>OY288269.1:63447252-65989739 GCA_958450335.1 Hibiscus tridactylites | reverse complement strand
AAATCTTCGCCCATGGGGACGGGGATAGGCGAAGTTTTATCACCGAAACTCAAATGGAGATGGGGACGAGGATTGTTATATCCGAACCGTGAGAATAACCAAACTGTAATAAATAAGTGCCTTTTGTTTAGACCTTATTAAGTTTGGGTGACCTCTCTAGAAGTTTACCCTTTTAGTTTCTGCTTAATTCTTGTATTATTGATGCATATGAATCTATGATATTTACTTTTTATATTATTTGATGCATATGATATTTACTTTTCATATTATAGGTTGATGACAAGAAAGATCAAAACAAAAGTACAAGAGCATTATCAAGTACCACATGCTAGATTGATTTAGTTACAAAAAAACGCTACATGTTAAGTTGTTATTATAGCTTTTAAATAGTTTGTTTATTGTTTGTAAAACTAAAACTATCATTTATGTTGCAATTTTGGAGATTTGATTTTGGGTATTTAATGTTGAGTATATGTTTTAATATATTAAGATTTGGATATTTCTAAGCATATCGAGTATATGACTTGTAAATTGAAATCGACCATATATTTGGTTGATAAATTAGTAAATTTTGTTTAACATTGGGTACGAGGATTCTCCAAAACCGTGGGGATCCGATAGGGATGGGGACGAAAAAATCCCCGAAGTATATAATGGGGATTTCCAAAAACCGTCCCTGCAAGTATTAGGGACTGAGTGGGGAATGCAAAACCGTCCCCGCTCCGCCCAATTCCCACCCCTAGTTATTTCAGTCACCTAAGGTCCTCCATCTCAAAAACCAACAATTAAGTGTCAAGAATAATGTATCAACCAAAGATCTTATCATGCCAATTTGGGAAATGAGGATTTTTCAAATTAAAGCCGCATCCAGTTAATCAAATTCATCTGATGTTTGATTAGGTCTAACAAATTCATCATTTTAGAGTTGTGACTTCTATGCATTATCAATTCTTTTAGTGGTTTGTGATTGCATAAGACTAGAGAGTGTCGATTGTAAATATGTATCTAAGAGTCCTAGAGTTATTAACATGCAGTAGTTATTATTTAATTAGGAGTTTGTGTTGTAATAGAGGTATTTTAGTTTAAGTTTATTCTAGATAAGATAGAGTTTATCTTAAACTAGGAGTTAGAGTTTAATTAAACTAGTATGATGTAACCAGTGTTGTTAAAAAGGGATCCAACACTCTGTAATTTTTACGATAAAATTAAATAAAAACAGAGAAACTACTTTTCTCTAAACTCAGTATTATTTACATGGTATCAGTAGGTTTCGATTCTTAGTCTAAATCGATGGCAAATTCTTCCTCATCCGAGATTAATTCCGGAGGAGAAGCAACTTCCTCCGTTGATGTTCTTCCAGATTCTACCACATCGGCAGTCACTTGCCATAAACTGATTGGTCCCAATTATCTACAATGGTCCCAGTCAGTCAAGTTGTACATCACTGGCAGAGGAAAGCTCGGCGATATCACTGGAGGAGTGACAAAGCCTGCTTTGACAGATCCAGGGTATGCGAAGTGGCTGCAAGAAAATAGTATGGTGATGTCTTGGTTGACAAACACGATGACACCAGCAATTGGGGGTAACTTTCTCTTATATGAGACTGCAAAAGAAATCTGGGATGCAGCTCAAGAAACTTATTCAAGTTCAGACAATATTTCTGAATTATTTAGCATCGAATGCCAGGCTTCAAATCTAAAACAGGAGGAGATGAATGTCACTGTTTACTACAACACTCTTACCCGACTTTGGCAGCAAATTGATCTTTACGAATCTAATGACTGGACGAATCCAGCAGATGCTGCTCTTTACAAGAAGAAAACTGACCAGAAAAGAATCTTTCAATTCTTAAATGGTCTACATAAAGGACTGGATGCTGTCAAAGGAAGAATTTTGAGCACTAAACCTCTTCCTTCTGTTAGAGAGGTTTTTTCTGAGGTCAGAAGGGAAGAGAGTAGGCGATTATTCATGTTGGCAGACTCATCCACTAGTGATGGATCTGCACTTCTTACACATACGTCATCTGCCAACAAGAAAAAAGGAGGAAAATCATGGTGCGACCATTGCAAAAGGGTGGGGCACATTCGAGATACTTGCTGGAAATTACATGGTAAGCCTGCTGACTGGAAACCCCAAAGGATGAGGCAGCAACAAACATCACCAGTAGCTAATGCAGCATCAGCAGATAGTTCAGTGAGTTTTAGTAAGCAGCAGATTGATGATTTGCAGAAACTTCTTTCTCGGATGACACCAAAATCTGATTCCTCTGGTACAACTGGTAGTGTTTCTTGTTTTAAAACTACTGCTAAGTATTTATGGATAGTGGATTCTGGTGCTACTGACCATATGACAGGGGATGAATCTCTTTTCCTTCAAATTACTGGACAGCAAAGTCAGAGAAATGTTAAGACAGCTGATGGATCTGTCACTAAAGTGGATGGAATAGGAACAGTTGTTGTGAATGATACTATCACTCTTTCTTCTGTTTTATATGTTCCTAACTTACAATGCAATCTGTTGTCAGTTAGTAAATTGTGCAGTGATCTTAATTGTTCCACAATATTTAATGCTACTGGTTGTGTGTTTCAGGAAGTGGATTCGGGGAAGTGGATTGGCAGTGCTAAGTTGTGTGGTGGACTTTACATCATTGAAGGTCTTCCTCCTAAAAGACAAGTCCAACCAAGTTGCACTTTTTCTTTTTCCTTCAACACTACAAATTTAGGATTCAGTGATGTTCTTTTATGGCATTTTAGACTTGGCCATCCAAACTTTATTTATCTTCAGAAATTGTATCCAACTTTATTTGCTAATAAAGACCCATTGTCATTTTCTTGTGATATATGTCAACTTGCGAAACATAAAAGATCACCCTATCCCCCTTCTTCTTATAAGGCTTCTAAACCTTTTTCCTTAATACATAGTGACATTTGGGGTCCTTCTAATGTTAAGAATGTAAATGGGGCTAGATGGTTTATCTCTTTTATAGATGATCATACTAGGATTACTTGGACTTTCTTGATGAAAAATAAATCTGAAACTGAAAATATCTTTAAAAATTTCTATTTCATGATTGAAAATCAGTTTCACAGCAAAATTCAGATTCTTAAGAGTGACAATGGGAGTGAGTTCTTTACTAATACTTTAGGAAATTTTCTTCAAGACAAAGGTATTATTCATATAAGTTCATGTGTTGATACTCCTCAACAGAATGGAGTGGCTGAAAGGAAAAATAGACACCTCTTAGAAGTTGTTCGATCCTTAATGTTATCCTCTAATATTTCTCATTCTTTTTGGGGAGAAGCTGTACTTCATGCAACTTTTCTCATTAACGGGTTACCTAGCAGAATTTTAGGTTTCAAAACTCCTAAGGAAGTCTTACTTCAAACCTTTCCATCTTTTAAACCTTTGTCTTGTCATTTGCCTCTCAAAGTATTTGGTTCTACTGCCTTTGTTCATATTCATAGACAGTTTCGGGGTAAGTTAGATCCTAGGGCTATCAAATGTGTTTTCTTAGGATATTCTCCACATAAGAAGGGCTTTAAATGTTACTCTCCTCTACATAGGAAATTTTTTATTTCTATGGATGTCACTTTTCATGAACATTTACCTTATTTTTCAGATACTAAAATTCAGGGGGAGAGATGGGATGAATTTCAGTATCCTCAAATTCAGCTACCACTAGCCGAACCTACGCCCAAAACTGTTGAACATAATCCTACATCTCTACCTCCCGAATCTATTCCTGAACCATCAGAACCTTTTTCGCCTATAACTGAAACTGAAAAATCACCTACTACACCTCATGTTTTTTCAGAGAACCAACTTGGAACTAAAGAACTAAGTGTCTATACAAGGAGGAAAAAAGGTCTTGCTCAGGAAACTACACAACCTAGGACTGCTCAAGAAATGGAACCAATTCCACTGTCCTTGGAGGAGGGAGGTATGGAAAATTTGAATGATAATGATGATTCTGTTATTAATACATATGACTTACCTATTGCTAAGAGAAAAGGTGTCAGAAAATGTACAAGTCACCCAATCCAGAGATATGTGGCCTATGGGAAACTATTATCATCATTTAAAGCCTTTACTGCCAAAATTGACAAAGTGCAGATTCCAAAAACAGTGTATGAAGCTTTACAAGATCCTAGGTGGAAGAAAGCTGTAGAAGATGAAATTCAGGCTTTGAAATCCAACAAGACTTGGGTGATGACCAATTTACCTCCTGGTAAGAAGGCAGTTAGTTGTAAATGGATTTTTACAGTAAAATATAACTCAGATGGGAGTATTGAAAGGTTTAAAGCAAGGCTGGTTGCAAGGGGATTTACTCAGTCTTATGGGATTGATTACCAGGAAACATTTGCTCCTGTAGCAAAACTCAATACTATAAGAATTCTTCTATCTCTTGCTGCAAATCTAGATTGGCCACTTCATCAACTTGATGTGAAAAATGCATTCCTAAATGGAAATTTGGAGGAAGTCTACATGCATAAACCAGCCGGTCTAAGTGGTGATCCAAACCAAGTGTGTAAGCTACTTAAATCATTGTATGGCCTAAAACAGTCTCCTAGGGCCTGGTTTGACAGATTTACTAAAGCAGTTTTGAATTTTGGTTACTATCAATGTCAATCTGATCATACTTTGTTTGTGAAGACTTCTTCAGGAAATAAAAGAACTATTTTAATAGTCTATGTTGATGATATAATCATCACTGGTGATGATGATCAGGAGATAAAAAGGTTGAAAGAGTTTCTGGCTACTGAATTCGAGGTAAAAGACTTGAGATACTTTCTCGGTATGGAAGTGGCAAGATCAAACTCTGGGATTGTGATTAACCAGAGGAAGTATATTCTGGATCTTCTTTCAGAAACAGGAATGCTAGGATGCAAGCCTGCAGAGACACCTATGGAGTCAAACCTAAAGTTTAGGACCGATGATCAAGGAGTTCCTACGGACAAGGAGCAATACCAGAAACTAGTGGGTAAGCTTATTTACTTATCACTCACTAGACCTGACATTGCTTTTCCAGTAAGTGTTGTCAGCCAGTTTATGAGTGATCCTAAAGAAGAGCACCTTGAGGCAGTTATGAGAATCCTAAGATACTTGAAGATGACTCCGGGGCATGGAATGTTTTTCACTAAAAATGACAGCAGAAAAGTTGAAATATTCACAGATGCAAGATGGGCAGGAGAGTTGACAGCTAGAAGATCTACAAGTGGCTATTGCGCTCGAGTATGGGGAAATTTGGTGACTTGGAAGAGCAAGAAACAAGTAGTTTCAAGAAGCAGTGCAGAAGCGGAATTCAGATTAATAGCAAATGGAATCTGTGAAGGGATTTGGGTACAAAGACTCCTATCAGAATTGAAATTAAATTACAGCAAAGAGTTTGAGCTTTACTGTGACAATCAATCTGCAATCAGCATTGCAAAGAATCCAGTGCATCATGACAGAACCAAACATGTGGAACTGGACAGACACTTTATTACAGAGAAAATCACAAGTGGGATGGTTAAGTTGAACTTCATCCCAACGCAAGAGCAGTTAGCTGACATACTTACCAAGGCACTTCCAAGAAATACCTTTGATAAGCTTACATCCAAGCTGGGACTATACAATGTCTACTCACCAGCTTGAGGGGGAGTGTCGATTGTAAATATGTATCTAAGAGTCCTAGAGTTATTAACATGCAGTAGCTATTATTTAATTAGGAGTTTGTGTTGTAATAGAGGTATTTTAGTTTAAGTTTATTCTAGATAAGATAGAGTTTATCTTAAACTAGGAGTTAGAGTTTAATTAAACTAGGAGTTAGAGTTTAATTAAACTAGTATGATGTAACCAGTGTTGTTAAAAAGGATCCAACACTCTAAAATTAAATAAAAACAGAGAAACTACTTTTCTCTAAACTCAGTATTATTTACAGAGAGTACAAGATGGTACATCGCATTTAACCGATATGGGAAATTCTGAGGTAAATGACACGAAACCTGAGAGCAATGCTTTCCAATATGCTGTTGATTCCTGCTTAGGAAGCGTACTTTCACTCGCTTTTTCAACGTGCTGTTAACTGGTGCGGAATGATCTTCTCCATAATTGAGACGCCTAACCCAGTTGCCATTTGGAAGATCAAAATATCTTCGTTTCTGCTAGAAAAGTAGCACAAATCATCACAAAGAAAATCTTTCAAAACTGCATTTTATTACATTTTCACGACACTAAATGTTTTAAACCGGTTTTTGTATACAAGTACTAAACTTACAAGATGACTCCGTAGCACAGTGTTCTTTGCAGGAGATTTTACAGTTTCTTCACATTTAGCTTTCTCTGCATGCATTTCCTTCAGTCCAGCATCAACCTAAAAGCACAGAAATCCCAAATATCATCTTGATAAATACAAAGCTCCATGTTTTTCATCATTTTCAATCCTGAGAAGAGATTGATGCTTTCAAGGTGAATCAACTATTTGAATAGAGAATTCTGTAATATTCTGACCCAACAATAAGATTTAAAACCTAATCTACTTACAGTTTCTTCCTCTTCTGACACCATATCTGCGGTGCTTGTTCCAGAGCTAATATTCAAGATCAAACCTTCATCCACTGAAGACAAGGAACAAATATCAGAGACCTCCTTAAAGCCAGCTTTATCACCATTTCCCTCGGTTCGACATGTTACTGCTTGTACAGTTTCTATCATCTTATTTTCCTTAACATCAGTATCAACCTGAAGCCCACAATATACCAAAGGTTTAACTAAACCCAGATTAGTCCACAAAGAATAATTTCATGTAGGTTAAATGGATTCTTCAATTCTACATTCCAATCTGACTAACATAAAAAAATAGGGAAAATGAGAGAAGAGTTGAACTAACAGCAATCTGCTGTGGCACATTATCTGATATTTCATTGAAATCCCATTTTGATACTTCCACTGTTCTTACAGTTTCATCATTCCTTGTGTCAATTGCAGGCTTTCCAGAGTCCACCTAGGTTCATCACATGGATAAATATGAAAGCCAAACAATCCTTAAAAAGAAAATGAGGAAAAGAAGAAAGAAGAACCTGACTTCAATTAAAATAACTACAAATTCAACAAGAAACAAACCAAGCTAAAATCTATTTTCACCGGCCATAAATTCTCTTTCTTTTTGAAAACCCAGTGTGTGTGTGTGTTTTTTTTAAATCAACACGCACAATCTTTAAGCTTAGGGAGAGAAATAAAATTGATAAGAAAAAAAAAGTAAGACAAACCCACTTACAGGAACTGCATTTCTAAACTTGTGAAATACAGTTGGGTTAGAAATCATTTCATATTCTTCAGTTTCGGATCTCCATTCACTTCCTTCATTTCTTTTCTCCATTGTTGGGTTGGTTTAATTAGCTCTCCCGTGTTGGGTCTTCCACTTCCTCAAGATAACTGCAAACAAATGGATCTGTAATTCCAGTTCCTCAAGATAACTGCAAACAAATGGATCTGTAATTGGAAAACTCTTTATGTTTATCTTTCCTTTCAACCTCCCCTTTTGTCTCTTGCAGTTTCGGTATGTAGATCCTAGAACTAGAACTGCCGTTAAACTTTAGGCTTAATACCTATTCTACCCTGAAATTTTCATTTTCTTCGTTTAACTCTCTTTTGGTAAACTATTATCACTTACTTAAAAATACCACCAAACTTTCACAATGTTTAAATATAACACTAAACGCCACTATGTTGTTGTTAACTTTAACAAACTGTTAACTCAGAACAACATTATTTAGCTCAAAACTGCGTCGTTTTATAGGGGAAAAACACACACCTTTAAGGGTGCGTTTGGTTCACGGAATATATAATTACTTCTGGGAATGAGATTCCCGGAATATAACATTACCTTGGGAATTTTACATTACATTGTTTGGTTTATTTGGCAGGAATATAAGGTTACTGTGTTTGGTTGAAGAAATATAAGATTACTTAAAAGTAAAATTTACCAAATTATCCATGTGTTATATTTTCTTTCTAACATGTTAAACTTTCAATATTAAGTTAAAAATATTTACATAAAAAGTCATATAACTATTTTTGTTATACTATCTAAAATTTGTAAAAATTATATATTTATCATATCATTAATATAACTATTAGATTTAAAAATTAAAAATATATTTTTTTATATTTTCATATCTTCGTTACTCTCTATTAACATAATTTTGTGAATTTTCAAATGTTAAACTTTTAACATGTTCAAATTTTTAATTTTTTTTATTTCTTATGATAGATTGTCAAATAAATTAAAATAAATAATAAAATAAATTTAAAAATTATTAAACAGTAATAAAAATTTTAGATCATAAATTTAGCCTACTAAAATGTTTTATAATACGATAAACATCTTATAAATCAAAGAATAAAATTAAAAACATCAGATACTAACTTATTAATTCTTAAGCAAATATGCAGCCCACCATATAACCTATAATCATCATAAATATAATATTAATAAAAATACATTAAATACTAAAACAATATTTAAATAAGTGTAACGCCATTTAAATATTAAATTAATATTGTGTAAAAATATTTAATTAATTTACACCACAAATAATTAATCATCTAATTAAAAATCAAATAAAGGATCTATATGAACAAAATTCATTAACTTAAGGATAATATAGTCCATATGGGTGGGAATTAACAAATACCTAAGAAATTGGTGGGAATGACATTCCCACCATTTAAGGGGAAAAGTGGCACTATTGGGAAAAGATTATTACCCTATAGAGGGAATGCTCTCAAACCAAACATGGGAATGTTATTCCGGAAAAGATTATTACCTTTGGTAATAATCTTTTCCATGAACCAAACGCCCCCTAAATACAAAGGGTAAGCTTTAATCGTTGAACTAATATAAAATTATATAATATTTTACCACAAATATTATATATGTCAAATTACACTTGAGATTAATTCAAATTATTTTATGAAATAAATAATACTATAAATAATATTAATGTATAAATATTATAAAATATATTATTTACACATATAGCAATATATATAAATAAAAATATATTATTTTTATACTATTTATTAAAAACCCCAAAGTATTCATATAAATAATATATAAAACTCCTAAACCACAAACTATAAACTTTAACTCTAAACCTCAAATCATAAACTCTAACTCTTAAGATATGGGGTTTTGGAGTTTTTTATATATTATTTATAATATAAATATATTATTTTTTATGAATATTTTGAGTTTATTAAATAATATATTTGTATTAAAAATAATATATTTTTATTTAAATAATATAAACTTATCCATTTGTAATATGAGCATAGATCCACCCAAAGACGATTCAATCGAGCTTCCGCGAGGGCCGGTCACTCGAGCAAGAGCCAAACAATTCAAGGAAGCTTTCATAGAATTAATCGAATAAGCTTGGGACATTAGGCAAGCTTTGGACGTTGGACTTGTGCCACGCAATCCATGCACTTTGTTGCATGTGAACATATTCAGTGAAAATGGAACATTTTAATTTATTTAAAACTACATGTTTTTCATTGTTGTTACATTTTAGTTAATTTATTTGTTGCTACATGTTTCTTATATTTTTATTATTGTCACGTTTTTATTTTCTCATATTTATGTCACATTATATGTTACTTTCGCCTATTATTAATTTCATTTTTGTGTTCACAAATTATGTCCTAGATACATTCTACATACCTAGCCACATAAAGCTTGGAAGAAAGACTATTGGGATGCGACATGCATATTCATGAAGAGGTTGGAAGATTCAAGGCATTAAATACATTCGTTCATTCACCAAAACCATTCATTCATTCTTTGAAGCTTGCATGCACAGCGAGGAGAGTTGCTTGGAGGTTTCTTGCACTTGGAGAATGCATTGGAGATCAAAGATACATTCAAACCTCTCACCTCCTGAAAAAAGTACATTGGATGGCACAACTGAAGATTCATGGAACATGCATATTGCTTTATTTCATCCACTTTGTATCCATTCATATGCCTTGGCCTTAGCCTATAAATATAGGCTTATTTCACTTTTGTAAACACAATTTTGATTTTAATTGAATTTGAGAGTGTTCTCTTTCTTTGTTCTTAATTGAACTCCAAGTGGCTTATCAAGAATATCTTGTGACGTCAACCTCTTTCTTTTCGAACTTATCACTATCCTTAGTGAGGCGTTCAACCCCTTTTAATATCGTTGGTTCATATCTTCTTATAGATAGTGGGTCACAATCTATCACCTTGTTAATAGCTAATAAATCGTATAAGTTTAGGGTCAACATTACATATAGTGTTGGTTCTCTCTTGGTTCCCCTTAACTGATTTCAAGCCTACCTACCATCATCGTTCTCATATCTCGTTTCTTTTCTATCATTCCAAGCCCATTTGCAAACCTCCATCATAATCATTCAACTTTGATTTCAATAAGGAACTATAAGCGATTCGAAATCATACTCGAGGACGAGCACGCATCATTTGGCATTCAAGCTAGTTAAATCAAGGTACTCGTTCGTTTATTATTCAATTATCAATCTTATTTTTTTCTTTTCAGATTGTAAAATAAAACAAAGAAGCAAAAGAAACAAAAGAAAGAAAGAGAAAGATCGATAAAAGGATGAATCAAAAGTGTTTTGTCGAGTACAAGGCTCTTTTCCCATTATTTGTTTCTTACAATTTGTAGCCACACATCATCTTCTAGCCTTTTCTTTCTTAGACTTCCCTTATTTCCCTAATCATCTTTCCTACCATATATATAATTTTGAAGCCGATTCCACAATAATTTTTTTTGTAAGTTCAAAGTAGTTTTCTTCAGTACTTAAAGAAAAAACAAGAGTGGTAAAAGGCAAGAGTGTGTGAGAGCATTAGAGTGGATAAAAGCCAACATAGAGAGCAAACACGAGTGGAGTGTTTCTTTCTTTTCAAGTGAATTTTGGTGAGTTTTTTTTCTTTTATTATTAATATTTTTGGCAAGGTACATCATGTCTGATGCTTCAGTACAAGACAATGGCTGTAAAGAAAACCTCAATCGAGTGCAACAAAGTCTGATCCTAGAGTTGAATAGATTTCTTCAAATCCATCTAACAACAAAGGAAGAACGTTTGGGTCGTTTGGAGGAAAGATTCGAACAAAGTTTATCTCATGGTTCTAGGAGGCCATGAGTCTCACTTAGGCAAAATCAAGATGAGTAATATAGTCAAAGTGAAAGAGGAAGTGACCAAGGTTCCAACTTTAATGATATGCACCAAGCACTGAGGAATCAAGGTCCAAGGAACTAAAACAGAGTGTATGACAATCTTAGTAGCATCCGAATGACTATTCCTCCTTTTCAAGGGAAGACCGACCCGAAAGCCTATTTGGAGTGGGAGAAGAAAGTTGAACTTGTCTCCGAATGTCACAACTACTCCAAAAACAAAAAGTTAAACTTACCGTCATTAAATTTTTCGATTATGCTATCATTTGGTGGATCAATTAACTTTGAGTAGGAGAGAAAATGGTGAGCGGCCAGTGTCGACTTGGAATGAAATAAAAGCCATCATGAGGAGGATATTTGTTCCAACACATTACCACCGGGACTTGTTCCAAAAACTCCAAAGTCTCACTCAAGAAAATCAGAGCGTGGATGATTACTATAAAGAGATAAAAATTGTCATGATTCACGCCAATGTGGAGGAAGATCGAGAGGCTACCATGGAAAGGTTCTTAGTCGGTCTTAATCATGACATTGCCGACAAAGTAGAACTTCAACACTATATCGAAATTGAGGACATGATTCAAATGTCAATTAAAGTGGAAAACAACAAAAGAGAAAAGGTACTACTCAACCCTCTACTACTTCAATTTCAACGACCAAGTGGGAGCAAGGGGCCTACAAAAAGGACACCACTTTCCGGAGTAAAGACAATGTCGAGACATCAAAGCCTAATAAGCGAGACAAAGAGTGGAATAAAGGAAAAGTCGAGGCCGCACCTAATCGAACTTGTGACATCAAGTGCTCCAAATGTCTCGGGAGGGGACATATTGCTAGTAAGTGTCCAAAAAAAGGATCATGTTTGTAACCCCTTTAGCCCGGCCTAGACGCCCGACCCGAACTGAGAAGATTACACGAGGAAAACCGAAGTCAACCTCGATTAATGACCCCTTTTTTCTTTTTATCTTTTCTAGATGCACATTATTATCCTATATGATTAGCAATTGGATTTAGCGGAAGCGACACAGCGAACAGAACTCTATTAGGGGTTCAATTGCATAAAAACGTCTTCTAGGGACTAAATTGTAAATTTCTAGAATTATAAGGACTAAATGGGTTTCAAAGTTACCAATAAAAAATTAGTCTTATTACATGCCAGCATGTCAAGTTTCATCACAAAAAAATCATCCAAACTCATTTAATTAAGCATTCAAGACACAGGGACCAAAACGTAAGAAAATAGAAACCTGAAACAATTCAAATTCAAATCCAACGGTCAGGTGTTTCGAAACATAAGACCCTGTATCGGAACGACCATTTCGAAACCAGGTTGACCGTTTCAATACGCGGGTGCGTTCAAAAACCTGTTTCGAAACAATGCTTTCTAGTAGCAAAATGTTTCAGAACGTGCCTACCCGTTCTGAAACACCATGACCATTCCAGTCCATCGTTCCGAAACACGTAAGGGCGTTCCGAAATGCCTTGCCCTCCAACTTCACAGTTTGCTGGTTTTTCTCAAACATTCACCTTCGAAATCATTTCAATACATGCCATATCACACATACAACATGTATAAGCATCAAGGACCAATAACATGAAGCACATGCTAAATCATAGCATCATTCATGCAAGCATTAGAACTATAGGCATGCTTCCTAGTCTTCAAAACAATACAAAGCTAAAATCCACATTCAAGAACAAAACAATCCTCAAAGGCCATTTACAAACTAAAATAAGAAAACCAAACATGCTTAAGGTGTTTAACATCACCAAATACCAATATGAGTAGAAATCCCACCCATTGCCTCTTATTACACCAAGGTGAAACTACATACTTTGTTTAATCAAAAGCTTGGATTCCACGTGCTATCGGGCTGCCTTGAATACTCATTTCTCTGCATTGATGAAACAAATGAGCGTAAGCTTATAGTTTAGTGAGGATCGCTAAAAGCAACATTTATCAATGCATTACATATAACCATTGCATCATCATTTGCAAACTCATGCCTTCCCTTAAACATGCTCTTCTAAGCATCAATGCACTTTTCAAACTACATGCTTTTAACATCATTATAATAATAGCAAATAATATTTTGCTCATGCTTAAACCAAGCATCACATGCATTCTAGCATAAACCTCAAGCATCTCATGCTTAAATCATTAATCAACAACATTATATTGGCTTGCAAGTGATCCATTCTCAATGATACCAAAACGAACACAAATGACACAATCAGATACACGGATTACAAGAGTTGCCCCACACGCTTCATACACACTTCCAGACTACACAAGGCTCACACATGAGAGCAACCCTCCATTATTATGACACCCGTGGTGGAGTATAACGGTACAATCGAAACCCCTCAACACCACTCATCGGTAGTTGTATAATTCCACTAACGAGAGCACGGGACACATAACACAAGACCCACACACGGGATTAACATCCACCGTTGTGATCTTAACCTCAATCGTTAGGGTACTTCAATGGAGTATACGGTATAATCACAACCCCTCGACATCGAAGGCGACTTTATTCGCGGTGCACCCAATCCTATAGCCGGCTAACTATATCTAATTAAAGTAACAAAAAACCACTTTCATCACTTGTCAATATAATCATTTAACATCAATATTCTTTTGTTTTACAAGCATAAACACAATACCATGTTCACAAGCATAACCATGATTAATCTCAAATACATACATTTCTCAAATCCAATGATCATCTACCAAATGCATCCTTAACAACATGGCATTAAACACGAGCATTATCAATGCTCAAAACATGCTTAAAACAATAGATAAAATCACATTTAGATGAAGTGCATTTTCCAACAAAAACATAGCACATTTTGAGAGAGACTTTCGAATCACTTACTCTTGAGCTTAGCTAATTGTTTCAAACTTACACTAAGCTCCCAAGACCAAAGCGTTACAAAGCTGAAAAATCCATTTCCACTCATTGATACACAAAGCCTTGCTTGCCCACACAAAAATCACTCTTCCAGAGCCTCCAAAAGCGGCTTGTTTGCTTCCGGATCAAGATCCCATGTTTTCACATCATCAAAACAGATATCTAAATGCATTAAAATTCATTTCAACACCAGCAACCAATCACAAACTCGTTGCTCACCCAAACTACACCAATTTACACATCCGAAAACTCAATCGATTGTTTCCTAAACCAAGCCCAGCCAATATACATCACTTCCAGTAATTTATAAACATCAAAACACATCTAAAATCAACCTAAACCCTTCCTTATACCTCCATCAAGCATTACTCCAACATTTCACCTCAAAAACCCAACTAGAACTATCAAGAAACTCAATGATCTCAAGGATTTCGGGATCCATATCAACAAAACATCTTTTCAACATATTAACCACCTCAAAACTTAATTAAAATCAATCCAAAACATAGCTTAACATAACAAGTTCGAAAATCAAGAGTTTCATCATATTTTTGCAAGATTTCAATCTCAAATCAATACTATAATGAAAACTCAACTAAAAACATTAATTAGAAGCCAAAGATCTTGGGAATTTCAATAAAGAACCTAGATTGAAGGTTGAGAACGAGATTTACTTCCAATCCTTGCTTCCCTCAATGAATGACAAGTTTTCCTTAGCAAAAATCTTGAAGAACTTGAAAGAACTCTTGAAATTTGTTTAGAAAATAATGAGTGAATGTTTGGAGAAAAGAATTCTGGAGAAAATGAGTTAGAATGGTGTTTGGATGAAAATGAGAAGAGGAAGGTAGTTACGTCAAATGAAATCTCACTTTTCTAATTTATTAATTTTAATAAAATAAAACTCTTTTATTTAACCACTTAAAAATCCTTTTAAAACACATGTCATATTAAGGAAAGGCTAAATTGCCATAAAGCTCCCTAAAGATTCCAATGTTTTGGCTCCTCTTTTAAAATCACATTTTTTCACAGTTTTGAAACTTTACATTTTGGTCACTACCCAAAATGTACCTCTTCCGAAACCCTTTTTTGTAAAATTGATTTGACCAACCTCTTAAACATAATTTTAAAGGATTTTAGCATTTTCTATAATATTTTTATTTTATCCCGATCATTGATTTCCTTAAATCACCTAACGTGACTTGAATCGTTTCCGACCTGTCCGGTCCGATGTCCAAAACATCTAGGCCCAAAACCAGGGCGTTACAACTCTTCCCCAATTAGGAAATTTCGTCCTCGAAATTTTACCTAAAAGAAAAAGGTGCGAAAACTGCTTCAGCATGTCCGCCTTGCTTTCCCACGTGGCCTCCTCAACTCCTCAGTGTTGCCACAACACCTTCACAAGCTCTATCGTCTTGCCACGAAGAACTTTGCTACTCACATCCAGAATCCTCATTGGTTCTTCATCATATGACAGATCTGGATTCAACTCTATCTCCTCAACAGGCATCACGTGCGAAGGATCCGATCTGTACCTCTGCAACATCGAGACATGAAACACATCGTATATCTTTTGCAGCTCCGAAGGAAACCTCAACCGATATGCCACAAGACCAATATGCTCCACAACCTCGTAAGGTCCAATGAACCTTGGGCTAAGCTTACCCTTACTCCCAAATCTCATCACCATCTTCCAAGGCGATACCTTCAAGAACACACGTTCGCCAACCGCGAACTCAATCTCTTTACGCTTTAGGTCCGCGTAAGACTTTTGTCGATCCGCTGCTGCCTTCAAACGCTCACAAATGAGCTTCACCTTCTCGGTGGTTCCCTTTAACATAGCTGGCATCGAAATCAACTTTTGCCCAGCTTCATCCCAACAAAGAGGGGGTTATACATCTTCTCCCATACAAAGCCTCGTATGGAGCCATTTGGATACTTGCCTGATAACTATTGTTATACGCAAACTCAACCAACAACAAGTGATTCTCCTAAGAACCCTGGAAATCTATTACGCAGCACCTCAACATATCCTCAAGCACCTGGATCACACATTCTGATTGTCCATCCGTCTGAGGATGATAGGAAGTACTGAAATTCAACCGTGTACCCAAGGCTTGATGCAAGAATTCCCAAAATCGCGTTGTAAACCTTGGATCCCTATTCGACACTATGGACTTTGGCACACCGTGCAACCGCACAATCTCAGCAACGTACAGCTCAGCCAACTTTTCCAAGGTATACGTATTATGCACCGTCAAGAAATGTGCACACTTCGTGAGCTGATCAACAATCACCCAAACCGAATTCTTCTTTGACGGTGACAACGGCAACCCAGACACAAAATCCATGGTAATTATCTCCTACTTCCATTCTGAAATTCTCAAAGGCTGCAACAACCCAGAAGGAACCTGATGTTTAGCTTTCACTCGCTGACACACCATGCATTTACTAACGAACTCAGCCACATCCTTTTTCAACCCCACCCAGTAGTACTCATCCTTCAAATCATGATACATCTTCGTACTACCAGGATGCATAGCAAAAGGACTACTATGAGCTTCAGTCAGAATAGTGCGCCTCAACTCAACATAATCTGGCACCACTATTCGACTTCCAAAGCACATAACTATGTCATCATTAAGAAACTACTTATCTTTGATCAACTGAATCAGAGATGGTTTCACTTGCAACTCAGCGATAGGACCACCATCACGTGATGTGCTCAAGCGAGCAAACATCGCCCTCAACTCCAGAGTCACTTTCCTGCTCAAAGCATCGACCACAACATTGGCCTTGCCTGGGTGATACTCGATCTATAGATCATAATCCTTAAGCAACTCCACCTAAGATTCAACTCCTTCTTAGACATGAGATGCTTCAAGCTCTTATGATCCGTGAACACAACACACTTCTCGTCGTACATGTAATAGTGTAATACCTTTAGATCTTCAAAGCAAACACAACAGCTGCAAGCTCAAGATCATGAGTAGGGTAGTTACGCTAATGCACCTTCAACTGTCTAGATGCATAGCCTACCACCTTACCCTCATGCATCAACACACAGCCCAAACCAACAACGGACACATCACTATAGACCACAAACTCCTTACTAGACTCAGGTTGAATCAGGACAAGAGCTTGCGTCAAAGCTTCCTTCAGCTTTTCAAAAGCTTGCTGCCTCGCATCTGTCCACTCAAAACGAACATTCTTCTGCAACAACTTGGTCAAAGGTGCAGCAATCTTCGAGAAACCCTCGACAAACCTTCGGTAATACCCGGCTAAACCAAGGAAACTTCGTACCTCTGTCACTAACTTAGGCACCTTCCAACTCATCACAACCTCTACTTTGTGCGGATCAACACGAATACCCTCAGCTGATACAACATGCCCTAGGAAGACCACCTTCTTAATCCAAAACTCACACTTACTTAGCTTGGCATACAACTGGTTCTCCAACAACACTTGCAAAACGATTCTTAAGTGTCTATCATGATCCTCCTCGGTACGCGAATACACAAGGATATCATCGATGAACACCACCACAAACTGATCCAAGAACTCATGGAACACACGATTTATCATGTCCATGAAAGCAGCAGGTGCGTTGGTCAAACCAAACGACATCACTAAGAACTTGTAATGCTTGTACCTGTCCAAAAAGCTGTCTTAGGTACATTTACATCCTTCACCTTCAACTGGTAATATCCTGACCTCATGTCTATCTTAGAAAAATAGATGCTCCTCGAAACTGATCAAAGAGATCATCAATCCTAGGCAAGGGATACTTGTTCTTGATCGTCAACTTGTTCAGTTGCCAATAATCTATGCACATTCTCATTGACCTATCTTTCTTCTTTACAAACAAGACCGGTGCACCCCAAGGTGATACACTCGGCTGGATGAACCCTCGATCCAACAACTCCTGTAGTTGCGTTTTCAACTCCTTCAGCTCTTTAGGTGCCATGCGATAAAGAGCAATGGACACCGGAGTTGTATTCTCATACAACTTGATACCAAACTCAACTTCCCTATTTGGTGGCAACCCAGTCAATTCTTCTGGAAAGACACCCGAAAAATTGCAAACAGTTCTGATGTCCTTCCTACGTACATCTTTCGTGCCAAGATTCATTACATAAACAAGATAAGCCTTACAACCCATCCTCAGCATACGACTTGCTTCCAAAGCCGAAATCACATTCGACAAGAATTTCACATTCTCGCCTACTATCACCACTTCATAATCATCGACAAGCTTTAAGGTGACTCGCTTGACATCAAAGTCAACCACCGCTCTATGCTCAGTCAACCAATCCATACCAAGGATCACATCGAAACCGTAGAAGGGTAACTCCATCAATTCCACAAGAAACACATGACCTTGCACAGACAAAGGGCATCTCCATACAACTTTCTAGTGACTACAGTCTCACCAAAAGAACTAGTCACTTGCATTCCTACTTCGAGCTACTCAACAAGTATATCAAGCAAATGCGTATGCTCACTCAAGATATAAGAATGCGTAGATCCATAATCAATCAAATCCAGCAAAGATAAAGACTGAAGAGAAAAGGTACCTGCGATAACATCGGTATCATTGTGCTCATCGCGCTGAGCATAGACCCTCGCAGGACTGCCTCCCTCAGGCCGAACAACTACTACATGTGCAATGCCTTGCTGACCCTCGTCTCTCCTCTGAAAGTTCCTTAGGCCGTGTCCACGGCCTCTTTGAGGTGCAGCCGCAGCAGGTGTACGTCCTTGGCCTCCACCAGCCAACAAGGGACACTCTCGCCTCATGTGATCCGTTGAACCACAGTTCCATCACGAATTCCCTGTTACAACTACAGGAGCCTGAACCTCTCTAGCCGCTCGAGGACAATCTCACCTCAGATGACCTCAAGATCCATACATCCAGCACGTATTATGTTCCGCTCTCATCCGATCTCCCTAAGACGGTGCACCATGCCCAACATTGCCTCGCCTAGCAGGCTGATATCTCTTATCTCGTCCCCTCTTGTTCCGTCCACCTTCAAAACTAGACTCAGCATCTCTCTTTCCGAAGCTAAAACCAACTCCTTGGGATGCCAAACCCAATTTCTGTTCAATGTCTTTGGCTCGACACACCAGCACATCGAAATCGGTGTAATCCGCAGCCAACATGTATGTCTTGACTTCTTGCACCGACATGTACCGGAAGTGATCACAACAGTGCCTCTCACTAGACATCAGCTCAGGGGCATACTGGCTCAGACGTATGAACTGGACCTCGTACTCAACCACAGAAAGGGTTCCCTGAACTAGCGACATGAACTCGCATTTCTTTTCATCCAAGTATCTCACACCTTGATACTTTATCTTAAAGGCACCCTTGAAAAACTCCCAATCCACTTCATTGGGTTCCATTCCAGTGGTGGTAGTCGTCCCCCAACTATATGCATCCCCCTAGAGAAGAGAAACAACGCACCCCGGCTTGCGCATATCATTACAGCCCACCTGATCCATGATACAGATCGTGCTCGCCAACCAAGCTTCTGATGTCTCAGAAGACATACGAAAGAACTCAGCGGCTCCTAGGCTCCTCAACCTCTCCAAAGGTAAACCCGCATGCCCAGCTGTAGGGGCCTGTACATGCGCTCTGGCTACTACGGCCTGAAATGCCCTAGTGATCGCCTGAACCAACGACGTTAGATCACCCAAACCCGGACTAGCAAGTCCTTGTTGCTCCTGGTCCCCACCTCCAGGTGGTGGCGGAGGAGGTAAATTTCCACCATAAGGGACATCAGCCCCTTCTCACCCTGGTCTCCCTGCTCAGCCGCGGGAACTATTGTGTTTTATCTGAGCTCTCTCCTCGGACCCATAATGCTATTTTTAACAAGGCATAACAATAAAACAAAACAAACCATTTAGGCCAGCCTCAAGCAATGATCCAAGTTCACAAAAACATTTAATCAGTGTAATAAGGCAATGAGCACCCCGATTTCCCTCAATCATTACATAGCATACAATAACATATCATGCTCATCATGCTTTCCATCATCCAAAATCAGCACATGTCAACATCCCATCATCAACATACAATCATATTCATCTCACATGCGATTTACATCAATCAAGCATAGCACAAGCTCCAATATTCAACCAAAATCATACTTTTCAACCAACATACATCAATACATACCAATTTCACATACCAACATCCCAATTCTTTCGAAACCTGGCTATGATACCAACAAATGTAACCCCCTTAGCCCGGCCTAGACGCCCGCCCTGAACTGAGAATATTACACGGGGAAAACCGAAGTCAACTCGTAAAAGTCAACCTCGATTAACGACCCTTTTTCTTTTTATCTTTTCTAGATGCACATTATTATCCTATATGATTAGCAATTGGATTTAGCAGAAGCGACATAGCACACGGAACTCTATTAGGGGTTCAATTGCATACAAACATCTTTTAAGGGACTAAATTGTAAATTTCCTAAATTATAAGGACTGAACGTGTTTTAAAGTTACCAATCCAAAATTAGTCATATTACATGCAAGCATGTCAAGTTTCATCACAAACAGATCATCCAAACTCATTTAATTAAGCATTCAAGTCTTAGGGACCAAAACGTAAGAAAATAGAAACCTGAAACAATTCAAATTCAAATCCAACGGTCAGGTGTTTCGAAACAAAAGACCCTGTATCGGAACGGCCGTTTCGAAACCAAGTTGACCGTTTCGATACACGGGTGCGTTCAGAAACCCGTTTCGAAACAATGCTTTCTAGTAGCAAAATGTTTCGGGACGTGCCTACCGGTTCCGAAACACCATGACCATTCCAGGCCATCGTTCCGAAACACGTAAGGGCGTTTCGAAACGCCTTGCCCTGCAACTTCACAATTTTCTGGTTTTTTCTCAAACATTCACCTTCGAAATCATTCCAATACATGCCACATTACACATACAACATGTATAAGCATCAAGGACCAATAACATGAAACACATGCTAAATCATAGCATCATTCATGCAAGCATTAGAATTATAGGCATGCTTCCTAGTCTTCAAAACCATACAAAGCTAAAATCCACATTCAAGCACAAAATAATCCTCAAAGGCCATTTACAAACCAAAATAAGCAAACCAAACATGCTTAAGGTGTTTAACATCACCAAATACAAATATGAGTAGAAATCTCACCCATTGCCTCTTATTACACCAAGGTGAAACTACATACTTTGTTTAATCAAAATCTTGGATTCCACTTGCTATCGAGCTGCGTTGAATACTCATTTCTCTGCATTGATGAAACAAATGAGCGTAAGCATATATCTTAGTGAGGATCGCTAAAAGCAACATTCATCAATGCATTACATATAACCATTGCATCATCATTTGCAAACTCATGCCTTCCCTTAAACATGCTCTTCTAAGCATCAATGCACTTTTCAAACTACATGCTTTTAACATCATTATAATAATAGCAAATAATATTTTGTTCATGCTTAAACCAAGCATCACATGCATTCTAGCATAAACCTCAAGTATCTCATGCTTAAATAATTAATCAAAAACATTATATTCGCTTGCAAGTGATCCATTCTCAATGATACCAAAACCCACACAAATGACACAATCAGATACGCAGATTACAAGCGTTGTCCAACATGCTTCATATATACTACCGGACTGCACAAGACTTACACACGAGGGAAACCCTCCATCGTTGTGACACCCGTGGTGGAGTATAATGGTACAATCACAACCCCTCAACGCCACTCATCGATAGTTGTATAATTCCACTAACGAGAGCACGTGACACATAACACAAGACCCACATACGAGATTAACATCCACCGTTGTGATCTTAACCTCAATCGTTAGGGTACTTGGATGGAGTATACGGTACAATCACAACCCCTCGACATCCAAGGCGACTTTATTCACAGTACACCCAATCCTATAGCCGGCTAACTATATTCGATTCAAGTAACAAAAAACCATTTTCATCACTTGCCAATATAATCATTTAACATCAATATTCAACTGTTTTACAAGCATAAACACAATACCATGTTCACAAGCATAACCATGCTTAATCTCAAATACATATATTTCTCAAATCCAAGGATCATCTACCAAATGCATCCTTAACAACATGGAATTAAACATCAACATTGTCAATGCTCAAAACATGCTTACAAACAGTAGATAAAATCACATTTACACCAAGTGCATTTTCAAACAAAAACATAGCACATTCCGAGAGAGACTTTCGAATCACTTACTCTTGAGCTTAGCTAAGTGTTTCAAACTTACACTAAGCTCCCAAGACTACGCTCAAAGTGTTACAAAGTTGGAAAATCCATTTCCTTTCACCGATACGCGAAGCCTTGCTCGCCGACACGAAAATCACTCTTTCGGAGCCTCTAAAAACATCTCGTTTGCTCCTGGATTAAGATCCTCTGTTTTCACACCATCAAAATAGAGATCTAAATGCATTAAAATGCATTTCAACCCCAACAACCAATCACAAACTCGTTGCTCACCCAAACTTCACCAATTTACCCATCCGAAACAACCAAAAACTCAGTCGATTGTTTCCTAAACCAAGCCCAACCAACATACATCACTTCCAATCAATTATAAACATCAAACACATCTAAAATCAACCTAAACCCTTCCTTATACCTCCTGCAAGCATTACTCCAACATTTCACCTCAAAAACCCAACTAGAACTATCAAGAAACTCAAGGATCTCAAGAATTTCGGGATCTATATCAACAAAACCTCTTTTCAACATATTAACAACCTCAAAACTTAATTAAAATCAATCCAAAGCAGAGCATAACAAAACAAGTTCAAAAATCAAGAGTTTCATCATATTTTTGTAAGATTTCAATCTCAAATTAATACTATAATGAAAACTCAACTAAAAACATTAATTAGAAGCCAAAGATCTTGGGAATTTCAATAAAGAACCTAGATTGAAGGTTGAGAACGAGATTTACCTCCAATCCTTGCTTCCCTCAATGAATAACAAGTTTTCCTTAGCAAAAATCTTGAAGAACTTGAAAGAACTCTTGAAATATGTTTAGAAAATAATGATGAGTGTTTAGGAGAAAATAATTATGGAGAAAATGAGTTAGAATGGTGTTTGGCTAAAAATGAGAAGAGGAAGGTAGTTACGTCAAATGAAATCTCACTTTTCTAATTTATTAATTTTAATAAAATAAAACTTTTTTATTTAACCACTTAAAAATCCTTTTAAAACACATGTCATATTAAGGAAATACCAAATTGCCATAAATCTCCCTAAAGATTCTAAGATTTTGGCTCCTCTTTTAAAATCACATTTTTCCACAGTTTTGAAACTTTACATTTTTGTAACTACCCAAAATGTATCTTTTCCGAAACCCTTTTTGTAAAATTGATTTGACCAACCTCTTAAACATAATTTAAAGTATTTTAGAGATTTTTACCATATTTTTATCCTATCTCGATCCTTGATTTCCTTAAATCACCTAACGCGACTCGAATTTTCTAACTGGTCCGGTCCGATGTCCAAAACATCTAGACTGAAAATCTTGAATCTTGATGTTGAAATCCAAATCTTTGGTATTGATCTTCCAAGAAGATAGGTTATCTCTTGAAGTAAAACTCTCTGACGGGGAAGGAGAGAAAAACAAGTTAACATATTTCTTGGGGACCACTACCTCTTTATATAGTTGATTTATTAAATCAACTATTAAATATTTGTAACTCTGCCCCTCATTGAATTATAAATATATCTTACGGTATCTACACTTTTATTTCCATGACATTTTAATACCTATGACACGCTTAACTTAATTGATCACTTTATTTTGTGTCATACTTTATAATAGCAACATACATTTTACATATGTGCCCACAATTGCGGATTTTAATCCAACAATCTCCCACTTGGGCAACATATGTTTCCTGATAAATGTACAACTTTATGAGCTCAAAATTTTGCTATTATATAATAGGTATTCTATAACAATCTCGTCCATCAACTATATCCACATAGGATCAAAGCGGTCTTCGTCATATCAATCATGACTGGACCCATCAATGGTCATGTATACAAATATAGTCAAATGACATAGATCAATCATGGATGTGTAGCATGGAAAATTACATGAAATGTGAACCATACATGTCTATTTCCAACTGGTCCTCCTAAACCTTAGTGAGATCAACTTTACTGAATTCAGAGTGTACATAAACCAAAAGAACTTTATTTCTGCAGAAAATAATCTTAAATAACTTTAAACTGAAGTAACTAAAATTGTGTCTAAACCGAATGAGCATTATTTCAAAATTACAAACTCCCACTAAAACCGAATATCCTTAAATAACATTACACCCGCATGAGTAGTGTGCTCATGAAAGACCTAGGGTGACAGTTTCTTAATATGCGCGCAATTATGGAGTTTGTACCAACATGCTCTATAGACACACAATCACTCTGAATTTTCTTTAATAACTAGGAACTTAATATTTATGTGCTTTAAATTTGAAGTGTTCCTATTGCTTATAGAATAAATGAATGCATATTTATTGTCGCAAAATGACTGAAGTGGTCTTTCTATTCAATCTATAAGTAGCAGTTCATGTGACAGAATTCTTTTGCATCAATATTCAAATAGAATCGAAGTCTGTAAACCTGATGATCTCTAACTTACCAGAACTCCGACATGTGAGCAAGTAATTTTTTGTTCTCTGAAGATATCTCATAACCCCATTGGCTGCTATCCAATGGTCCATAATATGATTCCTCAAATATTTGTCTAACATTCCAACAATGTACACAATTTCCAAATGCATACATACTTAAAGCATAAATTAGATTCTCAATAGCTTATGTATAGAGAATCTTTGGGATTTTCTAAATTTTAAGGTTACTTTTAGGGCATTGAGTAAGATAATACTTATCTTCTTTAGCAATATGAGTGTCACTTGGTTTACTCCCACTGAACTTGTAGTATATAAAAGTGTCAACCAAATTTATCTCAAAACCGAATGAGATAATCAACATGAAATTTATAATTTTATTAATAAGAGTCTTACATAAGCTCATAGATATATTTCTTTAATTTACATATCATTGACATTGTATCATAAGACACAACTCTATGATTGTACCATATAAATAGTTTCTTCAATGTCGTCATTGAAAAAAATAAGCTTAACATATATCTAATGTAGCTTAAGACTAAAACAAGCAACAAGTGAAATAATTATTTTGAAAGAGTCTTTCAATAAAAACTTGAGAGAAAGTCTCTACAAAATCAATGTCTTATTTTAGAGTATATCCTTTAGATACAAGACATGCTTTATACTTATCCACATTACCATTTCTATCCCTATTGGTTTTAAATATACATTTACAACCAATTGGTTTGCACCTTAAGGTAATGAGACAAGTTCCTAAACTTTATTGTATTGCACAAAATTATACTCTTCTTGAATGACATCAATACATTTTTGAGAGTTAGAACTTTTATGGTCTGATAAAAAAATGATTGAACATTTTCTATCATTCCATTGTTACCTTATTTTCTTGAAGAAATACAATATAATAATCCGGAATAGTATTTCATCTTCCTCTCATGGACTTCCTCTCGTGGACCTCTTTAATGACACTTGTTTTTTTAAGGTTGTTGAGTTTATTCTTCTGATACAATTACCTTATCTTGAATGGGAGTTGTTCAACATTGTTCTGTTGAGGTACTTGATTCACTTCTTGATTAATGATAGGTTGAAAACCTAAACATTGTCAAAAGTGATAGTAGGAATTAAATTATAATTCAATTCCTCATCAATAACAATGTATCTAACCTTATTTCTCCCTCCAAACTCAACATCCTAAAAAAATTATAAATCTCTCCTTAAAATAATCTTAATTGTGGGATCATAAAATTTATAGTCTATGGATCACTCAAAATAACCGAAGTAATTGCTCACTTTTGAAGTTTAATTACTTCACATATGTCCTAACTTATACAAAAGAATCTACACTTTGTAACTTATTGTTGTTTCTTTTGACTAGGACTCTTAACAACTTTATTCTAATATTTTCTTTTATTGTCCTTATTCTTAGAGACACTAACTAAATGAGCACTAATTAAATTAATATTTTTACACTTATAATGCTTCAACTTTTCTTCCTCTAGAACATAATGAGAAATGAGCTGAAATAGAGTCTATTTCTCCCTTTGAAAATTATAACTTGAATTGGTTAAACTGTATGGGAAGCAGTGCCCAAAACATAAGAACAAACAATTGTTAGAAAGTTCGATCTTATGTGCCTTAAATTTTGAAGCGATATAAAAAAATTTATAATCTACCCTCTCACATTTCCTTGACCCGTATACTTCATAGACATCAAAAGAAAACATAAGTGATGTCATCTTAACCTTAATGTTTTGGGTAAAATATTTCTTAATTTCGTCAAGGAAACCCTTAGTTTGAGTAGTTTTTTTTTTTTAAATTTGTGCTCCTAAAGACATATAGAATGTTGTACTTTATGATCATTAGATTTGCGCGATTCGAACGATCTCACCTCTCAAAATACCTTTTATAGGTGCTTACCGCAGTGAGAGGTGCAAGTTGTTCTTTCCTTAGTGCAAAGTCTAAGTTCATACAATCAAATACTATATGTAAGTGTCTTTTCTTATTCCTTGAAATTAGTTTCATGAGTGTAGAATGCATTTAACAGATATTGTGATAACAAAGATAAATTACCTAAATATAGAACAAAAATAAAATAAAATAAAACAAGCTCACATAAATATTCATAAGTAAACAAATAAATTCAAAATAATAGCTAGTTCCCCTCAAGATACCAAGCACAACATTAATATCAAGTCTTTGGACAGTAATATTAATTGTAAGCGGTACTCTTGTTGTAGCAATCAAACATTGACAATAAACTATGTCAAACAATAGGCTAATCTTTGGACTAACGTATTGCTCACATAAAATACCTTATAATTGTCACATATTTATCGCCACAGTTGTCGTTGTAATTCTACCAAATATTAACTTTCCTTTGGGCCAATTAATAAACGCATGAATTACAAAAACCCATAATCATCTTAATATTTAAATAAACAAATCTACACAAAAGCGGTCACTTTGGTGACATTATGTTTCAATTAATCCATTAAAATACTAGACATCTGAAGCCAAAATATGAATTTAATTGTTTCAAAATATTTATCTTAATTTTATCTTTCAATAAACTTAAAATATAACCAAAATAATAATAAATTTGAATAAAGGTAAACCTCATATCAAGATACCAGACACTCCATTAATGTTTCATCTTTGGAAAAAATATTAACTTGCAAGTGATATCTTGATATAGTAATCAAACATTGATAATAAGAACATGTCAAACAGAAATCTTCATTTGGGCCGATTTATTGCTCACATATAAAACTGAATAATTATCACATGTTTATTACCATAGTTGCACATGTAATAATGTTAATTATTAACCTTCCTTTGGGCTGATTAATACTAACATAATCCGACTTACATGCACAAAACCTTCTATATTTTAAAATAAAATAATTTTCACAATAGATGTCACTTTGGTGACTTAATGTTTCAATTAATTTATCTTAAAATATATACTATAAATATACCGATATCCAAATTTAAAATTGCGTAACAGTCAAAACTGAAATTTCTGATTACACTTAAGTTTCCGAAATAACCAAAAATAAGGTTGTCTGAATGGGGCTATCAAAAACTCGAAAAACCTAAATCTTTGACTGTTCCTTAAAAGAAATGTCTTAAACTTTAAACATGCATTTACCAAAATTAAAGTCGAATTCAAAACATTCAATCTTTAACTAAAAACCAAAATAAGAAGTACCATATAAATGAATAATTCATATAATGAATTTCATAAAATTAATTACATGCATTCCAAATTAAAACCAAAACCAAAAGTATATATCAATACCAAACATAAACACAATAATTCAAATGAAAAGAATCACATGTTGCAACTTGTACAATTAATTCAAACTGTAGCTATATAAACCGTAATCCATAACTGAAATTTATTCCAAATTCAATCGTAATTTTATAAGCTAAAGTATATAAACTTCAATTGAAGCTAAGACTTAATCCATACTTATATATAACGATTAATACATATCAAAGGCCAGAATCATAATAATGATAATAAAATAAGCACAACAATAAATTTTCTTTAATCTTAAAAGGCATCATTGACTTACAAAACAAAGCCAAAAATTAACATCACTCTAACCTGATTTGTTTCGTGGAATTACAATCAGATGAAAAAGATGAAAAGAAAGAAAAAAATTAAAATTTAATTCTTTCAAAACCACAAGAAGCACGTAATCTACGACAATCCCTAATTCTTTCGTAAAGTAAACCATATGATCTATAATATAGATGACAAATTCATTTGTCAAATCAACGCATGAATGTATTCGAGAAATAAATTTACAATTACATGTAAATATGTTAAAACCGTAAACGATACTTTAGCGGGCTGCTATTGCCGCACAAAACGTGAAAACCGATTGAAATTATACAGTAATCTCATAAACCATAGAAAATTGGATTCGTAAAAAAAATAATCCAAATTTCATATCAAAACTTAAACCCTGAATTAATCGAACAAAATATGCTCTTGCATTCCAAAGAGAATTAACAACATAAAAATCAAAATCAAAACCCATATACATAATTGAAACAGTACTGAAGTATAAAAAATTTAACCACAACGATAGATGATTAAATTATCGTTGGATTTAGGGTTTTGATTTTAAAGATTCAAGAACAAATTAATCCAAAAATAAATATATAAGTTAATTGATTCTCAACGATTCAATATGACGAGGCTCTGATGCTACTTGTTAGAACCAAAATATAATAGATATGAAATCTAAACCACATGATCTATCATGTCAAATCATCAAGAACAATAAACTGAATAAACCGAGTGTGGAAGCGTACATGAATTCATTGATAGACTGAAAATCTTGAATCTTGATTTAAAATCCAAATTTTTGGTATTGATCTTCCAAGAAGATAGGTTATCTCTTGAAGTAAAACTCTCTGACGGTGAAGGAGAGAAAAACAAGTTAACCTATTTCTTGGGGACCACTACCTCTTTATATAGTTGATTTATTAAATCAACTATTAAATATTTATAACTATGTCCCTCATTGAATTATAAATATATCTTACGGTATCTACACTTTTATTTCCATGACATTTTAATACCTATGACACGCTTAACTTAATTGGTCACTTTATTTTGTGTCATACTTTATAATAACAACATACATTTTACATATGTGCCCACAATTGCGGATTTTAATCCAACAGAATTCACCATCACAAAAAACAGCCTCATCACCAAGGTCATCACCACTCAAATCGAGATCTGCGGTTTCTTCATCTTCACTAGAATCAGCAAGCATTTCTCCCCATCGGCCTTGAAAATTTTTAACGTCAATGCCAATACTCGGATCAATTGTCGGCTCAATCGTTGGGAACATCGAAGGTCTGGCATATGGATAAAATGCATTTGATGTCTCACTTTCCAACATAGCAACAAAACTGTCTCCAAACCTATATGGCTGGTCCTCAATCGCACTACCGAAACCCATTTGAGAAGAACTTCCAAATACATTTCTGGATGGGCTCGAATCGTCATATCTCCTACGCAACTTAGCATGTAACTCAACACTTCGAATACATATTGAATCATGCTCTGCAATCATGAGTCCAACATCATCATCATCTTTAAGAGCTATTGCATAATATCTGACTAGATCATCACTTGTTTTCCACCGGTACCGCAAACAAACAATCTCAGCTCATATTTTTCTTTCTATGTCATGCTTCAGCTCTCGAAGAAAAATATTCTTTGAAAACTTCATCTTTGTAGTGTTTTTCGAGTCAAATACGACATCGTTATCAATTTTCATAATTTCTCAATCGTAATGGATAACGTCCATATAGATGTTGCACATTGTCTCTGCACGTACAAAACCATATATATTTTTGAATCAAACTACATAAATCAAAATTATCATAATGTTATATTGTTACGATTTTTTTACCTAAACAACAAAATAAAAATAAACAAACAATCTACATATTCAAAATAAAATGTAAAAATCAACTTACTAAAAAAATTCAAAAGTTCTTCCTCCACTTTTTTCTTCTCTTTCTTACTCAATTTCTTTTCAGACTTTCTTCAACTTTTACCTTTAACCTCACTTATTTAACACAAAAACACAACACATAAAATAATACATAAATTCTCCATAATTTACCCCTACAATCTATTTAATAACCATTCAAAATTTAAATTCAATACCCCTACATTCTATTCAATAAATTTGGATCGAATTTTATTTTTTTAGATTGAAAAGGCTTATTACTGCCCGGTCTGCTCGATCTGAATCGAAATTTTTTCAGACTAAAAAAGCTTATCACTGCTCGTACTGCCAGAATCAGATCTTTTTTTTTCTAGTTTGTCATGAGGTCGAATGATAATCAAACCGACCTTAACTCTTTTTTTGTTCAGATCAGATTGAAAACAATTAGTCCTCTACAATTTTTTTTCATGAGGCCTTCACTTATTTTTTTTATTATTTTTTTTATGAAATCGGGTTGAAAATATCTTGTCTTCATTTTTTTTAATTTTTAATGAGGTCGAATAAAAAGTAATCTAACCTTAAAAATTATTGTAAAAAATGTCATAGATTTAAAAATATTTTAAGGGTTGCTATAGTTTTAAAAAAATGGATAATATCCAACTAATTTTGCCTAATAATAAACACAGATTTAAGACGCCGTTAGGGAGCTTTATTTATGACGCAAGCCTCAAATTGTACGGTCGTCAAAGTATTTTTGTTGTTGTTGTTGTAGATTTTCTCTCTCACATTTGTTTTGTCCCATCTGCAACAGAACAAACCCAAAAGAAAAGAAAAGAAAAGAAAAGAAGAAGCATTGATTTATTTTTGAAAATCATAAAAATAAATAAAGGCACCCGATTTTTCAGCTCCCTGACCCTATCTTTCAAAAGAATTTCCAAACAAGGTTCTGCTGCTCCTCTCATCAATTCTCGTAGTTTTTTTTTTTTTTTTTTGTTTTATTTCTTTATGCCTTTTCAGCATTTTGTGTGTTTATTAATGGCTGTTTTTAGCATTTTTTAATGTTTTCTTTCTGTTGCCTTTGCTTGCATTTCCATTAACTAGGTCTGATAAACAAGAAGGGAGAGGATAATAATACTTTTTGGAGGATTTTATTTTATTTTCTTTTTGTTAGGATATTTATCTGGTTTTCTTAGGTTGCGAAATAATGAGAACTTCGTGGGCAGATTCTGCAGCGAACTCTGCATCTGAAATTGCAGTTTCAGACAACAGTTCCGTACCTCGGCCAACTCGATCCACGTATGTCCCGCCCCACCTTCGTAACCGTCAAGCTTCAGAAGCACCTAACCTGCTAGGTCCGGCTACTGAGAGGACTGCTTTTAGCGGGACCCCTGGTGGGTCCCAGGGCTACCGATGGAGCGGCGGCCCACCTAAGCCCGAACAGGGGCGATTGGGTCCGGGTTATGCTTATGCCGGAGCTGTAGTTGGAGGAGGTTGGAATAATAGAAGTAGAGGTTGGGATATGAGAGAAAGGGAAGTAAACCCCTTTGATGATGATGTTGATGATAAAAACAATGATGGCGAACGAGCTTTCAGTGAGCAAGAGAATACGGGAATCAATTTCGATGCCTACGAGGATATTCCGGTGGAAACTAGCGGTGAAAATGTACCACCGCCTGTAAATACATTTGCTGAGATAGATTTAGGGGATCTGTTGAATCAAAACATTAGAAGGTGCAAGTATGTGAAACCGACTCCAATTCAACGCCATGCTATCCCTATAGCATTAGCTGGAAGAGATCTCATGGCTTGTGCTCAAACTGGGTCAGGGAAGACAGCTGCCTTTTGCTTTCCAATTATTAGTGGCATTATGCGGGAGCAGTATGTACAGAGACCATGTGTAGCGCGAACCGTTTACCCTCTTGCTCTTATTTTATCCCCCACAAGGGAGCTGTCCTGTCAGGTGGGATCGTTAGAACATGTAACGTAATCTTTTAGAATGGTTTAATGAGTTTTTTGAATTGATTTTATTGATGATGATGCACTTTCAGATACACGATGAGGCCAAAAAGTTCTCCTATCAAACTGGTGTCAAGGTGGTAGTTGCATATGGAGGAGCACCAATTAATCAACAGGTTGTTATCGCCTTGTGTTTTGTTTTCCGTATCATTTTCTCTCTTTTAATGCAATTGGCCATCTTATACCACATAACAAAGGGTTCTTCCTATAATTTTCGTTCCCCTCTCACATGCATCGTACTTGTTTACTATGTTTCACGCTAATCTAATTAACTTTTCTATGTCATATGTATTTGTACTACAAGTTTTATTCTTTATTTTATTTATATATTGGCATTAACCACATTATTGGATTTGTCTTTAGGATTTCTTTCTAAAACTTATGTTGTTTTACTTTTTCTTCTTTTTTTCTCACATACGGAACTAACAAAAGTGGAAAGGGTTTATTTACTCATAGGAGGAACCTTGATGATGATAGATTGCTAATTTGACTCACTAGTTCTTGGTTTGTTTCAAATAGGTTGTTTCTTTGTTGGGGAGGGGTCTAATTTCAGTACCGTCCTCATTGGGCTGGGGTGGGAAGGGGTTAGTGTTTCACAAGCTGTTGGACATATTCTCCCTGGAATATTTGGTAATGTTGAATGGTGGTAATAGCCTAATAGGATACTAGCTTGTTTAGATTAAGTATCAAGGATACTTAGTATTGCACTATTTCTAATTATGTTGCCCGACTTTTCACTTTTATGTCCTTATGGGATCCTTTATTTATTGTCTGTCGTCTGTAAATATATCTGCTGACTCTTAAGCTTATTAGTCTCCTCACAGACCCCTTCTTCTCTGTAACTATTTTCTTTTTCGTTTTTTACTAATTCTCTGTTTTATACTTAGCTGCGGGAGCTGGACAGAGGAGTTGATATTCTTGTGGCAACTCCAGGACGATTGGTTGATTTGCTAGAGAGGGCTAGATTGTCATTGCAGATGATTAGATACTTGGCCCTTGATGAGGCAGATCGCATGCTTGATATGGGTTTTGAACCACAAATCAGAAAGATAGTGGAACAAATGGACATGCCTAATCGGGGTGTGAGACAGACAATGTTGTTTAGTGCCACCTTTCCAAGAGAGATACAGGTTGTTTATAACTGTTAGATAAGGTTTCCCTGTTGGTTATAGTATTTCACGATATGTCACTCATGTTTTCACACATAACAGTAAAAATTTTCAAGTTACGAGTGAGTTTCATGTTCTGGAATATAATTTTTGTGCCTGTTTCAATTCTTTTTGCTACTTCTATATGTTTTGTAGAAAATGAAAATTGTTAATTTATCAGAGTAAAACTGTATTTACGATTTCTATTAGCTCAGAGCAGCAAATGATTTGCTGGGGTTAGTTATCTCAGTTTCAAAATTTACCAGTCCAGAAGAAGTAAAATTTTACCTTAAATTTTGCTTTAGTGTAAATTTCTAATGCAATCAAGATAATTGTGAGTTTTCGATAATAAAAAGAAGGCTATCCAGATTACATCACATAATTCTTTGTGAATTGGTGGCTTTGCAGAGACTTGCCTCTGATTTTCTTTCAAATTATATATTCTTGGCTGTTGGGAGGGTTGGTTCAAGTACAGATTTGATTGTTCAAAGGGTTGAATTTGTTCACGAGTCTGATAAGAGAAGCCATCTCATGGATCTTCTTCATGCACAGAAGGAAAATGGAGCTCATGGCAAGGTAATGTGAGACTGTCATGTATTACTTACTTATTGAAGTTACTATATCTGAATGTGTTAAGGTGTGCACCTGGTTGCTATGCCTTAGTGCTAGTTAAGGAAATTGCTTTGGTCCTAAGACATTTTCGATCAAGTCAGTTGATTACGCATGCTGTTTCATAAGACACTAAGTGCAAGAAAAGCTTGTTGTATTGAAGTTCTCATCATCATTATCATTGTTACTAGTAAAAGAAGGGGATACAATCAGTCTCTTTACTTCTCAATGTTTGAGTCATGGGATTGTAGGGAAATCATACATATTTGGCCAACAAAAACAAAGGAAAACTGTGCATGTTTTGCAGAAACATGCATTATTGTGCCTTGCTTCACTTAGAGTTCATTATTAAAATTATTTACACATCTTAAACTTATTTTATACAATATACACCGACACACATCCATTATTGTGCCTTGCTTCACTTAGCAACCATAATTTTTTTAGCCTCGCGCGTCAGGCAATACAAGGGTTCTAGTGCTTAGAGTACGTGTTATGGTCCCAGGTATAGGATTGCGTTGGGCCGTTGTCTTCTTGTTTCGCCTTCTAGCTATGATTCTCGTGAAAGGGAGAATCCACCTCGAGACATTTGGGAGATGATCTATAATTTAGGTTTAAAATACTTGATTTTATTGAATATCAGAATACCTCTTATAGAGAGGTTACATGGAATAATAAGGAAATAAGTCTGCTAGTAAGGAAAGACATCTAAGAAATCAAGAAATTAAAATTGCAATATATTTCCTAGTAAAAATAATGTGTTGATAATAAAATCTGATTCCTAAATATCCTCTAATCACCACCGAGCACTCATAGGATGATCGCTTATGTTTCCCCTAGTATAGAGTTGGTCACCAATTCTGAAAAACAACTAATAAGGTCACTTATGTTTTTGGGCATAAACTTTTGGTCATATAGCCGTTTGTTGTCGTTAACCTTTGACAGAAAATTGATCTGAAACAAGAAAAAAAGGATAAATTACCTAGACAGTCTTTAAATTATTACTTCACTCCTATTTTGACCACCGAAATAAAAAATAATTTGTATAATTACACATTTAATCCTCTACATTTATAATTTTTTTTTATTTCTTCTTCATCTAATTTTATCTCTAATTTTTTACTATATTAATCTTCAATTCACACCATATATTATAATTCATCGCCGTATATATCCATGTTTCAAGTAATGTTTGTAATCCTCAACTCAAAATTTTTAATCTTTCAAATTTTTTTGAAATTTTAGAAATTTTACAAAGCAGTCCTCAAATTCCTAAAATTACCTAAACCCCCAAATCGCCACCGCTTCCGCCGTTAATCGCTGCCCCTAACAACAACCCTTTGGTCGCTGGGGCATGGCGGTCATTTCCCCCAACAGAAAATTAAATATAATAGAAACATGAATATATACGGTGGTGAATTATAATATACGGTGTGAATTGAGGATTAATATAATAGAAAATTAAAGATTAAGTTAGCTGAAGAAGAATATAGAAGATGGTAGAGGAGAGAAGAAATAAAAAAATATAAATGTAGAGGATTAAATGTGTAATTATACAAATTATTTTTATTTCGGTGTTCAAAATAAGAGTGAAGTAATAGTGTAGGTACTGTCTAGGTAATTTATCTTTTTTTATTATCTCATATCAGCTTCCCGTTAACATTTAACGACAACAAACAACTGAGTGACTAAAAGTTTACGCCCCAAAAACGTAAGTAACCTTACTGGTCGATTTTTAGAATCGGTGACCAATTCTGTAGGAAAACAGAAGTGGCCATCCTAGTAGTTAACCCTAATAATTATTTGCACGTAACAGTAAGCCATGCACCCTTAACAACACTTCTTTCTCCATATATTTTTCAATTGAAGTCAATTTGGATGTGTGTTCCGATAAGTATTTACCATTCAGGGTGTTAATTCTGGTATTTAGTCAGTAGTAGGTCTAAGATTCTTATTAGCTGTTTGATAGTTGTGTTTTACTTTTCAGCAAGCTTTGACATTAGTTTTTGTGGAGACCAAAAAAGGTGCTGATTCATTGGAACATTGGTTGTGCCTTAATGGATTCCCAGCAACCACCATCCATGGTGATAGGACTCAGCAGGTAATTGTTTAGAATTTTTTTTTGCTAAAGACGAGAGAAAGAATATCGTCTTTGTGGTTTGTTGGAATTATATACTTATCTTTCAAGCGTGTCGTTTGATATTATGACCATTTTAATTTTCTCTTTGGCCATGTATATTGTAATCTTATTTATTCTATTCGGTGGTACACTATCATTCCGGTGAGTTCTTTCTGCATGGAAACCTGAAGATTAAGTACTTTGTTGGGAGACTGAGATAAATGATTTGGATTTTGTATTATGGCATTTGTTAGATAACTAATCCCTGTGATTACTGCATTAGAGTGGCGCTCATTCTCTCTTCTAATCATCTCATCTTCAGTGATCCATTTTTTATTTGAAAAACATTTCTGATGTTTTCTAGAATTCTATAAATGGCCCGATTCTAAGCTTTGCACAACAGTGTTTTTAGTGAAAGCTTGTTCTGAGATGTGTATGCCATATACTATACATTTACCTTGATATAGAAAGAAGGAACTTTAAATAATGCTTGTGTATCTGCAGGAAAGGGAACTAGCATTGAGATCGTTCAAGACTGGAAAGACCCCAATTTTAGTAGCAACTGATGTGGCTGCTCGTGGTCTTGACATACCCCATGTAGCTCATGTGGTCAACTTCGATCTCCCCAATGACATTGATGATTATGTCCATCGGATTGGAAGGACTGGCCGTGCTGGTAAATCAGGGTTGGCTACAGCTTTCTTTAATGAGGGGAATATGTCTCTGGCAAGGCCTCTAGCTGAGCTAATGCAAGAATCAAATCAAGAGGTACCAGCATGGCTCACCCATTATGCATCCCGGGCTCCTTATGGAGGTAGCAAAAATCGACGATCTGGGACAGGGCGCTTCGGTGGGCGTGATTTCCGAAGGGAAAGTTCTTTTGGTAAGAATCTGGATTACTACGGTGGAGGGAATGGTGGTAGTGCATATGGAATTCCTAACAATTATGGTGGTAGTGCATATGGAATTCCTAACAATTATGGTGGTAGTGCATATGCTCCAGGGGTGACAAGTGCGTGGGATTAGCTCACACTTTATAATGGATAATCTCATTAATTCTTTTCACAAATTTTTTTCTAAGAGATAATCTTCACATATTTACTGTTAATCTCATTAATTCTTTTCACTCATCCAACGGTCTAAAAAACGTGTAAAATTTAAAGAGTTTTACACTGTGTAAACAGATCCTATCATAGGACATATATATTCTAACATGTCCGAGGATTGACATGGCTAATTGTTGAGACGGATAGTATCAAAGGAAACTAACCAGTCAAGTCTGTCTACAGGTGCATCTGCACTTTAGCATGTGCTTTTTTAGTGCATATATATATATATATTTTTTTTTCCCTCTAAACTTTATTTGTTTTTTCAACTTGTCCCTTAAAGTTTATTTTGACCACTTTTGTTTCTTAGTGTTTTTTCTGTTACCTATATTACCTATTACCGTTAAAAAAATTATTTTGACTAATCAGAACGTATCATGTTATTTTTTATTTATTTTTAAATAAATAAATAAATAAAATAAAAATATTAAAATACTTAAAACACCCTTATCTTCTTCCCCAATAATTTCAAAGTCACGACCCGATTATAAATTTGAATATTTTGACGAATTCTTGAGTCATGAATATTTTAACAAAATCTTCTTCATCTCTGATTTTTAATATGATGTTAGTCTCTTCTAAAATGCAGTATAAGTTTCAGAACAATAGCAAGTAAATTGTTAAGTTGATCAAATGATGACTAATCATCAAGAGAAGGTGAATTGGTGGAATAAAAATTGAAGGGTGTAAATAAATAATTTAAAAATGAAGACAAGGCAATTTTAGAGTGGTTTAAGCTTCGAACAAGCTCTACATCCACTACCTCAGCACCTTACTGAGGATTTTAACTATTCACTAACTTGAATTCGTCTACAAATCGATCAATCTTTCTACTCAAAGATTGATCCAATATCACTCTTTTACAAAGGAAGATTGGCAAACTTTGTATGTACCTCTCAAAGCCTAATTGTTTATCCAATTACACATAAACATTCCCCAAACTCTGAAAAGATTTACAATGAAAAATTTCAAATGAGTTGGGTATAAGAATTTTGACACTAAATGCACAAGGGTTTGGATTGAATGCTTTGATATTGCTTGAAGGTTCAATGGTTGTTGTTGTAGCTTTGAAGACTTGTTTTTATACATTCTCATTGATTTCTAGCCGTTTGGGTGGTTGAGATCATCAATAGAGTCGGTGGGGCTCTCTCTTCCCTTCATAAATGTTGTTCTGCAACTACCCGTATCGGAACACGAGGCCATTGTATCGAAACGGACACCAAAAGAAGAAAGAGCCATTGTGTGTGAAAAAAGGGCCCGTATCGAAATAGCTATAGGCTATATCGAAATGGTAACATGCAACAAGAGGGTCGTATCGAAACGAAAATAGACTGTATCGAAACGTTTTGAAACTGTAAACTTCTGTTTCGAAACAGCATAGAGGTGTATCGAAAAACTAAACTAAATCTTCAAAAGTTTGTTTCTGACAAGTGATGGCTAGTTCATTTAATGCCCAATTTTAAAATTACTTAACCCCTATATCGAAACATGTATAAGCCATTTCGAAACAACACTTAAAAATCAAAAGCACAGATGAAGGTTGTATCGAAACGAGTGTAGGACGTATCGAAACAGTTCCTTCCAGTGGCAAAACGTATCGAAACACTTTTGGGGTGTTTCAAAACGCTTGGACAATTTTGTGTATTTTGGCTTTGAAACACTTAGAAAATTTTATGGGATTAAGTTTTGACTTCAAAACATTTTAAGTGTAAATTTTACTTGTCAAAGGTAAGTATTTTGATTACTTAAAAATTTATTTACTTTGCAATTTGGCTCTTGAATTATTTGTTTTATCAAAATCAAATATTAGTTTTACAATCTCCCTTTTTTGATATAATAAAACGAAAGAATTTTTAAGTAAACTCCCCTAAATTTAAGCTAGTTTTTGAAAAAAGATTTTGAAAAATTTAGCTTAACCCTTCTCCCCTTTTTGTTAGATCAAAATCAATGCAAAGATAAAACAATATAATTTCATTAAGCATTAGAAATCAAAGAAAAATAAGTTCATAATCTCCGAACATAATATCCAAACCTTAATACTTAAAACATAATATCCAAACATAAATCAAATCATAGATCTTAAAGCAAAAACATAAATAGGTGCATAAAAAGAGAAATCCTAATCTAGATGATATGCTATGGAATGCAAAGATCTGAGGCTCATCATCATCTTCAACTTGATCATTGGTCGAGCTCTTTCGGAATTGTCTCCATTCACCATAGAAGCCGGTAAAGGACACGTTCATAGAGGTTTGTTGAGTTTCAACCGAAGTGAGCGATTCTCAACACTTTGGATACGTCCCTCCACGGAAGTGAGGCGAGTATCAAGAGTGGAAAAACCGGAGTCCATGTGAGTGTGCAAGACATTAAATTGCTCGGTAAGGAAGGTCATGAGGGCTTCTTTATTTGGTGAAGCAACTTGAGGTTGAGGTTCATGGGCCGCAACTTGAGGAGGATTCTCGACACGAGTCCACTCTCCATCAATGAAATGAAATTTGCTCCGGAGAAGTGTGCACTCATCGATGGGATCTTTGAGAGGTTCTAGATAGTCAAGAGATCAATAGATCCCCAACTTTGAGAACAAGTAGCTCAAGGCGGTGCCATAGGTGAAGGAGGTGACAAGATCTGAGTTGCGATTTTGGACAAGATACACCATCTCGGCAAACATGATTTGATAAAGATTTGGTCGACGTCCCTCACAAAAGCATCGAATCTAAAAATCGCTCACTTGCTGGATGTGGGAGAATTTTCCTCCGGAAGGACGAAACCACCATGAGACCATGAGATGAAGGATGCGATCATGAGCATCAAGAACTGTGACGGAGCCACCAAGGGTATGTCCCAACAAGTTCTCATCCGAAATTCTCTCATCTTCAAACTTGAAAACATTGACCAAAGTTTCTAGATCAACCCTAAACTTCTTCCCCATTAGATATGACTCAATGACAACCACTTGACCGCCATTGGAGATACACCGAGCATTGACATGGAAGAGAAGAACCATGTTACGGTACAAAGTACCGGGTAAGCCCAAAAAAGACATGAAATTTCAACGTCTCAATAAATCAAGATAGCGGAATTGAAATCGTTCGGAATCCAAAAAGGGTATAGAAATGATACGCTCACGACGGATATCATGATCTTGAAATAGCTTGAAATTGGTATAGGCATCTTTGTTTCGAAGAGACTTTTGGTAGAGTAAAGTGAGGTTGGGACGAGTGGAATCGTCATCGATGTTGGAGCTTACACCAGCCTCATTGGTTCGTACTCTCTTCCTAGAGCCCATATTCGAAATCTAGAAGGAAATCAAGACACAAAAACGTATGTATGCGTAAAGCAACCAAATTCAATTCAATATACAATCTGATAATCAAGGTATTGATAAAAACTATACAATATGGTTTAATATATATATATATATATATATATATATATATAAGTATAAAATAAATTTTTGGTAAAAAGACTTTCAAAAAAACAAATTAAAAATATACGGTATAATTTTATATTCGAATAAAAAAATTCAGATTTTGAAGAATTTTTGCAAAAACTTGAAAACTCATACAATATGTATATGTTTTATACAAAAAGGAATTAAAAACAACCTTTAAATTAAACGAAAATTTAAAATAAAAAAGAAATGTTTTATACCTTGATATGGGATAATGGATGAATGAGGGATGATTGATGCACCAAATTGCTTGCAAAGCTCTAGCCTTGATGTGAAGATTGAAAACCCTAGCAAAATTAGGTTTTGATGTGAAAAATTAAGGGATTTGAAGAGTTTATATAGGGGTTTTTGGTTAGGGTTTGAGAGAAAAAGAGAGTCGGTGTTTTAATTAAAGTTTGATACTCTTTTAAATCCATTTAAAACAATATGCGCGATCATGTTTTGATACGCCACTTGGCGTATCTGAACAGCCGTTTTGAAACGCTATCGAGCCGTTTCGGTACCAGACTCGTTTCGATACAGGGTGACCTTGTTTCGATACGCAAAGAACTCGTTTCGATGTGATTCATTACTGGAATCATCTTAAATTAAGCCGTATCGAAACAGATTTAGTTGTTTCGATACACCCTTGCCAGAAAATGCATTTTGGGCAGTTTCATATCCAAAGAGCCAACTTAGATCGAGCCTAAATGCATATAAATGATATATGAGCATGTTATATGAACAAAAACCGATGCATACTCCCCCTAACAACAAGCATAGATGCATTAAGAGAAAAAATCACATAAGCATGATCATCATTCAAAATTCAAGCAAATTTTGGCCATTTGGGACCTAAAAGGATCAAGGAAGGCTGGTTAAACCTAACTCTCCCCTAAGGGTCCAAAAACGTTCTTTATCTAAAGGTTTGATAAATATATCCGCTAATTGATTCAAGGTATCAACATATTCTAAAATTACATCATTTTTCAAGACATGATCTCTAATGAAATGATGTCTAATTTCTATATGTTTGGTTCTAGAGTGTTGGATGAGATTCTTAGTAAGACAAATAGCACTAGTGTTGTCACACTTAAGGGGTATGATATCTACTTGAACACTGTAATCTAAGAGTTATCGCTTCATCCAAAGGACTTGAGCACAACAACTTCCTAAGGATATGTACTTCGCTTCGGTGGTAGATAAGGCTACGCAATTTTGTTTCTTAGAGAACCAAGATACGAGCATACTACCTAAGAATTGACATGTTTCGGGGGTACTTTTTCTATCTATCTTACATCCCCATAATCTGTATCGAAGAAGGCATGAAGGTCAAATGAGGAGTCTCTAAGATACCAAAGACCTAAACAAGGTGTATCTTTAAGGTATCTAAAGATTCTCTTAATGGCAACTAAGTGTGATTCTTTAGGACTAGCTTGAAACCTAGCACACAAGCAAACACTAAACATGATATCGGGTCTACTTGCGATAAGGTAAAGCAAAGATCCAATCATAGAACGCTAAAGCTTAGAATCAACACACTTACTTCTTTCATCTCTGTCAAGCTTAATTGATGAGCTCATAGGAGTGGCTAGAGACTTTACGTTCTCCAAGCCAAACTTCTTGAGCATATCCTTGATGTATTTAGCTTGATTTATGAAGGTGTCATCTTTCATTTGCTTGATTTGGAGTCCTAAGAAAAATGAGAGCTCTCCCATTATGCTCATCTCAAATTCATCTTGTATTAGCTTAGAAAATTTTTGGCAATAAAATTCATTAGTAGAACCAAAAATAATATCATCAACATATATTTAAACTACTAAAATGTCATTGCCATATATTTTTATGAAAAGTGTAGTATTCACCTTGCCTTTTTCAAAACTCTTTTCAATTAAAAAGTTTGAAAGTCTTTCATATCAAGCTATAGGAGCTTGTTTCAAATCGTATAAAGCTTTTGTTAGTTTAAAAATATGGTTTGGAAAGTTTGGATCTTCAAAACCGGGTGGTTGTTCAACATACACTTATTCATTTATAAAACCATTTAGAAAAGAACTTTTTACATCCATTTGAAAAAGCTTGAAATCATGATAGCGTGCAAATACAAGAAGCATCCTAATAGCTTCCATTCTAGCTACGGGTGCATATGTTTCATCAAAATTAATTCCCTTTTCTTGAGTGTAACCTTGGGCAACAAGCCTAGCCTTATTTCTCACTATGTTACCACTCTCATCTAGTTTGTTCCTAAATACCCACTTAGTTCCTATAGTAGATTGATTACTAGGCCTATCAACTAATGTTCATACTTTACTTCTCTCAAATTGATTAAGCTCCTCTTACATAGCCAATATCCAAAAAATATCTTTTAATGCTTCTTTGATATTTTTAGGCTATATGCATGAGATAAATGCAACATGATTCATAAGTTTGAGAGAGGATCTAGTAGTTACCCCCTTGGATGGATCACTCAAGATTTCACCACCTTTGGCATAGTTGAACTCCTTTGGGTATGTCACCTCATTTTCCTCAAGAGCTAAGTCCTTCAAGGCTTCAAGAGGTGGATCTTGTGCATCCTCTTCTTTGGTTGGAATCTCATCCACCTGTGATGTTTGACATGCATCAATGGCTTCAATGATCCCTACATCATTATCATCATCACAAGATTCTTTCCTCGAAAGGAGGTTATCATCGAAAACATGTATAGACTCTTCAACAATCAAAGTTCTTTTATTAAATACACGGTAGGCTTTATAATTTAGGGAATACCTCAAAAATATTACTTCATTACTTTTAGCATCGAATTTACCTAAGTTGTATTTTCCATTGTTTAAAACAAAGCATTTACAACCAAATAAATCCATGTGGATTAGTTGTAATACCCTACTAGCCGAAACATTGTTAATGGGTTTAAATGAGGTTCTCTTTTGTTTACCCTTAGCACAAGCATCACATATTTTATCTAATGAAAATTTTAGTTTGGGTAAACCTCTAACTAGATTTTGGGAAGCCATTTTTTCTAAAACACTTATACTAGCATGCCCTAGTTTCCTATGCCACAATCATGAATCATTCTCATCATGTGCAACTAAACATGCATGGGATGAATGTATGTCATCTAAATGCACCATATAAATATTTCCTATGCGATGACCAATGAGCATTAATTCATTTGTTTTAATGTTCACAATTTTACACCCATTTTTATCAAAATGAACATCAAAATATTTATCACAAAGTTGACTAATGCTCAAAAGATTATGTTTAAGACCATTGACAAGTAATACATTTTCAATGATAATGGATGAGAGATTACCAATAGAGCCAATACCCTTAATATGGACTTTAGAGTTGTCACCAAAAGTCACCACTCCACCATGCTTTGGCTTGAGCTCTATGAATCTACTCTAGTTTCCGGTCATGTGTCTTGAGCATCCACTATCAAGATACCATGTGTTTTGACTTGAAGCTTTGGCCTTGTAGCAATGCCCCCTACAAACAAAGATTAGTTCTTTGATTTTGGTACCCAAACAATTTTGGGTCCACAAGTGTTAGCTCCCCAAAACTTGGTTCCCTTAGGAATCCAAGAAGCAGTTGCGTTTACATTATTAGAAACAATGAGTTCCTTATGAACTCATACACTCCTAACTCTTTTAACTTTGGATTGCTTTTGAAAACCTCTTTGTTTGGGGTAAAATGGTTTTCTCTTAACATATTGGGTTTTTGAAGAATTTCTCTTTTCAAGAGCAAGTTTTCTAATAGTAAGAGAATTTTTGAGATTATCCACTTCCTTTGTGTGATAATCTTGAAAATTAGAAAGAAGTTTTTCAACATCAAATTTTTTCTTTTTAAGTTCATTTGAAATATTTATCAAATATAAAACCTTTTTTTTCAATTCAGAGTTAGTTTTTGAAAGAGACTCATTTTGAGATTTCAAATCGAAAATAATTTTCTTGTTTTTTAAAATGGACTCTTTATATTTTCCAACTAATTCATCATAAATATTTTGTAACTCATCATATTCATCATATAATCCATCATAAGTAAGAGATGAGTTAGAGTTTACCATGTGGTTCTCCTCAAAGGCCATGAGGCAAAGATTGACCACTTCCTCCTCTTCCTCGGATGACTTCTCATCACTTCAAGTTTCTATTTGAGCCTTGAGCTTATTCTACTTCCCAAAGCTCTTCTTCCTCAATTGAGGGCAATCAGTTCGAATATGGTCGAACTTCTTGCACTCATAACAAATGAGTTGATCCTTTTCTTCCTCTTTTCCTTTATTCTTGAAGTCCATTCTTCTATTGAATTTTCTTTCTCAATTGGACTTCATGAATCGAGTGAATCGTTTGGCCAACATGGTCATCTCTTCGTCCTCCTCCTCCTCACTAGAATCGCTTTCGTTGTATGATGCCTTGAGTGTGATTCCTAGCTTCTTCTTTTCAACCTCTTGCTTTTCTACCTTTTTCTCTTCCTTATTCTTCTCTTCTTCTCTCCCTTGCTTCATAATCTCATAGGTAAGTAGAGATCCAACAAGGGCGTCTAGCTTAAGAGTTTTCAAATCTCAAGCTTCGATGATGGTCGTCCTCTTGTCATCCCAAGACTCCGGAAAGGAGTAGAGTAGCTTCTGAACTAGCTTATCTTTGGAAATAACTTCACCGAAGCCCTTTAGTCCATTTACAATGACCGATGACCGATCAAACATCTTGGAGACACTTTCATATCGGCTTCTATTTTGAAGTTTTCATAACTCAAATTGAGTAATCCAATCTTCGTCTCCTTGACGTTATTTGTTCATTCATATGTAGTCTCTAGGGTGTCCCGCACTTCTTTAGCACTTTCGATTGAAGACACCTTTGAGTATATGTCGGGATCGAGAGCACAAAAGATTATGTGCAAGGCTTTGTCGTTGACTTGCAAGCTTCTTCTATCTTCATCGATCATTTCAGCTTTGGTCTTCGGAACAAGCCTCCCTTCACCATCTCTCTTCATTGGAATTGTAGGATCGTCTTCTACCACGTCTCACACCATGTAGTCGTTTGATTTGATGAAGAGTCGCATACGGTTCTTCCAATAAGGATAGTTATCCCCATTGAAGAATGGTGGTTTGGTGATGCATAGAGACTCGTAGAGGTTTTGGCCGAGGGTGGATGCCATAGCAAGATGTCGATTGAAGTACACTTGACCAAACTCTTCCAAGATCTACTCAACAGGGTGTTAATCCTTCCAATGAGTGTAACTCTGATTCCAATTGTTGAGTTGATCAAATGATAGGTAATCACCAAGAGGGGGTGAATTGGTGGAATAAAAATTTAAGGGTGCAAATGGATAATTTAAAAATGAAGACAAGGCAATTTTAGAGTGGTTCAAGCTTCGAACAAGCTCTACACCCACTACCTCAGCACCCTACTGAGGATTTCAACAATTCACTAACTTGAATTCGTCTCTTTTTTCTCGGCTTAGGAGGAAACCTTACAAATCGATCAATCTTTCTACCCAAAGATTGATCCAATATCACTCTTTTATAAAGGAAGAGTGGCAAACTTTGCATGTACCTCTCAAAGGCTAATTATTTACCCAATTACACATAAACACTCCCCAAACTTTAAAAAGATTTACAATAAAAATTTTCAAATGAGTTGAGTACAAGAATTTGTTACTAAATGCACAAGGGTTTGGATTGAATGCTTTGATTTTGCTTGAAGGTTCAATGATTGTTGTTGTCGCTTTGGAGACTTGTTTTTATACATTCTCGTTGATTTTTAGCCGTTTGGGTGGTTGAGATCATCAATAGAGCCGTTGGGGCTCTCTGTTCCCTCCATAAATGATGTTCTGCAACTACCCGTATTGGAACACGATACTCATGTATCGAAACGGACACAAAAAAAAGAGATGTTTGTAAAAAGGACTCGTATCGAAACAACTATAGGTTGTATCGAAACGGTAACATGAAATAAGAGGGTCGTATCAAAACGGAAACAGACTGTATCGAAATATTTTGAAACTGTAAACTTCTGTTTTGAAACAACATAGGGGTATATCGAAACACTTAACTAAATCTTTAAAAATTGATTTCTGACAAGTGATGGCTAGTTCATTTAATGTCCAATTTTAAAATTACTTAACCCCTTTATCAAAACAAGTATAAGCCGTTTCGAAACAACACTTAAAAATCAAAAGCTCAAATGAAGGTTGTATCAAAACAGTTCCTTCTAGTGGCAAAACGTATCAAAACACTTTAGAGTATTTCGAAACGCCTAGGCAATTTTGTGTATTTTGAGTTTGAAACACTTAAAAAAATTTATGGGATTTAAGTTTTGACTTCAAAACATTTTAAGTGTAAATTTTACTTGTCAAAGGTAAGTATTTTGATTACTTAATAATTTATTTAAATTACAATTTGGCCCTTGAATTATTTGTTATATAAAAATTAATTATTAGTTTTACATAAAGTAATAGTGAAAGCAAGAGAGAGGCAGAGGTAGATCAATAGTAGTGGCGAAACATTAGGAACCATTCTTCTAAACCAAGACTGAAGTATTTTAAAAAAATATGTTGCCGGACACATCAACTCATAGTTCAAGTGAAAAGGAAAGGGAACTTTTTAGTATCTTAATTTAAATAAAACTAAACTGTATCAGTAAATTTAGCAATCATTCCGATCAAAACACACCTTCGTTTAAAACAGTAGCATGGTCAATTTCCAGCAGAAAATGAGAAAAACAAAAATTCAGAGAAAAGAAATACATGGATCGATCAAACTAACACTTTACAAGGTTAAAATTTAGTCTTTATCGGTTTAAGTTTTTCTTTTATTCCTTTATTGCCTAAGTTTATTCTTTTGCTTCTATTGAATTTATAAATAGATAGAAAAACAAAAAGGATAAATAAATAATCAAACCATAAAAGAAATGGGAGCTTTGGGCAGGATGTAATTCATTGCCTTATCGTGGTCAACTGAATCTTAGTGCATTCACTCCAGAAAATGATTAACAAAAATATCATCAGCTTACCTGCAATCTTTCTTGGATTTGCAAAAGTTGTGAAGGAAAAAGAATCCCATTTCCCTAGAGCGGAAAATGCAAAATGCAACTTAATGCTAGCTTTGGTCACTAATTATATACTATACTGAGCGCCGCTGGGCATTTCTATTGAGGAAAAAAATGAAATGATTTTCCTATGAAACAAAGATTTGTGACACAACATATTACAAAGCAGCAGATCACAGCAAGGATCCCTCAATGAGATGCCTTAAAACAAATATGGAGCATGATCTACCATGGGCCATCATCTTCCAGCACCTAAACAACAGTAGCAACCTTTCAGGACACTTTGAAGAGCCCTTTAGTTGCATATCTTCTATTGTTTTAAAAAGGTCATAACAGCATTTACCTTAGACGCGTCAGCGTCTCGGCCTAGGCACACACCGAAATTCAGCTAACAGAGCTATATGATCAGAAGACCACTCCGGAGAAGGAAGTGCTGTATCTTTCCTCAAGCTATCCTCATCCAAGAGTTCCAATAATGACTCAACTGTTAACGAGTCCGCTGAACCACAAAATCAAACGAGTCATAAGCAACTCCATTAACTTACAATTCACATCTGGCATTTAATTAGAAATTTGAATACAATAAATTGTTTCGAAAAAGAGAAACCCACCTGTGTAAAATATGTAGTCTAGGGTGCCGATAAAATCTCTCGTGCAATTTGTGAATAAAGGTTCATTGGTTGCAGGGTCCATTCTTCTCCTCTGTTGCTCCAGACCAAGACCAACACCTCTTAAAAAGGACGAGTAAGCACTAACCTGTTCGAAAAAACTTGAGTCAAAGCGTGATCAATGGTATGTTATAAAACCACCAAAGGTTGTTTCCTTTGTTCTCTCGAAAACAAACATTGGAAGATCCTTAACAGTGATGGTAAGGCTATAAACATAAGTAACCTCTGGAAGCTGCTCATTTATAGACAATAGTTATACCAGTGGTAATTGATGAGTCAACTTGCTGTGAGGTCGCAAAATCGCAAGAGGATCTACCAATAAATCTGTATGCATTGGATCTACCTTTCCCATAGCAAGAAGTGAATGGGGTGCACTGCAGAACATTTGACAGTGCATTAGATATTGCAAAAGTTAAATGCCAATAAAATGGATTGGAAGCACTAAATAATCTATCATGTAAAGGATAACAGGTTTACCTTCCTGGAACAGAATTAAAATCTCCACACACCAACATTGGAATGTCTGCACTAGCGGCTATTTTCTCCAATCCCTTTAAGAGAGTATGCACCTGATTTAAAATTAAAAGGACCAAAATGAGTGCAAATTTTGAATTATAGAAACACGTCAGTAATTGTACATGTTGGAGAAAAATTAGAACCTGCCAGATTTTGACATCCTTGAGCTCTTGTGGAACATTTACATGTGTATTTGCCTGTATTCCAAAACCAGGAACAGTAGGAAACAGTTACATGATACACCTAGGAATTTTGAAAGAGTTGCAAAGAATATCATTCATTTAATCAAGTTACTTTCATGAAATCTAAAGAATAGCCCAAGTACGCTCAACACCTCATGTCAGGGTTCAAAAAATTATCAATAAAGAATTAGAAGGGGGGTAAGAAAATCAAAACACAAAACTAATAATCAAACCAATCTTATCCAAATAGGATGTTGACCAGTCAAAAAATTGCTGGAATCTGATTGTCATTCACAAGCAAGCTGCCTCATTGACCTTGTTTTGTTGCAAAGCCAAAAAAAATTTTAAAAAATTGATGACAAAAAAGAACCGACACAAAGGCATTCGATAAATGGCACGATTTGTCATAAGACAAATTGGCAATGGCCTATAGAAATGTTATGGCTCTAAACATGTCTCGACGAACCAATCTACCAACCAGATCAATTGACAGGCTAGATTCCTAGGAAACAAGCCGTACACTACTTAATGAAACATAGGTAGACCATTTTGCAAATTCTTTTCAGATTGTATAGGACAAAAGTCAGGTAACATAGCCCATTACCGGTAAAAAAATTATTCATATTTTTATCATAAATAATGCACCAAATAAAAACTATGCCAATTACAGCAGACACGATCATAGAATAGGCTAGGGATATACAACATAGAAAAATAAAATTAACAATCCTTACCACACAAAGAAGCTGTCTCTTCCCAGGATTTTCAGCTCCGTGATTACTAAACTTTGCTTCCAAAACCACAATTAGTGCAACATTATCCTGCAGACAAAATGAGTTCCCATGATATCATTAGCATCAGAGAACTATTTACCATAAGAGAATGGATTGGATTCAAATTAGATGTAAATATTTATTACCTTAACCAAACGATTTAAAGCAGCTTTCTTCTGAGTAGTTTGAACAGCAACCTCAGTCAACGACTGAGCTGCCTTATTAAATTCAACCTGCAAAAGACATGATTTACTTTATCACAATAAAAAACATGTACAAGTCCACATACCATGATAAAAATATTCCCAAACCTCATATTTTTTGACATGTGAAAATCTATCTCTACGGAAAAATGTTGCACAGCCATCAATTGTATGGATATTTCCACTGTAAACCTGGCATTATTAACAACAGAAATTATGCATAGAAGAGTCATATTATAAACCAGTGAAATGAGAATCAAGTTATTAAGCAACCTCATTTGTCTTTCTCTTGTATAAAGCTTGATATCCATGTTTGTCCAGCTCAGGAGCAAAAAAATCCTCAAAATGGTCGTTTTGCACCTGCAAAGATGAGAACAGTTGATATTGAGTCACGTCACCTAGAGGCCCAAAAGCAGTAATATTAGATGAATCCACCGTCAGAAAGTCTAGTATTCGAAAACATTGCTTCACGTTTAACTAAGATCTCTTCTTAGTTCTTTAAGCTCCCAACATTTATTCTTATAAAAAGTAAAGGGAAAAATAGTACTCTTTTTGCATTACTATCTACACACACGTGTGTGTATATATCATATAAAAAGAGAGACAACTAAGCATAAACCCAAATCTAAAGTAGTAAGATTGATGAATGTGCAGATCAGACATTTCCAAGCCAAAAATACAACAGTAATCATTGAACATAACAGCAATTATTTGTCAATAACAAAACTTCAAAGATGTGTCTCGGATCGAAATGAAACTTCTGAAACATTAACTGAGTATTACCTCCTGAAGGCAGACAATGTCTGCACGATAACCAATGATTTCCCGCAACAAATTCTGCCTGCGATATGGCCAAGAAAGGGCCCATGAAGGGCAATAACTGTATAACTCACTGCTGGCAAATGAGTCAGACAAGATGTTGTATGAGAGAACAGTAAAACTTCCAGAGGATGAAATACGGCCATCTGAATGTAGATTCCCCAACATATCAGCTCCGCTTACTGGGATCAAGCACCGAGGACTAGGGGAAGGTGCTGGAATAACACGAGATGTCAAAAGAGTATTGGGATGTCCAACAGGTAGTTTCATTTCGGCATCAACGACAACGCACTCAAACTTGAGAACATGACCAATATCATCAGCGGTTGGTGTATATGTTTTAGAGCGTCCAACTTCAAACCAGGTTTCACCACCACTCCTCTGTGTAACTGCAGCGTGATACAGAGGTGTTGAACCATTTGTCAAGCTAGTGCTTGATGCTGATCCAGTTAAGCTAGCATTAATAACTCCAGAACCCGAGCTATTGAAACGGCCAAATATCTCTTCCTCCTCGTTTCCATTTTCATTTACAGCACTTGCAGCACGGTCATGCAGAACACGGTGATGCTGCCACGCATCTGAGAAGCACTTTGGAGAGCAATGGTAACTTTTAGCAACAGGTATTTTAGCCTTAACACAACCTAAGCACTGCAATGTGGCTTGCTCAGAGGGATGTACACTACACACAGCAACTTTTTTATCACTTTGTATCCGATACCTGCAAAACCGACACAAAGAGCACCATGTATTAAACAGCTATAGTATATATGGAAAATTTTGAAACAATCAACTTAACATATACATACCAACCTAATCCCACAGGAAGACAACACAAAATAGTGGAAGCTTGCAAGTTGCAACAGGTGCACAAGATACAGTCAAAATAACATATTTTCCAATATAAGAATCCAGCAATCACAAAAAAATGCATAATATCATCTCAAAATTAAGTGAAACTACAATGCACCCAAAGCATGTCTCCTTGTCTAAATCAATAACGAAGATTGTATTCTATTGCGATTAAAGGCTTTCTTCAAATGAAAAGACCTAAATGCCATCCAAAGACTGAATAGTTAATAAATCTAAATTTATCACATTGCTACATGCAACTATGTCAAAACCAAAGTATAAAGTCGACAAAAAAACATACGAGTGAATAATCAATAAACTCAACTTTATATTTTATCAGCAATCTTTATCATATTAATACATGTAAATGATGTCAAAAGCAATGTATAAATTTCACCTAAATACAATACAAGGACAAAAAAATCACTAATCATCTTTGTCATATTAATACATATAATTGATATCAAAACCAAGTATAAATTTCACCTAAATACCATACAAGACTGAACAATCAATAACCTCAACTTCACATTTCACTTATCATCTTTATCATATTTCTGCTAAATGTAACTGATGTCAAAACGAAGAATAAAGTTCTAGAATCTTTTTGATGAAACATAAGGCAACCATTATATCACATTCAAGTTTCCATCCCAAGTTAACATTGGGTGATAGTTGCGCATAAAATGCCTGATAAATACCTTCTAAACAGTTAACATTGGGTGATTGTTGTGCATCTAATCTTTTAGATGAATGATTTTTTCTACTTATGACCAAAATATTAAGTTGACACTTTCGTACAAGCTTTCACAGATATAGTGATGCCAGGTAGCCACAAGAATGAAAACAACCAAAACAAATATTGTTATTGATGGAAGATTTAAGCTCATTGAGCCTAGTCCTCATGACAGCTTATATATACGGAGCATAAGTCCATTTAAGCAAAGGCAGTACATAAAGACAGGGTTCAATTGCAACAACTTTAGCGGTTATAAATCGGCAAAGACCAAATCAAAGTTAAAGCAAACAAAATTGCATGAAACTCAAAACCTTAACCAGAATCAAGAAACTACTTCTTATGCCTTCAAAAATTACAAAATACACATCAATACACGTACAAGATAAAACTAGCACACAGAGTAACAAAAAAACAAACAATCTCCAAAGGAACAGGTGGAAAAACTTAACTTGTTAACCACAATTCCACACAAACCCTTTTGGATTTAGTGACCACTCAAGAAGTTTACACACAATGTATTTACTAAAAACAGCCAAATATACCATATCCAAAAAAAACAAACTTAAACCCCCATTGGCTAAGATGAGAACTACCCAAAAGAAAAAAAATCACCAAAAAGTGTAAAAAAACATAGAAAATATGAGAATTTTTCTCAATGCAAACCACTTGCCACCTACAAAAAGCATTTCATACATTCACTGAAAACAATCAACTAATAAAACACCCAAGAAACTAGCTCAAAATCCAATTGGACAACATGAAAACTATCCAGGATGCATATACCCAAAAATATATAAAAAGAAAAAAGAAAGACTTAAATTGTTAATTATCCATTAAGTTCACACATTTACTTGAAAAACTAAATCAAATTAGCTTACGCATTGACATACCCCGCTACCAATCAAGAAAATACCTAAAAGATGACACTTTGACGGATTTAAAAACACTTACCACTTGTACCTCAAGAAGTGACTATCAAGAGGGGCCGACTCAGGCACATCATCGGTGGTAACAGTCTTATCGGGTCGGCGAAAGAGCACGTAAGGCGTGAGCTCGCAGCCAACAATTGGTATATCAGAAGGGAGGTGCACCCGTAGCACGCTCAGCATGCTTCAACTTCTCGGACTTCCTTTTCCGGTTACAGTTCGCAACGGTCACGGCTTTGTAAACCTATCAAAACCAAATCCTACGCTAATAACAGCAGCAGAACAAGAAATGACCTCGAAATAACGCGCAATCTTATCAAGGCGGATTCCAGGCCGATCCGCCATTTACATGATCCGAAAACCCGCCAGCCTTGGCAATCGTCCTCTTTTTTTTCGAGTAAACAAACCCTAGAAGACTTCTTGAATTAATTCCAAATAGAAACAACCAAGAAACCACAACAGCAACGATTTATCCAAAAAAAAAAGAACCCACAACAGATCTTGTGAATGAATTTAGGGTTTTGAGACAAGAAATGATCGAAGGAATGAACCGAAGAAAAGTTAGGATTTTTAAGAGAGATAAAGAGAAGGAGAGGGGGAAATGAATAGATCGGAATGATTATTAGGGTTTTACATAGGATGAGAAAAAGGAAAGCCCTATTTATAATATCTTTATATATTTAAAGATTGTTCAAAAAATTATATATTTAAAGAGAAATAAAAAAAATTGAAGGATACAAATTAATCCAATTATAAGATATTTATTTTACATACAATAAAAAATATTTATGTTGTTTTATTTTTGTAGATTAAAGTTTCGACATTTATCGTTTAAATTGTCAAAAAAGTTTTCGGCTCAGTATTTTTGTAAAGTGAAGTTTGAACAAAAATTAAAAGTTTAAGGCATAATTAATGTTTGACCAGTTAAATTCGCTATTATTGTTGTTTAGTGAATAGCTGATTGAAAGAGCGGATTAAGATGAAATCGCTAATTTTAAAAAACTCATAATAAGAGCTTTTTGATATTATAAGTTTGATATTATAGTTGTAAAGACTCTTTTAGCCGTACTAGTTACTAAAAATCTTAAAATAACCTAAATTAAATAATTATATTATATTAAAATAATTATATAAATAATAAATTAATATATAAATCATTTGAATATGTTTAGAAAAATTATATTAAAAATAATTTTATAGATCTAATTAATATTAATTAAATACAAAAATTGATAACTAATAAACTATTCAAACATGAATATAATCATGTCCTTATATGTTATTTTGCTTGTTTAAATAATCTAACAGCTATTAGATACCTGTTAATTTTATTAAACACTTTTATACAATCATCTAATACAATCCGTTAGTCAAATCAGCTAAAACAATCAATTATTAGCTAATATAATCTGTTATCCGCTAATTGCGAAATAGTGCCTTCACCTAATAAAAAAATTAATGCAATTGTAATATGCCTATTTATCTATCTATTTCCATGAAAAATTTGGTAAAAAATCCAAAAAATAATAGTAAAATTATATAGAAAAACATTGCTTAGTCGGGATTAATATTAGACATTAAATACCAGTTGGTGTACTAAGATGAGATACTAAATTCTTTAAGCAGGGTCAAAAAATTCGAATCTTGACATTGTGAATGAAAAAATTGAAGTATGTGGATCATCCCCATAATAGCCTCTACAAAACCCGATATGAATTAGTCGGCCAACGAATCTTAAATAGGTGGTTAAACCAAAAAATATTAGACATTGAATAATAATAATAATAATAATAATAATAATAATAATAATAATAATAATAATAATAATAGGCATTGGATTTAGTATTTTAAAATTTATATTCTTTTAAAAAGAGAACACACATATCTATTAATTTCATAAATAAATAATAAATTTTAATTTTTTTATCTGTAATATGGATGAGACTAGAGTAAACGTCATGTACATATCATGTACAATTAATCATATGCATTGATATGAATCATTAACTACTTTAATAACTTTTTAAAATCATTTAGACCTAAAGCATAACTATTTCTTTTTGAAAATAAAATTTATTAAAACACTCTTTATACCACTTTTTCGTATTATCATTATTATTTTAATTAAAAATAATAAACTCTTATTATGATAATAATTACTATTTAAATTTTAATTAAATTGTATTCATAAAAAACTATTATTAAGTAAATTAAAGGTCTAATATTTTTATCTTATATTTAATCTAACCTAGCTTCATCTTCCCCAATTGACAAAACCCTAGATGTTGTCGTTGTTTCTGTCGCTCTTTTATGTCAGCGATTTCTACATACCGACGTCGCCTCATCCCTCAACAACACTGACTCCAATAGAAAATGAGTCAAGAATACATTGAAACGGTTGAAAACACTAAATTTTTATCGTAATTTAAGACTAGTGCATATGGTTGTACTTGTACTAAATACCATGATGCAAACATCAAGATTTGAATTAAACATGCTAGACGAATGACAATAACCTAATCATTAATAAGTTATCAAATATGACTAATGTATCTTAATAAGTAAATTAAAGGTCTAATTTTTTTTATCTTATATTTAATCTAACTTAGCTTAATATTTTCCAATTAACAAAACTCTAGATGTTGTCGTTTCTGCCGTTCTTTGTTGTCGATGATTTCTCTATATCGATATCGCCTCATCCCTCACCAGCACGGCAGCACCAACCCTGATCAAATTGAGTAAAAAAATACACTGAAAGGTTGATAACACTAAAATTTTATAATAATATAAGACCGGTGCAAACGGTTTACTTGTACTAAATACCATGATGTTACAAACACCAAGATTTTAATTAAACTTGCTAGATGAATGAGAATAACCTAATCATTAGATTCTTATTAACCCATAAAAAACCTTCACAACCCAATACAAACACTCAAATTTATATTAGAAATTATGATTCCATCATCAAAGCTCTATTTCACAATTAAATATAGTTTTTATATTAAAACACAATTAAAATAAAAAATTACGAATACATAACATGTGAAATATCATCAATGAAAAACAAATTTGAAGAATAATCCTTGAAAATGACGTCAATTTGAAGAACTAAAATGAGATAGGATTTTGATAAATTGCTAGTGTTTTAGAAAATAATTAGCGAAGAAAATATTTAGAAATTGAATAGAAATCTATAAGAAATATTTTGGAGTGTTTGGAAATCAAGAAAAAATCAATTTAGGAGAAAATAGAACATGAAGAGCTAAGCTCTCTAGTAACCGTCCGGTATATTTGAGAAAAAAGGAGAGAGAATTTTGGTTAAAACAACAAATGGTCAATTTCTCTCTTAAAGATTCTTAACTTATATTTTTCTTGTAATTTAGTCACAAAACCTTTTACAATAAATTCACCAAAATCTCACTTAAAATCAATTCGACTCTTTTAAAGTCGTACGATTAAAATTGACATTTTATGAAAAATATAAAATAGGCTCACGATTTATTTTGACACATCGGATAAATCAAAATTATTTATTCAAACCTTAAGAAAATCTCGATATTAATTAATTAGTTTACATTCAACTTAATTCTTAAACTGGATCTACCCAACTTACGACCCAGATTTTGGGATGTTACATCCGTGATACCCTCAACTCAACAATATGTATCGATACACGTTAACAAAGACATTAATGTATTAGACCGATTGCAGCTTGGCTTGGAGAGTCTCAATGTTGTCAGATACATTAAGTTGTAGAGGGTAGAGTTCACTGAGCAAACTGAGAATTTTCCCCTCTTTGAGGGAGATAAAGAAAAGATAACACACATTTCTTCCACTCTTTCCAAGTTGGAAAAATGCTCATTGATGAGATTTTTGAGAGCGCATTCATACGTGTTTACATGGTCTGGTGTGGATATACCTGGATTCGGTCCCTCAATACTCATGCATTTGCTTAATGTCATGCCTTCTGCGAAGCCGGCAAAATATAAGAAATAAAGATTAGCCACTAATAAGATACAAGGAGCAAGGCAAGAAACGAACAAGCTCATGACTTCCAAATTCATATAGGAAGTGGCATGCCCGGAGTGGCTATTTAATGTCATCATGGTGAAGAAATAAAGTGGAAACTAGAGGATGTGCATCGACTTCATGGACCTTAATAAGGCTTTCACGAAGGATAGTTTTCCACTCCCCTTCAAAGATAGATTGGTAGACTCCACAACCGAGTACAAGTATATGAGTTTCATGGATGCATTTTCAAGCTATAACCAGATCCAAATGAACTTACAAGATCAAGAGAAAACCTCTTTCATCATGGAGGATAGGCTCTTCGGTTACAGTGTCATGCCTTTTAGAATGAAGAACGCTTGGCCACTTACCAGATGCCAGTGAATAAAATTTTAAATGACAAAATCGGCAAAAACATGGAAGCCTAAGTGGATGGCAACGACCCGAATTTCTGAGCCAACAATTTGGGTGTTGACTCGGGTTATGGATCTCAATGTTAGTTGGAGTAATTGGACCCATTAGGCCAAGTTTGGGCTTTGTTGGATGAGAATTGGATCATATAAGCTTGGAAAGTGACCATTTTGGGACAAGGAGGAAAGTAAGGGGCTTTATAGGGTAATTATACTTTTTTTTAAAGTGGAAGGTTGATCATCTTTCTCTAAAATTGGGGTAATCACGTGAGTGGTAAAAGGGGACAAGAAAGTATGGGTGATATCACCATTTTCCTTACCATTTTCTCTTTTTCCCCTATATCTTTCTCCCAAGACACCATTCTTTTCATCCACCAAAGATCCAAGCTTTCTTATTCATTTTTTTCTTACGAGATTTAAGATTCAAGTAAGATAATCTCCTCTTCATAAGCTTCAACAAAAGTATAATCTTTTGGTGGAAAAGTAAGATAGCCATTTTGGGTTTTTGGAAAGTTTGAAGCTTTAAGGATTTTTGGAGTCATTCCTTTGATTTTAAGAGTTGTAAATTCATGGTAGATCCTTCTATAACCTTTGGTTCAAGCTTTGATTCGTTTTTCATAATCTTGTGGTGGAAAGGAAGAGTTTTTGAGGGTTCATTCAAGCTTGAACAAAGAGAAGGGGTTAAAGAAGCTAAGTGGGTGAGCTCGATTTGGGATTCTTGCTAAAAGGTCAATACATCTCTACTCCTTTAATTCTTAGATCATAAAGTGATTGCTTTGCTTGGTTTTGTGGTTTAAGATTTTCTAGTTTTGGTATTAAGATAACTTAAAGCTTTGTAAATGGTAAGTCTCAGATTAAATGTTAGTAAGGTGTAAAAGTGGTAGTAAATCACCCTAATTAACTTCCATAAGATGTAGGATCAAGTTAATGGGTTAAAGGTTACATTTTATGGGTTTGGGAAGTGATTTCCCGAGCCTTGGAAGCCATTTCTGGGCTTCAGTATCGATACATGGGGAGCCTACATCGGTACCCTGTGTTTTGAATGTTGAACAAAGGTAAAATATGAAGGGCATATCGGTACGCTTAGAGAGGGTACTAGTATCCCCTATTTTTATGAAATTCTAGTAGTAAGGTTTCGTATCAGTATGCTTGGAGCCGTATTGATGCTAAAGAGGTATCGATATGCGGGGTCCGTGTACTGGTACGGGGTTATTGGTTAACCCTTCCTTGTAAGGCTCGAGTATCGGTACGCTCAGGATGGGTATCGATACCCAATGAGTCGTATAGGTACTCGTGGTTGGGCATCAGTACCCACTGGGCAATCTACCCGTAAAAGTTGAAATTGAGTTCGAGGGGTTGATAATTCGAGGACTATGGTCCAAGGGACCTCTATGCAATAAAATGGATTATAGAGCTGAGAAACCGAGATTTAACCCTCATGGATGAGTGTAACGTGCAATAGCTTGGCAAGTGAAGAATCGAGATAACCATGATGGTTAGTGTTATGCCTTGGGGCATTTACATGATAGCTTGGCTTGGTGCCACTTACCTCTTGGTGAGGTGTTCGAATGCTTAGAGAGCATGTGTTGCTTTATGATTGATGAAAAGGAATCTTGGTGTCCTAGAGTCAGTTCTACGATACTTGTATAAGGGAATGCATACTTTGGGTTGAGTGAACAAGTACATCCAACATACCCACATGTTGAGTGATCTGGGTTCGATTAGGAACCTATTTGTGGCTATGATGATCCAAATAAGGTAAGTAACTCGATAGGCTGAGTGAGCTCCAGTAACCTGATAGGCTGAGTGACCTCAGGTAAGGACTACTTGTGGCTAATGTGATCTAAGTATGTCTAGGACATATCCATGGCTATGATGATCTAGGTATGGTCCATTTAACCTGACGGTTGTGTGAACACGAGTAACTTGACGGCCGTGTGAGCACGAGTAAAGTAGGGCTTCGTTGGCCGTTATGTAGATGATGTATGGATTCGTTTATGTATGTTGTGTGGATGCTATGGATAATAGCTTATGAATGTATTAACTCGATGGGCTGAGTGAGCTCGAGTAACTCAATAGGCTATGTTACCTCGAGTATGACAAAGCTTTGTGGAACATGTAAGACTTCTTATAGACTTGTTGATGCATTGAGATAAGTGATCTAAGAACTCCCGCTAGTGTAGGCTAGATGATAATTCATGGATAGTGAAGCCTTATATATGCTCTCCAAACTATTTATCTCGCATGCTTATTTTATGATAATTACGAATTGTGGTAGATATAAATGTACCACTGAGCTTTGTAAGCTGAGCGTTCGGAATCATTGTTTTCGTTCGCAGGTTTGTAGGTTGTTCGTGATCGAGGAGCACATCGAGAAGGGATCTGCCAGCACCATATCACTTCAGAGTATAATTCTTAGCATTTAGTTTTGGGCTTATGTATTCATAGGACTTTACAAATGTTGAGTCTGCAAACTCCATTTGCTTTATTATTTTGAGATACAATATTTTAAACTCGGAGCTCCTATTTTGTAAACTGATTTATATAGATTAATTTCACAATGAAATGTCACGGATGTTTAATGTTTTTAAATGATGGCTAAACTTATGATTTTAAATTTGAAATTTGATGGGACAGATTTTGGGTGACCAGAATGTAGTACTTAAGATCTTGATCGGGATCGTGGTGTTACATTTAGTGGTATCAAAGCCTAAGTTTAGCTGGTTCTAGGAAACCCGGGTGGTTTAAAGGTCGTGGTAAGGTGTCTAGTGAATACAAGACCCTAAATTTAAGTTGTACTCTTCCAAGACTAGGAATCTTGATGTTGTTGTCTTGTTTCCTTGTGATTTCAGAAAAACTTTGATGGAGGGTGATGCCGGACACGACCAAGAGAATTGTGTGGAGAGAAATGTCTTTCAAGCAAAGGAATTTAGTAAGAAGTCTTTCCTGGATGTTGGGGACACAATTCTTTCGGGAGGTACCGGAAGTGGAGTGGCAAACCACCTTCACGATCTTACCTTTGCTCTCTTGCAAGTGGTGCAAGCTATCCCGAGGCAAACTGAGATGCCTCGCAAGACCCCTATTGAGAGGCTTCACCGTTATGGACCTAAAGATTTTGAAGGTTTGGGCGAGGATGACTCGATCAAGGCTGACCAGTGGTTAAGAGACACTCATAGGATTCTGAGACAAATTAGATGGAGTCTAGAGGATGACCTCAATTGTATTGCCTCCCTTCTTAAAGGCAATGCACATGAGTGGTGAAAGACTATTGATTTGGGACTGTATCCTGCACTTCCAACATAGGATGTCTTCTTGGACGAGTTTAGGAAGAATTGCACATAAATGAGATTCATATGGATGAGATGAGAGATCAGTTCCTACATCTTGTTTAGGGGGACCAAACAATGTTTGAGTATGAGCAGAATATTCTACAGTTGAGCGGATATGCCCTGGAGTTAGTCGCCACCGAGGAGTTGAGGTGTAAGAGGTTTAGACATGATTGAAGGTTGACCTTTAGATACATGTGACATCATGTTTACTTGGGATATTCTCCGAGTTAGCCAATAGTGCGAAGACACTTGAACGACTTCATGGTTCAACACCAAGTTAGATTAAGGACTCTAGAGGCCATGTTGTTAGGACTCATGACATCATAAGCCCTTCGTAGGCTCCGTCTAGAAGATTTTATGCTCCGAGGGGTTCAAAGAGAGTTGCTTGGAATTATCTATCGAGAGCCAGTCAAGGATCTAGATCGAGGGTTCGTAGGGGGTCCTTGATTTTTGCTCCTGAGAGGAGTACTAATGGTTTAGCTGGAGCGTTGCTTCCACCAGCTTGTGAGCATTGCAGTCGACATCATCTTAGAGTGTGCTTCTTACTTCGAAGGGTTTGCTATAGGTGCCGGGCACCAAGTCACATGTCGAAGAGCTACCCAATGATGGATGATGGTGCACCGGTTCAGTCTCAGAGATTAACTCCTAGGCATGGTCAGAGTTTTGCGAGAGGTGGTGATAAGGCGTCGTTTGGATATCTGGGATGAGGTCTCGTGAGATCCACTGTCAAAGTTTACGCCCGAGTCGTTGCTAGGCGGTCTGCCATTTAGGCCAGAGATGACATCTTTGCCACCGATGATATGTCAGGTACTTTTGTTTCGTTTTGGTCTCAGTTGTTGCTTTGATGGAAATCTGATTTCTTATTTATGCAAGGGTATTGCTTCTCATTGAATAAGTGTTGTGGTTAGATCTAGAGGTTGATGTTGGATTGATTAATTTTTCAGATTCGTAATTGCTTGTAGGTAAGGTTTTTATCGTGGATGGTGAGTGAGGATTGAGAGTAACAATCTATGTGGGCTTGTTAGAGTTACTCTCTCCCTAGTTAGTGGATGTTACCCTTAATATAGGTTGGTCATTTGAGCACGGCGTATGCCTTGGTCTTCGAGTGAGAGTCTCGAAGCTTCGTCATTCTTGGTGAACCCATTTGTGAGTAATGGGCGCGAGGAACCATTACCTCTCTAGCGTGAAGGCTGTGTTTCGATGATGTAAGTTCAAAGATAGTCTTGTGGGTTGCGAGTCGTTCTTAGCCCACGTTTTAGATACGAGGGTTGAGAGTTCGAAGCTTTAGAGTTTCAGACATTTAAGAGGTTGAGGAAGTGCTCTTCAAGGAATGAGCGGGCTTACCTCTTGATCATGGGTTAGAACCCACGATAGAGGTAATGTCGAGTTCGATGTTAGTGTCCATCACCTTGTGGTATGGCATCGACCGAGCTTTTAGAGTGAGGACTCATTTGTAAAAGTGAGTGAATATGGGTGGCGTCACCAAGTGGTTCACCTTGGGACATGCCTGTGTTGGTATGGCAAAAAGTTGCTGCATTGGATGTTGTGAGCCGATGTGTAACGGTGAAAAACTTTTACTAGGTTCTTGGGGTCAATGATCTTGTAATTGGTTGAAGAGTTCTGAGGTTTTCATGTCATCGTTCAGAATTTGAATATCATAAGTTGAAGGTAAAAGGGAAGTCTTGAAGTGGTTTGGACTCACGAGTGCGTCGATATAATCTCGAGTTCGGGGATTTGAGTGTTTGCTCTACCGAGTTTAAGATGGGTGATGCTCGCGTAAAAGTGCCCCGCAATAGTGCAAGTGTACATGTCTCAAGTAATATAATGATAAGTATATCAAGTATCGTCTCCACAGGGATTGAGCTAGCCTTTTTGTCTTACTTCCTTGCACTGTAAAACAATTATAGTAAAAACACAGATGAGTTGGGTTGTTTGAATAAACTAAAATACTAAAACTAAAATAAGCCACGAAATAAATTAAAAGAGAATCAAGTTAAGAGAATGAGCCGAATTAGTATGCGTCGTAGTGTGGAATCCTATTGACTTGCCTTCGTTCTTGAATGCAACACACAAAATTGCCGTGGCAGTAACCTAAGTCTCTGTTGCGGCCGCAAAGGTTGAATCTCTGCCGCGATAATCTCTTGCTCTTGGGCAGATGTTGTTAAGGTTCGGTAAAGCGTTCTTTAATTAGTTGATAACATACATGTTTCAGGGACCAAATTGAAATTTTATTGAATATCAGGGACTTCAGCCAATATATGGTTACCATCCTTTAATTAGTCATATTTCATGCCACTGTTTCAAATCTCAGCTCAATTCGATCATCTAAACTCTTTTAATTGCATCCACAACATTCAGGGACTAAAATGTAAGAAAATAGAACTTCAAAGATTCCCAAACGACTACTTTACCCAACACCGTATCGATACACCAAGCATCGTATCGGTACAGTTTTGAGGAAATTTAAATCCTAGATTCTAGTAGCTCAAAACTCTATCGATACAATCATGCGTACCGATTCACCCAACCATTTTGCTCAAAGACCGTTTTGATACGGGTTTCCCCATACAGATACGCTAAGCCCAATTTGGCATACATGTACCGATACAGTACCCCGCGTACTGATACACATAGGCCTGAAATGCCCATTTTTGCAGGTTTAACAAACATTAAGCTAAGCAATCCACTTAATCATGTTTCTAAGACATATACAACATATCTAAGGATCGATCCTCAACCAAACATAACAAATTTAGCATCATCTCATTGCATAATGCTTCAAAAGGAATCTATAGGCATGCTTCCTAAACCCACATCAAATAAGATACAAAGCATAATCCAAACATTAAAGGCCATTTACAAGTCCAAAGAATCAATATAAACTTGCTCAAATAGGGAGTTTACACATATCTCCCCAAAACACAACATATTCCCCATTGCCCTTATTACTCATAGTTTAAACCGAAAACATACATTCAAGTAACGAAGTCTCTTTTGATCCCTTGCTTTTCGCTGCTTTCCAAGCTCTAATTCTCTGCATTGATGGACAAAGAGAGCGTAAGCACACAAGGCTTAGCGAGGAATGCTAAAAAACAAAACACCAAGAACTCATGGAACACCCAAATAAAGTGCAACATTCATTCCTCCACAAAAAACCTATTAGCCTATTCATACATGCCGATCAAAATCCTTTACTTTACCTTTATGCACTAGAATATCACCAACAAACACAACAACAACTTGATCCAAAAACTTATAGAACACCTGATTCAACACATCCTATAATGACCCGACGCATTGGTCAAACCAAACGACATCACCAAGAACTCAGATGGTCGTACTTTGTACGAAAGGAAATTTTAGGCACAACTACATCCTTTACCCTCAATTGATAATACCCAGACTTCAAATCAATCTTAGAAAACACTGAAGCACCACGAAACTAATCAAACAAATAAAAAATCCTTGGCAAAGGATACTTATTCTTATTCGTCAACTTTTTCAGTTGTTGATGATCAATGCACATCTGCATCGTGCCATCTTTCTCTTTCAAAAACAACATCGGCGCACCCCCAAGGAAAAACAATAGGCCACATGGACCCTCGAAGATCAACTTCTGTAGTTGCGTCTTCAACTCCTTAAACTCTTTCGGACCCATACGATAGGGTGCAATAAACACGGGAGCGGTATTTCATACAACTCAATGCCAATCTCAACCTCTCTATTTGGCAACAAACCGGGCAATTCCTCCGGAAAGACACCTAGGAAATCACTTACCCTATGTATGTCCTGAACACGCACCTTCTTCATTCCCAAATTCATAACATAGGCCAAGAAATCCTCACAACCCAATTCCCTCAAACAACTCTCTTCCAAAGACGAAACAACATCTGACAAGAATTTAACATTCTCACTCATGATTACTACCTCGTAATCATCAGCAAGTTTCAAGGTAACTCGCTTGGATTCAAAATCAACCACAACCTTATGTTCGGTCAACCAATCCATACCAAGGATTACATCAAAACCATGAAATGAAAACTCCATTAGATCAACCACAAACACATGACCTTGAACAGATAAAGGACATCTCCTAAACAACCTTCTTGTAGAAATTGTATCACCCAAGGAACTAGTTACTTGAATTCCCACATCTAACACTTCTGAGACGATTGTTCAAACCACAACACCCACAAGTGTTAGCAACAACAGGCGCATAAGTCTTTACCCTACGGATTAAACGTGGACAATCACGCCTCAAGTGATCTCACGATCCACATACCTAATAGGTATTAAATGCTACACTAGCAAGGATACTCTGACCCTACGGTCCCCGGCCAACACACTCACTACCTCACCTTAAATCAGGAGATACCTTTTATCATGATTATTCTTAAACTTACTACCATCAAAATCAGAGTCCGCAACTCTCTTTCCAGAGCTAGAACCTCCCACACGAATTGATAAACCCAGGTTCTGCTCAGTTCACTTTGCCCGTGTAACCAACACGTCAATAATGGTGTAGCCAAAAGACAACATGTATATCCTAACATCATGTACAAAACCGTAACAGAATCAATCACATCAATGTCTCATATCCAATACTAGTTCAAGAGCATACCAGTTCAACTGAACAAACTGTACCACAAACATTCTACCTTGAACAAAATTCTTGAATTCACATTCTTTGTCATCCAAGTATCTAACTCTCAAATACTTCTTCTTAAAGATAGTTCGAAAGAACTCTCGGTTACAACACTGGGTGTGAACCACAATTGTCCACCAACTGTGTACATCTCTTTGCAACCAGAGACACAACACATTTTCAACCCACGGGCATCATTATACCCCATTTGTTCCATAATCCAAATAGTACAGGCTATCCACTCCACGGATACATCGGTGTTGAACCCCCAAAACTCAACTTCTTCTAAACTACAAAAGTGCACTAACAACAACTCACATTTTTCCAATAGCTAGTGAAATCCCATGGACTCTAGCAATGACAGCTTCATAAGCTCTGGACATCACCTATATCCCTGATGCCATGTCACCCAACACTGGCCCAACCGGCGCAGGTGGTACTTACTTGGGGGTGGAAAACCCAGGAGGTATAATATTCTCCTCAACTCCTTGCCCAAAGGCAACAGAACCACTCTAGTTCTTATTTCATCTCTCGGTCGTGACATAACTCATTTCTAAGGCATGATAATTTTACCAAAACAAAAACAATCCGGCCAGCTTCAAGCAAGGATCTAAGACTTCATTTTTAAATCAAAACTTTTCAGAAAACTTTTCAAACTATAGTAATAAGGCAATGTGCATCCCAACTTTCCCCCTAACATGACATAAAGCAACAAATGTACATTTTGCAAACACCGTGATTAGCAAACACCAAAATATAACTCATAACAACATATATATAACAATCACCGTGCACGACAATCATCAACACTCGACCAATATCAACATTCCAAATCATTATAAACTTGGTACAAATAATCAATCACAACTTACCTCCCAATTATCGCAAACCTGGCTCTGATATCAACAAATGTAACCCCATCAACCTGGCCTAGACACGAGACCGAACCAAACGAGTCACACAAGGAATATTAGAGTAAACATGAAGGTTTACCTCAATAAATGATCTTATTTTTTTTCTTTTACTTTGTCTAGAGGCACATTATCATCCTATGTGATTCAAACTTGTAGCAGAAGAAACTTCAATTCAAACAAACAACAATTTGGCATTCAGTTGATAACATACATGTTTCGGGGACCAAATTGCAATTTTATTGAAAATCATGGACTTAAGCCAATTTATGGTTACCATCCATTAATTAGTCATATTCCATGCCACTGTGTCAAATCTCAGCTCAATTCGATCATCTAAAATCTTTTAATTGTATCCACAACATTCATGGACTAAAACATAAGAAAACAGAACTTCAAAGATTCCCAAACAACTACTTTACTCGACACCGTATTGACACACCAAGCATCGTATCTGTACGATTTTGAGGAAATTTAAATCCTAGATTCCAGTTGCTCAATATCGTATCGATACGGTCTCGCGTACCGATTCACCCAATCATTTTGATCAAAGATCGTATCGATACGGGTCTCCCCGTACCGATACGCTAAGCTCAATTTGGCATACCCATACCGATACGATACCCCGCGTACCGATACACATAGGTCTGAAATGCCCATTTTTTCTGGTTTAACATACAATTAAGCTAAACAATCAACTTAATCATTCTTCTAAGACATATGCAACATATCTAAGGATCGATCCTTAACCAAACATAGCAAATTTAGCATCATCTCATTGCATCATGCTTCAAATGGAATCTATAGGCATGCTTCCTAAAACCATATCAAGTAAGATACCAAAAATCATAGCAAAGAATAATCCCAACATTAAAGGCCATTTACAAGTCCAAAGAAGCAATATAAACTTGCTCAAATAGGGAGTTTACACATATCTCCCCAAAACACAACAGATTCCCCCATTGCCCTTATTACTCATAGTCTAAACCGAAAACATACTTTCAAGTAACAAAGTCTCTTTTGATCCCTTGCTTTTCAATGCTTTCCAAGCTCCAATTCTCTGCATTGATGGACAAAGAGAGCGTAAGCACACAAGGCTTAGTGAGGAATGCTAAAAAACAAAACACCATCAATGCATTTTTAACCATTTTCTAAAACCACATTGAAATCTCATTTCACTTACTTCAATTCACCATTTGAAACATCATGCCCTTAAAACCATGCACTTTAACCAATCAAAAACTAACATTTTAAACCATATGCAACATGTATCATTAATCAACAACAAATACCATTGCTAAAACCTCGATTTAAGCCTTCCCATGCATAACAACCATATGAAAAGCTTAAAGAGTAAACATGTATAAATCCTATTATACATCATACGATACATCAACAATTATATTGGCTTACAAGTGATCAATAACCAAGTTCTATTTCCAAAATATCATATCGGATACACGGATTCAACAAGTGTTCTCATAAAACTTCAAGCCATCTTAACCAGAATAATGGTACAATCACAACCTACGGGGACAACAACCCTAATCATCGGTTAGATGCTTAACCCACTAACAAGAGACGGGACACCAACCTCCTCGATCGTTAGGGTACTTGGATGGAGACGGGACACCAACCTCCTCGAAATCTAAGGCGACTTATTTATAGTGCACTCAATCCTATTGCCGGCTAACTATATCCGATAGCATTTTCAAAATCATTTTCATACCATCACTTGCCAATATAATTCACATTTAATCACATACCTCACTGTTTTCAAAGCATCAACAATAAACCATTTTCCCAAGCAATAAACCATGCTTTAAATACATGTATAAACATATACTTACAAGGATCACTTAACATTTGCATCCTTCATAATCTCATGATTAAAAACAGTATATCACATACTTTAAACATGCTTTAACAGTAGGTTTTGATAGGAAAACAATAAGAAATCATTTGATAACAAAATATTAGAGAAATCAAGAGTTTACCTTAAGATTTTGAAGAAGAAATGAGTGTTTGGCTGGAGAGAATTTGAGAGAATGTTTTTGAGAGAAAAGAAGTTACGTCAAATTTGTTTTAATGAAATAACCACCAATTAATTCCTTTAACCTATTTTATTTATTAAAAACCATTTAAAATAAGTCATTCAAGGGATAAAAGTCTGATATTAGAGTTTGAGTAAATAGCTCCTTAAAGATTCAAAGTTTTGATCTTTTTACAAAACAATCACTAAAAATAGTTTTCAAAGTTTACATTTTGGTCACTAAATCCAAAATGTCCGAATTCCAAATATCATTTTCCAAAATTAATTATACTAATTTTTTCCATATTTTTATCACCTTCCGAAATAGGTTTTCCCTAAACTCACCCCGAAACTTACCCGAATCTATAATCTCAGTCCAACAAACCCTAAAATCATTCCAAAACCTCTAGACCCAAAACTGGGGCGTTACAACTCTCCTCCACTTAGGGATTTTCGTCCTCAAAATTTTACCCGAAGGAAACAAGTTCAGAAACCACTCCATCCAAATCGTCACACACTCCCACATGGCCTCCTCAACACCACGTTGTTGCTACAAGACTTTCATAAGTACCACTATTACGTGGTGAAATTTACTACACGAATAAAAGATCTTAATAGGTTCATTTTCAAAGGAAAACCTCAGTCACAAACCATACCTCCACCAACATAACATACGATGGATCCAGCCTAAACCATCGCAACATCAAAATATGGAACACATCATGAATCTTTTCCAACTCGGGAGGCAACCACAACCGGTAAAACACTAAACCAACACACTCCACAACTTCATGTGGTCCAATAAACCTTAAACTAAGCTTCCCTTTATGCCCGATACATATCACCTTCTTCCAATGTGATACTTTCAAGAACACATGATCACCAATCGTATACTCAATCTCCCTACACTTCAATCCGCGTAAGATTTCTGACAATATGAGGCAGCTTCCGAATGATCACAAATAAACTTCACCTTCACATTTGTGCTTTTAAACACATCAGGCAAGAAAACATGCTTTTCCCAAACCTCAGCCTAATACAAGAGCATACGGCACCTCCTACCATACAAGGCCTCATACGGTGCCTTTTGTATACTAGCTTGGTAACTGTTATTATACGCAAACACTACCAAAGATAATTGTTTCTCCTATGTTCCTTAGAACTCAATAATACAACACCTCAACATATCTTCCACGACCCGAATCACACGTTCAAACAGGCCATCCGACTGAGGATAACACAACGTACTGAAACTCATCCATATATTCAACGCCTGATGAAAAAACGACCAAAACCTCACTGTAAACTGCGGATTTCTATCTAAAACTGCAGACTTGGGCACTTCGTGCAAACACACAACCTTGGCAACAGAAATATTCCAACTTATCTCAAGCATACATCGCATGCACATGAACAAAATGTGCACACATCGTAACCTAAACAACAATCACCCTAAAGGAAATATCTCTTCTTTCTTTTTTTAGTGGGTGTCAACGGCAACTCAGACACAAAATCCATGGTAATTCTCTCCCATTTCCATTGCGGTATCCTCAACGGTTGCAACAACCCGGAAAGAAACTGATGTTCAGCCTTAACACATTGACACACCATACGTTTAGCAAAAAAAATCAACCACATCTTACTTTGACCCAACTCAATTGTACTCTTCTTTCAAACCTTGATACATCTTAGTGCTACTGGGATGCATAACAGAGAACTTACATGCTCATCGGTCAAAATGATACACCTTAACTCATCATCATTAGGTACCACTATCCGATCTTTGAAACACAACACCCCATCATCATTAAAATGAAAATCCGTCAAATTCTTATCCATGATATCCTCAACATGCGGTACCAACCATTCATCCTAAGGTTGCTTCTCTTTAATCAATCGTGACAAAGAATGCTTAACTTGTAACTCGACCAACAAACCTTCATCTTGCGTCACACTTAACTGCGCAAACACCACTCGCGACTCCACCGCAACCTTTCTACCCAAAGCATCGGTGACAACATAGCCTTATCCGGGCGATACTCAAACGTCAAATCACAATCCTTAAGCAACTCCAACCATCTGTGTTGCCTAAGAACACAACACATTCTCACCGTAGAGATGGTGTCTTTGAAACCTTTACGCAAACCCAACCGCGACAAGCTTCACACCATGCGTGGAACGATTACGCTCGAGCACCCTCACCTGTCTAGATGCATAAGCCACAATTTTCTCTTGCGATGTAACAATCTTAGGAAATTCCTTAACAAACCTCGGTGTTAATTAACTGGATCTAGCAAACCCACAAACTTCTAACTCCAATCTTAGTTGCTCCAAAACTAGCACAAACCAAACTCCCAAGAACCAAGTGTAACATCCTCTTCATACCTTGCGAACTCCAAAAACCATATTACAAAAGCTACTTACATAAGCTACCTAGCTTACACCATCACTCCATCGATCTCTAAATAGTCATTCGTAAGTGTGAACACATGTATACATGATTACTTATATGCCCTCGTAGATGTCTATATGTATGTATGCAAAACATCTAATGTCATGCCCAAATGTATGCATACAATGTCATAATTATATATATATAAGTGTTTTTGCACTGTCCATGTTAAACTGTTCACACTTAGTAATAACGTTCTTAGACCCATATTCCATTCAACATCTCCAAAACTCGTACTTTCTGAATAAAAAGCAACATTCATTCCTCCATAAAAAGCTACTAGCCTATTCATACATGCCGATAAAAATCTTTCACTTTACCTTTATTCACTAGAATATCACCAACAAAAACAACAACAACTTGATCCAAAAACTTATGGAACATCCAATTCAACACACTCTTCAATGCACCGACGCATTCGTAAAACCAAACGGCAACACCAAGAACTCATGATGTTCGTACTTCGTACGAAAGACAATTTTAGACAAAACCACATCCTTTACCCAAACTTCAAATCAATCTTAGAAAACAATTAAGCACCACGGAACTGATCAAACAAATCATCAATCCTTGCAAATGATATTTATTCTTATTTGTCAACTTTTTCAGTTTCCGATGATCAATACACATCCATATCGTGCCATCTTTCTCTTTCACAAACAACACCTATGCAACCCCAAGGCGACACACTAGGCCAAATGGACCCTCGAAGAAGCAACTCTTGTAGTTGCGTCTTCAACTCCTTCAACTCTTTCAGAGCCATACGATATGGAGCAATAAACATGGGAGCGGTATTTCATACAACTCAATGCCAATCTCAACCTCTCTATTTGGCAGCAAACCGGGCAATTTCTCTAGAAAGACACCTAGGAACTCACTTACCATATGTATGTCTTGAACACGCACCTCCTTCGATCCTGAATCCATAACATAGGCTAAGAAAGCCTCACAACCCGATTCCCTCAAACAAATCGCTTCCAAAGCCGAAACAACATCAGACAATAATTTAACATTCTCACCCACGATTACTACCTCGTAATCATTAGTAAGTTTCAAATGTAACTCACTTAGATTCAAAATCAACCACAACCCTATGTTCGGTCAACCAATCCATACCAAGGGTTACATCAAAACTATGAAACGACAACTCCATTAGATCAACAACAAACACATGACCTTGAATAGATAAAGGACATCTTATAAATAACCTTCTTGTACCAACCGTTTCACCCAAGGAACTAGTTACTTGCATTCCAACATCTAACACTTCTAAGACGATCGTTCAAACCACAACTCTTAAGCGTTAGCAACAACATGCGCAAAAGTCTATACCCCACGGATACAACATGAACAATCTCGCCTCATGTGATCTCACGATTGACATACCTAATAGGTATTAAATGCTACACTAGCCTGGATACTCCAACCCTACGGTCTTCGCCTAGAACTACCACTACCTCACCTCAACTCAGGCGATACCTTTTATCATGATTATTCTTAAACTGACTACCATCAAACCCAGAGTCCGCAACTCTCTTTCCAGAGTTAGAACCTCCCACACGAATTGATAAACCTAGGTTTTGCTCAGTGCACTTCGCCCGTGTAACCAACACGTAAAAAACGGTGTATCCAAAAGCCAACATGTATACCTTAACATCCTTTACAAAACCATAATAGAATCAGTCACATCGATGTCTCATATCTAATACTAGTTCAGGAGCATACCAGCTCAACTGAACAAACTGTACCTCAAAATTGACCACAAACATTCTACCTTGAACCAAAGCCTTGAATTAACATTCCTTGTCATCCAAGTATTTAACTCTCAAATACTTCTTTTTAAAGACAGTTTGAAAGAACTCTTAGGTTACAACACCGGGTTTTACGCCCACAACCACAATTGTCCACCAACTGTATACATCTCCTTGCAACCAGAGACACAACACATTTTCAACCTACGGGCATCACTACACTCCATTTGTTCCATAATCCAAATAGTACAGGCTATCCGCTCCACGGATACCTCGGGTGTCAACCCCTAAAACTCAACTTCTTGTAAACTATAAAAACGCCCTAACAACAACTCACACTTGTCCAACAGCTAGTGCAGTCTCATGCACTCTAGCAATTATAGCTTCATAAGATCTAGACATCGCATATATCCCAGGCGCCATGTCACCCAACACTGGCCCAACCGGTGTAGGTGGTACTTACTTCGGGGTGGAAAACCCCGAAGAGGTATAACATTCTCCTCAACTCCTTACCCAAAGGCAACATAACCACTCTAGTTCTCACTTCATCTCTCGTTCGTGACATAACACATTTCTAAGGCATGATAATTTTACCAAAACAAAAACAATCAAATCAGCTTCAAGCAAGGATCCAAGACATCCTTTTTAGACCAAAACATTTCAGAAAACTTTTCAAACTATAGTAATAAGGCAACAAGCATCCCAACTTTCCCCCCAACATGGCATAAAGCAACCAACGTACATTTTGCAAACTTTGTGCATAACAAACAGCAAAATGTAATTCATAACAACATGACAACAACTTACCAACATCCAACCTTTTGAAAGCTTACCCCACAAAGCATATCATAACCAACATATATATAGCAATCACCGTGCACGACAATCATCAACACTCGACCAATATCAACATTCCAAATTATTACAAACTTGGTTCAAACAATCAATCACAACACTAATCAATCACAACTTACCTCTCATTTATCGCAAACCTGGCTATGATACCAACAAATGTAACCTCATCTAATGTGATTCAGGCCAGCACCAAACTTCCGTGGGCCTTGTTCACATCAGAGGAGAAGTCGCAAGATTGAAACACTTGTTCTCGAGTCAAGGATCTCAACAATTCGAGTTTTCTAGCCTTGAATCTGAGCTTGGAGCCTTGGCCATCTTTTGAACAAATGCAACATGTTACTTATGAATTTTAATATATACATTTGAGTGCTAGCTTAGGAGTGTGTTGTATGTAGTTTGCATGAGCATTAATAAATTTGCATGTTTAATTATGCATGATTGTTCATTTATTGCACATGAATAAATATGCTTATTAGTTCATTTAAGCATGCTAGTTCATTAAGTATGCTAGTTCATTAAAGTTTCAATATTTTAATATGTGTTTTTGTTTTTTAAGATGCATGAAGGTTGAATAAATTTGGCAATCCAATGGGCACAAAGATGGATTAATCATATGTTTGAAGTCTTTTGGGATTCAAGCACTTAAGGGAGAGTAAAGGTATGGATTAAAACAACACTTAAGGAGGGAATTCAAGAAGTCTTGTACATTCGGTCAACTTGTTTGCCTGTTTTCGATAGGATCCATAAGCATCCATTCGAAAGTTTCCTTGTAAAATAAGTAATTGTAGAACTAATGTTTTGATATAATATTTGAAAAATGTTTTGGACTAAATTGAAAAGAATTTAAAATGTAGTTTTAGTCGAAAACAACTTGAAAATATGTTTAAAGGTTTTAGAGGCTTTGGAAAGAGTTTAAAGTACATTTAAAGTGATCAAAACCAGGCTTTTTAAGTGCCCGTACCGATACGGTCTTGGACCGTACCGATACGCTTTAGGGTTTCATCTATCTGAACTTTCCAGTAGCCAAAACCCGTACCGATATGCTTAGCCGTATCGATACGGTGTGCTTTGAAATATCCCAAGGGCTAGTCGCGTACCGATACGGTTGTATCGCGTACCGATACGCCTAACTACCCCAACGGTCATTTTCCCAACGGTCTTTTAAATTGCAGGACCGTACCGATACGCTAGGTAAGCGTATCGATACGCATCAGCTGAAGAGCACAATGGCGAATTCCTCTTTGAGACCGTATCGATACGGGTTGAGAGGGTATCGATACGCCAAGCTGCAGAACTACATTCATGGTGGGAAATAAAGGCTCCAACGGCTCCAATTCATTCCCAACGGCTAGTAACGGCTACAAACTCAATTGGAAGTATAAAAGGGACCTCAAAGCATCTTGTAATGGTTAATTCTTCAATTGTTACAACATTATGATGTCAAAATTTGTCTAGAGCTTAAATTGTAAATTCCTTTCTTAGACAACACTTGTGAGCTTACATTGTTATATTTGCTCAAGTGTTTAGGTTTTGGGTGAGTGCTTAGAATTGCAAACAAACACCTATTAGAGGGATTTCTAGTTTGCTAAGTCTTTCTTTGTACAAGAGAGTGTTTTCTCAAGCTTTGGGTAGAAAGCTTTGAGGGTTGTAAAGGTTGCCTCCTTAGCCTAGAAAAGGGGACGAAATTCTTAGTGAATTTGTTTGGAAATCTTTAGTGGGGAGCTAAGGTAGTGGATGTAGACCTTGGTTAGAAGGTTGAACCACTATAAATCCTTGTGTCAAATTGCCAAATTTTCACCTCCCACTAAAACACCCAATTATCCAACTTCTCCACACTTGGCGAGCAAGAACGGTTGATTGAATCGAGCCCCTCACATCTCAACAGTAATCTATTCAAATTGTTTTCTTGTAGCTTTCTTGGCTATCAACGCTCATTTTTGACTCTTTAAAGCTCGTAAATATCTGTCTGAACTACAAGTTCAGTCTAGCCTAATCACAAGGATTAAAGAGTTTAAAAAAGATGACCCAGAACTTCAGAAAATTGCTTCTAAGCTTGAGTCTAATCCCGACTTCTCTGTTAAGTCAAACGGTCTTATGTATTTCAAAGATAGAGTGTGTATTCCTAACAATGGGGAAATACAAGAAGGGATACTACAAGAAGCACACCAGAGTTCTTTCTCGATCCACCCTGGATCAGTTAAGATGTACAAGGATCTCAAACCCTTGTATTGGTGGCCTATAATGAAAGCGGCTATCAACGATTTTGTGTCGAAATGTTTGAACTGTCAGCGAGTGAAAGCCAAGCATCGAGTTCCTACAAGATTGCTCCAACCTCTTGAATTACCTAAATGGAAATGGGATCGAATCACTATGGATTTCGTATCCGGTCTTCCTTGCTCCCCGAGAAAGTGTGATGCTATTTGGGTAATTATCGACTGATTCACCAAATATGCCCATTTCATTCCGGTTTGTATGAACTACAATTTAGAAACCTTGGCTGATCTGTATATTCGGGAATTCATCCGTTTACATGGAATCCCTACTTCAATTATCTCCGATCGAGACCCCTGGTTTACAGCTCGATTTTGGAGAACTCTACAACGAGCCCTCAGCACCAAGCTAAATCTTAGCATAGCTTTCCATCCGCAAAGTGATGGACAATTCGAGAGAGTGATTCAGGTTCTTGAAGACATGCTTCAAGCTTGTATCATCGACTTTGGAAAGAACTAGGAAAAGTCACTACCATTGGTAGAATTTGCATACAACATTAGCTTCCAATCTTCAATTCAAATGGTCCCTTTCAAAGCGTTGTATGGTAGAAGATACCGAACACCCCTCTGTTGGTCCAAACTCGGCGATAATAAAGTGTTAGGACCTCAATTGCTTCGGGAAACTGAAGAACAAGTTCAAGTCATCCATTCTCGATTAAAGCAAGCCTTTGATAGACAAAAGACCTACGTTGATCAGAAATGTAGAGACATACAATACGAGATCGGTGATAAGGTTTTTCTTAAAGTCTTCTACGGGAAGAAAGTATTTCAATTCGATAAAAAAGGGAAGCTCAACCCTCGTTTCATAGGACCTTTCGAAGTGATTGAAAGAACCGGTCCGGTAGCTTATCGACTTGCAGTCTCAAACGAGTTCGATAAGATACATAACGTCTTCCACGTCTTAATGCTCCGAAGATACCGTTCCGATCCATCTCACATTCTTGAGCCAGAAGAAGTTGAACTGAATCCCAATCTATCATACGAGGAAGAACCAATCCAAATCCTCGATAGATAAATCAAATGACTCCGAAACATGAACATGTCTCTGGTAAAAGTTCTATGGAGGAATCTTAAAATCGAAGAAGCAACGTGGGAGCCCGAGGATACGATACAGAAGCAATATCCTCATCTATTCAATTCATGTAAGAATTCATCGAATTATTTCTTTTAAGGGGGGAGTTGTAACACCCTCACCCTCAACCTTAGCCTAGAAGTAATTGAATTATTTGATTATGAAATAAATTCGATTGAACTTAGAAAAATCCCTAATTAAATAGGTAAGGACCAAATCGAAAGAATAAATAAATTGAGAGACTAATCAGCCATGCCCAATTCGAAATACATGATAAAATGGGGACTTACATGTTGAAAATTAGGATTTCCTAGACTGCCATTGGGCTGAATTAAATGGTAGTTTTAACCAAAGGGCAAATTAGACAACTCCAAATCCCATTAACTTAGGATAGTTGTCTTCCTCCACCATTCTTCTCCATTCAACCAAAAAATTAGAGAGAGAGGATAAGGGAGAGAATAGCTTGATCAGCCATGGAAAAATTAAGGGAAATGCTTGCATGCTGATGATTCAACCTTAAGATTAAAGCTAGAAAGCAAAATAAGGAATCATACTCACTTGTGAACCGAATTCATGTTTGAATTTGTATTTGAATGTTTGTATATTCTATTTTGATTTGATTACTTGCTGATTATGATGAAATTATGACTGTAAATATGTCATATGTTGATTAAATTAATATATCTAGCATGTGTTATATGATAGGAATTGAGATTAGATCTTTGAATAATGCAAAATAGTAACTGAATGCTCTCAGGGACTGTTTTGGCAATTTGAAAGTGTTAGGGATCAAATTGCACTGTAATAGCTTATGGAAATAATATTAAAAAACATGGGATTCAATATATGAATGAATTATAACTTGAATTGGCTCATAGGTAGCTTTAATTGAATGTCTAAATAGTTTAAGTGCTTAATAGGTGAATTGGGACTAATCTAGAAATTTAGTTAATTAAGGGGATGAAATGGTTCATTTAGGAACCATACTGGACTTGAATAGACTAGAGAATAACAGGGTAAACTTTGGTTATAAGGGCTAAATTGAACTAGTAAGGGGCCTAGGTTCAAAAATACATTTAAGTGACTTAAAATGAAGTATGGCAGTTTAGTCCTTGAAAAATGCCCTGTCTTAAATTGCAAAACTGTATTGATCCAGAAATGGGAAAAATATGAGTCATGCATGGATAAAAATCTAGTTGAATAATCTTTCTAACAAGGTAAATTAATCGAAATTTTGACGTGTAGGTTAAAAGTTATGGCCAGAATAGTAACATGTGTGCAAGCTGCCAGAATTGGAAAATAGTTTTGAGTGTGTTATGTTTGTGCTTGTTTGAATAAGTTTATATGCTTGATTTGGATGCTAATACACTTTGTGTATGTTTATATGCAAATAATTAGACCAAGAAATTTAAGATAACTTGGAAGAAGCAAGGGCTTGCCCTCCAAATAGGAAGGACAAAGGCATATTCATCAAGGAGCAAGAATAGCCTATAAGCATGGAGTATAGTGAGTGTAGTTAACCTTAGGGATGGGACTAGCGTCCTAACCATTGTTTTATGTTTAAATTGTGTTATAAATGAAAGCATGAAATGGATCTAATTATTAATTGGTAACATGTTCTAAGGGAAGAAGGTTAAAAGGAATGATGTTAATATAATCTACATTGATAACTTAATACCTTGGTTTGCCACTTAACATGGTTTGCTTTGACTTGATGGATATATGAATGATGTATATAAGCATGTTGAGAATGTTATGCTACTGATTTTGGGTGATATGCGATGCTTAAGTATGTCTATTTGTTGCTTATATGCTAGTGACATGTAATGTGCTATGTAACTTGCAATGCTTGATTGGCACTATAAGCCCTTTGTTGACTAGTTAGTCTTAGGTAGAACGACATGCCTTAAAGTCTAGAGCTCCTATGATTTAGTACTTTATGTACTCTTTGTTTTAGTGTTGCTAGCACCTAACGATTTTGATGCCTTGTGCATCCTCTGTTGGCACTTTGGTTACCCTATGTTGGTGTAGAAGACACCTTGATGAAATTGTGCATCCCCTGATTTTGATGCTTTGTGCATCCCCTAATTTGGTAATTTGTACCCAATAAGACTTGATTACCTAGTCCCACTAATCTACCAAGGTAAACCATTTAAAAGTTCCTGAATAAGACTTGTTATATGTTAAATGAAGTGTGTAATATGTTATATGAGTGAGTCATATGGAAATGTATTCACATGTTGATAAAAATTTATGTACCAATCTAATTCGCTCGAAATGAGTATGATATGTACATATGGATAATGATCTTATTCGAATGGAATACATTGAACATGATCTATGCTTGAATGCTTGAATCCGGTTCGATCAAAGTGATTGATGAGTATCAAATTGTCTATGTGAATGTGTTACATGATTACATTGCTTTGATTGATCTTTGGTACGGTAGTATGTACTTGTTTATATGATGGTATATGATGATAATGAGACTAGTTAAGTATGCTACTTGTTTATGCTTAAGACTAGCCAGGTATTACTAAATTGGAATGAAGCCTAGCTAGGTAACCTTAGTTAAATGAGATAAAACACTTAAAAGATTGAATTGATAGTTATAGGAACTATCTCACTAAGTACTTATTGTACTTATCACTCTCTTGTTTTCTTCTTCCCAAAACAACATGATAACTTGTTTGAAAGCTGTCCAATTCTGATTCGGGAGCAATCACAAGTCAAAGACTCGAATATGATATACCTCAATATGTTTAGACTCCTAGAGGGTGGCATAGCTTTGTGTTTAGAAATAATGTCTCATGCATTTTGGCCATGTATGAGTCTTGTTATGAATGTTGATATGGTTTGTAATGGATGATAGAACCTTTGGTATGTAAATATTAAATGAGCTTGTGTTTTGAGAGTTTGTAAGCCTCTTTTGGTGTGTTACATGTATATATATATGGTAAGCTTGGTTAATTTATTTGTCAAATGCTATATGATGATTTGATCTTGTGCTATTCGAATGAGTAACATATGTACATGTTTGGAATGCCTGATTTTGATTAGAAACAATGCATCTAGATTATCCATGGGATCTATGTTATGTTCGAATGAACTATGTTTGATTATGATTGGATGGTTTGATGCTAATATGGATTGAAAACATTTGGTGTTAGGTATAATCTTATGAAATTGGTAAACTAATGAATATTCTTGCTTGACCTATTTGATAGCTTGAACCAAATGGTATACGATTTTTAGGAAGTATGTGAAGATATTTAAAACATGTCCTTGTATGCTTATATGAGTAATTCGAATAATGTATAATGTATAGGTTGATGGCATCTAGTGTTCGAATGCATTGGTTGGAATTTGATATACATGGTTTGATTCTAATGGATCTAATTAGGAATGGTTGTAATAGAAATGCACCTTATTGGTTATATATGTTTCGAATGACCTAGGTTAATAAGATAAGTTGGTTGAACTTGTGTGTATGCTCTAGTTTAAGTATGCATTAGTTGAAAGTATGATATATGTTTGGTAAAAGTTTTTGTTAGCCCACCTATTGATAAGTTTTCCAAGTGAGTTCTATGTTTTCATGTTAAGTTCTTCTGCTAATTATGTTGGTTGTATGCCCGCTGCGTGGTTTAACGCTCTATGCTTCTAACCAGGTGTAGGGTGTTACAGTAACAACCTTGAAATGCTCCTTACCCTTGTTCACCAAACTCTTAGTGTTGCTAGGTAACGCGCTCGGCTGTCTAGAATTCATATCAACAGCTAATTGTCCCAACTGAGCTTCAAAAGTCCTTATTGATGAAGAGTGACCTTGCACTATTGATTCAATGTGAGACAAGTGATCACACATCATCTCTTCAAGAAGGGCAAATGGATCATATACACTTGACAGGGCATAATGACTCATCTGGGATGGAGCCTGAGATGGTGCACCATATTGTGATTGTATACCAAACCGTGATTGTTGAGACTATGTTGCAATATGTTGTGGTTGCATACGATTCTGTTGTGGCTGCATTAGAGTATGCAGTGTGAACTGTTGCTGCCATTAACCGAAATTTCCTTGGCAAACACTAAAATTGCCTTGAAAAGAGTTATTCCCAGAGTGAAATATTCCTTGGTTCTGTGCAGGATTAGAGTTACTCCAAGGTTGTCGATTAGTTGCATTATAGAATGTACCCAAGTTGTTGCCTCACATGCTACTAACATAACTAGCATTTTCTGCATGTTGTGGGCAATCCTCAAAATTATGATTTTCACTATAGATCTCATAGGAAAATACAAGGGTGGTTGTTTATTGAGCTAACTGGATAGGAGCAACTTCACTTGTCCCCTCCATATTCTTGATTTTGTTCTCTAAGGTAGTTATCTGAGCCTTTAGAGAAGATAGATCATCAAGCTTGAACACTCCCGGTGCAGCTTTGCATGATACCACCCTTGAGATATGATATTGTTAATCATTCTGAGCAAATTGCTCCAACACATCAACAACATCTGCGTAGGAACAATCAAGTAACGAGCCATTAGACGACCCATCGACCAGATGTCTTGTGGCTACATTTAACCTGTTATAAAATATCTCGATCTGAGTTTCTTATTGAATGTCATGGTTGGGACATCGTCGCAACAAAGATTTATATCTTTCCAATGTAGTATAAAGAGTCTCACCATCTAACTGATAATAGGCTATTATGTCATTCCTCAAGAGCGAGTTCATTGTCGGTGGATTAAAGCGCAAAACAAATTGTGTTGCAAGATCATTCCACAATGTAATAGAGCCAATATGTAATCCTCTGAACCATGTGTGAGCTATACCCTACAATGAATAGGGAAACAATTGCATCCGTAAGGCATCATCAGGGGCACCTGGTTGGCTAAATGAAGCACAAATTAAAAGAAAAGATTGAAGATGCTCTCGAGCGTCTTCATGAGGTAACCCTGCATACCGTCCATTAGAGTTGAGCATTTGGAACATCACCGACTTCAACTCAAAGTTCCCAGCCTGAATAGGAGGTCTAATAATTCTAGGATGCAAATCATCCAAATGGGGAACAACAGTTGTAGAGCATTTTAGTGTTCTCTAAATATGAGCGCAAGTGCACACTCCTGTCAAGTAATAGTATAAAAGATATCGTCTCCCACAGGGATTGGATAGCTTGACTCGAATCGTAACTCCTACACAAAGGAAAATTAAATGCACAAATAAGTTGAATTGTTTGAGAGGAAAATAAAATAAAATACAAGTAAATATAAGGGAAGAGTTCAGATTGATGGAATGAGCTGGGTTATGTTGTTGCTTAGAGTGAAACTGCGTTGAATACGACAAGTTGCTTTGCGCTGCCAGACTTTGCTGCCTCGGCAAAGGATGGCATTGTTGAGTGTGTAAAAGTTCTATTATTTACACCCTTTTTAACCCATATTTCTGCTGCATTCAAGCATCATTGCATTGCATTTAGGTTAGTTTACAGCAAAACATCACAAATATAGTAAAGGCACAGATTCTACTAAAAGATGGCTGATTTTGCAGGTTGATGCCATAGTAGAGGGAGAAGGCGGGCGCAGGGCAGAGAAGCAGAAGAGCTGAACTGGACAAGCAGACAATGAGGACGATGCTGCCATGGTGCTGCCGTGACAGCAGAGGACGACAGCAAGTTAGTGGAGGAGAAGCAAAGTGGACCTCGATAGATAGAGAAAATTATGCTCGTCTGTCGTGTGAAAACCATATATTTTTCCAAGCCCCGGATCAAAAGATATGTCAAGCCAAAGCTCAAGGAGAGAAAAACCCAAGAAACAAGGAGGACGGCTGAAAAGTAGGATCCTTGAAGATTAAGTCTTTATTAGAATCATACTTTTAATTAAAGTTGTAATCCTTGTTAACTTAGAATACTTGAGCCCAAAGCTTATATAAGGGCATATATTTTAACCTAGGGCATATCCCATAACCCATAGCCGATTTCCCTTTAAACCGACAACCAAAAACCCATCGCCGTTTACCCGCCGTCGATATGTTCTAAAACCCCCTAGGGCCACGGGTTGATTTGTAAAGTAGTTGCAAGGGTTGTTTTGTTTTAGGATTTTTCAAGTTCAATAAAATAAACTTCAAGTTCTCTTATTTTGGTTATTAATACCTTGCAAGAGCATCGGGAGAGCATTGTGAGGTTATCCATTTACTTAGCATCGGGAGAGTTAAGTATACGAAAGAAATAAGAGCAAGTTCTCTAGTTTATAGTTGAACTATCTTGTGCCTAGGGATAGGGCAAGGTTAAGTGGCTAAAGAAGAATTCATACACATCGGTGTTCATCCTTCGATTCACGCCGGGAGGTATCATCAAAGACGTGATCATCGACAGACTTGGACCTAGGGATAGGCCAAGGCAGATCTGGGATTCGTGCCAAACTTTGAGTACTGAGTTGGTGTGTTTGCTGCCGCGACGACCAACAGACTGCTGCCGTGACAGGTGCTGCCGCGACAAGCACAACGACAGAACTGGAGTTCCTAAGCATTGCAATACCTGCACTACTGAGCAATTCAATACCAGCCCATTCTCTCTATCTTGATATTTCTACTCTTTTATTTAAGTTTACTTTATCATTCTCGTGACAACTCTCAAATATTTCTTTTACTTTCGTGCAGTGAACTAAGGTGAAACTATTAGCCCAATCCCTGTGGAGACGATATCCGATACTTCGTATCACTTTACTACTTGCGTCGTGTACACTTGCACTACCATTGCGATAGACTCTTTTACACGCAACAAGTTTTTGGCACCGTTGCCGGGGATTGGCAACATAACTCTACCTTTCTTTTATTGCACTTTTCATTTTTGTTTTTCTTTTAATTTTTCTTTTTCTATTTTTCGTTGGTGCTTTCAACTCTTGCTTTTCACAAGGTTTTCTTGTTTATGCGCAGATCTAAAAGAGGAGAAGATCCTGAGTATCCATTAGATCCGGAAATTGAACGTTCCTTCAATCTCAAGAAACAACTTCGTCACCTTTTAGCCAGGAACGAGCACCTTGAGGAACAGCTAGAGAAGATGGCCCATGTCCCGCCTGCTGGTGGTGGTATACCGCCTGTCGGCGACCCGCCTGCCGCTGACGGACGACGGACATGTCGTGACTACATGTTGAACGATCATGTAGAGCTGGAGACCACGCTGCCGGATATTGTTGTTGACAACTTCGAACTTAAACCTGTCATGTTTAGTATGATCAACAATGCCAGACAGTTTAGTGGTGCTGTTATAGAAGATGCTAGGGAGCATCTCAAAACGTTCCAGGAGATCTGTGGTTCGTTTAGACTACCAGGAGTTAATCCGGAGATACTGAGGCTTCGGTTATTCCCCCATTCATTGAGGGACAGAGCTAAAACTTGGTGGAATAAACTGACACCGGGTTCAATTATAACTTGGGCAGATTTATCTCGTGAATTTTTATCTCGTTTTAATCCTTCACATTTATCTAAGCGATTATGTAATGAAATTGCTACTTTTCAACAGGAAGATGACGAGCCGATGCACGAGGCCTGGGACAGATTTACTACTCTTCTACGGAACTGCCCAATGCATGGATTCCCCGTCTGGAATCAGGTAACTAAGTTTTATAATGCTGCTAACTTACAAACTCGTATTCGAATTGATTCTGCAGCAAATGGACTATTATTGGACAAAGATCCGGACGAGGCATTACAAGTTTTGAAAAATCTGGCTAAGAATGAGGAGCAGTTTCCGACTGCAAGAAGAGGGGGTAAACGAGTACTTGCTGTCAAGGATTATGAAGCCGACAGCACAATGAAATCACAGGTAGCATTCCTTACTAAAGCAATGAAAAGGTTATTGAATGATGATGGACTACATGGATTTGCTGTTGAGGAGGTATGTGATATCTGTGAGGGAAATCATAGTCGGGATGAGTGCCCAATACAAGTAGAAGAGGGAAAATATGTTGGAAACTACAAGCCGAATTATAATTCCAACAATTATAATCCCAATTGGAGGAAGGATCCCAAATTTTCCTTGAGTAATCCTAATAATGCCCTGAATCCTCAAGCACACAATCAGAATCAGGGAGGACCTAGATTGCTGACGCGACAGCAACTGCCACCGCAAATGCCGCCGCAGCAGCAACAACAGCAACCAGCTGCCACGAGCAGTATACTGGAACAGACTCTGGCCACTTTTATGTCTCAGACAAGTACTTATATTGAGAATATGAATTAGTTTGTCAAGAAAACAGAGAATTTCATGGATAAAACAGAGATGAGGATGACAAATCATGAAGCTACTTTGAACTCTCTAGAGACACAAATGGGTCAGGTTTCCCAACATATTAAGCCGAGGCAGACTGGAGGATTCCCTAGCAATACTGAAAATGCTAGGCAACCCACACATGAGCAGTGTAAGGCAATTACTACTAGGAGTGGGAAGAAATTACTAGGGCTGGAAAAGGAAGCTGAAACAGTAAAGGAACCTGCCTTGGATAAACCTGCCGAGGAAGCTGCCCCGACAGGTGATAAACAGACTGCTGCCGATGAGCCTGTCACGACAGCAGAAGCGACAGAGGAGAAAATTGATGAACCTAAACCTCCTCAGATTCGTATGCAGTGGGAAGGACGTATTGCTGACTATTGTCCCCCGCCTCCTTTTCCTCAACGGATACAACAAGCTAAGCAAGAATCTCAACTTAAAAAGATTTATGATATTTTTAAGCAGGTTCATATTAATATTCCGCTGTTAGATGCCGTTAGGGAGATGCCCGGTTATGCCAAATTTCTCAAGGATGTCATGTCGAAGAAATCTAAACTTGGGGAGTTTGAAATAGTAAAGATAACAGAAGGTTGCATGAGTATTCTTCATCGGCAGCCACCCCAGAAAAAGAAGGATCCAGGGAGCTTCATCATACCTTGCGTAATCGGAAATAAATTTGTGGGTAAGTCACTTTGTGATCTTGGTGCTAGTGTTAATTTAATGCCAAAGTCTGTTTTTCAGAAATTAGGTATTGGAAAGGCGCGGCCCACGACAGTAACTCTGCAGCTGGCAGACCGCTCTTACGTTCATCCAGAGGGAAAAATTGAAGATATTCTGGTAAGAGTGGATAAGTTTATTTTTCCTGCTGACTTTCTTGTTTTAGATTGTGAGGCAGACGAAAACGCACCAGTCATCCTTGGGCGACCCTTCTTAGCCACGGGAAGATCACTGATTGATGTGGAGAAAGAAGAACTCACCATGCGAGTGAACGATCAAGAGATTAAGTTGAATGTTCTCCAAGCGATGAAACATGCTGATGTGGACGAGGAATGCAAGGCTATCACTGATGTTACCCTTGATCAACCCTGCATCAGGTCGGGCTGTCACGATATTAAATTTGGTCACTGCCGCGGCAGCCACCTACAGGACTGTCACGACAGCAACGACGACAGCACCGACGACAGCAACTCCTCTGAATCTAATACATCTGATACTGAAGGTCAGGAGGAGGTAAACTGGTTAGGCAATCGCCCAGGTAAGTTATTCGAACCTTTAAATTATACTTCGGATAACCATTTAATCCAAAAGCCATCTACGGTTGAACCACCTGCCTTAGAACTGAAACCCCTGCCAGGGCAGTTAAAATATGCTTTTCTTGGTTCAAATGATACGTTGCCCGTAATCATCTCTTCTAAGCTGCCGCAGGAACAGGAACGACAGCTAATCGGCATGCTAAGGCAGCACAAAAAGGCGATTGGATGGACGATTGCTGACATACAAGGCATTAGTCCGGCGTTATGTATGCATAAAATCCTTTTAGAGGAAGATCATAAGCCGACTATTGATGCCCAAAGGCGGTTAAACCATGCGATGAAAGAGGTGGTGCGTAAAGAGATAATCAAGTGGTTAGATGCTGGTATTATTTACGCCATCTCCGACAGCAAATGGGTGAGCCCGGTGCAACGCGTTCCTAAGAAAGGAGGAATGACCGTAGTAACCAATGAGAACAATGAGTTAATCCCAACCAGGACTGTGACCGGTTGGAGGGTTTGTATGGACTATCGGAAGCTTAACAAATCTACCCGGAAGGACCATTTTCCTTTACCATTTATTGATCAAATGCTTGATAAATTAGCGGGTGAACCTTACTATTGTTTTCTTGATGGTTATTCAGGTTATAATCAAATTGCCATCGCATCGGAGGATCAAGAAAAGACAAATTTTACATGCCCCTACGGAACGTATGCTTTTAGGAGAATGCCGTTTGGACTATGCAATGCACCCGCCACCTTCCAAAGGTGGATGATGGCAATATTCTCCGACATGGTAGAGGACTTCCTTGAGATTTTTATGGATAATTTTTCCGTCTTTGGAGACGATTTTGAGAGCTGCCTCGGCAATCTACAAAAGGTACTCGAAAGATGTGAAAAAGCAAATCTTGTTTTGAATTGGGAAAAATGCCACTTTATGGTGGATGAGGGGATAGTCCTTAGCCATAAGATTAGCTGCCGTGGGATAGAAGTCGACAGGGCTAAAATAGAAGTGATCGAGAAGCTGCCGCCGCCAACTACAGTCAAAGGCATTAGAAGTTTCTTAGGGCATGCTCGTTTTTATTGGAGATTCATTGCAAATTTCTCAAAAATCACCAAGCCCCTATGCCATCTTTTAGAGCAGAATCGACCCTTTGACTTTAATGATGAATGTACTGAAGCATTCAAGGTTCTGAAGGAAAAACTGGTAATAGCCCCAATAGTACAGCCACCAGACTAGACACAGCCATTCGAGATTATGTGTGATGCTAGTGACTATGCTGTCGGGGTAGCACTTGGGCAGCGCAAAGATAAGTTATTTCATGTCATATATTATGCCAGCAAGACACTGAATGACGCCCAAGTGAACTACACCACCACAGAAAAGGAGCTATTAGCTGTGGTATTCTCCATTGACAAGTTTCGTTCTTACATACTTGGGACGAAGGTAATAGTGCACACAGACCATTCTGCCCTGAAGTATCTGTTCGCGAAAAAGGATGCAAAGCCTAGGTTGATACGGTGGATCCTGCTATTGCAAGAATTCGACCTTGAGATCAAGGACAAAAAAGGGACAGAAAATCAGGTGGCAGACCACTTGTCAAGGTTGGAGAAGGGACAGAGTCTGCCAATAGATGAGACAAACATACTGGAGACCTTCCCAGATGAGCAGCTCTTTGCTGCCGCAATCGCTGCCGCAACAGTCATGGCGGCAGGTAAGTCTTCTAAACTCCCCTGGTATGCTGATTTCGTTAATTTTATAGTTAGCGGAATACTTCCTTCTGATCTTAATTATCAAGCCAGGAAGAGGTTCCAAAATGATGTTAAGCATTATTATTGGGACGAACCTCTTCTTTTCAAAATGTGTGCAGATCAGGTTATAAGGAGGTGTGTACCACAAGAAGAGCAAGAAGACATTCTCCATCACTGCCATGCTTCACAATATGGAGGTCACTTAGGAGGCAACAAAACTGCTGCCAAGGTGCTGCAGTCAGGGTTCTACTGGCCGACACTGTATAAAGATGCACATGACTTCTACAAGAACTGTGACAGGTGCCAGCGGACAGGTAACATCTCGAGGAGAAACGAGATGCCACTGCAGAACATTCTAGAAGTCGAGATCTTCGACGTTTGGGGGATTGATTTTATGGGGCCTTTTCCATCTTCATGTGGAAATCTATACATCCTCCTAGCAGTGGATTATGTCTCTAAGTGGGTTGAAGCCATCACCACTCAAAAGAATGATGCCAAAACAGTCCAAAAATTTCTACATAAAAACATTTTTTCGAGGTTTGGCATCCCTAAGGCGATTATCAGTGATGAAGGGAGACATTTTGACAATAGGTTTATTGCTGCCGCCTTGAAGAAATATGGTGTCAAGCATAGGATCGCGATAGCATACCACCCACAGACCAATAGACAAGCTGAGATATCCAATAGGGAAGTTAAGAACATTCTTGAGAAGATGGTTAAGCCAACTAGGAAAGATTGGTCTTTACTTCTTAATGATGCATTATGGGCATATAGGACAGCTTTTAAGACTCCATTGGGCATGTCTCCATACCGATTGATTTATGGGAAAACCTGTCATCTGCCTGTCGAGATAGAGCACAAAGCATATTGGGCAATCAAGGCAGTGAATATGGACTTGGACAAGACATGTCAGAAAAGGCTGTTAGATCTAAACGAGATTGAAGAAATTAGAACAATGGCCTACGACAATGCAAGAATTTACAAGGAGAAAACTAAGAAGTGGCATGACAGGAAGTTGCTGCCACGACAGTTCTGCCCAGGGCAGCTTGTATTGTTGTTCAATTCTAGACTGAAACTCTTTCCAGGAAAGCTAAAATCTATATGGTCTGGCCCGTTCCAAGTTGTACAAGTTTTTCCCCAAAGTGCCATCACAATCCGATCATTAAAAGACGGGCACCAATTTAAAGTCAACGGACAACGCCTCAAGCATTATCAGGGGACTGAAGCCCTAGGAATACAGGAAGTGGTTACCTTAGGAGATGCCCCACAAGGCATCCCTAATTTAACCTAAATTTTATTTTTATTTATTTCTATTATTTATTATTTATTAGGAAATTAGGTTTATTTTATTTAAATAATGTTTTTATATTTTCTGTTTTTAGGAAATAAAGGAGTCAAGAAGAAAAGGAGAAGTGACCCAAGCCCACCATCCATCCATCAGCCCAACAGAGCCCATTTATTGATGCCTGTCGTTCCAGCTGCCGCCGCAGACACGGATAAGACAGGCTGTCAACAGACTGTCACGGTAGATGCAGAAGCGTGTGACAGATGCGTAACAAACGCATAAATGCGTGTCAGACGCGTCAGACATGCCAAAGCTCAACAGTCGCCCCGTTATTCACGCCTGTCGTTACAGCATTAAACGGGCAGCAACTCTACCTCTATAAAACCCCGTTTTCATTTTCATTTTCCTCACTTATGCTTATTCTTACTTGATCTCCCCTATCGTTTTTCTTTGTTTTCTTTACTTTCACAAACCCTTGCAACTAACATGTCTTCCAGACGTACCCGCCGCAGTGCTGCTTCAACCTCTTCACCGGAAACACCCACCCCGTAGTCCTTCACGACTAAGGAACTATGGGAAGAAAGAGGCTTCATCTACATCCGCAAGGCAGAAAACATGGGGCTTAAACCATTCATCGCAAGGGCGATAAAGGCTCTACTATGGGAGCAATTTGCAGAGCAGCCAGCTGAAATGAATGAAATGCTGGTGAGGGAGTTCTACTTCGGTCCCAACGACGATGCCCACCAGTAGTTTTTGGACACCCTCGACTGTGCTGCCTTCGGTGCTGTCATGGCAGAGGTGACAGAGGAAGGGACGGAATGGAACACTAGCAAGAAAAATCCCAACACCGTCCAAAGGGGGCAGCTGCTTCCAGAAGCCAAACTATGGAACGCTTTCATCAAGAAGCGAATTCTGCCATCCTCCCATCACACGACAGTGGACCAGTAGAGGCTAGCCCTCATCCATTCGATCATGAACAACCGACCTATTAATGTGGGACGCTACATGAGGGAGAGCGTCTTGGACTGCACCAACAGATCAACCGCCCTCCTCTGCCTGCCTTTCATGATCATATCACTCTGCCGTTCCAGAAGCCACCACCGACAAACTGGTCAAGGGACGGGGTTGGACCGATAAGAACATTCTCAGTCTCATGGAGCTGACAGTCGCAACCCCCCTCTCCTCCTTCAACCCGGCTGCCGCCCCAGCAGAATCATCCGAGGAACCTGCCCCTGAACCTGCCGCAGCAGCTGCTCCGACAGACCAATTTGCTCTGATCCTTGCTGCCATACAGCGGGTGGAAGACAGACTGATGGGGCTGATGACATTCATCAGGGATTTCGCAAACTCCACGGTAAATTTTATTACAAATACTTTAAATTATCCCGATGTTGTCTTTCCCACCTTCCCTGCCCATTATTTCACAATCCCCACTCTTACCCACACACCTACACCTCCTGCATCCCCACACACACATTATGCTGCTTCCACCCCATCACCTGCCCCGACGGCAGCTGGCAGTCCTCCGGCAGAAACATCCGCCCGAGGAACGAAGAGACCACCCTTGGATGACATCGACGCTTATGTAGCTGGTTTCTCCTCTTCCTCTGTCTGGGCTGACAGTGAGGCAGAACCTCCTATTCGGAGGAATTTGGAGAAGGAATTCACGCCTGCCAAGAGGCAGAAAAAGATGGCCGACAGAAAGCTCATGCCAAAGGCCAGCACCACCACCACCACCAGCAGCACTTGGGACAGCGGCAACAGCTCAGACATCCAGGTCGTGGAGCAACATGCCCAGCCTGCCCCACAGCCCAGAATCCGCCGCCAAATCCGTGTCAGCAGCAGCAGTGAAGACAGCGCTTGAAATTTAAGTCTTTTATTTTCTTCTTATTTCTGCTGCCTTATCTTTATTTTGTGATGTACTGCTTCATTTTTTTTTCTGTCATTTGCATTGAGGGCAATGCAACCCTCGAATTTGGGGGTGGCAACCCTCCATTTTAATGGAGTCTTAGTACATCTTATTTATTTGCTGTGTCTCATTTATTTTCTCTTAAAAAAATCAGAAAAGACAAAAAACTGTTGGCTTAAAACTGTGAAGTAAACTTACCTGTCATGACAGCTCTGCCGTGGCAGCATCTTTAGGACAGTTTAAGGAGAAGTTTAGAGCCTTTCTATAGTTTTGAAAAACTTAAACATCATTGTGACTGTTATACTGCTTAGATTCTTTTAGCCAAACTAGAATAGGAAGCTTAGTACTTGGATAGCCCCTAGAGGTGCCTAACACTGGCTCTAGGAAAGAAGTTTAGCAAAAGAAACTCAAAAACCTAGAGGTGCCCGAAACCGGCTCTAGGAAGCTAACTAGACGTGCCCAAAACTGGCTCTAGTAAAACTTAGCTTGAAAATAGAAGAAAAGAAGCATGAAAATGTGTCTTCAAAAAATAAACTTTGGCATAAAAATTCGAGTTAAAAAGTTGAATATTCTAGTGAAACTAAGAGAGTCTTAGCATATAACTGTTCACAAGCATGCACACACTACACGAGGACTATAGTGAGATTCCGGACAGATCCTAATCTTTCCGACAGGTTGCTGCCGCCACAGAGAATGAGCGACGGGTAAAGGACAGTTCACTGTTTGAAAGCCAACACAAAAATATTCATTTTTCTTTTAGGTCTTAATTGCTTGAGGGCAAGCAAAAACTTGAGTTTGGGGGTGTGTTGAGTGTGTAAAAGTTCTATTATTTACACCCTTTTTAACCCATATTTCTGCTGCATTCAAGCATCATTGCATTGCATTTAGGTTAGTTTACAGCAAAACATCACAAATATAGTAAAGGCACAGATTCTACTAAAAGATGGCTGATTTTGCAGGTTGATGCCATAGTAGAGGGAGAAGGCGGGCGCAGGGCAGAGAAGCAGAAGAGCTGAACTGGACAAGCAGACAATGAGGACGATGCTGCCATGGTGCTGCCGTGACAGCAGAGGACGACAGCAAGTTAGTGGAGGAGAAGCAAAGTGGACCTCGATAGATAGAGAAAATTATGCTCGTCTGTCGTGTGAAAACCATATATTTTTCCAAGCCCCGGATCAAAAGATATGTCAAGCCAAAGCTCAAGGAGAGAAAAACCCAAGAAACAAGGAGGACGGCTGAAAAGTAGGATCCTTGAAGATTAAGTCTTTATTAGAATCATACTTTTAATTAAAGTTGTAATCCTTGTTAACTTAGAATACTTGAGCCCAAAGCTTATATAAGGGCATATATTTTAACCTAGGGCATATCCCATAACCCATAGCCGATTTCCCTTTAAACCGACAACCAAAAACCCATCGCCGTTTACCCGCCGTCGATATGTTCTAAAACCTCCTAGGGCCACGGGTTGATTTGTAAAGTAGTTGCAAGGGTTGTTTTGTTTTAGGATTTTTCAAGTTCAATAAAATAAACTTCAAGTTCTCTTATTTTGGTTATTAATATCTTGCAAGAGCATCGGGAGAGCATTGTGAGGTTATCCATTTACTTAGCATCGGGAGAGTTAAGTATACGAAAGAAATAAGAGCAAGTTCTCTAGTTTATAGTTGAACTATCTTGTTCCTAGGGATAGGGCAAGGTTAAGTGGCTAAAGAAGAATTCATACACATCGGTGTTCATCCTTCGATTCACGCCGGGAGGTATCATCAAAGACGTGATCATCGACAGACTTGGACCTAGGGATAGGCCAAGGCAGATCTGGGATTCGTGCCAAACTTTGAGTACTGAGTTGGTGTGTTTGCTGCCGCGACGACCAACAGACTGTTGCCGCGACAGGTGCTGCCGCGACAGGCACAACGACAGAACTGGAGTTCCTAAGCATTGCAATACCTGCACTACTGAGCAATTCAATACCAGCCCATTCTCTCTATCTTGATATTTCTACTCTTTTATTTAAGTTTACTTTATTATTCTCGTGACAACTCTCAAATATTTCTTTTACTTTCGTGCAGTGAACTAAGGTGAAGCTATTAGCCCAATCCCTGTGGAGACGATATCCGATACTTCGTATCACTTTACTACTTGCGTCGTGTACACTTGCACTACCATTGCGATAGACTCTTTTACACGCAACATGCATATAGACTGCTGAGATGCTCTCGCTGACTCGGCAGGGGAATGAACTTGTGTCTCGGTGACAAACTTGGCAGAACTACAAGGCTCGACAGAACGCTTCAAAAGTGACGCCACTTATGTCTAAGTCAGAATGTTGTTGATGCCCACTGCAGATAATACCAGTCGCGACGTGAATCGTGCAAAGACAACAATGTTTGGTTCGTTCTCTTTTAGCCGCCTTAAACCCTAACCTATGTCTAGGCTGGATTGATCAACACTTGATTAAGGTGAAGACTGTACTTACTCCTTTCGTGAGTTCGACTCTCTCGATACCGAACAAATGGATATTAAATAACTAATCTTTCACCTTTATTGAAGATTATGAAGAACATGGAATAAGCAAACCTTGAAGCTTTATTCGTAAAAACAAACTTAACATCCTAAACAACCGTTCTCACACTAATTACAACATAACCCAAACCCAAAGAGAATTTTAGAACATAATGGCGGCAAGAAAACCTAAACCATGCCTAAGGGAAAACCTAAGTCGTTTTGAAGTAAAAGTACAATGGGTATATATAGGCATTAGCTAGGTCTAGTCCTTTTTCAAGTAGAAGTCTTCAAAGTAGCTTTTGCAATAAACACAACCTTAAATTCTGACTTCTTTGAGTTGAATGTGGGCTTCTTCATGTTGCCTTGATCTGCAAGTAATCTCAAATTCCTACTTCGGCAGCTCTGCCTATTGCTATAGTCATTAGAAAATTGAGTGGACAACATTGTCAAAATCAAGAATTTCTGCTCTACATATTGCACTCCAGTTCTCCGATTCCTCAGTTTGCTGTCTTGGGCGGCAGTTAGAGCGTGGCAGGTACTCGACAACTGTTGTCTCTATCTTAAACTGCATTAGTACAACTCCTTGGTTTGCTGCCTCAGCATCATGTCCTCAGCTTCTCTCTTCTTCTACCAGCCTTTAGTACCTAAAACTAAAACTAAGCTAAAACAATACCTTTTCTTTACCAAATAAAAGATAATAAATAAAAAGCATGGCCAAGTAAATAATACTGTAAAATGCAATGCATGATCCTAATTATGCCTAAAATATACTTAAAAACAACAATAATATAAGATGGAATGTGCATGAAATATAGAACTTATGGACATTTTACACACCCCCAAACTCGAACTATTGCTTGTCCTCAAGCAATGCAACCTAAATATACTTGCCCTTTTAAACTAATCAGAAAGAAAATTTTTGTTTTAAACTTGATTTAACACCTCAAGGCCGTGGCATCTGTCATTAGATTAGTGAGATGGGGATAACATGTATTACCTCAGAATTAAACTATAATATGCCAGTGAAGTGTGTAGAACTGTGTACAGGCTGAATCTGATGAATATTCTAAGTAAACAGAGATGTTGTCATGATATACAAGGTTGCTACCGAGATAGCATAATTAAGCACAATTAAATAATCATGGCAATAAGGGCTTCAGATTCATTGAATTTGGTAGCAACGGAGTGTCCTTGCACATGATTCTTCCTAGAGCATGTTTCGGGAACCTCTAGGGATAGACAACATAAATTTTTTTTTATTTTTCCTGCCTTGCTAGTGCTTTTGTTTATTTTGTTTGTTGCCTGTTACGGCAGCTTCCTGCAACCATGTTAGAATTTTACAAATAATTCAACAGGAAATGTTTATCAGAAACTCAAACAAATTCAACAAGTAACAGTAGTGTTTTTAAATTTTGGAAACTATAGAAAAATCCTAAGTTTACTTCATGCTTTTCCCCCAAAATTAAGTTCATTTTAACTTGGTGCAAAAATTTAAAGTCTATACTATTATAGGCACAAGTTCTAAAAAAATTTCTTTCCAATTAATTTTCTAAGACAAGTACATAATGCAACCTAGAATGCCCTAAAATATGCCTAAACAAAAATAATGAGTGCTAAACCCCCCCAAACTCAAGATGGGCATTGCTTTCAATGCACAAAATAAAAACAGAAAATACAATTAAGATAAAAATAGAAAAATAAAATAAAGAGAAGAAAAGAGAAAAACTCTAGAAATTGGTTGAGGGTTGAGAGGAGGCTTGGGTCTTGGCGGCAGAGGAGGAAGCGGAGGATTGGATGACAAGGCGGAGGTTGGAAGATGCTCGGGCGAGAGACTTGGCTGGTGAGACCTTTGTTGCCCGTGGCGGATGGACTCTCTTAAGAGTTGAGCGAAGCTCTTCATGAGGTTCTTCACGAGGTTCTTTTGGAGGGGCTTTGCTCTCCTCGGATTTTGTCTCCTCGCCCACTAGCTCAACAGCTATGATGTGCCGCTTCCTCTTCATGTTCCTTCCGTTGGTGCTGTCGGAGGTTTTATCGCCATTGGGGTTGTTGCTGCTATTACCGTCGGCTACTGCTCAACCTCATCGAAGGAGGAGGTGTTAGCCACCGTTGCCGCTGTGCGGATGGGAGAAAGATGTTGATGATGCCTCTCGAGAGAGTCTGCCACCGTGTTAGAACCAGAGGTGGCAGAATACAATGGGTAGTGCGTCAAAGACGGCATCTGGCGGCGAAAGGCGGCATGGCGGGCAACTGTTTCTAATGGTGTGCCTTCTCTGGGTGCAGCTACGACGGCAAGGGCGGCAGGGAAGGTTGGCAGGTGGGGCAATCGTCTGGAAATTTTAGAAGAAGATATGCCACAAAGGCATCTTGTACCTCGCCCACGTACTTCATGAAGGTCAATTGCTACTGCTCAATCCGTTTGTCGCTGTCAATGAGGGTGCACAGTAGAGTGAGGACTTCATTGGTTGGGGCAGCTTCAGTACTGCCGGGGGCGGCTAGAGTGGCTAGCTGAGTGGCAGAAGGATGGCTGGGGTGATGGGCTATGTCTCTTGGGCCTGCATCATCTACAAGTGAACTTTCTTGGTCAACCCTTCTTTAACGGTTGTCATATAATCTTCTGGGTCGCTTGGGACGTTGAAGTTGGCACAAAGGCTTGAGATGAGAGACGGGAAGTACGACCTACCCTTTGTCTTGCGAAAGATGTTGTGGATCTCCTTGCATATGATCTCTTCAACGTTGATGGGCCGGTTTACCATGATGTTGTGGATGAGTGCAAGGCGCGGCCGGTCGACAGTGGAGTTGTGGGAGGTGGGCAGCAGACGATGTTTGATAAAGGTAATCCACAACATAGGCTTGGGAAGCAGGTGGCAGCGTTGGACAGAGCCGCCATGCTTTCCTGCCAACCACGGCATGTTGGGCTTGCACAGCTTGGCCTTGAGTCTGTCGTAGTCGGCAACCGTCAGTGACTGCCTTCATTCCTCGTGAGGGTTGTCGTCCATCTCTAGGTCGTAGAAGCTGTTGATCACTGTGGCGTTCATCTTGACAGGCTCCCCTCGGACATTGATGAACGACAGCTCTAGGCATGGGTGATGGGCATAGAATTCTCTTACCAAAGTGATGTTGGCCATCTCCGGCTGCCATGCGAATATTTCCCATCCCTTGCTGTGGATGGTTTCAAATAAGGTGGGCTCTAAGACAAAGTCCCCTATTTGCTTTGTGTAGTGGAACCCTTGCTCCTCCCAAATTGCTTGTTTTGCAAACTGCATTTTGTATCTCTTCTCATCTGCCTTGGAGTAGAAGCGTTGGAAGGTGGGTTTGGGCACTGATGTTGAATCCGTGTGTGAGACGGTTTAGATATAACTGAAACTTAAAGAAAATATTGTGAGAAAAGAGAGCTATGGATTCAAGAAGAGTATATCAAGGAGGTGAAAGTAAAATGAATGAATGAGATGAGTGAGGTTTAAATAGAGGTTGTCGAGAGGTGTCGGGGCGGCATTAAATGTCCAACGTGCAAGTTGTCTCGCGCACATTACGGGATTTCTGTCTGTTATTTTTGTAACCATTGGCAGCTAGCCGTTACACATTGTCTACGCTGGGCCACCCTTGGCTGTCTTGTGCGGGATGGTGGGTGGGATACTTGTTGGGCCTTCTTCTTGATCCAACTCTTTTATTCCTAAACCTTGAAATAAAAATAAAGGTAATTAAATACTAAAATAAATTCTGAAAATTTGAAAATGTGGAAAATAAATTCAACTAATCTAAAAAAATAAATTGCAGAAAATTAAATCCTATTCCTAAAGCATAAAAATAAAAATAAAAATAAAAATAATTAAGTTATATTGGGAGTGCATTTGGGTGCATCTCTCAGACATAACCATTTCATGAGGTGGTGTTTCTTGTCTTACCCTCCTAGGGGGTCCTCCTGTTCTTTAAGGCGGTGTGCTGCTGGGTCCTTCAGCCTGCCCTTGGGTCTGCCATGACAGCTGCTGTCTTGGCCTGTCTCTGTGTTAATTTCGGCGGTCTGAGCATTTGGGCGTCCTTCCTTTTTCCTTTTCTGAGAGTTGTAACACATTTAACTTCATGCTCTGATTGTCTACCTTCATGATCAGCTCCCCATGCTCCTCATCTATTAGCGTTCTGCCTGTGGCCAATAATGGTCGATCAAGGATGATTGGGGCGTTTTCATCTGCCTCATAGTCTAAAATGAGGAAGTCTGCTGGAAAAATAAGGTTGCCCACTCGTACTAGGATGTCTTCAATCTTGCCATCCGGTTGTACAAATGAATGATCAGCAAGTTTCAGCATAATGGAGGTAGGTTTGGCTTGCCCAATTCCTAGTTTGTCGAAGACTGCCTTAGGCATCAAGTTTATGCTGGCTCCTAAGTCGCACAGGGCTTTTGTTTCGTGCTTGCTACCTATTATGCATGGTATAACAAAACTGCTCGGATTTGTTTTCTTGGGCGGTAGCTTGTTGTGCAGCATAGTCATGCACTCTTCTGTCACAACGACTGTTTCGAACTCCCCAATTTTTTCCTCTTAGAAACCATATCTCTTAGGTATTTTGTATAATTGGGCATATTCTGAATGGCTTTTATGAGAGGGATATTTATGTGCATATGTTTCAGAATATCTAAGAATTTTCTGAACCGGTGCTCTTGCTTCTGTTGCTTAAGCCTCTAGGGAAAAGGTGATGGCATGCGGATGTCCTCTATACATTCTTTGCATGGGAACTTTATCTGTGGATGATCATCTGCTTCAGGGGTGCTGTCAGGCTCATCTGCCGGGGCGACTGGTGTTGGTGCTGCCGTGGCAGGTAGTTATGTCTGTGCTGACTGTTCCTTTGTTGCCTTTTCCATTCTAGGATCATCCAACTGTTTCCCACTTCTGGTTGATATGACTTTGCACTACTCATATGTGGGTTTAGCTGCTGCCTCTGTACTGCTAGATGCTGCACCCATTGTCCTACTACTGAAGATTGCAGTAAACTACCAAAACTGGGTCTCTAGGTTCTTTATTGCAGCTTCTTGGTTGTTCATCCTCATCTCCATCCTTCCCATAAAGGACTCAGTTTTATAATTGAATTTATTAGTGCAAACAATAAATTCACTAGTGTTAAACATAAAAGTTTGTAAAGTTTCTTCTAGTGAATTGATCTATGGTTGCTGAGCTTGCTGTCTGGACTGGTTCTGCTGGTAACCTCCCTATTGTTGTTGTGGATTGGCAGCAATTTTAGGATTGTTCAAGGTGAAATTTGGATGATTTCTCCATCCAGGGTTGTATGTGTTCGTGGCGGGCCTATTGTTCCTCTCGTATCCTCCCATGAAATTGGTAGATGCAGTACATTTAGAGCAATCATGATTGCCCTCACACTCATCACAGAATGGTTCTACAGCCTTGGCCTCATAGACTTTTCCAGTGGGTTTAACCATGTTCATAACCAGCTCTGTCATCTTGTCGAGGCGGGCATTGACAGATTCTGAGGCTTCTACTTCGTTCACAACTGTTGGCCGCCTAATACCGCCTCGGTGGGCTATTGGGTACTTATAGTCATTTTGGCAGCTTAGTTTAGGATTCGCAGTGCCTTCTCTGGTGGTCTGTCGAGGATGATTTCGTTGGCTGAGGCATCAATCATCATTCGAGTTGGGTAGTTTACCCCGTTGTAAAACATTGACACATGTGTCCAAGCCGAAAAACCATGAAGCATACAGTTATTTAGCATATGTTGGTACCGCTCCCATGCTTCATACATTGGCTCATCATCCCCTTGTTAGAAAGCTGTGATCTCGTTTCTCAATCTGTCGGTGAGATTAGATGGGCTTAAACGATCCAAGAAATCCTTACACAACTTTGTCCATGTGTTGAATGATCTTGCTGTCTCTTGTTGTTCAACCACTGTTTTGCCATATCCCTAAGTGAATAGGGGAATAACCTCAGCCTTAGCACATCTTGATGGACTCCGTGTAATTTGAAGGCTCTACATATGTGCAGGAATCCTCTTAAGTGTTTCCGAGCATCTTCTATGGCCATCCCTCCAAATTTCCCCAAAGTGTTGATCATGTTAAACATCACGGGCTTCAGCTCAAAGTGATCCGCCTCAATTTCAGGCTCTGTCATTATAGGATCGAACCCTCTAAAGTCATGTTCCAAATAAACCCTGGTGGTTCGAACGTACTGTGGCTACTTGGGAAGAATAGGGGCGGCTGCCTAGGTGGAACTTGCTACTGTTCTCTAGGCAGCGGGTCTTGCAGCCCATCCTTACCGTTCTGAGCATTGTTGGTAGGGTTGTCGTTTATTTCTTCCATGATTTCCTCTGTTTTTCTCTATTCTTTAGCTTTCCCTAGGGCTGTTCTGATTTTCTTTTTAAGTTCTCTTGCTCTTCGCACGATATCGTCACAATAAACGATTTCGTCTTTTGGGTTTTCCCTGGTCATGCACTAGCAAAGGAAACTGTAAAATACTTTTTTTCTAATAAAATTAAAAATTAAAAGCAAATAAATAAAGGTGTAGAAATTAAAAAAAGATTTCGCTATTACCAATCCTCGACAGCGGCGCTGTAGAGTGTCCACGAGTTCTATATTTTGTACACATTCATGCCCTTATTATTGTTGTTCTTAAGCACATTTAGGGATATTTAGGTGCATTGCATGCATAATAACAATATTTTCTCTTTCACCATGCTTTTATTGAATATTTTATGTTTGGTAAAGAAGAGATTGTTTTAGTTTAGTTTTTATTTTCAGGTGCTGTAACAAGGAGATGACAGGAAAAGATGGAACAATAGGAGCTGTACTGAAGCAGTTCTAGATGCCGCCAAGGACGCTGCCGAAGCAACATTGCCACCAAGTGCCGCCCAGGCAGGAGTTACACCAACTTAACGAAGACGAGTCGCGATTGAAAGAGGACAATTTTCCAAGCCCAACGAACCCAATCTTGCAATCTTCTGAAGCCTGTAGCGGCCGGTAGAGCTGATCCAAGATCGATAAGTAGGAGTACTTATCCTTACTTGCGGGGAGAAGGCAACGTCCAAAGAGTCCATATTTAAGTAAAAAAGAAGTCTGTATTTAATGTATGTGAGGACTCAAACTTAGGCCATGAGCCCTATATTTACCCAATGTATATGAGGGTATATGGGCATGACGAGGTATGAGGGGATACGTGCTTGAATAGCTGCATAACAGAGATGCAGCTAGGTAGATGGGAGTTGTTGGGGGTCGCGGCCCAACTCTCCCAGGGTTTTAGGCGCTTGTATGTAAAGTAGATGCGAGAAACAGTTGTAATAGTTTTGAGTTGTTTTCAATAAAATTCCAAAGTTTGCTTAATCTATGCACTTCATTCTTTCAATTAGTCCACACCAGTCAGTTGAGAGAATCCATTTGTCGGGCACGAAAGTGTAAGGCTCACGAAAGGGTTAAGCACGGTCACAACATGTTGGGGCGTGACTAACTTGGTTCCTAACAAGTTCACAAGTTTCAGTGGCTAAAAGGGATCACCAATCGAATGGACTTGCATGTGTTAGGTTTACGCTGAGATTGCTAGGTATTACCTACATCACGTGAGTGTTCGAGCATCCTTCCCTAGAAATAGAGAGGATCACTATCGACTATCCTGTTGAACTTGGAATGTCTGCCAGACTTGCCGTCAGGACTTATTTCCGTTCCATCCGCCGAGACAGTGAAAGTTGTAGGGGCAGTGACCCGCTGCGGCCGCGTGACATGGTCGTAGCCTGCCGCCCGCCATACCCACCGAGGCAGCGCAAAACATACTTAAGCTTTACAATGCAGTCTTCACGCTACAGAGCTGCAATTATCTTACCCAGTCTATCGATCAATTCTCTCCCCAACATGTTGTGCATAAATAGAGAGCAACTAGACGCTCTACAAGTTTTTGGCGTCGTTGTCGGGGATTGGCAACAACAACTGTGTTTGAATTTCTGTACTTCTACTTTAGTTTTTGCACATTAAATCTCTGTTTATTTATTTGCTTAAAAATATAAAAAAAATATTTGCCCCTTTGTTTTTTGGTGTATGTCCCGCCAGGGCGGCAAAGATGGCAACAACATCCACTTGAGGAGGGGAAGGACATACCCAGACGCAAAGCCAAACACAAAGCCCTCAGGAAGTGGTTATGTTTGGGAAAAACATAACCTAATTTTTATTTTTCATTTATTTTTATGTATTAGGATTAGATTTAATTTTTATTTAATTTTTGTATTTAATTTATTTCGGGTTAGGAATGAAGGCAAGATCAAGAAAGATGAAAGAATAAAGGAGAAGCCCATCCAGCGGCCAAGGCAAATGAGCATAATGGCTAGCAGCTTCATAACGGCTAGCCGCAACGGCTACATTTGCCACAACGAGCCTAACGACTATCTGCGTAACGACTAGAATCTCGTTATTCGCGCTGCAATAAATGTCGTCCATTGACAGCGCGCCTGCCAAGGCAGCATAGAGAAGCGGCTATATAAGGCCAACTATTCTCTCCCTGTTCTTCACTTTACTTTCACATTTACTCTCAATTCTTTCTGCTATATTTGCTTTCAAGATTTCCCTTGCTTTACTTTCTTTCACGTTATTTTTTTTCGTTCTTTAGGAAACACAACCGTCTCACAACTATGGCCAAATCGCAGTAACCCGCCGCCACCTCCAAACCTCTTTTAAAAAAGTTCTTGAACCCAACTGTCGAGGCAACCTATAAGGAATACTACAGAGAGCGAAACCTATAGAAGGAAATGAGATTCCAATATACCCAGCCTGATGGGGGTTTTGGCCTCGAGACCTCCCTATTCGAAAGGATCCACAACATGGGCTAGGACCTCTTCGCACGGCAGCCAGAAGGAATAAACAACAACCATGTGCGAGAGTTTTACGCCCACAAACCTACACCAGGAAATCCTTTCGTGTATGTCCGCAAAGAAGGTGTTAAATTCACATCAAATATGATTAACAGTTTATACAACATAGATATCCGTGGCAATCTACGTGAAGAATGGGGGTCCTACCTAACGACGGCTGACTACAACAAGATTAAGAAAGAGATATGTAAGCTCAACACCAAGTGGTTAACAGGAAAAAACAATGGGTCAGTCAACCGCCACGACCTGGTACCGGAGGCAGCTCTTTGGAGCAACTTTTTCCAACACCGCTTGAAGCCCACCACGCAGGGATCAACAGTAAACAGACCACAGCTTGCCCTTATCAACAACATTATGAAGGGGCGGCAAATCAATGTTGGCGAAGTAATCCTAAGTGAGATCTATGCCCACGCAGAAAAGCCAAACGCCAAGGGACTTATCTTCTTCCCTACACTCATCACGGGCCTATGTGCAAACTTTCGCGTGTCGACACACCCCAAGGACAAAATACTTCCCGCAATGGAAGGATGGACAAGAAGGGCATGCCAACAGATGATGCATGAACTGGAACCAGACACACCTTCAACCACCCAGCCGCCGTCCCAAGCTGCCGCCACCCCAGCCGTAGCGGGCAGTACTGAAACTGCCCTCTCGTCCGTCGTGATCCACCTACTGCGCAACCTAGTCGAAAGCTGCCAAAGGATCAAGCACAAACAGGTGATCTTCACCAAATATGTCGCGGATGTGCAAGAGGCCTTTGTGGCCTACTTGCTTCACAAGTACCAAGACGGTGGCCCGCAATTGCCCGCTTTCCCAACAGAGTTAGCAGCATCCAAGCCGATCCATATCACACCAAGACCAGCTGCTACTTTTGCTGTCAACGACAACGAGGGGCCACATCATCGCCCCATGAGAAGAACCTCTCCAACTCCCATCCAGCCATACAATTTCACCTCCTCATCCGAATCAGAAAAGGAGGAGGAGACCACCGCTGCCTCCCTAGCAGCAAAAGAGGCCGCTGCCCAAGACGCCGACGACTTAGATATGGAAGTCTCAGACTCCCTCGATGACGAACCGGCAGAGGCAGTAAGGAAAAGAAAACGGTCAGCAACAGAGCCCCAGGGTGGAGGACATGAAGTACCATCCAAGAAAACCACACCAGCTGCATCCAGCTGCCGCGTAGCAAGAAAAAAAGCCCAGCCGACAGACCATATGCCATGCGTCACCTAGTCCTGCCCACCTCCTCAGCATCCTCCTTTGACGCAGCAACAATAGAGGGGAGTCTATAGCACCATTTTCTTTTCTTTTTAATTTTAATGTTTTATTTTATTTTTCTAATTTTTCTTTTTATGTTTTATGTTTTATGTTTTCTTTTTCTTTTTCTTTTTTATGTTTTGTATAAAGGCATTTAGGACAATGCCAACCTTGAGTTTGGGGGGGGGGGGATAGTCCTCTTTGTTTTTAGGTTCATTTATTAGCATATAAGATCATATGTAAATTATGCCCCCTAACACTTAATGAAGTAGAAATTTTTAGTTTAAAACTTGTGCCTATGATAGATTAGCTGACTACTTATATTCGCACCATACTAAAAAAATTTACTCTAACTTTGGGAAGAAGCATGAAAAAGACAGAATTTTCTTTCTTTCTACCAATTATCTTTACACTTGTCTGATAAATGTTGAAATTTTGCTTGAGTTTTAAGTTTAACACTGCCTGCCTTACTTAATAAAAATTCCTTGATTGGATACAGGTTTTCCGCCACGGCAGTACAGGGCAGCAAAACAAAGATGATGGAAACCCTAGAGGTGCCCGAAACAGGCTCTAGGCAGAAAGTTTAAATACCCTAGAGATGCCCGAAACAGGCTCTAGGAAGGATTATGAGCAAGGACACTCCGCTGCTATCAAAGTCCACGTATTTAAACCAAGTGACGGACAAATTAGCAAGAGTGAATGAAAGCCTTCACGGGATGACTCTATTCAAAGGGTTCGGAGTTTCGTAGAGTGCACTTATCTTAGCTTCAGACCTAGAGAATAGTTGTGATGAGCTAAAGCCCTTAAAGCCATGATAAGAAAAAGATGACAAAAGTGCCTAACTGTGCTGCCAAGGCAGCAACTAGTGATACATGCATGGGAGGGCTAAAGCAATGCATATTGGACAAGAAGCTGAATATGTTTGTGAAGTCAGGAAAGTCAGCCAACTTGCGACGACTTTTTGGATGGGATCCAAGTATTTCTGGGCAGAGTTGTCTTCTAAACAATTGACTGTCATTTAGTTACCTTTCCAAAGCATTTTGGAGCTCATCAATCGGACATCGGGAACTCAAGATACGTCCATTTTACTGAAGACTGTACATGCAGAAAACTGGATACAGGATTTTGTAAAATTCAGCCCAAAGGCTATTATATAAAGCTTTTGGACGAATTAGACTTAGCACAATTTAATTATTAACATTTAAAATGTGTTTTTAGGGTTTTATATACTTTAGGAACCATCCACCCTTCTCCCAAGCAACTCTTATCAGCGCATCACTTGCACTTATCATCTTATCACTTGCAGCCCAAGCACAAGGAGTTTAAAGTCTGTTTTTCTTTTATTTTTTTAAATAAATTAGGGTTTCCTTGTTTTAGTAGAAGTTAGATTACTTTGGCTATTCTTCACCTATAAAAGGATGAAGCCTCCACCATAGTAATTCAGATTATTCAGATTTTCTTTGATTAATGAAATATTTAGTGAGTTTGTTTTTGCAAGTGCTGATTACTTGTGCCTTAAAAGTCTTCTTCAACATAAGTTCGACGAGTTCTTGTTAGAGAGATCATCTTCATACTCTTGCTTGCCTTGGTAATTGCGTCTATGAGGGTGGGTTAGAGCCGCTTGAGGTTGCTTGCTTAGATAATTGCGTCTAAGAGTGTGTCGAGGATAAAACAACAACAACAAATCGCAAGCCATCTTCATCTTCAATCTTCACGCCATCTCACATAATTCCATAAACAAAGCTGGAAATTTTAGATTTGTTTTACCTATTCTTCTCTTAATCTTTTTTAATCTTTTTCGTTATATTCTTATTATTCATCTTCTAATATTCCTTATTGTCTTCTTTTCTTTAAATTGCAAGCATTGAATCTGAAATTTTCAAGAAAAGCCGTTTTCTTTTCTATTGAATTTTCAGATCTGCCCATAGCTTATTTGATTGAGTCTAGAGCTCTTAGTTCTTGCAACAACTTGATTGAAGGCTTTCAAATCCAAGTTTGCGCCACTCTATATTTTGGTATAAAATTTGGGACGATTCTTGGCAAGAATTTTGGCGTTTTGGGTGAAAAAATCGAACAAAAGGGGAAAATTCGCAAAAATCAAACGAACGAATTTTGAGCTGAAAATTTCCGGATCAGATCTACACTATTGTGGGAGTCACCAAAAAAATTTAGAATTCTTTGACTTCGGGAACACCTCAAATAAAGTGAATCAAGTTGATGCATATTTTAGGGTTTTTATTCGGGGTTTCTGATCTTCTTTCATTCTTAACTACTTGTTTTCATTTGTTTTACCTTTTTATTGTCTTCTATACATTATCTAACACTTTCTTTCTTCTTGTGTTAGTAGGAAATTAAAAGTTGCATACCTTTCTTTCTCCTTGCAACTAGAATTCAATTGGTGTTATACCTTTCATTAGACTCCTAGTACAAATAGGACTCATTGTTAGCATTAAACTCCGATTATAACTTGTTGACTTGTGGCGGGAAGGTCTTTAAAGAGTACAAGATCGGCTTACTTGCCTCGCTAAGTATTTCTTTCTTGGAGTGTTTAGTGAGATTCCTAGTTTTCTTTCTTTTGTTTTTCACCTTTGTAAATTTGAGTGTTCCAGGATGTTTCACAGAGACAAGCCTCGTGCAAAACAACATGATACTTTGGGTTCTATTTATTGAGGAAAGCCTTCCTTGACCAAACTGAAGCATTCGTTCAATTTTTGTGAAGAAAGGTGAATTGAACCAAGGCGAATCACATACACTTTGGCCATCCCAAATTTCAGAATACCTTCTTTTCAAGGAAGGTATGATCCTGATGGTTATTGTGATTGGGAAAATAGGGTTGATTTCTTGTTTGATTGTTACGGATATCCCGAGGAAGATCAAGCTCCATTAGTGGCCCTAAATTTCAAGGAATATACAGTACTATGGTGGCGTTTATTACAACGAGATAGGCGTCTCAAAGGTGAAGCCAGAATAAGAACATGGGCTGAACTAAAAAAAGTCATGAGAGAGCGATTTGTTCCCAAACATTACCAACAAAAAGAATCTAAGACTTTTCGGAAGAAATACTCCTCTTTTGATAAAGGTACATCTCAACCTTCATCTTTTCACAGCCCTACTAATGCACTATTCGACTCTAGTAGTAGGACGCCGAAGGAAAAAGAATCATCACTATTCCAAAAGGATAATGAACAACCATCGGTGAGTCGTGTCGAAGAAGACCAAGGAAAGCAAGATGTCGAAGAAATTTGTTATCCTCGAGAACATGGGGATGATGTCACTACTGAGAGATTAACCATACCCAATAATGAGCAAATACTTACAGAAGATGACGTTTCAGAAGAAGAAACACTTGAACCCATAAATCAAGACAATATTTCATGCTTAGTAGTGAGTTCTCTTGATTCATCAACAACCTCCCAAGAAAGTAAGTGTGATTCTAACCTTTTATTTGATTCTCGTCCTATCATTATGTTAGAACCATTTCATCCTCTACAGAAATTGTATTTCGATGATATTATTTGTGAGAGGAATTGGGTATGTGAGTTATCTTATTTGAAAAAGACCGAGAGTCAAGAGGCCGAGAGGAATAAAAGTCAAATTAATGGCCCAATTTTGGTGAGTGAAAAGAAACATGAGGTAAAAGTCGAACGATGTCCAAATGAAAAAGGCGAGAAAAAGATAAAGAGAGATTCTTTTGTACCTAACCATAACATCATTGTTTCGAGTGGCTTTGAGTTCTTTTTTCAGGATTTTGTTGAACCATTGAGAGGAGCTCAATTGGATCATTCCATCTATGACAAAGATTCCTTTTCGATTGCCATTGTTAAACGTTCTTCTTTTACTATTTCTAATTCGAGGACAGATCCTTTTGAGGAGAGGGGGAATGATACATGCATGGGAGGGCTAAAGCAATACATATTGGACAAGAAGCCGAATTGTTTGTGAAGTCGGGAAAGTCAGTCAACTTGTGACGAATTTTCGGATGGGATCCAGGTATTCCTGGGCAGAGTTGTCTTCTAAAAAATTGACCGTCATTCAGTTACCTTTCCAACGCATCAATCGGACATCGGGAACTCAAGATACGTCCATTTTACTGAAGACTGCACATGCAGAAAACTGGATACGTGATTTTGTAAAATTCAGCCCAAAGGCTATTATATAAAGCTTTTGGACGAATTAGACTTAGCCCAATTTAATTATTAACATTTAAATTATGTTTTTAGGGTTTTATATACTTTAGGAACCAGCCACGCTTCTCCCAAGCAACTCTTATCAGCGTATCACTTGCACTTATTAGCTTATCGCTTGCAGCCCAAGCACAAGGAGTTTAAAGGTTGTTTTTCTTTTATTTTTTTAATTAAATTAGGGTTTCCTTGTTTTAGTAGAAGTTAGATTACTTTGGCTATCCTTCACCTATAAAAGGATGAAGCCTCCACCATTGTAATTCAGATTATTTAGATTTTCTTTGATTAATGAAATATTTAGTGAGTTTGTTTTTGCAAGTGCTGATTACTTGTGCCTTAGAAGTCTTCTTCAACATAAGTTCGATGAGTTCTTGTGAGGGAGATCATCTTCATACTCTTGCTTGCCTAGGTAATTGCGTCTAGGAGGGTGGGTTAGAGCCGCTTGAGGTTGCTTGCTTAGATAATTGTGTCTAAGAGGGTGTCGAGGACAAAAAAACAACAAATCGCAAGCCATCTTCATCTTCAATCTTCACGCCATCTTCCATAATTCCATAAACAAAGCTGGAAGTTTCAAATTTGTTTTACCTATTCTTCTCTTCATCTTTTTTAATCTTGTTCGTTATATTCTTATTATTCATCTTCTAATCTTCCTTATTGTCTTCTTTTCTTTAAATTTCTAGTATTGAATCTGAAATTTTCTAGAAAAGCCCTTCTCTTTTCTATTGAATTTTTAGATCTGCCCATAGCTTTCTTCATTGAGTCTAGAGCTCTTAGTTCTTGCAACAACTTGATTGAAGGCTTCCAAATCCAAGTTTGCGCTACTCTATCAACTAGTATCCTTTTTAGTAATTTCATTTTAGGTATTCTTTGTTAACTTAATTATCTCAGCATATTTAGCATGAACACAGACATGCACACACTGCACAGACACTAAGAAAAAAAAAATCTAAGTTATTTCATGCTATTGTCTATCACTAACATAAATAGGTGCCACTGCCTTGAGGTAAGAAATCAAGTTAAAGGCTAAAGTTTCTATTAATTTTGTGAAAGGGGCAGTTTTACCAGTTAGGTTGCATTGCTTGAGGACACGCAATAGTTTAAGTTTGGGGGTGTGTAGAGTGTCCACGAGTTCTATATTTTGTACATATTATTGCCCTTATTATTGTTCTTCTTAAGCACATTTAGGCATATTTAGGTGCATTGCATGCATAATAACAATATTTTCTCTTTCACCATGCTTTTATTGAATATTTTATGTTTGGTAAAGAAGAGATATTGTTTTAGTTTAGTTTTTATTTTCAGGTGCTATAGCAAGGAGAGGAGAGGAGAGGACAAGAAAAGGTGGAACAATATGAGTTGTACTAAAGTAGTTCCAGATGCCGCCAAGGACACTGCCGAAGTAGCATTGCTGCCAAGTGCCGCCCAGACAGGAGGTAAACCTTCTTAGTCAAGATGGGCCGCGATTGAAAGAGGGCAATTTCCCAAGCCCAACGAACCCAATCTTGCAATCTTCTGAAGCCTGCAGCGGCCAGTAGAGCTGATCAAAGATCGATAAGTAGGAGTACTTATCCTTACTTACAGGAAAAGGCAACGTCCAAAGAGTCGACATTTAAGTCAAAAAGGAGTCTGTATTTAATGTAAAAATACTTTAAGAACTTCTACTTCAAGGATGACTAAAACTTAGGCCATGAGCCCTATATATACCCAATGTATGTGAGGGTATATGGGCATGACGAGGTATGAGGGGATGCGTGCTTGAATAGCCGCATAGCATAGATGTAGCTAGGTAGATGGGAGTTGTTGGGGGTCGGGCCCAACTCTCTTAGGGTTTTAGGCACTTGTATGTAAAGTAGATGTGAGGAACGATTGTAATAGTTTTGAGTTGTTTTCAATAAAATTCCAAAGTTTGCTTAATCTATGTGTAACCCCCTTAACCCGGCCCAGACGGATGAACCGAATTAAGAAGTTTACACGGGGAAAACCAAAGTCAACCCAAAAGTCAACCTTGATTAACGACCCTTTTTTTCTTTTTAAACTTGTCTAAATGCGTATTATCCCTAGACATGATCATACAATCAGCATACTCAAAGATCATAACCATCAGAGAACATTCGGGGACCCAATTGCACAAATTAAGACTTTAGGGACCAAATTGTAAATTTTGTAAATTACAAGGACTTAACCCAATTAAAAGTTACCAATATGAAATTAATCATCTTTCATGCTTCTCTTCCAAATTTCAGCTCAAACGGACATCTCAAACTCAAACAATTGCATAAACAAGATTCAGGACCAAAACGCAAAGGTTTCAAAACATTTAACCAACAATTTCAGTGCCCAACGATCGAGTGTTTTGGAACAGGGAGGACCCGTTCCAAAACGCGGGACCGTTCCGAAACTGGTATCGAAACGGGGCCTGGCAGTAGCCAAACCGTTCCGGAACAGTTCCTTCCGTTACGGAACGCCTAGGCCATTTCAGGCCCTCGTTCCAGTACGGTAGCACCTGTTTCGAAACAGGCTACCCAGATTGCAGAAAAATTGATGGTTTAACACACGATTGACCCATCAAACATGCTCCAAAGGCAACCAAATCATACCAGCAAGTCATTCAACATACAAGGGACATAATCGCATCAAAATCTAGATACAATACCACCCCTAGGTACACCAACTCATTCAACAAATCCAACACTCAAACATGCTCTTAAAACAAGAAGCATAACATATCGACTTAAGCATAATAGGATTCAAACGTTGCAAGCGTTAAACCACATAGTTCAAAAACATAAACCAAACTTGTCCAACATACACAATCTCATTAAACATCAACATAAGAGATTCTTCCCCCATTGCCTTTATTATCTATAGCTATTAACCGAGACATACATCTCAAGTGGAGTTCTCCTTGAATCCCTTGCTTCTCGCTGTTCCAACTTCAAATATCTGCATTGATGGACAAAAAGGAGCGTAAGCACATAATGCTTAGTGAGGAATGATCAAAACCAAAACACCATCAATGCAGCGAGTCATAAAACCACTTTTAAAAGCAAACACAATTCGATAAACCAAAGCATTGTTTGAAAACCCTTTTCAACAACATGCTTAAAAATCATGCATTGTTCAAACATGAAAACCAACCCTTAGCTTAGAAAGCTAAGTAAACCTTTTCAAAGCATAAACTTGCAATACCATCAATTTAACCATTCCATGCATGAACATCATATGCAAGGTTAAATATAAAATCCTTGGAAAACACTTCCACTTCACATCATACCTTTCTCATACTTGAAAATAATTTTAAAAGCAAGAAACCTTTAAAAACCACTTACTCATTCAATCTAACACGTTCATTAAACAAATGCAGCATATGAACCACATCATCAATATTTGCATCACATGCCTTAAAAAACAAGTCTTCGCAAGACTTCAATGCACTAGAGAGATTTCATGCACACATGCACCATTCTCAATAGATAATCAACACTTGTTCAAACTAACAAGTAAACATGCATTCATAGTACATTACACACTTCTCATGCAACCATGCATCATTTCAAGCATCTTATGCTCCATTACATTCAAGAACATTATATTGGCTTCCAAGTGATAAACCAAATCCACTTTTCAACTCAACATCCAATCGAATACGCGGATCACAAGCGTTGTCCCCACGCTTCATACACACTACCAATCCCAAGGTCCCCAAATGGAATTTTAACCACCATTTGACCTTACCATACACAAGGTCCTCATATGGAATTTCAACCACCATATAACCTTAACATTCACAAGGTCATCATATGGAATTTTAACCACCATATAACCTTAACATTCACAAGGTCCTCATATGGAATTTTGACCACCATATAACCTTAACATTCACAAGGTCCTCATATGGAATTTTAACCACCATATAACCTTAACATTCACAAGGTCCTCATATGGAATTTTAACCACCATATAACCTTTAACATTCACAAGGTCCTCATATGGAATTTTAACCACCATATAACCTTAACATTAACCATTGGTAGTTGTATAACATCACTAACGAGATCCGAGACATACTACACAAGATCCACACATGGACTTTACACCACCATTGTGATCTTAACAAGCATAAGGTCCTCTAATGGAATTTTAACCACCATTATCACCTTTGCTTACACAAGACCCACCCATGGAATTTTAACCACCATGGTGTTCTTAACCATCTCGTTAGTGTACTTGGATGGAGTTACCGGTTCACTCACAACCACTCCACATCCAAGGCGACTTTATTCACGGTGCACCCAATCCTATAGCCGGCTAACTATATCCGATTAAAGTAACCAAGAACCACTTACATCACTTGCCAATATAACCATCTTACCACATTAATCCATTGATTTACAAGCATAACCAAAATGCAAAAACCACCATTTACCATCATCAATCCACTGTTTTTGAAGCATCACACAAAGCCATTAAACAACATGCAACACTATGCAACAATTCCACAATTCCAATGTACAAAACCAAGGATCTCTTTGTCACATCCCGAAAACCGGTCTAGTCGGAATTAGGTTCCGATGACCGAATATTTTGTATCGGTTCTATAAGTTATTCGATCTTATTAGAATATTCGGGTCAATTTATAAATTCGAGGTCAAATTCCAGCAATCGAATACTTTCGTTTCGATTAAAGGTTGGTTCGATTTGGTACTCAAAATCAAATATACGGCTTAGTTGTATAGAATTATTATTATTATTATTATTATTATTATTAAAAGAAATTAATAATGTTGAGTGGGGGGACCCACGTTGATTCCTTCAAATTGAAGGAAACCACCGTGAATTCCCCACATTAGGTGACATGCGGCTTAAAGCCAATTAAGGTGGCATTGGTTGCCACCACGTGGCCCAAATAATAGGGCATCATCCCCCAAAGTCTGCCACGACTCCAACTTACGTGGAGCTTGATGATTGAAATGAAGGGCGGGCACTTGAAGTATAAATAGGGAATTTAGTCACGGCTCCAACATGCATGGATATTGGAGGCCGGTTGTCAAGTATAATAGGGGGAAGGGTGAGCGCAAGGAAGACAACAAAATATAAGGAAATTAGTGAAGGGAAACAGAGGAATAAATAATATGATCCAGTGATAGATTGGTGGTCCGATATTTTCGATATAGTAATATCGAATTTATGCCGACGTCGGGGTAAGCCCAAATCCTTGGTTGGTCTAAGTTTCGGTATCGAATTTAATTAGTATCTCTGTATTTATTCGATACTGTCTTATTGATTTTAATTAGTTCTTATTAACTATCGTAGTACACGAGGTCGATTCGGAACAACCGTCAAGTCCAAGAAATCACCGGTATGTCAAGGTGAGTGTAGACGTGTCAGGGGTAGGCTCGGTGCTGCCCCGTTGCATTAATTATGAATTTATCTACATCTGGTAAGTATCCTGCATTATTTGGATATGCTCAAAAATGACTATGATATGTTGCATGTGTGCATATATGAAAATAATATATTACTTGACATGGAGCTACGGCTCATTTGATAATTGGTATGATATGAAAATTATGGATATATGTGAATTTGTGTATTTATGGACATTGGATACAATTGGCATGCCATAGGATTATTCGAGCTCACCATGTAAGGGAGGACTACGGTCCAGGGCTACAGCCTATATGTGGGAGATAAAAGGATGGCAGTGTAAGGGATACATGGAGCTACGGCTCAGGGCTACGACTCATTCATGATTCATGATATGGTGTACAGGGAATCCGCCTATCCAATGGTACCAATATAATATGTATTTGATACGTTATGCCATGCTGTGCTCATGATATGATATTATGCTTTGTTATGAATATGAAGTATGCCATGTTATTGCATAATTAATATTACGATCATTTTTGGAAGCATGCTACATGACATAATATGTTCATTTATTGTTATTGACTACCTCACTTAGACTATGTAAGTCTAATGCATTCATTTGCATAACATTTCAGGCTAACAAAGTGTTCAGTCCGAGATCGGAGCAGTTAAAGGATCGGCAAGTCACTACAAGTAAAGAGTAATGTGTTTTGTCTTTATGAACTCCTAGTATGGTGGCAAAATAATTAAAGTAATTATACTAGTCTTGTGGCCCTACTATTGTGTATATGTTAACTATGTTTTGTATAAATTTTTAAGTGTTTAAGATGCTTTGTTAGTTCGAATAAAAATAGTTTTAGACAAATTACGAAAGGGTCACTAAAATATTGTGTCGTCTAATCGGATAGGTAAACGACCTTGGTTGATAACGAATTTTTGCAAGCTAATAATTAGTAAGCTTAATTACAGTTTAATAATATGAATTTCGGCTAAGGACATATAGTTGGTAAAATTTATGTTTTAGTCCCTAAATTTGTAAAAGTTATAAATTGGTCCTAACTGAATACACATTGTTCGTATTAGAATAATTAGATTTGTTTTATTGTTTAATAATGTTTCTAAGATCAAAAAGGCTTAAGAATATTGATTAGAAAAAAAAATTATTATTCCGTTCACCGTCCTGTTTGTCAGTAACACCCTTTGACCCGGTTCTCTACCAGGCCGGGAAGGGGGTGTTACATTTGTGGTATCAGAGCTAGAGTTTAGTCGGTTCTGGACTAAACCTATGCATGTTAGTATTGTTTGTTATGTTACTTTGCCACCTAATCCGATCTCTTTATGTTTAGATGTCTAAATTCAGTCAGGCTCGTATAGATGAGCATATTTATGTCGGAGAAAATTCGAGGACGAATTTTCTTTAAAGGGGGAGAGAGTTGTCACATCCCAAAAACCGGTCTAGTCGGAATTAAGTTCCGGTGACCGAGTATTTTATATCGGTTGTATAATTTATTCGATTTTATCTGAACCAATAAATGTTTTTCGGGTTAATTTATAATAGTTTATTATTATTATTATTATTGTTATGATTATAAAAAAAATTAAATGTTGTGGCAATTCCTTCAAAATGAAGGAATTACCTAAAGGCAAGCCACGTCCTAAGGCCACTCGGCCACATTATAGGAAGGGTGGCATTTGCCACCACGTGACACACTCCCAAGGGCATTGTGCCCAATTTGAGCCACGGTATTCCGTGGAAAACATGAAGGGTGGCCGGTTCACTCAAGTATATAAGGGGGAGGATTGTGCGCAAATGACAATGAATAATAAGCAAATAGTGAGGAAAAATTAGGTGAGAAATAATTACGGTTCAATGTTAGATTGGTGATCCGATATTTTCGATATAGTAATATTGAATCTGCCAACGTCGGGTCCAAGAAATCGATAAAAGACGACCATCAACCAAGGAAAAAGGTGATGTTATAAGGGAACCCTAATATTGAGGTGAATGTAGTCGGAGTCTCGGAAGTAGGCGAGGAGCCTTTTCGAATTCATCATTATTGATTTCGTTTGTTTTACTAACAATCGAATTAAAGGAATTTGCATAAAGCATTATTGAAATTCTTGTTGGTAAGCATGAGTAAGTATTGCATATCGAGCATTAGAAATTGATTATTGCACATTGCTATTGAAACTTTGATATATGTCTACCGCTATTGAATTACTGTTATTGATATTGATGTGTAAATATTACTATTGAAATATCGTTGTTGAACTATTGAGTATTGAACCTTGGGATCGAAGTATTGGATACAATTGGCATGCCATAGAATTCATGAGCTTATTGGTACGGGTATTGGGCTTCGGCCATTGGTGCGGAGGAGGGATGTGTTGTGTGTTGGTCAATTGGTGCGGAGGAGGGAATATGACACGACCATTATCGTTATTGTTGGTGATGTGGTGGAATTCGCGTATCCAAATACTATTGAATCGGTCCAAGGGAAAATATTGATTATTGATATTGCTTTTGTTATGATTGAATAACATGCCTTCCATTTATAATATGTATATAGATTGCTTATGTGAAATATGCCATTGAAGTATGCAGCATTGCATAACATGCTCATTCATTGTTATTGGCTACCTCACTTAGACTATGTAAGTCTAATGCATTCATTTGCATAACATTTCAGGTTAAGAAAAGTAACAGATCGAGATCTGGATTAGTTGGAAGATTGGCAAGTCACTACAAGTAAAGAGTAATGTGTTTTGTCCTTATGAACTCCTAGTATGGTGGTAAAGTAGTTAAAGTAATTATACTAGACTTGTGGCCCTAATATTGTGTAAATGTTGCCTATGTCTTGTATAAGGTTTTAAAGTTATAATGACTTTTGAGTTAGTAATAAAAATTGACATATTTAGCACTAAAATATTGATTAAAAGTTTAAAATTTATGTCTCCGATCTCCGTTATGTTTTTCGGTAGCGCTCTCCGACCCGGTTCTCTACCAGGCCGGGAAGGGGGTGTTACACTCTTACCTTGAGCATCCTTCTCACATGGCTTTCAAAACCAGCATTAAACCATGCTAAAATATGCTTTCAAAACAGAATTTAAAACATGCAAATCACATGCATTGCATCCATCAATCACAAATGCTTTAAAAACCAATTCACAACACAAACAAAGAGGGAAAATCTATTTACTTACTCTTGAGCTTAGCAAAGTTGTTTAGACTTAAACTAAGCTCCCAAAACCATCAAACCTTGGTTTAAAAGCTGAAAACCCAACTTCACTCACCGATACACAAAACAAGGCTAGCCAATAAGCCTTCCAAGCATCTGAAACCTTCAATGCCACCTCTATTGCTCACGGATCACTCTCCCTTGTTTCAAGCACACAACAACAGAGGATTAATGCATCATCATGCATTAAAAACACCAACAACACACCTAAACTCGCTGCTCTTTACAAAACCAACATTTCGGTTACCAAACACAACCGAAATCTCCTCCAAACACTTCCAAAACTTAACCCAGCCAAGATCCATCACTTCTAACCATTTATAAACATCAATTAACATCCAAAAAGGATCTAACCACGTCCTTATACCTCCAGCTATAACAGATCATCAAGATCACTCCAAAAACAACCAAAAACTCAAGTAAAACTTAGAAAAATTAACCTATTCGGGATTGCATTGATAAAACCTCAATTTCTCATCAATTATACATTCATTCAACATCAAAAAGACACCTCAAATCACTGCTCAAACAGATCATACGAATTTTACCAAAAATCAACCAAATCTTACATTTTAAAGCCAAGATCAAGATTACAATTGTAAAACCTTTAATAAATCACAAATCAAGGATTGAGAACTTGGGAATTTCAGTAAAGAACTGAGAGTTTAGAGGAGAAGGAAGTTCTTACCTCCAAACTTGAGTTTCTCCCTTTTTAGAACCAAAATTCTTGAAGATCCAAATAGCAAATACAAAGGTTTTGTTGAAGAGATGATTAGAGATCAAAAGAGGATTAAAATCTCATGTTTGGATGTCAAAATCAGAGGAAAATGCTCTGTAGAAATGTGTTTGATTTGAGAGAAAAGATGAGAGAAAAGGAAAATGGAAATTGGGAGAAGTTAGTTAAAATGACTAAAAATATCTTTCCCTCCCTTTTACTTTTATTTTTAACCATTAATTAAACCTTTAATATTTAAGAAAAATCTGGAGAAACTCCTATTGGGTAAATAGCTCCTTAAAGATTCAAAGTTTCAATCCTTTTTAAAACAGTCTCACAGTTTTCGAAAATTACATTTTGGTCACTAACCAAAATGTCACACTTCCAAACCTTATTTTGTAAAATTGATTTCACCACACTCTTATATATAATAAAAGAGGGTTTTAAGACATTTTTCCATATTTTTAATGCAACCCAAACTAGGCTTTCCTAAAAATCACCTTTTATATTCGAACCGCACTCTGACCGGTCCGGTCCAAACCCAAAACTTCTAAGCCCAAAATTGGGGTGTTACAACTCTCCCCCTCTTAGGAAATTTCGTCCTCGAAATTTCAACTGGCGAAAAGAGAACAACCAACCTTCTCAAAGCAACACACAAGGCAACACAGGAAACTTAACCACCACTGAACACTCTCCTCACAAAACTTCACCCAAACTCAACACCACCACAAAATATTCACGAATTCCAGAACACTTCAATGTTAACCACACCTTAACCTTTCACACTTCCGGACTGCACATAGCCCCAACAACAACATGAAGAACCTCCAACCCTTTTGCAACATACACCACCTTAACTCATAACTCCCAAAACTCGCACACACGGTGACACCAACCAAACCAATTCAGCCACCATGTAACCCACAACCTTCACTGCTTCAAAAATCCCTTGCACAACTGCTCAACCTCTTCCAAAGGTTACCACACCAAGCAAGAATTCTTAAGCATCAACTGCTTACTCAAACTTCTCAACGCAATGTTGATATTCCTTCACATCCGCCACTATCATTACCATAACAACTCACCAGGACTACTCACCCAATATCCAAAAATCACATCACAAAACCCCAATCTTGACTCCGCCAGCCGTTCCATACACCACCAGCTGACCTCAACAGGAACTTACTTAATCACAACCAGCCAACCACTTCTCACAAGAACTCGCCCAACCAACAATGGCCTTTGATCTTACATTGCCTTTCCACTTCAAGCTAGCCTTACCAGGACACCGCCCAACCTACACATACATATTTAGGTTACGAAACTCCTATTCTCCCAGACTAACCCTTTTCTACAACCCACAACACAACATCTTCTCAACTCTTCGAAGGTTGCTACGAACCCTCATCTACGAAAACAACCCTTCTACTACCATATCAATGCCAAGTTACCTCAGCACTTTGGAACCCATCCACAACATACAACATCACTTAACTTCCAAGGAACTACCACTTCTACTAGCTATTCACAACCACTTGACCGATTCTAACTTCAATCGGTAATCTTCTCACCACCACACCGCTAAACCCATTAAGCATCAAACACCTTCCTTCTACCAACATGCTATACCGCACTCACTATTACTAACAACTCGCTTAATACCCTCCATTACTTCTAACATTCTCCTAGCACCAAAACAACTTTTAAAACCCATCATCCAACCTAACCCTGTCACAACACTAACATACTTGATTAGCTATTAGCGAGTGTGAACGTTCGTATGCATGATCACCAATATGCCCTACCAATGTCTGATGTACATGTATGCAAAACCTCTAATGTCATGTCACATGTATGCATGGACCAGTACATATGTAATATAGCATATAACAAATGATTTTAACTGTGCATGTATGTCGATTCACACCCACCAATAACATCCTCAGGACCCGTCTAAGAACAACCTCCTATCTCACTTCCAACTTGACCAACTCCATCATCCTAGCAACCCATTATCCACAAGATACTCACTAATGCCCTCTTCACACTAAAGATGTTTTCAAACAACAACAACTACTACCCCAAACATGCTAGCAACGAGGCCATACCCACTACGCAAGGAAAAACCAACTTAGATTACTAGAGCAAAGGTTACTTAACAAGGTTACCTGAAAACACATCACCACCCCGGAGCTTCAACAGACGAGCTCTCTTCCTCGCAGAACCATCATTCTCCAGCCGCACCGCTGCAGCATCAGCTAACACATTAAGGTCATCACCATCTCCCCGCGGTAAAGAACCCTGACTTCCCCGAGCCAACTTCAGACAATTACGTATCATATGTCCAACAGACCCACAATTCCAACAGATTTCATTTTCCAAGCTCCTCACAACCCTCTGCTCTTTCTGCCACCTTCGAACTTTGTCTCGGCCGTGCCCACGACCCTTCAGAGACCCTTCTGCTACCCATGAAGTTGATTTCACCACTTGAGGACAATCTCGCTTCACATGCTCCTTAGAACCACAGTTCCAACAAGCACCTGCGCCCCAACAACCTCCAACATGGCGCCTTCCACAACGGTCACACACCGGTAGCTGAGCTTCCACTCCTTGATCATGCATCACTTGCCCCAGATCTGCACTGTCATCCAAGCTTCGATTCAAGCCTAACCTTCCACCATATAGCCTCTTACGCTGACCGCCCCCGAGGTCAGTATCCACAACTCTCTCGCTTAAACCTTTCCCACCTTCATAAACAGAAACCACACCCTCACATTGCTTAACCCTTGGGAATTTCCCTCCAAGATACCTTTCATAAAAGGCTGACACAAAGAAGTCCCAATCAATATCTTGGATGTGCGATGCCACCGCCACAGATGTCCACCAGGCACAAGCGTCCTCCAACATCAACGAGACAACACTTCCCAGCTTACATGCATATTCACAACCTTCCTAATCCAAAATCAAAATTACACTGGCCAACCAGGCCTCAAACGTCTCGGGTGTCGAACCATGATACTCCACAGCTCCCAAATCATGCAAACGCTGTTTCGACAAACCCACACATCCCACAGCCAGCACGTCTACAGACTTTACTTATGCCACAGCCTGAGATGTTCCAAACACCTCTTGAACAACAGGTGATGAACTCTTCATCACAGAACCAACTTCCTCCTTCTGCCTCACTACCTCAACTCCAGGCACAGAAGACTGAAACGAAACACCTCCATTAAAAGGTGAATTCCACGCCTTAACAACCTGCTCTAAAGCAGCAACCATCTCACCTAACTGCCATTCTTTCATCGATTTCACCATGCTATTAACAGCAAACAATCATAACAAAACAAACAAATCGATCAGACCAGCTTTAAGCAAGGATTCAAACTCCAAAATAACACAATAGCTATAATAATAAGGCAATGGGTATCCCGAATTCTCCCCTTTTACATGACATAATAGTCAATAAAAACATGGATATCACAACATCAAGCATATCAAACAACATATTCGATCATGCTCTCATCAAACAACATCCACTCGCAACAGCATAGCATCATCAATATCATACCCATTACACTTTCATCATTCACTAAATCAGCTCACAACACCAGCACAACATCAGCACAAATCCACATTAGCTCAATGAAGATTCATAACCAAAAAGCATGCTTAAAAACATCAACAATTCGCTTAAAGACACGCATTCCAACCGGCTTTCAACCACACATCAGAATAAACATCAAACACATATTACAACAACTTACCATTTCCCCAAGCATTCGCAACTCAGCTCTGATACCGCCAAATGTAACCCCCTTAACCCGGCCCAGACAGATGAACCGAATTAAGAAGTTTACACGGGGAAAACCAAAGTCAACCCGAAAGTCAACCTTGATTAACGACCCTTTTTTTCTTTTTAAACTTGTCTAAATGCTTATTATACCTAGACATGATCATACAATCAGCATACTCAAAGATCATAACCATCAGAGAACATTCAGGGACCCAATTGCACAAATTAAGACTTTAGGGACCAAATTGTAAATTTTGTAAATTACAAGGACTTAACCCAATTAAAAGTTACCAATATGAAATTAATCATCTTTCATGCTTCTCTGCCAAATTTCAGCTCAAACGGACATCTCAAACTCAAACAATTGCATAAACAAGATTCAGGACCAAAACGCAAAGGTTTCAAAACATTTAACCAACAATTTCAGTGCCCAACGGTCGAGTGTTTCGGAACAGGGAGAACCCGTTCCGAAACGTGGGACCGTTCCAAAACTGGTATCGAAACGGGGCCTGGCAGTAGCCAAACCATTCCGGAACAGTTCCTTCCGTTACGGAACGCCTAGGCCATTTCAGGCCCCCGTTCTGATACGGTAGCACCTGTTTCGAAACAGGCTGCCCAGATTGCAGAAAAATTGATGGTTTAACACACGATTGACCCATCAAACATGCTCCAAAGGCAACCAAATCATACCAGCAAGTCATTCAACATACAAGGGACATAATCGCATCAAAATCTAGATACAATACCACCCCTAGGTACACCAACTCATTCAACAAATCCAACACTCAAACATGCTCTTAAAACAAGAAGCATAACATATCGACTTAAGCATAATAGGATTCAAACGTTGCAAGCGTTAAACCACATAGTTCAAAAACATAAACCAAACTTGTCCAACATACACAATCTCATTAAACATCAACATAAGAGATTCTTCCCCCATTGCCTTTATTATCTATAGCTATTAACCGAGACATACATCTCAAGTGGAGTTCTCCTTGAATCCCTTGCTTCTCGCTGTTCCAACTTCAAATATCTGCATTGATGGACAAAAAGGAGCGTAAGCACATAATGCTTAGTGAGGAATGATCAAAACCAAAACACCATCAATGCAGCGAGTCATAAAACCACTTTTAAAAGCAAACACAATTCGATAAACCAAAGCATTGTTTGAAAACCCTTTTCAACAACATGCTTAAAAATCATGCATTGTTCAAACATGAAAACCAACCCTTAGCTTAGAAAGCTAAGTAAACCTTTTCAAAGCATAAACTTGCAATACCATCAATTTAACCATTCCATGCATGAACATCATATGCAAGGTTAAATATAAAATCCTTGGAAAACACTTCCACTTCACATCATACCTTTCTCATACTTGAAAATAATTTTAAAAGCAAGAAACCTTTAAAAACCACTTACTCATTCAATCTAACACGTTCATTAAACAAATGCAGCATATGAACCACATCATCAATATTTGCATCACATGCCTTAAAAAACAAGTCTTCGCAAGACTTCAATGCACTAGAGAGATTTCATGCACACATGCACCATTCTCAATAGATAATCAACACTTGTTCAAACTAACAAGTAAACATGCATTCATAGTACATTACACACTTCTCATGCAACCATGCATCATTTCAAGCATCTTATGCTCCATTACATTCAAGAACATTATATTGGCTTCCAAGTGATAAACCAAATCCACTTTTCAACTCAACATCCAATCGAATACGCGGATCACAAGCGTTGTCCCCACGCTTCATACACACTACCAATCCCAAGGTCCCCAAATGGAATTTTAACCACCATTTGACCTTACCATACACAAGGTCCTCATATGGAATTTCAACCACCATATAACCTTAACATTCACAAGGTCATCATATGGAATTTTAACCACCATATAACCTTAACATTCACAAGGTCCTCATATGGAATTTTAACCACCATATAACCTTAACATTCACAGGGTCCTCATATGGAATTTTAACCACCATATAACCTTAACATTCACAACGTCTTCATATGGAATTTTAACCACCATATAACCTTAACATTCACAAGGTCCTCATATGGAATTTTAACCACCATATAACCTTAACATTAACCATTGGTAGTTGTATAACATCACTAACGAGATCCGGGACATACTACACAAGATCCACACATGGACTTTACACCACCATTGTGATCTTAACAAGCATAAGGTCCTCTAATGGAATTTTAACCACCATTATCACCTTTGCTTACACAAGACCCACCCATGGAATTTTAACCACCATGGTGTTCTTAACCATCTCGTTAGTGTACTTGGATGGAGTTACCGGTTCACTCACAACCACTCCACATCCAAGGCGACTTTATTCACGGTGCACCCAATCCTATAGCCGGCTAACTATATCCGATTAAAGTAACCAAGAACCACTTACATCACTTGCCAATATAACCATCTTACCACATTAATCCATTGATTTACAAGCATAACCAAAATGCAAAAACCACCATTTACCATCATCAATCCACTGTTTTTGAAGCATCACACAAAGCCGTTAAACAACATGCAACACTATGCAACAATTCTACAATTCCAATGTACAAAACCAAGGATCTCTTACCTTGAGCATCCTTCTCACATGGCTTTCAAAACCAGCATTAAACCATGCTAAAATATGCTTTCAAAACAGAATTTAAAACATGCAAATCACATGCATTGCATCCATCAATCACAAATGCTTTAAAAACCAATTCACAACACAAACCAAGAGGGAAAATCCATTTACTTACTCGAGCTTAGCAAAGTTTTTTAGACTTAAACTAAGCTCCCAAAACCTTCAAACCTTGGTTTAAAAGCTGAAAACCCAACTTCACTCACCGATACACAAAACAAGGCTAGCCAACAAGCCTTCCAAGCATCCGAAACCTTCAACGCCACCTCTATTGCTCACGGATCACTCTCCCTTGTTTCAAGCACACAACAACAGAGGATTAATGCATCATCATGCATTAAAAACACCAGCAACACACCTAAACTCGCTGCTCTTTACAAAACCAACATTTCGGTTACCAAACACAACCGAAATCTCCTCCAAACACTTCCAAAACTTAACCCAGCCAAGATCCATCACTTCTAATCATTTATAAACATCAATTAACATCCAAAAAGGATCTAACCACGTCCTTATACCTCCAGCTATAACAGATCATCAAGATCACTCCAAAAACAACCAAAAACTCAAGCAAAACTTAGGAAAATTAACCTATTCGGGATTGCATTGATGAAACCTCAATTTCTCATCAATTATACATTCATTCAACATCAAAAAGACACCTCAAATCACTGCTTAAACATATCATACGAATTTTACCAAAAATCAACCAAATCTTGCATTTTAAAGCCAAGATCAAGATTACAATTGTAAAACCTTTAATAAATCACAAATCAAGGATTGAGAACTTGGTAATTTCAGTAAAGAACTGAGAGTTTAGAGGAGAAGGACGTTCTTACCTCCAAACTTGAGTTTCTCCCTTTTTAGAACCAAAATTCTTGAAGATCCAAATAGCAAATACAAAGGTTTTGTTGAAGAGATGATTAGAGATCAAAAGAGGATTAAAATCTCATGTTTGGATGTCAAAATCAGAGGAAAATGCTCTGTATAAATGTGTTTGGTTTGAGAGAAAAGGAAAATGGAAATTGGGAGAAGTTAGTTAAAATGACTAAAAATATCTTTCCCTCCCTTTTACTTTTATTTTAAACCATTAATTAAACCTTTAATATTTAAGAAAAATCTGGAGAAACTCCTATTGGGTAAATAGCTCCTTAAAGATTCAAAGTTTCAATCCTTTTTAAAACAGTCTCACAGTTTTCGAAAATTACATTTTGGTCACTAACCAAAATGTCACACTTCCAAACCTTATTTTGTTAAATTGATTTCACCACACTCTTATATATAATAAAAGAGGATTTTAAGACATTTTTCCATATTTTTAATGCAACCCGAACTAGGCTTTCCTAAAAACCACCTTTTATATTCGAACCGCACTCTGACCGGTCCGGTCCAAACCCAAAACTTCTAAGCCCAAAATTGGGGTGTTACACTATGCACTTCATTCTTTCAATTATTTTACACTAGTCAGTTGAGAGAATCCATTTGTCGGGCACGAAAGTGTAAGGCTCACAAAAGGGTTAAGCACGATCACAACATGTTGGGGCGTGACTAACTTGGTTCCTAACAAGTTCACAAGTTTCAGCGGCTAAAAGGGATCACCAATCGAATGGACTTGCCTGTGTTAGGTTTACGCTGAGATTGCTAGGTATTGCCTACATCACGTGAGTCTTCGAGCATCCTTGCCTAGATATAGGGAGGATCACTGTCGACTATCCTGACAAACTTGGAATGTCTTATAGACTTGACGTCAGGACTTATTTCTGTTCCACCTGCCGAGACAACGAAAGTTGCAGGGGCAGTGACCCGCTACGGCAGCGCAAAACATACTTAAGCTTTACAGTGCAGTCTTCACGCTACTGAGCTGCAATTGTCTTACCTAGTCTATCGACCAAATCTCTCCCTATCATCCCTCTAATCACTATCTTTATTTTATTTATGTTTTTATTTTTCCACATCGTGAGATTTAATTGCGCATTTACTAAATCTTTGTGCAGGAAACCACTCATAGAAGTTCCTCCAATCCCTATGGGAGACGATATCTTTTATACTGTAACTTGACAAGAATGTCCACAGGGATTGGACAGCTTGACTCGAATCGTAACTCCTGCACAAAGGAAAATTAAATGCACAAATAAGTTGAATTGTTTGAGAGGAAAATAAAATAAAACACGAGTAAATATAAGGGAAGAGTTTAGATTGATGGAATGGGCTGGGTTATGCTGCTTAGAGTGAAACTGCGTTGAATTGGATTAGTTGCTTTGCTGCCAGTCTTTATTGCCTCCGCGGGGGATGGCAGATAGGCTGCTGAGACACTCTCGCTGCCTCGGCAAGGGAATGGACTTGTGTCACGGTGGCAAACTTGGCAGAACTACAAGGCTCGACAAAACGCTTCAAAAGTGACCCCGCTTATGTCTAAGTCATAATGTTGTTGATGCCCACTGCAGATAATACCATTCGCGACGTGAATCGTACAAAGACAACAATGTTTGATTCGTTCTCTTTTAGCCACCTTAAACCCTAACCTATGTCTAGGCTAGATTTATCAACACTTGATTAAGGTGAAGACCATACTTACTCCTTTCGTGAGTTCGACTCTCTCGATACCGAACAAATGGATAGTAATCAACTAATCTTTCGCCTTAATTGAAGACAATGAAGAACATGGAATAAGCAAACCTTGAAGCTTTATTTGCAAAAACAAACTTAAAATCCTAAACAACCGTTCTCAAACTAATTACAACATAACCCAAACCTAAAGAGAATTTTAGAACATAATGGCGGCAAGAAAACCTAAACTATGCCTAAGGGACAACCTAAGTTGTTTTGAAGTAAAAGTACAATGGGTATATATAGGCATTAGCTAAGTCTAGTCATTCCTGAAGTAGAAGTCTTCAAAGTAGCTTTTGCATTAAATTCAACCTTAAATTATGACTTCTTTGAGTTGAATGTGGGATTCTTCACATTGCCTTGCTCCGCAAGTAATTTCAAATTCCTACTTCAACGGCTCTGCCTACTACTACAGTCATCGGAAAATTGAGTGGACAACATCGTCAAAATAAGGATTTTCTACTCTACAGATCGCACTCTAGTTCTCCAATTCCTCAGTTTGCTGTCTTCGGCGGCAGGTATGGCGGCGACAACTACTCGGTAGTTACTGTCTCTTTCTAGAACTGCATCAGTACAACTTCTTGGTTTGCTGCCTCAGCATCATGTCCTCAGCTCCTCTCTCCTTCTACCAACCTCTAGTACCTGAAACTAAAACTAAGCTAAAACAATACCTTTTCTTTACCAAATAAAAAGCATGGCCAAGTAAAGAATACTGTAAAATGCAATGCATGATCCTAATTATGCCTAAAATGTACTTAGAAACAACAATAATATGAGATGGAATGTGCATGAAATATAGAACTTATGGACACTTTACAACAGCCTCATGAATTGTTTGGTTCTGGCTGGTGGGTGTAGTTGTGGGTTTTCTTGAGCATGAGAAATTCCTTCATTGTTTACTAGATTTCTCACCATTCCACTATTTTGACGAATCCTCCTTCTAAAAGTTCTCTCAACTTCTAGATTTGGTACGTGGAGTGGTGTAGTGGCACTTCTGGTCATACAACACATGAACAAAGAAATAAAAAGGAAAACAAAAACAAAAATAAAACTATTAGAAACAACTACAAACTTAAATAAAGAAAACTGAACTGCAATCAGTAACATAAGAACATAATAACGCCATCCCTAGCAACGTCGCCAAAACTTGATTGGTGTGAAAACGTCACATTTTTAGTGCAAGCTACACTATCAAAGTAAGAAAAGAAGCAAGGTAATCTTGTTGGAATATCGATCCCATGAGGATGGTGTATTACGTTTATTCTTATGTCGCTACAATACAATAATGTGAAAGTAGTAGTTGCGGGTGAAATGGTGGTTGCAATATTAATGTAAAAAGGAGATTAAATGATTTGATGTGATAGTAATAAAAAATATTAATAAAAGATAGAGAATAATGAGAATAAACATGGATCTCCATGGCTCAGCTCGGCGAAAAGATCAAGTGGATCAACTTGAACGATGTAGTGGTCTGCTTGAGTATCAACTTCCATTCAACCTTCAACTATTGACTCGGGTATGAAGATCGATTTCAACTTTCATCGTAAGTCGAGTCTAAGGCCCCTTGAACGAGTGGATCAACTTTTGTTACATCCATATAACTTTCATTGTAGAAAACTCGTTAATCTGACTCGTCACTGCATTCGTCGATGTCAATGACTAGTTTTAACATTCTCATGCAAAACATAAATCAAATCCAACAATTAAAGCTTAAGAAAAAGCTAACACTGAAATATATTAAACTTAGAGAATAGTATAAATAAGTTCAACAAGCTTCAGAAAATTAAACCATAGTCAATACGAGCGCAAATACAAGTAAACCTCTAAAAAACCATCAAAATAAATAGAAGTTTAAGAAGATAACAAGATATTTTATTGATTTAGCACTTGACTCTTCATTTCCTCAGATAAATCTGCCTCAATTCGCCTTAGATCTCTAGAAAATAAGCTTAAGCCGCCATGGGAGGAGGATAAAAGCTCGGAGTTTGAAGATGATATGAAAAATAAGAATGGCGTGACTTTCTCGTTCCCCTAAAATTGTCCTTATATAGGCCACCTGAGGAAGGACACTTGTCTTGTATATTATTTGCGTGCTCAGCATCGTTCAAATTTATTGTAACAAAAACGATAGATGGCATATTCGTTCTTATCCTCAAACAGACTAGACAGCTGGCAGATGCAATGTCGAATTGGCTGCAATGGTGATGACAACCTCTGCAGGGACATTAGCATTGCAGCGACAAAAAGGCAGAAATATACAAAACTTGAGCCACGTGAACTAAGCTAGAAAATATGAAAAAATTGATGAAATGGATGCCAATGTAGGGATAATAAGACCTATAAATCGAGGGAAAAACCATGCTCTTCAAAGAGCTATAAGTGATTTTCTTAGTTTCTCAGTTTAAAACTCATTTCAGATTATTATGGGTCTATTGGATCGAATCTTACAATTTTTTATCCCTCAAGGCAAAAATCAACATTTTGGGTAGAATGCTAGTGGGTACTGGTACAAGCTTTCGCATACCAGTACAGTACCCCTAGGTACTGATACTCACAGCGTATCGATACCAAAATGGCTTACTAGAATTTTCCTAAGTCGTGGTGTACCGATATAGGTCAACCTGTACCGATATAAGATTACATGGCGTACTGGAACTGGTTGCATACTATATTGGTATCCCTCTCATAGTTCGTCTCAATCGAACAAAGTTCTTCAACCCAAAACACTAGGTACCGGTATGAGCTCCCTGTATACCGATATTGAATATCAAAATAGCTTTCTAGGCTCGAGAAATCATCCCAAACAGTTTATATGAGTCATTTAGGGTGGTTTACTACCATTTTTACATGTTATTAACATCAAATCACAGATTTACCATTAACAAGCATTTTTCAGCATTTAACACCCAAATCCCCAAATCAAGCATACAAGGCGTCATGTTGAGTTGATCAATCAATGCTATTGGCCAATAGGGGGTGAATTGACAATTAAAAATTTGAAAGGAGAGAAATGGATGAACAAAAATTTGCACAAGAGATTTATAGTGGTTCAAGTTCTCCAATGAACTCTACCTCCACTACCTTAGCTCCCACTAAGGATTTTCAACCAATCCACTATTGATTTTTCCTCTTTTCTTAGATGAGGAGGAAACCTTACAAAGAAATTAAGCTTTCTACCCAAAGTATAATTTGAAACACTCTTTACAATTGATAAAATGGTAAACCTTACAAATTCCTCTCAAAGGATGAATTGTTTACCCAAATAAAATTTATCACTCCCCAAACTCACAATACAAATAAGAATGGAACACTTAATAGAGTTGGGTACAAGGATTTGACAATAAAAGGCACAAGGGTTTGGATTTGATGTTGGATGATTCTTGAAGGTTCAATAGTTGTTGTTGGTGCTAAAAAATGCTTGCTTTTATACCTTCTCATTGATTTCTAGCCGTTTGGGTGGTTGACATCATAATTATAGCCGTTGGGACTTTATCTTCCCACCATAAATGTTGTTCTAAAGCTACTCGTATCGAAACGGCATCATCTGTATCGAAACGGGGCAAAACAGAAAGAGTGGTTGGGAGCATTTAAGAGACTGTATCGAAAAGATCGTGGTCATTCCGATACTGAAAGAGCCCATTTCGAAACGGGACAAGACTATATCGAAACATTTTGAAACTATGAAAACTCGTATCGAAACACACCTTAAGTGTATCAATACGCTTAACTAACTTTCAATAAAATGGTTATGACAACGCATCAGTCACATTTTTAAACAAACTTTCAAAACTCGTATCGAAACGATCGAGACCGTTTCGATACTACCATAACGATACGAGTTCTCTCGTTTCGAGCCCAACCTTTATAGTTTCAAATCGTTTCGAAACACCTAAGGGTGTATCGAAACGGTTAGTCGAAAATCATTGTTTTGGCTTGGAAAACACTTAGAAAAATTTATGGGAACTTGAGTTTTGACTTAAACATTTTGCTTGTCAATTTTGGGAAGTTTGAGGACTTAAAAATTTATCTTGTTTTCAAATTAGTCCTTAAAATATTTGTTATATCAAAAAATCAAAGTTTTAGTTTTACAATCTCCCTCTTTTTGATATAACAAAACCAAATATAAATATTTTAAGTTTTGAGAACTTTGTAGAACTTATTCCCCCTCAATTTAAGATAGGTTTTTTAAATTGAGTTGCAAAGTTTTAAACTTGGCTCCACTTCTCCCCTTTTTGTTAGATCAAAATTGGCATAATTCAATGAGAAATAAAAGGGCATTAATAGTATACCAAAGCAAAACAACATAATTTATTAAGTCCATAAATCCAAAGCAAAGAACATAAATCCAAACTTAATACCTAAAAGCATAACATAGGAAAAAAATATAGTTTAAAAGCTAAACAGTGTATAAAAAGAAAACTAGATAATATGATATGATATGAGATGCAAACTAGTCTAGGGATCCATATCGCCACCATCCTCATCATCTCTATGATCTTCATCTTTGTCTTTATCTTCCTCTTGACTTCTCCTAAAGTGTTTCCATTCTCCATAGAATCTAGTGAAGGAGAGATCCATCGAAGTATGTTGAGTCTCAAGGGAAGAGAGATGATTTTCCTCATTAAGAACGCGTTTCTCCAAATCAGTGAAACGTGTGTCGATAGCAGCAAATTCGGAAGAGATGTCGGTTTGCAAGCTGGTGAATTGTGTATTGAGATAGGCCATAAGAGCATAATTGTTTTGAGGAGAAATAGGAGCTTTAGGTGGAGGATCAAATAGAGGATCTCTTGCCCTTCTATCCATACGAACCCACTCACCTAGAACGTAGCGATACCCGAACCTTAGGATGGTACTTTCATCGAGCTTTTGCTTGACAGACTCCGGATAGTCACAAGAACAATCAATCCCAAACTTGAAGAAAATGTATCTCAATGCAGTCCCATAGGTGAAAGATTGGATGGCTTCGGAACCACGATGCCTAACTAAATGCACCATCTCGGCAAACATGATCGTCACGAGGTTTGGTTGCTTTTCTTGACGAAAGCACTCTATCCAAAAGTTGTCAACTTGGCGGATGTGAGCAAACTTGCCTCTGGAAGGACGGAACCACCAAGGGATTATGAGATGTAAGAAACGATCATGAACATCTAAGGAGAGAACCGAGGCGGTTTTAGAGCCTAAAGAAGTCTCATCTTCAATGCCTTCATCGACAATGCCTAGGAAATTGACCAAAGTCGATGGCTCAATTCGGATCTTTTCCCCCATAAGAAATGACTCAATGGCAATGACTTGGGAATGGTCTTGGTTATTCACTCACTGTGCATTTTCATAAAACATCAAAACAAGGTTACAGTAAAGAATATCGGGTATAGTCATGAAAAATAAAAATCCCCAACGCTGTAAAAGAGGTAGATATTTGAAATAAAAGCGTTCAAAGTCAAGGAAGGTCATATCAACCATACACTCACGACGAATGATAGTGTCTTGGGAGAGCTTGAAGTTGGTTTGAGCATCATTGTTTTTTAGACTCTTTGTGAAAAGAATAGCTAAGTTTGGATGAGAAGAATTGTCAACAACAACTTTAGATCCTTCGCCCATCTCTTCGATCTTTCGCTTCTTGTGAGCCAATTAAAAGCCTAAAAATGTTTTAAGCAAGCAAATAATGTATGCATTAAAATTCACATTCAATCCAATGGGTATCCTATAATCAATGTTTAAATATATACAATATATAAATTTTTTTAAGAAGATAATTTGAAAAAAACTTAGATGAAAAAAATATACGGTTAAAAAAATTATATTCGAATAAAAAAATTTGAGTTTTGAACAAACTTTTGAAAAAACTATGAAACCCATAGTACAAATATGTAATATATACAAAAGAAATAATTTTAAACCAGAGAATTCAAACGAAAATTGAAAAGAAAAAGAAAATAGAAAAATACCTTGATTTGGGATTTTAGAGGAATATATGAATGTAGATGCACAAACTTGATGAATCTTGCTTAGATTTGAGTTGAAGACTAAAAACCCTCAAGATTTGAGTGAAAAAAGTTTAGGATTGATGGGTATTTAAAGGAAAAATTAGGGTTAGGGTTTTGAGAAATTTAGGTTTGATGAAAAGTTATTTTAAAGATGGAAACCCTTTAAATAGAGGCTTTTCTGGATATGCGTTTCAATACAAGTAGAGTCGTATCGAAACATGTGTATCGAAACGAATTCAACCGTTCCGAAACCATATGACCATTTTGATACATGTTTGACTGTATTGATTCCCACAAAGATGCCCGTATCGAAACAGATGAAGGGTGTTTCGATACAGATTGTTCCAGAACCAAAATGTTTCGAAAACTTTTTGTCCGTTTCGATACAGTTTGGTTCAATAATCTCCTTTGAGGTAGCCCGTATCGAAACAGGGGTACCCGTTTCGATACACATATGCCAGAATGTGCAGTTTGGGCACAAAGTTGCAGAAAAATTGATTTTTAATCGATTCAAAATGCATGATCATGATGAATGAGCAAAGACTATAGGCAAAAAGATTTACATACTCCCCATAGCTACAAGCATAGAAGCAAAATAATGCAAGTTAACATAGGCATGAATATCAACTAATTTCAAGCAAGATTTTTACCATTTGGGACCTAAAAGAGTCAAGAAAGGCTAGTTAAACCTAACTCTCTCCTAAGGGTCCAAAAACGATCTTTATCTAAAGGTTTGGTAAAAATATCCGCTAATTGGTTTAAGGTGTAAAAATATTCTAGAACTACATCATTTTTCATAACATGATCTTGAATAAAATGATGTCTAATTTCTATGTGTTTAGTTCTAGAGTATTGGATGTGATTCTTAGTGAGACAAATGGCACTAGTGTTGTCACACTTAAGGGGTATGGTGTCTGCTTGGATACCATAATCTAAGAGTTGTTGTTTCATCCAAAGGACTTGAGGACAACAACTCCCTAAAGATATGTACTCCGCTTCGGTGGTAGATAAGACCACTATTTTGTTTCTTAGAGAACCAAGATACGAGCATACTACCTAAAAATTGACATGTTCCAGAGGTACTTTTCCTATCTATTTTGCATCCCCCATACTCTGTATCCGAAAAGGCATGAAGGTTAAAGGAATAATCCTTAGGATACCAAAGGCCTAAGTTAGGTGTGTCTCTAAGGTATCTAAAAATTCTCTTTATGGCTACTAAGTGTGATTCTTTAGGACTAGCTTGGAACCTAGCACACAAGCAAACACTAAACACAATATCCAGTCTACTTGCGGTAAGGTAAATCAAAGAACATATCATAGATCTATAAAGCTTAGAATCAACACACTTACCCCCTTCATCTTTTTCAAGCTTTAAAGAAGAACTCATAGGAGTGGCTTGAGGTTTCACATTCTCTAAGCCAAACTTCTTGAGCATGTCATTCATGTACTTTGCTTGATTGATGAAGGTGTCATCCTTCCTTTGCATGATTTGGAGCCCCAAAAAGAATGAGAGCTCTCCCATCATGCTCATTTCGAACTCACCTTGCATTAGCTTAGAAAATTCTTTGCAATAACACTCATTAGTAGAACCAAAAATAATATCATCAACATAAATCTGTACTACTAAGATGTCATTACAATATCTTTTTGTGAAAAGTGTAGTATCCACCTTACCTTTTTCAAAACCTTTTTCAATCAAAAAGTTTGAAAGTCTTTCATATCAAGCTCTAGGAGCTTGTTTTAAACCATAAAGAGCTTTGGTTAGTTTAAAACATGATTTGGAAATTTAGGATCCTCAAAACCTGGTAGTTGTTCAACATACACTTCTTCATTTATAAAATCATTTAGAAAAGTACTTTTTACATCCATTTGAAAAAGCTTGAAATCATGGTAACATGCAAATGCAAGAAGCATCCTAATAGCTTCCATTCTAGCAACGGGTGCATAAGTTTCATCAAAAACAATTCCCTCTTCTTGACTGTAACCTTGAGAAACAAGCCTAGCCTTGTTTCTCACTATGTTACCACTCTCATCTAGTTTATTCCTAAAAACCCATTTAGTTTCTATGGTAGATTAATTACTAGGCCTTTCAACTAATGTTCGTACTTTACTTCTCTCAAATTGATTAAGTTCTTCTTGCATAGCCAATATCCAAAAATCATCTTTTAATGCTTCTTTGATATTCTTAGGCTCTATGCATGAAATAAATGCACCATGGTTCATTAGTTTAAGAGAGGATCTAGTAGTTACCCCCTTGGATAGATCACCCAAGATTTCACCACCTTTGACATAATTGAACTCCCTTGGGTATGTCACCTCCTTTTCCTCAAGAGCCAAATCTTTCAAGGCTTCAAGAGGTGGATTTTGTGCATCTTCTTCTTTGGTTGGAATCTCATCCACCTTTGATGTTTGTCCTCCATCAATAGCTTCAATGATCCCTACATCATCATCATCACAAGAATCCTTCATCGAAAGGAGGTTATCATCGAAAACACGTACAGACTCTTCAACAACTAAAGTTCTTTTATTAAATACTCGGTAGGCTTTAGAGTTTAGGGAATAACCCAAAAATATTGCTTCATCACATTTAGCATCAAATTTACCTGAGTTGTCTTTTCCATTGTTCAAAACAAAACATTTACAACCAAAAGGGTGGAAATAGCTAATGTTAGGCTTTTTGGAGTTTAAAATCTCATAAGGTGTTTTCTTTAAAATAGGTATAATCATTACTCTAACTATAATGTAACAAGTCATATTAGTGGTTTCCGCCCAAAAATACTTTGGTAAATTATTTTGACAAAGCATAGTCCTAGCCATTTCTTCAAAAGTTCTATTTCCCTCTCAACTACCCTATTTTGTTGAGGATTACGAGGAGCCGAAAAATTATGGCTAATATCATTTTCGTTACAAAATCTTCAAAACCCATATTTTGAAATTCGGTTCCATGATCACTTCTAATGTGTGAAATTCTATGATCAAGATCATTTTGGGTAATTTTTGTAAAAGTAATAAAATTCTCTAAAGCCTCATCCTTAGTACTTAAGAATAGAATCCAAGTGTATCTAAAAAAGCCATCTACCAAAACAAATGCATATGACTTACCACCCAAGCTCATAGTTCTAATAGGCCCAAATAAATCCATGTGAACTAGTTGTAATACCCTACTAGTCGAAACATCATTAATGGGTTTAAATGAGGTTCTCTTTTGTTTACCCTTGGCACAAGCATCACATATTTTATCTAATGAAACTTTTAGTTTGGATAAACCTCTTACTAGATTTTGGGGAGCTAATTTTTCTAAAACACTTATGCTAACATGCCCAAGTTTTCTATGCCACAACCATGCATCATTCTCATCATGTGCAACTAAACATGCATGAGATGAATGTATGTCATCTAAATGCACCATATAGATATTTCCTATCCTATGCCCTATGAGCATCAATTGATTTGTTTTAATGTTCATTATTTTGCAACCATTTTTATCAAAGAGAACATTAAAACCTTTATCACATAATTGACTAATGCTAAATAAATTATGCTTAAGACCGTTGACATATAATACATTTTCAATAAAAATAGAAGAGTGATTACAAATGGAGTCAATTCCTTCAATGTGGCCTTTGGAGTTGTCACCGAAAGTCAGTACTCCACCACTCTTAGGCTTGAATTCAATGAATCTACTCTTGTCACTGGTCACATGTCTTGAGCATCCACTATCAAGGTACCATGAGTTTTGACATGAAGCTTTGGCCTCGTAGCAATGCTCCCCCTACAAACAAAGAAATTAGGCTTTGGTTTTTGGTACCCAAATCATTTTGGGCCCATGTGTGTTAGCTCTTAAAACCTTGGTTCCCTTAGGAATCCAAGAAGCAATAACATTCACATTATTGTAAACAATGAGTTCCTTGGGAACCCAAACACTCCTAATTCTTTTATTTTTATATTGCTTTGAAAATTTTCTTTGTTTAGGATAAAAAGGTTTTCTTCTTACATATTGGGTTTTTTAAAGAATTTCCTTTCTCAAAATTATTTCTCCCAATAGTAATAGAGGTTTTAAGATTATCCACCTCCTTGGTGTGATGATCTTGAAAATCAGAAATAAGTTTTTCTAAATCAACATCTTTCTTTTTGAGATCATTTGAAAGATTCATCAAATATAAAACCTTTTTTCCAAATCGGGGTTAGTTTTTGAAAGAGACTCATTTTGATTTTTCAAATCGGAAATGTTTTTCTTATTTCTTAAAATTGACTCTTTATATTTTCAACTAACTCATCATAGACCTATTGTAACTCATCATATGCATCATGAAGCTCATCATAGGTAAAATCGAAATTAGATGAGTTGAGGTTTACCTTTGGATCATCATCAATGGCCATGAGGCAAAGGTTAGCCACTTCCTCATCCTTCTCAGATGACTCCTCGTCACTCCAAGTTGCCACTTGAGCTTTGAGCTTGTTCTTCTTCCCAAAACTCTTCTTTTTCAATTGAGGGCACTCGGATCAGATATGGCCGGATTTCTTGCACTCATAACAAATGATTTGGTTCTTCTCTTCTTATTTACTTTTGTTCTTGAAGTCCCATTTACTATTGAATTTTCTCACTCGGTTGGACTTCATGAAACGAGTGAATCGTTTGGCCAACATGACCATCTCCTCATCTTTATCCTCATTAGAATCGCTATCATGGTAAGAAGCTTTAAGTGTGATTCCAATCTTCTTTTTCTCAACTTTCTTCTTCTAAACCTTCTTCTCCTCCATCTTTTTTTCTTCTTCTCTTCCTTTTTTCATGATCTCATGGGTAAGTAGAGATCTAATAAGAGCATCGCGCTTGAGAGTCTTCAAATCTCTAGCTTCAATGATGGTCGTTCTCTTGCTATCCTAAGATTCCGGAAGAGAATACAATAACTTCCTCACTAGCTTGTCATTGGAAATGATTTCACCGAAACCCTTTAATCCATTGACAATGACCGAGAATCGATCAAACATCTTGGAGACACTTTCATCGGGATCCATCTTGAAGTTTTCATAGCTTAGATTGAGTAGCCTGATCTTTGTCTCTTTGACATCGCTAGTTCCCTCATATGTTGTCTCGAGGGTATCCCAAACTTTCTTGGCGCTCTCGATTGAAGACACCTTTGAGTAGATATCCGGACCAAGAGCACAAAAGATAATATGCAAGGCTTTATCATTGACTTGCATCCTTATTCTATAATCTTCGGTCATTTCGGCTTTAACCTTTAGGACAAGTCTCCCTTCACCATCTATCTTCATAGGAATGTATGGCCCTTGTCAACTACATCCCGTACCATGTAGTCGGTGGATTTGATGAAGAGTCGCATCTGATTCTTCCAATATGGGTAGTTATCCCCATTGAAGAATGGTGGTTTGGTGGTGGATTGAGACTCACAGAGGTTGGAAATAGAGGTGGATGCCATTGATTTGACTTGTTGTTGATCAAAACTCTCCTAGAATTGACTCAAGATGGTTGTAATCCTCTCAATGAGTGTGGCTCTAATATCAATTGTTGAGTTGATCAAACAATGCAATTGGCCAAGAGGGGGTGAATTGACAACTAAAAATTTGAAAGGAGAGAAATGGATGAACAAAAATTTGCACAAGAGATTTATAGTGGTTCAAGTTCTCCAATGAACTCTACCTCCACTATCTTAGCTCCCACTAAGAATTTTCAGCCAATCCACTATTGATTCTTCCCATTTTCTTGGATGAGGGGGAAACCTTACAAAGAAATTAAGCTTTCTACCCAAAGCTTAATTTGAAACACTCTTTACAATTGAAAAAATGGTAAACCTTACAAATTCCTCTCAAATGATGAATTGTTTACCCAAATACAATTTATCACTCCTCAAACTCAAAATACAAATAAGAATGAAACACTTAATAGAGTTGGGTACAAGGATTTGACAATAAAAGGCACAAGGGTTTGAATTTGATGCTTGGATGATTCTTGAAGGTTTAATAGTTGTTACTGGTGCTCAAAATGCTTGCTTTTGTACCTTCTCATTGATTTCTAGCCGTTTGGGTGGTTGACATTATAATTATAGCCATTGGGACTTCATCTTCCCACCATTAATCATGTTATGCAACTACCCATACTGAAACGGCATCACTTGTATTGAAACGGGGCAAAAACAGAAACAACCGTTGGTGTAACCCCCTTAACCCGGTCTAGACGATTGACCCGAATTAAGAAAGTCACACGGGGAAAACCAAAGTCAACCCGAAAGTCAACCTTGATTAACGACCCTTTTTTTTCTTTTTACTCTTGTCTAGATGCACATTAGTCCTAATTGTGATCACACAAACATCATACACAAAGACAACAAACATCAGAGATCAAACAGGGACCCAATTGAACAAATTACAACTTTAGGGACCAAATTGTAATTTCTGATAATTATAGGGACTTAACCCAAATTAAAGTTACCAACTTGAAATTAATCAGGTTTCATGCTTCACTGTGAAATTTCAGCTCAAAAGGACTCCCCAAGCTCATACAATTGCACAAACAAGTTTCAGGACCAAAATGCAAACAATTCAAAACATATAACTGCCAATGTCAGCCCCCAACGGTCGACCGTTCCGAAACAGGTAGACCCCGTTTCGAAACACGGGCCGTTCCGCAACGGGTTCCGGAACATGGGCTGGCAGTGGCCAAACCGTTTCGAAACGGTGCCTACCGTTTCGGACGCCTGGGTTCATTCAAGGCACCCGTTCCGAAACGGTGCACACTGTTCCGAAACGCCCTGCACAGATTGCAGCAAAATGCATTCCAAAACATGCAATTGATCATTCAAACATGCTCCAATTGCCACCAAACTTTACCAGCATGCAATTCAACATATATAAGACTTGTAAGCATCATCAAATCAACAAATTAACCTCATATGCAAAAAGCCCCAAATCTATAGGCATGCTTCCTACACAAGCAACCATTTAAGCACAACCTTTCCAAATCAATCTCATCAAAGCCAATTCATGTTCCAACAACATCATCAACATAAAAACATCCTTGTCCAAACATAAACGAACACATACACATTAACCCGAGAGATTCTACCCCCATTGCCTTTATTAACTATAGCTATTCACCGAGACATACATCTCAATTGGAGTCCACCTTGAATCCCTTGCTCCTTGCTGTCCAAACTTCAAGAATCTGCATTGATGGACAAAAAGGAGCGTAAGCACATAATGCTTAGTGAGGAATGCTCAAAACCAAAACACCATCAATGCAGTGGGTCATAAAATCACTTTAAAAACAAACCCGATTTGTTTACCAAGCAAAGTTTGAAAACTCCTTTTCATCAACATGCTTAAAACCATGCATTGCACATACATGAAAGCTAACCCTTAGCTTAGCAAGCTAAGAAAAACCATTTCAAAGTACAACTTGCAAAATCATCCATTTAACCATTCCATGCATAAACACCATATGCAAAGCTAAATTCAAAACCTTGGAAAAACACCTCCATTTCACAACATCCCTTTCTTATACTTAAAAACCATTCAAGCAAGAAACCCTTTAAAATCATTTACTCAATCAATCCAACACATGCATTAACCAAAGGCAACCCATGAACCACAACATCATTATCACATGCCTTTTAAAACAAGTCTTAACAAGACTCCATTGCATTAAAGAGATTTCATGCACACATGCATCATTTACCAAATGATAATCAACACTTGTTCAATATAACAAGTAAACATGCATTCACAAGCATTAAACAATTTCCATGCAACCATGCATCTTTTCAAGCATCTCATGCTTCTTTATGATCAAGAACATTACATTGGCTTCCAAGTGATCAACCACATCCACTTTTCAACTCAACACCCGATCGGATACGCGGATCCCGAGCGTTGTCCCTACGCTCCATACACCCTACCAATCCAAGGTCTCCCAAATGGACTTTTAAACACCATTTGACCTTACAAGCCTAAGGTTCCCATGTATGGACTTTTAAACACCATACAACCTTAGCTTTTCCCGAGGTTCCCATGCACGGACTTTTAAACACCATACAACCTCAACATGCACAAGGTTCCCATGTATGGACTTTTAAACACCATACAACCTTTGCATAACCGATTGGTAGTTGTATAACATCACTAACGAGATCCGGGTCACCCCCACACAAGATCCACACATGGACTTACACTGCCATTGTGATCTTAACAAGCACAAGGTTCCCATATATGGACTTTTAAACACCATATAACCTTTGCTCAACCAAGGTCCTCGAATTGGCATCAACCTCCATTATGACCTTAACCATCTCGTTAGGATACTTGAAGGGAGTTTACCGGTCCACTCTTGACCACTCCACCTCCAAGGCGACTTAATTCACGGTGCACCCAATCCTATAGCCGGCTAACTATATCCGATCAACGAACCAAGAACAACTTTCATCACTTGCCAATATAACCATCTTACCATGATAATCCAATGATTCACATGCATAATCATAATGCAAAAACCATCATTTATCTTAACCAATAGCCAACCATGGACTTACAAACACCATGTTGTTCTTAAATAAACAAGGCTTACACAAAGACTTTCAACCACCTTTGTAACCTTAAGCATCACTTACCAATGTACATCATTAACAACAATAAACCACTGTTTTTGAGCATCACACAAAAGCCATTAAACAACATGCAACACTATGCATCAAAACCACAATTTCCATGTACAAAACCATGGATCTCTTACCTTGAGCATCCTTCTCAAATGGCTTTCAAAACCAGCATTAAACCATGCTAAAATATGCTTTCAAAACAGATTTAAACCATGCAAAACACATGCATTTCAATCATCAACCACAATTGCTTTTAAAACCAAATCACAACACAATTCAAGAGCGAAAATCCATTCACTTACTCTTGAGCTTAGCAAAGTTGTTTAGACTTAAACTAAGCTCCCAAAACCTTCAAACCTTGGTTTAAAAGCTGAAAACCCAACTTCACTCACCGATAACCAAAACAAGGCTAACCAACAAGCCTTCCAAGCATCCGAAGCCTTCCGCACCACCTCTAACGCTCACGGATCAAACTCCCCTGTTTCAAGCACACAACAACAGAGAATTAATGCATCATTATGCATTAAAAACACCAGCAACAAGACTCAACTCGCTGCTCATCACAAAATCAACATTTCGGCTACCAAACACAACCGAAATCACCTCCAAACACTTCCAAAACTTAACCCAGCCAAGATCCATCACTTCTAACCATTTTTAAACATCAATTAACATCCAAAATGATCACAAACACGTCCTTATACCTCCAGGTATAACAGATCACCAAAAACACTCCAAAAACAACCAAAAACTCAAGCCAAACTTAGGAAATTCAACCTATCCGGGATTGCATTAATTAAACCTCAACTTCTAATCAATTTAGCATTCATTTAACATCATTTTGACACTTCAAAACACTGCCCAAACAGATCACACGAAAATTCCACCAAAATCACCAAATCTTGCATTTTAAGCCAAAAATCAAGATTTCAATTGAAAAGCCTTTAACAAATCACAAATCAAGGATTGAGAACTTAGGAATTTCAGTAAAGAACTGATAGTTTAGAGGAGAAGGATGTTCTTACCTCCAAACTTGAGTTTCTCCTTTTTAGAGCCAAAAAGCTTGATGAAACAACTTGCAAATTGAGAGGTTTTGTTGATGAGATGATTAGGAATCAAAAGAGAGTTGAAATGAGTGATTTAGATGACAAAATCAGAGAAGAAAATCTGGAGAAATGTGTTTGGGTTGAGAGAAAATGAGAGAAAAGGAAAATTGAGAGAAAATATAAAAGTTAGTTATAAAATGGTAAAATGATTTCCCTCCACATTTCATAAACTTTAAAATCAGAATAAAGCCTCAAAATATCTTAGAAAAATCTGGAGAAACTCTTTTTGGAATAATAGCTCCTTAAAGATTCAAAGTTTCAATCCTTTATAAAACTGTCACGCAACTTTTAAAAATTACATTTTGGTCACTAGCCAAAATGTCAACCTTCCGAACCTCATTTTCCAAAATTGATTTCACAGTTCACTTTTATATATTAAAATATGATTTTAGAACATTTTTCCATATTTTTAATGCAACCCAAACTAGGCTTTCCTAAATTCACTCTTATATATTCGATCAGCACTTTGACCGAACCGGTCAACGCCCAAAACTTCTGAGCCCAAAACCAGGGCGTTACAACTCTCCCCCCCTTAGGAAATTTCGTCCTCGAAATTTCAACCGGCGAAAAGAGAACAACAACCTTCTCAAACCAACACACAAGGCAACACAACAGCCTCAACTACCACTGATTACTATCCACACAAAACCTCCACCAAACCTAGCACCTCCACACACTGTTCACCAAATCCAGAACACTCAAAGATAGCCACAACTTAACCTTTCACATACCCGGACTGTACACAGCCCCAACCTCAGCCTGAAGAACCTCAACTTTCACAGCACACCACACTGTAACACACAACTACCAAGACTTGTTTACATAGTGACAACAACCAATCCAAAACAGCCACTATGCAAACCTTTCTGCTTCTAAAACTCTTGCAAACTCCCAAACCTCTTCCAAGGATTTTCCCAACAAGCAAAAATCTTTAAGCATCAACTGCTTACCCAAACTCCTCAACGAATGCTGATAATCTTTTACATCTGCCGCTAACATCTCCATAACAACTCACCAGGACCACTCACCCAGACTCCAAGAATTACATCACAACCCCAACTTGACTCCGTCAGCCGTTCCACACACCACCAGCTGACTTCAAACGGAACTTTCTTAACCACAACCAGCCAACCACTTCTCACAAGAACCCAAACAACCAACAAAAGCCTTCGAACTTCATAATCCTTCCACTTCAAACTTCAACCATAACACTTGTCTTACTAGGACATCGCCCAACCTGCCACACATACCAACTCCTCAACTCCTCAAAGGTTGCTAAGAACCAGCACTTACAAACACAACCCTTCCACAACAACTTAAATACTGGGCTACTTCAGCACTTGGGAACACAACCGTTAAACAGCAACATCACTTAGCACCAAGGAGCTACCCCTTCCACTTAGCTATTCAAACCACTAAACTCTTTGAGCAACAAACACTATCCTTCTACCACAGGCTATACCACTCTCACCATTGCTGGCAACTAGCTTAATATTACTTTTAACTCTCACTCAGCACCAAAACAACCTCTAAAAACCCATCATCCAAACCAACCACCACACTAACAGATTCGATTAGTTATTAGCGAGTGTGAACATCGTATGCATGATCACCTACATGCCCTATCAATGCCTGATGTACATGCATGCAAAACCTCTAATGTCATGCCACATGTGTGCATGGACCAACATATATAATATAGCATATAACAATGATTTTAACTGTGCATGAATGCCAGTTCACACCCTCCAATAACATCCTCAAATCCGTCTAAGAACAACCTCCTACCTCACTTCTAGCTTATCTAACTCCATCAATACCAACAACCATTAACCACAAGATTCTCACTAAGCCTTCTTCACACCAAAGATGATTCCAAACTACAACTATTACCCCCAACAAGCTAGCAACAAGACTAAACTTACCACGCAAGGAAAACCAACAGAAACCAAACTAAGGTAACTAGAGCAAAGATTACTTAACAAGGTTACCTGAAAACACAACACCTTCCTGAAGCTCCATCAGACGAGCTCTCTTCCTAGCGATATCATCATCCTCCTGCGACACCACTGCAGCACCAGCACCAGCTAACACACTAGGGTCACCATCAACTCCTTGCGGTAAAGAACCTTGGCTATTCCGAGCCAACCTCAAACAATCACGCCTCATGTGACCAGCAGACCCACATTTCCAGCAATTCTCATTTCCCAAACTCTTCACAACCTTCTGCTCTTTCTGCCACCTCTGAACCTTGCCTCGGCCGTGCCCACGACCTTTCAGAGACCATTTGGCTAACACCAAAGCTGACTTCACTCTATGAGGACAACCACGCTTAACATGCATTTTGGAACCACAATTCCAGCAAGCACCCGCGCCCCAACAACCTCCAACATGGCGCCTTTCACAACGATCACACATAGGTAGCTGAACCTCCACTCCTTGCTCAAGCAACACTTGCTCTACAACAGCACTACCTTCACATTGCTTAACCCTTGGAAACTTCTCTCCAAGATACCTTTCATAAAAAGCAGATACAAAGAAATCCCAGTCAAGATCATAGATATGTGACGCCACCGCCACAGATGTCCACCAAGCACACGCATCCTCCAACATCAAAGAAACAACACTCCCCAGCTTACTGGCATAATCACAGCCCTCCTGATCCAAAATCAAAACCACACTGGCCAACCAGGCCTCAAATGTCTCAGGTGACGAACCATGATATTCCACAGCACCCAAATCAAGCAAACGCTGTTTCGGCAAACCCACACATCCCACAGCCAGCACATCCACTGTCTTTACCGTTACCACAGCCTGAGATGTTCCCAACACCTCCTGAACAACAAGTGATGAACTCTTCATCGCAGAACCAGCTTCTTCTTTCTGCCTTAACACCTCAACCCCAGGCACAGAAGACTGAGACAAAACACCTCTACAGAAAGGTGAATTCCTTGCCTTAACAACCTGCCCTAAGGCAACAACCATCTCACTCAACTGCCACTCTTCCATCGACTTTGCCATACTACTAACAACAACAAACAATCACAACAACAAACAAACCAGTTAGATCAGCTTTAAGCAAGGATTCAAACTCCAACTCCAAATAACACAATAGCTATATTAATAAGGCAATGGGTATCCCGAATCCTCCCCTTTACATGACATAACAGTCAACACAACATGGATATCACAACATCAAGCGTATCAAACAACATACTTTGATCATGCTTATACCAAACAGCATCCACTTGCAACAGCATATTATCAACATAACATACTCATAGCACTTTCATCATGCATAACATCAGCTCACAGCATCAGCACATTTCCACATAAACTCAACCAAGATTCATAACCATAAAACATGCTTGAAAACATCAGCAACATGCTCAGAAACATCAACAATTTGCTCAGAAACACGTGTTTCAACCAACCTTCAACCACACATCAAGGTAAACAACAAGAACACATTACAACAACTTACCGTTTTCCCCAAGCATTCGCAACTCAGCTCTGATACCACCAAATGTAACCCCCTTAACCCGGTCTAGACGATTGACCCGAATTAAGAAAGTCACACGGGGAAAACCAAAGTCAACCCGAAAGTCAACCTTGATTAACGACCCTTTTTTTTCTTTTTACTCTTGTCTAGATGCACATTAGTCCTAATTGTGATCACACAAACATCATACACAAAGATCACAAACATCAGAGATCAAACAGGGACCCAATTGAACAAATTACAACTTTAGGGACCAAATTGTAATTTCTGATAATTATAGGGACTTAACCCAAATTAAAGTTACCAACTTGAAATTAATCAGGTTTCATGCTTCACTGTGAAATTTCAGCTCAAAAGGACTCCCCAAGCTCATACAATTGCACAAACAAGTTTCAGGACCAAAATGCAAACAATTCAAAACATATAACTGCCAATGTCAGCCCCCAACGGTCGACCGTTCCGAAACAGGTAGACCCCGTTTCGAAACACGGGCCGTTCCGCAACGGGTTCCGGAACATGGGCTGGCAGTGGCCAAACCGTTTCGAAACGGTGCCTACCGTTTCGGACGCCTGGGTTCATTCAAGGCACCCGTTCCGAAACGGTGCACACTGTTCCGAAACGCCCTGCACAGATTGCAGCAAAATGCATTCCAAAACATGCAATTGATCATTCAAACATGCTCCAATTGCCACCAAACTTTACCAGCATGCAATTCAACATATATAAGACTTGTAAGCATCATCAAATCAACAAATTAACCTCATATGCAAAAAGCCCCAAATCTATAGGCATGCTTCCTACACAAGCAACCATTTAAGCACAACCTTTCCAAATCAATCTCATCAAAGCCAATTCATGTTCCAACAACATCATCAACATAAAAACATCCTTGTCCAAACATAAACGAACACATACACATTAACCCGAGAGATTCTACCCCCATTGCCTTTATTAACTATAGCTATTCACCGAGACATACATCTCAATTGGAGTCCACCTTGAATCCCTTGCTCCTTGCTGTCCAAACTTCAAGAATCTGCATTGATGGACAAAAAGGAGCGTAAGCACATAATGCTTAGTGAGGAATGCTCAAAACCAAAACACCATCAATGCAGCGGGTCATAAAATCACTTTAAAAACAAACCCGATTTGTTTACCAAGCAAAGTTTGAAAACTCCTTTTCATCAACATGCTTAAAACCATGCATTGCACATACATGAAAGCTAACCCTTAGCTTAGCAAGCTAAGAAAAACCATTTCAAAGTACAACTTGCAAAATCATCCATTTAACCATTCCATGCATAAACACCATATGCAAAGCTAAATTCAAAACCTTGGAAAAACACCTCCATTTCACAACATCCCTTTCTTATACTTAAAAACCATTCAAGCAAGAAACCCTTTAAAATCATTTACTCAATCAATCCAACACATGCATTAACCAAAGGCAACCCATGAACCACAACATCATTATCACATGCCTTTTAAAACAAGTCTTAACAAGACTCCATTGCATTAAAGAGATTTCATGCACACATGCATCATTTACCAAATGATAATCAACACTTGTTCAATATAACAAGTAAACATGCATTCACAAGCATTAAACAATTTCCATGCAACCATGCATCTTTTCAAGCATCTCATGCTTCTTTATGATCAAGAACATTACATTGGCTTCCAAGTGATCAACCACATCCACTTTTCAACTCAACACCCGATCGGATACGCGGATCCCGAGCGTTGTCCCTACGCTCCATACACCCTACCAATCCAAGGTCTCCCAAATGGACTTTTAAACACAATTTGACCTTACAAGCCTAAGGTTCCCATGTATGGACTTTTAAACACCATACAACCTTAGCTTTTCCCGAGGCTCCCATGCACGGACTTTTAAACACCATACAACCTCAACATGCACAAGGTTCCCATGTATGGACTTTTAAACACCATACAACCTTTGCATAACCGATTGGTAGTTGTATAACATCACTAACGAGATCCGGGACACCCCCACACAAGATCCACACATGGACTTACACTGCCATTGTGATCTTAACAAGCACAAGGTTCCCATATATGGACTTTCAACCACCTTTGTAACCTTAAGCATCACTTACCAATGTACATCATTAACAACAATAAACCACTGTTTTTGAGCATCACACAAAAGCCATTAAACAACATGCAACACTATGCATCAAAACCACAATTTCCATGTACAAAACCATGGATCTCTTACCTTGAGCATCCTTCTCAAATGGCTTTCAAAACCAGCATTAAACCATGCTAAAATATGCTTTCAAAACAGATTTAAACCATGCAAAACACATGCATTTCAATCATCAACCACAATTGCTTTTAAAACCAAATCACAACACAATTCAAGAGCGAAAATCCATTCACTTACTCTTGAGCTTAGCAAAGTTGTTTAGACTTAAACTAAGCTCCCAAAACCTTCAAACCTTGGTTTAAAAGCTGAAAACCCAACTTCACTCACCGATAACCAAAACAAGGCTAACCAACAAGCCTTCCAAGCATCCGAAGCCTTCCGCACCACCTCTAACGCTCACGGATCAAACTCCCCTGTTTCAAGCACACAACAACAGAGAATTAATGCATCATTATGCATTAAAAACACCAGCAACAAGACTCAACTCGCTGCTCATCACAAAATCAACATTTCGGCTACCAAACACAACCGAAATCACCTTCAAACACTTCCAAAACTTAACCCAGCCAAGATCCATCACTTCTAACCATTTTTAAACATCAATTAACATCCAAAATGATCACAAACACGTTCTTATACCTCCAGGTATAACAGATCACCAAAAACACTCCAAAAACAACCAAAAACTCAAGCCAAACTTAGGAAATTCAACCTATCCGGGATTGCATTAATTAAACCTCAACTTCTAATCAATTTAGCATTCATTTAACATCATTTTGACACTTCAAAACACTGCCCAAATAGATCACACGAAAATTCCACCAAAATCACCAAATCTTGCATTTTAAGCCAAAAATCAAGATTTCAATTGAAAAGCCTTTAACAAATCACAAATCAAGGATTGAGAACTTAGGAATTTCAGTAAAGAACTGATAGTTTAGAGGAGAAGGACATTCTTACCTCCAAACTTGAGTTTCTCCTTTTTAGAGCCAAAAAGCTTGATGAAACAACTTGCAAATTGAGAGGTTTTGTTGATGAGATGATTAGGAATCAAAAGAGAGTTGAAATGAGTGATTTAGATGACAAAATCGGAGAAGAAAATCTGGAGAAATGTGTTTGGGTTGAGAGAAAATGAGAGAAAAGGAAAATTGAGAGAAAATAGAAAAGTTAGTTATAAAATGGTAAAATGATTTCCCTCCACATTTCATAAACTTTAAAATCAGAATAAAGCCTCAAAATATCTTAGAATAATCTGGAGAAACTCTTTTGGAATAATAGCTCCTTAAAGATTCAAAGTTTCAATCCTTTATAAAACTGTCACGCAACTTTCAAAAATTACATTTTGGTCACTAGCCAAAATGTCAACCTTCCGAACCTCATTTTCCAAAATTGATTTCACAGTTCACTTTTATATATTAAAATATGATTTTAGAACATTTTTCCATATTTTTAATGCAACCCGAACTAGGCTTTCCTAAATTCACTCTTATATATTCGATCAGCACTTTGACCGAACCGGTCAACGCCCAAAACTTCTGAGCCCAAAACCGGGGCGTTACAGTTGGGAGCATTTAAGAGACCGTATCGAAACGATCGTGGTCGTTTCGATACTGAAAGAGCTCATTTCGAAACGTGATAAGACCGTATCGAAACATTTTGAAACTGTGAAAACTCGTATCGAAACACACCTTAAGTGTATCGATACGCTTAACTAACTTTCAATAAAATGGTTATGACAAAGCAACAGTCGCATTTTTAAACAAACTTTCAAAACTCGTATCAAAACAATCGAGACCGTTTCGATACTACCGTATCGATACGAGTTCTCTCGTTTTGAGCCCAACCTTTACAGTTTCAAATCGTTTCGAAACACCTAAGGGGTGTATCGAAATGGTTAGTCAAAAATCACTGTTTTGGCTTGGAAAATACTTAGAATAATTTATGGGAACTTGAGTTTTGACTTAAACATTTTTCTTGTCAATTTTGGGAAGTTTGAGGACTTAAAATTTATCTTCTTTTCAAATTGGTCCTTAAAATATTTGTTATATCAAAACCAAAGTTTTGGTTTTACACATCACCCTTAGGATGTGTATGAAACAAAAGGAGTTGGAAGTTACTAACCTTACTCATACAACAACCAAAAGAAGCTTCTAACTCAAGCCCTCAAGCCTTCTTCTTCCCTTGGACTTTGGAAGCCTCTCCTACTTCTTTCACTACAAAGAGATGTTGTAAAATGAGTTACAACATTGTTGGAAGGTTATAAGATACGAAAGATAGAACTTTACAACCAAAAGTGGAGTTAAATCCTCCATTCTCGTTCTTCCTCTTCAACCCCCACCAAAACTCATATTTTTTCATTCATTACCATATCCTTCCATCCTTATCTTCACAGATACATCACTTGATGTAGAGTACATTGCCCTCAACAATAAATCTGAGATTCCCACATAATATGATAAAGATTCCACATTTCTTGTGTGTAGGAGTTGGGGGAATGGGGAATGGGTGAGAAAAGAAGACAAGGGGACAATAGTGATATCATGCACCCACATTTCTACAGAGAAATAAAGAAGAGCCATCCCTCCTTCATCCAAAATAAGGTAATTTACCTCTAAGTCCCTCCAACCTCCCCCGGCCATTCCACAACCAAACACCCAAACCCAACTATGAAAAGAAAGCCTATTAAGGTCCCGAGATTCGGCCCAAAGTGTTAGCTCAAAATGCAAGGCCTAAGATTCAAGTTAAATCGACTCACGAATTTTTGAAATCCAGGTTGTTACATTCATGGTTAGAATTTAGGGTTTAGGTTAGAGTTTTAGAATTTAAAGGTTAAAATTTTTTATTTTTTATTTTTACTTGAAAATAGACATGCTTGTGCAAATTCTTTTTACACTGGCAATGTATCAAATTTCACCCTTTATAATATTGTAAGTAGTTGACCCACTTTCGCTTGTATAATATGTTATAATATAACATTAGTGGAGTAAAATATATTTTTTATTGCAACACGAAAATACAAATTTTAAAAAATATATCTTTACATAGGGATGATTAGGGGTGGGAATTGTCGGGTACCCGGGATTCGGGTACCCGGAAAACCGGGTACCCGGTTCATCCGGGTACCTCATTAAACGGCCCGTGTCCCGGCCCATTATATCCGGGTACCCGGGATTCGGGTACCCGTAAAATTCGGGTACCCGGGTAATCGGGTACCGGGTACCCGGTTCATATATTTTTTTTATTTTTTTATTTTAAAATTAAAAAAATCATATGTTAAACACAAAAATATTTATAAAAAAAATAAACTTAAAACTTAAAAGAATATAATACAAACATAGAAAAAATGTAGGGATTTAAACTTAATTTTAGAGTGAAAATATTAAGAAACATAAAATAAAAATATAATTTTAAATAAAAAAATATATATTAAATTTTATCAGGTCGGGTCGGGTACCCGGTAAGGGAAAACTCTCGGCCCGTGTCCCGGCCCGTGTCCCGTTAAATTTGTCGGGTCGGGTAATTTTTTTTCGGGAATTACTCGGTATTTTTGTTTCGGGTCGTCGGGTTTTCGGGTCGGGTCAATCGGGTCGGGTATTTTCTCCCACCCTTAGGGATGATATTGTTGCAAATGTTATTAACTGCAATATTGTAGATAACGTAAACACTTTGGTTAACTCTGATCAAGATAGTGAAAATGACGTCGAAGAGATGAAGTTGAAAGTGATGAATATGATACTGACATAGAACCTACTTAACTGTGTTGTTTCAATATGAAACGAGTGATTGTTAACTTTTTTTTTTACAAACATTGTTGAATTTTTCATTTTATTTTGTTTTGAACATTTAAGAAGTTTATAATTTAATTTTGTATCACATTCCTATCATATTATCAATTTCTTTGGTTTTATTTTTAGGTAAAACTACATATTTAGTACCTCAACTATGTCTACGTTAGTGTTTTGGTACCCAACTATTATTTTTGGCAAAATAGTACCTAACGTTATGTTTTTATTCTATTTTGGTACCCCGATTGTTAAAAGCTAACGAAAATGGTGACGTGGCTTGAGTTAATAATAGTTTAAGTCCAAAAACTTATATATTCTATCAATTTAGTCAAAAATTCTATTAATTTAAACATTATTTTAAATTTTGGATCAAATTTGTAAATTCCTCATTTTTCTTCTTCTAGTCGAACATAATTTACAATTTTACCCCAAAATTAAGATGATGTTTTAAATTAATGGATTTTGGACTAAATTGATCATCTATATAAGTGTTTTGGAGTAAAATTGTGATTATACCAAGTCACGTCAACATCTCCATTAATTTTTAATGGACGGGGTACCAAAACAGAACAAAAACGTAATGTTAGGTACCATTTTTTCCAAAAATAATAGTTTTGATACCAAAACATTAAGGGAAAACTACCCTACTGACCACCAAACAAATTGGGGATACCTATTTGGACCACTGAACTATAGAAAACGTCAATCAGACCACCGAACTTATAAAATCAACCTATTTTGACAACCGCCGTTAAAAACCTAATGGGTGGAGTGGCGGAACTGCCACGTGGCAATTGACGGAAAAATTTAAAAATTACATATTTGGTCCCTATTATTTACACATTCTTTCAATTTAATCCTAATTTTAAATTAATAAAATAATAAATTATTTAATTAAGTGGTGACACATGTCAACACCTTATTGGAGGACTTTAATTGTTTATATTTGATTTTATTAATTTATTTTCCCCCTCCAATCAGGTGGTGACACGTGTCTCTCAAGTGTAAAGCCAATGGTTTTGCCACTACACCAAGCACAACTTTGTACTATAATTCTCCAGATATAGTATATACATCTTATAAGTTTCCACATTTATAAGCCGAAAGCTCAAACCTTAAACACTAATTTTACATATATATAAATCTCAAACCCTAAACATTTCAAATTAATTTCACGCTAAATATTTCAAATTAAACCCCAAACCCTAAACATTTCAAATCAATTACACGCTAAATGTTTTAAATTAAACTCTAAACCTCAAAACCCTAAAAATTTCAAATTAAATTAACACTAAATATTTCAAATTAAACCCTAAACCATAAATATTTCAAATTAATTTCACGCTAAATATTTCAAATTAAACCCTAAACTCTCAACCCAAACCTTAAACCCTAAAATTTTCAAATTAATTCCATACTAAATATTTTAAATTAAACCCTAAACCCCAAAACCCTAAAATATTCAAATTGATTTCACGCTAAATATTTCAAATTAAACCCTAAACCTTAAAACTTTCAAATTAATTTCACGCTAAATATTTCAAATTATACCCTAAAACCTCAACCCAAACCTTAAACTCTAAAAATTTCAAATTAATTCTACGCTAAATATTTAGGGTTTAATTTGAAATATTTAGCGTGAAATTAATTTGAAAGTTTTAAGGTTTAATTTAAAATATTTAACGTGGAATTAATTTGAAATTTTTAGGGTTTAAGGTTTGGGCTTAGGGTTTAGGGTTTAATTTGAAATATTTAGCGTGAAATTAATTTGAAAGTTTTAGGGTTTGGGGTTTAATTTGAAATATTTAGCGTGAAATTAATTTGAAATATTTAGAGTTAGAGTTTAGGGTTTAGGATTTATATATGTGAAATTAGTGTTTAGGGTTTGAGCTTTTAACTTATAAATGTAGAAACTAATAAGAGGTATATATTATATCTTGAGTATTATAGCACAAAGTTGTGCTTGGTGCAATAGCAAAGCTGTAGGCTTTACACTTGAGAGATCTAGGTTCGATTCTTGTTAAATGCAAAGAAGAGAAATTTATTTTTCTCCTCTAAATTGGTGGTGACACGTGTCACCACTTAATTAAATAATTTATTATTTTATTAATTTAAAATTAAGACTAAATTGAAATAATATGTAAATAATAGGGACCAAATGTATAATTTTTAAATTTTTCCGTCAATTGCCACGTGGCAGTTCCGTCACTCCACTGTTAAGTTTTTAACGGCGGTGGTCAAAATAGGTTGATTTTATAAGTTTGGTGGTCTGATTGACGTTTTCTATAGTTCGGTGGTCCAAATAAATATCCCCAATTTGTTTGGTGGTCAGTGGGGTAGTTTTCCCAAACATTAAAGCATGCATAGTTGGAGTACTAAATATGTAATTTTCCTTTTTTTTATTGCTTAGATAATACTTTATGTTTCCAAATTGCTTGTTCTATATCCGAATATAAATATATTGAATCTTTATAAGTATTTCTCTGATCAGGTAGTAGCATCAATTTTTTTCTAACCACATTAATGTATTTTCATGGAAAACGTAGAAATGTATTTGTAAAAGTAAAATCACATGATCAATTTTCAGTTATTATTTTTACAGTTTCCTTTAAAATATCTATGATCAAGAGATAGTATAATACATATTCATAACATGAATAAAACTGAAAACACTAGAAAATCTCCTCAAAATGTATCGTTCATTAAAGTTATCGAGCCAATTTATTTTTTCGGAAGACTTAATGTCAAAATAAGTGTCCAAATTATTATATTTTTCTTTTCAAGTGACTAAACTATTTTTTTTACTTTTTAGGTGTCTGAATTATCATATTTTCTCCTTTTAGGTGCCTAAACTATTTTTGTCCTTTTTAGGTGCCCAAACTATCTTTTTTTTTGTCCATTTTAAGGTCAAATCGAGACACCTATTTTGACTAAAAAAATAGTTTGGGCATCTATTTTGACCAAAAAAAAGTGGGCACTTAAAAGGGACACAAAATAATTTAGGCATCTAAAAGGAGAAAACGAGATAATTAAAACACTTAAAAAGGATAAAAAATAGTTTAAGTATTTAAAAGGCGAGAACATGATAGTTTGTGCACTTATTTTAGTATTAATACTTTTCAAAAAGTGAATGTTGATTTATTCGAGATAAAATTTCTAATGAGGTGCCTTACAATACGACATGTCATTCAACAAAATTTCACCTAAATCGATAATATACATCACTTAGCACCGTTACATAATCAAAATTAATGTAAAAATCTCCTAAAATATTAAATGGCGCAATTTCATGATATTTTTTAAAATCGTCATAAAATATAAGAGATGCAACAATTACTGATAAGTAGTTGTTTTCATCACTTTAAATAACTTTTTCGTGATAAAAATAAAATGTTATTTTTTTCTTTTAAAATTTGACGAATTAAATTGTCACAAATAAAGTTTATTAGTGATGAATTTTCAACGTCACTAATTAAATATTAAATTGTTATAATAATAATCTGTCACTAATACATTCATTTAATTGGTGATGATTATACAATGTCACCATTTTATCAAAACATCATTGAAATATTTTTCTCGAATTTTTTTAGGCGCCAAACATATAGTGACAAAAAGCAATGACGATTTTTATATTTGTCAAAAGTAATATAATATTATTTGTTATTTATGACGAAAACAAAAAATGTCATGATTATAATATATTTTGTGACGTTATACACAACATTTTATAAAAATTTAATCATAAATTAATAAATTTGTTGCGATGTACATTTACAATAAAATATCAACAAAGAATATGATTGATGGAAATTTTGGAGATTAAAGAAAAAGGCAAGCACAAGATATCGTTGGTATAAACTTGATTTGAAGTAGCAAAATTATCAGATTTACACATCACAAAAGAGAATAACAAGGATGAAAATAAAGTAACATAAAAGAGGATTGACATTAATATTTGAATTTGAATAATTGACACTGCATTTTCTATTTTATTTCAAAATACTTACTTTGAATATTAACACCTCACAACAATCATCGACAAAGTGAGTATTTTTTTATAAAAATTTTGCAGTCAGTAAATTTATACTGCCAAAGTAAAAATAAACAATGAAAATAAGATAAGAAAATCTTATAAATCATAGAGTAAATCTGATTAGAAGAAGTAAAGTTTTTTTTTTTTTGAATATGCTGGTGCGATGCAAGGGTAGCATCTGTTCAACTTTCTTAGTCTTTTCAAAGACGGCACACACAGCATGGTATAACTGGTGCTCGAACCCGGGTCCCAAGGGATGATAACCATCTACCTTTGCCACCAGAACACAAGGGAATGAGCTAGAAGAAGTAAAGTTAGAAATGAAAAATTATAACAAACAAAACTTACCTGATATCAATTCAAAGAGGAACGAAATACTAGCTTATCGACGCTGATGGATGAATGAAAGAAAATAATAAGAGTAATTGAATGACGAATCTGATTTAGAAATTTTAGGATTACTGGATTAGAGTTTTTTGAATTTTGGAGTGCTAAATCTTGGAGATTAATATGAGTTTTAAAATCTCAATAATTTTGGACGGTACTTTTTAATTAATTCATTTTTTATTAAATTATTTTATTACCATGTCAGTGTGACTTGGCAGTTTAATGGCATGATGTGCCAATTCTAGTGAAACAAGTAGGCATCTTTTAACGAGACTAACGGTCGATAACAGATTCCGTTAGTTAAAGAGGTACATTGATGTAAATTTAGAGTTTAAGGGCTTAACTGAGTGCAATAATAGTTTAAGGGTTAATTGATTTTCTTTTAAAAGTTTGAGGGCTTTTAATACCCTCAACCCTAAAATATATGAATTTTGGGCAATACTTATGTGTGAGTATAATATGAAAAAATATACGATGAATATTAATTTAATTGTTAATATCATATCTTAGGTATTTCAAAAAAATCACATCTTAAGTGATGAGAAAGGTCTATGAATACTTTCTCCTTTGGATAGTAGCAGCGAATCGGAGAAGAATACCAAGAAACGAAAGTACGGAATCTACTGTTATTCCGGACCAAGGAGTAACTCACGTTTCCAAATCCTGCAGGATATTGGTGGGAACAACGATCCGAATTTAGGGCCTAATTTACCAGAAATTAATGTTATTTTGGTCAACAATGCTGATAACACAAGAACAATAAAGGGAAAGATGCTTTGATTCCTAAAAGTATTGTTGGTCTTCAAAAGGAAACTACTTAAGGCATTAGGTGAGGGTAACTCAACTCGAATTCTTAACAAGCCGAGACGAACTACTCAATACCCAACTCAAAAAGCTCGCGAGCTATTCTAAAATATAATATATTATATTATATTAGTTAATTGGGATTTAATTTTGGGGTTAATTAAGGGTTTAGAGTATTGTTTGAGATTTATGGTTAGGTTAAGTTAACAATGAATGGTAGAGTTTGGGGAATAAATGTTAGAAAATTAGGGTTTAATTTCAGTTCGAACTTTAATTTTTATTTTCGAATTCAAATAAAGTTTAATAATTTTGATCTCGCGAATTTTCGAGCCGAGTCGAGCTTAGCCTTCAACATTTCGATTTTTAGTTTACGCCCTAGATAAGGATGAATCAAGTTTGATGATGGGTCGTCTGCTACAGTTGGATTAATAAAACCATATCCAAGTGCAACCAATTGTTGTAGGCCGGGTGACTCAAACGGAAACCAACGTAAAGTCAACTGCAAAACCTTGAATTTTCTATATAAAAATAAATAAAAATCTTCTTCCCCTAATCATGCCTCTTTATATGTTTCTTATTAAAAAAAATACCTAAAAACTAAATTTTAAGTCATAACCCTAATTTTTATATCCTAAATTCTAAACTTTAATACCCTACTCCTAATTCCCTCACCTTAACCCTAAGTCTCAACTTCAAACCTCAAACTCTAAACTCGCTATTTTAAAATGAAAATAGCAATATGGCATAATTAGGAGCAGACAATTTTCATCCAAAAAAAAAAAAAGTAAAGTGAGTAAATTAAGCCAAAAAAAAAAAAAGGAACGAAATTAACCACGAGAATTTCCTAGAATTTGTTCAAATATTATTGATATCTTTCTATAATAATTCAAAAATAGTACTCGAGTCAGCAAATTTCATCTAACCCTCCGAAAAGGAAAAAACAAAGAGAATCAAATTAATAAGATTTTATGCTATCGGACTTAATTATCCTTCTATTTCTGAAACACGCTCAGCTTATAAAACACTTACCCACCCCTTTCCCTTAATCATAATACTCTTAGGCTATTGATTCTGAAGACTGAAAGATGGCTAAGTTTTCGTATAACAGTATTGTTACTCTTTTCTTTGTTTTCTTAGGTAATTTTGTTATGTTTAGTTTTTAACATTCAAAAGCATCTTCTTTTTATTACAGCATTAGTTTTAATACATACGTATCCAATTTATTGCAGTTGCATGGATGATGCCTGAAGCAGTGGGGCAAGAGACTTGCCACGATGTCATTCCTGCTCCCGGCAATGGAAAATGTGACCCTCAAACTTGCAAGGACCAATGTTCTGCAAAATGGGGTGCCGCCGCTGCCGGACTTTGTGTTAATTCTTTCGGAAACCTTTACTCTTGTAATTGTTCTTGGCCATGCAGCTTCAAGGGCCGAAAGCTTGCACATTTTTAATGCCCAAACTAGTTCGTTGGGAATCTGATTGTTTTCTTATGCTAATTCAAATCAATAATTGACCTTCTAGTCCTTAAAACTCAACTCGAAATGATTATTGTCGTGTTACTATTCTTTCTAACCATGTTGCACTCACATAGAAGAGATTGGAAGTAGTGAAGTCAAATATGAAATGCTTCAACTCTCCAATTTGTCTAAATCTGCGTCTTAATCAAATGAGAACAACAAAGATGGTAGTAACAGAGGAAAAAAACGATTCACATTGGGATCGGGTGGCTTAGGGTTGGGAAACTCTAAAAAAAACCCTCTTAATTTGTAGCTAAAATTCAGTCAACATAAATTCTTCCAAAACTTTAGGTATGATTGGGTAAAAATTAACTACATAAATTCTTACTAATTAAGTAAAAATATCTGTAGTTTTTATTTTAAATAATTATTTGTTTAATTATATAAATTTTTATTAACTTAATAAAAATTTGTATAAGATTATTTTGTTTTAGCCAAATTGTAAGAAGTGCTGCACAGAATATCCCCTAGATTCAACATCCTGTCTCAATAATCTTAAGATAGATAGTTGTCGTTTTCTGAAACCTAATACGTTGATTTATAATTTTGGATCAAATGCGAATTGTCCATAATCATTACTGACAATTTGGTTTATATTGATGCTTTACTTTATGGGATTTTATGATTGCAACGGGACAAAATGTGAACCCCGGTTAAAGTTTTAAAGCGAAATTAATAATTATTACCAGTTTTTTTTTATCGTTGTCCATAATCTATAATTTAATATTTATGGGTTTATTTGGATTGATATTAATGTTGAACGTTAAACTGAGTTGAGTAAAAAATTTAAATTAGTGAAGTTGATGAGTTTTATTTTATTTATTTTTTTTAATTTGACTCGAGTTTTATGAAATTCGAGTTGTTCGTGTTTCTGTTCAAATTTAATTATAAACATTTATATTCTTATAATTCTAATTGATTCAAAATTTAAAAACTTTATATAATGATATACATATATATATTTATTTATTCATATTTTTCATTTGGGATATACTTATGTCAAACATAGTTGAGAGACTCGACTTGAACTTTAAAACAAATTTGCTAATTAAAAAAAATCAAGTTATTCAAAGTTCTATTTTATAACTTAAAACTTAACTGGAAATATTTTTTCGAGTTGAAACAAATTTATGAAAAAAATCAGTTTCTCTCTAATTTTGCTCACCCTAATTGATATAACAAATTAATTAAGCATAATTTAGTTAAAATAACTAAAAATTCACATTTTTATGAAACAATTTTTTTATTATAAAATGTATTTATTTATTTAGATAAATCCTATCTAGATGAGAGAGGAAATAGACTTTAAAGGAAGAAAGGGGGTGTTCCTAGTGGTTTAGAACCCATCACCCAAGGAAAATGAGGAAACAGAGATGAGCAGCTTGACGGCTACGATACTTTTGTGTTAATTTGATTTTATATATTTATAAAAAAATTCTAGTACGGGTGACGCACATCGCTGAACACCACTAACGCAATACAAATTAGAAGTAATAAAGAATAGGGCCTGAATATTCTACCGAAGCCCCGAACTTTCTAGCAAGTCTTCAATAGTTGGACTCCAACCAGTCACACAGCTTGCCCATACTGGATTCGGTTAGTTTGTTAGACTGGTTAGTTTGTTAGGCTATCTTATATAAATAGGTAGATTAGGTCAAAACCCAGGTTCACGTGATTTGTACCCATTATCAATATTTTCAGAAAATCAATAAAACACGTAGACCCATTCTCTCATCTCTGTAAATTCTAGGGCTCATCTTCCTTTTCCCTTTCCTCATTTTCTCGGATCTTCATTTGCGTTCAGTCTTCGTCACCGATCTTCCACTCGCCCGAGCTTCTTCAACATGGTATTAGAGTAATGGTTTCCACTACGATAGCTTTCTAGTAGACATTGTCGTTCGTGAGAAACAAATCTTCTTGCTCTAAAGCTCGAGATTGTTGGCGAACAAGTATGGTGACTCTGATCGAGTCCATTACGAATGAGTCGATTATGATTCACAGTGGTGATGATTCTATAGCTCAAATGTTCTCCAACAAGCGAATCAACGTCTATTTGGATGACTCAAACTTCCTCCTCTGGAAGCAACAAGTAATACTCACCATTCGAGACCTTATATTAGAGGAATTTATGGATCTGAAAACTTCGAAGCCTATCAAGATTATTCAGCGAGCAAGTGGAGAACGGATCGTGAATCTCAAATACATTAACTTCGTGAAGCAAGATAACTCCCTAGCGTTGTGGCTTCTGTCAACGGTAAGCTATGGTATTCTTCCTCAATTGGTTGGAGCAGATATGTCTACAAAACTATGGAGTGTCATTACCGATTTATTTTCAAAGATGTCGACAACGAAGGTGATGCACCTTCACTACAAGCTTGGATCGATGAAAAAAGAAGCGATGCGCATGCGGGAGTACACAGTCAAAATCAAATCGACTTTTGATTTACTGTCCTTATCTGGTCACAAGGTTTCAGAGGTCGAGCACAGTGCCAATAATTTAAATGGATTCCCGACTGAGTTTGCCTCGTTCGTTGCTGTAATCGCTGTGAGCTTAGAGCCATTTTCTCTAAAGAGAGTTGTGTCCCTACTAATTGATACAGAGTCTAGGCTTTCTGATCCGGTCGAGGTGCCAATTGGGATCAATCTATCCCAATATCAGTCTGTTGAATCTTTTGGCAGACCAGAATACACAAGGTCTTATGCTAGTCAAGATCGAGGTAGAGGCTAGAGAGCTGGTGTTGGTCGAATGGGTTATTCCCGAAGAAGGTCACAACACAATGACATCTATGTGGCAAGATAGGGCACATGGTGGACATCTGCTGGTATTAGTTTGATGAGGGCTCCAAAGATGTCACGTCACAGCAATCTCAACAATTCGATGCACCACTAGCCAACATTTTCCACTATCATTATGATACTCTTGAGCAGTGCTATGAGCAGTTTGTTAATTCTTCTACAGGAACATCGAGTGCAATAGAGAATCATCTCAAGTCAATTCGTTGACTACATCTAGTGTTGGGTTTGGCTCGGTATTGTGGTACCCTAACTCTAATGTGATATATCACGTCACTAACAGTAAGTCTACTATGAGCACAATTATGTGTTATAGTGGTCAGGGTAAAGTGCACTTGGGTGATGATACTTCCATCAGTATGGTTCATGTCGGACATTCTACTATACATGCATCTAGTCAAACTTAGATAGTTTATAGATTGCTTCATGTGCTCGACGTATCTCAAAATTTGCTATTGGTTTCTAGATGTGGTTTTGAAAATAAGGTCTTTTTTTTAGTATCATTCTACTTAATGTTATGTGAAGGATGAAAAACAGGGGCAATGCTGCTATGTGGCGTACAAGTATGTGGTTTATATTGTTTTCTTGTTCTATTAGTGCCCAATAATGTTTTGGTTCATCATACAACAATGAATAAAGACAATTCTCCCTATTGGATGTGGCACAAGTGGCTCAGACATCCTTCACCTGAAGTGCTCGATTTCACATTGAATAAAGCAGTCCACCTAGATAGAAAATCAGTTTATGAAGCATGTCAAATGGGTAAAGCACATGCCCTACCTTTTCAGCCGTTTACCATCGAGTATACAATTATATTTGAGCTCGTCGAGATGGATGTTTAGAGACCTGCTCCCATAATGTCTGGTGGTTTTTCTTATTATGTTCCTTTGTGGACATGTGTACGAGAAGATGTTAGACTTACTTACTAAGGATTCAAAGCGAAGTGTTGTTATTTTTTATGTGTTTCTTGCGTTAGTTAAAATTTAATTTTCTTTGGTTATTAAGGTTGTCTAAACCGATGGTGGGGGAGAGTTTCAAGCTTTAGTAAGTAAGTCGAGCGTGTTGGGAATTCAACATCATATAATGTGCCCCCATACGCCACAACAAAACGGTGTTGTGGAAAGAAAGCATCTCCAAATTATTAATACTATGTTGTGCCTTCTTGCTCGAGCCTCTTAAATATTGGTCACATGTTGTGTTGAGTTCTACATATATTATCAATCGACTACCATCACAATAATTTGTCCCCTTATGAGAAGTTAACTGTAAGAAAACCGAATTATGGTTTTTTTCCGGATATTTGGGTGTGCTTGCTACCCATATCTTTGACCTTACAATAAACACTAGATTAATTTCCAATCTCGTAAATTCATCTTCTTAGGATACTCACCAAAGCATCATGGGTACCAATGCCTTGACACTCGAGGTTGGAATTATGTTACTCAACATGTTAAATTTGATAAGTGTGTTTTCCATTTACAACGACTTCAGCTAAAGACCTACAGTCATTTTGACTCGATTCTGCACCAGTCCCTATTATTCCAGTTCCTAATGTGTGTACTGAGACTGAAGAACCTATTCTTGGTAGCGAGGCTTATACCACAGATGAACCTGTTGGTTCATCAAATCATTAAGATGAAGTTGGTCAGCCTGAAGGAGCTGATACTTTTCCACCAGCTGAAGGTGTTGATGCTAAAAAAATTGTTCAACATGAAGGAACAAATATTTCTCCGCGCACAGAAATTGATGTTGGTACTGATTGTTCACCATTTGAATGTGTATCAAGTGCTAGTTTTTCATCAGCATTTGACCAGCCTTCATATTCTAAAGATGCAAAAGCCGCTGACTGTCCTTTGGTTTCAAATGAGTTCCAAAGTGCAGTACTTGATGCTCGCGTAAAAGTGCCCTGCAATAGTGCAAGTGTACACGTCTCAAGTAATATAAGGATAAGGATATCGAGTATCGTCTCCATAGGGATTGAGCTAGCCTTTTGGTCTTACTTCCTCGCACTACAAAACAATTAAAGTAAAAACACAGATGAGTTGGGTTGTTTGAATAAACTAAAGTACTAAAACTAAAATAAGCTATAAGATAAAGTAAAGAGAAAATCAAGTTGAGAGAATGGGTCGGATTAGAATGCGTCATAGCATGGAATCCTATTAACTTGTTTTCGTTCTTGAATGCAACAACACAAAATTGTCGTGGCAGTAACCTAAGTCTCTGCCGCGACCGCAAAGGTTGAGTCTCTACCGCGACAATCTCTTGCTCTTGGGTAGATGCTCTTAAGGTTCGGCAAAGCATCCTTGAATGATTCCTTCTTATCTCTAAGCTCGAAATACTGTTGATGGATGAACTTTGACCATACCTCTCGGCGTAAACCAAAGACAAACACCAACCAACCACACGCTTCTCTTAGCCACTGAAACTCTTAACCTATCTCTAGGCCAAGTTAGTTAACACCTCGCGGGGTGAAAACTGTGTTGGAATGTGCCCAAAGACCTATCATATGATGATTGAATAGACATACTATTTTACTAGATTTATCAAGTAATGGCATTGCCGTTATTATCATTTGGTATGTTTCTGTGCATCAAACTAACCATTGGATAATAATGTCCATACAATAATACGATTATTGTTAAATAGAATCCTTAGTCGAATATTATTACGGGTATGGACAATGATAATATATAAAGACTAATATGTGGTTGATTGATAACAAGTGTTGTCATTGACATAGAGATGTCAAAATCAACACATAAGTATTTGTTAGAGAACAACATACTGGATTGACCCGCTATGAGCATGTTTCTTGGGTAATTATGTGACAGTCACAACATTGCTCATGATAAACATATGTATAATCCTCAGACTTGAGATCAACATGATTTCAACATAAAGATTTACATATTTTGACATAGTCAAACATGTGTCGTAACTGACTACATTATAAAGACTGATGATTGGATACGTGATGACCTATGTAGTGAAATATGGTTGATCAAGAAAGGATTTGTCCCTCCTACATAATGGGAGAAATATCTTCGACCACTTGATTGAGTGAGATTAGAAAATGCATGGCCATGCTCGAATATTATGATATGAGATATCATAGAGATTCGTTTATCATAATCTACTCAAGACATCAAGAAACACTAGATGGACAACGCAAGTGTGACTAACCCATGACTTGTGTTCATCAAAGATATAAAGGACAAAAGGATGAAATACATAAAGGAAGTTTATGCAGGAATTAGGAAAGTCAAACCATGACTTCATGCAACTTAGGTAGCAATGATGTATTGCTAGATGCCACTCATTGTTTGTAAAATTAGAACAATTTTAATTTTGCTGCTAACGTTGCATGAACCTACAAGGGTCACACCCTTCGAATGAAACGAACAAAAAAATTGGAAACCATACTCCCTATTTTAGGGTGGTTGCCGAAAATCCCCAATGGGATAGGGGAAATCGGCAACTCCCTTAAATGGGAATAATATTGGATAAATATTGTATTTATCAGATATTATTTAGAGTATGGAAAATATTTAGAGACTTAAATATTATAGAATAAGATTCTAGAAATTTAAGTATATATTTGGAATTTATATAATGTATATTTAATTCCAAGTTTATGTAGAATTAGATTCTACATAATTAAAAATATATATATATTTAATTTCAAGTCCCGGTAGAACCTCTGGTCGATTTCAAACTCCCTCAGGAATCCTTAGAGGGATTTCGACTTCTTCTCTAGAAGGTGTTCAAACCTGTCGAAATTTATCCCTAAGTGTTAGGGAGGCGGAAACTTTGTTCGTTTTGTTCGGGTGGACTCCGTAGAGGTCGTTGTGAACCTGTGACGATTCCGGTTTTACTTGACGTGGTTATTCCGACATACCATCGGTTTTCCAGTTTCCAGAGCTTTAAAAGGAAACTCTTCATCTTTTAACCCCGAATTCGTTCTTGTACATGGATTCTAGCTGGATTACATCGGATTTATTTTTCCGCTGCGCCACGAGGCGTGCCGACGTGACCCAACAGTGGTATCAGAGCCACTTGTATCATACGAATTCAGACTTAAATTCTTGGGTGATGTTTATGTATGAGATGCATGCTGTTTGATTCGATTTTGCTATTTATCGTTTATCGTATCACACCTAATAAAGACTTATTTCGTTTATCACTGAATGATTAAGAGTTAATCATAACTATGTTAGGTTGCTTCATGTTAAATGTTAACGTGTTGCGACTAATAGTTAGTCTAGAGAACAAGTAGTTGTTCGTAGTTTCATAGATTTATGAAATCTCTGAAAGGGCTTCTAATTTGATAAAAGTTATCAAACTATCTTTCACGGTGAATCCATAAGAGTTATGGTTAGACGTTATGAAAAATGCATGTCTAGGATTGGCATCATCAAAGACCTAATACTTAAGTGTGCCTAGTGCGCCACCTCTCTTTCATGTTGACCTATCTGGTGCATTTGTTCGTTAACGCAAATGGTTTATGAAACCTCGTGATCCTTCTTTGGCCCATTAACCGCAACATAAGGATAATCAATTTAAAACTCAGTAAACATGTCGTTACTTTGTTCGCACGATGTTTGAAATGCAGGTTTGATTGCACGGTGTTTGTTTTGCATGGTTATAGCCCATAGCCTTTATAGTTTTGGTTTTTATAAATATGGCTTGCGTGTCGTGCCTTTCTCTATCTTCTATTGTACTTCTCTTCTCATCTCACTCCCTCGCATGTAACGCGAGTTTCTGAAAATTGTAAATACTCATGGAGATAAAGCAAGGACCAATATAGCAGCGTGGTGGGCCTTCCTTGGTGGACCAACCGTTTCAAAAGCAGATTCTATCTTCAGTAGAATGGTCCTCCCATTGGCTTGGGACGGGTCGCCTTAGGTTAAGAAGCGCTATAATCATTGCATAATTATTTACCGCTTATATTTACCTTGTATGTGATGCAATGGGTGTTTTATAAGCATGGTTAAACATAGTTCTATTGATAGGATCAATGTTAAAATGATGAGATAATTAAATAAATCCCTGTAAAACCTACATTTGATTTTGATATAATTAGATATTTAAGGATCAATTTGAAAAACTTAAAATTGTTTTTGTAAGTCCCTTAATAAGTTTTAAATTACCAACTCTTTAAAACTGATTTGAAAAACTCAAACTCAAAATATTTTCTAAGTGTTCCAAGGCAAAACTATTGAAAAACGTTCAAGTGTATCGATACACTCCCAAACGTTCAGGTGTATCAATACACTCCCAAACTATTTAAATATAAGTCGGTTTAAATAATTTGACCGTTGGTGTCAGTTGGTTGGTAACCAAATTTAAAATGGTCGTCGACCCGTATCGATACGCTAAACCCTCGTACCGATACGGAAATCGACAGTGAGTTTAGTTGAGAAAAAGGTATCGATACGGCCTTTACCGTTTCGATACCCCGTACCGATATGCTTACGCGCGTATCGATACCCCTTATTTATTGCACACAACAGCTCTTTCTATTCTGAGACAGGTATCGATACACCTCCCCGCGTACTGATAAGCATAGCTGCAGAAGTGCATTTATGGTGGTAAGAGAGGGTTCCAACAGATCCATTTATGTTCCCAACCACCCAAACGACTAGAATTAATAGAGGAGGTATAAAATGAAGCTCTTTGAAGCTCAGCAACAATTATTCAACATTCAAGCATCATCAAAGCAAAAAATCCAAACCCTTGAGCTATTCAAAGTCATATTCTTGTACCCAACTCTATTGTCTTTCAATTGTCAAATTGTATTGTGAGTTTGGGGTTGTTGAAATTGTAATTGGGTAGACAATTATCCTTTGAGAGGAAACATTTGAGTTTACCAAATTCCTTCTTTGTATTTGAGTGGATTAAGCTTTGGGTAGAAAGCTTAATCGAAATTGTAAGGTTTCCTCCTCATTCAAGAAAAGAGGACGAATTCAATTAGTGAATTGTTTGAAAATCCTTAGTGGGAGCTAAGGTAATGGATGTAGAGTTCATTTGGGGAACTTGAACCACTATAACCCCTTGTGTCATTTTTATTTTCAATCTTTCTCTTCACCAAAATTTTAATTGCCAATTCACCCCCTCTTGGCCATTTGCAAGTGTTCGATCAACTCAACAATTGGTATCAGAGCTACACTCATTGGAAGGATTACAACCCTCTTGATTCGATTCTTGGAGAGTTTGATCAACAACAAGTTAAGCAATGGCATCCACCTCCAACTATGAGTCCCAATCCACCACCAAGCCACTATTCTTCAATGGGGATAACTATCCTTATTGGAAGAATAGAATGAGGCTCTTCATCAAGTCTACCGACTATATGGTGTGGGATGTAGTTGAAGAAGGTCCATACATTCCCATGAGAAGAGATGGAGAAAGGCTCGTCCCAAAGGTCAAAGCCGAAATGACCGATGACGAAAGAAGAAGGATGCAAGTGAATGACAAAGCTCTTCATGTAATATTTTGTGCACTTGGTCCGGATATCTACTCCAAGGTGTCTTCAATCGAAAATGCCAAGGAGGTTTGGGACACCCTCGAGACAACATATGAAGGAACTAGTGATGTCAAGGAGACAAAGATTGGGCTACTCAATCTAAGCTATGAGAACTTCAAGATGAATCCCAAAGAAAGTGTCTCCAAGGTGTTTGATCGGTTCTCGGTCATTTTCAACGGTTTGAAGGGTTTCGGTGAAATCATTCACGAAGACAAGCTAGTGAGAAAGTTGTTGTATTCTCTTCCGGAGTCATGGGATGTCAAGAGAACGGCCATTATTGAAGCTAGAGATTTGAAGACTCTCAAACTAGATGCTCTTGTTGGATCTCTACTCACACATGAGATTATGAGGAAGGGAAGAGAACAAGAGAAGAAGATAGTGGAGAAGAAGGAAGTTGAGAAGAAGAAAGTGGGAATCACACTAAAAGCTTCACAACAAGAAAGCGATTCTAGTGAGGATGAAGATGAGGAGATGACTATGTTGGCCAAACATTTTACTCGGTTTATGAAGTCAAATCGTGGAAGAAAATTCATTAGAAAGGGAGACTTCAAGAGTAAAAGCAAGGAAGAGGAGAATGACCAAATCACTTGTTATGAATGCAAGAAACCGTATCACATCCGTTCCGAGTGTCCTCAATTGAAAAAGAAAAGCTTTGGGAATAAGAACAAGCTCAAAGCACAAATTGCTACTTGGAGTGACGATGAGTCATCCGAGGAAGAGGAGGAAGTGGCCAACCTATGTCTCATGGCCATCGATGATGAACCTAAGGTAAACTCTAACCCATCCAATTTCGATTTTTCTATTGAGGAACTTCAAGATGCTTATGATGAATTGCAAGAAGTGTATGATGAGTTAGTAGGAAAATACAAAGAGTCCATTTTCAAAAAGAAGAAAACAATTTCCGATTTAAACATTCAAAATGAGACATTTTCAAAAGCTAACTCCGAATTGGAAAAGAAGGTTTTGTTTTTAGTTAATCTTTCAAATGATCTTAAAACTAAAAATCTTGAACTTGAAAAACTTCTTTCCGATTTTCAAGATTATCACACAAAGGAAGTGGATAATCTTAAAACATCTTTTGCTATTGGGAAAAATAATTTTGAAAAAGGAAATCATTCTAAATCCCAATATGTAAAAAGAAAACCTTTTGTACCTAAACAAATAAATTTTAATAAGCAAGCTAGAGGTCAAAGAGTTAGGAGTGTTTGGGTTCCTAAAGAACTCATTATTTCTAATGATATGAATGCTATTGCTTCTTGGATTCCTAAGGGAACCAAATTGTTGAAGGCTAACACTCATGGACCCAAAATGATTTGGGTACCAAAAACCAAGGCCTAATTTCTTTGTTTGTAGGGGGAGCATTGCTACAAGGCTAAAGCTTCAAGCAAAAATTCTTGGTACCTTGATAGTGGATGCTCAAGATACATGATCGGTGACAAGAGTCGATTTGTGGAACTAAAGCCTAAAGGTGGTGGAGTGGTAACTTTTGGTGACAACTTCAAAGGCCACATTGAAGGAATATGCTCCATTGGTAATCACTCTTCTATTTTCATTGAAAATGTTTTGTATGTCAACGGTCTTAAGCATAATTTGTTGAGTATTAGTCAATTGTGTGACAAGGGTTTTAATGTTATATTTGATAAAAGTGGTTGCAAAATTGTAAACATGAAAACAAATCAACTAATACTCATTGGTCATCACATAGGGAACATTTACATGGTGCATCTAGAAGACATTCATTCATCACATACATGCTTAGTTGCACATGATGAACATGACTCATTGCTATGGCATAGAAAATTAGGACATGCTAGCATGAGTGTCTTAGAAAAATTAATTTCCCTTAATCTAGTTAGAGGTTTACCCAAACTTAAATTTTCAAATGATAAAATTTGTGATGCATGTTCAAAGGGTAAACAACATAGAAGTTCTTTTAAATCCATAAATGACGTCTCTACTAGTAGATGTTTACAATTGATTCACATGGATCTCTTTGGGCCAATTAGAACAATGAGCTTGGGTGGAAAATCATATGATTTTGTGCTTGTAGATGACTACTCTAGGTATACTTGGGTTCTATTCTTAAGTACAAAGGATGCGGCTTTAGAAAAATTCATCACATTTTCTAAAATAACTCAAAATGATCTTGAACTTAAAATTTCTCACATTAGAAGTGATCATGGAACCGGATTTCAAACTCTAGGTTTCGATGAGTTTTTAAATGAAAATGGGATTAGCCACAATTTTTCCACACCACGCACTCCTCAACAAAATGGGGTAGTTGAGAGGAAAAATCGAACTTTAGAAGAAATGGCTAGAACCATGCTTTGCGAAAATAATTTAACTAAATATTTTTGGGTGGAAGCCACAAACATCGTTTGCTATATTATAAATCGAGTAATGATTAGGCCAATTTTGAAGAAAACACCTTACGAGATTTTAAAATCTAAGAAGCCTAACATTAGCTATTTTCACCCTTTTGGTTGCAAGTGTTTTGTTTTGAATAATGGTAAAGAAAACTTAGGTAAATTTGATGCTAAAAGTGATGAAGCTATTTTCTTAGGGTATTCTTTAAACTCTAAAGCCTATCGTGTATTTAATAAAAGAACTCTAGTTGTTGAAGAGTCAATACATGTTGTTTTCTATGATAACCTCCTTTCGAGGAAGGAATCTTGTGATGATGATCATGTAGGAATCATTGATGCCATTGATGAAGAACAAACGTCAAAGGTGGATGAGATTCCAACCAAAGATGAGGATTCACAAGATCCACCTCTTGAAGCCTTAAAGGACTTGGCTCTTGAGGAAAGGGAGGTGTCCTTGTAACACCCTAAATAAAAAAAAATAAAATAAAGATGAAATAAATGAAAATGGAATGGAAATGAAAATCCTAGTTGGAGGTTGGGGGATTCGATCCCGCGACCTCATGGTTTTAGGCTAGTAACCCAACCATCTGAGCTAGGCAGCTTCTAATGTCTAAAGCTCCCCAATGTCTTTTTGAACATTTTGGTGGAGTACCTAAAATAATTAAAACACCATCTGACTCTCCACCTTCGGGAGAGACCATTCGAACCAAATGAGATCTGGAATGTTTCAAAAAAAAAAAAAGAAGAGGGAAGCTCTCACCTAACCCTCATCGTCTCAGCTCCGATCTGCGCCACCGCCGGGCTGTGGCGTTCACCGCCACCACCACTGGCTTCCCCGTCGAGCCCCGACCAAAACCGTGGTCGCCACTCGCACCGTCGCCGCTTAAATCGTCGGCAATCGAAGAGAGTGCTCGTTCGAAACCCTTGGTTTGCCGCCCCTGTTTTCGTCCGATTCCGGCCGCCTCAGCCGTCTGTGCGCGACACCGCTGCTGTCGGCATGTAGATTGTCTCACTCCGGTCATTTTGCCTCTGAGCACGCGCGTTGTCGAGCTGCTAATGCCGGCGAGAGCTTGATTGAAGGTTTGATATAACAAACCCTAATCGTCGTCGGTCTTCCTTCATTTTTCCGACGATGACGCCGTTGCCTCATGTTGTCGTTGGTACGGCTGAGCTCACCGTGTGGAGGGGAACAAAACCCCCTTATTCGATCATTCGATCGACGCCGGCGAAGCCTTCATCGGAGCTACGTGGATTTTCGTCGGTTCGCCTCTGATTTTGATATTTCCGGTAAGGTTCCGACGATTTTGTGAATAATCGGGTGCTTAGATTTAAGCCCATGTTCTGATCTGTATGTTTCCAACAGAAATGGTGCATTTCGGGCTTCCGGCGACCATTCCGGCCACCAGAAAATTTTGGGTAAGTGAACCCGGTCCAAATCGGTCTAAACCGGTTGGGCCGATTGAACCGGTCATTTTGGTCCGACCCGACCCGACCCGTTCGACCCGACCCGTCCGACCCGACCCGTCAACTCGAGTCAACTCGTCCGAGTCAACCGAGTCAACTCGTCCGAGTCAACTCGTCCGAGTCAGCCTGAGTCAACTCAGTTGACTGCTGATTTCATGCTGACGTCAGCATTGACTCTGAAAGGTTGACCGTTGACTTGATGACGTCAGCGTTGACCGTTGACTTTGACCAAAAAGTCAAATTTTTCGAAAAGCCCTATTTTATGTTCTTCGACGTCCTGAGTCCGATTTTGAAGCCCGTTTTGCAAAATTCTGACCCGAAGGCCTCCGAATCTGACCTTGAACCCGAAAGTGTTTAATTTTGTTAAGAGCTCTATGGATAAGAACTGAAATGTTAAATTTGTGTTTTTGAAGGTATGCAAGTATCTCGGTATTCGAAATATCATGGGACATCCAGTCTGGATTCTAATGCGATCGAATGTAGTATCAGGAGTCAACCAGTATAACTCGGAACTAAGGTAATACATTACTACCTCTTGTATGCTTTATGTACATGTTGATACCTGGTTAAAGCATGCATGCTTATGATATGTGTTTTGTGAAATCTGCTTAAGCTGAATTCGATACGAAAAATAAGTATGAGATGTTGGATATGAAATTACGAAAATGCCCTTGGAGCATAAGTATGACTAAACTACCCCTCTGATAAAAGAAATGAACTAAAATCTGCATTTCGACCTGATTATGTAATTTACACCACCCAAGATGTATGTTTTAATGAAAAGACTTCGGCATTAATATGCAATTCGTGTGATACAAACTTGGATAATCCCTCAACTATGTATAACACATGAATGAGAATCCTCTGGAAATATTGTTGAAATCCTAAGTCGATCCCTATGATAGCAATGCGTGAATTATATAAGAATAACGTTATACCCTCAAGTTCTGTAACGAATGAATCGTCTATAAAGAGGCGGAGAGTTATGACGACTTAATTTCGTTTGAATACGTGAATGATGAAGGTACCAAATGATAATTCAGAAAGAAATGGTGGATTTATTCCAATTTCCAAAATGACTGAAAAGCCCTCTTGAGCTAAATATACAGATATGCATTTGATGAAATTCTGAGATTTTATTAAGACTTTAAGGGCTAAAGCGCCCCTAAGTGTTAGGAATCACACTCATGTACGATAATCACTCCTGATTTTAAAATAAGGTTGAGGTATGTTAATTCGGATGGTTTTGGAGGCTCGATAAACTTCTGGAAATATTAAATATTATGAATCGTCATATCATCATTAACGGGCTAAATTACGAAAATCATCCCTGATAGTTAAATGACCAAGATGCCCTCGTTGGCCCAAGTAATCAAAATAGCTCTGAATGTATCCGATACCGTGAAGAATCTTGACATAGAAATCTCTGAATGCTTGGTTGGAAATTTGATGAGCAAGCAGAATTCCCGAGCCACTGTTTATGCCTTGTTGGTATAAATTACCAAAATGTCCGTGTATGATAAAATGACTATAATGCCCTTGTAAGCCTAAATGATTGAATCACTCGGGATATGCCAAAGCTCTCAAAGATCTTGGTATATCATCTCCTGAATATCCGGGTTAAACCGTTAGTATGAACCCCTCCTAATAGGGGCCACGTTTCAGAAATCCGTTCAAATCGCCACAAGTTCAATATGTCTCATTCCGTAAATGTCAAGCATCTCTGAGAAATGATCTGTCACATCTAGTGTGTTCCATGTATGCTATATTCTGTTTGATGGATTGTATAATGATTTGATCATGAATGATATTGTATATGTTTGCTCATTTGTTTACTTGTTATGTGGTTGCTTGACCTATGATGGAACAATCTGTTTGCATGATGAATACTGAAATGTCTGCTCTGTAATAGTATGCCCAATTATCAGTCAAAAGCATGAAATCTTCCGTTTCTGATGTTATAAGTAAAATATCTGTCACATATATTCTGTTAACCATGTCTGGAAATCTGAACATTGATTCTGTCTGGGGTATACTGTTGGGTTATGATATGAAGTCTCTGTCGGTACAGCCCTGATCAAGCTGGTAAATCCTTATGGACTCAAGGTCTCCCCTTGAGTGGCACCTACGCCCATCGGGCCTAGGGTAAGTCCTTATGGACCTAAGGCACCCCCTTAGGTGGCACCTACGCCCATTGGGCCTAGGGTAAGTCCTTATGGACTCAAGGTCTCCCCTTGAGTGGCACCTACGCCCATCGGGCCTAGGGTAAGTCCTTATGGACCTAAGGCACCCCCTTAGGTGGCACCTACGCCCATCGGGCCTAGGGTAAGTCCTTATGGATGCAGTTCTGGGGGACTGCATATTGGTGTAAGGTTGGAGGGTATTTCTTGTAAACTTCAGTATAAACATTGGACATTTGCATCTAATCTGTTATGTGCTCATATGATATAATGCTAGGTACTTATGTATGTTGATCTATACTTATGTATGTTGATCTGTACTTATGTATGTTGATATGTACTTATAAGAACACACTAGACGCCAAACTCTCTGATTCCTACCTCGTATATTATCAGCCTATATAATTTCCATCTAATTCTCAAGGTCTGATTAAAGAACAAATACCATTATTCTTGAGTATGTTGAAACCTCGAAATAGTAGAACAACGTTACCCTGAAATTACGAAAAGGGAAAAGAGAACTGTCACTTCTTGGATCATCATGAAATTGTTATGCTTACCATATGTCTGCATGAGCTTATAGCATCTTTTGGTAGTTCTGTATTACTGAGCTTTCCCAAGCTCATGTTGTTTTTTTACCATCTCAGGATTAAAAGATCAGACAAGTTACACCTATCAACGTCGGTATGGGAGTTTCTTCGGCTCGTCAAGGAGTATGGTATCTGTGTAAATAGGGGGCATGTGTGTCGTGTTTGTATTATACAAATGAGTCTGAAACTATTTTTCGCAATTGGTATTATGATTGTTTTATCATTTCGAACGATTTCTTCTGAAATTGTATTTTAAATCAGATATTTATTTTATGGTTTTAAAGGTTTAATCATATGTTTATTTGAAATTTTTCTGTGGGTCGCTCTTGTGACCCTAATGTGACTTCCTAGGATCCGTGAAACGCATAGGCGGGTCTAGGGGGTTACAGTCCTACCCAAGGGAGTTAAACTATGTCAAAGGTGGTGAAATCTTGGGTGATCCATCCAAGGGGGTAACTACTAGATCCTCTCTCAAATTAATGAATCATGTTGCATTTCTTTCATGCATTGAGCCTAAGAATATTAAAGAAGCTTTAAAAGATGATTTTTGGATTTTGGCCATGCAAGAGGAATTAAATCAATTTGAGAGGAGTAATGTTAGGACATTAGTTGAAAGGCCTAATGATCAATCTACTATAGGAACAAAATGAGTTTTTAGGAATAAATTAGATGAAAGTGGTAATATAGTGAGAAACAAGTCTAGGCTTGTTGCTCAAGGCTATACACAAGAAGAGGGAATTGATTTTGATAAGACTTATGCACCCGTAGCTAGAATGGAAGCTATTAGGATGTTGCTTGCATTTGCATGTTACCATAATTTCAAGCCTTTTCAAATGGATGTTAAAAGTGCCTTTTTAAATGGTTTTATAAATGAAGAGGTGTATGTTGAACAACCACCGGGTTTTGAGGATTCAAAATTTCCAAACCATGTGTTTAAATTAACAAAAGCTCTCTATGGTTTAAAACAAGCTCCTAGAGCTTGGTATGAGAGACTTTTAAATTTCTTAATTGAAAAGGGTTTTGAAAAAGGAAAGGTGGATACAACTCTCTTCATAAAAAGATAAAAAAAATGACATCTTAGTAGTTCAAATTTATGTTGATGATATCATTTTTGGTTCAACTAATGAGTGTTATTGTAAAGAATTTTCTAAGCTAATGCAAGGTGAGTTAGAGATGAGCATGATGGAGGAGCTCTCATTCTTTTTGGGACTCCAAATCAAACAAAGGAAGGATGGCACCTTCATAAATCAAGCTAAGTACGTGAATGATATGCTCAAAAAGTTTGGCTTGGAGAATGCAAAGCCTCAAGCCACTCCTATGAGTTCTTCCATAAAGCTTGACAAGGATGAAGGAGGTAAGTGTGTTGATTCTAAGCTTTATAGATCCATGATAGGTTCTTTGCTTTACCTTACCGCAAGTAGACCGGATATCATGTTTAGTGTTTTCTTGTGTGCTAGATTTCAAGCTAGTCCTAGAGAATCACACTTAGTTGCCATTAAGAGAATATTTAGATACCTTAGAGACACACCTACTTTAGGCCTTTGGTATCCTAAAGATTCTTCCTTTAGCCTTCATGCTTATTCGGATGCGGATTATGGGGGATGTAAGATAGATATGAAAAGTACTTCCGGGACATGCCAAATCTTAGGTAGTATGCTCGTATCTTGGTTCTCTAAGAAGCAAAATAGTGTAGCCTTATCTACTACCGAAGCGGAGTACATATCCTTAGGGAGTTGTTGTGCTCAAGTCCTTTGGATGAAGCAACAACTCTTAGATTATGGTGTTGAAGTAGAAACCATACCCCTTAAGTGTGACAACAGAAGTGCCATTTGTCTTACTAAAAATCCCATCCAACAATCTAGAACTAAACATATAGAAATTCGACATCATTTCATTAGAGATCATGTTTTGAAAAATGATGTTGTTATAGAATATGTTGATACCTTTAACCAATTAGCGGATATATTTACAAAACCTTTAGATAAAGAGCGTTTTTGGTCCCTTAGGAGAGAGTTAGGTTTAGCTTGCCTATCTTGACCTTTTAGGACCTCTTTGTGCTTAAAAATGCTTGATTTTGTGAAATTGCATGTTTATATGTTGTAACTCTTGAAAATATCCATGCCTATAGTTAAGGGGAGTATGCTTCCATTAAAATATGCTTAGAACTGCTCATTCATCATTTGCATACTTTTAGGAGATGTTAAATTCGAGCCTATGGTTGTTCTTAGAACCAAATATGCATTTCTGGGCATACGATATCGATACGGATCTACGCGTATCGATACGTTTTCTTCATTCAGTTTCCCAGAATTTATTTCGCTTACACGGGTATCGATACGATTAAACCTGTATCGATACGGGTCGTTTCGATACGGACCTCATCCGTTTCAATACGACTCTCCAACGGGAATTTTTGCGGAAATGACGATTTTACCCCCGTATCGATACACCCTCAGGCGTATCGATACTCGATTGCGCTGACAACTTTAAATTTGGCTTTTAATGTGTTCAACTTTTACCAAAATTAAAACTCTTCAAAACCTAAAAACCCTAGCCGTTTTTGCCTATAAAAGGGCTCTTCCTCCTTCATATTTTTCACACCTCAACTCAAATCTAAAAGAGTTTTTCAATCCAGCAAAGCTTTGAGCTCTCTCTCATCACAATTGTGCTAGACTTTTCTTCAATCTCTCAAGTTTCTATCAAGGTAATCTTTTATTTCTTTTTCTTTTTCAATTTATTTTTGTTTTGTTTTGTTGTTTTATTTCATTTTTTTTAAAACTTTTGTTCTTCAAAATTTTTCTTCAAATTTTTCTTAAATTTTTTTTACCTTGATTTTCACTCAAAATTGAAGAAATCCTTTTTCTTAATTTCTCTTTTAGATCTTGGCACCAAAGGAACCATAGAGGAAGCGTACAAGGGTTTCTCAAACCGGTGAATCATCCACCCTTGGAGCGATTGCTCGTCCGAACTATACTACCATCTATGATCAATCCTTTGAAAGTCCCACGGGTCTAACTTATTTTCGTCAATTCGAGAATTATAAGATTCGTGCTGAAAGGGTAATATCCATTCCTTTTCTCGACTCCCAGCGTTTTAAGTTTGAATATTTTCCTTTGTTTTGTCGTTGGAACTTCATGGATTTCATATCTATTCCCAGTTTTTATTATCGCCTTTTGGTTTTGATTTTCTACACTAATGCCAAATGTATTACTCGTAATGGGGAAGTTGTTGCCATTAGCTCTTATCTCATGGGGAAGAAAATCATCCTCGATGTCAAATCCATTTGTGAAGTTTTTAAATTAGAGGATGAAGGCATTGATGATGAGCATGCTTTGGGGCATGTTTTTAGTGGATCCGTCACCGCCCTAAATGCTCAAGACCGGATCTTACATTTGATGGTGTCTTGGTGGTTTCGTCCCTCCGGAGGAAAATATTCCACCATCCGTCAAGTGGATGATTTTTGGATCCGTTGCTTCCGTGAGCGAAAGTGCCCAAATCTTGCTCGACTCATGTTCGCGGAGATCGTCTACCTTGTGCAAAATCGTTACACAACTGTCGTCACCTCCTTTACATATGGTACGGCCTTAAGGTATTTCTTTGTTAAAAAGGATATTGATTGCTCTTTTGACTACCCAACTCCCCTCAGCGATCCCATTGATGAGCGATCTCTTGCACGGGCAAAGTTCCAATATTTTAATGGTGAATGGGTACGTCTTGCCGAGCTACCACCCGAGGCCGCCGCCGTATTTGAAGAACCTCAAGCTCCTCAAGCTCCTAAAGTCCCACAACCTTCCATGGATGCTCTCATGACTTACCTCAATGAGCAATTTACCGGGTTGCGCACGGACATGAACACTCGTCTTACTTCCCTTGAAACAACTTTTAATACAAGGATGACGAGTATGGGGAATCGCCTCACATCCCTTGAAAGCGGTCACAATTCTTTGAATATTTCCATCGCCGCTTTCTATGATGAGTGGCGCAATAGCCTGCGGGATAATGAGCCAATGGGAGTTGATGATGAAGATGATGAAGACGACGAAGACAATGCCTAGACGTTTCTTCTTGCATCTCATGCATATCATTTAGGATTTTCTATTTTATGCACCGTTGCTTTATGTTCTTAGGACTAAGTTTGTTATTAAACCTATGCTTTGATTTTCTGCTTTTGTTTGGATTTTAAGGATTGATGATATGATGAATAATATAAGTGTTGCTTATTTATACCTTTGCCTATGTTTATGCACTTAATTGTCTCAATATTTTTTATCTAACAAAAAGGGGGAGAGAAACTAGCTCAACACTTCAAATATTTTGATTTTAACTCAAAGGTTACCAAGCTTATATTAAGGGGGAGTTAACTTTGTAAAGTTTTTCAAAATATCAAAAATTTTAAGTTTTAGTTTTGTTATATTAAAAAGGGGGAGATTGTAAAACCTATGTTTGATTTTGATATAATTAGATCTTTAAGGATCAATTTGAAAAAACTTAAAATTGTTTTTGTAAGTCCCTTAATAAGTTTTAAATCACCAACTCTTTAAAACTGATTTGAAAAACTCAAACTCAAAATATTTTCTAAGTGTTCCAAGGCCAAACTATTGAAAAACGTTCAGGTGTATCGATACACTCCCAAGCGCATCGATACCTTTTTGCCAAAGTTGGCTACTGGAGGAACACGTATCGATACGATAAACCCTCGTATCGATACGCCCCTGTGTAAAAGCCTAAAGAGTTTGAATGGTGTACCGATACGGCAAACCCTCGTATCGATACGGCCTTAATATATTTTTAAATATAAGTCGGTTTAAATAATTTGACCATTGGTGTCAGTTGGTTGGTAACCAAATTTTAAATGGTCGTTGACCTGTATTGATACGCTAAACCCTCGTACTGATACGGAAATCGATAGTGAGTTTAGTTGGGAAAAAGGTATCGATACGGCCTTTATCGTTTCGATACCCCGTACCGATACACTTACGCGCGTATCGATACCCTTTATTTGTTGCACACAACAGCTCTTTCTTTTCTGAGACAGGTATCGATACACCTCCCCGCGTACCGATATGCATAGCTGCAGAAGTGCATTTATGGTGGTAAGAGAGGGTTCCAACGGCTCCATTTATGTTCCCAACCACCCAAACGGCTAGAATTAATAGAGGAGGTATAAAATGAAGCTCTTTGAAGCTATGCAACAGTTATTCAACATTCAAGCATCATCAAAGCAAAAAATCCAAACCCTTGAGCTATTCAAAGTCATATTCTTGTACCCAACTCTATTGTCTTTCAATTGTCAAATTGTATTGTGAGTTTGGGGTTGTTGAAATTGTAATTGGGTAGACAATTATCCTTTGAGAGGAAACATTTGAGTTTACCAAATTCCTTCTTTGTATTTGAGTGGATTAAGCTTTGGGTAGAAAGCTTAATCGAAATTGTAAGGTTTCCTCCTCATCCAAGAAAAGGGGACGAATTCAATTAGTGAATTGTTTGAAAATCCTTAGTGGGAGCTAAGGTAGTGGATGTAGAGTTCATTTGGAGAACTTGAACCACTATAACCCCTTGTGTCATTTTTATTTTCAATCTTTCTCTTCACCAAAATTTTAATTACCAATTCACCCCCCTCTTGGCCATTTGCAAGTTTTCGATCAACTCAACAATCCCTCACTATAAATCTAAGTCTGTTTTAACCATCCAATATTTACCCTCGTTAAAGCTTCGATCGATATATGCGAGCTTTGCCAAAGCAATGTCACATTTATCTATCTTAGTTAAACGCGAAGAATAAGCTAGTGATATTCGCCGGTTGAGATATTGGTATTGACTTAGCTGGGTTGTTCTAATAGGATTTGAAAACCTAGTGGTTAAAAGTTTTGGTTAATCATAAGGTGATTTAAGGAACAAGAGTTTTTTGCCAAAAGATGAGGAATTACATGAGATGTAATTAGTAAGGTGTTACTTACCTAAATAACCATTTCCTAAAAGACTGGCCAAAGCTGATTTGGGAATGGTGAAATACGGATCCTCACTCACTAGAAAAACTATCGAAACGTTTTTTCGAAATTAAAACTAGAGGGTTTTTAATTTTGAAGAAAATAGTGGGAGTAAATTTATAGTAAAAATCTATCTATATATTTTAAAATTTAGTAAAACTTATGTAGCATATTTTCTTTGTTGTAGAATTAATGGCAAATAATACTCTATCTCTGCAATCTATCCTTGAGAAGGATAAGCTCAATGGCATAAACGTCCTTGACTGGTTCCGCAATTTGAGAATTGTTCTCAAACAGGAAAAAGAAGGAATATTTCATTGAAGAACTTGTTCCTGATGAACCGGTTGCCACTGCTTCCAGAGCTGACAAAGACAAGTTTAAGAAATACATGGACGACATTCTGGATGTCGGTTGTCTTATGCTTGCCTCCATGACCCCTGAGCTTCAGAAGCAACATGAGGACACGGTAGCTTATGATATGATTCAAAATCTCAAGGAGATTTATGAAGGGCAAGCTCGTCAAGAGAGGTACTAGACCTCTAAAGCTCTGTTTCAATGCAAGATGAGTGAGGGATCTCCCGTAGGAGCTCACATCATCAAAATGATGGGCTACATCCAAACGTTGGAGAAGCTCGACTTTCCGCTGAAAGACGAATTAGCTACTGATGTCATCCTGCAATCGTTGTCGGATAGTTTCAATCAGTTCGTCCTTAAATTCAATATGAATGAAATTAACAAGACGCTGCCACAATTGCTCGGCATGTTGAGAACTGCTGAAATCAACCTGAAGAAGGTAGGACATAAACCTGTTCTGATGGTCCGTAAGGGCAAGAAGAAAGGTAAATCGGCGGTAAAGTCAAAAGGTGATGGTAAGACCAAAACCGATGGAAATGAGGCATTGAAACCTAAGAAGGGAATCAAGAAGGATGGAAAATGTTTCCATTGCGGCAAGACCATACATTGGAAGAGAAACTACCCCACACACCTACAAGAAGTTAAGAAAGCAAAAACGAGTGAGGCTTCAACCTCAGAGGCTTCTAAAGAGAAGACATCAGAATAGACATGGACCTGCGAATGGAAATAAAGCAAGAGTTGCTACATCATCCATTAGGACATGTGTTTTTTCTTAAATAGATTTCTTTTAGTTTTTAAGATTATTATTTTGTGCCTAAGTTTTAGTTATCTTGTAAGGACAAGATATTTTTAATTTTGAGATTATTTAAATAAATGTTATTTTTTTAATCTCTTATGGCACAACGAATCAATGATCTATAAACTAATCAAATCAATAATATTTATAAGATAAACAAAATGACTAATCTCAAACTCATAAAAGGTATTAAGGTAATTTGATGAGATCAAATTCAAGAATATTTAAAGTTTGATGAGCTTTCAAAGAATATAGGATTGTCCCATAATTAAATCCCACAAGTGGAACGAAAAGTCTTTGAAAGAGAATCAAACATGTTAGACATGTTTTGATTCAGAACAAGTCATTTTCGACTTCTTTACACACTAGAAAAACAACTCCCATGCTTAATCGTGTTTTTTTTTTGAAACGTCATATAAGATATGGACTAAGAATTGTTCTAGAATACCTTTGAAGTTTTAAGGTTACTTACATGTTAAAATGTTTACAAAGTTCTAACCTTAAAAACTCAATTTGTTGTTTATCCTAATGAGAACAAAACGTTTGTTTCTCAAACGTGAGTTTATCTTGAAAGAGATTAATTCTCACAAAGGGATATTATTTCTTCAATTTTAACGAGAACAAAATATTTGTTGCTCAAACGATAGTTTATCTCGAAAGAGAATACTTATCACTAAGGGATTTCATTTTTCAATGAGAACAAAATGTTTGTTGCTCAAACGAGAGTTTCTCTCGAAAGAGATTACCTCTCACAAAAGAAAAATGGAATTTGGAATGTGAAAAAATTTTAGACAACAAATTTATGAACCAAAGATTGAGAATGTTCCACAAATGATCAAGAAACATTGGAACAAAACACAACCATTGTGTTGATCCTTAAAGAATACCATATACTTGAGAAATATGAATTTCTCACTATCTGTACATGGAAACACTCTTCTTTTCGGATCAAGATAAAGACTAGGTCTTATCAGAAAGCAATGGTGAGCCCAAAATTCAAGAAATGGCTAATAGCCATGAGATATGAGATGGAATCCATGTCTAAAACCAAGTATATACTCAGGTTACCTAAAAGGGTAAAACCTAAGAGGTATGGATGAGTTTTTCAAAAAGGAAAAACTGACATGGATGATAAAACATACAAAGGATGATTCGTCGCTAAAAGGTTTCGACAGACTTCATAGTATAGACTATGATAAAGCATCTTCCTTGTAGCTATGTTTAATCCATCTTAATCTCACTTGCAAGCAGTTACATACGATGATTATGAAATCAAATAAAGGAATGTCAAAACCGCTTTCCTAAGGGAAAAACTTGAAACAAATGTGTACATGACACATCCAGAAGGTTTTGTCACTCCAGTAAAACACTTGGAAGGTATTTAAGCTACAAAGGTCTATCCATAGACTAAGGCAAGCTTCTCAAAATTGGGATATTCGTTTCAGAAGATATCTAGAAACAAAGGGGAGTCTTGTTTTCAAAAAGAGCTAGTGGGAGCATAGTTACTTTCCTAAGTATTGTATGTAGATGGCATACTCATCAAAAAGAACTAAAGATCGCAATCCGTTTTGCATTAATAAAAGATATTGCGAGTTAGATACATGAGATAGTATCTAACTCTACAACATAGGTTGAATGTATTACAATCGACATAGCAATAAAGAAGGATGTTTGGATCTAAAGGGTTCACTTCTGAACTAAGGGTTGTTCCCAGCATATTAGATGCTACATAACTCTATTATGATGGAACCTTTGCGTAAGCAAATAAAACCCAGATCTCATCAATAAATCCAAACATATTCTAAAGTTCTTACATCTTGGAGATGTGAAAGTATGCAACATACACACAAAGTTGATAACTTTGTCAACTCCCTGACAAAGCTTTTGACACAGCATAAGCATATCAATTACACTAAGCCATATGGTATTAGATACGAGAATGATTGGTCTTAGTGCTAGTGGGAGATTGTTGGAGTATGCACAAAGACCAATCATATGATGATTGAATAGACATACTATTTTACTAGATTTATCAAGTAATGACATTGCCGTTATTATCATTTGGTATGTTTTCTATGCATCAAACTAACCATTGGATAATAATGTCCATACAATAATACGATTATTGTTAAATAGAATCCTTAGTCGAATAATATTACGGGTATGGACAATGATAATATATAAAGACTAATATGTGGTTGATTGATAACAAGTGTTGTCATTGACATAGAGATGTCAAAATCAACACATGAGTATTTGTTAGAGAACAACATACTAGATTGACCCGCTATGAGCATGTTTCTTGGGTAATTATGTGACAATCACAACATTGCTCATGATAAACATATGTATAATCCTCAGACTTGAGATCAACATGATTTCAAAATAAATATTTATGTATTTTGACATAGTCAAACGCGTGTCGTAACTGACTACATTATAAAGACTGATGATTAGATATGTGATGACCTATGTAGTGAAATATGGTTCATCAAGAAAAGATTTGTCCCTCCTACATAATGGGAGAAATATCTTCGGCCACTTGATTGAGTGAGATTAGAAAATGCATGGCCGTGCTCGAATATTATGATATGAGATATCATAGAGATTCGTTTATCATAATCTACTCAAGACATCAAGAAACACTAGATGGACAACACAAGTGTGACTAACCCATGACTTGTGTTCATCAAAGATATAAAGGACAAATGGATGAAATACATAAAGGAAGTTTATTTAGGAATTAGGAAAGTCAAACCATGACTTCATGCAACTTAGGTAGCAATGATGTATTGCTAGATGCCACTCATTGCTTGTAAAATTAGAATAGTTCTAATTTTGCTGCTAACATTGCATGAACCTACAAAGGTCACACCCTTCGAATGAAACGAACAAAAAAATTGGAAACCATACTCCCTATTTTAGGGAGGTTGCCGAAAATCCCTTATAGGATAGGGGAAATCGGCAACTCCCTTAAATGGGAATAATATTGGATAAATATTGTATTTATCAGATATTATTTAGAGTATGGAAAATATTTAGAGACTTAAATATTATAGAATAAGATTCTAGAAATTCAAAAATATATATTTGGAATTTATATAATGTATATGTAATTCCAAGTTTATGTAGAATTAGATTCTACATAATTAAAAATATATATTTAAATCCAAGTAAAGATAGTATGAGATTCTATATAATAAAAAATATATATTTGGATTAAATATAGTGTATATTTAAATCCATGTTTTGTGTAGAATAAGATTCTACATAATTATATATATATATATATATAATTCATTTAATATTATTAAATATAATGTATATTTAATATAAATCAATTTCAAGTAGAATTAGATTCTATGAATTTTGGTTGAACTTGGATTTAAGGAATTCAACTAGAATTAAGTCTCTGAATACGATTTAAAGGGACAAGGGCTAGCAACCAAATCATCCCTATTCCTCCTTTCAAATTTCGACATATCCCTGGGAATTCCCCTCTGGAATTTTCGACAAGTCCCATATTTCTTCTAAGAAGTTGTTCGATGTTTTTCTGGTGTTCCTCTTGCCCCCTGGAAAATTCCTGGCGATTTCCTAGTTCGAATCCAAGTCCCGGTAGAACCCCTGGTCGATTTCAGACTCCCTTAGGAATCATTGGAGGGATTTTGACTTCTCCCTAGAAGGTGTTCAAACCTGTCGAAATTTATCCCTAAGTGTTAGGGAGGCGGAAACTTTGTTCGTTTTGTTCGGGTGGACTCCGTAAAGGTCGTTGCGAAACTATGACGATTCCAGTTTTACTTGACGTGGTTATTCCGACATACCATCGGTTTTCCAGTTTCCAGAGCTTTAAAAGGCAACTCTTCATCTTTTCACCCCATATTCGTTCTTGTACATGGATACTGGCTGGATTACGTCGGATTAATTTTTCCACTGCGCCACAGGGCGTGCCGACGTGACCCAACAAACTATGCTTAATCATTTCGTGAGTTCAACTCTCTCGATATTGAATAAATAAATAATCTCACAAACTCTCTCTCGATAAGTGTGAAAGAATGATTAAAGCCAAGAATAAGCAAACCTTAACTTATTTTCATTAAGAACTTAAACAAAGTATAATAGTCTTCACACGACTACTAAATAAACTAATCCTAACCCTAAGGAAAATTAGAACATAGTGAATGGAAAGAAACAAAATCTAAATCATAAGCTTTCTCGTCTCTCTTCACCATGTCCCTTGATGATGGTGGCAAACCTCTTTTATATAGGGGAAGGTGTAGGCGCAAATCCTTCTTGGAGAGGAAGTTAAGTTGGACTTGGACTTAACTTTATTAAAGAGGTGAATCTCTTTAATTTAATAGATTATTCACATTTGACCAAAAGTTCAAATTTATCATCCCTTCTATGTTTTCGTCTTCTTCTTGAGCTCCAACTGCCATTAAAGCTCTAAAATCGGCTACCACTTTGCCTATTTTGCCCTTCGATCGGTAGAGTAGTAAACTGACGCGACATAGGATTATGCTGCCTCGGCATGGGTCTGTGACTGGTTCTGCTCCGCAAGGCTTCATCAGCTTCCCTCAGTAGAAGTTGTCAGTTGTGGCTTGGCTCAATCAGGGAATGTCACTAGCTGGTTCTGCCTTATCCTTCCTTGTTCTTTAGTTCTTTCACAACATCGTCTGCCCTGACGGCATGAAAATCTGAAAAAGCACCAAACATGCATCAAACAGTACATTTTTCATAGAATAAATAGAATATAAGGATCAAAGGCATAAATGATGAAATTAATGCATGAAGGGCCATAATGACACTCAAATGGGTGTAGGTTGAGTGATAATTGCCATGTAAAAGGGGTAAGAATATATGACTTTTGGGCATTTATCACACCCCCAAACTCGAACTATTGCTTGTCCTCAAGAAATTCAAACCATCAATCACCAAACCTTAATTTTTATAAACCGTCTCCTTGGTCTTACTTTTCATTCTCTCTCCAAACCATAGCAAATAATGTCCGGCCCTTAAGTATTTGGATGCATTGTGAACAAGATGATTATAAGGATTCTAAGCAAACACTTAAGCATTAACCTACTTAACTTAGGTAAATTCTTCTTCTTTTTTTCTTTTTTTATATATAAGTAATCTAACCTACTAGAGCCAGTTTCAGGCACCTCTAGTGACTAGCCTAGAGCCGGTTTCGGGCACCTCTAGGGCTTTTTTAAGCTAGAGCTAATGTTAGGCGCCTCTAGTGACTAGCCTAGAGCCGGTTTCGGGCACCTCTAGGGCTTTTTTAAGCTAGAGCCAGTGTTAGGCACCTCTAACTTTTTACCCAAAAATTTCTTTCTAAGCAAGTCTATGCCCTAAGTGTACTAGAACTCCTTAAATCATACAAGTCACAAAGGTGTTTTTAAGTTATAATCTCATAGTATGATCCTAAGTTGTCTTCTTTAAGCATCCTAAAATTAATGGCTCTAAACAGTTATAAACTATGGTAAGAAGAGAGAGTTCTATTTTCAAGTAATAAGATTTAATTAAAATTAAACTAAGGCAATTGATAGAAAGTATTGCTGAGGCATAAGCAAAATTCGGTTAAGGCAATGCAGTAATTTTTTTTTGGATAAATAAAAAACAGAACTGCATGGAAATTTTATTAGAATGTCGCGGCATGGCCTTGCCTTGGCAACTGGACCTACACCCCCAAACTCGAATCAAGCATTGCCCTCAATGCTTACATTGCATACAATAAGATAGTCAAAATTAGCATAAAAAATATAAGGGAATTAAAAATAAACAACATAAAGAAGAGGAATTTAAATGGATGGTGATTTTGAAGATTCCTCTTCCTCATCAATGTCGCTCTATAAGATCAGCCTCTTTGGTTTTGATGTCGCGTGCTTGACTCGTTTGGATTCTCGGGGTGGCTGGATGGGTGATGGTAGGGTGGGCTTTGCTGTCGTCGCCATGACTTCTTTCCCTTCCTTGGTTCTAGTTTTTCATCCTAAAAACAAATAATAAACTAAAACTTTATTCCTAAAAAATAGAAAATTTAAAATAACTGAAACTAAAAAATAAAATATAGAGGGAGAAATAGATTATTGCACTAGAGGAGTGCACGTGGATGCCTCTCCTAGAGTGTATTCTTCCTTATCCCACATGATATGTGATCATGAATGGGATAGCAACTAATGTCCAAGATTTCCCGTTAGAGTGTCGCGGCAGTTGTCCTAGCAGGGTCACTGTGTTTATCGCGGCATTTGCAGCTTCTATGCCGAGAAAAGTTGGTTCTTTTTAAGACCATGTTTCCTTATGGCCTGGATTACTTGACATTTTTCTGAATCCTCAGCATGTTTCCTTGTGTTTAGTACGTGAAGTTTCACATGCTCGTCGTTGATTCTCATTGTTAGCTCTCCCTTTTCAACATCAATTATCATCCTCTCGGTGGCAAAGAATGGTCGTCCTAGAATGAGTGGAGCTTTTTCATCTACATTGCAATATGGAATTGGAAAATCAATAGGGAAAATAAATTTATTCACTTTTACCAGTATATCCTCAATTTTCCATTCAGGTTGCACATGGGATCCATCAGCAAGCTGTAGCATTATAGTTGTAGGTCTGGACGTCCCAATCCCCAGGTTTTGGAAGACTGACTTAGGCATGATGTTTATGCTTGCTCCTAGGTCACAGAGTGCCCTCCCCTCATAGCGATTCCCTATTGCGCATGGTATGAGAAAGCTTCTGGGATTCTGTAGCTTGGGTGGAGCTCGGTTATGCAGTGCGACCATGCATTCCTCTATTACAGCCACCGTTTCGAATTCCCCAATCCTTTTCCGTTTTGATACGATGTCTTTAAGGAATTTGACATAGTTTGGAATCTGCTTGATTGCCTAAACCAAAGGTAGATTATTGTGTACCTGTTTTAGGATGTCCAAGAACTTCTTAAACTGGTACTATTGCTTTTGATGTTTCAACCTTTGTGGGAATGTTGGAGTTGGTAGGCTGTCTCTGGGTTCTGTCATGGGTGCTGCCACAAGTTCTACCGACGCAACATTGTTCTTGGTTGTTGACGCAACCTTGTTTTCTTTGGACTGTGCTGTGACAGTTGATTCCTTTGGTTTCTCATGTGTTGCCTGATTGTTCTAAGACCCCTTAATTTGGATACCACTCCTGGTAGTTATGGCTTTGCACTGTTCATACGATGCCCCTTAGCGGCTTCAATGTAACACCTCAAAAATTGGTCTAGTCGGAATTAGATTTTGGTGATCGGAAACCCTTATATTGATAAAATCTAGAAATTGTATCGGCTAGTTAATTATGGATGTTGGACTCTAATTGAGTCAAATTAGCAAGCATGGACCTTATTGAATAGTATTGAAGCTTTTAGTGATTAAATTGTAAAAATTGAAAACTTGGAGGCAAAACCATGAACTTTGGAGAGTTAAGGGACCAATCTTGCGATTAGACCCTCTTCAATTAAATCACCATTTCTTCAGCAAAAAAAATGAAACTACTTCATTAGGAGGAAAGGTCGATCGACCAAATTTAATAAAAGGAAAGGAAAAAGTGAATTGAAGCTTACCGAAAACCTCACTAAGCAAGCACCTATAATCATCTTCATCTTCTTCCTCCTACCAACAAGAAAGCACCACCATTGTAGGAAATCTCAAGTTTTGAATTTTTTCACCTTATTACTATCAAAACATTGCTATCGATCGGGTAAACTATATTCCTTAATCGATTTTGGATTCCATGGATGTATTGAGTTAATCTTAAGCAAGGGTTTCAACCATCCATAGATATCCCATCGTTGTCGTCCATATTGAAATTGAATATCGATTTTGATATTGTTATATTGGTTTTGATATCGTATTATGGACCCTAATAGTCTCTTTAATGATTTCCTAGCTCAAGACAACGAAAAGGAACATTTATCAAATTCACCGAAGGCTAGAAACAAGGGCATTGTCATCCAAAAGCTGTAGGAGCATCGGATTCTAAGGTAAGTGTAGCCGGAGTCTCGGGGTTAGGCGAGGAGTCTTCCTGAACCATTTATTGTTATTTTCAATCATATCGCTAACAATATCATTGAAGAAGTTACATTGGATTTTTTAATCGGATTCATTGGTAATTGTTGGTAAGTTGTTATTGAAAATTGGACATAGTTATTGGCATCACTATCATGCATTGTTATTGATATGATTAGTGTTATTGAAATATTGTATAGAAATCATCGGATATTGATATTGATATTGACATTGAAACATGATATATTGATAGTGAAACATTGTTGCTATTGATGACATTGAAGTCATTGGTCATTGAATTTCTCATTGAACATTGAATATGGATACGAACATTAAAACCTTGTATTTGAATGGATAATAGATACAATTAGCATGCCATAGAATTCATGAGCTCATTGTACGGGTGGACTACGGTCCTACGACTACGACCTATATTGATTTGGCGAGGCAGAGGGATGTGTATTGATCTTTGTCATATTGGCGAGGCAGAGGGATTAAACCATTCATTGATTTGGCGAGGCGTAGAAATTCGTGTATCCACTACCTGGATTCAATCCAAAGGTTAATGATGAAATTAATATGTTAAACAATGTATATTGATGCATTGTATTGCCATTGATGAGCATGAGAACATATATATAAATACTTGCTATATTGTTTTTCATATTTTTTACGACTACCTCACTAGTTGATGTATGCCTAATGTGTCCCATCTCATGCATTTCAGGTTGAAAGGCCATTGCGTTTGAAGATCGGATAGTCAAGGCGAGACATGTCACTACAAGCCTAAAGTAATGTATTTTGACCTTACCAACTCCTATAAAGGTGGAAAAGTAGATGAACTAGTATTTTGTGCCCATTTTGTTATGTTTGTAAAGTGCATATATTGTAAGTTGGTTAAAAGCCCTAAAATGTCTTTTGGTTTGGCTAAAAATAGTTAAAAATGACATATTTGGCTCACATAGGTCAAAACCTAGTAAACGTATTTGAATGATGATGAATTTTGGCATGCCAGTAGTTTATAGCATCGAAATGTTGTGTGTAAAGTTTCATTGCATTAGAACATCGTTTGGTAGGTCAATTCGATTAAAAACCATAAAAAAATATGTCATTACAAGCCAGGCTGTATCGATATGGGTAATGACATATTGATACGGTTAAGCAAATATGGACTCTAAGAACAGGGCGTATCGATACGGTTGGAGGCTGTATCGGATCATTTTGCTACTGGAATTCATTGTTTCGATACGAGTCTATAGCTAATCGAAACGGGTTAAAGTCAAAGTCAACAGAAGTCAACCCGTATGGATACATGGCTTGCCCGTATCGATACAGTCTAAAGGATAAAGTCAACATAGGTTGACCATCGTGCTCCTATTTTGAAACAGCCTTAAGGCGTTTCGATACAGGGTGAGTTAAGTTAGTTAAAAGGGCTGAAACAGAATGTTCGTAATGTTCACAGTTTGGTCACTAAATTTTGAATGGCTAAATTGAATGAGTAAATGAACTCCAAATCGTATGAAATTTTGCAGGCCTGTTAAAATAGTATTTCATTTAAGTGTGGTATAAATAATTGCATCGAATGGAGTGACAATTTATTGAATTTACAGTTTGGTCCCTAAAAATTGTAATAGTTAAGGATTTGTCCTAAATGATCAATTGTTGTTTCATAAGAACCAAATGAACTAAGATGCATTGTGGTAACATGTTATTGTATATCATTGTTTTAAATGTTGAGTATAGAAATGAAATTTTATTGTATCATACATTGCATTGTTCTTTGGTATCACCTTCCGACCCAGTTCTTGACCAGATCGGGAAGGGGATGTTATATTTGTGGTATCAGAGCTAGAGTTTAGTCGATTCTAGGACTAAACCGAAGCTTATTGCTTTGTTATTATGTTACTTTGCCACCTAGGAGTTATATATTGCGTATATTGTAACTTGTGGACTAATCCGATCTTTCATATAGATATGTCTGAAACTAATGAAGCTCACATCGACGAGCTTGCCATCGGCTCCTCGACACATGGCGAGGAGATAAGAGGAGGAAATCCTCCGAATCCACCGCACCCGCAGGATCCTCCTGCTCAGGGCACCAAGCCTGTAGCACCTACCGCTTAGGCTGAATGTTACAAGAACATGGCTGACATGTTCAAACAGTTTATGACTGCTATAAAGGTTGAACAAATCGTGCAACCTATCGCTCATGCTGTCCAACACACTTGAGCACCCATTGATAATCTCTCACAGTATCGAGCTTACACCTTTACTGGACAAGATGACGATAACCCTGAAGTTGTTGAATATTGGTTGAAAAACACTTTACGGATTTTGGATAAGCAACTTTAGTGCTCGGACGGGCACAAACTCGAGTGTGCCATTGCGTTGCTTGTTGATGAGGCACTTTGCTGGTGGCAAACTACCACATTGACGGTCTTTGAAGACACTGTGACTTGGGAGTTCTTCCTTAAAGAATTCCGCAAGAAATATATCACTGAGTTTTACCTTGCTGAGAGGCGAAGTATCTTCCTCCACCTTAAACAAGGCGGACGACCGATCGAACAATACATCCATGATTTCTGCAAGTATTGTAGACATGGTGCTAAGTATATAAAGAAGGAGGAAGAGAAGTGACGGATTTTCATTGCAGGGCTCAATGATGAATTACGCCCTATGTTTACTGCACTAAGCATTTCTGATTTCCAAGACCTCGTAAATCGAGTTAAGGCCACCAAAGCTGCACAGAAAGCTCAACGAGCTGGTGGTTTTGGAAAGTCTAAGAAGAGGTTCAGGGATGAATCTCGACCTCTGAGGTGGAACAAGAAAGGGAGATATCAAGGCCCCAAATAGAATGTCTATCCACAGCCCTCCCGTTCTGGAAACATTAAGAGGCCTCAGTCTGTGATGCAGTCCTTTGCTAAGGCAACGTCCGTTGATAGCACCAGAGGTTCAAATCAAGGCAACCAACATACAGTTTGAAATTATTGCCAGAATAGGCACCCAACGAGTCAATGTCGTAAGTAGACTGAAGCTTGTTACTACTGTGGTGAACATGGTCACTTTATCTATGACTGCCCTTTGAATACAACCAAATATGTTGTTACACCGACTATTGTTGCCTCTCCTACTCAATCATTGCAAGGAAAATGATCGAAGCAAGGATCATTGAGAACTTACGAACAATCGAGTGGTCCGGGGAAACCATTTAATAAGCAAGATTCTAAAGCCCCTGCCCAAATGTATCATGTGAGGAGAAGAGAATAAGAGGATGAACCTGACGTCATCGCATGTACCATTGAGCTATATTCATATCCTTTGTATGCATTGATTGACCCTGGTTCTACTCACTCTTTTATAATCTCTGTTGTAGTTAAGAAGTATAATATGTCTTCCGAACCAATAACATCGAGAATCTCTGTAACCAATCCCTTAGGAGATTGCGACACTGTAAGGGTAGTGTGCAAGAACTGCCCCTTAATGATCCAGGGAATTCCTTTTTCGGCCAATTTGTTGGCTTTACCGATTCATGAGTTTGATGTCATCCTAGGTTTAGATTGGCTTAGTGAACATCAAGTCTAGGTAGACTGTTGTAAAATGAAGTTGTATCTTTGAGGTATCGACAAAGAAAGTGTTGTTTTGATGAACGCAAGAAATCCTTCATTGTTTCCATTAACGTTAGAAGCTAAAGGTGAATCACAATTGCGAGGCGTTGAAATTGTATATAAATTTCATTATGTCTTCCCTAATGAACTTTCGGGATTTCCCCAGACCTATGAAGTGGAGTTTGACATCAAGGTGAAACCTGGGACTGCTCCAGTTTCCATTGCACCATATCGCATGGCAGCTATGGAATTAAAAAATTAAAGGCTCGGATTTAATAATTGTTAATCAAGGGTTTTATTCAACTGAGCTCTTCACCTTGGGGATCTCTGGTTCTTTTCGTAAAGAAGAAAGATGGGTCTATGCGATTGTGTATTGACTACAGACAGTTGAATAAAGTAACCATTAAGAACAAATATCCATTGCCTAGAATAGACGACCTGTTCGATCAACTAAAGGATGCCTCTGTGTTTTCCAAGATCGATTTAAAGTCGGGCTATTATCAAATGAGAGTTAAGGAGTGTGATGTACCAAAGACCGCTTTCCGTACAAGATATGGACACTATGAATTCTTGGTGATGCCCTTTGGGTTAACCAATGCACCAACAACTTTTATGGATTTGATGAATCAGGTTTTTAGACCCTATCTTGATAAATTCGTAGTGGTATTTATAGATGACATATTGATTTACTCCAAGAATGAAGTGGAACACTGAGATCATCTCCGTATCGTGCTTCAGACTTTAAGAGAGAAGCAGGTGTACGCAAAGTTCTCTAAGTGTGAGTTTTGGCTCACCGAAGTTGCCTTTCTATGACATATTGTGTCATCTTTGGGTATTCAAGTGGACCCGAAGAAAATCCAAGCTATTGTAGATTGGCACCCACCGAAGAACATTGGTGAATTCAGAAGCTTCCTTGGGCTTGTTGGCTATTATCGAAGATTTGTAAAAGGGTTTTCTATGATAGCCGCTCCTTTAACCAAGTTATTACAGAAAAAAGCTAATTTTGTTTGGACCAAGGTTCTACAACGAAGTTTCGATCAATTGAAGCAAGTATTGACCCATGCACCAGTCCTAACCCAACCCGAGTCCGAAAAGGACTACACAGTTAACAGTGAGGCATCACACCTCGGGTTAGGATGTGAATTGATGCAAGAAAGAAAAGTCATCGCTTATGCTTTGAGACAACTTAAGCCGCACGAAATGAATTATCACACCCATGACCTTGAATTGGCTGCAATTGTCTTTGCATTGAAAATCTGGAGACATTACATGTAAAGTGTCTAAAAGTCTTATTTTATTTACCTTTTTTTACTCATATTATTGTTAGACTTAGGTACATTTTAGTTACATAACTAGGAATTGATGCATATTCTCATAGTTTCCTTCATCGTTAAGCTTGATTACATATTTTAGTGTATTTTGTGGAAAAGGTGCTGTTTTGGTATGTATTTTGGTGCATGCAAGAAAATTTCCCGCTGGAACCCGCCGCGACAACCGGGGATAAGAATGGTCAGGAGGAGGAGAAATATGAGGAGCTGATGTTGAGGCAGCAATCCAAGGAGTTGTATTGAAGCAGTTCAATTCAGAGAAAGATGTTGTCGAGCGCCTGTCGCCACCATATCTGTCGCCCAGGGCAGCAACTTAAGGAATTAGTGATTTGGAGTGCGATTGATAGAGTATAATTCTATGAGTCCAATGAGCCTATCCACGCAATTTACAGATGCCAGAGACAGTGGAAAGATCCGCAAAAGGAGAAGATCAATGCTTGCTTGTGGCACATGGCAACAACAAGCGGAGTCCATATTCAAGTCAAAGAAGTTAGAATTAAAGGTTGCATTTAGTGCAAAAGCTACTTTGAAGAATTCTACTCCAAAGATGACTTGACCTAGCTAATGCCTATATATACTTCGCATATTTTGTAATTGTAGACAACTTAGGTTTTCCTTTGGGCATAGCTTAGGTTTTCGTGCCGCCATTATGTTCTACATTCTTTCTTGGGTTTGGGTTATGTTGTAAACTAGTGTGAGAACGATTGTTTAGGAATTAAGTTTGTTTTTGCAATAAAACTTCAAGGTTTGCTTATTCCATGCTCTTCATAGTTTTCAATTAAGTTCGAAAGATTAGTTGTCAACTATCTATTTGTTCGGTATCGAGAGAGTCGAACTCACGAAAGGGATAAGTACGATCCTTATCCTAATCAGGTGTTTATCAATTCGGCCTAGACATATGTGTGAGTTTAAGGTGGCTAAAAGAGGACGAACAAAGGTTGATGTCTTTGTAAGATTTACGCCGTGACAAGTATCATCCACAACGGGCAACAATAGTATTCTGACTTAGACATAAGCATGATCAACATCGAAGCGTTATGCTGAGCCTTAAAGGTCTGCCGAGTTTGTCATCGAGCCAATCATCTGTTCCACTGCCGAGGCAGCGAAAGCTTCAAAGCAGCCAATATGCCATCCTCCGCCGAGGCAACAAAGTCTGGCAGCGCAAAGCATCTTAACTTATTCAACGCAGTTTCACACTAGGGAGCAGCATAATCTGACCCAGCCTATCACCCTGATTTTTTCTTCAATTACTTGTGTTTTATTTATTTTTACTTCTTTCATAAACTAAAATTACTTGTGCATTTAATTTTCTTCGTGTAGGAATTACAATTTGAGTAAGCTGCCCAATCCCTGTGGGAGACGATATCTTTTATACTATAACGTGACATGAGTGTGCACTTGCGTTCATATTTAAAGAACACCTAAACGTTCTATATTACCTCTACGGAGAAAAATGTTATCTCTTCATTGATCATAAAATCCTTAAGTACCAATTGACTCAAAAGAAGTTGAACCTTCGGCAACAGAGGTGGATGAAACTCCTTAAAGATTACGATCTTGTCATTGATTACCATCCAGACAAGGCCAACGTTGCAGCTGATGCACTTACCCGCAAACCATTGCCTGGTAAGCATTGACAGTGATTATGGAGTTATATGTATTATGCGGTACCTTAACTCATTGTAATATCGCTATATTGTAGCCCCTCGAGCAATCAACGCTCACTTTCAACTTCGGAAATATCGTTGTCTTGTAGCTGAACTTCAAGTTCAGTCTACCATCGTTTTGCAAATCAAGGGTTTGCAAGAGCAAGATCATAAGCTTCAATCCATTGTTTCTAAGCTAACGGACAACCTCGACTTCAGAATTAATTCTGAAGGACTCTTATGTTTTCATGACCGGGTCTATGTACCTAATGATGAATCTCTTCACACTAATATTCTCTCTAAAGCTCATTCGTGTTCTTTTTCCGTTCACCCCGGGTCTGTGAAGATGTATAACGACCTACGTGAACTCTATTGGTGGCCATGCATGAAGTAGGCCATAGTTGATTACATTTCCAAATGTCTCACGTACCAACGTGTTAAGGCAGAACATTGTGCCCCTACCAGATTATTGCAGCCTATCGATCCATCGAAATGGAAGTGGGAAAAGATCACTATGGATTTTGTTAGTGGTCTACCGTTAACTCCCGTGAAGCATGATGCCGTATGGGTCATTGTAGATCGCTTCACAAAGTCGGCTCATTTCATATCGGTCAGAATGGACTACAATCTTCCTAAATTAGCTGACTTGTATATCAAAGAAGTAATCTGACTCCACGGAATACCCAAGTCTATTATCCCCTATCGAGATCCTCGATTCGCATCTCAGTTTTAGAGAACCTTACAAGGAGCTTTGGGCACCAGAGTTAATCTTAGCACAGCCTTTCACCCTCAATCTGATGGCCAGTCAAAAAGGGTAATCCAGGTAATTATCAAAAAACTTGTCCGTTGAAACAATAGAAATTTGTATTGTTATTGAACCTTCCTATACAGATCTTGGAAGATATGCTTCAAGCATGCGTCATAGACTTTGGTGGAACATGGGAGAAATCTTTACCCCTGGTTGAATTTGCCTACAATAATAGTTACCAAGCATCAATCCAAATGGCCCCATATAAAGCATTGTATGGTAGGCGATGTAGAACTCCATTGTGTTGGTCGGAGCTTGGTAAGGGCAAGATGTTGGGCCCTGATTTACTTCGAGAAACCGAAGAGTGGGTTGCCATCATTCATGATCGTTTAAAGGCTACCTTTGATCGATAATAGGCTTATGTTGATCTTAAGAGAAGAGATATCGGGTATGAAGTTGGTGAAAGGGCCTTCCTCAAAGTATCACTGTCGAAAAAGGTTTTATGGTTTGGCAAGAAGGAAAACTAAGTCCCTGATTCATTGGACCCTTTGAAGTCATTGAATGAGTTGGCCATGTGGCATATCGATTATTGTTACCCTCAAAATTAAGTAAAATCCATGATGTTTTTCATGTATCGATGCTCCATAAATATTGTCCTTATCCTTTGCACATTGTGGAACCTGAACATGTAGAAATTTGACGAAATTTATCCTACGAAGAGGAACCTATTCAAATTCTAGCAAGAAAAGGCTTCACAACAAAATTGTACCAATAGTTAAAGTGCTTTGGAGGAGCCACACCGTTGAGGAAGCCATTTGGGAACCTGAAGAGACCATGAGACAACAATATCCACATCTCTTCGGTTCAGGTAAAAATTTGAGGATGAATTTTTCTCAAGGGGGAAGAGTTGTAACACCCCAAAATCCAGTCTAGTCGAAATTAGATTCTGGTGATCGGAAACCTCATATTGATAAAATCCAGATATTGTATTGGCTAGTTGATTATGAGTGTTGGACTCTAATTGAGTCAAATTAGCAAGCATGGACCTTATTGAATAGTATTGAAGCTTTTAGTGATTAAATTGTAAAAATTGAAAACTTGGAGGCAAAACCATGAGCTTTTAGCCCCTCCTCAATTAAATTATCGTTTCTCCGGCAAATAAAATGAAACTACTTCATTGGGAGGAAAGGCCAATCGGCCAAATTTAATAAAAGGAAAGGAAAAAGTGAATTGAAGCTTACCGAAAACCTCACTAAGCAAGCAACTCTAATCATCTTCATCTTCTTTGTCTTACCAACAAGCAAGCACCACCATTGTAGGAAATCTCAAGTTTTGAATTTCTTCACCTTATTGCTATCAAAACATTTCTATCTATCGAGAAAGCTATATTCCTTAATCGATTTTGGATTCCATGGATGTATTGAGTTAATATTAAGCTAGGGTTTCAACCATCCATGGACATCTCATCGTTGTCATCTATATTGAAATTGAATATCGATTTTGATATTGTTATATTGGTTTGGATATCGTATTATCGACCCTAATAGTCTCCCTACTGATTTCCTAGCTCAAGACAACAAAAAGGAACATCCATCAAATTCACCGAAGGCTAGGAACAAGGGAGTTGTCATCCGAAAGCCGTATGAGCATCGGATTCTAAGGTGAGTGTAGTCGGAGTCTCGGGGTTAGGCGTGGAGCCTTTCCGAACCATTTATTGTTGTTTTCAATCATATTGCTAACAATATCATTGAAGAAGTTCCATTGGATTGTTAATCGAATTCATTGGTAAGTGTTGGTAAGTTTTTACTGAATATCGGACATAGTTATTGGCATCGCTATCATGCATTGTTATTGATATGATTAGTGTTATTGAAATATTGTAAAGAAATCATCGGATATTGATATTGACATTGAAACATGGTATATTGATAATGAAACATGGTTGCTATTGGTGATATTTAAGTCATTGGTCATTGTAATTCTCATTAAACATTGAATATGGATATGGACATTGAAACCTTGGATTTGAATGGAAAATGGATACAATTGGCACGCCATAGAATTTATGAGCTCAGTGTACGGGTGGACTACGATCTTAAGGCTACAACCTATATTGATTTGGCGAGGTAGAGGAATGTGTATTGATCTTGGTCATATTGGCGAGGCGTTGGGATTAGACCATTCATTGATTTAGCGAGACGTAGGAATTCACGTATCCACTATCTTGATTCAATCCAAGGGTTAATGATGAAATTAATATGTTAAACATTGTATATTGATGCATAATATTGTTATTGATGATCATGCGAACATATATATATATATATACTTTCTATATTGTTGTTCATATTGTTTATGACTACCTTAGTAGGTGATGTATGCCTAACGTGTCTCATCTCATGCATTTCAGGTTGAAAGGCCATTGCGTTTGAAGATTGGATATTCAAGGCAAGATAAGTCACTACAAGCCTAAAGTAATGTATTTTGACCTTACGAACTCCTAGGAAGGTGGCAAAGTAAATGAACTAGTCTTTTGTGCCCATTTTGTTATGTTTGTAAAGTGCATATATTTTAAGTTGATTAAAGGCCCTAAAATGTCTTTTGGTTTGGCTAAAAATGGTTAAAATGACATATTTGGCTCACATAGGTCAAAACCTAGTAAACGTATTCGAACGATGATGAGTTTTGGCATGCCAGTAGTTTATAGCATTGAATTGTTGTGTGTAAAGTTTCATTGTTTTTTAACATTGTTTGGCAGGTCAATTCGATTAAAAACCAGCAAAAATCTGTCATTATAGGCCAGGTCGTATCGATACGGGTAATGGAATATCGATACGGTTAAGCAAATATGGACTCTAAGAATAGGGCATATTGATACGGATAGAGGCCGTATCGGAACATTTTTCTACTGGAATTCATTGTTTCGATACGAGTCTATAGCGTGTCGAAACGGGTCAAAGTCAACGGAAGTCAACCCATACCGATATAGGGCTTGCCCGTATCGATATGGTCTAAAGGATAAAGTAAACGTAGGTTGACCATTGTGCACTTGTTTCGAAACATCCCTAAGGCGTTTCGATACAGGGTCAGTTAAGTTAGTTAAAAAGGCTGAACAGAAGGTTCGTAATGTTCACAGTTTGGTCACTGAATTTTGAATGGCTAAATTGAATGAGTAAATAAACTCCAAATCGTATGAAATTTTGCTGGCCTGTTAAAATAGTATTGAATTTTAGTATGTTACAACTAATTGCATCAAAGAACCTCCAATTTATTGAATTTTTAGTTTAGTCCCTAAAAATTGCAATAGTTAAGGATTAGTCGTAAATGATCAATTGTTGTTTTATAAGGACCAAATGGACTAAGATGCATTTTGGTAACATGTTATTGTATATCAATTTTTTAAATGTTTAGTATATAAATGAAATTTTATTGTACCATACACTACATTGTTCTTCGGTATCACCTTCTGACCTGGTTCTCGACCAGACCGGGAAGGAGGTGTTACATTCAGTGTCGTTGGGAAAACCTTTTTGTTGGCCTAGTGTTCAGAATCTGTGTGATCTGACCCACTTGTGTTTCCAGGGATTTCAATGTTGACTCGTTGTTTTGTAGCCTCATATCAGTCCAGTCTATAAAAATTTCAGTATTTTTTATGAACTTGTTAGTGTTAGCCATATATGCACTAGTTTGAGTCATAAAAGCATGAAGAGTGTCTTCTAAAGAACTAGACTGTATTGGTTGTTGTGACAGCATGTTTTGCTGCTGCAGTATGTTCTGTCGTGGCATATTTTGTTTGAATCCAGCTGCTGGAGCATTCTGATTCTGCGTGTTAAGGGCATTATTAGGGTTTCTCCAGGAGAAGTTGGGGTGCCTTTTCCAGGCTAAGTTGTAGTTGTTGGACATGTTGTTGTTCCTATTAAAGTTTCCAACATAGCAGGTCGATTCTAGATTCTACGTGCATTCAGAAGAAACATGGTTACCTCCAAAGTTTTCACAAAATAAATCTATTACCTTGACATTCTGGTGATTGTTTTGTGATTGAATGTTCATGACCAGCTTTGTCAAGGTGGCAATTTGAGATAAATTGAGTTCGAGGACCCTATTTCGTTTACTGTGGGTTGGCGTCAGATTCCTCCTCATCTGGCCGTTGGGAACTGATAGTCGTTCTTGGTCGTCCTATTCAGAATATCCATTGCTTATTCTGGTTCTTTGTCTAGGAGTATGTCGTTTGCTGAGGCATCGAGCATCATCCTAGTTGTCGTGTTGATTGCGTTATAGAAAATAGTCACATGCGTCTATAATGGGAATCCGTGCAAGGGGCATTTGTGTAACATCTCTCTGTATCGCTCCCAAGCCTCGTACATGGATTCATCGTCATCCTGTCGAACATAAGTGATTTCATTATGCAATCTATTAGTTAAATTTGTAGGATTAAAACACACTAAGAAATCATGACATAAATCACTCCATGATCCAATTGATCATGCTAGAATACTGTTGAGCTAGGTTTTTCCCTATCCCTCAGTGAATAGGGGAACAATTTTAATCTCAAATTATCCTCTTGTACTCCCTACATTTTAAACGAATTGTAAATCTAGAGGAAGGATTTGAGATGTTGTCTGGCATCTTCAGTTGCTGAGCAACTGAATTGCCCCATGGTATTGATCATGTTGAACATCATGGGCTTTAGTTCAAAGTGGGCGGCTTCTATCTCAGGTGTAACTACGCTCGGATTTAGTCTATTCAGATCATCTTCTATGTAGTCTCAGGTAGTTGGGTTTTGTACTGGCGTGAAGTACAATGACGAGTTGTCTCCATTGCCTGTCGGGATGTTCTGCTGCCCGTTAGCAAGTGGCTGCCAACTGGAATTATTTACCGCGGCACCTTGGTTGTTGCCTCGACCTCGGCCTTCAGGTTCCTATATTGTGGCTACAATCTTTCGTCTAAGTTTTAGGTAAGAGTGTTAGATTTCTGGATCTAAGTCTCGCAATGGGCTTCTCTGGTTCGCAATGGGCTGCTCTGGTTTGCTATGGTCATGCACCAAAACAAACCCAAGTTTTATTAGTACTAAAACAAAACAAAAATAAACTAAAAAAAATAAAGAGTGCAAGAAAATAAAAACAAAAGTTGTCAATCCCCGGAAATGGCGCCAAAAACTTGATGCTCGCGTAAAAGTGTCCCGCAATAGTGCACGTGTACACATCTCAAGTAATATAATGATAAGTATATCGAGTATTATCTCCACAGGGATTGAGCTAGTCTATTGGTCTTACTTCCTCGCACTGCAAAACAATTAAAGTAAAAACACAGATGAGTTTGGTTGTTTGAATAAATAAAAATACTAAAACTAAAATAAGCCAGAAGATAGAGTAAAGAGAAAATCAAGTTGAGAGAATAGGCAAGATTAGAATGCGTCATAGCGTGGAATCCTATTGACTTGTCTTCGTTCTTGAATGCAACAACACAAAACTATCGTTGCAGTAACCTAAGTCCTTGTCGCGACCGCAAAGGTTGAGTCTCTGATGCGGCAATCTCTTGCTCTTGGGCAGATGCTCTTAAGGTTCGAAAAATGATCCTTGAATGATTCCTCCTTATCTCTAAGCTCGGAACACTGTTGATGGCTGAACTTTGACCATACCTCTCGGCGTAAACCAAAGACAAACACCAACCAATCACACGCCGAGTTAGTTAACACCTCGTGGGATGAAAATCGTGCTTAATCATTTTGTGAGTTCAACTCTCTCGATATTGAACAAATAGATAATCTCACAAAATCTCTCTCGATAAGTATGTAAGAATGATTAAAGCCAAGAATAAGCAAACCTTAACTTATTTGCATTAAGAACTTAAAAAAGTACAATAGTCTTCACACAACTACTAAACAAACTAATCCTAACCCTAATGAAAATTAGAACATAATGAATGGAAAGAACACAATCTAAATTATAAGCTCTCTCGTCTCTCTTCACCACGTCCCTTGATGATGGTGGAAAGCCTCCTTTATATAGGGGAAGGTGTAGGCACAAATCCTTCTTAGAGAGGTAGTTAATTTGGACTTGGACTTAACTTTATTAAAGAGGTGAATCTCTTTAATTTAATACATTATTCACTTTTGACCAAAAGTCCAACTTTATCATTCCTTCCATGTTTTCGTCTTCTTCTTGAGCTCCAACTGCCACGCAAAGGGTGTAAAAAAACTCTGGCATTTAAAGCTCTACAAATCGGCTACCACTTTGCCTATTTTGCCCTCCAGCCGGTAGAGTAGTACACTGTCGTGGAATAGGATTCTGTTGTCTCGGCATGGATCTGTGACTAGTTATGCTCCGCAAGGCTTCATCAGCTTCCCTTAGTAGAAGTTGTCAGTTGTGGCTTGGCTCAATCAGGGTCTATCACTAGCTAGTTCTGCCTTATCCTTCCTTGTTCTTCAGTGCCCTCACAGCATTGCCTGCCCTAGCGGCATGCAAATATACAAAAGCACCAAACATGCATCAAATAGTACCTTTTTCATAGAATAAACAGAAAATAACGATCAAAGGCATAAATGATGAAATTAATGCATGAAAGGCCATAATGCAACTCAAATGGGTGTAGGTTGAGTGATAATTGCAATGTAAAAGGGGTAAAATATAGGACTTTTGGGCACTTATCAATACCAACTACTACTAATGCTGCAAAATCGTTGGTAAATACGCACTCGATGATGACTCATAGTAAATGCGGGATTTTTATACCAAATGGCGATGAAGTGCCCAGGTCTATTCATGAAGCAATGGAAAGCACTGAGTGGAGAAATGTTTTTATTGATGAATTTTAAGCTTTATTAGCCAATGGGACGTGTGAATTGGTCGAAGTGCCAGCTGAGCGTAAAACCATTGGTTGCAAACGTGTTAGACTTATTTTTATTTTTTATATAACATAAATTTAATTTTCAAGGACTAACATGTAAAAAATTGTAAAGTAAAGTTCACGAAATAAATTTGTCAAAAATTTGATTCAATCTTGTTAAAATGTTTTATCAAATGTTTGACTTTGCACCTATATCGAATGTATCTTTTAAAAGTCAACAAATGGCCAACACTTGAGTTTTTAACGAAAAGTTTCGAAACCTTAAGGAAGGTTTTGAAACCTTTCTGGGCAGAATGCCCCTGTTTTGAAATCTTAGAAAAGGTTTTGAAACCTTTCTAGGCAGAATACCTCTGTTTTGAAACCTTAGCAAAGGTTTCGAAACCTGTAACATCTAGTTTTTACAAATCTCCTCTTATGGTTTCGAAACCTTTAGTAAAGGTTTCAAAACCTCTGTGTAGGTGAGCATTTAATGCTCGGTTTTAATGGCTTCCAACGGGTCCAAACTCCCTTCAACGTCTCCCAACTGTTAGAAATGATCAAGAGCATATAAAAGGGGTCTCCAAACAGTAATGAAGTAACAAGAAAGCCTATCCAATCATTAAAGCATTAAAAATCCAACTTGTGCTCAATTTTCCATCTTTCTTGTAAACACTAGTGTGGTTCTTCATTGTAATTAATTTTCTAGTGTTTTTTGGGTGTGTGAGAGAGCTTATATTGTGCAAACACCTCTCTTGTGAGGATTTCCTAGTTTGCTTCTCTGTATTTTTTGGGGAAAGGATTCAATAGACTTTGGGGTATAAGTCTATTGAATTGTGTAAGGTTACTCCTTATCCTTAAAGAAAAGACAAATTAGTGGATTTGTGAAAAATCCTTAGTGTGGTTACTAAGGTAGTGGATGTAGAATCCACTGAAGGAGTTGAACCACTCTAAATCACCTTGCAATTTTCTACCTTTGCAATTAGTGTCCACCACTCTTTAAAAATCCAATTCACCCCCTCTTGGCTTTATTCGATCGATTGCCACTCTCATCAAAACGACTTTTTAAAATTAAAAGAAATGTTGACAGTTCTATAAATCGCTATAAAGCAAGGTTAGTGGCGAAGAGATATCCATAAGTCCTTGGACATGATTTTATGGATATGTTCAGCCCCGTGGTTAAGTCCCTCACTATCAATGTTCTGATTTCATTGGTTGTTTCTAATCAGTGGATGGTCTATCAAGTAGACATCAACAACGCTTTCTTAAAGGGTGATCTACAAGAGGAATTTTTCATGCAACAACCACTCGATTTTGAGCACAAGAGTTCGAGTGGTGCTCCTCTTGTTTGCAAACTCGTGAAAGCCTTGTATAGTTTACGGTAAGCTCTACGAAAATGGTTTTTTCAAACTCATGAATTTCCTTATCACAAGTCAATGTTAGTGTTCTATTCTCGATACGTCCTTTATATATAGAGTCAAGGATGTGATCACATACATAGTTGTTTTGTAACACCTGTGTTTTCGGGTTGGGAGTCGGCCGTGTGAGTCGGGTTCGAGTCGTTAGACTCGGTTTAATTAAAATAGACTTAGTGTTATTTTAAAAAAAAGGATTTAAATCTCATTAATGGCATTTTCGTAATTATCCAAAAACAAGGGAAAAGATGAGCTTTTTGAAAACAAAAAGAAAATGGTCTTCTTCTTCTTCCTTATTTTCATTTTCAACGACAAAAAAACCCCAAACCTCCCATAGTCACTATTTGTAAAACCTATGTTTGATTTTGATATAATTAGATCTTTAAGGATCAATTTGAAAAACTTAAAATTGTTTTTGTAAGTCCCTTAATAAGTTTTAAATCACCAACTCTTTAAAACTGATTTGAAAAACTCAAACTCAAAATATTTTCTAAGTGTTCCAAGGCCAAACTATTGAAAAACGTTCAGGTGTATCGATACACTCCCAAGTGTTCGATACCTTTTTACCAAAGTTGGCTACTGTCGGAACACATATCGATACGGTAAACCTTCGTATCAATACGCCCCTATGTAAAAGCCTAAAGAGTTTAAATAGCGTACCGATACGGTAAACCCTCGTATCGATACGGCCTTAATAAATTTTAAAATATAAGTTGGTTTAAAAAATATGACCGTTGGTGTCAATTGGTTGGTAACCAAATTTTAATTGGTCGTTGACTCGTATCGATACGCCTAACCCCCGTACCGATACGGATATCGACAGTGAGCTAAGTTGAGAAAAAGGTACCGATACGGCCTTTATCGTTTCGATACCCCGTACCGATACGCTTACGCGTGTATCGATACCCCTTATTTATTGCACACAACAGCTCTTTCTTTTCTGAGACAGGTATCAATGCACCTCCCCGCGTACCGATACGCATAGCTGCAGAAGTGCATTTATGGTGGTAAGAGAGGGTTCCAACGGCTCCATTTATGTTCCCAACCACCCAAATGGGTAGAAATCAATGAGGAGGTATAAAAGAGACATCCAAAAGCTACAACAACAACTATTGATCTTCAAGAAAACATCTATTCATCAAATCCAAGCAATTGTGCAAAAATCTCATATTGTCTAGAAACCCCAATTGTAACTTTCATTCTTATCTTGTTCGATTGGGTTAAGTTCTTGTAATTGGGATACAATTTGTATAGAAAGATACTCTATTAGCCAACAAATTTATTTGTTATCTTGTTGTGAGGATTGGGTTAAATTTTGGGTAGAAAATTTAATTGATATTGTAAGGGTTGCCTCCTCAGCCTAGAAAAGGGGAAGAACAATTAGTGAAATTGTTGCAAATCCTTAGTGAAGCTAAGGTAGTGGATGTAGAGTTCATTTGGAACTTGAACCACTCTAAAATCCCTTGTCTATCTTTTTAATTTGCAATTTCCACCACAAAATCTTTAAAAATCCAATTCGCCCCCTCTTTGTTTATATCGATCTTTCGATCCACTCAATAATTGGTATCAGAGCCTACCTCTTTGAGGATTAACAACCACAAGAGGAGTTCCTTGGAAGAGTGTGATCATCAAATATCAAGAGATGGCTTCAAGCTCCGGTTCGGGCATGTATGAGTCTCAATCCACTACAAAGCCCCCTTCTTTAATGGTGATAACTATTCTTTTTGGAAGAATAGAATGCGTCTCTTCATCAAGTCAAATGACTACCTAGTGTGGGATGTCATTGAAGATGGCCCTTATATTCCATTGAAGCAAGATGGTGAAGGCAAGATGGTCTTAAAGAAAAATATGGAGATGAGTGAAGAAGAAAGGAAAAAGATTCAAGTCAATGACAAAGCTCTCCACATGCTATTTTGTTCTTTCGGTTCGGACATCTATTCTAAGGTTTCATCCATCGAGAATGCCAAAGAAGTGTGGGACACTCTTGAGACTACTTATGAGGGCACCAACGATGTTAAAGAAACTCAATCTTAGTTATGAAAATTTCAAGATGGAGCCCGATGAGACGGTGTCTAAGATGTTTGATCGTTTCTCCACTATTGTCAATGGGCTAAAGAGTTTTGGAGAAATCATACCGGAAGACAAGCTTGTCCGAAACCTACTCTATTCACTTCCCGAGTCTTGGGATGGGAAGAGAACCACCATCATTGAAGCTAAGAATTTGAAAACTCTAAAGCTTGATGAGCTTGTGGGTTCTCTCCTTACTCATGAGATCATGAAGCAAGGAAGGGAAGAAGAAAAGAAGAAAGAAGAGAAAAGAGTAGTGAAGCTTAAGGTTGAGAAGAAGAAGAAGATGGGAATAGCTATCAAAACTAAAGCTTCACAACATGAAGAGAGCTCTTCTAGTGAGGAGGATGAACTAGAAGAATTGGCTATGATAGCCAAACGATTCTCACGTTTTATGAGGTCCAAACGGGGAAGAAAAATCCAAAAGAAGATGGACTTCAAAAGCAAGAACAAAGAAGAAGGAAGGGATCCTATCATTTGCTTTGAGTGCAAACAACCCGGCCACATACGTTCGGAGTGCCCTCAACTCAAGAAGAATGGCTTTGAGAAGAAGAAGAAGCTCAAAGCCAAGCTTGCTACTTGGAGTGATGAGGAGTCATCGGAGGATGACGAACAAGAAGTGACTAACCTTTGCCTCATGGCACTTGAGGAAGATTCCTCCATGGTAACCTATAACTCATCTACTTTAGATTTTGAAGAATTAAATGATGCGTATGATGAGTTACAAGAGGTCTATGATGAATTAGTTGAGAAATATAAAGAGTCGGTCATTAGGAACAAAAAGATTATTTTGGAAATAAATGAGAAAAATGACTCACTCACTCAAGCTAATTCAAAATTTGAGAAAAAGATATTATGATTAAAAGATGAACTAAAATTCTTTCAAGATGAAAATGTTGATCTTAATAATCTTTTGTCTCAATGTAATAGTGTACACCAAAAGGTGTTGGTTGAGCTAAATGAGCTCAAAAAGTCTTTGATAAATGTTGGTAGTGTCAAGCATGAAATAGGTGAATCCTCAAGAACACACCAACCTAAGAAAAAGACTAACTACTACAAACAAAGTAGCTATCCTAGACATAGTAGAGCTAAAAGAATTAGAAGTGTATGGGTTCCTAAGGAACTTGTAAAATCTAATAATATTATTGCTATGTCATCTTGGATTCCTAAGGGAACCAAGGTTTTGGGAGCTAACACTCATGGACCCAAAATGATTTGGGTACCAAAAACAAAAGCTTAATATCTTTGTTTGTAGGGGGAGCATTGCTACAAGGCCAAAGCACAAAGTCAAAACTCATGGTACCTTGATAGTGGATGCTCAAGGCATATGACCGGAGACAAGAGTAGATTCATGGATCTAAAGCCAAAAAGTGGAGGAGTAGTGACATTTGGTGACAACTCCAAAGGCCACATTAAAGGTATTGGCTCCATAGGTAATCACTCTACTATTCTCATTGAAAATGTCTTATATGTCGATGGTCTTAAACATAATTTATTGAGCATAAATCAATTGTGTGATAAAGGATTTAATGTTTTATTTGATAAAAATAGATGCAAAATTGTAGACATTAAATCTAATAATATTATGCTCATAGGTCATCGCATAGGGAACATATACATGGTGCATCTAGATGACATTCATACATCTCATGCATGTTTAGTTGCACAAAATGAAAATGATGCATGGTTGTGGCATAGGAAACTAGGACATGCAAGAATAAGTGTTTTAGAAAAACTAGTCTCCTTTAATCTAGTTAGAGGTTTACCCAAGATAAAATTCTCAAATGATAAAATTTGTGATGCATGCTCAAAGGGTAAACAACATAGATCTTCCTTTAAATCCATTAATGATGTTTCTACTAGTAGATGCTTACAACTTATCCATATGGATTTATTTGGGCCAATTAGGACTATGAGCTTGGGTGGTAAGTCTTATGCTTTTGTACTTGTTGATGATTTTTCTAGATTTACTTGGGTTATATTTTTAAGTACTAAAGATGAGGCTTTGGAAAAATTCATCATATTTTCAAAACTAACCCAAAATGATATTGAACTTAAAATTTCACATATTAGAAGTGATCATGGAACCGAGTTTCAAAATTTTGGGTTTGAAGATTTTTTAAATGAAAATGGTATTAGCCATAATTTTTCGGCTCCTCGAACTCCTCAATAAAATGGGGTAGTTGAGAGGAAAAATAGAACTTTGCAAGAAATGGCTAGAACTATGCTTTGTGAAAAAAATTTACCTAAATATTTTTGGGCGGAAGCCACAAACACCGCTTGCTATATTGTAAATCGAGTAATGATTAGGCCAATTTTAAAGAAAATACCTTATGAGATTTTAAAATCTAAAAAGCCTAACATTAGTTATTTTCACCCTTTTGGTTGCAAGTGTTTTGTTTTAAATAATGGAAAAGACAACTTAGGTAAATTTGATGCAAAAAGTGATGAAGCTATTTTTATAGGTTACTCTTTAACCTCTAAAGCCTATCGAGTATTTAACAAAAGAACTTTAGTAGTAGAAGAATCTATTCATGTTGTATTCGATGATAACCTCCTTCCTAGGAAGGATTCTTGTGATGATGATGATGTAGGAATCATAAATGCCTTTGATGGAGGACAAACTTCAAAGGATGATGAGATTCCAACAAAAGAAGAGGACACACAAGATCCACCTCTTGAAGCCTTGAAGGACTTAGCTCTTGAGGAAAAGGAAGTGAGCTACCCAAGGGAGTTGAACTATGTCAAAGATGGTGAAATCTTGGGTGATCCATCCAAGGGGGTAACCACTCGATCTTCTCTTAGATTAATGAATCATGTTGCATTTATCTCATGCATAGAGCCTAAAAATATTAAAGAAGCATTGAAAGATGACTTTTGGATTATGGCTATGCAAGAAGAGTTAAATCAATTTGAGAGAAGTAACGTTTGGACATTAGTTGGTAGGCCTAGTAATCAATCTACAATAGGAACTAAACGGGTCTTTAGGAACAAGATAGATGAGAGTGGTAGCATTGTAAGAAATAAAGCTAGACTAGTAGCACAAGGTTACACTCAAGAAGAGGGAATAGATTTTGATGAAACCTATGCACCCGTAGCTAGAATGGAAGCCATTAGGATGTTGCTTGCATATGCATGTTATCATAATTTCAAGCTTTTTCAAATGGATGTTAAAAGCGCATTTTTAAATGGTTTTATAAATGAAGAAGTGTATGTGGAACAACCACCGGGATTTGAAGACTCGAAATTTCTAAATCATGTTTTCAAACTTACCAAAGCTCTTTATGGTTTAAAACAAGCTCCTAGAGCTTGGTATGAAAGACTTTCAAACTTTTTAATTGAAAAAGGTAAGGTGGACACTACACTTTTTATAAAAATGTATAAAAATGACATCTTAGTAGTTCAAATTTATGTTGATGATATTATTTTTGGTTCTACTAATGAATGTCATTGTCAAGAGTTTGCTAAGTTAATGCAAGGTGAATTTGAGATGAGCATGATGGGGGGCTCTCATTCTTTTTGGGACTTCAAATCAAGCAAAAGAAGGATGGCACCTTCATCAACCAAGCAAAATACATAAAGGATATGCTCAAGAAGTTTGGCTTGGAGAATGCAAAGCCTCAAGCCACTCCTATGAGCTCATCTACAAAGCTTGACAAATATGAAGGAGGTAAGTGTGTTGACTCTAAGCTTTATCGTTCTATGATTGGATCATTACTTTACCTTACCACAAGTAGACCGTATATCTTGTTTAGTGTTTGCTTGTGTGCTAGGTTTCAAGCTAGTCCTAGAGAGTCTCACCTTATAGCCGTTAAGAGAATCTTTAGGTACCATAGAGATACTCCTTGTTTAGGTCTTTGGTACCCTAGAGACTCTACCTTGAACCTTCATGCTTACTCAGATGCGGATTATGGGGGTTGCAAAATCGATAGGAAAAGTACTTCGGGAACTTGTCAATTCCTAGGTAGTATTCTCATATCTTGGTTCTCTAAGAAACAAAATAGTGTAGCCTTATCTACCACCGAAGCCGAGTACATATCCTTAGGGAGTTGTTGTGCTCAAGTCCTTTGGATGAAGCAACAACTCTTAGATTATGGAATTAAAGTTGAAACCATACCCCTAAAATGTGACAACACTAGTGCAATATGTTTAACAAAAAATCCCATCCAACACTCTAGAACCAAACACATAGAAATAAGGCATCATTTCATTAGAGATCATGTCCTTAAAGAAGGTATGGTTATAGAGTACGTAGACACCTTAAATCAATTAGCGGACATATTTACAAAACCTTTAGACAAAGAGCGTTTTTGGTCTTTTAGGAGAGAGTTAGGTCTAGCTAGCCTATCTTGACCTTTTAGGACCTCTTTTGTGCTTAAATTTGCTTGATCTTGTGAAATGCCATGTTTTTGTGTTTAGACTCCTAATTTCATCCATGCTTATAGTTAGGGGGAGTATGATTCGATTAAAATATGCTTAGAACTGCTCATTCATCATTTGCATACTTTTAGGAGATGTTAAGTTCGAGCCTGTGGTTGTTCTTAGAACCAAATATGCATTTATGGGCATACGGTATCGATACAGATCTACGCGTATCGATACGTGTTCTTCAATCAGTTTCCCAGAATTTACTTCGCTTCACAGGTATCGATACGATTAAACTCGTATCGATACGGGTCGTTTCGATACGGACCCCATCCGTTTCGATACGACTCTCCAACGGGCATTTTTGCGGAAATGACAATTCTACCTCCGTATCGATACACCCTCAGGCGTATCGATACTCGATTGCGCTGACAGCTTTAAATTTGGCTTTTAATGTGTTCAACTTTTACCAAAATTAAAACTCTTCAAAACCTAGAAACCCTAACCGTTTTTGCCTATAAAAATGCCATTCGTCCTTCATATTTTTCACACCTCAACTCAAATCTAAAGGAGTTTTTCAATCAAGCAAAGCTTTGTGCTCTCTCTCTTCACAATTGTGCTAGAATTTCTTCAATCTCTCAAGTTTCTATCAAGGTAATCTTTTATTCCTTTTCTTTTTCAATTTTTTTGTTTTGTTTTGTTGTTTTGTTTCATCTTTTTATCAAAACCTTTGTTTCTTCAAAACTTTTCTTCAAATTTTTAAAAAAAAATTCTTTACCTTGGTTTTTACCCAAAATTGAAGAAATCCTCTTGCTTATTTCTCTTTTAGATCATGGCACCAAAGGAACCATCGAGGAAGCGTTCAAGGGTTTCTCAAACCGGTGAATCATCCACCCTTGGAGCGATTGCTCGTCTGAACTACTCAACCATCTATGAGCAATCCTTTGAAAGTAACACGGGTCTAACTCATTTTCGTCAATATGAGAATTATAAGATTCGTGCCGAAAGGGTAATATCCGTTCCTTTTCTCAACTCCGAGCGTTTTAAGTTTGAATATCTTCCTTTGTTTCGTCGTTGGAACTTCATGGATTTCATATCTATTCCCGGTTTTTATTATCGCCTTTTCGTTTTGATTTTCTACTCTAATGCCAAATGTTTTACTCGCAATGGGGAAGTTGTTGCCATTAGCTCTTATCTCATGGGGAAGAAAATCATCCTTGATGTCAAATCCATTTGTGAGGTTTTTAAATTAGAGGATGAAGGCATTGATGATGAACATGCTTTGGGGCATGTTCTTAGTGGATCCGTCACCGCCTTAAATGCTCAAGACCAGATCTTACATTTGATGGTGTCTTGGTGGTTTCGTCCCTCCGGAGGAAAATATTCCACCATCCGTCAAGTGGATGATTTTTGGATCCGTTGCTTCCGTGAGAGAAAGCGCCCAAATCTTGCTCGACCCATGTTCGCGGAGATCGTCTACCTCGTGCAAAATCGTCACACAACTCTCGTCACCTCCTTTACATATGGTACGGCTTTGAGTTATTTCTTTATTAAAAAGGATATTGATTGCTCTTTTGACTACCCAACTCCCCTCACTCATCCCATTGATGAGCGATCTCTTGCTCGAGAAAAGTTTCAATATTTTAATGGTGAATGGGTACGTCTTGCCGAGTTACCACCCGAGGCCGCCGCCATATTTGAAGAGCCTCAAGCTCCTCAAGTCCCACAACCCTCCATGGATTCTCTCATGACTTACCTCAATGAGCAATTTACCGGGTTGCGCACGGACATGAACACTCGTCTTACTTCCCTTGAAACAACTTTTGATACAAGGATGACAAGTATGGAGAATCGCCTCACATCCCTTGAAAGCGGTCACAATTCTTTGAATATTTCCATCGCCGCTTTCCATGATGAGTGGCGCAATAGCATGCGGGATAATGATCCGATGGGAGTTGATGATGAAGACGACGAAGACGATGCCTAGACGTTTCTTCTTGCATCTCATGCATATCATTTAGGATTTTCTTTTTATGCACCTTTGATTTATGTTCTTAGGATTAAGTTTGTTTTAAGATTAAACCTATGCTTTGATTTTCTGCTTTTGTTTGGATTTTAAGTATGATGCTATGATTATTAATATAAGTGTTGCTTATTTATACCTTTGTCTTCTTGATGCACTTAATTGTCTTAAGATTTTTTGATCTAACAAAAAGGGGGAGAGAAACTAGCTCACACTTCAAATATTTTGATTTTAACTCAAAGGTTACCAAGCTTATATTAAGGGGGAGTTAACTTTGTAAAGATTTTTCAAAATGTCAAAAATTTTAAGTTTTAGTTTTGTTATATTAAAAAAGGGGAGACTGTAAAACCTATGTTTGATTTTGATATAATTAGATCTTTAAGGATCAATTTGAAAAACTTAAAATTGTTTTTGTAAGTCCCTTAATAAGTTTTAAATCACCAACTCTTTAAAACTGATTTGAAAAACTCAAACTCAAAATATTTTCTAAGTGTTCCAAGGCCAAACTATTGAAAAACGTTCAGGTGTATCGATACACTCCCAAGCGTATCGATACCTTTTTACCAAAGTTGGCTACTGTCAGAACACGTATCGATACGGTAAACCCTCGTATCGATACGCCCCTGTGTAAAAGCCTAAAGAGTTTGAATGGCGTACCGATACGGTAAACCCTCGTATCGATACGGCCTTAATAAATTTTAAAATATAAGTTGGTTTAAAAAATACGATCGTTAGTGTCAGTTGGTTGGTAACCAAATTTTAAATGGTCGTTGACCCGTATCGATACGCCTAACCCCCATACTGATACGGATATCGACAGTGAGCTAAGTTGAGAAAAGGTATCGATACGACCTTTACCGTTTCGATACCCCGTACCGATACGCTTACGCGCGTATCGATACCCCTTATTTATTGCACACAACGACTCTTTCTTTTCTGAGACAGGTATCGATACACCTCCCCGCGTACCGATACGCATAGCTGCAGAAGTGCATTTATGGTGGTAAGAGAGGGTTCCAACGGCTCCATTTATGTTCCCAACCACCCAAACAACTAGAAATCAATAAGGAGGTATAAAAGAGACATCCAAAAGCTACAGCAACAACTATTGATCTTCAAGAAAACATCTATTCATCAAAACCAAGCAATTGTGCAAAAATCCCATATTGTATAGAAACCCCAATTGTAACTTTCATTCTTATCTTGTTCAATTGGGTTGAGTGCTTGTAATTGGGCTACAATTTGTATTGAGAGATACTCTATTAGCCAGCAAATTTCTTTGTTATCTTGTTGTGAGGATTGGGTTAAATTTTGGGTAGAAAATTTAACCGATATTGTAAGGGTTGCCTCCTTAGCCTAGAAAAGGGGAAGAGCAATTAATGGAATTGTTGCAAATCCTTAGTGAAGCTAAGGTAGTGGATGTAGAGTTCATTTGGAACTTGAACCACTCTAAAATCCCTTGTCTATCTTTTTAATTTGTAATTTCCACCACAAAATCTTTAAAAATCCAATTCACCCCCCTCTTGGTTTATATCGATCTTTCGATCCACTCAACGCTATTCCATCAAGGTTCTTCATCGTTTCAAGTGATTTTAACAAGGTAAACACGTTTTTGACTTCTCCTCCTTATTTCGAACACTTCTATGGTTTTATATTCTTAAAAGCTTCATCTTTTTTAGATTTCAAGTTTTCAAACTTTTAAAGGAAAAAGGAAGGATCTTTGTGGGTTTTTCGTTTAACTATTGATTTGATAAGTTTGTTTAAGCTTTAATCTAGTCCTAAGGTGTTTTAAAAGTTAAAATGGTGGGGTTTTGGTCAAAACCCCGAAATGGGTTTTTGGGAGCTTTTTAAAGGTGTCTAAACTTATGTTTTTGAAGTGGTTTTGTGATGGGTTGAAGGGCTGATGATATAGTGTTGTTAGAGAAGTGTTTTGAAGGTTTTTAAAGGTGTTTTGGGTGTTGGTATTGGTAGTTTACAGCTGGATTTAAGGGGAGTACGTAAATGGGATTTTGTTTGTTAGCTTGGGTTTGAAATTATAAGGTTTTGGCTTGTGAATGTAGTTTGGGATTGTGGTTGTGTTTGGTGATGATTTGTTTAAGTGATACATTGTTTTTGATTGGTTAGAATCAAGGGGAAACGTTGGAGAAGGTTCGGGCACGAATCTGGGGAATTTGGAGAATTAAGATCGGTGTTCGGCTTCCATTTGGGTTGCAAAGGTGAGTGGAAATGTTTAACCTTGTTTTTCTTTCGAAAGAGGTTTCTTGGGGGTTTGGGTGGAGCCTTGAGGGCTCACCTAAACCCAAGAGTAAGTTTACTAATCCTACCTTAATGGCTGTGAGATAATGTGTGATTAATTGATGTGTTACCATGTGCATTGTGGATTGCTTTTACATCCGTTGTTGTTGTGTAGTCGTGTTGATGTCGAGCCTCACGTGATGGTTGTCATAACTACGGTGATGAGTGGTCCCACCGGTAGTGACTAGTAGTAGAGTAAGGTGATGAGTGGTCCCATCGGAAAACTACTAGTCGAACGGTGATGTGTGGTCCCACAGTGTGTGTTGGTTGTGCATGTGCAAACCATGTAGTTGTCTTGTTGTGATACCTTTTATGCATTCAATGGTTTACTTCTCATTTAAGAAAAGTGTTTTTGAAACTGCATGCTTGTTGAGTTTTAGAGCTTCGCTCACTAAGCTATCAAGCTTATGCTCTCCTTTTTCCAACATGCAGATCGTTAGAGTTCGGGGGGCAAGTGGGCAAGGGAGGAGCCTTTTTGGAGTTCTCAAGCAGCTCATGTATGATTTATGTCTTTGTAATAATGCCTAGACGATGGGGGTACTAGACTTGTTTGAAGTTGGTGTCAAACTCCTTAGTTTGGTTTTGTTGATGAATGAGCATGTTGAGTTGTTAATGCTATGTTGGATATGTTTATGCTTTTATGCGTGGATTGAAAACCATGTCTACTTCATTGCTTAAATGCCTTGTGTTGAGAGTCTATGACCTTGATCTATGAATGCTTATGTGATTGTTTAAAAGTATGTGAAACCTTGCCATGATATGTCTATTTGGGTGCTTATTGCCTTGTATGAAATGGTCAAGCCATGCATGTCTTATACTAGTATTCTACCTAAATGCCTATCTTGAGATGTATGCCACGTTAGTTCGTTTAAGTAGTCTCGCTGATTTATCTTGCTTGTTAAAAGTTGTAGGGATGTTGTTTGTGGATAGGTGAGTCATAAGAAGCATCTAGAGTTGAGTTTTGGTCCTTTTAGCAGCTAAATTGAGTCTTGCAGTGCAGGGCGTATCGGTACGCCCAAGGGCTGTACCGATACGGTCCTACACTTTGGGGCTCAGTTTAAGCCTAGCGTACCGATACACCGGGGTGTATCGATATGCCAATTGTTCTCTGGAAATCTGAGATTTTGACGAGAATTTGGCGTATCGGTACGGGTTTAGGGCGTATCGATACGATTTCATATTGCTGACCATGAGAAGTTGACCAGTGAGGGCGTATCGGTACGGTCAACCAGTGTACCGATACGGTCTCCCTGGGTTGACCATGGGCAGTTGACCTAGTCAAGGCATATCGATACATCCTGTTGTAATGAATAAAATGGGTTGTTTTAAGTTGCTTGTGTTGCATTCTTGCCTCGTTCGATGTCCTCCGTTGTAGTATGTCATATAGGTCGTATTAAGGCATTTAGACAAGATAATAATAAAAAGAAAAAAAATTAGGGTTGCTAACCGAAGGGGAGCCTTAACGGGTTTCACTTCGATTTTTCCCGTGTAGCCTACTCGGACCGGTCAGTCATCCAGACAGGGACGAGGGGGTTACATGTTTAAGTAGGAAACATCTTGATCTTTGAGAATTCCGAAGAACGTATCGAGCAAGTCAAACAACAACTCCACGATCAATTTTCCTTGAAAGACCTTGGTGTCTTAGACTATTTTTTGGGAATTGAAGCATTGATATAAGCCAGGTGAGTCTTTCTTCATCGGAAGAAATATACCTTTAAATTGTTGCAAAGGACACAAATGAGTGAAGCTAGCAAGTTGATACTCATATGGTTGTCTTGCCAAAGCTCAAAAAGTATGATGGTGAGTTGTTTACTGAGGTTACTATCTTCCACAACATTGTGGGAGCATTACTCTATATATGACATATTTTTTCTGATATTTCATATGCGGTTAACAAAATTGCACAATATATGCAATGCCCTACAGTTACTCACCGGAATGCAATAAAAAGGATACTACGATATCTGAAAGGAACTCTTGATTTTGTTTTGCGGTTTCCTGTTCAACATACCAGCCATCTTATTCTTGTTACCTTTTTTGATGCTGATTGTGGTATCGATGAAGATGATAGAAGATTTATTTCCGGTCATTGTGTGTATTTTAGTTGTCATTTGCTCTCGTGGAGTTCAAAGAAACAATGTTTAGTTTCGAAATCCACTATCAAAGCTGAATATAGAAGTTTAGTCGATGCTACTGCTGAGCTTATGTGGGTTCGAAATTGCCGATTTTTTACTAAGCCGTTGATAGCTCAACAATTTACATTCTTCAGAAGGAATTTAAATGTGGTTTCTGGTTCAAGTGTACAAGAAACAGAAAGTGAGGTGAATGTTAGAAGTAATAAAGAATAGGATCTGAATATTCTACCGAAGCCCACAGCTTTCTAGCTAATCTTTAAAAGTTGGACTTCAGCCTGTCACAGAGCTGACCCATATTGGATTCAGTTAATTTTTTAGATCGATTAGTTTGTTAGGCTATCTTGTATAAATAAGTAGATTGGATCAAAGCCCAGGTTCACATGATATGTACCCATTATCAATATTTTCAGAAAATCAATTAAACAAGCAGACCCATTCTCTCATCTCTGTAAATTCTAGGGCTCATCTTCTTTTTCTCTTTCTTCATTTTCTCCGATTTCCATCTTCGTTCAGTCTTCGTCGTCGTTGTTCCACTCACCGAAGTTGCTTCAACAATACACTGCTAAACACCATTAATTTTTAATAACTTTTAAGTAATTATTAAAAATCTCAAAGGTTCAACATGTAATTAATCATATTTTAAAATAAAATTAGAAGAAATTATTTCGTGAATCGTTCTCACAATCTCATCCATGGTCCTACCTGGTTAAATATTCTCGCATCATCTTTGCTTTTCATCTAATATTTTCTTATAAATTAAAATTTACAAATCTCATCTTCACCCCATACCTCATATATTTATTCTAATATGTTAATGAATAAAATCGTTTAAATAAAAAAACACCAAAAAAACTTAACCCACAAATCAAAAGAGAAAAAAATAAAATTATTATTAATGAAATCACTACATTCCAATCTTAACTCATAAAATAATAATTTATAAAAGATATGTAACAAATGAAGCTAGAGTTATACAGAAAATCCTGACTCGTCCCTTATAAGTCATCAATGGCGGCAAGAAGCATGAATGCAACAATATTTGCAGGCAGCATCTTTATGGACCGGAGCTTTGGCGCAATCGAGTTCGAGTTGCAGCATGTCCCCGTGTTTGAGTTATATACAACAAAACTCATAGACGCCGTCTTTGTCACGTTGTGAGCTCGCAGCTTCGGCGAGGTCTTTACTCTTTAATGGCGGTGACTCATCTTTGGGTGTCGATATTAACTAGACGCAGGCTTATAAGGGATGGGTAAGGATTATCTGTGTAATTTCAGTTTCATTCGTTACATATCTTCTTATAAAATTTTTTTTTTGGGGTTGAGATTGGAATGCAGTGATTTTGTTAATAATAAATTATTTTTGTCTATTTTGATTTATGAGTTAAGTTTTTTGGTATTTTTATTTTATTTTAAAGATTTCATTTATTAACATATTAGAATAAATATACGAGGTATGAGGAAGATGATGATTTGTAAATTTTAATTTATATGAAAATATTATGTGGAAAATAAAAATGATGTGTGTTTATTTAATTGGGTATAACTATGGATGAGATTGTGAGAATGATTTATAGAATAATTACTTTTAATTTTATTTGGAAATATGATTAATTGCATGACGAATGACGAGCCTTTAAAATTTTTACTAATTATTTAAATTTTTTAAAAATTAATGGTATTCAACGGTGTGCATATTTTTTTTAATAATTGTTTTTCCTTTAACCACAATTTTATTAAATTTTTGGTTGGGTAAAAACCTATTCCGAAAATCAAACTGGTCAAGGCTCTAATTTTCAATCCAATAACTTGGATCAATTGTCTTAATATTTTTAATGTGGAAGCAATAACAAGTTAAAACCTAAATTTAAAATTAAATATCGTTTAATTAAATAAAATATATGTTTTAATAAAAATATGATGTATAATATAAAACTAGAAAACATTATTTGCAAAATAAATTTACAAGCAGTGACGGGGCCACAGCTCCAATGGGAGGGGCTGTGGCCCCCGGTAGAGGGAAAATTTTTTTTTACCCTTTCATTCTTTATATTTTTTTTGAAAAAAAATTGAAATAATTGTGAATTTGCCCCTCCCACCTTTTAAAATTTATGTTTTGCCTCTCCAACTTCAAATCCTAGCTTCGTCCCTGTTTACAAGTTGTAACCGATCTAACCATCCGGATTTTCCATTCTATTTTGGCAGACAACCTTAATTACAATAGGCTTTTGATTTAAAATGTTGCTTTTTTATAATATATATATTGCATAATATATATTTTTAATTACAATAGATTTTCCATTCTATTTTTGTATAATATATATATATATTTACAGTGTGATTATTTTGTAATCTTATTGCTTCGAATATGTTTCAATAAATTTCTATTGTTAAAAAAATATTTTTTTTATTTTTAATTCATTGACCAATCAAGATCGAGTTTTACAAATACTCATTAGAGAAACAACCCTAAACAACTAAGGGAAAATATGAATTTAATTTAATAATAAACTATTGGAGAACTCCCTAACCAACACGTTTTAAACATAACAACTTAAAAAAAACCGTGTTTCGCAACGACGTATTTCACAGTAAGAAACTAAAACAAACTGATGCGTTTAATAAACTTTAAAGTAGTATGCAACAAATTATAATTGATACACATATAAATATTATTTTTAATTATAACATAAATTATTATTTATTTATGAAAAAGAAAAAATAATGAACAGTGAAAAAGAAGGAAGAAAAAAATAAAGAAATAGTAAAAATATACATGCGTAACAATAAGATAAAGACACAACTCATAAACTAAAAAAATTGACCTAAAGAAAGGACCTGATTAGAATAATATTAATAATTTCTTACTCAATCATAATTTCTTTCCTCGGCCCAAATATTCGGAACACTTGTGCTTCTGGGTTTTTCAAATTTAAATTAGGTTGGTTGAGAGCAGAGAAAGAGAGGGAAGAATGGGGACAAGAGAAGTATATGAGGAAAAGCTAAGGAATGGGAACCTGTACCATGATCCAACCATCAACCCTGGCTTAGGCTCCGCTCGTTGCCCTCGTTGTCTCTCTCTCTTCAACCCCGATTCCGGAATCCCTTCTTCCTTCTTTCTTCTTCCTTCTTTCTTCTTCTTCCTCTTCCTCTTCCTCTTCCTCTTCCTCTTCTTCTTCTTCGTAACGCAATCCGTTGATTACTGCTTTTTGTTTTATTAACTTGTAATTCTTATTTCTTATGCAGGGTAAAGCTGAATGGACAATTACTTCTGTTTTACATGATGCCACTGCAGTGGTCGGTTCCTTTCCTCCCTGTTTTCTTTTACACGATTCAATGAACCCCCAAATTTCTAATTTGTAGTTTAGGGTTACTTTCATATGTAATTAGTCTTTTGGGTTAGTTGAATTTCAATAACTATTATATCCCAGCTTAGACTAATTAGCAAGTTTCAAAATGCTTTAACCTTTATGTCCAATAGAATTTTATCCGTGTTTCACATATAGCTATTTTTGACATCCACCCGGAATCTGGCTAACATAGGGTTTTACTTTGAATGTAAGCTAGGGCATGCCTTTTTGAAGTTTGAAAATAAAATTGTTTCTTCTGTAATTGAATCATTCAAATGCTACCTTCTAGATATCATTACCAATATATGTGATCTTGATTTGTTAGGACACTAATTTTATTGATGCTGTTAAAATATGTGTATTAATTGAAAATTGTAGTACTGTCTCTTTTCCAAACATCTGTGTATTTTGCCGGTGGTAAAAGAAAATGGTACTTTCAGTCTGGCGTATTAAGCTGCTACTGTCTCAATTCTTTTACTTGACAAATTTCACATTCTATTTGTCTGCAAATAGGCTGGCTCTGGTATCGGGGGAATGTTTAGTGCAGTACATGGCTTTAACACAGGTATTATTAGGCTCCTTTTGTTTTCATTGAATTTTTTTCTTTTGTACAAACATCTCTTATGATTTTCTATTTTCAGGGATTCCTTTCCTTCAGAATCACATCAAGGGACCTAAGTGGCTCCCTTTTATAACTGGGGTATGCCTCTTCTATGTTCGAAGTTGCATTTTGTTAGGAACTAGAGACTAATTCAATAACATTTACAGCCAATGTCAGATTACATACATAATTTCCTACTACACACTACAAGGTACTTCGAGGGACCTTTTCCTCACTAAACTAACCTGAAACTGACCCAAAAAAACATGCCCTGTTTTCCCTTATTTCTAGTACATATAACCGTCAACAAATTTCTAGGGATGATAATAAACAACATAAATTAAACACACAATAACTGATGGTAACTACTAGAGACCATCAATGCATAAGAAATAATAAACAAACATAATGTACTAGATCTTATTGCCAACCTTGCTTCTACGGGTTTAGACCTCAGTAACAATACATTTCCAACCCTTTCAATCTGTTAGACTTCTCCAACACATTTTCCCCTTTTCATGGCGGGTAAAACAATTTTATTTGCATCTTCTAAAGCTCACTTAATTGAATTCTATTATCTTATTTGTTTACAGATTCCGCTGCTACTAATGTTTTCTGGTGCCAGTGCTGCATTTGGAGGTATAAGCTTGTTCTTGCACTCTAGTTGTAAAGTAGCATGATCACATTTTTACACATTTCATTCTTTATTGGATTGAGCATGTTTGCTTCAGCTTTTGAAGAAAAGTGAAATACAAGATTTTCACAAAGTATATCATATTATTTATGAAGTCCTCTAATAAATGCTGGTCCTATTGTTGAATGTTCAGTACATCTAAAATTATGTAGAATGTTCAATTTGCATTGCACTATCAGCAGTGGGTAATGTGAGAGTTTTACAGTGATATTCATGTTTTTTGTCATATGTTGCAAGTAGGAAAGAACAACAGAAACTTGATCCTAACATTTTTAATCTAGCAAAAGTTGCTCGACTTATAAAAGATTAACAGATAAATCCATTAATTTGATTTAGAGAATATTACAATAAGTTTTTGTCTCAATTATTATCATCCAAAAGTTAATTATAATCCTTTGTCATATAAGTGGTAACCACTCAAGTATACTACTACTCTGGTAGCATGTCAATTAAATGTTCTCTTTTATGAATTGCTCTGCTACTCGCATCCCCTTTTAACCTGCACACTTCCCTTGCATGTTACGGTAAGTATGGCATGCAATGTTTTGTGAGTAATTTAATTTTTCTGTCTATGAATACCGAATGTCGTTGGGTTAGTTATCTAGTAAAAGAGCTAAAAAGTTGTGTGCTTCTGTCATCAATCAAAGCATTTAGCAAGTGGTTTCTTGCTGTTGATACATGTGTCTTAAGTTCGTCTTTTCAAACCTTTCTTGCCGTATCATATTTGATACTGGGGGCATCAAAATAACTTTTTCAAGTTTGTTTTTTTATGTTAGTTAATGTTTTCCTTCTCCTCCTTCCCTCTTCTTCTCTTCATCTCCTGCTCGCTTTCTCCTTCTCCTTCCTCTTCTAAGTTTAATTATTTGAAGATTATTTTTGTTTTCTTCAATGTGATTACCCTAGGACTCTTATTAAGTGTTCGACTAGAGAGTTAATTTGGCTGTAAGTAAGAGTTCAATTATAAATACTCTACTAGAGGGTTATTAGGACCAGTCTTTTATTTATTATCATTTAGAGAGTTTTAATAAAGTAGGTTGCTGAAAAATCCCAGAACCTTTTTATTTATCCCTATTCAATTATGTCTGTCATCTTCTTTCAATTTTCTTAGCTGTTCAGTTTTAATACATTGGGCTAGATGATAAAGCCTTGTGTGATATTCCTATGGCTATGGATCATATTCCTTTGAGGATACCTTGGTTAAATGAGATTCTTGATCAATGATTGGTTCTATGGAATTTCCGATGATTGATTTGAAGAGTGGTTATCACCACAATAGATTGAAAGTATTGATATTCTTGATCAATGATTGGTTCTATGGAATTTCCAACGGCTACTTTAAATGCTGAACCTGCTGGGAGTGAGAGCAGAAATACTCCTACTGCCCATATATCAAACAAGAGATTGGGTAAGGTAGAATGATAAATCAACTGTCAGCAGGTCCAGCTCATGACATTCCAAAAGAAAAAACAAGTATAAACTCTGTTACTGAAGCTTGACACAAAAGAACTAGAAATAAGGGATTTGTTGTGGATAAAGGGACAGATTCACATACTGAAGCCAACATATCTCAGAGAGTTCTCTTAGAAAGTTACTGCTGAACTAACCAATGGGGCTCTTCATCTATAATTTTATGTTGAAGTGGGGAAAGTTCTCATTGGAGGGAGAATGGTGCAGGAGCTTTTACTATTATGTTATTTTATTATTTTAGTCTTATTAATTATTAGGCATATAGATCATTAGGGTTTAATCTTGGGCTAGGATTATTTTTAGTGTTTAAATCTAGGGCTAGGATTAAAACTTTATTTCTAACACAAGTGCATTTCACTTGAATGATTACTCTTGAGAAGTAGAATGTGTTAATGATTTTCAACTTTGTTTGTGTTTGTGTGATATGACTTTGCAGGTTATGCACTTCCAAAGTTTGCTCAACTCACTGTGACTTCCTATTATGCTGCCTCTAGTGCCTCGCATTATGGAATTTCACTCCTCACACGACACATTGAAGATACACACGCTACTCGTTCTAAACAAGAAAGGGGAAGATGAATTCTTCATCCTACATTTACGTAAGATTCTATTTTTCACCACTTCTGTTAGCAATATGTGCATAGAACTTTTTGGATGTCTTTTTTTTTTTATAATATTGTAATCACTAATTTTGTCTGGAGTTGACTTGTTTTTTATTTTTTATTTTTGTAGTAATGAGCTTTTTATGTTACTACTATCTATAAATAAAAAATGTATGTGCTTTGTTTAGTTTACATTATGTGATTTCTTATTAAAACCCAAACAAAATTATTAAGTGTTGCTATCATATTCTTTTATGTTATCCAATCGAAAAAAAACCGAAAAAATTAGTATATATTTATCTTCTTGTCATTGTCATCTTGTTGTTATAATCATACTTATTATCATTTTATTTATTTATTTGGACTTATTAATATTAATATTATTATTATTATTATTATTATTATTATTATTATTATATTTTTTATTACTATATTAATATTATTATTATTATTATTATTATTATTATTATTATTATTATTTCTTGTTATTAGACTAAACTGAAAAGAGACTAAGAAACTAAAAAAAGAGCTCGATATGTATAAGCTAAATAATAAAAGCTCGAGTATATATATATATATAAATAACAGTCTACTTACAAAAGCTTAAAACATAGATGTATTACATAAGGCCCAAAACTTAAAAGCTTTGATCTAATAACAAAAAAAAAACTTTAATTCCTTCTTTCTGGCGCAGTTTATTGACCATTGTCAGATCGGGAATGATTTGACGGTCTAGATTGAAGCCCGTGACCTTTGGAGTGTCGCGTGAAGGACACGCCTCTGCTACGACCGTTCACTTTTCGCCACACGAGTCGCACACATGACGTTTCAACCTTCTCCACTCTTGAGTGTCTGGTACGCACGACCGTTGTCCTTGTCGTTCCACCACGTCGGCACATGTGATAAAAGAAAACAAAATGTATAAAAAAAACGACATGTTAAAGCCAGCCAACAATGTTAAGATGGAGGATGAATCAAAACAAAAAATACATAGGCTAATCGGCATTTCAGAGGATGCACAAAAGCGCCATAATCGACAAAGGCATTTTATTTTATGTAAACAAATTGATGTAATTTCGGCTATAAAAGAGAAAGGCAAACCATTTGTAAACCCTAAGCATCAATCGAGGATTTCAAAGAAAGAAATAGAAAACAAAAATCATCTTTTGAAGTATCTTTCTCCTTATTTTTCATTTCGAAGCATAAAAATAAAAAAAAGGGCTAAAATTTTCGTTTACCTTCGTGTTTGTTGGCTTCCCCCCATCTCTTCGAGTCTTGCCGGTAATAAGCCCCTTCGGCTTTCGCCCCGAAACCGTACGCGGTGAATCGACCGAGAATTTTGTGGGAGGAGGTTTCGATTTTAAGACAAAAGGGGTTTTTTGTTTGTTTTCTTTTAAAATAAGTTTCAGATTTGGGTTCAGAGGAAAAAATGTGTTTTTGAGTTAAAGTTTTTGTACACCGGCGCCGGCTAGCGGCGGCATACAGTGGCGCGCATAGAGTTTTCTCGGCGGCCGAAGCAGCGGTATACAGTGGCGCCCATGGAGTTTTCAAAGAAGTTGAAAACTTTTCTTTTTAGTTTTAAGAATAAAGGAAAGAGTTTGAGTGATTTTTAAGGTGAGTTTTATACTTGTTTAAGCTTTTAAAAATGGTTTTATACTATATTAAATCTCTCCGTGTTTTTAAAATTTCGCCTGAAGCCCCTCCTTATTTCAAAACCCTTTTCCGCGGTCCCTCTAACTTTTCAAATGTTTTTAATCCCGTCCTCATTATTGATAACAAATTCTTTAAAATGGTTTAACCCCTTTTTAGTCCCTTTAATTTTAAATTTCGTTCATTTTGATCTTAATTTTAGTGTTTAATCCCCTTGTATATCATGCATTTTAATTTCTGCTTTGTATATTGTTTTCTTATATTTTAGCCATTATTTATGTTTTATTTGTTCTTACCATGTTATGTGTGATATGTATATAGTTAATGCTATGTTTTGTGGTGAAATAAAAGTGGCGTGATGTTCATTACATAGTAATGTATGGTATATATATTTATATCTTGAAGTTCTTGTCATATATAACATATAGTATAATATTTGTATATATTATATAGTTTGTATATAGGTATGTATATGATTTCGATCGATGTGTATAGCTTATATTTATATATATATATATATATATAATGTATAGTTAATTATATAGTATGCGTTTTTACACACAATATATATATCATATACCTTACATATATCATATAATGTATAGCCTTAAAATATTATATATATAAGTCTATCGAAACTAAGCTATGTTTTAAATATATATTATGTGTATATATATAAAATATCTTATCATATAGTATTTGGTATTCATTTCACGCGCTTGTTTATTTGTTTTGCGAATGCATTTTAATTGTCATTCATGAGATCTTTTATTTTGATTGCTTATTAATTAATTAATTTTTTTAAAAAAAATATTTATTAATTCCGATATTTGCATCGTAACAGTCCTACTTTAATGGATGTTAGCCAAATATTTGAATTAATTCTCACCGTTTGGAGGTAAACATTAATTTAAAATTGACAATATCACAACATCATATTCAAATATTTGCATCATGCATAAAGGTGGCGTACGAAAGTTGAACTATAAATTAACACGACAGTCGGGCTTATTCGATGTCGGTTTAATCTATGGTTCAATGTATCATCATCCTTACTAATTAAATGTCTAATTAATTCGAACCCACCAATTTGATAAAGCCCGTACAATTAAGGTCAATTTTCTATTAAGAACACCTAATTAAATGCATTTTAAATTTAAAAAATTTCCATCAATTAAAAGCAACAAATATTTTGGTACCGATTTCCGGGCGTGATAGGGGTGCTAACCCTTCCCCACACGCAACCAATTTCTGAACCCTTTTCAAAATGAATCTTTGGTTTTTTATGGTGTCTGGCCTACCTGAGTGGCCGGTGGCGACTCCAAATTTTTTTTTGAAGCTCGGATTTTCAAAAGAAATTTCGCTTTTAAACAAATATTTTCTTCAAAAAGTGGGATACTTAAAAGTTTTTTTTATAAAAAACGTCGCTATAGTTTGGCGACTCCGATAAAAATATTCTTTTTGCTTTTAATGATGAAAATTATTGAAATTTGAGTTGACTTTAATGAGGTTGATTCTTTCTTGAAAATGTGACATTGATTGCACAAGCTTTGATAATTGGTGGTTTTCGAATTGATTTTTCATTTAATTTCTAAGGAATCACTGACATGTGTTGCATCGTGATCATCAAGTTCTATACCCGAGCTTCGTCGCTTAAGTGGGAGTGAAACGTCATATACCCACGTGAGCATCCCTCCACGTGTTGGTAATTCACTTCCAAAATTCGCGCCTTTGACACGTGAGCAGCCCTCCACGTCAATAGGCTGTGCTTTCCCTCGAACCGAAACCAATTCACAAGCCTGTAATGGGCCATGATTGGGGTTCTTGTTGCCATAGTAGGTAATAAGATAGGTTTGGGTACCTTTAATTAGAACTGAACCCATGCGTGAGAATCTAGGGAGCCCACCCTATTAGAGCCATGCGGACAACCATAGCAAATTAGAATTCATGTTGACAGGCCTTGTGTTGTTAATCTGTTTTGGTATGTGTTTTGTTTGCTTTATATTCGATATTCATTATTCTGTTGCGAAACCATTTATTGTCTTGTCGTATTCTATTTTGCATATTCATGACATTCCATAATGAAGTATTGATTTGAAAACAATTCAAAATTTAAGACTTTCATAACGAGAGAAAGAGTCTGTAATGACGAGTTAAAGAATCTCGAAGTTTAAGACTGATTACAAGATAAGCAAAGACCAACCCAATTATTGGTGGAGAAGGGACTCATGTTTTAGTTATGCCCTATGTGGTGGTTATGTTCTTTACTTGTGGTAACGAGACTCGATCTTCGTTATGAAAAGTTGTTTAATGAGAATGTTCGTCGAATCAATGCTTCTTTTCATTTCAATTATGCGTTTTTGATTAATTATCTGTAATTATCTATCTCTGTTTTACAAATGACACATTGCATGCATTCAATCATAAAACAAATAAAATTAATTGTTGAGGGGTTCGTGGCAATATTCTTAGCCATCAAAGATTCCACATCCGTATTTTACCCGACACAAAAAGAAGAAAATAGAGGAAAGTTTTGCTAAGCTAGAGGCCAATTTAAGAGGTCAGATGGAACGAACTTAGCAAGAGTTAAGGGACACCATCATCAAGTCCCAACAAGACATGATGAAAGAAATATCTCAGTTGATGCAATCATACCTAAGAGAAAAAGGTGTTGCTGAAAACCCTACCCAAGTCTCAGGAGACCGTTCGGAGGCCTCAACCTTTAAGAACCCTTTTGTTATCAATCCTTCAACACAACCACCCACAAGGGGCAGGACTCTCAGGTTCATATGGTGGGTTCGCACCCAAAATATAAGCTTCGTGGCCGCTCCCGTAATTAATCATCTTGGTTTGCAAAGCCTCTAATGATTCTTCATCCAGTTCCTATTTCGTACACTGATTTGCTCCCAATGCTTATTGAGAAGAAACTTCCGACTCCGGTCCAGTCCAAACCAAAGGATCCTCCCTATCCCGATGGTTATGATGTTAATGTCGTGTGTGACTACCATGTGGGAAGTACATGCCACACCACGGAGAATTGTGGGGCTTTGAAGAACAAGGTTCAGAATCTGATTGAGAATGGTCTTTTGAATTTTTGAACACGACTTTTGGGGAGGTGCTAATTCCCGGTTTACTCATGTGTTTAAGTTTCCTTGCATGTTGCATTTTCTCTTGAAGTAATACATGGAACCAAAGTTGCTATCATTTGCCCGAAGATAGAAATGATCTTTTTGTAAGGGCACTTGGTATGTTTGCAGGTTTTCTTTCTAATGAAAATGTATTTTGCTTAACATACAATAGCCTTGAAATCATATATATGTATATCCCTTTCTTACCCTCGTATGTCCTCGAATATCATATGTATGATGTGGCATTGATTCTAATGAAAGAGATCAACCGAATGTTCTAATAACGATGAAGTGTGATTTCTCACTCAGTCCACTCTGGTCGGTATAGTGCGAGAAGAAAGATTACTATTTTTTCGATGATGTTCGATGATAAGGAAATATCCTAGGAAAGCCCAAATAAAGTTGCTTGAATGTGACTGAAAAGAAAATTAGAGTGTTCCAAAACAAAACGAATTGATTTAACCTTCAAAGCCTGGCAATAGACATTTTCTTTCAAAATTAATCAAAAAGCACTCCAATATTCAAAACTTGGGGATAGGCATTTTCAGATAGGAGTGTGGAATTTTGGGGGCTCTCCACTGAAGCCCAAAACTCTTCACTTCATGAGTGATATTTTCAAAATCGTGACTATGCCGAGTAACTCGGGGTATTGTTGTATGCTCCATCATTATCCTCGAGACAAAGGACTGTGATGAGTTGAATTCCCCTAAGAAAAAAAAATAAATGAATGAACAAATTGAATAAGTCCCAAAAATGAATCCTTGAGGACACTAACACAATATTAATTATAATCAAAAGCACACACTCACATTTGGAGTTCTTAGGGTCACATTTTTCGTGCTCCATAGGCTATACAAAAGCCGGATAGTTTGAACATATTTATGAATGGAGAAATATTATGAGAACTAGAAGGAGTAGTATTCGAACGAATCAAGCGAATACCATAATCTTGAGGATGAATAGAGAAATTTGGGAGGAATTTCACAACTTCAAATATCACCACAACATTCAAAGTCTTCGTAGGCACAAGCTATGCTTGAAATGATCACCAGGAGGTTGAATCTACGACGCTCTTGCATTTGATATCCGGGTCATCCTATTTTGTTTTTTCTTTTAATTAAGATTTTGGTTTTAAGGTTCTATATGTTAATCTAAAAGGGCATCTTACATTAGAATGACAATCATCAAATAGACATATTTTAAACAAAAGGATTTCTTTGTATTGCTTCAGAGATAAATGCATCACCATCATCGAGGCCCTAAGATGAGAGGCGCTACATGATGTGGGATGACGAAGGACCATTGAAGTTAACTTGTCGTGAAGGGGCATCATTGTCCGTGGGGCGACAAAGGCTTTTGCACAAAAGAGTTCGAATCAAAATAGATGAGAGATGGCATAAGGCTTGAAAGTACTTGGTTAATGATTATGAATACGACTGGGGTCACTTGGCTCGAAGAATGAGCAGCCCAAGTTTGGGGGCAAATTTTGTCAGGACATGGGGTTGATGAGCGGTTGTAGTCCTAGGATGACAACCAGCGGCTCTAGAGAACGAAGACGAGCTAAATTCATGCATCTTTGCATTCTTATGACCGCATGCATCTTTGTATCATGAAATACGCTCATGCATCATTAATAGCTAGATATCACTATGATTAGGAGCATGCTAACTCATATTGTCATAGCATTATGTTTATTTTAAACATACATTCGAAGATTGATAAAATGTGGATCTACAGCTTCACGAGAGGAGAAACAGATCTCATAAGAATCAAGAGTCATACGACTTGCATAATTAAGATTCCAAATGGTCTTCCAATCCCCGATTTTTAATCCCTTCTTAAGGATGATTTTCTTAAAAATCAAAATTTCTCAATTCTATTTCTTCCAAAAGGAACGTTTTTCTTAAAATTCCAAATTTCTCAATTTTATCTCTTCCAAAAGGATGTTTTTCTCAAAATCCAAATTCTTCAATTTTACTCATTCCAAAATGATGTTTTTCTCAAAATTCAAATTCCTCAATTTTATCCCTTCCAAAAGGATGTTTTTCTCAAAATTCAAAATTCTCAATTTTATCCTTCCCAAAGGACGTTTCTCTCAAAACTCAAATTCATCAATTTTATCCCTTCCATAAGGACATTTTTCTCAATATTCAAATTTCTCAATTATATCCCTTCCAAAATGATATTTTTCTCAAAACTCAGTTTGTTTTCATCGTTTCAGGAAAGCAAAGTTATTTGGATTTATTCACCGTCGCTTCGAAGGAATGAATCATTTGCTATCTGGTCGATTCATTGCCGTTTTAGAAGAATATGCTAGCGTTACCCAATTTGTTTTTGCCGCTCCGGGAAGACAAGTTATTTGGATTTGTTCACTGTCGTTCCGAAGGAGCAAATCGTCCAACATGAAAGTAGGACAAAATTAGTGCTTATTGTCTTTGTTTTATTCTTATTTCATAAGGATAAGCAAAGAGGGGCAGCTGTAATCACTAATTTTTTCCGGAGTAGACCTATTTTTTGTAGTAACGAGCTTTTTATATGTTATTATTATCTATAAATAAAAAATATATGGGCTTTGTTTAACTTTAATTAGTTTACATTATGTGATTTCTTATTAAAACCCAAAGAAAATTACTAAGTGTTGCTATCATATTCTTTTATGTTATCCAATCGAAAAAAATGAAAAAAATAGTATATATTTATCTTTCTATCATTGTCATCTTGTTGTTATAATTATACGTATTATCATTTTTTATTTAATTGGACATATTATTATTATTATTATTATATGATATTATATTTTTATTACTATATTATTATTATTATTATTATTATTATTATTATTATTATTATTATTATTATTATTATTATTATTATTATTATTATTATTATTATTTCTTGTTATTAGACTAAACTAAAAAGAGACTAAGAAACTAAAAAAAGAGAGCTCGATATGTATAAGCTAAATAATAGAAGCCCGAGTTGTATATATATAAATAACAGTCTACTTACAAAAGCTCAAAACATATATGTATTACATAAGGCCCAATATGGCACAAAACTTTAAATCTCTGATCTGATAACGAAAAAAGGAAAACCCTAATACCTTCTTTCTGGCACAACCTATTGACCACCGTCAAATCGCGAATGATCTGACGGTCCAAATTGAAGCACGTGTCCTTTGGAGTGCCGCGTGGAGGACACACCCCTACCACGACTGTTCAGTTTTCTCCACACGCCTCGCACACGCGATGTTTCAGCCTTCTCCACTCTTGAGTGTCTAGTACGCACGACTGTTGTCATCGTCGTCGTCGTTCCGCCACGTTAGGACAAGTGACAAAAGAAAACAAAATGTAAAAAACACGAAATGCTAAGGCCAACCAACAATGTCAGGATGGAGGATGAATCAAAACAAAAAACGTAGAGACCAACCGGCATTTCAGAGGATGCACAAAAACGCCAGAATCGACAGAGGCAACCAATAGAAATTTTCATGATTTTATTTTATGTAAACAAATTGATGTAATTTCGGCTTTAAAAGAGAAAGCCAAACCATTTGTAAACCCTAAGCATTAATCAGGGATTTCAGAGAAAGAAATAGAAAACAAAAATCATCTTAGAGGCATCTTTCTCCTTCTTTTTTATTTCGAAGCATAAAAATAAAAAAGGGGTCTAGGGTTTTCATTTACCTTCGAGTTTGTTGGCTTTCCCCCCGCCTCTTTGAGTCTCGCTGGTAATAAGCTCCTCCGGCTTCCGTCCCAAAGCCGTACGCGGTGAATCGGCTGAGGATTTCGTGAGAGGAGATTTCAATTTTAAGATAAAAAGTATTTTTTGTTAATTTTCTTTTAAACGGATTTTAGATTTGGGTTTAGAGGAAGAAGAAGGTGTTTTTGAGTTAAGGTTTTGGTACACCGGCGCCGACTAGCGGCGGCCAGAGCGACGGTATACGGTGGCGCCCATAGAGTTTTCAAAGAAGTTGAACTCTCTCCTCTTTAGTTTTAAGAATGAAGGAAAGAGTCTGGGTGATTTTTAAAGTGGGTTTTATACTTGTTTAAACTTTTAAAAATGATTTTATCCCATATTAAATCCCTCCGCGTTTTTGAAATTTCTCCTGAAGCCCCTCCTCATTTCAAAATCCTCTTCCGCGGTCCTCCAACTTTTCAAATGTTTTTAATTTCATCCTCATTGTTGATAATTGATTCTTTAAAATGGTTTAACCCCCTTTTAGTCCCTTTAATTTTAAATTTCGTTCATTTTGGTCCTAATTTCAGTGTTTAATCCCCTTGTTTATCAAGCATTTTAATTTCTGCTTTGTATATTGTTTTTTATATTTTAGTCCTTATTTATGTTTTATTTGTTCTTACCATGTTATGTGTGATATGTAGATAATTAATGCTATGTTTTTGTGGTGAAATAAAAGTGGCTTGATGTTCATTACATAGTAATGTATGGTATATATATTTTTATCTTGAAGCTCTTAGCATATATAACATATAGTATAATATTTGTATATATTATATAGTTTGTATATAGGTATGAGGTATGTATATGATTTCGAGCGATGTGTATAGCTTATATATATATATAAATAAGTATAGTGTATAGTTAATTATCATATAGTATTTAGTATTCATTTCACACGCTTGTTTATTTGTTTAGCCATGAATTTTAATTGTCATAATAAGACTCTTTATTTTAATTGCTTATTAATTAACTTAATTTTTTTTTAAAAAGAAGTATTTATTATTCCATTGTTTGCGTCGTAACAGTCCCGCTTTAATGGATGTTGGCCAAATATTTAAATTAATTCTCACCTTCTAGAGGTAAACATTAATTTAAAATTGACAATATCACAACATCATATTTAAATGTTTGCATCATGTAGAAAGATGACGTACGAAATTCGAACTATAAATTAACATCGCAGTCGGGCTTATTCGATGTCGGTATAATCTATGTTCTGGTGTATCGTCATCCTTATTAATTAAATGTTCTATTAATTCAAACCCACCAATTTGATAAAGCTCGTACAATTAAGGTCAATTTTCGATTAAAAATACCTAATTAATTGGTACCGATTTCGGGCGTGAAGGGGGTGCTAACCCTTCCCTACATGTAACCCACTCCCGAACCCTTTTTAAAACGAATCTCAGATTTTTTATGGTGTCTGGCCTACTTAAGTGATCGATGGCAACTCCAAATTTTTATTGTTTTCTCAAACTCAAATTTTTAAAAGAAAATTTTCTTTTAAACAAATATTTTCTTCAAAATGTAGGATACTTAAAAGTAGTTTTAAAAAACGTGGTTACAAATATATTTTTTTTCACCTCAGATTGTCACATTTGTTTACTTCTAAAGTTTATATATAATAGTTGTATTATTTTCGTCTCAGTTTTTTCCCTCTCGCCGTCGTTTGGTTGAATTGTAATCGTTGAGATATGGCTTCCTCCAAGAATATATGTCCTGAATTGACTTCGAAGATATGTCTTGAATTTACCTACCAAAATATTGTTGACCTTTGAATCGGTTTTCTGCATCCAGAAGTTTCTAAATTTCTGTTGCAAATACTTTAGCATCCTATGATACTTATTTTGTCTTAAGTCAAGAACTATTGTTCTTGCCAGCTGCCGTAGTTAAAGTGCAGAACTGATGCATGTGAAGCTCTACAGTGTTTATATCATCGAGGCTGCATGCATTGAAGATTCTTGAGTAAGGTTACAAGTTTATCAGGGTTGCATTAAAGATTGTGAAAAATTTTAACTAGGCAACTTGAAACTTTAAATTTTTTCACAAAGTTACAAAAAATTTTAAAAAATATATCATTAAGCTATCCAATATTTTTAAGATTTAATTAATCATGCTTTTTTTAATTTAAGATTCGTTAAAGTATTTTGTCAAGATTTGTGAGGCTTTCTTGATTTGGCCAAGGGTATAACTTGTAAGTGTTGATGTTATCCGAGTTCAAAGTTAAGCGTTAAATATATGGATTAAGTTTAATTTTTAATTATATCGAGAATTATTCTTCCATGCTTGAACATGAGTCAAATTAATGAGAAATAAAATTAATATTTAGTTACATGTAAAACTTTTTAAATATTGAATTAGTGTAAATTGATACATGAGATTAAAAAGATAAAAATGAGATTTTTAAGGAAAAAAAAAAGAAATGAATAATCTTAACCATCTCTTACACACAATGTAAAACTATGAGTATTATATTTTTTAGATGGTTAGATGGGTGAAATTGATGGTTGAGATTAACTCTTTACTTCTTTTTTTCAAGTGATAATCTTAACATATTCTATAGGTAATCTCAATCATTCATTTCACTCATCCAATGATCTAAAAAAACGTGTAAAAATTAAAACTCTTACATTGTGTAAGCAGATCTTATATATATATAGGGTTAGGATCAACTTACACAGTGTAAAACTCTTTAAGTTTTACACGTTTTTTGGATCGTTGGATGGGGGAAATGGATGACTGAGATTAACTCCTTACTTTTTTCCCCAAGTGATAATCTTCACATATTCTATTGTTAATCTCATCCATCCATTTAACTCATCTAACGATCCAAAAAACGTGTAAAACTTAAAGAGTTTTACACTATGTAACTGGATCCTATCCCATATATATATATATCAATTCCACTAATTTATGTATCAATTACACTAATTTATGACCATTGGATGGTGAAATAGATGGATAAGATTAAAAGTTGAATATATATATATGTGTGTGTGTGTGAAATCAAAATTGATTTTGATATAACAATTTAACTTTTGGACTAAATCGTAAAACAATAAAATTTTAAGTATTTTTCCAAAGACTCACATTTTGACAAGCCATTTTGAACCAAACAATATTTCAAGTCAAAACATACTTAAAAGTTCAACATTCACTAAGTTTTTTCATGTGTTTTCAAGCTAAACTTCAACAAAACGCCCAGACGTATCGATACCCTTATGCGTATCGATACGTTTTTCAACACTGAAATTTTAATCTTTCATAGCGTACCGATACGATATAACCCCGTATCGATACAATATTCATCTGGGCAAGACTTTAAGCTGTAGCATATTGATACGCATTGAAACCGTATCGATACAGTTTTCTTATTAAAATATTATTTTGCTATAGAGTACCGATACGACATGTCACCATATCGATACGATATGCTGACATTTGCAAAATCCTTGCATTTAATTTTCTAACGTTGGATTGTTAGTTAGTTAGTTGGTATCCTAAGTTTTAAATGACCGTTGAACGGTATCGATACGCTAAGGGAGTGTACCGATACGCTTTTTAACAAAACTCAACTTAGGATTTCAGTGAGCAAATTTCGCATCGATACGGCTATCTGTACCGATACACCCATTAATATCGTACCGATACGCCCTCGAAGCGTATCGATACGCCTTGTTTTTCAGTCACAAAAACTCTTTTTATTTGATATAGGTACCGATATGCCCACGAGCCGTACCGATACGGTAGGTTGTTGAGCATCATTTATTGTAGGAAATTACAGCCCAACGGCTCTATTGATGATCTCAACCACCCAAACGGCTAGAAATCAATACAAGGGTATAGAAACAAGTTTCAAATGCCACAGCAACAACTATTGAACCTACAAGCAACATCAAAGCACTCAAATCCAAACCTTGTTCTTTTTAGAGTCAAATCTTTGTACCCAACTCCTTTGTAATTTTCATTATATTTTTTATTGTGAGTTTGGGGAGTGTTTGATTGTAATTGGGTAAACATTATCCTTAGAGAGGAACTTGTAAAGTTTACTAAAAACTCTTTCTTGTAAAAGTGAGTGGATTAAGCTTTGAGTAGAAAGCTTAATCAAAATTGTAAGGTTTCCTCCTCATCCAAGAAAAGGGGAAGAATCTATTAGTGGATTGGTTGAAGATCCTTAGTGGGAGCTAAGGTAGTGGATATAGAGTTCATTGGAGAACTTGAGCCACTCTAATTGCCTTGTGTCTCAATTTTATTCTTCCAATTTCCACCCTTAAAATTTTTATCGTTAATTCACCCCCTCTTGGCCATTTGCAATTGTTTGATCAACTCAACAATTGGTACCAGAGCTACACTCATTGGAATGATTACAACCCTCTTGATTCGATTCTAGGAGAGTTTGATCAACAACAAGTTAAGCAATGGCATCCACCTCCACTTCCAACCTCTATGAGTCTCAATCTACCACCAAACCACCATTCTTCAATGAGGATAATTACCCATATTAGAAGAATAGGATGAGACTCTTCATCAAATCTACCGACTACATGGTATGTGATGTAGTTGAAGAAGGGTCATACATTCCGATGAAGAGAGATGATGAAGGAAGACTTGTCCCAAAGGTCAAAGTCGAAATGACCGAAGATGATAGAAGAAGGATTCAAGTCAACGATAAAGTCTTACATGTCATCTTTTGTGCTCTTGATCCGGATATCTACTCCAATGTGTCTTCGATCGAGAATGCCAGGGAAGTTTGGGACACCTTTGAGACAACATATGAGGGAACTAGCGATGTCAAGGAAACAAAGATCAGGCTACTCAATCTAAGCTAAGAAAAATTCAAAATGGATCCCGACAAGAGTATCTTTAAGATGTTTGATCGATTCTCGGTCATCGTCAATGGATTGAAGGGTTTTAGTGAAATCATTCTCGAAGACAAGATAGTGAGGAAGTTGTTGTATTCTCTTCCAGAATCGTGGGATAGCAAGAGAACGACCATTATTGGAGCTAGAGATTTGAAGACTCTCAAGCTAGATGCTCTTGTTGGATCTCTACTTACCCATGAGATCGTGAAGAAGGAAAGAGAAGAAGAAAAGAAGATGAAAGAGAAGAAGGTTGAAAAGAAGGAAGTTGATAAAAAGAATATTGGAATCACTCTTAAAGCTTCATATCATGAAAGCGATTCTAGTGAAGATGAAGATGAGGAGATGGCCATGTTGGCCAAACGATTCACTCGCTTCATGAATTCCAACCGATGGAGAAAGTTCAATAGAAAAGGGGACTTCAAGAACAAGAGTAAAGAAGAGGAGAATGACCAAATCATATGTTATGAGTGCAAGAAATCCGGCCACATCCGATCTAAGTGCCCTCAATTAAAGAGGAATAGTTTTGGGAATAAGAACAAGCTCAAAGCCCAAGTGGCAACTTGGAGTGACAAGGAGTCATCCGAGGAGGAGGAAGTGGCTAACCTTTGCCTCATGGCCATTGATGATGATCCAAAGGTAAACCTCAACTCATCTAATTTTGATTTTACCTATGATGAACTTCATGATGCATATGATGAGTTGCAAGAGGTATATGATGATTTAGTTGAAAAATATAAAGAGTCAATTTTGAGAAATAAGAAAAATATTTCTGATTTGAAAATTCAAAATGAGTTTCTTTCAAAATCTAACTCGGAATTGGAAAAGAAGATTTTATACTTGATAAATCTTTCAAATGATCTTAGGAAGAAAAATCTTGACCTTGAAAAACTTCTTTCCAATTTTTAAGATTATCACACAAAGGAGGTGGATAATCTTAAAACTTCTATTACTATTGGGAGACACAATTTTGAAAAAGGAAATTCTTCTAAAACCCAATATGTAAAAAGAAAACCTTTTTATCATAAACAAAGAAATTTTTCTAAGTAATCTAAAAATAAAAGAATTAGGAGTGTTTGGGTTCCTAAGGAACTCATTGTTTCCAATAATATGAATGTTATTGCTTCTTGGATTTCTAAGCGGACCAAGGTTTTGAGGGCTAACACACATGGACCCAAAATGATTTGGATACCAAAAACCAAAGCCTAATTTCTTTGTTTGTAGGGGGCATTGCTACAAGGCAAAGCTTCATGTCAAAACTCATGGTACCTTGATAGGATGCTCAAGACACATGACCAGTGATAAGAGTAGATTCTTGGAACTAAAGCCAAAGAGTGGTGGAGTAGTAACTCTCGGTGACAACTCCAAAGGCCACATTGAAGGAATTGGCTCCATTAGTAATCATTTTTCTATTTCCATTGAAAATGTCTTATATGTCAACGATCTTAAACATAATTTGTTGAGCATTAGTCAATTATGTGATAAAGGTTTTAATGTTCTATTAGATAAAAATGGTTGCAAATAATGAACATTAAAACGAATCAATTGATGCTTATAGGGCATAGGATAAGAAATATTTACATGGTGCATTTAGATGACATTAACACATCTCATGCATGTTTAGTTGCACATGATGAACATGACTCATGGCTTTGGCATAGAAAATTAGGACATGATAGCATGAGTGTTTTAGGGAAATTAATTTCCCTTAATCTAGTTAGAGGTTTACCCAAACTTAAGTTCTCTAATGATAAAATATGTGATGCATGCTCTAAGGGTAACCAACATAGAACCTCATTTAAATCCATTAATGATGTCTCTACTAGTAGATGTTTACAATTGATTCATATGGATCTTTTTGGGCCAATTAGGACTATGAGCTTGGGTGGTAAATCATATGCTTTTGTACTTGTTGATGACTATTCTAGGTTTACTTGGGTTCTATTCTTAAGTATAAAAGATGGGGCATTAGAAAAATTCATCACATTTTCAAAAATAACTCAAAATGATCTTGAGCTTAAAATTTCTCATATTAGGAGTGATCATGGAACCGAGTTTCAAAATTTAGGTTTTGAAGAGTTTTTAAATGAAAATGGGATTAGCCACAATTTTTCTGCACCTCGCACTCCTCAACATAATGGGGTAGTTGAGAGGAAAAATCGAACTTTAGAAGAAATGGCTAGAATCATGCTTTGTGAAAATAATTTACCTAAATATTTTTGGGCAGAAGCCACAAATACCGCTTGCTACATTATAAATCGAGTAATGATTATGCCAATTTTGAAGAAAACACCATATAAGATTTTAAAATCTAAGAAGCCTAACATTAATTATTTTCATCCATTTGGTTGCAAGTGTTTTGTTTTAAACAATGGAAAAGACAATTTAGGTAAATTTGATGCTAAAAGTGATGAAGCTATCTTCATAGGATATTCTTCAAACTCTAAAGCCTATCGTGTATTTAATAAGAGAACTTTAGTAGTAGAAGAGTCTATTCATGTTGTTTTCGATGATAACTTCCTTCCGAGGAAGGATTTTTGTGATGATGATGATGTAGGGATCATTGAAGCCATTGATGGAAGGCAAACATTAAAATTCGATGAGATTCTAACCAAAGAAGAAGATGCACAAGATCCACCTCTTGAAGCCTTGAAGGACTTAGCTCTTGAGGAAAAGGAGGTGACATACCCAAGGGAGTTCAACTATGTCAAAGGTGGTGAAATCTTAGGTGATCCATCCAAGGGGGTAACTACTAGATCCTCTCTCAAATTAATGAACCATGTTGCATTTCTTTCATGCATTGAGCCTAAAAATATCAAAGAAGCATTAAAAATGATTTTTGGATTTTGGCCATGCAAGAAGAATTGAATCAATTTGAGAGAAGTATGGACATTAGTTGAAAGGCCTAGTAATCAATCTACTATAGGAACTAAATGGGTCTTTAGGAATAAGCTAGATGAGAGTGGTAACATAGTCAGAAGCAGGGCTAGGCTTGTTGCTCAAGGATACACTCAAGAAGAGGGAATTGATTTTGATGAAACATATGCACCCGTAGCTAGAATGGAAGTTATTAGGATGCTTCTAGCATTTGCATGTTACCATGATTTCAAGCTTTTTCAAATGGATGTAAAAAGTGCCTTTTCTAAATGGTTTTATAAATGAAGAAGTGTATGTTGAACAACCACCGGGTTTTGAGGATTCAAAATTTCCAAATCATGTTTTTGAACTAACCAAAGCTCTTTATGGTTTAAAACAAGCTCCTAGAGCTTAGTATGAAAGACTTTCTAACTTTTTGATTGAAAAAGGTAAGATGTACACTACACTTTTCATAAAGAGATATAGTAATGACATCTTAGTAGTGCACATATATGTTAATGATATTTTTTTGTTCTACTAATGAATGTTATTGCAAAGAATTTTCTAAGCTAACGCAAGGTGAGTTCGAGATGTGCATGATGGGGGAGCTCTGATTCTTCTTAGGGCTCCAAATCAAACAAAGGAATGATGGAACCTTCATAAATCAAGCTAAGTATGTGAATGATATGCTCAAAAAGTTCTACTTGGAGAATGTAAAGCCTCAAGCCACCCCTATGAGCTCTTCTATAAATCTTGACAAAGATGAAAGAGGTAAGTGTGTTGATTCTATGCTTTATAGATCTATGATAGGTTATTTGCTTTACCTTACGACAAGTAGACCGGATATTATGTTTAGTGTTTGCTTGTGTGCTATGTTCCAAGCTAGTCCTAGAGAATCACACTTAGTAGCCACTTAGTGAATTTTTAGGTACCTTAGAGACACACCTAACTTAGGTCTTTGGTATCCTAAGGATTCTTCCTTTAGCCTTCATGCTTATTCGAATGAAAATTATGAGGGATGCAAGATAGATAGGAAAAGTACCTCCGGATATGCCAATTCTTAGGTAGTATGCTCGTATCTTGGTTCTCTAAGAAAAAAAATAGCGTATCCTTATCTACCACCTAAGCGGAGTACATATCCTTAGGGAGTTGTTGTGCTCAAGTCCTTTGGATGAAGCAACAACTCTTAGATTATGGTATTCGAGTAGAAACCATACCCCTTAGGTGTGACAACACTAGTGCCGTTTGTCTTACTAAGAATCTCATCCAACACTCTAGAACCAAACATATAGAAATTAGACATCATTTTATTAGAGACCATGTGTTGAAAAATGATGTTGTTCTAGAATATGCTGATACCTTGAACCAATTAGTGGATATATTTACCAAACCTTTAGATAAAGAGTGTTTTTGGACCCTTAGGAGAGAGTTAGGTTAAACTAGCCTTTCTTGACCCTTTTAGATCCCAAATGGTCAAAAATTTGCTTGAAATTGGTTGATATTTATGCTTGTGTTAATTTGCCTCTTTTGCATCTATGCATGTTACTAGGGGTGAGTATGCATTAATTTTTGCCATTAAAACTTGTTCATATGTCATTCACATGCATCTAGGGACGTTTAAAGTTGGATTTTTGAACTTAAAACTGTCAAAATTGCAATTTCTGGTAAAAGCGTATCGATACGGCTAAAAGCGTATCGATACGGGTTCGTCAAGGAAAGTGATACAGGTCAAACTATATAGATACCGTCACGTGTATCGATATAGTGTTAAAATAAAATTAAAAAATTAGGGCAAAGCGTATTGATACGCTATACAAGCGTACCAATACAGTTTCGACGAAGAGTTAATTAGGGCTGGTTTTTGACAAACACTTTTCAAACATTTTGATACGAATCCAGTTGTGTTGTGACCGAATTTGTATGTGTGTTTGCCCGATCGTGACTCAAGTAAGTGTTTCAAAAAATGCAGAAATGAGTTTTTTTAAAAGGATAGGTGATGGTGAATTTTGGTATGATGGCGGATACTTAAGATATGATATGAAAGGGAAAATGATAAGGCGAATGGGTGAAAATTATATGTGTAAATGGAAGATGGAGTGATGGATGGTGAAATGAAATGATAGTGTAAGTGTGTTGGCGTGAAACAAAGATGAACCAACACTAAAAAGTGAAGACTCGAACTTTATAAAATTCACAAACCAGAATTTTGGTGGAAGGAGATGGATTGTGACCCACTAGTTATTAACAACAAGGAACCAACAATATAACAAAATGAGATGGGTAGAATGCCACAAGAGTCCACTTGAAGCCGATAAAGTTCTTGTAGAACAAGAAAAAGAGAACACTCTCAAAGTTTATAATATGACCAAAAGTCTCTTACAATAGAAAATGGCTGCCTATTTATAGGTGTAAGGCAACAGCAAATTGAATGGGCTAGACAAGGATTAAAGACTCATTATGCTGGTGTTAAAGGCATATAAAAGCTTAGGTTACTCCTTCTCCAACTGATAGCTGAAAAGTTGGTGTTGGATGAGGATGAATGTGGACAACCATGTCGTCCAAAGAAAGAAACCTATGAGCTGCCAACTTGAGTAACTTGCCATTCATTCTCCTTTAATGGGATAGTGATGTTAAAGAGGCAAAATGAAAAAGGATTTGCTTGAAGAATGAACCAACAACATTGAATTCAGCTTTGAATGGTATCTTAAATTTGAATGATGTTTATTTCCGTATTGAAATTCCAGCTTGCACTGTCTTCAGAAAAACAATCATATCTCAAGCTCCCGATATCAGATTGAAATGATTCAAAATGCATTAGAAAGGTAAGAAATATGGGAATAAGTTTGATGAAGACATAAAAACCAAAATCTTCTTGGATCTAAACTAAAAATGGCGAACAAGTTGACTGATGTTTGATCTTGTAAAGAAACAGCTTCAAACATGTCTTAAGTGGCCATTGAATTCCATCCTTAAGTGTTGTCCCTTAAATGCTGTTTTAATCCATGCCATTACTCTCCCTTAAATGATGACAATGAAGGCCTTAATGGTGTGTCTTCCTTGAGCCAATAACCGATCAACTTTAAGAAGGCTTAAAGTAGCTCTTTAAGTGGTGTTAAAGCCTTCAAATGTGGAAATTTGTTCTCTTCAATTGCATGGTAACCGATCAGCCTTGATGTGTCTTCAAGTGCCTTCAATTGGTGGTAAAAGCCTTGTCTATCTTGAGAAGATGATCAGCCATTTGTCAATTGAATTCTCTAATTACAACACATTAAACAACCATTAGATAACAACTTTGCTTAAAAAAGTGAAAGTAAATGCCAAAACAATTTTAATGAGCTAGTTAAATTAATGAAACTAGTTGCATAGAATGAACTAATTTAGTTAAATAACCACCACACTAAATGACTCGCAATCATAAGAAAACTAACATGAATTAAGAAAATGACACACATTAAGTAAACTAACATGCTTAAATGTTCTAGACAAGCAGAAATGAATCAGAATGCTTAAATGAACATTAAGGCTTATTTATTCATGCACACATGCTGAAATTATATATATATATAACTTAAGAAAAACTCATGCAAACTCATGCACGAGTAGGATGTTGCATTGTTCAATCAAAGCTGGTGTTTCTCCCTTCAAGTTCAAGCTTCGACTGAACAAATTTCCCATAGCTTCTTTGATCTTCTTGGACCTAGCACGAGTCATAGGTCCACTAGGAAATTTCTCTGGGTCCTTGCGGGTTGTGATCACATCAGTCCCTCCCTCTTGAAAGCAATTTTCCCCAAATCGTCTCCTACATCAAAAGGAGATAAATTAGACGCATTGAAAGTTGCACTAACATTATACTCATCTGGGAGGTCTAGTTGATAGGCGTTGTCATTGAAACGCTTGATTACTTGGAAAGGTCCATCCCCTCTAGGCATCAATTTTGACTTGCGTTGTGCTGGGAACCTTTCTATCCTCATGTGTAACCAAACCCAATCCCCGAGCTCAAAGATTACTCATTTTCGTCCCTTGTTAGCTTGCTGCTCATATTGCATGGTTCTCTTTTCGATATTGTCCTGCACTTGTTGATGGAGCGTCTTGACAAATTCAGCCTTGTTTCTTCCATCTTTATTCACAATTTGATCAGCATGCAAAGGTAATAAATCTAATGGGGTCAAAGGATTGAAACCATACACTATTTCAAATGGTGACATTTTAGTGGCATAATGAATGGACCGGTTGTAAGCAAACTCCGCGTGTGGCAAGCTTTCCTCCCAAGTTCTCAAATTCTTCTTGATGATTGTCCTCAACAACATGGACAATACCCGGTTCACCACTTCAGTTTGACCATCTATTTGTGGATGACATGATGCGGAAAACAACAACTTGGTTCCAATCTTATTCCATAATGTTCTCCAAAAATGGCTTAAGAACTTCACATCTCGATCAGATACGATAGTTATTGGAACGTCATGCAATCTTATGATTTCCCTGAAAAACAAATTGGCAACAGGAGGAGCGTCATTAGTCTTATTACAAGGAATAAAATGAGCCATTTTAGAGAATCGATCCACTACTACAAAGATGGAATCTTTGTAATTCCTCGTACGAGGCAGCCCAAGTACAAAATCCATGGATATATCCATCCAAGGTGCATTAGGAATAAGTAATGGAGTATATAGGCCGTGGGGCATCACTTTCGACTTGGCCTTTCTACATGTGATACAACGCTCACATAGTCTCTCAATATCTCGTTTCATCTTCAGCCAATACAAGTGTTCTTGAAGCATGCTCAAGGTCTTAGCTACTCCAAAATGTCCCATTAATCCACCACCATGTGCTTCCTTGAGGAGTAACTCTCGAATGGATCCTTGTGGAATGCAAAGCTTCCCTTCCTTGAATAGGTATCCATTGTCCCTACAGAACTTATCATGTGCACATTTTTCACAAAGCTTATATACTTCGCCAAAATCAGGGTCATACTCGTATAATTCCTTAATGAAAGAAAAACCCAATAATTTAGAGTCCAAAGTGTTAAGAAGGGCATACCTGCGTGATAGTGCATCAGCAACAATGTTTTCCTTACCTTTTTTATACTTGATCACATAGGGAAAGGCTTCAAGAAACTCAACCCACTTTGCCTGCCTCTTGTTTAGCTTATGTTGTACCCTAATGTGCTTTAATGCCTCATGATCAGTATGGATGATAAACTCTTTTGACCAAAGGTAGTGCTGCCATGTTTCATATGCTACCCATATTGAGTGTGTAGAATATGTTTATGCAACAAGATTTAAGTTTTGACATGTGATTTTTATGCATGCATGTGAATTTACTTCTTTGCTCTTGTCTGTTTTGTGACTTACTTAGTGATTCTAAAGCAGGTTGGAACTTAAGCCCATCTAGTTGTGCTACTGTAAAATGTCCATAAGTTCTATATTTCATACACATTCCATCTCATATTGTTGTTGTTTTTAGTGTATTTTAGGCATAATTAGGACCATGCGTTGCATTTTACAGTATTTCTTTACTTTGTCATGCTTTTATAGATTATCTTTTATTTGGTAATGAAAAGGTACAATTTTAGCTTAGTTTTAGTTTCAGGTACTGAAGGCTGACAAAAGGAAAGAGGAGCTAAGGACATGATGCTGAGGCAGCAGACCAAGCAGTTGTACTGATGCAGTCCCAGACAGAGACAACAGCTACCGAGTAGCTTCCGCTGCCGTACCTACCGCCCAAGACAACAAACTATGGAGTTGGAGAACTGGAGTGTAATCTGTAGAGCAGAAAATCCTTATTCTATCGATGCTATCCATTCAATTTTTCGATGACTGTAGCAGCAGGCAAAGCCGACGAAGGAGGAACTCGAGCTTACTTGCGGAGCAAGGTAACATGATTAAGTCCACATTCAACTCAAAGAAGTCAGCATTTAGAGTTGCATTTAATGCAAAAAGCTACTTTGAAGACTTATACTCCAAGAATGACTAGACCTAGCTAATGCTTATATATACTCATTGTAATATTACTTCAAGACAACTTAGGTTTTCCCTTAGGCATAGTTTAGGTTTTTTTTTGCCGCCATTATGTTTTAAATTTCTCTTTGGGTTTGGGTTATGTTGTAATTAGTGTGAGAATGGTTGTTTAGGATTTCAAGTTTTTTTTTTGCAATAAAACTTCAATGTTTACTTATTTCATGTGATTCATAGTTTTCAATTAAGGCGAAAGATTAATTGATTACTATCCATTTGTTCGGTATCGAGAGAGTCGAACTCACGAAAGGAGTAAGTACAATTTCATCTATAGATGGTGCGATCGATTTGGCCTAGACATAGGTTAGGGTTTAAGGCGACTAAAAGAGGACGAGCTAACATTGCTTTCTTTGCATGATTCACGTTGCGACTGGTATTGGCCTAAGGCAGTCTTCGATAAACTGGGAATTGGGCAAGCCTAACCCACCTCCATCATGCTGAAACTTGATGACCATTCTTTTGTACAACCAGAGGGCAAGATCGAAGACATCCTTGTTCGAATGGGCAACCTTATTCTTCAAGCTGATTTCCTCATCTTAGACTGTGAGGCCAATGAGAAAGCCCCTATCATCCTTGGGCGACCATTTTTGACCACGAGCATAACTCTAATAGATGTGGAACATGGGGAGTTGACCATGAGAGTAGAAGACTAGAGCATCAAGTTAAATGTGCTACAACCCCCAGAAAAGGAAAATAAAGGATGCCCTAGTAGTCAGGCCGCCAAAATCAGCACAAAGACAGGTCAAGGCAACAGCTGTCACGGTAGACCAAAGAGTAGGCTGAAGGACCCAGTAGCACACCACCTTAAAGAAAAAGAGGACCCCACAGGAGGGAAGGACAGGCCAAATCACCTTAGGACGTTGTTATGTATGGGAGATGCACCCAAATGCACTCCCAACATAACTTAAATTTTATTTTTATATTTTCTTTATTTTTATTTTTATGCATTAGGATTAGAGTTTAATTTATGACAATTTATTTTCCTTAGGATTAGATTTTGAATTTATTTTTTTCACATTTTATTTTTCAGCACTTACTTTAGTATTTAATTATATTTATTTTTATTTCAAGCTTAGGAATAAAAGAGCTGGATCAAGAAGAAGGTCCAACAAGGAGCCCGCCCACCATCCTGCCAAGATAGCGAAGGGCGGCACAGCGCAGACAGCGCGTAACGGCTAGTAGCCTGTAAACGGCTAGCTGCCAACGGTTACAGAAGTAACGGGCTGAAATCTCGTAACGTGCACGAGACAATTGGATCGTTGGGCATTTAATGCCGCCACGACACCTCTTGGCAGACTCTATTGAAACCCTTCTCACCTCATTCATTTACTTTACTTTGATCTCCTTGCTATATTCTTCTTGAATCCATTGCTCTCTCTTCTCACAATATTTCCTTTTAAGTTTCAGTTAATTACAACCGTCTCACACATGGCATCTGCATCCCAATCTGCACCCACCTTCCAACGATTTTACTCTAGGGTAGATGAGAAAAGATATTGTTGAGTGTGCAAAAGTTCTACTTTTTACCCCCTATTTAACCCATATTCCTTTTGCATTCAAGCATAATTCATTGCATTTAGGATAGATTTCACATATACATCACAATTATATAAAATGGCACAATTGCTACTGATTTTGGTTACTTTTGCAGGTAGCTGTTGTAGCAGACTCAGGGCAGTGGAGAAGCAGATCTGGAACACATGACTGAAGTCGAGAAGGAAGACGCTGTCGTGGCAGCCAATGACGACATCAATGTTGAAGGGAAAAGTGAAGTGGAGCTCGACAGAAAGAGGAAATTAAGCTGGTCTGTCGTGGGTCACTCTTATTTTTTTCTGAGCCCTAGATTAGAATGAAGGCCAAGCCCAAAGATCAAGGAAGAAACCCAAAGCAAGAAAAGATGACGAATTAAAGGCATCTACTCTGAAGATTTAGTCTTTAATAGAGTTGTACTTTAGTTTAAACTTGTATTCTTGCCATATTAGAAAACTTGAACCCAAGGCCTATATAAAGGCATGTAATTCGACCTAGGGAAGGACATCTCATTCTCTATCCGTCTTCCCCAAAACCCTAGTCGTTTTCCCCTTTCTCATCATGTTCTAAACTTCCCCTAGGGCTAAGGGTTGATCCTGTAAAGTAGTTGCAAGGATTGTACTGTTTTAGGATTTTTTTCTGTTCAATAAAATAAACTTCAAGTTTGCTTATTCTAGTTTTCAACATCTTACAAGAGTATCGGGAGAGCATTGTGAGATTATTCATTTACTTAATATCGGGAGAGTTAAGTATATGAAAGGAATAAGTATGAGTTCTCCAGTTTATGGTTGAACTATCTCGGACCTAGGGATATGACGAGGTTAAGTGGCTAAGGAAGAATTCAACAACATCGGTGTTCATCCTTCGATTCACGCCGGGAGGTATCATCTAAGACGTGTTCATCGACATACTTGGACCTAGGGATAGGACAAGGCACATCAGGGATTCTTGCCAAGCTTGAAGTACAGAGTTGTGTGATCGCTGCCACGACAACAACAGACTACTGCTGCCGCAGGTGCTGCCGCGACAGGAACAACGACAGAACAGAAAGTTCTATGCAGTGCAACACCTGCACTACTAAGCAATTCAATACCGGCCTATTTCTTTACCCTGAATCTTTTAATCTTTTATCTTCAGTATTCTTCACTATTCCTTTACAAACAATTAAATTCTCTTCTTTCTCTTTTGTGCAACAATTCAAGGATAGAGCTATTTCCAGTCCCTGTGGATTCGACATTCGATACTTCGTGTATCACTTTACTACTTGCGTCGTGTACAATTGCACTCTATTGCGATATACTCTTTTACACGCAACAAGTTTTTGGCGCCGTTGCCGGAGACTGGCAACATATCTTTACCCTACTTTTACTGCACATTCTTTTTAATTTTTCTGTTTTTATTGGGATTGTTCACCCTGTGCTTTTCACAAGGTTTTTCGTTTGCTTATGCGCAGATCTAGAGGAGGCAAAGAACCTGAGTATCAGCTAGATCCTGAAATTGAACGCTCGTACAATCTCAGAAACCAAGTCCGTCTTTTGATAGCCAGAAACGATTACCTTGAGGAACAGTTAGAAGCTATGCATAACGGGAGGAACAACCAAGGGAATCCCGAAGATCCTATCGGGGATGAAAGAAACGAACAGCCTGCCGCTGCCGTGGCCGCACGACGGTCATGTCGTGATTACATGATCAATGATCATGTGGAACTAGAGACCACCCTGCCAGATGTGGAAGCTGAAAATTTTGTGCTGAAACCTGTGATGTTCAGCATGATCAATTCCGCTGGCCAATTTAGTGGTGCTGCTACAGAGGATGCCAGAGAACATCTGAAAACGTTCCAAGAAATTTGTGGATCGTTTAGATTACCAGGAGTAAATCTGGAGATATTGAGGCTTCGGGTTCAATACGAACTTGGGTGGATCTAACTCGTGAATTTTTATCTCGTTTTAATCCTTCCCATTTATCTGAGCGATTACGTAACAAAATTGCTACTTTTCAACAGGAAGATGACGAGCCAATGCATGAGGTATGAGACAGGTTTACCACTCTTCTGAGGAATTGCCCGATGAATGGATTCCCTGTTGGAATCAAGTCATAAAATTTTACAATGCTGCCAACACGCATACCCGTATGAGAATAGATTCAGCAGCCAATGGATTGCTGTTGGACAAAGATCCAGATGAAGCCATGGTGGTATTGAAAAATTTGGCGAAGAATGAAGAGCAATTTCCCACTGTGAGGAGAGGTAAACAGTTTCTAGCTGTGAAGGACTATGAAGCCGACAATTCCCTAAACACACAGGTTGCATACCTCAAAAAGTCAGTAGAAAACTTACTGAAGAAGGATTCACAACCCGCCTACTCTGCAGAAGAGGTATGTGGTACTTGCAGTGGGAATCACAGTTCGGAAGACTGTCCGCTACAGCTAGAGGAAGGGATGTATGTTGGAAACTATAACAAGCCGAGAAACTACGACTCCAACAATTATAATCCCAACTGGAGGAAGGACCCCAAGTTCTCCTGGAGTAACCTAAACAATGCACTGAATCCTCAAGTGCAGAACACTCAAAATTAGGGGGCACCCAGAATTCTGACACGGCAGCAACCGCAACAGCAGCTACAACAGCAGCCGACAGCCGCACCTAGTATACTGGAGCAGACTTTGGCCACATTCATGTCACAGACAGGAGCTTACATGGCAAACATGGATCACTTCGTTAAAAAGATTGAGTCATTCATGGATAAAACAGAGATGAGAATGACTAACCATGAAGCTACACTGAAATCACTGGAGATACAGATGGGTCAGGTTTCCCAGCATATTAAGCCAAGGCAGAACGGAGGATTCCCTAGCGATATAGAGGTCGCTAGACAACCCACACATGAGCAGTGTAAAGCCATTACAACAAGGAGTGGGAAACAACTGCCAGGGCCGAAGAAGAAAGTCGTACCGATTGAGGAACCAGCCCTAGATAAATCTGCCGCGAACACTGCCTCGACAGACGATAAACCACCTGATAAGAATGGCAATCGATCGAACAAAACCAAGAGGGGGGTGAATTGGATTTTTGAATGGAATGGTGGACACTAATTGCAAAGGTAAAATTGCAGGAGATTTAGAGTGGTTCAACTCCCCTAATTGGAGTCTACATCCACTACCTTAGTGACCACACTAAGGATTTTCCACAAATTCACTAATTTGTCTTTCCTTTAAGGATAAGGAGTAACCTTACACAATTCAATAGACTTATACCCCAAAGTCTATTGAATCCTATCCCAAGAATTGATACAAATAAGCAAACTAGAAAATCCTCACTAGGAATGTGTTTGCAAAGTTTAAGCTCTCTCACACACCCAAAGAAACACTAGCACAAGAATTACAATGAAGAACACTCTAGTGTTTTACAAGAAAGATTGAAAATTGAGCACAAATTGGAATTTGATTGCTTGGATGTTTGGATTGACTTTCTTGTAGCTTCATTACTGTTTGGAGACCCCTTTTATATGCTTTTGATCTTTTCTAACCGTTGGGAGACTTTGGAGGGAGTTTGGAGCCGTTGGGAGCCATTAAAACCGAGCATTAAATGCTCACCTGCACAGAGGTTTCGAAACCTTTACCAGAGGTTTCGAAACCTTTACCAGAGGTTTCGAAACCTTAAGAAGGGATTTGTAAAAACTAGCCGTTACAGGGCCAAGGTTTCGAAACCTTTATAGAGGTTTCGAAACTTTTAAGCCAAGGTTTCGAAACTTTGTGAAGGTTTCGAAACCTTTGCTTAGGTTTCAAAAACATTTAGCTACTGCCCAGTAAAGCCCAGTAAAGTTTCGAAACTTTCTCAAAGTTTCGAAACTTTCCTTTGAAAATGAACATTTTGGGCATTTGTCGACTTTTAAAAGTGTAGTTCGATATAGGTACTAAGTCGAACTTTTTCAAAACATTTTGTCAAGTTAAAATCGAGTTTTTGACAAATTTATTTCTTTAAAATTACTTTACAAATTTTTACAATTTAGTCTTTAAAATTTCTTTTTAAGTTATATCAAAATCAAAATAAGTTCAACAATCTCCCCCTTTTTGATATAACAAAACATTTTGTAAAAATTTGTTTTTGAAAAATTTGTTAAATTTTCAAATCTCCTTCATAAGCTCCCCCTTAATAAATGTCTTTATGAAATTCTTTTAAAATCATAATTTTAAAGACATAGTGAAATATTTGGATAAAAACTCTTGATAAAAACAAATTTACTCTTAATCTTCTCCCCCTTTTTGTTATAGCAAAAAGGATAAATGGCTACACAAGCAACAAAATGTTAATAGATCAATATAATTCAATAGCATATCATCCATAAAAACATTCCAAGATATATAATCCAACAAAATAAAATCCATAGAAATATGCAACAAGGATCATAAAATGTCTTAAAAACAAAGACCAAAGCGTAAATCAAAATAAGTCTAAAAATGTAACAATAACATCATAAAGTCATATAGAATGCATATATAATCTAAACATCATCATGAGGCATCTGTGGTGGAAAAAAGTGAGAGTGGACATCGTGCATGTCATGCTCCAAAGATGTAACGCGATCATCTATGCCACGAAGATGAGCATCTATGCTATCAAAGCGCGTGACCATAGTCGCATACATAGCCTCTAAAGTAATCGGTGCCGGTGCCGGAGCTAGTGGAGCCTCTCCTATAGGATCCTCGCGATCATCAATCTCCTCAACAACATCTCCCCTATGAACCCATCCATGTACACCATGATACCGTTGGGATTTATGACAAGATTTTAGGTCGATGAAGCTTTTGTTCTTAACTTGAGGATCTAAGGAAGTGTCAATGTTGAGCTTCCTAAAGATGTGGCTAAGAACATTCCCATAAGAAAGAGAGAATGAGGTGGGATTATTGATGATTTTAATGAGGTTTAGGAATATGATGGTAGCAATATCGGGACAAGTTCTATCACGATATTGGCATAACCACCAATAGTCACATGCTCGCATACTAGTGGCTTTTCCGCCGGAGGGACGGAAGAACCAAGTAGTAAGGAGTAGAAAGAGGCGCTCCTCAAGAGGAAGGTGGGTAGGACTACCATCCGGGAAAGCGGGAATATTGTGAGCATCATTTTCATTAGAACTCCCATCTAATGGAACACCTAAATGATCGGCTAAGCTTTGAGGTGTTAACACGAATTCGGTACCCATGAGGTAAGAACGGATACCTATGATGGTGTTTCGCTCACTAGGTGATCAGATGAAAGAGGCATTGGCGAAAAAAGCACGAACTAATTTGCGATGGGTATAAGGAGGAATGTTTAGATAGTCAAGCCATCCCCATTCCGCAAATAATTCAAAGAGATCAAAGTTAAATTCAGGAGACGTAAGAAAATCAAAATCAATTGTTCTTTCTTCTCTAACTTTCTTATTCTCATATATACTTTGATATCTATCAAGGTTTTCGGGATTCCTAAAGCAAACATCCTCAAATTGAGGATTAGGATTGGAACCGGAATTTTGACCGATTTCATTACGTTGACGTTTCGCTCTAGGAGGATTGGTTCTAGGAAGAATTACTCTAGGAGGCATGATTTAGAAATTTAGCTTTAAAAAAAATTTGGTTGGGGAATTTTATCAAACACTTTGTGGGCAAGAATCAAAAGGTGTTTAAACAAGAGTTCTAACAAGATTGGGTGATACCTCCTGCAAAAACACAATGTATATAGCAATTTAAGCAACCCACATTAATCTAATATTCAATAAAATCGATTCCCTAAATTTTTTGAAAACCCTAAAATTCTCAAAATTTTGAAGAAATTGAAGTTTTAAGCAAGAATTTACCTCAAAAACTGAAGAAGATGAAGATGTAATCCCAAAGGCTTGATTAAATCTTGTAGTTGAGAGACAAGGTTTTGAGGATTTGAGAGAGTTTAGGGAGGTTTGGCCGTATGAAGAAGAGGAAATAAAGAGTTAGGTTTGAAAAATTTTGTGTTTATAAGCTTAAAACCCGTCCGAACATGGCCTGCTTTAATGAAGGTTTCGAAACCCTGGAAAGGTTTCGAGACTGTCAGCCTAAGGTTTCGAAACTTTCTTGAAAAGTTTCGGAACTTTTTGCCTCCAGTAGCAAAAGTTTTCTGGAAAACCTATAAGGTTTCGAAACTTATACAAAGTTTCGAAACTTTGTCCTGTATTGACTTAAAAATTTTCAGATTTTGCCTCAATTTAGTTCCAAGACGCATTCTAATATTACTATGATAATTATCAACATTAAAGACCATTTTTGAACTTAAAAACAAAGAATTTTACGCTAAATGTTGGATTCAGAAGTGACTATCTTAACTAAGGTCACCAAAAATTTAATCATTTAAGCACATAAAATAGCTAATTTTTAAGGCCTAAAGACATATAATAACACATAAGGCCAAAAATTAAGCAAACATGCAAAACATAACTCCCCCTCACTAAAAGCATTCATATAACATATGGGGAACCTCAAACATGTTTCAACACAAAATAGTCATATAAATCAACATGAAAGAGTAGATTTTGCAAAAAAAAAATTACCACTTGAACCAAGATATGTCGATTGAGCTTCTTCAAGCGTCCTTCCATTTTGTGTGTATAGAGCTTTCAAGTTTCTTCAAATTTGCATATCATGGCTCCAACACACCTACAAAAAGGGAACTATGCATGTTTTGGTACCCAAACTCTTTTGGGTCCATAAGAGTTAGTTCCTATAATTTTACTCCCTTTTGGTATCCATTTAGACAAGAGATCATATTCTTTGTTAGCAATGAGTCCTTTTGGAACCCAAATGCTTTTAATTGTCTTTCTATTATATGATCTTTGGTGACCTCTTTGTCTATATCCATAAAAGTTCTTCCTAATATAGTTGGGTCTTGAATTTTCACCTTTTTCAAGTTTTTGAGTTCCAACTTTATTGAAAGAAATTTTAAGATCATCAAGCTCCTTTTGATGATCATCATGGACCTTTGAAAGTAAGTTGTGCAAATCTTGATTTTTCTTTTCAAATTCTTTTATTTTAACTTGCATTTCTTTAATTTTACTTTCAAATTCCTTATTAGACTTAGAGAGAGAGTCATTTTCATTTTTCAATTTTAAAATGGTTTTTCTATTTTTCAAAATTGACTCTTCATACTCCAAGGCTAATTCATCATAAGCCTCTTGCAATTCATCAAAAGTATAATCAATTGAAAAAGATGAATTAGAGGTTACCTTAGAGTCATCCTCAATAGCCATGAGACACAAGTTGGCTACTTCATTCTCGTCCTCGTTGGATGATTCATCATCGCTCCAAGTAGCTATATGAGCCTTGTGCTTCTTTTTCTCATAGCTCTTTTTCTTCAATTGAGGACAATCGAACTTGATATGTCCCGGTTTATTGCACTCATAGCAAATAATTGGATCTTTCACTTTGTTGTCATTCTTAAAGCCCTCTTCTCTTTGAAATCTTCTTCCTTTGTTGGACCTCATGAATCTTTTGAATCTCTTGGAAAACATAGCCATCTCTTTATCTTCATCATCTCCACTAGAATCAATATCTTCTTTAGATGCTTTGAGAGCAATGCCAACTTTTTTCTTTTCCACTTCCTTCTTCTTTTCTTCCTTGCCCTTTGACATCATCTCATGTGTAAGCAAGGAACCAATGAGCTCATCCAACTTGAGAATCTTGAGGTCCTTTGCTTCTATTATGGCCGTTTTCTTTGAATCCCATGAATCGGGAAGAGAGTAGATCATCTTCCTCACAAGTTTATCTTCCGGGATCACTTCACCATAGCCCTTCAAACCATTAACAATCACGGAGAATCGATCGGACATGGTTTTGATGTCTTCCTCGGGGTCCATCTTGAAGTTTTCATAATTAAGATTGAGAAGCCCGATTTTGGTTTCCTTCACTTGATTTGTTCCTTCATGTGTAACTTCAAGTTTGTCCCAAATCTCTTTAGCATTGGAACAAGATGACACCCTTCCATACTCATCCGGGCCAAGGGCACAAAAAATGAGATGCATTGCCTTAGCATTTGTGGAGAATCTCTTGCTTTCTTCATTGTTCCATGTCTCCATGTTGCTAGTCGGTGCGGTGTAACCACTCATGATGATCTTCCAAGCTTCAAGATCAAAAGCTTGAATGAAAAGCTTCATGCGGTTCTTCCAATAGGCATAATTAACTCCATTGAAGAAGGGAGGTTTGTTGGTGGGTTGAGAATCGCCCCAAGCTTCAACGGTGGAGGTGGAAGCCATGGATGACCTTGTAGATGATTGCACACTTCTTGGATCTTCTCAAGAGGTTGTAAGACCTTCCAATGAGCCAAGCTCTGATACCAATTGATGAGAATGGCAATCGATCGAACAAAACCAAGAGGGGGGGTGAATTGGATTTTTGAATGGAATGGTGGACACTAATTGCAAAGGTAAAATTGCAAGGAGATTTAGAGTGGTTCAACTCCCCTAATTGGAGTCTACATCCACTACCTTAGTGACCACACTAAGGATTTTCCACAAATTCACTAATTTGTCTTTCCTTTAAGGATAAGGAGTAACCTTACACAATTCAATAGACTTATACCCCAAAGTCTATTGAATCCTATCCCAAGAATTGATACAAATAAGCAAACTAGAAAATCCTCACTAGGAATGTGTTTGCAAAGTTTAAGCTCTCTCACACACCCAAAGAAACACTAGCACAAGAATTACAATGAAGAACACTCTAGTGTTTTACAAGAAAGATTGAAAATTGAGCACAAATTGGAATTTGATTGCTTGGATGTTTGGATTGACTTTCTTGTAGCTTCATTACTGTTTGGAGACCCCTTTTATATGCTTTTGATCTTTTCTAACCGTTGGGAGACTTTGGAGGGAGTTTGGAGCCGTTGGGAGCCATTAAAACCGAGCATTAAATGCTCACCTGCACAGAGGTTTCGAAACCTTTACCAGAGGTTTCGAAACCTTAAGAAGGGATTTGTAAAAACTAGCCGTTACAGGGCCAAGGTTTCGAAACCTTTATAGAGGTTTCGAAACTTTTAAGCCAAGGTTTCGAAACTTTGTGAAGGTTTCGAAACCTTTGCTTAGGTTTCAAAAACATTTAGCTACTGCCCAGTAAAGCCCAGTAAAGTTTCGAAACTTTCTCAAAGTTTCGAAACTTTCCTTTGAAAATGAACATTTTGGGCATTTGTCGACTTTTAAAAGTGTAGTTCGATATAGGTACTAAGTCGAACTTTTTCAAAACATTTTGTCAAGTTAAAATCGAGTTTTTGACAAATTTATTTCTTTAAAATTACTTTACAAATTTTTACAATTTAGTCTTTAAAATTTCTTTTTAAGTTATATCAAAATCAAAATAAGTTCAACACCACCTGCTGCAGCCACACCTGTCACGACAGCAGAAGGGACAGAGGAGAAGGATGAAGAACATAAGCCTCCTCAGATCCAAATACCATGTGAAGGACGAATTGAAGAATATCGTCCTCCACCTCCTTTCCCACAGCGATTACAGAAGCAAAAAGAGGAGTTCCAGCTCAAAAAGATCTATGATATTTTTAAGCAGGTTCATATCAATATTCCGCTGTTAGAGGCCATCAAGGAGATGCCCAGTTATGCCAAATTTCTCAAGGATGCTATGTCGAAAAGATCCAGACTTGAGGAATTCGAAACGGTAAAAATGACAGAAGGATGCATGACTATTCTGAACAGGCATCCACCCCAGAAAAAGAAGGATCATGAGAGCTTCATCATACCGTGCATAATTGGTGATAAATTCGTGGGTAAGGCACTTTGTGACCTATGTGCTAATATTAATTTAATGCCAAAATCTGTATTTCAGAAATTAGGTGTTGGACGAGCACGGCCCACGACAGTTATGCTGCAGCTGGCAGACTGCTCTTACGTGCAACCAGAAGGGAAGATTGAAGACATTCTGGTAAGAGTGGATAAATTTATTTTTCCTGCTAACTTTCTTGTTTTAGATTGTGAAGCAGATGAGAATGCACCAATCATCCTGGGGCGACCCTTCCTAGCCACAAGCAGATCACTGATTGATGTAGAAAAGGGAGAACTTACAATGAGAGTGAATGATCAATAGATCAAGCTAAATGTTCTCCAGGTAATTAAACACGCTGATGCAGAAGAAGAATGCAAGGCTATCACTGAAGTAATCCTTGACCAACCCTGCATCAGGTCGGGCTGCCATGACATCAAATTTGGTCACTGCCACAGCAGCCATCTGAAAGACTATCACGGCAGCAACAACGACAGCAGCTCCTCAGATTCTGACATATTTGACACTGAAGGTCAAGAGGAGGTAAACTGGATAGGAAATCGTCCAGGTAAGTTATTCGAGCCCTTAAACTATACCTCGAATGAACACATCATCTAAAAGCCCTCAACTATAGAACCACATGTTTTAGACCTTAAGCCCCTGCCAGGGCAGCTTAAATATGTTTTCCTTGGATTAAATGATATGTTGTATGTAATCATCTCTTCCAAGCTAATGCAGGAAGAGGAACAACAACTGATAGGGATGCTGCAGTAGCACAAAAAGCCTATTGGATGGACGATAGCTGATATCCAAGGCATCAGTCCGGCACTATGCATGCACAAAATTCTCCTAGAGGATGATCATAAGCCGACCATTGATGCCCAGAGATGATTAAATGACGATATGCGAGAAGTGGTTCGAAAATAAATTATCAAATGGCTAGACGTTGGGATAATTTATGCCATCTCGGATAGTAGGTGGGTGAGCCCGGTGCAGTGTGTTCCTAAAAAAGGGGAAATAATCGTGGTGACCAATGAAGAGAACAAATTAATCCCAACCAGGACTGTGACCGGTTGGAGGGTTTGTATGGATTATCGAAAGCTTAACAAAGCTACCCAGAAAGACCATTTTCCCCTACCCTTTATTGATCAAATGCTTGATAGGTTAGCGGGAAAACCTTACTATTGTTTTCTTGATGGTTACTCAAGTTATAACCAGGTAGCTATAGCACCGGAGATCAAGAGAAAACGACTTTCACTTGCCCATACGGCACTTACGCTTTTCGGAGAATGCCATTTGGACTCTGCAATGCACCAGCAACATTCCAGAGGTGTATGATGGCGATATTCTCTGACATGGTGGAGGACTTCCTAGAAATATTCATGGATGATTTTTCCGTCTTTGGAGACAGCTTTGAAAGCTGCTTAGGCAACCTACAGAAGGTGCTCGAAAGATGTGAGAAAGCGAACTTGGTGTTAAACTGGGAAAAATCTCACTTCATGGTGGATGAGGGGATAGTCCTAGGCCACAAGGTAAGTTGCCGCAGCATAGAAGTCGACAGAGCAAAGATAGAAGTAATTGAAAGCTGCCGCCACCCACCACAGTTAAGGGAATTAGGAGTTTCTTAGGGCATGTTGGGTTTTATCGAAGGTTTATTGCAAATTTTTCGAAGATTACCAAGCCTCTATGCCACCTACTAGAGCAGAATTGTCCCTTTGACTTCAATACTGAATGTACTCAGGCATTCAGAATCCTGAAAGAAAAACTGGTAACAGCCCCAATCGTACAACTACCAGATTGGAGTTTGCCATTTGAAATTATGTGTGATGTCAGTGATTACGCTGTAGGGGCAGCACTTGGGCAGAGAAAGGACAAGCTATTCCACGTAATTTATTATGCCAGCAAAACACTAAACGATGCCCAAGTGAATTACACCACAATAGAAAATGAACTGTTAGCAGTGGTGTTTTCGATTGACAAGTTTCGTTCGTACATACTTGGAACGAAGGTGGTGGTCCATACAGACCACTCAGCACTGAAGTATCTGTTCGCTAAAAAAGATGCAAAGCCTAGATTGATACGTTAGATTCTGCTGCTGCAAGAGTTCGACATTGAAATCAAGGATAAAAAGGGGACAGAAAACCAAGTTGCAGACCACTTGTCAAGATTGGAGATGGGAAAAAGTCTACCGACAGACAAGACTCACATACTGGAGACTTTCCTTGACGAGCAGCTATTTGCTGCCACAAGCATTGTCGCGACAGCCATGGCGGCATGTAAGTTTTCTGAACTTCCCTGGTATGCTGATTTCGTTAATTACATAATTAGCGGAATATTACCTCCTGAACTTAATTATCAAGCCAGGAAGAGGTTCCAAAATGATGTTAAACATTATTATTGGGATGAACCTCTTCTTTTCAAACATTGTGTAGATCAGATCATCAGGAGGTGTGTACCACAGGATGAGCAGGAAGCTGTGCTTCACCACTTCCATTCTTCACCATATGGAGGACACTTAGGTGGTAACAAAACCGCTGCCAAAGTTTTGCAGTCTAGCTTTTATTGGCCCTCATTGTTTAAGGATGCCCAAGCATTCTACAAAAGCTGTGACAAATGCCAACAGACTGGAAACATCTCAAGGAGACATGAGATGCCACTGCAAAACATTTTAGAAGTCGAGATCTTCGATGTATGGGGGATTGATTTCACGGGACCATTCCCAACATCATGTGGGAACCTCTACATCCTACTGGCAGTGGCTTATGTATCCAAATAGGTTGAAGCAATCGCCACACAGAAAAACGATGCCAAGACTGTTCATAGATTTCTGCACAAGAATATTTTTTTCCAGGTTTGGCATACCTAAGGTGATCATCAGTGATGAAGGGAGACATTTCGACAATAGGGTAATAGTTGTTGCCTTAAGAAAATATGGCGTAAAGCATCGGATCGCAACAACATATCACCCTCAGACCAATAGACATGTCGAAATATCCAACAGGGAAGTAAAGAACATTCTTGAGAATATGGTTAAACCCACTCGAAAGGACTGATCTTTACACCTCAATGATGCACTATGGGCCTATAGAACAACATTCAGGACACCATTGGGAATGTCACCCTACCGGCTGATATATGGAAAAACTTGCCATTTGCTTGTTGAAATAGAGCACAGAGCTTACTGAGCTATCAAAGCAGTGAACATGGACTTAGACAAGGCAGGACAGAAGAGGTTACTTGACTTGAATAAAATTGAAGAAATTCGAGCAATGGCCTACGACAATGCAAGGATTTACAAGGACAAGACAAAGAGGTGACATGACAAGAAGTTGCTGCCACGACAGTTCTGCCCAGGGCAGCTTGTGTTGTTATTTAACTCTAGGTTGAAACTCTTCCCAGGGAAGCTGAAATCTAGATTGTCCGGCCCATTCCAAGTTGTGCAAGTTTTTTCTCATGGTGCCATCACGATCAAATCTTTAAAAGACGGGCACCAATTTAAAGTCAACGGACAGAGACTAAAGCATTATCAGAGGACTGAAGCCCCAAGGATGCAGGAAGTGGTTACTTTAGGAGATGCTCCTCAAGGCATCCCTAACTTAACTTAATTTTATTTTTTTAGTATTATTACTATTATATATATATATTAGGAAATTAGAATTATTTTATTTTAGGAACTAAGTTTTTATTTTAATTATTTTTAGGAAATAAGGGAAACAAGGAGAGGAGAAGAAATGAACCAGCCCAACATCTCACCAGCAGCCCAAAAAGCCCAAAGGAGGAGTCTGTCGTCACAGCCTGTCAACAACTGTCGCGAAAAATGCAGAAAATATAGCATGTCAACACGATGTCGCGGCAGACACGCAAACACGTAACAGACGCACAACATACACGGAAATGCATGACAGACACGTCAGAAACCGCGTAACAGCTGGCCTCGTTATTCGTGCCTGTCGTTACAGCTCCAACGGGCAGCAAACCATTCATCTATATAAACCCCATTTTACTATTCATTTTTCACCTCACTTTTACTCTCTCTACTTGCTTTCTCTCTAGATCTCAATTTTCTTTCATTTTCCACAGCCTTGCAACTATGAGTACCAGACAAACAAGACGAAGTGCTGCCTCTAGCTCTGCCGCAGCAGCCGGCACACCCAGCCACGACCGACTCCTTAACCGCTTTGCCACCTCCGACTCCTTCGACCGATACTACACCTCCTTCCAAAAGAGGGAGATGTGGGAAGAGAGAGGGTTCTTGTACACCAAACGCACGGAAGATTTCGGGCTCGAACCGTTCATAGCTCGAAAGATCAACGCCCTCAAATGGCAGATGTTTGCTGCCCAGCCAGAGGAAATGAATGTCACGTTGGTCCGAGAATTCTACGCTGCTATCGAAAGCAGGGATACGAAGACCGTGATAGTTCGAGGTAAGGAAGTTACTTTTGAGCCAGAATACATCAATACCCTCTACGGAATCTACGTCAGCAAAAGGGAAAACAGACACTAGAGGTTCGTGGAAAGTCTGTCGCCGGCAGACTACGATGCTGTCATGGCAGAGCTAACGGAAGAAGGAACAAAGTGGAATACTGACCCCAAGCATCGGTGGACGGTAAAACGCACTCAACTCACTCCCGAGGCCAAACTTTGGAACCATTTCGTCAAGAAGGGGATAATGCCTTCTTCCCACAATAGCACGGTCGACCGACCAGGTTAACTCTCGTTCACTCCATTTTAAATGAGAGACCTATTAATGTCGGCTGGTATATACGAGATGGACTTCTGGAGTGTGCCATTAAGCCATCGGGACCCCTTTTCTTCCCGTACCTCATCACCGAGATCTAACGCGGCCACAATGTTCTAGAAATCCCCGAAGATTTCAACACGTATCCTTCTTCAACCCCTCTCCTTCTTCAACCCGTCTACCGCGGCAGAGGAGCCAGCAAAGCCCACTCAGACAGAACCTGCCGCCGCAGAGCAGCTGCAGCCAATAGCAGCAGCTCCTCCACTCAAACCCTAGCCACACTACAAAAGATGGAGGAACGACAGCTTGGCCTGATGAGTTTCGTCAGAGACTTCACAGCAACAACGATACATTTTATTCAAAACAATTTAAATTTTGCAAATGTACAGTTTCCTGTTTTCCAGAGCATTACTTTGTTGTCCCTACACCTGGCCATACTCCCACCCCTGCTGCCACACCAAAAACACCCTCTGCTGCATCCACACCAACCCCGGCCGTGACAGCTGAAGGCGGCAGCCGCACCGCCACTGCCTCTGCCAGAGGAGAGAAATGAAAGAAGCCGCTGGCCGAACTTGATGATTTTATCGCCAGGTTCTCTTCCTCCTCCATCTGGCAGGAATCTGATGGAGAGCCCTCTGTCAAAAGAAACCTTTCAAAGGAGTTCACCCTGATGAAAAGTCAAAAGCCCAACACTGGTGAAGGAACATCCGGCCAGGGCAAATCTAGCAGCAGCAGCAGCAGCAGTGGCAGCAGTAGCAGCAGCAGCTCATCTGAAGAGGTACAAGTGCTGGAAAGGTCACCCCAGATCTCACCCACTCGTATCCAGCCCCCAAGGGAAGCTAAGAAGAAGACTGCCTACGCCTCTCCAAGCACTCTGCCGGCACCGACAATGAAGGTCACTGCCCACTGGCAGCTAGCGATCAGCAGCAGCAGCAGTGACGACAACACCTAAAATTAAGTTTCTATCTTATTTTACTGTCTTTTTGTTTTATTATAATTGTGATGTATTTTGTTTTATTTGTTTTTTTTATTTTCTGTCATCATGCATTGAGGTAAATGCAACCCTTGAGTTTGGGGGTGGCATCCCTCCATTAATGAAGTGTTTTTAGGTTCAAAATTGTTTCTAAGTGTTGATTATTATTTAAGTTTATTTTTGTCAAAAAAATTGGCTTAAGTCTTTGAACTGAACTTACCTACCGTGACAGCCTCTGTCGTGGCAGTACCTTCAGGATATTTTTAGGGACAGTTTAGAGCCTTACTATAGTTCTGATCCTTAAAAACCTTTTGTGACTCTTATTCTGTCTAGAACTGTAGTGGTAAACTAGAATAGGAAAAAGCTTAAACACTTGAGTTGCCCCTAGAGGTGCCTAACATTAGCTCTAGGAAAAGAAGTTAAGAAAAAATAGACTCAATACACCTAGAGGTGCCCGAAACCGGCTCTAGGAAGTTAGCTAGAGGTGCCCGAAACAGGCTCTAGTCAAACTTAAACTAAGAAAAGAAAATTGAGTCTAAGAAAAAACTAAATGAGCCTAAGAATTGCCTCCAAAAAAATGAAAGTGGCATAAAAATTGAAGTGAGTGGCTTAGCTATTCTATTAAACTAAGGGAGTCTAGGCATATAATTGTTCACAAACCATGCACACACTACACGAGAGTTATAGCAAGGATCCGAATGAATCCTAGAATGTCCAACAAGGTGTTGTTTGCAATAGGGCATAAAGGGTGGGTAAGGAAAAGTTCACTGTTTTAAGCCAATCAAAAAGTTTTTTTCTTTTTATTTATTTTTATTTTTAGGTCTTAAATTGCTTGAGAACAAGCAAGAACTTGAGTTTGGGGGTGTGTTGAATGTGCAAAAGTTCTACTTTTTACCCCCTATTTAACCCATATTCCTGCTGCTACTGATTTCACAATTCATTGCATTTAGGACAGATTTCACATATACATCACAATTATATAAAATGGCACAGTTGCTACTGATTTTGGTTACTTTTGCAGGTAGTTGTTGTAGCAGACTCAGGGCAGTGGAGAAGCAGATCTGGAACACAGGACTGAAGTCGAGAAGGAAGACGCTGTCGTGGCCCCTGCCGTGGCAGCCAATGACGACAGTAATGTTGAAGGGAAAAGTGAAGTGGAGCTCGACAGAAAGAGGAAATTAAGCCGGCCTGTCGTGGGTCACTCTTATATTTTTCTGAGCCCTAGATCAGAATGAAGGCCAAGCTCAAAGTTCAAGGAAGAAACCCAAAGCAAGAAAAGAGGACGAATTAAAGGCATCTACTCTGAAGATTTAGTCTTTAATAGAGTTGTACTTTAGTTTAAACTTGTATTCTTACCATATTAGAAAACTTGAACCCAAGGCCTATATAAAGGCATGTAATTCGACCTAGGGAAGGACATCTCATTCTCTAGCCATCTTCTCTAAAACCCTAGTCGTTTTCCCCCTTCTCATCATGTTCTAAACTTCCCCTAGGGCTAAGGGTTGATTCTGTAAAGTAGTTGCAAGGATTGTACTGTTTTAGGATTTTTTTTTGTTCAATAAAATAAACTTCAAGTTTGCTTATTTTAGTTTTCAACATCTTACAAGAGTATCGGGAGAGCATTGTGAGATTATTCATTTACTTTATATCGGGAGAGTTAAGTATATGAAAGGAATAAGTACGAGTTCTCCAGTTTATGGTTGAACTATCTCAGACCTAGGGATAGAACAAGGTTAAGTGGCTAAGGAAGAATTCAACAACATCGGTGTTCATCCTTCGATTCACGCCGGGAGGTATCATCTAAGACGTGTTCATCGACAGACTTGGACCTAGGGATAGGACAAGTCACATCAGGGATTCTTGCCAAGCTTGAAGTATAGAGTTGTGTGATCGCTGCCGCGACAACAACAGATTGCTGCCACCGCAGGTGCTGCCGCGACAGGAACAACAACAAAACAGAAAGTTCTATACAGTGCAACACATACACTACTGAGCAATTAAATACCGGCCTATTTCTTTACCCTGAATCTTTTAATCTTTTATCTTCAGTATTCTTCACTATTCCTTTACAAACAATTATATTCTCTTCTTTCTCTTTTGTGTAGCAATTCAAGGATAGAGCTATTTCCAGTCCTTGTGGATTCGACATCCGATACTTCGTGTATCACTTTAGTACTTGCGTCGTGTACACTTACACTCTATTGCGATAGACTCTTTTACACGCAACAGATACAGAGATTAGTTTCCCAAATAGGCAATTTGGGAGGAGCAAGGTTTCCACTACACGAAGCAAACATGAGACATTGGCTTAGAGCCCACCCTATTCGAGACCATCCACAGCAAGGGTGTGGGAAATGTTTTCACGGCAGCCTGAGATGGCCAACATCATTTTGGTCAGAGAATTCTATGCCCATCATCCCTGCCTAGAACTGTCGTTCGTATATGTCCGAGGGGAACCTGCCAAGCTGAACACCGTCGTAATCAACAACTTTTACGGCCTAGAGATGGCCGACTACGACAAGTTCTAGGCCAAGCTGTGCAATCCCTGGTTTGCAGGAAAGTATGGCGGCTCTGTCCAACGTCGTCACCTGCTACTCGAGGCAATGCTATGGATTACTTTCATCAAGAGGCGTCTACTGCCCACCTCCCACAACTCCACTATCGATCAGTCGCGCCTTGCACTCATCCACATCATCATGGTGAGCCGGCCCATCAATGTTGGGGATATCATATGCAAGGAGATCCACATTTGCTTCCGAAAGACGAAGAGCATGTTATACTTCTCGTCACTCAAAACCGGCCTTTGTGCTAATTTGAACGTCCAAACCGACCCTGAGGATGAGATGACAACCGCCAAGGAGAGGTGGATCAGAAAAGTCCACCTGTAGATGATGCAGGCCCTAGAGACAGAGCCCATCACCCCCAGCCAGCCCTCTGCCACCCAACCAACCACTCCAGCCGCCCCCGGCAGTACTAAAGTTGCCCCAACAAGTGAAGTCCTCACTCTGCTTTGCACCATCATCGACAGCAACAAAAGGATCGAGCAGCAGTTAACCTTCATGAAGTATGTGGGGGGAGGTCCAAGAGGCATTTGTGGCTTATCTCCTGCAGAAGTATCCCGATGACAGCCCCACCCTACCACCCTACCTTGTAGATCTAGTTGTTGCAGCTGCCATAGAACAAGGAACACCCTCAGCCGCAGCTGCCCGTCACGTCGCCTTCCGTAGACAGATGTCGTCTCTGACACACTACCCATCGTACTGAGCCACCTCCGCTTCCAACATGGTGGCAGACTCCTCAGAGCGGCATCAGCAACATTATTCCCCCTTCTGCACATCGACAACAGTGGCCAACACATCCTCATCAATAGAGGTGCAGCAACAGCCACCAGCAACAGCAGCAGCAGAAGCAACCATCCCAATGGCGATAGACCCTCCGACAGCACCAACAGAGGAAGGAACTAGGAAAAGGAAGTGGCACATCATAGCCATCGAGCCAGTGGACGACGAAACAGAATCAGAAGAGAGCGAAGCCCCTTCTGCCGCTCCTCATGCCGAACCTCGTCCATCTCCAAAAAGAATCCAGCCGTCGCGGACAGCCAAGGTCTCCCTTGCTAAGTCTGCCGCCTGAACATCTGTCGGCCATCGCCTAATCATCCAATCTTCCTCCTCCTCCTCCTCAGTAGCAAAGACTCAAGCCTCCTCTCAACCCTCAGTCAATTTCTAGAGTTTTTTTCTTTTATCTCCTTCTTTTTTTTTGTTTTTTCTCTTTTTTCACTAGTATTTATTTTTTTGGTTTTTTTATTTTATTTTTTGTTTTTGTGCATTGAGGGCAATGCCCATCTCGAGTTGGGGGGGATAGCTCTCACATTTTTGTTTAAGCATACTTAGTAGCATATAGGTTACATTGTACTTGTCTTATTATTAATCAGAATAGAAAAATTTGTTATGACTTGTACCTATGATAGATAGCCGATTAGTTATTCTCGCACTAATAAATAAAGGGTAATCTTTACCAGTGGTCCCTTTCGTTTAGGGGGTGTTCTATTTTGGTCACCAGAATTCAAAAAAGATTATTCTGGTCACTTACGTTTAGAATCGTTTCTATTTTGGTCCCTTGGCCGTTAGTCTCCGTTACTTAAAAAATTAGTTTCTAATTTAACCCCCAAACTTTCAAAAATTTATTTTTCACCATCTTCCCCAAAAATTATAAAATTAAAACCCAAAAAATTAATTAAAACCCTAACCTCTCTCCCCTCCCCTAAAAAAGCTAAATCCGAAATCCTGCAACTCTACTATGTTTCTTATTTGGAACTCAATTAGTTGTTGAATTCTCGTTTGTCAATGTTTATGCTTTAGTAGAGAAGGTGAGAATCGACTTAAAAACAAGGATAGTAACAAGGCATCTAATTTCAGCAAGAAATCTAGATTTTACAGTACTAAACCCAGCTTATGTTGCAAAAAAAACAAATATTTGTATGTGGCTGTTTGTGGTGATGTTAAAAAACAAATATCTGCAAGGCATCTATTTTTAATACATAAGCTGGCTTAAAGATTAGCCAATAACCATTTCTATTTCTGTTTTTTTTTTGTGACTCCATTTTTGTTTGTTGATCGTAGATTCTTTAGAGTCTTCAACGTCATCGAGTTCAGGCGAGTGACCCATCACTTATATAGAAGAAAACTCGATTGATTTGGGAAGAAAAAAGCATGTCCAAATGAAAGGGAGGAAAATCTGGAGTCCCAAAGTAAGCAAGCTAGTTGGTGTCCCAAAGTAAGCAAGTTATAGATTTTAGACATTAAAAATATTTCTCTCTGTCTTTTCTTTTTCTTTAGGCAAGATTAGATTTTAAATTTGTATAAAAAAAATTATATTTCTTAGAAACTGAAAGAAGAATCAGATCTTTGTATGTATAATCAGATCTTTGTATGTATCGATCCATCTTTGAAAACATATATGTTACGTAGTGCTGGCTCGTCATTATCACCAATTTTTGTTTCTCTATCCAATAATTTCAGGATTACATTTCTAATATGATCAGACGATTAAAAATCTTCTTACTCTTTATATATATATATATATATATATATATATATATATATTTTAACATTAAAAATTATATTTTAAACTCTAACATGAAATTCAACATTAAATCTCCAACCGCAGCATACATATATTTATTCTTCTTCGCAACATAAGCTGGGTTTAGTACTGCAAAATCCAGGTTTCTTGCTGAAACCGAATGTCTTGTTACTATCCTTGTTTTTAAGTCGACTCTCACCTTCTCCACTAAAGCAAGAACATTGAAAAATGAGAATTCAACAACTAATCGAGCTCCAAATGAGAAACATAGTAAAATTGCAGGCTTTCAGATTTAGTGTTTTTAGGGAATGAGAGGCAGAGGTTAAGGTTTTGAATTGATTTTCTGGGGTTTAGTTTTATAATTTTGGGGGAAGATGGTGAAAAATAAAAGTTTGAAAGTTTGGGTGTTAATTTTTTTAAGTAACGGAGACTAACGGCCAAGGGACCAAAATAAAAACGATTCTAAACGTAAGTGACCAGAATAATCTTTTTTGAATTCTGGTGACCAAAATAGAACACATCGTAAACGAAAGGGACCACTGGTGAAGATTACCCATAAATAAATTGAACTTCATTTGGAAAAAGCATGAAAAATAACTTAGAATTTTTTTATTTAATTTTTAGAATTGTCAAACACTACTATTACTTGATGAATTTGTTAGAATATCTAATGAACACTGCCTGCTTTGTTTTTAGAATTCTTTGCAAAGTTCTAACAATGGTTGCAAGACGCCGCCGAGGCAGGAAACGGAAACAGAAAAAGAAAAGCACTGCCAAAGACAGGCAAAAGAAAAATTATATGATGTCTATCCCTAGAGGTGCCTGAAATAGGCTCTAGGAAGAATCATATGCGAGGACACTCTGCTGCTATCAAAGTCCACGAATCTTAAAAAAATTTGTAGTGACAGACAAATTAGCATGAGTGAATGAAAGTCTTCACGGGATGACTCTACTCCATGGGTTCGGGGTTTTGTAGTTTTCTCCTATCTTAATTTCAGACCTGGATGAGTAGTTGTGATGAGCTGAAGCCCTCATTGCCATGATTAAATAATTGTGCTTAATTGTGTTGTCTCGGCAACAACCTTATATATCATAACAACATCTTTGTTTATTTGGTTATTCTGCATATTCAGCATGTACACAGTTCTGCACACACTACACTAGCATTAAAAGATTAATTCTGAGTTATTTCTTGCTATTTTCCCTTCACTAATCTAATATAGGTTCCACGGCCTTGAGGTAAAAATCAAGTTCAAAATAGGTTTTTTTCTAGTTAATATAAGGGAAAATATGTTTAGGTTGCATTGCTTACGGACAAGCAATAGTTCGAGTTTGGGGGTGTGTAAAGTTTCCATAAGTTCTATATTTTATACACATTCCATCTCATATTATTGTTGTTTTTGAGTGCATTTTAGGCATAATTAGGATCATGCATTACATTTTACAGTATTTCTTTATTTTGCCATGCTTTTATAGATTATCTTTTATTTGGTAAGGAAAAGGTACTGTTTTAGCTTAGTTTTAGTTTCAGGTACTGAAGGCTAACAAAAAGAAAGAGGAGCTGAGGACATGATACTGAGGCAGCAGACCAAGGAGTTGTACTGATGCAGTCCTAGACAGAGACATCAGCTGTCGAGTAGCTGTCACCGTCGTACCTGCCGCCCAAGACAGCAGACTATGGAAGCATTTGATAAGATGATAATTATGAATCGAGAGATAACCATGTCGGTTGATGTTATGCCTTGGAAGCATTTTCTTGATAGCTTGGCTTGGTGCCACATACATCTTGTGAGGTGTATGAGTGCTCGGAGAGCATGTCTTATATTATGGTTGTTGTAAAGGAATCTAGATGTCTAAGAGTCAGCACTACGATACTTTTATAAGGGGATGTCTACTCATGGCTGTGTGATCAAGTGCATATGACCTACCCGATGGCTGGGTGATTAGGATGCGGTCAGAACCTACTCGATAGGCTAAGTGAACTCGAGTAACCTGATGGATGAGTGGCCTCAGGTAAGGACGACTTATGGCTAATGTGATCCAAGTACGTTCAGGACGTATCCGCGAATATGGTGATCCGAATATGGTCCATTCATCCTGAGGACTGTGTGAGCACAGGTCACCTGACGGTTGTGTGAGCACGAATAAAGTAAGGCTTCGTTGGCTAGTACACAGTGATGTATGGAGTTAAATTATATATGTTGTTACGGATGTTATGGATGATAGCTTATGGATGTATTAACTCGATAGGCTGAGTAACATCAAGTATGGTGAAGCATTGTGGGACATGTAAGACTTCTTGTAGACTTATTTATTCTTTGAGATAGGTGATCTAAGAACTCTAGCTTGTGTAGGCTAGATGATGACTCATAAATAGTGAAGCCTTATCTATGCTCTCTAGACTATATTTATCTCGCATGCTTATTTTATGATAATCACGAATTATGGTAGAGTAGAAATGTACCACTGAGCTTTGTAAGCTTAGCGTTCGAAATTGTTGTTTTGGTTCGTAGGTTGGTGGGTTGATCATGATCGATGAGCACATCGTTGAGGGATTTCCCAGCACCGCATCGCTTTAGAGTACAATACTTGATGTTTAGTTTTGGGCTATTGTATTCATAGGACCTCATAGTGGTTGAGTCTGTAAACTCTATTTGGAATATTATTTTGATACACGATGTTTTAAACTCAGAGCTCCTGTTTTGTAAACTATTTTATATTGTTTATTTAATTAAATGAATCACGAATGATTTGTTGTTTTGAAAGATGGCTAAACTTGAGGTTTTCAAATGGAAGTTTGTTGGATCAGATTTTGAGTGACCCGAATGTAGCATTTCGGATTTGGATCGAGATTGGAGTGTTACACTAAAACAATAACGCAGACATAAGTGGAGAACTAAATATGCAATTTCCCAATTAATTATTGTCGAGCTAATTTTTTTTTACTAAATTAGTCAAAACATTTGGTTCGAATTTTAGATTGTGATGGAAATTGTTTTCTAAAACTACATGATATATGGAAAATTCTACAACGGGCGACGAACATTGCTGAACACCACGAACGATGAACACCGATGAACATCATTATTTTTTTAAAAATTTTAAAAAACTAAAGGACTAAAATTATAATAAAAATATCTCTTAAAAAATAAAAAATAAATTTAATAGTTACTTTATAATATTTTTAATAGGTTAAAATCAAATATACTCAATTCTCCTAAACCCTAACAAAATCAATCTCTTAAAAAAATAGAAATCAGTTTATAATTTTTTAATAGATTAGAATCAAATATACCCAACTCTCCTAAACCTAAACCCTAACGAATTCAATCACTTAAAGGGGTTGAATTTGTTAGGGTTTAAGTTTAGGAGAATTTGGTATATTTGATTCTAACATATTAAAAAATATTATAAAGTAACTATTAAATTTGATTTTTGTTTTTTAAGAGACAATTTTAATTATAATTTTAGTCCTTTAAATTTTTAAATTTTTTAAAAAATAATAGTGTTCATCAATGTTCGTCGCACGTGGTATACTCATCCTATATTTTAACCAAACCAAATTTCATGGCATCGCGATTGGTAAATATATAAATTGAAGAAAAAAAAAACATCAACGCACGTGATAATATCAACGGATATATAACAATCATCTTCAAATTAATGAAATTATTGTCACTATATGTATATAACAACAAATTAATGACAAACGATTGTAATATACAATCACTCACCATATATATTGAACCCTAATAGAATCTTTCTACCCTTTTTTCTGTAATTTTCTGCCAATGGTTGCACTATATATAAATATAAACATGATATTCATATATAATAAACAAACAAATAGAAGGCTAAATGATAAATAACAATTACTCGAAAAGTGAAGAAGGGAGGGGCAAATTCATCAAGAAATACTTGAACAAATGCAACGCACGTTGAGGTTGAGTCAATGGAACTTCATGCCCTGCTCCCCTCACTGTCACATAGGTTAACCCATTGTACACTTCACTCCAACCGCCAACCTGAAATTTTTTAATATATTACACACAAAAAATTGTTAAATTTAATAATATATATATGATGAAATTAAATTTAGTTCCAAGGGGGAAAATAAAGGTTAAAAAATTAAATACCTCAGCCTGATCATCAATCCAAGCATACCAGCTGATGTTGGTTTGGAGGTTGAGTGCTTTAATCGAATATCTGGTTGCTGTCAAAGGTAATACAGCATCTGTATCCCCACTGCTCACAGCAAATAAATTCCATTCTTTATGTTAAAGAAATATTATTAAAATGAGTTTGGAGAAGGAAATTAAATTACCTGAATATCCAAATTCTAATGCCAGCTTCAATAAGTTGTTTGATGATAGGAAGCACTGACTTTGGAGAATCAGTCCAGTTTCGTCTAATAGTGGAACTGCAATTTTACACATGCCTTTAGTTTATTCATATTTATTTTGTGTTGGGTATTAAATTTGTATAGAAGCTTTAGTTGAAGAGAAGAAATATTATGAAAATCTAAATTTGAGCAAAAAATGATGAAACCTGCAGGTAGTCCAAGGATAAGGAAGATGAGTAATATTTGCATGGAGAGCCTTTTGAACCCATGGATTATTCATGTATGTTTTGGTATATGGTACTACACATTCGTCATTTCCTCTGAATCTCCATGGCTGACATAACATAAACACAGTAATTTTGAACAAAAAGAAAAACAGTAATTGTAAATCTAAGTCAAAATGAAAGAGTGAAAGTGAGGTTACCAAATGATGGTTTTGTTTGGAAATGGCATTACAAGGACGGGCGTAGATGTTATAAGGATTGATGTCTCCAAACTCCTCAAAAGCAGCATTCAAAGCATTGTTACACCCATCTTTTGGGAATAAAAATGTGTCGTTTCTGCACCATTTCTTTAGCTCATCGTACGTTGAGTCCGATATCAACCCATGGTTCCACCAATACTCATGTGACCCTATGTTGTCATGATAATCATCCAAAACTGGATTCCCCAACTGCGAGCCATAATGCCTTTTTTAGTTCGATGACCAGCTTAGGCAGTAGCCCAATTTTTTTTAATTATATTAACCAAACATGAGGTGATTTAAAACCCCAATTACAATTAGACAAATCAAAATGCATGAAGTTCTTGTCAAATGGTACCATTAGTCAAGTTTATCAGACCGTATATATAACCGTACCATTAGACAAATCTATATGGCTTAATGAGTACTTTAGCCCTTGTATCAAATAATTTATTTATTTTTTTTTAATAAAATTTGCATTCTACTAGGTCCTTAAACTCACGAATTGCATCAATATAGCCTTTTAACGGACGATAACCATCATTGACTTCTGTGGTGCTGATGTTCAATTTTCTAAACGTTTTAAATAATTTATTATTTAATATTTTAGAATTTTTTATATTTTTAATGTTTTTTATTTTTAATATTTTTTTTATTTGTTAGTAATTTTAAGAATTTTGTATATATTTTAAAATTAAATTTTCTTTATTTTTAATTTTTTTTACCTAAAGATTAAATAAAATCTCAAACTTTCTAAAAAAAATCAACTCAGCACTTCTTTCACGTCATCATCACATGTGAACTTTCATGTCAATACCGTGGACCACCACATCAACAATGTTGACTATCATGTCAACAATGGTTCCAGTCAAATGACTAAATTGATGCAAATCACAATTTTGATGGCTTAATTAAAAAAATTCAGAGGGACTAAATTGATTAATTAATATGAGTTTTGAGACTAAATAAACCATTAAGTCAATCTACATTAAAAGCACAATATTTTTTAATAGGTTATGTCTTATTTTCCAATCCCAATTTTTTAAAAATATTCTGACATATTTATTCAAAAAAAAAATGGATCCGTTAATAAATGGCTTAAGAGTTCAACAAGTCTTTAAACTTTTGCAAAATAATAATAATAATAATGAAGCCCATAAATTTTTTCTACACCCATTAAGCCTTAAAACTCAAGAAAAAACATTAATTAGACCCTTGGACCAATGTTGACCGTTAACTTTAACAGTTTTTTTTAAAAGAATTCTTTTTGACATGTGTCACAATAGGATAACGCCACTTGTCCTTTTTTTGAAAATTTTAAAAAAAATTAAAATATTTTAAAAATGTAATTTTTTAATTTCTAAATTTATTTAAAATAATATTTTTACAAAATATTAAAATATTTAAAAAATTAATATTAAGACAAGTATAAAAATAATTTGAAAAAATATAAGAGAATAAAAGTTATTTTTATTTTTAAACTATATTTTAAAAATATTAAAAAAATATAAAAATATAAAACAATAAAAGTTATTTTAAAAATTAATTTTTATCATTGTATTATTTAATATTTTTAATTTTGTAATTTTTTAAAATATTTTAATCTTTTAAAAAAATATTATTTATTATTTTAAAATAATTTATAATTTAAAAATATTTTTATATTATAAAATAATTTTTAGAATTCTCCAGAATATTTTAGTTTTTTCTTAAAATTTAAAAGTTTTTAGAAATGACAAGTGACATTATCATGTTGAGACATGTGTCAAAAAATTTAAAAAAAAACTGTTAAAGTTAACGGTTAAAGTTGGTCAAAAGGCTAATTTTTTTTCTAATTTAAGGGTTTAATTGAGTAAAAAAATTAGAGACTTAATTAATTTTTTTGCAAAAATTTCGGGAAGCCTTGATAAATCTACTATTATAGTAATAAATTAAAAAATTGACCATAAAAGTAAGTGAAGGAATTAAAGAAATGGTGGTTATTTGAATGAATTTGGACTGACCAAAAATCCTTTGAAATTAAGGATGGGATTCTTCACTCCTTTGTTGCGACGGACGATAACTTGAGATAGCTCAGGAATATAATGACCTAAAAATAGTCCAAATCAAAGAATTAGCACAAGAGTTGACAATTGCTTTGCCAAAAAAGAGAAAGAAAATTACGTTATCTAACAATAAAGCAACATGTTAATTAATTAAACAATGGGGGTTGGTATGAAAAGAAGAAAAAAAACAATTTAACCTGCATAGCTTTCTCCAGCTATATAGAAAGGTCTGTGCTTGTAATTTGGGAACCTCTCTAACCATTTCATAAGAAATGTGTATGCATCTTCCGCTGCATTTCCATACAAATATTAAACAATTAGTTGTTCGAGAATTTAGCTACTCCTATTACTTTACATTGTGCGTAAGTATATTCTAATTTTTTGTTTGGATAAAAAGTTACAAATATCGAACTTCAAATCTTAAACATGAAACTACCTTTTAAAAATAATTTTGTAGACCAAAAATTGTTTGACACAATACAATGAAAAAAACTATTGAAAACATGACATATAATATAATACAATAATAATATAAACATGACATGAATGTATCAATTTTAAACAATTTATGTAACACTAATTATTAACTATTAATATACCAACTCTAACTATATGGATCGGCTAATTGGGTTAAACCAGGAATAAATTAAAGAATTAGTTAAAGTTAGGCTAACTAATTCTTGACAACATGACGATTTTTCATTCCTTTGTGATTGCTAAGATATATATGTACCTGTCCTCTTGTCGCCAACAGTATATATATCAGCCGAAGTATTTGAATAAGAAAATCCCACACCCGCTGGTGAATCAATGAATAGCAAATTCGCCTCTACAAAAAAAATTATATATATGTATATAATTCGCATTTGAATTAACATTTTCTCAATTTTCTATACAATTTATAATTTCTTTTTCTATCCAATTATCATGTTTTATTTTTGTTTTACTCTTTTAGATTATGCATAAATGTGTCAAATTGAAGTCTTCTAAAAAATACATATATACCATTCGATTAAAATTATTTCTAAGTATAAACTGAGTCGTGTTTAAATCAACTCATGATAAGTTTTTTTTTTTTACAATGTGTCGAAATTGGATGGATGGATGAATGAATATCTGACCTTGATTCCAAGCGTAGGGATTGAAACGCAGAGTTTTTCCATCGGATCGAACTCGAAAGGGACCCACTTCCTCGGAGGCCCCATATGCGACAGAGGAACAACCAGGCCCACCGTTGAGCCATAAAACCAAGGGCTTCGATTCCGGTCGACTTTTAGCTGGGACCTTCATCAACCAATAAAACAGCGCTCGACCAGCCTGCGCGTCCACAGTAATGTACCCCGAGTATTGCGAGAACTCCACTTTCCGCGGCTGTCCCGGTAGCTTCACGATCCTATCTCTTGCCTGCTCTTTCCTGTCTGCGGAGGAACAAACCCAGCTAAGAACAACAACGCATCCCACCATCCAAAAAGTAACATGATGACCTCTCCTCATTGGAAAATCAAAATTACTTTGTTTTTGGGGGAATTTTGAGGTTCAGACTTGGGGATTTGAACTCTTAAATTAACTGTTTCAATTGCTTTGTTAACTCCATTCGATTGACTTGGAATTTATAAGCCTATTTTCCTTTGGTTTAATTTATGTTTTCTGGGGTCAAAATCAAAGTTAGTTGTCTGAACGTGCATGCAAATTTTTATAATCATTTTATTGTTTCGATTGGATTACCAATATTCACCATCCAAAAAGTTAGATTTCACTGTTTTGAACAACATATAATGTTAAAATATAAATAACACAATTAAAATTTATATAAATATATGATATTTCAATTCAAATACGATTATGAAACAAAAAATTATGAATACAATACAAATACAAAATAAATTAGTTCATCTTTTTTACTTTATTTATGATTTGAACTACGTATTCATTTATTGATTTAAATATAGACTAATTTATCAAATCAAAATTTTATCAGGAAATATTTAACAAAAATATTTTATATTTATTCTTTTGTTCAACCACACACGCTTTCAGCTTTGTCTTTTTCACATTTTGCTAAACCATTTCAACATAAAAAGATCAACCATTTCTACCAATTTGATGGTTACGGTTAGGGTAGTTTCTGTACTAAACTTGAATGCAATTGATTTAATAATATATATTATATATTCGTTAGGGTATTTGTAATAATATCCGGATTCATATAATAACTTTAAAGCTAGAATCTATTTATCATTTATATTAAATTTTAATGTATTATTCGAGTTAGATAACATTGTCCACATTCTAGGGTGGAGCCAGAAAATTTTATTTATGGTGTCAAATTTTGAGTGTTAATTCATATTTTATTAAAAATAAACAAATCAAATGATAAGTGTCAATTTCTATTAGAAGAACTTAATTACTTTTAAAACCGGCGTTAATCTCGTTTTAAAAGGGTATCAATTCCTTTTTTTCATATACTTTTTATATAAAATATACACTAAAAAATATTTCTCAAATTTTCTGGGGTGGTTAAGCTCCCTCCGCCCATGTCCACACTAAACCTTTTCAATATCTGAATTTCATAACAGTTTAAATAAAAATGAAATAAAATATCATAATTTAATCAATTATTAGAATAATTAAATAAATCCAATTAATGAGTTTGAATACATAAATCTATCATTTGTAAAAATAAGAAATTTAATTTTAAAAGTATGAAATGAAGCTAAATATATGTTCTACCATTGTTTAGGAACACGTGGTTCAAGTGTGGTAAAAATAGATTTAAAATGAAGGAGAGATTAAAGAAAAAAGAAAATTAAGGAATAAATCGCAAAACTGTAAAATTTGTTTTTTTTAGTTGGGTAAACTCAAACCCGAATTTTTTATGAATTATTCAAGTTGACTCAAATAACTCGAAATTAAAAAAATTAATTTTTTCAAGTCGGATTTAACTTACGCCTAGTCAGCAGTAAACAAATTAAATATAGTTTATGCGGCCGAGACAAAAATATGTATAGGTGAAGGGGTGTGTCTAAAAGAAACCGCTTAAAATGCGGCTAAAAAAGGCAATATCAATATTATCGTTAGATGAGTTAAAATAAATAAATAAAATTTAAGCCATTGAATTTTAAAAGAGAAAAAAGAAAAGTGGTAAAAGGTTAAACAAGTAACCCGGTTATAACACAAAATGCTACAAAAATGTAAGAAAAAATGTTATAACATAAATTCTTACCCTAGTTAATCAAATCCAAAAATGTTCAAACACATGATAAGAATTTATATTATATCCTAAAATCTTACCTGAAAACATTATTGCTTATCAAACACATTCAATTTTATGTTTTTACATAAATTCATACTGAAACCAACATAATTTTTTATCGAAAATGTAAAAAAAAAACGAGTTATTTGAAAGGTTTTGAATTTGGTGTTCTCTGATAAAAACTTGGACTATATGAAAATATGGAAATAGGAACTGGGCAAGAATATGCAAAAGGCAGCGACATTGACAAGCCTTTGAGCCGAAGCTTCAGTGACCCATATTGAATAAAGGGTAAAGTACACATACGGTTACTGAACTTTAGTAAAATAAAATAAAATGGTAACTAAAGTTTCAAAAATCACAAAATGACAATTAAACTTTATGTTTTAGAACAAAATGGTAACTAGACGTTAAATGCCGTTATGTGGCTGTTATAAAATTTGGTATAATAACACATTTAGTCCTTCATATGTATACATTCAATCAATTTAACCCTAATTCGAACCAATTCACTAAATTTAGCCCTCGTAATTTATGCATTCTTTCAATTTGGTTCTTAAAGCAAAATTCCAAAGTATGGTAACATATAAATAATTACAGTTAAGTTTTTATAGGAACTCGAGAACTCGACTCGAATCGAAAAAAAAAATCAAATAAAGTTTGAGTTGTAAAATATGACGCGTCAACTCGAATAACTCAAAATTTTTTGACTCGACTCGATCGAACGCTCATCTCTATCTTAAGATATGACACGTCAACTCGAATAACTCGAAATATTCGAATATTTTAAATCATTTTTCTTTTAAATCGAATATTTTTTTTAAATAGAATATTTAATATTTTCATATTTAAATCACACCAATTAATTAATAAGAACTTTAAATATTCGATTTAAAAGAAAAAATTGATTTAAAATATCTGAATATTTAATTAAATTTTTATAGGAACTCAAAAACTCGACTTGACTCGAATCGAAAAAATTTCAAATAAAATTTGAGTTGTAAAATATGACGCGTAAACTCGAATAACTCGATTTTTTTTACTCGACTCGATCGAACGCTCACCTCTATCTTAAGATATGACACGTCAACTCGAATAACTCGAAATATTCGAATATTTTAAATTATTTTTTCTTTTAAATCAAATATTTTTTAAAATAGAATATTTAATATTTTTATATTTAAATCACATCGAATATTTAATAATTACTTTAAATATTTGATTTAATTTAAAAATATTCGATTTAAGAGAAAAAAATCGGTTTAAAATATTTGTATATTTAATTAAATTTTTATAGGAACTCAAAAACTTGACTCGAATCGAAAAATTTTCAAATAACGTTTGAGTTGTAAAATATGACACGTCAACTCGAATAACTCAACATTTTTTGACTCGACTCGATCGAACGCTCACCTCTATCTTAAGATATGACGCGTCAACTCGAATAACTCAAAATATTAGAATATTTTAAATCATTTTTCTTTTAAATCACATAGAATATTTAATAACTACTTTAAATATTTGATTTAATTTAAAAATATTCGATTTACAAGAAAAAATGATTTAAAATATTCAAATATTTAATAAATATTTAAAGTAGTTATTAAATATTCGAATATTTAAAAGAAAAATATTTAAAACAGTTATTAAATATTTAAATATTTTAAATCATTTTTTCTTTTAAATTGAATATTTTTAAATTAAATTGAATATTTAAAGTAGTTATTAAATATTCGAATATTTTAAATCATTTTTTCTTTTAAATCGAATATTTTGAAATTAAATATTTAAAGTAGTTATTAAATATTCGATGTGATTTAAGTATGAAAATAATAAATATTTTATTTCAAAAAATATTCGATTTAAAAGGAAAAAATGATTTAAAATATTCGAATATTTCGAGTTATTCGAGTTGACGTGTCATATCTTAAGATAGAGATGAGCGTTCGATCGAGTCGAGTCAAAAAATTTCGAGTTATTCGAGTTGACGAGTCATATTTTACAGCTCAAACTTTATTTGAAATTTTCTTTCGATTCGAATCGAGTCGAGTTTTCGAGTTCCTATAAAAAATTAATTGTAATTATTTATCATGTTACCATACTTTAGAATTTTGCTTTAAGGACCAAATTGAAAGAATGCGTAAATAACGTGGGCTAAATTTAGTGAATTGTTTCGAATTAGGACTAAATTGATTGAATGTATAAATATAAAGTACTAAATGTGTTATCATACCAAATTTTATAACAGTCACTTAACGGTATTTAACGTCTAGTTACCATTTTGTTATAAAACATAAAGTTAATTGTCATTTTGTGAGTTTTGAAAGTTTAGTTACCATTTTATTTTTTCTACCAAAGTTCAGTGACCATCTGTGTAATTTACCCTTAAATAAATGTTTGAACAACAATTGTCCGATACCAAATGATGGGTTAGATGATATAATGAGTGCTAAATGGGAAGAGAGCCCGATCAAGCAAATTGAATGTAATAAACGACCTAGAATATAATCTTTAGCTATACGTGTTTTGAAAAATCAATATTCAAATTATGCTCATTCAGAAACTGAAAAAGGTTCATTACTCTTTATCATCTACATGAATCTTTCAAAGGCTAATCAGATGCCATCAAAAATTTAAGCTTGAATGCTTAGGGTTAAGGAAATCCTGAATTTTTAACATAGTTAATCAAATTTCAAACTGTTCAAACGCATGGTAAGAATTTATCTTATAACCTAAAATCTTACCTAAAAACATTATTTTTTATCAAACATATCCGATTTTATGTCCTCCATAAATTCTTACCGTAAATGTAAGAAAACAAGTTATAACCTAAATCCTTACTAATTATTTGAAGGGTTTTAGATTTGGTGATCTCATGTAAGAACTTGGGTAATAATTTTTTTTCTTACCATTTTGGTAAGAATTTGTGTGGTCTCGTAATAATTTGAGAATGAACTTAAAATCTTATGTGTTTGGTGAGAAATAATATTTTGGGTAAAAGTTTAGCTTATCATACAATAGTACCAGTACGACAAGAAAAATATCGATTATGTAAGAACAATATCGATACTTTCTTACCATGAGTTGAAAGGGTTTTGGATTTGGTGTTCTCGGGTAAGAATTTGTGTTATAACATTTTTTTATTACCATTTCAGTAAAAGCTTATGTAAATTCAGTAAGAATTTGTATAAGTACTCAAAATCTTATAAGTTTGGTAATAAATAATGTTATCTTGTACGAATTTAGGTTATAACACAATTTCTAACCATAAATTGAAAAGGTTTTGGATTTGGTGATCTCGGGTAAGAATTTGTGTTATCACATTTTTACTTACCGATTCTATAACAATTTATGTAGGTTTTGTAACAATTTCTACAGGTACCCTATTTCTTATGGGTGTGGTAAGATATAAAGTTATACTTTAAGAGTTTTTATTATAACACAATTTCCTACCATAAGTTTCGCTGGTTTTAGATTTGGTGATATAGGTAAAAATTTGTGTTATTACCTATTTTCTTATCAGTTCTATAATATTTATGTATGTTTTGTAACAATTTGTGTAGGTATCTTATTTTATATGAGTTTGGTAAAAAATATAGTTATTTATGTTATAATACAATTTATTATCATAAGTTTCGCTGGTTTAGATTTTCTGATATGGGGTAAGAATTTATGTTATTACCTTTTGTCTTACATGTAATATAATTTATGTAGGTTTCGTAACAATTTGTGTAAATACTTCATTTCTTATGAGTTTGGTAAGATCTAGAGTTATCCTTTAAGATTTTATGTTATAACACAATTTCTTATCATAAGTTTCGTTGGTTTTAGATTTGGTGATATGGGGTAAGAATATGTGTTATTACCTTTTGTCTTACCGATTCTATAATAATTTATGTAGATTTTGTAACAATTTGGGTAGGTACCTTATTTCTTATGAGTTTGGTAAGATATAAAGTTATCCTTTAAGATTTTATGTTATAACATAATTTCTAACCATATGTTTCGTTAGTTTTAGATTTGGTGATGTGGGGTATAAATTTGTGTTATTACTTTTTTTCTTATCGTTTCTATAATAATTTATGTGCATTTCGTAACAATTTCTGTACGTACCCTATTTCTTATGAGTTCAGTAACGGATATGGTTATCCATTAAGAGTTTATGTTATAACACAATTTCTTACCACATGTTTCGCTGGTTTTAGATTTGGTAATATGGGGTAACAAATTCTGCTATTACCTTTTTTCTTACCACTTCTATAATAATTTTTGTACATTTTGTAACAATATGTGTAGGCATCCTATTTCTTTCGAGTTTGATAAAATATAGAGTTATCCTTTAATATTTTATGTTATAACACAATTTCCTACCATAAATTTTGCTGGTTTTAGATTTGGTGATATAACGTAACAATTTGTGATATAACTATTTTTCTTACAAGTTATATAAAAAATTATGTAGATTTTGTAACAATTTGTGTAGGTACCCTATTTCTAATGAGTCGTGTAATATATAAAGTTATCATTTAAGAGTTTATGTTATAACACAATTTCCTGCCATAAGTTTCGCTGGTTTAAGATTTGGTGATATGGAGTAAGAATTTATGTTATTACCTTTTTTTCGTATCGATTCTATAATGATCTATGTAGGTTTCGTAACAATTTGTGTAGATATTATATTTTGTATGAGTTTGATAAGATATAAAGTTATCCTTTAAGAGTTTTTGTTACAACACAATTTCCTAACATAAGTTTCGTTGGTTTAAGATTTGGTGATATGTGGTGAGAATTTATATTATTACCTTTTTTCTTACGGGTTCTGTAATAATTATTGTAGGTGTTGTAACAATTTGTGCTGGTACCCTACTTCTTATGAGTTGGATAACAAAGAATGTTATCTTCTACGATTTTATGTCATAACACAATTTCTTAACATATTCTAGTGCCATTTGTGTAGGGGTTTTTGTTGGTTCCAGAAGAATTTGTGTACTTACCCAAAATCTAATGAGTTGTGTAAGAAATAATGTCATCCTCTAAGAGTTTAGGTTATAATAAAATTTCTTACCATAAGTTGAAAGGGTTTTGGATTTGGTTATCTTGGGTAAGAATTTGTGTTATAACATTTTTTCAAACAATTACTCTATTAGTTTAAGTAGGTTCCGTAAGAACTTATGTAGCAACCAAAAATCTTATATGTTTTGTAAAAATTAATGTTATCGGGTAACTGTCTAGGTTATCACACAATTTCTTACCATGGTAAGCATTTGTGTAACTACCGTTTTTTTTATTGTTACATTAAGCATTTATGTTATAGCCTCGTACGAATTTATGTTGGAACATGATATCGGTACAACCGGTCAACCTCATTCTAATCTGCCTCATAGCTAAACTTCCCGAAGTGAAGGAGAGCAGTTGTCCCCCCTCCCCCCCATAAAAAACATTTTATATTAAAAATATAGAAATTTTATTGATATTAATTGGTATATATACATATTTAGACCCTTAATTTTAATTTATTTGGAAATTGTCCCCCATATTTGTTACTAATTATACCTTTTCCCTTTATAGTTTGATTTCTGACTATGTCCCTGTGTGCGGGGTGAGTGAGTTCATGTTTATGTAAATAAAATTTAGATCAAGAGCCAAGTAAAAAGAATATTACTTTGCACCCATTTCTCAACTCTTTGTGACACGTTTTCCTCTACTACTTGTAACACATTTTTCTCTATTTCTTTTTTTTCTATGTCTTTCAAAGCTTATGATGGATGGAATGGAAGCTGATTTAACGAGTCTAATGACTGATACGGATGAAGAAAAAACTTTACAAATGAAAAGAGAGTTGACTTCATCAATTGTCTCTTTCAAGCACTAATTTGTTGGATCCTTTTTTACCGCAAGTATAATCAATTTCCAATCGACAAGATCGATGCTCGCAAATATATTGAATCCAATCAGGAAAATCATTATTTCATATCTAGGAAAGATCGCTTTCTTTTTCTCATCTTTCAAGATATAAATAGAATTGAGAATGATGGACTATGGTATTTTAATCTGTATCTGCTAGTTCTATACGGATTGAAGGAGGGTGATGATTCGATGGCAATTTCTTTGACTCATTTGGATTTCTGGGTGTTTGTTTATGATACGTTGTAAGTTTTCATGATAGAATCGGTTGCACAAGGATGGTAACTTTATGTGCAATTTTATTGAATATGATTCTCAAGCAATCTTGTTGGGTTATAAGTGAATTATGCGCATCAAGGGTCATATGTGTATTTGTATCACATTAAAAATGAAAAGAAACTACTCTTTCTAAATGGTAAATACCATTTTATTAAGTTTTTATGAGAACTAACACTTTTATGTTTCCTTTGTGGAAAACTTGGGCATAGTAAGGGTTATTGTCCATTCGAATATCCCATGGTGCACAAGGGCTTCCTCTAGGGTGGGATGCCTCGATTCAAGCACCTTCTCAACAGGTGGTGCCTATTGCGTGATTTGAGTGCTTCACAATTTGTGCAAGTATACACGTCGCAAGTTATAGTATAGAAAGATATCGTCTCCTCAGGGATTGGTGCTACTTCTAGAATCTATCGTCTCACACTGAAAAATAAAAACACAAGTAATAGTTTTGGGTTGAATAATCTACTAAACTAAAATAAATGAATAAATTAAAGAGATAAGTTGACATAATGAGAGAACATGTCGGATTATATTGCGTCGTAGTGTAATTCGAATGGAAGAGTCTTGGTTTTGTACGCAAGAGGAAGCTTGATTGCCTCGGCAATGGACATGATGATTGCCTTTGCAATGGGCAATATGATTGCATGGGCAATGCACAAGGTGATTGCTTGGGAAATTGGTAAAGTGGTTGCCTGGGCAATGAAAACAACTACTGCCCGGGCAATTTGGCGACAATCTTCAAGGTTCGGCAAAGCGTTCTTCAGTGGTTTCTTCTTATACCTAAGTCAAAAATCTATCAATGTGCAAGCCTTGATAATACCTCCCAACGTGAACTAAGGGTGAATATCAATCGATCTAACACCTCTCTTAGCCGTTGAAATTCGTACTTATTCATAAGCCGAATTAGTCTTCACCGATTTGGGCAAAAACCATGCTTATTCGTTTCTTGAATCTAACTCTCATGATATTAGATAAATGGATGCAATCACAATTTCCTCTCCTATTCAATTGCAAGTAAAGATAAACACCAAGAATAAGCAAACATTGAACTTAAATTGGATTACAAAAACCTAAACAAAATCCAAATGTTTTCTCACAACTACTAGACAAATTAACCCTAGCCTAAGATAGTTTAGTTCATAGTTTGAATAGGGAACAACACAAGATTAATTCCCAACAAGAACATCAACCAAACAAGAAAGAAAAATAAAAGAACTTTGAGCAGGCTTGGTCTTCAATCGATCTTTATCCTCTCGTCTCTCCCTCCTCTCCTTTGATTGACGGGTTGGGGTCTTTATTTATAGGAGATGGATAGGTCAAAGTCATCCTTGAGGAGGAAGTTAAGATGGAATTAAAGACAATAAAAGAATTAAATCTCTTTTATTCTATTATTTTATTCCTTCTAAAACTCCTCCTATTTTCATGGAATTTAATCTCCTTCAACCTCTTTATGCAATTCCAAGCTCCAATCTTCATGTAAATTATCTCTAAAAATTCAGCTCTTTACGCCCTTCAAGTCGCCTACCACTTTGTTCTTTTTCTCCCTTGTCAGAAATTGCTCGGGCATTGCCTCAGTAATGGCTCGACATAGTTTAGCGCGGCAATGACCTGGTAGCGGTCTCTCGGTCGTCTTCGCTCGGCCAGGCGTGCTCAGCATCACACAATACAACTCGGTTCTACTCGGTCAGGATCATTCGGCAGGGTTCGGAAATGAATTGCCGCGACAATGAATGTTTTACCATGCATATATACAAAACACATACCTAGCAGTACCTTTTCCACCAAATAAGCAATTAAAGATAATCAAGCATGGCAAGGAAGAAAATAATTTAATATGCATGAATGACTACTAATGCAACCTAAATATGCCTAGGTCTAACAATAATTGAGATGAAAAAGCGTAGAAAATTAGTACTTTTACACACTTAACACCCCCCAAACTCGAACTATTGCTTGTCCTCAAGCAATGTAAACTAACAATTACTTGCCAATAATTTAATCAAAAGAGACATGCTTTAGACTTGCCTTCAAACTTCAAAACCGTGGCACAAATTAGGATGAGTGTTTGGACATCATGAATTGTTCCGGAACCAAACTATAATGCTTGTGATCATGTGTGTGCGTAGTTGTGTGCAAGTTGATTCATCAAGAGTCTTATGTGAGCACTAGGTTCTTATTAATTTAATTGCCAGGGCATTTATTAATCCACAAACCATGACATTTTAGGGCTTCAGCTCATCACAACTACTTTCCTAGGCTTGAAAATAAGATTAAAGCAAACAACGAACCCCCTAGCCTATTGAGTAGAGTCATCCCTTGAAGTCTTTCATTTACTCATGATAATTTGTCCTTCACTTTTAATGTTTTCAATTTAAATGGACATGTTATAGCAGCAGAGTATCTTAAGCACATGATTTTCAACACTTTGGCTAGAGCCTGTTTCGGGCACCTCTAGCGAATTTATTTTTTTAATTTGCCCAAATTCTAAGCAACCTAAGTTCACTATGTCTCTCTCAATCAACAAGCCACATCTGTGTCAATTAATTTTTAGCATCATACTAAAATTCTAAGTCATTTTCATGCAATCCTTAAATTAAAGTTCTTTCAATTAGGTGTGGTGCTTAAGATTTATCATTAGAAATTCAACAACTCCTAGCAATTAGATTTAATTAAAAACATGAGAATTACATATGCAACCTAAATGCACTTCCTAAGGATGAATGCACTAAAATATTCTTAAATTAAAAAACAAGTAATCCCCCCAAACTCAAGAGAAACATTGTCCCCAATGCATGATTACATGAATTTTAATGACAAGAAAATAAAGATGCATGCAAGAAAGGAAAAACAAGTTACAATGACTAGAGAAAGTTCATGATGATGCCAAGACGGAGGCTGCAAGTATTGCTAAGACAGGGGCTTTGGGCATTGCTGAGGCAGTGGAAGTAGGCATTGCCAAGGCAATGAGATCGACAGGAAAAATTGGGAACCTTACCGAGTTGTCGGTGTATTTTTCAAGGATCACTCGGATGATGGCATTGTTGTAATCCTTTATATACCTCATGGACGACATTTTCCTTTTCTCTATGACTTCGATTCGATTGACAAGTGGCCGGATCATGTTGGTAAGTTGTTCAAGAGTTGATGTTGCCAGTTCGCTTGACTTGGCATTGGTAGGAGAGGTTGCTGGTTCATTGCTTGAAGGGGTTGTCTCGGGAATCATTTGGGCAACGATTGATTTTGGCTCGACTTTAATTATTCCCATGATTTAGATGTATCTTTCTCTCATCCATCCCTTCCGTTGAGGCATTTTCTCATCCATCGGATCACTAGGCACATAGTGTTTCTCACACAACTCGGTTATTAGGCTTGGGAAGGAGAGAGTTCCCTTCTCCTTTTGGCTACAAACAAACATCTCATTGTATATTATAGCACCAACATTGATAATACGATTGTGCAAGATAGAGTGAATGAGAAAAAGTCTCAGTTTATCAACTGTGGGGTTGTGTGAGGTGGGCATTAGGCATGTTTTCACAAATTTATTCTAAAGTTTTACCTCGGGATTAAGCCTTTGGCGTTTTACCGTTCCTCTAAATGTGCCCTCATTCCATGTTGTGCCGACAATGGTGAGATCCTCGAGTATGTTTTTGTAATCGTTCGAGGTGAGATTGTCAACGAACTCTTGATGTTCATCTTTCTTCACGTAAATCCCGTAGAAGGTGTTAATGGTATCGACATCAATGAGGATTGCATTGTCATGAACGAACACATACAAATTGTTTGGGTTCGAGGAGTGAGCATAGAATTCCCTAACCCAATGGACGTTGCACGGTTCAGTTGATGGTAAAAGATTTGCCACTTTAATACTCGATCGAGCAGAAGTTGAACAGCTCCAAACCAAAATCCGTGTGGGAGGAGTAGAAAAAACCTTGTTCTTCCCATACCTTCCGGTTGGCGAAGTTCTTGAAGTACCTTTCCTCGATTGCTGGTGTTGCATACTTCTTCAAGGCCGGTTCTTGGCTTAATTGTAGGTGTTCCAATATCTTGAGTTTCAAGGCCATGGTGGATGTGGGTTGTTGTGAGAAACCACTAAAATCAAGAAAATAGAAGAAAAGAAAATCCTTGAAGTTTAAGTGAAAGAGATAAAAGAAGATGGTGATTGTTGAGTGTTATAGGAGGGGTATTAAATAGGGTGGGTGTGATGATTGTAGATTTGAAATTCAAGTTTGAAATCTTGAATGGGATTGGCTTGAGTGGGCGGCAAGTAATGCATGGGGAAGGGGAATAGTCGGCTGGCTATGGGAGATCCGGGGGGCAATTTGGGCAAAAAATGGAGTTTATGTGGGATTAAAATCCCTAAAAATCAACCCATATCTCCTAAAAATCAGCCATTGTATTACGGTCTATGAATCCAATTCTTCTTCACTTTAACTTCTTTTCTAAAAAGCAAAAATAAAGGAAATATTTATTGGCAATAAAATAAAAATTACTCCTTATCCTAAAAATAAAATAAAAAATTTGGAAAAATAAAAGCAAAAATTAAAAATACTAAAGGAGAGCATTGTCATGCATCTTCTAAAGTAATCACTTCCTTATTGCGCATGACATGTGTGCCGGTGTAGTGCTTTAATCTTTGTCCATTAACTTTAAATTCATGGCCATATTTTATGGACTTGAATATTACGACACCATGGGAGAATTGCTTGACAACTTCAAAAGGTCTGGACCATATTGATCGCAATTTTCCCGTGAAAAGTTTCAGTCGAGAATTGAAAAGGATGACTAATTGCTCGGGCAAAAATTGCCTCGACAATAGCTTCTTGTCATGCCAACACTTAGTTTTCTCCTTGTAGATTCTCGCATTGTCATAAGCCAAGACACGAAACTCCTCTATCTCATTGAGGCCCATTAGTCATTTTTTTCCAGCACTCTCCCAATCCATATTCACAGTTTTGATTGCCTAGTACGCCTTATGTTCGATTTCCACCGGTAGATGAAAACTTTTTTCGTAGACAAGTCGGAAAGGGGACATGCCTAATGGTGTTTTGAATGCTGTCCAATAGACCCAAAGTGCATCATCAAGTCAAAGAGACCAATCCTTGAGAGAGGGGTTGACTACTTTCTCAAGGATATTCTTCAACTCTTAGTTAGAAATTTCAGCTTGCCCATTTGTTTGTGGATGATATGTTGTGGCAATTTTGTGTGTCACTCCAAATCTTTGCAACACCTTGGAAATTAGCTTGTTATCGAAGTGCTTGCCTTCATCGCTGATGATTGCTCTTGGCATTCCAAACTGTGTGAATATGCTTCTCTAAAGGAATTTTTGCACGATTTTGGAATCGTTGTTTGGAGTTGCTATTGCCTCAACCCACTTTGATACATAGTCAACAGCAAGAAGAATGTAGAGATTCCCACATGAAGACGGAAAAGGTCCCATGAAATCAATTCCCCAAACATCGAATAGTTTGACTTCAAGGATATTTTGTAAGGGCATCTTGTGTCGCCTTGAGATATTGCTTGTTCGTTGACAACGACCACATTGTTTGTAAAATTATTGGGCATCTTTTTAAAGCGTAGGCCAATACAATCCTGATTGTAAGACTTTGGCCACGGTTCGTGTCCCTCCAAAATGGCATCCATAAGGTAAAGAATGGAATTGTTCGAGCACATTTTGTTGTTCTTCTTCCAGGACACACCTTCTTATAACCTGATATGCACATTGTTTAAACAAAAGAGGCTCGTCCCAATAATAATGCTTAGCATCATGTCGAAACCGCTTCTTCTCTTGGTGAGTAAGGTTATACGATAATATACCACTAACTAAAAAATTTACAAGATCGACATACCATGGTGTTGTTGAAGCTAGTGCTGCGACTGTTGACGATGGTATTGCTGAGGCAATCCCTTGTGCCATTGTCGGGGCAATGGTTGTCATGGCAATGCTGGTCGAAATTGTCTGGGCAATGAGTAGCTGCTCATCCGGGAATGCTTCTTGGATTTCTATGTTTTCGATATTGTTTTCTCCTTGTTTCAGCCGGGACAAGTGGTCGGCAACTTGATTCTCGGTACCTTTCATGTCCTTAATTTCAATGTCAAACTCTCGTAAAAGTAAAATACAACGAATTAAATGAGGTTTGACATCTTTATTGGCAAATAGGTACTTAATTGTCGAATGGTCAGTATGAACAATTACCTTGGATCCAATCAGGTATGAATGAAATTTATCAAAAGCGAACACTACAGCTAGTAACTCTTTCTCGGTAGTGGTGTAGTTCACTTGCGCCTCATTAAGAGTTTTACTAGCATAGTAGATCACATGAAAGATCTTACATGTTCGATGGCCTAGGACTGCTCTTACTGCAAAATCACTTGCATCGTACATAAGTTCAAATAGCAATGTCCAGTCTGGTGGAACTACTATTGGTGTGGTTACAAGTTTCTGTTTCAGGGTCTTGAATGCTTTGATGCATGAGTCATCGAAGTCAAAGGCTTTATCATGTTCAAGAAAGTTACACAGAGGTTTAGTGATCTTAGAAAAATTTTCTATAAAACTTCTATAAAAACCTGCATATCCCAGGAAGCTCCGAATTCCCTTGATTGAAGTTGGTTGGGGCAGTTTCTTGATCACATCCACTTTTTCTTTGTCGACTTCAATTCCCTTAGATGAGATTTTGTGGCCAAGAACTATGCCTTCATCCACCATAAAGTGACACTTCTTCTAATTTAAGACCAAATCGGATTCCTCACATCGTCTGAGTACTTTCTTCAAATTGCCTAGGCAATTGTCGAAATTATCTTCAAATACCGAGAAATCGTCTATGAAGATTTCCAGAAAATCTTCTACCATTTCGGAGAAAATTGCCATCATGCATCGCTGGTAGGTTGTCGGGGCATTGTATAATTTGGATGGCATCCTTTGAAAGGCATAAATGTCGTATGGGCATGTAAAGCTGGTCTTTTCTTGGTCTTCTGGTGCTATGTCAATTTGATTAAACTTGAATAATCATCAAGAAAACAATAAAAGGGTTTACGTGTAAGATGGTCAAGCATTTGATCCATAAAGGGTAAAGGAAAGTGATCTTTCCTAGTGGCTTTATTCAACTTTTGGTAATCCATGCAAACCCTCCAACCGGGCACAGTCCTGGTTGGGATTAGTTCATTATTTTCATTACTTACCACCGTTATACCTCCCTTTTTCGGTACACATTGCACCAGACTTACCCATGTACTATCAGAGATAGGATAAATGATACTAGCATCAAGCCATTTGATGATTTCTTTCCTTACTACCTCTTTCATGACTTGGTTAAGCCTCTTTTTCACCTCTATGGTCGGTTTATGATCGTCCTCCAAAAGGATTTTATGCATACAAACCGCTGGGCTAATTCCCTTCAAATCGACGATTGTCCATCCTATTGCCTTTTTGTGCATGTTTAGCATGTCGATCAATCTTTGCTCATGTTCAAGCTGTAACTTAGAAGAGATGATTATGGGCAATGTGTTATTGGTTCCTAAATAAACATATTTCAATTGCCCTGGCAATGGTTTCAATTCAAGAATAGAAGGTTGCTCGATAGAGGGCTTTTCGATCTTTCTTTCCTCCCCTGAATAATCTAATGGTTTGAAATACTTACTTGGATGACTAGCTATCCAGTTGGATTTTTCATGCTGAGCATCGTTATGCTCTTCGGGGTTAAGGAAGTTGTCAAAACAATTGCCAAGACAATCGTCACAACAATTGCTGAGGCAATTGCGAAGGCAATCTTTCTCCATGTCAAAATCGAACTCGGTTGTGGCATTGATGACTTGACATTCTTCTGGCTCATTAGCTTGTTTAAGGGTGTAGAAAACATTCAACTTGATTTGTTGATCATTTACCCTCATGGTGAGTTCCCCTCTCTCAATGTTGATCAAGGTCCTTCTCGTAGCTAGGAATGGCCTCCCAAGGATAATAGGTGCGAACTCATTTGCTTCACAATCCAAAACAATAAAGTCAGTATGGAAAATAAATTTATCAACTCTTACCAGGATATCCTCTATTTTTTCCTCTAGATGGACATAAGATCTATCAACAAGCTATAGCATCACTATAGTAGGTCTCGGATTCCTTATTCCCAATCGTTGAAAGATTGATTTCGGCATAAGGTTTATGCTTGCTCCAAGATCACATAATGTCTTTTCGACATAGTGATTCCCAATCACACATGGTATGGTGAAACCGTCGGGATCTTTCAGCTTAGGTGGAATTCGGTTATGCAGCATGGCCATACATCCTTCTGTTGCAGCAACGATTTCAAATTCCCCTATTCTTGTTCTCTTAGAGACAATGTCTTTAAGTAACTTGGCGTAGTTCGGCAATTGATCGATTGCTTCTACCAAAGGCAAGTTTATGTGGACTTGCTTCAAGATATCGAGGAACTTCTTGAATTGGTATTCTTGTTTTTTCCGTTTCAACCTCTGTAGGAACGGTGGTGGAAGTCAAATGTCATCAATTCGTTTCTTGTATGGGAATTTGATTTGAGACATTGAATCAGGACCTTCAGATGCCTTCTAATTTTCTGCGGCCTCTTTGTCGAGCATTGTCGAGGCAGTGTTATCAGGCTTTGCCGAGGCAATGTTGTTGGGTATTGCTGAGGTAACGTTACTCGGCATTGCCGAGGCCATCGACTCCTTTGATTATGTCCACTCTATTTCATGAACTCAGGGTTCCTTGAGTTGCTTACCACTTCGTATGATGATTGCCTTGCATTGCTCATGAGTTGTTCCTCTTGTGACCTCAGTATCTCTAAGCAAACCGCTCATTGGTCTCGAGTTTAGGATCTGAGCGAATTGCCCAACTTGAGTTTCCAATGATTTTAAAGTTGCTTCATGGTTAGTTAAGTAAACCAAGGAGTCTAGTGTGTTCCAACAATGCTAAGTTAATTCATACGATTGTAAATTTGTAGTAAACATTATATTCCACGAGCACGTAATTCAAGTAGCAACGAGGTTCATTTTAAATTCTTAACTATCCTCTAATCGTGCCCCAATATGCAATTCCCCAAAATGGTATCATATATCAGCATTAACCCGAGCCTCTTGAGCGTGGGTACCATCCTAAGGGAATACCTTAGGTCCGGGCAGAATTACCCTAGCCGAAGCTAGGAACCTAATACAGGCGTTACCTAGGCCTAATGGGCATAGGTATCGACCTAAGGGGTTACCTTAGGTCCCAAGCGGAATTACCCTAGCTGAAGCTAGGAACCTAGTACGAGCGGAATTACCCTAGCTGAAGCTAGGAACCTAGTACGAGCGGAATTACCCTAGCTGAAGCTAGGAACCTAATACGGGTGAAATTACCAGCCCGATTAGGGCTGAACCTTGTATCTTCAATTAGTATCCTAGTACCCAGTAAAACGGTTCTGAATGGTAACAGTCAATTCAATATTCGGTTGTAGTATGTCAGGAATTCAAGATACAAACATATGTTTAATTTGTAGAAATGAAGTATCATGAACCATGAATCGTGTATACTTATATAAAAAATCAGGAACTCGAAGTCATGTTTTTACTCCAGATAATAAGATCACTTAGGATCAGACTAGGTAGAGTGGTTTCCAATCATGAAGATTAATCATGGAACACATTAAACGGTCCAATTTATTACTCAAGAGTCCTTGCTAATTGCAAAAAGAAGACACTGAATCATAGTCCATTCTAGACTGACTTTCGAATCATGAATTATAATTGAAAGAATTCCATAATTATCAACTTCTTCTAGATATACAAGAATTATACTTCAAGACCATTTAGTATTACTGGTATATCATGTGTAGCCCCCTCGTCCCGGTCCGGACGTTTGACCGGTCCGAGTAGGCTACACGGGAAAAACCGATGTGAAACTCGTTAAGGTCCCACCTCAGTTAGCGACCCTGGAAAATTTTCTTATAACTTTATCTTGTCTAAAAGCATTATTATGTCCTATGTGAAACACAACAGTGGAAACACAACAATATAAAAACAATCATCCAAAACAACACTTTAAAACAACCCATTTTACCTTTTAAAGCAGGCCGTATCGATACACCTACAGAGGGTATCAATACGCCTTGACCAAGTCAACTCCTTCAAGTCAAACTAGGAAGACTGTATCGGTACAGCCCTTGGGCGTATCGATACGCCCTCCTCGGTCAACATCTCATGGTCAACGATATTAGACCGTACCGATACACCTAGAGCCCGTATCGATACGCCAAAAACTCGTCAAAATCTTAGAATTCTAAAAAAGATTTGGCGTATCAATACACTCCCGCGTATCGATACGATAAGCCAAATTTGAGTCCCAAAGTGTAGGACCGTAATAATATGTATTATGCGATATTATTATTATTATCTATTTTGGAATTAAAGTTTTTGAATCAGGATACTTACGTGAGGGACAAGCTTTGAGCTTGACTCCTTATATTCGACTCGGTTCTTCAGGGTCGGGTTTAGGGGGTTACATTTAGTGGTATCAGAGACATGTTCAACACTCGGCATGGGTGATTTAAATCAATTTTAAATGAAAAATAAATTTTTGCATGCATTATCAAATGTTTTCGGGTAAAATGGGAATTTCAGGAAAACTTATAAACTTTTATGAATAATAGTTATACATATTCTGAATAAGGTCTCCAAGTACCGATTCAAATCTTAGGATTCTGTCTTTTGTAGATATACTACTATGCCACCTCGGAGAAGTTCTAGAGTAGCGGTCGGTCGAGGTCGTGGCCGAGGTCGAGGTTGTACTGCGACTGCAGATAGTGACGTTCCACCTCTTGAGGGTTCGATACAAAACAAGGGTGATGTCCAGGGTGGGAATGTGGAGGAACAACATGTGGACCAAACAGGAGCTCAGCAGACTGGAGCTCATCAGACTGGTAGAGGAGACCCACATGTTCAGCCTGCTCAGAGTAGTGGTCCTCGTGATTCAGGGGATAGTGAGACAATGGGCATGGATGCCGTTACTGTTTAGAGAAAGCTATTGAGATACCTTCGTCAGTCTAAGAGTGTTAGGAGACCCATATCCACAGAGTTTCTAGCTGCCGTAATGACTATGTTCGATGGAAAGACGGGTACATACCCGGCAGATGCAGAGTACTAGCTGAAGAAGCTTCAGCGACTATTTGTTGAGATGGATTATCCTATCGATCAGAAACTCAGGGTTGTGGTTTCACTACTGCAGGGTGAAGCCCAGAATTGGTGGGAGGCTGCGGAGCTTGTTACTCCAGCTAGTAAGGTTACATGGGATCATTTCAGACAGGCTTTCCGTGATATGTCGGAGCTAAGTATATAGCTAAGTGCATAGATGATTTTATGAATCTGAGGCAGAATGATATATCTGTGAATGTTATGAGGTCGAGTTTATGAGATTGATTCAGTATGTCCCTGGATTAGTGACCACTAAGAAGGAAAAATGTGATTGGTTTCTGAAGGGATTGTGTCCTACGATAAAGGTCGGTGTTGCTCTACATATGGAAAAGGAATACAAGGATATTACTCGACGAGCTAGGACAACTGAGCGTGATGAGGCAGAGCTAAGATAACTTGAGTTGCATGGATTTGATAAAGGAAAGAGACCAGCGTCAGTGCCAGTTCAGCATAGTTAGAGGAATCAGTCTAGGAAGAGAGCTAGAGATGAGTCAGACCAGCAGAGTTATTTGAGAGCTAGACCGGTGACTTCTTCTGTTCCGACTGCTAGTGCTGGTGGTTCGACTAGTACTCGAGGGGTGTCACAGTGTTCTTTTTGTAAGAAGTCGCATTCGGGCGAGTGTAGAAGGCAGACATGAGCTTGTTTAAGATGTGGTTCATTCGAGCACCGTTTCATAGATTGTCCGGTTCCACCTCCCTTAGCTTTTACTACTACTCAGTCTCAAGCATCAGTACAGACTCCCGTCAGGGCAAGATGTCAGGTCAGTTCCGTTACTTCAGGTTCTGCTAGTAGAGGTAGACCAGCTCCGAGTAGAGGATCAGTAGGATAATGGGCTAGACAGCCAGGGTTAGTTTATTCTACTAGGAGACACGAGGATCGTGATGTGCCAGATGCTATTGCCGGTACATTCTCTATCCTTTCTATTTCGTACTTTGCTCTGCTTGGTAATGGTTCGACTCATTCGTATGTTGCGAGTTCTGTGTTTGAGGGTCTTGAGATTTCTGTTGAGGATACTATTAGTGTTGTTACTGTTCACAGTCCAGTGGGTAATCCTATAGAAGTTACTAAAGTATACATGAATTGGTCCTATTGAGATTCAATGGGAGATCTTTCCAGCTGATTGATGCAGTTACCCTTTGGGGAGTTCGATCTTAACCTAGGTATGGATTGGTTGTCTGCTCACCATGTTACTTTAGACAGTGAAAAGAAAAGGGCTACACTGAGAACATTTGATGATCGTAAGGTGATTCTGATTGGTGAGCGCAAAGGGTTCCTATCTAATATCATTTCAGCTCTCAAAGCTGAGAAAATGATCAAGAAAAGGTCTATTTCTTATCTTGCCTATATCCTTGATCAGAGACAGTCTGATTCCGGTTTAGATAAGATTTTAGTTGTGAAAGACATTCCAGACATTTTTCCAGAAGAATTACTTGGGGTACCGCCGAAACGAGATAAGGTTGAGTTTGGCATCGATGTTTATTTGGGTACAACTCCTGTGTCTATGGCACCTTATCAGATGGCACTGAAAGAACTTAAAGAGTTGAAGATTCAGTTGCAAGAACTGTTGGATCAAGGTTTCATTCGACCCAGTGTTTCTCTTTGGGGAGTTCCTGTTATGTTTGTTAAGAAGAAGGATGAGACACTTCGACTCTGTATAGATTATCGGAAGCTGAACAAGCTGACGATCAAGAACAAAGATCATCTTCCTCGTATTGATGATTTGTTTGACCAGTTCCAGGGAGCTACGGTATTCTCTAAGATAGACCTGAGATCTGGTTATTACCAACTCAAGGTTAAGGATTCTGATGTGTCCAAAACAGCTATCCGGACACGATATGGTCATTATGAGTTCCTTGTGATACCTTTTGGGTTGACTAACGCCCCTGCTGCTTTTATGGATATGATGAATATGGTTTTTCAACCCTATCTTGACCACTTTGTTGTGGTATTTATTGATGATATACTGGTATATTCTAGATCTGAGGCAGAGCATGAGGAACATCTTCGGATTGTGTTACAGACTCTACGAGAGAAATAGTTGTGTGCAAAATTCAGTAAGTGTGAATTATGGCTTTCTGAGGTTATGTTTCTGGGTCATATAGTTTCTACTCAGGGTATTCAGGTTAATCCGAAGAAGGTCGAGGCTATTATGAGTTGGAAGCAGCCCAAGAATGTTCTTGAGGGTTCGAAGCTTCTTGGGTTTAGCTGGTTATTATCGGAGATTCGTTGAGGGTTTCTCTTCCATTGCAGCCCCGTTAACTAAACTTTTGAGGAAGGATGTTCCCTTCGTTTGGACTGAGGCTCAGCAGTCTAGTTTCGAGAAGCTTAAGTCTGTGTTGACTGAAGCACCAGTTTTGATTTAGCATGAGCCTGGTAAGGCTTATACAGTTTAAAGTGATGTTTTGTACATCGAATTGGGGTATGTTCTGATGCAGGATGAAAAGGTAGTGGCTTCTGCGTCTCGACAGTTGAAACCACATGAGTGTAACTATCCTACCCACGATCTAGAGCTTGTTGTTGTTATTTTCGCACTTAATATCTGGAGACACTATCTATACGGAGAGAAGTGTTATATCTATACAGACCATAAGAGTCTGAAATACCTCCTCACTCAAAAAAAGTTTAATCTAACATAGCGTCGCTGGTTAGAGCTTCTCAAGGATTATGATTGTGAGATTGAGTATCATCCGAGTAAAGCTAATGTTGTTGCTGATGCATTGAGTCGTAACGCCATTTCAGATTTGAGAGCTTTGTTTGCTCAGATGAGTTTGTACGATGATGGCAGTCTGTTGGCAGAACTTCGGGTTATTCCTACATTGATGTATGATATTCGAGCTGAGAAGCCTAGTGATCCATTTTTGATGCATCGTATCAGGGAGGTGCATGAAGGTACATCTCGAGATTTCTCGATTGATCAGGATGGGGTATTATGTTTCCATGGCCGATATTGTACTCCGAAGAAATCCGGGTTAAAACAGGTTATTCTCCGTGAGGCCCATGACAGTCCTTATTCTATGCATCCTGGTGGTGACAAGATGCATAAAAATCTTCATGAAAGGTACTGTGGAAAGGTCTCAAGTGGGACGTCGTCGGATTTGTATCGAGATGTTTGACCTATTAGAAAGTCAAAGCAGAGCATCAACGTCCGTCTGGGTTACTTCAGCGTATTGAGATTTCTCAGTGGAAGTGGGAGCGCGTGACTATGGACTTTGTTAGTGGACTTCATTTGACTCCTTCTAAGAAGGAATTCTTCTGGATTATTGTTGATCGACTGATGAAGTCCGCGCATTTCATTCCTGTCCGAGTTGATTATTCTTTGAGTAAGTTAGCTCAACTTTATATTTCTGAGATTGTTCGACTTCACGGGGTATCGTCATCTATTATTTATAACAGAGATCCGAGGTTCACTTCCAAATTCTAGGGGTCTCTTCATTCTTCTTTGGGTACTCGATTGAACTTCAGTACATCTTATCATCCACATACAGATGGTTAGTCTGAGCGTGTGATTCAGATTCTTGAGGATATGATGAGGGGTTGTATTCTTGATTTCAGAGGTAGTTGGGAGGATTTCCTTTCGCTTGCAGAGTTTGCTTATAATAACAATTATCAGGCCAGTATTAAGATGGCACCGTATGAGGCTCTGTATGGACGTAAATGTCGATCACCTATTGGCTGGACTGAGTTGAATGAGGATAGATTGTTGTGACCTAAGATTGTGCATGAGGCTGAGCAGACTGTTAGATTGATTCGGGATCAGCTTAAGGCTACTTTTGACAGACAGAAGTTTTATGCAAATTTGAAACGTCGTGATCTTGTGTTTGAAGTGGGTGATGATGTTTTCTTGAAAGTATCTCCTTGGAGGAAGGTATTTCAGTTTGGTCGGAAGGGCAAGTTGAGTCCTCGCTACATTGGCCCTTATCGGATTATTCTTCAAGTCGGACTCGTTGCCTATCAGCTGGAGCTACCACTAGAGCTTCAACTATTCACGATGTCTTCTATATTTTAGTGTTGAGACGTTATCATCCTGATTCGTCACATGTTATACATGTTGAGGATATTGAGGTCTGTCTTGATTTGCGTTTTGAGGAGGAGCCTATTGAGATTCTTGCCAGGATAAAAAGGTTCTCAGAAGGAAGAACATTAAGATGGTCAAAGTCCTGTGGTGTGGTCGTAGTCATGATGAGGCTACGTGGGAGCCCAAGACTGTCATCCGAGCTCAGTATACGCACCTTTTTGCTCTAGGTAAATTTCGAGGCCGCAATTTCTATTTTAACGGGGGGAGAGTTGTAACACCCTAATTTCTGCCTAATTTTAAACCCTAATTTATTTGAAATCCCTAAGTTAAAAACCCTAATAATTGGGAATTTTAAGATGCAAACCTAAATGAATTTCAGTGATTAAATTGGGTATTTTTGGAATTTCAGTGACTAAAATGCAAAGGTAGCAAAATTTTGGTGGTGTTTCATGAACCCTAGAAATTGTGATGGCTTGTCTTGTAATCTACCCATTTTTGGGTGATTTAAATATGTGTTTTCAGTTATGAGACCCCTTTTGCGCCGCAAGCCCCCAACTCTGGTTCTCTCTTTCTCTCTCGTGCGATACCGTCATTTTTACGATTAAGCTCTGGTGAGACACCAATCGCCAGCCGTTCTTCGATTTTAGACCGTCATTCGAATCCCCATGGCCGCGCGATTGAAACACAGTCTTGAGTTTGCTTGCTCGTCGTCGTTCTTCGCCAAAAACGGTTTGAAAACCATTCGGTATTCTACTGCGTCACCATCTTCCTCCATTTGTTTTGGTTGTTGCGTCCGATTTGGGTTTGTAGGTGAGCGTTTGGTTGCGTGTTATTTTTTGTGTTGTGTGCTGTTTGATTTGGGGTGCTTTGTTCAGAAAAATGACCATATAAGGTCATCGGAGTGATGCCGGCGACCGATGCCGTCATGAGGGTTGTTTTGAAGGTTGTTAGTTTGCTAAGGGTGATGAGTATTAGGGTTGGGCTAGGTATTGTGTGTTGGGTTTGGGTTAGACCCAAATGGGTGTGAGAGTGGGATGAACCGAGTTGGGTTGGTGAGAGCCCAAGATCTGGGTTGAATCCAAGTGTGTGGGCTATACCAAACCTGAGTGATTGAACCGGTCCATATTGTTGAACCAAACTAAGTGAAACAAACCAAGTCAAAAACGAACTGGACCCTTCTCCATAACCTAACAGACTAACATGTGCGATGACGTCATCCGTTGACCCGCTGGCCGTTGACCCGTTGGCCCATTGACCGTTGACTTTTTCAGAAAAGGCCTATTTCATTTTTTTCGACGTCTTGATTTTGATTTCGCTGCCCATTTTCCCAAATTCGAACCCAAAAGATCGTTTTGACCACTTTTATTCGATTATACTTACTATTTGAAGATTTGAATATCGGGAAATTAATTGGAATTATTCTTATTTGCAGAGGACATTGACTCGGATACTGAGATCCTTCCTCCTCCTCCACCTGGACGACCTCCTGTTGCTCAGACATCGGGATCTGCTCGTGAGTTTAAATAGTAATATATTTGATATTTATATTATAAGTGTCTTGGCATAGTAGTAGTACTTTGATGGTGTATTTAATTATTATAGGAGCTAACTCTGACCGACCTAGACATAGAGCTGAGCGTGGGAGACGTCACCGTCGATGTTGAGTGTTAGCTACCTGAGGTGTGTTTTCTTATGTGCTATCTGTTTGCAGTGCTCTGTATGTATATGTGTTAATGGATTGAATTGTAAATATGATGTGGTCTGATGTTGTATGGTAGTAACATTCCGATGATCTGTGATATTTGACTTGTTTAGTATGTTGTTACCTCATCCAATATATATATATATATATATATATATATATTATCAGATTCAGATTATTGTATATCAGATTATATGATTATGCATTTATGTTGATAAACAGTGCATTTAGATTCAGAACTCGGATTTTATGTCATCTCATTATGGTTGGGATTCTGTACGGGGAAGTTTAGTAGCTTCATCCTTCGGGTTGATGTCTACTTCGGATCAATGATTTCGCCCTACGTGTTGGATTCCACTTCGAATGGTGACGAGGTTGAGAGTGGTTCTGGGGAACCTTACTCTTCGGATGTTGATGTAGTTGGGTGCATGTCATACTGTGTTTTATATTCATTCATACCTGTTTATGTGATTGAATTGATTCTTAGCGGAAAATTGTATTCTGATAATGTCTGACAAGAATGTGAGTTCCATAAATTTTTATTTCTTTTAAAACTTAAAGACTTTAGTGCTCTCATTAAAAAAAATAAAAAACTCATGGAACACGTCAAATATATCAAGCAAATTTCATTAATATAAAAAAACATAAAACTTATCATACCAGCCAGACGAATTATTGTAAAGAATACTAGATCAAAAATTAATTTTTATACATAAATAATAAAAAATGAGACATTTTGATAACATTGCGCGATTATATAATACAAGAAAATTTAGTAGAAGTATATCATACACAATAACATGAATATTATATACATTGACATAGAGACAACCTCTTCATTCAGCGCTCGAGATAATCAGGGTATGACTTCTTGTAAGGATGGCAGACGGGTACAGTTTCGCGGATTCCGCACCGCATTCTCCCCAGTTGGGGTGGGGATGGGTATGAGTTTGATGGGTAGTGGGCGGGTGTGGATGTAAAAAGTCATATCCACCGCGGGTAGTGGGTAGGTGGTGGATTTAAGACCTTACCCACCCCGCACCCGCCCGCCCCGCATCTGCCTGCCCCGCACCCGTATGCTACCCGCCATATTATGTGGCTTTGAAGATATCTAATTCAATATAAAATTTGTTTTCTTTATTCAAATTTCAAGTTCGTTGCTTTAGTTCTTTGCACTTTCTTACCCTCATATTTCTCACATAATAACTAACTTACACAGGTGCAAGTTAGTCATAGTTAATTAGCTATAGTTCAGTAGAACTTACACCGGCGTAAGTTAGTTATACCACATCACAAGTTAACAGTGTTAGGGTCGGAGGCGTTTTAAATGACGAAAGAAAACTTCATGGGGCACATTAAACGCATCCAAAGTTCAGGCACCACATTGAACTTTCCGTCAAAGTACATGGGGCATTGGTGCCATTATCCCTTCATGTTTTATGTGATATGGTTGCTGCCAGGCGGGCGGGTAGGCGGGTACAGACGGGTACTTGATGGGTAATGGGTATCCAATTGGGTGGTGGGTGTGGGGATGGATTTAAGAATATACCCACGTGGGCGGGTGTATATTTAAAAATTATACCTGCCGTGGGTGGTGGGTAGATGGTGGATATGAAAATTTTAGGTGAGTATGGGGATGGGGAGGGGGTATTCGCACCCGCCTCGCCCATTTGCTATCCCTAACTTCTTGTGTATAGTCCATGCCAAAATCATCCACCGAATTACATGCATATTATATTAAGGCATACATTTAATTATAAAAAATTATAGGCATGGGGTCAAAAAATGCTCTAACGCTGTATTGAATAGTTATTTTGACCTTTATTCGTTTTTAATCTACTTTCACTCTTTACATTTTTATTCGGATCAAAATGGTCCATCTGTATATAGAAACAGTTAGTCAGCTAACTTTTATATTCAATGAAATGATAAAAATTTTATTAATTTTTTTAAAATAAGAAATTAAATTAATTAATTTTTATTGATTTTTTTAAAAATTACCGTCGTGGAAAAGTGAGTTTTGTTTGTGATTGGAGATAAAATAGGAAAAACTAAAAACACATAAAAACTAAAAACAGATAAAATAGGATAAACTAAAAAATAATTTTATTTTTGAAATATTTCTGAAACGGCTCAAAAACTTAAAACGTTTTGTGTAATTTATTAAAATATGACCCTAAATTAAAATAAATAAATACTTTTATACGTAATAAAATAATTTTTTTGAGACACATAATAAAATAACCTTTGAATAAAAAATGAGTGTGACAAATGATAAAATTTATAAACTATAATATTATTTTGTTTTTCTTATATGTTTTATCACTAATTAATAATTGTTTTTTTGTTGTTTTTACAAGCATCTAACCCCAGTAATTTTAGATTCTCTTTTTTTTAAAAAAAAATAAAAACTGTGGGATCATTTTTATTGTGCATGTATATAAGTATATAACAACTCTTAAAATGTTTAAAAATAAAAAATCAAGAAATTAATTGCGTGTGACATTTGACAAGAAGATTTTAAACTGAGGTGGATCAAGATTCATCATTCAAGACGTGCGTGCCGCTTGTTGGTTTGACCAAATTGTGTTTTGGCTTTTATCTTCATTTTCATTGACCGCATTTGATAGCAGATTTGATGCAAACTTTTTATATTATGAGACTTATTTATAAAATTTTAATGAAATAAAAATATAATTTTAATAAAAGATATATAAATAAATTTTTAAAAATTTTAAATAATACATAAATTTTAAATTTTCAAAGGATGACCCATCTGGTCTCCCTTTATCCATCCTAATTGATAGGGTGGTGGCCGTGCAGCTTCTAATAAGCCACTGTTAGTTACCTATTGGTTCCATGTGGGCTTCATCATCGCCGTCCAAATTATTCAAAATTCCACACCGTCGGATTTATAATTTCTTTTGGGAACCGCGTGATTTCATTCTCTGTTTTGTTTATTAGATTACCAATAAAGTAAAGTTCCTTGGATCAAACGATAGGGATCCGTTCTCCCGCCCTATCGGACGCCTCGTATTAAGGCTACTTGTTGGCTCGTTGACCTCTGAATTTTCTTTATCTAACTACATTTTTTTCCTAATTTCTAATCCCGAATTTAAGGTCACCTTTTATAAGTCTGGTTGTCTATGAATACGATATAATTTTATAAATAAAATATGATATTTGAAATTGTTAATGTATTGTATATATAATTCGTTTTATAATTTATATAAAAATTTTTCTTTTGAAAAAAATGTAAATGTATATAATCAAGTGCTTTCCTTTTTTTAGAAATTGACTGCTTTCTGAAAAATAAGACTTAAGGCGTATTTTGTTTATGAGTTCGTATTGAATAATCATTAAATGTTAATGTTCTGACGTATCCTTTAACGGTGCTGACGTTATAGAAGGGTAACATTTAAATTTTTAGGGAGTTTGAGAGTAAAATTGATTTTTTAAGGAGTTCAAGACTGACAATGACTTTAGGAAGTTTGAGAGGTAAATTATTTTTATGCAATATTTAATAAGAATTAAGAATTTAAAAAATTAAAAAATATAAAATATATTATTAAAATATTGAAAATACTACTAAAAATAAAAACAAAAAATTTAAAAATACCAAAAGGTATAAAGTGATAAATTATTAAAAATAATAAATTATTTATATTATATAGAAAAGTACTCTACATTATAAGAATTAAAAATTCAAAAAATGTTATGAATATTTATCTATGTGTATGTCTATCATGATTAGAACTTTATCTAATGAGATTAATTTACTTTATCATTAGAAATATTATCTCATTTAATTAGAGTTCAATGTAATATGTACTTCTTATGCCTATAAATAGATGACTTAATGAAGGTATTGTATACAAGTCTATTTTTGAGAATAATACAAATCTCCCTCTTTCTCTCATCTCTTTTTTCTTCCATTCTTGTTTTTTGTTCTTATTATTGTTCTTTGTTATTTTATTTATAACACGTTATCAGCACGATCTCGCTCAATTATCATAGTTTATGTTGGTGGTTGTCGAAAATATATTTCGATATGATATTAATCGAAATATCCACTATATATCCACGTTGATGAGAATGGCGGAACAATCGGGAACCAAAAGGGTCAGCAATGAGCAACGAGAAACTTGTAGAATCGGCGCTCGTGTTCTAAACACATTAGATTTAGAGAATTCCTGACGATTCAATTATATCCAAAGGACTCCAGGGAACCATCATCCGTAGGACTCATCGCTCATTCTACTGTGGCTTAAACCCAACCCACAGATTTTATATCTTTAATAGCAACAATTACTAAATTAAGTACTTTAATGAGGTAAGTTTTTATTTTAATTATTATTTTTACTCTTATTTAAATATCAATATATATATATTTATCTTGTTTTATTGATAAATGTTGATATTTTAACCGTATTTTGAGTTTTACATGATATATTTAAATGGCGTGTAAGAGCATGATATAAAGAGATTATGAGAAGTTTTCTTGGCCGCTTGCTATGTCTCCATCGTCCTCGAGAGGAAACACAATATTGGTAAACTCCATTTTTATTTTTATCCTTTAAAATATGATTTTAAAGTGCGATAAATCATGATGATTTTGAATTTACAAGAAGATTATTATAAAGTCTATATTTGCTCGAAAGCAATATTTCTTATTCGTCGGAAAACTCGACCATAGACTTCTCCCAATTTCAAGTTACGAAAATTGGTCTTGATCCATAAAGTTTTATGGGAGGCATTCTCTGAAGTGAATGCAAAGCATGATGTTTATTCCATGAGATTATCAATGATGGGGCATTCCCTAAAGTGAATGCAAACATGATGTTTATTCCATGCAATTATTGAAACTGTTTCATTCCCTGAAGTGAATGCAAACATGGTAAATCATTATTCAATTAGAGATATAATTTCTATATAATCCAAGTATATTGGCTGGACATCCCGTTCTGCGAGGCTACTGGTCTCAAATGAGGTTTTTAAATGACCTTGTGGACAGGTTTAACAATGTCGTGTACGAGGATTAAATCTTTGTTCTCTGTGATAAGGATATATGAAAAAGGTTTCAAAAGCCCACTGTCTCTACTCCATTCCCTGAAGTGAATGTGAGATTATATTATGGAAGGAATAAAAACCACATTAGAAGTTGTGGTCGTGGTTGAGGCTATGAATATATACATGAAAAGTATGGTTATTTTAAGAATACTTCTACCCATTGGTAGTGAGGTTATAAGGATAAGAAGAGCGATAAATATCATTCTAAGAAAGTGGAATCTTTTTATTACCAATGTGATGTTATAAACCATTGATCACGTACTTATCGAACATTGAAAAAATCAACAATGATTGAATGATAAAGGAAAGAAAATAAAAGCAAATTCTGTTTGCGAAAAATGAAAAAGATGATATTGGTCCAACTTATTTGGACATTGTTAGTCCAACTTATTTAGACGTTGTTGATTTCCTTATAACCCTCGAATGGAACAAATTATCTTCTAATTATTCTTATAACTTTGAAGAGAATTAATTATCTTTTTATTTATTTTGCTTATGTTTATTTACTTTATACATTAATTATTTACATTTTATATTTATATTCATGTTAATATTTATATTTATATATTATCATATTATTTATTTTGTTTAACATGATTACTTATCAAATATAATTTCTGGTGACGATTTATGCTTAGTAGAAGCATAAGATATATTTTTCCATTTAAATGCAATGAAAAAAATGTGAGTATTATATCTCAAAGTACTAAAAGTATTGATGCTCCAGAAGAGCAATAAGTTATTGAGATAAAGCACATTATGAAAAGTGCATAATTGTGAATATTGCAATAATTACCTCTAATGGTAATAATATTGTCACCACTAGAAGTGGAAATTTTTAGAGAGCAATATGAGTTCGCAAAATATTCTTTTTAGAATTATAGATAACATATGTTATCAATTGACATTTGAAATAAGTCAATATGAATATAAGTTCTGTTAGCCAAAAAGTCAGTTGAAAGCTCTAGAAGAGCTATATATTGCTACCAAAAGATAATTTCAATTGAAAGCTCCGAAAGAGCTAAATATATTCCTATTTAAAGGAACAATTTTGATGGTCGTACTAGACATGTACGAGTGAGATTGAATTACATGGTATGGAAAACAAGGAGTTTACAAATTCAAAGATATATACACATATATATATAGTTGGCATGATCGGTTAGACCATCTTGATCAATAATGGTGCAGAAATTATTGAGATTTACATGCACAAGTATTAAAAGAACTTGTAGTTCTTGTGGTGCTTATTCGCAAAGGAATTGATTAAATTCCACTTATTAAAGAACATGAAGTTCTTGTGTTGCTTAATGAAATTGATTAAATTCCACTTACTAAAAGAACTTGAAGTTCTTGTGTTGTTTGTTCTCAAAGGATATAGTTGATCCCACTTACCAAAAGAATTAGAACTTGAAGTTCTTGTGCTGAAGTTGAGACTGCATGTCTTGCATATCTGAATGAAATATGGGCTCATATATCCATAAATATGGAAAGTTTTATATGATTTTAGTATATCCATCTACATTGTTTTATCAACTTACAACCAGAAGTTTGTGAGATTGATTCTAAAAGGATTCAAATTATGCAATTAGACTATTCATTTTGAAAAAGCTTGTGGGTTTATATTTTAGGCTATATCGGTTGTAACACCCCTCGCCCGGGAATGCGAGCAAGGAGCGTTACATTTGCAGCGTATTATTATTCGGATTCATATTATATATATTCATGACATACATAAGCAATTCCAATTATCATAACATACTTGACATACAAGTTTCTTTATGAAACAAACTTTAGATTTATACTACATATACATGCGAAAGCTTACTCTAACATTCAACCAAAAATGTAACCATACATATATGTGGGCTAACAAAAACCTTAACTATTACATACAAGCAATCATGTTACAATCATAACAATTACATACATGTACTAACACAACAAGATAATCATTTAATCATGCTTATACATTCAACAACCATTACATAATCATGTTACCAAACCAATTTTTTAATCTACCCTATTCGAATCATACATAAAAATAAGACTCATTCCATAGGTACATTCGAACTAAGCATAACAATACATTTTAATCTTCATTTTATATCATACATCTACTTAACCATCATATAACATTTTTAAGATCCATATCTAAGCTTAATATTACATATCCATATATAAACATTTTCCAAACATTATCATACAAGCAAACTTTAAATTCTATAGCAATTATCATAACAAACTTAAAGTTAACTGTTGAGTGGTGTGGTGCTCGATTTGTTCAACCGATAAGGCTCACCAAGTGGTGGAGAGGTAGATTTTTGGGTGGAAGGGTTGTGGAAGCTAAAAGAAGATTGACACAATGATTTTAGGGTGGTTCAACCTTCTAACCAAGGTCTACATCCACTACCTTAGCTCCACACTAAGGATTTCCAATCAATCCACTATTGATTCGTCCCCTTATTTAGGCTTAGGAGGTAACCCTTATACACAATCAAGCTTTCTACCCAAAGCCTTGATTGAAACCCTCTCTTACAAAGAGAAACAAGAAGCAAACTTAAAACCCTCTAATAGGTGTTTGTTTGCAAAATTAAGCACTCACCCAAAACCTAAAACACTTGAGCAAATTTGACAATTTTGGCTCACTAGTGTTTGTCTATACAATAAATGACAATTTAAGCTCTAAGACAATTCTTGATCATTTGATGTTTGACAATATGAGCATTAGCCTTTACTTGATGCTTGGAGGTCCCTTTTATACTCCTTGATGAGTTTATAGTCGTCACTAGCCGTTGGGGATGATTTGGAGCCGTTGAGGACTTTATTTCCCTTTATTAATGCTGTTCTGTAGACTTCCGTATCGATACGCTTGGACCCGTATCGGTACGACTTTCATCAGAAACTAGCCATTGGGCTCTTGCCAGCCTGGGCGTATCGATACGCTTGAGGGCGTATCGGTACGGGTTCACTTTTAAATGACCGTTGGGAAATATCCGTTGGGGTTGTTGGAAAGGGGATCAGTACGCTTACCAGGCGTATCGAAATGATCCCGATTCGTATCGAAATGGCCAAGCCTGTTTCGATACGGGTTTTGGCAGTGACCAAACTGGGGCAAAAAGGTATCGGTACGAGTAAAACCATATCGATACGGGTAGCTTGAAAAGTCAAGTTTGGCTATTTAAAATTAGTAAAAACATTGCAAAAAACCTTTTAAAACAACTCAAACATAATTTCAAGTTGTTTGGACTTAAAACCAAGTTTAAAATTCTTTTCAAATTAGTCCAAAATATTTTTCAATTATTATATCAAAACATTAGTTTTACATTAACAAACATCACTTATATACCTGCCAACCTAAAGTTATTACAAAACAAGCTTATGCTTACATGTATATACAAAACCAAACCAAGTCTTAAACATAGCAATTACATGACAAGCATCCAAAATACATGTATCATATGCATGTGACACTTATATACATCTATGCCACCAACTATAATAACCAAAAGAGTCATACTTGTGCTTGGACTTCAAGGTCAGCTCTCTAAGCCAATCGACTAGCTTTCGGGACTAGTACCTGAAATTTTTGGAAGAAGGGAGCAGAAGAGTGATAAGTACAAGGTATGTACTTAGTGAGGCAGCCCTAACTTTACTAATTTCCATCTTTTAAAACATTATTTAATACTTAAGGTTACCTAACTAGGCTTAAAACAAGGTTTACCTAGCTAGACCAACATACAAAAGTAAACTTAGCTAATCTTGTAACCATTTCAATAATCCAATGATACAACACAAATAACATACTTTCATATTCATTTATATAGCAAGCATCAATCAAAACATTAGCATTTACAACAACAAGTATCATTTTAAAGCATGAGCATATTCAAGACAGTAAGCATATCCACATCATTTCATTGGTACATATCATTGAGTTACTTATCTTTCAATTCATATAACTTTTTCAATATTGTCTTGGATGATTAATGAACAAGGTATTCGAGTATACATGTGACATATAACATTAGATACCCAAAGGTATCAATTCCATAATATACAACTTGTGACATTTATCAGAGGATACAATAGCATCAAGGTGACTTACCACCTTAAGGTATATTGGTGACTAACCACCAACCTTTAACAATAATCAGAGGAGCTCAATGACTCTAAGGCATGCCCTTACTAGCCGTTACTTGATTTGTTTATAACAATAATATGAGCATTAGCCTTTACTTGATGCTTGGAGGTCCCTTTTATACTCCTTGATGAGTTTATAGCCGTTACTAGCCGTTGGGGATGATTTGGAGCCATTGAGGACTTTATTTCCCTTCATTAATGTTGTTCTGCAGACTTTCGTATCGATACGCTTGGACCCGTATCGGTACGACCTTCATCAGAAACTAGCCGTTGGGCTCTTGCCAGCCTGGGCGTATCGATACGCTTGAGGGCGTATTAGTACGGGTTCAATTTTAAATGACCGTTGGGAAATAGCTGTTGGGGTTGTTGGAAAGGGGATCGGTACGCTTACCAACCAAACTGGGGCAAAAAGGTATCGGTACGGGTACAACCGTATCGATACGGATAGCTTGAAAAGTCAAGTTTGGCTCTTTAAAATTAGTAAAAACATTGCCAAAAACCTTTTAAAATATCTCAAACATAATTTCAAGTTGTTTGGACTTAAAACCAAGTTTTAAATTCTTTTCAAATTAGTCCAAAACAATTTTCAATTATTATATCAAAACATTAGTTCTACAATCTTCCCCTTTTAGATATAATAAAACTCACTTGAAAAATTGTTTGGGATTCTCCTCTTTAACTTTAAAAATGTGAATAAGAGATTGAAGATATGAAATCAAATAAAGCTCCCCCTTATTCATTTGAAAATTTAATTTTTCAAACCATTTCTCCCCTTTTTTGTTATATCAAAAAGAATTTAAAACATTAAGTTCAAAATAACAATAGAGGTAAAATTGACAAAAATAAGAATTTTGTTTTAAAATTGCTCCCCCTTACTCAAAGCATCATTAAAATGTTAGTCTAACATTTATAATCATATAGTTGAATTAAATAAAAATTAAAACAAGTAAAACCAAAAACAACTAGAATTTTACCAACACTTGAACTCAAGGTAGGATGTGAAGCCTTCCTTCTTCAAGTGTTCTTCCTTGTGTGCATGGAGCCCCCCTCAATGTTTGACTTGTTGAACATCTCCATCACACCTAGCAAAAGACAATCAAGTAATTTTTGGTATCCAAATTGCTTTGGATCCATGAACATTAGTAGCACAAATTTTAGTCCCCTTAGGAATCCATTTTTCAATGTCATCCTTTTTAATTGAAGTGGTTAATCATTTTGGGACCCAAACACTTCTAAGACATTTTCCTTTTACAAATCTAGGGGCACTAGATTGTCTTACATAAAAATTTGATTTTCCAACATTGTTTTTCTTTTCAAGTTCTTTGGAAATCAAATCCTTTTCTTCTTGAACTTTTTGAAGCAAATTTTGTAAATCAAAACATTTTAATTCAAACTCTTCGAGTTTTGCTTCAAGTTCAAGTTTGGTTTTAGAAATCAAATCATTTTGAATTTTTAACTTTGAAATCAATTTATTGTTTTTCAAAATGTGATTTTTAAACTCTAAAACCAAATCATCATAGGCATCTTGTAATTCATCAAAAGAGTAAGAACATGAAGTAGATGAATTAGAAGTTACCCTTGAATCTTCTTCGATGGCCATAAGGCAAAGGTTGGCTTGTTCATCGTCGGTGGAGTCCTCATCACTCAAAGTAGCCACATGTGCCTTCTTTTTATGGCTTGAAGTGCTTTCCCTCTCCTTTCTCTTAGGTTCTCGTTCAAGCTCTCTCAAGGCTTTCTTCATGAACGGGGCACACTTCTTGAAGAGATGAACTATCTCTTCTTCTTCATCCTCCTCTTCACTTGAATAGACATGATGGCAAGTGGAGGATTTGAGAGCCATGACACTTGCATTGATGCCAAGCCCTTTGATTTTCTTCTCTCCCATAGCTCTAATTTCTTCCCTCTTCTTCTCATCTTCTTTATTCTTCTTCATGATTTGATGAGTAAGGAGTGACCCCATGAGTTCATTAAGCTTCAAGGTCTTCAAATTCTTGGCTTCGATGATGGTGGTCCTCTTTGAGTCTCAAGACTCGGGAAGTGAGTAGATGAGCTTTCGAACAAGCTTTTCCTCCGGGATGGCTTCTCCATAGCCTTTGAGACCATTGGTGATAGTGGAGAACCTATCCAACATCTTCTCGATGTTCTCTTCCGGATCCATTTTGAAGTTCTCATACTCTAAGGTTAAGAGCCCAATCTTGGTCTCCTTGACTTCATCGGTCCCCTCGTATGTGACTTCAAGCTTTTCTCATACGTTCTTGGCACTCTCACAAGAAGACATCTTCTCATAGATGGTTGGGCCAAAAGCACAAAACAAGATGTGCAAGGCTTTGCAATTAAGCTCAATCTTCTTACGATCGTCGGCAATCCACTCCGCTTTGCTTCTTTGAGGCACGGACGGACCATCTTCAACTATATCCCATAGCTTGTAATCTCTCGATTTGATGAAGAACTTCATCTTTGTCTTCCAATGGGCATAGTGGGTTCCGTCAAAGAAAGGCGGTTTGTCGATTGATTGTGCCATTTGAGCCGGTTGATGAAATAGTGATCGAGCTTGCCAGATCTTCTCAATAGGACGTGAATCCCCTTCGATTGAGCCAAGCTCTGATACCAATTGTTGAGTGGTACGGTGCTCGATTCATTCAATCGATAAGGCTCACCAAGTGGTGGAGAGGTGGATTTTTGGGTGGAAGGGTTGTGGAAGCTAAAAGAAGATTGACACAATGATTTTAGAGTGGTTCAACCTTCTAACCAAGGTCTACATCCACTACCTTAGCTCCCCACTAAGGATTTCCAATCAATCCACTATTGATTCGTCCCCTTTTTTAGGCTTAGGAGGTAACCCTTATACACAATCAAGCTTTCTACCCAAAGCCTTGATTGAAACCCTCTCTTACAAAGAGAAACAAGAAGCAAACTTAAAACCCTCTAATAGGTGTTTGTTTGCACAATTAAGCACTCACCCAAAACCTAAAACATTTGAGCAAATTTGACAATTTTGGCTCACTAGTGTTTGTCTATACAATAAATGACAATCTAAGCTCTAAGAAAATTCTTGATCATTTGATGTTTGACAATATGAGCATTAGCCTTTACTTGATGCTTGGAGGTCCCTTTTATACTCTTTGATGAGTTTATAGCCGTTACTAGCCGTTGGGGATGATTTGGAGCCGTTGAGGACTTTATTTCCCTTCATTAATGCTGTTCTACAGACTTCCGTATCGATACGCTTGGACCCGTATCGATACGGCTTTCATCAGAAACTAGCCGTTGGGCTCTTGCCAGCCTGGGCGTATTGATACGCTTGAGGGCGTATCGGTACGAGTTCACTTTTAAATGACCGTTGGGAAATAGCCGTTGGGGTTGTTGGAAAGGGGATCGGTACACTTGCCAGGCGTATCGAAACGATCCCGATCCGTATCGAAATGGCCAAGCCTGTTTCGATACGGGTTTTGGCAGTGACCAAACTGGGGCAAAAAGGTATTGGTACGAGTACAACCGTATCGATACGGGTAGCTTGAAAAGTCAAGTTTGGCTCTTTAAAATTAGTAAAAACATTTCCAAAAACCTTTTAAAATATCTCAAACATAATTTCAAGTTGTTTGGACTTAAAACCAAGTTTAAAATTCTTTTCAAATTAGTCCAAAATATTTTTCAATTATTATATCAAAACATTAGTTTTACATTAACAAACATCACTTATATACCTGCCAACCTAAAGTTATTACAAAACAAGCTTATGCTTACATGTATATACAAAACCAAACCAAGTCTTAAACATAGCAATTACATGACAAGCATCCAAAATACATGTATCATATGCATGTGACACTTATATACATCTATGCCACCAACTATAATAACCAAAAGAGTCATACTTGTGCTTGGACTTCAAGGTCAGCTCTCTAAGACAATCGACTAGCTTTCGGGACTAGTACCTGAAATTTTTGGAAGAAGGGAGCAGAAGAGTGATAAGTACAAGGTATGTACTTAGTGAGGCAGCCCTAACTTTACTAATTTCCATCTTTTAAAACATTATTTAATACTTAAGGTTACCTAACTAGGCTTAAAACAAGGTTTACCTAGCTAGACCAACATACAAAAGTAAACTTAGCTAATCTTGTAACCATTTCAATAATCCAATGATACAACACAAATAACATACTTTCATATTCATTTATATAGCAAGCATCAATCAAAACATTAGCATTTACAACAACAAGTATCATTTTAAAGCATGAGCATATTCAAGACAGTAAGCATATCCACATCATTTCATTGGTACATATCATTGAGTTACTTATCTTTCAATTCATATAACTTTTTCAATATTGTCTTGGATGATTAATGAACAAGGTATTCGAGTATACATGTGACATATAACATTAGATACCCAAAGGTATCAATTCCATAATATACAACTTGTGACATTTATCAGAGGATACAATAGCATCAAGGTGACTTACCACCTTAAGGTATATTGGTGACTAACCACCAACCTTTAACAATAATCAGAGGAGCTCAATGACTCTAAGGCATGCCCTTACTAGCCGTTACTTGATTTGTTTATAACAATAATATGAGCATTAGCCTTTACTTGATGCTTGGAGGTCCCTTTTATACTCCTTGATGAGTTTATAGCCGTTACTAGCCGTTGGGGATGATTTGGAGCCATTGAGGACTTTATTTCCCTTCATTAATGTTGTTCTGCAGACTTTCGTATCGATACGCTTGGACCCGTATCGGTACGACCTTCATCAGAAACTAGCCGTTGGGCTCTTGCCAGCCTGGGCGTATCGATACGCTTGAGGGCGTATTAGTACGGGTTCAATTTTAAATGACCGTTGGGAAATAGCTGTTGGGGTTGTTGGAAAGGGGATCGGTACGCTTACCAACCAAACTGGGGCAAAAAGGTATCGGTACGGGTACAACCGTATCGATACGGATAGCTTGAAAAGTCAAGTTTGGCTCTTTAAAATTAGTAAAAACATTGCCAAAAACCTTTTAAAATATCTCAAACATAATTTCAAGTTGTTTGGACTTAAAACCAAGTTTTAAATTCTTTTCAAATTAGTCCAAAACAATTTTCAATTATTATATCAAAACATTAGTTCTACAATCTTCCCCTTTTAGATATAATAAAACTCACTTGAAAAATTGTTTGGGATTCTCCTCTTTAACTTTAAAAATGTGAATAAGAGATTGAAGATATGAAATCAAATAAAGCTCCCCCTTATTCATTTGAAAATTTAATTTTTCAAACCATTTCTCCCCTTTTTTGTTATATCAAAAAGAATTTAAAACATTAAGTTCAAAATAACAATAGAGGTAAAATTGACAAAAATAAGAATTTTGTTTTAAAATTGCTCCCCCTTACTCAAAGCATCATTAAAATGTTAGTCTAACATTTATAATCATATAGTTGAATTAAATAAAAATTAAAACAAGTAAAACCAAAAACAACTAGAATTTTACCAACACTTGAACTCAAGGTAGGATGTGAAGCCTTCCTTCTTCAAGTGTTCTTCCTTGTGTGCATGGAGCCCCCCTCAATGTTTGACTTGTTGAACATCTCCATCACACCTAGCAAAAGACAATCAAGTAATTTTTGGTATCCAAATTGCTTTGGATCCATGAACATTAGTAGCACAAATTTTAGTCCCCTTAGGAATCCATTTTTCAATGTCATCCTTTTTAATTGAAGTGGTTAATCATTTTGGGACCCAAACACTTCTAAGACATTTTCCTTTTACAAATCTAGGGGCACTAGATTGTCTTACATAAAAATTTGATTTTCCAACATTGTTTTTCTTTTCAAGTTCTTTGGAAATCAAATCCTTTTCTTCTTGAACTTTTTGAAGCAAATTTTGTAAATCAAAACATTTTAATTCAAACTCTTCGAGTTTTGCTTCAAGTTCAAGTTTGGTTTTAGAAATCAAATCATTTTGAATTTTTAACTTTGAAATCAATTTATTGTTTTTCAAAATGTGATTTTTAAACTCTAAAACCAAATCATCATAGGCATCTTGTAATTCATCAAAAGAGTAAGAACATGAAGTAGATGAATTAGAAGTTACCCTTGAATCTTCTTCGATGGCCATAAGGCAAAGGTTGGCTTGTTCATCGTCGGTGGAGTCCTCATCACTCAAAGTAGCCACATGTGCCTTCTTTTTATGGCTTGAAGTGCTTTCCCTCTCCTTTCTCTTAGGTTCTCGTTCAAGCTCTCTCAAGGCTTTCTTCATGAACGGGGCACACTTCTTGAAGAGATGAACTATCTCTTCTTCTTCATCCTCCTCTTCACTTGAATAGACATGATGGCAAGTGGAGGATTTGAGAGCCATGACACTTGCATTGATGCCAAGCCCTTTGATTTTCTTCTCTCCCATAGCTCTAATTTCTTCCCTCTTCTTCTCATCTTCTTTATTCTTCTTCATGATTTGATGAGTAAGGAGTGACCCCATGAGTTCATTAAGCTTCAAGGTCTTCAAATTCTTGGCTTCGATGATGGTGGTCCTCTTTGAGTCTCAAGACTCGGGAAGTGAGTAGATGAGCTTTCGAACAAGCTTTTCCTCCGGGATGGCTTCTCCATAGCCTTTGAGACCATTGGTGATAGTGGAGAACCTATCCAACATCTTCTCGATGTTCTCTTCCGGATCCATTTTGAAGTTCTCATACTCTAAGGTTAAGAGCCCAATCTTGGTCTCCTTGACTTCATCGGTCCCCTCGTATGTGACTTCAAGCTTTTCTCATACGTTCTTGGCACTCTCACAAGAAGACATCTTCTCATAGATGGTTGGGCCAAAAGCACAAAACAAGATGTGCAAGGCTTTGCAATTAAGCTCAATCTTCTTACGATCGTCGGCAATCCACTCCGCTTTGCTTATTTGAGGCACGGACGGACCATCTTCAACTATATCCCATAGCTTGTAATCTCTCGATTTGATGAAGAACTTCATCTTTGTCTTCCAATGGGCATAGTGGGTTCCGTCAAAGAAAGGCGGTTTGTCGATTGATTGTGCCATTTGAGCCGGTTGATGAAATAGTGATCGAGCTTGCCAGATCTTCTCAATAGGACGTGAATCCCCTTCGATTGAGCCAAGCTCTGATACCAATTGTTGAGTGGTACGGTGCTCGATTCATTCAATCGATAAGGCTCACCAAGTGGTGGAGAGGTGGATTTTTGGGTGGAAGGGTTGTGGAAGCTAAAAGAAGATTGACACAATGATTTTAGAGTGGTTCAACCTTCTAACCAAGGTCTACATCCACTACCTTAGCTCCCCACTAAGGATTTCCAATCAATCCACTATTGATTCGTCCCCTTTTTTAGGCTTAGGAGGTAACCCTTATACACAATCAAGCTTTCTACCCAAAGCCTTGATTGAAACCCTCTCTTACAAAGAGAAACAAGAAGCAAACTTAAAACCCTCTAATAGGTGTTTGTTTGCACAATTAAGCACTCACCCAAAACCTAAAACATTTGAGCAAATTTGACAATTTTGGCTCACTAGTGTTTGTCTATACAATAAATGACAATCTAAGCTCTAAGAAAATTCTTGATCATTTGATGTTTGACAATATGAGCATTAGCCTTTACTTGATGCTTGGAGGTCCCTTTTATACTCTTTGATGAGTTTATAGCCGTTACTAGCCGTTGGGGATGATTTGGAGCCGTTGAGGACTTTATTTCCCTTCATTAATGCTGTTCTACAGACTTCCGTATCGATACGCTTGGACCCGTATCGATACGGCTTTCATCAGAAACTAGCCGTTGGGCTCTTGCCAGCCTGGGCGTATTGATACGCTTGAGGGCGTATCGGTACGAGTTCACTTTTAAATGACCGTTGGGAAATAGCCGTTGGGGTTGTTGGAAAGGGGATCGGTACACTTGCCAGGCGTATCGAAACGATCCCGATCCGTATCGAAATGGCCAAGCCTGTTTCGATACGGGTTTTGGCAGTGACCAAACTGGGGCAAAAAGGTATTGGTACGAGTACAACCGTATCGATACGGGTAGCTTGAAAAGTCAAGTTTGGCTCTTTAAAATTAGTAAAAACATTTCCAAAAACCTTTTAAAATATCTCAAACATAATTTCAAGTTGTTTGGACTTAAAACCAAGTTTAAAATTCTTTTCAAATTAGTCCAAAATATTTTTCAATTATTATATCAAAACATTAGTTCTACATTAACAAACATCACTTATATACCTGCCAACCTAAAGTTATTACAAAACAAGCTTATGCTTACATGTATATACAAAACCAAACCAAGTCTTAAACATAGCAATTACATGACAAGCATCCAAAATACATGTATCATATGCATGTGACACTTATATACATCTATGCCACCAACTATAATAACCAAAAGAGTCATACTTGTGCTTGGACTTCAAGGTCAGCTCTCTAAGACAATCGACTAGCTTTCGGGACTAGTACCTGAAATTTTTGGAAGAAGGGAGCAGAAGAGTGATAAGTACAAGGTATGTACTTAGTGAGGCAGCCCTAACTTTACTAATTTCCATCTTTTAAAACATTATTTAATCTTCAAGGTTACCTAACTAGGCTTAAAACAAGGTTTACCTAGCTAGACCAACATACAAAAGTAAACTTAGCTAATCTTGTAACCATTTCAATAATCCAATGATACAACACAAATAACATACTTTCATATTCATTTATATAGCAAGCATCAATCAAAACATTAGCATTTACAACAACAAGTATCATTTTAAAGCATGAGCATATTCAAGACAGTAAGCATATCCACATCATTTCATTGGTACATATCATTGAGTTACTTATCTTTCAAGTCACATAACTTTTTCAATATTGTCTTGGATGATTAATGAACAAGGTATTCGAGTATACATGTGAATATAACATTAGATACCTAAAGGTATCAATTCCATAATATACAACTTGTGACATTTATCAGAGGATGCAATAGCATCAAGGTGACTTACCACCTTAAAGTATATTGGTGACTAACCACCAACCTTTAACAATAATCAGAGGAGCTCAATGACTCTAAGGCATTCCCTTCTACCTATAGACACTAATCATCCAAGGTCTTTATCTTATCTTTTATATCCAACAAGGTCATTGGTTTGTTATTCAATAATTTTCAAAGTCATGTAACAATTTCAATCATGTTTACAAGGTGAACATTCAAGTCATGCTTAATCAAATTTCCAGCAAGCATTTAATATTATTTCAAGCATATAACCATCATCAATCAATAGCTAAATCATCCATAATGTCTCATTTTACATAGCTTAATCAATCAACAAATTATAGCAACATATTACTTAAGCTAAGCATGCTTATCTAGCAAGTAAGATATACTTAGGTGATAAGTCAAGCCTTTAATCCTTCTTCCTTATCAAGTTAAGTTACCAACCATTATTAGGTTCATTTCATTATTCATTAGGTTATCTAATAATAATAATAAATAAGGTTAGGATACTAATCCTAACACTTAAACAATACTACAGTCACAATACTTCAAGCTACTTGTTGTCCTTTATCACTATGCCCTTGTCTCTCCTTCTTGATTCTTCACTCCTTGTATCCTCTATTGCCTCTTCCTCAATAGGCTCTTGAATCATATTACAACATATATAACATCCATTAGTATCAACCTTAGCATAAAAATCCAACCAAATCAAGCAAACAACAATAAACACACAAGTTGTCCCTAACATGGCAGTTTTGAGCATTGTCTATTAATCTGTTCATAACTCTTTATTCCTAAATCCAAATAAAACATATCATACCATTATGGAAAGCTTATAAACACACAATTAAAATCATTTATGGCACATATTTTTAGCATTTCCCAATCAGTACAGTTTTGCATTTGAAAACAGGTCAATTTCAGGATCGAATCTGTCTAAGCTAAACTTAGTGGATTTAAAGCATATAAATTATATGTTTCACAATTCATTTGGTTATGATATTTTAACATATTAACTTACATGTATTAGCATAATAATAAAGTTCTAACATATTCAAAATCAAAGCATTCAGGTCCTCAATTTATCAATTTTCACAAAACAGTCACATTTAATCTTTTTTTAATCCTATATGTGATCTAAATGCATTTAACCTATCGATTGTGACTTAATTCAAGTTTGGCCATTTAATTTTCATTCATTTCATGACTTCCCTATTTCAAGCAAAAATTTCTAGAATTTTATTGGCATTATTTAAACCCCTATATTTTTTTTCTTCGAATTTTGCAATTTAATCCAGCAAATTCCAGATTCATCTAGTTTCAGTCTAGTAACTTCTAATAGCAATTCAGAGACCTATACTTAACATTTTCGTGCAATTCTTACCTCTATCTCATGTAAAAAAAATTTCTTTACAACTTTGAATAAGAACACTTTTTTTCTTTCAGAAATGACTCTAACATGCTCAATTTTCCAGATTTTCGAAAGGTGTCTATAATTAAAAATTATGGGCAGATTCATTATTCAAGCTTCATGCATGTAAATTTTCTAACATTTTGATTAACCTAAGCTACCATACAACCTCACAACACATCAATAATAATTCTCAAATCAAATTTACAGCACAAAAAATTCAAGAAACACATCAATTCATCAAAAATATTTAAACAAAAACATGAGCAGAATTTTAGCTAGAACACTTACATTAATTGTTTGTGGATGTAAGAACCTATGTTTCTCCTAGCTTAAATCCATTGACATGCATGCATTTTGGTTCCATAAATCTCGAGAATTTTATGTTTTTACTTTCTCTCTCTCTCTCTTTGGCTCGGTTGGAAGGAAGAAATGAAGAAGATGAACATTGAAAATAATGTAAGTGGGATTTGGTTATTCCAACCCCACTAAGCATTGTCGTCCATGCTTGAGTGATGGACAAGTGTATTGTCCATTTTTCATTTTCAAATTATCATGCAATCTTCCAAGTTTCTTAATGGTTCATTTTGGTCCTTTCTAAATTTGGCTTTTCTCTTTGCATATCTTTTCACTTTAGTCCTTCATTTTCTTTCTTTTAATTACTACAAATAATTTCTTAATTCTCTTTAATTGAATCATGATCTAATTAGTTAATACTTATTCTAAGCCATGTTTAAGGGTGTTACATCGGTTGTTACAAAGCCTATTGATTATGAAAAATACGGTTTAACAAATTTTTAATTGGTTGCCTCCTATTTAATAGCTAAACTGTGAGAACATAACATTTATTATTTATATGATATTTACATATAGCGACACTTATACGCATCAAGCCAACGAGTTATAATAAACTCCCCATTATGATTTGACTTTTGGTCAGAAGTCATATTTCCTATTTTTGAATTTTTGAATGTTAGTTGAATTGCTCCACCATAACACACAAAATGGGCAAGTAAAAAGGGTTGAGAATATATATTGAGTACGAGTCTCCTTTTATGTTTAAATTCTAAACATTAATTGGAGAATCATTTATTAGATGATTTTTTTTCAACATCAGGGGGAGAGAATAATTAGCTGGATAAAGAAGGAAATGAATTATCATTATTTAGATCCTCGAATATGAACTAAAAGTTCATAAGATAATTCATGTTATTTCATGTCAACTGCCAGACATATTTACTGACCCAATAAGAGTAATTAAGTCTCATATACCAGCTGAAATGCTCTAAATTTAAATTACATGTTAGAGCAAGTGGATGTAAATCATGCTTGAAGCATGATAGATGAAATGGTTCCAATGATCAAAATTCTCGTAAATGAAAAGTATTATGAGATGGTCATATATTGGAGGCGGGTGCTCCTAAAGAGACCCAAGACATAACTAATAATAAAACTCTTTAAGAGTTTCAGGTACCTGAAATAAAGATTGAAATCATGAAGAGATCTTGATGAGTTATGTCATTACGAGAATGGAACCAGAAAATTGGAAAGTTGTCGACATCGATTTGACATAAAATACTTCTATAGAAGTAAAGAAAGAAATCGAGGATCTTGTATAAAATCTATCCAGAAGTATAGATATCGAATTGACCGATGTTGAAAGACGTTTCGAACTTCTAAAATAGAAGTATTTGGACTAGTAGTCCAAACACCTAAAGGTGTAATGCAAGTGAGGCAAAAATAAGTAGTCGTAAATACGACTTGAACTATGATTTATGAAAAGTTTTAATTACTTCATGGTGGATGCAATTACTTCGACAGTTGTGAGTCTAATTATTTGTGGATCCATATTTATCCTTGAAGGATTTAAAATGCTAGAAGCATTTGGAAATTTCTGAGGAAATTTATTTAGACATGTCTCATGAATATTTTGGCGCATTTGATATAATTGCCTTAGTGAATACTAATTGAGAAAATACTATAAGAATGATCAGATTTCCTTATGTATTTTATAAAGGAGTTTGGATCAAGATCCATTATGATAATTTTAGAACTCCTAAAGAGCTTCAAATTGGAAATTCATGAAGTTCTTTCAATACAAGTACTTGAATCTTGGCATCAAGTTGATCTCGATCTGAAGATCGAGCATTTTTATATATTTCTTTTTGTCTATGAATAGACATAAGTTGAAAAAAATCTTAAAGAAGATTCAATATAAATAAAGCATATCTATTGAGTATCTCAATAGTTGTAAGATTGTTGGATGTGAATAAAGATAATTATATCTTTTATTGGTCTTGAAGCACTATATATTAGTTGGTCAAGAAATATCTATGAATATACAAAGATCATTACATTTAGATCTTCAAACATTCATCGATGTCTTCTCAAATCTTGTAGAAATAATTGTTATGCACAAGGCAAGCCAAAAATGTGTTTGGCTAAGACCATTGACCCAACATATCAAGAAGATATTGATTTACTTTCACAAGATATGATACAAATGCTATCTTGTGTAGAGATAATGGAAGGTGGATACATCATGGAAAATATTACTCTAAAGTTTCATCCCCCGCTATCTTTAGAAAATAGTATTCAAGGTTGAATTATGAAGATTCAAAGATCTTTAGTAGTGTTTTCATGAGGGGGAGTAAATACGCGTTGCACTCCTTTTCCCTTAACTGAGGTTTTGTCCCAATGGGTTTTCCTGGTAAGGTTTTTAATGAGGCAACATGTGATGCGTATCAAATATGTGTGTACTCTTTTTCCTTCACTAAAGAATTTTTTCCCACTAGATTTTTATCTTAGTAAGGTTTTAACGAGGCACATTATCTACATAGACATCCAAGGGGGAGTGTTACGAATATTTATCTTTGTGTATGTCTATCATGAATAGAACTTTATCTAAGGAGATTCATATACTTTATCATTAGGAATATTATCTCATTTAATTAGAGTTCAATGTAATATGTGCTTCTTATGCCTATAAATAGATGACTTGATAAATGTATTGTATACAAGTCTATTTTTGCGTATAATACAAATTTCCCTCTTTCTCTCATCTCTTTGTTCTTCCATTCTTGTTCTTTGTTCTTATTATTTTTCTTTGTTATTTTATTTATAACAAAAAAGAGATTTTAAAAACTTTTAGACTTATTTGTATTGTTGTGTTATAGATTTTGTATAGTAATAGTGAAATTGACAAACTAGATAAAGAAAGTATTTAAGTGTGTGTCCAACTGTATTTTACATATTATGCCACATCATCTCCTTAATAGTTAACAACAACTAACAAGTGATGTCTATTTTGTAATTTTTAAAAGTTTAACCATTAAAAATTTATTTTAATATAGTTTGGTGAACAGTAAGCAACCTAAACGCAGAAATGATAAGCCCCATAAACTTAATCTCGTAGTTATCAACGGGCATGTCATTTTGCTTTAAATTCATGAAATCTCATCGACATTTCGTACCAACATAATAATCTTAGAATGTGTCTCAGAAATACTCCACAAACTCCCACCAGTTACCAGTAGTAGTGAAACAACGACCCTCAAGTTGTTTTCAACAAATAACCGATATAGGTCCTTCAAACAATACTCTGCAATAGTTGGATATGTATCACTCCTACCCTAAAATATCATCATTTTACCAGGCTAGTAAGACCACCATATCGTCCTATAATACTGAATCTTTTGATCGTTTGACCAAACCTTTAGTTCGATGAGCATGATGCTTGTTTGAGTCTATAGATAAATCTTTATAACTTACATAATTTTGTTTTGCTATGTAGCCCTTGGGTTGTTTCTACTTGTAGATCTACTTACACCCTATAGCTTTTATCCATTTTGTCTTAGAATGAAATTGGATTTTATAGAATCCGTCTTTAGCAGCCATTGGAATCAACTTCCTGTATAGCATTTTCGTATGTGGGTGGGTGGATCATCCTCTACATGCTCAACAATTTCAGTTTGGTACCTAAAGAAATCCAGTATTTTAGAGATTCTCCCACTACGTCCAAGCTCCCTATGCTATTGATCCTTTGTAGGTATTTCACTTGAAATTGAATTCCAGACAAAAACTTATAGATTTGTTTTATTTCTCCCAACTTCTCGAGTAAGAATTTAATTCGAGGTTTAATGTCATTCATGTAACTTTCCTTGAGGAATGTTGCATGAGTTGATACCTTAATAGTTTAGTTTCTGGGATTATAAAACAATCATTCCATTAGGGTATCCTACTAATATGCACATAAATAATCACTATAACATCCCGGAAAATAGGCTAAAATATTTGAGTAATTTATCGGAATCGAGTTGAAATTTTAGGTTAGGCTTTAGCTAATTAATTAATTTCATAAAATAATTTGAGTTGATTAAATTGGTTTTCGATAAATTTATTATGGCAAATATTTTTGAAAGTATATATTTAATGATTTTATTAAAAGATGGAATTTAGTTTTGAAAAATTCTTAAATGAGTTGATTTAATATTAAATTAAAAAGTGACTATTTTGCAATAGTTATAAAATGTTAATGATGACAATATTTTAAAAAGGGATTAAAGTGATATTTTATTGGTATTATTAAACTAATTATTAATATATATTTTTTCTCTCATTTTTAACAAAAGGAGATGACGGTTATTGTTTTTCCAAAGATGAAAAAAACACATCCAAAATTTTTTCTCATTTTTTCTCTTGAATTTTTCAAATACAATTTAATGAACATTGATTTTTTTTCTTGAATTTTCAGCTTTTTTTTATCCTAAATGGTCTCTAATCATTAATCTAGCAAGAGTCAGTAGTCTTCATCAAATATTTTTAGAATTTACGTTCAAGTGGAGGATGATGTTTTCAACTTCCTTTTTTGATATTAATTGGATAAGCTTTTGATTTTTAAAGGTTCTCTAATTTTATTTAAATTAATTATCTATTATTTCTATTAGAGTTTATGAATTAAAATGAATTTAATTTGATTTAATTGATTTCTGGATGATAAAGGAATGACTGTGATTTGATAGATAAAATCAAGATGTTTTAGTTTGATTGAGACTTAATTTTATGGGTAAGATAAATCTAAAATCAATTTTATGAAATTGACACCGGAGTTAATTGAATTAGTTAAGTTTAGATTTATGTTCTTGAATGAGGTGATTGGTAGAAAGGTTGATTTAATTATTTGATCAAGTGTGTATTGTGTATGTTTGATAAAATGCATGAAAGGAATTAAAAGGTGTTCGAACAGGGTGCTGTTCGGCGCAGAGCAGCCACGCCTTGCCCTTCGAAGGGCTGATGGTGCGCGACTGCTGCAGCCCTGGGCGCATATATGGGTGCCAATTATTTCAATGTTGAGGGGCGTGAAATAATATATAAGAAAAAAAGAGGAGGGAATGTTATAGTTTGCTGCAGTGTCGTGAAAAAGAGAAAAGAGGTATTTCGTGCATGACGTTGCTGCAGCCCTGGGCGCATATATGGGTGCCAATTATTGTTCGAACAATATATAATAAAGTGGTTACAGTAGTCTAATTTATATTGACTCATTAAGGTTGCCCAGTGTTTTGGCGATTTTCGGTTAGACTTCAAAGCGTTGACGTCGAGGTGTTAGCATCGAGACGATAGTAAGTTGGTGAGTGCAAATGTGTTTTTGATTATTCAAAGAGGTTTGATTTATGACTTTGGGGGTTTAATTTAAGCCTAGCAAATTAAGCTAAACTGAGAAGTAAGTTTTCTCTATTTCTCCTTTTGACTATCGATTTGAAATGAGACTTGATTTACATGTTTTAGTATAAAAGCATGATTAATTTACTTTCTGTTTGATGCATCATTTAAAAGATATGCAATGATTTATCAACAATATGAATGTATAAGAGCATTGAGAAATAGTTCCTAAATAAAAAGTGGTTGTTGCCTTGGGCAATGTCAATTTTGCATTATGTAAATATTTTGTTAAATACATATGAAAAACAATAAGTAAATGTGTTTAAAAATGTATATTGACTATGTGACAAATGAAAATAAAGTATCAGATATAGTTAGCATGTCATAGGGTTTAAAGTGCACTATAATATGTTAAGTCGATCGCACCACGATCCTTGAGGAGAGCAGTTTAACTAGGCTACTTGAAATGTTGGATTGTCACTTGTGGTATGCGATTTAACTAGGTTACTCAAGTTGATGGTGTACCTTCAAGTAGGATTGAAGTGAGACTCTCCGAGTCAAGGTATGGTTTGGTAGATGTAAGTCTACCGAAAAATTCGTGCATCCGATGTGGTTTTGTAAAAAGAACAATGGTTTATTGAGAGTCACACTAATTGCTAATATATATGAATTAAAGTGGAAAACTATTTTGCATACGGTTGTTATGTATGTTATATTTTCAAAAAAAGTAAGTAAATTGTGTTGGCTTTACACTCATATCTTATTTTACAATGAATGTATGGTTTATGCCGGAAGATAAGTTGCTTATGATTTGATCAAGCATGTTTTATTTCAATGTTTTGAGAATGAAAATATTGTTATGATATCATGAAGTATATGTTTGGAATAAACATGTTTTATTTAAATTCTTTGAAAATAATGAGTTTGACTTGCCTTAATATGAGTTTCTTATATCGAATTTGATTTTGGAAATGCATTGATGTTTTATTCTTTAGAGCGCATTCACTAAGAATTATATGCTTACACTCTTTTTTCTTTCGTCAATGCAGTGAATTAAGCAAGTGCGGGGTTGTAGTTCGAAGCAATGAGTGATCCCAAGACAAGTGTTCTAAATAGTATGTTTTATGGTGTTATCATTACTTGTAATAAGACAATGTGAGTTAATCATTGGGATATTATTTTGTATAACACTTGATTATATGGTTGGAGTTTATATTACGTTGGATGATAAAATTATTTAATGTGTAAGATGTTGGTTTTATTTAATGCCAAACACATTTGATGGTTATGATCTAATGATTGAAAATGGTTTAAATAATGATTGGATTGATTGCTTGTGTGCTAAGTGTACACATGGTCATGTGATTTTATTTCTTAGTTGATCTATAACCTATGTTTGAGGTCTTGACCCTTAGATGCTTATTCGATAATGGTTTATATTGTTAAGAAGCATGCCTCTAGATTACTTGTATGAATATGAATTGTGTTGAATAATTGGCATGTAATTACTTGAGCCTACTTGTTTAATGATGGTATAATGTTAGAATCATGTTAGTGTTGTTTGTAAGTAATTTGAATATGCTCGGCTTGGGATTCGAATCCCTAAGATGCAATTTAGTGCAGTCTTTATTGGTACACTTGGTGCCGGTATCGGTACGCGGGGTCATTTTAGTGACAAGTAATGGATGTGGGTTCTGGTACGCTTGATCGAGTTTCGGTACGCGTAGCTGAGTACCGGTACGACCTGCTGCATACTGATTTCAATAATTGCTTCGATGTTTTTCATAACGGTACAATATATTGTGTACAAGTACGACCGATAGTTTATTTAGTTAATGAGCTTTACCAAGTTTAGATTCCTTGCAATTTGGTCACCGTAAGTTGTTGCATCAATTGAATAAGTAAATAATATTTGTTTAACGTGATATTTTGCAAGCATGCTTAATATAGCGAATTGCAGTAAAATTCTTTTATGAACGTGTTAGTCTCTGTATTTTTGGAAGTTTTACATTTGGTCCTTAATTTCATATTTGGCTAAATTAGATGTTTATTTGTTATTCGTTTGAGCTGAAATTTGACACGCTAGCATGAAATATAATTAATTAAGTACTGATAACCTAAAACTTGTATTAGCCCTTATAATTATTTGGATTTGCATTTTGGTCCCTAGAATGCTTGTATTTGCAATTGAGTACCTTATCGATGATCGTATCGAATGAAAATTGAACTATTGCTTGTATGAACACCATAGGTCTTAATAATGCATCTAGATATATAAAAAAGAAAAAAAAATAGACCGTAATTCGAGTAAGTAAGTTCGGGTTTGCTTCGGCAAACCCAATGTAATATTCTTGGTTCAGGTCTAATGACTAGGCCGGGTCAAGAGTATTACAATCACGAGTAAAACTCCTTTGCATGCTTATCCATTATGTGTGTCGAACATCTCCATTCCTAAGAAGACTTAGGTTGGGCTTCTTGCCAAGCTACATCCTAAATGGAGTTTTCGGTGCACTTTTAGTCAGTACACCATTTAGAAGATAACAATTTACAGTGTATAAACCTCAAATTGTTTTTTGCATAATTTAGCATTGATCTAACTATGTTTAACAAAGTTCAATTTTATTCACAGTCTTTTTATTAAATGTCACAAACAAATGACATTTATTAAACATGACATGGAAATTAAATTCGTCTTAAATGTAGGTACAGAAAACAATCCTAAAACTCAAATTCTTCCAGAATTAAAGACATACTTCTCCCACTAATTTTATCAGCATATTGCTTCTTTCTTTAGTTCATAACGAGATGCTCATGTCAAGCAGACTCTTCGTTTCCTTGAACCCTTGTAATGAAAACACAATCATGATTAGTGGTTCAATAGTCAATGACCCTCCACTAAGCAAGTTTCAATGGCTAAGAGTTCATTACCTTTCTTTGCTTTCGCAACTTGATAATATTTGGAGTCAGCTTTAAAATGACCTTTCTTGCCACAGAATATACATTTGGATTTTTCCTTATCCTTTGGTTTCTTTGTCTTCTTCTTGTTCACCTTGATCAGATTAGAAGTTGAAGTAAGTTTCTTACCTTTGGATTGCTTCTTCTTACCAGTAGATGAAGCAACTGCCAGATTAGCTTCTCGTTTTTCCTGAATAGGTTTCCCATCATTCAACATCAGCTCATATTCACGAGTTGAGTTAGTTCAATTCCTTGTTTCCTAAGTTACAAGCTGCTCGAAAGCCAGCAAATTCTTTAGACAAGAATTTGAATACCATCTCGATCTAGGTGTTATAGTCATGCTTAGCCCCATTTTCTCCAGCTTCAACGGAAAAACCCATAACCATGAGCATATGATCTTCCATCGGAGTCCCAAATTTTTGCTTGTAGTTCATCAGGCTAGAAATAGTTGAATGTCGACTCAATATAGCTTGGCCTCTGAACATGTCTGATTAGCTCTCACATAACTCTTGTGTTGTTCCTATAGAGTACACGAAATACTCGCCAAGACATAGCAACGAGCTATTTCGTTGGATTCTTTTCAACGATATTGAACTTAGCCGATCAAAAAAAAAAAAGAAAAGATATTGAACTTGAATATTCACATCATTTGGACAAGGTTCATCCACCACGAATTTGTGTTTCTCACACAACTTAAGAGATTGGGCAAGTTTCTTTTCCAGTCTTTATAGTTGTTATCGGTTAAATTGTTTTCAGTGAGAATATTTATCAGAGGTGATGGTGCCATATCAAACTAAAACATAAATAAATTTCCATAAATGTATCTAGTTATGAACAAACAAGTATCATACTTTCACAATTTTGCAAATATAATAAACGTGTATGTAATCATTTTTACTTACATAAAACCTTTGAAAAATACGTAACCTTTGCAGCCATAATTCTCACACCCATCACTCTATGTTCATCTTAGGACAATCCATAGAGTTTCCAATAAGAACACGAAAGACCATCCAATTAATATGTGAATCCTTTCCTAGGACTATGCACACATATTAAAATCGTTTCACTTTGGCCATCGATTTAACTTAGTAGAGCTCCATGAGGGAGTTACTAATTAAATCGATCTTGAGTGTATAACCATTGATACAATGAGTTAAACATTCTATAGGCTATTTGGATCAACCTTGTGGCAACCTAAACGACTTATATATGTTTTCATTGTCCCTTAAATACGGAAATTCCATCTAGTATACTAACGATGGTAGACACCTACCTTAGGGTGCGACCGACTCATTCTAAATAGAGACGTTATTTTTCTTTCATATACGAATATTTAATGGAGGACGTAGGTCTAGTTTAGGGACCTTCTCCCACTAAATATTTTAAATACATTTTAAGATTTTTAAGCTAGTATCCATGCATGATCAAATCTCGATAAATCTGAGTGGCGCCTATCCTTAGTCTAAATAACCAACTTTTATTTTCAATCATTCATCCATCATAAATAAAATGAATAATAAATAAAATACCCGGCTAAGATTTCCATGGCTTCTTCTTAGAAAATACAAAAAAAAAAAAAAGATTACAATGTACATCCAAAACATACTTTGGGTCTTGAACCTCCTTAGATATGGATCAAACTGTCAAGAACCATCACAAGCTTCACCCCGAATGTTTTCTAAACCTTTTGGTCTTATTTTAAGTCATATTCCACGAATTAATTTCAAGAAAATAAGAAATTAAAAGTTTCTCGAAAATCCTTAATTCTTAAGACTTAGCTCGAATCCAAAATTTCTGATTCTCAGTTGTTTGAGCTTGTTTTCGAAATTTGTTTTCTCCATGATGTTCTAAACACTAATTGTATGAGGGTTCACATCAAACAGAGTTCGAATAACCATTTTAACTAATAACCGAAGTTTACCCAAAAACCTTTGGGTCTTTATCGATTTACATTTTGGTATTCTTATTGATCTCAATTTTGAAATCTGAATTTACCATAATGTTCATAATAGTGAAATTATTAAAACAATTCAAATCAAACATATTTCAATTACTTGATCAAATGAAGAAAAATAGTAAATCTAGGGTTATCCTAGGGTTCTTATTAGTTTTCTCAAAATCCATGTAGATGAAATCCTTTTTGAAATCTAATTTCACCATGATGTTCAGAATACTAAATTTATTAGAATTCCAAAGATTCACATCATGTAACACCCCATGCCCGGGTTAGGAGCGAGAGGCGTTACGCAAACAGAACACATATAACATATCATTCAATCATGTAAACATGTAATCAGAACATCAAAACATATAACGATCAATCAGGCAATCAGAGAGCACAACATATGAACCATATAATTTCTATACATATAGGTGAGCCAACAAAAACTTTCATATGACTTAACATTTAACATCTCATTCATACTAATCATGTGATCACTTTCAAAGCAACCTAGCCATTTAAACATGTTAATCACAAACATTAACAATCATATACTAACATGTCATACATATAAACATGCTATGCAATCATATCACTTATTGTTCATGTTTACCCTTTCATGCGACTATATAAGACTCAATCCAATTCAAAACATTCCTACATTACATTCGGCTATTACACATAAAAATATATACACGTGTTACATATACAACTATCAATCCAAACTATTATACTAATCAATATTCAATCAAACTAAACCCAAATCAAGCTTGCAAGCATTCGACTTCCATGTTATATAACCTAGAATTTAATTAAACCATACACATGATCATCTAGCATATCATTTAAGACCTATCAAACATGTATACAATTAATCTCATAACCATTCAATCAGTCTAGATACAATTGTCCTATAAACATTCATATCAGTCCAACCAAATCATTCCATTCTATCATATACCTAAACATCAAATAACCTTTCATGGATTATCAATAAGACATAGTTAACCTTTCATATATAAACATCATCCAAAACATAGACATACATATGTTTACATATAACATATCAAACTTAACATATCTTTCATATGTACAATCCTACTAACATGTTCAAATTTCCAAGATACAAGTGACAACTAACATGTAACTATGCCACCATCTAGGAGTCTAAGAAAAACTATATCATACTTGAGTCTTGGCTTGTGATTGCTCTCGAATCAAAATAGATAGCTTTCCGATATCAGAGACATGTTATTTGGAAGAAGGAAACAAAAGAGTGATAGATACAATTTGTACTTAGTGAGGCAGTTCCTATAATTTACTAATTCAAACTTTTAATGTCTTATTTCATATATCCAAGGTTACTTAGCTAGGCTTAGAACAAACAAAGCTCACTTAGCTAATCCATTTCATGCTCAAGTAGTCTTAACTAATTTCATTCATATCACATGAACAAATCATTAAGGCATACTGATAATCCATAAAAAACATTCCTTTTATTGTATAACACAATTAGAGAACAAGATTCAAACATCAATGTTCATATTCAATCATTTAACAATATGTCAAAACATGATATCATCTTTAATATACCATTCGAACATGTGTATTCTCAAAGAAATCCTTTTCAATTCATGTAATCATGTATAATACCATATCATTTGATCACAATCTCATATCATTCTATTAAGGCCACTATGTATTTTAAACATATCATTTCATGTAACATATAAACACATAACATTTCATTATTTCCAACATTATGTATAATCTTATTGAAAGATCATTAAGTTTTGCCTTGGATGATTTAATGGACCAGATAATCAAGTCAAAAGGTACCATGTACCAACATATAATAGTAGATGTACAAGCATCAGTAATCAGTAGACACACAATTGTATCAAGGTGTCTAACTACACCATATAACTTATAACCTGTAACAGTAGATGCACAAAGCATCAATAGGTGACTAACCACCTTTAATAGTGGAGCTCAAGACTCTAAGGCATGCCCTTCTACCTAAGGACCATTAGTCAACCAAGGACTTATTAAGTCTTTTAAATTTCCTGTAATATCAACCAAAGGTTTCACAAACACATTATAAGGTCATATAGCTAATACATGTTATCTATTTCACCAAATCTATACAAGAATATCATTCAAATGATTTCCAGCAAGCTTATCATATTATTTCACTCAAATACACATCAAAGCTGTAGCTTAAGATCACATATCAATCCATCTCATGAAGCTCAATTAGCCAATATATCATAGAAAACCACAAAGATCACTAACATCCTTAACTAGCACTAAACATGTAACATATTATTCATTTCCTTTAATCCTTCTTCCATTACATTTTAAATTACCAAACCTTCATTAGATTCATTTCATGCTTCATTTTAATTCATCAAGTAACATAAAAACATTGGTTAGGATATTAATCCTAACCCTAAAGATAACTACACTCACAATACTCGAAGCTAGTTTGAATCTTTGATTACTATTCCCCTGCTCTTCTTATTTGAATGTCCAACTCTTGTATCTTCCAAATATTCCTCACAATCTTGAGAGGGTCGTAGCTGTTGTCCACCAATACCCGCCGAGACAGCAGATCATGGCAGCACAACACACTTAGGCTTTACAATACAGTTTGCACACTACTTAACTACAATTACCTTACCCAATCTATCGACCTTATCTCTCCCTATCATCCCTTTCATCACTATCTTTATTTATTTGTGTTTTTACATTTCCACATTTAGAGATTTGATTGTGCAATTTACACCCAAACGCTCTACAGCCATACAATCCAACACTTACCCAACCAACACAGGTTGTACTTACATATAGGCACATCGAGGCGTCTAGCCCCCAGGAGACTTTACACACTCCTTTATTCCTTGCCTAAAAACAACAACAATCAGACCAGATTGCTACTCTCTCCTCGGTTTATTGTGTTATTATTTTTAATGCACGATAACAACTTACAAAACAAACAAAACAAATTGCTCAGGCCAGCTCCAAGCAAGGATCCAAGACTTTGATTTCAACTTAAAACAGTTCACTAGGTAATAAGGCAACGAGCATCCCAATTTCCCCCCAACAAAGCATTAAGCATACTACATGCGGATCTCAACCATCATGCAACCCAAGCATCAAGATTCAGCCCAATCAAACATCATAACAACCTGTATTCATGTTCAATCTTCATATAAATCACATAACTATCACATATTTAACCTTAACATGCTTTAACATTCACCGGTCAAAGCAAACATCACCAAAGCATACATGAGTACAGTAACGTCACTTGCCAACAACTTACCATCATCCCAACTTTATGTAACCTAGCTCTGATACAACCAATTGTAACCCCTCGACCCGACCTGGCCGATAGACTGAACCAAATGGATCACACGAGGAATATTGACGTAAATCGTGAATGTTTACCTCAATAAACAACCATTTTTTTTCTTTTTATCTTGTCTAGATGCAGCTTAGGTTCCTATGTGTAAGTACACAAGCAACAGATAAAACACCAACATAATCGCCCTTCAATTAAAGCCGATTAAGGCTTAGGGACCATTTTGTAATTTCCATAAATTATAAGGGTTATTAGCTAATTCATGTTACCAACCTTTAATTAGGTTCGTTACATGCTTCTTGGTGAAATCTAAGCTCAAAATAACATTTAGAACTCATCCAATTGCATACAAGGAAAACAGGGACCAAAACGTAAGAAACAAAGACTCAGAACAATTCAAAAATAGGTCCAAGGGTCTAACGTTTCGGAATAGAATGCCCCGTATCGGAATGGCCATTTCGAAACACAGCTGACTGTTTCGATACGCGCGTTCGTTTCGAAACTCCTCAAGACATGTTTTGGTATGATGGTTCATAGAGGCAAAATGTTCCAGAATAGGCCTCATTGTTCTGAAACAGCAAGGCCATTTCAGGCTACCGTTTTGAAACAGGCAAGGGTGTTTCGAAACACTTGGGCCAATAATGTTCTAAAAAGCTGGTTTAAGTCACTTTATGCCCTCTTAAACCATCCCGACACTTGCCCTAACACATTGGCAACTTAACTACACATCAATGACCACATGTACAAATCATAAGCAACATCATAGCATCATTCTCATAAGCTACGGAACTAAAGGCATACTTCCTAGAAGTTAAAAGCACCAAAAGGCCAAATTGCATATTCAAGAATAAACCAAAACTCAAATGTCATTCACACAACTAAATACGCATATCAAACTTGCACAAACACGGAAAACACCAAACCAACAACATTCAAAGCATTGGACACCCCCATTGCCTTTATTGCACTAGTCCAAAACCAAAGCTTACCTTCAATCAAAGTCTTCCACCGATCACCTTGCAAGAGCAACCTCCAAAGCTTAAATTGACTGCATTGATGAACAAAGAGAGCATAAGCATACAAGCTTAGTGAGGATTGCTCAAACCAAAAACATCATCAATGTACAAAACCATTTTCACTCTTTTCAAAACCATCAAGCTTCCTTTGAGAATACATGCACTTTATCCTAAAAAACATTGTAATGAACATCATGTAACATGATACATATAAATCCAGCAATTAAACCATTGCTACCCATAATACAAGCCTTCCCAGCATAATCACCTTTATGCTAAGCTTAAACCAAAACATGCATATTTCAAATTATGCATTAACAACATTTTCCACAATGTTTCATTTCATTATATTGGCTCACAAGTGATAGAAAATAATCTTGAAAACATATATCAGATACACGGATTACCAAGGGTTGTTCTACACTATTCATACACTCTACCGACATTATAAGGCTCACACACCAGAGCGACCCTCAATCGTTGTGAAACCCGTGGTGAAGTATTCGGTACAATCACAACCCCTCAACACCATTCATCGGTAGATGTATAATCCACTAACGAGAGACGAGACAAACACAAGGTTCGCACTCGGGAGCTACCCTCAACCGTTGCCACCTTAAACAATCCTCAATCGTTATGGTACTTGGATGGAGTATTCGGTACAATCACAACCCCTCAACATCCAAGGTAACTTGTTTACAGTGCACACAATCATATAGCCGGCTAACTATATCTGATTTCATTTATAAAACATTTTATACAACATCACTTGCCAATATAATCCATATCACATGCATACCTCACTGTTTTTACAAAACATTCATGATAAGCCATAAATCAAGCATTAAACCATGCTTCAAACCTCATACATCAACACATACATTCAAAGGACCACTTACCTAGTGTATCCTTAAACCACATGGCATCATCAACCTCATTTCACATATTCAAAACATGCTTTAAAATAGAAGGTAAATGCAATTAAAACCAAGTGCAATCAAAGGTTCAAAACTAGCACATTCCGAGAGAGAAATTCACTTTACTTACTTTCGAACTTAGTAAAGTGTTTCAAGCTCTTACTAAGTTCCCCAAACCTTTTCTAAAACGTTTGCACATTGGAAAACTAAGTTCGACTCACCGCCTCGCGAAACCACGCTTGCCGACGCAACTACCGACCCTCCGAAGCCTCGAAAAACACTTTCCTTGCTTCCAAAATATTATGCTTTGCTTTTAACACATCAAAATAGAGGTTCAATGCATTAAAATGAATCCAAAACACCAGCACACACACAAGAAATCCCGCAGCCCTGCTCTAAAGCCCCAAAACACACATCCGAAACAACCGAAAACTCAATCGATTGACCTCTAACCTCATCCTAGCCATTACCCAACTCATCCAACACATTTTAGGCATTAATCAACATCCAAAAACAACCTAATTCCATCCTTATACGTCAAGCAACTCAAATTCCTCAAAAACACCTCAAAAACTCACCCAAAAGCACTTCAAAAACTAAGGATCTCAAGGATTTCGGGATCTATATGATTAAGACTCCACTTCAACACCAAAAACCTATCAAAACTCATTTAGAAACAATCTCAAACTAGCCATTTAAATCAAACTCCGAAAATCACCTTAAAATCTATTCTTCAATCAAGATTTCAAGAGTTTAACAATCTAACAACAAAACCTCAATCAAAATCAGTATTAAAGAGTCAAGTTGCTTTGGAATTTCATTAAAAAACTTAGATTAGAGAGATAGCACGAAAATTACCTCCAATGCTTGCTTCTCCTCTAATTTGACAAGATTTGCTTGAAGAAACTTGAAGGAAAATGGAAAAAAATCAATAAGGAATATATAGGAATCAAAAGAAGATTTGAGAGAAAAGAATTTCTCAAAAATTGAGGGAAAAGAAAAGGTGCTTGGCTGAAGTGAAAGTGAGAAATGAAAAGCTCGTCAAAAATTTAATTAACCGGTTAATTATCTTTCCTTAATTAATCAAATAAAACCTTTTTAATATTTTAGTAAACATTTAAAACACATGCCAAATTAGGGAAATGCATAATTGCCCAGTAGCTCCCTAAAGATTCTAAGATTTTTTACTCTTCTTGAAAAACACATTTTTCCAACTTTTAAATCTTTACATTTTGGTCACTACCCAAAATGTACACTTTAGAAACCCGTTTTGTAAAATTGATTTAACCAACCTCTTATACACCATTTTAGAGGAATTTAGGAATTTTTATCACATTTTTATCCCATTTTGAACCTTGATTTCCCTAAGCCACCTTTTAAATGGTTCGAACAACCGACATCGGTTCCACCGGTCCAACCCGAATTGCCAAAACATCTAAGCCTAAAACCAGGGCGTTAAATGACATCATAGAGTTGACCTAGAATTCCCCTAAGGCTTCTTAAGTTTTTAGAAAGCATGCAACGTGAGAGATAAAAGCTACAACAGTTCCAGCCCTAAGCTCAAATCTCAAAAGCTCTTAACAATTTGCAAAACACACAAAATCATCATTGAAATATCATGATCAACACAACAACAATTTTAGAACAATAGAACCATAGTAAAGGGAACTCTAAAAATTGTCTAGACTATTTAAAGACCTATTTTTTTTAATTTTACCTAATATGTACTTGGGATAGTACTCTTCCAAGATAGAAGCATTGTCCCCAATGCAAAAAGAAGATAAAACAAAGAAGAAAACAAATATGCAATACAAAAAACTAAAATGAGAAAAATGAAAAACTAAAAGAAAATTTATCCAAGGAGTTACTGGGATGGTGGTGCAATTCGTCGCGCTTGGCTCTTAGTACGTTGTCCAATACGGGGCAAAGAGGAGGCATGCTCTTGTGGGGCATGTGGTGGTGTAGAGGATGCAAAGGCATTATTTGGCGTAGAAGCAGTGGTGGAGGTAGATGAGTTTGATTGTGTAGGCATACGCCTTAGATGTTCTTGCATCTCCTCAAGTATATCAAGGACTCGACCAAAAGTCACTTTGGTTTGAGTCTTGGGAGTGGGGGCAGACAAAGTGGGAGTGGGTGATGTCTAAAGTAGGAGAGAAAGGTGTACGTGTATAATCATGAAAGGAATAAAAGAATAAAGTGTTATGAATTACACAATATTCTTCTCAATTTTTCGCATGTGGCCTCTAAACGATAATATTACAAGTCAACCGGATCAACCAAAAGGTCTTCATCTTTTCGAGAGTTTAGGACTTTCCAATTTAGTCTCTTGCTTTAAGAACTGCCAAAAATAGATAAACCACAAAATGAACTGGTAATAAAATTTTAATCAAAATAAAATAAAACTTGCAAAAATAAATCAAAGTTCAAAAATATAAAAATACGAAAAACTAAAAGTGTAGAAAAGTTAAAGGGATAGAGCTGGATGCTTAAGAATCCAGTAACCTGACTGAAGTTTTGTCACGAAGAATTAATGCTCCTTGGTAGGCCTTCAACCGTTGACCGTTGACTTTGACGATCTGCCACATTTGAGATCTTTGATGTCCATAACACCTTGATGACTTGGAATGGGCCGGACCAACGAGACTTCAACTTGCCCATGAAGTGCTTTAAGTGAGAGTTGTAGAGTAGAACCTTTTGACCTTCAACAAAATTCCGCGGCATCAGTTTCTTTTCATGCCATCTCTTAGTTTTCTCCTTGTAAATCTTGGCATTCTCATAAGCATTCATGCGATGCTCCTCTAACTCATTCAACTCGAGCAATCTTCTTTTTTCCAGCTAAAAGGCAGTCCATGTTGATCTTCATGAATGCCCAAAAGCCATTGTGCTCAAGCTCAACCAGTATGGTGATCTTATAGTGAACTCTCTATCTATGCAATGCCTTAGCGATCAGTTTATTGTCGAAGTGGCTGCCCTCATCACTGATAATATCTTGAGGTACTCCAAATCTAGTGAAGATATTCTTGTACAAAAACCATAGGACGATATTTGCATCATTCTTTGTTTTCGCAATGGCCTCTATACACTTGGACACATAATCAACTGTAAGCAGAATATACAAGTGTCTACTAGAAGATGGGAAGAGTCCCATGAGATTAATGCCCAAAACATCGAAAATTTCAACTTCAAGTGTGACTTGCATGCATAGCTCGTTCATTCTCGAGATGTTTCTCGTTCTTTGACATATATTGCAAGCCTTGTAGTACGCTTGAGAAACTCTAAACAAGAATGGCCAATAGAATCCAGATAGTAGGTGTAACAGCCCAAAATCTGGTCTAGTCGGAATTAGGTCCCGGTGATCGGAAATCTCATATTGATAAAATCCAAACATTGTATCCGCTAGTTAATTATTGATATCGGACTCTAATTGAGTTAAATCATTGCCATCGGGCCCTATTGAATAGTACCGAAAACAATACAATGACTAAATTAAGGAAAAATGCAAGTTGGAGGTCAAAACTATAGTATTGTAAGAGTTGAGGGACTAATCTTGCGATTAGCCCCTCCCCAATTAAATTTCTATCTACGTGGGATAGTTTAAGAGCTTTCCTTCATGTGAAGGAAAGCTAAACAGTTAAAAGAATTTTTATAATTGCAAAACAAAAGAGAAGGCGATAGAAAGCTTACCGAAAGTCTCAAGCAAGCACCTCACCTCTTGCCATCTTCATCATCTTCCTCCAAGCTAGCACCTCCATTGGAGAGCAAGCTTTAGTTTAGTTTTTCTTCATTTTATTAATATCGAATCGTTGCTATCGGTCGGTTAAGATATATTCCTCAATCGGTTGTTAGATTCCATGGACATATCAAGCTTAATATTAAGCTAGGGTTTTGATTATCCATGGATATCTCATCGTTGTCATCTATATTGAAATCTAATATTGATTTTGTTGTTTTTATATTGATTTTGATATTGTAATATCAATCCTAATAGTCTCATATTGATTTCTTAGCTCGAGAAGTTGATAAAGAGCATCCATCGTGTCCATCCAAAGATAGGAGCAAGGGAATTGTTATCCGAGAGCCGTAGGAGCATCAGATTAGTAAGGTGAGTGTAGTCGAAGTCTCAGTTATTAGGAAAAAAGCTTAACTGAATCTTTATTCGACGTTTTAGATTACATCACTAATGTTGTCATTGAAGAATTTACATTTTATGGTTAATCGGACACCTTGGTAAGAGTTGATAAGTTTGTTATTGAATATCGGACATAGTTATTCGTATTGTCATTGTGCATAGTCATTGATATAGTTATTGTCTTCGAAATATTGTAAAGAAATCACCGTATATTGATATCGATATTGAACCATGAAACATTGATAATATTGAGATCATTGGAATATTCATTGAACACTGAAATGAACATTGAAACCTTGGATTTGAGTAAACATTGAATACAATTGGCATGCCATTAAATTCATGAGCTCAGTGTACGGGTGGACTACAGTCCTAAGGCTACGGCCTATATTGATTTGGTGAGGCAGGGGGATGTGTATTGATATTGGTCATATTTGCGAGGCGGAGGAACTAGACCATTCATTGATTTGGCAAGGCGTAGGAATTCGCGTATCCACTATCTTGATTCAATCCAAGGATTAATGATGATATGAATATGTTAAACATTGTACATTATTGCATAACATTGACATTGATGAGCATGAGACCAAGTATATAGATACTTGATATATTGTTGATCATATTGTTTATGAATACCTCACTAGGCATTGTATGCCTAACGTGTCTCATCTCATGCATTTCAGGTTGAAAGATCGTGCATAGAAGGATCAGAATATCAAAGCAAGACAAGTCAGTACAAGCCCTAAAGTAATGTGTTTTGATCTTAACAACTCCTAGGAAGGTGAAAAAGTAGTTGAACTAGTAATTTATGCCCATTTTTATGTTGTTGATATGCATATGTTTTAATATGGTTGATGGCCCTAAATGGCCTTTTTGTTTGGCTTAAGGTAGTTAAAAAGTGCATATTTGGCTCATAAAGGTCAAAACATGGTAAATGTATTCGTATGGTCATAAAACTTGGCATGCTAGTAGTTTATGCCATTGAAATGTTGTGTATGAAGTTTCGTAGCATTTGAACATCATTCAGTAAGTAAAATTGAATAAATACCAGCAAAAATCTGTCATTACAGGTCATACCGTATCGAAACGGGTGATGCCGTTTCGATACGGCTAAGCATAATTTGAACCTGAGAGATAGGGCGTACCGAAATGGTTCATGGACGTTTCAAAACATTTTGTCACTTGAATCCCTCGTTTCGATACGGTTTATAGCGTATCGATACGAGTCAAAGTCAAAGGAGGTCAACCCGTTTCGATATAGGGCATGCCCGTATCGATACGTTCAAAAAGGTATTGTCAACAAAGGGTGACCATTGACCACCCGTTTCGAAATGACCCTAGGGTGTTTTGATACAGGGTTAGTTAAGTTAGTTAAAGGCATATTAAACAGTTTGCAAGGTTCACAGTTTAGTCACTGTACATTGAAAGATTAAATTGGATGAGTTAATGAACCTCAAACTGTATGAAATATTATAGGCATGTTAATTTTGTGATGAATTTCAAACTAGTGTAATCAATTGTTTTGAAGAACCCCTAAATTATCGAATTTACAAATTGGTCCTTAAAACTTGTGATAGTTAATATTTAGCCATAATTGATTTATTATTGTTTCGTATGGACTATGTGACATGGTAGTAATGATTCGTTGTATGATATTGTTGAAAATGTTAATAACGAAATGAAATTTTACTGTACCAATTTTCGTATTGATCATCAGTTTCACCTTCTAACATGGTTCTCGACCAGACCGGGAAGAGGGTGTTACATTTGTGGTATCAAAGCTAGAGTTTAGTCGATTCTAGGACTAAACTGAAGCTTGTTGCATTGTTTTTGTGTTACTTTGCCACTTAAGAGTTATATATTGCATATATTGTGACTTTTCGACTAATCCGATCTTTCATATAGATATGTCTGAGACTAACGAAGCTCGTATAGAGAGCTTGCCACCGGCTCCTCGATGCATGGAGAGGAGATTAGAGGAGGAAATCCTTAGAACCCACCGCAACCGTAGGACCCTCATGTTCCTTGTACCGAGCCTGCAGCACCTACCGCTCAGGCCGAGTGTTATAAGAACATGGCCGACATGTTCAAGCAGTTTATAACTGCTATGAGGACCGAACAAATCGTGCAACCTATCGCCCCCATCGTTCAATACACTCGAGCACCTATTGATAAGCTCTCACAATATCGAGCTTATACTTTCACTGGACAAGATGATGACAACCCTGAAGTTGCCGAATATTGGTTGGATAACACCTTGTAGATTCTGAATAAACAACTTCAGTGTTAGGACGAGCACAAGCTTGAGTGCGCCATCACATTGTTGACCGATGAGGCACTCCATTGGTGGGAAACTACCATTTTGACAATTTCAAAAGATACAATAACTTGGGACTTCTTCCTTAGGGAATTCCGCAAGAAGTATCAATGAATTTTACCTTGCTGAAAGGCGAAGCTTCTTCCTTTACCTCAAATAGGGCAGGCGACCGATCGAACAGTACTGACTTCTGCAAGTTCTGTAGATACAACGCCTAGTACATTAAGAAAGAGGAAGAAAAGTGCTAGATGTTCTTTGTAGGGCTTAATGATAAACTACACCTTATGTTCAATGCGTTAGGCATTTCTGATTTCCATGACCTTGCGAATAGCACCGAAGCTGCACAGAGAGCTCAATGAGTTGGTGGGTCTGGAAAGTCTGAGAAGAGGTTCATGGATGATTCTCAACCTCTAAGATGGAACAAGAAAGGGAGATATCAAGGCCCCAAACAGAATATCTATCCACAACCCTCTCGTTCCGGAAACATTGAGAGACCTCAGTCTGTGACACAGTCCTTTGCCAAAGCAGCGTCTGTTGATAGTACTGAAGGTTCAAATCGAGGCAACTAACATCCATTATGTAATTATTGTCAGAAGAGGCATCCAACGGGCAATGCCGTAAGCAGACTAGAGCCTGTTACTATTGTGGTGAGCAGGGTCACTTTATTCACGACTGCCCTTTGAATGCAACCAAATCTGTTATTACACCGACTACTGCTGCTTCTCCCATTCAATAGGTAAAAGATTGAAGCAAGGATCATCTGGAACTTTTGGCCGACCGGGTGGTCCAGGGAAACCTTTTGGTAAGCAAGTTTCCAAAGCTCCTGCCCAAATGTATCATGTGAGGAGCAGAGAAGAAGAGGATGAACCTGATGTCATTGCAGGTACCATCGAGTTATATGTGCATTCTTTTTATGCATTGATTGACCTTGGTTCTACTCATTCTTTTATAAGTACCATTGTAGTTAAGAAGTATAATATGTCTTCTAAACCAATATCATCGAGAATTTCTGTAACCAATCCCCTAGGAGATTGTGTCACCGTAAGAGTTGTGTGCAAGAACTACCCCTTAATGATCCAAGGGATTCCTTTTCTGGCCAATTTGTTGGCTTTACCGATCCATGAATTCGATGTCATCCTAGGCTTAGATTGGCTTAGTGAGCACGAAGCCTGTGTAAATTGTTGTAAGAAGAAATTGTATCTTCGGGGTCTGAGTAAGGAAAATGTTGTACTGATGAACGCAAAGATTCCATTATTGTATGCTTTGACACTGGAAACCAAAGGCAAAGCACAACTACAAGATATTGACAATGTGTGTGAATTGCCTGTTGTCTTTCATGATGAGCTTTCGGGATTGCCTCCAACTCGTGAAGTGGGGTTTGGCATCGAAGTGCAACTTGGGACTGCTCCAGTTTCCATTGCACCATATCGTATGTCATCTGTGGAATTAAAAGAATTAAAGACTCAGATTCAAGACTTATTGAACAAAGGTATCATTCAACCGAGCTCTTCTCCCTGGGGAGCTCCGGTTCTCTTTGTTAAGAAGAAAGATGGTTCTATGCGATTGTGTACTGATTATCAACAATTGAATAAAGTAACCATCAAGAATAAATATACATTGCCTAGAATAGACGACCTGTTCGATCAAATAAAAGATGCTTCTATGTTTTCCAAGATCGATTTAAGGTCGAGCTATTATCAAATGAGGGTTAAGGAGTGTGATGTACCAAAGACTGCTTTTCGTACAAGATATGGACACTACGAATTCTTGGTGATGCCCTTTGGGTTAACCAATGCATCGTCAGCCTTTATGGATTTGATGAATCGACTTTTTAGACCCTACCTTGACAAATTTGTAGTGGTGTTTATAGATGACATATTGAGCTATTCTATGAATGAAGCGGAACACCAAGATCATTTTCATATTGTGCTTCAGACCTTAAGAGAGAAGCAGTTGTACGCGAAGTTCTCAAAGTGTGAGTTTTGGCTCACCGAAGTTGCCTTTCTAGGACATATTGTGCCAGCTCCGGGTATTCAAGTGGACCCGAAGAAAATTCAATCTATTGTATATTGGCACCCACCGAAGAACATTGGTGAAGTCATAAGCTTACTTGGGCTTGCTGGCTACTATCGTAGATTTGCAAAAGGATTTTTTATGATAGCCGCTCCTTTAACCAACTTATTGAGTGAAGAATTTCCTTTTGTTTGGACTGAGGCTCAGCAACAGAGTTTCGATCAATTGAAACAAGTATTGACCCGTGCACCTGTCCTAACCCAACCTAAGTCCAAAAAGGACTACACAGTTTACAGTGATGCATCACATCTCGGGTTAGGATGCGTATTGATGCAAGAAGGCAAAGTCATCGCTTATGCTTCGAGACAACTTAAACAACACGAGATGAATTACTCACCCACGACCTTGAATTGGCTGCAGTTGTCTTTGCATTGAAAATCTGGAGACATTATCTCTACGGAGAAAAATGTTATCTCTTCACCGACCATAAGAGCCTTAAGTATCTCTTAACTCAAAAAGAGTTGAACCTTCGGCAACGGAGGTGGATGGAACTCCTTAAATATTACGATATTGTTATTGATTATCACCCTGGAAAGGCCAATGTTTTAGCTGATGCACTCAGTCGCAAACCTCTGCATGGTAAGCATTAAAAATGAATTTGGAGTTATATGTATTGTATAGTACGTTAACTTATTGTAACAATGCTATATTGTAGCCCCTTAAGCATTTAACGCTCACTTCCGACTTCAGAAGCATCATTGTCTTGTAGCTGAACTCCAAGTTCAGTCTACCATCGTTTTGTGAATCAAAGATTTGTAAGAGCAAGATTTTGAGCTTCAATCCATTGTCTCCAAGCTATCGGACAATCTTGACTTCAGAATTAATTCTAAAGGACTCTTGAGTTTTCATGACTGAGTCTGTGGTCCTAATGATGAATCTCTTCGCACCGATATTCTCTCTAAAGCTCACTTGAGTTCTTTTTTCTATGCACCTCGGGTCTGTAAAGATGTATAAGGACCTACGTGAACTTTATTGGTGGTCGGGCATGAAGCAGGCCATAGTTGATTTTATTTCCAAATGCCTCACGTGCCTACGTTTTAAGGCAGAACATTTGCTCCTACCGGGCTATTGCAGCCTATTGATCCGCTGAAATGGAAATGGGAAAATATCACTATGGATTTTGTTAGTTGTCTACCGTTAACTCCCGCGAAGCATGATACTATACTGTCTCCCTAAACTAGCTAACTTGTATATCAAGGAAGTAATCCGACTCCACGGAGTACCTAAGTCTATTATCTCCGATCGAGATCCCCAATTAGCATCTTAGTTTTAGAGAACCCTACAAGGAGCTCTAGGCACAAAATTTAATCGTAGCACAACCTTTCACCCTCAATCTGACGGCCAGTCAGAAAGGGTAATCCAGATCTTGGAAGACATGCTTCTAGCATACATTATTGACTTTGGTGGAACTTGGGAGAAATCTCTACCCCTAGTTGAATTTGCCTACAATAATAGTTACCAAGCATCAATCCACATGGCCCCGTATGAAGCATTGTATGGTAGGTGATGCAGAACTCCATTGTGTTGGTTGGAGCTTGGCGAGGGCAAGATGTTAGGCCCTGACTTGCTTCGAGAGACTAAAGAGTAGGTGACCGTAATTCACGATCGTTTAAAGGTCACCTTTGACTGAAAAAAGGCTTATGTTGATCTTAAGAGAAGAGATATCGAGTATGAAGTTTGTGAGAAAGCCTTCCTCAAAGTATCACCGTGGAAGAAGGCTTTAAGATTTGACAAAAAGGGAAAATTGAGTCCCCGATTCATTGGACCTTTTGAAGTCATTGGAAGAGTTGGCCCCATGGCATATCGACTATTGTTGCCTGCTGAATTGAGTAAGATCCACGATGTTTTTCATGTATCGATGCTTCAGAAGTATCATTTTGATCCCTCGCGCATTGTGGAACCTGAGTCTGTAGAACTTCAACCAAATCTATCTTATGAGGAGGAACCGGTTCAAATTCTAGCAAGAGAAGTCAAGTGGCTTTGCAACAAAACTGTATCGTTAGTTAAAGTGATCTGGAGGAGCCACACCATTGAAGAAGCCACATGGGAGCCTTAATAGACCATGAAACAACAATATCCTCATCTCATCAGTTCAGGTAAAAAATTGAGGACAAATTTTTCTTAAGGGGGAGAGTTGTAACACACCAAAATCCAGTCTAGTCGAAATTAGGTCCCGATGATCGAAAATCTCATATTGATAAAATCCAAACATTGTATCAGCTAGTTAATTATTGATATCAGACTCTAATTGAGTTAAATCATTGCCATTGAACCCTATTGAATAGTACCGAAAACATTACAATGACTAAATTGAGGAAAAATGCAAGTTGGAGGTCAAAACTATAGTATTGTGAGAGTTGAGGAACTAATCTTACGATTAGCCCCTCCCTAGTTAAATTTCTATCTAAATGGGATACTTTAAGAGCTTTCCTTCATGTGAAGGAAAGCTAAATAGTTAAAAGAATATTTATAATTGAAAAACAAAAGAAAAGGGGATAGAAAGCTTACCGAAAGTCTCAAGCAAGCACCACACCTCTTGCCATCATCATCATCTTCCTCTAAGCTAGCACCTCCATTGGAGAGCAAGCATTAGTTTAGTTTTTCTTCATTTTATTGATATTGAATCATTGCTATCGATCGGGTAAGCTATATTCCTCAATCGATTATAAGATTCCATGGATATTTTAAGCTTAATCTTAAGTTAGGGTTTTGAGTATCCATGAATATCTCATCGTTGTCATCTATATTGAAATCAAATATCGATTTTGATGTTGTTATATTGATTTTGATATTGTAATATCAATCCTAATAGTCTCCTATTGATTTCCTAGCTGAAGAAGTTGATAAAGAGCATCCATCGTCTCCATCTAAGGCTAGAAACAAGGGGATTATTATCCGAGAGCCGTAGGAGCATCAGATTAGTAAGGTGAGTGTAGTCAGAGTCTCGGGAATTAGGTGAAAAGCCTTCCTGAATCTTTATTTGACATTTTAGATTACATCACTAATATTGTCATTGAAGAAGTTACATTTTACGGTTAATCAGACATCTTGGTAAGTGTCGGTAAGTTTGTTATTGAATATCATACATAGTTATTGGTATTGTCATTGTGCATAGTCATTGATATAGTTATTTCATCGAAACATTGTAAAGAAATCTTCGTATATTGATATTGAACTATGAAACATTGATAATATTGAGATCATTCATCATTGGAATCTTCATTGGATATTGAACACTGTAATGAACATTGAAACTTTGGATTTGAATAAACATTGGATACAATTGGCATGCCATAGAATTCATGAGCTTAGTGTACAAGTGGACTACGGTCCTAAGGCTACGACCTATATTGATTTGGTGAGGCAGAGGGATGTGAATTGATATTGGTCATATTGGCCAGGCAGAGGGACTAGACCATTCATTGATTTGGCGAGGCGTAGGAATTCGTGTATCCACTATCTTGATTCAATCCAAGGATTAATGATGATATGAATATGTTAAACGTTGTATATTATTGCATAGCATTGTCATTGATGAGCATGAGATCATGTATATAGATACTTGATATATTGTTGATCATATTGTTTATGACTACCTCACTAGGCAATGTATGCCTAACGTGTATCATCTCATGTATTTCAAGTTAAAAGATCATGCGTAGAATGATCGGATTATCAAGGCAAGACAAATCACTACAAGCCCTAAAGTAGTTGAACTAGTCATTTATGCCAATTTTGTTATATTTGTGTTATGCATATGTTTTAATATGGTCGATAGCCCTAAATGGCCTTTTTGTTTGGCTTAAAGTTGTTAAAAAGTGCATATTTGGCTCATAAAGGTCAAAACATGGTAAACGTATTCGTATGGTCATAAATCTTGGCATGCTATTAGTTTATACCATTGAAATGTTTTGTATGAAGTTTCGTTGCTTTTGGACATCATTCGGTAAGTCAAATTGAATAAATACCAGCAAAAATCTGTCATTACAGGTCATACCGTATAGAAACGGGTGATGGCATTTAGATACGAGTAAGCATAATTTGAACATGAGAGATAGGGCATACCAAAACGGTTCATGGTCGTTTAGAAATATTTTGTCACTGGAATCCCTCGTTTCGATACGGGTTTATAGCGTATCGATACGGGTCAATGTCAAAGTCAAAGGAGGTCAGCCCGTTTCGATACATGGCATGCCCGTATCAATACGATCAAAAAGGTAAAGTCAACAAAGGTTGACCATGGACCACCCGTTTCGAAACAACCCTAGGGTGTTTCGATACGAGGTAAGTTAAGTTAGTTAAGGCATATTAAACAGTTTGCAAGGTTCACAGTTTAGTTACTGAATATTGAAAGATTAAATTGAATGAGTTAATAGACCTCAAATTGAATGAAATTAACAGGCATGTTAATTTTGAAACGAGTTTCAAACTAGTGTAATCAATTGCATTGAAGGACCCCTAAATTATTGAATTTACGGATTGGTCCTTAAAACTTGTGATAGTTAATATTTAGCCCTAATTGATTTATTATTGTTTCGTATGGACTAAGTGACATGGTAGTAATGATTCGTTGTATGATATTGTTGAAAATGTTAATAACGAAATGAAAATTTATTGTACCAATTTCCGTATTGATCATCGGTTTCACCTTTTGACCTGGTTCTCGACCAGACCGTGAAGGGGTTTTCCAGTAGGACCTTTGCAGTAGTCCTTTATTCTTCAAACTGCTCTCTTCATGGAGTTAAATGGCAATGGTAGAGGATTTTTTCTTGTTCTTCCTCGGCTACACAATAGTAGTGCTCATCCCAATATTAGTAGTGTGCATCATGGCGAAATTTCTTCCTTCCCTGGCTGCTAAGATCACAAGGAAAAATACCAATAACAAGAAAGGTAACAATGTCAACATACTACGATAGTGCCTTATCATTCAATAACTTCTCATCAGGGAATTCCTCATTAATATCACATGAAATATCATTATCGCATGCATTCACAAGCCTAGAGAGATAGAGGGCTATTTGATTTTCAGTACCTTTTCTATCCACTACCTCAATGTCAAATTCTTGCAATAGTAAAATCTACCTAATAACTCTAGGTTTACCATCCTTTTTAGAAACTAAATATTTAATTGGCGAATGATTAATATGCACAATAAATTTAGTTTCTATAAGGTATGCCCTAAATTTATCAAATGCAAAAACTACAACAAGCAGTTCTTTTTCAGTGGTAGTGTAGTTTATTTGTGCCTCATTTAGGGTACGACTATCATAGTATATAACATGAAAGATATTACTTTGATGTTGACCAAGAACGGCGCCAACAACATAATAAATAGCATCACATATAAGCTCAAAAGGTTTTGACAAATCAGGAGGCACTGTAACTGATGCAGAAATGAGTTCCCTTCTCAAGGTTTCGAATGCTGCACAACATTGGTCATTAAACTTGAATACTCAATTTTTCTTCAACAAAGAGCACAAAGGCTTTGAGATCTTGGAGAAATCTCATGTAGAAACCCGCTTGGCCAAGGAAGCTTCTAATGGCTTTGACATGTGATGGAGGTGGAAGCTTCTCTATGACTTCTATCTTAGCGTTGTCCACTTTAATGCCCTTGTTGGAAATATGGTGGTCTAAGATAATGCCCTCGGCATCCATGAAGTGACACTTCTCTCAATTGAGCACAAGATCGATTTCCTCACATCATTTCAACACCTTGGCAAGGTTGCCTAGGAATTGATCAAATGAGTCTCCAAAGAAAGAGAAGTCTTCCATTAAGATCTCCAAAAAATAATCCACCATGTTTGAGAATATGGCCATCATGCAACACTAGAATGTTGCTGGAGCATTGCATAGGCCAAAGGGCATTTGGTGAAAGGCATAAATTCCACATGGACATGTGAATGTTGTTTTCTCTTGGTCCTCTAGTACTATTGCAATCTAGTTGTCCCCAGAGTAACCGTCTAGGAAGCAATAATAGGGTTTCTTTACGAGCTTGTTGAGCATCTGCTCAATAAATGGGAAAGGGAAGTGATCATTCTTCGTGGCTTTATTTAGCTTCTGATAGTCAATACAGATCCGCCATCCAGTAACGATTTTGGTTGGGAGGAGTTCATCGGCATCTTTCTTTATCACGGTCTTGCCTCTTTTCTTTGGCACACACTCGACATGACTCACCCAAGAACTATCTAAAATAGGATAGATGATTACAACATCGAGCCACTTGATGATCTCCCTTATGATCATAATCCTCATGATCTGATTGAGTCTCCATTGTGGATCATTCGAGCTATTGTGATCATCTACAAGCAAAATCTTATGCATACACAAAGTAAGGCTTATACCTTTCAAGTCAGCAATAGTCCAACCAATAGCTTTCTTATCTTGAGATAAAACATCTAACAGTTTATTCTCTTTGTCCAATGTTAAGCTAGTAGATATGTTTACATGCAGCGTATTGTTCTCCCCTAAATATGCTTACTTTAATTGTGGGGGAAGAATTTTTAAGTCAAGGTCAGGCAAATGCTCCAACAATGGCTTGGGAGATTTAAATTCTATAAAATCCAAGGGTTCAAATGATGTATCTAGCTGGTAAGGACATCATTAGATTGCTTAGTCTCTCCCTTACATTCTTCTTTAATTTCGTGCATTGCCTCGTCGAACTCAGATTGCTCTGCACCTTTGAGTATATTGTTGTAGTTAATTTCTTGAAGGTTCTCTTCGATTAGGGTTTCCTCACTTCGCACAAGCTGGCAGTCTTCATAGTCATCTGCATACTTGAGAGTGCTAAAGACATTGAGTGTGATCTTTTAGTCATTCATCTTCATAGTAAATTCACCCATTTCACAATCGATCATAATACTCCCGGTATCAAGGAATAGTCCTCCTAAGGATGATGGGAGCATTCTCGTCGACTTCACAGTTAAGAATGATGAAATTCGCCGGGAAGACAAATCTATCTACCTTGACCAAGGCATCTTCAATCCTTCCCTCGATTCGGATTTGGGAACGATCGGCCAACCGAAGGATCATAAACACTAATTTTGGCATCAAGTTGGCACTTACACCGAGATCACACAAAGCACGTCTTGAGTAGTTCTGAGCTATGGAACATGGAATGGTGAAACTACTAGGATCCTTCATCTTGGGTGGTAAATCACTTAGCACTGCCACACACTCACCTGCTGTAGCAACATTTTCAAACTCACCCACCATCCTTTTTTTGGTCATGATCTCTTTTCCGAAACTTTGCATAGATCGACATTTGATCGATGGCCTCCAGGAATGAGTCTTCAATGTGCAACTATTTATGCATCTCGGGAAACTTCGGGAATTGAGCATCTTGTTTCTGAGCTATCAATCGTTGTGGAAATGGAGGTGGTGGTCTGGGATCATCGCGTTGTCCACTCGATGTCATAGAAGCCTTATCTTTATTTTCCTTGCCATTAGTAGCAAGGTACTTCCCTATATGAGACACAAGAGATGTATCCTTAGGTGTCGGAGCATTGACTCTTGGTTTCCTTGGAGTGGAATCAACAAGGGAAGCTCCCCCAAACTTGTCGTCTTTGGTCAATTGTGTGCCACTACACAAATGGATAGTGTTGCATTGATCCACACTAAATGTCTTCATAACTTTAGTATCACTAGGTAAACTGCCTTGGCGTCTCATCTTCAAGACTTGTGCAAATCTACACAACTTGCGTTCCCAAGGACCATAGGGAAGCGTTGTGATTCTGCATGATGGATTGTTGGTTTTGTATCATAACAACTTGCGTTGTGAGCATGTCACTAAGGTTCTTGAGATGTGTAGATTGATATTGTATAATAACTCCGTAAATATCCATAAAACTTTGATAAAAAGAATCAAAAGAATTAAAATTAGAGCTACAAACTCCCTGGTTTTGCCTCTGAGTTTTCTGTTGGAATCCTGGAGGCTCTGCTATAGCATTATGTTGGGCTCTTGAATTTCCTATGTTACCTCCCCAACCAAAATTTGGATGTCGTCGCCACCTAGGGTTGTAGGTGTTCGAGTGGGGATTGTTGTTGCGGTTGGTATTCCTTACATTACATCTAGATTCTTGTTGTTGGCGGAATTCATCCGACTAGTGTTCCCCATCACAATGCACACATGTATATTAAATTACCTTAGACACTAGTGTATTGGATGGTGGTTGCATGTTCTTGAGCAAGTTTGTGATGGTGGAGAGTTGAGCTACCACACTTTTGGAATTATCCAATTGGAGTGATGCAGAAGATTTAGGACCGGGGCTCAATGTCCCTGTAGGAAACTGGTAGTCAATATTGGCTATTTGATTAAGGATTTCAGAAGCCTCTTCAGGATCTTTATCTTGCAAAATATTGTTGGTTGAAGAGTCAATAGTCATTATTGTGGGTGCATTAACGCCACTATAGAACATTACCACTTGTAGCCAGTCATGGGATCCATGAATCGAGCACTTGTGCAACATGTCTTTATATCTATCCCAACATTCATACATAGATTCATCATCTCATTGCTTGAATGCTATAATCCCGCTCCGCTTCTGGTTGTGCACGTCCGGTGGATTGTATTGGTGTAGAAATTTTTACACAAGGCGTCCTAGGATATAATAGATCCTAAGGATATTGTTTTCAACCATGCTCAGGCTCGATCACATGCGAAATAAGGGAAAAGTTTAAGTCTCAACACATCATCATGAACTCTCTTTTGTCTAAAATAGTCATAGACTTCCAAGAAAGATTAAATGTGCTCTCGAGCATCCTCTCTTGCCGATCCACTAAATTGTCCAATAGAGTTGAGCATGTTTAACATAACGGGCTTCAGCTCAAAGTTAGCTACCCCTATTGCTAGAACTAGGATTGATGGGTTGAGGTCATTAAAGATAGGTGCAAAGTTGTCGCGAGTCGTCGAGATTGGGATAGAGGTTGAATGACAGACAACCTCTTACGTGCTCCATTAGCATTTTCATCATCAACAATTACTCCTCCACCCAAATGTAACCCTTTGACCCGATCTAACCGTTTCACCGACTTGAGCGAGTTACACGGGGAATATTGAAATAAATTGGTGAAGATTTACCACAATATACGTCTTTTTTTCTTTTTAGCTTGTCTACATGCTCTTATTAATTTTCCTAAGGTGATCATACTCACAACGGATAAAAATACAACACATACTAAGTCAATTGGACATCTGATTCATTCTAAATGTGTTTTAGGGACCATTTCATAAAAAAACATATAAGTATAGGGACTTAAGTCAAATTAATATTATCAATCGTTAATTAGTATCATTTCATGCTTATATGTCAAAAAACAACTTAGAAAACCATCCCAAACTCGACCAATTGCATGCTTAACATTTAGGGACCAAAACTAAACAAAAGCAAACCATCAGATTCCCAAAACTAACAAAAATAGCTAGGCATATCGATACACCAAGGCCCGTATCGGTACGTGTTTGTCAATTAGGCTTTCTGAATTTTAAATACTTAAAACTTTACCGATATGCCCTCGCGTATCAAAATGGCTCAGCCCGTATCAAACTGCATGGGCTGTTTTAAGCATATCTTACCGGTACGCTAGCCCGCGTTTCGGTATGCCTGGGCCTTTAATGTCAATTTTTGCATGTTTAACACATTAATACATATCTGAAATCATTCTAACATGTTTCTAGCATAAGCTCAACCAGTTGCAACATAATTCCAAAGGTGTTAGACACCAAACTAAGCATTAAACATAAAGATAACCATATATAACAATCTATAGGCATGCTTCCTAAGAAAACAACCACATAAAGTTCAAAATGCAACCCAAACCAAATACCAACAAATAAAGGCCAATTACGAGTCCAAATAGGTACTATATACTTGCCACAACCCAAAGAGTTTCAAAACACAAACTCCTAAAACATATAGGTACCCTCCCACTGCCACTTAGTACTATTTGGTGAATGTAAAACCATACTTGAGCTATGGAATGCCCTTGGAATCCTCTCTTGCTTCCTCCCTGCCACAACCAAGCTATTTTTCTACATTGTTGGGAAAAAGGAGACCGTAAGCATAAATGCCTAGTGAGGGTCTGTAACCCACTTATCCCGGCCTAGACGCCCGACCCGAACTAAGAAGATTACACAGGGAAAACCAAAGCTAGCTCGTGAAAGCCGAATTTGATTAACGACCCTATTTTTTCCTTTTTATCTTCTCTAGATGTACATAGATCCTATGCGTTAACCGAAACACTTTAAAAGAAATGGAGCAACAAAAAGAGTTCGGTTAGGGGTTCAATTGCTTAAATTAAACATTTAGGGACTAAACTGTAATTTCTAACAATTACAAGGGCTAATCCAATTATAAGGTTACCAATTCTTAATTAGTCATATAACAAGCTTCCAGGTCAAATATTATCACAAATGGACCATCCAAACTCAACCAATTGAACATTCAAAATCAAGGGACCATAATGTGACATTACAGAACATAGAAAGATACTTTTAACTAAAAATAACGGTCAGGTATCGGTACCCTTAAGCCTGTATCGATACATGGGAAGAAAATAACCAAATTTGGGGAAAAGGTATCAATACCTTTCCCCTTGTATCGGTACGCCGTTCATACTTTGCATAGGCATATCGATACGCACCCAACTCGTATCGATACCCATGTGTGGTTTGGCCTAAAATATGCCTTCGAGTATCGATACCCAAGCCCGAGTATCGATACTCGTACCAGAAATGCACAACCAACAGCCACAATTATGCATCTAACAACAACTATTCACATCCATATCCACCATACATGTTATATCAATCATTTCTAACACAAATGCTTTAACAACCATCCTCAATATAAGCATTAAGCATGGCAATTGATGAAGATCATGGAACTATAAAAGCATGCTTTAAAACACTTATAAACACATATCCAAAATGCCAAATAGAAATCCACAAACAATATAGAGACCAATTACGTGTCTCAAAACACAAACTAAACATGCTCAAGGTGTCACATAACACCAAGCAACTCTTGAGTGGAAATCCCTCCCATTGCCTCTTATTGCACTAAGATGAAAGCACATACTTTGCTTAACAAAACCACTTGGATATCCCTTGTTTGCTCATTGGCAAAGGTGCTCAATTCTCTATATTGATAAAACAAATGAGCGTAAGCACAAAGCTTAGTGAGGACCACTATAAAACCAAAACATTCATCAGGCATTTTCAAAACAAAAACATCAATCTTTGTAAACACATGCCTTCCTTTAAAACATGCACTTTTAAAACACAAGATGAAACCATATCATGCTCAATCTCAATTCAAGCTGTCAAAACCAAGGCAAACCATTCTTAACCATGTTCCACATGTATCATTAGCCACATGCATTGTTCACAATGCAAATCCACATTAAGCCACACTAGCTTAATTCACATGCATTGTTCACAATGCAAATCCACATTAAGCCTCACTTGCTTAATTCACATACATTGTTCACAATGCAAATCCACATTAAGCCTTACTTTCTTAATTCACATGCATAGATTTATCCTATACAACATCTCATCATCAAGTATCTCATGCACAATAATCCATTATGCATTCATTATAATCATGATACATGGGCAACAATAAACACATATATTGGCTTTTAACATCCCGACATAGGCTCACCCCTATCCGTTGTGATAGACTCACCTTTATCACTTTTACAAACAATATCGGATACACGGACTTGTATAGGCTCACCCCTATACTCAATGATGGGCTCACCTCCATCTTAAATGGCTACGAATGGGATTAGGCTCACCCCTAACCCATAGCGGTAGACTCACCTCTACCACCCGCAATAGGCTCACCCCTATTACGTCACGTAGCTAGACACACATATGATTTATAGATTAGAGTGCACTCACATCTTATTGGTCGACCAACGTATCCATATATTAAAAATAGATCATTCACTTACCAATATACACATAAAACCATGTTAACTCACAACTTACAATGCATGGTTAAAAATCATCTTAAATTCCAAAATCAAACATGCTTTTAAGTAGCAAAAACCATTTCACACAAGATCATACCATCTTGTATCAAACCAAACCATTTCATGGGATAAACACAAGCAAAACTATAATGCTCCGATTTTGGGTCTAGATGTTTTAGAGTTCAAATCGAACCGGTCGAGAACTATTCGAATCTTAAAGGGAGATTTAGGGAACACCTAGTTTGGGATGCTTTAAAAATATGGAAAAATACCTAAAATCCTCATTTATTATATGAATGATTATGGTGAAAAGAATTTTACAAAATAAGGTTTGGAAATACTACATTTCGGTGTAGTGACCAAATTGCAGTTTTTGCAAAATTTAAATAGTGACTGTTTTGTAAATAATTGAAACTTTAAAACTTTAAGGAGCTAATTTTACCAAAATGTTTTTAATCAGATTTCTATTTATTTTGGGTGATTTTAATAATGTTTTAATTAAAGGAAATAAAGATTGATTAAAGGAAAACTATCTTTGACTTTTCACAACTACTTTACAATGCATGGTTAAAAATCATCTCATATCCCAAAATCAAACATGCTTTTAAATAGAAAAAACCATCTCATACAAGATCATACCATCTTGTATCTAACCAAACCATTTCATGGGATAAACACAAGCAAAACTATAACGCCCTGATTTTGGGCCTAGATGTTTTAGAGTTCAAATCGGATCGGTCGAGAACGGTTCGAATCTTAAAGGGAGATTTAGGGAACACCTAGTTCGGGATGCTTTAAAAATATGGAAAAATACCTAAAAATCCTCATTTATTATATGAATGATTATGGTGAAAAGAATTTTACAAAATAAGGTTTGGAAATACTACATTTAGGTGTAGTGACCAAATTGCAGTTTTTGCAAAAGTTAAATAGTGACTGTTTTGTAAAGTATTGAAACTTTGAATCTTTAAGGAGCTAATTTTACCAAAATGTTTTTAATTAGATTTCTCTTTATTTTGGGTGATTTTAATAATGTTTTAATTAAAGGAAATAAAGATTGATTAAAGGAAATAAAGATTGATTAAAGGAAAACTATCTTTGACTTTTCATAACTACTTTACAATGCATGGTTAAAAATCATCTCACATCCCAAAATCAAACATGCTTTTAAATAGAAAAAACCATCTCATACAAGATCATACCATCTTGTATCTAACCAAACCGTTTCATGGGATAAACAAAAGATAAACTGTAACGCCCTGATTTTGGGCCTAGATGTTTTAGAGTTCAAATCGGACCGGTCGAGAATAGTTCGAATCTTAAAGGGAGATTTAGGGAACACCTAGTTCGAGATGCTTTAAAAATATGGAAAAATACCTAAAAATCCTCATTTATTATATGAATGATTATGGTGAAAAGAATTTTACAAAATAAGGTTTGGAAATACTACATTTAGGTGTAGTGACCAAATTGCAGTTTTTGCAAAAGTTAAATAGTGACTGTTTTGTAAAGTATTGAAACTTTGAGTCTTTAAGGAGCTAATTTTACCAAAATGTTTTTAATTAGATTTCTCTTTATTTTGGGTGATTTTAATAATGTTTTAATTAAAGGAATCAAAGATTGATTAAAGGAAAACTATCTTTGACTTTTCATAACTACTTTACAATGCATGGTTAAAAATCATCTCATATCCCAAAATCAAACATGCTTTTAAATAGCAAAAACCATCTCATACAAGATCATACCATCTTGTATCTAACCAAACCATTCCATGAGATAAACACAAGATAAACTGTAACGCCCTGATTTTGGGCCTAGATGTTTTAGAGTTCAAATCGGACCGGTCGAGAACGGTTCGAATCTTAAAGGGAGATTTAGGGAACACCTAGTTCGAGATGCTTTAAAAATATGGAAAAATACCTAAATATCCTCATTTATTATATGAATGATTATGCTGAAAACAATTTTACAAAATAAGGTTTTGAAACACTACATTTAGGTGTAGTTACCAAATTGCAGTTTTGCAAAAGTTAAATAGTGACTATTTTGTAAAGGATTGAAACTTTGAATCTTTAAGAAGCTAATTTACAAAAATATTTTTAATCAGATTTCCCATTATTTTGGGTGATTTTAATAATGTTTTAATTAAAGGAAATAAAGATTGATTACAGGAAAACTATCTTTGACTTTTCATAACAACTTTTGGTCAATTTTCTCTCATTTCATTTTCTCTCAATTTCTTTTCAGCAAAACACATTTCCTTAATAAATTATCCTTTGATTTTCATTCCTTTTTATGAGATTTCAATCTCCTTTTGTTTCCTAATCTTTTCCTCACCAAATCCTCTTGTTTTCACATTGGATTTTCAAGAAATCTTGCCCAAATCAAGGAGGAATCAACCATTAGAGGTAAGCTTCGTCCTTCTCCTCTAATGATCAGTTCTTTACTAAAATTCCCAAGTTATCAATCCTTTCTTAATGATTTTTGAGTTGCTTTAATGTTAGAAATAAGAAATTGTATTAAAACTCAAGGTTTTTGGAGAGATCTTGATGATTTTCGTGGTTATTGTTTTGGCTCTGTTTTGAAATTGTTTTCAAATGTATTTTCGATGGTAATTGATGTTATATATGAGGTTTTATCAAACAAATCCCAAATAGGCTTGGATCCCTAAGTTTTGTATGCTAGAATGGTGGTTTTGGGGGTGATTTTGGTGTTCTGTTATAGCTGGAGGTATAAGGACGAGTTTTGTGGTGGTTTTTGATGACGATTGATGTTTAGAAATGATTAGAAGTGATAGATCTTGGCTGGGCTTTGTTTTGGGAGAGTTTGGATATGATTTCGGTTGTTTTTGGTAGCCAAAATGAGGTTCTTGAGTAGAGCAGCGAGTTTAGGTGTGTGGCTGATGATTTCAATGCATGATGATTAATCATCTACTCTTATGTGTTATAAATAGGGGAGACGTCTTCTAACGCCTTTGGTGTTGATCTTGGAGCTTAGATAGCGTTTCGGCGAGCAAGCGACACGTAATCGGTGAGTGCGAATGGTTTTAGAAGTCCTTGAGAGACAAAGAAACAAGGTTTGGGGATTTAGGAAAGGTTTGAAACACCTTCCTAAGTCCGAAAGTAAGTATTGGCTAGATTGCTCTCATTTATGTAGTGGTTGCCCCTAAAATTCTTTTACATGCTCATGGTTTGAGATAGATAAATTCCTACTGTTTTAATGCATGATTTGTAGCATGAGATGATCCTTGAAATGATTTCATGAAATAACATGTTGCATTGGTGAGTTTTGAGATTTTGTTTTAAAGCATGGCAAATGTTATGGTTTTGAAAAGAGATGAGAAAGATTTGAGAAATGTTGCATGAAAAACAGTAGGTGAGATGATATTTTGACATAATATATTGGAATAGAAGATGATATACTTACCGAATATAATTGATCGATCCATAGGATGAGAGTGCACTATAAACTAAAAATTCGTACGTGCTCTTTGGATTTAATCCAAAAGGAGATACCGATGATGGGCATTCCATCGGGTAGGACTTGGTGAAATACCCAAGCTTTGTGGCGATGAGAGATTCTGTCATGTGAGTACGGTGATGTGAGATTCCACCGGAAATTATGTTACTAGACAAGTGACTACGGTGATGTGAGATTCCACCGGAAGAGTCTAGTGGTTGAGAATGTTGTCCGCATATCCGAGTAATAACGAGATGTGAAATGCCAATATAATATATGAAAATGCTTTTGATTCACATGTACCTATTGATGAGATGATTTATGCTATGAGAAATGCATATGAGATTTGTATATGAAATGCTTTGGTTTTCACAAGCATGTGTATGGCTTGGCCATGAGATTTGCATTGGTTAAAATGCATGAGATATAATTGAGGTGCATGTGTTTTCAATGAAGATTTGCTTTGAAATGGTTTTCAAGCATGAGATAGAAGGAGCATGTTGTTGAAAGTGGTTTTTGAGCAAGTGTTTTGAGTATGCATTATTGTGTTGGTTTTCTTTAGAGCATGCCTCACTAAGCAAATGTGCTTACGCTCTCTTTTACCAATAATGCAGATAATTGAGGTGTTTTGGGCAGCAAGAAGGTTAAGAACATCCATGGAAGTGCAAAGCTCATGTATGGTGAGGTTTTTATACACTTTAGTTTTGATATTTGGCAATGGGACTCCAAGGTTGTATTTGGGAGATGTGTTTTGAACTCCCTAAGTTGTGGCATGTTTGTGATTGTTTTTATGGGTTGTAAATGGTCATAATGGTTTGGTTTGAGGTTTGGATGCTTATATTTGTGATTTGTGGATTAAGAAGCATGCATATAGATTGAGTGATCATGTGTTTGATGCCATGCTCTAGCTTAAGGTTCTTAAATATGATCTTTAGGGTCAAATTGAGTTGCTGGTATGTTATGATGCATTTAGAAGCATGTTTGAGTGGGCTAAGAGGTGAAAAACCAGAAAATTTATACTGTCACGGTGCAGGGTGTATCAAAACAACCTTAACTGTTTCGAAACGGGGGCCTGTAATAGCCATAGCGTTTCGGAACAGTTGAAGGTGTTTCGGAATACTTTGGCTATTGGAGAGGCCTGTTTCGATACCGGTCTCGGAACACACCCGAGTACCGAAACGGTCAACACCATTTCAATACGGGCTGTTTGGTACGAAGGTTTGTGTTCCGAAATGGGCGACCATTGGATGATGATTTTAGAATTGTTTCAAGTTTCCGTGTTTTGCATTTTAGTCCAGAATGTTGTGGATGCAATTGCTTGAGCTCGGAATGTCCTTTTAATTTGAAATTTGACAGAGGAGCATGTAACATGACTAATTACATATTGGTAGGCTTAAAATCTATTAAGTCCTTATATTTTCTAAAAATCATATTTTGGTCCCTAAATATGTAATTCATGCAATTGAGTCCTTAAATGTTTTCCGATCGATGTGTCCTCCTCTCATATGATTCTTATGTAATCACCTAGTCTTAATGTGCATCTGGAAAAGATAAAAAGGAAAAAAAGGGTCGTTAGTCAAGGTTGACTTTGGTTTTCCCCGTGTAATCTTCGTAGTTCGGGTCAAGCGTCTAGGCCGGGCTAAGGGGGTTACATTTGTTGGTATCAGAGCCAGGTTATCGAATAATTGGGGCTTGGTAAGTGGTTATTGTATGTTGTTATGTATGTTTGTGACTTTTCGGTGAAAGTTTGAAGTATGAATATTGATGTATGATTCAATTGAGATGAATTTGAGATGCTATGCTATGTTTGGAGTATAGTTGGGGATCCCATTGCCATATCATTACTAATGAGAAGAATTGTTTTCAGAAATGAGCTTGAGTACTTGAATTACTTACCTTACTATGCCTAATTGATTTGTTGTATTTTTGTCAGTGCATTGTTTTATTATGGGGCCATGTAGAGAGCTTAGAATAAATACTCGATCTATGGCTGAGAATGAGAATGTAGAGAATGCTGAGGATCTACCTCCCCCTCCCCCTAGTGGACCACCTGGTGGTGGTGGAGCTGGGGTTGGTGCTGCTGGAGTTGGTGCTGGGGTTGCTGGACCCGAGGGAGGTCAGGGGCAAGCTGCTCCTGATATGATCGTGTTGATACAGGCTATTGTTGGAGCTTTCTAGGTAGCAGTAGCTGGAGCTCATGGAGCTGCACCACAGGATGGTGTTAATGTAAGATTGTCGTTGGAGCGTCTTCACAGTCTGAGAGGGACTAAATTTAGAGGTTTGACCCCGGAGGGTTCTGAGTCTTGGTAAGAGAGTACCAAGAGGATACTTGGACAGCTGAACTGCAACAATGTTCAGAAGTTGGGATGCATTGTGTCACTGTTGCATAGCGATGCATACACGTGGTGGATGACCACTATCTCTAGAATGGAGGATGTGGAGGTGACTTGGACATTCTTTTTGAATGCGTTCAAGCAGAAATATTTGGGAGTTCGCTACCTCAACGAGAAGAAGAGAGAGTTTATGTCGCTTGTGCAAGCGAGCATGTCTGTGGCTGAATATGGGATTCAGTTTGTTCGCCTTAGCCAATATGCGGCTGAGCTGATCCCTAGTGAGTGAGAAAGATGTGAATAATCCTGTTATGGGCTGGTGGCGGACATGGAAACCTATAAGCTCGCAGCTGATTATACTTATTTCGATGTCTTTGTCACTAGAGCCAAGGACATTGAGTTGAATCTTGGATTGGCAAGCCGAGAAGGAAGATCTAGCTCGGGAAAGTGAGCTACTGAACGTGACTATGGTAGGGATCGCAACAAGAGGCATAAGGATAAAAAGCCGCATTTTGATGCTAGACGCGGGGGTGGTAACCCTGGAAGAGGTCAGCAAGGACCAAATGCTTTCTTGAGGACTCCTGAGTGTAACCGGTGTGGTAGAAGACAAGCTGGTGAGTGTTGGGGTAACCTTGGGACATTCTGGAACTGTGGTAATCGAGGGCATATGAAGAAAGATTGTCCTTAGCCGTTGCGAGAGGGACATGCTCCGATAAGAGCAGCTGAGCCACATAGAGGTCGTGGGCGCGACCGTTGTAATTTTAAGCGCAGAGATGAGGGTGGAAGGAATGTGGTGCATGTGGTGGCCGTTCAACCTGAGGGTGGCAGACAGGCTCGAGTGTATGCCTATCGTGAGGGAAGGAATGACATGGACGTGATTGCAGGTACCTTTACTTTGCAATCCTTGTCATTACTTTCTTTGGTTGATTATAGATCTACACACTCGTACATTTTGCGTGAACATGCTCAAATGCTTGGTTTGCCTGTTGAGTCTTTGGATGTTGGTATGCGTGTGACTAGTTCCTTTGGTGAGACGGTTGTAACAAGAAAGTTGTATAGAAGATGCCTCTTAAAGGTGCAAGATCATGTGTTTCTTGTTGATCTTATGGAATTGCCATTCTATGGTTTTGATGTAATCCATGGCATGGATTGGCTTGTTGAGCATAGAGCCATTGTGGATTTCTAAAGCAAGCGAGTTTCGTTAAAACTAGCGGATGATTATGAGCTTGTGGTGGTGGGAGAAAATGTGAAGTTTCTAGCTAATGTGGTGTCGACGCTTGAAGCAAGCCGGATGATGCGACAAGGATGTGAGGCTTATCTAGCCTTTGTTATGAATCCTAGTTCAAAGGAGGTTCGTGTTCAGGATATAAGAACCGTGTGTGAGTTCCCTGGAGTGTTTCCAGAGGAATTACCTGGTTTGCCGCCTAGTCGAGAGGTTGAATTTGGAATTGAGTTGTGTGAGAACACAACTCCGGTGTCCATTGCTCCTTATCACATGGCACCCAAAGAGTTGAAGGAGTTGAAGACGAAACTTCAGGAGTTGCTTGACCGTGGCTTTGTTCAGCCTAGTGCACATTGGGGTGCACCAGTCTTGTTTGTTAAGAAGAAAGATGGCACGATGAGAATTTGCATCGATTACCGTCAGCTGAATAAGTTGACTGTCAAGAACAAGTATCCATTGCCTAGGATTGATGATCTTTTTGATCAGTTTCAGGGAGCGGCTGTGTTTTCAAAGATTGATTTGAGGTCAGGGTACTATTAGTTAAAGGTGAAGGAAGTGGATGTACCGAAAACAACCTTTAGAACGAGGTATGGGCATTATGAGTTCCTTGTGATGTCGTTTGGGTTGACAAATGCTCCTGTTGCTTTCATGGACATGATGAATAAGGTGTTCCATGAATTCTTGGACAAGTTCGTTGTGGTGTTCATCGATGATATCCTTGTGTACTCTCCTATTGAGGAGGAGCATGAAGGACATTTGAGGATTGTTTTGCAAGCATTGTTGGAAAATCAACTTTATGCTAAGATGATCAAATGTGAGTTTTGGCTAAAGGAAGTTGTTTTCCTTGGTCATGTGGTTTCGGCTGAAGGAATTTGAGTTGATCCCCAGAAGGTTGAGGCGGTGATGAATTGGAAGCCTCCTAAGTCCGTTCATGAAGTCTGTAGTTTCCTTGGGTTGGCAGGGTACTACCGGAGGTTTGTGGATGGATTTTCTAAGATTGATGCCCGTTTGACGAAGTTGTTGCAAAAGAATGTTAAGTATGAGTGGACGAAAGCGAGACAACAAGCTTTTGAGAAGCTAAAAGCAGCTTTGACACAAGCTCTTATCTTGGTTCAAGCTAAATTAGGGAAAGAGTTTGTGGTGTATAGTGACACATCCTATGTTTGTTTGGGGTGTGTGTTGATGCAAGAGGGTAAGGTGGTGGCTTATGCATCGCGACAGTTGAAGGTGCATGAGCGCAATTATCCTACGCATGACATTAAGCTGGTTGCAGTGGTTTTTGCTCTAAAGATCTGGAGACATTATCTCTATGGTGAGAAGTGTATTGTGTACACGGATCACAAAAGTTTGAAGTATTAGATGTCTAAGAAGGAGTTAAATATTAGGCAACGGCGATGGGTGGAGTTGCTTAAGGATTACGATCTAACGATCGAGTATCATCCGGGGAAGGCCAATGTTGTTGCCGATGCTTTGAGCAGGAAAGTGGCAGTGGAGTTAAGAGCGATATTTGCTAGCTTGAGCATATCGCGAGATGGTGGTCTTGTTGCTGAATTGCAAGTGAAACCATCTCTAACCCAGTTGATAAAGGATAAACAACTGTTGGATGATTCCTTGGTGCCACATGTTCAGGGTATTGCTGAAGGTAGGCCATCGGATTTCTATTTTAATGTTGGTGGTGTTTTATGTTTTGGGAGTCGGATAGTGGTGCCGAATGATGTTGAGTTGAGGCGCACTATTTTGATCGAAGCTCATAGTAGTCCTTTTGCTATGCACCATGGTAGTACAAAGATGTATCGTGATCTGAAGGATGAGTACTATTGGGTGGGGTTGAAGAAAGATGTTGCTGAGTATGTGAGCAAATGTATGGTTTGTCAGCTAGTTAAGGCTGAACATCAGTTTCTTTCAGGGTTGTTGCAGCCGTTAATGATTCCTGAGTGGAAATGGGAGAGAATCACCATGGACTTTATGTCTGGTTTGCCTTTATCACCGTCAAAGAAGAATTATGTTTGGGTGATTGTGGATCGCCTTACGAAGTGTGCACATTTCTTGCCTGTGCATACTACGTACACCTTGGATAAGCTTGCGGAGTTGTACATTGCTGAGATTGTACGTTTGCATGGTGTACCAAAATCTAGTGTCGGATAGAAATCCGAGGTTCACCGCAAGGTTTTGGGAGTGTTTGCATCAAGCATTGGGTACACGACTGAATTTTAGTACTTCTTATCATTCGCAAATGGATGGACAGTCGGAGCGTGTTATCCAGGTTCTTGAGGATATGTTGAGGTGTTGTGTCATTGAATTTCAAGGCTCTTGGGAGAAGCACTTGCCTTTGGTGGAGTTTGCTTATAATAACAGTAAACAGGCGAGTATTCAAATGGAACCTTATGAAGCTTTGTATGTGAGGAAGTGCAGAACTCCTCTTTGTTGGGCTGAAACAGGACATACGTTGGTCTCGATGTTGACTTTGTTGAAAATAACCACCGAGAAGGTGAAGCTCATTTGTGAGCGGTTGAAGGCAACATCGGATCGACAAAAGTCTTACGTGGATTTGAAGCGTAAGGAGATAGAATTTGCGGTGGGTGACTGTGTGTTTTTGAAAGTTTCACCTTGGAAGAAGGTGATGAGATTTGGCCGGAAGGGCAAGTTGAGCCCAAGGTACATTGGATCATACGAGGTGATAGAAAGTGCAGGTTCTGTTGCTTATAAGCTGAGACTACCTCAAGAGTTAGAAAAGACACATAAAATGTTTCATGTATCCATGCTTCGAAGGTATAGATCGGATCATTCGCATGTTATACATGTGGAGGAAGTTGAGTTGTATCCGAATTTGACATATGATGAGGAACCTGTTGAGATTCTGGATTCGGACAGTAAGGTTCTCCGTGGTAAGACCATTGAGCTGGTCAAGGTGTTGTGGAGATATCGTGGTGTTGAGGAAGCCACGTGGGAAAGGAAGACATGAAGAAGCAATTTCCTTACCTTTTTCCTCCAGGTGAACTTCGAGGACGAAATTTCTTAAAAGGGGGAGAGTTGTAATGCCCCGATTTTGGGCCTAGATGTTTTAGAGTTCAAATCGGACTGGTTGAGAACGGTTCGAATCTTAAAGGGAGATTTAGAGAACACCTAGTTCGGGATGCTTTAAAAATATGGAAAATGCCTAAAAATTCTCATTAATTATTTGAATGATTATGGTGAAAACAATTTTACAAAATAAGGTTTGGAAATACTACATTTCGGTGTAGTGACCAAATCGCAGTTTTTGCAAAAGTAAAATAGTGATTGTTTTGTAAAGGATTGAAATATTGAATCTTTAAGGAGCTAATTTTACCAAAATATTTTTAATCAGATTTCTCCTTATTTTGGGTGATTTTAATAATGTTTTAATTAAAGAAAATAAAGATTGATTAAAGGAAAATTATCTTTGACTTTTTATAACAACTTTACGTCAATTTTCTCTCAATTTCTTTTCAGCCAAACACATTTCCTTCATCAATTAGCCTTTAATTTTCATTCCTTTTGATGAGATTTTAATATTCTTTTGTTTCCTAATCTTTTCCTCACCAAATCCTCTTGTTTTCACATTGAATTTTCAAGAAAACTTGCCCAAATCAAGGAGGAATCGGCCATTAGAGGTAAGCTTCGTCCTTCTCCTCTAATGATCAGTTCTTTATTGAAATTATCAAGTTATCAATCCTTTGTTAATGATTTTTGAGTTGCTTTAATGTTAGAAACAAGAAATTGTATTAAAACTCATGGTTTTTGGAGAGATCTTGATGATTTTTGTGGTTGTTGGTTAGGCTATGTTTTGAGGTTGTTTTCTAATGTATTTTAGATGGTAATTGATGTTATAAATGAGGTTTTATCAAACAAATCCCGAATAGGCTTGGATTCCTAAGTTTTGTATGCTAGAATGGTGATTTTTGGGGTGGTTTTGGTGTTCTATTATAGCTAGAGGTATAAGGACGAGTTTGTGGTGGTTTTTTATGATGATTGATGTTTAGAAATGATTAGAAGTGATAGATCTTGGCTGGGCTTTGTTTTGGGAGAATTTGGAGATGATTTTGGATGTTTTTGGTAGCCGAAATGAGGTTCTTGAGTAGAGCAGCGAGTTTAGGTGTGTGGCATGAGATGATTCTTGAAATGATTTCATGAAATAACATGTTGCATTGGTGAGTTTTGAGTTTTTGTTTTAAAGCATGGCAAATGTTATGGTTTTGAAATGAGATGAGAAATATTTGAGAAATGTTGCATGAAAAACAGTAGGTAAGATGATATTTTGACATAATATATTGGCATAGAAGATGAGATACTTATCGGATATAATTGATCGATCAATAGGATGAGAGTGCATTATAAACTAAAAATTCGTGCGTGCTCTTTGGATTTAATCTAAAGGGAGAGACTGATGATGAGCATTCCATCGGGTAGGACTTGGTGAAATACCCAAGCTTTGTGGCGATGAGAGATTCTGCCATGTGAGTACGGTGATGTGAGATTCCACCGGAAGAGTCTAGTGGTTGAGAAAGTTGTCCGCATATCCGAGTAATTATGAGATATGAAATGCCAATATAATATATGAAAATGCTTTTGATTCACATGTACCTATTGATGGGATGATTTATGCTATGATAAATGCATATAAGATTTTCATATGAAATGTTTTGGTTTTCACAAGCATGTGTATGGCTTGGCCATGAGATTTGCATTGGTTAAAATCCATGAGATAGAATTGAGGTACATGTGTTTTCAATGATGATTTGCTTTGAAATGGTTTTCAAGCATGAGATAGAATGAGCCTGTCGTTGAAAGTGGTTTTTGAGCAAGTGTTTTGAGTATGCATTATTGTGTTGGTTTTCTTTAGAGTATGCCTCACTAAGGAAATGTGCTTATGCTCTCTTTTACCAATAATGCAGATAATTTAGGTGTTTTGGGCAGCAAGAAGGTTAAGAACATCCAAGGAAGTGCAAAGCTCATGTATGGTGATGTTTTTTTACACTTTAGTTTTGATATTTGGCAATGGGACTCCAAGGTTGTATTTGAGAGATGTGTTTTGAACTCCCTAAGTTGTGGCATGTTTGTGATTGTTTTTATGGGTTGTAAATGGTCATAATGGTTTGGTTTGAGGTTTGGATGCTTATATTTGTGATTTGTGGATTAAGAAGCATGCATATAGATTGAGTGATCATGTGTTTGATGCCATGCTCTAGCTTAAGGTTCTTAAATATGATCTTTAGGGTCAAATTGAGTTGCTGGTATGTTATGATGCATTTAGAAGCATGTTTGAGTGGGCTAAGAGGTGAAAAACCAAAAATTTCTGCTGTCACAGTGCAGGGTGTATCGAAACACCCTTAACTGTTTCAAAACGGGGGCTTGTAATGGCCATAGCGTTTCGAAATGGTTGAAGGTGTTTCAGAACACTTTGGCTACTGGAGAGGCTTGTTTCGATACCGATCTTGAAACGCACCCAGTACCGAAACGGTCAACATCGTTCCGATATGGGCTATTCGGTATGAAGGTTTGTGTTCCGAAACGGGCGACCGTTGTATGATGATTTTAGAATTGTTTCAAGTTTTTTTGTTTTGCATTTTAGTCCTGAATGTTGTGGATGCAATTGCTTGAGCTCGGAATGTCCTTTTAAGTTGAAATTTGACAGAGGAGCATGTAACATGACTAATTACTTATTGGTAGGCTTAAAATCTATTAAGTCCTTATATTTTCTAACAATCACATTTTGGTCTCTAAATATGTAATTCATGCAATTGAGTCCTTAAATGTTTTCCGATTGTTGTGCTCTCCACTCACCGATACGTGAAACTCGCTTGCCGACGCGAATATCACTCGTCCGAAGCTTCCAAAATCGCTTCGCTAGCTCCCAGATCAATATCGCCCTACTTTTAGAGCATCAAAAATAGAGATCCAATGCATTAAAATACATTCTAACTCCAGCAACTAAACAAAAACTCGTTACCCAGGAACACAACATCAATTTACCCATTCGAAACAACCGAAAACTCATTTGATTGCTTCCTAAACCAAGCCCAGCCAATAATCAACACTTCCAATCATTAATATTCATCAAATAAGATTTAAAAACAACCTAAACCCTTCCTTATACCTCCAACAATCATACAACCATCAAAACACTTCAAAAACTCAACTAAAACCATCATAAAACTCAAGGATCTCAAGGATTTCAGGATCTATATCATTAAAACTCTTTTTCAACATCATAAACATCTCAAAACTCAATTATAATCCATATAAAACAGAGCTCATCAACAACACTCCGAAAATCAAGAATTAAACCTTAGTTTTGCAAGATTTTGATCTTAAATCAAAATTATAATCAAAACTCAGTTAAAAAAAGAATTGAGAGTCAATAATCTTGGGAATTTCAGTAAAGAACCTTGATTAGAGGTTGAGAACGAGATATACCCCCAATCCTTGCTTTCCTTAATGTTTGACAACTTTTTGCTTAACAAGTCTTGAAGAAATTAAAGAAAATTCTTTGAAATGGATAAGATAACAAAGAGAGAGTGTTTGGGAGAAAAGAAATATGGAGAAAAGATTTTAGAAATGTGTTTTGCTGAAAATGAGAAAAGTTATGTACGTAAATGAAACCTTCCAAATTAAAATTTTTATTTAATAAATAAATAAAATCCATTTTAAAACAATTATCTAAAAATCATTTAAATCACATGTCAAATTAAGGAAAGATTTAATTTCACAAAAGCTCCCTAAAGATTCTATGATTTTGACTCTCTTTTTGAAAATTGCATTTTCCACAGTTTCAAAACTTTAAATTTTGGTCATTGCCCAAAATGTACCACTTCCAAAACTCATTTTGTAAAATTGATTTGACCAACCTCTTAAACATAATTTTAGAGGATTTTAGCAATTTTTGTCATATTTGTATTCTATCCCGAACCTTGATTTCCCTAAACCACCAAATACGATTCTAACCGTTTCCAACCGATTCACTTAACTCGGTTCAATTTCTAAAACAACTAGGCCCAAAATCGGGGCGTTATAACTCTCCCACACTTAGGAAATTTGGTCCCCGAAATTTTTCCTGAAGGAAAAAATGCGGAAACTGCTTCAACATGCCTACTTTGCTTTCCCACGTGGCCTCCTCAACTCCTCGGTGTCGCCCCAACACCTTCACAAGCTCTATCATTTTGCCACTGGGAACTTTTCTATTTGAGCCAGGGATCTTCACCGATCCCTCATCGTCGGACAAATTCAGGTTTAGCTCTATCTCCTCGATAGGCATAACATGCAAAGGATCCGATCTGTACCTCCACAACATCGAAACATGAAACACATCATGAATCTTGTCTAACTCAGGAGACAACATCAACCGATAAGCCTCAGGACCAACCCGCTCCACAACCTCATAAGGTCCAATAACCCTCAAGCTAAGCATACCCTTACGCCCAAATCTCATCACCTTCTTCCAAGGCAATACTTTCAAAAGCACACGTTCGCCAACCCTAAACTCTATCTCCTTACACTTCAAATCCGTGTAAGACTTTTCCATTTGTATGCTTGCCTGTTAACTAATGTTACAAGCAAATCAACCAAATGTAAATACTTTGCCCAAGAACCTTGGAAATCTATAACGCAACATCTCAACATGTCCTCAAGCACATGGATAACACGCTCCTACTGCCCATCCATATGAGGATGATAAGAAGTACTGAAACTCAATCGTGTACCCCAAGCTTGACGCAATCATTCCCAAAACCTCGATGTGAACCTCGAATCTCTATCCGACACTATAGACCTTGACACTCCGTGCAAATGTTCAATATCAACAATAAACAACTCAGTAAACTTATCCAACGTATACATAGTATGCACTGCCAAGAAGTGTGCATACTTCGCAAGATGGTCAACAATCACCCAAACAAAATTCCTCTTTGACAGTATCGAAGGCAATCCAGACACGAAATCCAAGATAATCCTCTCGCACTTCCATTCTGGAATTTTCAACAGTTGTAACAACTCGGAAGGAACTTGTGTTCAGCCTTCACTTACTGACAAACCATGCATTTGCCCGCAAACTATGCAACATTCTGCCTCGATCCCACTCAACAGTACTCATCCTTCAACCACGATACATCTTCGTATTACCAAGGTGCATAGCAAAAAGATTACTATGAGCTCCAGTCAGAAAAGTGCACCTCAACTTAACATTATTCGATAGAACTATTCAATTCCCAAAACACGAAACACCATCATCATTGAAACCAAAATCTTAAGGCTTTCCATCCCCGATATCTTGAACATGCGATACAAGATGTAACCTCCTTAACCCGGCCTAAACGGTTGGCCCGAATTAAGAAAGTCACACGGGGAAAACCAAAGTCAACCCGAAAGTCAACCTTGATTAACGACCCTTTTTTTTCTTTTTAATCTTGTCTAGATGCATATTAACCCTAGACATGATCATACAAACATCATACACAAAGATCATAAACATCAGAGATCAAACAGGGCCCCAATTGAACAATTTACAACTTTAGGGACCAAAATGTAAATTCTAATAATTAGGAGGACTTAATCCAAATTGAAGTTACCAACTTAAAATTAATCAGGTTTCATGCTTCCCTGTACAATTTCAACTTAAAAGGACTTCCCAAACTCATACAATTGCACAGACAAGATTCAGGACCAAAATGCAAACAATTCAAAACATATAATTGCCAATGTCAGCCCCCAACGGTCACCCGTTCCGAAACGGGCAGAGCCCGTTTCGAAACGCGGGCCGTTCCGCAACGCATACCGAAATACGGGCTGGCAGTAGCCTTTCCGTTTCGGAACGGTCCCTTCCGTTTCGGACGCCTGGGCTGGTTTAAGGCACCCGTTCCGAAACGGTAGGTACTGTTCCGAAACACCCTGCATAGATTGCCCCAAAATGCATACTTAAACATGCAATTAAACATCCAATCATGCTCCAATTGCCACCAAACTTTACCAACATGCAATTCAACATATATGAGACATACTTGCATCAACAAATCATCAAAACATCAACATATGTGAAAAGCCCCAAATCTATAGGCATGCTTCCTACACAAGCAAACCATTCAAGCATAAACTTCCAATTCAAGCATGTAAAGAGCAAACACAAAAACCAGCATTCTCAACAATATTCAACATACTTAGGGAGTTCAAAACCTCTCCCAAAACATACACATAGGTCCCCCATTGCCAAATTACCAAAAGCTAAAATGTACTTAAGAAAACCTTCTATACTTTGAGCTTTACTTCCACTTGATTACTTGCCCTCCTTGCTGCCCTCAAGTACTTTAATGTTCTGCATTATTGATTTAAGAAAACGAAGAGAGCGTAAGAAAAAGCTTAGTGAGGAATGCTCAATAAAACCATTCAATAATGCATTTATAAAACACTTTATAAATCATGCTTCAAATCATCATTTACACATGCTCAAAAGCATACTTAAACAAGCATCTCATGCTTCATATCATAACATGTCATATTGGCCACAAGTGATAAGTTCCATTTCTTTAAAAACAAGTTCATCAACTTTCACCCCAAGGACTTTTAAACACCTTGGCCCAAAGGACTTTTAAACACCTTGGCCCATGGACTTTTAACCACCATGGAAAGGACCACACAAGGACTTTTAACCACCTTTGTGTCCGTATCAAGTTTCACCCCAAGGACTTTTAATCACCTTGGCCCCAAGGACTTTTAAACACCTTGGCCCATGGACTTTTAACCACCATGGAAAGGACCACACAAGGACTTTTAACCACCTTTGTGTCCGTATCAAGAATCATCCAAGGACTTTTAACCACCTTGATGTTCTTAAGTAAACAAGGCTCACTCAAGGACTTTTAACCACCTTAGTGACCTTAACCTTTTCAAAACATCACTTGCCAATATACATCATTATCATCAATTTATCCACTGTTTTAAAGCATTAAACCAAGCCATATTCATCATGCATTTAAAAGCATCAAACCACATTTAATCAATGTTCAAAAACAAGGAACTCTTACCTTGAGCTTCCTTCAACATATGGCTTACAAAAACAGCATTTACCATGCTAAATCATGCTTTCAAAACAGAATTTAAACCATGCAATAAACCACATTGCACAACAATCAAAACATGGCCACCACTAGAGAGTATTTCCGAAAACTTACACTTGAGCTTAGAAAAGTTGTTTAGACTTAAACTAAGCTCCCAAGACATTGGTTTCAAAGCCGAAAACCCAATTTCACTCACCGATTCCACTTCGCCTCTTGCCGAAGCACCAATTCAAGCCTCCGGATCACCAACTCTTGGATCCAAAGATGACTCCCCTGTTTTAAACACATCAAAGCAGAGGATTAATGCATCATCATGCATTAATAGCTTCAATGAAAGCACCTAAACTCGCTGCTCTCATCCACACTCCATTTTCGGCCACCAAACACAACCGAAAATGCATCCAAACCACTTCTCAACAAAGCCCAGCCATAAACCATCAAAACCAAACATCTTTTAACATCATTTAACACCTAAAAAGAACCTACTAACATCCTTATACCTCCAGCAACACCAGATCCACAAGATCACCTAAAAAACAATCAAGAATCACAAGCTAAACTTAGGAAACTCAACCTATCCGGGATTGCATCAATCAAAACTCAATTCCTTAACAATTTAGTGTTCAAATAACATCAAAAACACATCTTAAATCACAGATTTAACAGATCAAACGAAAATCATCAAAAATCACCAAATCTTGCATTATAAGCCAAGATCCAGTTCACAACTTAAAAGCCTTTAATAAAACATCAATTAAGGATTGAAAACTTAGGAATTTCAGTAAAGAACTGATAGTTTAGAGGAGAAGGACGTTCTTACCTCCAAACTTGAGTTTCTCCTCTTTTTAGAATCAAAAACCTTGATGAATCAAGTAGCAAATGATGAGGTTTTGTAGATATGATGATTAGGAATCAAAAGAGAGTTGAAAGGATAGATTTAGGTGACAAAATCAGAAGAAATTCCCTGGAGAGAAAGTGTTTGGGTTGAGAGAAAATGAGAGAAAAGAAAATTGGAAGTTAGTTATCAAAATGGCCAAAATGGCTTTCCCTCCTCTTTTGATATGTTTTAAAATCAGAATATATCTTAAAATATCTTAGAAAAATCTGGAGAAACTACTTTTGGAATAATAGCTCCTTAAAGATTCAAAGTTTCAACCCTTTATAAAACAGTCACAAAACTTTCAAAAATTACATTTTGGTCACTATCCAAAATGTCACCCTTCCAAAACTCATTTTGTAAAATTGATTTCACAGTTCACTTATATATATTAAAAGATGATTTTAGAACATTTTTCCATATTTTTAATGCAACCCGAACTAGGCTTTCCTAATTTCACCCTTTTAGATTCAACCAGCACTTTGACCAAACCGGTCAACGCTCAAAACTACCAAGCCCAAAACCGGGGCGTTACAACTCTCCCCCCTTAAGAAATTTCGTCCTCGAAATTTACCTGAAGGAAAGAGATAAGGAAACTGCTTCAGCATGTCTTCCTTCCGCTCCCACGTGGCTTCCTCAACACCTCGATGCTTCCACAACACCTTCACCAACTCAATGGTCTTGCCACGAAGAACCTTACTATCCGAATCCAGAACCTTCACCGGTCCCTCATCATAGGTCAAATCCGGATTCAATTCCACTTCCTCCACAGGCATCACATGCGAAGGATCAGATCTATACCTCCGGAGCATAGAAACATGGAACACATCATGAATCTTCTCCAACTCTTGAGGTAGCCTCAACCGATACGCAACAGGACCCACACGCTCAACCACCTCGTATGGTCCAATGTACCTAGGGCTCAACTTACCCTTCCGGCCAAACCTCATCACCTTCTTCCAAGGCGAAACCTTCAAGAACACACGGTCACCCACATCATACTCTATCTCCTTACGCTTCAAATCCGCGTAAGACTTTTTCCGATCAGAAGCAGCCTTCAACCGCTCACAAATGAGCTTCACCTTCTCGGTGGTCCCTTTTAACAAAGCCTGCATCGAAACCAACTTTTGACCAGTTTCAGCCCAACAAAGAGGAGTCCTACACTTCCTCCCGTACAAAGCCTCATAAGGTGCCATTTGAATACTCGCCTGATAACTATTGTTATAAGCGAACTCAACCAAAGGCAGATGCTTCTCCCAAGAACCTTGGAACTCAATCGCGCAACACCTCAACATATCCTCCAAAATCTGGATAACTCGCTCAGACTGACCATCCGACTGAGGATGATAGGATGTACTGAAATTCAACCTTGTTCCCAGAGCTTGATGCAAACACTGCCAGAAACGCGATGTGAACCTCGGATCCCTATCCGACACAATCGACTTAGGCACACCATGCAGCCGTACAATCTCAGCAATGTACAGCTCCGCAAGCTTATCCAAAGAAAACGTGGTATGCACAGGCAAGAAATGCGCACACTTCGTCAGGCGATCCACAATCACCCAAACCGAATTCTTCTTCGACGGAGACAAAGGTAAACCAGATACAAAATCCATGGTAACCCTTTCCCACTTCCATTCAGGGATTTTCAACGGTTGCAACAACCCTGAAGGAACCTGATGTTCAGCCTTAACTCGCTGACACACCATACACTTGCTCACAAACTCCGCCACATCCTTTTTCAAACCCACCCAATAGTACTCATCACGAAGATCACGATACATCTTAGTACTACCAGGGTGCATAGCAAAAGGACTACTATGGCCTTCAGTCAGAATAGCATGCCTCAACTCCGCATCACTGGGCACTACTATTCGACTCCCAAAACACAACACACCATCATCATTAAAGCAGAAATCCGAAGGTCTACCCTCCACGATATCCTGAACATGAGACACCAAGGAATCATCCAGCAACTGCTTTTCCTTGATCAACTGAACCATTGATGGCTTCACTTGCAACTCAGCCACAAGGCCACCATCACGCGAAATGCTCAAACTGGCAAACATAGCCCTCAACTCAACAGCTACTTTCCTACTCAAGGCATCCGCAACAACATTAGCCTTTCCAGGATGGTACTCAATCGTCAGATCATAATCCTTGAGCAACTCCAACCAGCGACGTTGCCTAAGATTCAACTCCTTCTGGGACATCAGATACCTCAAACTCTTGTGATCCGTGTACACAGTACATTTCTCACCATACAGATAATGTCTCTAGATCTTCAGAGCAAAAACCACTGCAGCCAGCTCAATATCATGCGTAGGGTAATTGCGCTCATGCACTTTCAACTGCCGCGATGCATAAGCAACCACCTTGCCCTCTTGCATCAGCACACATCCCAAACCAACATAGGATGCATCACTGTAAACCACAAACTCTTTCCCTGATTCAGGCTGAATCAAGATAGGAGCTTGCGTCAAAGCCGCCTTCAGCTTCTCAAAAGCTTGTTGTCTCGCTTCCGTCCACTCATACTTAACATCCTTTTGCAACAGCTTTGTCAAAGGAGCATCAATCTTAGAAAAACCATCCACAAACCTCCGGTAGTATCCTGCCAAACCAAGGAAACTACGGACCTCATGAACAGACTTAGGAACCTTCCAGTTCATCACCGCCTCAATCTTCTGAGGATCAAAACGAATCCCCTCAGCTGAGACCACATACCCAAGAAACACCACCTCCTTAAGCCAGAACTCACACTTGCTCAGCTTAGCATAAAGCTGATTCTCCAACAAAGCTTGCAAAACAGTCCTCAAATGCTCTTCATGCTCCTCCTCAGTACGCGAGTACACGAGGATATCATCAATGAACACCACAACGAACTTATCCAGGTATTCATGAAACACACGATTCATCATGTCCATGAAAGCAGCAGGAGCATTTGTCAAACCAAACGGCATCACAAGGAACTCATAATGCCCATACCTTGTCCTGAAAGCTGTCTTAGGCACATCCACATCCTTCACCTTCAACTGATAATACCTTGACCTCAAGTCAATCTTAGAGAACACAACAGCTCCCCGAAATTGATCAAAGAGATCATCAATCCTCGGCAAAGGATACCGATTCTTGATAGTCAACTTGTTCAGCTGACGGTAATCAATGCACATCCTCATAGTGCCATCCTTCTTATTTACAAACAAGACCGGTGCTCCCCAAGGTGACACACTCGGCCGGATGAAACCACGGTCAAGCAACTCTTGCAACTGCGTCTTCAGCTCTTTCAGCTCCTTAGGTGCCATTCTATAGGGAGTAATGGACACAGGAGTTGTATTCTCATACAGCTCAATTCCAAACTCCACCTCGCGATTAGGAGGTAAACCAGGCAACTCCTCAGGAAACACTCCAGGAAACTCCTTCACAACCCTGATATCTTGCACCCTCAACTCCTTAAAGCTAGGATTCATCACAAAAGCTAGATAAGCTTCGCAACCTTGCCTCAGCATCCTGCTCGCCTCCAAAGAAGATACCACATTGGTAAGAAACTTCACATTCTCACCAACCACAACAACATCATAATCATCCGCAAGTTTCAACGAAACTCTCTTATTTTCACAATCCACAACAGCACGATGCTCAGCAAGCCAATCCATACCAAGGATCACATCAAAACCATAGAAAGGCAGCTCCATAAGATCAACATGAAAAACATGTTCTTGAACAACCAAAGGACACCTTCTATACAACTTTCGAGTCACAACAGTCTCACCAAAAGAACTAGTGACACGAACACCAACATCCAAAGACTCAACAGGCAAACCAAGCAATTCAGCATGCTCACGCAAAATATATGAATGCGTAGATCCATAATCTATCAAAGAAAGTAATGACAAGGACTGCAAAGTAAAGGTACCTGCAATCACATCTGCATCATTCCTTCCCTCACGTTGAGCATACACCCTCGCTTGACCACCACCTTCAGGCTGAATAGCCACAACATGGGCCACTCCTCGGCCACCTTCCTCCCTTCTCTGGAAATTACCACGGCCGCGCCCACGACCTCTCTGCGGTGCAGCAACAACAGGAGCACGCACTTGGCCACCAGCCAACATAGGACAATCTCGCCTCAAGTGGTCTGCGGATCCACAATTCCAGCACCCATTACCCGCTGCCGCAACAGGAGCTTGCACCTCTCTCACAGCTCGAGGACAGTCACGCTTCATGTGACCACGTGAACCACAGATCCAGCAAGAACTCGGATCAGCTCTAACATTGCCTCCTCTAGCAGGTGCACCACCACCTCTCTTAGCTGAGGACTGATACTTCTGATCACGTCCCCTCTTGTTCCGTCCACCTCCGGAACTAAACTCAGCAGCTCTCTTACCATAACTAGCTCCAGCACCTCTAACAGATAAACCCAAGTTCATCTCAATGTCCTTGGCTCGGCCCACCAACACATCAAAATCATCATACTCGGTGGCCAGCACATACATCTTCACGTCCGTCACTAAGCCATAACGGAACCTCTCGCACCTCGCCCGCTCATCAGGTACCAACTCAGGTGCATATTGACTGAGTCGCACAAACTGCACTTCATACTCAGCCACACTCATGCTCCCTTGGGTAAGAGACATGAATTCACGCTTCTTCTCATCAAGATATCTCACATCAAGATATCTCCTCTTGAACACATTCTGGAAGAATGTCCAAGTAACATAAGCTTCAACCATCCCAGCTATGGTGGTCGTCCACCACGTATACGCATCGTCCTGCAGCAAGGACACAACACAACCCAACTTTTGCACATCCGTGCAGCTCATCTGACCCAAGATTCGCTTGGTACTCTCAAACCAAGCCTCAGAACTCTCACCAGACATACCCCTGAACTCAGTCCCACCAAGACTGCGTAAGCGTTCCAAAGGTAGTCTAACTCCAGCATCTCCCTGATGCCCAGCTCCTTGAGCTCCAGCCACTGCTGCTTGAAAAGCACCCGCAATAGCTTGTACCAACATCGTCATATCGGGCATAGCTTGCCCCTGACCAACCTCAGGTCCAGCAGCTCCAGCACCAGCTGCAGCTTCAGCTCTTTCTCTCTCTGCACCACCACCACCAGGTGGAGGAGGAGGTCACACCGCACTACCCGTGTTTTCCTCATTCTCATTCTCATTAGGAGCCGTAGCTCGCACATTACCTCGTAACTCTCTACGTGGTGCCATACTTTTACCATGCAATCACAATGCAAATAAAACGAAGTCAGGCCCAGCAAGGTAAGCAATCCAAGTATTCAAGCTCAATTTCATTCAAAATCAACATCATTTCATTAGCTTCGATTTGGCAATGGGTACCCACAACATGCTACATCACAGCATACAACTCAATTGCACCAAAATAACAAACCACTGATCATGCTTTCAATCAACAAGCATACAAGGCATACATACTTCAACCATGCACACATTCATTCCCAATTACTCGAGAACTCAGCTCTGATACCACCAAATGTAACCCCCTTAACCCGGCCTAGACGGTTGGCCCGAATTAAGAAAGTCACACGGGGAAAACCAAAGTCAACCCGAAAGTCAACCTTGATTAACGACCTTTTTTTTCTTTTTAATCTTGTCTAGATGCATATTAACCCTAGATATGATCATACAAACATCATACACAAAGATCATAAACATCAGAGATCAAACAGGGGCCCAATTGAACAATTTACAACTTTAGGGACCAAAATGTAAATTCTGATAATTAGGAGGACTTAACCCAAATTGAAGTTACCAACTTAAAATTAATCAGGTTTCATGCTTCCCTGTACAATTTCAGCTTAAAAGGACTTCCCAAACTCATACAATTGCACAGACAAGATTCAGGACCAAAATGCAAACAATTCAAAACATATAACTGCCAATGTCATCCCCCAACGGTCACCCGTTCCGAAACAGGCAGAGCCCGTTTCGAAACGCGGGCCGTTCCGCAACGCGTACCGAAACACGGGCTGGCAGTAGCCTTTCCGTTTCGGAACGGTCCCTTCCGTTTCGATCGCCTAGGCTGGTTTAAGGCACCCGTTCCGAAAACGGTAGGTACTGTTCCGAAACACCTTGCATAGATTACCCCAAAATGCATACTTAAACATGCAATTAAACATCCAATCATGCTCCAATTGCCACCAAACTTTACCAACATGCAATTCAACATATATGAGACATACTTGCATCAACAAATCATCAAAACATCAACATATGTGAAAAGCCCCAAATCTATAGGCATGCTTCCTACACAAGCAAACCATTCAAGCATAAACTTCCAATTCAAGCATGTAAAGAGCAAACACAAAAACCAGCATTCTCAACAATATTCAACATACTTAGGGAGTTCAAAACCTCTCCCAAAACATACACATAGGTCCCCCATTGCCAAATTACCAAAAGCTAAAATGTACTTAAGAAAACCTTCTATACTTTGAGCTTTACTTCCACTTGATTACTTGCCCTCCTTGCTGCCCTCAAGTACTTTAATGTTCTGCATTATTGATTTAAGAAAACGAAGAGAGCGTAAGCAAAAGCTTAGTGAGGAATGCTCAATAAAACCATTCAATAATGCATTTATAAAACACTTTATAAATCATGCTTCAAATCATCATTTACACATGCTCAAAAGCATACTTAAACAAGCATCTCATGCTTCATATCATAACATGTCATATTGGCCACAAGTGATAAGTTCCATTTCTTTAAAAACAAGTTCATCAACTTTCACCCCAAGGACTTTTAAACACCTTGGCCCCAAGGACTTTTAAACACCTTGGCCCATGGACTTTTAACCACCATGGAAAGGACCACACAAGGACTTTTAACCACCTTTGTGTCCGTATCAAGTTTCACCCCAAGGACTTTTAATCACCTTGGCCCCAAGGACTTTTAAACACCTTGGCCCATGGACTTTTAACCACCATGGAAAGGACCACACAAGGACTTTTAACCACCTTTGTGTCCGTATCAAGAATCATCCAAGGACTTTTAACCACCTTGATGTTCTTAAGTAAACAAGGCTCACTCAAGGACTTTTAACCACCTTAGTGACCTTAACCTTTTCAAAACATCACTTGCCAATATACATCATTATCATCAATTTATCCACTGTTTTAAAGCATTAAACCAAGCCATATTCATCATGCATTTAAAAGCATCAAACCACATTTAATCAATGTTCAAAAACAAGGAACTCTTACCTTGAGCTTCCTTCAACATATGGCTTACAAAAACAGCATTTACCATGCTAAATCATGCTTTCAAAACAGAATTTAAACCATGCAATAAACCACATTGCACAACAATCAAAACATGGCCACCACTAGAGAGTATTTCCGAAAACTTACACTTGAGCTTAGCAAAGTTTTTTAGACTTAAACTAAGCTCCCAAGACATTGGTTTCAAAGCCGAAAACCCAATTTCACTCACCGATTCCACTTCGCCTCTTGCCGAAGCACCAATTCAAGCCTCCGGATCACCAACTCTTGGATCCAAAGATGACTCCCCTGTTTTAAACACATCAAAGCAGAGGATTAATGCATCATCATGCATTAATAGCTTCAATGAAAGCACCTAAACTCGCTGCTCTCATCCACACTCCATTTTCGGCCACCAAACACAACCGAAAATGCATCCAAACCACTTCTCAACAAAGCCCAGCCATAAACCATCAAAACCAAACATCTTTTAACATCATTTAACACCTAAAAAGAACCTACTAACATCCTTATACCTCCAGCAACACCAGATCCACAAGATCACCTAAAAAACAATCAAGAATCACAAGCTAAACTTAGGAAACTCAACCTATCCGGGATTGCATCAATCAAAACTCAATTCCTTAACAATTTAGTGTTCAAATAACATCAAAAACACATCTTAAATCGCAGATTTAACAGATCAAACGAAAATCATCAAAAATCACCAAATCTTGCATTATAAGCCAAGATCCACTTCACAACTTAAAAGCCTTTAATAAAACATCAATTAAGGATTGAAAACTTAGGAATTTTAGTAAAGAACTGATAGTTTAGAGGAGAAGGACGTTCTTACCTCCAAACTTGAGTTTCTCCTCTTTTTAGAATCAAAAACCTTGATGAATCAAGTAGCAAATGATGAGGTTTTGTAGATATGATGATTAGGAATCAAAAGAGAGTTGAAAGGATAGATTTAGGTGACAAAATCAGAAGAAATTCTCTGGAGAGAAAGTGTTTGGGTTGAGAGAAAATGAGAGAAAAGAAAATTGGAAGTTAGTTATCAAAATGGCCAAAATGGCTTTCCCTCCTCTTTTGATATGTTTTAAAATCAGAATATATCTTAAAATATCTTAGAAAAATCTGGAGAAACTACTTTTGGAATAATAGCTTCTTAAAGATTCAAAGTTTCAACCCTTTATAAAACAGTCACAAAACTTTCAAAAATTACATTTTGGTCACTAGCCAAAATGTCACCCTTCCAAAACTCATTTTGTAAAATTGATTTCACAGTTCACTTATATATATTAAAAGATGATTTTAGAATATTTTTCCATATTTTTAATGCAACCCGAACTAGGCTTTCCTAATTTCACCCTTTTAGATTCAACTAGCACTTTGACCAAACCGGTCAACGCTCAAAACTACCAAGCCCAAAACTGGGGCGTTACACAAGAGAATCAGCAAGCTTCTGCTTAACCTTTATCAACTGAAGCAAGGAAGGTTTCACTTGAAACTCAGCGATAAGCCCGCCTTTATGCGATATGCTCGACAGAACAAACATCATCCTCAACTCCACGGCCACCTTCATGCTCAACGCAGCGGCCAGAACATTGGCTTTCTCAGGGTGATACTCAATTATCAGATCATAATCCTTAAGCAACTCCAACCGTCTTCGTTGTCTAAGATTCAACTCATTTTGAGACATTAGATACTTTAAACTCTTGTGATCTGTGTACACCACACACTTCTCAACATGAAAACCAAAATCCGCCCACTCACCATCCAAAAATCCTCGTCACGAGACTATAACACTATCTCCAACAGTTGCTCCATTTACATCCACTATCTCAAGAAGGTTTACTTACACTCAGCCAACAGACCACCCTCTCATGAAGACCAAGCCAAATCAACATGGCTTTTGAGCTTACATTACTTTTCCCACACAAACTTTGACTACGACACTGTTCTTACCTGGATGCTACCCAACGACAAATCTTAATCCTCACACAAAAGCAACCGCAACAAGCCACGCATAAAGTTCATTCTCCAAGCACTTACAACCGTTTGAAAGCATACGCTACAACCTTCCCAACCTGCTTAACCACTCATTCTATCAACATATGATACATACTAGAACCATGAATCCTCTACTCAACTCAAGCTAAACCTCGATTAAAACTCTCGTCAGAACTTCCTTCCAACTCCTCTAATGTCAGTGTCGAAACTTCATCCACTAAATACAACCATCCTACTACAACCACTTAAGCAAGCTCACAATGCTTAAAAAACACATTTGCAAACCTACAACAGTCGTCCAACTCAGAGAAACTACAACACCTAACTGCAATTTTAAATGCTTTTAACTACACACCCAACGACCTCGACCGATTATAACCAAAACGGTCTCCTTTTCACCATCATGCCGCCAAAAGCACTTAAAACACCTAGAAACTTTACCTCCTGCCAACCAAGCTAGGTCACACTCACTCGTAACGGTAAACTTGTTTACTCCTTATCCTCACATCCAACATTTACCTTGCACCAAAACAACACTTTAAACCCACAAACTACCCTAATCATAACACATCACTATTAGATCCAATTAGCTATTCGTAAGTGTGAACATTCGTATGCATGATCATCTACATGCCCTTACGAATGCCTATGCACATGTATGCAAACTTCTAATGTCATGCCAAATGTATGCATGTACCAATATATGTAATATTTGTATACAAATGATTTTAACTTTGCATGTATGTCTGTTCACACTTACTAATAATGTCCTCAGATTAACCTAAGAACAACCTCTTATCCCATTTCCAAACTCTTCCAGCTCCACCACTCTTACAACTCACTAACAACAAACTACTCCAACTATTACACTTTCGTTACCAATGTTGTTTTCAAAACAACACCGATTACTACCCAACTCACTAACTATAGGAACTTATCCACTACACAAGAAAATGCAAAACCAAAACTAAACAAAGATAACAACGACAAGGATTACATAATAAAGATACCCGCAATCACCTCCTTGTCTTGGAGCTCTAAGCGATGAGAACTCTCTCCCGCAGAACCACCATTCTCCGGTTGCACCACCACAACATCGACCATCACCCTGAGGTCACCATTGTCTCCTTGCTGTAAAGAACCATGACTGCGCTCGTGATCACGGGGAGCTTCAACAGACATCCCACCTTAACCACCTTGAGCTAACATAGGACAATCTCGCCTCAAATGTCCAGCAAACCCACACTTCCATCAAGATTCAACCATCGTCCACCTTGCGCCTCTCTGCCCTTTCTTGCCACCTCTGAACCCTGTCTCAGCCGCGATCAAAGCCCCTTTGAGACTCAACCGCACACGCTGGAGCCGGTCACGCTACCTGAGGACAATTACGCTACACATGCCCCATCGCACCACAGTTCCAACAAACTCCAACACCCCAGCAAACCCCAATGTATCGCCTTCCACAACAACCGCACTCCGGTAGACAAACCACCTCTCTCCGGCCTTGATACACTTGACCCACGTTTCCACCACCACCAAAACTCTGGTTCAAGTGGAACCTTCTATCACGAGGTCTCGTACGCTGTCCACTCTCAAGGCCATAACTCACAACTCTTTTGCTCTCATTCTGCTCAGCAACATAAACTAAAGCCATACTCTCGCGCTTCTGGTTATCCGAAGACTTATCTCCAAGATATATCCTTATAAAGGCTACTTGAATGAATTCCCAATCCACTTCATTGATATTTAGCATTGCCGACACAATTGTCCACCAACTACAAACATCATCCAACATTAACGAGACAACACTTCCCAACTTACATACGTTTTCACACCCTTCCTAATCCAGGATTGGGATCGTACTGGCTAACCAAGCCTCGAACGCCTCCGGTGTTAATCCATGATACTCAACAGCTCACAAATCATATAGACGATGTTTTGGCAAACTAGTTTGTCCGACAGCCGGCACATGTGCATGCCTTTCATTCACCGCGGCATGGGATGCTCCAAACATCTCCTGAACCACGGATGATAAAACTTTCATTACAAGGCCAACCCCTCATGTTGCCCTATCGCCTCAACTCCAGGTAAGAACGGCAGAACAGACACATTCTCAACAGATAGAACATCGTTCTCTTGATTACCCTGCTAGCCCGCAGGTACGATCGTATTCGATCTCAACTCTCTTTGGACTCATCGTGCTATTTTTAACAAAGCATAATAACAAAAAACAAATCAAACCATGATTTAGGCCAGCCTCAAGCAAGGATCCAAGTTTACAGATCCAATTTAAAACATTTATCTAGTGTAATAAGGGCACCCCGATTTCCCTCAAGCATAACATAACATACAATAGCATATCATAATCATCATGCTTTATATCATCCATAATCAGCAAACATCCTCATCACATCATCAACATGCAATCATATTTAACTCCCATATGATTCATAACAACCGAGCATAGCATAAGCACCAACATTCAACTAAAAACATGATTTCAAACGACATGCCACTTAACATCGAATCGAGCATCAAAACATACCAATTTAACTTACCATCATCGTCAATTCTTTTAAAACCTGGCTCTGATACCAACAAATGTAACCCCCTTAGCAAGACCTAGACGCCTAACCCGAACTATGAAGATTACACGGGGAAAACTGAAGCCAACTCGTGAAAGTTGACTTCAATTAACGACCCTATTTTTTTCCTATTTATCTTCTCTAGATGTACATTAAGATCATATGCATTAAACTAAACACTTTAAAAGAAACGACGCAACAAACAGAGTTTGATTAGGGGTTCAATTGCTTAAATAAAACATTTAGGGACTAAACTGTAATTTCTGAAAATTACAAAGGCTAACCCAAGTCTAAGGTCACCAATCTTTAATTTGTCATATAGGAAGCTTCCATGTCAAATTTTATCACAAACAGACCATCCAAACTCAACCAATGGAACATTTAACATCTAGGGACCATATTTTAACATTATAGAACTTAGAAATATACTTTTAACTGAAAACAACGGTCAGGTATCGGTACCCTTAAACCCGTATCGATATACGGGAAGACAATAACGAAAGTTGGGGAAAAGGTATCGATACCCTTCTTGGCGTATCGATTTTCCCTTCATACTTTGCACAAGCGTATCGATATGCACTCAACTCATGAGTGGAAAAGGTATTAATCATTTCTAACACAAATGCATTAACAACCATCCACAATATAAGCATTAGGCATGACAATTCATGAAGATCATGGAACTATAAAAGCATGCTTTAAAACACTTATAAAGACATATCCAAAATACCAAATAGAAATCCACAAACCATATAGAGACCAATTACGTGTCTCAAAACACAAACTAAACATGCTCAAGGTGTCACATAACACCAAGCAACTCGAGAGTGGAAATCCCTCTCATTACCTCTTATTACACTAAGATGAAAGCACATACTTTGCTTACCAAAGCCATTTGGATATCCCTTGCTTGCTCGCTACAAAAAGTGCTCAATTCTCTACATTGATGAAACAAATAAGCGTAAGAACAAAGCTTAGTGAGGACCGCTATAAAACCAAAACATTCATTAATGCATTTTCAAAACAAAAACATCAATCTTTGTAAACACATGCCTTCCTTTAAAACATGCACTTTTAAAACACAAGTTGAAACCATATCATGCTCAATCTCAATTCAAGCTGTCAAAACCAAAGCAAACCATTCTTAACCATGTTCTACATATATCATTTGCCACATGCATTGTTCAGAATGCAAATCCACATTAAGCCTCACTAGCTTAATTTACATGCATTGTTCACAATGCAAATCCACATTAAGCCTCACTTGCTTAATTCATATACATTGTTCACAATGCAAATCCACATTAAGCCCCACTTGCTTAATTCACATGCATAGATTTGTCCTATGCAACATCTCATCATCAAGTATCTTATGCACAATAATCCATTATGCATTCATTTTAATCATGATACATGAGCAACAATAAACACATATATTGGATTTCAAATTCCTGGCATAGGCTAACCCCTATCCGTTGTGATAGACTCACCTCTATCACTTTTACAAATAATATCGGATACACGGAGTTGTATAGGCTCACCCCTATACTCAATGATGGGCTCTGTTTGCGTGTGTAGTGTATTATAAATGATAAGAAAATATGGTGCAAGTATACACGTCGAACGAGTAATAAAGTGAGTGAGTGAGTATCGTCTCCACATGGATTGGAGGTATTCACGGTTTGCTATAACAATTTTGATTGAACTTTTTGCAGATAACAATGCTATAGAAAATGAGATGATGTTAAATAATGCAGTAGCAAAGTAGTGCAAAGAAAGATAAGATAGCAATATGATGAACATGTCCCCTTTCGTATGCGAAACTCACTACAGAATGACTGGCTGGATGAACTCCCAAAGATATAGGTTTTCAGCTACGAAGGGTGTCAGCTCATCACACCTACCGTCCTGAGCTCTAGATGAGCATGGAGCAAACCTCTCACCCCGAGCTAGTAGGCAGAGTCATCTCGTGACAACTTTTATTCACTCGTACGCTATAGCAAAACTTTATTTCTTCTTCTCTTTTTTTGATTGTAGTATGCTATAGCAAAGTGGAGTGTCCTTCTACAGATATGCGTAGCATTTATTCATTTGTTTTAGCACTGGGAAGTCTATTTTTTTTAAAATCTCTAGAGTTTACATACCAGAGTTCACTAGGGTCCTTCCCTAAAAAATTTCTAACGAACTTACTTATGGAAAGAGAGCAGTTGTGTAAAAAAAATTAACAACTAGTTACTAAGGTCAGTTCCACATATCTCAACTAATTGTGTTTTTTTCTAAACTAGTTCAAGTATTTAAGTTTTCGTCATAAAAAATCATAGATATATTCATAGGCTGTCTCTAGACTAAATATAATGCCATAGTAAAAATTTTGTTTTTTAACTACTATGCATATGCTAAAGCAAAATACTAATTATGAACACCAACACCCCCAAACTTAAGGGATGCAGTGTCCTCAATGCATAAACTAATCTATACTATATGCCATGAAAATGATGAAAAATGAAATGAATGAAGAAAAAAAGTTAGTTACCTCCTGGTGCGGAGACTATGTGGCGCTGCTGGTATTGTCCATGGAATTTTCAGAAGAGTAGTGGTGGGGATCTGTGATATCGTCCACACTATCGGAGGAGACTGACTGAGCACTAGGTGAAGATCGGACACGACCAACGATATGTTTGATGCGTGTTTTTGGTCTGGATGTTGTAGCATCCTCTGTTTGTGCTGGTGTCGGCTCAGGCGTAGGTGTTGGGGTTGTCTCCTTTTGAGGGGGATCCTCATGATCACTCGATATGTGTTCTGGCTCAGGTAGTGGGTTATCTGGTCTTGAAGGCACATTGTTGGTTGCCTTCTTGCTATGTTTTCTCTTTTTGGTCGGGGTGGGTGCAGGGGTGGTTTCTTCGACAATAGGTGTAACCAAGGGAGTTTCTTTTTCTGGTTGGGCAGTAGGAGTCGCAAGAATATTCTTTCTTGGAGTCTTCTTCTTAGCAGCGGGCTGGACTGAGCTAGGGTCAACTTTGCTTTGACTGGAAGGCATTGGGCTTGCTGTGGCAGTGGTGGGGGCTTCCAATAACTCCAGGGGAAATAGAGGAAATGTCACATTCTTGTCCATGAGGATTTTGTTAAGGCAAGATGCTATAGCACCATCGCGATGGTGGGCATACTTGAAGTACACCCGCTAATGTGCTTTCATCAGGTTGAGCTCAGTGCTCAATTCTTTTGTTGTGGCCACCAATGTTGCTACCCTTGCTGCAGAAAAGCTTATAGAACCCCTCCACTGTTTGCTGAGGAACATCCTCGTTGAATCCTCAGAGCTTAGTGACGAGGGCTGGTGTGAGACCTGTTTTTCCTAAAATTGTTGCATCCCCAAGATCGTGTACAAAGACGTCCTTTCTTTTACACAAAGTAGTTATTAGGTTAGGGAACACGAGAGGAATATGTGGCCTTTTCAAACAAGCATACACTTCATCCACTATAATTTTTCCTATATCAATGCGTCTACCATGCAATATAGAGTGGAGAAGAAATAGCCTAGAGATATGGACAACGGCTATGTGTAGTGTGGGCCTGAGCTTATGTCGCAGAAAATGATTCCATACGTTAGCCTCAGGCTTGAGGCGACCTCTCTGTACTGACCTGTTGTTGTCCAGAACTGTTCCTTCAAAACAAATGTCCTCCAACACCTCATGTTGTGTTTGCGCGTCCATAGTCGTCAGAAAAGGGGTGTGATGGTCCATAATATGCTTCAGCTCATAGTACTTGTTTATTGCTGCAACAGTGAACTTGATCTGCTCGCCTCGTACATGGACAGTGGATTGAGTGGGGCTTGTGAGATGAGCGTAGAACTCCTTTACTAGTGAGGTGCATATTTCCTCATGGTGGGTGGCGAAGGTTTTCCATTCATGATTTCCAATGATGTCCATGATTGCTTGATCAAACTGATCTTCCTCCTCCTTAGGGTATTTATACCCTAACTTCGGAAGAACGTTCCTATCTTTTAGTTTCTTCAATCGTTCCTTCGCCGCGTCATCGAAAAACTTAGAGATTTCAAAGACTGGTGGTTTTTTAGGGCGATCAGAAGTTTTAGGAGCATTCTTGCAATGAGACATGAAGATTTTTTCTTAAAGTGGGGAGGAGTGAATATGTGAAGGGAAATGGTGAATGCTTTTTGGTTTTTTGGGAGAAAATCGAAAAGATGAAGGAGAAGAAGAAAATGTTGAATGTTGAAGAAGGTGAAGGAGTTGAGGGGACTGGTGATAATAAAAAAGTGTGGGGAGTTGAAAAACGTGAAGGAAAACAAGTGAATTAAATGGAAGAGGGGAGTGATGTGGACGTGTTTTGGCTTTAAGGGAGAGAGAAAAAGTTGGGAGTTAATGTGATGGGTGATGACTGGAGAGAGAATAAATAAGTTTTAGTGGCTAGGGTTTTACCACATTAATTGGGTGAATATTCTCTATCTTGCTTTTTTTCTCTCTTTTTTTTAATTCATCCTCCCCCACTTTTCCGGATAAAACATCTCATTCTCTTTTTCTCTTCCTCTTTTTTATACTCCCTAAAGTGGATAAAAACAAAACTCCATGTCCTTTGCCTTTTGCTGCCAACCCTGTAGACAACATTGCTCTCCTGCCACTTCACCTGACATGGTACTATAAAAGAGAAAGCTTGTACGAGGGTCACCTGAAAAGATATGAAAATAAAGACAAAGATAACACAAAAACTAAACTAAAAAGGAAAACATTATTTATAAAACATGCTATAGCATAAAGGATAAAGTTTAGCGAGGCAAACTTTCAAGGATCGTGTAGATCCAGGTGTGACTTTTCTCTGAGGATGGGGGCTCCACTGTACACCTTCAGGCGTTGGCCATTGACTTTGAAGACTTCACCATCGTCCAACTTCCTGATATCAACCGCGCCATGAGGGTACACCTTGTGTATGATGAATGGTCCTGGCCACCTTGATTTCATATTTCCAGGAAAAAGCTTTAGCTTGTATTTTTAGAGAAGCACTTGTTGGCCTTCTGAGAAATGCCTTGGCAAAATATGTTTGTCATGCCACTTCTTGGTTTTCACTTTGTAAATGTGGGGCATTCTCATATGCTTGGGCTCGGAATTCTTCCAGCTCATTAAGCTCTAGCAACCTTCTTTCACCAGCTAGCTTGGCATCCATGTTGAGTTTCCTGAATTCCCAATAAGCCTTGTGCTCAAGCTCAACAGGTTGATGGCACTCCTTGCCAAATACGAGCTTGAAGGGTGACATGCCCAAAGTCATCTTGAAGGTTGTTCTATATTCCCAAATTGCTTCATCCAACTTGGGGGACCAGTCTTTTCTCTAAGGATTAACCGCCTTCTCCAAGATTTGCTTGATTTCACGGTTGGAAACATCGACATGTGCGTTCGTCTGCAGATGATATGCTGTAGCAATCTTGTGTCTGACTCCATATCGATGTAATGCTATAGCAATAAGCTTGTTGTCAAAGTGAGTTCCTCCATCACTAATGATGGCTCGGGGTGCTCCAAACCTCGTGAAGATGTTCTCGAGAAAGAACTTCATGACCGTCTTGGAGTCCTTCCTCAGGGTGGCAACAGCCTCCACCCATTTTGACACGTAGTCGACTGCTAGCAAAATATATAAATCTCCATATGATGTGGGAAACGGGCCCATGAAGTCAATTCCTCACACGTAAAATATTTCAACCTCTAGAATATTTTGCAATGGCATTTCATTCCGCCTTGAGATGTTCCCCGTTCTTTGGCATCTATCACAACTCTTGTAGAACTCATGTGCATCCTTGAAAAGTGTAAGCCAATAGAATCTTGCTTGCAGAATCTTTGCTGCAGTCCCAGCACCACCAAAATGCCCTCCACATGGTGATGAATGATAATGGTACATAATGCTATGGTATTCTTCCTCTGGAACACATCTCCTTATGATCTGATCAGGACATTGCTTGAACAAGTAGGGTTCATCCCAATAGTAGAATCTTGCATCATGTCTGAATTTCTTAAGTCCATGGCTAGATAAATTAGGAGGCAAAACACCACTAATAAGGTAATTAACAATATCTGCATACCACAGAATTGCCATAGCAGACAACAGTTTCTCGTCAGAGAATTCCTCCTTAATTTCAAATTCACTACCTTGTGTGATAACATTTTCTAGCCTAGATAAATGATCAACTACCTAGTTCTCACATCCTTTCCTATCTCTAACTTCTAAATCAAATTCTTGCAGCAAGAGTATCCATCTAATAAGTCTAGGCTTAGTATCCTTTTTAGTCACTAAGTAATTAATGGCTGAATGATCAGTATGAACTACAACCTTAGTGCCTATCAAGTATGACCTAAACTTATCAATGGCAAATACTACATCAAGCAATTCATCTTCAGTAGTGGCGTAATTGATTTGTGCATCATTCAAAGTGCGACTAGCATAATAAATAACATGAAAGAGTTTACCTCGGCGTTGTCCAAGTGCTGCACCTACGGCGTAGTCACTTGCATTACAAATTAGCTCAAATGGCTCGTTCCAATAAGGTGGAATGACAACTGGTGCTGAGATAAGCTTCCCTTTCAGTTCTTGAAACGCGTTGTAGCAATCTTTGTCAAACACAAATGGTTGATTTTGTTGTAGAAAATTGCATAGCGGCTTTGAGATCTTCGAAAAGTCCTTGATGAATCTCCGATAGAAGCCAGTATGCCCTAGGAAGCTTCTTACTCCCTTGACATTAGTAGGGGAGGTAGTATTTCAACGACCTCGACCTTTGCTTTGTCAACTTCTATCCCTTGCTTCGAGATCTTGTGGCCTAAGACCGTTCCTTCTATTACCATGAAATGGCATTTTTCCCAATTGAGCACCAAGTCAGCTTTCTCACACCTCTTTAGGACCTTGGCGAGATTTCCCAAGCATGTGTCGAAGTCATCCATGAAAATTTCTAAAAAATCTTCGACCATGTCTGAAATGATAGCCAACATACATCTTTGAAAAGTTGTTGTGGCATTGAAGAGACCAAAGGGCATTCTCTGGAAAGCATAAGTTCCATAAGGGCATGTGAAAGTCGTCTTCTCTTGGTCTTCAGGTGCTATAGAAATCTGATTGTACCCAGAATACCCATCGAGGAAACAGTAGAATGCCTTGCCCGCTAGTCGATCTAACATATGATCAATTAATGGGAGGGGAAAGTGGTCTTTCTTGGTTGCCATGTTGAGCTTCCTATAGTTCATGCAAATCCTCCACCCTGTGACGGTTCTAGTAGGCAATAGCTCATTCTCCTCGTTGCTTACCACGATCACGCCTCCTTTCTTCGGTACACATTGCACCGGGCTAACCCATGAGCTATTAGATATCGGGTAGATTACTCCAACATCAAGCCACTTGATTATCTCTTTCATCACCACATTCTTCATGATTGGGTTTATTTTTCTTTGGGGCTCAACAGAATTGTTGTGACAATCATCAAGCAAAATTTTGCGCATACATATAGCAAAGCTTATACCCTTCAAATCAGCCATAGTCCATCTTAGCGCATTTTTATGTTGTAACAACATATTTACTAAGCTAGTTTCTTACTTAGGTGTGAGACTAGATGAGATTATCACATGCAAAGTTTTATTGCTCCCTAAGTAAATATATTTAAGATGTGATGGCAAAGGTTTCAGTTCTAGAGTAGGTGCATGCTCAAGGGAAGGCTTAGGAGGTACAAATTCTGAAAAATCAAGAGGTTCAAAGTGCGTACCTTGTCTAGCTTTGAGTCAACTAGACTGCTCCAGTTCCCTTGAGAGCTTTTCTAGGTCTGAATAATCATCTTTGCAGAGTGCTTCAAACTCTTCCATTTGCATCTCATTGCTACATCAAAACTCAACAGTCACATTATGTGTTGTAGCATCTATATATTGGCATACTCCTGGATTGTCTGCATACTTGAGGATGTCATGAATATTGATCATTAACGTCTGATCAACCACTCGCATCATGAACTCACCCTTCTCACAATCGATTAAAGCTCGCCCAGTGGCTAAAAATGTCCTTCCCAAGATAATGGGCGTGTTGCTGTCAGCTTCACAGTCGAGGATTAAGAAGTCGACTGGAAAAATAAACTAGTCCGCTTTTACCATGGCATCTTCAATTCTTCCTTATGGGCGAACATGAGAGTGATCTGCTAGCTGTAGCACAACCTTGGTGGGTTGTGCCTCTTGTATTCCAAGTTTCAGAAAAATCGATTTAGGCATCAAGTTAATACTTGATCCCAAATCGCAAAGTGCTCTTCGAACAAACTTATCGCCAATAGAGCATGGGATAGAAAAGCTACATGGGTCCTTCCTCTTAAGTGGAAGCTTACTCCACATAGAATAGAATTCTTTTGCTATAGAGACAATTTCTTGCTTCTCGACTTTCCTCTTTTTTTGTATATATATCCTTAAGGAACTTGGCATATGTTGGCATCTGATCAATTGTCTCTAGAAATGGGACATTGATTTGTAATTTGCCCAGGATATCTACAAAATTTTGGAAATGAAGGTCTTCTTTCTGCTTCTTGAGTCGTTGAGGAAAAAGAGGTAGGGGTCTAGCTTCATTTATTTGGACTGGTGGAGTTGCATCTTTTGCTGTAGAAAAAGCAAGCTCCTCCTTCTGTGTTTCTTTAGTTGTGACTTCCTCACCCTTCTCTTCAACTGGAGGATCTTGTGAGTTATCTTCTTCTTGAAACAAGTTGGGCTGAGAGTCCTCGTTCTCTTTTCCCCCAGACTTGTCTTCTTTGTTAATTTCCTTTCCACTCTTTAATGTGAGTGCGCTGCATTGCTCCTTGTTGTGGTGCTTAGTGGCTTCAGTGTCACTAGGCAGACTTCCTTGAGGTCGTGCATGCAACGTTTGAGCTATCTGACCAACTAGTGTTTTTAAGGCTCTGAGCGAAGAACTATGGCTTTGTAATAAGGCTCCTTGATTCTTAATGTTTGCTGCATGATCATGTAGCAAAACTTTCGTGGTTCCCATGAAATCTTTTGTCATAGCCATAAATTCTTTGAATGTAGTCTCCAACGAACTGTTTGATGAAGATGATGCTCCCTTGTGACCTTGCCATGACATCATTTGGTTAGAAGATGGTGCTTCGATCAGATTTTGTTGTGGTGCTGGCTGAGAAGAATTATTGTGCCCTTGATTACCCCAACTGAAATTTGGATGCTGACGCCATCTTGGGTTGTAGGTATTAGAGAATGGATTGTTGCCATGGTTATAATTCCCCACATAGTTGGATGACTCTTTATTGTCAGGGAATTCACTCAAATGGTGATTGTCATCGCATCTGACACATGAGGTTGCGAATTTCACTTCCTTGACTTCGTTGGGACATTGGAGGTTCTTTACCATATTGGTGATAGCAGCTAACTGGGTGGCTACCGAGTCATCAGCTTCACTCTCTCGAACTACTTGGTTTCTCCTCCCCGTTCCATGCCTTGTGGTCGGAAAATGGTAGTCATTGTTGGCTACCCTATCAAGAATGTTGAATGCTTCCTCCAGTGATTTGTCTAACAAGGTCCCATTTGCTGAAGCGTCTAACATCATCCTTATAGGAGCATTCACTCCATTATAGAACATAAACACTTGGGTCCAATCATGAAAACAATGATTTGTGCACTTCCTCAATAATCCCTTGAATCGATCCCAACACTCGTACATGGATTCATCATCAGCTTGACGAAAAGAAGCAATATCATTTCTCAACTGAGTGTTTCTATTGGGTGGATTATACCGTAGCAGGAAAACTTTTGCATAGATTTGTCCAAGTCTCCATTGATCTAGTTGGCACTCCACATAGCCATGCTCTAGCACGATCACGTAAATAATATGAAAATAGTTTAAGCTTTAGCACATCCTTGTGCACTCCTTGCTGTCTAAACGAGTCACAAACTTCTAAGAAAGCACATATATGTTGTCTTGCATCTTCGTGAGGCATACTTCCAAATTGACCAATAGTGTTCAACATGTTGAACATAACATGTTTAAGCTCGAACTGGGCTACCTGAATTTCTAGAGCTACTAATCCGGGATAGAGATCATCCAAGATAGAAATCAAATGATCTCTAATGGCTCGAGGTCGAGTCGCTTCTCCCTGACCATTTTCCATAGCATCTTCGTTACCTTGAGGTGGTGGTATTTCTTCGTTCCTGTTTCTGGTCTCTTCGAACACATCTCCTAAGTCTCAAGAAATGCTCGAATTCAAAAATAGGCGATTGCAGGGGTCCTTTAGGTCGTCTTCTGGTAAGGCACTAGCAGGACGCCTGAAAAGAGAAATGAAAAACCTAAAATAAATATGTACAAAAACAAAAAGAACAAGTTATATAAACAAAAAAACCGTAAACAACCAATTGCCAATCCCCGGCAACGGCGCCTAAAACTTGTTTGCGTGTGTAGTGTACTATAAATGATATGCAAATATGGTGCAAGTATACACGTTGAACGAGTAATAAAGTGAGTGAGTGAGTGAGTATCGTCTCCACAGAGATTGGAGGTATTCATGGGTTGATGTAACAATATTGATTAAACTTTTTGCAGTTAACAATGCTATAGAAAAAGAGATGATGTTAAATAATCCAGTAGCAAAACAGTGCAAAGAATGATAAGATAGCAATATGATGACCAGGTCCCCTTTCGTATGCGAAACTCACTACAGAATGACTGCCTGGGAATGATGGACAACCTAAACTAAGCTTCTTAACGATACTAAGGCTCTTCATCTATCTTCTATGCTAGGTGGTATTTGCTAAAAGTGTTCCTAAACTATCTCTAGCTAGGAAATTGGGAATCAGAAATGCTACAGACATACCTCTCGGTGTAAACTCTTAACACTCCCCTACCCTTCACGAACTATCCTTTTTAGCCCTTGAAACCTATCACTTATCTCTATGGTAGGTTAGAGTCTACCTCTCGATAGCCACTCCATTACTTATGGGGGTTCTAAGGCTAGCACTCTCGATTACTAACCTCAACAAACACTTAAAGAATGACCAACTCTCGAGGGCTCTTACAACTTTAAGGAAATAAAACACATAAGCAAAGCATAGAACATGATAAACACTGAAAAAGCTATAACATGCATTAAAAAGTACTCAAAATAAAATCATCCATCAAACCCAAGCCACCCAAAAACAGTTCATGGTTGGGCAATATCATCCAACGTATCACTGTATTAACATTACCAAGGATAAATATATGAAAAGGAAATGTTAAAGCGACATATAGAAAGGTGAACTCCCTCTCGAGGCTGACGAGGCCACTCCTTGAAGCTTCAACGATGGACGACACCAAGTGGAGAAGATGAAGGTGAACGCTTCTCTCTCCTTGCAACATTCTCTCTCTTTGCTCTCTTCTGCCTCTCACTCGCGTGCCGTTTATTCCAAGCTTCGCTCCCTCTTTATATAGTGGAGGCTTTAGGGTTTTGTGCCCTAAAGATTCCATGAAAATCCCAAGGAATATCCACCGACAAGCTCTGCCACGAGGGGACAAGGAGCACAGTCTGCGGGTGGGTACCAGCTGCTGCACATGTCAGGCTGTCCTTTTCTGCATCTTCATGTGCTTCTGCAGCTCACATACTTCTCACGTGTTGGCCAATATCCACTTCCACTATGCTATAGCAATTTCGGCGCCAGCTTTCTCTCTTGACTCCTTTCCCGCGCATCATCAAACCCAAAACCAACCATCAAAGCAATGCCCCTCAACATGGACTAATAACTAGCAATAGTAAAGATGCACCCAGAAGAAGAAAATGAAACCTAAATGCAGTCTAAATGTTGTGATATGGGCTCAGGAACAGACAAATGCTATATCAAAAAGGTATGAAAACAAGGATATTCATGTAGTTATTAGGCTCACCTCCATCTTAATGGCTACGAATGGAATTAGGCTCACCCATAACCCATAGTGATAGACTCACCTCTGCCACCCGCAATAGCCTCACCCTTAGTACGTCACGTAGCTAGACACACATACGATTTATAGATTATAGTGCACTCACATCCTATTGGTCGACCAATGTAGTCGTATATTAAAAATTGATTATTCACTTGCCAATATACACATAAAACCATATCAACTCACTACTTATAATGCATCGTTAAAAATCATCTCATATCATAAAGTCAAACATGCTTTTGAATATCAAAAACCATCTCATATAAGATCATACCATCTTGTATCAAACCAAACCATTTCATGGGATAAACACAAGCAAAATCATACTTAAATCCATGCATAATAGTGAGTAACAACCATTATCAAAACATGAGCATGATAAACCATGGAGTCCATTTCAAACTGAAATCTGAGAGTTCCAAACGGCAGTGTCCAGTCTGGTGGTTGTACTATTGGGGCTGTTACCAGTTTTTCCTTCAGAACCTTGAATGCTTCAGTACATTCATCGTTAAAGTCGAAGGGTCGGTTCTGCTCCAGAAGATGGCATAGGGGCTTGGTGATTTTTGAAAAATTCGCAGTGAACCTCCGATAAAAACCAGCATGTCCCAAGAAACTTCTGATGCCCATGACTGTGGTGGACGGCGTTAGCTTTTCGATTACTTCTATCTTAACCCTGTCGACTTCTATGCCACGACAGCTAATCTTATGGTCAAGGACTGTCCCTTCATCCACCATGAAGTGACATTTTTCCTAGTTCAAAACTAAGTTTGCTTTTTCACATCTCTCGAGTAGCTTTTGTAGGTTGTCTAGGAAGCTTTCAAAGTTGTCTCCAAAGACTGAAAAACCATCCATAAAGATCTCTAGGAAATCCTCCACCATATCAGAGACTATTGCCATCATGCACCTTTGGAAGGTGGCTGGTGCATTGCATAGTCCGAATGGCATTCTCCTAAAAGCGTATGTTCCGTAAGGGCATGTGAATGTCGTATTTTCTTGATCTTCCGGTGCGATAGCTATTTGATTGTAACCTGAATAACCATCAAGAAAACAATAATAAGGTTTACCCGCTAATCTATCAAGCATTTGATCAATAAAGGGTAAAGGAAAGTGGTCATTTCGGGTAGCTTTGTTAAGCTTCCGATAGTCCATACAAACCCTCCAACCGGTCACAGTCCTGGTTGGGATTAGCTCATTGTTTTCGTTGGTCACCACGGTCATTCCTCCTTTCTTGGGAACACATTGCACCGGGCTCACCCATTTGCTGTCCGAGATGGCGTAGATTATTCCAGCATCTAGCCATTTGATTATCTCTTTTCGCACCACCTCTTTCATCGCATGGTTCAGCCGCCTTTGAGCATCTATAGTCGACTTATGATCATCCTCTAGAAGGATTTTATGCATACATAATATCGGACTAATGCCTTGAATATCAAATATCGTCCATCCAATAGCCTTTTTATGCTGCTGCAGCATCCCTATTAACTGCTGTTCCTGTTCCTGTATCAACTTGGAAGAGATGATTACGAGCAACGTATCATTTAAACCAAGAAAAGCATATTTTAGTTGCCCTGGCAGGGGCTTAAGTTCTAAAACAGAGGGCTCAATAGTTGATGGCTTTTGAATTGCATGGTTATCCGAGGTATATTTTAAAGGCTCGAATAACTTACCTGGACGATTGCCTATCCAGTTTACCTCCTCATGATCTTCAGTATCAAATGTATCAGTTTTTGAGGAGTTGCTGTCATTGGTATTGTCGTGACAGTCTTGTAAGTGGTTGTCGAGGCAGTGACCAATGTTGATGTCGTGACAGCCCGATCTGATGCAGGGTTCGTCAAGGGTAACTTCAGTGATAACCTTGCATTCTTCTTCTGCATCAGCGTGCTTCATATCTTGGAGAACATTCAACTTTATTTCTTGATCGTTCACTCTCATTGTGAGTTCTTCTTTTTCCACATCAATCAGTGATCTTCCCGTGGCTAAGAAGGGTCGCCCCAGGATGATTGGTGCGTTTTCATCTGCTTCACAATCTAAAACAAGAAAGTCAGCAGGAAAAATAAACTCATCCACTCTTACCAGAATATCTTCAATTTTTCCTTCTAGATGAACGAAAGAGCGGTCTGCCAGCTGCAGAATTACTGTTGTGGGTCGAGCTTTTCTAATACCTAATTTCTGAAAAACAGATTTTGGCATTAAATTTATACTAGCACCAAGATCACAAAGTGCCTTACCCACATATTTGTCTCCGATTACACATGGTATGATGAAGCTCCCAGGATCCTTCATTTTCTGGGGTGGATGCTTGTGCAGAATACTCATGCATCCTTCTGTCATCTTAACCATTTCGAATTCCCCAATTCTAGATTTCTTCGACATGGCATCATTGAGAAATTTGGCATAACCGGACATCTCCCTAACGGCATCTAACAGTGTGATGTTGATGTGAACTTGCTTAAAAATATCATAAATCTTTTTAAGCTGTGATTCTTCCTTCAGTTTCTGTAACCGTTGAGGAAAAAGAGGTGGGGGACGATAATCAGCAATACGTCCTTCCCACTGCATACGAATCTGAGGAGGTTTGGGTTCATCATCTTTCTCTTCTGTCCCTTCTACTGTCGTGACAGGCTCATCGGCAGCAGGCTGTTTGTTACCTGTCGGGGCAGCTTCCTCAGCAGGTGATTCCAAGGCTGGTTCATCTGATTTAGCTTTCTTTTCAGGCCCTAGTAGTTTCTTCCCACTCCTAGTAATGATGGCTTTACACTGCTCATGTGTGGGCTGCCTAGCATTTTCAGTATTGCTAGGAAATCCGCCATTCTGCCTTGGGTTGATATGCTGGGAAACCTGACCCATCTGTGTCTCCAACGATTTCAGACTAGCTTCATGATTTGTCATCCGCATCTCTGTTTTATCCATGAATGTCTCCGTCTTCTTGACAAATTGATTCATGTTCTCGATATAAGTTCCTGTCTGAGACATAAACGTAGCCAGAGTCTGTTCCAGTATACTGTTTGTGGCAGCTGGTGGCTGTTGCTGCTGCTATCGAGTCAGCAATCTAGGTCCTCCTTGATTCTGATTATTGTGTGCTTGAGGATTCAGGGCATTATTAGGATTACTCCAAGAAAACTTGGGATCCTTTATCCAGTTGGGATTGTAGTTGTTGGAGTTATAATTCTGCTTATTGTAGTTTCCAACATACTTTCCCTCTTCTAACCGTATAGGACATTCATCCGAACTATGATTTCCTTCACAAATCTTACATACATCTTCAACAACAAATACAGGCTGTGAATCATCATTCAGGAGCATTTTCATTGCCTTAGTAAGGTATGCCACCTGTGATTTCATTGTGCTGTCGGCCTCATAATCCTTAACAGCTAGGACCCGTTTACCCCCTCTTCTTGCTGTCTGAAACTGCTCCTCATTCTTAGCCAGATTTTTCAATACTTGCATTGCCTCATCTGGGTCTTTGTCCAGTAGTAATCCATTTGCTGCTGAATCAATTCGAATACGAGTTTGTAAATTGGTGGCATTATAAAACTTGGTTACCTAGTTCCAGACAGGGAATCCATGCATTGGGCAGTCCCGTAGAAGTGTGGTAAATATGTCCCAGGCCTCGTGCATTGGCTCGTCATCTTCCTGTTGAAAGGTAGCAATTTCGTTACGTAATCGCTCAGATAAGTGTGAAGGATTAAAACGAGATAAGAATTCATGGGACAAATCTTCCCAAGTTCTAATTGAACCCGGCGTAAGTTTGTTCCACCAAGTCTTTGCTCTGTCCCTCAATGAATGGGGAAATAACCGAAGCCTCAGTATCTTCGGATTAACTCCTGGTAGTCTAAACGAACTACAGATTTCCTGGAACGTCTTCAGATGCTCCCTAGCATCCTCTATAGCAGCACCACTAAATTGACCGACGTTGTTGATCATGTTGAACATAACAGGTTTCAGCTCGAAGTTGTCAACATCTATTTCCGGCAGCGTGGTTTCTAGTTCTACATGATCATTCAGCATGTAGTCACGGCAGGACCATCGTGCGGCAGCGGCAGGAGGGTCGCCGACATGAGGAATAATCTCTCAATCTCTGGCAGGATTATCAACCTGGGGGTTACCTTGGTTGTTCATCGTTTCTAACTGTTCTTCAAGGTATTTGTTCCTGGCTAGTACGTGACGAAGTCGGTTCCTAAGATTGAACGAACGTTCTATTTCAGGATCTAATGGATACTCAGGTTCTTCTCCTCGTCTCAACATGTCGCGGCGACAGTCTATTGCTTGTCGCGGCAGCGAACACACAACTCCGTACTTCAAGTTTGGCAAGAATCCCTGCTGTGCCTTGGCCTATCCCTAGGTCCAAGTATGTCGATGCACACGTCTTTGATGATACCTCCCGGCGTGAATCGAAGGATGAACACCGATGTTGTTGAATTCTTCTTTAACCACTTAACCTCGTCCTATCCCTAGGTCCGAGATAGTTCAACTATAAACTAGAGAACTCGCACTTATTCCTTTCGTATACTTAACTCTCTCGATATTAAGTAAATAGATAACCTCGCAATGCTCTCCCGATACTCTTGCAAGATGTTAATAACCAGAATAAGAGAACTTGAAGTTTATTTTATTGAACTGAAAATTCCTAAAACAAAAGCAACCCTTGCAACTACTTTACAAATCAACCCGTGGCCCTAAGGGGAATTTAGAACATGTTGAGAGGATGAAAACGGCTAGGTTTTTGGGAAGAAGGCTAGAGATAGGTGATGATCTCTCCTAGGTCGAATTACATGCCTTTATATAGGCTTTGGGTCAAAGTTTTCTAAAATAGCAAGAATACAAGTTTAAATTAAAGTAAAACTCTAATAAAGACTAAATCTTCAGAGAATATAGCTTTAACTCGTCCTCCTTCTTGCTTGGATTTTCTTTCATTGAACTTTGGGCTTGGCCTTCATTCTGATCTATGGCTTGGAAAAATATAGTGATATTCCACGACAGACGGGCTAAATTTTCTCTTTCTGCCGAGGTCCACTTTGCTTCTTCTCCTCAAAACTGATGTCGTTCTCTGTTGTCACGACGGCAACCATGGCAGCATCGTCCTCCCTGAATCCTCGTCCAGTTCCAGCTCTTATGCTTCACTGCCCAGCGCCTGCCTCTCCATCTGCTACAGCAGCAACCTGCAAAAGCAACCAATTTCGGTAGAAACTGTGCCTTTTAATATATTTGTGATGTCTAACTGTAAACTAGCCTAAATGCAATGAAGTATGCTTGAATGCAGCAGAAATATGGGTTAAATAGGGGGTAAATAATAGAACTTTTACACACTCAACAATAACCATACTTACTTCCGAGATTAGCTAAGCGTTTCAAGCTTACACTAACCTCCCAACACCTCGTAACCAAGCTTATCAAAGCTTTAAAACACATACACTCGCCGATACGTGCTGAGTGCATAAATGTTCTATATTTTAACCCTCATTTATCCATATTATTGATGCACTCAAGCATGTTTAGTTGTATTTTAGGATAGAATTTGCATAAACATCACAAATAGATAATTTTGCACAGATACTGCTGATTTTGGTCAATTCTTGTAGGTACCTGTCGTGGCATCATCCAGGGTAGTAGAGGAATAGAAGATAACTACAGAGCATGAGTGAAGGGTTGAAGAAAACTACCTCATACATCACTATCGTGACAATTGTCGTGATAGAAGTGGCGACAGTGAAAACAACAGAGATGAAAAATGCGAAGTGGAGTTCGACTGATAGAGGATTTCAAGCTTGATTTTTGTAGACCACTCGCATAATTTTTGGAGCCTAGAAGCACAAGGAAGGCCTTGCCCAAAGTTTGAGGAGAAAGTCAAAGCAAGAAGATAGGGCGAACTAAGGGACGTTTATTCAGACATTTAGTCTTTAAATAAATTATACTTTAATTCAAACTAGTATTCTTGGCCATTAAGAAAGCTTACACCCAAGACCTATATATATGCTTGTATTTCAACAAGGGAAGGAGAACCTAGCTCTTAGCCGTCTACCATCGTATACCCTAGCTATTCTCTTCTTCATCATGTTCTAAATCTTCTCCATGGCTAAGGGTTGATCTCGTAAAGTAGTTGTAAGGTTTAAACCGATTCATAGTTTTTTCTGTTTAATCAATAAAACTTCAAGTTTATTTACTATGGTTTCAACATCTCATAAGAGTATCGGGAGAGCATTGTGAGGTTATCCATTTACTTAATTTCGGGAGAGTTAAGTAAAAGAAGGGAGTAAATACAGTTTTCTAGTTTATGGTTAAACTATCTTTGCTTAGGGATAGGTACAAGGTTAAGCGGCTAAAGAAGAATTCACAAACATCGGTGTTCATCCTTCGATTCTCACGGGGAGGTATCATCCAAGACGTGTTCGCTGACAGAACTTGGACCCAGGGGTTCTTGCCGAACTTGAAGTAACGGAGTTGTCGATCGTTGCCGCAACAACAGCAGACCTCTGCTGCGACAGGTGCTGTCGCGACAGGCTCGATGATATAAGCAACAAAAGCCTTCTGAACAATGCAACACCTGCACTACTGAACAAATCAATACCAGGCTACTTTATCAATCTGATTTCCTTCTCTATTTTAGTTTATATTCAAGAATTCTCAAAACACTTTATTAATCCATCTCTTTTCTTGTGCAAAGTTTTAAAGTTAGAAGTATTTCCAGTCCCTGTAGAGACGATATCCGATACTTCGTATCACTATATTACTTACATCGTGTATACTTGCACTCAATTGTGATAGTCTTATTTACACGCAACAAGTTTTTGGCGCCGTTTCCGGGACTGGCAACATACCTTTACCTTTAATTACTGCACTTTTTATTTTTTATTTCTTTTCTATTTCTGGTTGTTATATTTCCATGTCCTTTTCACAAGTTTTCTTCTCTTGCTTATACGTAGATCGAGATGCGGTACAGATCCTGAATACGATCTAGACCCAGAAATCGATCGTACGTACCATCTCAAGAACCAAGCCTGACTCCTGATAGAGAGAAACCACTATCTAGAGGAAAGAATCGAAGCAATGGAAAACGAAGGACAAGGTGTTGGGGTAGGTAAAAACAACAATAACAACAACCCAAGGGTTGATGTTATTCCTCCTTCTAATGCTTAAGACAACCGGCAACCTCCTGCTACCCCGGTAGCACGACAGACATGTCGAGAAAATTTGGAGAGTGATCAAGTTGAACTGCAAACTACACTACAACACGTGGAAGCTGAACACTTTGAGCTAAAACCTGTGATGTTCAGAATGATAAATTCAGCCGGACAATTTGGTGGTTCCTGTAACCCCCTTAGCCTGGCCTAGATGCTTGACCCAAACTACAAAGATTACACGGGGAAAACCAAAGTCAACCTAAAAGTCAACCTTGATTAACGACCCTTTTTTATTTTAAATATTGTCTATATACATTTTAACCCTAAGTGAGTACTCACGAATCATGATGGAGAAAGGAACAACGATCGGATAACATTTAGGGACTCAATTGCACTTTACGCAAGATTAGGGACCAAATTGTAATTTTTGTAAATTAGTGGGACTTCATAGATTTAAGGATTACCAATATGTAATTAATCATGTTACATGCTTCTCTGCCAAATCTCAGCTTAAAAGGACTTCTCAAGCTCAAGCAATTGCAAACACAACATTTAGGACTAAATTGTGAAGCATGCAAACATCAAAACAATTCAAATCTGTGTCCAACGGTCACCCGTTTCAGAACACCTACCTACCGTACAGAAAATCCGTATCGAAATGGTGTTGACTGTTTCAGTACGCGGGTATGTTCCGAGACCAGTACTAAAACGTGACATTCCAATAGCCAAAATGTTTCGAAACAACCTCAGGCGTTTCGAAACACGAAGACCATTTCAGGCCCCCGTTTCGAAACACTAGAGGGCGTTTCGATACACCCTGCCCAGAAGCAGCAGCAAATGCTGGTTTTTCATTCATTAACATACTCAAACATGCCCCAAAGACTCTCGAATCATACCAGCAAATCATCATACATATAAGGAACATATTTGGAACATTCTAACACAAACATAGCGTCAAACACAAATTCTCATTAGTCTAGAGGCATGCTTCCTAATCACAAAACCAAAATAAGAAATCCAACCTCAAACCAAACAATTAAGGCCATTTACAACCCAAACAAGCTAATACAAATATGCCACAACCTTAGGGAGTTCAACATATCTCCCAAATACAATTCTTGGTTTCCCATTGCCATTATATCCAAACTAAAGTGCTTGAAAACTTCACCATACATGAGCTTGGACTTCCTTGGATGATCTTTACTTCCTTGATGCCCGAAAACACCTCAATTAGCTGCATTATTGGTAAAAGAGAGAGCGTAAGCACAAATTCTTAGTGAGGCATGCTCTAAAGGAAACCAACACAATAATGCATATCTTGAAAACACTTTCACAAAAGCTATTGAACAACATGCTCATTCTATCTCATGCTTGAAAACCATTCAAAGCAACTTCTCATTGAAAACACATGTACCTTCATTCTATCTCATGCATTCAAACCAATGCAAAACTCATGGAAAAGGTATACTCATGCTTGTACTCTAAAGCATTTCATAAACAAATCACATATGCATTTCTCATAGCATAAACCATTTCATCAAAGGTACATGTGAATCAAAAACCATTACATATATTATATTGACATTTCACATCTCTTTATTACTCGGATATGAGGACATCTCACTAGACACTTATGGTGGCATCTCTCATCACCGTACTCACTCGTCTAGCAACATAATTTCTGGTGGAATCTCTCATCACCACAAAGCTTGGTTATTTCACCAAGTCCTACCCGATGGAATGCCCATCATCGGTTCTCTCCCTTTGGCTTAAGCAAAGAGCACGTACGAATTTTTAGTTTATAGTGCACTCTCATCCTATTGACCGATCAATTATATCCGTTAAGTATCTCAACATCTATGCCATTATATTATGTTAAAAATCATCTCACCTATTATTTTTCACGCATTAGTTCTCAAACATTCTCATCTCATTTCAAAGCCATAACATTTGCTTTGCTTTAACATAAAAGCTCAAATCTCTACTATGCAACATGTTACTTTATGAAATTATTTCAAGCATCATCTCATGCTATAGTTCATGCATAAAAACAGTAGAAATTTATCAATCTAAAACCATGAGCATGTAAAAGCATTTTAGGGGCAATTACCACATTCAAGAGAGCAGTCTAGCCAATACTTACTTCCGGACTTCAAAAACCATACACACTCACCGATTACGTTTCGCTTGCTCGCCAAAACGCTATCTAAGCTTCCAGATCAACTCCAAAGGTGTCTGAAGATGTCTCCCGTATAATGGATGATTTCTCCTTGATTTGGGCAAGTTTTCTTGAAAATTCAATGTAGAAATCAAGTGGATTTGATGAGGAATTGATTAGAAATCAAGGAGTGATTGAAATCTCATCAAATGAAGTGGAAATCAAAGTGTATTTTCTGGAGAAAATGTGTTTGGTTGAAAGGAATTTGAGAGAAAATAAAATGAGGGAAAATTTGTGAAAAGTAGTTATGAAAAGTCAAAGGTGGTTTTCTAATTTAATCACCTTCAATTTCTTTAATTAAAACATTAATTAAATCACCCAAATTAAGGAAAAATCTGATGAAAAACATTTTGGTAAAATTAGCTCCTTAAAGATTCAAAGTTTCAATCATTTACAAAACAATCACTACTTAACTTTGCAAAAACTACGATTTGGTCACTACACCGAAATGTAGTATTTCCAAACCTTATTTTATAAAATTGATTCCACCATTCTCTTTTATATATTAAATGAGGATTTTTAAATATATTTCTATATTTTTAAAGTATCCCGAACTAGGTGTTCCCTAAAACTCCCTTTTAGATTCGAACCGATTTCCAGACCGATCTGGTTCAGACTCTAAACATCTAGGCCCAAATTTGGGATGTTACAACTCTCCCTCTCTTAAGAAATTTCATCCTCGAAATTTACCTGGAGGAAAAAGGTAAGGAAAATGCTTCTTCATATTATCTTTTCTTTCCCACGTGGCTTCCTCAACACCATGATGCCTCCACAACACCTTAACCAGCTCAATGGTCTTACCCCGGAGAAACTTACTGTCCGAATCAAAAGTCTCAACTGGATCCTCATCATAGGTCAAATCTGGATTCAACTCAACTTCCTCCACATGCATAACATGCGAAGGATCCGATCTATACCTCCGAAGCATAGATACATGAAACACATTATGTATCCTCTCTAGCTCTTGTGGTAGCCTCAACTTATAAGAACCAGGACCCACACGTTCTATCACCTCGTATGGTCCAATATATCTAGGGCTCAACTTGCCCTTCCGGCCAAACCTCATCACCTTCTTCGAAGGTGAAACCTTTAAGAACACACAGTCACCCACCGCAAACTCTATCTCCTTACGCTTCAAATCTGCATAAGACTTTTGCCGATCTGATGTTGCTTTCAACAGCTCACAAATGAGCTTCACCTTCTCGGTGGTTCCTTTCAACAACTCCGGCATCGGAACCAACTTTTGTCCCGTTTCATCCCAACAAAGAGGAGTTCTGCACTTCCTCCCATACAAGGCATAAGGTGCCATTTGAATACTTGTATGTAGCTATTATTATAGGCAAACTCCACCAAAGGCAACTGCTTCTCCCAAGAGCCTTGAAACTCAATCACAAAGCACCTCAACATATCCTCAGGCACTTGGATAACACGCTCAGACTGTCCATCCGTCTGCGGATGATAAGAAGTATTGAAATTCAGCCGCGTACCCAATGCCTAATGTAAACACTCCCAAAACCTTGCTGTGAACCTCGAATCTCTATCCGACACTATAGATTTTGGTACACCATGCAGATGTACAATCTCAGCAATGTACAACTCTGCAAGCTTATCCAAGGTATACGTAGTATGCACAGGTAAGAAATGTGCACACTTTGTAAGGCGATCCACAATCACCAACACAAAATTCTTATTTGATGGCGTCAAAGGCAAACCCGACACAAAGTCCATGGTGATTCTCTCCCATTTCCAATCAGGGATCCTCAACGGTTGCAATAACCCCGAAGGAAACTGATGCTAAACCTTAACACGCTGACAAACCATACACTTGCTCACATATTCTGCAACATCCTTCATCAAACCCACCCAATAGTACTCATCCTTCAGATCACGGTACATCTTTGTACTACCAAGGTGCATAGCAAAAGGACTACTATGAGCTTCAGTCAGAATAGTACGCCTCAACTCCACATCATTCGGCACTACTATTCGACTTCCAAAACATAGAACTCCATCATCATTAAAACAAAAATCCGATGATCTATCTTCAGCAATATCTTGAATATGTGGCACCAAAGAATCATCCAACAACTGCTTATCCTTTATCAACTGTACTAGAGATGGTTTCACTGCAATTCAGCGACAAGGCCTCCATCTCCCGATATGCTCAAGCTAGTAAACATCACCCTTAACTCCACCGCCACCTTTCTGCTCAAGGCGTCAGCCACAACATTGGCCTTTCCCGGGTGATACTCGATCATTAGATTGTAATCCTTAAACAACTCCACCCATCGCCATTGCCTAAGATTCAACTCCTTTTGAGACATCAAATAATTCAAACTCTTGTGATCTGTGTACATAGTACACTTATCACCATAAAGATAATGTCTCTAGATTTTCAAAGCAAAAACCACCACAACTAACTCAATATCATGCGTAGGATAATTGCGCTCATGCACCTTCAACTGACGCGATGCATAAGCCATCACCTTACCCTCTTGCATTAGCACACACCCCAAACCAACGTAGGATGCGTCACTATACACCACAAACTCTTTTCCTGATTCAGGTTGAACCAAGATAGGAGCTTGCATCAGAGCTGCCTTAAGCTTCTCAAAAGCTTGTTGTCTCACTTCCGTCCACTCATACTTAACATCTTTTTACAACAACTTTGTTAAAGGAGTAGCAATCTTTGAAAATCCATCCAAAAACCTCTGGTAATACCCTGCCAACCCAAGGAAACTGCGGACTTCATGAACAGACTTAGGAGGCTTCCAATTCATCACCGCCTCAACCTTCTGAGGATCAACACGAATCCTTTCCCCTGAAACCACATGACCAAGGAACACAACTTCCTTTAGCCAAAACTCACACTTGCTCACCTTAGAATATAGCTGATTTTCCAACATCGCTTGCAAGACAACCCTCAAATGACCTTCAAGCTCCTCCTCAGTACGAGAGTACACAAGGATATCATCAATGGACACCACAACGAACTTGTCCAAGTATTCATGGAACACTCTATTCATCATGTCCATGAAAGCAGCATGAGCATTCGTCAAGCCAAACGACATTACAAGGAACTCATAATGCTCATACCTCATCCTAAAGGTTGTTTTCGGCACATCCTGATGTGAGCACATCATCACCAGCACATGTTGTTGATCCGGAGGTCTTACCGTTAGGACCAATTATGCGATCTAGGGTGCAACGTTTCAGGGAAGCTCTTTTCCTTACTTGTGCTATTATTTTCGAATCATTTTACAATACTTGTGCCTTAGACGATAGGACTTTTAATGCGTTGCATGTTGTTATGTGACTTATTCAGGTTATACTATTTATTAAGTTTGTTTAAGAATGTATATAATATGCTAATAGTGTTTTGGGTTAGTATAATATAACTTATAATGTATTATTTTTTAATGTGTTTATTTGACGTGTGTGTGCAGCAAATGCACGTAAATGCATATAAGGAGAAACAATCGAATGCACGTGAATGCATGTAGATGTGTGCAGCAGCCGAGTGTCTTGAATCTTCCTCTCCAATGTGCGGATAAGAACAAGTCAAAGGAAGTTGGAAAGTGGCAGCACATTTTGCATGTGCACAATTCAATTGGCGTACCAAAAAAAAAAAAACAAAATTGAATGAGTGGCTGCCAATTTGTGCCGCCACCTTGGGTGATTTTTTTCCATGCAATTCAAAAATCAATTTTTAAAATGGATCATTTTAAGCCACACATACTTGGCCGGCCACCTTCATTAGTTTTCTATATATTTGTAAATAATACATTGTAAAAAGGTTACCAACTTTGAATTAAAATTACACTTGAGAGAATTTTCTCTTTTCGGTTCTTTTTAGAACTATTCGACACTCAAACTTGTTTGTTTGATATTGATACTTCGGGTTCCTAAATTGCTATTTAGCGGGTCCAAGTCCTTCGACATTAAACAGATTCGATTCGGGTTTGCTCAGTAGATTGTGTAGGTTCTTTCGAGTTTAGCGTTTCCAACATCGGTCGTTTTTTAAGCCTTCTTCACCATCGTTGAAGTTCTTTCCAAAACGCCAAAATTATCATATTACTCTATATTATTATTATTATTATTTTGTTCATCTTTAATTCCTATTTAACATAAATATGTCGTATAATTTTTTTTGTTTCCTTGTTTTTATTACAGGAACGTGCCTACAACACTCCTAGATCCGTAACAAACGAGGATAGTCCGCTTCGGCAGACTGCACCTTATTATGTGGTAATCAGAGCCTAGGTTGTTGGATTCGTTGTAAGTTTCTGCAAATTCGAGTCAAAAAAAGAAAAAAATGCATTCGAATTAAATAAAAAATAGATTCGAAAAAAAAAACAGATTAAAAAAACATGTTCGAAAAAAAAACATATTCGAAAAAAACAGATTTGAAAAAGAAAACAGATTTGAACAAAAAAACAGATTCAAATAAAAAAAGAGATTCGGATATAAAAAAACATTTTAGATTCGAAAGTATATAAATATATATGTATTATTACTGTTGTGTTCCTATTGTAAATGATGAAATTTGTACGAGTTTGTTATGTAACTTTGATGTGCTCGGAAATCAACCGAAGTGAACTATGCTTGTTTGTTCGGTAATAGGAAGGTTGTAAGCACGTCTTCGCAGTAAGGTTTTCTAAACTCTTCATTTTTCATCTTTTGGTTCCGTTTTTTCGTGTCATTATCCTTTTCATCTTTTCTTTAATTTTCAGTCTTATTTCCTTTCTTTTTGTGTCACCTTTTTTTTCTTTGTTCCCTTAACCGTTGTTTCCTTGTAGCCAACACCGTTGTAACAAGTTTCGAGACGTTGGATTAGTTCTTTACAGAGCTGATTACGAGAAAGTGTAAGGGAAAAAGGCATTGAGCGTTGTGAGAACAGAAGGGGAGACAAAAAGAGCCATTCAAGTATTCTCTCGAGTGAAACATGAGCACTGAGTGTTAATTTTTTAGTGCACTGTTCTTTGGAGTGACATCTGCGAGACTTTGATTGTGTGTGCTGTGAGGTCCTTTTTGTTTGTTTTTTTACTAACCTATAATATTGTTTTCTTTTTTTTTTTGTTTTTGTTGTTGATTATGGCAGGTACCGATGATCACACTGTTGACCAGGATCCACCGATTCCTCAAATGCAAGCCTTAGAGAGAATGCTGCAACGAGTAATGGCTACCGCCTTAGAGCCATTACAGTCGAGGATGGATAGGTTTGACGGAGGATCCAACTCTGTTAATGATGTATTGAACGAAAATGAAGTCGAACGGTCACCGAGGTAGCATACTCCTAGATAAGGACGTGTGCAACAGGTAGACGATAATTTGAATAACATTAAGGTTGCTATTCCTTCTTTTCAGGGACGTTCAGATCCTGATGCATACTTGGCTTGGGAAAGCAAAGCGGAGCACATTTTCGAGTGTTATAATTACTCGGAACAGAAGAAGGTTCGATTAGCAGCAACAAAGTTTGTTGATTATGCCTTGATATGGTGGGACCAGTTACTGCTTAGCCGTAGACGTACTGGTGATGACCCAGTTGCAACATGGATAGAGATGAAGCGACTAATGCGTAAAAGGTTTGTTCCTATTCACTATCATCGTGATTTGTTTCAAATGTTGCAAAATTTGAAACAGGGAAATAGGAGCGTTGAAGATTATTTCAAGGATATGGAAATGGCTATAATGCGTGTGAATATCGAGGAAGATCGAGAAGCTACCATGGCACGTTTTCTAGCAGGGTTGAACACCGAGATTGCCAATGCTGTTGAGTTACAACATTATGTCGAGGTTGATGACATGGTGCAGATGGCAATAAAGATTGAACGACAGCAGCGCAGGAAGTTTTCAAATCAAGGTAACCCTTCTTTTAAATCTTTTTCAAATCCATTATATACTCCTAACAATTCCAGGAAGCAAGCACCACAACAACCATTTCGGATTCGTGAGAAAGGCGAAACCAACAAACCGAAGGCCCCGTTGCTGATAATGGGCGTGGTAAGCAGCAAGTGGTGGCGCAAGAGCGAGCACGAGATATCCAGTGTTTCAAGTGCCTTGGGAGAGGACATGTTGCTAGTCAATGTCCTAACCGGAGGGTAATGTTGATGCGAGATGATGGTGAGATTGAGTCAGATTCCGAGGAGGAAGTGCATGATGTCCCTACTGAAGAGGAAGACGAGACCGACCTAGAGGTTCCTGAATCTGGTAAGGTAATGGAACTTTTGGTTATTAAAAGAAGTTTGAATGTGCAACAGGTACCAGATGCTCTATAGCGTGAGAATATCTTTCACACACGATGCAAGGTGCAAGACAAGGTATGTGTTGTGATTATTGATAGCGGTAGTTGTACTAATGTTGCCAGTTCAATGATGGTTGATAGGTTAGGTCTGAAAACCACGAAGCATCCTCATCCATATAAGTTACAATGGTTGAATGATGGTGGCGAGCTTAAAGTGACTAGACATGCTATTGTACCATTTTCGATCGGAAACTACAAGGATGAGGTCCTTTGTGATGTTGTTTCCATGGATGCTACTCACCTACTATTGGGACGCCCTTGGCAGTATGATAAAAGGGCAATGCATGATGGTTATTCAAACCATTACTCTTTTATGCATGCAGGTAAGAAGATCACTTTGGCTCCTTTGACACCGAGTCAAGTGTTTGAAGATCAGGCAAGCTTGAAAAAGAGTAAAGAGACTTCAAAAGAGAAGAAGAAGATGTCCGTGTATGCGAGCAGTAGCGAAATCAAGAAATGTCTTTCCTCTCAACAATTTGTTCTTATTTTGATATTTAAAGATTATTGTTGATTGACAGATTTTCCTACTGATCTACCTTCACCGATTTTGACACTTTTGCAGGAGTTTGAGGACGTGTTTCCAGCAGAAACACCGAGGGGATTGCCACCTCTTCGTGGCATTGAGCACCAGATTGATTTCATTCCAGGTGCTATTATTTTGAACCGGCCAGCTTATCGAACCAACCCTGAAGAGACGAAAGAGCTTCAAAGACAAATTACTGAGTTGATGGACAAGGGTTACATTCGAGAGAGCTTGAGTCCGTGTGCTATTCCGGTGCTGTTAGTACCGAAGAAAGATGGTTCTTGGAGGATGTGCGTAGATTGTCGAGTTGTGAACCAGATCACGATTAAGTATCGTCATCCCATTCCAAGACTTGATGACATGTTGGACGAGCTTTGTGGAGCCGTCATCTTCTCCAAAATTGACTTAAAGAGCGGCTATCATCAGATTCGCATGCGAGAAGGCGATGAGTGGAAAACAGCCTTCAAGCCAAAGCTAGGTTTGTACGAATGGTTAGTAATGCCTTTTGGTTTAACTAATGCACCTAGTACTTTTATGCGTTTGATGAATCATGTTCTACGATCTTTCATTGGTAAATTCTATGTTGTATACTTTGATGATATCTTGATCTATAGCAAGTCTTTACAGGATCACGTAGAACATTTGCGAGCTGTTCTGCAGGTTTTGCGAGAAGAAAGATTGTTTGGTAACCTGGAGAATTGTGTATTTTGTACTGACAAACTCACATTTCTTGGTTACATTGTTAGTTCTCAGGGAGTTGAAATTGATCCTGAGAAGATAAAGGTAATTCAGGAATGGCCACGACCGACATCGATTACTCAGGTTAGATCGTTTCATGGTTTAGCGAGTTTTTATCGATGGTTTGTTCCTAATTTCAGTTCCATTACCGCCCCCTTAACTGGTATTATTCAGAATAATTCTAGCTTCTTTTGGGGTAAGGAACAAGAAGATGCCTTTTTGAAAATTAAAGATTGTTTGACTAGAGCACCTGTGTTAGCATTACCTAATTTTGATAAAACGTTTGAAATTGAATGTGATGCTTATGGAATTGGTATAGGTACTGTTTTGATGCAAGAAAAGAGGCCCGTTGCTTACTTTAGCGAGAAATTGAGTGGTGCTACATTGAACTATCCGGTTTATGATAAAGAGATGTATGCACTGATTCGGGCATTGGAGACATGGCAGCATTATTTGTTGCCTAAGGAGTTTGTGATCCACACCGACCACGAGGCTTTACGTTACATCACAGGTCATCATAAATTGAATAAACGACATGCTAAGTGGGTTGAATTCTTAGAATCTTTTCCTTATGTCATTCGTTACAAAAAAGGGAAAGAAAATGTTGTTGCTGATGCATTGTCATGTAGGTATGCACTTTTGAGTTATCTTGATTCACATCTGATTGGTTTTGCATATATTCGTGATTTATACCCTGATGATCCTGATTCTAGAGATAAGTTTAATTCTTGCTTGTTCGAAAGGTGCAGATGGAAAGTTTTACAGGCATGATGGCTATCTTTTCAAGGAAAACAGGATTTGCATTCCCTAGGGTTCGATGCATGATATTCTGATCCATGAGGCGCACGAAGGTGGATTGATGGGTCATTTTGGAGTCACCAAGACGTTACATACCTTGAAAGAACATTTGTTTTGGCCGAAGATGCGTAGAGATGTTGAAAGGTATTGTGAACGTTGTGTGACTTGTAGAAAAGCGAAATCGAAGGTTTCTCCACATGGTATGTACTTACCTTTACCTATTCCTGATTCCCCTTGGACTGATATATCGATGGATTTTGTTTTGGGATTGCCTCGAACTAGGACATGTAGAGATAGTATATTTGTTGTGGTTGATAGGTTCTCGAAAATGGCACATTTTATTGCTTGCCATAAGACCGATGATGTTGTTAATGTGGCTAACTTATTCTTTAGAGATGTTGTACGTTTACATGGTATTCCTAGGTCGATTGTTTCTGACAGGGATGTGAAATTTTTGAGTCACTTCTGGAGGACCCTTTGGAGAAAATTAGGTACGAAACTTATGTTTTCTACTACTTGTCATCCCAAGACTGATGGACAAACTGAAGTTGTTAATAGAGTTTTATCTACTTTACTTCGATCCATCATCAAAAAGAACATAAAAACTTGGGAAGATTGTTTGCCACATGTTGAGTTTGCTTATAACCATGATGTGCATTCTGCTACTAAAATCTCACCATTTGAGGTTGTTTATGGTTTTAATCCTATTACACCTCTAGATTTGTTGCCTTTGCCACATGAAGAGGTGACGAACATGGATGGTCAAAGTGAATGACAACGCCTACAAGTTGGATCTACCCGAAGAATACAATGTAAGTGCCACATTTTGATTTTTCTGACTTAACCCCTTATGGTGATTGTATAGATTTGAGGACAAATCCTTTTCAAGAAAAGGGGGGATGATGTGAGCACATCATCACCAACACATGTTGTTGATCCAGATGTCACATCGTTAGGACCAATTACGCGATCTAGGGCGCAACGTTTCAGGGAAGCTCTTTTCCTTACATGTGCTAATATTTTTGAATCATTTGACAATACTTGTGCCTTAGACGACAGGACTTTTAATGTGTTGCATGTTGTTATGTGACTTATTTAGGTTATACTATTTATTAAGTTTGTTTAAGAATGTATATAATATGCTAATAGTGTTTTGGGTTAGTATAATATAACTTATAATGTATTATTTTTTAATGTGTTTATTTTGACGTGTGTGTGCAGCTAATGCACGTAAATGCATATAAGGAGAAACAACTGAATGCACGTGAATGCATGTAGAAGAGTGCAACAGCCGAGTGTCTTGAATCTTCCTCTCCAATGTGCGAATAAGAACAAGCCAAAGGAAGTTGGAAAGTGGCAGCACATTTTGCATGTGCACAATTCAATTGGCGCACCAAAAAAAAAACAAATAAAATTGAATGAGTGGCTGCCAATTTGTGCCGCCACCTTGGGTGGTTTTTTTTCATACAATTCAAAATTCAAAATTTAAAATGGATCATTTTCAGCTACACATACTTGGCCGGCCACCTTCATTAGTTTTCTATATATTTGTAAATAATACATTGTAAAAAGGTTACCAACTTTGAAATAAAATTACACTTGAGAGAATTTTCTCTTTTCGGTACTTTTTAAAACTATTCGACACTCAAACTTGTTTGTTTGTCATTGATACTTCAGGTTCCTAAATTGCTATTTAGCGGGTCCAAGTCCTTCGACATTAAACAGATTTGATTCGGGTTTGCTCAGTAGATTGTGCAGGTTCTTTTGAGTTTAGCGTTTCCAACATCGATCGCTTTTAAAGCCTTCTTCACCAACGTTGAAGTTCTTTCCAAAATGCCAAAATTATCATATTACTCTATATTATTATTATTTTTATTTTGTTCATCTTTAAGTCCCTATTTAACATAAATATGTCATATAATTTTTGTTGTTTCCTTGTTTTTATTGCAGGAACATGCCTACAACACTCCTAGATCCGTAACAAACGAGGATAGTCCGCTTCGGCTGACTGCCCCTTATTACATCCGCATCTTTCACCTTAAGCTGATAGTACCCTGACCTCAAGTCAATTTTTGAAATCACAGTCGCTCCCCGAAATTGATCAAAAAGGTCATCAATCCTCAGCAAAGGATACCTATTTTTTATGGTAAACTTGTTCAGCTGACGATAATCAATGTACATCCTCACCGTGCCATCTTTATTTTTCACAAACAAAACCGGTGCACCCCAAGGTGACACACTAGGCCGAATGAAACCACGGTCAAGGAACTCCTGAAGTTGCGTCTTCAACTTCTTCAGCACTTTAGGTGCCATGCGACAGGGAGCAATGGACACCGGAGTTGTGTTTTCATACAACTCAATCCCAAACTCCACCTCTCGACTAGGAGGCAATCCAGGTAACTCCTCCGGAAACACTCCAGAGAACTCACGTACGGTTCTTATATCCTGAACGCGCAACTCATTTGAACTAGGATTCATAACAAAGGCTAGGTAAGACTCGCAACCCTTCCACAACATCCGACTTGCTTCCAATGTGGACACCACATTGGCAAGAAACTTCACATTTTTGCCCACTACCACCACCTCATAATCATCCGTAAGTTTCAACGAAACTCGCTTGCTTTCGAAATCCACAACAACTCTATGCTCAACAAGCCAATCCATGCCAAGGATTACATCAAAGCCATAGAATGGCAATTCTATGAGATCAACAAGAAAAACATGATTTTGCACTTTCAAGGGACATCTCCTATACAATTTCCTTGTTACCACTGTCTCACCAAAGGAACTAGTCACACGCATACCAACATCCAAAGACTCAACAAGTAAACCAAGCATTTGAGCATGTTCACGCAATATGTACGAGTGTGTAGATCCAGAATCAATCAAAGAAAGTAATGACAATGGTTGCAAAGTAAAGGTACCTACGATCACATCCGTATCATTTCTTCCCACTCGATGGGAGTACACTCGAGCTTGACCGCCACCCTCAGGTTGAACGGCCACAACATGTGCTACGTTCCTGCCACCATCATCCCTATGCTGAAAATTACCACGGTCGCACCCACGACCTCTCTGTGGCTCAGGTGCTGTCATCGGAGCTTGTCCCTCTCTCAGTGGATGAAAACAATCTTTCTTCAAATGCCCACGATTCCCAAAATTCCAGCATGTCCCAAGGTTACCCCAACACTCACCACCATGCCTTCTACCACAATGGTTACATTCAGGAGTCCTCAAAATAGCATTAGGTCCCTGCTGACCTCTACTAGGGTTACCACCTCCACGCCTAGCATCATAATGCGGCTTCCTATCCTTATGCCTCTTGTTGAAATCTCTACCATAATCGCGTTCAGTCGCTCACTTTCCAGAGCTAGATCCACCCGCTCGACTAGCCAAACCAAGATTCGATTCAATGTCCTTAGCTCTAGTGACCAAGACATCGAAAACCATATAATCAGCCGCAAGCATATAAGTCTTGACATCCGCTACTAGCCCATAACGCAAACGTTCGCACCTCTACCGCTCACTAGGGATTAGCTCAGGTGCATACTGACTGAGGTGAACAAACTGAATTTCATATTCAGCCACTGACATGTTGCCTTGCACGAGAGACATAAACTCTCTTTTCTTCTCATCGAGGTAATGTACTCCCAGGTACTTCTGTATGAACGCATTCAAGAAGAACGTCCAAGTTACCTCGTCATCCTCCATCCCGGAGATAGTGATCGTCCACCACGTATAGGCATCACCATGCAGCAGTGACACAACACAACCCAGCTTCTGCACATTGTTGCAATTCATCTGACCCAGAATCCTCTTGGTGCTCTCCAACCAAGACTCCGATCCTTCCAGAGATAAGCCTCTGAACTCAGTCCCTCCTAGACTGCGAAGACGTTCCAAAGGCAACCTCACATTAGCATTATCCTGATGCGCAGCTCCATGAGCTCCAGCTACTGCATCCTGGAAAGCTCCAGCAATAGCCTGAATCAACATGGTCATGTCAGGAGCAGCTTGCCCCTGCACACCCTCGGGTCTACCAACCCCAGCACTAGCACCAGCATTACCAGCTCCAGCACCACCACCACCAGGGGAGGAGGTAAATCCTCATCATTCTCAGCATTCTCATTATCAGCCATCGATCTAGTATTGATTCTCAGCTCTCTACATGGCCCCATTATAAAGAAAACAATGCACTGACAAAAATGCAATAAACACAATTAGGCACAATAAGTTAAGTAATCCAAGTACTCAATCTCATTTTCGAAAACAATTCTTCTCATTAGTTTCGATATGGCAATGGGATTCCCATCCACACTTCAAACATAGCATAGCATCACAAAATCATCTCAATTGAATCATACATCACACTTTCACCAAAAGTCACCATCATGCATAAACACATACAACAGCCACATACCAAACCCTAATTATTCGATAACATGGCTCTGATACCAACAAATGTAACCCACTTAGCCCGGCCTAGACGCTTGACCCGAACTACAAAGATTATTCGGGGAAAACCAAAGTCAACCCGAAAGTCAACCTTGATTAACGACCTTTTTTCATTTTAAATCTTGTTTAAATACATGTTAACCCTAAGTGAGTACTCACGAATCATGATGGAGAAAGGAACAACGATCGGATAACATTTAGGCACTCAATTGCACTTTACGCAAGATTAGGGACCAAATTGTAATTTTTGTAAATTAGTGGGACTTCATAGATTTAAGGATTACCAATATGTAATTAATCATGTTACATGCTTCTCTTCCAAATTTGCCGCTTAAAAGGACTTCTCAAGCTCAAGCAATTGCAAACACAACATTTAGGACTAAATTGTGAAGCATGCAAACATCAAAACAATTCAAATCTGTGTCCAACAGTCACCCGTTTCGGAACACCTACCTACCGTACCGAAACTCCTTATCGAAATGGTGTTGACCATTTCTGTACGCTGGTATGTTCTGAGACTAGTATCAAAACGTGACATTCTAGTAGCCAAAATGTTTCAAAACAGCCTGAGGCGTTTCGAAACACGAAGACCATTTCAGGCCCCCGTTTCGAAACACTAGAGGGCGTTTCGATACACCCTACCCAGAAACAGTAGCAAACGTTGGTTTTTCATTCATTAACATACTCAAACATGCCCCAAAGACTCCCAAATCATACCAGCAAATCATCATACATATAAGGAACATATTTGGAACATTCTAACATAAACATAGCATCAAACACAAATTCTCATTAGTCTAGAGGCATGCTTCCTAATCACAAAACCAAAATAAGCAATCCAACCTCAAACCAAACAATTAAGGCCATTTACAACCCAAACAAGCTAACACAAACATGCCACAACCTTAGGGAGTTCAACATATCTCTCAAATACAATTCTTGGTTTCCATTGCCATTATATCAAAACTAAAGTGTGTGAAAACTTCACCATACATGAGCTTGGACTTCCTTGGATGATCTTAACTTCCTTGATGCCCGAAAACACCTCAATTATCTGCATTATTGGTAAAAGAGAGAGCGTAAGCACAAATGCTTAGTGAGGCCTGCTCTTAAGGAAACCAACACAATAATGCATATCTTGAAAACACTTTCAGAAAAGCTTTTGAACAACATGTTCATTCTATCTCATGCTTGAAAACCATTCAAAGAAACTTCTCATTGAAAACACATGTACCTTCATTCTATCTCATGCATTTAAACCAATGCAAAACTCATGGCAAAGTCATACTCATGCTCGTACTCTAAAGCATTTCATAAACAAATCACATATGCATTTCTCATAGCATAAACCATTTCATCAAAGGTACATGTGAATAAAAAACCATTACATATTTTATATTGGAATTTCCCATCTCTTTATTACTCGGATATTCGGACATCTCACTAGACACTTCCGGTGGCATCTCTCATCACCGTACTCACTCGTCTAGCAACATAGTTTCCGGTGGAATCTCACATCACCGTACTCACATGGCGGAATCTCTCATCGCCACAATGCTTGGTTATTTCACCAAGTCCTACCCGATGGAATGCCCATCACCGATTCTCTCCCTTTGGCTTAACCAAAGAGCACGTACGGATTTTTAGTTTATATTGCACTCTCATCCTATTGATCGATCAATTATATCTGGTAAGTATCCTAACATCTATGCCAATATATTATGTTAAAACATCATCTCACATATTGTTTTTCATGCATTGATTCCTAAACATTCTCATCTAATTTCAAAACCATAACATTTGCTTTGCTTTAACATAAAAGCTCAAATCTCAACTATGCAACATCTTACTTTATGAAATCATTTCAAGCATCATCTCATGCTATAATTTATGCATAAAAACAGTAGGAATTTATCAATCTAAACCATGAGCATGTAAAAGCATTTTAGGGGCAATCATCACATTCAAGAGAGGAATCTAGCCAATACTTACTTCCGGACTTATAAAGTTGTTTCAAACCTTTCCTAAATCCCCAAACCTTGTTTCTTTGTCCCTCAAGGACTTCTAAAACCATACGCACTCACCGATTACGTTTCGCTTGCTCGCCGAAACTCTATCTAAGCTTCCGGATCAACTCCAAAGGTGTCCGAAGATGTCTCCCCTCTAATGGATGATTTCTCCTTGATTTGGGAAAGTTTTCTTGAAAATTCAATGTAGTAATCAAGTGGATTTGATGAAGAATTGATTAGGAATCAAAAGAGTGATTGAAATCTCATCAAATGAAGTGGAAATCAAAGTGTATTTGCTGGAGAAAATATGTTTGGTTGAAAGGAATTTTAGAGAAAACAAAATGAGGGAAAATTTGTGAAAAGTAGTTATGAAAAGTCAAAGGTGGTTTTCAAATTTAATTACCTTCATTTTCTTAAATTAAAACATTAATTAAATCAACCAAATTAAGGAAATATCTGATGAAAAACATTTTGGTAAAATTAGCTCCTTAAAGATTCAAAGTTTCAATCCTTTACAAAACAGTCACTACTTAACTTTGCAAAAACTGCGATTTGGTCACTACACCGAAATGTAGTATTTCCAAACCTTATTTTGTAAAATTGACTCAACCATTCTCTTTTATATATTAAATGAGGATTTTTAAATATTTTTCTATATTTTTAAAGTATCACAAAGTAGGTGTTCCCTAAAACACCCTTTTAGATTCGAACCGATTTCCAGACCGATCCGATTCAGACTCTAAACATCAAGGCCCAAATTTGGGATGTTACAGTTCTGTTACAAAGGATGCACGCGAACATTTGAAAACCTTCCAGGAGATCTGTGGATCATTTAGACAACCAGGAATAAGCTCGAAAGTGCTGAGACTCCGACTATTTCCCCATTCATTGAGGGATAGAGCAAAAACCTGGTGGAATAAGTTAATGACGGGTTCAATAAGAACTGGGGCAGATATTTTCTGTGAATTCCTTTCTCGTTTTAATCCTTCTCTTTTAACTTAAAGATTACGTACCGAAATTGCTACTTTTCAACAAGAAGATGATGAATCAATGCATGAGGCATGGGACCGGTTTACAACTATCTTACGAAACTGCCCGATGAACGAATTCCCTGTATTGAACCAGGTCGTTAAATTCTACAATGCTGCCAATTCACCCACTCGAATGAAGATAGATTCGGCACCTAATGGTTTGTTACTAGACAAAGAGCTGGAAGATGCAATGCTTGTGTTGAAAAGGTTGGCAAAGAACGACGAACAGTTCCCCATGGAAAAAAGAGGAGGAAGACGAGGCGTATCTGTCAAGGAACACGAATCTGAAAACTCGGTAAGAACCCAATTAGCATACATCACCAAGGTAGTTGAAAACCTGCAGCGGAAGAACGAATCTAAGGCGGTATTTTCTACTGAGGAGATGTGTGAAACTTGTAGTGGAAACCACAGTACAGAGGAGTTTTCCCTACAAATGGAAACGGGAATGTATGTTGGAAACTACAACAAGAATAAAGGCTACGACTCCAAGAATTACAACCCGAATTAGAGAAAGAACCATAAATTCTCCTGGAGTAACCTAGAAAATGCTTTCAATCCTCCAGTCCAGAATAATCAGAATCAGGGAGTTCCCAGAATACTGTCACGACAGCAGCCACAACAGTAGACGGCATCATCCACAAGTACATTAGAACAGACCCTAGCAACTTTCATGTCTGAAATTGGAGCATATATGGCCAACATGGATCACTTTTTCAAGAAGAATAAAACATTCATGGATAAAAAAGAGAAGGGAATGACAAACCATGAGGCTATTTTAAAGTCTCTAGAGACACAGATGGGTCAGGTAGCCCAGTTCATCAACACCAGACAAAATGGAGGATTCTCTAGTGATACTGAGGTCACTAGAAAACCAAAAAAAGAGTTGTGTAAAGCTATAACAACGAGAAGTGAGAAGCAACTACAAGGGCTGAAAGTTAAAGAAACACCTAGTAAGGAACCAACCTTATAAACGCCTACCGAAAACATTGCCCCAACAGACTTGAAACAACCTGCTGTCGCCAACCCTGCCACGACAGCAGAAGAATCCAAGGAGGCAACATAAGAAGATGAAGAATATGAGCCTCCTCATATCTGAATCCCATGTGAAGGACGTCTCGAAGATTGTCGTCCTCCACCCCCTTTTCCACAGAGGTTGAAGAAACAGAAACAGGAGTACCAGCTTAAGAAGATCTACGATGTTTTTAAGCAAGTACATATCAATATTCCTTTGTTGGAGGCCATTATGCAGATGCCTGGTTATGCCAAGTTCCTTAAAGATGCAATTTCCAGGAAATCCAAACTTGGGAAGTTTGAAACTATAGTCATGACAGAAGGGTGCATGGCAATCTTACATAACTGTACACCCCCAAAGAAGAAGGATCATGCGAGTTTCATTATACCATGCATAATCGGTGATCAGTATGTGGGTAAGGCACTTTGTGATCTTGGAGCTAGTATTAATCTAATGCCTAAATCTGTCTTTCAGAAATTAGGTATTGGACAAGCAAGACTCACAACAATCATGCTTCAATTGGCAAACCGCTCTTACGTACAACCGGAAGGAAAAATTGAAGACATCCTGGTAAGAGTGGATAAATTCATATTTCCCACTGACTTCCTTTTTCTATACTGTGAAACAGACGAGAATGCACCGATCATCCTAGGGCGACCCTTCCTAGCCACATGTAGAACAATGATCGGTGTAGAGAAGGGAAAACTGACTATGAGAGTCAACGACCAACAGTTAAAACTAAATGTTCTTCAGGCCATAAAACAAGCTGATGTACAGGAAGAATGTAAGTCAATATTAGAGGTATTTGTAGACCAACCATGCATCAGATCAAGCTGTCAAGAGAGACAAATCGGTCACTGTCGCCATAGCCACCTAGAAGACTGCCACAACAGTACTGGTGACAGCAACTCCTCAGACAATGACACATCTGACACTGAAGATCATGAGGAGTTGAATTGGATAGGCATTTGTCCATGTAAGTTCTTCGAACCTCTGAACTATACCTCTAACAAATATATAATTCAAAAGCCTTTCATAGATCAGCCACCTGCTTTAGATCTTAAACCCCTGCCACGACAACTTAAATATGGTTTTCTTGGTCTCAATGATACGTTGCCCGTGATCATCTCTTCTAAGTTGATGAAGAAACAGGAACATCAACTGATTGGTATGCTTCAAAAGCATAAGAAGGCAATTGGATGGACCATTACTGATATTCAAGGCATCAGTCCGGCAATTTGCAAGCAAAATATCCTCTTGGAGAATGATCATAAGCCGACGATAGATGCTCATAGACGATTAAATGAAGCTATGCGAGAGGTGGTGCTAAAGGAAATTATCAAGTGGCTTGACGCTTGAATTATTTATGCCATCACAGATAGCAAGTGGGTGACCCCAGTGCAATGCGTACCTAAGAAGGGAGGAATAATTGTCGTAACCAACAAGGATAATGAGCTAATCCGAACCAGAACTGTGACCGGTTGGAGGGTTTGTATGGATTACCGAAAGCTTAATAAAGCTACCTGGAAGGACCACTTCCCCTTGCCTTTTATTGACCAAATGATAGATAGATTAGCGGGAAAACCTTACTATTGTTTCCTTGATGGTTATTCAGGTTACAATCAGATTGCCATTGCACCTGAGGACCAGGAGAAGACAACCTTCACATGCTCATATGGAACATACGCCTTGAGGAGAATGCCATTTGGACTGTGTAATGCACCAACAACTTTTCAGCGGTGTATGATGTCAATATTCTCTGGTATGGTAGAAGATTTCCTGGAGATCTTCATGGATGACTTTTCTGTCTTTGGATATAGCTTCAATAACTGCCAAGGCAACTTGAAGAAACTTCTTGAAAGATGTGAAGAGGCAAATCTTATACTGAACTGGGAAAATGCCATTTTATGGTAGATGAGGGCATAGTGTTGGGACACAAAGTCTCCTGTCGTGGCATAGAAGTGGATAGAGATAAAATCGAAGTCATCGAAAAACTGCCGCCACCCACCACAGTCAAGGGCATTAGGAGTTTCTTAGGACACGCTTGTTTTTATCGTAGGTTTATTGCTAATTTTTCTAAGATTACTAAATCGTTGTGTCTTTTTTTGGAACATAATAAGGCCTTTGACTTCAATGCCGAATGTACTGAAGCATTCAAGACACTAAAAGAGAAGCTGGTAACAGCCCCAATGGTACAACCACCGGACTGGAGTTTATCGTTCGAGATAATGTGTGATGCTAGTGACTATGCTGTAGGGGCAGCGGAAGAAGAATCTCTTCCACGTAGTATACTATGCCAGCAAGACCTTAAATGATGCCCAGATAAACTTCACCACGATAGAGAAGGAGTTGCTAGCTGTGGTATTCGCCTTTGACAAGTTCAGACCATACATACATGGAACAAAAGTGGTGGTTCACACGGATCATTCAACAATAAAATACATGTTCACTAAGAAGGATGCACGACCACGATTGATACGTTGGATTCTGCTGTTACAAGAGTTTGATATAGAAATCAAAGATAGAAAGGGAACAAAAAAAACAAGTAGGCGATCACTTGTCAAGACTTGAGCTGGGAAAGGATCAAGATAAAAACAAGGTTAACATATGTGAGACTTTCCCTGATGAGCAGTTATCCACTGCCATGGAAGTACACACAAGCGATGTCGCGACAGCCATGGCGACATGTAAGTTTTCTAATGTTCCTTGGTATGCCGGCATAGTGAACTATCTCGTTAGTGGTTTATTACCTCATGAACTTACCTATCAAGCAAGGAAGAGGTTCCAAAATGATGCAAATCATTATTATTGGGACGAACCTCTTCTGTTCAAACATTGTGCAGATCAGATTATCAGAAGATGCATATCGAAGGAAGAACATGAAGAAGTACTCCACCACTGCCATGCTGCTCTTTATAAAGGACACTTTGGAGGAATCAAAACTGCTGTCAAGGTTTTGAAGTCCGATTTATTTTGGCCTACAATGTTCAAAGATGCACAAGCTTTTTACAAGTGTTGTAACAAGTGCCAAAGGACAAGAACATCTCTAGAAGGCATGAGATGCTCATGCGGAACATTCTCGAATTTGAAATTTTTGATGTTTAGGGAATCGACTTCATGGGACCATTCCCAGCTTCTTGTGGGAACTTGTATATACTGCTGGTAGTAGATTATGTGTCCAAGTGGGTAGAAGCCATCGCCACACAAAAGAATGATGCCAAAATCGTCCAAAGATTTTTACACAAACACATCTTCACCAGGTTTAGCATCTCAAGGGCAATCATTAGTGATGAAGGTAGGCATTTTGACAATAGGGTGATTGCTAACGCATTGAAAGAAGTATGGAGTGACCCACAGAATCAAAACAACATATCACCCTCAGACCAATGGGCAAGCCGAGATCTCCAATAGAGAAGTGGAGAACATTCTGTAAAAGATGGTTAAGCCATCTAAGAAGGACTGGTCTCTCCACTTGATTGATGCATTATGGGCTTACAGGACTGCTTTCAAAACACTATTGGGAATGGTACCTTATCGACTAATCTATGGAAAAACTTGCCACCTACCTGTCGAGATAGAACATAAAGCATATTGGGCTATTAAAACAGTTAACATGGATTTGGATAGAGCAGGGCAGAAAAGGCTCTTGGATTTAAACGAAATTGAAGAAATTCAAGCCATGGTCTACGACAACGCCATAATCTACAAGGACAAGACAATGAGGTGGCAGGACAGAAAACTACTGCCACGATAGTTCATACCAGGCCAAAAGGTGTTGTTGTTCAACTCCCGGTTGAAGCTCTTCCCAGGGAAGTTAAAGTCTAGATGGTCTGGACCCTTTCAGATAGTTCAAGTTTTCCCCATGGTGCCATCACAATAAGATCTATCAAGGACGTGCACTAGTTCAAAGTCAATGGACAGAGACTCAAGCACTACCAGGGGACTGAAGCCTCAAGAGAACATGAAGTGGTTACTTTAGGAGATACCTCTCAGGGCATCCCAAATTTATTTTTCTTTTATTTTATTTATTTTATTTTCATTGCTTTAGGATGTAGGAATTTAATATTAGTTTATTTCAGTTTTCAGGCAAATAAAAGAAACATAGGAAAGAGAAGGAATGAACCAGCCCATCACACTCACCTCAACCAAAGAAGCCCAAGAGAGAGCTCAACGGTAACAAGGCTGTCGTGATAGACTTGGTGACAGCCGTCACCATCTGTCGTAACAGACACGCAATGACAGACTGTCACCAGCTGTCGCGGCAGACACGCAATAGAAGCGGGAAAAACATAGAAACGCATAACAGACGCATCCAGAAACCGCATGACAGCTGGCTTTGTTTCCCACGCCAATTGTTACAGCTTCAACAGGTAGAAATCCGATTCTATATAAACCCTCACTCTCATTTCATTTTTCACCTTCATTCTACTCTCTCTAATCTGTTTCAGAATATTTTTTAGCTTTCAGTACTTTCTTTCCTTTTGTTTCCACAGTACCCGCAGAAGCTCTGCCTCCACCTCTACCGCAGCACTCTCCACTCCCACACATAGCAGAATCTGAAGAAGGTTCGACTCTACAGAAACGGAGAAACGATACTACAAATCTTTTCAAAAGAGAAATGTGGGAAGAGAAGGTTTTATTTACCAAAAGAAGAGAGGAGATATGGGTTTAGAGGGGTTCATTGCAAGAAGAATCATCGGTCTGAAATGGCAAATGTTTGTTGAACAACCAAGGGAAATGAATGTCACCCTCGTTCGTGAGTTCTATGATGCAGATCCCACCAAGGACACATCTCAAGTCACCATCAGGGGTAAGATAATTGAGTTAGAACCAGCTTATATAAATTCCTTATATAGCATTTACGTGGGCACGCAGAAAGACGCACACAGACGGTTCATCGAAAATCTGTCGCCAGCATACTACGACAGCATCATGGCAGACCTCACCATAGAAGGCACTAACTGGAATGATGATCCAAAACATCGGTGGACCGTTCGAAGGACTCAACTCACACCTGCTGCCAAGCTATGGAACCACTTCGTGAAGAAACGTCTCATGCCCACATCACACAAAACGACAGTGGATAGATAAAGGTTGATCCTCGTTAATTCCATTATAAATGAACGACAGATCAACATGGGGAAGTACATTCTCGATGGAATTTTAGAGTGCGCACAGAAAGATAAAGGTCCTTTTTTCTTCCTTCACTTGATCACAGCCCTATGTAGAGCAAAGAATGTCCTCGAGATTGAAGAGGATGTTAAGATCCAAGGCAAGGGTTGGACACAACAAAACCTTTACAGCCTGGTGGAGCTCAAGACAGAACACACGACAGAGCCATTTGCCATGCCAGCAGGCACGACAACAAGGGTTTATAGAATATATGAGGGATTTCCATATTGCAACGATAAATTTTATTAAAGTCGAACTTAATTTTCCCAACGTGCAATTTCCTCCTTTTCCAAAATATCTTGTCTCTACCCCATCACTTGTCCCCTCCCCCAAGAAGGCCACATTGATAGCTGCTTCCGCCTCGCCATCTGCCGCGACAGGACTAGGCAATAGAAGGTCTGCATCACCCTTGGTTACGCCTACCTCTCCCAAGGAGAAAGACCATCCCTCTCAAGGATCCAAGAGGAAGGAACCAATGCTAGAAATCGATCCAAAATAATTCAAGGACTTCTCCTCTTCTTCAGTCTGACACGATGATTTAGATTCTGAACCTTTCGTTGTACGCAAAAATAGCCAAAGACTTCCCTCTTATGAAGAAAAGAAGCTTGATCTAGATGTAGCGGGACCCTACTGCAACAGTGGAGATGGTAACAAAAGTGACAGTGTGCTCGAGATTCTCGACAAAGCTCCAAAAATTTCACCTACCAGAATCTAGCCACCTCGAGAGGCAAAGAAAAAAGGCATCATCATGCTCTCCAACAACGAATCCAGCCTCAGCCTCAAAAGTAACTGCTCACCGACAGCTCCGTATAGACGACAAGAACGTTGGCACTTCAATTTAAGTTTCTTGCTCCTTCTGTCTTTTGTGTTTCTATTTGTGATGTTTTTATCTTTTTGTTTTTTGTTTGTCATGCATTGAGGACAATGCAACCCTCGAGTTTGGGGGTAGGCAGTCCTCTTATTATTAATAGACTAATTATATTTTATGTTTATAACTATTTATTTTTGTGTAAAAAATGGCTTAAGTTTTTGAACTTCTCTTACCTGTCGCGGTATTCACTATCGTGACAGTAGCTTTAGAATGTTTTAGGAAGTATTTAGAGCCTTACTATAGTTCTAAACTCTTAAAACACCTTTGTGACTTATATGTTGTTAAGACTCTATTAGTAAGCTTAGATTAGGAAGCTTAGCTACTTTAGTTAGAAAAAAAACGTAAACTTAGATTTCCTCCTAGAGGTGCCTAACACTGGCTCTAGGAAGAAAACTAGAGTTGCCCGAAACTGGCTCTAGGAAGATAACTAGAGGTGCCCGAAACCGGCTCTAGTAGAAATAGAAAGACTTCAATCTAAGTTAGGAAGAATACTAGAGGTGCCTGAAATTGGCTCAAGTTAAGAATTATTTTTGAAGTAAAACTCAAGTGAGTTGAGTAACTATTCTGGTTGCTAAAGAATCTAGGCTCATATTTGTTCACAAAACCTGCACACACACACACACACACACGAGAGTTATTGTATTGCTCCAGATAACTCTGTAAACATCCGAAAAGGTATTGATCTTGATGGTGAATGTGTTGTAGGTAATGGTTGTTCATTGAGTTAAGCCAAAGAAAAAAAGTTTCATTCTTAGTTAGATTGCATTTGCTTGAGGACAAACAATAATTTGAGTTTGGGGGTGTGTTCAGTGCATAAATGTTCTATATTTTAACCCTCATTTATCCATATTATTGATGCACTCAAGCATGTTTAGTTGCATTTTATGATAGAATTTGCATAAACATCGCAGATGGATAATTTTGCACAGATGCTACTGATTTCGATCAACTCTTGCAGGTACATGTCGTGGCAGCATCCAGGGCAGCAGAGGAAGAGAAGATAACTGCAAAGCAGAAGTGAAGGGTTGAAGAAAACTGCCTCATACATCACTGTAGTGACAGCTGCCTTGACAGAAGTTGCGACAGTGAAGACACCGGAGATGAAAAATGCGAAGTGGAGTTAGACTGATAGAGGATTTAAAGCCTGATTTTTGTAGACCACTTGCATAATTTTTGGAGCCGAGAAGCACAAGGAAGGCATTGCCCAAAGTTTTAGGAGAAAGTCAAAGCAAGAAGATAGGGCGAACTAAGGGACATTTATTCAGAGATTTAGTCTTTAAATAAATTGTACTTTAATTCAAACTCGTATTCTTGGCCATTAAGAAAGCTTACACCCAAGGCCTATATGTATGCTTGTATTTCGACAAGGGAAGGATAACCTAGTTCCTAGCGGTCTTCCATGATAAACCCTAGCTATTCTCTTCTTCATCATGTTCTAAATCTTCCCCAGGGCTAAGGGTTGATCTTGTAAAGTAGTTGTAAGGGTTAATCTGTTTCTTTGGTTTTTCTGTTCAATCAATAAAACTTCAAGTTTATTTACGCTGGTTTCAACATCTCATAAGAGTGTCGAGAGAGCATTGGGAGGTTATCTATTTACTTAATATCGGGAGAGTTAAGTATAAAAAGGGAGTAAATATAGTTGTCCAGTTTATGGTTAAACTATCTTGGCCTAGGGATAGGTATAAGGTTAAGCGGCTAAAGAAGAATTCACAAACATCGGTGTTCATCCTTCGATTCACGTCGGGAGGTATCATCCAAGACGTGTTACCCGACAGAACATGGACTTAAGGATATAACAAGTCACACCAGGGGTTCTTGCCGGACTTGAAGTAATAGAGTTGTTGATCGCTACCGCGACAACAGCAGACCTCTGCCGCGATAGGTGCTGCCGCGACAAGCTCGACGACATAAGAAACAGAAGTCCTCTAAACAGTGCAACACCTGCACTACTGAAGAAATCAATACCAGCCTACTTTATCAATCTCATTTCCTTCTCTATTTTAGTTTATATTCAAGAATTCTCAAAACACATTATTAAATCTATCTCTTTTCTTGTGTAGAGTTTTAAAGTTAGAAGTATTTTCAGTCCCTGTGGAGACTATATTTGATACTTCGTATCACTATATTACTTTTGTCGTGTATACTTGCACTCAATTGCGATAGTCTTATTTACACACAACAAGTTTTTGTCATGCATTGAGGACAATGCAAACCTCGAGTTTGGGGGTAGACAGTCCTCTTATTATTAAAAGACTAATTATATTTTGTGTTTATAACTATTTGTTTTTGGTATTTAAAAAAACTGCCTTAAGTTTTTGAACTTCTCTTACCTGCCGCAGCCTTCACTGTCGTGACAATAGCTTTGGAATGTTTTAGGAAGTATTTAGAGCCTTACTATTGTTCTGAACTCCTAAAACACTTTTGTTTCTTATATGTTGTTAAGACTTCTGTTAGTAAACTTAGAATAGGAAGCTTAGCCACTTGATTTAGAAAAAAAACTTAGACTCAGTTTACTCCTAGAGGGGCCTAACACTGGCTCTAGGAAGACAACTAGAGGTGCCTAACACTGGCTCTAGGAAGATAACCAGAGGTGCCCGAAACTGGCTTTAATAGAAATAGAAAGACTTCAACCTAAGTTAAGAAGTAAACTAGAGGTGCCCGAAATTGACTCTAGTTAAGAATTATTTTTGAAGAGAAGTAAACTATAGGTGCCCGAAACTGGCTCATATTTGTTCACAAAACCTGCAAACACTCACACGAGAATTATAGTAGTGCTCCGAATAAGTCCGAAAACATCCGAAAAGGTATTGATCTTGATGGTGAAGGTGCAGTAGGTAATGGTTGTTCATTGAGTTAAGGCAAAGCCAAAAAGTTTCATTCTTAGTTAGATTGCATTTGCTTGAGGACAAGCAATAATTTGAGTTTGGGGTGTGTTGAGTGCATAAATGTTCTATAGTTTAACCCTCATTTATCCATATTATTGATGTACTCAAGCGTGTTTAGTTGCATTTTAGGATAGAATTTGCATAAACATCACAGATAGATAATTTTGCACAGATATTGTTGATTTCGGTCAATCCTTGCAGGTACTTGTCGTGGTAGCATCCAGGGCGGCAGAGGAACAAAAGATAACTGCAGAGCAGGAGTGAAAGGTTGAAGAAAACTACCTCATACATCACTATCGTGACAGAAGTGGTGACAGTGAAGACAACAGAGATGAAAAATACAAAGTGGAGTTCGACTGATAGAGGATTTCAAGCTTGATTTTTGTAGACCACTCGCATAATTTTTGGATCCCAGAAGCACAAGGAAGGCCTTGCCCAAAGTTTGAGGAGAAAGTCAAAGCAAGAAGATAGGGCGAACTAAGGGACGTTTATTCAGAGATTTAGTCTTTAAAGAAATTGTGCTTTAATTCAAACTAGTATTCTTGGCCATTAAGAAAGCTTACACCCAAGGCCTATATATATATTGTAATGCCCCGGTTTTGGGCTTAGGAGTTTTGGGCGTTGACCGGTTTGGTCAAAGTGCTATTCGAATCTAAAAAGGTGAAATTAGGAAAGCCTAGTTCGGGTTGCATTAAAAATATGGAAAAATGTTCTAAAATCATCTTTTAATATAATTAAGTGAACTGTGAAATCAATTTTGGAAAATGAGTTTTTGGAAGGGTGACATTTTGGCTAGTGACCAAAATATAATTTTTTGAAAGTTTGGTGACTGTTTTATAAAGGGTTGAAACTTTGAATCTTTAAGGAGCTATTATTCCAAAAGTAGTTTCTCCAGATTTTTCTAAGATATTTTAAGTATTTATTCTGATTTTAAAACATATCAAAAGTGGAGGGAAAGTCATTTTGGCCATTTTGATAACTAACTTCCTATTTTCCTTTCTCTCATTTTCTCTCAACCCAAACACTTTCTTTCCAGAGAATTGTTTCTGATTTTCTCACCTAAATCCCTCCTTTCAACTCTCTTTTGATTCCTAATCAACATATCTACAAAACCTCATCATTTGCTACTTGATTCATCAAGGTTTTTGATTCCAAAAAGAGGAGAAACTCAAGTTTGGAGGTAAGAACGTCCTTAATTCATCAGTTCTTTACTGAAATTCCTAAGTTTTCAATCCTTAATTGATGTTTTATTAAAGGCTTTTGAGTTGTGAATTGGATCTTGGCTTATAATGCAAGAGTTGGTGATTTTTGATGATTTTCGTTTGATCTGTTAAATCTGTGATTTGAGATGTGTTTTTGATGTTATTTGGACTCTAAATTGATAAGGAATTGAGTTTTGATTAATGCAATCCCGGATAGGTTGAGTTTCCTAAGTTTAGCTTGTGATTCTTGATGGTTTTTGAGGTGATCTTGTGGATCTGATGTTGCTGGAGGTATAAGGATGTTAATAGGTTCTTTTTAGATGTTAAATGATGTTAATAGATGTTTGGTTTTGTTGGTTAATGGCTGGGCTTTGTTGAGAAGTGGTTTGGATGCATTTTCGGTTGTGTTTGGTGGCCGAAAATGGAGTGTGGATGAGAGCAGCGAGTTTAGGTGCTTTCATTGAAGCAATTAATGCATGATGATGCATTAATCCTCTGCTTTGATGTGTTAAAACATGGGAGGCATCTTTGGATCCAAGAGTTGTTGATCCGGAAGCTTGATTTGGTGCTTCGGCAAGAGGCGAAGTGGAATCGGTGAGTGAAATTGGGTTTTCGGCTTTGAAACCAATGTCTTGGGAGCTTAGTTTAAGTCTAAACAACTTTGCTATGCTTAAGTGTAAGTTTTCGGAAATACTCTCTAGTGGTGGCCATGATTTGTTTGGTGTGCAATGTGGTTTATTGCATGTTTTAAATTCTGTTTTGAAAGCATGATTTAGCATGGTTAATGTTGTTGTTGTAAGCCATATTTTGAAGGAAGCTCAAGGTAAGAGTTCCTTGTTTTTGAACATTGATTAAATGTGGTTTGATGCTTTTAAATGCATGATGATTATGGCTTGGATAAATGCTTTAAAATAGTGAATAAATTGATGATAATGATGTATATTGGCAAGTGATGTTTTGAAAAGGTTAAGGTCACTAAGGTGGTTAAAAGTCCTTGAGTGAGCCTTGTTTACTTAAGATCATCAAGGTGGTTAAAAGTCCTTGGATGATTCTTGATACGGACACAAAGGTGGTTAAAAGTCCTTGTGTGATCCTTTCCATGGTGTTTAAAAGTCCATGGGGCCAAGGTGTTTAAAAGTCCTTGGGGCCAAGGTGTTTAAAAGTCCTTGGGGTGAAACTTGACACGGACACAAAGGTGGTTAAAAGTCCTTGTGTGGTCCTTTCCATGGTGTTTAAAAGTCCATGGGGCCAAGGTGTTTAAAAGTCCTTGGGGCCAAGGTGTTTAAAAGTCCTTGGGGTGAAAGTTGATGAACTTGTTTTTAAAGAAATGGAATTTATCACTTGTGGCCAATATGACATGTTATGATATGAAGCATGAGATGCTTGTTTAAGTATGCTTTTGAGCATGTGTAAATGATGATTGAAGCATGATTTATAAAGTGTTTTATAAATGCATTATTGAATCGTTTTAATGAGCATTCCTCACTAAGCTTTTGCTTACGCTCTCTTTCGTTTTCTTAAATCAATAATGCAGAGCATTAGAGTACTTTGAGGGAAGCAAGGAGGGCAAGCATTCAAGTGAAAGTAAAGCTCAAAGTATGGAAGGTTTCTTAAGTACATTTTTAGCTTTTGGTAATTTGGCAATGGGGGACTTATGTGTATGTTTTGGGAGAGGTTTTGAACTCCCTAAGTATGTTGAATGTTGTTGAGAATGTTGGTTTTTGAGTTTGGCCTTTACATGCTTGAAATGGAAGTTTATGCTTGAATGGTTTGCTTGTGTAGGAAGCATGCCTATAGATTTGGGGCTTTTCATATATGATGTTATTTTGCTGAATTGTTCATGCATGTATGTCTCATATATGTTGAATTGCATGTTGGTAAGGTTTGGTGGTAATTGGAGCATGATTGGATGTTTAATTGCATGTTTAAGTATGCATTTTGGGGCAATCTGTGCAGGGCGTTTCGGAACAGTGCCTGCCGTTTCGGAACGGGTGCCTTAAACAAGCCCAGGCGTCCGAAACGGGAGAAACCGTTCCGAAACAGTTTGGCTACTGCCAGCCCGTGTTCCGGTACGCGTTGCAGAACGGCCCGTGTTTTGAAACGGACTCTGCCTGTTCCGCAACGGGTGACCGTTGGGGGCTGACATTGGCAGTTAAATGTTTTGAATTGTTTGCTTTTTAGTCCTGAACCTTGTTTGTGCAATTATATGAGTTCGGGAAGTCCTTTTGAGCTGAAATTTCACAGAGAAGCATGAAATCTGACTAATTTCAAGTTGGTAACCTTAATTTGGGTTAAGTCCTTCTAATTATCAGAAATTACAATTTGGTCCCTAAAGTTGTAATTTGTTCAATTGGGTCCCTGTTTGATCTCTGATGCTTGTGATCTTTGAATATGTTGTTGAGTGATCACAATTAGGGTTAATGTGCATCTAAACAATTTTAAAAGAAAAAAAAGGGTCGTTAATCAAGGTTGACTTTCGGGTTGACTTTGGTTTTCCCCGTGTGACTTTCTTAATTCGGGTCAACCGTCTAGGCCGGGTTAAGGGGGTTACATATATGCTTCTATTTCGACAAGGGAATGATAACCTAGTTCCTAGCCATCTTCCATCATAAACCCTAGCTATTCTCTTCTTCATCATGTTCTAAATCTTCCTCAGGGCTAAAGGTTGATCTTGTAAAGTAGTTGTAAGGGTTAAACTGTTTCTTAGGTTTTTCTTTTCAACCAATAAAAATTCAGGTTTATTTACTCTGGTTTCAACATCTCATAAGAGTATTGGGAGAGCATTGTGAGGATATTCATTTACTTAATATCAGGAGAGTTAAGTGAAAAAAGGGAGTAAATATAGTTTTCCAGTTTATGGTTAAACTATCTTGGCCTAGGGATAGGTACAAGGTTAAACAGCTATAGAAGAATTCACAAACATCAGTGTTCATCCTTCGATTCAAGCTGGGATGTATCATCCAAGACGTGTTCGCTGACAGAAATTGGACCTAGGGATAGGACAAGTCACACCATGGGTTCTTGCCGAACTTCAAGGAGCGAAGTTGTTGATCGCTGCCACGACAACAACATACCTCTACCGCGACAAGCTCGACGACATAAGCAACAAAAGCCTTCTGAATAGTGCAACACATACACTACTGAACAAATCAATACCAACCTACTTTATCAATCTGATTTCCTTCTCTATTTTAGTTTATATTCAAGAATTCTCAAAAAACTTTATTAATTTCATCTCTTTTCTTCTGCAGAGTTTTAAAGTTAGAAGTATTTTCTATCCCTGTGGAGACGATATCCGATACTTCGTATCACTATATTACTTGTGTCGTGTATACTTGCACTCAAATGCGATAGTCTTATTTACATACAACAATACACAAAATTGTGCTTGCCGACGCGAATATCACTCGTCCGAAGCTTCCGAAATCGATTTGCTAGCTCCCGGATCAATATCCCCTTGTTTTAGAGCATCAAAAACAAAGATCCAATGCATTAAAATGCATTCTAACTCCAGCAACTAAACACAAACTCGTTGCCCAGCAACACAACATCAATTTACCCATTTGAAACAACCGAAAACTCATTCGAGTGCTTCCTAAACCAAGCCCAGCCAACAATCAACACTTCCAATCATTAATATTCATCAAATCACATCTAAGAACAACCTAAACCCTTCCTTATACCTCAAAAAATCATATAACCATCAAAACACTTCAAAAACTCAACAAAAACAATCATAAAACTCAAAGATCTCAAAGATTTCAGATCTATATCATTAAAACTCTTTTTCAACATCATAAACATCTCAAAACCCAATTATAATCCATCTAAAACGGAGCTCATCAACAACACTCTGAAAATCAAGAATTAAACCTTAGTTTTGAAAGATTTTGATCTTAAATCAAAACTCAGTTAAAAACAACAATTGAGAGTCAATAATCTTGGGAATTTCAATAAAGAACCTTGATTAAAGGTTGAGAACGGGATTTACCTCCAATCATTGCTTTCCTTAATGTCTGACAAGTTTTTGCTTCACAGGTCTTGAAGAAATTAAAGAGAATTATTTGAAATGGATAAGAAATCAAAGATAGAGTGTTTGGGAGAAAAGAAATATGGAGAAAAGGTTTTAGAAATGTGTTTTGCTGAAAATGAGAAGAGAAAAGTTAGTTACGTAAATGAAACCTTCCAAATTAACAATTTTATTTAATAAATAAATAAAATCCATTTTAAATCAATTATCTAAAAATCATTTAAATCACATGTCAAATTAAGGACATGTTTAATTGTAAGAAAGCTCCCTGAAGATTCTAAGATTTTAACTCTCCTTTTGAAAATTGCATTTTCCACAGTTTCAAAACATTACATTTTGGTCACTGCCCAAAATGTACGACTTCCAAAACTTATTTTGTAAAATTGATTTGACAAACCTCTTAAACATAATTTTATAGGCTTTTAGCAATTTTTTCATATTTTTATCCTTTCTCGAACCTTGATTCCCATGAACCACTTAATATGATTCCAACCGTTTCCAACCGGTTCACTTAACCCGATCCGATGTCTAAAACAACTAGGCCCAAAATCAAGGCGTTATAGGGTCGCTCGAATAAAAAAAGCAACAACAACAATGTATTTTTAAACCATTTATCAAATAGAAATCTCTTTTCATCATACTCAAATACAACTTATGCTTTAAATCCCTTTCAAAGCAAAACTAATAAACGTTTGTAAAACATGTATCATCAATCTCATGCATTTGCCACAATACAAATCTCATTTCAAGCTTCTCATGCTTGTTCATCATAAAACATATCTCAAAATATAATTTCATGTATAAATCTCATTATACAAAACCATTATAAACCATGATACATGTAATCTCATATATTGGCATTAAAAGTGACCCGGATGGAACTACCCCCATCCTTGGATAGCATTACCCTTATCCATTAATGTTCAGATATGTGGATACCTTGATGGCCTTACTCCTATTAGGTCTCATAGTGAAACTACCCTCACCATAATCTCACTTCGGCCTGGATTACACTACCCCCATCGTTCGATGGTGATAGAGATACACATATCACTCGCAACACAATAGCACTACCCCTATTGTGTAATATAAGAATTTGTCTCACGTAGGAATTTTTGTATATTATAGTGCACTTCTCATCCTTTTGGTTGACCAATTATATTTGATACTATTAAGTGTCATCACTATGCCAATATAGACTTTTAAACTATGTTACCCTACTATTTTCAATGTATAAACATAAATCAAATTCTCATCTCATTTCAAAAGAATAACAATGCTTAGCATTTTCTCAACAAGTTATAAACTCTTTCAAATCATAAACCAATTCTCATGGGATCATATTCAATGATTCTCAAGTCTCAAAACATGCATAAATAGTAGGTAACAAATCTCTTTCTAAAACATGAGCATGATCAACCAACACAATGGGAAAACCGAAATACTGAGAGCGAAATCTTCCATGCATACTTCCGAGCTTAGACAAGAGTATCAAGCTTAATCTAAACCCCCAAACCTTGTTTCAGACCTTTGAAAAGCCTTTAAAATAATTTCCACTTGCCGAAGTGATATCAAGCCTCCGGAGCAACCAAGACCTCTTCCAAAGACATCAAATCAATCTCCCCCCCTTCTAACCAAAGAAAAATAGAGGATTAATGCACATTCTTGTATCAAAACCTCCAACAACTCAACTCCACAATTCTCTCTAACAAAAACCAAGCAAACGACATCTAAAATCAACCAAAAACATCGGCGTAATAATTCTAAACAATCTCAAGCCAATAGCCAGCGAGATTAGCCATTAAACAACATCAATATACATCTCAAAACATCACCTCAACATTCTTTTACCACCTGCAACCATTAAACCACGTAAACAAGCCATAAACTCAAAGATTTCAACCTTAAAATCTAGAAATTCACCTAGTTTCGGGATTCCATTATTAAAACTCATTTTACCACTTTATTAAAAATCTAGAATATGATTAACACCAATCCACAAACCATCAAAACAAATCCAATTTGAAAATCAGAAGATTCCATCAATTAAACCTTGATTAAGCAAAATTCAATAATTAATTCATTAAAACCCATCAGAAAACATATGTAAAGTGCTAAGAACTTAGGAATTTCAATAAAGAACCTTACATTAGAGGAGTAAAACACAACTCACCTCTAATGGATGCTTTTCCCCTTAGAGAAATCAAAAGTTTATACGGTTCTTGGCTACATGAGAAAACTAGATTATACGGTTTTGATAGGAAACCAATGAGAAACCATTTGACTACAAAAGATTAGAGAAATCAAAATTTTACCTCAATGTTTTGAAGAAGAAATGAGTTTTTGGCTGGTGAGAATTGGTGAGAAAACTTTTAGAGAGAAAGTAGTTACGTAAGTTTTGTTTTAGACTATTTAATTGTAAAATAAATTCTCCCAACCAATTTATTATTTCAAAACCATTTTAAAAATATCCAATTAAGGGTTAAAGTTTAATATTATACTTTAGGATAATAAGTCCTTAAGGATTCAAAATTTTGACTCTTTTTACAAAACAATCACTAAAAATAGTTTTGCCAAAATTACATTTTGGTCACTAACCAAAATGTCTTTCTTCCTAATCTCATTTCCAAAAATTAATTTTACCAAAATCATTTATATATTAAATAATGATTTTAACCATTTTCTCATATTTTATCTTGCTCAAAATCTGTTCGAAACAATTTATTCTCGAAACTAGTATAAATTGCCTACACCGCTTTGCCCAAACCGTCTAGCCAGGCCTGACTTAACTCCCAAGCCCAAAATCAGGGCATTACAACTCTCCCCCACTTAAGAAATTTCTTCCTCGAAACTTACCTGGTGGAAAAAGAAAAGGGAATTGTTTCTTCATGCCATCCTTCTTTTCCCACGTCGCTTCCTCGACACCTCGATGTCGCCATAATACCTTAACGAACTCAACGATCTTACCTCGAAGAACTTTACAATTTTTATCCAAGATCTGAATCGGTTCCTCTTCATAAGATAAATCTGGGTTCAATTCAATTTCCTCAATAGGCATAATATGCAACAGATTCGATCTATACTTCCTAATCATGGTCACATGGAAAATATCATGTATCTTTTGTAACTCAGGTGGCAACCTCAATCTATAAGCTACCGGACCAACCCACTCCAACACCTCATATGGTGCAATAAACCTCGCACTCAACTTGCCTTTCCAACCAAATCTTATCACCTTCTTCCATGGCGAAACTTTCAAAAACACTTAATCACCAACTACATACTTAACTTCTCTACACTTCAAATATGCGTAAGACTTTTGCCGATCCGAAGACGCTTTCAACCTTTCACAAATGAGCTTTGCCTTCTAGTTAGTCTCCTTTAGCACATGAGGCAAAGAAACATATTTCTCACCTACCTCCGCCCAACATAGAGGCGTACGTCACCTCCTACCATACAAAGCTTCATAAGGTGTCATTTGAATACTCGCTTGACAATTGTTATTAAAAGCAAATTCTACCAAAGGCAAGTGCTTCTCCCAAGATCCTTGAAAATCAATAGTTAAGTCACTTCCTCCTCGGTACGAAAATACAAGATCCTTGCCAATACAAAATGACCAAGGAAAGCCACTTCCTTAATAAAAAACTCACACTTGCTCAACTTAGCATAAAGCTGATTATCCAACAAGACTTGCAAAACCATCCTCAAATGCTTATCACGATCCTCCTCGGTACGAAAATACACAATGATATCATCAATAAACACTACCACAAATTGATCCAAGAATTCATGGAATACCCGATTCAAAATGTCCATGAAAGCTACGGGCGCATTTGTCAACCCAAACGGCATCACTAAGAACTCATAATGCCAGTAATGTGTTCGAAAAGCAGTCTTCGGCACATCTCTATCCTTCACCTTCAATTCCTAGTATCCTGACCTCAAATCAATCTCAGAAAACACGGATGCACCTCGGAGTTGATCGAATAAGTCATCAATTCGAGGAAAGGGATACTTATTCTCAATCGTCAACTTGTTCAGCTGCCGATAATCAATACACATTCTCATAATGCCATCTTTTTTCTCCACAAACAACACAGGCGCTCCCCAAGGAAAAGGATACTTATTCTTAATCTTCAACTCCATAAGTTGCATCTTCAACTCATTTAACTTCTTAGGCGCCATGCAATACGGAGCAATAGACACCGGAGCCGTATTCGCGTACATCTCTATACAAAACTCTACCTCTATGTCTAGCGGCAAACCATGCAACTCTTCTAGAAACAACACCAGAAAATCACAAATGGTGTGAATATCCTAGGGTCGTGTCTCATTCATATTCAGATTCATAACATACGCCAAGTATGCTCATCACCCAACCTTTAATAACGTTTCTGCCTCCAAAGCCGAAACTGTAACCCCCTTAACCCGGCCCAGACGGTTGACCCGAATTAAGAAAGTCACACGGGGAAAACCAAAGTCAACCCGAAAGTCAACCTTGATTAACGACCCTTTTTTTTCTTTTTAATCTTGTCTAGATGCACATTAACCTTAGATGTGATCATACAAACAGCATACTCAAAGATCACAAACATCAGAGATCAAACAGGGACCCAATTGAACAATTTACAACTTTAGGGACCAAATTGTAAATTCTGAAAACTTTAAGGACTTAACCAAATTATAAGTTACCAACTTAAAATTAATCAGGTTTCATGCTTCCCTGCCAAATTTCAGCTCAAACGGACATCCCAAACTCATACAATTGCACAAACAAGATTCAGGACCAAAATGCAAACATTTCGAAACATTTAACCGCCCATGTCAGCCCCCAACGGTCACCCGTTCCGAAACAGGCAGAGCCCGTTTCGAAACGGTGCATACCGTTTCGGACGCCTGGGTTCATTCAAGGCACTCGTTCCGAAACGGTGCAAACTGTTCCGAAACGCCTGCACAGATTGCAGCAAAAGGCAATTCCAAAACATGCAATTCATCATTCAAACATGCTCCAATTGCCACCAAACTTTACCAGCATGCAATTCAACATATATAAGACTTGCAAGCATCAACAAATCATCAGAACAACATCATATGCAAAAAGCCCCAATTCTATAGGCATGCTTCCTACACAAGCAACCACTAAAGCACAAACTTTTCAACTCAATCTCATTATAGCCAAATCATGATTAAGCAACATCAACAATATTAAAACATACTTGTCCGAACATATACGAATACAAAAACATCAATCCGAGAGATTCTACCCTCATTGCCCTTATTAACTATAGCTATTCACCGAGACATACATCTCAATTGGAGTCCACCTTGAATCCCTTGCTCCTTGCTGTCCAAACTTCAAGAATCTGCATTGATGGGCAAAAAGGAGCGTATGCACATAATGCTTAGTGAGGAATGCTCAAAACCAAAACACCATCAATGCAGCGGGTTACAAAACACTTTAAAAACAACCCGATTTGACAAACCAAAACCATGTTTGAAAACCCCTTTTCAACATCATGCTTAAACCATGCATTGCACATACATGAAATCAAACCTTAGCTTAGCAAGCTAAGAAAACCTTCCAAAGCATAAATGACATAATCATCCATTTAACCATTCCATGCATAAACACCATATGCAAAGTTAAATCAAAACCTTGGAAAACATTCACACTTCACAACATACCCTTCTTATACTTAAAAACCATTTAAGCAAGAAGCCCTTTAAAATCATTTACTCAATCAATCCAATACATGCATTATCCAAAGACAACCCATGAACCACAACATCATTATCACATGCCTTTTTAAACAAGTCTTAACAAGACTCCAATGCATTAAGGAGATTTCATGCACACATGCATCATTTACCAAATGATAATCAACACTTGTTCAACTTAACAAGTAAACATGAATTCACTAGCATCATACACTTTTCATGCAACCATGCATCTTTTCAAGCATCTCATGCTTCTTTATGATCAAGAACATTACATTGGCTTCCAAGTGATCAACCACATCCACTTTTCAACTCAACAACCCGATCGGATACGCGGATTCCGAGCGTTGTCCCTATGCTCCATACACCCTACCAATCCAAGGCCTCCCAAATGTACTTTTAAACACCATTTGACCTTACAAGCCTAAGGTTCCCATGTATGGACTTTTAAACACCATACAACCTTAGCTTTTCCCGAGGTTCCCATGCATGGACTTTCAAACACCATACAACCTCAACATGCACAAGGTTTCCTCGTATGGACTTTTAAACACCATACAACCTTTGCATAACCGATTGGTAGTTGTATAAATCACTAACGAGATCCGGGACACCCCACACAAGATCCACACATGGTCTTACACCGCCATTGTGATCTTAACAAGCACAAGGTTCTCACATATGGACTTTTAAACACCATATAACCTTTGCTCAACCAAGGTCCTCGAATGGGCAACACCTCCATTATGACCTTAACCATCTCGTTAGGATACTTGAAGGGAGCTTTCCGGTCCACTCTTGACCACTCCTCCTCCAAGGCGACTTAATTCACGGTGCACCCAATCCTATAGCCGGCTAACTATATCCGATCAACGAACCAAGAACCACTTTCATCACTTGCCAACATAACCATCTTACCATGTTATTCCACTGATTCATATGCATAATCACAATGCAAAAACCATCACCACAATAGTCCAATGATTCACATGCATAACCAATATGCAAAACCATTACCTCATTAATCCAATAACTCACATGCATAACCAATATGCAAAAAGTAACATTTACCATCATCAATTCACTGTTTTAAAGCATCATATAAATCCATAGATCAACATGCACCACTATGCATCAAAATCACAATTACCATATACAAAACCAAGGATCTCTTACCTTGAGCATCCTTCACAAATGGCTTTCAAAACCAGCAATAAAACATGCTTAATATATGCTTTCAAAACAGATTTAAACCATGCAAAACATATGCATCTCAATCATCAACCACAATAGCATTTAAAACCAAACACAACACAATTCAAGAGCGAAAATCCAATCACTTACTCTTGAGCTTAGCAAAGTTGTTTAGACTTAAACTAAGCTCCCAAAACCTTCAAACCTTGGTTTAAAAGCTGAAAACCCAACTTCACTCACCGATACTCAAAACAAGGCTAGCCGACAAGCCTTCCAAGCATTCGAAAACCTTCCGCAACACCTTCAAAGCTCACGGATCAAACTCCCCTGTTTCAAGCACACAACAACAGAGGATTAATGCATCATTATGCATTAAAAACACCAGCAACAAGACTCAACTCGCTGCTCAACCCAAATCCAACAATTTGGCTACCAAACACAACCGAAATCACCTCCAAACACTTCCAAAACTTAACCCAGCCAAGATCCATCACTTCTAACCATTTTTAAACATCAATTAACATCCAAAATGATCACAAACACATCCTTATACCTCCAGGTATATCAGATCACCAAAAACACTCCAAAAACAACCAAAAACTCAAGCCAAACTTAGGAAATTCAACCTATCCGGGATTGCATTGATTAAACCTCAACTTCTAATCAATTTAGCATTCATTTAACATCATTTTGACACTTCAAAACACTGCCCAAACAGATCACACGAAAATTTCACCAAAATCACCAAATCTTGCATTTTAAGCCAAAATCAAGATTTCAATTGAAAAGCCATTAACAACACACAAATCAAGGATTGAGAACTTAGGAATTTCAGTAAAGAACTGATAGTTTAGAGGAGAAGGACGTTCTTACCTCCAAACTTGAATTTCTCCTTTTTAGAGCCAAAATGCTTAATGAAACAACTTGCAAATTGAGAGGTTTTGTTGTAGAGATGATTAGGAATCAAAAGAGAGTTGAAATGAGAGATTTAGATGCCAAAATCAGAGAAGAAAATCTGGAGAATTGTGTTTGGGTTGAGAGAAAATGAGAGAAAAGGATAATTGAGAGAAAATAGAAAGTTAGTTAAGAAATGGTGAAAATGATTTCCCTCCACATTTCATAATCTTTAAAAATCAGAATAAAGCCTTAAAATATCTTAGAAAAATCTGGATAAATCCTTTTTGGAATAATAGCTCCTTAAAGATTCAAAGTTTCAATCCTTTATAAAACTGTCCCGCAACTTTCAAAAATTACATTTTGGTCACTAGCCAAAATGTCAACCTTCCGAACCTCATTTTCCAAAATTGATTTCACAGTTCACTTATATATATTAAAAGATGATTTTAGAACATTTTTCCATATTTTTAATGCAACCCGAACTAGGCTTTCCTAAATTCACTCTTATATATTCGATCAGCACTTTGACCGAACCGGTCAACGCCCAAAACTTCTGAGCCCAAAACCGGGGCGTTACAACTCTCCCCCCTTAGGAAATTTCGTCCTCGAAATTTCAACCGGCGAAAAGAGAACAACAACCTTCTCCAAGCAACACACAAGGCAACACAAAAGCCTCAACCAACACTGAACACTTCCCACACAAAACTCCACCGAACACAACACCACCACATGCTGTTCACAAAACCCAGAACACTCCACGATAGCCACAACTTAACCTTTCACACAACCGGACCGTACACAGCCCCAACATCAACCTGAAGAACTTCAGCTCCTACAGCACACATCACTGTAACACACAACTCCCAAGACCTGTTTACACAGAGACAACAACCAATCCAAATCAGCCACTATGCAAACTTTTCTGCTTCAAAAACTCTTGCAAGCTCCCAAACCTCTTCCAAGGATTTTCCCACAAACAAAAATCTTTAAACATCAACTGGTTACTCAAACTCTTCAACAAAAGTTGACAATCCTTCACATCTGCCGCTAACATCACCATAACAACTCACCAAGATTACTCACCCAGATTCCAAGAATTACATCACAACCCCAACTTGACTCTGCCAACCGTTCCACACACCACCAACTGACTTCAAACGGAACTTTCTAACCACAACCAGCCAACCACTTCTCACAAGAACCCAAACAACCAACAAAAACCTTCGATCTTTCATAGCCCTTTCACTTCAACCTTCAACCATAACACTTGCATTACCAGAACATTGCTTATCCAAAACACACATAACAGCTCTTCAACTCCTCAAAGGTTGCCAAGAACCAGCACTTACCAACACCACCCTTCCACAACAACTTAAATACTAGGCTACTTCAGCACCTGAAAACACAACCGCAAAACTGCAACCTCACTAGCACCAAGGAACTACCACTTCCTTTTAGCTACACAAACCACTTAACCGATACTAACCTCAACCGGTACCCTTCACCACCAAACCACTAAACTCCTTAAGCAACAAACACTATCCTTCCACTAACATGCTATACCCCACACACTATTACTAGCAACCATCTTAATATTACACCTAACTCTCACCCAGCACCAAAACAACCTCTAAAAACCCATCATCCAAACCAACCACCACACTAACAGATTCGATTAATTATTAGCGGGTGTGAACATCGTATGCATGATCACCTACATGCCCTATCAATGCCTGATGTACATGTATGCAAAACCTCTAATGTCATGCCACATGTATGCATGGACCAACATATATAATATATAGCATATAACAATGATTTTAACTGTGCATGAATGCCAGTTCATACCCTCCAATAACAACCTCAAATCCGTCTAAGAACAACCTCCTACCTCACTTCTAGCTTATCTAACTCCACCATACCAACAACCATTAACCACCAGATACTCACTAAGCCTTCTTCACACCAAAGATGTTTCCAAACCACAACTATTACCCCAACATGCTAGCAACAAAACTAACTTACCACGCAAGGAAAACCAACAGAAACCAAACTAAGGTAACTAGAGCAAAGATTACGTAACAAGGTTACCTGAAAACACAACACCTCCCTGAAGCTTCATCAGACGAGCTTTCTTCCTTGCGGAACCTTCAACCTCCTGCGGCACAACCGCAGCACCAGCTAACACACCAGGGTCACCACCAACTCCTTGCGGTAAGGAACCTTGACTGTTCCGAGCCAACCCCAAACAATCACGTCTCATGTGTCCAGCAGACCCACATTTCCAGCAATTCTCTTTTCCCAAACTCTTCACAACCTTCTGCTCTTTTTGCCACCTCTGAACCTTGCCTCGGCCGTGCCCACGACCTTTCAAAGATCCTTTGGCTAACACCAAAGCTGACTTCACTCCAAGAGGACAATCACGCTTAACATGCACTTTGGAACCACAATTCCAATAAGCACCCGCGCCCCTACAACGTCCAACATGGCGCCTTTCGCAACGGTCACACACCGGTGGCTGAACCTCCACTCCTTGTTCAAGCAACACCTGCTCCACAACAGCACTACCTTCACCTTGCTCAATCCTTGGAAATTCCCTTCCAAGATACCTTTCACAAAAAGCAGATACAAAGAAATCCCAATCAATATCAGGAATATGTGACGCCACCGCCACAGATGTCCACCAGACACACACATCCTCCAACATCAAAGAAACAACACTCCCCAACTTACAGGCATAATCACAGCCTTCCTGATCCAAGATCAGAATCACACTGGCCAACCAGGCCTCAAACATCTCCGGTGAAGAACCATGATAATCCACAGCGCCCAAATCAAGCAAACGCTGCTTCGGCAAACCCACACATCCCACAGCCAGCTCATCCGCTGACTTTACCTTTACCTCGGCCTGAGATGTTCCCAACACCTCCTGCTCAACAGATGATGAACTCTTCATCACAGAACCAACTTCTTTCCCTTGCCTTACCACCTCAACTCCAGGCACAGAAGACTGAAACAAAACACCTCTACAGAAAGGTGAATTCCAAGCCTTAACAACCTGCCCCAAGGCAGCAACCATCTTACCCGACTGCCATTCTTCCATCGACTTTGCCATACTACTAACAACAACAAACAATCACAACAAGCAAACAAACCAGTTAGACCAGCATTAAGCAAGGATTCAAACTCCAACTCCAAATAACACAATAGCTATATTAATAAGGCAATGGGTATCCCGAATCCTCCCCTTTTCATGACATAACAGTCAACACAACATGGATATCACAACATCAAGCATATCAAACAACATACTTTGATCATGCTTATACCAAACAGCATCCATTTGCAACAGCATAATAGCAACATAACATGCTCATTACACTTCCATCATGCATAACATCAGCTCACAACATCAGCACATTTCCACATAAACTCAACCAAGATTCATAACCACAAAACATGCTTGTATACATCAGCAACATGCTCAGAAACATCAATAATATATTCAGAAACATCAGCAGCATACTCAGAAACACATGTTTCAACCAACTTCCAACCACACATCAAGGTAAACAACAAGCACACATCACAACAACTTACCGTTTTCCCCAAGCATTTGCAACTCAGCTCTGATACCACCAAATGTAACCCCCTTAACCCGGCCCAGACGGTTGACCCGAATTAAGAAAGTCACACGAGGAAAACCAAAGTCAACCCGAAAGTCAACCTTGATTAACGACCCTTTTTTTTAATCTTGTCTAGATGCACATTAACCTTAGATGTGATCATACAAACAGCATACTCAAAGATCACAAACATCAGAGATCAAACAGAGACCCAATTGAACAATTTACAACTTTAGGGACCAAATTGTAAATTCTGAAAACTTTAAGGACTTAACCAAATTATAAGTTACCAACTTAAAATTAATCAGGTTTCATGCTTCCCTGCCAAATTTCAGCTCAAACGGACATCCCAAACTCATACAATTGCACAAACAAGATTCAGGACCAAAATGCAAACATTTCGAAACATTTAACCGCCCATGTCAGCCCCCAACGGTCACCCGTTCTGAAACAGGCAGAGCCCGTTTCGAAACTCAGGGCCGTTCCGCAACGCGTTCCGCAACGGGGGTCTGGCAGAGACCAAACCGTTTCGAAACGGTGCATACCGTTTCGGACGCCTGGGTTCATTCAAGGCACTCGTTCCGAAACGGTGCAAACTGTTCCGAAACGCCTGCACAGATTGCAGCAAAAGGCAATTCCAAAACATGCAATTCATCATTCAAACATGCTCCAATTGCCACCAAACTTTACCAGCATGCAATTCAACATATATAAGACTTGCAAGCATCAACAAATCATCAGAACAACATCATATGCAAAAAGCCCCAATTCTATAGGCATGCTTCCTACACAAGCAACCACTAAAGCACAAACTTTTCAACTCAATCTCATTATAGCCAAATCATGATTAAGCAACATCAACAATATTAAAACATACTTGTCCGAACATATACGAATACAAAAACATCAATCCGAGAGATTCTACCCTCATTGCCCTTATTAACTATAGCTATTCACCGAGACATACATCTCAATTGGAGTCCACCTTGAATCCCTTGCTCCTTGCTGTCCAAACTTCAAGAATCTGCATTGATGGGCAAAAAGGAGCGTATGCACATAATGCTTAGTGAGGAATGCTCAAAACCAAAACACCATCAATGCAGCGGGTTACAAAACACTTTAAAAACAACCCGATTTGACAAACCAAAACCATGTTTGAAAACCCCTTTTCAACATCATGCTTAAACCATGCATTGCACATACATGAAATCAAACCTTAGCTTAGCAAGCTAAGAAAACCTTCCAAAGCATAAATGACATAATCATCCATTTAACCATTCCATGCATAAACACCATATGCAAAGTTAAATCAAAACCTTGGAAAACATTCACACTTCACAACATACCCTTCTTATACTTAAAAACCATTTAAGCAAGAAGCCCTTTAAAATCATTTACTCAATCAATCCAATACATGCATTATCCAAAGACAACCCATGAACCACAACATCATTATCACATGCCTTTTTAAACAAGTCTTAACAAGACTCCAATGCATTAAGGAGATTTCATGCACACATGCATCATTTACCAAATGATAATCAACACTTGTTCAACTTAACAAGTAAACATGAATTCACTAGCATCATACACTTTTCATGCAACCATGCATCTTTTCAAGCATCTCATGCTTCTTTATGATCAAGAACATTACATTGGCTTCCAAGTGATCAACCACATCCACTTTTCAACTCAACAACCCGATCGGATACGCGGATTCCGAGCGTTGTCCCTATGCTCCATACACCCTACCAATCCAAGGCCTCCCAAATGTACTTTTAAACACCATTTGACCTTACAAGCCTAAGGTTCCCATGTATGGACTTTTAAACACCATACAACCTTAGCTTTTCCCGAGGTTCCCATGCATGGACTTTCAAACACCATACAACCTCAACATGCACAAGGTTTCCTCGTATGGACTTTTAAACACCATACAACCTTTGCATAACCGATTGGTAGTTGTATAAATCACTAACGAGATCCGGGACACCCCACACAAGATCCACACATGGTCTTACACCGCCATTGTGATCTTAACAAGCACAAGGTTCTCACATATGGACTTTTAAACACCATATAACCTTTGCTCAACCAAGGTCCTCGAATGGGCAACACCTCCATTATGACCTTAACCATCTCGTTAGGATACTTGAAGGGAGCTTTCCGGTCCACTCTTGACCACTCCTCCTCCAAGGCGACTTAATTCACGGTGCACCCAATCCTATAGCCGGCTAACTATATCCGATCAACGAACCAAGAACCACTTTCATCACTTGCCAACATAACCATCTTACCATGTTATTCCACTGATTCATATGCATAATCACAATGCAAAAACCATCACCACAATAGTCCAATGATTCACATGCATAACCAATATGCAAAACCATTACCTCATTAATCCAATAACTCACATGCATAACCAATATGCAAAAAGTAACATTTACCATCATCAATTCACTGTTTTAAAGCATCATATAAATCCATAGATCAACATGCACCACTATGCATCAAAATCACAATTACCATATACAAAACCAAGGATCTCTTACCTTGAGCATCCTTCACAAATGGCTTTCAAAACCAGCAATAAAACATGCTTAATATATGCTTTCAAAACAGATTTAAACCATGCAAAACATATGCATCTCAATCATCAACCACAATAGCATTTAAAACCAAACACAACACAATTCAAGAGCGAAAATCCAATCACTTACTCTTGAGCTTAGCAAAGTTGTTTAGACTTAAACTAAGCTCCCAAAACCTTCAAACCTTGGTTTAAAAGCTGAAAACCCAACTTCACTCACCGATACTCAAAACAAGGCTAGCCGACAAGCCTTCCAAGCATTCGAAAACCTTCCGCAACACCTTCAAAGCTCACGGATCAAACTCCCCTGTTTCAAGCACACAACAACAGAGGATTAATGCATCATTATGCATTAAAAACACCAGCAACAAGACTCAACTCGCTGCTCAACCCAAATCCAACAATTTGGCTACCAAACACAACCGAAATCACCTCCAAACACTTCCAAAACTTAACCCAGCCAAGATCCATCACTTCTAACCATTTTTAAACATCAATTAACATCCAAAATGATCACAAACACATCCTTATACCTCCAGGTATATCAGATCACCAAAAACACTCCAAAAACAACCAAAAACTCAAGCCAAACTTAGGAAATTCAACCTATCCGGGATTGCATTGATTAAACCTCAACTTCTAATCAATTTAGCATTCATTTAACATCATTTTGACACTTCAAAACACTGCCCAAACAGATCACACGAAAATTTCACCAAAATCACCAAATCTTGCATTTTAAGCCAAAATCAAGATTTCAATTGAAAAGCCATTAACAACACACAAATCAAGGATTGAGAACTTAGGAATTTCAGTAAAGAACTGATAGTTTAGAGGAGAAGGACGTTCTTACCTCCAAACTTGAATTTCTCCTTTTTAGAGCCAAAATGCTTAATGAAACAACTTGCAAATTGAGAGGTTTTGTTGTAGAGATGATTAGGAATCAAAAGAGAGTTGAAATGAGAGATATAGATGCCTAAATCAGAGAAGAAAATCTGGAGAATTGTGTTTGGGTTGAGAGAAAATGAGAGAAAAGGATAATTGAGAGAAAATAGAAAGTTAGTTAAGAAATGGTGAAAATGATTTCCCTCCACATTTCATAATCTTTAAAAATCATAATAAAGCCTTAAAATATCTTAGAAAAATCTGGAGAAATCCTTTTTGGAATAATAGCTCCTTAAAGATTCAAAGTTTCAATCCTTTATAAAACTGTCCCGCAACTTTCAAACATTACATTTTGGTCACTAGCCAAAATGTCAACCTTCCGAACCTCATTTTCCAAAATTGATTTCACAGTTCACTTATATATATTAAAAGATGATTTTAGAACATTTTTCCATATTTTTAATGCAACCCGAACTAGGCTTTCCTAAATTCACTCTTATATATTCGATCAGCACTTTGACCGAACCGGTCAACGCCCAAAACTTCTGAGCCCAAAACCGGGGCGTTACAGAAACAACATTGGATAAGCACTTGAAATTCTCACCCACCACTACAACTTCGTAATCATCAGAAAGTTTCAACGAAACTCGCTTAGACTCAAAATCAACCACAACTTTTTGTTCAGTCAACCAATCCATACCCAAGATAACATCAAAACCATAAAAAGGCAACCCCATCATATCACAGCAAAAACATGACCCTGCACCATTAAAAGGCATCTCTTATACAACCTTCTAACAACAACCGTCTCACCAAAAGAACTCGTCACTTGCATACCCACATCTAACAACTCAACATGTATATCAAGAAATTGTGCATTGTCACTCAAGATATGTGAATGTGTAGAACCAGAATCAATCAGAGAAAGTAATGGCAAAGACTACAAAGTAAAGGTACCAACAATCACATCGGTGCCATTCCTTCCCTCATGGTGTGCATACTCCCTCGCTTGGTCACCTCCCTCAGGTTAAACAACTACCACATGTGAAACATTCCTCTGACCATCCTCCATACACTGGAAATTACCACGACCGCGCCCATGGCCTCTTTGTGGCTCAACAACACGCGCAGAAGCCTGTCTATCTATGATCGGTTGTGACCAATCACGCTTCATGTGACCTTGTGAACCATAATTCCAACACACAACAAGGTTTCTCCAACATTCACCTTTATGGAGTCTGTCGCAACGGTTACACTCAAGAGTGCAAACAAAAGCATTCTAGCCCTGCTGTCCACGACCAGCATTACCACCACCATCTCACCTCTAGTATGGATAGTACTTCCTATCTTCCTGCCTCTTGTAGCGATCTCTTCCAACATCAGACTCAACAACTCTCTTACCAACAAAAGAACTCCCCGAACGAGGAACCAAACCCAAATTTTGCTCAATGTCTTTAGCTCGAGAAACCAAAACATCAAAATATGTATAGTCTGAAGCAGCATGTATGTCTTCACTTCTTTCACCAAGCCATATCTAAAACGGTCACATCTCTTTTGTTTTTTGGGAACTAGTTCTAGGGCACACTGGCTCAACCAAAAAAACTAAACGTCATAGTCTGCAACAGACATGTTTTCCTAAACTAAAGCCATAAACTCTCGCTTTATCTCATCTTGATAGAGAGTGCCCAAATATTTCTTCTTGAAAGAAGCACAAAATAATTCCCAATTCGCATCAGTAGTTTCCATTCCCATGGTAATAGTCGTCCACCATGTATAAGCATCGCCATGCAACAAGGAAACAATTCAACCCAGCTTACATGTATTCGTACACTTCATTTGACCAAGAATTCTTTATGTACTCTCAAACCATTCCTCAGATACTTCCGGGCTCAAACCTCTAAACTTAGTACCATCCAGGCTACATAAACACTCTAAAGGTTGCATGGGTTAACAATTGTAGGTTGCGGTGTAACTGCGTGCACACCTACCATCGCTGCCTGAAAAGCTCCAGTTATAGCTTGAAACAATGGCATCATATCTTCGACCACCGGCCCTTGTGGTGCCTGATGTGCAGCACCTCTCATTCCAGCATCACCACTAGGAGGAGGTGGAGGGGGCGGCAAATCCTCATTACGCTCTTCCTCAACATTATGAGTATTAATCCTAAGCGCTCGTCTCGGTCCCATTTGAAAACAATATGAATCTCTAGCATAAAAATGCAACAAGTAAAACCAATCAGGCCAGCTCGAAGCAAGAATCCAAGACACTCAAGTTTTAAAACAAAAATCTCTTTATACTAATAGTAATAAGGCAATGGGTACCCCAATATCTCTCCCCATACATCATATAATATCCACAATAGCATGTTATCAAACATCGTGCATAGCACAAAGTCATACTTGAGCTACGAAACACCCTTGGAATCTTCTCTTGCTTCCTCGCTACCACAACCTATAACACCCTGGTTTTGGGCCTTGGAGTTTTTAAGGTTGGTTCGGGATTCATAGGACCTAGACTAGAGATCCATGTTAGTTCGAGAGTGGTTCAGGGAAAACAAGGTTCGATAATAGGGAAAATTATGGTAAAATTCCTAAAATCCTCTAAAAATATATATAAAGGTTTGGTGAAGTCAATTTTGGAAAATGACTTTTGGAAGATTTACATTTCGGTTTAGTGACTAATTTGTAAAAATTGTAAAATCTGTTTTAAAGGACTGTTTTGAAAGAGGGCCAAAACATAAAATCATTAGGGAGCTATTACACCAAGGTGTTATCAGACATTTCCCTTTTTTATTATTTTTAAAAGATTTAATAAATTGATTTATTAAATGGGTTTTAATAAAAAGGATATTAAAAGGCTAAAACGTTTTCTTACGTAACTACTTTTCTCCTAACTTTTTTCTCTCAACTTTCCCATTCGCCAAACTATTTTCTCATCACTAAAATCTCAAGAGAATTATTTCTTTTCACCCACTCTTGATTTCTAAATGGTTCTCATGGATTTCTACATCAACTAGCTATGGATTTCTTGAAGTATTTCATTTAAATCGTTATCAATCAAGGGAAAAACCTTGTGTTAGTGGTGACCTTTCTTTTCTTTCCTCTAATCAAGGTTTTTTAATGAAATTCCCAACTCTTTGGCTCTCTAATTGTGTTTATTAGTAAGGTTTTATAATCTATTTGATGAAAATGGTTAGACCAAGCTTTAAAAGTTGATTTCTTATGATCTTTGTTATGGTACTATTTTGGTTAATTTGAGAATGATTTTAATCATGTTTTGGATGTTAAATAATGTTGAAATAAAGGTTTTATCGTAGTAATCCAGAAATGAGTTGGATCTCTAGTTGTTTAGATTGCTAGATTTGTTTTTTTGTGTGGTGATAATGTGGTTTTGGTGTTGCTGGAGATATAAGGATGCAATTAGGTTGTTTTTGAATATGTTAATTGATTATTAAAAGTGGATGGAAGTATTATGTTTTGGCTGGTTTGAGTTTGTAGAGTAATCGAAGGTGTTTTCAATTGTTTCAGATAGGCGTTTTGGTGTTTTTGGGTAGAGCAATGCGGTGGTTGTGGTTGCTGGTGATTTTAATGCATTGAGATTCATTATCCTCTGTTCTTGTATGGTATAAATAGGGGAGAACATATCGGAAGCAATCGATGATATTTTGGGAGCTTGGAAAGCTTGATTACACTTCGGCAAAGCGAATGAGGCAATGTCAGTGAGTGGAATTGGTTTTAAAGCCTTTCAAAGACTTGGAAGCAAGGTTTGGGGGTTTAGATTGAGTTTGAACACTAATTTAAGCCCGAAAGTATGTTTGAGATGTTTCACTCTCAATTCTCAATTTTTATCCCATTGATTTATATGGTCATGCTCATGTTTTGAAGATAGAATTAAACCTACTATTTTTATGCATGTTTTGATAAATGATTTGATGGCTTAAATGATCCCATGAGATAGAATTATGATTTTGAAGAGATAGATCTTATTGAGAAAATGATATGCGTAAATTATGCTTTTCAAATGGGATGAGCATGGTTTATGTTGATGTACTGGAAACCAATAGGTAAATGTTGCTTAAAATGACTATATTGGCATGAGATGAGATTACTTTTCCCGGACAAAATTGGTCAACCAATAGGATGAAAAGTGCACTATAATATACAAAATTCGTTCGTGCTCTTTGGTTCGGGCAATGATAGTAGTGTCATCTCGTTCCAAAGTGAAAGTGTGGTGATGAGATATTCCACCACGGTAGGTCTTGATGATGTGAGATTCCATCAATCTTTGTGGCGATGTGAGATAGCGTCATGAGAGTTTAGTGATGTGAGATTCCACCGAGGTAGGACTTGACGATGTGAGATTCTGTCAAGCTATCCGCATATTCGAGTAATGTTTCTAAAATGCCAATATTTGAGATTCAATGTACCTTGTTTATAAATGATTTAATGATTTGAGTTTTGTATATGCAATTTTGCTTTGAGAAATGCTTCTGAGAAACAAGCATGTGTGGTTTTGCTTTGAGATTATGCATTTGGGTTAAGGTATGAGATAGATGGTACATGTGGTTTTAATGATGTGGTTTTTGCTTCGAAAATGATTTTAGGCATGAGATAGATTGAGCATGATGAGATAGAGTTTTCTAATTGAGAAATGGTTTAAAAAGGCATTGTTGTAACTGGATTGTTTTGAGCATCCCTCACTAGGTATTATTGCTTACACTCATTTTTCCTAAAAATGCAGAGAAATATCATCTTTTGGGAAGCAACGGTGCAAGAAGAAACCCAAAGAGTGAGACTTAGCTAAAGTATGGTTTTACGCTTACCAATTAGTAATAATCCTTAATGGGAGGATGCCTTTATGTTTTGGGAGAGTGTGTTTTGAAACTCCATGTTTTGTGACAAGTTTGGGAGAGTGAGACTTAGCTCAAGTTGGAATGAATTTGATTGCCTTAGAGTGTGAAAAACAAGAAAAAATGTCATTATATGCCCATGTGTTTCGATACGCCTAAGGCTGTACCGAAACAATGAGCCTCAATTGGCCTTGGGGTTTCAAAACAAAGGCACGTGTTTCGATACGGGCTTCTTTAGGTTAGCTACTGTAATCTTGTGTTCCGAAACACCATAGAGGGTGTTTCGATACGAGCCCAAACTTCGAGACGGTTGAACCTATTGCGAAATAGGGTGTTCTGATATAGGGCAACCTATACTGAAATGTGTAGCTGATAAGTTGGTTTTTGGAATCTTTTGAAGTTTCGTTTCTTTACGTTTTAGTCCCTAAATGTTGTGGATGCAATTAAATGAGCTTGTAGGATTGTTTTGAGTTGATATTTGACAGAGAGGCATGTATTGTGACTAATTAAAGGATGGTAATCTAAAATTGAAAGAAGTTCTTGTGAATTATTAAAATTACAAAGTAGTCCCTTAAATGTGTTTCATTACTAATAAGTCCCTAAACGTTACCTCTTTGAGTTGCAAATTGTTCCGCTATGAAGTTTATCACTTAGGATAATGAGGAGCATCTAGACAAGATAAAATTAAAAAATAGGGTCGTTTATTGGGCTAAACTTCCTGGTTTACCTTTGTATTCTCTATGTGACCGGTTCGATTCGGTCGTTCGTCCAGACCGGGGCGAAAGGGTTACACTTGGTGGTATCAGAGACCGGTTAAGAAAGAATGTGAGGTAAGGTTGGTGTGATATTGTTGTTTGGATGATTTCTTAATGATTTCTATGCTCGATGGTTGATTATGTTATGAAATGATCGTCGTTTGCTTTGTGTGAGATGCACGATGTATAATAACATGATTTATGATTGTTATGTGCTGTTGGGAGAGAGGTTAAGGAAACCCATTTCCATATTTTTACTAATACAAAGAAGATTTGGGTTTCAAAAGTAAAAATTGAGCACCTTGGATTCTTGCTCCTACTAGCCTGATTGTTTATAATGTTGCATTTTTAGCTCAAAGATTCATATTGTTTTGATAATAGGACCGAGACGAGTGCTTAGAGCCAATGTGCGTAATGTGGTTGAGAAAGAGGTTAATGATGTTGAGAATTTTCCGCCCCGCCTCTTCCTCCTAGTGTTGATGGAGTTGGTGAGAGAACTGGTGTTGGAGGTGTTAGACCTCAGGCAGCGCAAGGACAGGCTGCTGATATGACACCGTTAATTCAAGCTATAGCTGGGGCTCTTAACGCAGCGATGGTGGGTATGCATGTGCCTGTACCACAACCTGGTGCTAATGTTGGTTTACCTTTGGAGCGTTTACGTAGTTTGGGTGGAACTGAATTCTGAGGATTGTCTCTTGAGGTTCTTAGGCTTGGTTTGAGAGAACCCGGAGAATTCTTAGTCAAATGGGTTGTAATGATGTGCATAAGTTGGGATGTGTTGTATTCTTGCTTCATAGAGATGCTTATACATGGTGAATGACCATCACCGCCGGTATGGAACTTGTCTATGTAACCTGTGAGTTCTTTGGAACTACTTTTAAGAGGAAGTATTTGGGTGTTCGCTATCTTGATGAAAATAGCGAGGATTCATGTCTTTGGTGCAAGGAAACTTGATTGTTTCAGAATATGAGGTTCACTTTGCTCGGTTGAGCCAGTATGCTCCTGAACTGGTTCCTGATGAACAAAAGAGATGTGAACATTTCTGTTACGAGCTGTTGAGCCACAGCGAGGTCGTGGGCGCGGTCGTGGTAACTTTCAGCGTAAAGATGATGGACATAGGAATGTTGCTCGTGTTGTTGCTGTTCAGACTGAGGGAGGTGGACTGGCTAGTGTATATGCACACTGAGAGAGAAGGAATAACATGGATGTTATTGCAGATACCTAAAACTCCCCGGTTTTTGGCCTAGAGGTTTTAAGGGTGGTTTAGGGTCCGATGAATCTAGATTAGGGATCTGGGTCAGTTTAGAATTGGTTAGGGGAAAACTTGGTTCGGGATGTGATAAAATCGTGCAAAAAATTCTAAAATCCTCTTTAAATAAATATTGAGGGAAAGTAAAATCATTTTCAGAAAACATGTTTTGGAATGTTAAGATTTTGGTTTGGTGACTATTTTGTAATAAGTGCAAAATTGGTTTTTAAGGACTAAATTAAAAAGGGGCATGGACTTAGAATCTTTAGGGAGCTTATATATGTTTTGTGAACCTTTTCCCTCAAATTAATCATTTTAATTGTTTTATTAAAAGAGATTTTAAAGTCTAAAGTAAATTTTAATAGCCAAAAGAGATTTCACGTAACTAGCTCTTCTCTCATTTACTAATCAGACAAACACTCTTCTTTTTCTCTAAAATTTCAAAGGATTTCATTTTCTCAAATCTTTTTGGTAAGCCAATGATTTATTTGAGTTTCCTTTCAATTTTTCATTAAGCTATCTTGAAAGACTTCATCAAATCTAGTCATTTGATGGGAAGAGACAAGGTTAGAGGTAAGATTCCGCTCAACTCCTCTAATCAAGATTCTTTAATGAAATTCCCAAGTCTTTGGCTTCCTAAATATGTTTATTAACTAAGTTTCATGTTTTGATTAATGGAAATTGATTAATCTAGCTTTTGTTGGTGAATTTTTAAGTTTACCATGATTTGATGTTGATTATGCCATGATTGAGTGGAGATTGTTGTTTAAATATGTGGTATGCATGTTGGAAGCATGTTAGAATGGTTTAGGATGGATTTAAGTGTGAAAAAACAGCAAAAAGAGTCCTTATTGGCCCAGGTGTTTCGGTACAGTCGAACCTGTACCGAAACAGTGAGCCTAAAATAGCCTAAGGGTTTTTAAACATGGATTGTCTGTTCCGGTACGATTTGCTACTAAAAACCATAGTTCCGAAACACCTCTAAGTTGTTTTGATACAGGCCCGTGTTCCGAGTCAAGTGAACCTATTTCGGTACGCATGTTTCGATACAGGGCTAGCATGTACCAAAATGGCTCACTGTTATGTTAGTTGATGGAATGTTCTGAAGTTCTGATTCTTTGTGTTTTGGTCCTTGAACTTGTGGATGCAATTAAATGAGCATGGATGATTATTTTGTGCTGAGTTTTGACATAGATGCGTGTAATGTGACGAATTAAAGGTTTGTAACATAAAAATTGTGTAAGATCCTATAATTTGATAAAATTACGTAATGATCGCTAAAATCGTAGTTGAATGCAATCGAGTCCCAATCGATGTCTGATTGAGTTTTGTATGTTCCGCTGCGATGTTAAACACTTAGGTTACTAATGGGCATCTAAACAAGATAAAATGAACAAAAAATAAGGTTGTGTATTGGAGTAAAATTACCGGTTTACTTCAATATTCCCCGTGTGACCCGTTCGGTTCGGTCTATTGTCAAGAGTGGGTCGAGGGGGTTACATTTGGTAGTATCAGAGCCAGGTTACGAAAGATTAGGATGATGGTAAGTTAATGGTAAGTTGATGTGATGTGATTTCAAGTGTTTGACGATGTTTGCTTTGCACGGTGATTATAATAATCATGTTGATGATGATCAAATGGTATGGGTGCTAAACATGATATTTGTGATATATGTGTGAAATGTTATTTACATGATGATGTTATGGGCTGAATTTGATTGATTGTGATGAACGATGTTTGTGATATGTATGTTGTATAGCTTGTGCTATGTTTGGGGGAAATTGGGAAACACATTACCTTATTACTATAGTTAAGTGTTTTTAAATTGAAATCGAAGTCTTGGATCCTTGCTCAAAGCTGGCATGATTTCTTGTTTTATTTTATTATCATTCTTTAATTATAATAGCATAATGGGACCGAGGAGAGAGCTACGTTCGGGTACGATTGCTCTTACTGGTGAGCAAGGAAATCATGAGAACGAGATTCTTCCTGGTGGGAATTTACCTCTTCCACCGCCTCCACCTAGGGTTGAGGAGCAAGGACATCATGGGCAAGCTGGTCCTGTGTTGGGTGATTTGACGTCTGTGGTTCAAGCGGTGACTGGGGCATTCCAGGCTACTATTGCTGGAGTGCAAGTGCAAGAACCTGTTGCTAGGCAAATGGGTTTGTCGTTGGAACGCTTGAGAAGTTTGGGAGGCATTGAGTATCATGGTTTGTCTCTTGAATCATCTGAGGCTTGGATGGCTAGTACGATCCGAATTTTGGATCAAATGGGGTGCAATGATGCACTTAAGCTAGGATGTATCGTTTCATTGTGGCATGGTGATGCATACGGTTGTTGGATGACTGTGACTGCGGCTATGGATCCCAATGAAGTGGATTGGGAGTTCTTACAAGCTTCCTTTAAGAAGAAGCATCTAAGGGTTAGATACTTGGATGAAAAGAAGCGCGATTTTATGTCCTTGGTTCAAGGTATCATGACATTGGCTGAGTATGAGGTTCAGTTCGTTCGTTTGAGCCATATTGCTATTGAGTTAGTGCCGAGTGATAGGCATTGATGTGATCGCTTCCGTTATGGCTTGGTGCAAGAAGTGAAGACTTTCATGTTGGCCTCTAACTATACAGATTTTGATGTGCTTGTCACGCGAGCTAAGGATATTGACCAGAGTTTGGGTTTGTCCTCTCGCATGGGTGGCTCTAGCTCGGGTAAGAGAGCTGCGGATTCTGGTCCTGGTGGTGGATAGTATAAGAGGAAGCGTGATCGTAGGTACAGGCCTGAGGCGAGGCGAGGTAATGTTGGTTGTGGTACGCCAGTGCAGGGTAACAAGGTGAGATCTGAACAAAATGCTTGTTGGGCATGTGGATAGCATGATCATTTAAGGCGAGATTGTCCTCGTATGGCTCGAGAAGCGCAGACTCTTGTGGCCTTGACGGCTAGCTCTTGTTAGAACAGTGGATTGGCTGAACATTTGAGGCGTGATTGTCCCTTGTTGGCTGGAGGTGGTCAGGGTCGGGCACTTGTTGTTGCACCACAGAGAGGCCATGGGCACGGTCCTGGTAATTTTTCTAGTGCGGATTTTCTTAAGGGAACGACTGAGAAGGTAAATCTTATTTGTGATCGGTTGAAGGTTGCAACGGATCATCAAAAATCTTACGCGAATTTGAAGCGTAAGGAGATTGAGTTTGAGGTGGGAGATCGCATGTTCTTGAAGGTATCACCTTGGAAGAGGGTGATGAAGTTTGGACATAACGGTAAGCTTAGTCCAAGGTTTATTGGACCTTACGAGGTTGTAGAGTGTGTTGGTCCTATTGCATATCGGTTGGGGTTACCTCCCGTGTTGGAGAAAATTCATGATGTGTTTCATGTTTCGATGTTCTGAAGTTATATATTGGATCCATCTCATGTTATGCATGTTGAGGAGATTGAGTTGAAACTGAATTTGTCTTATGATGAGGAACCAGTTGGGATTCTCGATTCTAGTAGCATTGTTCGTCGTGGTAAGACGATTGAGCTTGTGAAGGTGTTGTGGCGATATCGAGGAGTTGAGGAGGCCACATGGAAGAGCAAGGCGGACATGTTGAAGTAGTTTCCGTGGCTTTTTCCTTCTGGTAAAATTTTGAGGACGCAATTTCCTAAGTGGGGGAGAGTTGTAACGCCTTGATTCTGGGCCTAGATGTTTTAAGGGTGGCTTAGGGTTTGATGAATCTAGATTAGAGATCATGGTCAGTTCGAAATCGGTTGAAGGAAAACTTGGTTCCGGATGTGATAAAATCATTCGAAAATTTTCTAAAATTCTCTTTAAATGTATATTGAGGGAAAGTCAAATTAATTTCAGAAAATAGGTTTTGGAAAGTTAAGATTTCGATTTGATGACTATTTTGTAAAAAATGCAAAATTTATTTTTAAGGACTAAATTAAAAAGGGGCCAAGACTTAGAATCTTTAGAGAGCTTATATCTATTTTGTGAACCTTTTCCATCAAGTTGACCATTTTAATTATTTTATTGAAAAGGATTTTAAAAAAGTAAAAATGAAATTTTAATAGCCAAATGAGATTTCACGTATCTAACTCTTCTCTCATTAACTAATCAGCCAAACACTCTTCTTTTTCTCTAAAATTTTAGAGGATTTCATTTTCTCAAATTTTTTGGTTAGCCAATGATTTCTTTGAGTTTCTTTTCAACTTTTCCTTAAACTATCTTGAAAGTCTTCACCAAATCTTGTCATTTGAGGGGAAGAGGCAAGGTTAGAGGTAAGATTTCATTCAACTCCTCTAATCAAGGTTCTTTAATGAAATTCCCAAGTCTTTGGCTTCCTAAATATGTTTATTAACTAAGTTTCATGTTTTGATTAATGGAAAATTTATTAATCTAGCTTTTCTTGGTGAATTTTTAAGTAATTTATTTGGGCACTATTTTGATTGGTTTGAGAATGACTTTAAACTTGATTTGGATGTTAAATGATGTGGAAATGAAGGTTTTATGAATATATTCCTGAATTGAGCTGGATCTCTAATTATTAGATTGTTAGTTTTTGGGGTTTTGAGGTGTTAGTGTGAAATCTGAGTTGCAAGAGGTATAAGGATGTAATTAGAATAATTTTGGAGGTTGATTGATGATTAAATTGGGGTGGAAGTGTTAGATTATGGCTGGGCTGAGTTTAGAGATCAATCGAAAATGATTTCGGTTGTTTCGGATGAGTATTTTGGTGCTTTAAGGTAGAGGAGCGAGATTTTAATGCATTATGATGCATTAATTCGCTGTTCTTGTTTGGTATAAAAATGGGAGAATACATTTAAATTAGGGAAGTTCTGGGGGATTCGGACGCTTAATTTCTCGTCGGCGAATCTTGGTTTCGCGAGTCGGTGAGTGAGAACGTGTTTTACAACTTTGGAACATTTAAAAGGTGGTTTAGGGAACTTAGTGTATGCTTGAAACGCTTTTCTAAGTTCGGAAGTAAGTAAACGGATTTTCTCCCTCAGATTGTGCTATTATTAATTGTTGATGCACTTGATTATAAATGCATGTTACCTACTATTTTATAGAAAGAATCGAGGTAAGTGATTTACTGTTTTTTGATGTTATATTGAAGAAGGATGCACATGGTAAGTGATCCTTGTATGTATATGCTTATACATGTCTTATGAAGCATGGTTTGATGCTTGGAAATGTGGCTTATTGGTAATGCTTTGAAAACAATGAGGTTTGTGCTAAATGAGAATTATATTGGCAAGTGATATTGTGAAAAATGGTTTATAAATGAAATCGGGTATAGTTAGCCGGCTATAGGATTGAGTGCACTATAAACAAGTCACCTTGGATGTTGAGGGGTTTATACGGTGTACCAAATACTCCACCACGGGTGTCACAACGGTGAAGGGTAGCTCCCGTGTGTGAACCTTGAGATGCCGGTGAGAATGTATAAAGTGTTGGGACAACACTTGTGAATCCCTGTATCCGGTATGGTTTTGAGAAATGAACATGTTGATGCTCACTTGTAATGTAACCCCCTTACCCCGGCCTAGACGATTGACCCGAACTACGAAGATTACACGGGGAAAACCAAAGTCAACCCGAAAGTCAACCTTGATTAACGACCATTTTTTTCTTTTTAATCTTGTCTAGATGCACATTAACCCTAAGCGTACTCCTGAGAAACACTTACGTGAAAAACACAGCGATCGAATTACAATAAGGGACTCAATTGCACAAAAAACAAATGTTAGGGACCAAATTGTAAATTCTGGAAATTAGAAGGTCTTAACTGATTTTAAGGTTACCATTATTTAATTAGTCATGTTTCATGCTTCCATGTTAAATTTCACCTCAATCGGACATCTCAAATTCATGCAATTGCAAATACAATTTTCGGGACTAAAACGTAAAGCTTGCAAACCTCAAAACCATTCAAATCAGTGCCCAACGGTCACCTGTTTCAAAACGGTGTTGAGTGTGCCGAAACGTGGGTTCGTTTCGAGACTTGTTTCAAAACAGGACCTTCTAGTGGCCAAACCGTTTCGATACGGTCACCAGCCTTTCGAAAAACCAAAGCCATTACAGGCCCCCGTTTCGAAACGCCTATGAGTGTATCGATACGGGTTGCCCAAAAGCTGCAGATTTTGCTAATTTAACAAGCATAAAACCACTCAATCACATCCTAATGACTTCCTAAACATGCCAACAAGTCATCATACATATAAGGTACATGTTTGCAACTTGAAAACACATTCATAGCACCAAACATGGAATTCCACACGTCTATAGGCATGCATCCTAATATCCAAAACCAAACAACCATCAAAACACCAAAACAAGCATCAAAAGGCCATTTAAAAATCCCAAAACATTGAAAGCATCAATCCACAATTAGGGAGTCCAAAACATCTCCCAAAAACACATCCTAGGTTCCCATTGCCTATATATCAAAAACTAATAGTGTTATGAATGCATCACCATACATGAGCTTAGTTTCCCTTGGACTCTTAGCCTCCTTGTTGCCTTTAAACACTTCAATTATCTGCATTATTGGTTCAAGAGAGAGAGCGTAAGCACAATTGCTTAGTGAGGCATGCTCTAAAGAAACAACAAAATAATGCTTTTTATAAAACACTTTTAACAAAGCCTTTCATCACATAATCATCATTATTCATGCAACCTTGCATAGATAACAAGCATCTCATGCTTCATTAAAATCAACATGTCATATTGGCTTTCAAGTGATCATCCATAACCATTTACAACATAAAACACAATCGGATACGCGGATTACAAGCATTTTCCCATAAGCTTCATACATACTACCGAACACACAAGGTGGAGTTTACCGGTACAATCACAACCCCTCAACACCTGTGATGGAGTTTAACGATACAATCACAACCCCTCAACATCACTCATCGGTAGTTGTATAACACCACTAACGAGAACACGTGACACACAACACAAGATCCACACATGGACTTTTAACCACCATTGTGATGTTACCTTTCTCGTTAGTGTACTTGGATGGAGTTTACGGTACAATTACAACCCCTCAACATCCAAGGCGACTTAATTCACGGTGCACCCAATCCCATAGCTGGCTAACTATATCCGATTCAAGTACTTTAAAACCAACACATCACTTGCCAATATACATCATTTATCTTCAACAATTCACTATTTTAAAGCATTAATCAAAGCCAATTATCATCATGCATCACTATGCATCAAAACCATATTTACAATATGTCAAACCAAGGATCTCTTACCTTGAGCATCCTTCAACACATGGCTTTCAAAACCAGCATTAACCATGCTAAAACATGCTTTCAAAACAGAAATTAAATATGCAATCTATAAACAAATGCATCAACCACTTCATGGCTCATCCAAGAGAGTTTTACCGAAAACTTACTCTTGAGCTTAGTTAAGTTGCTTAGACTTAAACTAAGCTCCCAAAACCTTCAAACATTTGTTACAAAGCTGGAAACCCAACTTCACTCACCAATTCCGTTTCGCAAGCTTGTCTCCCCTATTTTAAACACATCAAAGCAGAGGATTAATGCATCATCATGCATTAAAATCTTCAGCCATCACACCTAAACTCGCTGCTCTAACCAAAACTAACATTTCAGCTACCAAACACAACCGAAATCACCTCCAAACTATTCCAAAACATAACCCAGCCAAGATCCATCATTTCTAACCATTTCTAAACATTAATTAACATCCAAAATGAACCTAAACTCATCCTTATACCTCCAGCTATAACAGAACACCAAGATCATCCCAAAAACCACCATTTTCATAAGCAAAAACTTAGGAAACACAACCTATTCGGGATTGATAAAACCTTATTTACACATCATTTGACATCCAAAATACATTTATGAATCATCTCAAAACATAGCCCAAACAATCAAAACGACATTCTTCAAGATTTCCTCCAAATCATGAGTTTTAAGCCAAAATCAAGTTCATAACATTAAATCCATTTATAAAACTTAAATTAAGGATTGATAGCTTGGGAATTTCAGTAAAGAACTGAGTATTTAGAGGAGAAGAACAACCTTACCTCTAAATGGTGATTTCTCCTTGATTTGAGCAAATTTTCTTGAAAATCCAATAAGCAAACCAAAAGGATTTGATGAAAGATGAATTAGGAACTAATTGATGATTGAAATCTCATAAATTGAATTGAAAATCAATGGAAAAGTTGCTAGATAAAAGTGTTTGGATGAGGAAATTTTGAGAGAAAAAGAGATGAGAAAATTTTAAGAAAAGTTAGTTATGAAAATCTAAAAAGTGGTTTCTCTTTTTCATTTAACTAATTAAACATTAATTAAATCACTTAAATTTAGGAAAAATCTGGAGAAATCCTTTTTGGGTAAATTAGCTCCTTAAAGATTCAAAGTTTCAATCCTTACAAAACAATCACCACTGAACTTTTCAAAAATCGCATTTTAGTCACTATTTCAAAATGTTGTATTTCCAAACCTTATTTTGTAAAATTGACTTCACCACTCTCTTATATATATTAAAAGAGGATTTTTAAATATATTTCAATATTTTTAAAGCATCCCGAACTAGGCTTTCCCTAAACCTCCTTTCATATTCAAACCGAAAATTAGACCGGTCTGGTTCAGACCGTAAACTTCTAAGCCCAAAATTGGGGTGTTACAACTCTCCCCCCCCCCTTAAGAAATTTCGTCCTCGAAATTTACCTGGAGGAAAAAGGTACGAAAACTGCTTTTTCATGTCATCCTTTCTCTCCCACGTGGCTTCCTCAACACCACGATGCTTCCACAACACCTTAACCAATTCAATGGTCTTGCCTCGAAGAACTTTACTGTCCGAATCCAGAATTTCAAACCGTTCCTCATCATAGGTCAAGTTTGGATTCAACTCCACTTCCTCCACAAGCATAACATGCGAAGGATCCGATCTATACCTTCGAAGCATAGAGACATGAAACACATCGTGAATCTTTTCCAACTCTTGCGGCAACCTCAGCTTGTACGCAACAGGACCCACACGTTCAATCACCTCGTATGGTCCAATGTACCTAGGGCTCAACTTACCCTTCCGGCCAAACCTCATCACCTTTTTCCAATGTGAAACCTTCAAAAACACATGGTCACCTACCGCAAACTCAATCTCCTTACGCTTCAGATCCGCGTAAGACTTATGTCGATCAGAAGCTGCCTTCAATCGCTCACAAATTAGCTTCACCTTCTCGGTGGTTCCTTTCAACAAAGCTGGCATTGAAACCAACTTCTGACCTGTTTCAGCCCAACAAAGAGGAGTTCTGCACTTCCTCCCGTACAAGGCTTCATAAGGTGTCATTTGAATACTTGCCTGGTAGCTATTGTTATAAGCAAACTCCACCAAAGGCAAATGCATCTCCCAAGAGCCTTGAAACTCAATCACACAGCACCGCAACATATCTTCCAGCACTTGGATAACACACTCAGATTGTCCATCCGACTGTGGATGATAAGAAGTACTGAAATTCAACCGTGTACCCAAAGCTTGATGCAAACATTCCCAGAAACGCGATGTAAACCTCAGATCTCTATCCGACACTATAGACTTTGGCACACCATGCAGTCGTACAATCTCAGCAATGTACAGCTCAGCAAGCTTATCCAAAGTGTACGTAGTATGCACAGGTATGAAATGCGCACACTTCGTAAGGCGATCCACAATCACCCACACCGAATTCTTCTTCGATGGCGACAAAAGGCAAACCAGACACAAAGTCCATGGTAATCCTTTCCCACTTCCACTCAAGAATCCTCAACGGTTGCAACAACCCAGAAGGAAACTGATGCTCAGCTTTAACTCGTTGACAAACCATGCACCTACTCACATACTCCGCAACATCTTTCTTCAATCCCACCCAATAGTACTCATCCTTAAGATCACGATACATCTTTGTACTACCAGGGTGCATAGAAAAAGGACTACTATGAGCTTCAGTCAGAATAGCACGCCTCAACTCAGCATCATTTGGCACTACTATCCAACTTCCAAAACATAGAACTCCATCGTCATTAAAACAAAAATTAGAACAATCACCACTGAACTTTTCAAAAATCTAAAAAGTGGTTTCTTAAAGATTCAAAGTTAGTTAAATCACTTTAAGAAAAGTTAGTTAAAATTGGAACTCCAGCATCATTTTAAGAAAAGTTAGTTATGAAAATCTAAAAAGTGGTTTCTCTTTTTCATTTAATTAATTAAACATTAATTAAATCACTTAAATTTTGGAAAAATCTGGAGAAATCCTTTTTGGGTAAATTAGCTCCTTAAAGATTCAAAGTTTCAATCCTTACAAAACAATCACCACTGAACTTTTCAAAAATCGCATTTTAGTCACTATTTCAAAATGTTGTATTTCCAAACCTTATTTTGTAAAATTGACTTCACCACTCTCTTATATATATATATATATATATTAAAAGAGGTTTTTAGATATTTTTGCATATTTTTTAAAGCATCCCTAATAAGGGGCAGTCTGGCGAAACGGACTATCCTCGTTTGTTACGGATCTAGGAGTGTTGTAGGCACGTTCCTGCAATAAAATCAACAAGGAAACAACAAAAATTATACGACATATTTATTTTAAATAGGGACTTAAAGATGAAAAAAAAATAATATAGAGTAATATGATAATTTTGGCGTTTTGGAATGAACTTCAACGATGGTGAAGTAGGCTTCAAAAACGACCGATGTTGGAAATGCTAAACTCGAAAGAACCTGCACAATCTACTGAGCAAACCCGAATCGAATCTGTTTAACGTCGAAAGGACTTGGACCCGCTAAATAGCAATTTAGGAACCCGAAGTATCAAAGACAAACAAACAAGTTTGAGTGTCGAATAGTTCTAAAAAGAACCGAAAAGAGAAAATTCTCTCAAATATAATTTTTATTCAAAAAGTTGGTAACCTTTACAAAGTGTGTTTCACCCAAATATATATTACAAGGGAAAATGCCGGTTATACCAACTTGTGGCTATAATTAAAAGAGATTTGAACTTAAATTCAAATAAAAAAACAAAAAAAAAACTATATTTTAATGTCCATGGCAGATTGCATTTCTGCCATGTATTTCAATTTGAAAGTGGTGCCCCTTGTGTAGTTTAGCACATGTTAAATGTGCAATGTTTGAAATTCAAACTTGGCAACCATTTGATCCTATCCACTCTTCACCATTTGCAGGGCTGGTTCGGCTACACCCTTGCTGCCTTTAGGCCGAGCATGCATGGTTCATGCGAAAAGAATAGGGCTGTCACGCACGGTACATGCACACACATGCACTTAGGCTGCTATCAAACAAATATATAATAATAATAAGTTACCTTATAATAATCTCAAAACCAAACCAATATAAAAACATTATAAATCATATCAAACTAAACCAACATACTTAACAAATTATATACATACTCAAACACACCTAATAATTATTATCATATAAATATGTCACATATCAACATGCAACACATTAAAAGGCTTACTATCTAAGGCACATACATTATCAAATGATTTAGAAATATTAGCACAAGTAAGGAAAATAGCTTCCCTGAAACGTTGCGCCCTAGATCGCATAATTGGTCCTAAAGGTAAGACCTCCGGATCAACAACATGTGCTAGTGAAGATGTGCTCACATCATCCCCCCCTTCTTGAAAAGAATTTGTCCTCAAATCTGTACAATCACCGTAAGGGGTTAAGTCAGAAACATTAAATGTGGCACTTACATTGTATTCTTCGGGTAGATCTAACTTGTAGGCGTTTTCATTCACTTTCTCCAACACCTGAAAAGGACCATCTCCTCGCGGTAACAGCTTGGACCGCCTTTGGGTCGGAAATCTTTCCTTTCGGAAATGAACCCAAACCCAATCACCAACATCGAAGGTGACTCGCTTCCTTCCTTTGTTTGCTTGCTTTTCATACTGCTGAGTCCTTCGTTCTAGGTTCTCTTTCACCTGTTGATGCAACTTTTTTACGTATTCTGCTTTTGCTTGACCGTCCCTGTTCGTCACCTGTTCCTGTGGCAAAGGCAACATATCTAGAGGCGTAATAGGATTAAAACCATAAACAACCTCAAAAGGTGACATCTTAGTAGCAGAATGTACAACATGATTATAAGCAAACTCAACATGTGGCAAACAATCTTCCCAAGTCCTAATATTCTTTTTAATGATGGAACGAAGTAAAGTAGATAAAACCCTGTTAACAACCTCAGTTTGTCCATCAGTCTGGGGATGGCAAGTAGTAGAAAACATGAGTTTCGTACCTAATTTGCTCCAAAGAGTCCTCCAGAAGTGACTCAAAAACTTCACATCCCTGTCAGAAACAATCGACCTAGGAATACCATGTAAACGTACAATATCCCTAAAGAATAAGTTAGCCACATTAACAGCATCATCAGTGTTATGACAAGCAATAAAATGTGCCATTTTCGAGAACCTATCAACCACAACAAATATACTATCTCTACCTGTCCTAGTTCGAGGCAATCCCAAAACAAAATCCATCGATATATCAGTCCAAGGGGAATTAGGAATAGGTAAAGGTAAGTACATACCATGTGGTGAAACCTTCGATTTCGCTTTTCTACAAGTCACACAACGTTCACATTACCTTTCAACATCTCTGCGCATCTTTGGCCAAAACAGATGCTCTTTCAGTGTATGTAACGTTTTAGTGACACCAAAATGACCCATCAATCAACCTTCGTGCGCCTCACGGATCAGAATATCACACATCGAACCCTGTGGAATGCAAATCATGTTTTCCTTGAAAAGATAGCCATCATGCCTGTAAAACTTTCCATCTGCACCTTTCGAACAAGCATTAAACTTATCTCTAAAATCAGGATCATCAGGGTATAACTCACGAATATATGCAAAACCAATCAGATGTGAATCAAGATAACTCAAAAGTGCATACCTACGTGACAATGCATCAGCAACGACATTTTCTTTCCCTTTTTTGTAACGAATGACATAAGGAAAAGATTCTAAGAATTCAACCCACTTAGCATGTCGTTTATTCAATTTATGCTGACCTGTGATGTAACGTAAAGCCTTGTGGTCGGTGTGGATCACAAACTCCTTAGGCAACAAATAATGCTGCCATGTCTCCAATGCCCGAATCAGTGCATACATCTCTTTATCATAAACAGGATAGTTCAATGTAGCACCACTCAATTTCTCGCTAAACTAAGCAATGGGCCTCTTTTCCTGCATCAAAACAGCACCTATACCAATTCCAGAAGCATCACATTCAATTTCAAACATTTTATCAAAATCAGGTAATGCTAACACAGGTGCTCTAGTCAAACAATCTTTAATTTTCAAAAAGGCATCTTCTTGTTCTTTACCCCATGAGAAGACTGAATTCTTCTTTATAATCCCGGTTAAGGGGGCGGTAATAGGACTGAAGTTGGGAACAAACCATCGATAAAAACTCGCTAAACCATGAAACGATCTAACCTGAGTAATCGATGTCGGTCGTGGCCATTCCTGAATTGCCTTTATCTTCTCAGGATCAACTTCAACTCCCTGAGAACTAACAATGTAACCAAGAAATGTGAGTTTGTCAGTACAAAATACACACTTCTCCATGTTACCAAATAATCTTTCTTCTTGCAAAACCTGCAGAACAGCTTGCAAATGTCCTACGTGATCTTGTAAAGACTTGCTATAGATCAAGATATCATCAAAGTATACAACACAGAATTTACCAATGAAAGATCGCAGAACATGATTCATCAAACGCATAAAAGTACTAGGTGCATTAGTTAAACCAAAAGGCATTACTAACCATTCGTACAAACCTAGCTTTGTCTTGAAGGCTGTTTTCCACTCATCGCCTTCTCGCATGCGAATCTGATGATAGCCGCTCCTTAAGTCAATTTTGGAGAAGATGACGGCTCCGCAAAGCTCCTCCAACATGTCATCAAGTCTTGGAATGGGATGACGATACTTAATTGTGATCTGGTTCACAGCTCGACAATCTACGCACATCCTCCAAGAACCATCTTTCTTCGGCACTAACAGCACCGAAACAGCACACGGACTCAAGCTCTCTCGAATGTAACCCTTGTCCATCAACTCGGTAATTTGTCTTTGAAGGTCTTTCGTCTCTTCAGGGTTGGTTCGATAAGCTGGCCGGTTCGGAATAGTAGCACCTGGAATGAAATCAATCTGGTGCTCAATGCCACGAAGAGGTGGTAATCCCTTTGGTGTTTCAGCTGGAAACACGTCCTCAAACTCCTGCAAAAGTGTCAAAATCGGTGAAGGTAGATCAGTAGGAAAATCTGTCAATAAACAATAATCTTTAAACATCAAAATAAGAACAGATTGTTGAGAGGAAAGACATTTCCTGATTTCGCTACTGCTCGCATACACGGACATCTTCTTCTTCTCTTTTGCAGTCTCTTTACTCTTTTTCAAGCTTGCCTGATCTTCAAACACTTGACTCGGTGTCAAAGGAGCCAAAGTGATCTTCTTACTTGCATGCATAAAAGAGTAACGATTTGTATAACCATCATGCATTGCCCTTTTATCATACTGCCAAGGGCGTCCCATTAGTAGGTGAGTAGCATCCATGGAAACAATATCACAAAGGACCTTGTCCTTGTAGTTTCCGATCGAAAATGGTACAATAGCTTGTTTGGTCACTTTAAGCTCGCCACCATCATTCAACCATTGTAACTTATATGGATGATGATGCTTTGTCGTTTTTAGACCTAACCTGTCAACCATCACTGAACTGGCAACATTAGTACAACTACCGCTATCAATAATCACAACACATACCTTGTCTTGCACCTTGCATCGTCTGTGAAAGATATTCTCACGCTGTAGATCATCCGGTACCTGTTGCACATTCAGACTTCTTTTAATAACCAAAAGTTCCATTACCTTACCAGATTCAGGAACCTCTAGGTTGGTCTCGTCTTCCTCTTCAGTAGGGACATCATGCACTTCCTCCTCGGAATCTGACTCAATCTCACCATCATCTCGCATCAACATAACCCTCCGGTTAGGACATTGACTAGCAACATGTCCTCTCCCAAGGCACTTGAAACACTGGATATCTCGTGCTCGCTCTTGCGCCACCACTTGATGCTTACCACGCCCATTATCAGCAACGGGGGCCTTTGGTTTGCTGGTTTCGCCTTGCTCACGAATCCGAAGTGGTTGTTGTGGTGCTTGCTTCCTGTAATTGTTAGGAGTATATAATGGATTTGAAAAGGATTTAAAAGAAGGGTTACCTCGATTTGAAGACTTCCTGCACTGCTGTCGTTCAATCTTTATTGCCATTTGCACCATGTCATCAACCTCGACATAATGCTGTAACTCAACAGCATTGGCAATCTCGGTGTTCAACCCTGCTAGAAAACGTGCCATGGTAGCTTCTCGATCTTCCTCGATATTCGCACGCATCATAGCCATTTCCATATCCTTGAAATAATCTTCAACACTCCTACTTCCCTGTTTCAAGTTTTGCAATTTTTGAAACAAATCACGATGATAGTGAATAGGAACAAACCTTTTACGCATTAGTCGCTTCATCTCGATCCATGTTGCAACTGGATCATCACCAGTACGTCTACGGCTAAGCAATAACTGGTCCCACCATATCAAGGCATAATCAACAAACTCTGTTGCTACTAATCGAACCTTCTTCTGTTCCGAGTAATTATAACACTCGAAAATGTGCTCCACTTTGCTTTCCCAAGCCAAGTATGCATCAGAATCTGAACGTCCTTGTCTAGGAGTATGCTGCCTCGGTGACCGTTGGACTTCATTCTCGTTCAATACATCATTAACAGAGTTGGATCCTCCGTCAAACCTTTCCATCCTCGACTGTAATGGCTCTAAGGCAGTAGCCACTACTCGTTGCATCATTCTCTCTAAGGCTTGCATTTGAGGAATCAGTGGATCCTGTTCAACCGTGTGATCATCGGAACCTGCCATAATCAACAACAAAACAAACAAACAAAAGAAAACAATATTATAGGTTAGTAAAAAAAACAAACAAGAAGGACCTCACAGCACACACAATCAAAGTCTCGCAGATGTCACTCCAAAGAACAGTGCACACAAAAATTAACACTCAGCGCTCGTGTTTCACTCGGGAGAATACTTGAATGGCTCTTTTTGTCTCCCCTTCTGTTCTCACAACGCTCAATGCCTTTTTCCCTTACACTTTCTCGTATTCAGCTCTTTAAAGAACTAATCCAACGTCTCGAAACTTGTTACAACGGTGTTGGCTACAAGGAAACAACGGTTAAGGAAACAAAGAAGAAGAAAAAAAAGGTAACACAAAAAGAAAGAAAATAGGACTGAAAATTAAAGAAAAGATGAAAATGATAATGACACGAAAAAAAAGGAACCAAAAGATGAAAAATGAAGAGTTTAGAGAACCTTACTGCGAAGACGTGCTTACAACCTTCCTATTACCGAACAAACAAGCATAGTTCACTTCGGTTGAATTCCGAGCACATCAAAGTTACATAACAAACTCGTACAAATTTTATCATTTACAATAGGAACACAACAATAATAATACACATATATATAAACACTTTCGAATCTAAAATGTTTTTTTTTTTATATTTGAATCTGTTTTTTTTTGTTCGAATCTGTTTTTTTTTTCGAATCTGTTTTTTTTTCGAATCTGTTTTTTTTAATCTGTTTTTTTTTGTGTTCGAATCTGTTTTTTTTTTCGAATCATTTTTTTGTTCGAATCTGTTTTTTTAAACTGTTTTTTTTGTTCGAATCTGTTTTTTTTAACTGTTTTTTTTGTTCGAATCTGCAGAAACTTACAACGAATCCAACAACCTAGGCTCTGATACCACATAATAAGGGGCAGTCTGGCGAAACGGACTATCCTCGTTTGTTACGGATCTAGGAGTGTTGTAGGCACGTTCCTGCAATAAAATCAACAAGGAAACAACAAAAATTATACGACATATTTATTTTAAATAGGGACTTAAAGATGAAAAAAAATAAAAAAAATAATATAGAGTGTCGAAAGAACCTGCACAATCTACTGAGCAAACCCGAATCGAATCTGTTTAACGTCGAAAGGACTTGGACCCGCTAAATAGAAATTTAGGAACCCGAAGTATCAAAGACAAACAAACAAGTTTGAGTGTCGAATAGTTCTAAAAAGAACCGAAAAGAGAAAATTCTCTCAAATATAATTTTTATTCAAAAAGTTGGTAACCTTTACAAAGTGTGTTTCACCCAAATATATATTACAAGGGAAAATGCCGGTTATACCAACTTGTGGCTATAATTAAAAGAGATTTGAATTTAAATTCAAATAAAAAAACAAAAAAAAAACTATATTTTAACGTCCATGGCAGATTGCATTTCTGCCATGTATTTCAATTTGAAAGTGGCGCCCCTTGTGTAGTTTAGCACATGTTAAATGTGCAATGTTTGAAATTCAAACTTGGCAACCATTTGATCCTATCCACTCTTCACCATTTGCAGGGCTGGTTCGGCTACACCCTTGCTGCCTTTAGGCCGAGCATGCATGGTTCATGCGAAAAGAATAGGGTTGTCACGCACGGTACATGCACACACATGCACTTAGGCTGCTATCAAACAAATATATAATAATAATAAGTTACCTTATAATAATCTCAAAACCAAACCAATATAAAAACATTATAAATCATATCAAACTAAACCAACATACTTAACAAATTATATACATACTCAAACACACCTAATAATTATTATCATATAAATATGTCACATATCAACATGCAACACATTAAAAGGCTTACTATCTAAGGCACAGACATTATCACATGATTTAGAAATATTAGCACAAGTAAGGAAAAGAGCTTCCCTGAAACGTTGCGCCCTAGATCGCGTAATTGGTCCTAAAGGTAAGACCTCCGGATCAACAACATGTGCTAGTGAAGATGTGCTCACATCAATCCCGAACTAGGCTTTCCCTAAACATCCTTTTATATTCGAACCGAAAATCAGACCGGTCCGATTCAGACCCTAAACTTTTAAGCCCAAAATTGGGGTGTTACATGTAACCCAATATAATTGATGATGTGTTATGATATGGTTTATGATGCTTAAAAATGAAAATGCATATTTTACTCTTTAAGCTTTGCATATGGTATCTATGCATGGGAAGGCTTAATGTTGAGTGTTGGCAAATGGATTTGTTGTTGGGTATTTAACACATGTTACATGATGTTTAACATTCTGATTTGTTAAGGAAAGTGCATGGTTTTAAAAAGGGCATGATGGTTTTCAAATGATGGAAAATGGTTTTAATGCATTGATGATGTTTTGGTTTTGAGCATTCCTCACTAAGCCTTGTGTGCTTACACTTCTTTTTGTCCATCAATGTAGATAATTGAAGCTTAAGAGGCAGCAAGAGGTAAGAGATTCCAAGGGACTTTGCTTAAGAATGTATGTTTCGAATTGGAGAAGAGTAATAAGGGCAATGGGGATTCCATAGTCTATTTGGGTGATGTGTATGAATACCCTTTAGAGCATGTTTGCTTTATGGTTTTAAACATGTAAAAGGTTTTCATTTGATGGATTGTGCAATTGTTTGAGTTTTGACTCTTGAATGGCTTATTTGCTAGGTTGCATGCCTATAGTTTACCTGTAACACCCTAAAATCACCCTAGTTGAAACAGTAGAAAAATAACAAGGAAAATGTAAACATCATATAATTTAAATAAGATTGAAATGAAACCACATAAGCTATGTCCTATTAAATTACAACGAGATTAAAACAATATGTATGATCATATATAGACATTATAAGTAATAGAATTTAACATGTGATACATGTATGTTACATATGTATTAGATAGTGGAAAATTAATATTGGATCAACTTTATAATATGAATTATAAAGATATGTTAGTGGGAATTAAAGTATATACATGTATACTTTAAAATTATAATAGATTAATATTAGATTAAATTATATACTAATATACATGGCTGATAACTAATATGATAATATAAAATAAATATAATTAACATAGTGGGAAAATATGGTAATAAAGTCATCCATGTGTCCTTGCAAGGACCATAATCGGCCAGCATTGGAATTAAGAGTAAATAAGTGTAAACCACTTCCTTCTCACATGCATCCATCTTCTTCATTCATTCTAACAACCGAAACTGAGTATAGAGTGAGAGAGGGAGCTGTGAACTGAAGATAGGTGCTAGAAAATTCATAGGAATGCATGCATGATCATCCTAGTTTAAAGTAAGTGTATTTATATTACCTGATTGTATATTCATGTTCTAGGGTTTATAATATTGAAATATTGTTGTGTTTGTGGCTGGAAAAATGTTTAGGAGTGACCTATATTGATGATAGGTTGCTGGGTTCATGTTAAAATTGAAGAAATTCTGGAAAACTGCTATGAATTTAACCTAGGAAGTAAATTTGCCCAGATTAGGACTATTTCACTGCCCTGTTTTAAACTGGAATTTTGAATGGGTTAGGGTTCGAATTAGGAAAACCTTTGTAAATAAAAGTTGTAGAGCTGAATGATTATTATAAGAAAATGTCCTCTTGGGTATGAAAACGACATATGATGTGGCTGGAAATTGAACTACAAAAAGACTGCTCAGAATTGAATGAATCTGGAAACTGCTTATGTTAAATTGTAATTTTTAAAATGTTTAGGGGTTTAATTGATGCCAATAAATTCTAGAAAAAAATTAGAAACAGGGGAGGTATTGTAGGAATGAAAAATAAATGGTTTAGCTTGAATTATACATCAATTGATAGTTTAAATATCATTACAACACATAGAGGATCAAAATGGACTAGTTTGTAAGGATTGATAATTTGAGGACTTACATGCCCTGTTTTTGTGGTTTTTGGAACATAATTATTATGTTAATATATGTAGGTAAATGTGGTTAAAAGTTCAAGATTAATGGTGTAGTGAAACATAGGTTATAAATGCACTAAAGTCACAAATTAAGCATAGGCAGATTTGGTTTCTGAAAATGCCCTATGTTCAAGTAATAAACTGTTTTGATAGGGAAATGATAAAATTATGTGCCATAAATGGTTGTAAAGGTGTGTTTATAAGCTTTCTAAAATGGTAAAGAACTCCTTATTTGGAGTTGTGAGTAAAAGATATGGCCAGTTTAGTAAAGGTTACTCAAACTGCCAGTTTAGGGGGCAGATTCACTTGTCTAGGTGATTATGCTTAAGTAAATGAATTTATATGTTTAAATTAATTACTAATGGTTATTTTATATGATATTTTATGTTTTAAGATCACATTGGTGAAGAATTTCAAAAAGATTCATGGAGTGATCAAGCAAAGAGAAGGGGGAAAGGAATCATCATCAAGGATAACAACTAAGCTTGGAAGTATTTGTAAGTGTATCTAGTTTAGGGTTGAGATTAGTGTCTCAACCAATGTGTTTATGTTTCTTGGATGATTTAAAATGAAGCATGTAATGAACTTAATAATGGATTGGTAAATTTAAATGCTAAGGAAGAAGGACTAAAGGAATGAACTATGAACTAGGTATATGATGCTATCTAGATATGCTAGTTGATGTCTAGATGGGTTGCTTTGTGACATGAGTTGTTTGAGCCACTTGAATTGAATTAATGGATGATTTAGCTACTGTTTGAAGATGGTTATATGATTGAAATGATGCTAAATGCTTGCTGGAAATTTGATTGAGCATGGCTTGAATTTGCACAATGTAAACATGATTGAATGTGTACATGACTTTGTGATATGTGTTTGATAAACAAGTAAAATGCTATTGTTAATAAAGAAAGATAAGTAAAGTCCTTGGTTTGATTAGTGTCTATAGGTAGAAGGGCATGCCTTAGAGTCATTGAGCTCCTCTGATCTTTGTTACAGGATGGTGGTTAGTCCCCTATACACTTGATAAGGTGGTTAGTCACCTTGATAATTGAATGGTGGTAAGTCACCATTGATGCCTATGCATCCTCTGATATAAGTTGAAATGAGAAATTGATACTTTGAGTATCTAAAGTTACATGATACATGAAGACTTGATTACCTATTTCATTGATTATCCAAGGCAAAACATGAATAAATCAATGGTATTGTGTAAATGAATAAGTTGAATAATGACCTTAAAGAAATGACATGAATCATGTGCATTGTTTGTTGCTAATATGACTTGATTTATATGTGCTACTTGCTGCCAAGATGAAAATGTTTATATGAGTTCCTTACTGCCAAGTTTAGTATGAATTACATGTATTGGTCGATGGCCAATTTTTATATAACTATGAACAAATGCTTGCTGCCCTATTGGTTAGTACATGAAAATAGCTATGTTAACTTGGTTTTGATAGACTAGCTAGGTTTTCCATTACGTGCTAAGCCTAGCTAAGTAACCTTAAAGATTGAATAAGACTTTAAAAAAATTGAAACTAGTAATGTTTAGGGCTGTCTCACTAAGTACATTATGTGTACTTATCACTCTCTTTGATTCCTTCATCCAAAATAACAGGTCCGTTGATATCCGAAAGCCATCCATTTTGTTTCGAGAGCTTCACAAGCCAAGAACAAGTATGATATAATCTTGCTTAGTCTCCTAGTTGGTGGCATAGTCTAAGTTAGTTTGTCATGCATTATGGAACATGTAATTGATAAGTTTGGTTTGTATAAAACTAAGACATGTTATAATACGTATGACTTGATGAATGTTTTTGTAAATATGGATATGATGATATGAATGAACTATGTTTGAAGTTAACTAAGCTTGATTTGAATTTGAGTATCATTTATATGGTTCATGCCCTTGATGGATTTGAATGGTTGAGTATGTATAAGTATGATATCTTTATTTGAATTAGGAAGGTTGCATCTAGAATTGTTGTTGGATGACTTGTATAGTTCGAATGGTAATAGAATATTAGAATAAGATGAATGCTGATTTCGAATACTATTGTATATGATTTAGGTTGTTTGAAAGTTGTTATATGTATATGTATGATTGTGTTGTAATATGAACTAAGATATGTATATAGATAATGTTTGATTGTCTTATGTAATCGAATAAGAAGCATTGGTATACTTGAATTAAATGTTCATGAGTTTTATTGAATACATGTTTGCTAGGTCTTAAACATATGATAGATGATCATGTGTAAGGATTAGGCTAATAACAAGTTTTATATCATGTAGACCAAATGTATATAAGCTTATATTAGATTAGTTTGATTTGAAATTAGATCACATGTATGTTAGTTAGGCTTGTTAATATGCATTTGCAACATGAATATAGGATTCATGTTAGAAAAGTTTTAAATTGGCTCACCTATTTGTGTTTATGATCTTGTGATTGGATATATGATTATATGATTGTTTGCTTTGATGCTTGTTAAGTATGAATTGAATCTCATATAATTGTATGTTTGATATGTTGACATGTATGAATATGTCCATCACCCGAATAATAACATCGCTCGCTCGTAACCGGGCGAGGGGTGTTACATAAATTGGTATCAGAGCTTCGGTTTAGTCGATTCTCGGACTAAATCAGGTCTATTGCATCATATAGGTTAAACTATGTAACCTAGGTGTTTTATATCGAACTGCTTGCGATTGCGCTCTCTAACTTCGATTTTTTTTTTTGAAATCTTATTAGAATGTCCGAATCACGTATGGCTCGTGATAATGGAAGTTCTCGGGAATCATCTAACGAGGATGGTAGTGTTAGGATGAAAACCAATGCTCCCGGACAATCTAATCCTCCCGAGCAAGCGGACCCTCCGAGAAGATTGGAACCACGAGAACCAACTCCACTCCCTGAACCTAATCAGACAACTCCGACAATTCTGACTGTTCAGAGTGCTCAGCGGGAATGTCTCCTAAGTATGAAGGAGATGTTCGATCAATTAGTAATGAACATCCGACGAGAACAACCGACTCCGGTGGTTGCTGCCCCGAGTCGAGCCCCTATCGACAAGCTCGCGCAACATCGAGCAACTACATTCACCAGCGAAAACGAGGAAAAGCCGGAAGAAGCTGAGAACTGGCTCGAAAGAACCACTCAAATCTTAACTCGTCAACTTCAATGTTCGGATGAACATAAACTTGAATGTGCGATTGCACTTCTAGCCGACGAAGCTCTAAGTTGGTGGGAAACCACGACTCTGACCGCCCCTGCCGAGTCAGTTAAATGGAAATTCTTCGTTGATGAATTCAAAAAGAAATATATTAACGAACAATACCTTGCTGATCGGAGGAAGAAGTTCTTACATCTGAAACAGGCCAATCGGCCGATTGAACAATGTGTTGCCGATTTCTGTAAATAATGCAAATATGGCTCGGAGTTCATCAAAACTGAGAAAGATAAATGTCGAATGTTCATCGACGGGCTGAGTGATGAATTGAGTCTGATGTTCATAGCACTTGACATTACGGATTTTCAAATCCTTGTGAATTGGGCCATCGCCACTGAATCTAAGATGTGAAATGCCGAGAAATGAAAGAGTGGATTCCGAACTGATAAGAAGCGGAAGAGTGACGACAAGTCTCGGTGGTCTAAGAAGCTGAAACATCAGAAGGAATCATTCTCCACCTATATACCATCTACTCGGAATAATTTCCAACCATAACACTCCAACAAGATGGCTACTCCGATTGTTTCCGTCAACAGTACTGGAAATGTCGACAGACCTTCTGTTTGCAAATTTTGTCAGAAGAATCACTTTGGCCAATGTCGAGCCCAGGCGAACCTCTGTTATGCTTGTGGTGCTGACGATCATTACATCTGAGACTGTCCAAAACGAAATGATCAATCTTTTGTTCGACCGGCTAACCAAAGTTTTGTACCGTCTAGCCGAGGCATACATCCGAGACAAGTTCAGTCGAACAATCCCGTGAAAGGCAAGGCTGCCCAGTCAAAAGCCACCACTTATCAGGAGTCCCGAGCCCCAGCTCATGTCTATCATATTCGTGGCAAAGATGAGGATGAATCTCCCGACGTCATTACGGGTACGGTTGAACTTAACCTTAAACATGTTTATGCATTGATAGATTCGAGATCAACCCATTCATTTATATGCTCATACTTGTTAGATGAACTTAAATTGAAACCTGAAACTGTACAAACTGGGCTAATTGTTTCGAACCCTATAGAAGGTAGTATGCCTATAAATTTGATTTATAAAGACTGTCAGATAACAATCTGAAATGTACCCTTTCCTTGTAATCTATATGTATTACACAAATGTGATTTGATCTAGTTTTCGGACTAGATTGGTTGGGAAAACATGAAGCCTGGGTAGACTGTCAAAACCGTAGGTTATATTTACGGGGTTTAGGAAAAGAATCCATCCTATTGATAGACAAGAAACCGGTCTCTATTTTTGCCGCTATGGCACTGCAAGACGAGCGTGATTTCGATTTACTTGAAATGCCTGTTGTATCTGAATTTTCTGATGTTTTTCCCGAAGAACTCCCTGGCCTTCCTCCAACTCGGGAAGTTGAATTCAAGATCGAAGTTCAACCCGGAACTAATCCTGTGTCCATCACACCTTATCGGATGACACCTGTTGAACTCAAAGAACTAAAGAAGAAAATTCAAGAACTTGAGGATAAAGGATTCATCCGACCTAGCATCTCTCCCTGGGGTGCTCATGTACTATTCGTGAAAAAGAAGGACGGTACGATGCGACTTTGTATCGATTACCGGCAACTTAATAAAGTCACCATCAAGAACAAGTATCCGCTACCGAGAATCGAAGATTTGTTCGATCAACTCAAACACGCAGTCGTGTTCTCTAAGATTGATCTTCGGTCCGGTTACTATCAAATGAGGGTAAAAGAAGAAGATGTGCCCAAAACAGCTTTCCGAACTCGATATGGACATTACGAGTTCTTAGTAATGCCATTCGGTTTAACGAATGCCCCTGCTGCGTTCATGGACCTGATGAATCGAGTATTCAAGCCTTATCTTGAAAAGTTCGTGGTTGTTTTCATTGACGACATCCTTGTATACTCTCGGAACAAGGAAGAACATGTTGATCATCTTCGGATTGTGCTTCAGACGCTCCGAGATCACCAATTGTTTGCCAAATTCACTAAGTGTGAGTTTTGGTTATCCGAAGTTTCATTCCTCAGACACATCATTTCTGCTGAAGGAATCAAAGTCGACTCCAAGAAAATTCAAGCTATTCTTTATTGGAGACCTCCGAGAAATGTGAGCGAAGTCTGAAGTTTCCTCGGATTAGCCGGCTATTATCGAAGATTTGTGAAAGGATTTTCCACTATTGCCGCACCATTAACCAAACTCCTCCGAAAGGATGTAAACTTTGAGTGGTCAGAAAAACAACAACAAAGTTTTGATCAACTCAAGCAAACTTTGACACACGCTCCTGTTCTTATTCAACCTGAATCGGGCAAGGAATTCGTAGTGTACAGCGATGCATCACACTCGGGCCTAGGTTGTGTTCTGATGCAAGAAGGCAATGTGATTGCATACGCATCCCGGAAACTGAAGCAACACGAATTGAATTATCCTACTCACGATCTCGAGCTTGCGGCCATTGTGTTCGCGCTCAAAATTTGGCGACACTACTTGTACGGTGAAAGATGCAAGTTGTTCATTGATCGCAAAAGCCTGAAGTATTTACTCACTCAAAAAGATCTGAACCTTAGACAAAGAAGATGGCTAGAGTTGCTCAAAGACTACGACCTGACCATCAATTATCATCCCGGAAAAGCCAATGTCGTTGCCGATGCTCTGAGTCGAAAACCGAACCTCTGTAAGTTACTCGAAATCCTCGAAAATTCGAAAACGTTCAATCTTCAAATTTAAAGTGATCATTTGAATTACTTCTTGATAGTCAAGGAAGAATTTGAACACTTTCTAGTTTAGCAAGAAATCTTTCAAATGAAATATTATAACCTAAGTAACGTCTTCAATTTGTTTATTCGTAGCTTCTTTGGCTATCAACGCTCATTTCCGGCTATGCAAGGCTCAGAATTATCTGAATGAACTTCAAGTTCAATCTACTTTGATCACCAGGATCAAAGAACTTCAACAAATTGATCTGGAACTTCAGAAAATCAATTCCAAGCTTGAGTCTAATCCTGACTTCTCTGTTAAGTCAAACGGTCTTCTTTACTTCAAAGATCGTATATGTGTCCCTAATAACAAAGAACTACAAGATGAAATACTACAAGAAGCGCACCAAAGTTCTTTTTCGATCCACCCTGGATCAGTTAAGATGTACAAGGATACCAAGCCCTTGTATTGGTGGCCAGGAATAAAAACGGCTATCAACGACTCTGTAGCAAAATGTCTAAACTGCCAACGGGTTAAAGCTGAGCACCAAGTCCCTACTAGTTTGCTCCAACCTCTCAAATTTCCGCAATGGAAATGGGAACGGATCACAATGGATTTCGTAACGGCCTTCCTTGTTCACCAAGAAAGTGCGACGCTATCTGGGTGATCGTTGATCATTTCACCAAGTCAGCACACTTCATTCCGGTGAGAATGAATCTCAGTCTTGAAGCTTTGGCTGAATTATACATCCGAGAAGTTATTCGTTTACATAGAGTTCCAATCTCAATAGTCTCCGATCGAGATCCCCGATTCACAGCTCGATTTTGGAAGACTCTACATAAAGCTCTCAGAACCAAACTAAATCTTAGCACAGCTTTCCATCCGCAAAGCGATGGTCAATCCGAACGAGTAATTCAAATTCTCGAAGACATGCTCAGAGCTTGTATCATTGACTTCGGAAAGAATTGGGAGAAATCGCTACCTTTGGTAGAATTCGCCTACAACAATAGCTTCCAATCTTCAATTCAAATGGATCCTTTCGAAGCGTTGTATGGCAGAAGATGTCGAACACCTCTGTGTTGGTCTGAACTCGGTGATAATAAAGTTTTGGGACCACAATTGCTTCGGGAAACCGAAGAAAAAGTTCAAATCATTCATTCTCGATTGAAGCAAGCTTTCGATTGCCAAAAGTCTTACGTCGATCTGAAACGTAGAGACATTCAACATCAAGTCGGAGATAAAGTGTTTCTTAAAGTCTCCCCGTGGAAGAAAGTATTCCGATTCAGCAAAAGAGGCAAGCTAAGTCCTCGGTTTATCGGACCATTTGAAGTAGTTGAATGAATTGGTTCTGTAGCTTATCGACTCGCTCTTCCTCCCGAGTTCGATAAAATACACAATGTCTTCCACGTCTCAATGCTCAGAAGATATCGATCTGATCCGTCTCACGTTCTTGAGCCTGAATAAATTGAACTCAATCTTGATCTTTCATACGAAGAAGAGCCTGTTCAAATTCTTGATCGAGAAGTCAAAAGACTTCGAAATAAAAGTGTTCCTCTTGTCAAAGTTCTTTGGAGGAATCACAGCGTCGAAAAAGCGACGTGGGAACCTGAGGACACGATGAAAAAGCAATATCCTCATATGTTCGATTCAGGTAAAATTTGAGGACGAATTTTCTTTAAGGGGGGAGGAGTTGTAACACCCTAAAATAACCCTAGTTGGAACAGTAGAAAAATAACAAGGAAAATGTAAACATCATATAATTTAATTAAGAATGAAATGAAACCACATATGTTGTATTTCCAAACCTTATTTTGTAAAATTGACTTCATGTAACGCCCCGGTTTTGGGCTCAGAAGTTTTGGGAGTTGACCGGTTCGGTCAAAGTGCTGATCGAATATATAAGAGTGAATTTAGGAAAGCCTAGTTCGGGTTGCATTAAAAATATGGAAAAATGTTCTAAAATCATATTTTAATATATAAAAGTGAACTGTGAAATCAATTTTGGAAAATGAGGTTCGGAAGGTTGACATTTTGGCTAGTGACCAAAATGTAATTTTTGAAAGTTGCGGGACAGTTTTATAAAGGATTGAAACTTTGAATCTTTAAGTAGCTATTATTCCAAAAAGGATTTCTCCAGATTTTTCTAAGATATTTTAAGGCTTTTTTCTGATTTTTAAAGATTATGAAATGTGGAGGGAAATCATTTTCACCATTTCTTAACTAACTTTCTATTTCCTCTCAATTTTCCTTTTCTCTCATTTTCTCTCCACCCAAACACATTTCTCCAGATTTCCTTCTCTTATTTTGGCATCTAAATCACACATTTCAACTCTCTTTTGATTCCTAATCATCTCATCTACAAAACCTCTCAAATTGCAAGTTGTTTCATCAAGCATTTTGGCTCTAAAAAGGAGAAATTCAAGTTTGGAGGTAAGAACGTCCTTCTCCTCTAAACTATCAGTTCTTTACTGAAATTCCTAAGTTCTCAATCCTTAATTTGTGTTTTGTTAATGGCTTTTCAATTGAAATCTTGATTTTTGGCTTAAAATGCAAGATTTGGTGATTTTGGTGAAATTTTCGTGTGATCTGTTTGGGCAGTGTTTTGAAGTGTCAAAATGATGTTAAATGAATGCTAAATTGATTAGAAGTTGAGGTTTAATCAATGCAATCCCGGATAGGTTGAATTTCCTAAGTTTGGCTTGAGTTTTTGGTTGTTTTTGGAGTGTTTTTGGTGATCTGTTATACCTGGAGGTATAAGGATGTGTTTGTGATCATTTTGGATGTTATTTGATGTTTAAAAATGGTTAGAAGTGATGGATCTTGGCTGGGTTAAGTTTTGGAAGTGTTTGGAGGTGATTTCGGTTGTGTTTGGTAGCCAAATTGTTGGATTTGGGTTGAGCAGCGAGTTGAGTCTTGTTGCTGGTGTTTTTAATGAATAATGATGCATTAATCCTCTGTTATTGTGTGCTTGAAACAGGGGAGTTTGATCCGTGAGCTTTGAAGGTGTTGCGGAAGGTTTTCGGATGCTTGGAAGGCTTGTCGGCTAGCCTTGTTTTGAGTATCAGTGAGTGAAGTTGGGTTTTCAGCTTTTAAACCAAGGTTTGAAGGTTTTGGGAGCTTAGTTTAAGTCTAAACAACTTTGCTAAGCTCAAGAGTAAGTGATTGGATTTTCGCTCTTGAATTGTGTTGTGTTTGGTTTTAAAAGCAATTGTGGTTGATGAATGAGATGCATGTGTTTTGCATGGTTTAAATCTGTTTTGAAAGCATATTTTAGCATGGTTTAATGCTGGTTTTGAAAGCCATTTGAGAAGGATGCTCAAGGTAAGGGATCCTTGGTTTTGTACATGGTAATTGTGGTTTGGATGCATAGTGTTGCATGTTGATCAATGGCTTTGTATGATGCTTTAAAACAGTGAATTGATGATGGTAAATGATACTTTTTGCATATTGGTTATGCATGTGAATCATTGGAATAATGAGGTAATGGTTTTTGCATATTGGTTATGCATGTGAATCATTGGACTAATGTTGTGATGGTTTTGCATTATGTTTATGCATGTGAAACATTGGATTAACATGGTAAGATGGTTATGTTGGCAAGTGATGAAAGTGGTTCTTGGTTCGTTGATCGGATATAGTTAGCCGGCTATAGGATTGGGTGCACCGTGAATTAAGTCGCCTTGGAGGTGGAGTGGTCAAGAGTGGACCGGTAAGCTCCCTTCAAGTATCCTAACGAGATGGTTAAGGTTATAATGGAGGTGTTGCCCATTCGAGGACCTTGGTTGAGCAAAGGTTATATGGTGTTTAAAAGTCCATATGTGAGAACCTTGTGCTTGTTAAGATCACAATGGCGGTGTAAGACCGTGTGTGGATCTTGTGTGGGGTGTCCCGGATCTCGTTAGTGATTTATACAACTACCAATCGGTTATGCAAAGGTTGTATGGTGTTTAAAAGTCCATACAAGGAGACCTTGTGCATGTTGAGGTTGTATGGTGTTTAAAAGTCCATGCATGGGAACCTCGGGAAAAGCTAAGGTTGTATGGTGTTTAAAAGTCCATACATGGGAACTTTAGGCTTGTAAGGTCAAATGGTGTTTAAAAGTCCATTTGGGAGGCCTTGGATTGGTAGGGTGTATGGAGCGTAGGGACAACGCTCAGAATCCGCGTATCCGATCGGGTTGTTGAGTTGAAAAGTGGATGTGGTTGATCACTTGGAGGCCAATGTAATGTTCTTGATCATAAAGAAGCACGAGATGCTTGAAAAGATGCATGGTTGCATGAAAAGTGTTTAATGCTAGTGAAGGCATGTTTACTTGTTATGTTAAACAAGTGTTGATTATCATTTGATAAATGATGCATGTGTGCATGAAATCTCCTTAATGCATTGGAGTCTTGTTGAGACTTGTTTTAAAGGTATGTGATAATGATGTTGTGGTCATGAGTTGCCTTTGGTTAATGCATGTATTGGATTGAGTGGGTAAAATGATTTTAAAGGACTTCTTGCTTAAATGGTTTTTAAGTATAAGAAGGGTATGTTGTGAAATGTGAATGTTTTCCAAGGTTTGATTTAGTTTTGCATATGGTGTTTATGCATGGAATGGCTAAATGGATGTTTAAGTAATTTGTGCTTTGAAAAGGGGTTTTCTTAGCTTGCTAAACTAAGGTTTGGTTTCATGTAAGTGCAATGCATGGTTTAAGCATGATGTTGAAAAGGAGTTTTCAAACATGGTTTTGGTTTGATAAATCGGGTTGTTTTAAAGTGTTTCGTAACCCGCTGCATTGATGGTGTTTTGGTTTTGAGCATTCCTCACTAAGCATTATGTGCTTACGCTCCTTTTTGTCCATCAATGCAGATTCTTGAAGCTTGGACAGCAAGGAGCAAGGGATTCAAGGTGGACTCCAATTGAGATGTATGTCTCGGTGAATAGCTATAGTTAATAAGGGCAATGGGGGTAGAATCTCTCGGATTGATGTTTTTGTGTTTGTGTATGTTCGGACAAGTGTGTTCTAATGTTGGTGTGGTTGCTGAAACATGTTTTGGCTATATTGAGTTTGGTTTGGAAAGTTTGTGCTAAAGTGGTTGCTTGTGTAGGAAGAATGCCTTTAGATTTGGGGCTTTTCATATATGATGTTAAATTGTTGATTTGATGATGCCTACAAGTCATATATATGTTGAATTGCATGCTGGTAAAGTTTGGTGACATTTGGAGCATGTTTGAATGATTAATTGCATGTTTTGGAATGCCATTTTGCTGCAATCTGTGCAGGCGTTTCGGAACAGTGTGCACCGTTTCGGAACGGGTGCCTTGCATGAACCCAGGCGTCTGAAACGGTATGCACCATTTCGAAACGGTTTGGTCACTGCCAGACCCCCGTTGCGGAACGCGTTGCGGAACGGCCCCGAGTTTCGAAACGGGCTTTGCCTGTTTCGGAACGGGTGACCGTTGGGGGCTGACATGGGCGGTTAAATGTTTCAAAATGTTTGCATTTTGGTTCTGAAACTTGTTTATGCAATTGTATGAGTTTGGGATGTCCGTTTGAGCTGAAATTTGGATGAGAAGCATGAAACCTGATTAATTTTAAGTTGGTAACTTAAAATTTGGTTAAGTCCTTAAAGTTTTCAGAATTTACAATTTGGTCCCTAAAGTTGTAATTTGTTCAATTGGGTCCCTGTTTGATCTCTGATGATTGTGATCTTTGAGTATGCTGTTTGTATGATCACATCTAAGGTTAATGTGCATCTAGACAAGATTAAAAAGAAAAAAAAGGGTCATTAATCAAGGTTGACTTTCGGGTTGACTTTGGTTTTCCCCGTGTGACTTTCTTAATTTGGGTCAACCGTCTGGGCCGGGTTAAGGGGGTTACATTTGGTGGTATCAGAGCATGATCAAAGTATGTTGTTTGATATGCTTGATATTGTGATATCCATGTTGTATTGACTGTTATGTCATGTAAAGGGGGGAGGATTCGGGATACCCATTGCCTTATTAATATAGCTATTGTGTTATTTGGAGTTGGAGTGAATCCTTGCTTTAATGCTGGTCTAACTGGTTTGTTTGCTTGTTGTGATTGTTTGTTGTTGTTGTTAGTAGTATGGCAAAGATGATGGGAGAATGGCAGTTGGGTAAGATGGTTGCTGCCTTGGGGCAGGTTTTTAAGGCATGGAATTCACCCTTTTGTAGAGGTGTTTTGTCTCAGTCTTCTGTGCCTGGGGTTGAGGAGTTAAGGCAGAATGATGGAGCTGGTTCTGTGATGAAGAGTTCATCATCTGTTGTTCAGGAGGTGTTGGAAACATCTCAGGCTGAGGTAAAGGTAAAGTCAGTGGATGAGCTGGCTGGGGTTGAGGACTTTGGTTTTCCCCGTGTGACTTTCTTAATTCGGGTCAACCGTCTAGGCCGGGTTAAGGGGGTTACATATATGCTTCTATTTCGACAAGGGAATGATAACCTAGTTCCTAGCCATCTTCCATCATAAACCCTAGCTATTCTCTTCTTCATCATGTTCTAAATCTTCCTCAGGGCTAAAGGTTGATCTTGTAAAGTAGTTGTAAGGGTTAAACTGTTTCTTAGGTTTTTCTTTTCAACCAATAAAAATTCAGGTTTATTTACTCTGGTTTCAACATCTCATAAGAGTATTGGGAGAGCATTGTGAGGATATTCATTTACTTAATATCAGGAGAGTTAAGTGAAAAAAGGGAGTAAATATAGTTTTCCACTTTATGGTTAAACTATCTTGGCCTAGGGATAGGTACAAGGTTAAACAGCTATAGAAGAATTCACAAACATCAGTGTTCATCCTTCGATTCAAGCTGGGATGTATCATCCAAGACGTGTTCGCTGACAGAAATTGGACCTAGGGATAGGACAAGTCACACCATGGGTTCTTGCCGAACTTCAAGGAGCGAAGTTGTTGATCGCTGCCACGACAACAACATACCTCTACCGCGACAAGCTCGACGACATAAGCAACAAAAGCCTTCTGAATAGTGCAACACATACACTACTGAACAAATCAATACCAACCTACTTTATCAATCTGATTTCCTTCTCTATTTTAGTTTATATTCAAGAATTCTCAAAAAACTTTATTAATTTCATCTCTTTTCTTCTGCAGAGTTTTAAAGTTAGAAGTATTTTCTGTCCCTGTGGAGACGATATCCGATACTTCGTATCACTATAATACTTGTGTCGTGTATACTTGCACTCAAATGCGATAGTCTTATTTACATACAACAATACACAAAATTGTGCTTGCCGACGCGAATATCACTCGTCCGAAGCTTCCGAAATCGATTTGCTAGCTCCCGGATCAATATCCCCTTGTTTTAGAGCATCAAAAACAAAGATCCAATGCATTAAAATGCATTCTAACTCCAGCAACTAAACACAAACTCGTTGCCCAGCAACACAACATCAATTTACCCATTTGAAACAACCGAAAACTCATTCGAGTGCTTCCTAAACCAAGCCCAGCCAACAATCAACACTTCCAATCATTAATATTCATCAAATCACATCTAAGAACAACCTAAACCCTTCCTTATACCTCAAAAAATCATATAACCATCAAAACACTTCAAAAACTCAACAAAAACAATCATAAAACTCAAAGATCTCAAAGATTTCAGATCTATATCATTAAAACTCTTTTTCAACATCATAAACATCTCAAAACTCAATTATAATCCATCTAAAACGGAGCTCATCAACAACACTCTGAAAATCAAGAATTAAACCTTAGTTTTGAAAGATTTTGATCTTAAATCAAAACTCAGTTAAAAACAACAATTGAGAGTCAATAATCTTGGGAATTTCAATAAAGAACCTTGATTAAAGGTTGAGAACGGGATTTACCTCCAATCATTGCTTTCCTTAATGTCTGACAAGTTTTTGCTTCACAGGTCTTGAAGAAATTAAAGAGAATTATTTGAAATGGATAAGAAATCAAAGATAGAGTGTTTGGGAGAAAAGAAATATGGAGAAAAGGTTTTAGAAATGTGTTTTGCTGAAAATGAGAAGAGAAAAGTTAGTTACGTAAATGAAACCTTCCAAATTAACAATTTTATTTAATAAATAAATAAAATCCATTTTAAATCAATTATCTAAAAATCATTTAAATCACATGTCAAATTAAGGACATGTTTAATTGTAAGAAAGCTCCCTGAAGATTCTAAGATTTTAACTCTCCTTTTGAAAATTGCATTTTCCACAGTTTCAAAACATTACATTTTGGTCACTGCCCAAAATGTACGACTTCCAAAACTTATTTTGTAAAATTGATTTGACAAACCTCTTAAACATAATTTTATAGGCTTTTAGCAATTTTTTCATATTTTTATCCTTTCTCGAACCTTGATTCCCATGAACCACTTAATATGATTCCAACCGGTTCACTTAACCCGATCCGATGTCTAAAACAACTAGGCCCAAAATCAAGGCGTTATAGGGTCGCTCGAATAAAAAAAGCAACAACAACAATGTATTTTTAAACCATTTATCAAATAGAAATCTCTTTTCATCATACTCAAATACAACTTATGCTTTAAATCCCTTTCAAAGCAAAACTAATAAACGTTTGTAAAACATGTATCATCAATCTCATGCATTTGCCACAATACAAATCTCATTTCAAGCTTCTCATGCTTGTTCATCATAAAACATATCTCAAAATATAATTTCATGTATAAATCTCATTATACAAAACCATTATAAACCATGATACATGTAATCTCATATATTGGCATTAGAAGTGACCCGGATGGAACTACCCCCATCCTTGGATAGCATTACCCTTATCCATTAATGTTCAGATATGTGGATACCTTGATGGCCTTACTCCTATTAGGTCTCATAGTGAAACTACCCTCACCATAATCTCACTTCGGCCTGGATTACACTACCCCCATCGTTCGATGGTGATAGAGATACACATATCACTCGCAACACAATAGCACTACCCCTATTGTGTAATATAAGAATTTGTCTCACGTAGGAATTTTTGTATATTATAGTGCACTTCTCATCCTTTTGGTTGACCAATTATATTTGATACTATTAAGTGTCATCACTTTGCCAATATAGACTTTTAAACTATGTTACCTACTATTTTCAATGTATAAACATAAATCAAATTCTCATCTCATTTCAAAAGAATAACAATGCTTAGCATTTTCTCAACAAGTTATAAACTCTCTCAAATCATAAACCAATTCTCATGGGATCATATTCAATGATTCTCAAGTCTCAAAACATGCATAAATAGTAGGTAACAAATCTCTTTCTAAAACATGAGCATGATCAACCAACACAATGGGAAAACCGAAATACTGAGAGCGAAATCTTCCATGCATACTTCCGAGCTTAGACAAGAGTATCAAGCTTAATCTAAACCCCCAAACCTTGTTTCAGACCTTTGAAAAGCCTTTAAAATAATTTCCACTTGCCGAAGTGATATCAAGCCTCCGGAGCAACCAAGACCTCTTCCAAAGACATCAAATCAATCTCCCCCGCTTCTAACCAAAGAAAAATAGAGGATTAATGCACATTCTTGTATCAAAACCTCCAACAACTCAACTCCACAATTCTCTCTAACAAAAACCAAGCAAACGGCATCTAAAATCAACCAAAAACATCGGCGTAATAATTCTAAATAATCTCAAGCCAATAGCCAGCGAGATTAGCCATTAAACAACATCAATATACATCTCAAAACATCACCTCAACATTCTTTTACCACCTGCAACCATTAAACCACGTAAACAAGCCATAAACTCAAAGATTTCAACCTTAAAATCTAGAAATTCACCTAGTTTCGGGATTCCATTATTAAAACTCATTTTACCAATTTATTAAAAATCTAGAATATGATTAACACCAATCCACAAACCATCAAAACAAATCCAATTTGAAAATCAGAAGATTCCATCAATTAAACCTTGATTAAGCAAAATTCAATAATTAATTCATTAAAACCCATCAGAAAACATATGTAAAGTGCTAAGAACTTGGGAATTTCAATAAAGAACCTTACATTAGAGGAGTAAAACACAACTCACCTCTAATGGATGCTTTTCCCCTTAGAGAAATCAAAAGTTTATACGGTTCTTGGCTACATGAGAAAACAAGATTATACGGTTTTGATAGGAAACCAATGAGAAACCATTTGACTACAAAAGATTAGAGAAATCAAAAGTTTACCTCAATGTTTTGAAGAAGAAATGAGTTTTTGGCTGGTGAGAATTGGTGAGAAAACTTTTAGAGAGAAAGTAGTTACGTAAGTTTTGTTTTAGACTATTTAATTGTAAAATAAATTCTCCCAACCAATTTATTATTTCAAAACCATTTTAAAAATATCCAATTAAGGGTTAAAGTTTAATATTATACTTTAGGATAATAAGTCCTTAAGGATTCAAAATTTTGACTCTTTTTACAAAACAATCACTAAAAATAGTTTTGCCAAAATTACATTTTGGTCACTAACCAAAATGTCTTTCTTCCTAATCTCATTTCCAAAAATTAATTTTACCAAAATCATTTATATATTAAATAATGATTTTAACCATTTTCTCATATTTTATCTTGCTCAAAATCTGTTCGAAACAATTTATTCTCGAAACTAGTATAAATTGCCTACACCGCTTTGCCCAAACCGTCTAGCCAGGCCTGACTTAACTCCCAAGCCCAAAATCAGGGCATTACAACTCTCCCCCACTTAAGAAATTTCGTCCTCGAAACTTACCTGGTGGAAAAAGAAAAGGGAATTGTTTCTTCATGCCATCCTTCTTTTCCCACGTCGCTTCCTCGACACCTCGATGTCGCCATAATACCTTAACGAACTCAACGATCTTACCTCGAAGAACTTTACAATTTTTATCCAAGATCTGAATCGGTTCCTCTTCATGAGATAAATCTGGGTTCAATTCAATTTCCTCAATAGGCATAATATGCAACAGATTCGATCTATACTTCCTAATCATGGTCACATGGAAAATATCATGTATCTTTTGTAACTCAGGTGGCAACCTCAATCTATAAGCTACCGGACCAACCCACTCCAACACCTCATAAGGTGCAATAAACCTCGCACTCAACTTGCCTTTCCAACCAAATCTTATCACCTTCTTCCATGGCGAAACTTTCAAAAACACTTAATCACCAACTACATACTTAACTTCTCTACACTTCAAATATGCGTAAGACTTTTGCCGATCCGAAGACGCTTTCAACCTTTCACAAATGAGCTTTGCCTTCTAGTTAGTCTCCTTTAGCACATGAGGCAAAGAAACATATTTCTCACCTACCTCCGCCCAACATAGAGGCGTACGTCACCTCCTACCATACAAAGCTTCATAAGGTGTCATTTGAATACTCGCTTGACAATTGTTATTAAAAGCAAATTCTACCAAAGGCAAGTGCTTCTCCCAAGATCCTTGAAAATCAATAGTTAAGTCACTTCCTCCTCGGTACGAAAATACAAGATCCTTGCCAATACAAAATGACCAAGGAAAGCCACTTCCTTAATAAAAAACTCACACTTGCTCAACTTAGCATAAAGCTGATTATCCAACAAGACTTGCAAAACCATCCTCAAATGCTTATCACGATCCTCCTCGGTACGAAAATACACAATGATATCATCAATAAACACTACCACAAATTGATCCAAGAATTCATGGAATACCCGATTCAAAATGTCCATGAAAGCTACGGGCGCATTTGTCAACCCAAACGGCATCACTAAGAACTCATAATGCCAGTAATGTGTTCGAAAAGCAGTCTTCGGCACATCTCTATCCTTCACCTTCAATTGCTAGTATCCTGACCTCAAATCAATCTCAGAAAACACGGATGCACCTCGGAGTTGATCGAATAAGTCATCAATTCGAGGAAAGGGATACTTATTCTCAATCGTCAACTTGTTCAGCTGCCGATAATCAATACACATTCTCATAATGCCATCTTTTTTCTCCACAAACAACAGAGGCGCTCCCCAAGGAAAAGGATACTTATTCTTAATCTTCAACTCCAGAAGTTGCATCTTCAACTCATTTAACTTCTTAGGCGCCATGCAATACGGAGCAATAGACACCGGAGCCGTATTCGCGTACATCTCTATACAAAACTCTACCTCTATGTCTAGCGGCAAACCATGCAACTCTTCTAGAAACAACACCAGAAAATCACAAATGGTGTGAATATCCTAGGGTCGTGTCTCATTCATATTCAGATTCATAACATACGCCAAGTATGCTCATCACCCAACCTTTAATAACGTTTCTGCCTCCAAATCCGAAACTGTAACCCCCTTAACCCGGCCCAGACGGTTGACCCGAATTAAGAAAGTCACACGGGGAAAACCAAAGTCAACCCGAAAGTCAACCTTGATTAACGACCCTTTTTTTCTTTTTAATCTTGTCTAGATGCACATTAACCTTAGATGTGATCATACAAACAGCATACTCAAAGATCACAAACATCAGAGATCAAACAGGGACCCAATTGAACAATTTACAACTTTAGGGACCAAATTGTAAATTCTGAAAACTTTAAGGACTTAACCAAATTATAAGTTACCAACTTAAAATTAATCAGGTTTCATGCTTCCCTGCCAAATTTCAGCTCAAACGGACATCTCAAACTCATACAATTGCACAAACAAGATTCAGGACCAAAATGCAAACATTTCGAAACATTTAACCGCCCATGTCAGCCCCCAACGGTCACCCGTTCCGAAACAGGCAGAGCCCGTTTCGAAACGGTGCATACCGTTTCGGACGCCTGGGTTCATTCAAGGCACCCGTTCCGAAACGGTGCAAACTGTTCCGAAACGCCTGCACAGATTGCAGCAAAAGGCAATTCCAAAACATGCAATTCATCATTCAAACATGCTCCAATTGCCACCAAACTTTACCAGCATGCAATTCAACATATATAAGACTTGCAAGCATCAACAAATCATCAGAACAACATCATATGCAAAAAGCCCCAATTCTATAGGCATGCTTCCTACACAAGCAACCACTAAAGCACAAACTTTTCAACTCAATCTCATTATAGTCAAATCATGATTCAGCAACATCAACAACATTAAAACATACTTGTCCGAACATATACGAATACAAAAACATCAATCCGAGAGATTCTACCCCCATTGCCCTTATTAACTATAGCTATTCACCGAGACATACATCTCAATTGGAGTCCACCTTGAATCCCTTGCTCCTTGCTGTCCAAACTTCAAGAATCTGCATTGATGGGCAAAAAGGAGCGTAAGCACATAATGCTTAGTGAGGAATGCTCAAAACCAAAACACCATCAATGCAGCGGGTTACAAAACACTTTAAAAACAACCCGATTTGACAAACCAAAACCATGTTTGAAAACCCCTTTTCAACATCATGCTTAAACCATGCATTGCACATACATGAAATCAAACCTTAGCTTAGCAAGCTAAGAAAACCTTTCAAAGCATAAATGACATAATCATCAATTTAACCATTCCATGCATAAACACCATATGCAAAGTTAAATCAAAACCTTGGAAAACATTCACACTTCACAACATACCCTTCTTATACTTAAAAACCATTTAAGCAAGAAGCCCTTTAAAATCATTTACTCAATCAATCCAATACATGCATTATCCAAAGACAACCCATGAACCACAACATCATTATCACATGCCTTTTTAAACAAGTCTTAACAAGACTCCAATGCATTAAGGAGATTTCATGCACACATGCATCATTTACCAAATGATAATCAACACTTGTTCAACTTAACAAGTAAACATGCATTCACTAGCATCATACACTTTTCATGCAACCATGCATCTTTTCAAGCATCTCATGCTTCTTTATGATCAAGAACATTACATTGGCTTCCAAGTGATCAACCACATCCACTTTTCAACTCAACAACCCGATCGGATACGCGGATTCCGAGCGTTGTCCCTACGCTCCATACACCCTACCAATCCAAGGCCTCCCAAATGGACTTTTAAACACCATTTGACATTACAAGCCTAAGGTTCCCATGTATGGACTTTTAAACACCATACAACCTTAGCTTTTCCCGAGGTTCCCATGCATGGACTTTCAAACACCATACAACCTCAACATGCACAAGGTTTCCTCGTATGGACTTTTAAACACCATACAACCTTTGCATAACCGATTGGTAGTTGTATAAATCACTAACGAGATCCGGGACACCCCACACAAGATCCACACATGGTCTTACACCGCCATTGTGATCTTAACAAGCACAAGGTTCTCACATATGGACTTTTAAACACCATATAACCTTTGCTCAACCAAGGTCCTCGAATGGGCAACACCTCCATTATGACCTTAACCATCTCGTTAGGATACTTGAAGGGAGCTTTCCGGTCCACTCTTGACCACTCCTCCTCCAAGGCGACTTAATTCACGGTGCACCCAATCCTATAGCCGGCTAACTATATCCGATCAACGAACCAAGAACCACTTTCATCACTTGCCAACATAACCATCTTACCATGTTATTCCACTGATTCATATGCATAATCACAATGCAAAAACCATCACCACAATAGTCCAATGATTCACATGCATAACCAATATGCAAAACCATTACCTCATTAATCCAATAACTCACATGCATAACCAATATGCAAAAAGTAACATTTACCATCATCAATTCACTGTTTTAAAGCATCATACAAAGCCATAGATCAACATGCACCACTATGCATCAAAATCACAATTACCATATACAAAACCAAGGATCTCTTACCTTGAGCATCCTTCACAAATGGCTTTCAAAACCAGCAATAAAACATGCTTAATATATGCTTTCAAAACAGATTTAAACCATGCAAAACATATGCATCTCAATCATCAACCACAATAGCATTTAAAACCAAACACAACAGAATTCAAGAGCGAAAATCCAATCACTTACTCTTGAGCTTAGCAAAGTTGTTTAGACTTAAACTAAGCTCCCAAAACCTTCAAACCTTGGTTTAAAAGCTGAAAACCCAACTTCACTCACCGATACTCAAAACAAGGCTAGCCGACAAGCCTTCCAAGCATTCAAAAACCTTCCGCAACACCTTCAAAGCTCACGGATCAAACTCCCCTGTTTCAAGCTCACAACAACAGAGGATTAAGGCATCATTATGCATTAAAAACACCAGCAACAAGACTCAACTCGCTGCTCAACCCAAATCCAACAATTTGGCTACCAAACACAACCGAAATCACCTCCAAACACTTCCAAAACTTAACCCAGCCAAGATCCATCACTTCTAAACATTTTTAAACATCAATTAACATCCAAAATGATCACAAACACATCCTTATACCTCCAGGTATATCAGATCACCAAAAACACTCCAAAAACAACCAAAAACTCAAGCCAAACTTAGGAAATTCAACCTATCCGGGATTGCATTGATTAAACCTCAACTTCTAATCAATTTAGCATTCATTTAACATCATTTTGACACTTCAAAACACTGCCCAAACAAATCACACGAAAATTTCACCAAAATCACCAAATCTTGCATTTTAAGCCAAAATCAAGATTTCAATTGAAAAGCCATTAACAACACACAAATCAAGGATTGAGAACTTAGGAATTTCAGTAAAGAACTGATAGTTTAGAGGAGAAGGACGTTCTTACCTCCAAACTTGAATTTCTCCTTTTTAGAGCCAAAATGCTTAATGAAACAACTTGCAAATTGAGAGGTTTTGTTGTAGAGATGATTAGGAATCAAAAGAGAGTTGAAATGAGAGATTTAGATGCCAAAATCAGAGAAAAAAATCTGGAGAATTGTGTTTGGGTTGAGAGAAAATGAGAGAAAAGGATAATTGAGAGAAAATAGAAAGTTAGTTAAGAAATGGTGAAAATGATTTCCCTCCACATTTCATAATCTTTAAAAATCAGAATAAAGCCTTAAAATATCTTAGAAAAATCTGGATAAATCCTTTTTGGAATAATAGCTCCTTAAAGATTCAAAGTTTCAATCCTTTATAAAACTGTCCCACAACTTTCAAAAATTACATTTTGGTCACTAGCCAAAATGTCAACCTTCCGAACCTCATTTTCCAAAATTGATTTCACAGTTCACTTATATATATTAAAAGATGATTTTAGAACATTTTTCCATATTTTTAATGCAACCCGAACTAGGCTTTCCTAAATTCACTCTTATATATTCGATCAGCACTTTGACCGAACCGGTCAACGCCCAAAACTTCTGAGCCCAAAACCGGGGCGTTACAACTCTCCCCCTTAGGAAATTTCGTCCTCGAAATTTCAACCGGCGAAAAGAGAACAACAACCTTCTCCAAGCAACACACAAGGCAACACAAAAGCCTCAACCAACACTGAACACTTCCCACACAAAACTCCACCGAACACAACACCACCACATGCTGTTCACAAAACCCGGAACACTCCACGATAGCCACAACTTAACCTTTCACACAACCGGACCGTACACAGCCCCAACATCAACCTGAAGAACTTCAGCTCCTACAGCACACATCACTGTAACACACAACTCCCAAGACCTGTTTACACAGAGACAACAACCAATCCAAATCAGCCACTATGCAAACTTTTCTGCTTCAAAAACTCTTGCAAGCTCCCAAACCTCTTCCAAGGATTTTCCCACAAACAAAAATCTTTAAACATCAGCTGGTTACTCAAACTCTTCAACAAAAGCTGACAATCCTTCACATCTGCCGCTAACATCACCATAACAACTCACCAAGATTACTCACCCAGATTCCAAGAATTACATCACAACCCCAACTTGACTCCGCCAACCGTTCCACACACCACCAACTGACTTCAAACGGAACTTTCTAACCACAACCAGCCAACCACTTCTCACAAGAACCCAAACAACCAACAAAAACCTTCGATCTTTCATAGCCCTTTCACTTCAACCTTCAACCATAACACTTGCATTACCAGAACATTGCTTATCCAAAACACACATAACAGCTCTTCAACTCCTCAAAGGTTGCCAAGAACCAGCACTTACCAACACCACCCTTCCACAACAACTTAAATACTAGGCTACTTCAGCACCTGAAAACACAACCGCAAAACTGCAACCTCACTAGCACCAAGGAACTACCACTTCCTTTTAGCTACACAAACCACTTAACCGATACTAACCTCAACCGGTACCCTTCACCACCAAACCACTAAACTCCTTAAGCAACAAACACTATCCTTCCACTAACATGCTATACCCCACACACTATTACTAGCAACCATCTTAATATTACACCTAACTCTCACCCAGCACCAAAACAACCTCTAAAAACCCATCATCCAAACCAACCACCACACTAACAGATTCGATTAATTATTAGCGGGTGTGAACATCGTATGCATGATCACCTACATGCCCTATCAATGCCTGATGTACATGTATGCAAAACCTCTAATGTCATGCCACATGTATGCATGGACCAACATATATAATATATAGCATATAACAATGATTTTAACTGTGCATGAATGCCAGTTCATACCCTCCAATAACAACCTCAAATCCGTCTAAGAACAACCTCCTACCTCACTTCTAGCTTATCTAACTCCACCATACCAACAACCATTAACCACCAGATACTCACTAAGCCTTCTTCACACCAAAGATGTTTCCAAACCACAACTATTACCCCAACATGCTAGCAACAAAACTAACTTACCACGCAAGGAAAACCAACAGAAACCAAACTAAGGTAACTAGAGCAAAGATTACGTAACAAGGTTACCTGAAAACACAACACCTCTATGAAGCTTCATCAGACGAGCTTTCTTCCTTGCGGAACCTTCAACCTCCTGCGGCACAACCGCAGCACCAGCTAACACACCAGGGTCACCACCAACTTCTTGCGGTAAGGAACCTTGACTGTTCCGAGCCAACCCCAAACAATCACGTCTCATGTGTCCAGCAGACCCACATTTCCAGCAATTCTCTTTTCCCAAACTCTTCACAACCTTCTGCTCTTTTTGCCACCTCTGAACCTTGCCTCGGCCGTGCCCACGACCTTTCAAAGATCCTTTGGCTAACACCAAAGCTGACTTCACTCCAAGAGGACAATCACGCTTAACATGCACTTTGGAACCACAATTCCAATAAGCACCCGCGCCCCTACAACGTCCAACATGGCGCCTTTCGCAACGTTCATACACCGGTGGCTGAACCTCCACTCCTTGCTCAAGCAACACCTGCTCCACAACAGCACTACCTTCACCTTGCTCAATCCTTGGAAATTCCCTTCCAAGATACCTTTCACAAAAAGCAGATACAAAGAAATCCCAATCAATATCAGGAATATGTGACGCCACCGCCACAGATGTCCACCAGACACACACATCCTCCAACATCAAAGAAACAACACTCCCCAACTTACAGGCATAATCACAGCCTTCCTGATCCAAGATCAGAATCACACTGGCCAACCAGGCCTCAAACATCTCCGGTGAAGAACCATGATAATCCACAGCGCCCAAATCAAGCAAACGCTGCTTCGGCAAACCCACACCTCCTCCGCTGACTTTACCTTTACCTCGGCCTGAGATGTTCCCAACACCTCCTGCTCAACAGATGATGAACTCTTCATCACAGAACCAACTTCTTTCCCTTGCCTTACCACCTCAACTCCAGGCACAGAAGACTGAAACAAAACACCTCTACAGAAAGGTGAATTCCAAGCCTTAACAACCTGCCCCAAGGCAGCAACCATCTTACCCGACTGCCATTCTTCCATCGACTTTGCCATACTACTAACAACAACAAACAATCACAACAAGCAAACAAACCAGTTAGACCAGCATTAATCAAGGATTCAAACTCCAACTCCAAATAACACAATAGCTATATTAATAAGGCAATGGGTATCCCGAATCCTCCCCTTTTCATGACATAACAGTCAACACAACATGGATATCACAACATCAAGCATATCAAACAACATACTTTGATCATGCTTATACCAAACAGCATCCATTTGCAACAGCATAATAGCAACATAACATGCTCATTACACTTCCATCATGCATAACATCAGCTCACAACATCAGCACATTTCCACATAAACTCAACCAAGATTCATAACCACAAAACATGCTTGTATACATCAGCAACATGCTCAGAAACATCAATAATATATTCAGAAACATCAGCAGCATACTCAGAAACACATGTTTCAACCAACTTCCAACCACACATCAAGGTAAACAACAAGCACACATCACAACAACTTACCGTTTTCCCCAAGCATTCGCAACTCAGCTCTGATACCACCAAATGTAACCCCCTTAACCCGGCCCAGACGGTTGACCCGAATTAAGAAAGTCACACGGGGAAAACCAAAGTCAACCCGAAAGTCAACCTTGATTAACGACCCTTTTTTTTAATCTTGTCTAGATGCACATTAACCTTAGATGTGATCATACAAACAGCATACTCAAAGATCACAAACATCAGAGATCAAACAGGGACCCAATTGAACAATTTACAACTTTAGGGACCAAATTGTAAATTCTGAAAACTTTAAGGACTTAACCAAATTATAAGTTACCAACTTAAAATTAATCAGGTTTCATGCTTCCCTGCCAAATTTCAGCTCAAACGGACATCCCAAACTCATACAATTGCACAAACAAGATTCAGGACCAAAATGCAAACATTTCGAAACATTTAACCGCCCATGTCAGCCCCCAACGGTCACCCGTTCCGAAACAGGCAGAGCCCGTTTCGAAACTCGGGGCCGTTCCGCAACGCGTTCCGCAACGGGGGTCTGGCAGAGACCAAACCGTTTCGAAACGGTGCATACCGTTTCGGACGCCTGGGTTCATTCAAGGCACTCGTTCCGAAACGGTGCAAACTGTTCCGAAACGCCTGCACAGATTGCAGCAAAAGGCAATTCCAAAACATGCAATTCATCATTCAAACATGCTCCAATTGCCACCAAACTTTACCAGCATGCAATTCAACATATATAAGACTTGCAAGCATCAACAAATCATCAGAACAACATCATATGCAAAAAGCCCCAATTCTATAGGCATGCTTCCTACACAAGCAACCACTAAAGCACAAACTTTTCAACTCAATCTCATTATAGCCAAATCATGATTCAGCAACATCAACAACATTAAAACATACTTGTCCGAACATATACGAATACAAAAACATCAATCCGAGAGATTCTACCCTCATTGCCCTTATTAACTATAGCTATTCACCGAGACATACATCTCAATTGGAATCCACCTTGAATCCCTTGCTCCTTGTTGTCCAAACTTCAAGAATCTGCATTGATGGGCAAAAAGGAGCGTATGCACATAATGCTTAGTGAGGAATGCTCAAAACCAAAACACCATCAATGCAGCGGGTTACAAAACACTTTAAAAACAACCCGATTTGACAAACCAAAACCATGTTTGAAAACCCCTTTTCAACATCATGCTTAAACCATGCATTGCACATACATGAAATCAAACCTTAGCTTAGCAAGCTAAGAAAACCTTTCAAAGCATAAATGACATAATCATCAATTTAACCATTCCATGCATAAACACCATATGCAAAGTTAAATCAAAACCTTGGAAAACATTCACACTTCACAACATACCCTTCTTATACTTAAAAACCATTTAAGCAAGAAGCCCTTTAAAATCATTTACTCAATCAATCCAATACATGCATTATCCAAAGACAACCCATGAACCACAACATCATTATCACATGCCTTTTTAAACAAGTCTTAACAAGACTCCAATGCATTAAGGAGATTTCATGCACACATGCATCGTTTACCAAATGATAATCAACGCTTGTTCAACTTAACAAGTAAACATGCATTCACTAGCATCATACACTTTTCATGCAACCATGCATCTTTTCAAGCATCTCATGCTTCTTTATGATCAAGAACATTACATTGGCTTCCAAGTGATCAACCACATCCACTTTTCAACTCAACAACCCGATCGGATACGCGGATTCCGAGCGTTGTCCCTATGCTCCATACACCCTACCAATCCAAGGCCTCCCAAATGTACTTTTAAACACCATTTGACCTTACAAGCCTAAGGTTCCCATGTATGGACTTTTAAACACCATACAACCTTAGCTTTTCCCGAGGTTCCCATGCATGGACTTTCAAACACCATACAACCTCAACATGCACAAGGTTTCCTCGTATGGACTTTTAAACACCATACAACCTTTGCATAACCGATTGGTAGTTGTATAAATCACTAACGAGATCCGGGACACCCCACACAAGATCCACACATGGTCTTACACCGCCATTGTGATCTTAACAAGCACAAGGTTCTCACATATAGACTTTTAAACACCATATAACCTTTGCTCAACCAAGGTCCTAGAATGGGCAACACCTCCATTATGACCTTAACCATCTCGTTAGGATACTTGAAGGGAGCTTTCCGGTCCACTCTTGACCACTCCTCCTCCAAGGCGACTTAATTCACGGTGCACCCAATCCTATAGCCGGCTAACTATATCCGATCAACGAACCAAGAACCACTTTCATCACTTGCCAACATAACCATCTTACCATGTTATTCCACTGATTCATATGCATAATCACAATGCAAAAACCATCACCACAATAGTCCAATGATTCACATGCATAACCAATATGCAAAACCATTACCTCATTAATCCAATAACTCACATGCATTACCAATATGCAAAAAGTAACATTTACCATCATCAATTCACTGTTTTAAAGCATCATATAAAGCCATAGATCAACATGCACCACTATGCATCAAAATCACAATTACCATATACAAAACCAAGGATCTCTTACCTTGAGCATCCTTCACAAATGGCTTTCAAAACCAGCAATAAAACATGCTTAATATATGCTTTCAAAACAGATTTAAACCATGCAAAACATATGCATCTCAATCATCAACCACAATAGCATTTAAAACCAAACACAACACAATTCAAGAGCGAAAATCCAATCACTTACTCTTGAGCTTAGCAGAGTTGTTTAGACTTAAACTAAGCTCCCAAAACCTTCAAACCTTGGTTTAAAAGCTGAAAACCCAACTTCACTCACCGATACTCAAAACAAGGCTAGCCGACAAGCCTTCCAAGCATTCGAAAACCTTCCGCAACACCTTCAAAGCTCACGGATCAAACTCCCCTGTTTCAAGCACAAAACAACAGAGGATTAATGCATCATTATGCATTAAAAATACCAGCAACAAGACTCAACTCGCTGCTCAACCCAAATCCAACAATTTGGCTACCAAACACAACCGAAATCACCTCCAAACACTTCCAAAACTTAACCCAGCCAAGATCCATCACTTCTAACCATTTTTAAACATCAATTAACATCCAAAATGATCACAAACACATCCTTATACCTCCAGGTATATCAGATCACCAAAAACACTCCAAAAACAACCAAAAACTCAAGCCAAACTTAGGAAATTCAACCTATCCGGGATTGCATTGATTAAACCTCAACTTCTAATCAATTTAGCATTCATTTAACATCATTTTGACACTTCAAAACACTGCCCAAACAAATCACACGAAAATTTCACCAAAATCACCAAATCTTGCATTTTAAGCCAAAATCAAGATTTCAATTGAAAAGCCATTAACAACACACAAATCAAGGATTGAGAACTTAGGAATTTCAGTAAAGAACTGATAGTTTAGAGGAGAAGGACGTTCTTACCTCCAAACTTGAATTTCTCCTTTTTAGAGCCAAAATGCTTAATGAAACAACTTGCAAATTGAGAGGTTTTGTTGTAGAGATGATTAGGAATCAAAAGAGAGTTGAAATGAGAGATATAGATGCCAAAATCAGAGAAGAAAATCTGGAGAATTGTGTTTGGGTTGAGAGAAAATGAGAGAAAAGGATAATTGAGAGAAAATAGAAAGTTAGTTAAGAAATGGTGAAAATGATTTCCCTCCACATTTCATAATCTTTAAAAATCATAATAAAGCCTTAAAATATCTTAGAAAAATCTGGAGAAATCCTTTTTGGAATAATAGCTCCTTAAAGATTCAAAGTTTCAATCCTTTATAAAACTGTCCCGCAACTTTCAAAAATTACATTTTGGTCACTAGCCAAAATGTCAACCTTCCGAACCTCATTTTCCAAAATTGATTTCACAGTTCACTTATATATATATTAAAAGATGATTTTAGAACATTTTTCCATATTTTTAATGCAACCTGAACTAGGCTTTCCTAAATTCACTCTTATATATTCGATCAGCACTTTGACCGAACCGGTCAACGCCCAAAACTTCTGAGCCCAAAACCGGGGCGTTACAGAAACAACATTGGATAAGCACTTGAAATTCTCACCCACCACTACAACTTCGTAATCATCAGAAAGTTTCAACGAAACTCGCTTAGACTCAAAATCAACCACAACTTTTTGTTCAGTCAACCAATCCATACCCAAGATAACATCAAAACCATAAAAAGGCAACCCCATCATATCACAGCAAAAACATGACCCTGCACCATTAAAAGGCATCTCTTATACAACCTTCTAACAACAACCGTCTCACCAAAAGAACTCGTCACTTGCATACCCACATCTAACAACTCAACATGTATATCAAGAAATTGTGCATTGTCACTCAAGATATGTGAATGTGTAGAACCAGAATCAATCAGAGAAAGTAATGGCAAAGACTACAAAGTAAAGGTACCAACAATCACATCGGTGCCATTCCTTCCCTCATGGTGTGCATACTCCCTCGCTTGGTCACCTCCCTCAGGTTAAACAACTACCACATGTGAAACATTCCTCTGACCATCCTCCATACACTGGAAATTACCACGACCGCGCCCATGGCCTCTTTGTGGCTCAACAGCACGCGCAGAAGCCTGTCTATCTATGATCGGTTGTGACCAATCACGCTTCATGTGACCTTGTGAACCATAATTCCAACACACAACAAGGTTTCTCCAACATTCACCTTTATGGAGTCTGTCGCAACGGTTACACTCAAGAGTGCAAACAAAAGCATTCTAGCCCTGCTGTCCACGACCAGCATTACCACCACCATCTCACCTCTAGTATGGATAGTACTTCCTATCTTCCTGCCTCTTGTAGCGATCTCTTCCAACATCAGACTCAACAACTCTCTTACCAGCAAAAGAACTCCCCAAACGAGGAACCAAACCCAAATTTTGCTCAATGTCTTTAGCTCGAGAAACCAAAACATCAAAATATGTATAGTCTGAAGCAGCATGTATGTCTTCACTTCTTTCACCAAGCCATATCTAAAACGGTCACATCTCTTTTGTTTTTTGGGAACTAGTTCTAGGGCACACTGGCTCAACCAAAAAAACTAAACGTCATAGTCTGCAACAGACATGTTTTCCTAAACTAAAGCCATAAACTCTCGCTTTATCTCATCTTGATAGAGAGTGCCCAAATATTTCTTCTTGAAAGAAGCACAAAATAATTCCCAATTCGCATCAGTAGTTTCCATTCCCATGGTAATAGTCGTCCACCATGTATAAGCATCGCCATGCAACAAGGAAACAATTCAACCCAGCTTACATGTATTCGTACACTTCCTTTGACCAAGAATTCTTTATGTACTCTCAAACCATTCCTCAGATACTTCCGGGCTCAAACCTCTAAACTTAGTACCATCCAGGCTACATAAACACTCTAAAGGTTGCATGGGTTAACAATTGTAGGTTGCGGTGTAGCTGCGTGCACACCTACCATCGCTGCCTGAAAAGCTCTAGTTATAGCTTGAAACAATGGCATCATATCTTCGACCATCGGCCCTTGTGGTGCCTGATGTGCAGCACCTCTCATTCCAGCATCACCACTAGGAGGAGGTGGAGGGGGCGGCAAATCCTCATTACGCTCTTCCTCAACATTATGAGTATTAATCCTAAGTGCTCGTCTCGGTCCCATTTGAAAACAATATGAATCTCTAGCATAAAAATGCAACAAGTAAAACCAATCAGGCCAGCTCGAAGCAAGAATCCAAGACACTCAAGTTTTAAAACTAAAATCTCTTTATACTAATAGTAATAAGGCAATGGGTACCCCAATATCTCTCCCCATACATCATATAATATCCACAATAGCATGTTATCAAACATCGTGCATAGCACAAAGTCATACTTGAGCTACGAAACACCCTTGGAATCTTCTCTTGCTTCCTCGCTACCACAACCTATAACACCCTGGTTTTGGGCCTTGGAGTTTTTAAGGTTGGTTCGGGATTCATAGGACCTAGACTAGAGATCCATGTTAGTTCGAGAGTGGTTCAGGGAAAACAAGGTTCGATAATAGGGAAAATTATGGTAAAATTCCTAAAATCCTCTAAAAATATATATAAAGGTTTGGTGAAGTCAATTTTGGAAAAAGACTTTTGGAAGATTTACATTTCGGTTTAGTGACTAATTTGTAAAAATTGTAAAATCTGTTTTAAAGGACTGTTTTGAAAGAGGGCCAAAACATAAAATCATTAGGGAGCTATTACACCAAGGTGTTATCAGACATTTCCCTTTTTTATTATTTTTAAAAGATTTAATAAATTGATTTATTAAATGGGTTTTAATAAAAAGGATATTAAAAGGCTAAAACGTTTTCTTACGTAACTACTTTTCTCCTAACTTTTTTCTCTCAACTTTCCCATTCGCCAAACTATTTTCTCATCACTAAAATCTCAAGAGAATTATTTCTTTTCACCCACTCTTGATTTCTAAATGGTTCTCATGGTTTTCTACATCAACTAGCTATGGATTTCTTGAAGGATTTCATTTAAATCGTTATCAATCAAGGGAAAAACCTTGTGTTAGTGGTGACCTTTCTTTTCTTTCCTCTAATCAAGGTTTTTTAATGAAATTCCCAACTCTTTGGCTCTCTAATTGTGTTTATTAGTAAGGTTTTATAATCTATTTGATGAAAATGGTTAGACCAAGCTTTAAAAGTTGATTTCTTATGATCTTTGTTATGGTACTATTTTGGTTAATTTGAGAATGATTTTAATCATGTTTTGGATGTTAAATAATGTTGAAATAAAGGTTTTATCGTAGTAATCCAGAAATGAGTTCGATCTCTAGTTGTTTAGATTGCTAGATTTGTTTTTTTGTGTGGTGATAATGTGGTTTTGGTGTTGCTGGAGATATAAGGATGCAATTAGGTTGTTTTTGAATATGTTAATTGATTATTAAAAGTGGATGGAAGTATTATGTTTTGGCTGGTTTGAGTTTGTAGAGTAATCGAAGGTGTTTTCAATTGTTTCAGATAGGCGTTTTGGTGTTTTTGGGTAGAGCAATGCGGTGGTTGTGGTTGCTGGTGATTTTAATGCATTGAGATTCATTATCCTCTGTTCTTGTATGGTATAAATAGGGGAGAACATATCGGAAGCAATCGATGATATTTTGGGAGCTTGGAAAGCTTGATTACACTTCGGCAAAGCGAATGAGGCAATGTCAGTGAGTGGAATTGGTTTTAAAGCCTTTCAAAGAGTTGGAAGCAAGGTTTGGGGGTTTAGATTGAGTTTGAACACTAATTTAAGCCCGAAAGTATGTTTGAGATGTTTCACTCTCAATTCTCAATTTTTATCCCATTGATTTATATGGTCATGCTCATGTTTTGAAGATAGAATTAAACCTACTATTTTTATGCATGTTTTGATAAATGATTTGATGGCTTAAATGATCCCATGAGATAGAATTATGATTTTGAAGAGATAGAGCTTATTGAGAAAATGATATGCGTAAATTATGCTTTTCAAATGGGATGAGCATGGTTTATGTTGATGTACTGGAAACCAATAGGTAAATGTTGCTTAAAATGACTATATTGGCATGAGATGAGATTACTTTTCTCGGACAAAATTGGTCAACCAATAGGATGAAAAGTGCACTATAATATACAAAATTCGTTCGTGCTCTTTGGTTCGGGCAATGATAGTAGTGTCATCTCGTTCCAAAGTGAAAGTGTGGTGATGAGATATTCCACCACGGTAGGTCTTGATGATGTGAGATTCCATCAATCTTTGTGGCGATGTGAGATAGCGTCATGAGAGTTTAGTGATGTGAGATTCCACCGAGGTAGGACTTGACGATGTGAGATTCTGTCAAGCTATCCGCATATTCGAGTAATGTTTCTAAAATGCCAATATTTGAGATTCAATGTACCTTGTTTATAAATGATTTAATGATTTGAGTTTTGTATATGCAATTTTGCTTTGAGAAATGCTTTTGAGAAACAAGCATGTGTGGTTTTGCTTTGAGATTATGCATTTGGGTTAAGGTATGAGATAGATGGTACATGTGGTTTTAATGATGTGGTTTTTGCTTCGAAAATGATTTTAGGCATGAGATAGATTGAGCATGATGAGATAGAGTTTTCTAATTGAGAAATGGTTTAAAAAGGCATTGTTGTAACTGGATTGTTTTGAGCATCCCTCACTAGGTATTATTGCTTACACTCATTTTTCCTAAAAATGCAGAGAAATATCATCTTTTGGGAAGCAACGGTGCAAGAAGAAACCCAAAGAGTGAGACTTAGCTAAAGTATGGTTTTACGCTTACCAATTAGTAATAATCCTTAATGGGAGGATGCCTTTATGTTTTGGGAGAGTGTGTTTTGAAACTCCATGTTTTGTGACAAGTTTGGGAGAGTGAGACTTAGCTCAAGTTGGAATGAATTTGATTGCCTTAGAGTGTGAAAAACAAGAAAAAATGTCATTATATGCCCATGTGTTTCGATACGCCTAAGGCTGTACCGAAACAATGAGCCTCAATTGGCCTTGGGGTTTCAAAACAAAGGCACGTGTTTCGATACGGGCTTCTTTAGGTTAGCTACTGTAATCTTGTGTTCCGAAACACCATAGAGGGTGTTTCGATACGAGCCCAAACTTCGAGACGGTTGAACCTATTGCGAAATAGGGTGTTCTGATATAGGGCAACCTATACTGAAACGTGTAGCTGATAAGTTGGTTTTTGGAATCTTTTGAAGTTTCGTTTCTTTACGTTTTAGTCCCTAAATGTTGTGGATGCAATTAAATGAGCTTGTAGGATTGTTTTGAGTTGATATTTGACAGAGAGGCATGTATTGTGACTAATTAAAGGATGGTAATCTAAAATTGAAAGAAGTTCTTGTGAATTATTAAAATTACAAAGTAGTCCCTTAAATGTGTTTCATTACTAATAAGTCCCTAAACGTTACCTCTTTGAGTTGCAAATTGTTCCGCTATGAAGTTTATCACTTAGGATAATGAGGAGCATCTAGACAAGATAAAATTAAAAAATAGGGTCGTTTATTGGGCTAAACTTCCTGGTTTACCTTTGTATTCTCTATGTGACCGGTTCGATTCGGTCGTTCGTCCAGACCGGGGCGAAAGGGTTACACTTGGTGGTATCAGAGACCGGTTAAGAAAGAATGTGAGGTAAGGTTGGTGTGATATTGTTGTTTGGATGATTTCTTAATGATTTCTATGCTCGATGGTTGATTATGTTATGAAATGATCGTCGTTTGCTTTGTGTGAGATGCACGATGTATAATAACATGATTTATGATTGTTATGTGCTGTTGGGAGAGAGGTTAAGGAAACCCATTTCCATATTTTTACTAATACAAAGAAGATTTGGGTTTTAAAAGTAAAAATTGAGCACCTTGGATTCTTGCTCCTACTAGCCTGATTGTTTATAATGTTGCATTTTTAGCTCAAAGATTCATATTGTTTTGATAATAGGACCGAGACGAGTGCTTAGAGCCAATGTGCGTAATGTGGTTGAGAAAGAGGTTAATGATGTTGAGAATTTTCCGCCCCGCCTCTTCCTCCTAGTGTTGATGGAGTTGGTGAGAGAACTGGTGTTGGAGGTGTTGGACCTCAGGCAGCGCAAGGACAGGCTGCTGATATGACACCGTTAATTCAAGCTATAGCTGGGGCTCTTAACGCAGCGATGGTGGGTATGCATGTGCCTGTACCACAACCTGGTGCTAATGTTGGTTTACCTTTGGAGCGTTTACGTAGTTTGGGTGGAACTGAATTCTGAGGATTGTCTCTTGAGGTTCTTAGGCTTGGTTTGAGAGAACCCGGAGAATTCTTAGTCAAATGGGTTGTAATGATGTGCATAAGTTGGGATGTGTTGTATTCTTGCTTCATAGAGATGCTTATACATGGTGAATGACCATCACCGCCGGTATGGAACTTGTCTATGTAACCTGTGAGTTCTTTGGAACTACTTTTAAGAGGAAGTATTTGGGTGTTCGCTATCTTGATGAAAATAGCGAGGATTCATGTCTTTGGTGCAAGGAAACTTGATTGTTTCAGAATATGAGGTTCACTTTGCTCGGTTGAGCCAGTATGCTCCTGAAATGGTTCCTGATGAACAAAAGAGATGTGAACATTTCTGTTACGAGCTGTTGAGCCACAGCGAGGTCGTGGGCGCGGTCGTGGTAACTTTCAGCGTAAAGATGATGGACATAGGAATGTTGCTCGTGTTGTTGCTGTTCAGACTGAGGGAGGTGGACTGGCTAGTGTATATGCACACTGAGAGAGAAGGAATAACATGGATGTTATTGCAGATACCTAAAACTCCCCGGTTTTTGGCCTAGAGGTTTTAAGGGTGGTTTAGGGTCCGATGAATCTAGATTAGGGATCTGGGTCAGTTTAGAATTGGTTAGGGGAAAACTTGGTTCGGGATGTGATAAAATCGTGCAAAAAATTCTAAAATCCTCTTTAAATAAATATTGAGGGAAAGTAAAATCATTTTCAGAAAACATGTTTTGGAATGTTAAGATTTTGGTTTGGTGACTATTTTGTAATAAGTGCAAAATTGGTTTTTAAGGACTAAATTAAAAAGGGGCATGGACTTAGAATCTTTAGGGAGCTTATATATGTTTTGTGAACCTTTTCCCTCAAATTAATCATTTTAGTTGTTTTATTAAAAGAGATTTTAAAGTCTAAAGTAAATTTTAATAGCCAAAAGAGATTTCACGTAACTAGCTCTTCTCTCATTTACTAATCAGACAAACACTCTTCTTTTTCTCTAAAATTTCAAAGGATTTCATTTTCTCAAATCTTTTTGGTAAGCCAATGATTTATTTGAGTTTCCTTTCAATTTTTCATTAAGCTATCTTGAAAGACTTCATCAAATCTAGTCATTTGATGGGAAGAGACAAGGTTAGAGGTAAGATTCCGCTCAACTCCTCTAATCAAGATTCTTTAATGAAATTCCCAAGTCTTTGGCTTCCTAAATATGTTTATTAACTAAGTTTCATGTTTTGATTAATGGAAATTGATTAATCTAGCTTTTGTCGGTGAATTTTTAAGTTTACCATGATTTGATGTTGATTATGCCATGATTGAGTGGAGATTGTTGTTTAAATATGTGGTATGCATGTTGGAAGCATGTTAGAATGGTTTAGGATGGATTTAAGTGTGAAAAAACAGCAAAAAGAGTCCTTATTGGCCCAGGTGTTTCGGTACAGTCGAACCTGTACCGAAACAGTGAGCCTAAAATAGCCTAAGGGTTTTTAAACATGGATTGTCTGTTCCGGTACGATTTGCTACTAAAAACCATAGTTCCGAAACACCTCTAAGTTGTTTTGATACAGGCCCGTGTTCCGAGTCAAGTGAACCTATTTCGGTACGCATGTTTCGATACAGGGCTAGCATGTACCAAAATGGCTCACTGTTATGTTAGTTGATGGAATGTTCTGAAGTTCTGATTCTTTGTGTTTTGGTCCTTGAACTTGTGGATGCAATTAAATGAGCATGGATAATTATTTTGTGCTGAGTTTTGACATAGATGCGTGTAATGTGACGAATTAAAGGTTTGTAACATAAAAATTGTGTAAGATCCTATAATTTGATAAAATTACGTAATGATCGCTAAAATCGTAGTTGAATGCAATCGAGTCCCAATCGATGTCTGATTGAGTTTTGTATGTTCCGCTGCGATGTTAAACACTTAGGTTACTAATGGGCATCTAAACAAGATAAAATGAACAAAAAATAAGGTTGTGTATTGGAGTAAACTTAACGGTTTACTTCAATATTCCCCGTGTGACCCGTTCGGTTCGGTCCATTGTCAAGAGTGGGTCGAGGGGGTTACATTTGGTAGTATCAGAGCCAGGTTACGAAAGATTAGGATGATGGTAAGTTAATGGTAAGTTGATGTGATGTGATTTCAAGTGTTTGACGATGTTTGCTTTGCACGGTGATTATAATAATCATGTTGATGATGATCAAATGGTATGGGTGCTAAACATGATATTTGTGATATATGTGTGAAATGTTATTTACATGATGATGTTATGGGCTGAATTTGATTGATTGTGATGAACGATGTTTGTGATATGTATGTTGTATAGCTTGTGCTATGTTTGGGGGAAATTGGGAAACACATTACCTTATTACTATAGTTAAGTGTTTTTAAATTGAAATCGAAGTCTTGGATCCTTGCTCAAAGCTGGCATGATTTCTTGTTTTATTTTATTATCATTCTTTAATTATAATAGCATAATGGGACCGAGGAGAGAGCTACGTTCGGGTACGATTGCTCTTACTGGTGAGCAAGGAAATCATGAGAACGAGATTCTTCCTGGTGGGAATTTACCTCTTCCACCGCCTCCACCTAGGGTTGAGGAGCAAGGACATCATGGGCAAGCTGGTCCTGTGTTGGGTGATTTGACGTCTGTGGTTCAAGCGGTGACTGGGGCATTCCAGGCTACTATTGCTGGAGTGCAAGTGCAAGAACCTGTTGCTAGGCAAATGGGTTTGTCGTTGGAACGCTTGAGAAGTTTGGGAGGCATTGAGTATCATGGTTTGTCTCTTGAATCATCTAAGGCTTGGATGGCTAGTACGATCCGAATTTTGGATCAAATGGGGTGCAATGATGCACTTAAGCTAGGATGTATCGTTTCATTGTGGCATGGTGATGCATACGGTTGTTGGATGACTGTGACTGCGGCTATGGATCCCAATGAAGTGGATTGGGAGTTCTTACAAGCTTCCTTTAAGAAGAAGCATCTAAGGGTTAGATACTTGGATGAAAAGAAGCGCGATTTTATGTCCTTGGTTCAAGGTATCATGACATTGGCTGAGTATGAGGTTCAGTTCGTTCGTTTGAGCCATATTGCTATTGAGTTAGTGCCGAGTGATAGGCATTGATGTGACCGCTTCCGTTATGGCTTGGTGCAAGAAGTGAAGACTTTCATGTTGGCCTCTAACTATACAGATTTTGATGTGCTTGTCACGCGAGCTAAGGATATTGACCAGAGTTTGGGTTTGTCCTCTCACATGGGTGGCTCTAGCTCGGGTAAGAGAGCTGCGGATTCTGGTCCTGGTGGTGGATAGTATAAGAGGAAGCGTGATCGTAGGTACAGGCCTGAGGCGAGGCGAGGTAATGTTGGTTGTGGTACGCCAGTGCAGGGTAACAAGGTGAGATCTGAACAAAGTGCAGCGTAAGGAGATTGAGTTTGAGGTGGGAGATCGCATGTTCTTGAAGGTATCACCATGGAAGAGGGTGATGAAGTTTGGACATAACGGTAAGCTTAGTCCAAGGTTTATTGGACCTTACGAGGTTGTAGAGTGTGTTGGTCCTATTGCATATCGGTTGGGGTTACCTCCCGTGTTGGAGAAAATTCATGATGTGTTTCATGTTTCGATGTTCTGAAGTTATATATTGGATCCATCTCATGTTATGCATGTTGAGGAGATTGAGTTGAAACTGAATTTGTCTTATGATGAGGAACCAGTTGGGATTCTTGATTCTAGTAGCATTGTTCGTCGTGGTAAGACGATTGAGCTTGTGAAGGTGTTGTGGCGATATCGAGGAGTTGAGGAGGCCACATGGAAGAGCAAGGCGGACATGTTGAAGTAGTTTCCGTGGCTTTTTCCTTCTGGTAAAATTTTGAGGACGCAATTTCCTAAGTGGGGGAGAGTTGTAACGCCTTGATTCTGGGCCTAGATGTTTTAAGGGTGGCTTAGGGTTTGATGAATCTAGATTAGAGATCATGGTCAGTTCGAAATCGGTTGAAGGAAAACTTGGTTCCGGATGTGATAAAATCATTCGAAAATTTTCTAAAATTCTCTTTAAATGTATATTGAGGGAAAGTCAAATTAATTTCAGAAAATAGGTTTTGGAAAGTTAAGATTTCGATTTGATGACTATTTTGTAAAAAATGCAAAATTTATTTTTAAGGACTAAATTAAAAAGGGGCCAAGACTTAGAATCTTTAGAGAGCTTATATCTATTTTGTGAACCTTTTCCATCAAGTTGACCATTTTAATTATTTTATTGAAAAGGATTTTAAAAAAGTAAAAATGAAATTTTAATAGCCAAATGAGATTTCACGTATCTAACTCTTCTCTCATTAACTAATCAGCCAAACACTCTTCTTTTTCTCTAAAATTTTAGAGGATTTCATTTTCTCAAATTTTTTGGTTAGCCAATGATTTCTTTGAGTTTCCTTTCAACTTTTCCTTAAACTATCTTGAAAGTCTTCACCAAATCTTGTCATTTGAGGGGAAGAGGCAAGGTTAGAGGTAAGATTTCATTCAACTCCTCTAATCAAGGTTCTTTAGTGAAATTCCCAAGTCTTTGGCTTCCTAAATATGTTTATTAACTAAGTTTCATGTTTTGATTAATGGAAAATTTATTAATCTAGCTTTTCTTGGTGAATTTTTAAGTAATTTATTTGGGCACTATTTTGATTGGTTTGAGAATGACTTTAAACTTGATTTGGATGTTAAATGATGTGGAAATGAAGGTTTTATGAATATATTCTTGAATTGAGCTGGATCTCTAATTATTAGATTGTTAGTTTTTGGGGTTTTGAGGTGTTAGTGTGAAATCTGAGTTGCAAGAGGTATAAGGATGTAATTAGAATAATTTTGGAGGTTGATTGATGATTAAATTGGGGTGGAAGTGTTAGATTATGGCTGGGCTGAGTTTAGAGATCAATCGAAAATGATTTCGGTTGTTTCGGATGAGTATTTTGGTGCTTTAAGGTAGAGGAGCGAGATTTTAATGCATTATGATGCATTAATTCGCTGTTCTTGTTTGGTATAAAAATGGGAGAATACATTTAAATTAGGGAAGTTCTGGGGGATTCGGACGCTTAATTTCTCGTCGGCGAATCTTGGTTTTGCGAGTCGGTGAGTGAGAACGTGTTTTAAAACTTTGGAACATTTAAAAGGTGGTTTAGGGAACTTAGTGTATGCTTGAAACGCTTTTCTAAGTTCGGAAGTAAGTAAACGGATTTTCTCCCTCAGATTGTGCTATTATTAATTGTTGATGCACTTGATTATAAATGCATGTTACCTACTATTTTATAGAAAGAATCGAGGTAAGTGATTTACTGTTTTTTGATGTTATATTGAAGAAGGATGCACATGGTAAGTGATCCTTGTATGTATATGCTTATACATGTCTTATGAAGCATGGTTTGATGCTTGGAAATGTGGCTTATTGGTAATGCTTTGAAAACAATGAGGTTTGTGCTAAATGAGAATTATATTGGCAAGTGATATTGTGAAAAATGGTTTATAAATGAAATCGGGTATAGTTAGCCGGCTATAGGATTGAGTGCACTATAAACAAGTCACCTTGGATGTTGAGGGGTTTATACGGTGTACCAAATACTCCACCACGGGTGTCACAACGGTGAAGGGTAGCTCCCGTGTGTGAACCTTGAGATGCCGGTGAGAATGTATAAAGTGTTGGGACAACACTTGTGAATCCCTGTATCCGGTATGGTTTTGAGAAATGAACATGTTGATACTCACTTGTAATGTAACCCCCTTACCCCGGCCTAGACGATTGACCCGAACTACGAAGATTACACGGGGAAAACCAAAGTCAACCCGAAAGTCAACCTTGATTAACGACCATTTTTTTCTTTTTAATCTTGTCTAGATGCACATTAACCCTAAGCGTACTCCTGAGAAACACTTACGTGAAAAACACAGCGATCGAATTACAATAAGGGACTCAATTGCACAAAAAACAAATGTTAGGGACCAAATTGTAAATTCTGGAAATTAGAAGGTCTTAACTGATTTTAAGGTTACCATTATTTAATTAGTCATGTTTCATGCTTCCATGTTAAATTTCACCTCAATCGGACATCTCAAATTCATGCAATTGCAAATACAATTTTCGGGACTAAAACGTAAAGCTTGCAAACCTCAAAACCATTCAAATCAGTGCCCAACGGTCACCTGTTTCAAAACGGTGTTGAGCGTGCCGAAACGTGGGTTCGTTTCGAGACTTGTTTCAAAACAGGACCTTCTAGTGGCCAAACCGTTTCGATACGGTCACCAGCCTTTCGAAAAACCAAAGCCATTACAGGCCCCCGTTTCGAAACGCCTATGAGTGTATCGATACGGGTTGCCCAAAAGCTGCAGATTTTGCTAATTTAACAAGCATAAAACCACTCAATCACATCCTAATGACTTCCTAAACATGCCAACAAGTCATCATACATATAAGGTACATGTTTGCAACTTGAAAACACATTCATAGCACCAAACATTGAATTCCACACGTCTATAGGCATGCATCCTAATATCCAAAACCAAACAACCATCAAAACACCAAAACAAGCATCAAAAGGCCATTTAAAAATCCCAAAACATTGAAAGCATCAATCCACAATTAGGGAGTCCAAAACATCTCCCAAAAACACATCCTAGGTTCCCATTGCCTATATATCAAAAACTAATAGTGTTATGAATGCATCACCATACATGAACTTAGTTTCCCTTGGACTCTTAGCCTCCTTGTTGCCTTTAAACACTTCAATTATCTGCATTATTGGTTCAAGAGAGAGAGCGTAAGCACAATTGCTTAGTGAGGCATGCTCTAAAGAAACAACAAAATAATGCTTTTTATAAAACACTTTTAACAAAGCCTTTCATCACATAATCATCATTATTCATGCAACCTTGCATAGATAACAAGCATCTCATGCTTCATTAAAATCAACATGTCATATTGGCTTTCAAGTGATCATCCATAACCATTTACAACATAAAACACAATCGGATACGCGGATTACAAGCATTTTCCCATAAGCTTCATACACACTACCGAACACACAAGGTGGAGTTTACCGGTACAATCACAACCCCTCAACACCTGTGATGGAGTTTAACGATACAATCACAACCCCTCAACATCACTCATCGGTAGTTGTATAACACCACTAACGAGAACACGTGACACACAACACAAGATCCACACATGGACTTTTAACCACCATTGTGATGTTACCTTTCTCGTTAGTGTACTTGGATGGAGTTTACGGTACAATTACAACCCCTCAACATCCAAGGCGACTTAATTCACGGTGCACCCAATCCCGTAGCTGGCTAACTATATCCAATTCAAGTACTTTAAAACCAACACATCACTTGCCAATATACATCATTTATCTTCAACAATTCACTATTTTAAAGCATTAATCAAAGCCAATTATCATCATGCATCACTATGCATCAAAACCATATTTACAATATGTCAAACCAAGGATCTCTTACCTTGAGCATCCTTCAACACATGGCTTTCAAAACCAGCATTAACCATGCTAAAACATGCTTTCAAAACAGAAATTAAATATGCAATCTATAAACAAATGCATCAACCACTTCATGGCTCATCCAAGAGAGTTTTTCCGAAAACTTACTCTTGAGCTTAGTTAAGTTGCTTAGACTTAAACTAAGCTCCCAAAACCTTCAAACATTTGTTACAAAGCTGGAAACCCAACTTCACTCACCAATTCCGTTTCGCAAGCTTGTCGAAACGCCGATCAAGCCTTCGGATCAACACCACAAGTATCCGAAGATGTCTCCCCTATTTTAAACACATCAAAGCAGAGGATTAATGCATCATCATGCATTAAAATCTTCAGCCATCACACCTAAACTCGCTGCTCTAACCAAAACTAACATTTCAGCTACCAAACACAACCGAAATCACCTCCAAACTATTCCAAAACATAACCCAGCCAAGATCCATCATTTCTAACCATTTCTAAACATCAATTAACATCCAAAATGAACCTAAACTCATCCTTATACCTCCAGCTATAACAGAACACCAAGATCATCCCAAAAACCACCATTTTCATAAGCAAAAACTTAGGAAACACAACCTATTCGGGATTCCATTGATAAAACCTTATTTACACATCATTTGACATCCAAAATACATTTATGAATCATCTCAAAACATAGCCCAAACAATCAAAACGACATTCTTCAAGATTTCCTCCAAATCATGAGTTTTAAGCCAAAATCAAGTTCATAACATTAAATCCATTTATAAAACTTAAATTAAGGATTGATAGCTTGGGAATTTCAGTAAAGAACTGAGTATTTAGAGGAGAAGAACAACCTTACCTCTAAATGGTGATTTCTCCTTGATTTGAGCAAATTTTCTTGAAAATCCAATAAGCAAACCAAAAGGATTTGATGAAAGATGAATTAGGAACTAATTGATGATTGAAATCTCATAAATTGAATTGAAAATCAATGGAAAAGTTGCTAGATAAAAGTGTTTGGATGAGGAAATTTTGAGAGAAAAAGAGATGAGAAAATTTTAAGAAAAGTTAGTTATGAAAATCTAAAAAGTGGTTTCTCTTTTTCATTTAACTAATTAAACATTAATTAAATCACTTAAATTTAGGAAAAATCTGGAGAAATCCTTTTTGGGTAAATTAGCTCCTTAAAGATTCAAAGTTTCAATCCTTACAAAACAATCACCACTGAACTTTTCAAAAATCGCATTTTAGTCACTATTTCAAAATGTTGTATTTCCAAACCTTATTTTGTAAAATTGACTTCACCACTCTCTTATATATATTAAAAGAGGATTTTTAAATATATTTCCATATTTTTAAAGCATCCCGAACTAGGCTTTCCCTAAACCTCCTTTCATATTCAAACCGAAAATTAGACCGGTCTGGTTCAGACCGTAAACTTCTAAGCCCAAAATTGGGGTGTTACAACTCTCCCCCCCCCCCTTAAGAAATTTCGTCCTCGAAATTTACCTGGAGGAAAAAGGTACGAAAACTGCTTTTTCATGTCATCCTTTCTCTCCCACGTGGCTTCCTCAACACCACGATGCTTCCACAACACCTTAACCAATTCAATGGTCTTGCCTCGAAGAACTTTACTGTCCGAATCTAGAATTTCAAACCATTCCTCATCATAGTTCAAGTTTGGATTCAACTCCACTTCCTCCACAAGCATAACATGCGAAGGATCCGATCTATACCTTCGAAGCATAGAGACATGAAACACATCGTGAATCTTTTCCAACTCTTGCGGCAACCTCAGCTTGTACGCAACAGGACCCACACGTTCAATCACCTCGTATGGTCCAATGTACCTAGGGCTCAACTTACCCTTCCGGCCAAACCTCATCACCTTTTTCCAATGTGAAACCTTCAAAAACACATGGTCACCTACCGCAAACTCAATCTCCTTACGCTTCAGATCCGCGTAAGACTTATGTCGATCAGAAGCTGCCTTCAATCGCTCACAAATTAGCTTCACCTTCTCGGTGGTTCCTTTCAACAAAGCTGGCATTGAAACCAACTTCTGACCTGTTTCAGCCCAACAAAGAGGAGTTCTGCACTTCCTCCCGTACAAGGCTTCATAAGGTGTCATTTGAATACTTGCCTGGTAGCTATTGTTATAAGCAAACTCCACCAAAGGCAAATGCATCTCCCAAGAGCCTTGAAACTCAATCACACAGCACCGCAACATATCTTCCAGCACTTGGATAACACACTCAGATTGTCCATCCGACTGTGGATGATAAGAAGTACTGAAATTCAACCGTGTACCCAAAGCTTGATGCAAACATTCCCAGAAACGCGATGTAAACCTCAGATCTCTATCCGACACTATAGACTTTGGCACACCATGCAGTCGTACAATCTCAGCAATGTACAGCTCAGCAAGCTTATCCAAAGTGTACGTAGTATGCACAAGTATGAAATGCGCACACTTCGTAAGGCGATCCACAATCACCCACACCGAATTCTTCTTCGATGGCGACAAAAGGCAAACCAGACACAAAGTCCATGGTAATCCTTTCCCACTTCCACTCAAGAATCCTCAACGGTTGCAACAACCCAGAAGGAAACTGATGCTCAGCTTTAACTCGTTGACAAACCATGCACCTACTCACATACTCCGCAACATCTTTCTTCAATCCCACCCAATAGTACTCATCCTTAAGATCACGATACATCTGTGTACTACCAGGGTGCATAGAAAAAGGACTACTATGAGCTTCAGTCAGAATTGCACGCCTCAACTCAGCATCATTTGGCACTACTATCCAACTTCCAAAACATAGAACTCCATCGTCATTAAAACAAAAATCAGAACAATCACCACTGAACTTTTCAAAAATCTAAAAAGTGGTTTCTTAAAGATTCAAAGTTAGTTAAATCACTTTAAGAAAAGTTAGTTAAAATTGGAACTCCAGCATCATTTTAAGAAAAGTTAGTTATGAAAATCTAAAAAGTGGTTTCTCTTTTTCATTTAATTAATTAAACATTAATTAAATCACTTAAATTTTGGAAAAATCTGGAGAAATCCTTTTTGGGTAAATTAGCTCCTTAAAGATTCAAAGTTTCAATCCTTACAAAACAATCACCACTGAACTTTTCAAAAATCGCATTTTAGTCACTATTTCAAAATGTTGTATTTCCAAACCTTATTTTGTAAAATTGACTTCACCACTCTCTTATATATATATATATATATATTAAAAGAGGTTTTTAGATATTTTTGCATATTTTTTAAAGCATCCCTAATAAGGGGCAGTCTGGCGAAACGGACTATCCTCGTTTGTTACGGATCTAGGAGTGTTGTAGGCACGTTCTTGCAATAAAATCAACAAGGAAACAACAAAAATTATACGACATATTTATTTTAAATAGGGACTTAAAGATGAAAAAAAAATAAAAAAAATAATATAGAGTAATATGATAATTTTGGCGTTTTGGAATGAACTTCAACGATGGTGAAGTAGGCTTCAAAAACGACCGATGTTGGAAATGCTAAACTCGAAAGAACCTACACAATCTACTGAGCAAACCCGAATCGAATCTGTTTAACGTCGAAAGGACTTGGACCCGCTAAATAGCAATTTAGGAACCCGAAGTATCAAAGACAAACAAACAAGTTTGAGTGTCGAATAGTTCTAAAAAGAACCGAAAAGAGAAAATTCTCTCAAATATAATTTTTATTCAAAAAGTTGGTAACCTTTACAAAGTGTGTTTCACCCAAATATATATTACAAGGGAAAATGCCGGTTATACCAACTTGTGGCTATAATTAAAAGAGATTTGAACTTAAATTCAAATAAAAAAACAAAAAAAAAACTATATTTTAATGTCCATGGCAGATTGCATTTCTGCCATGTATTTCAATTTGAAAGTGGTGCCCCTTGTGTAGTTTAGCACATGTTAAATGTGCAATGTTTGAAATTCAAACTTGGCAACCATTTGACCCTATCCACTCTTCACCATTTGCAGGGCTGGTTCGGCTACACCCTTGCTGCCTTTAGGCCGAGCATGCATGGTTCATGCGAAAAGAATAGGGCTGTCACGCACGGTACATGCACACACATGCACTTAGGCTGCTATCAAACAAATATATAATAATAATAAGTTACCTTATAATAATCTCAAAACCAAACCAATATAAAAACATTATAAATCATATCAAACTAAACCAACATACTTAACAAATTATATACATACTCAAACACACCTAATAATTATTATCATATAAATATGTCACATATCAACATGCAACACATTAAAAGGCTTACTATCTAAGGCACATACATTATCAAATGATTTAGAAATATTAGCACAAGTAAGGAAAATAGCTTCCCTGAAACGTTGCGCCCTAGATCGCATAATTGGTCCTAAAGGTAAGACCTCCGGATCAACAACATGTGCTAGTGAAGATGTGCTCACATCATCCCCCCCTTCTTGAAAAGAATTATTCCTCAAATCTGTACAATCACCGTAAGGGGTTAAGTCAGAAACATTAAATGTGGCACTTACATTGTATTCTTCGGGTAGATCTAACTTGTAGGCGTTGTCATTCACTTTCTCCAACACCTGAAAAGGACCATCTCCTCGCGGTAACAGCTTGGACCGCCTTTGGGTCGGAAATCTTTCCTTTCGAAAATGAACCCAAACCCAATCACCAACATCGAAGGTGACTCGCTTCCTTCCTTTGTTTGCTTGCTTTTCATACTGCTGAGTCCTTCGTTCTAGGTTCTCTTTCACCTGTTGATGCAACTTTTTTACGTATTCTGCTTTTGCTTGACCGTCCCTGTTCGTCACCTGTTCCTGTGGCAAAGGCAACATATCTAGAGGCGTAATAGGATTAAAACCATAAACAACCTCAAAAGGTGACATCTTAGTAGCAGAATGTACAACATGATTTTAAGCAAACTCAACATGTGGCAAACAATCTTCCCAAGTCCTAATATTCTTTTTAATGATGGAACGAAGTAAAGTAGATAAAACCCTGTTAACAACCTCAGTTTGTCCATCAGTCTGGGGATGGCAAGTAGTAGAAAACATGAGTTTCGTACCTAATTTGCTCCAAAGAGTCCTCCAGAAGTGACTCAAAAACTTCACATCCCTGTCAGAAACAATCGACCTAGGAATACCATGTAAACGTACAATATCCCTAAAGAATAAGTTAGCCACATTAACAGCATCATCAGTGTTATGACAAGCAATAAAATGTGCCATTTTCGAGAACCTATCAACCACAACAAATATACTATCTCTACCTGTCCTAGTTCGAGGCAATCCCAAAACAAAATCCATCGATATATCAGTCCAAGGGGAATTAGGAATAGGTAAAGGTAAGTACATACCATGTGGTGAAACCTTCGATTTCGCTTTTCTACAAGTCACACAACGTTCACATTACCTTTCAACATCTCTGCGCATCTTTGGCCAAAACAGATGCTCTTTCAGTGTATGTAACGTTTTAGTGACACCAAAATGACCCATCAATCGACCTTCGTGCGCCTCACGGATCAGAATATCACACATCGAACCCTGTGGAATGCAAATCATGTTTTCCTTGAAAAGATAGCCATCATGCCTGTAAAACTTTCCATCTGCACCTTTCGAACAAGCATTAAACTTATCTCTAAAATCAGGATCATCAGGGTATAACTCACGAATATATGCAAAACCAATCAGATGTGAATCAAGATAACTCAAAAGTGCATACCTACGTGACAATGCATCAGCAACGACATTTTCTTTCCCTTTTTTGTAACGAATGACATAAGGAAAAGATTCTAAGAATTCAACCCACTTAGCATGTCGTTTATTCAATTTATGCTGACCTGTGATGTAACGTAAAGCCTCGTGGTCGGTGTGGATCACAAACTCCTTAGGCAACAAATAATGCTGCCATGTCTCCAATGCCCGAATCAGTGCATACATCTCTTTATCATAAACAGGATAGTTCAATGTAGCACCACTCAATTTCTCGCTAAACTAAGCAATGGGCCTCTTTTCCTGCATCAAAACAGCACCTATACCAATTCCAGAAGCATCACATTCAATTTCAAACATTTTATCAAAATCAGGTAATGCTAACACAGGTGCTCTAGTCAAACAATCTTTAATTTTCAAAAAGGCATCTTCTTGTTCTTTACCCCATGAGAAGACTGAATTCTTCTTTATAATCCCGGTTAAGGGGGCGGTAATAGGACTGAAGTTGGGAACAAACCGTCGATAAAAACTCGCTAAACCATGAAACGATCTAACCTGAGTAATCGATGTCGGTCGTGGCCATTCCTGAATTGCCTTTATCTTCTCAGGATCAACTTCAACTCCCTGAGAACTAACAATGTTACCAAACAATCTTTCTTCTTGCAAAACCTGCAAAACAGCTTGCAAATGTCCTACGTGATCTTGTAAAGACTTGCTATAGATCAAGATATCATCAAAGTATACAACACAGAATTTACCAATGAAAGATCGCAGAACATGATTCATCAAACGCATAAAAGTACTAGGTGCATTAGTTAAACCAAAAGGCATTACTAACCATTCGTACAAACCTAGCTTTGTCTTGAAGGCTGTTTTCCACTCATCGCCTTCTCGCATGCGAATCTGATGATAGCCGCTCCTTAAGTCAATTTTGGAGAAGATGACGGCTCCGCAAAGCTCGTCCAACATGTCATCAAGTCTTGGAATGGGATGACGATACTTAATTGTGATCTGGTTCACAGCTCGACAATCTACGCACATCCTCCAAGAACCATCTTTCTTCGGCACTAACAGCACCGAAACAGCACACGGACTCAAGCTCTCTCGAATGTAACCCTTGTCCATCAACTCGGTAATTTGTCTTTGAAGGTCTTTCGTCTCTTCAGGGTTGGTTCGATAAGCTGGCCGGTTCGGAATAGTAGCACCTGGAATGAAATCAATCTGGTGCTCAATGCCACGAAGAGGTGGTAATCCCTTTGGTGTTTCAGCTGGAAACACGTCCTCAAACTCCTGCAAAAGTGTCAAAATCGGTGAAGGTAGATCAGTAGGAAAATCTGTCAATAAACAATAATCTTTAAACATCAAAATAAGAACAGATTGTTGAGAGGAAAGACATTTCCTGATTTCGCTACTGCTCGCATACACGGACATCTTCTTCTTCTCTTTTGCAGTCTCTTTACTCTTTTTCAAGCTTGCCTGATCTTCAAACACTTGACTCGGTGTCAAAGGAGCCAAAGTGATCTTCTTACTTGCATGCATAAAAGAGTAACGATTTGTATAACCATCATGCATTGCCCTTTTATCATACTGCCAAGGGCGTCCCATTAGTAGGTGAGTAGCATCCATGGAAACAATATCACAAAGGACCTTGTCCTTGTAGTTTCCGATCGAAAATGGTACAATAGCTTGTTTGGTCACTTTAAGCTCGCCACCATCATTCAACCATTGTAACTTATATGGATGATGATGCTTTGTCGTTTTTAGACCTAACCTGTCAACCATCACTGAACTGGCAACATTAGTACAACTACCGCTATCAATAATCACAACACATACCTTGTCTTGCACCTTGCATCGTCTGTGAAAGATATTCTCACGCTGTAGATCATCTGGTACCTGTTGCACATTCAGACTTCTTTTAATAACCAAAAGTTCCATTACCTTACCAGATTCAGGAACCTCTAGGTTGGTCTCGTCTTCCTCTTCAGTAGGGACATCATGCACTTCCTCCTCGGAATCTGACTCAATCTCACCATCATCTCGCATCAACATAACCCTCCGGTTAGGACATTGACTAGCAACATGTCCTCTCCCAAGGCACTTGAAACAGTGGATATCTCGTGCTCGCTCTTGCGCCACCACTTGATGCTTACCACGCCCATTATCAGCAACGGGGGCCTTTGGTTTGCTGGTTTCACCTTGCTCACGAATCCGAAGTGGTTGTTGTGGTGCTTGCTTCCTGTAATTGTTAGGAGTATATAATGGATTTGAAAAGGATTTAAAAGAAGGGTTACCTCGATTTGAAGACTTCCTGCACTGCTGTCGTTCAATCTTTATTGCCATTTGCACCATGTCATCAACCTCGACATAATGCTGTAACTCAACAGCATTGGCAATCTCGGTGTTCAACCCTGCTAGAAAACGTGCCATGGTAGCTTCTCGATCTTCCTCGATATTCGCACGCATCATAGCCATTTCCATATCCTTGAAATAATCTTCAACACTCCTACTTCCCTGTTTCAAGTTTTGCAATTTTTGAAACAAATCACGATGATAGTGAATAGGAACAAACCTTTTACGCATTAGTCGCTTCATCTCGATCCATGTTGCAACTGGATCATCACCAGTACGTCTACAGCTAAGCAATAACTGGTCCCACCATATCAAGGCATAATCAACAAACTCTGTTGCTACTAATCGAACCTTCTTTTGTTCCGAGTAATTATAACACTCGAAAATGTGCTCCACTTTGCTTTCCCAAGCCAAGTATGCATCAGTATCTGAACGTCCTTGTCTAGGAGTATGCTGCCTCGGTGACCGTTGGACTTCATTCTCGTTCAATACATCATTAACAGAGTTGGATCCTCCGTCAAACCTGTCCATCCTCGACTGTAATGGCTCTAAGGCAGTAGCCACTACTCGTTGCATCATTCTCTCTAAGGCTTGCATTTGAGGAATTAGTGGATCCTGTTCAACCGTGTGATCATCGGAACCTGCCATAATCAACAACAAAACAAACAAACAAAAGAAAACAATATTATAGGTTAGTAAAAAAAACAAACAAGAAGGACCTCACAGCACACACAATCAAAGTCTCGCAGATGTCACTCCAAAGAACAGTGCACACAAAAATTAACACTCAGCGCTCGTGTTTCACTCGGGAGAATACTTGAATGGCTCTTTTTGTCTCCCCTTCTGTTCTCACAACGCTCAATGCCTTTTTCCCTTACACTTTCTCGTATTCAGCTCTTTAAAGAACTAATCCAACGTCTCGAAACTTGTTACAACGGTGTTGGCTACAAGGAAACAACGGTTAAGGAAACAAAGAAGAAGAAAAAAAAAGGTAACACAAAAAGAAAGAAAATAGGACTGAAAATTAAAGAAAAGATGAAAATGATAATGACACGAAAAAAAAGGAACCAAAAGATGAAAAATGAAGAGTTTAGAGAACCTTACTGCGAAGACGTGCTTACAACCTTCCTATTACCGAACAAACAAGCATAGTTCACTTCGGTTGAATTCCGAGCACATCAAAGTTACATAACAAACTCGTACAAATTTCATCATTTACAATAGGAACACAACAATAATAATACACATATATATAAACACTTTCGAATCTAAAATGTTTTTTTTATATTTGAATCTGTTTTTTTTTGTTCGAATCTGTTTTTTTTTTCGAATCTGTTTTTTTTTCGAATCTGTTTTTTTTTAATCTGTTTTTTTTTGTGTTCGAATCTGTTTTTTATTTTTCGAATCATTTTTTTGTTCGAATCTGTTTTTTTAAACTGTTTTTTTGTTCGAATCTGTTTTTTTTAACTGTTTTTTTTGTTCGAATCTGCAGAAACTTACAACGAATCCAACAACCTAGGTTCTGATACCACATAATAAGGGGCAGTCTGGCGAAACGGACTATCCTCGTTTGTTACGGATCTAGGAGTGTTGTAGGCACGTTCCTGCAATAAAATCAACAAGGAAACAACAAAAATTATACGACATATTTATTTTAAATAGGGACTTAAAGATGAAAAAAAAATAAAAAAAATAATATAGAGTGTCGAAAGAACCTGCACAATCTACTGAGCAAACCCGAATCGAATGTGTTTAACGTCGAAAGGACTTGGACCCGCTAAATAGCAATTTAGGAACCCGAAGTATCAAAGACAAACAAACAAGTTTGAGTGTCGAATAGTTCTAAAAAGAACCGAAAAGAGAAAATTCTCTCAAATATAATTTTTATTCAAAAAGTTGGTAACCTTTACAAAGTGTGTTTCACCCAAATATATATTACAAGGGAAAATGCCGGTTATACCAACTTGTGGCTATAATTAAAAGAGATTTGAATTTAAATTCAAATAAAAAAACAAAAAAAAACTATATTTTAACATCCATGGCAGATTGCATTTCTGCCATGTATTTCAATTTGAAAATGGCGCCCCTTGTGTAGTTTAGCACATGTTAAATGTGCAATGTTTGAAATTCAAACTTGGCAACCATTTGATCCTATCCACTCTTCACCATTTGCAGGGCTGGTTCGGCTACACCCTTGCTGCCTTTAGGCCGAGCATGCATGGTTCATGCGAAAAGAATAGGGTTGTCACGCACGGTACATGCACACACATGCACTTAGGCTGCTATCAAACAAATATATAATAATAATAAGTTACCTTATAATAATCTCAAAACCAAACCAATATAAAAACATTATAAATCATATCAAACTAAACCAACATACTTAACAAATTATATACATACTCAAACACACCTAATAATTATTATCATATAAATATGTCACATATCAACATGCAACACATTAAAAGGCTTACTATCTAAGGCACAGACATTATCACATGATTTAGAAATATTAGCACAAGTAAGGAAAAGAGCTTCCCTGAAACGTTGCGCCCTAGATCGCGTAATTGGTCCTAAAGGTAAGACCTCCGGATCAACAACATGTGCTAGTGAAGATGTGCTCACATCAATCCCGAACTAGGCTTTCCCTAAACATCCTTTTATATTCGAACCGAAAATAAGACCGGTCCGATTCAGACCCTAAACTTTTAAGCCCAAAATTGGGGTGTTACATGTAACCCAATATAATTGATGATGTGTTATGATATGGTTTATGATGCTTAAAAATGAAAATGCATATTTTACTCTTTAAGCTTTGCATATGGTATCTATGCATGGGAAGGCTTAATGTTGAGTGTTGGCAAATGGATTTGTTGTTGGGTATTTAACACATGTTACATGATGTTTAACATTCTGATTTGTTAAGGAAAGTGCATGGTTTTAAAAAGGGCATGATGGTTTTCAAATGATGGAAAATGGTTTTAATGCATTGATGATGTTTTGGTTTTGAGCATTCCTCACTAAGCCTTGTGTGCTTACACTTCTTTTTGTCCATCAATGTAGATAATTGAAGCTTAAGAGGCAGCAAGAGGTAAGAGATTCCAAGGGACTTTGCTTAAGAATGTATGTTTCGAATTGGAGAAGAGTAATAAGGGCAATGGGGATTCCATAGTCTATTTGGGTGATGTGTATGAATACCCTTTAGAGCATGTTTGCTTTATGGTTTTAAACATGTAAAAGGTTTTCATTTGATGGATTGTGCAATTGTTTGAGTTTTGACTCTTGAATGGCTTATTTGCTAGGTTGCATGCCTATAGTTTACCTGTAACACCCTAAAATCACCCTAGTTGAAACAGTAGAAAAATAACAAGGAAAATGTAAACATCATATAATTTAAATAAGATTGAAATGAAACCACATAAGCTATGTCCTATTAAATTACAACGAGATTAAAACAATATGTATGATCATATATAGACATTATAAGTAATAGAATTTAACATGTGATACATGTATGTTACATATGTATTAGATAGTGGAAAATTAATATTGGATCAACTTTATAATATGAATTATAAAGATATGTTAGTGGGAATTAAAGTATATACATGTATACTTTAAAATTATAATAGATTAATATTAGATTAAATTATATACTAATATACATGGCTGATAACTAATATGATAATATAAAATAAATATAATTAACATAGTGGGAAAATATGGTAATAAAGTCATCCATGTGTCCTTGCAAGGACCATAATCGGACAGCATTGGAATTAAGAGTAAACAAGTGTAAACCACTTCCTTCTCACATGCATCCATCTTCTTCATTCATTCTAACAACCGAAACTGAGTATAGAGTGAGAGAGGGAGCTGTGAACTGAAGATAGGTGCTAGAAAATTCATAGGAATGCATGCATGATCATCCTAGTTTAAAGTAAGTGTATTTATATTACCTGATTGTATATTCATGTTCTAGGGTTTATAATATTGAAATATTGTTGTGTTTGTGGCTGGAAAAATGTTTAGGAGTGACCTATATTGATGATAGGTTGCTGGGTTCATGTTAAAATTGAAGAAATTCTGGAAAACTGCTATGAATTTAACCTAGGAAGTAAATCTGCCCAGATTAGGACTATTGCACTGCCCTGTTTTAAACTGGAATTTTGAATGGGTTAGGGTTCGAATTAGGAAAACCTTTGTAAATAAAAGTTGTAGAGCTGAATGATTATTATAAGAAAATGTCCTCTTGGGTATGAAAACGACATATGATGTGGCTGGAAATTGAACTACAAAAAGACTGCTCAGAATTGAATGAATCTGGAAACTGCTTATGTTAAATTGTAATTTTTAAAATGTTTAGGGGTTTAATTGATGCCAATAAATTCTAGAAAAAAATTAGAAACAGGGGAGGTATTGTAGGAATGAAAAATAAATGGTTTAGCTTGAATTATACATCAATTGATAGTTTAAATATCATTACAACACATAGAGGATCAAAATGGACTAGTTTGTAAGGATTGATAATTTGAGGACTTACATGCCCTGTTTTTGTGGTTTTTGGAACATAATTATTATGTTAATATATGTAGGTAAATGTGGTTAAAAGTTCAAGATTAATGGTGTAGTGAAACATAGGTTATAAATGCACTAAAGTCACAAATTAAGCATAGGCAGATTTGGTTTCTGAAAATGCCCTATGTTCAAGTAATAAACTGTTTTGATAGGGAAATGATAAAATTATGTGCCATAAATGGTTGTAAAGGTGTGTTTATAAGCTTTCTAAAATGGTAAAGAACTCCTTATTTGGAGTTGTGAGTAAAAGATATGGCCAGTTTAGTAAAGGTTACTCAAACTGCCAGTTTAGGGGGCAGATTCACTTGTCTAGGTGATTATGCTTAAGTAAATGAATTTATATGTTTAAATTAATTACTAATGGTTATTTTATATGATATTTTATGTTTTAAGATCACATTGGTGAAGAATTTCAAAAAGATTCATGGAGTGATCAAGCAAAGAGAAGGGGGAAAGGAATCATCATCAAGGATAACAACTAAGCTTGGAAGTATTTGTAAGTGTATCTAGTTTAGGGTTGAGATTAGTGTCTCAACCAATGTGTTTATGTTTCTTGGATGATTTAAAATGAAGCATGTAATGAACTTAATAATGGATTGGTAAATTTAAATGCTAAGGAAGAAGGACTAAAGGAATGAACTATGAACTAGGTATATGATGCTATCTAGATATGCTAGTTGATGTCTAGATGGGTTGCTTTGTGACATGAGTTGTTTGAGCCACTTGAATTGAGTTAATGGATGATTTAGCTACTATTTGAAGATGGTTATATGATTGAAATGATGCTAAATGCTTGCTGGAAATTTGATTGAGCATGGCTTGAATTTGCACAATGTAAACATGATTGAATGTGTACATGACTTTGTGATATGTGTTTGATAAACAAGTAAAATGCTATTGTTAATAAAGAAAGATAAGTAAAGTCCTTGGTTTGATTAGTGTCTATAGGTAGAAGGGCATGCCTTAGAGTCATTGAGCTCCTCTGATCTTTGTTACAGGATGGTGGTTAGTCCCCTATACACTTGATAAGGTGGTTAGTCACCTTGATAATTGAATGGTGGTAAGTCACCATTGATGCCTATGCATCCTCTGATATAAGTTGAAATGAGAAATTGATACTTTGAGTATCTAAAGTTACATGATACATGAAGACTTGATTACCTATTTCATTGATTATCCAAGGCAAAACATGAATAAATCAATGGTATTGTGTAAATGAATAAGTTGAATAATGACCTTAAAGAAATGACATGAATCATGTGCATTGTTTGTTGCTAATATGACTTGATTTTTATGTGCTACTTGCTGCCAAGATGAAAATGTTTATATGAGTTCCTTACTGCCAAGTTTAGTATGAATTACATGTATTGGTCGATGGCCAATTTTTATATAACTATGAACAAATGCTTGCTGCCCTATTGGTTAGTACATGAAAATAGCTATGTTAACTTGGTTTTGATAGACTAGCTAGGTTTTCCATTACGTGCTAAGCCTAGCTAAGTAACCTTAAAGATTGAATAAGACTTTAAAAAAATTGAAACTAGTAATGTTTAGGGCTGTCTCACTAAGTACATTATGTGTACTTATCACTCTCTTTGATTCCTTCATCAAAAATAACAGGTCCGTTGATATCCGAAAGCCATCCATTTTGTTTCGAGAGCTTCGCAAGCCAAGAACAAGTATGATATAATCTTGCTTAGTCTCCTAGTTGGTGGCATAGTCTAAGTTAGTTTGTCATGCATTATGGAACATGTAATTGATAAGTTTGGTTTGTATAAAACTAAGACATGTTATAATACGTATGACTTGATGAATGTTTTTGTAAATATGGATATGATGATATGAATGAACTATGTTTGAAGTTAACTAAGCTTGATTTGAATTTGAGTATCATTTATATGGTTCATGCCCTTGATGGATTTGAATGGTTGAGTATGTATAAGTATGATATCTTTATTTGAATTAGGAAGGTTGCATCTAGAATTGTTGTTGGATGACTTGTATAGTTCGAATGGTAATAGAATATTAGAATAAGATGAATGCTGATTTCGAATACTATTGTATATGATTTAGGTTGTTTGAAAGTTGTTAAATGTATATGTATGATTGTGTTGTAATATGAACTAAGATATGTATATAGATAATGTTTGATTGTCTTATGTAATCGAATAAGAAGCATTGGTATACTTGAATTAAATGTTCATGAGTTTTATTGAATACATGTTTGCTAGGTCTTAAACATATGATAGATGATCATGTGTAAGGATTAGGCTAATAACAAGTTTTATATCATGTAGACCAAATGTATATAAGCTTATATTAGATTAGTTTGATTTGAAATTAGATCACATGTATGTTAGTTAGGCTTGTTAATATGCATTTGCAACATGAATATAGGATTCATGTTAGAAAAGTTTTAAATTGGCTCACCTATTTGTGTTTATGATCTTGTGATTGGATATATGATTATATGATTGTTTGCTTTGATGCTTGTTAAGTATGAATTGAATCTCATATAATTGTATGTTTGATATGTTGACATGTATGAATCTGTCCATCACCCGAATAATAACATCGCTCGCTCGTAACCGGGCGAGGGGTGTTACATAAATTGGTATCAGAGCTTCGGTTTAGTCGATTCTCGGACTAAATCGGGTCTATTGCATCATATAGGTTAAACTATGTAACCTAGGTGTTTTATATCGAACTGCTTGCGATTGCGCTCTCTAACTTCGATTTTTTTTTTGAAATCTTATTAGAATGTCCGAATCACGTATGGCTCGTGATAATGGAAGTTCTCGGGAATCATCTAACGAGGATGGTAGTGTTAGGATGAAAACCAATGCTCCCGGACAATCTAATCCTCCCGAGCAAGCGGACCCTCCGAGAAGATTGGAACCGCGAGAACCAACTCCACTCCCTGAACCTAATCAGACAACTCCGACAATTCTGACTGTTCAGAGTGCTCAGCGGGAATGTCTCCTAAGTATGAAGGAGATGTTCGATCAATTAGTAATGAACATCCGACGAGAACAACCGACTCCGGTGGTTGCTGCCCCAAGTCGAGCCCCTATCGACAAGCTCGCGCAACATCGAGCAACTACATTCACCAGCGAAAACGAGGAAAAGCCGGAAGAAGCTGAGAACTGGCTCGAAAGAACCACTCAAATCTTAACTCGTCAACTTCAATGTTCGGATGAACATAAACTTGAATGTGCGATTGCACTTCTAGCCGACGAAGCTCTAAGTTGGTGGGAAACCACGACTCTGACCGCCCCTGCCGAGTCAGTTAAATGGAAATTCTTCGTTGATGAATTCAAAAAGAAATATATTAACGAACAATACCTTGCTGATCGGAGGAAGAAGTTCTTACATCTGAAACAGGCCAATCGGCCGATTGAACAATATGTTGCCGATTTCTATAAATAATGCAAATATGGCTCGGAGTTCATCAAAACTGAGAAAGATAAATGTCGAATGTTCATCGACGGGCTGAGTGATGAATTGAGTCTGATGTTCATAGCACTTGACATTACGGATTTTCAAATCCTTGTGAATTGGGCCATCGCCACTGAATCTAAGATGCGAAATGCCGAGAAATGAAAGAGTGGATTCCGAACTGATAAGAAGCGGAAGAGTGACGACAAGTCTCGGTGGTTTAAGAAGCTGAAACATCAGAAGGAATCATCCTCCACCTATATACCATCTACTCGGAATAATTTCCAACCATAACAATCCAACAAGATGGCTACTCCGATTGTTTCCGTCAACAGTACTGGAAATGTCGACAGACCTTCTGTTTGCAAATTTTGTCAGAAGAATCACTTTGGCCAATGTCGAGCCCAGGCGAACCTCTGTTATGCTTGTGGTGCTGACGATCATTACATCTGAGACTGTCCAAAACGAAATGATCAATCTTTTGTTCGACCGGCTAACCAAAGTTTTGTACCGTCTAGCCGAGGCATACATCCGAGACAAGTTCAGTCGAACAATCCCGGGAAAGGCAAGGCTGCCCAGTCAAAAGCCACCACTTATCAGGAGTCCCGAGCCCCAGCTTATGTCTACCATATTCGTGGCAAAGATGAGGATGAATCTCCCGACGTCATTACGGGTACGGTTGAACTTAACCTTAAACATGTTTATGCATTGATAGATTCGAGATCAACCCATTCATTTATATGCTCATACTTGTTAGATGAACTTAAATTGAAACCTGAAACTGTACAAACTGGGCTAATTGTTTCGAACCCTATAGAAGGTAGTATGCCTATAAATTTGATTTATAAAGACTGTCAGATAACAATCCGAAATGTACCCTTTCCTTGTAATCTATATGTATTACACAAATGTGATTTGATCTAGTTTTCGGACTAGATTGGTTGGGAAAACATGAAGCCTGGGTAGACTGTCAAAACCGTAGGTTATATTTACGGGGTTTAGGAAAAGAATCCATCCTATTGATAGACAAGAAACCGGTCTCTATTTTTGCCGCTATGGCACTGCAAGACGAGCGTGATTTCGATTTACTTGAAATGCCTGTTGTATCTGAATTTTCTGATGTTTTTCCCGAAGAACTCCCTGGCCTTCCTCCAACTCGGGAAGTTGAATTCAAGATCGAAGTTCAACCCGGAACTAATCCTGTGTCCATCACACCTTATCGGATGACACCTGTTGAACTCAAAGAACTAAAGAAGAAAATTCAAGAACTTGAGGATAAAGGATTCATCCGACCTAGCATCTCTCCCTGGGGTGCTCATGTACTATTCGTGAAAAAGAAGGACGGTACGATGCGACTTTGTATCGATTACCGGCAACTTAATAAAGTCACCATCAAGAACAAGTATCTGCTACCGAGAATCGAAGATTTGTTCGATCAACTCAAACACGCAGTCGTGTTCTCTAAGATTGATCTTCGGTCCGGTTACTATCAAATGAGGGTAAAAGAAGAAGATGTGCCCAAAACAGCTTTCCGAACTCGATATGGACATTACGAGTTCCTAGTAATGCCATTCGGTTTAACGAATGCCCCTGCTGCGTTCATGGACCTGATGAATCGAGTATTCAAGCCTTATCTTGAAAAGTTCGTGGTTGTTTTCATTGACGACATCCTTGTATACTCTCGGAACAAGGAAGAACATGTTGATCATCTTCGGATTGTGCTTCAGACGCTCCGAGATCACCAATTGTTTGCCAAATTCACTAAGTGTGAGTTTTGGTTATCCGAAGTTTCATTCCTCGGACACATCATTTCTGCTGAAGGAATCAAAGTCGACTCCAAGAAAATTCAAGCTATTCTTTATTGGAGACCTCCGAGAAATGTGAGCGAAGTCTGAAGTTTCCTCGGATTAGCCAGCTATTATCGAAGATTTGTGAAAGGATTTTCCACTATTGCTGCACCATTAACCAAACTCCTCCGAAAGGATGTAAACTTTGAGTGGTCAGAAAAACAACAACAAAGTTTTGATCAACTCAAGCAAACTTTGACACACGCTCCTGTTCTTATTCAACCTGAATCAGGCAAGGAATTCGTAGTGTACAGCGATGCATCACACTCGGGCCTAGGTTGTGTTCTGATGCAAGAAGGCAATGTGATTGCATACGCATCCCGGAAACTGAAGCAACACGAATTGAATTATCCTACTCACGATCTCGAGCTTGCGGCCATTGTGTTCGCGCTCAAAATTTGGCGACACTACTTGTACGGTGAAAGATGCAAGTTGTTCACTGATCGCAAAAGCCTGAAGTATTTACTCACTCAAAAAGATCTGAACCTTAGACAAAGAAGATGGCTAGAGTTGCTCAAAGACTACGACCTGACCATCGATTATCATCCCGGAAAAGCCAATGTCGTTGCTGATGCTCTGAGTCGAAAACCGAACCTCTGTAAGTTACTCGAAATCCTCGAAAATTCGAAAACGTTCAATCTTCAAATTTAAAGTGATCATTTGAATTCCTTCTTGATAGTCAAGGAAGAATTTGAACACTTTCTAGTTTAGCAAGAAATCTTTCAAATGAAATATTATAACCTAAGTAACGTCTTCAATTTGTTTATTCGTAGCTTCTTTGGCTATCAACGCTCATTTCCGGCTATGCAAGGCTCAGAATTATCTGAATGAACTTCAAGTTCAATCTACTTTGATCACCAGGATCAAAGAACTTCAACAAATTGATCTGGAACTTCAGAAAATCAATTCCAAGCTTGAGTCTAATCCTGACTTCTCTGTTAAGTCAAACGGTCTTCTTTACTTCAAAGATCGTATATGTGTCCCTAATAACAAAGAACTACAAGATGAAATACTACAAGAAGCGCACCAAAGTTCTTTTTCGATCCACCCTGGATCAGTTAAGATGTACAAGGATACCAAGCCCTTGTATTGGTGGCCAGGAATAAAAACGGCTATCAACGACTCTGTAGCAAAATGTCTAAACTGCCAACGGGTTAAAGCTGAGCACCAAGTCCCTACTAGTTTGCTCCAACCTCTCAAATTTCCGCAATGGAAATGGGAACGGATCACAATGGATTTCGTAACGGCCTTCCTTGTTCACCAAGAAAGTGCGACGCTATCTGGGTGATCGTTGATCATTTCACCAAGTCAGCACACTTCATTCCGGTGAGAATGAATCTCAATCTTGAAGCTTTGGCTGAATTATACATCCGAGAAGTTATTCGTTTACATAGAGTTCCAATCTCAATAGTCTCCGATCGAGATCCCCGATTCACAGCTCGATTTTGGAAGACTCTACATAAAGCTCTCAGAACCAAACTAAATCTTAGCACAGCTTTCCATCCGCAAAGCGATGGTCAATCCGAACGAGTAATTCAAATTCTCGAAGACATGCTCAGAGCTTGTATCATTGACTTCGGAAAGAATTGGGAGAAATCGCTACCTTTGGTAGAATTCGCCTACAACAATAGCTTCCAATCTTCAATTCAAATGGATCCTTTCGAAGCGTTGTATGGCAGAAGATGTCGAACACCTCTGTGTTGGTCTGAACTCGGTGATAATAAAGTTTTGGGACCACAATTGCTTCGGGAAACCGAAGAAAAAGTTCAAATCATTCATTCTCGATTGAAGCAAGCTTTCGATTGCCAAAAGTCTTACGTCGATCTGAAACGTAGAGACATTCAACATCAAGTCGGAGATAAAGTGTTTCTTAAAGTCTCCCCGTGGAAGAAAGTATTCCGATTCAGCAAAAGAGGCAAGCTAAGTCCTCGGTTTATCGGACCATTTGAAGTAGTTGAATGAATTGGTTTTGTAGCTTATCGACTCGCTCTTCCTCCCGAGTTCGATAAAATACACAATGTCTTCCACGTCTCAATGCTCAGAAGATATCGATCTGATCCGTCTCACGTTCTTGAGCCTGAATAAATTGAACTCAATCTTGATCTTTCATACGAAGAAGAGCCTGTTCAAATTCTTGATCGAGAAGTCAAAAGACTTCGAAATAAAAGTGTTCCTCTTGTCAAAGTTCTTTGGAGGAATCACAGCGTCGAAAAAGCGACGTGGGAACCTGAGGACACGATGAAAAAGCAATATCCTCATATGTTCGATTCAGGTAAAATTTGAGGACGAATTTTCTTTAAGGGGGGAGGAGTTGTAACACCCTAAAATAACCCTAGTTGGAACAGTAGAAAAATAACAAGGAAAATGTAAACATCATATAATTTAATTAAGAATGAAATGAAACCACATATGTTGTATTTCCAAACCTTATTTTGTAAAATTGACTTCATGTAACGCCCCGGTTTTGGGCTCAGAAGTTTTGGGAGTTGACCGGTTCGGTCAAAGTGCTGATCGAATATATAAGAGTGAATTTAGGAAAGCCTAGTTCGGGTTGCATTAAAAATATGGAAAAATGTTCTAAAATCATATTTTAATATATAAAAGTGAACTGTGAAATCAATTTTGGAAAATGAGGTTCGGAAGGTTGACATTTTGGCTAGTGACCAAAATGTAATTTTTGAAAGTTGCGGGACAGTTTTATAAAGGATTGAAACTTTGAATCTTTAAGGAGCTATTATTCCAAAAAGGATTTCTCCAGATTTTTCTAAGATATTTTAAGGCTTTTTTCTGATTTTTAAAGATTATGAAATGTGGAGGGAAATCATTTTCACCATTTCTTAACTAACTTTCTATTTCCTCTCAATTTTCCTTTTCTCTCATTTTCTCTCCACCCAAACACATTTCTCCAGATTTCCTTCTCTTATTTTGGCATCTAAATCACACATTTCAACTCTCTTTTGATTCCTAATCATCTCATCTACAAAACCTCTCAAATTGCAAGTTGTTTCATCAAGCATTTTGGCTCTAAAAAGGAGAAATTCAAGTTTGGAGGTAAGAACGTCCTTCTCCTCTAAACTATCAGTTTTTTACTGAAATTCCTAAGTTCTCAATCCTTAATTTGTGTTTTGTTAATGGCTTTTCAATTGAAATCTTGATTTTTGGCTTAAAATGCAAGATTTGGTGATTTTGGTGAAATTTTCGTGTGATCTGTTTGGGCAGTGTTTTGAAGTGTCAAAATGATGTTAAATGAATGCTAAATTGATTAGAAGTTGAGGTTTAATCAATGCAATCCCGGATAGGTTGAATTTCCTAAGTTTGGCTTGAGTTTTTGGTTGTTTTTGGAGTGTTTTTGGTGATCTGTTATACCTGGAGGTATAAGGATGTGTTTGTGATCATTTTGGATGTTATTTGATGTTTAAAAATGGTTAGAAGTGATGGATCTTGGCTGGGTTAAGTTTTGGAAGTGTTTGGAGGTGATTTCGGTTGTGTTTGGTAGCCAAATTGTTGGATTTGGGTTGAGCAGCGAGTTGAGTCTTGTTGCTGGTGTTTTTAATGAATAATGATGCATTAATCCTCTGTTATTGTGTGCTTGAAACAGGGGAGTTTGATCCGTGAGCTTTGAAGGTGTTGCGGAAGGTTTGGATGCATAGTGTTGCATGTTGATCAATGGCTTTGTATGATGCTTTAAAACAGTGAATTGATGATGGTAAATGATACTTTTTGCATATTGGTTATGCATGTGAATCATTGGAATAATGAGGTAATGGTTTTTTCATATTGGTTATGCATGTGAATCATTGGACTAATGTTGTGATGGTTTTGCATTATGTTTATGCATGTGAAACATTGGATTAACATGGTAAGATGGTTATGTTGGCAAGTGATGAAAGTGGTTCTTGGTTCGTTGATCGGATATAGTTAGCCGGCTATAGGATTGGGTGCACCGTGAATTAAGTCGCCTTGGAGGTGGAGTGGTCAAGAGTGGACCGGTAAGCTCCCTTCAAGTATCCTAACGAGATGGTTAAGGTTATAATGGAGGTGTTGCCCATTCGAGGACCTTGGTTGAGCAAAGGTTATATGGTGTTTAAAAGTCCATATGTGAGAACCTTGTGCTTGTTAAGATCAAAATGGCGGTGTAAGACCATGTGTGGATCTTGTGTGGGGTGTCCCGGATCTCGTTAGTGATTTATACAACTACCAATCGGTTATGCAAAGGTTGTATGGTGTTTAAAAGTCCATACAAGGAGACCTTGTGCATGTTGAGGTTGTATGGTGTTTAAAAGTCCATGCATGGGAACCTCGGGAAAAGCTAAGGTTGTATGGTGTTTAAAAGTCCATACATGGGAACTTTAGGCTTGTAAGGTCAAATGGTGTTTAAAAGTCCATTTGGGAGGCCTTGGATTGGTAGGGTGTATGGAGCGTAGGGACAACGCTCGGAATCCGCGTATCCGATCGGGTTGTTGAGTTGAAAAGTGGATGTGGTTGATCACTTGGAGGCCAATGTAATGTTCTTGATCATAAAGAAGCACGAGATGCTTGAAAAGATGCATGGTTGCATGAAAAGTGTTTAATGCTAGTGAAGGCATGTTTACTTGTTATGTTAAACAAGTGTTGATTATCATTTGATAAATGATGCATGTGTGCATGAAATCTCCTTAATGCATTGGAGTCTTGTTGAGACTTGTTTTAAAGGTATGTGATAATGATGTTGTGGTCATGAGTTGCCTTTGGTTAATGCATGTATTGGATTGAGTGGGTAAAATGATTTTGAAGGACTTCTTGCTTAAATGGTTTTTAAGTATAAGAAGGGTATGTTGTGAAATGTGAATGTTTTCCAAGGTTTGATTTAGTTTTGCATATGGTGTTTATGCATGGAATGGCTAAATGGATGTTTAAGTAATTTGTGCTTTGAAAAGGGGTTTTCTTAGCTTGCTAAACTAAGGTTTGGTTTCATGTAAGTGCAATGCATGGTTTAAGCATGATGTTGAAAAGGAGTTTTCAAACATGGTTTTGGTTTGATAAATCGGGTTGTTTTAAAGTGTTTTGTAACCCGCTGCATTGATGGTGTTTTGGTTTTGAGCATTCCTCACTAAGCATTATGTGCTTACGCTCCTTTTTGTCCATCAATGCAGATTCTTGAAGCTTGGACAGCAAGGAGCAAGGGATTCAAGGTGGACTCCAATTGAGATGTATGTCTCGGTGAATAGCTATAGTTAATAAGGGCAATGGGGGTAGAATCTCTCGGATTGATGTTTTTGTGTTTGTGTATGTTCGGACAAGTGTGTTCTAATGTTGGTGTGGTTGCTGAAACATGTTTTGGCTATATTGAGTTTGGTTTGGAAAGTTTGTGCTAAAGTGGTTGCTTGTGTAGGAAGAATGCCTTTAGATTTGGGGCTTTTCATATATGATGTTAAATTGTTGATTTGATGATGCCTACAAGTCATATATATGTTGAATTGCATGCTGGTAAAGTTTGGTGACATTTGGAGCATGTTTGAATGATTAATTGCATGTTTTGGAATGCCATTTTGCTGCAATCTGTGCAGGCGTTTCGGAACAGTGTGCACCGTTTCGGAACGGGTGCCTTGCATGAACCCAGGCGTCCGAAACGGTATGCACCGTTTCGAAACGGTTTGGTCACTGCCAGACCCCCGTTGCGGAACGCGTTGCGGAACGGCCCCGAGTTTCGAAACGGGCTTTGCCTGTTTCGGAACGGGTGACCGTTGGGGGCTGACATGGGCGGTTAAATGTTTCAAAATGTTTGCATTTTGGTTCTGAAACTTGTTTATGCAATTGTATGAGTTTGGGATGTCCGTTTGAGCTGAAATTTGGATGAGAAGCATGAAACCTGATTAATTTTAAGTTGGTAACTTAAAATTTGTTTAAGTCCTTAAAGTTTTCAGAATTTACAATTTGGTCCCTAAAGTTGTAATTTGTTCAATTGGGTCCCTGTTTGATCTCTGATGATTGTGATCTTTGAGTATGCTGTTTGTATGATCACATCTAAGGTTAATGTGCATCTAGACAAGATTAAAAAGAAAAAAAAGGGTCGTTAATCAAGGTTGACTTTCGGGTTGACTTTGGTTTTCCCCGTGTGACTTTCTTAATTTGGGTCAACCGTCTGGGCCGGGTTAAGGGGGTTACATTTGGTGGTATCAGAGCATGATCAAAGTATGTTGTTTGATATGCTTGATATTGTGATATCCATGTTGTATTGACTGTTATGTCATGTAAAGGGGGGAGGATTCGGGATACCCATTGCCTTATTAATATAGCTATTGTGTTATTTGGAGTTGGAGTGAATCCTTGCTTTAATGCTGGTCTAACTGGTTTGTTTGCTTGTTGTGATTGTTTGTTGTTGTTGTTAGTAGTATGGCAAAGATGGTGGGAGAATGGCAGTTGGGTAAGATGGTTGCTGCCTTGGGGCAGGTTTTTAAGGCATGGAGTTCACCCTTTTGTAGAGGTGTTTTGTCTCAGTCTTCTGTGCCTGGGGTTGAGGAGTTAAGGCAGAATGATGGAGCTGGTTCTGTGATGAAGAGTTCATCATCTGTTGTTCAGGAGGTGTTGGAAACATCTCAGGCTGAGGTAAAGGTAAAGTCAGTGGATGAGCTGGCTGTGGGATGCGTGAGTTTGCCGAAGCAGCATTTGCTTGATTTGGGTGCTGTGGAATATCATGGTTCGACACCTGAGGCATTTGAGGCCTGGTTGGCCAGTGTGGTTTTGATCTTGGATCAGGAAGGCTGTGATTATGCCTGTAAGCTGGGGAGTGTTGTTTCTTTGATGCTGGAGGATGCGTGTGTCTGGTGGGCATCCGTGGCGGAGGCGTCACATATTCCTGATATTGATTGGGATTTCTTTGTATCTGCTTTTTGTGAAAGGTATCTTGGAAGGGAATTTCCAAGGATTGAACAAGGTGAAGATAGTGCTGTTGTGGAGCAAGTGTTGCTTGAGCAAGGGGTGGAAGCTCAGCCACCGGTGTGTGACCGTTGTGAAAGGCACCATGTTGGAGGTTGTTGGGGCATGGGTGTTTGCTGGAATTGTGGTTCCAAAATGCATGTTAAGCGTGATTGTCCCCTTGGAGTGAAGTCAGCTTTGGTGTTAGCTAATGGGTCTCTGAAAGGTCGTGGGCACGGCCGATGCAAGGTTCAGAGGTGGCAAAAAGAGCAGAAGGTTGTGAAGAGTTTGGGAAAAGAGAATTGCTGGAAATGTGGGTCTGCTGATCACATGAGACGTGATTGTTTGATGTTGGCTCGGAATAGCCAAGGTTCCTTACCGCAAGGAGTTGATGTTGACCCTGATATGTTAGCTGGTGCTGCAGTTGTGCCGCAGGAGGATGATGGTTCCGCAAGGAAGAGAGCTCGTCTGATGAAGCTTCAGGGAGGTGTTGTGTTTTCAGGTAATCTTGTTAAGTAATCTTTGCTCTAGTTGCCTTAGTTTGGTTTCTGTTGGTTTTCCTTGCGTGGTAAGTTTAGTCTGGTTGCTAGCATGTTTGAGGTAATGGTAGTTGTTTGGGAACATCTTTGGTGTGAAGAAGGTTTAGTGAGTATCTTGTGGTTAGTGGTTGTTGGTATGATGGAGTTAGATAAGTTAGGAGTGAGTTGGGAGGTTGTTCTTAGACGGATTTGAGGATGTTATTGGAGGGTGTGAACTGGCATTCATGCACAGTTAAAATCATTGTTATATGCTATATTATATATGTTGGTCCATGCATACATGTGGCATGACATTAGAGGTTTTGCATACATGTACATCAGGCATTGATAGGGCATGTAGGTGATCATGCATACGATGTTCACACTCGCTAATAACTAATCGAATCTGTTAGTGTGGTTGTTGGTTTGGATGATGGGTTTTAGAGGTTGTTTTGGTGCTGAGTGAGAGTTAGAAGTAATATTAAGCTAGTTGCTAGCAATGGTGAGAGTGGTATAGCCTGTGGTGGAAGGATAGTGTTTGTTGCTTAAAGAGTTTAGTGGTTTGGTGGTGAAGGGTACCGGTTGAGGCTAAAATCGGTTAAGTGGTTTGTGTGGCTAAAAGGGAGTGGTAGTTCCTTGGTGCTAGTGATGTTGCAATTTTGAGGTTGTGTTTCCAAGTGCTGAGGTAGCTTAGTTTTTTTTTTAAGTTGTTGTGATAGGGTTGTGTTGGTTCTTAGCAGCCTCTGAGGAGTCCATAAGTTGTTATGTGTGTTTTGGATAAGCAATGTTCTGGTAATGCAAGTGTTATGGTTGAAGTTTGAAGTGGAAGGGCTATGAAAGATCGAAGGCTTTTGTTGGTTGTTTGGGTTCTTGTGAGAAGTGGTTGGCTGGTTGTGGTTAAGGAAGTTCCGTTTGAAGTCAGCTGGTGGTGTGTGGAGCGGCTGACGAATTCAAGTTGGGGTTATGTTGTAATTCTTGGAATCTGGGTGAGTAATCCTGGTGAGTTGTTATGGTAATGTTAGCGGCAGATGTGAAGGATTATCAGCATTCGTTGAGGGGTTTGAGTAATCAGTTGACGATTAAGGATTTCTGCTTGTTGGGAAAATCCTTGGAAGAAGTTTGGGAGTTTGGAAGAGTTTTAGAAGCTGAGAGGTTTGCATAGTGGCTGTGTTGGATTGGTTGTTGTCTCTGTGTAAACAGGTCTTGGGAGTTGTGTGTTACAGTGATGTGTGCTGTAGGAGCTGAAGATCTTCAGGTTGATGTTGGGGCTGTGTACGGTCCGGTTATGTGAAAAGTTAAGTTGTGGCTATCGTTGAGTGTTCTGGGTTTTGTAAACAGCATGTGGTGGTGTTGTGTTCGGTGGAGTTTTGTGTGGGAAGTGTTCAGTGTTGGTTGAGGCTTTTGTGTTGCCTTGTGTGTTGCTTGGAGTAGGTTGTTGTTCTCTTTTCGCCGGTTGAAATTTCGAGGACGAAATTTCCTAAGGGGGGGAGAGTTGTAACGCCCCGGTTTTGGGCTCAGAAGTTTTGGGAGTTGACCGGTTCGGTCAAAGTGCTGATCGAATATATAAGAGTGAATTTAGGAAAGCCTAGTTCGGGTTGCATTAAAAATATGGAAAAATGTTCTAAAATCATATTTTAATATATAAAAGTGAACTGTGAAATCAATTTTGGAAAATGAGGTTCGGAAGGTTGACATTTTGGCTAGTGACCAAAATGTAATTTTTGAAAGTTGCGGGACAGTTTTATAAAGGATTGAAACTTTGAATCTTTAAGGAGCTATTATTCCAAAAAGGATTTCTCCAGATTTTTCTAAGATATTTTAAGGCTTTTTTCTGATTTTTAAAGATTATGAAATGTGGAGGGAAATCATTTTCACCATTTCTTAACTAACTTTCTATTTCCTCTCAATTTTCCTTTTCTCTCATTTTCTCTCCACCCAAACACATTTCTCCAGATTTCCTTCTCTTATTTTGGCATCTAAATCACACATTTCAACTCTCTTTTGATTCCTAATCATCTCATCTACAAAACCTCTCAAATTGCAAGTTGTTTCATCAAGCATTTTGGCTCTAAAAAGGAGAAATTCAAGTTTGGAGGTAAGAACGTCCTTCTCCTCTAAACTATCAGTTCTTTACTGAAATTCCTAAGTTCTCAATCCTTAATTTGTGTTTTGTTAATGGCTTTTAAATTGAAATCTTGATTTTTGGCTTAAAATGCAAGATTTGGTGATTTTGGTGAAATTTTCGTGTGATCTGTTTGGGCAGTGTTTTGAAGTGTCAAAATGATGTTAAATGAATGCTAAATTGATTAGAAGTTGAGGTTTAATCAATGCAATCCCGTATAGGTTGAATTTCCTAAGTTTGGCTTGAGTTTTTGGTTGTTTTTGGAGTGTTTTTGGTGATCTGTTATACCTGGAGGTATAAGGATGTGTTTGTGATCATTTTGGATGTTATTTGATGTTTAAAAATGGTTAGAAGTGATGGATCTTGGCTGGGTTAAGTTTTGGAAGTGTTTGGAGGTGATTTCGGTTGTGTTTGGTAGCCAAATTGTTGGATTTGGGTTGAGCAGCGAGTTGAGTCTTGTTGCTGGTGTTTTTAATGCATAATGATGCATTAATCCTCTGTTGTTGTGTGCTTGAAACAGGGGAGTTTGATCCGTGAGCTTTGAAGGTGTTGCGGAAGGTTTTCGGATGCTTGGAAGGCTTGTCGGCTAGCCTTGTTTTGAGTATCGGTGAGTGAAGTTGGGTTTTCAGCTTTTAAACCAAGGTTTGAAGGTTTTGGGAGCTTAGTTTAAGTCTAAAAAACTTTGCTAAGCTCAAGAGTAAGTGATTGGATTTTCTCTCTTGAATTGTGTTGTGTTTGGTTTTAAAAGCAATTGTGGTTGATGAATGAGATGCATGTGTTTTGCATGGTTTAAATCTGTTTTGAAAGCATATTTTAGCATGGTTTAATGCTGGTTTTGAAAGCCATTTGAGAAGGATGCTCAAGGTAAGGGATCCTTGGTTTTGTACATGGTAATTGTGGTTTGGATGCATAGTGTTGCATGTTGATCAATGGCTTTGTATGATGCTTTAAAACAATGAATTGATGATGGTAAATGATACTTTTTGCATATTGGTTATGCATGTGAATCATTGGAATAATGAGGTAATGGTTTTTGCATATTGGTTATGCATGTGAATCATTGGACTAATGTTGTGATGGTTTTGCATTATGTTTATGCATGTGAAACATTGGATTAACATGGTAAGATGGTTATGTTGGCAAGTGATGAAAGTGGTTCTTGGTTCGTTGATCGGATATAGTTAGCCGGCTATAGGATTGGGTGCACCGTGAATTAAGTCGCCTTGGAGGTGGAGTGGTCAAGAGTGGACCGGTAAGCTCCCTTCAAGTATCCTAACGAGATGGTTAAGGTTATAATGGAGGTGTTGCCCATTCGAGGACCTTGGTTGAGCAAAGGTTATATGGTGTTTAAAAGTCCATATGTGAGAACCTTGTGCTTGTTAAGATCACAATGGCGGTGTAAGACCATGTGTGGATCTTGTGTGGGGTGTCCCGGATCTCGTTAGTGATTTATACAACTACCAATCGGTTATGCAAAGGTTGTATGGTGTTTAAAAGTCCATACAAGGAGACCTTGTGCATGTTGAGGTTGTATGGTGTTTAAAAGTCCATGCATGGGAACCTCGGGAAAAGCTAAGGTTGTATGGTGTTTAAAAGTCCATACATGGGAACTTTAGGCTTGTAAGGTCAAATGGTGTTTAAAAGTCCATTTGGGAGGCCTTGGATTGGTAGGGTGTATGGAGCATAGGGACAACGCTCGGAATCCGCGTATCCGATCGGGTTGTTGAGTTGAAAAGTGGATGTGGTTGATCACTTGGAGGCCAATGTAATGTTCTTGATCATAAAGAAGCACGAGATGCTTGAAAAGATGCATGGTTGCATGAAAAGTGTTTAATGCTAGTGAAGGCATGTTTACTTGTTATGTTAAACAAGTGTTGATTATTATTTGATAAATGATGCATGTGTGCATGAAATCTCCTTAATGCATTGGAGTCTTGTTGAGACTTGTTTTAAAGGTATGTGATAGTGATGTTGTGGTCATGAGTTGCCTTTGGTTAATGCATGTATTGGATTGAGTGGGTAAAATGATTTTAAAGGACTTCTTGCTTAAATGGTTTTTAAGTATAAGAAGGGTATGTTGTGAAATGTGAATGTTTTCCAAGGTTTGATTTAGTTTTGCATATGGTGTTTATGCATGGAATGGCTAAATGGATGTTTAAGTAATTTGTGCTTTGAAAAGGGGTTTTCTTAGCTTGCTAAACTAAGGTTTGGTTTCATGTAAGTGCAATGCATGGTTTAAGCATGATGTTGAAAAGGAGTTTTCAAACATGGTTTTGGTTTGATAAATCGGGTTGTTTTAAAGTGTTTTGTAACCCGCTGCATTGATGGTGTTTTGGTTTTGAGCATTCCTCACTAAGCATTATGTGCTTACGCTCCTTTTTGTCCATCAATGCAGATTCTTGAAGCTTGGACAGCAAGGAGCAAGGGATTCAAGGTGGACTCCAATTGAGATGTATGTCTCGGTGAATAGCTATAGTTAATAAGGGCAATGGGGGTAGAATCTCTCGGATTGATGTTTTTGTGTTTGTGTATGTTCGGACAAGTGTGTTCTAATGTTGTTGTGGTTGCTGAAACATGTTTTGGCTATATTGAGTTTGGTTTGGAAAGTTTGTGCTAAAGTGGTTGCTTGTGTAGGAAGAATGCCTTTAGATTTGGGGCTTTTCATATATGATGTTAAATTGTTGATTTGATGATGCCTACAAGTCGTATATATGTTGAATTGCATGCTGGTAAAGTTTGGTGACATTTGGAGCATGTTTGAATGATTAATTGCATGTTTTGGAATGCCATTTTGCTGCAATCTGTGCAGGCGTTTCGGAACAGTGTGCACCGTTTCGGAACGGGTGCCTTGCATGAACCCAGGCGTCCGAAACGGTATGCATCGTTTCGAAACGGTTTGGTCACTGCCAGACCCCCGTTGCGGAACGCGTTGCGGAACGGCCCCGAGTTTCGAAACGGGCTTTGCCTGTTTCGGAACGGGTGACCGTTGGGGGCTGACATGGGCGGTTAAATGTTTCAAAATGTTTGCATTTTGGTCCTGAAACTTGTTTATGCAATTGTATGAGTTTGGGATGTCCGTTTGAGCTGAAATTTGGATGAGAAGCATGAAACCTGATTAATTTTAAGTTGGTAACTTAAAATTTGGTTAAGTCCTTAAAGTTTTCAGAATTTACAATTTGGTCCCTAAAGTTGTAATTTGTTCAATTGGGTCCCTGTTTGATCTCTGATGATTGTGATCTTTGAGTATGCTGTTTGTATGATCACATCTAAGGTTAATGTGCATCTAGACAAGATTAAAAAGAAAAAAAAGGTCGTTAATCAAGGTTGACTTTTGGGTTGACTTTGGTTTTCCCCGTGTGACTTTCTTAATTCGGGTCAACCGTCTGGGCCGGGTTAAGGGGGTTACACTTCACCACTCTTATATATATATATATATATATATATATATATATATTAAAAGAGGTTTTTTAGATATTTTTGCATATTTTTTAAAGCATCCCGAACTAGGCTTTCCCTAAACATCCTTTTATATTCGAACCGAAAATCAGACCGGTCCGATTCAGACCCTGAACTTTTAAGCCCAAAATTGAGGTGTTACATGTAACCCAATATAATTGATGATGTGTTATGATATGGTTTATGATGCTTAAAAATGAAAATGCATATTTTACTCTTTAAGCTTTGCATATGGTATCTATGCATGGGAAGGCTTAATGTTGAGTGTTGGCAAATGGATTTGCTGTTGGGTATTCAACACATGTTACATGATGTTTAACATTCTGATTTGTTAAGGAAAGTGCATGGTTTTAAAAAGGGCATGATGGTTTTCAAATGATGGAAAATGGTTTTAATGCATTGATGATGTTTTGGTTTTGAGCATTCCTCACTAAGCCTTGTGTGCTTACACTTCTTTTTGTCCATCAATGTAGATAATTGAAGCTTAAGAGGCAGCAAGAGGTAAGAGATTCCAAGGGACTTTGCTTAAGAATGTATGTTTCGAATTGGAGAAGAGTAATAAGGGCAATGGGGATTCCATAGTCTATTTGGGTGATGTGTATGAATACCCTTTATAACATGTTTGCTTTATGGTTTTAAACATGTAAAAGGTTTTCATTTGAAGGATTGTGCATTGGTTTGAGTTTTGACTCTTGAATGGCTTATTTTCTAGGTTGCATGCCTATAGTTTACCTGTAACACCCTAAAATCACCCTAGTTGGAACAGTAGGAAAATAACAAGGAAAATGTAAACATCATATAATTTAATTAAGATTGAAATGAAACCACATAAGCTATGTCGTATTAAATTACAACGGGATTAAAACAATATGTATGATCATATATAGACTTATAAATAATAAAATTTAACATGTGATACATGTATGTTACATATCTATTAGATAGTGGAAAATTAATATTGAATCAACTTTATAATATGAATTATAAAGATATGTTAGTGGGAATTAAAGTATATACATGTATACTTTAAAATTATAATAGATTAATATTAGATTAAATTATATACTAATATACATGGCTAAATATAATTAACATAGTGGGAAAACATGGTAATAAAGTCATCCATGTGTCCTTGCAAGGACCATAATCGGCCAGCATTGGAATTAAGAGTAAACAAGTGTAAACCACTTCCTTCTCACATGCATCCATCTTCTTCATTCATTCTAACAACCGAAACTGAGTATAGAGTGAGAGAGGGAGCTGTGAACTGAAGATAGGTGCTGGAAAATTCATAGGAATGCATGCATGATCATCCTAGTTTAAAGTAAGTGTATTTATATTACCTGATTGTATATTCATGTTCTAAGGTTTATAATATTGAAATATTGTTGTGTTTGTGGCTGGAAAAATGTTAAGGAGTGACCTATATTGATGATAGGTTGTTGGGTTCATGTTAAAATTGAAGAAATTCTGGAAAACTGCTATGAATTTAACCTAGGAAGTAAATCTGCCCAGATTAGGACTATTGCACTGCCCTGTTTTAAACTGGAATTTTGAATGAGTTAGGGTTCGAATTATGAAAACCTTTGTAAATAAAAGTTGTAGAGCTGAATGAGGACTATAAGAAAATGTCCTCTTGGGTATGAAAACGACATATGATGTGGCTGGAAATTGAACTACAAAAAGACTGCTCAGAATTGAATGAATCTGGAAACTGCTTAGGTTAAATTGTAATTTTTAAAATGTTTAGGGGTTTAATTGATGCCAAGAAATTCTGGAAAAAAAATTAGAAACAGGGGAGGTATTGTAGGAATGAAAAATAAATGGTTTAGCTTGAATTATACATCAATTGATAGTTTAAATATCATTACAACACATAGAGGATCAAAATGGACTAGTTTGTAAGGATTGATAATTTGAGGACTTACATGCCCTGTTTTTGTGGTTTTTGGAACATAATTATTATGTTAATATATGTAGGTAAATGTGGTTAAAAGTTCAATATTAATGGTGTAGTGAAACATAGGTTATAAATGCACTAAAGTCACAAATTAAGCATAGGCAGATTAGGTTTCTGAAAATGCCCTATGTTCAAGTAATAAACTGTTTTGATAGGGAAATGATAAAATTATGTGCCATAAATGGTTGTAAAGGTGTGTTTATAAGCTTTCTAAAATGGTAAAGAACTCCTTATTTGGAGTTGTGAGTAAAAGATATGGCCAGTTTAGTAGAGGTTACTCAAACTGCCAGTTTAGGGGGCAGATTCACTTGTCTAGGTGATTATGCTTAAGTAAATGAATTTATATGTTTGAATTAATTACTAATGGTTATTTTATATGATATTTTATGTTTTAAGATCACATTGGTGAAGAATTTCAAGAAGATTCATGGAGTGATCAAGCAAAGAGAAGGGGGAAAGGAATCATCATCAAGGATAACAACTAAGCTTGGAAGTATTTGTAAGTGTATCTAGTTTAGGGTTGAGATTAGTGTCTCAACCAATGTGTTTATGTTTCTTGGATGATTTAAAATGAAGCATGTAATGAACTTAATAATGGATTGGTAAATTTAAATGCTAAGGAAGAAGGACTAAAGGAATGAACTATGAACTAGGTATATGATGCTATCTAGATATGCTAGTTGATGTCTATATGGGTTTCTTTGTGACATGAGTTGTTTGAGCCACTTGAATTGAATTAATGGATGATTTAGCTACAGTTTGAAGATGGTTATATGATTGAAATGATGCTAAATGCTTGCTGGAAATTTGATTGAGCATGGCTTGAATTTGCACAATGTAAACATGATTGAATGTGTACATGACTTTGTGATATGTGTTTGATAAACAAGTAAAATGCTATTGTTAATAAAGAAAGATAAGTAAAGTCCTTGGTTTGATTAGTGTCTATAGGTAGAAGGGCATGCCTTAGAGTCATTGAGCTCCTCTGATCTTTGTTACAGGATGGTGGTTAGTCACCTATACACCTGATAAGGTGGTTAGTCACCTTGATAATTGAATGGTCGTAAGTCACCATTGATGCCTATGCATTCTCTGATATAAGTTGAAATGAGAAATTGATACTTTGAGTATCTAAAGTTATATGATACATGAAGACTTGATTACCTATTTCATTGATCATCCAAGGCAAAACATGAATAAATCAATGGTATTGTGTAAATGAATAAGTTGAATAATGACCTTAAAGAAATGACATGAATCATGTGCATTGTTTGTTGCTAATATGACTTGATTTATATGTGCTACTTGCTGCCAAGATAAAATGTTTATATGAGTTGCTTACTGCCAAGTTTAGTATGAATTACATGTATTGGTCGATGGCCAATTTTTATATAACTATGAACAAATGCTTGCTGCCCTATTGGTTAGTACATGAAAATAGCTATGTTAACTTGGTTTTGATAGAATAGCTAGGTTTTCCATTACGTGGTAAGCCTAGCTAAGTAACCTTAAAGATTGAATAAGACTTTAAAAAAATTGAAACTAGTAATGTTTAGGGCTGCCTCACTAAGTACATTATGTGTACTTATCACTCTCTTTGATTCCTTCATCCAAAATAACAGGTCTGTTGATATCCGAAAGCCATCAATTTTGTTTCGAGAGCTTCGCAAGCCAAGAACAAGTATGATATAATCTTGCTTAGTCTCCTAGTTGGTGGCATAGTCTAAGTTAGTTTGTCATGCATTATGGAACATGTAATTGATAAGTTTGGTTTGTATAAAACTAAGACATGTTATAATATGTATGACTTGATGAATGTTTATGTAAATATGGATATGATGGATTTGAATGGTTGAGTATGTATAAGTATGATATCTTTATTTTAATTAGGAAGGTTGCATCTAGAATTGTTGTTAGATGACTTGTATAGTTCGAATGGTAATAGAATATTAGAATAAGATGTATGCTGATTTCGAATACTATTGTATATGATTTAGGTTGTTTGAAAGTTGTTATATGTATATGTATGATTGTGTTGTAATATGAACTAAGATATGTATATAGATAATGTTTGATTGTCTTATGTATTCGAATAAGAAGCATTGGTATACTTGAATTAAATGTTCATGAGTTTTATTGAATGCATGTTTGCTAGGTCTTAAACATATGATAGATGATCATGTGTAAGGATTAGGCTAATAACAAGTTTTATATCATGTAGACCAAATGTATATAAGCTTATATTAGATTAGTTTGATTTTAAATTAGATCACATGTATGTTAGTTAGGCTTGTTAATATGCATTTGCAACATGAAAATAGGATTCATGTTAGAAAAGTTTTAAATTGGCTCACCTATTTGTGTTTATGATCTTGTGTTTGGATATATGATTATATGATTGTTTGCTTTGATTCTTGTTAAGTATGAATTGAATCTCATATAATTGTATGTTTGATATGTTGACATGTATGAATCTGTCCATCACCCGAATAGTAACATCGCTCGCTCGTAATCGGGCGAGGGGTGTTACGTTACCTTTGATGCAGTTTACCATGATTTGATGTTGATTATGCCAGGAATGAGTGGAGATTGTTGTTTAAATATGTGGTATGCATGTTGAAAGCATGTTAGAATGGTTTAGGATGGATTTAAGTGTGAAAAACTCGCAAAAAGAGTCCTTACAGGCCCAAGTGTTTTGGTACACTCGAGCCTGTACCGAAACAGTGAGCCTCAAATAGCCTAAGGATTTTGAAACAAGGATGGTATGTTCTTGTACGATTTGCTACTGAAAACCACAGTTTCGAAACACCTCTAATGTGTTTTGATACATGCCCGTGTTTCGAGCCAAGTGAACATGTTTCGGTAAAGGGCTATCCTGTACCGAAACGGCTGTATGTTATGTTAGTTGATGGAATATTCTAAAGATCTGATTCATTGAATTTCGGTCCCTAAATGTTGTGGATGCAATTAAATGAACATGAATGATTATTTTGATCTGATTTTTGACAGATATGCATTTAATGTGACTCATTAAAGGCTGGTAACAAAAAATGATGTAAGATCCTATAATTCTATAAAATTACGTAATGGTCCCATAAAATTGTAATTGAATGCAATCGAGTCCCAATCGATGTCTGATTGAGTTATGAATGTTCTGATGCAAAGTTAAACACTTAGGTTACTAAGGAGAATCTAGACAAGATAAAAAGAAAAAAAATATGGTTGTATATTGGAGTAAACTTCCTGGTTTACTTCATTATTCCCCGTGTGACCTGTTAGGTTCGGTCCATCGTCCAAATCGGGTCGAGGGGGTTACTGTACCTTTACTTTGCAATCCTTGTCATTACTTTCTTTGATTGATTCTGGTTCTACTCATTCATATATTTTACGTGTGCATGCACAAACGCTTGATTTAGGTGTTGAGTTGTTAGATGTTGGTATGCGTGTAACCAGTTCTTTTGGTGAGATGGTTGTTACGAGGAAGTTATATAGGAGGTTTCCTTTTTCTGTTCAAGGTCATGTGTTTGAGGTTGATTTTATGGAGTTTTATTTCTATTGTTGTGATGTAATTCTTGGCATGGATTGGTTATCTGAGCATAGGGCTGTGATTGATTTTGTGACCAAGGGAGTTTCGTTGAAACTTGCCGATGATTTTGAGGTGGTAATTATATGCGAGAATGTGAAGTTCTTGTCTAATGTGGTTTCGGCTCTTGAAGCGAGTCGGTTGATGCGTTTGGAATTTGAAGCTTTCCTGGCTTATGTGATGAATCCGAGTACAAAAGAAGTGCGAGTACAGGACATACGTACAATACGTGAGTTTCTCGGTGTATTTCCGGAAGAGTTACCGTGTTTGCCACCGAACAGAGAGGTTGAGTTTGGCATTGAGTTGTATGAAAATACGACTCTAGTGTCAATTGCTCCCTATCGAATGGCTCCGAAAGAGTTAAAGGAGTTGAAGACGCAACTTCAGAAGTTGCTTGATCGAGGTTTCATTAGGCCTAGTGTTTCACCTTGGGGTGCTCCGGTCTTGTTTGTGAAGAAGAAGGGTGGCACGATGCGAATGTGTATAGATTATCGGTAATTGAACAAGTTGACAATCAATAATAAGTATCCCTTTCCAAGGATTGATGATCTTTTTGATCAGTTTTGAGATGCTTCGGTGTTTTCCAAGATTGATCTGAGATTCGGATATTACCAGTTGAAGGTAAAGGATGTGGACGTGCCTAAGACGACTTTTCGTACTAGGTACATACATTATGAGTTTTTGGTGATGCCTTTTGGTTTGATTAATGCTTCTACTGCATTTATGGACATGATGAATCGTGTGTTTCATGAAATTTTGGATAGGTTTGTGGTTGTGTTTATCGATGACATTCATGTGTACTCTCGTACTGATGAGGATCATGATAAGCATTTACGAATCGTGTTACACGTTTTGTTGGAGAATCAACTTTATGCCAAGTAGAGCTAGTGTGAGTTTTGGTTTAAGGAAGTTGTTTTCCTTCGACATGTGGTGTCGGTCGAAGGGATTTGGGTCGATCCCACAAAGGTTGATGCATTGATGAGTTGGAAGTCACCTAGGTCGGTCCTTGAAGTGCGTAGTTTCCTTGGGTTGGCAAGATATTATCGTAGATTCGTGGATAGTTTTTCAAGGATTGTTGCTTCTTTGAAAAAGTTTCTACAAAAGGATGTTAAGTTTGAATGGACGGTTAGACAACAAGCTTTTGAGAAGTTGAATGAAGCGTTGATGCAAGCTCCTATCTTGATTCAGCCCGAATCGGGTAAAGAGTTTGTAGTTTATAGCGATGCGTCCTGTGTTGTTTTGGGATGTGTGTTGATGCAAGAGGGTAAAGTGGTAGCTTATGCATCTCTTCAGTTGAAGGTGCACGAGTATAATTACCCTACGCATGATATCGAGTTGGCTGTGGTGGTGTTTGCCTTGAAAATTTGGAGGCATTACATTTATGGTGTAAAGTGTACGGTTTACATAGACCACAAAAGTTTGAAGTATTTAATGTCTCAAAGAGAGTTGAATCTTAGGCAACAACGGTGGTTGGAATTTCTTAAAGATTACGATTTGACGATTGAGTACCATCCAAGTAAGGATAATGTTGTAGTCGATGCCTTGAGTAGAAAGGTGGCCATAGAGTTGAGGGTATGTTTGCTCGTTTAAGTATATCACGAGATGGTGGTTTTGTGGCTGAGTTACAAGTGAAACCCTCGGTGGTAGAGTTAATTAAGGATAAGTAGTTGTTGGATGATTTGTTGGTATTGCATGTGCAGGACATTGCAGAAGGAGATCCAACAGACTTTTTTGCAAAGATAATGGTGTTTTTTGCTTTAAGAGTCGAATAGTTGTATGTTGAGTTGAGACGCACTATTTTGACTGAGGCACATATTAGTCCTTTTGCCATGCATCCTTGTAGTACAAAGATGTATTGTGGGTTAAATGATGAGTACTATTAGGTTGGTTTAAAGAAAGATGTGGCTGATTTTGTTAGTAAATGCATGGTTGTCAACGTGTTAAAGTTGAGAACCAATTTCCTTCTGGATTGTTGCAACCGTTGAGGATTCCTTAACGGAGATGGGAAAGAATCACCATGTATTTCGTGATGTGTTTGCCTTTGACACCGTCCAAGAAGAATTCTATTTGGGTGATTGTTAATCGTTTTACGAAGTGTGCACATTTCCCGGTAATGCATATTATGTATACGTTGGATAAGTTAGCAGATTTATACATCTTGGAGATTGTAAGGTTGCATGGGGTGCCAGAGTCCATTGTTTTGGATCGAGATCCGCTTTTCACAGCGAGGTTTAGGGATTGTTTACATCAAGCATTGGGTACGCGTTTGAGTTTCAGTACTTCGTATCATCCGTAGACGGGTGGTCAATATGAACGGGTTTTCCAAGTGTTGGAGGATATGTTGAGGTGTTGCATCATTGATTTCCGAGGTTCTTGGGAGAAACAGTTACCTTTGGTGGAGTTTGCTTACAAAATAACAGTTATCAAGCAGGCATCCAAATGGCTCCGTATGAGGCTTTGTATGGAAGAAAGTGTAAACGCCTCTTTGTTGGGCGGAAACGGGGCAGAAGTTTGTCTCTTTGCCTAATGTGTTGAAGGGCACTACTGAAAAAGTGAAGCTCGTTAGTGAGCGGTTGAAAGCGGCTTCGGATCGGCAAAAGTCTTGCGCAGATTTGAAGCGTAATGAAGTTGAGTATGTGGTAGGAGATAAGGTGTCGCTTTGGAAAAAGGTGATGAGATTTGGCCGGAAAGGCAAGTTGAGTCCGAGGTTTATTCGACCATATGAGGTGCTTGACCGTGTTGGACATGTTTCTTATAAGTTAAGGTTGCCTCCCGAGTTGGAGAAAATACATGATTTTTCCATGTATCCATGCTTCAGAGATATAGATCGGATCAGTCTCATGTTATGCATGTTGAGGAGATAAAGTTAAATCCAGATTTGTCCTATGATGAAGAACCGGTCAAGATCTTGGATTCTGACAGCAAGGTTCTTCATGGTAAGACCATTGAGTTGGTTAAGGTCTTGTGGCGACATTGTGGTGTAGAGGAAGCCACGTGGGAAAGGAAGGATGACATAATAAAATAGTTTTCGTATCTTTTTCCATCGAGTAAAAATTTCGAGGATGAAATTTCTTAAGTGGGGGATAGTTGTAATGCCCTGGTTTTGGGCCTAGGAGTTTCCAAGGTCATTTCGGGGTTCGTAGGACCTAGACTGGAGATTAGTGTTAGTTCGGGAGTGGTTCAGGGAAAACATGGTTCGGGATATGGGAAAATTATGGGAAAAATTCCTAAAATCCTCTAAAAAATATATAAAAGTTTGGTGAAGTCAATTTTGGAGAATGACTTTTGGAAGATTTACATTTTGGTTTAGTGACTAATTTGTAAAAATTGTAAAAATTGTTTTAAAAGGAATGTTTTGAAAGAGAGCCAAAACTTAGAATCTTTAGGGAGCTATTACACCAGGGTGTTATCAGCCATTTCCATTGTTTTAGTATTTTTAAAAGATTTAATAAATTGATTTATTAAATGGGTATTAATAAAAAGGATTTTAAAAGGCTAAAACATTTTTTTACGTAACTACTTTTCTACTAACTTTTTCTCTCAACTTTCCATCAGTCAAACTATTTTCTCATCACTAAAATCTCAAGAGCTTTATTTCTTTTTACCCACTCTTGATTTCTAAATGGTATTCATGGATTTCTACATCAACTAGCTATGGATTTCTTGAAGGATTTCATCTAAATCATTTCCAATCAAGGGAAAAAGCGTGTGTTAGAGATGATCTTTCTTTTCTCTCCTCTAATCAAGGTTCCTTAATGAAATTTCCAAGTCTTTGGCTCTCTAATTGTGTTTATTAATAAGGTTTTATAATCTATTTGATGAAAATGGTTAGATCAAGCTTTGAAAGATGATTTCTTAAGATTTTCGCAATGGTACTATTTTGGTTAATTTGAGATTGATTTTAATCATGTTTTGGATGTTAAATGATTTTGAAATAAAGGTTTTATCATAGTAATCCTGAAATGATTTGGATCTCTAGTTGTTTAGGATGCTAGATTGGGGTTTTTGTGGTGATAATGTGGTTTTGGTGTTGCTGGAGATACAAAGATGCAATTATGTTGTATTTTAATGTTTATTGAAGATTAAAAGTGGATGGAAGTGTTAGGTTTTGGCTGGGTTGAGTTTGTAGAGTAATCGAAGGTGTTTTCAATTATTTCGGATATGCGTTTTGGTGTTTTGGGGCAGAGCAGCGTGGTGGTTTTGGTCGCTAGTGATTTTAATACATTGAGATGCATTAATCCTCTGTTCTTGTGTGGTATAAACAAGGGAGAACATATCATAAGCCATATGTGAAGTTCTAAGAGGTTGGGAAGCTTGATTACGCTTCGACAAAGCAAGTGAGGCATTGTCGGTGAATGGAATTGGTTTTAAAGCCTTTCAAAGACTTGAAAGCAAGGTTTGGGGTTTAAATTAAGCTTGAAACACTAATCTAAGCCAAAAATAAGTTTGAGATGTTTCGCTCTCGATTCTCAGTTTTTATCCCATTTATTTATATGATCATGCTCATGTTTTTAAGATAGAATTAAGCATGTTGTTTTATGCATGTTTTGAGAAATGATTTGATGGCTTAAATGAAACCATGAGATAGAATTATGATATTGAAGAGATAGAGCTTATTGAGAAAATACTATGGTTTAATTAAGCTTTTGAAATGGGATGAGAATGATTTATGTTGATGGATTGGAAAATAGTTGGTAAATGTTCTTTAAAATGAGTATATTGCATGAGATGAGATTACATTTACCGGATATAATTGGACAACCAATAGGATGAGAAGTGCACTATAATATACAAAATTTCTACGTGCTCTTTGGTTCGGGCAATGGGGGTAGTGCCATCCCGTTCCAAAGTGAGAGTGTGGTGATGAGAGATTCCACCACGGTAGGTCTTGATGATGTGAGATTCCACCACGGTAGGTGTTGATGACGTGAGATTCCATCAAGCTTTTTGGCGATGAGAGACACCACCATGAGAGTTAGGTGATGTGAGATTCCTCCGAGGTAGGACTTAACGATGTGAGATTTCGTCAAGCTATCCGCATATTCGAGTAATGTTGCTAAAATGCCAATATATGAGATTCACACGTACCTTGTTTATAAATGATTTAATGATTTGAGTTTTGTATATGAGATTATGCTTTGAGAAATGCTTTTGAGAAACAAGCATGTGTGGTTTTGCTTTCAGATTATGCATTTGGGTTAATGCATGAGATAGATAGTACATGTGGTTTTAATGATGTGGTTTTTTCTTTAAAAATGATTTCAAGGATGAGATAGATTGAGCATGACGAGATAGAGTTTTCTAATTGAGAAATAGTTTTAAAATGCATTATTGTAGTTAGTTTGTTTTGAGCATCCCTCACTAGGCATTACTGCTTACGCTCTCTTTTCCAAACAATACAGAGAAATGGCATATTTTAGGTAGCAAAGGAGCAAGAAGGAACCCAAGGAGTGAGACTTAACTCAAGTATGGTTTTATGCTTACCAATTAGTAATAATCAACAATTAAAGGATGCCTTTATGTTTTTGGAGAGTGTGTTTTGAAACTCCCTATTTTGTGGCAAGTTTGTATTGCCCTTGATGACTTGTAAGTGGCCTTTACTTGTTGGTATTTGCTTTGGTTTGTGTTTTGGCTCTTGAATGGTCTTTTTGCATAGGTAGCACGCCTAGAGATTTCCTTAATGCTTATTGCCATGCTTTGATGTTGAAATTGCCTTATATGATTGAGGTTTGATGTTTAGATATATTGTATGCATGTTGGAAGCATGTTGGAATGATTTTGATTGCCTTAGAGTGTGAAAAAACAGAAAAATGTCATTACATGCCCATGTGTTTCGGTACGCCTAAGGCTGTACCAAAATAGTGAGCATGAATTGGCCTTGGGATTTCTAAACAGAGGCAAGTATTTCGATACGTGCTGATTAAGGTTGGCTACTGGAATCCCGTGTTTTGAAATACCATAGACGGTTGAACCTGTTCTGAAACAGTGTGTTCTGATACAGGGTAACCTGTACCGAAACGCCCAGTTGTTAAGTTAGTTTTTGGAATCTATTGAAGTTTTGTTTCTTTATGTTTTAGTCCCTGAAGGTTGTGGATGCAATCAAATGAGCTTGGATGATTGTTTTGAGCTGAGGTTTGACAAAGAGGCATGTAATGTGACTAATTAAAGGAAGGTAATCTAAAATTGAAAGAATTCCCTTTGAATTAATAAAATTACTAAGTAGTCCCTAAAATGTGTTTGAATGCAATTGAGTCCCTAAGCGGTGCCTGTTTGAGTTGCAAATCTGCGAAGTTTATCACTTAGTATAATGAGGAGCATCTAGACAATATAAAATGAAAAACATAGGGTCGTTTATTAGGGTAACCTTCCTAGTTTACCTCAGTATTCCCCGTGTGACCGTTCGATTCGGTCTTTCATCCAGACCGGGTAGAGGGGGTTATACAACCAAGCTATTTTTTTGCATTATTGGGGGAAAAAAAGCATAAGCATAAATGCCTAGTGAGGGTCGCTCGAATAAAAAAACCTAAAAACAATGCATTTTAAAACCATTTATCAAATAAAATTCTATTTTCATCATGCTCAAATACAACTCATGCTTTAAATCCCTTTCAAAGAAAAACCAATAAACGTTTGTAAAACATGTATAATCAATCTCAAGCATTTACCATAATGCAAATATCATTACAAGCTTCTCAATCTTGTTCATCATAAAATATATCTCAAAATAGAATCTCAAGTATAAATCTCATTATACAAAACCATTATAAACCATGATACATGTAATCTTATATATTGGCATTAAAAGTGGCCCGGATGGAACTACACCCATCCTTGGATAACACTACCCATATCCATTAATGTTCGGATATGCAGATACCTTGATGGCACTACCCCCATCAAGTCTCATGGTGAAACTACCCTCACCATAATCTCACTTCGATCGGGATGGCACTACCCCATTGCTCGTTGGTGATAGAACTACCCCTATCACTCGCAACACAATAACACTACCCCTATTGTATAACCGAAGAATTTGTCTCACGTACGAATTATTGTATATTATAGTGCACTTCTCATCCTATTGGTCGACCAATTATATCCGATAGTATTAAGTCTCATCACTTTGCCAATATACACTTTTAAACCTTTTTACCCTACTATTTTCAATGTATAAACATAAATCAAATTTTCATCCCATTTCAAAAGCATAACAATGCATAACATTTTCTCAACAAGTTATAAACTCTTTCAAACCATAGATCAATTATCATGGGATCATATTCAACAATTCTTAAGTCTCAAAACATGTGTAAACAGTAGGTAACAAATCTCTTTCTAAAACATGAGCATGATCAACCAACACAATGGGAAAACCGAAATACTGAGAGCGACATCTTCCACACTTACTTTCAAGCTTAGACAAGCGTATCAAGCAAAATCTAAACCCCCCAAACCTTGCTTTAAAACCTTTAAAATCATTTCTACTCACCGATAAAGCTTCGCTCCACTTTCCAAAGTGATATCAAGCCTCCGGAGCAACCAAGACCTCTTCCAAAGACATCAGATCAATCTCCCTTACTTCTAACGAAAGCAAAACAGAGGATTAATGCACATTCTTGCATCAAAACCTCCAGCAACTCAACTCCACAATTTTCTATAACAAAAACCAGCAAACGACATCCGAAATCAACCAAAAATATCGGTGTAATCATTCTAGAGAATCCCCAGCCAATAACCAACGAGATTAGCAATTAAAAAATATCAATATACATCTAAAAACATCACCTCGACATCCTTTTACCAACAGCAACCATTAAACCACATAAACAAGCCATAAACTCAAAGATTTCAACCTAGAAATCTAGCAATTCACCTAGTTTCGGGATTCCATTATTAAAACTCACTTTACCACTTTATTAAACATCCAAAATACGATTAATACAAATCCCCAAACCATCAAAACAAATCCAATTCGAAAATCACAAGATTCCATCAATTAAACATTGATTAAGAAAATTCCATAATTAAGACATTTAAACCCATTAGAAAACATATGTAAAGAGCCAAGAACTTGAGAATTTCAATAAATAACCTTACATTAGAGGAGTAAAAAATAACTCACCTCTAATGGATGCCTTTCCCCTAAATCGGATTGATTTACATGAGAAAACAAGATTAAAACTATAAGGTTTTGATAGGAAACCAATGAGAAACCACTTGACAACAAACTGTTAGAGAAATCAGAAGTTTACCTTGAGATTTTGAAGAAGAAATGAGTTTTTGGCTGGTGAGAATTGGTGAGAAAACTTTAGAGAGAAAGTAGTTACGTAAGTTTTGTTTTAGACCATTTCATTATAAAATAAATTCTCCCAACCCATTTTCCAAAACCATTTTAAAAATAGCCAATTACGGGTTAAAGTTTGATATTAGACTTTGGGCAAATAGTTCCTTAAGGATTCAAAGATTGACTCTTTTTACAAAACAGTTTTGCCAAAATTACATTTTGGTCACTAACCAAAATGTCTTTCTTCCAAATCTCATTTCTGAAACTTGATTTTACCAAAAAAATTTAATATATTAAATAATGATTTTAACCATTTTCTCATATTTTATCTCAGTCAAAATCTTTTTTAAACAATTTATTCCTAAAACTAGTCTAAATTGCCTAGACCGATGTTAAGTGTTCAAAAGTACTATTTTTATTACCCTTTTTACTCATATTGTTGTTAGACTTAGGCACATTTTAGTTGCATTATTAGGCATTCGGGCATATTTTCATAATTTCCTTCACTGTCATGCTTGAGTTCATAATTTAGTTATTTTTGTGGAAAAAGATATTGCGGATGTGGGTTTTGTGTGCTTATGTGCAGGATTTAATTCCAGAAGCAATTGAGGACAAGAAGAATGAGGAGTTGCTGATTTTGATAGGAAAAATCCATTTAATTCAGGACAATTTCTAGAAGCAAGGTAAAATCTTAGAAGAATTGGAGATCAAAAGGAGATTGAATTTGAAGAGATTAGGGAGGAGTTTTAGGAGGAATAAAATAATAAAATAAAAGATTTATTTCTTTTACTATATGTTATTATATTTGATTCCAACTTAACTTCCTTCTCAAGAAAGATTTTGACCTAGCCATCTCCTATTTAAAGAAGGTTAAGCCACCAACTCTAGGGTGTGGCATTAGAGAGAGAAATCAGGTAGAGAGAGAGAGAGAGACCGTCATCTTCATATTCTTCCTTTGTTTTTCTTTAATTTATGTTCGGGAAATTCTATCTTGTTTATGTAACACCCCAAAAATTACCCCAATTCAAAAACCCTAATTTCAAAACCCTAGATTCAAAATCCTAACATTTGGGACTTATATATTGGAAATCTTAATTTAATTAAAGGGTTAAATTGTTCAGACTCATAATTTGGGGTTTAATTTCTGAAAATCAGTGACCATTTTGAATAAAGAGTGAAGTTTTGTGGTCACTTTGTAAACCCTAAGTAAATCAAATGGCTTTTTTTGTATTTTACCCATTAAATTTGGTATTTAACCCTTGTTATCAGATATTGAAACCCTTTCAACTACTCGATAATTTCAGCCGCATCTCTCTCCCTCTCTCAATATCGTTCTCACCCTCTCCCTTATTTTCCGGCGAAACTCTGATCGAGCTTGCCTCGTCGTCCGGTTTGCACATCGTCAACACCTTCTCATCCACCGTCAACTCGTGAGACAAATCCAACTCGTAGTTCCCTCGTCATCGACCGTCGTGTGCTCAGAAACGGTAGTAAACCGTTCGGTCGTCTCCTTGTTTTAATCCATTGTTGCTCGTGTCGCCGCATCTCCTCCGTACCCCGTTGTTGTCTATTTTGAACCGAGGGAAAAACCATTCAGTTCCCTGCTCTGTCTGTTCCTTCACCGTTTTCTGCTTTGGGTATGCTTTCTTCGAGTGTGTTCTTTTTTTTTTAGATTATTTGTTGGTGAGGATTGTTTGTTATGTTGAGTGTTGATCGTGGGTTGTGTTTGGCATTGTCGTTGTCCTTTCCGATGAGTCTGAGCTGCCATCATTCGTCCATTCGTGTCGCTGTCGTTATGAGTCTGCGCCGCTGCCGTTTTGAGTCTGCGCCGCTGTCGTGGTGTTGTACCGCCACCCTTGTTGATCTGCCACCGTCGTCGGGTTGGGTTGCGCCGTCAAGGGGTTCTGCAAACCCTAGCCATATCTGGTGGAAAGGGGTGATGATGATGGGCTTTGGGAGAGTGAGGGTGTAGATTGGGCATGGTGTTCGGCCCGTGAGTTGTGTGTGTGCTTTGCTGGGTTTGAACCATATCATGAGGCCCAGATTTTGTGTGTGTGTGTGTGTGTGTTTAAGTGTTGAACCAAAAATTAAAGGACCCAGTAAACTGAACTGATAATGTGATCCGATCGAACCATGGACCAGTGAACCAGTTATGACCTTTTTGATAATCTTGACTAGAGTTGACCGAAATAGTTTGACTTGTGATAGTTTAACCCTTTGACCAGTATCAGATTGACTGAGTTGACTTTGACCAGTCCAGTCAACATTGACCGTTGACCTTGGACAATTGACTTTGACCGTTAGAGTTGACTTTGACTTTGACCAAAGTTGACCAAGAGTTGACTTTTCAGAAAACGTTCATCTTATCCTTTCTCGACGTCCTGAGTCCGTATCCGCTGCCCGTTTTGCTTAATTAGTTTCCAGAAGCTCAGTTTTTCTCATTTTAAGTATTGTTGTTGGAATCTAATAAGTTATGGATTTTAGAATCTAATCCGGAATATTCTTGTGTTCAGGTGCCGACCTTGACACCATTGGGTTACCTTCAGTTGTTCAGACTGATCGTGGACATTTTTTGAGATCTTCACGTGAGTATATCTTCAGTTCGGTTTTTAGTGTTTTAGTCGGTGGCTTAGTGTTAGTAACAAATGTTAATATAGAATTCATATCTCGTAGGTCTTGATTCAATGAGACCCGAGCATACAACTCACCTTTCTCGAGGTTAGAGCTTATGTGGCTAAGGTGTGTTTCTTGGGGTGTTTTAAATAAATGTTGTTTTAAATAAATGTGGCTAAGGTGTGTTTCTTGGGGTGTTTCTTGGCATACTAAATATGTTTTTTAATCAAGCATCTGATTTTCGGAAAATATGATGCTCATAAGTGTTAAGATTTATGATTTTACAAATCATATCATGTTTCATTTGTTCGGAATAATATTCGGAAAAAGCGAGGGAAACCTCCACTCTGACGAGCGAAAGCTCCACTCTGGCGAGGGCAACCTCCACTTTGTATGATATCGGATATTCAGGCATTGCATCATGCATCGGACATCATAACATTAATGATTTTGATTTATCGGAAAATGAAATACTGTTTTGATTCTTTGTTTTGTTTATACAAAAGGACACACTAAGCTCTTTAGCTTATACCCCTTAGTTTTTATTTTTCAGATAGTCAGACTTATTAGGTGACTCGGTACTTGGAACATCTCTTGTTTATTCAAATATATTAGTAGTCAGTATGAACTCTTTTGACTACTTTGATTTACTATTTTAATATTATTTGGAATATTCATGTAATATGGACATTGGGAATGTTTATAATTTGGGATTATTGGATGCATGCATTTACGAACTTGTTTTCAGATATTTTAATTAATTATCATAATTATATTAATTATTGGGGTTCTACTTATTCAATTGATTATTATGAATTTTATTATATTTAACCTACATTGTTTCTTGTGAGATAAGTTTTCAAACCTAACTTCCTAAATTCGGCTTTTCCTTCTAAGTCGGGTTTAGGGGCTTACATTTAGTGGTATCAGAGCTTAGGTTCAACTCACGGACTGTGAGGCCTACAATAATTATTTTCAAATGTTTTCGACTTCTGCATGCATCCAAAATATTTTGGGACATATGGGAATTTTCTGAAAAATATATTATGGTATTCTATGATTTTGTCTTCAATGTTTTCAAAGTGTTTTAAATCCGAGACTCCAGTAACGATTCTAACTCTAGGTTATAACCTTTTGTAGATAGTTCATTATGCCACCGCGTAAGAATCCTAATTTATCGTTTGTTCGAGGACGTGGTCGTACTGCTGCTTCTGGTAGTGATCATTCGCCTTCTGTTGGACAAATAGAAAATAAGAATGAGATATCGGGTAATGAGATAGATTCGTCGGGAGGACATCAGATCGGAGATGATGACTCACTCGATGTTGAGGATACTGAAACAGTTCAACCGGACAGTGCAATAGTTCACTGTGAGCTGCTCCGTTATCTTAGACAGTCAGATGGTCCGAGGAAACCCATTTCTACGGAATTCATAGCTGTTGGGATAAAATTGTTTGAGGGTAAAACCGGTACACATCCAGCTGATGCTGAGTATTTGCTAAAGAAATTACAACGGCTGTTTGTTGAGATGGATTATCCAGTTAATTAGAAATTGTGAGCCGTTGTATCTTTGTTAGAGGGTGAAGCTCAGAATTGGTGGGAGTCAGTGGTTGATAATGTTCCATCTAGTCAGATCACATGGGAGTTTTTCCGATAGTCATTTCAGGATCGGTAAGTGGGAGTTGAGTTCCTAGTGAAATGTCGTGATCAGTTTATGAATCTGAAACAGAACAACATTGCAGTGAATGATTATGAGATAGAGTTTCAGAGGTTGCCCAAATATGCTCCTGGGTTAGTTTCGACTCAGGAAGATAAGTGTGATTAGTTTTGAAGGGACTTCGACTACCGATTCAGAGAGATGTTGCAACACATCATGATAAAGTCTTCAGCAACATGGTTAGTCGGGATAAAACTGCTGAGAGGATTCTTGCACTAATGGAAAAAGAAGAACTTTAGAATTCTAATCAAGTCGGGAAGCAACCGAACACGTCTGTACAATCGAGTTTTGTTAACTCGTCTGGGAAAAGGCCTAGAGATGAGTCTGTTCCTCATAGTTATCAGAATGTAAGACTTGTAGTATCGACAGTTCCGTCTGGCAACGTAGGTAGTTCAAAAGTTCGTCGGCCTATTGCTATATGTGGTTATTGTAATAAGAAGCATAATGGAGAGCACATACTGATGAACAGATCGTGTTTTAGATGTGGTTCTCATGATTATTACTTAAAGAACTGTCCATGTTCAGCTATTGGTTCATCCGTTCAGATTCAAAGTCATGCATCAGTTCAAGCACCTCACCGAGGTAGAGAGCAGTTTAGGTCAATTGCTTCTGGTACTGCTAGTAGAGTTAGACATGCTCCGAGTGGTGGATCAGCTAGATCTGAGATAAGACGTACATGTTCAGCACATCCAACTGGAGCTCGTGTTGGATAAGATGGTATACATGATGACATGGAAGGTACATCTTAATATGTTCCAGTTCTTTTTCCAGTTCTATGTTTTATTATTTTCGGTTATGATATATCATGAATTCAGAATGGGAAAGTATATGCATGTTTCAGTTGGTTTTGAGATTTGTTGCTAAGCCTGAAAATTTCGAGGATGAAATTTCTTTCAAGGGAGGGAGAGTTGTAACACCCCCAAAATTACCCCAATTCAAAAACCCTAATTTCAAAACCCTAGATTCAAAATCCTAACATTTGGGAATTATTGATTGGAATTCTTAATTTAATTAAAGGGTTAAATTTTTCAGACTCATAATTTGGGGTTTAATTTCTGAAAATCGGTGACCATTTTGAATAAAGAGTGAAGTTTTGTGGTCACTTTGTAAACCCTAAGTAAATCAAATGGCTTTTTTATATTCTACCCATTAAATTAGGTATTTAACCCTTGTTATTAGATTTTAAAACCCTTTCAGCTACTCGTTAATTTCAGCCGCATCTCTCCCTCTCTCTCGATATCGTTCTCACCTCTCCCTTATTTTTCGGCGAAGCTCCGATCGAGCTTGCCTTGTCGTCCGGTTTGCACACCGTTCACACCTCCTCATCTGCTGTCATCTCGTGAGACAAATCCGACCTATAATTCCCCCGTCACCGGCCGTAGTGTGCTTAGAAACTATAGTAAACCGTTTGGTCGTCTCCTTGTTTTCATCCATCGATGCTCGCGTCGCCGCGTCTCCTCCGTACCTCGTTGTTGTCTGTTTTGAACTGAGGGAAAAACCATTCAGTTCCCTACTCTGTCTGTTCCTTCACTGTTTTTTGTTTTGGGTAAGCTTTCTTCGAGTGTGTTCTTTTTTTAGATTATTTGTTGGTGAGGATTGTTTGTTATGTTGAGTGCTGATCGTGGGTTGTGTTTGGCATTTTTTGTCCTTTCCGACGAGTCTGAGCCGCCATCATTCGTCCATTAGTGTCGTTGCTGTTATAAGTCTGCGCTGCCGCTGTTTAGAGTCTGCGCCGTTGTCGTGGTATTGTGCCATCACCCTTGTTGATTTCCCGCCGCTGTCGGGTTGGGTTGCACCGTCAAGGGGTTCTGCAAACCCTAGCCATATATGGTGGAAAGGGGTGATGATGATGGGCTTTGGGAGAGTGGGGGTGTAGTTTAGGTCTGGTGTTCGGTCCGTGAGTTGTGTGTGTGCTTGGCTGGGTTTGAACCATATCCTGAGGCCCAGATTGTGTGTGTGTGTGTGTGTTTAAGTGTTGAACCAAAAATTAAAGGACCCAATACACTGAACTGATAATGTGAACCGATCAAACTATGGACCAGTGAACTGGTTCAGACCTTTTTGATAATCTTGACCAGAGTTGACCGAAACAATTTCACTTGTGATAGTTTGACCCTTTGACCAGTATCGGTTTGCTGAGTTGACTTTGACCAGTCCAGTCAACATTGACCATTGACCTTGGACAATTGAATTTGACCGTTAGAGTTGACATTGACTTTGACCAAAGTTGACTTTTCAGAAAACGTTCATCTTAACCTTTCTCGACGTCCTGAGTCCGTATCTGCTGCCCGTTTTGCTTAATTAGTTTCTGTAAGCTCAATTTTGCTCATTTTAAGTATCGTTGTTGGAATCTAATAAGTTATGGATTTTAGAATCTAATCCGGAATATTCTCATGTTCAGGTGCCGACCTTGAGACCGTTGGGTTACCTCCAGTTGTTCAGACCGATCGTGCTCGTTCTTCGAGATCTTCACATGAGTATATCTTTAGTTCGGTTTTCAGTGTTTTAGTCGGTGGCTTAGTGTTAGTAACAAATGTTAATATAGATTTCATATCTCGTAGGTCTTGATTCAGTGAGACATGAGCGTAAGGCTCACCCTTCTCGAGATTAGAGCTTTTGTGGCTAAGGTGTGTTTCATGAGGTGTTTTAAATAAATGTTGTTTTATATATATATCTTTGGTTGACTTATTATCATATTGAGATTTGATAATGATTTGAACCATCATTCATGGCATACTAATATGTTTTTCAATCAAGCATCTGATTTTCGGAAAATATGATACTCGTAAGAGTTCGTATTTATGATTTTACAAATCATATCATGTGTCATTTGTTCGGAATAATATTCGGAAAAAGCGAGGGAAACCTCCACTCTGGTGAGCGAAAGCTCCACTGTGTATAATATCAGATATTCGGGCATTGCATCATGCATCGAACATCAGAATATTTATGATTTTGATTTATCAGATACACTCTATTTTCGGAAATGAATTTATCGGAAAATGAAATATTGTTTTGATTCTGTGTTTTGTTTATACAAAAGGACACACTAAGCTCTTTAGCTTACACCCCTTAGTTTTTATTTTTCAGATACTCAGACTTATTAGGCGACTCGGTACTTGGAACATCTCTTGTTTATTCATATATATTAATAGTCAGTATGAACTCTTTTGACTACTTTGATTTACTATTTTAATATTATTTTGAATATTCGTGTAATAAGGACATTGGGAATGTTTATAATTTAGGATTATTGGATGCATGCATTTACGAACTTGTTTTCAAATATTTTAATTAATTATCATAATTGTATTAATTATTGGGTTTCTACTTATTCAATTAATTATTATGAATTTTATTATATTTAACCTAAAATTTTTCTTGGGAGACAAGTTTTCAAACCTAACTTCCTAAATTCGGCTTTTCCTTCTAAGTCAGCTTTAGGGGGTTACAATTTATCTTATTATTCCCGGCCATGAACTAAACTTTTCTTGGCTCAAGTTATTGTGTTTTTGTGGTTGTGAGAACGATTGGATTTTGTTTAAGTAATTGAGTTTGCAATTTTAATTCAAGGTTTGTTCATTCTGGGTTCTTAATTTTGTTTGCGAGTGAATTGGGAGAGGATCTCGGGAATTCATCCATTTATCTAATATTGGGAGAGTTAGATTCAACAAACGAATGAACATGGTCTTTGTTCAATCAATCGATGGTGAAAGACTGATTTGACTTACGGATAAGTTGCGAATTTCAACGGCTAAAAGGAGTGCAAGATTGGTTGTTCTCCACCCTTGGTTCACATAGGGATGTATTATCAAGGCTTGCACAATTAACTAGTGTTTCGAATTAGGGATAAGGAGAAACCATTAAAGAACGCTTCGCTGAACCTTGAAGGTTGTCGCCTAGTTGCCTAGGCAATCGTTTCATCAGTTACCCAAGAAATCGTTTCACAGTTGCCCAAGCAATCCAATTGTTGCCAGTTTCCAAGGCAATTGAGTTGCTCTTGCATTCAATTACCAGGAAGATCCATTCAACTACCACTCTACGACTCACGATAACCCAACCTATTCTCTCTTATTTGATTACATCTCTCTTTTATTTAATTGCTCTTTATTTTACTTGTTAATTAGAACTCCTATAATCACCAATTTGAGTTTTTATTTTCAGTGCGAGAAATTAGATTCTCAAAGTTGCACCAATCCTTTTGGAGATGATATCTTTCTATACTATAACTTGCGACGTGTACACTTGCACCAATTGTGAAGCACTTATTATGCACAACAAGATTTTGGTGCCGCTGTCGGGGATTGGCAATAACGACTTTGTTTTTATTTTCTTGCACTTTTATTTATTTTTACATTTTACTGTTTAGTTTCCAAAGGGTTAACAAAATTTGGTTTTGCATTAGTGTATGACCAGGGCAAACCCGAAAGCTCCAGAATATCCCCTTGATCCAGAAATTGAGTGTACCTACCAGAGACTCAGACAAAAACTGAGAGCGGCAATGGGAGATCCAGTCGGCAATAACAATGCCAACGACAATCAGGTTGTCGCGGCAGGAGGTGGAGCGATTCTACCAGCTTAACTTGCTCAAGCAAGGAACCGAACTGATCGAGACTATTTAGAGGAATATCTCAATGGCCTAAACCCAGGAGTTGTCACACCTGAAATTGAAGTTGCCCACTTCGAATTAAAGCCGGTAATGTTCAATATGATCAATACAATCGATCAATTTGGCGGATCGACAACTGAAGATGCCGGACAACATCTCAAATCTTTCCTGGAGATTTGCAATTCATTCAAACTACAAGGATTCCATGAGGTTATTCTGAGGCTAAAATTATTCCCCTATTCACTAAGGGATAGGGAGAAATCATGGTTGAATAGTATTCAATCCATGAGGTTGTTTGCAATTTATTCAAATTACTTCTTTTCGGTGGGTAGATGAAGAATCTATGTACGAGGGTTGGGAGAAATATAGAGAATTGTTACACAAATGTACCCTACACGGATTCCCAGTATGGACACAAGTGAAGATGTTTTAAAACGCAGTAAACACACCGACAAGGATGATGCTAGATGCCTCCGCAAACAACATACTCCTAGACAAGCCACCAGAAGAAGCAATAGAGATTTTGAACATGCTTACTAAAAATGATTGGCTTCTTTAACCAATTTGGTAAAAACGCCATGCCACGATAAATGAGCTTGAGTCATCAGATGTAATTCTCACACAATTGGCTACTTTAACCAATTTGGTAAAAAAAAACATGCAACGACCAAGCAACACACAGGAGATCAAGGTAGTAGATTCAATTTTTTTTATTTATGTAATGGTAATCACGATTCTTGTGAGTGTGCATAGAAAATAAAGTCTAGCTTTTATGTTGGAAACTACAGCCGGAACAACAATGCAATGTCCAACACATACAATCCAATCTGGAAGAAGCATCCTAATTTTTCATTGAGAAATCCCATCAATGTCCTCAACCAGAACAATAAGAATGCACAAGCATCGAGATTACAATAGAACATGCCACGTCAACAGATGCCACAACAAAAATCAACACCATCCAGTTCTTTGGAAAAATCTTTTAATGCTTTCATGTTACAAACTCAATCTTATAAGGCTAATACTAATAAATTCATGCAAAGAACTGGCGCTTTCATTCATTGGACTGAGATAAGAATGCAAAACAAGGAGGCATCTCTCAAATCATAGGAGACGCAATTTAGGCAATTTGCACAGATCTTGAACACGAGACCTATGGGTGGTATACCTAGCGATACTAAAGTCGCAAGAGGAGCAAACCTTGAGCAGTTCAAAGCAATCACTACTCGAAGTAGCCGACAACTAAAAGAAGCCCAAGCTCACTCAAAGGAGAACACTCAACCGGAAGAGCAGCCCTTTGTCTAAAAAATGAGTGTAGTGACAAAACCTACACCAAAAGTAATGAAACGGAGAATGTCTAAGCAACTGAACATGCATGATCATGTCATGTTGCCTTGGGAAGTTCCGATGCCTCGGCAACTGCACATGCATCGACAATGCCATCCATCAAGATCCAAACCAATGAAAGGACTAAGGACATCTTACTTCCACCACCATTCCCCCAGAGGTTGAAACGACAAAAGCAAGAATACCAGTTCAAGAAGTTCCTTGACATCTTAAAGCAAGTCCACATCAACTTGCCATTGGTCGATGCAATAGAAAAAAATGCCAAACTATGTTATGTTCCTTAAAGACATTGTCTCTGAGAGAATTAGGCTAAGGGAATTCGAAATTGTTGCTGTGACGGAAGGATGCATGGCCATGTTGCATAACCGAATGCTGCCTAAGCTAAAAGATCCTGGCAGTTTCACAATACCTTTTGCAATCAGAAATCAGTATCTCGGGAAGGCATTATGCGATCTTGGAGCAATCATAAACCTTATGCCGAAATCCATCTTCCAACGATTACTCATAGGGAAGACGAGGCCTACAACGGTGATGTTGCAGCTTGCGGACAGATCTTATGTACATCCATAGGGAAAATTGAGGATATACTTGTAAGAGTTGATAAATTTATTTTTCACGTTGACTTTATTGTTTTGGATTGTGAAGTAGATGAGTTCGCACCCATTATCCTTGGGAGGCCATTCCTAGCAACGAGAAGGACCTTGATTGATGTCGAAAAAGGAGAACTCATGTTGAGGGTAAATGATCAACAAGTCCAACTAAATGTTTTCAAAACTCTCAAGCAAGCCGACGATCCAGAGGAGTGCCAAGTCATCCAAGCCACCACTGAAATCATTTTTGACATTGAAGAGAACTACCTCGGCAATTTTATTGCCGAACAAGAAAAACCTGAGGATTTCGAAGAGTTGAACGATGAAGAGCATAAAGAAAAAAATTGGATAACAAGTCGACCATGTACATACTTCGAACATTTGGATTATTCAGGTAAGGAAGGTAAACTCGAGAAACCCACAATAGAACAACCTCCTATTCTTGAGTTGAAAACATTGCCAGGGAAATTGAAATATGTTTATTTGAGAACCGAAAACATATTGCCCGTAATTATTTCTTCTAAGTTGCAGCTTGTACAGGAAAAGAGGTTGATTGAAATGCTAAAGCTGCACAAAAAAGCAATAGGGTGGAAAATTATCGACTTGAAGGGAATTAGCCGGACGATATGTATGCACAAAATCCTTTTGACGGATGATCATAAACCAACGATTGAGGCACAAAGAATACTTAACCATGTTATGAAGGAAGTCGTGAGGAAAGAAATCATCAAGTGGCTAGATGTCGGTATCATCTATCCTATTTCCGACAGTACATGGGTAAGTCCGGTACAATGTGTACCGAAAAAGGGAGGTATAATTGTGGTAAGTAATGAAAACAATGAGCTAATCCCAACTAGGACTGTGACCGGTTGGAGGGTTTGCATGGATTACCGTAAGTTAAATAAAGCTACTAGAAAGGAACAATTTCCTTTACCCTTTGTTGATCAAATTCTTGACCAACTTGCAGGTAAACCTTTTTATTATTTTCATGATGGTTACTCAGGTTACAATCAAATAGCCATAGCATCGGATGATCAGGAAAAGACCACTTTCACATGCCCATATGGTACATATGTGTTTCGAATGATGTCGTTCGGAATATGCAAAGCTCCGAAAACCTTCCAGAGATGCATGATGGCAACCTTCTCTGACATGGTTGAAGACTTCTTTGAAATCTTCATGGACGATTTTTTGGTATTTGGGGATAGTTTCGACAACTGCCTTGGAAATTTGGAGAAAGTCCTAACACGATGTGAAGACTCTGACCTAGTTCTAAATTGGGAAAAGTGCCACTTTATGGTGGGTGAAGGTATAGTCCTCGACTACAAGATCTCTTCCAGAAGAATTGAAGTCGATAGGGCCAAGGTGGACGTGATCGAAAAATTGCCACCACCAAATACGGTCAAAAGGATCCAAAGCTTTCTTATTCGTACAGGTTTTTATAGAAGGTTTATTTATAATTTTTTTTTAATTTCTAAACCATTGTTTAACTTGCTTGAACATGATAAAGTTTTGATTTTGATGAATCATGTGCCGCGGCATTTAAAAACCTAAAGGAACAACTTGCCTCGGCACACATTGTTATTTCACCAGATTGGTCCCTACCTCTTTGAACTCATGTGTGATGCAAGTGATTTTGCGGTAGGTGTTGTTTTAGGCCAACGAAAAGGTAACATCTTCCATTTAATATACTATTCTAGTAAAACCCTTAATATTTCTCAATTGAATTACATCACAACGGAAAAGGAATTACTAGCTGTAGTTTTTGCATTTAACAATTTCCGTTCCTATTTGATTGGTACTAAGGTAATTGTCCATACTGACAACTCGGAAATTAAATATTTGATTGCTAAAAAGCTGCCAAACCACGTTTAATTCGTTGGATTTTAGTTTTACAAGAGTTTGACATTAAAATTAAGGATAGGAAAGGAACGGAGAATCAAGTTGTCGATCACTTGTCAAGGCTATAAGATGGCAACAAGGATGATGACACCTGGGATATTTACGATGCACTCCCGGATGAGTAGTTGTTAGTTGCCTCAACAACACCATGGTATGCCGATCTAGTCAATTACTTAGTTAGCGGTATTATGTCTTAAGATCTTACTAATCAAGGAAAGAACCGGTTCCAACATGATGCTAAGCATTATTATTGGGACTAGCCTCTTCTGTTTAAACAATGTGTAGATCGGGTAATAAGGCGATGTGTTCCCGAAGAGGAACAACAAAATGTGCTCCGACAATTCCATTCTTCACCTTATAGGGGACGTTTTGGATGTACTCGAACCGTAGCTAAAGTCATGCAATTCGGCTTATATTGGCCCACACTTTACAAAGATGCCCAAGAATTCTACAAGCACTGTGATTGTTGTCAATGAACGAGCAATATTTCTAGACGACACGAGATGTCACCGCAGAACATCCTCGAAGTGGAGTTGTTTAGCGTGTGGGGGATCGGTTTCATAGGGACTTTCCCATCCTCATTCGGCAATTTATACATCTTACTTGTTGTCAACTATGTGTCTAAATGGGTTGAGGCGGCTGCAGTTCCCAGAAATGATTCCAAAATTGTTTAGAGATTCTTGCAGAAAAATATTTTTACACGGTTTGGAATGCCAAGGGAAATCATCAGTGATGAAGGCAAGCACTTTGACAACAAACTCATTGCCAAGATGTTGCAACGGCTTGGTGTGACACACAAAGTTGCCACGGCATATCATCCACAGACAAATGAGCAAGCTGAAATTTCCAACTTGGAATTAAAGGGTATCCTCGAAAAAGTGGTAAATCCCTCAATGAAGGATTGGTCATTGAGACTCGTTGATGCACTTTGGGCATACCGCACTGCATTCAAAACACCTTTAGGTATGTCTTCTTTCCGACTTGTCTATGGAAAAACTTGCCACTTACCGGTAGAGATCGAGCACAAGGCATTTTGGACTATCAAAACCGTGAACATGGATTGGGAGAGTGCTGGACAAAAGCGTTTGCTGGACCTTAACGAGATAAAAGAATTATGTGCTTTAGCATACAACAATGCAAGAATCTACAAGGAGAAAACGAAGCATTGGCATGACAAGAAGCTATTGCCTCGAGGATTCTTGCCTGGGTAATTAGTACTCATCTTCAATTCTTGGCTGAAACTCTTCCCAGGAAAATTGAGATCGAGATGGTCTGGACCATTCGAGGTAGTAAAGCCATTTTTCCATGCTTCTGTGATAATCAAGTCCACCACTGACGGGCAAGAATTTAAGGTTAATGGACAAAGATTAAATCACTATATCGGCACCAATGTGGAGCGCAACAAAGAAATGGTTACCTTAGGAGATTCATGATCATGCTCTATTTATGTATTTTTTTTTTGTTTTTTATTTTGAACTTAATTTTGGTTTTATTTCGTATTTTTAATTCCAGTTATTTATGATAGTTTTATATATTGTTGGTTGTTTTCTTTTTAGGCTCTAGTAGTTTTCTTTAATTTTTTCACATCAAGACTCACAACCACCAAGCCAAGAAAATCCTCTACACCGAAAAATGCCTAGAAAATTATGGATGCCCAGGTAAGTGAACCTTCCTCGACAAACATAGATCAAATAAAGGAAACGTTCTGCCCTTGACACACCGATGCTATTCACGCGATACCAGCCACACACATCCAACCACTGTGAACCGAACAAAGAATCAAGCAAACGGACCGAAAGAAACTCAGCATACATGGTGACAAACCTTTCCAACTAACTCATTTGGATTTTATTTCATTATTAATTTTAGTACTTACATGCATTGAGGACAATGCTTATCTCGGGTTTGGGGGTGCTTGTTCCTAGTTAGCTTCATGTTTAGTTACATTCATCTTTAGTAATTACATATAGGATGCATATGTTACTTGTGATGCCTTTGATTGGATTTAACTACTTAAGACTTGTTGAATATCCAATGATGATTTTTTGCCACTACACTTAATTGAAAGAAGCCTTAAATTTTAGGATTGCATGAAAAAAACTTAGATTTTTACTATGATGCTAAAATTTCTCTACACAGTTGAAAGAAACTTTGTGAACTTAGGTTGCTTAAAATTTGGGTAAATTAAAATTGAAAATTAAAAGTTAATTTCTTGCTAGAGGTGCCTGAAACCGGCTCTAGTACTTAATGCACATTAAAGAATCAGTAGAGGTGCCCGAAATTGGCTCTAGTCGACTAAATTAAAATAAGAAAGTGTTGAATCGCTAGAGGTGCCCGAAATTGGCTCTAGTGAAAACAAAAATAAATACCCCGACAATTAAATCGTTAAAAATCAATTTTTACATGAAATCTTGAAAATTGACTTGCACACAACTACGCATACACATTATCACAAGCATTATTGTTTGGTTCCAGGTAATTTTTGTGCTACCCGAATAATTAAAAGGTGATCATACTTTGTGCCACGATTATAGTGATTGAATTCAAGTTTGAAGCATGTCTTTGATGATTAAAGTTTTGACAAGTAATTGTTAGTCTGCATTGCTTGTGTTAAGTGTTCAAAAGTACTATTTTTATTACCCTTTTCACTCATACTGTTGTTAGACTTAGGCACATTTTAGTTGCATTATTAGGCATTCATGCATATTTTCATAATTTCTTCACCGTCATGCTTGAGTTCATAATTAAGTTATTTTTGTGGAAAAAATATTGTGGATGTGTGTTTTGTGTCCTTATGTGCAGGATTTAATTCCTGGAGCAATTGAGGACAAGAAGAATGAGGAGTTGCCGATTTTGATAGGAAAAATCCATTAAATTCAGGACAATTTCTAAAAGCAAAGATAAATCCTAGAAGAATTGGAGATTAAAAGGAGATTAAATTCCAAGAAATTTGACCTAGCCATCTCCCATTTAAACAAGGTCAAGCCGCAAACTCCAGGGTGTGGCGTTAGAGCGAGAAATCGGCTAGAGAGAGAGAGAGAGGTCGTCATCTTCATCTTCTTCCTTTGTTTTTCTTAGATTCATGTTTGGGAAATTTTATCTTGTTTATCTTTTATTCCCGCCCATGAAATAAACTTTTATTGGCTTAGGTTATTGTGTTTTTGTGGTTGTGAGAATGATTGGATTTTGTTTAGGTAATTGAGTTTGTAATTTTAATTCAAGGTTTGTTCATTATTGGTTCTTAATTTTGTTTGCGAGTGAATTGGGAGATGGTCTCGTGAATTCATCCATTTATCTAATATCAGGTGAGTTAGATTCAAGAAACGAATGAACATGGTCTTTATTCAATCAATCGATGCTGAAGACTAATTCGACTTAGGGATAAGTTGTGAATTTCAACAGCTAAAAGGAGTGCAAGATCAGTTGTTGTTCACCCTTGGTTCACGCAGGGATGTATTATCAAGGATTGCACAATTAACTAGTGTTTCAAATTAGGGATAAGGAGAAACCATTGAAGAATACTTCGCCGAACCTTGAAGGTTGTCGCCCAGTTGCCCAGGCAATCGCTTCACCAGTTGCCAAAGCAATCCGACTGTAGCTAGATGCCAAGGCAATTGAGCTACTCTTGCATTCAATTACCAAGATGTTCCATTCAACTACCACTCCATGACTCATGATAACCCGACCTATTCTCTCTTATTTGATTACATATCTCTTTTATTTAATTGCTCTTTATTTTACTTGTTAATTAGAACTCCTATAATCACCAATTTGTGTTTTTATTTTTTAGTGCAAGAAATTAGATTCCTGGAGTAGCACCAATCTCTGTGAACATGATATCTTTCTATATTATAACTTGCGACATGTACACTTGCAACAATTACGAAGCACTTATTACGCGCAACAACCGGTTCTTCGGAACCGTCTAGCCAGACTCGGCTAACTCCCAAGTCCAAAATCGGGGCGTTACACAGTGGTGGACCGTCTCAACTCGTGCGTCATTCAGTTTGTTATTGTCGATCGAGTCTACCATTATCCTATGTTCTCTTCTTAGTGTTCGCAAGTATCTTTCGATCTCTGGATTATATGGAATAATAGGTTCTTCTCGATTTTTGTGTCTGGTCATGCACTATAACACACCTTAAAAAGAAAAAAAAGAAAAATTAAAAATAAACTAAAAAGATCTTGGTAAACATGCATGCAATTTAGAGCAAGTATACTCGTCGATCAAGTAGTAAAGTGATAAAGTAGAGGTTGAACCTGTAATACCCCAAAGTATAGTCCAGTAGCATATTACCACCTTGCTTGCAATTCAAATTGGTTTAGAAATAATCCTTGTTATATCAACTAAAGTCTTAAGGGGCCAAATTAGGAGTTTTTAGAAGTTGTTAATCAAATTTTAAATGGCCAAATTGGAAATCTTGAATCATGCAAGCTTTGCATGTAAGCTCCCTAAATTATTAAGGATATGTCCAAGTGTCAACCTTAGGGGAGCTTGTCCTAAACTCTCGGTTAGGGGAATTAAATAGTAGGAGTTAATCCCCATCTTCCCCAAAGGACCGATCCGCCATTTTAGAGAAGTGAGAGAGAGTGGGCTATCTTTGGAAGCTTGAAGCAAAGCATCGATGATTCAAAATTTTGAAATTTAATAGGTCTTTCTTGAGGAAGGAGGTAATACATTCTTCTCATCTTTTCCTAATTTCTTGACATATAAGAAATTGCTTGAGAATCAGCTTGGTTCATTAATTACTAGTGTTAATTGAAATTAATTTATATGGTAAAATGTAGGTGATGTTCGAATGTCATGCTAGATTTAATTCTTGTTGCGTGAAACTATAAAATTGATTAGGATATTAGTTGAATCCTTTAGATTTAGAATGATTTGTTATGGAGATAATATTTTGAGTCGAATATACTGAATAGGTATGATTAATATAAATGGGACCGATATGTGAATCCAAAATTTGCTTGAAACTGTTCTGTAGGACTAAATTCAGGGGAAGGACTAATATCACATATCATAAGTTGTCTAAGAATTTAATAGATGGATTTAAAGTTTCCCCTGAATATAAACTAATTTTTGAGACTATTTTAATAATAATTAGACCGTAAGGTCTATTTTGAAACATGTATGAATGATATTATAAAATAGAGCATAATTTTATAAAGAAGGAACTGAATTTTTAAGTAGGGGACTATTTTAGGTGTTTGAATGTGCATGTAAAAAGGACAATTTTTAAACTATTTGAACTCTAGTGACTTATTTCGATCGTGTACCAGCATAGTGGAATGTAGAAGACTGTTTTTGAACTTGTATAATAGATTAAGGATTCCCATGAGTGTTTAAAATGTTTCAGGTTGCCATGATTTGATAAGTATGTATTTATATATCTTCGGGTACTGCCTTGTTGCAACACAAAAGTGAAGGGGCCGATTTTGTGTGGAATTGTATGCATTTTTAAGCTATTGATTAGCCTTATAAATGTTCGACCATTAGAAAAATTCCCTAATGAGTAGTTACCCATCTTGTCATGTTGGATCAAGAAGAAACTGAAGGAGTAAGGGCTATAGTAGATCCAACAGTAGACAAGAAGAAAGGAATTGATATTCAATAACAAAATCAGCTCGGATTGAACTGTGAGTTTAGCTTTATGTCTCGGGATAGAATGAAACTATCATGAGCTTCCTTGTTTTACATTAGTTGATAATGCTTGCACTTAAAGCTGATTTGTGCTTAAATGGCTAGCTTGGAGGTAAGGTAAGTGTTTATTTGAAAGGTACACTATGTCTTGAATTAGTTGAAGCATGTTATATGATTAAAATCTATGTAAATATGCAAAGAAAGAAATTATGTTTTTAAGAACTAAGTCTTACATGAAACCGCATGAATTTGAAAGCCATGATGTGGAGCTAAGCTCATTTTTTTGAAATTGACATGGTATGATATGTTATATGATAGCCTTGATACGCAACTAAGCTCATTCTTGAATTCGATAAGATATGATTTGTTATTTGAAAGCCTTGTAATGGAGCTAAGCTAACTCTTGAATTTGATATGATAAGAAATAAATGAAAAGCCTTAGTTTCAAGTCAGTCGTAGGTATAGTTGGCATGCCATAGAGTCTATAAAGCTCATGTCTAGGTGGACTACGGTCCTTATTTTGTGACAGTAGGAGGGACTGACTGGTACTGCGTTTACCATATGTTGGCGACTGTTTATTGGGGATTCGTATTCCTATACTGTAATTCGATTATCAAGGCTATGAAAACTTGAAAATATGAAATTATAAGCTAAGATAATAAGGAATCAAGATATCTTAATCACCAAGTAATTGAGATCTTATGAAACTTGTAATTTCTTACAAAATTATATGTCTTGGATAAAAGATTGCATGATTGTGTGAAACTAGTAGATTCCTTAATTCAAAATAGACTGATGTTATGAAAGTACATGATGATATTATTCGATTAGTATACTTTGTAAATCAGCTTTACATGCCCAATAACAATCTTGGTTTACTTACCTTACCTTGTTACATCCATGAACTAGTTCCTTTGGATTCAAAATTCATTGCCTTGTAGTGAAAGAAGATTTCTTTTCTTTTGTCTTTCTACTTGATTGTACTTTAGCTAGCTCACTAAGTAGTTGCTTACCAATTTTCTTTCACTATATTTTCAGGATATACCTTGTAGTTGTACTCCTTTTGGGGCTTCATCATATCACAAGTACCTTCCAAAAGTATATTTTTTTCTTTTGTAAAAACTCCTAGTACAGTGGCCCAATAGACTTGATTAGTGCATATAGATCATCTTTTGGCATGTATAGATTCTTAAGTTATGTGGTGTAAGGCATGTAAATATTCTTTTGGGTTGGTTGGGTGCTTTTCGTTGATCATTGCTAGTATTAGATGATCAAATAGTGATTCAAAGTCATGGTTTTGATAAAGAGCTCATATATGTCCCTATGTCGATTGGATGAATGTTTTATTATGCATTAGACTAAATCTAGATAGAATTTCATGGTTTGAAATTATTTAAAACTTGGTTGAAGATTACCTTAAAGAATCTAAATATAGCAAACTAGATGTTAATTTTGTGATATTAAGTTATGCACATGCTTAGAAAAAGATGTAGAAATCTGTTGAGTTGTGAGGAGCTCGATTCGATCAAACGATGTTGCTCACCAAGTGGTGGAGAGGTGGATTTTTTGGTGGATGTGGTGTGGAAGCTTAAATGTAAATGACACAATGATTTTAGAGTGGTTCAACCTTCTAACCAAGGTCTACATCCACTACCTTAGCTTCCCACTAAGGATTTCCAATCAATCCACTATTGATTCGTCCCCTTTTCTAGGCTTAGGAGGAAACCCTTATACACCGATCAAGCTTTCTACCCAAAGCCTTGATCAAACCCTCTTTTACAAAGACATAATAAAAGCAAACACAAATCCCTCTAATGGGTGTTTGTTTGCACAATTAAAGCACTCACCCAAAACCTAAAACACTAGAGCAAATTTGACAATTTTGGCTCACTAGTGTTTGTCTATACAAAAATTGACAATTTAGGCACTAAGACAGTATTTGATCATTTGTTGATTGACAATATGAGCATTAACCATATCTTGATGCTTGGAGGTCCCTTTTATACTCATTGATGAGTTTGTAGCCGTTACTAGCTGTTGGGGTTGAATTGGAGCCGTTGGAGACTTAATTTCCCAACATAAATGCATTTCTGCAGTCCACCGTTTCGAAACACTTGTGACCGTTTCGAAACACCCTTTAAGTAGAAAGAGCCGTTGCAGTTTGATGCAGCACCCGTATCAAAACGCCCTTAGCCGTTGGGGGTTATGACCGTTGAGGTCAATGCCACGTAGGCGTATCGAAACGGCATAGCCCGTTTCGAATCACTGGGCAAAAACACATCCAGGGAAGGCCCGTTTCGATACCCGTATCAAAACACTTTTTCTATTGGAATCCCCCGTATCGAAACGCCTGAAAGGTTTTGTGAAATTTGTCTTTGAAAAACATGTTAAAACCTTTTAAAACATCCCTAAACATAGTATCAAGTTATTTGGACTTTGGAAATAGTTTTGAATTCTTTTTAAATTAGTCCAAAACATTTTTCAATTATTATATCATAGCATTAGTTCTACAATGTCCCCCTTTTTGATATAATAAAACTCTCTAGTTTACATAAATGAGAATAAATCAAATAAAGCAAAAGCAACTAGATTTTACCACACTTGAACTCAAGGGAGGATGTGAAGCCTTCCTTCTTCAAGTGTTCTTCCTTAGTGTGCATGGAGCTCCCCCTCATTAATTGGACTTGTTGAACAATCTCCATCACACCTAGCAAAAGACAATCAAGTGATTTTTGGTATCCAAATTGCTTTGGACCCATAGACGATAGTAGCACAAAACTTAGTCCCCTTTGGAATCCATTTTTCAATGTCATCCCTTTTAGTTGAAGTGGTTAGTCCTTTTGGGACCCAATCACTTCAAAAACATTTATTGTTTACAAATCTAGGGGCACTAGATTGCCTTACATAGAAATTTAATTTTCTAAAATTGTTTTTCTTTTCTAGCTCTTTGGAAATCAAATCCTTTTCTTCTTGAAATTTTTGAAGCAAATTTTGTAAATCAAAACATTTTAATTCAAACTCTTCGAGTTTTGCTTCAAGTTCAAGTTTGGTTTTAGAAACCAAATCATTTTGAATTTTTAACTTTGAAATCAATTTATTGTTTTTCAAAGTGTGATTTTTTAAACTCTAAAACCAAATCATCGTAGGCATCTTGTAATTCATCAAAAGAGTAACAACATGTAGTAGATTAATTAGAAGTTACCCTTGAATCTTCTTCGTTGGCCATAAGGCAAAGGTTGGCTTGTTCATCGTCGATGGAGTCCTCATCACTCCAAGTAGCCACATGTGCCTTCTTCTTATGGCTTGAAGTGCTTGACCTCTCCTTTTTCTTGGATTCTCGTTCAAGCTCTCTCAAAGCTTTCTTCATGAACGGGGTACACTTCTTGAAGAGATGAACTATCTTTTCTTCTTCATCCTCCTCTTCACTTGAATAAACATGATTGCAAGTGGATGACTTGAGAGCCATGGCATTGGTGTTGATGCCAAGCCGCTTGAGCTTCTTCTTTCCCATAGCTCTAATTTCTTCCCTCGTCTTCTCATCCTCTTTGTTCTTCTTCATGATTTGATGAGTAAGGAGTGACCCCATGAGTTCATCAAGCTTCAAGGTCTTCAAATTCTTTGCTTCGATGATGGCGGTCCTCTTTGAGTCCCAAAACTCGGGAAGTGAGTAGATGAGCTTTCGAACAAGCTTCTCCTCCGGGATGGCTTCTCCATAGCCTTTGAGACCATTTGTGATAGCAGAGAACCTATCAAACATCTTCTCGATGTTCTCTTCCGGATCCATTTTGAAGTTCTCATACTCTAAGGTGAGGACCCCAATCTTGGTCTCCTTGACTTTATCGGTTCCCTCGTATGTTACTTCAAGCTTGTCCCATACCTCCTTGGCACTCTCACAAGAATACATCTTCTCATAGATGGATGGGCCAAATGCACAAAAGTGAATGTGCAAGGCTTTCCAATTTAGCTCCATCTTCTTGCGATTGTCGGCACTCCACTCCGCTTTGCTTCGTTGAGGCACGAACGGACCGTCTTCAACTATGTCCCATAGCTTGTAGTCTCTTGACTTTATAAAAAAAATTCATCTTGGTCTTCCAATGGGCATAGTAGGTTCCGTCGAAGAAAGGCGGTTTGTCGATGGATTGCGCCATTTGAGCCGGTTCGTGAAATGATGATCGAGCTTGCCGGATCTTTTCAGTAGGATGTGAATCCTCTTCGATTGATCCAAACTCTGATACCAATTATTGAGTTGTGAGGAGCTCGATTCAATCAACCGATGTTGTTCACCAAGTGGTGGAGAGGTGGAATTTTGGTGGATGTGATGTGGAAGCTTAAATGTAAATAACACAATGATTTTAGAGTGATTCAACCTTCTAACCAAGGTCTACATCCATTACCTTAGCTTCCCACTAAGGATTTCCAATCAATCCACTATTGATTCGTCCCCTTTTCTAGGCTTAGGAGGAAACCCTTATACACCGATCAAGCTTTCTACCCAAAGCCTTGATTAAACCCTCTTTTACAAAGAGATAATAAAAGAAAACACAAATCCCTCTAATAGGTGTTTGTTTGCACAATTAAAGCACTCACCCAAAACCTAAAACACTTAAGCAAATTTGACAATTTTGGCTCACTAGTGTTTGTCTATACAAGAATTTACAATTTAGGCACTAAGACAATATTTGATCATTTGTTGATTGAAAATATGAGCATTAACCATATCTTGATGCTTGAAGGTCCCTTTTATACTCCTTCATGAGTTTGTAGCCGTTACTAGCCTTTGGGGTTGAATTGGAGCCATTGGAGACTTAATTTCCCACCATAAATGCAGTTCTGCAGCTCACCGTTTCGAAACACTCGTGACCGTTTCGAAACACCCTTTAAGTAGAAAGAGCCGTTGCAGTCTGATGCAGCACCCGTATCGAAACGCCCTTGGCCGTTTCAAAACATAGTATCGAAACGCCTACCTCCGTATCGAAACGATCTGCATTTAAATGTTAGTTGGGAAATAGCTGTTGGGGGTTATGACCGTTGAGGTCGATGCCACGTAGGCGTATCGAAATGGCATAGCCCGTTTCAAAACGCTGGGAAAAATCACATCCAGGGAATGCCCGTTTCGATACCCGTATTGAAACACTTTTGCTATTGGAATCCCCCGTATCGAAACGCCCTAAGGTGTTTCGAAACGCCTGGAAGGTTTTGTGAAATTTGACTTTGAAAAACATGTTAAAACCTTTTAAAACATCCCTAAACATAGTTTCAAGTTATTTAGACTTTGTAAATAGTTTTGAATTCTTTTTAAATTAGTCCAAAACATTTTTCAATTATTATATCAAAACATTAGTTCTACAAAATCTTATGTTGCTAACTTTGGATAATATTATAAGACAGTTCAATTTTTTAAAAATGGATTGGTTGAAAATAATTGATTATGTATGATTATGTAGTAGCCAATCTTATATATAACTCACTTCTTGAATTTGAAGCCTTTATCCTAAAGTAGTTAATCACCTTGAAGATAATTTCAAATCGTAGATTGGATATAGAAATGTTTTGAAAACTCACCTTAGCTTTGTGAATTGATAACTTGGAAAGCAAATTTACTCTTTTGAGTTACTTCGAATTCTAACTTGCAAGACAAGTTAGTCTTTGGTTAGCTTTTAAACTTTTAGACTTAGCTTAATTTTAAGTCGGTTTAGGATGTTATAGTTTTGGTAATCAGAGCAAAGGTTTACATGATCCTAGGATTAAATTTAGTACATTGCAACTTTGCTAGTCATTTTGTGCCACCTAGGAGTTATATGAATAAATACATGTGATTTTTATATGCTAAAAGCTCCCTTCATATTCTTGATCCTTAGAATGTCTGAGACAAACTTGGGCCAGGATAATGAAAGCCCGGATAGCTCCTCCAATGAAGGAGGAAGTGTAAGAATTAATGAAGAGCATCAAAATCCTTGAGATGCTACTACAGCCCGGCGGGAAGCTCCCGTGAATGCTTATGTACCACAGCAAGGAGTTCCTCCAAATCAATCTGTACAAAGGAAATGTCTCCTTAGCATGAAGGAGATGTTCGACCAATTGATCATTTCCTTAAAACAAAACACTATAGCTCCTCCTGTAGTGGTGTCAACGAGGGCTCCAATTGATAAGCTAGCTCAACATCGAGCTTATATGTTCACCGGTGCTGATGACGAAAAGCTGGAGGATACAAAATATTGGCTAGAAACTACAATCGGGGTTTTAACCAAGCAGTTGCAATGTTCTGATAAACATAAGCTTGAATGTGCTATTGCCCTACTTACTGATGAAGCACTCAGTTGGTGGGAAACTACGACTCTTATTGCTCCAAGTAATATCTTTACTTGTTAGTTCTTTCTCAAAGAATTTCTGAAGAAGTATGTTAGTGAGCAATACATTGTTGAACACAGACGACGTTTCTTGTATTTGAAGCAAGGAGGCAAACCCATTGAACAATATGTTAGTGGATTTTGCAAGTATTGCAAATATGGGTCTGAGTATATCAAGAAGGAAGAGGACAAGTGTCGGATGTTTATCAACGGACTCAGTGATGAACTTAGTCCTTTGTTCACAGCCTTGGAGATAACTAACTTTCAAAGTTTGGTCAACCGAGTTATTGCTACTAAAGCTAAGATGAAAGCTTCAGAAAAGAGGAGAGGGAATCAGTCAAGATATGACAAAAGACCCGGAAATGAGACAAACCTTCATGGCCATCCAAGAAATTCAAGAATCAAGGGGGTGGAGGAAACTCTTCGAACTACTACTCTTCTCCAAAGAGTAATTTCACCCTTAAACCTCAAGCGGTAATCAAGTTTTCAGTTCATGCAATTTCTATTAATAGTATGGGGAACTCGAGTAAAGACTCTCAAGCCCCTATTTGCATCTTCTGCCAAAAGAATCATTCGGGACTGTGCAAAAGGAAAGGGAATGCATGTTTCTTATGTGGAGGATCAGATTATTACATCAAGGATTCTCCGTAGAAACTGAACAAGATTCCTGCTCGAATCCCTGCAACTCAAATGTTGTACAATCTTTTCGGGGTAGAGGACCCAAAAAAAGCTCAATTTGGAAATTCTGGAAGGAATCGGGGACAATCCTCTAATATTACACGCCAGGAATCTCTGTAACACCCCCAAACTAAGCTTAGACGATAGACCAAATTATGGCGTGTTACTAAAAGATCAAACATACAAACATAACCACTAACCGATAAAGACTTTGATTTCCAAAAATCTAAGTAAATTAAAGGGTAACGTACACAGACGATCACTGAACTTTGATAAAAAAAAAACAAAATGGTAACAAAACTTTCAAAAATCACGAAGTAACAATTAAACTTTAGATTTTGAAACAAAACGGTAACTGAGGCGTTAAACCCCGTTAACCCCTAACGGAAATTTGACTGGGTATGCCACATCCCCACCCAATTTTCCACCTCGTATTTAAAAAAATAATAAAACCATATCCCACGTCATATTTAAAAATTAAAAATAAATCATTTCTAAATAGAAACCCTAATCCTCTCTGCCAAGAAGTTTGACCGGAGTTCCAGTCCTTGGCGACGCAAGGTGTGATGCCGACAACTCTTCCACTCCCCTTTAAAAATGAGCCTTTCAATTCCTTTTTAAACCTGCAACCCCAAAACCGTCTTTTAACTTTGATTCCCCCTTAAAATATGAATTTTAGAGTTCAAAACCCAAACTCGCTTTCTTTTTAGAAACAATTTTCCAGATTCTGGTAAGAAACAGGACATGCAACCGTCATTGAAACTTAGTCGCAGAAGGTTTTCAAAGGAGGCAAAAATTTTTAGAGAAAGGTAAACTTCATCCCTTTCACTTGAATTCAAAAAAAAAATGGAAGAAAAAAATTTCCAGAAAAGAAGGCTTGCTTTATTCCTCTGAAAAATTGCTTACAACCTTTGCTTGCTACACTTGAATCTGAATGCTGAGTATATTGTGTATCTATTGTGTGCTTTTGCTTAGTACTTTGTGATGGAATCGGCTCGAGCGTTCCTTGAAGAAGATGAAAAATAATTTATTTTTAATTTTTAAATATGACGTGGAATATAGTTTTATTATTTTTTATATATGAGGTGGAAAACTGGGTGGGGATGTGGCATACCCAGTCAGATTTTTGTTAGGGGTTAACGAGGTTTAACGCCTCAGTTACCATTTTGTTTCAAAATCTAAAGTTTAATTGCTACTTCGTGATTTTTGAAAGTTTAGTTAGCATTTTGTTTTTTTTTATCAAAGTTCAGTGACCGTCTGTGTACTTTACCCTAAATTAAAACCATTAATATACTTCAATATCTTCTTAGCATAGTCATAGGTCATAATTAGAAGAATTCATTTGTAATATCAATATTGCAAGTTCAACTACAATACTTATCAAATTCTTCTGTCGTCATGAATAACCAAATGACCTATAACTCGACGAAGACCCATTACAATTATTTTCTTAAGCTATCAATTGTTTTTTCCTTGTCTATATGAAACAAGGTGAGCCCAACAATTGTAGGTTAACTTATCTATGATAAAGTATTTACTTCAACACACAAGCATTTACATAGAGAGAGATTAAACAGAACTGACATAGAGATTAAAGATCACTTCAACACACAAGCATTTACATCAAGAATCATAACATCAATTTATGAATATACCTCTAAGAAAGGACTTCTCAATTTCGATGTTGAGATTTTAATTAATCATCAAACATGACATGGTTAACTATTTATTCATAAGCAAGTTGTTTCATGCTCAAATAGGACATCAAATATGAGATACTAACATCTCTATGCCCCAACCAACTTAAACTCATAAGTATTTAGTTCTGAGTTCCAATATTTACTGGAGTTTGTAAGCTTCATACCCAGGGAACTTTTATCTAATAAACTTTATAAATCAAGCTTTCATCTATTGAGATAATAAATTCAGACCATAGGCTCATAAGTGGTCTAAAGCCACAATATAAAATTCCATCTTTGTACAAATACTTTAAACCATCTAGTAAAGACTTTTGCAGACGTTTTCAATAATCTCCTTGATCTCTTTTAACAGATTAGACAACCATTATTATGAACAGTTTAGCCTTTAAAAAAACTTCTAGATTTGTTATGAATAAATCTTACATTTTATTTCTGCAAAATCTAATTTGATTTTGATATAACAAATTGTCTATAGACCTTTTTTGTAAATGTAAATAAATTTTAAGTATTTCAAAATCTCACTAATTGACAAGAAAATTTGAACCAAAATGATTCTAAGTCAAAGAATTTGGTCACCCAAGATTTTTCTAAGTGTTACAGCCCAAAACAATTTTGTACGCCAAGGGGTATCAATACGCTATAGACGTATCGATACAGTTTTTAGGTTTTGGAATTTCAATCGACAAAAGCGTACCGATACGGTTATACCTGTATCGATACGGTATTTTATCTATGCTTAACTTTAAAGCATAACGTACCGATACGGTAGTCCCCGTATCGATACGGTTTGATCTGATTCGACAAATCTTTGCGTTTAAAGTTTTTGACTGTTGCTTGTCAGTTATGATTTCAGCAAAATTCAAACGGTCGTTAGACCGTATCGATACGCCCATATAGCGTATCGATACACTTTTTACTAATTTTTTCCTCAAGATTCCAGTGAGTAAAATATATGTATGGATATAGTCATAGAGTATTGATACACCCCTATTTTTACACTATACCCATACCGATACGCTCATACGTGTATCGATATGCCCCTCTTAAATGTGCACAATGGCTCTTTCTATTTTGAGACAGATATCAATACTCTTGTTCAGGTACATATAAGGTAGGTTGTAGAAGTTCATTTATTGCAGGAAAAAAGAAGCCCAACGGCTCTACTGATGATCTCAACCACCGGAACGGCTAGAAATCAATGCAAGGGTATATAAACAAGCCTCAAAAGTTACAACAACAACTATTGAACAAATTTAACAATCCAGACATTTATCCAAACCCAGAGCTCTTAAAGTCAAATCGTTGTACCCCACTTGTGTAATCTTCAATTGTATTATCTTATTTCAAGTTTGGGGAGTGTTTAAGTGTAATTGGGCAATCTATCAACCTTGTGAAAGGCATTTTTCAGATTGTCAATCTTCTTTGTATTTGAGGGAGTCTTGGTTAATCTTTGGGTAGAAAGATTAACCAATTTGTAAGGTTTCCTCCTAATCCGAGAAAAGGGGATGAATTTCTAGTGAAATTGGATGAAAATCCTTAGCGGGAGCTAAGGTAGTGGATGTAGAGCTTTTTCTAAGCTTGAACCACTATAAATTGCCTTATCTTGAATTTTCTATTTTTAAATTTGCTCCTTCCAATTTTAGAAAGCTAATTCACCCCTCTCTAGCCAATTTCGATTCGATTGATCAACTTAACAATTGATATCAGAGCCTAACTCTTTGAGGGACTCACATCCACCTCTAGCCAAAACTTCATTAAGTCACAATCGATCACCAAGCCGCCATTTTTCAATGGGGATAATTATCCGTATTGGAAAAATAGAATGAGGCTCTTCATCAAGTTTAATGACTATGTCCTTTTGTAACCCCCTTAGCCCAGCTTAGACGTCTGACCTGAACTACGAAGATTACACAACGAAAACCAAAGTCAACCCGAAAGTCAACCTTGATTAACGACCCTTTTTTTCTTTATATCTTTTCTAGATGCTCAATATTAACCTATATGTTTAGCAAATTAAATTAGGGAAAGCTGCACAACGAACGGAGCCCCAACATGAACTCAATTGAAAAGAATCATCTTTTAAGGACTAAAACGTAAATTCTCGGATTTATAAGGACTAAACGGGTTTTAATGTTACCAGTCCAAAATTAATCACATAACATGCCATCAGGTCAAATTTTAACTCAAACGATCCATTCAAACTCATTGAATTAAGCAGCCAACATTTAGGGACCAAAATGCAAGAAACAGAAACTCAAACAGTTCAAAATTCAAACCCAACGGTCAGGCGTTTCGATACGGATGGCCTTGTACCGAAACGGTCGTTTTGAAACAGCGTTGACTGTTTTGATACTCGGGTGCGTTCCGAGTCCCGTATCGAAACACCCCCTTCTAGTAGCCAAAACGTTTTGATATGCCTTCACCCGTTCCGAAACCTTATGGCCATTTCAGGCCCCTGTTCCGAAACATGCAAGGGTGTTCCGATACGCCTTGCCCTACAACAGCAGATTTTGCTGGTTTTTCATGCTTAAACACATTCAAATCATTCCCGAGACATGCACATCATCCATAAAACATGGATACATATCAACAATCATCATATCTAGGCATTAGCTATAACATGGCAATCAACATGCAAATAAGATCACTAAGACATGCTCCCTAGCCCACCAAAACAATAACAAGCCAAAACCATCATCCATAACCAAAATCATACCATAAAGGCCAATTACATCTCAAAAGTAACTAACCAACATGCTCAAGCAAAGGGGAAAACATTCTCAACCATGCAATAGCATAAACCCAACCCATTGCCTTTTATTACACCGAAGCAAAACCACATACTTTGCAAGATTTAAAGCTTGGATTCCTCTTGCCTACTTGCTGCCTTCAAAGCCTAGTTTTCTACATTGATGAAACAAAAGAGCGTAAGCACAAAGCTTAGTGAGGATCGCTAAACAACATTCATCAATGCATGTCTCATATTTTGCAAAAGCAACACTTTACATCTCATGCCATTTATAAAACATGTCTTCTCAAGACCTCAATGTACCTTTTAACCACATGCTCATATGCATCATTTTACAACAGCAAATAAACCTTTGTTCATGCTTTAACAAGCATCACATGCATTCTTGCATCATACACAAATATCTCATACATCCTTGCATCATATACAAACATCTCATGCTTCACATTATTCGTTTACATTATATTGGCTCACAAGTGATAATCCATAAACCATTTCAACACAAGACACAATCGGATACGTTGATTACAAGCGTTGTCCCTCACGCTTCATACAAACTACCGGACTACACAAGGTGGAGATTAATGGCAAAATCACAACCCCTCAACACCCGTGATGGAGATTAATGGCACAATCACAACCCCTCAACATCACTCATCGGTAGTTGTATAATTCCACTAACGAGAGTATAGGACACATACACAAGACTCACACACGAGACTAACCATTCACCGTTGTGATCTTAACCTCAATCGTTAGGGTACTTGGATGGAGATTACGGTACAATCACAACCCCTCGACATCCAAGGCGACTTTATTCACGGTGCACCCAATCCTATAGCCCGCTAACTATATCCGATTAAAGTAACCAAAAATCATTTTCATCACTTGCCAATATAATCATTTAACCACATTAATCCACTGTTTTACAAGCATAACCACAATGCCACTTTCACAAGCATCACATGCTTAATATCATATGCATTCAACACATGCAAACAAAGGATCACTTACCTAGTGCATCCTTATCATAATGGCATTAAAATCCAGCATTAAACCATGCTTAAACATGCTTAAAAATAGTAAACAATCCACTCTTACATCAAGTGCAATTTCATCAAAACATAGCACATTTTCAAGAGAGGGATTACCGAAACACTTACCTAGTGCATTCTTATCATAATGGCATTAAAATCCAGCATTTCCACTCACCGATACACGAAGCCTTGTTCGTCGACACATAAATTACACCTTCGGAGCTCCCAAAATCACTTCGTTTGCTTTCGGATCAAGATCCCATGTTTTCACATCATCAAAACAGAGATCTAAATGCATTAAAATGCATTCTAACACCAGAAACAATTCACAACTCATTGCCCACTCAAACTACACCAAAATACCCTTCCAAAACAACCGAAAACTCAATCGATTACTTTCTAAACCATGCCCAACCATCATACATCACTTCCAAACAATTATCAACATCAAAACACATCTAATAAACATCCTAACTCATCCTTATACCTCCAACAAGCAAAATTCCACCATTTCACCCCAAAATCTCACTTTAAACTACCAAGAAACTCAAGGATCTCAAGGATTTCGGGATCTATGTTATCAACACATCATTTTATCATATAAATCAACTTAGAACTCAATTAAAATTAATACAAAACAGAGTTTAACACATCAAGTCCGAAAATCATGATTTCATCCACAATTTCACAAGATTTTGATCTCCAATCAAAACTATATTGAAAACTCAATCAAAAATAGTATTTAGAAGCCAAATATCTTGGGAATTTCAATAAAGAACTTTGATTAGAGGTTAAGAAGGGAATTTACCTCCAATCCTTGCTTCCTTCAATAGACGACACATTTTCCTTGCAAAAATCTTGAAGAATTAAGAAAGATCTCTTGAAAATGATTTAGGAAATCTTGAAGAATTAAGAAAGATCTCCAATCAAAAGTTTTTGAGAAAAAATTGTGTTTGGCTGAAAATGAGAGAAAATTGGTAGTTACGTAAGTGAAAATCTCATTAACTACCTTTTAATTAATTAATATAAAAATCCAATTAATATCATTTAATTAAAAACCCTTTTAAATCACATGTCATATTGAAGAAAGGTCAAATTGACTTCAAGCCCCCTAATGATTCTAAGACTTTGGCTTCCACTTCAAAAATCACATTTTCCCAGTTTTGAAACTTTACAATTTGGTCACTACTCAAAATGTCCATTTTCCAAAACTCTTTTTGTAAAATTGATTTGACCAACCTCTTAAACACATTTTTATAGAATCTTAGCAACTTTTATCACAATTTTATCCTATCCCGATCCTTGATTTTCTTAAATCACCTTACGCGATTCGAACCATTCTCGACAGGTCCGATCCGATGTCTAAAACAACTAGGCCCAAAACCGGGGCGTTACACCTTTGGGATGTAGTGCAAGATGGACCAACAATTCCAATGAAAAGAGGTGAAGAAGGAAGGCTAGTTTCGAAAACTAGAGCGGAAATGACCGATGAAGATCGAAGAAGACTTCAAGTGAATGAAAAGGCTCTTCACATCATCTTTTGTGCACTTGGACCCGATATGTACGCAAAGATGTCATCTTGCACAATTGCAAAGGAAGTGTGGAACAAGCTAGAGACCACCTACGAGGGCACCAACGATGTAAAGGAGACCATGATTGGGATCCTTAGTTTGAGTTAGGAGAATTTCAAGATGGAGCCGGATAAGAGTGTTTCCAAGATATTTGATCGGTTCTTCGTCATTGTAAATGGTCTCAAGGGCTTCGGTGAGATCATTCCCAAAGACAAGCTAGTCCAGAAGCTTCTTTACTCTCTTCCTGAATCATGTGATGGGAAGAGAACCGTAATTAACGAGGCCAAGAACTTGAAGACATTGAAGCTCGATGAGTTAGTGGGATCTCTCATTACTCATGAGATCATTAAGCAAGGGAGGGAAGAAGACAATAAGAGAAAAGAGAGAAGAGAGAAGAGAGGAGAAGCAAGATGTAGAGAAGAACAAGCAAGGAATTTCTCTCAAGGCATCTCAAGAGGAAAGCAATTCTAGTGAGGAAAAGTTTGAGGAATTGGCTATGATAGCCAAGAGATTCTCTCGGTTCATGAAGTCCAATCGAGATAGAAAGTTCCAAAGAAGAAAAGACTTCAAGAACAAAGAAGATGAGATGGATCAACTCATTTGTTATGAGTGTAAGAAGTCGGGGCACATAAGATCGGATTGCCCTCAACTCAAGAAAAAGGGGTTCGATAAGAGGAAAAAGCAAAAAGCTCATATTGCCACTTGGTGTGATGAAGAATCATCAGCCGATGAAGAGGATCACAAAGTGGCTAATCTTTGCCTCATGGTTATTGATGATGATCCTAAGGTAAATCCTAATTCATCTACTTTCGATTTTACATTTGATGAATTTCAAGATGCATATGATGAGTTGCAAGAGGTTTACGATGGGTTGGTTCAAAACTACAAGGAATCAGTTTTGAAAAACAAGAAAATGATTTACAATTTGAAAAACCAAAATGATTCCCTTTCCAAAACCAACTCGGAACTTGAAGAGAAGATTGTGATTTTGCACGATGATTTAAAATATTTTCAAAATGAAAATGTTGATTTAAATAATCTTCTTTCAAAAGTTCATGATGATCACCACAAAGTGGTGAATGGGCTTAAGGCTTCTCTAAACGTAGTTGGGAAACAAGATTTTGAAAATGCAAGTTCTTCAAAACCCAACTATGTAAAGAAAAACTTTAATGGCTACAAACAATTAGGCTCTCAAAGGCATCCTAAAGGTAAAAGGGTTAGAAATGTATGGGTTCCTAAGGAAAAAGTAGTTTCTAATAATACTAATGTTATTGCTTCTTGGATTCATAAGGGAACCAAGTATTTGGGAGCTAACTCACATGAACCCAAAATGATTTGGGTACCAAAAATTAAGAACTAATCTTTGTTTATAGGGGGAGCATTGCTGCAAGTCAAAAGCTTCAAGTCAAAACACTTGGTACCTTGATAGTGGATACTCAAGACACATGACCGACGACAAGAGTAGATTCATTGAGCTAAAGCCAATGAGTTGTGGAGTGGTGACTTTTGGTGACAACTTCAGAGGCCACATTGAGGGTATAGGTTCCATTTGTAATCTCTCTTCTATTCTTATTGAAGATGTGTTATATGTAAATGGTGCAAAGCATAACTTGTTGAGCATTAGTCAATTATGTGATAGATGTTTTAATGTTCTTTTTTATGTTAATGGTTGCAAAATTGTGAACATTAAAATAAATAAGATGATGCTCATTGGTCATCACATATGTAACATATACATGGTGCATCTAGATGACATTCATACATCACATGCATGTTTAGTTGCTCAAAATGAAAACAATGCATGGTTATGGCATAAAAAACTAAGACATGCTAGCATAAGTGTTTTAGAGAAATTGGTTTCCCAAATTCTAGTTAGAGGTTTACCTAAGCTAAAATTCTCCTTAGATAAAATGTGTGATGCTTGTGCGAAGGGTAAACAAAAATGAACTTCTTTTAAATCCATTAATGATGTTTCAACTAGTAGAATTTTACAATTGATCCATATGGATCTCTTTGGGCCTATTAAGACAACTAGCTTGGGTGGAAAATCATATTCTTATGTTTTAGTTGATATTATTCTAGATACACTTGGGTTCTCTTTTTAAGTACAAAAGATGAGGCTTTAGAAAAATTCATCATATTTTCAAAAGTTACTCAAAATGACCTTGGTCAAAACATAACTCATATTAGAAGTGACCATGGAACGGAATTTCAAAATCTAGGTTTTGAGGATTGTTGTAACTCTAATGGTATTAGCCACAATTTTTCCGCACCTTGCACTCTTAAAAAAATGGGGTAGTTGAGAGGAAAATCCGTACTTTAGAAGAAATGGCTAGAACTGTGCTTTTTGAAAACAATTTACCTAAGTATTTTTTGGGCGGAAGCCACAAACACAGCTTGTTATATCATAAATCGTGTAATGATTAGGCCAATTTAAAACAAAACTCCTTATAAGATTTTAAAGTCAAAGAAGCCTAACATTAGCTATTTTCATCCTTTGGATGCAAGTGTTTTGTTTTAAACAATGGAAAATATCATTTAGGTAAATTTGATGCAAAAGTGATGAAGTTATTTTCTTAAGATATTCTTTAAACTCTAAAGCCTATCGAGTGTTTAACAAAAGAACCTTAGTTGTAGACGAGTCTATTCACGTGGTTTTTGATGATTATATAAGGGTCATTTAGGATTCTTGGGATGATTATATAGGGATCATTGAAGCCAATGATGGTGGGCAATCATCAAAGGTGGATGAGGTTCCAACTAAAGAAGAAGAAGCACAAGATCCTCCTATAAAATCCTTGAAGGACATGAATCTTGGTGAAAATGAAGTGAGCTACCCAAGGGAACTCAACTATGTCAAAGATTGTGAAATCTTGGGTGATCCATCCATAAGGGTAACCACTAGATCCTCTCTTAGTTTGCTTAATAATGTTGCATTTATTTCATGCAATGAACTTAAACATATCAAAGAAGCATTAAAAGATGATTTTTGGATATTGGACATGCAAGAAGAACTTAATCAATTTGAGATGAGTAAAGTTTGGACATTAGTTGATAGTCCTAGTAATAAGTCTACTATAGGAACTAAATGGGTCTTTAGAAACAAACTAGATGAGAGTGGTAACATAGTGAGAAACAAGGCTAGACTTGTTGCTCAAGGTTATACTCAAGAAAAGGGAATCGATTTTGATGAAACATATGCACTCATAGCTATAATGGAAGCAATTAGGATGCTTCTTGCATTTGCATGTTATCATGAATTCAAGATTTTACAAATGGATGTTAAAAGTGCATTTTTAAATGGTTTTATTAATGAAGAAGTGTATGTTGAACAACCACCCGATTTTGAAGATCAAATTTACCCAAACCATGTTTTTAAACTAACTAAAGCTTTATATGGTTTAAAACAAGCTGCTAGAGCTCGGTATGGAAGGCTTTCAAACTTTTTGGTTGAAAAAGGTTTTGAAAAAGGGAAGGTGGACACTACATTCTTCATTAAAAGAAATGGAAATGACATCTTAGTAGTACAAATTTATGTTAATGCAAGGTGAGTTTGAGATGAGCATGATGGGGAGCTATCATTCTTCTTGGGGCTCCAAATCAAGCAAAAGAAGGATGACATCTTAATCAATGAAGCTAAGTACATCAAGGATATGCTCAAGAAGTTTGGCTTGGAGAATGTGAAGCCTCAAGCCACTCCAATGAGCTTATCGATTAAGCTTGAGAATGATGAAGGAAGTAAGTGTGTTGATTCTAAGCTTTATCGTTCCAAGATTGGCTCTTTGCTTTACCTTACCGAAAGTAGACCTGATATCATGTTTAGTGTTTACTTGTGTGCTAGGTTTCAAGCTATCCCTAGAGAATCACTGTAACCCCCTTAGCTCGGCCTGGACGATTGACCCGAACTACGAAGATTACATGGGGAAAACCAAAGTCAACCCGAAAGTCAACCTTGATTCACGACCCTTTTTTATTTTAATCTTGTCTAGATACTTGTTAACCCTAAGTGAGTACTCACGAAACACGATTGAGAAAGGTACATCGATCGAATAACATATAGGGACTCAATTGCACTTCACACCAGATTAGGGACCAAAATGTAATTTCTGTAAACTAGAGGGACTTCATTGGTTTTAAGGTTACCATCTTGAAATTAGTAATGTTACATGCTTTTCTGCCAAAATTCAACTTAAGAGGACATCTCAAGCTCAAGCAATTGCAATCTCAACATTTAGGACTAAAATGTAAAGCATGCAATCATCAAACAGTTCAAATTTGGGTCAAACGGTAACCCGTTTCGAAACGCCTACTCACCATACCGAAACGCTGTATCGGAATGGCATTGACCGTTTCAGTACGCGGGTATGTTCCGAGACCAGTTCTGAAACATGTAGCTCCAGTAGCCAAATTGTATCGAAGCAGCTCCCTTCGTTTCGAAACGCCAAGGCCATTTCAGGCTCCCGTTCTGAAACACCATGGGGTGTTTCGATACACCCTGCGCAGAAAATGCAGCATTTGCTGGTTTTTCACTCAAATACCTACTCAAACATGCCCCAAGACTCTCTAACCATACCAACAAGTCATCATACATGTAAGGAACATATTTGGGACATTCAAGCACAATCATGGCATCAAACACAAAGTTTCATTAATCTAAAGGCATGCTTCCTAATCTCAAAACCCAAATAGGCAATTCAACCTCAAAACAAGCAATTAAGGCCATTTACAATCCAAAAAAGCTAAAACAAACATGCCAAAACCTTAGGGAGTTTAACAACTCTCCCAAATACAATTCTTGGTTTCCCATTGCCAATCTATCAAAATACGAAAACTTCACCATACATGAGCTTGGACTTCCTTGGATGAACTTAGCTTCCTTGATGCCCGAAAACACCTCAATTATCTGCATTATTGGTAAAATAGAGAGAGCGTAAGCACAAATGCTTAGTGACGTATGCTCTAAAGGAAACCAACACAATAATGCGCATCTTGAAAATACTTTCATCAAAAGCTTTTAAACCACATGCTCGTTCCTATCTCAAGCTTGGAAACCTTTCAAAACAATTTCTCATTGAAACCACATGTACCTTCATTCTATCTCATGCATGTAAACCAATGCAATACTCATGTTAAAGCCAAAATCATGCTTATACTCTAAAGCATTTTATAAACAAACCACATATGCATTTCTCATAGCATAACCATTACATCAAAGGTCAATGTGAATCAAAAACCATAACATATTTTATATTGGCATTTCACATCTCTTTATTACTCGGATATGCGGACATCTCACTAGACACTTCCGGTGGCATCTCTCATCACCGTACTCACTCGTCTAGTAACATAGTTTTCGGTGAAATCTCACATCACTGTACTCACATGGCAGAATCTCTCATCACAACAAAGCTTGGGTATTTCACCAAGTCCTACCCGATGGAATGCCCATCATCGGTTCTCTCCCTTTGGCTTAACCAAAGAACACGTACGAATTTTTAGTTTATAGTGCACTCTCATCCTATTGATCGATCAATTATATCTGGTAAGTATCTCAACATCCATGCCAATATATTATGTCAATCAACATCTCACCTACTGTTTTTCATGCATTAAAACTCAACATTCCCATCTCATTTCAAAATCATAACATTTGCTATGCTTTAACATAAAAGCTCAAATCTCAATTATGCAACATGTTACTCTATGAAACCATTTCAAGCATCATCTCATGCTATAATTCATGCATAAAAACAGTAGGAATTTATCAATCTAAAACCATGAGCATGTAAAAGCATTTAAGGGGCAATCACCACATTCTAGAGAGCAATCTAGCCAATACTTACTTTCAGACTTAGGAAGGTTTTTTAAACCTTTCCTAAATCCCCAAACCTTGATTCTTTGTCCCTCAAGGACCTCTAAAACCATAAGCACTCACCGATTACGTTTCGCTTGCTTGCCGAAACGCTATCTAAGCTTCCGGATCAACTCTAATGGTGTCCGAATATGTCTCCCCTGTTTTAAACACATAAGAGCAGAGGATTAATGCATCATCATGCATTGAAATCATCAACCACACTCCTAAACTCGTTGCTCTACACAAAAACCACATTTCGGCTACCAAACACTACCGAAATCACCTCCAAACTCTTCCAAAATCAAACCCAGCCAAGATCCATCACTTCTAATCATTTCTAAACATCAATTAACATCAAAAACTAACACAACCACGTCCTTATACCTCCAGCTATAGCAGAACACCAAAATCACCCCAAAACCACCATTTTAACAAGAAAAAACTTAGGAAAACAACCTATTCAGGATTGGATTGATAAAACCTCATTCATAACATCATTTAACATCCAAAATACATTAGAAAACCATCTCAAAATAGAGCCCAATCAATCACCACAAAAATCTTCAAGATCTCTTCCAAAATCTTGAGTTTTAAGCCAATTTCTTGTTTCTAACATTAAAACCACTTAAAAATCATTAGTAAAGGATTGATAACTTGGGAATTTCAATAAAGAACTGATCATTAGAGGAGAAGGACGAAGCTTACCTCTAATGGATGATTTCTCCTTGATTTGGGCAAGTTTTTTTTTTTGAAAATTTAATGTAGAAATCAAGTGGATTTGTTGTAGGATGGATTATGAATCAAAGAGTGATTGAAATCTCATCAAATGAAGTGAAAATCAAAGTAAATTTACTGGAGAAAAAGTGTTTGGTTGATAGGATTTTGAGAGAAAATGAAATGAGAGAAAATTTAGTAAAAAGCGGTTATGAAAAGTCAAAGGTAGTTTTTCTATTTTAATCACCTTTATTTTCTTTAATTAAATCATTAATTAAATCACCCACTTTAAGAAAAAATCTGATGAAAACATTTTTGGTAAAATTAGCTCCTTAAAAATTCAAAGTTTCAATCCATTACAAAATAGTCACTACTAAACTTTGCAAAAGCTACGATTCGGTCACTACACCGAAATGTAGTATTTCCAAACCTTATTTTATAAAATTGATTTCACCATTCTCTTATATATATTAATTGAGGATTTTTAGATATATTTCTATATTTTTAAAGCATCCCGAACTAGGTGTTCCCTAAAACCCCCTTTTAGATTCGAACCATTTTCCAGACCGATCCGGTTCAGACTCTAAACATTTAGGCCCAAATTTAGGGTGTTACAATCACACCTTGTAGCCATTAAAAGAATCTTTAGATACCTTAGAGACACACCGTGTTTAGGCCTTTGGTATCCTAGAGACTCTTTCTTTAGCTTAAATGCTTATTCCGATGCGGATTATGAGGGTTGTAAGATAGATTGAAAAAGTACCTCCGCTACTTACCAATTCCTAGGTAGTATGCTCATATCTTGGTTTTCTAAGAAACAAAATAGTGTAGTCTTATCTATCACCGAAGCGGAATATATATCGACCGGAAGTTGTTGTGCTCAAGTCCTTTGGATGAAGCAACAACTTCTAGACTATAGAATTGATGTAGGTACCATACCCCTTAAGTGTGAAAACACTACTTCCATATGTCTCACGAAGAATCCCATCCAACATTCTAGAGCCAAGAATATAGAGATAAGACACCATTTCATTACGGACCATGTCCTCAAGAATGATGTTGTTCTAGAATATGTTGATACCTCAAACCAACTAGCGGATATTTTTACAAAGCAATTAGACAAATAGCGTTTTTGGACTCTTAGGAGAGAGTTAGGCCTCACTAGCCTATCTTGACCTTTTAGAGCCTTTAAGTGCCAAAATTTTGCTTGGATTTGAATGATGATCTTGTTTATGCAATTTTGCCTTTTGATACATCCATCCGTGTTGCTAGGGGGAGTATGTATCTGTTTTAGTCCATAAATGTTGCACATTCTTTTTGCACATGAATTTAGGATCGTTTAAAATCCAATTTTTGAACTGAAGTCATCTCAAAAATGCATTTCTGGTAAAAGGGTATGGAAATAGATCATCGTGTATCTATTCGAGTTGCTTAATGGGCGTCAATACAGTTTTAACTGTATCGATACGGTCACGCTTATCGATATGGTATGAAAACCGTACTGATACAGTAGATCGATACGCCACGTCAGCATATCCATACTGTAAGCCGCTGGAGTTTAAATGGGTGTAGAGCGTTTGGGTGTTCTCTAAATAGGAGCGCAAGTTCACACTCTTGTCATGTTATAGTATAAAAGATATCGTCCCCCACATGAATTGGAAAGCTAATTCGATACGCAATTCTTGCACAAATAAATTTAGTTTGTAAAGAAATGTAAATAAACACAAGTAATTGGTAAAAAAGATCAGGGTGATAGAATGGGTCAGGTTATATTGCTTAGTAGTGCGAAACTACATTGAACATGTTAAGTTGTTCAGCGATGCCAGACTTTGCTACCTCAGCGGAAGATGACAGATTGGCTGCTTTGACACTTTCACTGCCTCGGGAGTGGAACGAATGGTTGGCTCCGCGGCAAACTCTACAGTCCTTCAAGGCTCGACAGAATGCTTCGATAATGATCCCACTTATGTCTAAGTCAGAATGTTGTTGTTGCCCATTGTAGATGATACCCGTCGACATGAATCGTACAATGAATAACAACCTTTGGTTCGTTCCTTTTTAGCCGCCTCAAACCCTAACCTATGTCTAGGCTGGATTGATCAACACATGATGTTGATGAGATCGTGCTTACTTCTTTCATGAGTTTGACTCTCTTGATACCAAACAAATAGATTGCTCCCAACCGATCTCTCGACTCAATTGAAAATAGTGAAGAACATGAAATAAGCAAACCTTGAATTTATAACATAACCCAAACCCAACCGTTCTCACAACTACTTTATAACATAACCCAAACCCTATAGAATTTAGAACATAGCAGCGGCAAGAAAACACAAGAGATACCTAAGATATGCCGACTATGTGGTGTAAGATGTCTAAAATACAAGGTATAATCGGATATATATAGGGCTTGGCCTAGGTTAAGTCCTCCTTGGGGTAGAAGTCTTCTTTCTGATAAAGTAGCTTTAGCATTGAATGCATCCTTTAAATTTTGACTTATTTGACTTGAAATTGGACTCCTTGTGACACAAGTAACCTTAAGCCGCCTTGGATAATCTCCCCTTGGGCGGCTCAGTCTGTTGTTCCCGACATCGATAAATTGCGTGGATGGGCTCATTGGACTCAGAAAATTAAGCTCTTCCAATCACACTCCAGTTCACCAATTCCTTAGGTTGCAGCCCTGGGCGGCAAGTACGGCGGCGACAACTACTCGGCAACATCTCTCTCTGTGTTGAACTTCTTCAGTACAGCTCCTTGGCTTGCTACCTCAACATCAACTCCTCTCTCCTTCTACCAGCTTCTAGTACCTGAAACTAAAACTAAACTAAAACAATACATTTTCTCACCAAATCAAAGATATTCAATATAAACAGGGTAAAGTAAGGAATACTGTAAATAATGTATGCATGCACCTAAATATTCCTAAAATGTACTTAAGAACAGCAATAATATGAGATGAAATGCATATAAAATATAGGACTAATGAGCACCTTACACACACCCAAACTCGAACTATTGCTTATCCTCAAGCAATGCAATCCTAAACATACTTGCCCTTGTACTAATTAGAAAGAAGAACATGTTTTAAACTTGATTTAGCACCTCAAAGTCGTGGCACCTATTATTAAATTAATGAAATGAGAATAGCATGAATTACCTCAGAATTAAACTACAATGCCAGTGCAGTGTATGCAGTAACTGTGTACAGGTTGAATCCGAAGAATATTCTAAGTAAACAAAGATGCCTTCATGATAATGTAAGGTTTCTGCCGAAGCAGTATATTTAAGCACATTTTATAATCATGGCAATAAGGGCTTCAGCTCATCACAACTACTCTTCTAGGTTTGAAATTAAGATATGAGCAAACTACAAAACCCTGAACCCATTGAGTAGAGTCATCTTGTGAAGACTTTCTTTCATTCATGCTAATTTGTCTGTCACTTCAAGGATTTTCAGATTCGTGGACTTTGACAGCAGCGGAGTGTCCTTGCACATGATTCTTCCTAGAGCCGGTTTCGGGCACCTCTAGGGAAAACAACATAAATTTTTTTTCTTTCCTGTCTTGGCAGTGCATTTCTTTTTCTATTTGTTGCCTGTCGTGGCAGCTTCCTGCAACCATGTTAGAATTTTACAAATAATTCAAGCAAGCAATTTTCATCAGAAATTCAATCAAATTCAGCAAGTAACAGTAGTGTTTTTAATTTTTGGCATTAATAGAAAAAATCTAAGTTTACTTCTGCTTTCCCCAAAATTAAGTTTCTTTTATTATGATGCGAAAAATTTAAAGTCGGCCATGCTATCATAGGCACAAGTTCTAACAAATTTTTTCTTTTGATTAAATTTTAGAGGCAAGTACATCATGCAACTTATATGCACTAGTTATGCCTAAACAAAATGAGTGCTAACCCCCAAAAAATCGAGACGGGCATTGCCCTCAATGCACAAAATAAAATACAAGAAAAAAATTAAAAAAAAAACAAAAATCAGAAAAAATAAATACAAGCAAGATAATTAAAATATAAAAATAAGCAAGAAAAGAAAAGAAAAGAAATAACGCTAGAAGTTGGCGGAGGGCTGAGAAAAGGCTAGGGTCTTTGCGGTAGAGGAAGAAGATGAAGACTAGATGACAAGGCGGCGGCTGGCAGATGTTTGGGCGGCAGACTAAACATGTGATATCTTTGTTGTCTGTGGCGGCTGGACTCTCTTGGGAGTGGGACGAGGAGCTTCACTTCGTTCTGGTTCATATTCTGACTACTCTTTCTCTGGCTCGGCTGAGATTATGTGCCACTTTCTCTTCCTAGTTGGCTCTGCCATGGGTTCTGCTGGTGGATCCTCTGTTGGTATGGGTACCGCTGTTGTTGTCGTCTACTGCTCTACATCCTTGCTCTGGGAGGTGTCTGGCACCATTTCCGCTCTACAGGCTGGAGAGAAATGTTGTTGATGCCTCTCGGGAGTGTCCGCCACCGTGTTAGAAGAAGAGGTGGATGCGTAGGACGCATAGTGCGTCGGAGATGGCATCTGGCAGCAGAAACCGGCGTGGCGGACAGCTACTTTTGGTGGTGTAGTCTGTAACCCCCTCGTCCCGGTTCGGGCGACTGATCGGTTAACATCCCAAGAAAACTATTTCTTTAATTATCTTGTCTAGATGAATTCATTTAAACCTATGTGAGAAGTGACAGCGGAAAAAAGAGACTAAACCATACAAACGGCACGTAATTTGATTTAAACTTACCATGTATTCAAGTTATGTTGATTCCTTGCACACGCGACCAAAACGCACATAAACAATTACGAACAAGACTCGCAAGAAGACTAACATCAAACAAGGCCTAAGCCCAACCCTTGAGAACCTTTAGAGATGTCAAAAGCCCACATTTCAGGCCTGTGTTTCGAAATAGGCTTGCCCGTTTTGATACACGGGCCCAAGTTTAAAAAGCCAACCACCCGTACCATTACGCGTCCACCCCGTTTCGGAACAAGGGTCCATTTCACCTAGACGTTCCGAAACACGTTCCGAAACAGGAACTCACAGTAGCAAAAACGTTTCGATACTTGTATCGGAATAGGGGTTCACATTAGCCAAACCGTACCGGAACGCGTTCTAATACGGGTGTCCCTAGAACCACACCCATTCCGAAACAGCCTTACCCGTTCCGAAATGCCTACAGTCTGTATGTTTCTAAAAACCAGATTTTGCATCTCCAAAAGTCCCCCAACAAGCCTCAATCAACAAGAAACAAGATATAATATGCATTTACCTACTTTAGAGGCATTTACCCTACTCCAAACATGTTCAGCACACAACATACATGAAAAGACCATACATTTTAAAGAATAAGCATTCACCAAAAGAGACATACATTGCATTTCAAGGTTTTCACGCCTTAGCACAAAACATACACATAAGCATTCATGATACGCATCATAAGCATGGTTTACAATCCAAAATAAGGCATCAAAAAACCAGACCAAAACATCAACATTCAAAGGAGTCTAAACAAGCTCCTAACACAAAACAACAACACAATCCCATTGCTTATCCATTACATCTCATAACTTAAAAGTTCATACTTGAGGATTAAGATAGCACACTTGGAGGCCTTCTCCTTGCACAAGCAACCCACGAACTAAGGATTTGCATTGTCGAACAAAGAGAGCGTAAGCGTAAAGCTTAATGAGGGTAAGCTTATAAAATAAACCTCGACAATGCAGGGTCCAAGCACGAGCAACAAAACCAAGGATGAATGCATATTTCCTTACCTTTGGAACTACATGAATCAAATATATATAATGCATGAACACAACATCATATACCATGTCGTGCTCAACATGTCCATAAATACAACCATAAGAAACACATTCAACAAAACATATGACACCTATCTATGACCTGAATACGTGGATAACAACCGTTGGAACTCACATCCAACACTCAACTATTACATTACCTCACGGTGGGATTACACTCATCACCGTTTCACGCGGAGGGGATTCCACTCATCCTCATGCCCCGTCGATGGGATTCCACTCATCACCGACTAACATATAAATGAAGATTTACGGGCGTACCTGTACTCCATCTTGATGACTACCATCACCAAGACCACGCGCGCATTTCGACACTCGTGTGCACACTAACATCCTAATGATCGATCATTTGTACCCAAACATACAAGAGCCAATACTAACTCATTTCATAGGTCAACCTCACAACATTCCTACCAAATTCCGTGCTTAGCACGTACTCACCATGATCCACCATCATGCATCCACATTCCAACAATCACATGCATATGACAATGCATAAAACATCATGCCTCAACATACATGTATATCACAATATACATAACAACATCGATCACAATAATTATGGAACAAGAGGCATAATCACACAATATTCATGAGTTCAACCATATGTCTCTAACTAAAGCTTGAGATTAGACTACCAATCTAATCCCAACTCTAGGTGGGTTTACCAAGCCTTGCCTAGGTCCACATGCTCGAACCAACATTTGAAATCCAATTCAAAACCAAAGAACCACTCACCGACTATTCCAAGCTCAACAAACTCTAGCCGATCAAACTTCCACGCTTCCCAAATTGATTCCCGAAGATTCTCCAACACCAAATCCTGATGCTAGTCAATTAAAGCCAACAAAACAAACACAAATCACTGTAGCAACCCTTAGAGCACAAAATAAGCATTTAGCTGACCAAGAACACCCTTAAACATGTATTTTCGAGCAGCCCATTTGCACAGCTAATAACCATTGATTCCAACACTTTTAACACAACTAATAGCTTCCAAAATAACCCTTAAACATCACACAAACATCAGCCCTCAAATCCCCCTCATAAACAGCCCCAAAACCCATCTTTTGAACCACCTAAAACCTCCCTAAAACCCATATCCGAAAATCCTTATAAAACCAAGTAAAAATCACATATGTTGTACCATTTGGGTTACTAAACACTTATCTAATTTCAAAGAATCAAAAGCTTACGTAAAGGTTAATAAAGTTTAGATTTTTAACTTAAAACCCAAAAATCTCAAAGTTCAAAATAATGGGTTTCAATGAAAACTAAGAACATGGGTAGCAAGGGGAAGATGAGGACAACTCAAAAACGTTATTACCTTTCAAAAATCTTCAAATATGAAGCAAGGAGGTGATGGAATAGTAACCTTCCATGGAGGGGAGGAGTTTCACGTTGAAAATGTTTTTTGGAGGTAGAAGATGATAGAAGTTTAGGTATTTGAAATAAAAGGGGTTTTATTTTACAAGACCGTGTAGTTACAAAACTGCCATTAATGAAAAATGGCCATCATCCAATATTCTAAAATCTATGGAAATTCGGGCTTTAAATCAAAATCGGGTCTAACATATTAAATGCATTTTAAAAAGAAAAGTGAAAACCCGAAACATTATTTTAATATTTTATTTCCACCCGACCCCCAAACCCGAGTGTTACAACTCTCTCTCACTTAAGAAATTTCATCCCCAAAATTACATGACGGAAACAAGTACGGAAATTGCTCAAGCATATCAGCTTTCCTCTCCCACGTGGCCTCTTCCACGCCTCTATGTCTCCACAACACCTTGACCAACTCCATGGTCTTGCCACGCAACACCTTGCTATCGGAAGCAAGTATCTAAAATGGTTCTTCATTATAAGACAAATATGGATTCAGCTCTATCTCCTCAACGGGCATAACATGAGACGCATCCGATCTATATCTCCTAAGCATCGACACATGAAATACATTGTGGATCTTCTCTAACTCTGAAGGCAATCTCAAACGGTAAGCTACTGGCCCAATCCGCTCAACAATCTCATACGGACCAATAAACATCGGACTCAACTTGCCTTTCCGGCCATATCACCTTACCTTCTTCTACGGAGACACTTTCAGAAGCACTTTCTCACCAACTGAAAACTTAATCTCTTTTCTCTTCAAATCTGCGTAAGATTTCTGACGATCGAAAGTTGCCTTCAAACGGTCACAGATCAACTTCACTTTATAAGTAGTCCCTTTATGCAAATATGGCATAGGTAACAATTTCTGACCCGTTTCGGCCCAACAAATCGGAGTCCTACATCGTCTACCATACAATGCCTCATAAAGAGCCATCTGGATGCTAGCCTGGTAACTGTTGTTGTAAGCAAACTCGACTAAGGGTAAATGTTTCTCCCAAGAACCCTGGAAGTCGATCACACAACAACAGAGCATATCTTCTAATACCTATATCACTCGCTCTGACTGACCATCCGACTGCGGATGATATGAAGTACTGAAATGCAAACAACTACCTAGGGCACTATGTAAACAACTTCAGAACCTCGATGTGAATCTCGAATCTCTGTCTGATACGATAGACTTCGGAATCCCATGAAGTCTCACAATCTCGCGGATGTACAAATCTGCCAACTTTTCTAAAGAATATGTGGTGTTCACTGCTAAGAAATTAGCACACTTAATGAATCTATCAACTATCACCCAAACAGAATTCTTCTTCGAAGGAGACAACAACAACCCTTACACAAAGTCCATAGTGATTCTTTCCCACTTCCATTCCAGAATTTTCAAAGGCTGTAACAAACCCGAAGAAGCCTGATGTTCTGCCTTTACCCTCTGACATACCATGCATCGACTCACATACTCGGTTACATCCTTCTTCAAACCAACCCAGAAATAATCACTCTTCAGATCTCGGTACATCTTAGTACTGCTCGAATGCATAGAAAAAGGACTCGAATGTGCTTCGCTCAGAATCATACGTCTCAACTCAACATCTTCAGGTACTACAACTCTGTCTCTGAAACACAACACATTCTCATCACTGAAACTGTACTCTGTCGGTCTACCTTCTGCAATGTCCTGAACATGTGAAGCTGATGACACGTCTTGCAACTGTTTCTCTCGGATCATCTGAATCAACGAAGGCTTCACTTGCAACTTTGTAGTCAAACCACCATCCCCTGATACACTCAGTCTAGCAAACATATCTCGCAACTCAACTGCAACTTTTCTGCTCAACGTATCGGCCACTACATTTGCCTTACCTGCATGGTACTCAATAGTCAAATCATAGTCTTTCAACAGTTCAAGCCATCTTCTCTGCCTCAAGTTCAACTCTCTTTGAGTCATCAGATACTTCAAGCTTTTATGATCAGTGTAAACCGTGCACTTCTCACCATACAAGTAGTGACGCCAAATCTTCAACGCAAACACAACTGCTGCTAATTCAATATCGTGCATAGGGTAGTTCTTCTCGTGCACCTTCAACTGTCTCGAAGCATAAGCAACAACTCTCCTTTCTTGCATCAGAACACAACCTAAACATTCGTAGGAAGCATCACTATAGATCACGAACTCTCTCCTTGAAACTGGTTGTACTAACATTGGAGCATTCGTCAAAGCTTCTTTCAACTTCTCAAAAGCACTCTGTCTCGCATCTGACCACTCAAACTTCACTCCTTTTTGCAAAAATTTAGTCAACGGAGCAGCTACTCTAGAGAAACCATCAACGAACCTCCTATAGTAACCAGCTAGTCCTAGGAAACTCCTAATCTCAGTCACTGACTTAGGTTGTTTCCACTCAACAATGGCTTCAATCTTCTTCGGATCAACTCGGATACCTTCAGCTGATACTACATGGCCAAGAAACACAACCTCTCTAATATAGAACTCACATTTACTTAGTTTAGCATACAATTGATTACTCATCAATCTCTGCAATACAAGTCTCAAGTGTTCATCATGTTCTTCTTCTGATCTCGAGTACACAAGGATGTCGTCTATGAAAACAACTACAAATCGGTCTAGATAGTCTCGGAAAACTATGTTCATCATGTCCATGAAAGCTGCTGGTGCATTCGTGAGCCGAAACGGCATCACAAGGAACTCATAATGACCGTATCTAGTCCTAAAAGCTGTCTTCGAAACATCACATTCTTTTACCTTCAACTGATAGTACCATGATCTCAAATCTATCTTCAAAAACACTAAGGCACCCCTCAACTGATCAAACATGTCATCTATACGAGGTAATGAATACTTTTTCTTCACTGTCAACTGGTTCAACTGCCTATAGTCGATACATATCCTCATACTGCCATCCTTCTTCTTCACAAACAACACGGGAGCACCCCCAAGGCGAACTACTAGCCTAATAAAACCTCGATCTAATAACTCCTGAAGCTGACTTTTCAACTCTTTCAACTCCTTCGGAGCCATACGGTACAGAGCAATAGAAACTGGAGTAGACCCTAAAACAGTCTCAATCACAAACTCTACGTCTCTGTCAGGAGGCAAACCCAGTAACTCTTCTGAAAACACATCCGGATAATCACAAATTTTCCTGATATCTTTCGGTCTAATCTCACTCGTATTTGGATTCATTACATATGTTAAATAAGCCCCACAACTGGAGTCCATCAACCTATGAGCCTCTAAAGCCGACACAATGTTCGACAAGAACTTAACGTTCTCGCCTACTACCACTACCTCGTAGTCATTAAAAAGCTTCAACAAAATTCTCTTTATCTCAAAATCTACACTAGCTCTGTGCTCAACCAACCAATCCATACCCAAAATGATATCAAAACCGTAGAACAGAAGCTCCATCGTATCAACAGGAAACACATGACCCTGAATCTTCAATGGACACCTCCTATACATCTGTCTATCTACAACTGTCTCACCGAAGGAACTAGTCACATGCATCCCTACGTTTAAAATCTCAACAGGTATGTCTAACTTCTTTGCATGCTCACTCAAAATGTAAGAATGCGTGGAACCCAAATCAACTAAGGAAAGCAAACACATAAATTGTAACTCAAAATTACCTTGTATCACATCTGTGTCATTCCCTGCCTCTCTCTGTGCGTAGAATCTAACTGGTCCACCGCGCCCATGGCCTCTACCTAGGTGCATCAGCCCTCGGCTGGAAGTAACCACTACATGAGCCCATGGCCTCTCTGATAGTCGATCGCTCTCGCAGGAGCCTCTGCATGAATCAGTGCATGTGTCGCTTGATGCGGACACTCTCTTCTGAAGTGGTCTCTCGATCCACAGTTTCAGCAAGCATGATAGTTTCCCCAACACTCTCCTGAATGCTGTCTCCCACATCGGGCACACTCGGGCAAACGCCCTCCAGCTCTCTGGCCCTGATGGCCTCTACCATGGTGGCCACCGCCACGCCTGTGATCAAACTGCTGTCAGTGCACCGATGCCTCTTGGCATCACCACGATCAAATTTGTTGTGCCTCTTCCCTGAACTGGATCCTCCCGAACGCTTGGTTAGCCCCAAGCTATGCTTGATGCCCTTGGCCCTAGCGACCAAGACATCCAAATCATAATAATCAGTAGCCAAGGTGTACCTCTTGACTTCCTCATGAAGTCCATACCTGAACCAATCAAAACGGTCCCTCTCAGTAGGAACCAACTCCGGAGCATACTGACTCAGTCAGACAAAGCGGATCTCATAGTCTGTTACTGATGTGTCTCCCTGAACAGGAGCCATGAACTTCCTCTTCTTCTCATCTAAATATCCCGGGCCCAAATACCTCTTTCTGAAAGTAGTCTCAAAGAAATTCCAACTGATCTTGGCCTCAGGCACGCTGGTAGTAATGGTGACCCACCAGGTGTAGGCATCTCCCTGAAGCAACGAAACTACACAGCCCAACTTACGAGCCCCAAAACATCCCATCTGAGCAAAAATACGAATTGTCTTCTCTAGCCACAACTCTGATCTCTCAGGCATAGATCCCCTGAACTCATCTGCTCCGAGGCTACGAAGCCTCTCTAATGGTAAACTAGGATCATCTCCTCTCGGCTGTGCTGCAGCCTGAGCTCCGAAAACTGCAACCTAGAACGCTCTCGCTATAGCTTGAACTAGCGGAGCCATGTCTATTCATGCAGGAACTTGGCCACCCTGGCCAACCTGAGGTCCCGCTCCCTCAGCTCTAGCATCGCCTTCCACATTAGGTGGAGGAGGTGGTGGTGGTGGAGGAGCTCCGACTACAACAGCAGGCTCTTCCACAGGAGCCTCTACTCCAACCATCGACTCATCAGCAGAAGTAGCAACACGGGGTTCCTGACGAACCAACCTGGGTCTACCTCTAGGCCTCGACATAACAGCTCATAGATAACAACTACAACAACAACATACAAGATTTGGGTTAGCAAGGGCAAGGGTCCAAGTGGCTCAAGTATATTTCCCTCACTTAAAAATCTCTTTTTCCGATGTAATAGAAGCAATGGGACTCTACTCAACATGCTTCAAACAACACACATACGATCAATTAAGCAAACATCAAGCATACTTACATGGCAAGCAAACATTATGCAATTGCAATACAAAAATTTAACTTACCTTATTTACCTGCCCGAGGTCTCGGAAACCTCAGGCTCTAATACCAATAAGTGTAACCCCATCGTCCCGGTCCGGGCGACTGACCGGTCCAAGTGGGCTACACGGGGAAAACCGAGGCGAAACCCGTTAAGGCTCCACTTCGGTTAACAGGCCGAGAAAACTTTTTCTTTAGTTATCTTGTCTAGATGAATTCATTTAGACCTATGTGAAAAGCGACATCAGAAAACAAGACTAAACCATACAAACGACACGTAATTTGTTTTAAACTTACCATGTATTCAAGTTAGGTTGATTCCTTGCACACGCGACCAAAACACACATAAACAATTACGATCAAGACTCACAAGAAGACTAACATCAAATAGGGCATAAGCCCAACCCTTGAGAACCTTTAGAGATGTCAAAAGCCCATATTTCAGGCATGTGTTTCGAAACAGATTTGCCTGTTTCGATACACGGGCCCCAGTTTAAAAAGCCAACTACCCGTACCGATACGCATCCACTCCATTTCGAAACAGGGGTCCATTTCGCCTAGACGTTCCGGAATAGGCACTCACTATAGCAAAAACGTTTCGATACTCGTATCGGAACAGGGGTTCACAGTAGCCAAACCGTACTAGAACGCGTTCCGATATGGGTTTCCATGGAACCACACCCGTTCCGAAATGCTTGCAAGCTGTGTGTTTCTAAAAACCAGATTTTGCATCTACAAAAGTTCCCAACAAGCCTCAATCAACAAGAAACAAGATATAATATGCATTTACCTACTCTAGAGGCATTTACCCTACTCCAAACATGTTCAACACACAACATACATGAAAAGACCATACATTTTAAAGAATAAGCATTCACCAAAAGAGACATGCATTGCATTTCAAGGTTTTCATGCCTTAGCACAAAACATACATATAAGCATTCATGATACGCATCATAAGCATGGTTTACAATCCAAAATAAGGCATCAACAAGGAGAACCAAAACATCAACATTCAAAGGAGTCTAAACAAGCTCCTAACACAAAACAACAACACAATCCCATTGCTTATCCATTACATCTCATAACTTAAAAGTTCATACTTGAGGATTAAGATAGCACACTTGGAGGCCTTCTCCTTGCACAAGCAACCCACGAACTAAGGATATGCATTGTCGAACAAAGAGAGCGTAAGCGTAAAGCTTAGTGAGGGTAATCTCATAAAACAAACCTCGACAATGCAGGGTCCAAGCATGAGCAACAAAACCAAGGATGAATGCATGTTTCCTTACCTTCGGAACCACGTGAATCAAATATATATAATGCATGAACATAACATCATATACCATGCCATGCTCAACATGTGCATAAATACAACCATAAGAAACACATTCAACAAAACGTATTGGCACCTAGCTATGACCCGAATACGCGGATAACAACCGTTGGAACTCACATCCAACACTCAACCATTACATTACCTCACGGTGGGATTACACTCATCATCGTTTCACGCGGAGGGGATTCCACTCATCCTCACGCCCCGTCGATGGGATTCCACTCATCACCGACTAACATATAAATGAAGATTTCCAGGCATACCCGTACTCCATCTTGATGACTACCATCACCAAGACCACGCGCGCATTTCGACACTCGTGTGCACACTAACGTCCCAATGATCAATCATTTGTACCCAAGCATACTAGTGCCAATACTAACTCATTTCATAGCTCAACCTCACAACATTCCTACCAATTTCCGTGCTTAGCACGTACTCACCATGATCCACCATCATGCATCCACATTCCAACAATCACACGCATATCACAATGCATAAAACATCATGCATCAACATACATGTATATCACAATATACATAACAACATCGATCACAATAATTATGGAACAATAGGCATAATCACACAATATTCATAAGTTAAACCATAGGTCTCTAACTAAAGCTTGAGATTAGACTACCAATCTAATACCAACTCTAGGTGGGTTTACCAAGCCTGACCTAGGTCCACATGCTCGAACCAACATTTGAAAACCAATTTAAAACCAAAGAACCACTCACCGACTATTCCAAGCTCAACAAACTCTAGCTGATCAAACTTCCACGCTTTTCGGATTGATTTTCGAAGATTCTCCAACACCAAATCCCGATTCTAGTCAATTAAAGCTCACAAAACAAACACAAATCAGCCCACAAATCACTGTAGCAACCCTCGGAGCACAAAACAAGCATTCAGCCGACCAAGAACACCCTTAAACATGTATTTTCGAGCAGCCAAATTGCACAGCTAATAACCATTGATTCCAACACTTTTAACACACCTAATAGCTTCCAAAATAACCCTTAAATATCACACAAACATCAGCCCTCAAATCCCTCTCATAAATAGTCCCAAAACCCATCTTTTGAACCACCTAAAACCCATATCCGAAAATCCTTATAAAACCAAGTAAAAATCACATATGTTGGACCATTTGGGTTACTAAACACTTATCTAACTTCAAAGAATCAAAAGCTTACTTAAAGGTTAATAAAGTTTAGATTTTTAACTTAAAACCCAAAAATCTCAAAGTACAAAATAATGGGTTTCAATGAAAACTAAGAACTAGGGTAGCAAGGGGAAGATGAGGACAACTCAAAAACGTTATTACCTTTCAAAAATCTTCAAAGATGAAGCAAGGAGGTGATGGAATAGTAACCTTCCATGGAAGGGGAGGAGTTTCAGGTTGGAAATGTTTCTGCAGGTAGAAGATGATAGAAATTAGGGTATTTGAAATAAAAGGGGTTTTATTTTACAAGACCATGTAATTACAAAATTGCCATTAATGAAAAATGACCATCATCCAATATTCTAAAATCCATGGAAATTCGGGCTTTAAATAAAAATTCGGTCCAACATATTAAATGAATTTTAAAAAGAAAAAGGAAAACCCGAAACATTATTTTAATATTTTATTTCCACCCGACCCTCAAACCCGGGTGTTACATAGTCTCTCTGGGTTCAACTGCAACATCCAGTTCTTCAGGGAATCTGGGCAGGGAGAGGTCGTCGTTAGGGAACTTTTGCATAAGATAGGCCACAAATGCCTCTTGGACTTCCCCCAAATACTTCATAAAGGTCAACTACTACTACTCGATCCTCTTATTGTCGTCGATCAGTGTCTTGAGCAGTTGGATGACCTTTGGTTGTTGAGCAGCCTCAGTACTACCTCTAGCTACCGGGGCAGCGGTGTTTTCGGACGACGGCTGGGAAGCTATGATCCACTCTGTCTCTGGATCTTGCATCATCTGGAGCCGATTCTTTCTTGTCCAGCCTTCTCTGGGTGGTGTCATGGCGTCCTTGGAATCGATGGGCACGTTGAAGTACGTGCAAAGCCCGGTGAAAAGGGAGGGGAAGTAGAGCTTGCCTTGGATTTCTGGTAGCAGCTATGGATCTCCTTGCATATAATGTCACCCACGTTGATCGGGCGGTTTTTCATGATGGATTGAATTATGGTGAGGCAAGGCCAATCAAATTTTTTGGTGTAGGAGGTGGGCAGTAGTCTTCATTTTATAAACGTGCTCCACAACATTGCCCCTGACAGCAATCGGCGGCGATGTACAGATCCTTTGTGCTTCCCCTCCAGCCATAGGGTGTTTGGTTCACAAAGTTTGTCCTTCATTCGGTCGTAGTCAGCTGCTGCCAGCATCTGCCTCCACACTTCATGGGGGTTGTCGTCCATCTCTAGCCTGTAAAACCTGTTGATGGTGGCCAAGTGGAGTTTGACTGCCTCCCCTCTAACAAACACGAATGAGATTTTTGGGCGGGGTTGGTGGGCGTAAAATTCCCATACGAGTGTGATGTTGGCCACCTTTGGCTGCTTAGCAAATATTTCCCACCCTTGCCTGTGGATCTTTTCGAATAGGGCGGGCTTGAGACGAAGATCTCCTGTCTATATGTGTAGAGCGTTTGGGTGTTCTCTAAAATAGGATTGCAAGTGCACACTCTTGTCAAGTTATAGTATAAAAGAAATCGTCTCCCACATGGATTGAACAGGTTTTTGAGTTGCAATTCCTGCACAAAGGAAATTAAATGCACAAATGAGTTTTAGTTTATAAAAGAATTGTTGAAACCGCCTTTTTACGGGAGGCTTCAACTTTTTTGAAAAACATTAAAAACATGGAGTCTCCACCAATCTTTTATTGAAAAAAAGTGTGATTGGATCACTTTTAAAAATAGGGTTATTTTAATGAAACACTTTTGGTTTTAATAAAACAACAGTTTTGGTCTGCGAAAATCAAAAAACATGTTCATGGTTCGGTTACGCGTGGGGAAGGGTTAGCACCCCACGACGCCCAAAATTGGTACCTAATTGGTTTTAAAATTGTTTTCAAAACTAGAATTTGCAAGTTCAAAAAGGTTCGACTTTCTTTGTTCGTTTAATGAATATTAGTTTATTTTAACGGCCTTATCGCTCGGGGGATGAACTTTAATCACCGCCAACATTTCTGGCGCTAACTCGTCATTCTCGTTTGATAAGACACCACGTTGATTAAGTTTCACTTTTTCAAACAACATAAAAATTTAGTGTGTTTAGCATTTTATTCATTTCTAAGTTCGATTATTTAAAAACCCTAAAAAGCGTCTAAGTCTTTTATTCCTAATTAAAAGTTTAAGTTTACTTAAGTGTATTTTATTTTTTATGAAGAACATTTTCAACAAACATGTCTCTATCTATGCTTTAGTCCCTAATCCTAAGTTTTCACATATTTCCTAAACAAGCAAGCAAACTTTTGTTCTTTTGATTTTCACCATTTTTATTATTCCTTTTAAAAAGTTTATATTTCTTTTTACTATTTATTTTCTAAGCTAAAACTCTTTTTTATGTTTTTTTTTACTTTTTGTGTTTTTTTTTGTCGTTTTTTTACCTTTTCCATTTTTTATGTCTTCTCTTTTTCAAAATGAATTTTCTCGTTTTTAAACTTGTTTTCATTTATTCACTTTTTTAATTTTTCTTTTAAAAACAACCCATTTTTTAAAAAATAAACTTTATTTTCCTTAAAGAACTTTTTTCTTTTTTTAAAAAAATTATTTAAATATCTTATACCCTAATTTTTACTTTAAAACCCTTTTTATTTTTTCCTTTCTTGAAAACTGATTTTCTTTTATTTTTTCTAAAAAAGGCATCTTTATTTATTTTTCTTTTAAAATCATTTTTTCTCATCTATTATTTAAAACTAAATTTCAAAAAAATCCCTTTTTTTTCTTTCTAAAATAAATCCCTTTATTATCTAACACCTCACATTATTAATTCTTCTAATTAAATCCCTAAATTCAAGTTTTTCTAATTAACCACATTTATTCATTTTTATTCATGCATTTAAAAAAATCATTTTTATTCATGCATTTTAAAGTCCAAAACACCTTTTAAATTAATTCCTACACTTCTAAAGATCAACAATCACTTAAACAACATTTTTAAAATCATGCAATAAGTTTAAGATCAAACTAGAAATTTAAACAAAATTTAAAACAAAAAAGTTACCGAAATCGCGAATAATTTTTCAATCACGTGAAAGCAACCTAAAAATCACAAACAACGCAAACAAAACACCAAAATTCAAACAAGAACAACAATAAAATCAACATAAAAAACAATGAAAGGATAAAAAAAATTATCGAGAAATCGGCGAACGATGAACTCGAACTCAAGCTTCTCGAAATGCTCCAAACCACCCCTGGAAAATTGCTCCAAACTCGAATTTCTCCTCCAAAAATTTCCAGCCAACTCAAGAAAAATTCAGAAAATTTTTCAGATTTTTCTTGAACCCTTTTTAGTGTTTTTTCTCTCAAATTTTGTGTGTTGAACAATGAAGCATTTGGGGGGGTTTATAGTTGATTTCTAGCTTCAAAATCAAGCCAAATTCGGACTTCAATCCCCGAATTGAAGCTAAAATCAGACAAGAAACATGATACTCGGTAAACCCCCAAGAAATCATCGACTTTGATCCAAATTCGGGAAAGAATTTCCCATTTAATTCAAATCTAGGGCTTATTATTTTGTTTCGGTTTTTTGCAGATTCCAGAGGCTATAGGCAACGACGAAAAGCGGGGTCGGTGGCAAAAGGATGGAGGCAACCAGGTGGTCCGACCGGCACTAACCACGCTGGCTGTCGCGACCGGTGGACGGAGAACGGCGATCGGCCTTATTCGCGGCAAGGGTTTGGAGAGCCCAACCCCTCGCGTGTGGACGTCACGCTCCAACGCGTAACGTGCAGGCTGGCTTTCTCTCTTTTTTCTTTTTTTCCTTTTTTCCTATTTTTGACCCTTTTTGTTGCTGTTTTTTTTCTTTTTCCACACTTAATTATTACCTCATTTTATTCCTTTTTTGCTTAAAATTATTAAACACCATAATTATTTTTTTTCCTTTTTTTCTTTCTTTTTCTTTTCCTTTTTACCTTAAAAATGGGCTTTAACATAAAATGGGCTTTATTCTCTTCATTAAAAAGTGGGATTTTCTTGAAAATGGTTTTTTTAAATGGGTTTTTATTTTAAGAAAGAGGGCTTTCAAAAGGATTTTTATTTTTTTATTTTTTATTTTTTGATATTTGATATTTTATTTCTTTTTTTTATTAAAAGTTAGGGTGAAATTTTAGTGACAACAGCTTCTCCTCTTTGCTTATCTCTATGAAACAAAGATAAAGCGAAGACAAAAAGACACAAATTTTCACATGATTTACAGATTGGCTCCATTCTCCGAATGCCCAAACAGATAGGCGTGCTTTATTCTCCTTATGCTCGAATAGCTGAGCTGGGTTCCATTCTCCAAATGCTCGAACGGATAGGTTGGTTCTATTCTCCTTATGCTCGAATAGTTAAGCTAGGTTTCATTCTCCAAATGCCCGAACAGATAGGCTGGTTCTATTCTCCTTATGCTCGAATAGTTAAGCTGAGTCTATTCTCCTTATGCTCGAATAGTTGAGTTGGGTTCTATTCTCCCAAAATGCCTAAGCAACTGAGTTGGGCTTTGTCCTCCCAAATGCTCAATTAGGCCAAGTCTTATGAAAACTTTCATCCTCCTTACGCTTGGATGAATAAGTAGGCTTCATTCTACGTATGCCCGAACGGATAGGCGAATCTTCTAAAAACTTTCATCCTCCTTATGCTTGGATGAATAAGCCAACTCCATTCTCCTTATGCCTGAATGGATAGGCGAATCTTCTAAAAAACTTCATCCTCCTTATGCTTGGATGAATAAGCAAACTCTCATTTGAACAAGTATTCCATATATACCTGAAAAACAAACTACAACATGCAATATGATGTGCATGCTCCTAGGGATGTCTAAAACATGAATGCATAACAGGTTTTCCTTTTAGAACTCTTTTTGCTCAGACCATTTTCTTTAATTTTTATGAAATTATGGTTATCGAGGCCCACCCAATTAATCATGAACTCTCTCTCCTTCACTTGTGTAGGTCAAAATGATTTGCTTCACTCTTCTTTCAACCCTTCTTCTTTTTACTTTGAATTCACCATTTTCTGAGATAAGGACATTTCTTCTACTTTGAAAACCACCCATGACTTATGAACTAATCTGACACTTCCTCATTTTCTGATCTTGTGCTAACTGGTTCAATCCCTATCTTACTTCATTGGAAACACTTAATCCTTTATCAATTTTTAATCGTCATTTTCATATTCAGGGATGCACACCCTAAGTCAAGTTTTGACTTTGCAAAGCCACTCCTTAAGCGCCCAAACATTCATATGCATTTTCTTCGTTTTTTTTAATTTGCAACCAGGCTTTACTTTTTCTTCCTTATACATATTAATATCGTATGTCCCAAATAATTATGGAACACTTCATAGTCCCTGGACTTTTCAAAACATTCTCCAAGTAATACTCAAAAATCTTTTGCATGTATAAATGATTGTCAAATCCATTAATCCTTATTTCAAAGCAAGATGCTAACAAAGATAAGGAAAGGAACAAGAAATCAAGAAAAATTCAAGAAACAAGTTTATTAATGTTGTGGCAAACACAAGAAGGTTTATAAAAAGGAAATGAAACAAGTATTCAAATATCAATAGTTCAAACTTCTCTTTTCAAATGCCAGAAGTAAACTTGAATGCCTCCAGCGTCGAAGAAACCTTGAATACAGCACATGATCTGTGGAGCCTCAAAATCTTTCAAATTATCTGAGCCGCCCTTTACGGGTTTTCAACTCAGATCCTCCTTTGGTTTCAAAACGCCCTTTGTAGGTTTTCATTTTGAACCCTCATTTTTCTTTTTTTTCCTCTTTTCTTTTCCTTTTCTTTTCTTCTTCTTTAGGCATAGTACTTCGTGACAATATCAGAGTTTACCGGGTTTTGAAACTCGTTTCCATCCATCTTAACTAAGATCAATGCTCCACCTGAAAGAACCTTCGGCACAATATACTGTCCTTCCCAATTAGGCGCCCATTTTCCTCGAGGATCACTTTGAATTGTCAATTTCTTCTTTAAAACCAGGTCACCTTCTTGGAATTCTCTAGGGCGAACCTTCTTTTCATAAGCCCTAATCATTCTTCTTTGGTACATTTGACCATGACATTCAGCTTTCAGCCTCTTTTACTCGATTAAGTTCAACTGGTCATACCTTGCTTGAACCCATTCTGCCTCATATATCTTGGCCTCCATCAAGACACATAACGATGGTATATCTACCTCGACTGGTAGCGCAGCTTCAATTCCATATACTAGTGAGAATGGAGTTGCCCCAATAGATGTTCGTATCGTTGTTTGATGTGCATACATAGTAAATGGTAACTTTTCATGTCAATCTTTATATATATCAGTCACCTTCGCTACTATCTTCTTAATATTCTTATTGGCTGCTTCTACTGCTCCATTCATCTTTGGGCGGTATACTACCGAGTTATGATGCTTGATGGAGAATTGCTCATAGACCCCATCAATCATTCGGTTGTTCAGATTAGAGGCATTTTCTGTAATTATGCTTTCTGGCAAACCATGTCGACAAATGATTTCTTTCTTTAAGAACTTGCATACAGTGGATCTAGTTATACTTGCATATGAGGCCGCTTCCACCCACTTTGTGAAGTAATCAATAGCTACCAAGATAAAGCGATGACCATTTGACGCTTTCGGATGAATTTGCCTAATAACATCTATGCCCCACATAGAAAAAGGCCATGGAGATGACATGGCGTGAAGAGACTGAGGAGGCGCGTGAACCTTGTCAGCGTATACTTCGCACTTGTGGCATTTACGAGAATGATTAATGCAATCCCCTTCCATTGTAGACCAATAATATCCAAAGCGCATAATTCTTCTTGCCATGGTGAAACCACTAGGGTGGGTTCCACAAATTCCTTCATGGACTTCTGCCAAAATCAATTGCGCTTCTTTTGCATCCACGCATCTTAGTAATACATGGTCTCGATTTCGTTTGTAGAGGATATGCCCATCAAGGATGTATCCTAATGCCATTTTCCTAATCGTTTTCTTTTCATTTTCTGAAGCATGTGATGGGTATTGTTGCAACTTTGAGTACTGCAAGATGTCATGGAACCACGGTAAAACATCGTCTTTTTCTTCTACATTATAACAATATGTTAAGGACTCCATCATTTCTAACTTAATGGGTATCATCTTTGAACCTTCACTTGCTTTAAACATGACAGCCAAGGTAGCTAACGCGTCATCCATCTGGTTATCTTCTCTTAGGAGATGCTTAAAAGTAATTGCCTTGAACTCTTTAGCTAACTCGAGGACCAAATTGTGATATTCTATCAGTTTTGCAACTTTTGTTTCCCATTCGCCATCGGTTTGGTAGATGATCAAAGTTGAATCTCCATAGTCTCTCAAGTTCTAGATTTTTCTATCAATGGCTACACTTAGGCCCAATATGCACGCCTCATATTCTACCATATTATTGGTGTAGAAGAACTTCAAATGGCAAGTAAAAGGATAAACATCACCTTCCGGTGAAACCAAAACTGCCCCAATTCCTTGCCCTAATGCATTTACAGCACCATCAAAATGCATGACCCAGGATTCTATTGGTGACTTTTCATCTTCTATAATACACATCAAGTCTTCATCGGGGAAACTAAAGTCTAATGCCTCATAATCATCTTGTGCACGACTGGCAAGAAAATCTGCTATGGCGCTTCCTTTCACTGTTTTTTGGTTCACATACTGGATGTCGTATTCTGAAAGCAACATTTGCCATCGCGCTATTCTTCCCGATAAGGCTGGAGCTTTCATCATGAACTTTAATGGGTCTAGCTATGAGACCCACCATGTGGTGTGATACAACAAATACTGCCTAAGCCTCTTAGAGGTCCACACCAAGGCACAACATACCTTTTCAATTGGTGTATACCTTGTTTCACAGTCATTAAACTTCTTGCTCACATAATATATCGCCCTTTCTTTCCTTCCGGTTTCGTCATGCTGCCCTAGTACACAACCCATTGAGTTTTCAAACATCGTCAAATAAAGTAACAACGGCTTCCCTAAAATGGGTGGCACTAACACTGGAGGATTATTTGTTGATCATTGATATTTTCTAAAGCTGCTTGGCCCTCTTCATTCCAGGTCCCTGGGTTGTTCTTTCTAAGCAACCTGAATATGGGGTCACACTTATTTGTGAGTTGGGAGATGAAACGAGCTATGTATTTCAACCTTCCCAAGAATCCTCGAACTTGCTTTTGTGTCTGAGGAGGTGGGAGCTCTTGTATGGCTTTTATCTTGTCTTGGTCGATTTCGATTCCTCTCTTGCTTACCACGAAGCCTAATAATTTCCCAAAAGTAACCCCAAATGTGCACTTGACAGGATTAAGCTTTAACTAAAATTTTCTCAATCATTGAAAAAGCTTTCTCAGGTTTGCTAGATGTTCTTCTTTAGTTTTGGACTTGGCGATCATATCATCCACATAAACTTCTATTTCCTTATGCATCATGTCGTGGAAAAGAGTAACCATAGCTCTCTGATACGTTTCCCCTGCGTTATTCAATCCAAAGGGCATTACTTTATAGCAAAAGGTTCCCCAAAGTGTTACAAATGTAGTCTTTTCCATGTCCTCTGGGCACTTCTTGATTTGATTGTAACGAGAAAATCCGTCCATGAATGAGAAAATGGAATGGCCAACTGTATTATCGACCAAGGTGTTGATATGTGGAAGCGGAAAATTATCTTTAGGGCTTGTTTTGTTGAGATCCCTATAATCGACACACATTCTTACTTTTCTATGTTTCTTAGGCACTGGGATGATGTTTGCCACCCATTCCAGATACTTAGCTACTTCGAGGAACCCTGCTTTGTACTACTTCTTGACCTCGTCTTTGATTTTCAAGAGTTTATTAGCCTTCATTCTTCTAAGCTTTTGTTTTACAGGCTCACATCCTTCTCTTATAGGAAGCCTATGCATGGCAATATCTGTGTAAGGTCCAGGCATATCTTTGTATGACCAAGCAAAGATGTCCTTGTATTCTTGTAGAAGTTCAATCAAATGATGTTGTGTCTCAACTGAGATGGTGGTACCAATCTTGACTTCGCGCCTTTCTTCTTCTGTCCCAAGATTCAAAACCTCTAAGTCTTTTTTGTGAGGAAAAATTTGTTTTTCCTCCCCTTCTACCATTCTAAGCAAATCATCTGAAAAGTCCTACCCTTCTTCATCACTAGTACTCTCAACTTCTTCTAAACATAGCGACAACTCAAAATTAACCTCTGAATCTGATTCAGAGTCATTTGGACTATTGATATCCAAAAACCTACAAATAAAATGAGGCAATATATATACCAAGAAAGAAAGAATAAATGATGGTTTTGACAAACCTCTGATTCAGAGTTATGTTTTTAGGGTTTGTTTTTGCTTTTTTGGGTTTTTATGATCTTTTGATGTTATTGGTTTTGTGAAAGAAAGTTTGCCACAAGATTAAATTTGGAAAAATGCATCTTTTATTGAAACTCGAATCATGGTTTTGACAATAGACCCTTTTTACATAAGATCTCTAATTACCCTAGGGTCTAAGGGTAAAAGAGTTGGTTTTGAGAATTACTCTAAGGCAGTCCTAAAAACTTCATGAACCATTTCCGCAGTCCAGTTCTTCAATTAAGGGCAAGGGCGAATTTTGGTTAGAAATTTGTTTTCCTCTTCCTCTTTGTCAATGATGGTGTTGATGCTCAAATTCTCAAAGACCTCGCATAAGTCGTTTTTTTCCTTTCTCCTCCTCATCGAAGCGGGCATTGGGGTCTAAGAGCCCTCCAGTCTTGAAAATGGTGCTTAGAGGTGGATACGTCATTGGCTCCCATTCAACTTCTTCACCACTCAACCTTGACTTCCTTCTCTCTTATTTCTTTTTGAATTCTGCTCTTCTTTGCCATTTGGTGGGCTTGAAGCCCAGACCAAATCGATCTTTCTTTATTGGGATTTCTACTGGGTAAAGCCTTCCCTGATGATTTCTTCCAAATCGCAATCCAACCTCGGCTCCTTTTCCAAGTGTTTGCTTTACTTGCACCTTTGTGCAACTTGACAGCTTTTGTTCTAGCACTTTACTTCCTTCATGGACAAAGGTTGCATTGACAAACTCCAACGTTCTGAAATGACACTCAAGTGCCCCCTCATCTACCTGAATGTATGGCGTATCAGTAATCAATGACACAATGATTTCTTCTTCCGCATCAACTGTGATTAATTGTCCATCAATAACAAACTTTAATTTCTAATGTAGAGTAGAGGCAATGCACCTACTGTGTGAATCCATGGGCACCCGAGAAAGCAACTATAACTAGGGTTTATGTCCATAACCACAAAATCTACCTCAAATGTTAATGACCCAATCTGTATGGGAACTTCAAACTTTCCTAACACATCTCTTTGGGTCCTTTCAAAGGCCCGTACTGTATGTTTAGCTTGTGTTCTTCACAGTAACAGACGGTATTAGGTACCTTAGAAAATATCATGGAAGAATGAGATTGCCTTTACGGTGATAAAGACAACAATCATATTATGCATATAGACTCTAAAAATGAAAACAATATATCAGTTGTTAGTAAAAGTTTAAATAGTCTAATAGATCTTACTTCTATATATTTTAATAAATTGTATAACAAGATAAATAAAGTAGAACAACAAGTTACTACTTTAGGAGCAGTAACTGAATTAGACTAAATAATGAGTCTAAAAAATTATTATCTGATATGAACAATATATTGGAACAAGTTGTTGTATCTTCTAAACAAGAAGATTTAGGACCTTTATATTACAGTAATAGTACTACTATATTCGCCTTATCAGGTGAAGAAACATCCGATAATAGTAAGAAAAAGAAAAAATTATAAAGGTATAAATCTCAACAAAAATATGATTTTCAATCCTATAAAGAACTTATAGAGCATTGGAAAATTAAATTTCTGGATTCTAAGGACAAAAATGAAAAAATAGAATATTTAAAATTAATCGAACAGCTTTATGAAGAACATAAAGATTTGTTTGCACTTTTTAAATATCATTATATGTTAAAATATGATACTACTGAAAGTAGCAGTAGTGGTAGTTCAAGTGACTTAGAAATAATAAAAACAATTAACCATGAAATATCTGATGAAGAAAACACTTCCACAGAAGTTGATGAAAATATTGAAATTCCAGATCATATGGATATTAAACCACCAGATCCAAATCCTAAAGGAAAAAGAAAATTATACCCTGAGCTTTTTGAAATTGATCAATTAAGATCTTTTAATAAAAAACAGAACATGTTGAAAACACAACCCGAATTATAGATGAAAATATAGCTACAAGTCAAAATCGAACAAACAGGTGAAACATCACAACCAGTCCCTTACGTAATAGATAGTCTTAATAAAAGAAATTTTACTCAAGGAGGAGTCTATTTAGATCTAATTAATGTACCCATATCAGACTATGAAAAAATTATAGATGATTGGGCTCAATCAATGACAATTGTTGTAAATAACAATAATTGGACAAAAGAAAATTTTTTAAATTACTTTGTTGGAACTTTTCAAGGAGATGTTTTACGATTCCTTCGTAGGTGGGGAGAATCTGATATAGGTAGAGAGCAAAAAGGGCAGTTAATTAACCAAATTCAAATGCCCAAAGATGTACTAAAAAGTTTAACAAAAATTATAAAAATAGAATTTTGTGGTTATACTGATAAGCAAGATCAAGACGGTCAAGCTAATTATATTTTATCAAAAATAAAGTTATGTGATATTAGGTACTTAGAAGAATTTTCTAAAAATTTCCTTCATGAGTATCAAAAGTTAAAAAATGATAAGGTAGAATTCTGGAAAAAAAACAATATTTTCATAAACCACCACCGTCATGGGATGAGATTTGTATAAACAAATATGATTCCTATCTTGAAAAGCATAGTAGCCTAGCAGGAATTGAAGCAAAATTTATAGATTCTATAGGCAATAGAATCAACTTTGCGAAAGAAAGAATAACAAAACATTGTCTTCGAACAAAAGCCTCCAAACAAGTGAAGAACAAGCTAAGTGATAGGCATTGTACAAAAATCTTACAAAATGAGTGGGAATTTGGGTGTAAACAAATACGTTCAAATCCTAAAAAGTACCCAAAAAGAAAAACAAAAGATATAGGCTATATAGATGGAAACCTTAGAAACAATATTGGTATCCTTATAATAATAATAAAAGAAAAAGATTCGTTAGAAGAAAAACTACTAACAACCTTAAAATCAATAAAAATAAATGTAGGTGTTTTATCTGTGATGAAGAAGGTCATTTAGCATTCGAATGTCCTAACAAAGGAAAAAATGCTAGGAAAATGATTAAAACTCTTGAAGAATAAGAATAAGAAGTATGTTTTGAAGAGGATATAAATCCTGAAGAAATATTATACGAATTAATATCAGAATCAGAAACAGATACAGATACATATAGCAATAGTGAAGACTACATATTCATGTTAAAAATAAAGGATAATTCCAAAACCCAGATGAAAGAAATTCCTAATAATGAACAACAAGAAATAAAGCTAGGAAATATTATAGGAGAAGAAAAAGATCTCTTCAATGATATATTAGAAAAACTTAATAAAAATCATATTTCTAAGGAATAAATTTATAAGATATCAAAATTTAAAATCTGGACTCAAAGATATATAGAAAAAATTAGTGGCAATACCGTAGCTAGGGATACTAGAGGGGGATTAACAGAAATTCTTTTATTTACTAAAGAAAAAAATTAAAAGAATAAGACATAAATATCCTCAAGTTAGATATATACATTTAGGAGTAATAATGATAACAATAAAACCTTTATTCAGGAGAAGACATGATATACCAATCATAGATTTGAAAACCCAGTAAAATCACTTATTGGAGGAATCCAATCAAATCTACATGCAGGAGGAATAGGATTTAAAGTTAAACCAAACTACTTTATATCCATAACAGATTCTTTAATAGAAGAATGTTTATGTTTAAGAATTCAGACAAAAAATTCAGATATTAAAGACCTAGCAGAAGACTTAGCAATTAGTTGGACCTCTTTCAATGAATATACAAATACGACTAGGGTAGAAATAAAAGAAGTCAATAACAAAATTATTGAACTTTTTGAACCGAATAAATTCACTATGGAAATACAACAAACTTTATTACACTTAAAAGATCTATCCATTCCTAAAGATTGGATGATAGAAAAGATTACTGATGCAAGTAGTTCCAAACCGGCACTCACAATAGAATATGTTGCGTCAGGTGATAAATTATACTTTAGGAATACACCTATTAATAATGATAGTAAAAATTTACTATTACCATCAATCTCTAATGAAGAACCAGTAGAGGAAATCGAAGAAAATAATTTGACACCAATAGGAATGAAAACAGTTCATATTCTTATTTTCCCTACAGAACCAAGTATAAATTATGTTAATTCTAGAAACACTAGAATGGAAGAAATGCAAACTTCTACAATAATACGACAATTAAAATTAAGAAACGATACAATTATTTTTTTTAATTCTCAGCATAGAAAATATTATACATATGTAGAAATTATATTCTATTTTAAAGAATATAAAAAATATTCTTTACATGCCCTACTTGACACTGGAGCTACAACAAGTAGCTGTAGAAAAATACAATTCCTAACCAAAAATGACAATTAATGAAAAAACCAGTTAAAGCCATAGGAATAAATGAAAATGAAACTATTATTGAGTACAAAGCCAAAAATGTGCCTGTTTACATAAATGGAACTAAATTTAGTTCCTAAGTTTTTATGTTTTCTTCACATGCATAGGGATATATTACTAGGAAATAATTTTATCCATAAATATTTACCATTCTCAATAGATAATAATGGGATTACTCTATCTGTAGAAAAAATATCGATAAAAATTCCTTTAATAAAAAATCATAGGTTTATATGTGATGACAAATTTAGACCTCTAAAATTAGAAAGCATCAATCAAATAGACACTAATCATTGGTTATTCAAAATATTAGAAAATAATTTTAGTGAAGAACCATTAAAATTATGGGAAATAAGTCCAAGATACTGTAGTATAAAATTAGAAAATCCTAACAAAATCATAAGAGTAAAACCCATGATCTATACCAAACATGATATAGATGAATTTGATATTCAAATAAAAGAATTATTAGACAAAGGATTAATAGAACGGACTAATAGTCCGCATTCTAGTCCAGCATTCATGGTAAGAAATCATTCAGAAATAAAAAGAGGAAAAGCTAGAATGGTTATTAATTACAAAAGACTAAATCAAAATATTATATTTGACGGTTATTTTATCCCAAGAAAGGATGTATTAATTAATCAAGCTAAACAAGCTAAATATTTTAGTAAATTTGACTGCAAATCATGCTTATCGATGAATCAAAACAGTTAACTGCTTTTAGTTCACCTAGTGGTCATTACCGATGGAAAGTAATGCCTTTTGGGTTATGTAATGCACCACAGATATTTCAAAGATGGATGGACTCAATCTTTAATAAGTATAATAAATTTTGTATAGTCTACATAGATGATATATTAGTATTTTCAGAAACACCGGGTCTACATAGAAAACACTTAAATATTATTTCTCAAGAATTCATAAAACATGGAATTATATTGAGTTCTAAAAAATAGAGTTAGAAAAAAAAAATATAATTTCTAGGATTAAAATTATCTTCAAATGGTCTTAAACTCCAAGATCATATTTTTATTAAAATAAAAGAATTTCATGAAAATATTGAAGATAAAAAACAACTTCAACAATTTCTAGGGATAGTTAACTATGGTAGAAATTTCTTTCCAAAATTATCTGAAAAAATAGGCATGTTATATGATAAATTAAAAATAGATAACATTTTTACATGAACTAAACAAGACTACGAAATAATTAGAAAATTAAAATCTGAAATTACAAGTATACCAAAAGTTTCTCTTCCTAAACAAGAAGATAAATTAATATTAGAAACAGACGCCTCAGAAAAATATTGAGGTTATATATTAAAAGCCAGAACCATAGATAATCAAGAAATGATATGTGGGTATGGTTCAGGAAAATTTAAACCAAATGAAATTAATTATGTAATTTTTGAAAAAGAATTGTTAGCCATAAAAAATGGTATACAAAATTTTTTCATATATATAGCACCAGAAAAAATTTATAATAAAGACCGACAACCAAGCAGTTAAACAATTTCTCACTAATAAAAAATTAGAAACAGTACCTAGAAGAATAAGATGGTATAATGAATTATGCACTTTCGATTTTGAAGTCTTATACATTAAAGGTACTGATAATGTTATTGCTGATTATCTTAGCAGACCCGATGGATAGAGGCAAAAAACCTCTGGAATTAGTTGGAGAATGGACTATTGTTCGAAAGAAACCCAATAAAGGGATTCAACATCATCCTAAACAAAGATTCACGCAAGCACCAAATCCGGTAATATATTATCCTAACTCGGGATATTATGTTCCTTATCCAATGATAAGACAACCAATTGGAAATATGACACAAATGGCAACACCACCCGCAGTAAACCTACTGCAATATCCTCATAATTCTCAATGGGCTCAAGATCCCAACTCAGTATATCAAACCAGTTATGCTGAGATCATAAAAAAGCCGAAGAGTTGGTGAAACCACATTAAACTCAAATTAAAGATTTTTATAACCCTGGGTTAGATTTAAATTTATACAACTTGGTAAACGATGTATGGAAAAACCATATCACCAATCAAAGAGCAAACTTTAGAAGAGCTCTTACAAAGCTTTCTGAAAATTTAGTTGAAGAAACAACTAAAGAAAATAAAATTCAAGATTTACTACTGAAATCTATATTATATAGAGAATGGAAAGAACTTGAATTGAGTTTTCTGAAAATGGAGGAAATAAACAATCTTCTTGATATTTGCCAATATTTTCTTGATAAAGAGATAACAAATCCCACCTTGGTAAAAATATTTAGGTTATGTTTATATAATAAATCTAGATTTACTCTTCCTATTGAACTATTTTCTAAAATAAGTAAAGCTATTTGCAACCAGCAAGAGCAATTTAAAAATGCCTTTTCAGAATATTTCCTACAAGCATATGTTTTTGAAAACTTTATAAAGGAAAAATATACAGTGATAAAACATAGACTTGATCATGAACCATTTGATATAAGCAATATTGAATGGGGATTTGTGAAGGAAATTACAATGCAAAATTTTTCTTTTCATCTACTAAAGGAATTTCCAGCCTTTATCAAATCCAAACTATACAGTAAAATAAAACATCTCGACTACTGTCAATATTGCCATTTTGAAATAAGTAGCCTGATTGGGATAGCTGAAAGAGAAAATTTTATCAGCCATACCAAATTTGGGAATTTAAAATAGTGCTTGGAGGACCCCAATTACGTGCAGCAAACGAAGAAGCAACACACTTGCAAGATTACACCAACAAATGCTATAACAATCCAGTTTATTATCAAATACAAGCCGAATTACATTTAAAGGCCAAAGCACAAAACATGTTGTACGATGAATCTTATGCCTATTCGACGGATGGCAAAAGAATCTTCGTAACTCGCTATGAGGGAAGAAATCAAGAGGAAAAAGCAAGTCAACTATTAGAAAAGATAGCTAACATGACATTGGAAGATTACCCTCAATAAATATTAGAAGGCATCAACAGCACATGGGATCACTGGAACTCCCCAGAATCGCCTGGTTCCAACAATACAATAGACCTGGATGAAATTGGAGAAGCATATTTAGCAAATACTCAAGAAAGCTGAAAAGACAGCTGAAAAGACAACATAATGAACAGAAGCTGAAAACACAACATGTCAGATGAACATGAAAAGGATAAGCTTCGGACTTCAAGAAAAAACTAAATAAAGTTATGAAAAGAAGTCTATAAAAGGGAGAGGAGAACAACCGAAGAGGGTACCTTGCTTGATAATAACATCAATCTATTAGCTTTTGCTTTTGTTTTACCTTTCATTTTCCCAGTTTCTTGTTTTTCCTTTGTATCACCTACCTTTGTAAAATTTTCATCTTAAATAATATAACGCCATATTTTCTTTTCTTTCTTTCATATCCATCTTTTCCATCGTATCACCACACCACCATCACCATCACCACCATCACCATCACCACCCTCATGTGGGAGATATCAATAGGCAACTTTTTCAACGTTGCCAAAGGGAGAACATTTAGAGCTAATCCATTGTCAATAAGAACTCCTAGTAACATGTACCCTTTGCATCTTGTAGAAATGTGAAGTGGTTTACATGATCCTCTTCCCTCCACGGGTATTTCTTCGTCACTGAATGATATGAAGTTACTAACTGCAATGTTATTGACCAAAATGACCATCTTGTCAGTCGTGATCTCCTTTGACACAAATGTCTTGTTTAACACTTTCAGTAATGCATCCCGATGTCCTTCGGAGCTCAACAGTAACGATAGCATAGAAATTTGGGCTAGAAGTTTGTATAGCTGCTCTACCACACTGTATTCACTATGCTTGAGAATTTTCAGAAACTCTTGTGCCTCTGATTATTTCACTAGTTCGTGGATTATTGGTGATTTCTCTTGGAAGAAATCATGTTCCCCTTTCTTTTCTGGATGATTAGCGGCTTTTCTCTGTGATGTATCTCTATCCTTCATTTCTGGATCTGAATAAAGTCTCTCACTTCTGGTGAAGCGGCTTACCTCATTGATGGGTTCTTCTTTTCTTTCCTCTTCAACTGTTGACCTCCTTGGATCCGTTATTGTGCAAGCATAATTCCAAGGGACTTGCTTGTTGTCCTTATAGGGAAACGGGGATGGCGCCTTCACAATCAATCGTGGAGCTACACTCCCAGCTGGCTCTTTGACACCTACCTTGGTCTTAATCACCAAATGCCTCATTTCTGTGTAGATCTTTTTAGAGGAAGATTCCTCTGATGCACAGACTTCCATCCCTTGTTCTTTTTGCACGTAAAATTCTAACTCTCTACAATCAATCTTTGCTTGTACTAACTGCTTGAACTCCAAGCAATTCTCAATGCAATGCCCCTCTTGCTGGTGGTATTCCTAATATAGTCTTTTAATTGTTGCTTCTTCAAATCTCCCTTCTATCACCCCAGCTTTGACTATCTGGGTCCATACCCATTTCATGGATTCCATAACCTCAGAAACGTGCCTCTTGTTGGTGTGAACCTCTTTCTCTACGATGACATTTACTCCATTCTTTTGGTGACTTGGCAATGGGTTTCCTTTTTCTTCTGAAGTTTCAAATGACATCATGCCCGATTTCCTTAAATCGTCTACTACTCTTTTGAATGCGGTGCAATACTTGATGCATTGCCCTCTTACTCCTACATGATATTCGCATTGGGCCTTTTCTTCATACCATGGTGGATAGGGAGGTGTGAATGGAGGAACATGTCTTGGTAACACCATTTGTGATTTGACTAGCTCGGCAAACAACTCTGCATAAGTCATTGGGATTGGAGGAAAGTTAGGCCTCGAATTCCCTTGATATCTTGGGGCGTTTACAACCGTTGGAGCTGAAGTGTTGGGCTTGTTGAATGTATTAGGCTTGTTGAATACCACGCCTGTTGAGTAGTTAGGATTGTAGACATTCATTGCATTAACTTCATTGTTATCCTTCTTCCTATATGTCTTCTTTGTTTCCCCACTATCCATCCTTCCACTCTTCATGGCTGCCAGGATTAGTTCACCATTCATTAGCATGTCTGCAAAGTTCTTCGTGGCGTGGTTGAGCATGCGATCATAAAAGGGACCCTTTAGTGTTTCCACAAACATCAGGGTGATCTTCTTTTCTAGCAACGGTGGTTGCACATGTGCTGCTACATCCCTCCACCTTTGAGCGTATTGACAGAAACTCTCGTGGTGCTTTTGCTCCATCCCTTGTAAGACCAGACGAGTTGGAACCATGTCTGAAACATGTTTGTATTGTTCACTAAAGGCTCTGGACAAGTCTCTTCATGATTTGATGTTTACTCGACTTAACTGCGAGTACCAACGTGCAGCGGACCCTACTAGGATGTCATGAAAGTAGTGAATGAGAAGCTTCTCATTGTCGAGGTACATGGACATCTTTCTACAGTACATGGTTAGATGTGCTGACGGGCATGTGGTCCCATTATATTTCTCGAAGTCTGGGATCTTGAATTTCGGTGGCGCAACTAAATCAGTTAAAAAGCTCATATCCTTGGCATCCATTCCACCATAAGCAGCTCCATCTTGGAAGGACTTGAACATCCCTTCCAACTTTTCATATTTCTTTTCCAACTTGTTTTCAGTTCGAGCCTTATCAGCAACTTCATTGAGGTCAGACACCTCGTAATTGTTGGCCTCAACATTTGGAATGTGAGTGGAAGATTCAGCTATATGAATGGGTGTTTTGGCCTTGGCAACAACCTCCTTCTTAGAAGTCATCCCTAGGAATCGAGGAATGGCAGAAGTATTTTCCCCTTCTTCAGCCACATCTGGGTCCTTGAATCCATGCAATGCAGCTATCGAACTTACCGTTTTCTGATGGACCGCTTCAACCTGTTGTTTTATGTCAACTTCTGTTTTCTCCAGCTTATCCTGAATGTTCTTTTGATTTGCTTCCAAAGTTGCCAACCGTTCCTCAGAGTTCATGGCTCGGGTTTGGGCTCGCGTACCGTATCTATGGGTTGTCTTAGCAATTTTGAATATTCTATTGTTATTTCTTATGAAGTTAGTTTATGACATGAATGAATGTATGCACAAATGAATTCACGAAAAGCAAACAACAAAGCAAACAAGATAATGCAAATGCATGAATGCAGTCGAAGGGCCATCAATTCCATTGAAAATCTGTCCATGAAAGGAAACTCTTTAAATACGAACTTTTGATTACATCTTTTGAATTACAAATATTTTTCTGCTTGAACACCTAACTCTTTGACTTCTTCAGTTAACCACATGAGTCTTGGTCCCACTTCTCCAACGGGCTTGACATACTGTCGAAGGGTTGACGCTTCAGTTGCTAATATTGTCGCGTGTTTGGCCACATCTTGAACTTGTGTCATCACCATCCTGTCAAATTTATCCCTTTCTTGGAACCTTCAAGCATTATCTCTGAGGCGAGTGAACCAATAGTCATTTCGTCATTCACGGATATCTTCTAGAACCAATAGTCGTTTCATAGACTGATTGTAGCTTTAGCAAACGAACTTTGTTGTCGTGGGCTTGCCTTTTCCATGCATTTGAATTTTCCTTCAATTCTTCTCGAGGTCTTTTCCTTTTTTCACTCTCTATTGCTTTTTTCGCCTTCTTTCTTTCTCCGGCCAAGACTCGTCGAAAATTTTCTATCTCCTTCTTACCATGTTCTTTCTCTCTCACGACAGCTTGCTCTATTTCTTTTCTCAATTATTCTGGGCTTTTCCGAAGATCCACCTATCGAACTGTAGCTTGAAGTTTAAGGAAATCAACCCTCTGGATCTCATGCCCCTCTTCTAGATTCTCATACATTTTCCGCACACGGTTGGCTTCTCCCTTGTGTTTTTCTATATCAAGGCTCACTTCAAACTTGTCTCGTAAATTCTGTTCTTTATGCACTTTTATTTCTAATTTAGCCCGCCTTAGCTCTTTCCTTAGAATGTCAGCCTCTGAAGGGACCACCTTCAAATGCTCCTCTATTGATTTGGTAGGCCCAAGAGTAGGTAGCATAACCTTGTCGTTCATCCTTGTATGTCTCCACACGTCATAATCATGAGTATACATGCAATGCCTATCGGACTCTATCGACATAAAATAACACATCTTCCATGAATCGCTGAATTCTTGCACCTTTCGCCTAAACTCCCCTTGGAACTCGAATTCTAACGTACCAAGATCAGAAGTGAAGGGAATAAATTGTCGTGATCCATATTGGTGTGATACTAATAGAGGTGCACAACCAATTCCTCCCCATAAACTTAACAGCATCAGATAATTGTAATCTCCACATCTATATTTGACTATTTCATGTCCCATCCATTGCACTCTCCATTTGATGTCCTCGTCACGACGATCTCTAAAAATATCTTCCCACTTACTCCTCTTCATGCTTGGCCAATCATGTGCCAAAAACTCCTAAAGTGGGGAAAAGTTTGGGGAGAACACATTTGGTAAGGCCAAAGTTGGACACTCCCAGAAATGAATAAGGGCCCAAACTTGAAGTAACGGAGTACACCTTTCAAAATGCACGCCTTCCACTTTTCGACAAGCGTTCAAAGAAATGAAGGTTTATGGTAACACGGCAGGCACTGGATTGACATTCCTCTTCAACTGCTCAAAGAAGTATAACAAGGCCACATCGATGTTTCCCAACACCTTTGGAAAAATCACTAAACCGTAAATTTCCATGGCCAAGAGGTCTACCCTTTTTGTGATGTCTGGGTGAACTGGTACAATGTTTCGAATACGTGACCAAGGAAAATTGAAACTTCCCTCTCTCTTTCGTATCAACCCTTCGACCCATTCATCACTCATTCCGGCAAACGAAAACAAGTTTTGAGTGTGAATTCTTGTTCTTGGGTGGCTTTTTGTATACACCCAATTCTCCTTTACTTCAGGCATATTGAACAATGCCGTGTATTCCTCGAAAGTTGGCATCATGTCTTCTCCATTGAACGTGAAGCAACAATACCCAAGGTTACAGAATTGAATTAAGGCCTTCAGAAACGGCTCATCGACCTTCACAAACAGAAGATATGCTATGTCGCCATAGGACTCACAGAACAACTACTTGGTCTTATAATCAAAATGATCATATATCTCACGTAACTCCCGCACATCATTTTGTTTAACAGCAATGTGGGCATACTCCGAAGTTTCCGTTTCGTGACCTGCACTAAAACTGTCCCTATACTTTCTCTAATTAACCTCAGACCGGTGACGCACTTTCGCATTTTCCTTTTCCTTCTTTAAGAGCTTTTCGTCCATAATTGAACAACTTTCCAGAATCAACCCCTTCTAATATGAAATGATGCACATGCAAAATAAAAAAGATAATAAACAGAGATCAACAAGAAAGAACAAACCAATGAAACTGATAAAATAGTCAAAAACAATCAAAAACATTTTAAATGCACGATAATTCTGGGCTGGCATTCCAACATTTCAGGACATGTCCCCACGGATTACCTACGACTCAACACCCTAGGCTTTCTGCATGGCTCTATTAGGGGTAGGTTCTAAATTCTCAAACCTGGTTTAGTTCTAAAAAGGTACCCAAGATGTCCTTGTTGTCCTCTACTAAGAGTAGAAAGGCTCTCGATTCTCACCCATTATAGGCAACAAAAGAATCGAGTTCAATTCAGGAGGACTCACCACCGAAGCCTTCTCGAAGAATCAATATCCTTACGACGGCAAAGGGATTGAGTCCCGAAGGTACTTTGCGATGGTCATATGAAGAATCAATATTCTTACATGAGTAAAGCGTGTCCCCCCCCCACTTAAACGAACGAGACAAAGTGCGGGAATAGAGCTTGGAATTAAGTCTTAAATGCGTAACATAGAGCCATATTCATTTAAACGGACAAATAAATAGAACCTATGATGAACTTGAAAATTCCGTTTTTAAAAAAAACATTTTTAAAAAAAAATCATTTAAAACCAATTTGTGGCCTGACCCTCTTTGTTTTTTTAAAAAAACAAAAACACATCCCCAGCGGAGTCGCCAAGCTATCGCAACCGCCTTTTTACGAGAGGCTTCGACTATTTTAGAAAACATTAAAAATACGGAGTCGACACCAATAATTTTTTTGAAAAAAAAAGTGTGATTGGATCACTTTTAAAAATAGTGTTATTTTAATAAAACAGTTTTGGTTTTAATAAAACAATAGTTTTGGTCTACGAAAATCAGAAAACAGGTTCGGGGGTCGGTTACGCGTGGGGAAGGGTTAGCACCCCCACGACGCCCAAAATAAGTACCTAATTGGTTTTAAAATCGTTTTCAAAATTGGAATTTGCAAGTTCAAAAAGGTTCGACTTTATTTGTCTGTTTAATGAATATTAGTCTATTTTAACGGCCTTATCGCCTTGGGGATGAACTTTAATCACCGCCAACATTTCTGGCGCTAACCCGTCATTCTTGTTTGATAAGCCACCGCATTCATTAAGTTTCACTTTTTCAAACAACATATAAATTTAGTGTGTTGAGCATTTTATTCATTTCTAAGTTCGGTTATTTAAAAACCCTAAAAATGACTAAGTCTTTTATTCCTAATTAAAAGTTTAAGTTTACTTAAGTGTATTTTATTTTTTATGAAGAACATTTTCAACAAACAAGTCTCTATCTAAGCTTTAGTCCCTAATCCTAAGTTTTCACCTATTGCTAAAACAAGCAAGCAAACTTTTATTCTTTTGATTTTCACCCCTTTAATTATTTCTTTTAAAAAGCTTTTATTTCTTTTTGCTATTTATTTTCTAAGTTAAAACTCTTTTTATGTTTTTTTTTACTTTTTGTGTTTTTTTACCTATTCCATCTTTGTGTTTTCTTTTTTCAAAATGAATTTTCTCTTTTTTAAACTTGTTTTCATTTTTCCACTTTTTTAATTTTTCTTTTAAAAACAACCCATTTTTTTTAAAAAATAAACTTTATTTTCCTTAAAAAACTTTTTTCTTTTTTTTCAAAAATTTATTTAAATATCCTAGACCCTAATTTTTACTTTAAAATCCTTTTTATTTATTCCTTTCTTAAAAATTGATTTTCTTTTCTTTTTTTCTAAAAAAACATCTTTATTTATTTTTTCTTTTAAAATCATTTTTGCCCATCTATTATTTAAAACTAAGTTTCAAAAAAATCTCATTTTTCTTTCTAAAATCAAGCCCTTTATTATCTAACACCTCATATTATTATTTCTTCTAATTAAATCCCTAAATTCAAGTTTTTCTAATTAACCACATTTATTCATTTTGATTCATGCATTTTTTTAAAAAATCATTTTTATTCATGCATTTTAAAGTCCAAAACACCCTTTAAATTAATTCCTACACTTCTAAAGATCAACAATCACTTTAACAACATTTTTAAAATCATGCAATAAGTTGAAGATCAAACTAGAAATTCAAACAAAATTTAAAACAAAAAAGTTACTGAAATTGCGAACAATTTTCTAACCACGTGAAAGCAACCTAAAAATCACAAACAAAACACCAAAATTCAACAAAGAACAACAATAAAATACAAATAAAAATAAAGGATAAAAAATTTCCCGAGAAATGGACGAACGATGAGCTCGAACTCAAGCTTCTCGAAATGCTCCAAACTACCCCTGGAAAATTGCTCCAAACTCGAATTTCTCCTCCAAAAATTTCCAGCCAACTCAAGAAAAATTCAGAAAATTTTTCAGATTTTTCTTGAACCCTTTTTAGTGTTTTTTCTCTCAAATTTTGTGTGTTGAACAATGAAGCATTTGGGGGGGTTTATAGTTGATTTCTAGCTTCAAAATCAAGCCAAATTCGGACTTCAATCCCCGAATTGAAGCTAAAATCAGACAAGAAACATGATACTCGGTAAACCCCCAAGAAATCATCGACTTTGATCCAAATTCGGGAAAGAATTTCCCATTTAATTCGAATCTAGGGCTTATTATTTTGTTTCGGTTTTTTGCAGATTCCAGAGGCTATAGGCAACGACGAAAAGCGGGGTCGGTGGCAAAAGGATGGAGGCAACCAGGTGGTCCGAATTCGGAAAAGAATTTCCCATTTAATTCGAATCATTTTTAGTGTTTTTTTCTCTCAAATTTTGTGTGTTGAACAATGAAGCATTTGAGGGTTTTTATAGTTGATTTCTAGCTTCAAAATCAAGCCAAATTCGGACATCAATCCTCGAATTGAAGCTAAAATCGGAAAAGAAACTTGATACCCAATAAAACCCTATAGAAATCATCCATTTTGATCCAAATTCGGGATAGAATTTCCCATTTATTATAATCTAGGGCTTATTATTTTGTTTCAGTTTTTTTTACAGATTTTGGCGGCTATAGGAAACGGCGGCAAGCGGGGTCGGTGGCAAAAGGACAACGGCAACCAGGCGGTCTGATCAGCACCAACCACGCCGGCTGCCGCGACCGGTGAACGGAGAACGGCGGCCAACTTTATTCGCGGCAGGGGTTTGGAGAGCCCAGCCTCGCGCGCGTGGACTTTACGCGCCAGCGCATGATGCGCGGGCTGGCTCTCTCTTTTTTTTCCTTTTTTTACTGCTTTTGACCCATTTAGTTGTTGTTTTTTTCTTTTTTTACACTTAATTATTACCTCATTTTATTCCCTAAAATTATTAAACACCGTAATTATTTTTTTCCTTCTTTTCTCTTTCTTTTGCTTTTCCTTTTTACCTTAAAAATGGGCTTCAACATAAAATGGGCTTTATTCTCTTCATTAAAAAGTGGGCTTTTCTTGAAAATGAGTTTTTTTATAAAAAAAAATTGGGTTTTTATTTTAAGAAAGTGGGCTTTCAAAAGGATTTGTATTATTTTTTGATATTTTATATTTTATTTCTTCTTCTTCTTTACTTTTTTTTCTTTTTTTATTAAATATTAGGGTGAAAATTTAGTGACAACAAGAATAAAAAGAAAATAAAACACAAGTAATTGATAGAAAAGATCAGGGTGGTAGGATGGGTCAGATTATGTTGCTCCCTAGTGTGAAACTGCGTTGAATAGGTTAAGATGATTTGCGCTGCCAGACTTTGCTGCCTCGCCGGAGGATGGCAGATTGGTTGCTTCGACGCTTTCGCTGCCTCGGTAGTGGAACGGACAATTAGCTCGACGGAAAACTCGGAAAACCTTCAAGGCTTGGAAAAACGCTTCGATATTGATCCCACTTATGTCTAAGTCAGAATACTGTTGTTGCTCACTGCAAATGATACCCGTCACGGCGTGAATATTGCAAAGACAACAACATTGTTTTGTTCTCTTTTAGCCGCCTTAAACTCATACCTATGTCTAGACTGAATTGATGAACACCTGATTAGGAGGAGGATTGTACTTATCCTGTAACCCCCTTAGCCCGGTCTAGATGCCCAACCCAAACTAAGAAGATTACACGGGGAAAACCAAAGTCAACTCATAAAAGTCAACTTCGATTAACGACCCCCTTTTTTACTTTATCTTTTCTAGATCAGGCATCACATGAGAAGGATCCGATCTGTACCTCCGCAACATCGAGACATGAAACACATCATGGATCTTTTCTAGCTCAGAATGCAATCTCAACAGATATGCCACGTGACCAATACGCTCCACAGCCTCGTAAGGTCCAATAAACCTCAGGCTAAGCTTACCCTTACGTCCAAATCTCATCACCTTCTTCCAAGGTGAAACCTTCAAGAACACACGTTCGCCAACTGCGAACTCAATCTCCTTACGTTTTAAATCCGCATAGGACTTTTTCCGGTCCGATGCTTCCTTCAAACACTCACAAATGAGCTTCACCTTCTCGGTGGTTCCTTTCAACATAGTCGGCATCGAAATCAACTTTTTCCCTGCTTCTGCCCAACAAAGTGGGGTTCTACATCTCCTCCCATACAAAGCCTCGTAAGGAGCCATTTGTATACTCGCCTGATAACTATTATTAAAAGCAAACTCAACCAACGGCAAGTGCTTCTCCCAAGAACCCTAAAAATCTATCACGCAACATCTTAACATATCCTCAAGCACCTGGATCATACGTTCCGACTGTCCATCCATATGAGGATGATAGGAAGTACTGGAATTTAACCGTGTACCCAAGGCTTGGTGCAAACATTCCCAAAATCGCATAGTAAACCTCGGATCCCTATCCGACACAATGGACTTTGGCACACCGTGCAACCGCACAATCTCAGCAATATACAACTCAGCCAACTTATCCAAGGTATACGTAGTATGCACAGGCAAGAAATGTGCACACTTCGTAAGGTGATTCACAATCAGCCAAACCGAATTCTTCTTCGATGGTGACAAGGGAAAACCGGACAAAAAATCCATGGTAATTCTTTCTCACTTCTATTCTGGGATCCTCAAGGGTTGCAACAACCCAGAAGGAACCTGATGTTCAGCCTTCACTCGCTGACACACCATGCACTTGCTGACGAAATCGGCAACATCCTTTTTCAACCCCGCCCAGCAGTACTCATCCCTCAAATCACGGTACATCTTTGTACTACCAGGGTGCATAGCAAAATGACTACTATGAACTTCCTTCAGAAGAGTGCGCCTCAACCCCACATCATCTGGCACCACTATTCAACTCCCAAAACACAAAACCCCATCATCACTAAAACTGAAATTTGAAGGCTTACCCTGCGCAATATCATGAACAAAGGGAACGAGAGAAACATCTAACAAATTCCTTTCTTTGATCAAATGAATCAGAGATGGTTTCACTTGCAATTTAGTGATAAGACCTTCATCACGTGATATGCTCAAGCAAGAAAACATCAGCCTCAAATCCACAGCCACTTTTTTTCTCAGAGCATCAGCCACAACATTGGCCTTGCCCAGGTTATACTCGATCGACAGATCATAATCATTATGCAGCTCCACCCAACGACGGTGCTTAAGATTCAACTCCTTCTGAGAGATTAGATACTTTAAGCTCTTATGATCCGTGAACACCACACACTTTTCGCCATACAGGCAATGCCTCCAAATCTTCAAGCCAAACACCACAGCCGCAAGCTCTTGATCGTGGCTAGTGTAGTTATGCTCGTGCACCTTCAATTGCCTAGATGCATAAGCCACTACCTTACCTTCCTGCATCAACACGCACCCCAACCCAACAATAGATGCATCACTATAGACCACAAACTCCTTCCTAAACTCAGGTTGAATCAGGAGAGGAGCTTGCGTCAAAGCCTCCTTTAGCTTCTCAAAAGCTCGTTGCCTCAAATTTGTCAACTCAAAATGAACATTCTTCTGCAACAATTTGGTCAATGGTGCTGCTATCTTCGAAAAAACCTCGACGAATCTACGATAATACCCAGCTAAACCAAGAAAACTTCGCACTTCTGTCACCGACCTAGGCACCTTCCAACTCATCACTTCCTCAACTTTCTGGGGATCAACACGAATACCCTCAGCCGACACAACATGTCCAAGGAAGATCACCTCCCTAAGCCAGAACTCACATTTGCTTAGCTTAGCATACAACTGATTCTCCAACAACACTTGCAAGACTATCCTTAAGTGCCTATCATGATCCTCCTTGGTACGAGAGTACACAACAATATCATCGATAAACGCCACCACAAACTGATCCAAGAACTCATGGATCACACGATTCATCATGTCCATGAAAATAGCATATGCACTGGTCAAACCGAACGGCACCACCAGAAACTCGTAATCTCCGTACCTTGTCTGAAAAAGCTGTCTCAGGTACGCCCACTTCTTTCACCTTCAACTGGTAGTATCCCGACCTCATGTTAATCTTAGAAAACACTGAGGCTCCTCGAAACTGATAAAAAAAATCATCAATCATAGGCAAGGGATACTTATGATTGATCGTCAACTAGTTCAGTTGCCAATAATCTATGCACATCCGCATCGTGCCATCGTTCTTCTTTACGAACAACATCGGTGCAACCCAAGGTGATACACTCAGGCGGATAAACCCGCGATCCAGCAACTCCAAAAGTTGCATTTTCAATTCTTTCAGCTCTTTAGGTGCCATGCGATAAGGAGCAATGGACACCGAAGTCCTATTTTCATACAACTCGATACCAAACTCAACTTCTCTGTTTGGTGGTAACCCAGACAATTCTTCCGGAAAGACACCTGAAAAATCACAAACGGTATTAATGTCCTGCACTCGTACGTCTTTTGTGCCAGGATTCATCACATAAGTAAGATAGGCCTCACAACACATCCTTAGCATATGGCTCGCTTCTAAGGCTGAAACCACATTAGACAAGAATTTTACATTCTCACCTACTACCACAACATCATAATAATCGGCAAGATTTAAGGACAACGGCAACCAGGCGGTCTGATCAGCACCAACCACGCCGGCTGCCGCGACCGGTGAACGGAGAACGGCGGCCAACTTTATTCGCGGCAGGGGTTTGGAGAGCCCAGCCTCGCGCGCGTGGACTTTACGCGCCAGCGCATGATGCGCGGGCTGGCTCTCTCTTTTTTTTCCTTTTTTTACTGCTTTTGACCCATTTAGTTGTTGTTTTTTTCTTTTTTTACACTTAATTATTACCTCATTTTATTCCCTAAAATTATTAAACACCGTAATTATTTTTTTCCTTCTTTTCTCTTTCTTTTGCTTTTCCTTTTTACCTTAAAAATGGGCTTCAACATAAAATGGGCTTTATTCTCTTCATTAAAAAGTGGGCTTTTCTTGAAAATGAGTTTTTTTATAAAAAAAAAATGGGTTTTTATTTTAAGAAAGTGGGCTTTCAAAAGGATTTGTATTATTTTTTGATATTTTATATTTTATTTCTTCTTCTTCTTTACTTTTTTTTTATTAAATATTATGGTGAAAATTTAGTGACAACAAGAATAAAAAGAAAATAAAACACAAGTAATTGATAGAAAAGATCAGGGTGGTAGGATGGGTCAGATTATGTTGCTCCCTAGTGTGAAACTGCGTTGAATAGGTTAAGATGATTTGCGCTGCCAGACTTTGCTGCCTCGCCGGAGGATGGCAGATTGGTTGCTTCGACGCTTTCGCTGCCTCGGTAGTGGAACGGACAATTAGCTCGACGGCAAACTCGGAAAACCTTCAAGGCTTGGAAAAACGCTTCGATATTGATCCCACTTATGTCTAAGTCAGAATACTGTTGTTGCTCACTGCAAATGATACCCGTCATAGCGTGAATATTGCAAAGACAACAACATTGTTTTGTTCTCTTTTAGCCGCCTTAAACTCATACCTATGTCTAGACTGAATTGATGAACACCTGATTAAGAGGAGGATTGTACTTATCCTGTAACCCCCTTAGCCCGGTCTAGATGCCCAACCCAAACTAAGAAGATTACACGGGGAAAACCAAAGTCAACTCATAAAAGTCAACTTCGATTAACGACCCCCTTTTTTACTTTATCTTTTCTAGATCAGGCATCACATGAGAAGGATCCGATCTGTACCTCCGCAACATCGAGACATGAAACACATCATGGATCTTTTCTAGCTCAGAATGCAATCTCAACAGATATGCCACGTGACCAATACGCTCCACAACCTCGTAAGGTCCAATGAACCTCAGGCTAAGCTTACCCTTACGTCCAAATCTCATCACCTTCTTCCAAGGTGAAACCTTCAAGAACACATGTTCACCAACTGCGAACTCAATCTCCTTACGTTTTAAATCCGCATAGGACTTTTTCCGGTCCGATGCTTCCTTCAAACACTCACAAATGAGCTTCACCTTCTCGGCGGTTCCTTTCAACATAGTCGGCATCGAAATCAACTTTTTCCCTGCTTCTGCCCAACAAAGTGGGGTTCTACATCTCCTCCCATACAAAGCCTCGTAAGGAGCCATTTGTATACTCGCCTGATAACTATTATTAAAAGCAAACTCAACCAACGGCAAGTGCTTCTCCCAAGAACCCTAAAAATCTATCACGCAACATCTTAACATATCCTCAAGCACCTGGATCATACGTTCCGACTGTCCATCCATATGAGGATGATAGGAAGTACTGGAATTTAGCCGTGTACCCAAGGCTTGGTGCAAACATTCCCAAAATCGCATAGTAAACCTCGGATCCCTATCCGACACAATGGACTTTGGCACACCGTGCAACCGCACAATCTCAGCAATATACAACTCAGCCAACTTATCCAAGGTATACGTAGTATGCACAGGCAAGAAATGTGCACACTTCGTAAGGTGATTCACAATCAGCCAAACCGAATTCTTCTTCGATGGTGACAAGGGAAAACCGGACAAAAAATCCATGGTAATTCTTTCTCACTTCTATTCTGGGATCCTCAAGGGTTGCAACAACCCAGAAGGAACCTGATGTTCAGCCTTCACTCGCTGACACACCATGCACTTGCTGACGAAATCGGCAACATCCTTTTTCAACCCCGCCCAGCAGTACTCATCCCTCAAATCACGGTACATCTTTGTACTACCAGGGTGCATAGCGAAATGACTACTATGAACTTCCTTCAGAAGAGTGCGCCTCAACCCCACATCATCTGGCACCACTATTCAACTCCCAAAACACAAAACCCCATCATCACTAAAACTAAAATTTGAAGGCTTACCCTGCACAATATCATGAACAAAGGGAACGAAAGAAACATCTAACAAATTCCTTTCTTTGATCAAATGAATCAGAGATGGTTTCACTTGCAATTCAGTGATAAGACCTTCATCACGTGATATGCTCAAGCAAGAAAACATCAGCCTCAAATCCACAGCCACTTTTTTGCTCAAAGCATCAGCCACAACATTGGCCTTGCCCAGGTGATACTCGACCGACAGATCATAATCATTATGCAGCTCCACCCAACGACGGTGCTTAAGATTCAACTCCTTCTGAGAGATTAGATACTTTAAGCTCTTATGATCCGTGAACACCACACAGTTTTCGCCATACATGCAATGCCTCCAAATCTTCAAGCCAAACACCACAGCCGCAAGCTCTTGATCGTGGCTAGTGTAGTTATGCTCGTGCACCTTCAATTGCCTAGATGCATAAGCCACTACCTTACCTTCCTACATCAACACGCACCCCAACCCAACAATGGATGCATCACTATAGACCACAAACTCCTTCCTAAACTCAGGTTGAATCAGGAGAGGAGCTAGCGTCAAAGCCTCCTTTAGCTTCTCAAAAGCTCGTTGCCTCAAATTTGTCCACTCAAAATGAACATTCTTCTGCAACAATTAGGTCAATGGTGCTGCTATCTTCGAAAAAACCTCGACGAATCTACGATAATACCCAGCTAAACCAAGAAAACTTCGCACTTCTGTCACCGACCTAGGCCCCTTCCAACTCATCACTTCCTCAATTTTCTGGGGATCAACATGAATACCCTCAGCCGACACAACATGTCCAAGGAAGACCACCTCCCTAAGCCAGAACTCACATTTGCTTAGCTTAGCATACAACTGATTCTCCAACAACACTTGCAAGACTATCCTTAAGTGCCTATCATGATCCTCCTTGGTACGAGAGTACACAACAATATCATCGATAAACGCCACCACAAACTGATCCAAGAACTCATGGATCACACGATTCATCATGCCCATGAAAATAGCATATGCACTGGTCAAACCGAACGGCACCACCAGAAACTCGTAATCTCCGTACCTTGTCTGAAAAAGCTGTCTCAGGTACGCCCACTTCTTTCACCTTCAACTGGTAGTATCCCGACCTCATGTTAATCTTAGAAAACACTGAGGCTCCTCGAAACTGATAAAAAAATCATCAATCATAGGCAAGGGATACTTATGATTGATCGTCAACTAGTTCAGTTGCCAATAATCTATGCACATCCGCATCGTGCCATCGTTCTTCTTTACGAACAACATCGGTGCAACCCAAGGTGATACACTCAGGCGGATAAACCCGCGATCCAGCAACTCCAAAAGTTGCATTTTCAATTCTTTCAGCTCTTTAGGTGCCATGCGATAAGGAGCAATGGACACCGAAGTCCTATTTTCATACAACTCGATACCAAACTCAACTTCTCTGTTTGGTGGCAACCCAGACAATTCTTCCGGAAAGACACCTGAAAAATCACAAACGGTATTAATGTCCTGCACTCGTACGTCTTTTGTGCCAGGATTCATCAAATAAGTAAGATAGGCCTCAAAACACATCCTTAGCATATGGCTCGCTTCTAAGGCTGAAACCACATTAGACAAGAATTTTACATTCTCACCTACTACCACAACTTCATAATAATCGGCAAGATTTAAGGACAACGGCAACCAGGCGGTCTGATCAGCACCAACCACGCCGGCTGCCGCGACCGGTGAACGGAGAACGGCGGCCAACTTTATTCGCGGCACGGGTTTGGAGAGCCCAGCCTCGCGCGCGTGGACTTTACGCGCCAGCGCATGATGCGCGGGCTGGCTCTCTCTTTTTTTTCCTTTTTTTACTGCTTTTGACCCATTTAGTTGTTGTTTTTTTTCTTTTTTTACACTTAATTATTACCTCATTTTATTCCCTAAAATTATTAAACACCGTAATTATTTTTTTCCTTCTTTTCTCTTTCTTTTGCTTTTCCTTTTTACCTTAAAAATGGGCTTCAACATAAAATGGGCTTTATTCTCTTCATTAAAAAGTGGGCTTTTCTTGAAAATGAGTTTTTTTATAAAAAAAAATTGGGTTTTTATTTTAAGAAAGTGGGCTTTCAAAAGGATTTGTATTATTTTTTGATATTTTATATTTTATTTCTTCTTCTTCTTTACTTTTTTTTCTTTTTTTATTAAATATTAGGGTGAAAATTTAGTGACAACAAGAATAAAAAGAAAATAAAACACAAGTAATTGATAGAAAAGATCAGGGTGGTAGGATGGGTCAGATTATGTTGCTCCCTAGTGTGAAACTGCGTTGAATAGGTTAAGATGATTTGCGCTGCCAGACTTTGCTGCCTCGCCGGAGGATGGCAGATTGGTTGCTTCGACGCTTTCGCTGCCTCGGTAGTGGAACGGACAATTAGCTCGACGGCAAACTCGGAAAACCTTCAAGGCTTGGAAAAACGCTTCGATATTGATCCCACTTATGTCTAAGTCAGAATACTGTTGTTGCTCACTGCAAATGATACCCGTCACGGCGTGAATATTGCAAAGACAACAACATTGTTTTGTTCTCTTTTAGCCGCCTTAAACTCATACCTATGTCTAGACTGAATTGATGAACACCTGATTAGGAGGAGGATTGTACTTATCCTGTAACCCCCTTAGCCCGGTCTAGATGCCCAACCCAAACTAAGAAGATTACACGGGGAAAACCAAAGTCAACTCATAAAAGTCAACTTCGATTAACGACCCCCTTTTTCACTTTATCTTTTCTAGATCAGGCATCACATGAGAAGGATCCGATCTGTACCTCCGCAACATCGAGACATGAAACACATCATGGATCTTTTCTAGCTCAGAATGCAATCTCAACAGATATGCCATGTGACCAATACGCTCCACAACCTCGTAAGGTCCAATGAACCTCAGGCTAAGCTTACCCTTACGTCCAAATCTCATCACCTTCTTCCAAGGTGAAACCTTCAAGAACACATGTTCGCCAACTGCGAACTCAATCTCCTTACGTTTTAAATCCGCATAGGACTTTTTCCGGTCCGATGCTTCCTTCAAACACTCACAAATGAGCTTCACCTTCTCGGTGGTTCCTTTCAACATAGTCGGCATCGAAATCAACTTTTTCCCTGCTTCTGCCCAACAAAGTGGGGTTCTACATCTCCTCCCATACAAAGCCTCGTAAGGAGCCATTTGTATACTCGCCTGATAACTATTATTAAAAGCAAACTCAACCAACGGCAAGTGCTTCTCCAAAGAACCCTAAAAATCTATCACGCAACATCTTAACATATCCTCAAGCACCTGGATCATACGTTCCGACTGTCCATCCATATGAGGATGATAGGAAGTACTGGAATTTAACCGTGTACCCAAGGCTTGGTGCAAACATTCCCAAAATCGCATAGTAAACCTCGGATCCCTATCCGACACAATGGACTTTGGCACACCGTGCAACCGCACAATCTCAGCAATATACAACTCAGCCAACTTATCCAAGGTATACGTAGTATGCACAGGCAAGAAATGTGCACACTTCGTAAGGTGATTCACAATCAGCCAAACCGAATTCTTCTTCGATGGTGACAAGGGAAAACCGGACAAAAAATCCATGGTAATTCTTTCTCACTTCTATTCTGGGATCCTCAAGGGTTGCAACAACCCAGAAGGAACCTGATGTTCAGCCTTCACTCGCTGACACACCATGCACTTGCTGACGAAATCGGCAACATCCTTTTTCAACCCCGCCCAGCAGTACTCATCCCTCAAATCACGGTACATCTTTGTACTACCAGGGTGCATAGCGAAATGACTACTATGAACTTCCTTCAGAAGAGTGCGCCTCAACCCCACATCATCTGGCACCACTATTCAACTCCCAAAACACAAAACCCCATCATCACTAAAACTGAAATTTGAAGGCTTACCCTGCGCAATATCATGAACAAAGGGAACAAGAGAAACATCTAACAAATTCCTTTCTTTGATCAAATGAATCAGAGATGGTTTCACTTGCAATTCAGTGATAAGACCTTCATCACGTGATATGCTCAAGCAAGAAAACATCAGCCTCAAATCCACAGCCACTTTTTTGCTCAGAGCATCAGCCACAACATTGGCCTTGCCCAGGTGATACTCGATCGACAGATCATAATCATTATGCAGCTCCACCCAACGACGGTGCTTAAGATTCAACTCCTTCTGAGAGATTAGATACTTTAAGCTCTTATGATCCGTGAACACCACACACTTTTCGCCATACAGGCAATGCCTCCAAATCTTCAAGCCAAACACCACAGCCGCAAGCTCTTGATCGTGGCTAGTGTAGTTATGCTCGTGCACCTTCAATTGCCTAGATGCATAAGCCACTACCTTACCTTCCTGCATCAACACACACCCCAACCCAACAATGGATGCATCACTATAGACCACAAACTCCTTCCTAAACTCAGGTTGAATCAGGAGAGGAGCTTGCGTCAAAGCCTCCTTTAGCTTCTCAAAAGCTCGTTGCCTCAAATTTGTCCACTCAAAATGAACATTCTTCTGCAACAATTTGGTCAATGGTGCTGCTATCTTCGAAAAAACCTCGACGAATCTACGATAATACCCAGCTAAACGAAGAAAACTTCGCACTTCTGTCACCGACCTAGGCACCTTCCAACTCGTCACTTCCTCAACTTTCTGGGGATCAACACGAATACCCTCAGCCGACACAACATGTCCAAGGAAGACCACCTCCCTAAGCCAGAACTCACATTTGCTTAGCTTAGCATACAACTGATTCTCCAACAACACTTGCAAGACTATCCTTAAGTGCCTATCATGATCCTCCTTGGTACGAGAGTACACAACAATATCATCGATAAACGCCACCACAAACTGATCCAATAACTCATGGATCACACGATTCATCATGTGCATGAAAATAGCATATGCACTGGTCAAACCGAACGGCACCACCAGAAACTCGTAATCTCCGTACCTTGTCTGAAAAAGCTGTCTCAGGTACGCCCACTTCTTTCACCTTCAACTGGTAGTATCCCGACCTCATGTTAATCTTAGAAAACACTGAGGCTCCTCGAAACTGATAAAAAAATCATCAATCATAGGCAAGGGATACTTATGATTGATCGTCAACTAGTTCAGTTGCCAATAATCTATGCACATCCGCATCGTGCCATCGTTCTTCTTTACGAACAACATCGGTGCAACCCAAGGTCATACACTCAGGCGGATAAACCCGCGATCCAGCAACTCCAAAAGTTGCATTTTCAATTCTTTCAGCTCTTTAGGTGCCATGCGATAAGGAGCAATGGACACCGAAGTCCTATTTTCATACAACTCGATACCAAACTCAACTTCTCTGTTTGGTGGCAACCCAGACAATTCTTCCGGAAAGACACCTGAAAAATCACAAACGGTATTAATGTCCTGCACTCGTACGTCTTTTGTGCCAGGATTCATCACATAAGTAAGATAGGCCTCACAACACATCCTTAGCATATGGCTCGCTTCTAAGGCTGAAACCACATTAGACAAGAATTTTACATTCTCACCTACTACCACAACTTCATAATAATCGGCAAGATTTAAGGTGACCCGCTTGGTATCAAAGTTAACCATCGCTCTATGCTCAGACAACAAATCCATTCCAAAGATCACATCAAATCCATAAAAGGGTAATTCCATCAAATCAACAAGGAAAACATGACCCTGAACAGATAAAAGACACCACCGATATAACTTCCTAGTGACTACAGTCTCACCAAAGGAACTAGTCACTTGAATTCCTACTTCTAGCAACTCAACTGGTATATCAAGCAAATGTGCATGCTCACTCAAGATATAACATTGCGTGGATCCAAAATCAATCAAAGCCAACAATGATAAAGACTGTAGAACAAAGGTACATGCAATGACATCAGCATCGTCGCGTTCCTTGCACTAGCATAAACCCTCGCAGGACCACCTTCTTCAGGATGAACTGCCACAACATGAGAGATGCCACGATGTCCTTCATCTCTCCTCTGGAAATTGCCCTGGCCAAGCCCACGGCCTCTCTGAGGTTCCACAACTTGCATTGTTTCCTGCCTCACCAACTGTGGACAATCACGCTTCACGTGACCATGCACTCCACAGTGCCAGCAAATCCCTGAGACACTTCAGCACTCCCCGGTGTGATGTCTCCAATAACGATTACGAACAGGTGCGCGAGCACCAACATTCTGACCAGGCTGTCCTTGGCTCGTTCCACCACCACCACCTCGAAGATGATCTCTCTGGTATCCTCTATCATGTGGCCTCTTGCCACGATCACGCCCACCATCATGATTAGCACCTCTCTTCCCTGAACTAGAGCCTCCCGACCGAGCTGTCATCCCCAGATTCAGCTCTATATCCTTCGCTCGCAAGACCAGCACATCAAAATCAGTGTACTCGGCCATACGTCTTCACTTCTCTTACCAAACCATAGCGGAAACGTTCACACCTCGTCCGCTTGTCCGGTACTAACTCAGGTGCATACTGGCTCAGCCTCACAAATAGCACATCATATTCAGCAACTAACATATTGCCCTGTACCAAGGACAAGAATTCCCGTTTCTTCTCATCCAGGTAATGGTCCCCCCAAAACTTCTTCTTGAACGCATTCACGAAAAAGGTCCAATCAATTTCATCCTGCTCCATCTTGGATGTGATGGTCGTCCACCACGTATACGCATCGCCATGCAACAACGACACTACACAACCCAGCTTCTAAACGTTGTTACAGTTCATCTGTCCCAAGATTCGCTTGGGAGTTTCAAACCAAGACTCAGATCCTTCAGGAGTCAATCCTCTGAACTCAGCACCTCCCATGCTGCAAAAACGATCCAAAGGCAACCCATGGTTGGCACCCTATTATGGTGCGGCAACATGAAAACCAGCTACTGCCGCCTGAAAGGCTCCAGCAATATCTTGTATCAAAACTGTCATATTTGGAACACCTTGCCCCGGTGCTCCCTCAGGTGCAACACCTCCAGCTCCAGCCTCAACTCATGTGCCACCACCTACGAGTGGTCCACCCGGAGGAGGAGGCGGTAAATTCTCAACTTGCTCTTCTGGCCCATTTTCGGCCTCATTTCGGGCATTGTCCGTCGTCTCTCGTCTCGGACCAATGATGAAAAGGGTGTACTATAATGCAAACACAACAATAAATTCAATTAGGCCTTTAGTAGCAAGGACCTAAGTCACTCAACTCATTTGCTCAAAACAAAATTTCTCTTTCAGTAGCTTTGGCAATGGGTACCCTAGTCATCCCTCAAGCACAACATAGAATAATATAACATTTCATGATCAACATGCTTTACATCATTCAAGAATCAGAAAATATCAATAGCACATCCTCATCATATCATCGTATTCAACTCACATATGATTCACATCAATCAGGTGTGGTGTAAGTTCTAATTTCAACCAAAACATGCTTTTTCAATCAACATACATCAAAACATAACAAATTTATATACCATCATCCCTAATTCTTTCAAAACCTGGCTCTAATACCAACAAATGTAACCCCCTTAGCTCGGTCTAGACGCCCGACCCAAACTAAGAAGATTACAGAGGGAAAACTGAAGTTAACTTGTAAAAGTTAACTTCAATTAACGACCCCCTTTTTTTACATTATCTTTTCTAGATGCACAATATTAACCTATGTGAATAGCATGACACATAGAAGAAAACGGCGCAGTGATTGGAGTTCATTAAGGGGTACAATTGCATACATTTAACTTTTAGGGACTAAATTGTAAATTTTTAGAATTACGAGGACTAACCAGATTTTAGAGTTGCCAAACCAAAATTAATCATGTAACTAGCCAGCATGCCAAAACTCATCTCAAACTGAACATTCAAACTCAGTTAATTAACATACGAACATTCAGGGGTCAAATTGCAAGAAAGACAAACATGGAACAATTCAAAATCCAAGTTCAACGGTCACATGTTCCGGAACGCTGAACCCCATATCAGAATGGTCGTTTTGAAACCAAGTTTACCGTTTCGATACTCGGGTACATTCCGAAACCAGTTCTGAAACCAGGCTTCACAGTAACCAAATGTTTCGGAACGATCGCACCCGTTTCGAAACCCCCTGGCCATTACAGGCCATCGTTTCAATACGGGTGAGGGCGTTCCGAAACACCCTGCCCTGAAACATCAGATTTTGTTGGTTTTAAAAAACTTTCCCCACCCGAAAACATTCCCCACACATGTTACAACCCACGCACAACTTGTATACACATCAAAGTCCACTAACAAGAAGCACAAGCTAGGACGTAGCATCATTCATGCAAGCATTAGATCTATAGGCATGCTTCCTAGACTTCAAAACCATACAGAAGCTAAAAACCACATTCATGCACAATTCAATCCTTAAAGGCCATTTACAAACCAAAATAAGCAACCATTATATCTCAGCTAAGAAATCAATAATGAAACCTTCAAACCAAGGTTCTAATCTCCCATTGCCAATTCTACTTATTAAAATTATCCAAAGTTCATACTTGAGTTCGAGTGACAAATTAGGCGCCTTCACTTGCTACTCCTCGGCCCTCAAGCTTAGCTATCTGCATTGTTGGGAAAAGAGGAGCGTAAGCACACTTGCTTAGTGAGGGAAAGCTCAAGAATACACCAACAATGCGGTTTTTAAAACACAAATCAAACCATTTCATGCTCGTTCTCAAATCATGCTTTCAAAACCAAAGCAAATCATTCTTAAATCATGTTCCACATGTATCATTAATCACATGTATTGCTCTCAATGCAAATCCACATTAAGCCTCACTTGCTTAATTCACGTGCATAGAATCCTCTTATGCAATAACTCAACATCAAGCATCTCATGCACAATAAATCATGATGCTTTCATTTTTAAAACATGATACATGGGCAACATTGATAACACACATATATTGGCATTTAACATCCGGCATAGGCTCACCCCTATCTGTTATGATGGACTCACCTCCATCACTTTCATACACAATATCGGATACACGGACTCACATAGGCTTACCCCTAAACTCAATGATGGCTCACCCCATCTTAATGGCTACAAATGGAATTAGGCTCACCCCTAACCCATAGTGATAGGCTCACCTCTATCACCCGCAATAGGCTCATCCCATATTACGTCATGTAGCTAGACACACGTACGATTTATAGATTATAGTGCACTCACATCCTATTGGTCGACCAATATATCCGAGTATTAAGAATAAATCAGACCTTGCCAATATATCCTTAAAATTTGTGTTAACTCACTATTTTCAATGCATCATCAAAAATCATCACATATCCTAAACTAAACATGCCTTTAAATAGCAAAAACCATCTAACACAAGACCTCACCATCTTGTACTCAAACCAAACCTTTTCATGGGATAAACACAAGCAAAACCATACTTAAATCCATGCATAACAATGAGTAACAATCATCATCAAAACATGAACATGATATACCATGGAATCCATTTCAAAACCGAAAACCGAGAGAACAAGAAACCATACTTACTTCCAAGATTAGCTAAGCCTTTCAAGCTTACACTAACCTCCCAATAACTCGTATCCAAGCTTAAAAAGCTTTAAAAAATGTCCACTCACCAACAACGCGAAACCTCGCTTGCCGACACAGAAATCACTCTTCTGGAACCTCCACAACCAACTCGTTTGCCTCTGGATCAAGATCCCCTGTTTCCATATAATCAAAACAAAGATCCAAATGCATTAAAATGCATTTCAACACCAGCAACTAAACACAAACTCGTTGCTCACCCAAACTACACCAATCTACCCATCCGAAACAACCGAAAACTCAATCGATTGCTTCCTAAACCAAGCACATCCATCATACATCACTTGCAATCATTTATATAAACATCAAAATACACCTAAAATCGACCTAAATCCATCCTTATACCTCCAACATCAAAACCTTATCATCCCACCTCAAACACTCAACTAAAACTATCATAAAACTCAAGGATCTCAAGGATTTTGGGATCTATATCATTAAAACACTTTCTCAACAACATAATCAACTCAAAACTCAATTAAAATCTATCCAAAACAGAGCTCATCAAAACAATTCTGAAAATTAAGAACTAAGTCACCATTTTGTAAGATTTTGATCTTAAATCATAACTATTATCAAAACTCAGTTAAAAACAACAATTGAGAGTCAAAAATCTTGGGAATTTCAATAAAGACCCTTAATTAGAGGTTGAGAACGAGATTTACCTCTAATCTTTGCTTTCCTCAATGAATGACGAGTTTTTGCTTCACAAATCTTGAAGAAATTGAAAAGGATTCTTTGGAAATGAAAGAGAAACCAAGAGAGAGTGTTTGGGAGAAAAGAAATCTGAAGAAAATGATTTTGAAGAGTGTTTGGCTGATAACGAGAAGAGAAAAGTAGTTACGTAACTAAAATCTCCCAAATTAACTATTTAATTAATAAAATAAATAAAACCCTTTTAAAATCAATTAATTAAAAACCATTTTAAACACATTTCATATTAAGGAAAGGCTTATTTGCATAAAGATCCCTAAAGATTCTAAGACTTTGACTCTCCCTTTTGAAAATTGCATTTTTCACAGTTTTGAAACTTTACATTTTGGTCACTACCCAAAATGTACCACTTCTGAAACTCTTTTTGTAAAATTGATTTGACCAACCTCTTAGATATATTTTTAGAGGATTTTATCAACTTTTACCACATTTTTACCCTATCCCGATCTTTGATTTCCTTAAATTACCTTACACGATTCGAACTGTTTCCAACCAGTCCGATCCGATGTCTAAAACATCTAGGCCCAAAACCAGGGTGTTACATATCCCTTCCGTGAGTTTGACTCTCTCGATACCGAACAAATAGATAGTTAACAACTAATCTTTCGAACTTAATTGAAAACTATGAAGAGCATGGAATAAGCAAACCTTGAAGTTTTATTGAAAAACAAACTTAATTCCTAAACAACCGTTCTCACACTAGTTTACAACATAACCCAAACCCAAGAAAGAATTTAAAACATAATGGCGGCAAGAAAACCTAAGTTCTCTACAATTACAAAATATGTCAAGTATATATAGGCATTAGCTAGGTCAAGTCCTCATTGGAGTAGAAGTCTTCAAAGTAGCTTTTACATTAAATGCAACCTTTAATTTTGACTTCTTTGAGTTGAATGTGGACTTCTTTTCATTGCCTTGCACCGCAAGTTATCTTGATCTCCTCCTTCGGCGGCTCTATTCGCTGCTCTGGACGTCAGAAAATTGAGTGGATGACATCGTTGGAATTAGGATTTTCTACTCTACAGATCGCACTCCAATTCTCTAATTCCTCAGCTTGTTGCCCTGGGCGGCAGGTATGGCGACGGCATGTCCTCGGCAGCGCCTTTCTCTGCTTTGAACTGCATCAGTACAGCTCATTGGTTTGCTGCCTCTACATCCTCTCCTCTAGTTTGTCCTCCTCCTAACAGCTTCGAACCCCGAAATGCAAACTAAACTAAAACAACGTCTTTTCCTTACCAAATAAATGATGATCGATAAAATCATGGAAAAGTACAGAGTATTGTAAACATGCAATGCATGAACCTAAAGATGCCTAAAATGTACTTAAGAACATCAATAATATGAGATGGAATGCATACAAAATATAGGACTCATGATCACTTTACAGCGTGGAGTAGTGGAACCCTTGCACCTCTCATACCGCTATATTGGCAAATTGAGTTTGATGCCTTTGCTGGTCTAGCTTGGAGAAGAATATTTGGAAGGTGGGTTTGGATTCTAATGATGTCATAGGTGTGAGTCGGTTGTTGTAACGCCCTAGTTTTGGGCCTAGATGTTTTAGACGTTGAATCGGGCTGCTCGGAAATGGTTCAAACCCTTGAGGTTGGTTTAGGAAAAACCTAGTTCGAGATGTTTTAAAAATATATAGAAAATAGCTAAAATCCTCATTTATTATATAAATGATTATGGTAAAAACAATTTTACAAAATGAGCTTTGGAAATATTACATTTTGGTATATTGACCAAAATGCAGTTTTTGCCAAAGTTGGCTATTGACTATTTTGTAAAGGATTAAAACTTTGAATCTTTAAGAAGCTAATTATACAATTTGTTTTCATTAGATTTTTCTTTAATTTGGGAGCTTTTAATAATGATTTTATTAAAGAAATAAAAGGGAAATAAAAGAAAATCAAATGTTGACTTTTCATAACCAACTTTACGATAGTTTTCTCTCTTTTCATTTTGTCTCAACTTTCAATCAACCAAACAATTTTCTCTCATCAAAGAACCTCTGATTTTCATCTTGGTTGCTGAGATTTCATCTTCCAAAAGATTTCCTATCTTTGTTTCATCAAATTCTTTTTTATTTTGCTTTGGATTTTCAAGGAAACTTGCCCAAATTAAGGAGAGATCAACCCTTTCAGGTAAGCTTTGTTATTCTCTTCTAATGATCTGTTCTTTACTGAAATTTCCAAGTTATCAGTCCTTTGTAAATGGTTTTTGATTTGTTTTAATGTTATAAACAAGAAATAGATGCTAAATTCAAGATTCCTTGTGAGATCTTTGTGATTTTCGTATTTCTATGTTAAGCTCTGATTTGAGGTTGATTTCTAACATATTTTGGATGTTATTTGATGTTGAGAATGAGGTTTTAACAAATAAATCCCGAATAGGCTTGGGTTCCTAAGTTTGAGATGTTAGATTTGTGGTTTTTGAGGAGTTTTTGTGATTTGCTATTGATGAAGGTTTAAGGTCTTGTTTATGATGATTTTTGTTGTTGATTGAGGTTTAGAAAAAGGTTAGAATTGATAGATATTGGTTGAGCTTTGGTTTGAGAAAGTTTGGAAGTGATTTCGGTTATTTTGGATAGCCAAAATGCTAGTTTTGAGTAGAGCAGTGAGTTAGAATGAGTGGCTTGTGATTTTAATGCATGATGATGCATTAATCCTCTTCTCTTATGTGTAATGAATAGGGGAGACATCTTCGAACACGTTTGGTGTTGATCCAGAAGTTCTGAAAGTTTAAAAATTGTTTCGGCAAGCAACCGAAACGTTATCGGTGAGTAAAAATGGTTTTCGAAATCCTTGAGGGACAATGAAACAAGTTTTCAGGATTTAGGATTGGTTTGAAACACCATCCTAAGTCCAGAAGTAAGTATTTTTAGATTTGCTCTCAAAATGTGGATGATGCCCCTAAATGTTTTGACATGCTCTTGATTTGAGATTTTGATTAAATGCAATGCATGAATTGTGGTTTTGAAATGGGATGAGAATGGTTTAGAAATGTTGCATCAAAACAGTTTGGTGAGATGATGATTTAATGTAATAAATTGGCATAAATGTTGATATGATTACCGGATATAATTGGTCGATCAATAGGATGTAAAGTGCACTATAAACTAAAATTCGTATGTGCTCTTTGCAGTCGGGCAATGGGGGTAGTGCCATCCCGATCCAAAGTGAGAGTCTGGTGATGACAGATACCATCGGGGTAGGTCTTGGTGAAACACCCAAGCTTTGTGGCGAAGATAGATACCTCTATGAGAGTCCAGTGGCGAGATTCCACCGGGGTAGGACTTGACCTTGTGTCAAGCTATCTGCATATCCGAGTAAAGATAGAATATGAAATGCCAATATATGAGAATGAACTTTGATTCACATGTACCAATGGTTGAAAAGATTTTATGCTATGAGAAATGCATATGAGATTTTTGAGATTATGAAATGCTTTTGAATATTGAGCATGTGTGGGTTTTCCAAGAGATTTGTATTGGTTGAATGCATGAGGTAGATAGATAGATAGATAGATAGATGGTACATGTGATTTTCAAATGGTGTTTTGCTTTGAGGTGGTTTTCAAGCATGAGATAGAAAGAGCATGGTTTTAGAAATGGTTTTCAATATAGAGTTTTAATGCTTGCATTGTTGTGTTGGTGTTTCTAGAGCATGCCTTACTAAGCTATTGTGCTTACGCTCTCTTTTACCAACAATTCAAATAATTGACACATTTTGGGCGGCAATGAGGCTTAAAGGAATTCAAGGATTGTTAAGTTCAAGTATGGTATTATACTTTTACTTTAGTAATGATATATGGCAACGGGATGTTATTGGTTTATTTTGGGAGATGTGTTTTGGACACCCTAATGTTGATGCAGGTTATATGTGTCCTATTTGGTTTGTAGAAGGCCTTTATAATGGTTTTGATGTTTTATCTTGCCTTTTGGTATGCTAATGGTTTGTGGTTCGAGCATGCTCTATTATATGCCTTGCTATGCTTGTGATGATCTATCAAATGTTTACCATGTGCATAGAATTACATGTTTGAATGATATAATAGATGCCATAAACATGTCCTTGTTATTTGGTGATGATTTGTTGATGTTTGACATGAATTTGGGGATGATTGTGGGACATTTCTGGTATGCGTATCGATACACGGGCTTGTGTGTCGATACATATAAGCCAAACTTGTGCCTTTTTGTACAGGGGTATCGGTACGGTTGGAAAGTGTATCGATAAGGGTTGGCCAAGTTTGAAGGGCGTATCGATACGCGGGAGAGCGTATCGATACCTTTTTTGCGAGTTTTGTCACTGCCTCCTCGCGTATCAATACGGTCCCTAGGTGTACCGATACGCATCCGTTAAAATCAGTTATAAGCATCTTTTAATGCTTTGAAATGTTGCATTTTAGTCCCTGGTCTTCATGTATGCAGTTGGATGTGTTTGATTGGTCAGATTGGGATGGAATTTGATAGAGAAGCATGAAATACGACTAATTGAATAATGGTAACTTTAAAATCAGAAAAGTCCTTGTAATTCACAGAAAGTACATTTTGGTCCCTAAATGTCCAAATTGTGTAATTAAACCCCTAATTGAATTCCAATCGTTGTGTCGTTTCTTTCCAAACTCTTTGGTGACCATATATGATTAAATTTACATCTAGGAAAGATTAAAAAAATGTCGTCGATCGGAGTCAGCTTTAACGAGTTGGCTTTGGTTTTCCCTGTATAATCACCTCAGTTTGGGTCAACCGTCTGGACCGGGCTAAGTGGGTTACATTTTTTGGTAGCAGAGCCAGGTTTGCGAATAATTCAGGCCTTGGCAAGTGGTTGGTAAGTGTAAACGCGGGTAGTTATGAATTCTGTGAAAGCATGTTGTGTATGAAATTGTGTTGTTATGCTATGTTTGGGGTATAGATGGGGAACTCATTGCCATATCATTACTATTGGAAAGGATTGTTTTGAAAATGAAACTTGAGCAACTTGGATTTTCTTGCCTTAAATGGCCTAACTGAGTTTTATTACATTTTGCTAGTTGCTTTGTTTTGAATGGGGCCACGTAGAGAACTTAGAATTAATATGCGTAGCACGGCTGAGAATGAGATGAATGAGACAAATGAGCGTGATAATAATTTACCACCTCCTCCTCCTTGTGGACCACTTGGTGGTGGTGGTGGAGTGGGGGTTGGTGCTGCTGGAGCTGGGGTAGGGGTAGGGTTGTTGAACCCGAGGGAGCACGTGGGCAAGCTGCTCTTGATATGACAGTGCGAGGAATGTAGTACATGTGGTAGTTGTTCAGCCCGAAGGTGGTGGTCAGGCCAGAGTGTATGCCCATCGTGAAGGAAGCAATGACACTGATGTGATCGCATGTACCTTTACTTTGCAGTCTTTGTCATTACTTTCTTTGATTGATTCTGAGTCTACACATTCAAATATATTGCGTGAACATGCTCAAATGCTTGGTTTGCCTGTTGAGTCTTTGGATGTTGGTGTGTGTGTGACTAGTTCCTTTCGTGAAATGGTTGTAACAAGGAAGTTATATAGGAGATGTCCCTTAATGGTGCAAGAACATGTGTTTTGGTGGATCTCAAGGAATTACCTTTCTATGGATTTGATGTAATCCTTGGTATGGATTGGCTATTTGAGCATAGGGCTGTTGTGGATTTTGAGAATAAGCGAGTTTCGTTAAAACTTGCTGATGATTATGAAGTTGTGGTGGTGGGAGAGAATGTAAAGTTCCTATCTAATGTGATTTCAACGCTTGAAGCGAGCCCGTTGTTGCGTCAAGGATGTGAAGCATTTTTTAGCTTTTGTAATGAATCATAGTACAAAGGATGTGCGGGTACAAGATATAAGGACTGGGTGTGAATTCCATGGGGTGTTTCTAGAGGAGTTACTGGGTTTGCCGCCTAGTCGGGAGGTTGAGTTTGGAATTGAGTTGTATGAGAACTCAACTATGGTGTCCATCGCTCCCTATCGAATGGCACCTAAGGAGTTGAAGCCGCAACTTCAGGAGTTTCTTGAGCGAGGCTTTATTCGACCTAGTGTGTCACCTTGTGGTGCACCGGTCTTGTCTGTAAAGAAGAAAGATGGCACGATGAGAATGTGCATAGATTATCATCAGCTGAATAAGTTGACTGTTAAGAATAAGAATCCTCTGCCAAGGATAGATGATCTTTTTAATCAGTTTCATGGAGCAGTTGTGTTCTCAAAGATTGATTTAAGGTCGGGGTTCTATCAATTGAAGGTTAAGAATGTAGATGTGCCAAAAATAGCTTTTCAGACTAAGTATGGGCATTATGAATTCTTGGTGATGCCTTTTGGTATGACGAATGCTCCTGTTGCATTCATGGATATGATGAACAGGGTGTTTCATGAGTTCTTGGATAAGTTTGTTGTGGTGTTCATCGATGACATCCTTGCGTATTCTCGTACAGAGGAAGAGCACGATGAGCATTTCAGGATTGTTTTGCAAGTGTTGCTAGAGAATCAGCTTTATACTAAGCTGAGTAAATGTGAGTTTTGGTTGAAGGAAGTCGTTTTCCTTGGTCATGTGGACTTGGTCGAAGGGATTCATGTTGATCCTCAAAAGATCGAGGCGGTGGTGAACTGGAAGCCTCCTAGGTCTGTTCATGAAGTTCGTAGTTTCCTTGGTTTGGCGGGTTACTACCGAAGGTTTGTATATGGATTTTCCAAGATTGATGCTCCTTTGACGAAGTTATTGCAGAAGGATGTTAAGTTTGAATGGACGGAAGCGAGACAGTAAGCCTTTGAGAAGCTAAAGGAAGCATTGACTCAAGCTCCTATATTGGTTCAACCTGAATCTGGAAAAGAGTTTGTGGTGTTTAGTGATGCATCCAATGTTGGTTTGGGGTGTGTGTTGATGCAAGAAGATAGGGTAGTAGTTTATGCATCGCGGCAGTTGAAGGTGCATAAGCGTAACTATCCCACGCATGATATTGAGTTAGCGGCAGTGGTGATCGCTTTAAAGATTTGGAGACATTACCGATATGGTGAGAAGTGTAATGTGTATACGGATCACAAGAGCTTGAAGTATCTTATGTCTCAGAAGGAGTTGAATCTTAGGCAACGACACTGGGTGGAGTTGCTTAAGGATTATGACCTAACGATCGAGTATCATCCAGGAAAGGCCAATGTTGTAGCCGATGCTTTGAGTAGGAAAGTGGTTGTGGAGTTGAGGGTGATGTTTGCTTGCTTGAGCATATCGCGAGATGGTGGCCTTGTTGCTGAGTTGCAAGTGAAATCGTCTTTGGTTCAGTTAATAAAGGATAAGCAGTTGCTTGATGATTCTCTTGTACCTCATGTTCAAGATATTGCTGAAGGGTAGGCCTTCAAACTTCAGTTTCAACGATGATGGTATTATATGTTTTGGGAGTCGGATAGTGGTGTTGAATTGAGGCATACTGTTCTGATTGAAGCTCATAGTAGTCCTTTTGCTATGCACCCTGGTAGTACGAAAATGTATCATGATTTGAAGGATGAGTAATATTGGGTGGGGTAGAAGAAAGATGTTGCCGAGTTTGTTAGCAAATGTATGGTTTGTCAGCGGGTTAAGGCTGAACATCAGGTTTCTTCTAGGTTGCTGCAGCCGTTGAGAATCCCATAATGGAAGTGGGAGAGCATTACCATGGACTTCGTGTCTAGTTTCCCTTTGTCACCATCGAAAAAGGATTATGTTTAGGTGATTGTTGATCGCCTTATGAAGTGTGCACATTTCTTGCATGTGCATACTATGTATACCTTGGATAAGCTATTTGAGCTTTACATTGCTGAGATTGTGCATTTGCACGGTGTGCCGAAATCTATAGTGTCGAATAGGGATCTGAGGTTCACGTCAAGGTGTTGGGTATGTTTGCATCAAGCCTTGTGGACACGGTCAAATTTCAGTACTTCTTATCATACGCAGACGGATAGAAAGTGGGAGCGTGTTATCCAAGTGCTTGAGGATATATTAAGGTGCTGCGTTATGGAGTTTCAAGGTTCTTGGCAGAAGCACTTGCCTTTGGTTGAGTTTGCTTACAATAATAGTTACCAGGCGAGCATTCAAATGGCACCGTACGAGGCTTTATACGGCAAAAAGTGTAAAACTCCCCTTTGTTGGGCTGAAACGGGGCAAAAGTTGATTTCAATTCTAGCTTTGTTGAAAGGAACCACCGAGAAAGTGAAGCTCATTTTTTTAGCGTTTGAAGGCAGCATCGGACCGGTAAAAGTCTTACGCGGATTTGAAGAGTAAGGAGATAGAGTTCGCGGTTGGCGAACGTGTGTTTCTGAAAGTTTCACCTTGGAAGAAGGTGATGAGATTTGGCCGGAAAGGAAAATTGAGTCCGAGGTTCATTGGAACATATGAGGTGATAGAACGTATGGGTCTCATTGCTTATAAGTTGAGGTTGCCTTCAGAGTTAGAAAAGATACATAATGTGTTTCATGTATCCATGCTTCGGAGATATAGATCGGATTCATCGCATGTTATGCATGTAAAGGAGGTTGAGTTGAATCCAGACTTAACATATGATGAGGAGCTCGTTGAGATTCTAGATTTGGATAGCAAGGTTCTCCGGGGTATGACCATCGAGCTGGTCAAGGTCTTATGAAGACATCGTGGCGTTGAGGAAGCTACGTGGGAAAGGAAGGATGACATGAAGAGGCAGTTTCCTTACCTCTTTCCACCAGGTAAATTTCGATGATGAAATTTCTTAAGTGGGGGAGAGTTGTAACACCCTGATTTTGGGCCTAGATGTTTAAGACGGTGAATCGGGCTGGTCGGGAACAGTTAGAACCCTTGAGATTGGTTTATGGAAAACCTAGTTCAGGATGTTTTAAAAATATAGAAAAATATCTAAAAATCCTCATTTATTATATAAATGATTATGGTAAAACAATTTTACAAAATGAGCTTTGGAAATATTACATTTTTGTATAGTGACCAAAATGCAGTTTTTGCAAAAGTTGGCTAGTGACTGTTTTGTAAAGGATTGAAACTTTGAATCTTTAAGGAACTAATTTTACCTTTTGTTTTCATCACATTTCTCTTTAATTTTGGAGCTTTTAATAATGATTTTATTAAAGAAATAAAAAGGAATTAAAAGAAAATCAAAGGTTGACTTTTCATAACCAACTTTACGATAGTTTTCTCTCTTTTCATTTTCTCTCAACTTTCAATCAGACAAACACTTTTCTCTCATCAAAGAACCTCTGATTTTCATCTTGGTTGCTGAGATTTCATCTTCCAAAAGATTTCCTATCTTTGTTTCATCAATTTCTTTTTTATTTTGCTTTGGATTTTCAAGGAAACTTGCTCAAATTAAGGAGAGATCAACCATTACAGGTAAGCTTCGTTCTTCTCCTCTAATCACCAGTTCTTTACTGAAATTCCCAAGTTATTAATCCTTTGTTAATGGTTTTTTAGTTGTTTTAAACAAGAAATAGTTGCTAAATTCAAGATTCTTGATGAGATCTTTGTGATTTTCGTATTTTTATGTTAAGCTCTAATTTGAGGTTGATTTCTAACATATTTTGGATGTTATTTGATGTTGAGAATGAGGTTTTAACAAAGAAATCCCGAATAGGCTTGGGTTCCTAAGTTTGAGATGTTAGATTTGTAGTTTTTGAGGAGTTTTTTGTGATATGCTATTGCTAGAGGTATAAGGTCGTGTTTATGATTATTTTTGTTGTTGATTGAGGTTTAGAAAAGGTTCGAATTGATAGATCTTGGCTGGGCTTTGGTTTGAGAAATTTTGGATGTGATTTCGGATATTTCAGATAGCCGAAATGCTAGTTCTGAGTTGAGCAGTGAGTTAGAATGAGTGGTTGGTGATATTAATGCATGATGATGCATTAATCCTCTTCTCTTATGTGTAATGAACATGGGAGACATCTTCAGATGCGTCTGGTGTTGATCTGGAAGTGCCGAAAGTTTAGAAATCGTTTCGTCAAGAAAGCGAAACGTTATCGGTGAGTGAAAATGGTTTTAGAAGTCCTTGGGGGACAAGAAAACAAGTTTTGGGAATTTAAGAATGGTTTGAAACACCATCCTAAGTCCGGTAGTAAGTATGTTTAGATTTGCTCTCGAAATGTGGATGATGCCCCTAAATGTTTTGACATGCTCTTGATTTGAGATAAACAAATTCCTACTATTTTATGCATGATTTAGGACATGAGAAGATGTTTTATATTGATCCCATGAGATAGAACAACATTGCAAAGAGTTTTGAGATTTTGATTAAATGTTATGCATGAATTGTGGTTTTGAAATGGGATGAGAATGATTTAGAAATGTTGCATCAAAACAGTAGGTGAGATGATGATTTAATGTAATATATTGGCATAAATTATGAGATGATTAATGGATATAATTGGTCGACCAATAGGATGTAAAGTGCACTATAAACTAAAATACGTACGTACTATTTGGAGTCGGGCAATGGGGGTAGTGTCATCCCGATCCAAAGTGAGAGTCTAATGATGAGAGATACCATCGGGGTAGGTCTTGGTGAAACACCCAAGCTTTGTGGCAAAGATAGATACCGCCATGAGAGTCTGGTGGCGAGATCCCACCGGGGTAGGACTTGACCTTGTGTCAAGATATCTACATATCCAAGTAAAGATAGAATATGAAATGCCAATATATGAGAATGAACTTTGATTCACATGTACTAATTGTTGAAATGATTTTATGCTATGAGAAATTCATATGAGATTTTGAGATTATGAAATGCTTTTGAATATTGAGCATATGTGGCTTTGCCAAGAGATTTGCATTGGTTGAATGCATGAGGTAGATAGATAGATGGTACATGTGATTTTCAAATGGTGTTTTGCTTTGAGGTGGTTTCAAGCATGAGATAGAAAGAGCATGGTTTTAGAAATGGTTTTCAAGATAGAGTTTTAACGCTTGCATTGTTGTGTTGGTGTTTCTAGAGCATGCCTCTCTAAGCTATTGTGCTTACGCTCTCTTTTACCAACAATGCAGATAATTGACACATTTTGGGCAGCAATGAGGCTTAAAGGAATTCAAGGATTGTTAAGCTCAAGTATAGTGTTATACTTTTTACTTTATTAATGATATATGGCAATGGGATGTTATTGGTTTGTTTTGGGAGATGTGTTTTGGACACCCTAATGTTGATGCAGGTTATATGTGTCCTATTTGGTTTGTAGAAGGCCTTTATAATGGTTTTGATGTTTTATCTTGCCTTTTGGTATGCTAATGGTTTGTGGTTCGAGTATGCTCTATTATATGCCTGGCAATGCTAGTGATGATCTATCAAATGTTTACCAGGTGCTTAGAATTGCATGTTTGAATGATAGTATGGATGTCACAAACATGTCCTTATGATTTGGTGATGAATTGTTGATGTTTGACATGAATCTGGGGCTTATTGTGGGACATTTCTGGTATGCGTATCGATACACGGGCTTGCGTATCAATACGTATAAGCCAAACTTGTGCCTTTTTGTACAGGGGTATCGGTACGGTTGGAAAGTGTATCGATACGGGTAGGCCAAGTTTGAAGGCCTTATCGATACGCGAGAGAGTGTATCGATACCTTTTCTGTGAGTTTGGTCACTGCCTCCCCGCGTATCGATACATTTCCTAGGCGTACCGATACGCGATAGTTAAATCAATTATAAGCATCTTTTAAAGCTTTGAAATGTTGCATTTTAGTCCCTGGTCTTCATGTATGCAATTGGATGTGTTTAATTGGTCAGATTGAGATGGAATTTGATAGAGAAGCATGAAGTACGACTAATTGAATAACGGTAACTTTAAAATCAGAAAAGTCCTTGTAATTCGCAGAAAGTACATTTTGGTCCCTAAATGTCTATATTGTGTATTTAAACCCCTAAACGAATTTCGATCGTTGTGCCATTTCTTTCCATACTCTTTGGTGATCACGTAGGATTTAATTGACATCTAGGAAAGATAAAAAAGGTCTTTAATCGGAGTCAGCTTTAACGAGTTGGCTTCGGTTTTCCCCGTGTACTCACCTCAATTCGGGTCAACCGTCTGGACCGGGCTGAGGGGGTTACATTTGTGATTCTAAGGTAACTGAAAATAGGAGAAGAAAAATCTTGAGAAGCAAATAGACGTAGAAGAGATTAAACAAGGAGGTAAAGTAAAGAGAATTAATGAAATAGTGAGATATAAATAGGGGTTGCCGAGAGATGCCGTGGCGGCATTAAATTCAATCGGGCAGATTTTTGCGGCACGTGTTACGGGATTAAATGCCCGTTATGTTGTAGCCGGTGGTAGCTAGCTGTTAGCGGGTTACTAGTCGTTACGCATTTTTGCGGTTGGCTTCCTGCAGCTGTCTCGACAGCATGGTGGGTGAGCTCCTTGTTGGGCCTTCCTCTTGGTTCTGCTTATTTATTCCTAAAACTTGAAAATAAAATAATAAACTAAATAAAGAAAACTAAAATAAAAATACTTAAATCTGAAATAAAAATGTGGAAATAAATTGCAAATAAATTAAAATCTAATCCTAAAACATGAAAATTAAAAGAAATAAATTAAAAATAAATTAAGTTATGTTTGGAGTGCATTGAGGTGCATCTCCCAAGTATAACCACTTCCTGAGCTGGTTGTGGTTTTCTTGTTGTCTTGGTGGGTTTTTCGGCTCCTTGGGGGTTCTTGTTGTTCTGATTCCTGCCCTGACAGTTGTTGCCTTGCCCTGTGTCTTGGTTGACCTTGGGGGCTTGTGTGTCTTGGAAGACTTCTTTTCCCTTGGCTGACTTCGTGGGCTGCAGAACATGTATCTTTATATTTTGATTTTCACAATGGTACCCAAGACATACTCGATAAAATGGAGGAAGAAATTTCACGAGCCCAAAGAAACATCGTCAGCCAGATAACGGCCATGTTGGGTTTCAAAGACCCGAAAAGAGGAAAGGCGGTTGAAGTCGTTGATGTTTCGTCTCCCCATCTCAAGATGACTAGACATACATTTCTACGAAATAAGAGGTTTCAGATCTGTACAACAGAAACCTCAACTTATACTCCGACATGGTTGAGGATAAATCATGAAGGAAATTAAGGCATTGAGGTGGGGGGAGCTCCAAAAGGAAGCTGATAGATCCAAAATGAAAAAGAAGCTAGAAGATCAATAAGACATGCTCGAAGAGATCATCAGAGCTCTACAAGAAGGAAACATTTAAGGTGGCATAGATGCAAGGTATCTAAGTCTGGTGTCTAACATGGTGGTTCCTCCAAAATTCAAAACTCCCGACTTCGGGAAGTATGACGGGTCCAGTTATCCTTTGGCGCACTTGACCACGTATTGCCAGAAAATGTCACCGCACTTGGAAAATGAGAAATTGTTGATTCACTTCTTCTAGGATAGTCTATTAGGGTGTGTCGCCCGATGGTATACTCAACTGACTCGAGTCAACATAGGAACTTGGAGAGATATGTCGAGAGATTTCCTCAAACAGTACGAGTATGTGACAGACATGATCCCCAATCGGCTCATACTGTAAGATATGGAACAAAGACTCGATGAGAGCTTTCGCTAGTATGCCCAGAGGTGGCGAGATGTGGCATCCCAGGTACAACCTCCACTGTTGGATAGTGAGGTTACTCCAATGTTTGTGGGGACTCTAAATGGTCCCTTCTATGAATATATGTTAAACCATGTCACCAAAGGATTTGCAGACATGATCATGAATGGGTAGTTGATATTGGCGGCCATCAAAAGTGGAAGACTAGGAGAAGAAGAATAATAGTGATCGCATATAACTTGAACTACTCCAATGATGGAATCTTGTCGTGAAGAAAACAAATCGAGCTTGGCTGGAGTTCATCCTTGCCTTCATGGAATAAAGCTTAATTTTCCTAGACATCATTAGAGTCATACCTAGAATTAATCCTTTTTCTTTTGCCCGTAAGCATTAGGGATCTTTTGTAAGGGCTTCCATGTTAATCTACTTGTTTAAAGATGAATTCCCTTTGTTTTCTCAAGTGGCAACCATTTATCATTTTTTATTTCTTTCCATTTTTCATCCATTTCTCTTCAAACATACGTCTTTATGGCAGAGCCCTTATAATTAATTGTATGAATGTCTTTTGAATCTAATCTCGGGATAGAGGGGCAAAAAGTGTCTTTAGATTTGATGGAGAGATCCCATGTACCGATTTTGAGTGAATTTTCCTCTCATGCATTGTTGTTAGAGTCTTTGAATGAAGTGATAACTCTAAAACATCTACCAACTGAAGACTGCCTCTCTTCAAAGATGTTTGTGTGTGAAATAGCATGTACCATTCCTTCATTTGCCCTTCATGAATAAGAAAAAATCCATTGTTGTCCCCTTTGAGCCTGATATTTTTCTTGTGATTAAACCCTAACCAAGGATCACTCCCCACACTCGGGGCAAAAAGGATGAAAAGTTGTTTGCAAGCAAGGAAAAAAACACGACATAAATTCGGAATGAAAAGGACACAAAAAGGAAAAAGAAGAAAAGGAAAAGAACAAAGAAGAAAAACAAGGAGAAAGAAGAAAAAGTGAAAAGAAGGAAAAAAGAAGAAATGAAAGCTGGAGTGCGGAATAAAACATGTATGAAATCCTTAAAATGAGACATATGCCAGAAAAGGAAATGAACTCTACGGTGAAAACCAAAAATTGGCAGTCTAAAGTGATCCAAAGAAGAAGAACAAAGATTTCATCAAGAAAGTTGATCCTTGGTTTAATTACCCTAAAACATGTATTTGAGCCTATATACCCTTTTCTTGGAAACCTGAGCCTAGCCTGCATTAAACCCAAAATTGGCAGTCTAGAGTGATTCAAAGAAGAAGAACAAAGACCATTTTGATCACACATAAATATTTGAGAAGAGGAGTTTGTTTTCAGAACACATTCCGCCTTATTGAGTTAACCTTTCATCAAGGACCTCCAAACTTCTAATGTCTGATTGAGATTAGAAAAGTAGGAAATTTAAAATTTGTGGAGTGGGAGAGTTAAAGAGAGCCACCTAAAAGTGGGACATTATCTGGTTGAAGGATTCATGAATCATTCATACTATGAATTTCGGGGCATCTGACTTTCCTCTTTTCTATGTTTGCTATGACTATTTTTTTTAAATCCCCATTTTTAGCCTTTTCTTGTATATGCCATGACTTCTTCCAATTAAACTAACATTTTTAGCCTTTTCTTGCATCTTACAAGTAGGCCGCCATATATTTATGAAAAACAAAAGATTTCTTGGTATTGATCCCAACCGTAGGAAACCAGGAACGGATGTTTTCCATCACTTCAGGAAACAAATGAACCTCAGTTTGAACGGGGGCGTCACCTTGCATAAGAAAGTAAAAAGAAGAAGAAGAACCACATGTGTTGAAGAGTTTTAAGTGGAATGTGTTGTCAAGCAAGATCCTAACATAAGATGTAAGATCCCAAAAGCATGAAAATATGATAGAATATCATCACCAATTGGGGCAATTTATGTTGACCAAGGATTCAAGAACCCTAAGTTTGATAGGCGTGAAAGGGAGAGATTAAAGCGCCAACATCGTTTTAAGGCATTCAAGGTGGAAATAAACTTTAAGGTTTTGCATGCAAACGCTTCTAGGTACCCTGCAGGGGCAAGAATTTGAGAGCCCACATGAAGTCCTGAAGGCGATTGATATTGTTTAAAATAGCATGATTGTTGAACCGTCTCTTATGACAATGAGAGCAACTTTACAGATATTGGAGAATGTAACTTGGGATGTTGGGGATTTCATTCGAGTTTTAGAGCCACTAAAGGAGGCTTGTAACTAAATATTGATGTATCAACTACAATGATAGTTCGATCTTGTCGATAGTTGATTTATTCTACTTGCTAATCAGAATGCTAGAGACCCTTTATTCCCTTGACTTGACAAAGGCTAAAAGAGTGTTGAAGAATTTAAGGATAAAAGTCAGTCCTTCCAACCAGGAGTACAAAATAACTGGATTTAGTGAACAAATATACAAGATTAGATGTTTTCCAAGAAGCGGAGAAATACAATGAAAAGGCAAAAATCTGGGCTGAGCGAGCAAACATGTGTATTCCAAAAAAGAAAGAAGGAAAATTTAATTATGAGGAAAAAGAAGCAAAATAAATGAAACATGCATACATTTGATAGGCATCCTTAGGGGTATGCACATCATAATCATAGCAATTTGTTTATTTTAAATAGGTTTGGAGCATTGCTTATCCTTTCGAGCACAAGAAGGATGGAATCTTTTTCAGAACCTGCTTATCCATCCGATCATAAGGAGGGTGGAACCCTTTTTTCAAAATATGCTTATCTATTCGAGCATGAGGAGAATAGAACCCGCCTATCTATTCGGACTTGAGGGGAATAGAACCTGCTTATCCATCCGAGCATGAGAAGGATGGAGCATTTATCCATTCTTCTTATACATCTGAGCATGAGGAGGATGAAACATTTACTTTTCAAAACCTGCATATTCGTTCGGGTATAAGGAAAATGAAACTTGCCTATCTATTCGGGCTTGAGGAGAATAGAACTCGCCTTTCCATTCAGGCATCAGAAGAATGGAGCACGTTTATCCGTTCGGACGAGGAGAGAATGGAACTATCTAGCAAACCGATGATCAGTGAAAATTAGTGTCTTTTGGTCTTTGCTCTATCCCTCTTTTACTGGAATGAGCAAAGAGGTGTAGCTATTGTCACTGAATTTTCACCGTTTTCATTTTTTTGTTATTTAATTATTATTTTATTTTTGTCATTTTATTTATAATTATTTATATATTATAGTATTATTATTTTATTTATTTTATGGTATTATATATTAGTCATATGTAAACATATATTAAATTATATACTATTAGTATTATTATATTTAAAATCCAAAAATAATTAAAAATATAGTCTATTTATTTCAATATTACATTAATTAGCTCATTTGACCCAAGAGGCCCTAGCTAACCCTTTTTTTTATTTCCCCCATGTGCAGCTTTAATCTCAGTCGTTAGATATAGGGTAAGGATCCATCGGTCCAGATTGAACCAAGGAAAAGAGGGAGATAATCCCCACTCGCGCCGCCATTCGCCCTTTCCCCCCGCGAGTGTGTGCTTCATGCGCTAGCACCCCAGCCACTAGGCCGTTAGCCGTTGGCGCACACAGTGTCACGCCGTCAACGGCCATGGAGCAACGCTGGCATCCGTCTTATCCCCGCCGCGCAACGTCATCCCGCTTTCTCACCAAGGTCTGCAATGCCACGCCACCGCCGGCCAACACGTAGCACTGCCTGCTCAAGTCTCCGACCGCGGTTCACCAGCGACTGACTCGCAGCTGCTTATCACCCTTTGGTTGAATCCCTACAAAACAAAATAGGAAGGAGATTTGGTTTGACCTAATCGAACATGGAGAATATGGAAAGTTCAACCCAAAATTGATGCAAAATCAAATAAAAAATGGGAAATCAAAATCAAATAGGATCAAACGAACATGGCAAGATTTGTTCAGAAATTTGGGGATTTTTAATCCTCTCTATGTATTTTTGGTAATTAAAAAGCCTAAAAAAAGCACCCAAATACCTTGTAATTGACACAACAGATACTCGGACAATACCCACTAAAAAATTGAATACACTCTGAATTCAAAGGAATACAAGAAGCGAGCAAGCAATTTTTGAGATATCTTTACTTTCTTTTTCATTCTTTGTTTATTCGAATACACTTTAAAAAGAGGGTAAACTACTGCAGGGGTCACTTTCGTTTCTCGTTTGTACAGATTTAGTCACCACTTTTGAAAAGTGCCAATAAGTGGTCATCTACGTTTTCGATGTGTAAAGACGTGGTCACTCCGACGTTATAGTCCGCTAGTCCCCTAACGGATTGCTGATGTGGCGGAATTAATTAACGAAAAAAATAAGGGTAAATTACTGCAATAGCCATTAAAATTTATCTCATGTACATTTTTTCTCCTCAATTTAAAAAAGTAAACATTATAGTCACTAATAAAAATGTTTCTTTATAATTTCACCCTTAAATTTTTAAAAATTCATTTTTCAATCCTAAAACTTTACAATCAATTAGTACAATAATATTATAAATGCTTAGATGAAAAATAGGTGCCCAAAGTATATCCTTTGAAACTTAGGTGCCCAAATTGCTCCTATTTAATAACTCGAACTTAAAAATTTAGTCCACTAACTACTAAAAAATTTGAGTTATTGGAATTTCTATTTTATAATTCAAACTTTATTTTGAATTTTTGAGTCGAGTTTATGAAATTATGAGTCGAGTATTTTCACATCAAACCAAAAAAATTAAATTTTTTCGAGTAAAGTAGAATACTCGCTAAAACATCTGAATATTTACTTGGTCATCATTAATATAGTTATTAGTTTTTATTAACACAAGTTGATAATTTTATCCAAATTCAATAAGTTCGATTCGATCAATTTTATAGGATCGTATTTTGAAAAAATGGTTTGGGGATTGATTTTTTTTTCTCTAAACAGTGGTTGGATTGGATACGAATTAGAATTTTAATTTTATTTTCGGTTCGGATTAAGATAGTGTAAATGTATTTTAAAAGGGGGCGGATCGAAGTAATATTTTGTTGTGTTATTGTCGAGTCAGATTTGGGTCTACTAAAAGCTCGACCCATTGTCATCTCTACCCAAACAGAAGGAAATGTTATATTGAACATATTTTTATTCTAGTAGAATGAGACACTAGGTCCTTTAAGCAAGATAAGATGTTCACTAACTTAGGTTTGTGTGTAGGGAAGAAATATAATTTTTAATTTTAATCCGTGTTTGTATGTAGGGAAGTGCAACACTCGACTTGACTCGAAAAAATAAAATTTTTTGGTTTGATGTGAAAATACTCGACTCATAATTTCATAAACTCGACTCAAAAATTCAAAATAAAATTTTTAAAAATTTAAGGGTGAAATTATAAAGAAACATTTTTATTAGTGACTATAATGTTTACTTTTTTAAATTGAGGAGAAAAAATGCATATGAGATAAATTTTAATGGCTATTGCAGTAATTTATCCTTATTTTTTTGTTAATTAATTCCGCCACATCAGCAATCCGTTAGGGGACTAACGGACTATAACGTCGGAGTGACCAAGTCTTTACACATCGAAAACGTAGATGACCCCTTATTGGAACTTTTCAAAAGTGGTGACTAAATTTGTACAAACGGGAAACAAAAGTGACCCATGCAGTAGTTTACCCTTAAAAAGAAGAGATATTCTTACCTTTTATTGGAATCATCGAAATTTGAGAAAAAAAATGGTGACTGGTTTTTTTTTTCTTTAGAATGGAGGGGATTTAAGTCTTTTACGATTCGGGGTTATTTTAAACAAAAATTTGTATTGGTATTTTATTTTATTTTTTAAAAAAAAGAATTAGAACGGTTTTGACCGACCACCGCCGTCAGATGGCGGCTGGCGCCGGTGGGAGGTGGCTGGCATGATAGGAATTCACTGGTGTTCTTCATCCTTGGTCATTGTTTTCTTTTAAAATTGGCCTCCAGTTTTGTTTTGTTTTTAATTCGGTCATTATTTATTTTTTTATTTTAAAATTCTTTTAATATTAATAAATTCATGTTCACATTTTTTTAAATAATTCATCACTTTTACATTTTTATAAAATCGGGTCATATATAAAAAGTATATATTCATTTAGACATTAATAAAATCGACCTATTTTAACAATTGAGTTTTCTCTTTTTTTGTTTTTTGCATATTTATCTATTATCTTTGCATGATTCTATGTTATCTTGTGCATTATTTTTCTATTGTTGTAATGTTTAATAATATAATAAATGTGGTGTCTTATCAAACGAAAATGACGGGTTAGCGTCAGGATTGTTGGCGATGATTGGAGTTCATTTCTCGGATGATAAGATCGTTAAAATAGAATCATATTCATAAATGGACAAATAAATTGAATTATTACTTGAACTTGCAAATTCCGACATTAAAACATTTTATAATCGACTAGGTACTAATTTTTTAGTGATGTGTTGTGCTAATCATTCCCCACGCATAATCGACTCCTAAACTCGTTTCCATGTTTTCGTAGACCAAATCCTTTGTTTTAATAAAATAAATTGTTTTATTAAAACGACTCGTTTTTAAGTGATCCAATCACACCTTTTTAAAAGATTGGTTGCGACTCTGTTTTTTATAAATGTCGGGCTCGAAAAGATTGCGACAAATGCGAGGCAAGAAAACTAAACATAGATAGATGGCGATAAAGGTTGACTTTGAAAAAGCGTTCGACAGACTCAATTGGGAATTTAACCGTGACTTTTTACAGGATGTAGGATTCCTTCCCGGAATCTCTCGAGTCATAATGCATTGCATTACATCATCATCCATGTAGGTACAATGGAACGATTCTTTAACCTCTATCTTTCGTCTCAAGAGTCTGTAAGAGAGGTGTTAGACAAGTGACCCCATTCACCTTACCTATTTGTACTAGCCATGGAGCTTCTTGGCCATTGTATTTTGCACAACGTATTGGAAGAAACTCCGAAGCCTTTCTATCTCATTTGTAATGGGTTACCCCTCCCACATTTATTCTTCATTGATGACCTAATCCTTTTATGCACGTGCAGGTCTAGACCAAGCGCAATTAATTTCATCCATACTTACCGAATTCGGGCAATACTCGGGCCATAAAGTAAATGAAAAGAAGGAAGTGAAGGTTCAGTATATCCGGCGAAGTGCTAACATTTTTGCTGATGCGTTAGCGAGAATGGCTCGTGGAACTCCGCTTGGTGCCCGATTTTTTGAGGAACCGCCTCCTAAAGCTGTTGGGTTTGCTCTATCAGATATGCAAAGAGGTTTATAGGCTGTTATAGTTCAATTTCACCCAAAAAAAGTAAATGAAAAGAAAACTTAAATTCACTTCTCCCCAAATACGAAAGTCTCTCTAAGGGAATTAATTTATTCCTCTTGGGATGTCAGCAAGTTGATTCACTAGGGAAATATTAAGGGGTCTTTATAATTCACCGGAGATTTCGATGCTCATATTACAAGTTCATCCTTGACAAAATTGTAACGCCCCGGGTTTAAGGCCGGGAGATAACTAAGTTTAGTTAAACCGGTTCAAGTTAGTTTAATTGAGAGAGAACAATTTTATTAAACTCATAAAGGGGTTTTAATGAATAAAGGCAAAAGGGGATTTTGGAAACTTTAAAAAAAAGGTTTTTATTCAAAAAAGAAAATCATCATCTTCTTCTTCCTCCTTTTCATGTTATTTTCCCCAGATACACCATTTTCAGTTATTTCATTGGAGTAAGCTCATCACCCACACAAGATTTCAAGGTAAGCTCTCCATTGTTTTGATTTTCCTTTCCTTAAGCTTGTTATTAGTTTAATTTTCCTTACAACCCATTGTTTGAAATTATTTCAAAATGCCTTGAGTTTGAAAAAGAGGAAAATAAGGGAATTTTTGTTTGGGTAGTTTGATGTCAAGTTTAAAGGTGTTTTTAATCTTGTTTTGGTGTCCTAAAAATGCTAAAATAATGGCTAAAGGTAGAAAACCCGAAACTAGTAAAATGAGGAGGTTTCAGAGTTGAAAATATGGGTTTTTAGGTTGTTCTTATGTGGAATCTTGGGCTGATGGTTTGTAGACTTTGGGCAAGTATTTTGGATGCTTAAAGAAGTAGTTTTGATGGTGAAATTGTTGGGTTTTGGCTGCTAGTTGATTTGGGTCATTTTGATTGTAGTTCCAAGTGTTTCGGGTAGGAATTGACTTGGTTTTGATGATGATTGATGAGTTTCTGTGTTGCTGCAAGTTTGGGGGTTTGTTTTGGGTCTAATGCATCATTTTTGGATTGGCTAGAAACAGGGGAAACGAGTTTGGGTCCTTTGGACGCGAGACCGGATAGTTCAAAGGCTTGAATCGGTGTTTCGTCTATCGTTTGGGTCATATCGGTGAGTGGAAATGTTTTTGAGAGTTTGGGTTGAGCTTGAAAGGCCAACCTAAGCTCGAGAGTAAGTACTAATTGTTTACATTTTACTTTTTCGAAAATTCCTTTTCAAGCTTGTTATGCATTGTTGATATGAGATGAATGTGTGAATTTGATTATGAATGTGGTATTGTTATGATGGTCTATATGATGTTTGAGTATTGGAAATATGAGGGTTTTACTAGGTATAATTGGTCGACCATAGGATTAGAGTGCACTTGTAAAATTCACGCGTGACCCTAGTGATGTAAGATACCATTAGGGAGGAGTACGGTGATGTAAGATGCCACCAGAAGCTTTATTGTAGACCTCGATGATGTAAGATGTCATCGTGAGTCTTGTTGTTCTTATAGATTCGGTGATGTAAGATGACATCGAGTCCAATCCGTGTGTCCGAATAATGTAACCATAATTTCCATAATACTCTTGTGTTGAAGGTTGAATGTTATCTTGGTAAATGATGAGAATTATGTCATGTTGTTATATGTTGTTGCAATGCTTAATGTAAGATGTCAAGCATATGTATTATTGTTGACAATCATGTGATGGCTTTCATGTTTGCGGTTATGATTTCAATTCATAAATGGTTTTATTCAAAAACAACATTGTTGTTGTTGTGGTTTTGAGCACCACTCACTAAGCTTTATGCTTACGAGCTCCTTTCCAACAATACAGATTGTTAGCGTTCCGGAAAGAAAAGGAAGGCGAGGGAAAGGATCCGGTGTTCGTAACTTAAGCTCAAGTATGGTTTTTAAGTTGTAATAATGATTTAGCAATGGGAATACTTGTGGTTGTCTTTAGGGAGGTGGTTGTAGACTCCCATGTGTTTGACCTTTTGCTACATGTTTTAAATGCTAATACCATGTCATTTTGAGGCTTGCTATGGCTTTTGGTAAATTGACATGTGTTGTGGCTTGTTGGTGTTTTGAGTTAAAGTGTTTTTATGATCTTTTTAGGTTGAGATCCATATTTGTGTGTATGCTTGCTTGAAGCCTATTTTTAGGGTGTTTGCCTCTAGAATGTTTGCTTGATATGTTGTCATGTGGTTTGTGATCTTTCGGGGTAAGTCTGGGAACGTTTTGGGATGCCAAAATGCATTTTCGGCCAATCTGTGCCCAAGCGTTTCGGAACGTCCGGTGTTGTTTCGGAACGACCAAGCTTTTGGGGCACCCGTATCGGAACGGGGGTGGTGTCGTTTCAATACGTTTTGCCATTGGAGGCTCCCATTTCGGAACCATGGTGGGATGTTCCGGAACGGCCTAATGTTGCTTTTTGAATGAGAGCTCGCGTTTCGGAACGAGCAGTCCTGTCTCGAAACGCAGGTAGTTAAAATGGTTAAAGGGCATCTTTGAAGGTTTCCAAATATTACGTTTTAGTCCCTAATGCTCGTATGCTTCCCAAACGAGTTTATATGTGATGTTTGAGCTGTTTTGCCTCGTGTGCATGAAACTGGACTAATAAACTATTTGGTAAGGTTTAAATTACCTTTGTGCCCCTAATTTGAGTGGTTTTTGCGAAATGGTCCTTCGTGATTGTTTGTCTCCAATTGGACGTCTGATAAATGTCCGATTGAGACGTTGTTTCTTCCGCTGTGACACTTAACCTCGTAGGACCGTTAAATTGCATTTAGACAAGATAAATTTTAATCTAGGTTTGTTAATCGGAGGGAAATTCTCAGATTTTTCTCCGGTTATCCTCGTGTAACTCTCCCAATTCGGTCTTGCGACTAGACCGGACCGAGGGGGTTACAAAAATGAAGGGTAAACTAAATTGTTGGACGACACAAACCCTTTCCAAGATATTATTCAAGAAGATGGACAATTGGATTTAACTCATCTATAGCCCATCATCCCATTAAAAGTTATATCATATATCATGGGTATCTTACCCCTAAACCCCCAGCTCAGAAATGATAAATGTGTCTGGCGATGTGGTCCAAGAAATTCTTCCAGTATTGCTTTCGTGAATGAGAAACTAATTGATGAACATTGGGATACTCCTGACCCTATATGGAACACCAATTGGACTCTACAGGTACCCTCAGCGCATGTGTCTCTTCCTATGGCTAGTCTCGTGCCAAAGATTCATGACGAACCACTAACGAGTTAGGCATAGCCTAGCCTCATTGTCGACCCCTCTTGCCCCATCTATAGCCTATTTGTTGAACATGCTCTCCATGTTCTCTATGATTGTGCAACTGTCTGTGGTCTTTGGACAAAAATCTTACCAACCTCGGTTGTCTTTAGATTTTTCATTACAGAACTTCATACCTGGCTATGCTGCAATCTATAGCGAAATGCCCCTTCAACTTGGCCCTCTATCTCTTGGTTAATTATATTTTCTACATTACTCTGGCAAGTTTGGAAGTGACATAACAATTTCGTATTTAATGATACTTGTCCAGGAATGAACAAGATACTAGAATGCGACATTTCTTAGGCACTCACTTTGTTAGCAGCCCTCCTACCCTTACCTATCCATCTCTGCATCACAGCGAAATGATCCAGTGGAAACCACCAATGGAAGGACCTTAATAATGATGTCGCGGTTGCTGCCTACACAGGACTTGGAACTGTATGAGCATTGTTTGTTCTACTGACGGTACATGACTTCATGGTTACAACAAATCAATTGGAATATCATCGTCGCTTCATGTCGAATTATGGAGTATCCACATTGGATTGTAACATGCACGGTTGCATGACTTTGAACGGCTTCAACTTCAGTCTGATAACGTTCAAGTCATCCAGTTTCATCTGAATGTTGACTGTAGCTCCTTTCTTGTAGTTCGAGCTACTTCCTCGCTCCTCCGTCCTAGCTGATACATTACTTCCATGGATTCCACAAGAAGGCAACATGGTCGCCTGTGGCATTGTTGAGATATTTATTTTTGATATAACTCAATGAAAAATATTTAGGACTTATTCAAACATTGCAAAAATAATTCAAAGTCCAACAAACTTGAAAAATATGTTTAAAAATGTTTTATAAGTGTTTTGACACACTCCTTAACTTAATATATTTTCATAAAGTCAAAACTACTTAATTCTTGAAATTTTTAGAGCAAAGTTTCTGAACTTTACCAGAAATTTCGGAACTCCTACAGGAGTTTCCAAACTTCTGATTCCAAACAGTTTTCAAGTTTCAAAACTTTGGGCTCCAATGGTCAAATTTTCAAATCCGACTTAGAGTTTCAAAACTCTTTGAGTAGTTTCGTAACTTATGTGCAGGTGAGCATTGAATGCTCTGTTTTAAAGTTCTCCAACGGCTCCAAACCATTCACAATGACCATAAACGGCTAGTAGCTCGTTCCACACTATAAAAGAAGACTTGGGACACTTGAAGAACATGAGGATGGACATTCAAGCTTAAAGGTCAAGAGAGTTGTGTTTTTCATTGTTTATATTGTAATCTCTTGTAAATTTTTTAGTCCAATCCTAGTGAGCTAAATTGTGTAAACACTCACCTAGAGAGGTAAATTGTTTACAATGTCAAAACCTCATTGTTGAGGGATAGGTTCTAGTCGATCCTTATAAAAACTAGGGAGAGGGTTCTATAGTATCCCGTGAAAAGATAGGATGTAAGATTTCCCGTTGAATTCGTAAAAAAAAAAAAAGAATTCATTGTTAGTGAATTGGGAAATCCTTAGTGTGGATGCTAAGGTAGTGGATGTAGACCTTGGTTGAGAAGGTCGAACCACTCTAAAATCGATCATGTTAAAATGTCCATATTTTTCGATTTTTGTTTTCCCAATTTCAAAAAAAGATATCTACACCCTTCATCGGCGCTAATTTCGATTGAAAACATTCAACCTTTCAGGCATGAAAAGCTTACTCAAGCTCAATATTTTCAAACACCGATTTCCAGAGGAAATAGCTCTTGCCCTATCTATATCCTATCTGTTGAATCTGATCTCCATGTTCTCCACGATTGTGCAGTTGTCTATGGTCTTTGGACTAAATCTTGCCGACCTCGGTTATCTCTGAATTTTTCACTGTAGACATTCATACCTGGCTATCCTGCAATCTAAAGCGAAATGCCCCTTCAACTTGGCCCTCCATATCTTGGTCAATTATATTTTCTACATGAATTTGACATGTTTGGAACCGACGTAACAATTTCGTATTCAATACTTATCCAGCAATGAACGAAATACTACAATGCGACATTTCTTAGGCCACTCACTTTGTTAGCAGCCCTCATGCCCCTTCCTCTAGGGGTTAGCGTTCGATCGAGTCGAGTCAAAAATATTTTAGTTATTCGAGTTGATACGTTATATTTTACAACTCAAACTTTATTTGAATTTTTTTCGATTTGAGTCGAGTTTTCAAGTTCTTATACAATTTTAATTGTAATTATTTATCATATTATAGTACAATTTGATTTTATTTTAAACGAATTTCTCTAATCATATAATATATTTAGGAAAATACTTTGATGCACAAGCTGTGTAAACTTTAGTTTACACAAGCCCTTTAATTTTAGGGTTTAGGGTTTAGGATTTTATGTTAGGGTTTAGGGGTTTAGTATGTAGGGTATATAATTTAAGGTTTATGGTTAGAATTTAGAGTTTAGAGTTTAGGGCTTAGGGTTTAGGGTTTAGGTTGCTAGGGTTTGTGATTTAGATTTTAAATTTTATAAAAGGATTGTGTAAAAAAAATTTACACAGCTTGTGCATCAAAATAAAACCCATATATTTATTTATATTTCTTCACATTTTTTTCATATGTAGTATATATTTCTTTATATTTTTTATATCGGTATATACATTTCTTTATATTTTTTATATCAGTATAACCATGGCGGTTGTGGGAGGCTTTTGGTGCTATTGATAAAGCATTTGCTAGTCTCAGGGCGGTTAGTTTTCACCATGTCTACATAGAAGCGTACGGGCTGGCCGATGCTTTAGCTCAGGAGGGGGTGACGCGCGATACTTTGCTTCAGGTAAGTCATTGAGGCATGTGAGGCGCTCGTTCATGTTTGCTATATGATCTTCCTTTAATAAATCATGCAGTTTGATGATAAAAAAAAATTATTAAAAATTTTGAGTTTGTGGTTCGTTCTACTGACTGTACATGACTACCTAGTTACAGAAAATCAATTGGAATATCATCGCCATTCTCCACCTCATGCCGAGGTATGGAGTATCTGCATTGGATTGCAACATGCATGGTTGAATGACTTTGAACGGTTCAGTCCGATAGTTCTCAAGTCGTCCAGTTTCATAAAGATCTAAAAACTGACTGTAGCCCCTTTCCTCGCTTCTCCGTCGTAGCTGGTAGATTAAACTTCACTTGGATCCCACAAGAGAGTAACACTAACATGGTCGCCGATGGCATGCCAAAGCTTACTCAAGCTCAAGATTTCCAAACTCCGATTTTCACAACCGGTCCCCCGAGATATCTCAGGCCCACCCTAGATCAAATATATCATTAGATAGTTAAAGGCTTGACCTCTCTTTTATTAAAAAAAAAAAAAACTCCTTATTTTAACTGAAATTAATTCCATTTTCAATTAATATTAAAATTTTATAATATAAAAATATTTTTATTTACAATTTTAAAAAAATTAAAATTAACACTTGAGGCATAAACAAGAATCCCCCCCCCCCCCAAAAAAAAAAAAAAACTAACTAAAATTTTATCACACTTAATGGAGAATTGTAAAATGCTTCAATTATAAAAACCAATTATAACTCAAGTAAACATGAACTCATTTCTTCATAAACAGCATGCTCAAGCAGTGGAGTCTTGGTATATACAAAGAAACTTGACTCATCAGAATAGAAAAGAAGAGACAATGAAATCAAAGATAAACTGTTCATTATAATACAGAGATGATAAGATTTATAAGGCAACAGAGCACGTAAATCATTCGAGCTTTGCTTATATTCATAGGAAATGGTTAAGCTAAAATGCTCAAATCCTTTATCATGAATGGAATGCGCGCAATTGATAAAATCGATCAAGAGGAAGTCTTTTTACTCTTTTTCTTGGCCATTTTCGCAATTGCATCACAGATCTCTTTCTTCCTTTTGTTGTTGTTATTATTATTATAATTGTTTCCACCTGTGCTCATTGCACTCTTGCCTCGAGATCCCAAAGCGTCCTTGACAAAAAAATTTAACCTCCATAGGGTAGATTCACTCTGCATATGGAATAGAGTATAGCCAAAAGTCTCAAACAATTCGATTTTAAAACCTTATTTGAGCAAATTGAATAAAGGGTTCTGGAAAATGGAAATCGTGACTATTTGATAATAACCTGAGCATCAATGTCAATCTCAACTTCTTCAGCCATTGCTTGAAACGCAGGATTACTTTGAGCAATTATTTCCAATGCCTTGTTAAGGTCCTCCATAGACAATCGTGCTATGGCTGTCCCGAGATTTCTTTTTTCTTCCGTTGACATTTTCCTAAAAGAGCATTTCACAAAATTAGATTTAGAGCTCCTGAAAGAATTAAAAATATATATATCAAATGGAAAACTTACCCGGGTTTTGTATGCAAATAAACATCTATATAGAGAGCAACTCACAGAAATAACACTCGCTGCCCCAAACCCAGTTTTTTTTTCTTTCAAAAGCCAAACTTATAATGATTATCCTAATCCTACAGTAGATTTCAACAAAATGAAGATGGAGTTTATCGAGTTCGAAGTTTGCTCTAAGACATTCAGAGACCATGTTCAGAAACATACCAATCATTTTACTGGACCAGTGGACCGAATGATTGTCGTTCTCAGTTGTTTACAGAAAAATAACTAACACACACTCTGGATAGTGGAACATGTACTGAAAATGGGAGAGAAGTATGAACACAAATAAATGATAGACAATTAACTAAGTCATAGTATATATATGATTTTGTTAGACTCGAAAGAAGATAAACACACATTACACTAGATGGGTAGCAAATTCTTCTAAGGTTGTAAAACCAACCTGCACTTTTGAACAACAGTTTCTCTGAGCTGTTCCAAATGCGTATCAACCTCGTAAAGCTGAAAAGGATTAAAAATATTCAGCTAATTGAACTACAGTATGACCAGGAAAACCAATGCCAACAGTCCAGCAGATATTGACAATGTGTCTACTTTGAAAGCGAGATGCAGAACATTAATATACCTCGTTAGATAAGTCTCGGACCATTTTGGCATGAGCAGCTTCTCGCACTAGTTGCATATCTAACTGTGCTTCTGCCTCCTCCTCATCTCGTCTTTTCTCCTATGAGCACAAAAAATCAGGAAATTATTTAATAGATGCCACAAAATGCAACACAGAGACAATTGTATTGGGATAAGCAGAAATGAGCTTTTGCCTCTTCTGTGACTTTAGGAAGAAAAAGCTGCCACTTCTCTTCAAACTTTTCCAGCAAAGTTTTGGCCATTAGATGAACATCACTTCCTTCACCATTGTATTTCATAGCATTATTGAAAACCAATCTTACATCTGCACATATATCTCTAACATTCTTATATCCAGTACCATCCTTGGCCTCCATTTGGTTTTTTATCGTACTGAAGTCCATTGGCTTTTCAATAACCTAGCACAGTAAACATTAAACAAACTAATCAATAAAAAGGACACAAAACAATGTACAAACCATCTAAAAGGATTCAGAAAAACACCTATTGTATCTGCCTATGTAAATCGGATTCAGGTGTAAACATATAGGTATGTGTTTGACACAAGTATGTTCAATTTTTCTTCAAGTCTTCCATGTATTTGGAGGATCTGTAGAAGGTCCTATCCCACACCCATGTCTGAGTATGTTTCGGACATGGGACCAAGGTACTTCAAGCGAAATAAAGAGTTGGAACAACAATGGGACTATCTGCAGCAATATTTCCAGTTGGATACTATAGGACAACAAGCCTTTAAATGGGACAGTAAAGTCCATAATAATGCTACCAAACATGCTTACAAAAGCATGTAAAGTCCTATCCCACACCCATGTCTGAGTATGTTTCGGACATGGGACCAAGGTACTTCAAGGCTTCAAGCAAAATAAAGGGTTGGAACAACAATGGGACTATCTGCAGCAATATTTCCAGTTGGATACTATAGGACAACAAGCCTTTAAATGGGACAGTAAAGTCCATAATAATGCTACCAAACAAGCTTACAAAAGCATCCTGTTATGTAAACTTAGAAACGCCAAACATGGTAATGTGTATTACGCATCTTTATCACCTAAACCGAAATAAAGTCCATAAGTAAAAAATATTCATATTTTCCGTGAAGATCAAATGTGGCACATCTTTCAATTAGGTTGCTCAAACAGAAGATGTTATGGTCATGAAAAGTACTGGCACAAGGGCCACATATGTCTTTCAAAACGGCTCAATTTATAACAGCGTTATCTTAAGAAAGCATCAAATAGCATTTGAATTCATAGGTTACACTCACTCCTAAGCTCAATCTTAATTAAAAGAGTTGACAGTATTCATACAAAAAAGGGAAAGAAATGCAATACAATTACCTCATAGTAATCATGTAAACCAAGACCTTTGACATCTACGGGTTGCATAAATGGCCATGCCCACTTGTGCTGTGTGATCTGAAAATATTGATGTGTTATCCAAAAAGCACCCAAATTAAAAAATCCTAACATGAACAGAATTAACAAGACATTTATGGTTTAGCTCATTGTATTTTCGAATGAGGAGAGGGTCTGTGGAGAGCAATCATTATTCAACTAGTAGAAACACAATCAGCAATCTTCAATACATACCACAACATAAATAAATCAGGCACATACGAGATGCTTAGTTAGTAGAATCAGAGCAGATATGAGAGATACGAAGCGGGATGTCAAGAATCTTAAACCAAAAGTCTAAATTAATTATAATTATAAATGCTTGAAATAGACTTCAAATGGCCGCTATAATTTCTAATTCACTCTATACCAACATTCTGCTTGATTCAAAACATCAAGACTTAAAGCAGCCTGGCAACCAGTGAAGTATATGCTAGGCAGAAGGCTTAAAGCCAAGAGCATTTTGATTGAGAAAACATTTACAGCATAAAGTAGTCAAAATCAAATATGCACTTGCGGAGAATATTTGATCACCTGACGCAATATTGTGCCAAATTGGCGCATAAGTTCTTGCATTCTCTTTGCAGCTGCTGCTTCCCTTCGAGATGCATCTTGGTGCTGCTTTTTAATGCTTGGAACATGTCTTTCCTTGTCTCGTTCCTTTCCAACCGAGCTACCTTTAGAACTGCTTTGTTGCTTTTTACTTGTATTCAAGTAGAATTGTTCCACTTCATTCACTTTTTGCTCAAGCTAAAAGAAAAAAATTAACAAAAAGTTCAGACTATTAAAAAATTGGCAAACTGGAATCCAGTGAAGCTAATATAGTACCATATTATACATGATAAATATTATACCCCCTAGCCTGCTCCTTATATATAATACTTCTATTTAGAAGGTTATACTCCCATACAGAAGGTTAAATAAAAACCAATAAGTACAATTATACAACCTTTTTAAACAGTCCATCTTTTGACCAAAAACTAGTAAATAAACTAGAGATGATAGACATGGCATAAGTTTCTAATTTATAACTTACCTCGTCAACCTTTTGAAAGATTTCATCAACATGACATTTGAACTGTTCCACTTCCGCACTATTGTTTTTGGAAATTCCCATTTCAGCATTTTCAAAGTCAGGTATTGATGCCATTACCTGTTCCATCTAATCATAAAATGGTGGTGGGAAAGAAAAATAATGAATCTCATATAAATGTTAAGATCACAAACATACCAGTGGGAAGATAAACATTCATGGAACAGCAATGCCTAAAGAGAACACACAAAATTGAGCAAGAACAACACAGGAAATAAATAACTATGGTTTTCAAGGACTAAAAATCCAAACTCTTACAACTATCATACAAAAACCATTCTAGAATTTGGATAGCCATTAGATAATGATGCTGTTCAAACTGTTTTTCCGTAAAGAAGCAAACTCACCATAATTTTTCCAATCAAAATTCAAAATACCCGACACCCATCATTCCTAAAACGAAGAAAAAACCCAAAACTCAAACAAGCCTAATGCATATCCACCCATTCAAACTCAATCAGTAAAGTTCATCGTCCTTTTATTTCAACTTTAATACCCCACAAAAATAAAAGATTTATATTCTTTAAAGCAGAAACACTAAACAAGTAAAAACGAACCCCAAAAAAGGGAGCCATTTTAACCCCATTCTTTTTTGGAGGGATCCAATATAAAGTTAAAAGACAAAGGTTTTAACTAAACCCCATTTCTAATCAACCCCTAAAAACACAAAAAAAAAAAACTAATCAAACTTCAAAAAGACGAAAACTTTGAGGACACAAAAAAAAAAGAACAAGTAGAAATACATTCAAACACGTATATAAGTTATCGATATACATAAATAATATACGTAGAGAAGTAGAGAGAGGTTACCAGATGGGAGAGGGGGAGGAAGGTGAGTGAGAGACTGAAAAAAAAAACCGCTTAAAAAGAAAACTGATTGATGGGAGAGATTCAAATGAGAGTCGAGCGTCGCGTTTACGCTGCTCTGAGTGCGATGCGTGTTCGGCTCTTCTGGTTCTTTTGTCTTCACGAGATGAAACGATGCCGTTTCAAGTTTAAATTTTATTTATTATGGGTAAATTACAAATTTCATCCTTCAATATTTTTTCACTCCTTATTTGGTCACTAAACATTGAAAAAATTTATTTTTATCACTAAAATCTAGAGGTGGCAAATGGGTTAATTGGTTCGGGTTCGGTTCGGGTCATTTCGGTTTCGGTTATTTCGGGTCTGATATTTTCGGTTTCGGTTCGGTTTCGGTTCGGTTTTAGTTCGGGTCTATTGTGTTTCGGGTCGGTTGATTTCGGTTCGGTTATTTTCGGTTCGGTTAAGTTCGGTTCGGTTGATTTCGGTTCGGTTGATTTCGGTTCGGTTATTTTCGGTTCAATAAGAAATCAGTCGTTTTTAATCAAATTTTTAGGTTTTTCAGATTTTTACACCCTATATATGACTTTATAAAGTCAATATATTTGACATTTTAGTGATTTGTGCGGTTGTTCCTATTTTATCTTTCTTTATTTCTATTAATCGGGTCCAATCGGTTCGGGTCTATTCGGTTCGGGTCCATTCGGTTCGGGTCCATTCGGTTCGGGTCCATTCGGTTCAACTAAATTCGGTTCAGTTTCGGTTCGGTTTATTTCGGGTTTCGGGTCAATTTCGGATTGATTTTCGATTTCGGTTCGGGTCTGGGTTCAGGTAATTCGGTTCGGGTTTCGGTTCTCGGGTCAAGTTTGCCAGGTCTACTAAAATCTCGAGTTGCTTCTATTTTGATCACTAAAACAAGTCCTTTTCGATCCCTATAAAAGCTAAAAGCATCACTTCATTTTTTTTCTAATTTCTTCTTTTTTTTTCTTTTTCTCATTTTCTCTCCTATTGCTCGAGCCAGCTCAGATTCCAACCATCATTGTTGTTGGTGACTATGACTCCCAAAATACCTACAAAAACATGTTTTTCCCTAATAAACTCTAATATGACATCCTTTTAACAATACAACACCCCAAAATTCATCTAGCATTGAATGTATCCATTTATTGTTTTTGATCTCCATTGTCTTTCGTTGGATGGAGTCCGAACAGAGAAATATTGTTTCCTTACCCCAAGAATAGCCTCTCCATCGTCGAATTTTTTAACTCAAACCTAAACTTATGAAAAGTTATTTGAGTCATCGTTAAATGAGTATTAGAGGTGCCTGGAATAAGTTCTAATCATCTGTTGTCACTGAATTTCCACTCCATTTTTTTACTTATTATCATCATCATTATTATTAAAAGCCCAAAAATATATATAAATAATAAAACTTATTTTTCTCACCATAAAATTTAAAAATTTTCATAAAACACATCTCTAAAAAATAAAAATGATAAACTCATTTTTGTAAATAGGGACCCATTAAAATAATAGCACACTTTAAATAAATAAAAGATCCATTTTAATCCAATAAAATAAATATTTGGAGCCCAACTAACCTATGTTTTATTCTCCATGTGCAAATTTAATAGGGAGCTTCGGATTTAGGGCATTAAGGATTAAGGGACTATATTGGATCAAGCAAAAAGGGGGGAAATGGGTACCAGCCCGCGCCGCCACGCGCCTGATGCGTGTGCATTACGCGCGCGGGGCTGGTGTCCCAAATCCCCAAATCGAAAGGTGGTTGGGCCGACTGCCGGCCTTCTCCCGCCGTCCCTGGGCCACGGTGGCCGCCGTGAAGGGTGTCAGTCAACTCGCCTCGGCCGGCCAGTTCTGTTGCCGCCGACCCCGCCTCTTATTGTCGTCGGTATCTTGCCGATTTAGGGGAAAAGAGTTCGAACCCTAATTTAATTTATGGGCAAAATTTCCCAAATTCGTGCCAAATCGGATGAAATCCCGCTTGATATTACTGATTCAAAGCATTTCTAATATGGAGGGATGAATTTCATGATTTTGTCCCCAAATTGGCTTGATCTCTAAGCACCAAAACCCTATAAATTGAGCCTCTTTTCTCCATTGTAACACACACCAAAAAAGCACAAGAAAAGACACTTGAAAATTCATCTGAAAATTATCAAAAAAATTCTCGGGAATTTTTTAGAGGTTGCTGGAAATTGTTCGAATTTTGGAGCAGCTCTGGGTCGAATTTTTGAAGGAAAAGCTTGCAATTTCTTCACCGTTGGTATAATTTCTCTTCTCTTTTTTATTTCGAATTTAGTTTCTTTTGTTAAATTTTTTTTCATGTTTTTAAGATACATTTGATGTTAGGAATTTGAATTTTGTGCTTTGTCTATGTTGTTTATATTGATCTTTTAACTTAAAAAAATATAAAAAGTTTCAACTAAAATTTCATTTGTTTTAACAATAAAACTTTGTTTGATTCATCTTCATTCTAAAGAACTAAAAATTGTGTTATCGAAAATAAAAATTGAAGGAAAAAGTAAGGGTGTGTTTGGTTCTAGAAAATGGAGTCCGTTTTCGTTTTCATTTTTTAAAAAAATAGAAAACGTTGAAGAAAATGTGTTTGGTTGTGAAAATAGAAAATGATTTTTAGAAAAAGAAAATAAAAATAAGTGAAAATTTGAAAACTTAAAAAATATGTTTTCATTGTTTTCATTGAAAATTTAAAAAAAAATGAAAAATATGAAAACAAAGGTTTTTAAATTTTAACCCGGTTCGAATCCTTCTAATGCCATTTTTAAAACTTTGGTTTATTTTCATATTTTATTTATCTATTATTATTATATTTTATGACTATATTTCGTTTCAATTATTTAATAATTGTTTTTTACATTTCTATTTTGAAAAGCTATATACCAAACACATTCTCACTATTTTTATTTTTGAAAATAATTTTCCATCTTTATTAACCAAACATGTTTTCTAATTTTTAGAAAACTAAAAATGAAAACTATTTTTTGAAAATGAAAACAAAAAACAAAAATAGAAAATATTTTCGTTTAAATAAGATTTTTTTAAAGAAAAAATAAACAAGAATTTTATAAAAGATTTAAATTTCAAAAAAATAATAAAGCTTCCAAAAAATTTTTTTTAAAAAGAGAGTTTTGTGAATAGTAAATAAATACTCCTTTAAAAAATCTTAAATGGAGAGTTTCAACAAATAAATGATTTAAGAAATGTTTCTTTTAAAAAATAAAAAGGCTTGAAATTTTAAAGTTAAAAAGGATTTTGGGAATAAAAAATTTTGATAAAAAAACTTAAAAATCAAGAAAATGAAAATTAAAATGGGCTTTAAAACATAAGGATTTTAGAAATAAAAGATTTTGAAATAAAAATAAAAAGGTGTTAAAATAAAAGAATTTTTTTTCAAATAAAAACAATTAAAGTTTAAAAACCAAATAAAAAACATTTCAAATAAAAGAACAAAAAAGATAAAAACAAAAGCATAACAAGAAAAATAAGGTTTCTTTAGAAAAATTCTCAAAATAAAATTAATTCAAATTTAAGTCTTGAATTTTCTTATCTTGTTAGTTTTTAGTATAGGTTGAACTTTAGAGTTTAGAATCTTTGAGCTTAAATTAGTGACTTGTTTGCTTTAAAACTTTTTTCACCTTTTGAAATAAAACACACTTCAAAATATCGTAACTTTAGAAAATAAAATGAATTTAGGTATTTCTTAGGATTTAAACACTAAACTTTAAAAAAATGACAAATCACTTGCTCTTTTCTCTGTTTGTTTGAAAAGTGGAACTTATTTAATGAGGTGTCTTATCAAACGGGAATGACAGGTTAGCGCCAGAAGTGTTGGTGGTGATTAGAGTTCATTTCCCGAGCGATAAGGCCGTTAAAATATATTTATATTCATTATACGGACCAATAAATCGAACATTTCATGAACTTGCAAATTCCAGTTTTGAAAACGTTTTTTTTGAAATCAATTAGGTACCAATTTTTGGACGCTATGGGGGTGCTAACCCTTCCCCACGCGTAACCGACCCCTGAACTTGTTTTCTAGACCAAAACTATTGTTTTAATAAAATAAAACGTTTTATTAAAATAACCCTGCTTTAAAGTGATCCAATCACACTTTTTCAAAAAGATTGGTGGCGACTTCGTGTTTTTAAAGTTTTCCAAAAAGTCGAAGCTCGAAAAGGGTTACGACAGCTTGGCGACTCCGCTGGGGACGTTTTGTTTAAAAAAAACAAAAGAGGGTCAGGCCACAAATTGATTTCAAATTGTTTTCAAAAAGGGTTTTTTAAAAACTAATGGAATTTGCAAGTTCACAATAGGTTTAATTTATATGTCCGCTTAATGGATGTAATTCTATTTTACGCATTTAAGACTTAATTTCAAGCTCTATACCTGAGCTTTGTCCCGTTCGTTTAAGCGGGGGGAACACGCTTTGCTCATGTAAGAATATTGATTCTTCATAAGAGCCTACCAAGTACCTTTGGGACTCATTCCCTTTGTCTTCGTAAGGATATTGATTCTTCGAGAAGGCTTCAGTGGTGAGTCCTCCTGAGTTGAGCTCGATTCGTTTGAAGCCTGTGATGGGTGAGAATCGAGGGCATTGCTACCCTTAGTAGAGGACAACAAGGACAGCTCGGGTACTCTTTTAGAACCGAACCAAGTTTGAGAATCTAGAGCCTACCCTCAATAGAGCCATGCGGAAAGCCTAGGGTGTTGAGTCTGGTCAAAATCATAAGGATAATCCGTAAAGACATGTCCTAGAGTATTGTAATGTGCTGCCCAGAATTATTCGCACAATGAAATTATTTTGGACCTTTAGGTTTTATTTCTGTTTTTTAAAAGTACTAACCCTTTTTGTGTGTGTTGTTTTGTTTTGGCATAATTGTTTGTTGCATACAACTCATATTTAGAAGGGGTTGATTTTAAGCACATTGCTTAAATAGAAAAGCTTATGCCATGGATGGAAGGTACCCCAAGGAGGAAGACAACGCACAAACAATGAGACTTTGTAGAAAGATCACGTGAAGGAAACATCGAAGTATGCTCACATCAGCGCCAAGCAGATGTAGCTAAGCAGATGTAGCAGTCGTGAGTGCTATGGGAACACTTCGACGGTCCAACCAAGTAGAATTTAAAGATGATCATTTGTCTAACCTGCTTAAGGGCAACGTCAAAAGGACCCAGAAGCAAGACGAGTTCGATAGAAGCATCACATCCTAAATTAAGGATGTAGCTAAGCATATAAGCTACATTTTTTTCTTCCACGTCAAATCGATAGGGGAGGTAGGATCAAGGCTCGAAAGATTGATCAAAGAAATGAGTACTCAGACCGAGACGTATTCGTAGGACCTTCTTCATCCAATGGAAGCTACATCTAGAGCAACACCTTAATAGAATTGATGACCCTTCGCCTACATTCATGCTTTTGCATACATACATTTGCTTTCATGCATTTGTTTTTTGTTTGTTTGCATTAAATAATGTTTTGATCATTGCATTCACACATGTATAATAAAAATATTAATTTTGGAAAATTCCATTTAAGTAGTAAAGATCCCGCGTAAACACGGTACCCGAGCCATGAACACTGAGGAAAGATTGACAACTCTAGAAGCAAATAAGAAGAGTATCTATGATAAGCTTGAGAAAATGAAAGATGATCTGAAAAAAGAGATTGAGATATCGCACAAGAAAACAGTCAGCCAAATCGCAGCCATGTTTGGGTTCAAAGACCCAGAAGCAGGAGAAGACACCAATACTTTGCCTCAGTTCCTAGGGATGCCTTTTCTACATTCATGGATGCAAAAGGAAGTGGCTTCACCTAAAGTCAAGATCTCACCCCATTTTGTAGAATCTTCTACCCGTACTGAATTAAAAGACAATACTGATAAGGTTCACAACCATGAGGTGCCTAACCTCGATGAAATAACTGACAAGGTAAAAGTCGAGAGGAAATGGGAAGACCGCTACAAGAAGCTGGAGGAAATGATTAAACCTTCTCAAGAAAGAAGCATTTATGGTGGCATAGATGCTGAAGATTTGAGTCTAGTATCTGTCTTGGTGGCTCCTCCAAAGTTCAAGGCCCCTGACTTCGAGAAGTATGACGGGAGAACTTACTTTTTGTCACACTTGACCATGTACCGTCGAAGAATGTCACCATGTTTAGAAAATAAGAAGTTGTTGATCCACTATTTCCAAGACAATCTATCTGGGTCTACTATCCGATGGTATGCTCAATTAAGTCGGGTCAACATACGGACTTGGAGAGATATGTCGAAAGCTTTCCTCAAACAATACGAGTATGTGACAGATATGTCCCCAAGCAGGATTGCACTACATAATATGGAACACAAGCCCAATGAGAGCTTCCGCCAGTATGCCTAGAGATGGCGAGATGTGGCATCTCAAGTTCAACCTCCACTGTTGGAAAATGAGGTTACTCTAATGTTTGTGGAGACTCCAAATGATCCATTCTATGACTATATGTTAAATCACGCCACCGAAGGTTTCGCAGACATGGCCATGGATGGAGAGTTGATATTGGAAGCCATCAGAAGTGGAAGACTCAAAGAAGAAGAATATGGCAAACACATTTAGAATTTCGTCACGAAGTCGATGGAGGCAAGATTGGATGTAATTCAAGCTTTCCTGGAATAATGCTTAATTTTCTCTAGATGGTTGGGATCATAACTAGAATCAACCCTTTTGCTTTTGCCCGCGAGCATTAGGGATCTTTTGTAAGGGTTTCTATGTCAATTTACTTGTTTAAAGATACATTTTCTTTTTTTCTTTCAAGTGGCAAACATTTTTTCATTTTTCATTTTTCATCCATTCCTCTTCAAGCATACATCTTCTTTGCAGAGTCTATATTATTGATTGTATGAATGATTCTTGAATCTATTCTCGAGATAGAGGGGCAATAAAGTGTGTTCAGGATTAATTGGGAGATCCCATTTTGAGTGAATTTTTTCTCTCAGACATTGTTGTTAAGGGTCTTTGAATAAAGTGATAACTCTAAAACATCTACCAACTGAAGACTACTTCTCTTCGATGATGTTTGTGTGCAAAATGACATTTGACATTCCTTCATTTCCCTTCATGAAAAGAAAATAAAAATCCATTATTGTCCCCCTTTCAGCCTGATATTATTTTTCTTGTGATTGAACCCCAACCAAGGATCACTCCCCACACCGGGGGGCAAAGAAAATGAAAAGTTGTTTGAAAAAAACATGTCAGATCAAGTTGAATATCCTAAATTGAGAAGGACACAAAAAGAAGAGAAAAAGAAAAAAAGAAAAGAAGAATAAAGGAAAAGAAAAAAAATGAGAAAGAAAAAGAAAAGGAAAAAAAAGAAAAGGAAAAGAAATGAAAGTTGAAGTGTGAAGGAAAATTTGAAAATCCTTCAAATGATACGTGTGCCAAAAAAGGAAATGAACTCTAGGGTGAAAACCCAAAATGGGCAGTCTAGAGTGATCTAGAGAAAAAAGAATGAAGATTTCATCAGGAAAAGTTGATCCTTGGTTTAATCACCCTTAAACATGTATTTGAGCCTATATACCTTTCTTTGGCAACCCGAACCTAGCCTACATTACAAGACTTCAAAGACCATTTGCACCGCACATAAATATTTAAGAAAAGGAGTTTGTCTTCAGAATACATTCCGCCTAATTGAGTTAACCTTTCTTCTGGGACCTCGAGCTTCTAATGTCTGATTGAGATTAGAAAAGTGGGAAATTTTAAATTTGGAGAGTGTGTGAGTAAAAGAGAGCCACCAAAAAGTGGGGCACTATCCGATTGATGGATTCATGAATCATTCATGCTATGAATTTTGGGGCATCTGACTTTGCCCTACTACTGTGTTTTCCATGACTTTTTTTCCCTTCTTCCCCTCTCTTAGTTTTCATTTCTAGCCTACTCTTGCATCTTACAAGTAGGTTGACATAGATTCATGAAAAACAAAAGATTTCTTGGTATTGATCCCAATTATAGGGAATCGGGAGCAAATGTTTTCCATCATTTCAAGAAACAATTAAACCTCAGTTTGAACGGGGGCATCGCCTTGCCTGAAAAGGTAAAAAGAGAAAAGAAGAAGAAGTACATGTGTTGAAGAGTTTTACGTGGGTTGTGTTGTCAAGAAAGATCCACACTTAAGATGTAAGATCCCCAAAACATAAAAAGGGATAGAGCTATGCCAAGTGGGAAAACTATTTCGTTAGACTTGGGCAAGTTATGTTGACCAAGGATTCAGGATCCCCGACTTTGATAGGCAAGCAAGGAAGAGATTAAAGCATCAACATCATGCGAAGACATTCGATGTGAAGGTTTAGCGTGCAAATGCTTTAAGATGTCCTGCATGGGCAAGAATTTGAGAATTCACAAGAAGCACTGAAGATGCGTAATACTTTATGGGGCATATGAAGACTTGAAGCTTTCAAGACCACACAAGGAAGCCTTTCGCTCAATATTGATGTATCAACTACAATGATAATAGATCTTGAGACATTTGCCTATGAAGGTCAAATGTTTTCGATGAAGCAAAGGGATATAAAGAATTAGAATGGCGAACCAATGACAGTTGAAGAAGTCCGTTCTTCCAACCAGGAGTACAAGATCACTAGATTAAGTGAGCAAATTTGCAAAGATCAAATGTTTTCCACGAGTCGAAGAAATACAATGAAAAAGTATAATTGCTTATCTGGATTGAGCGAGCAAACGTGTGGAAATTAATTCTGAGAAAAAGAATTCAAAAAGTAAAAGAAATGAGACATGCATTCAAGTTTTAGGCATCCCTAGGGGCATGCACATCATAATTGCATTGTATATATTACATTTTTCAGGTACACGAAAGGCCTTTTAGCAAAAGAACCCGCTTATTCATCCAAGCATAATGAGGATAATTTTTTTAGAAGATTCACCTATCCATTCGGGCATAAGGAGAATGGAGTTTGCTTATTCATTCAAGCATAAGGAGGATGAAATTTTTCAGAAGATTCACCTATTCGTTCAAGCGAAAAGAGAATGGAGTTCGCTTATTCATCCAAGCACAAGGAAGATGAAATCTTTTGAAGCCTATTTGTTTATTCATCCAAGCATGAGAAGGATGAAATCTTTTAGATTCTGCTTATTCATCCAAGCATAAGGAGGATGAAATCTTTTGAAACATGTTTTCTTATCCATCCAAGCATAAGGAGGATGAAATCTTTTGAAGCATGTTTGCTTATTCATCCAAGCATGAGGAGGATGAAATCTTTTAGGGTTTGCTTATTCATCCAAACATAAAGAGGATGAAATCTTTTGAAGCATATTTGCTTATTCATCCAAGCATGAGGTGTAACACCCCAAAATCCGATCTAGTCAAAATTAGGTTCCGATGATAAAAAAATTTGCATCGATAAAGATTAAACATAGTATTGACTAGCTAATCATTGGTATTGGACTTTATTGAATAGTATCGAGAACATATTAGTGGCTATATTAGGAGAATTTGAAACTTGGAATCAACCTTATAAATTATTGTGAATCTAGGGACTAATCTTGTGATTAGCCCCTTTCCTTTAAAATTTCCCATACGTGGGAATATCTAGAGAGTTTCCTTCAAAGAAAGGAAACCTATGTTAATTAAAAAGCTATAGAATAGCTAAAGGAAATAAACTTACCTGATTGCAAAATCACCAAGCACCTTAACTATCTTCATCTTCCTCATCTTCTTCAACTAAGCAAGCACCTCCATTGGAGATAATCTTAAGCTTGGTTTTTCTTCGTTCCATAGATATCGAATTGTTGCTATCGTTCAGGTAAGCAATAATCCTCAAACAATCGTTGGATTCCATGGATATATCGAGCTTAAACTTAAGATAGAGATTTGACCATCCATGGATATTTCATCGTTACTGTTTATATTGAAGTCGGATATCAATTTTGATATCGTTGTATTGATTTTGATATCGAAATATCGATCCTAATAGTTTTCTATTGACTTTCTAGCTCAAGAAGTGGAGAAAGAGGTTTTACCGTCTCCATCTCAAGCTAGGAACATAAAGATTGTTATCCGAGAGCCTTGAAAGCTACATATTGCTAAGGTGAGTGTAGTCAGAGTCTCAGGATTAGGTGAAAAGCCTTTCCGAATCATTATTTGATGTTTTAGATTACATCGCTAATCTTGTCATTGGAGAATTTACATTGGATGGTTAAACGGACACCTCAGTAAGTTTGTTATTGAACATTGGACATAGTCATTGATATCGTCATTGAGCATTGTCATTGATATAGTAATTGTCATCGGATTATTGTATAGAAATCATTGGACATTAATATTGACATTGGACTATGAAATATTGATGATGAGATACATATATGTATTTGTCATTGGTAATATTGAAATCATTAGGCATTGGAATAATATTGATTATTGAAATGGATGTGAACATTGGAACATTGGATTTTTATAGACATTGGATACAATTGGCATGCCATAGAATTCATGAACTCAGTGTACGGGTGGACTACGGTCCTAAGGCTACGACCTATATTGATTTGGCGAGGTGGATGGATGTGTATTGATATTGGTCATATTGGCGAGGCGGAGGGATTAGACCATTCATTGATTTGGCGAGGCGTGGGAATTCACATATCCACTATCTTGATTCAATCCAAGGGTTAATGATGAAATGAACATGTTAAACATTGTATATCATTGCATAGAATTGTTATTGATAGGCATGAGATCATGAATATAGAAATTCAATACATTGTTGTTGTTCATATTGTTTTTTATTACCACACTAGGCAAAGTATGCCTAACGTGTCACATCTCATGCATTTTTCAGGTTGAAAGTTTGTGCATCAGAAGATCGGATTACAAAGGCAAGACAAGTCACTACAAGCCTCAAGTAATGTGTTTTTGACTTATAAACTCCTAGAAAGGAGGAAAAGTAGTTGAACTAGTCATTTATGTCCATTTTTTTGTGTTGGTGTAATGCCTAAGTTGTAATATGGTTAATAGCCCTAAATGGCCTTTTTGGTTAACTTGACATGATTGAAATTTGCATACTTAGCTCAAAAAGGTAAAAACGTGGTAAACATATTCATATGGTCATGAAAATTGACATGCTAGTAGTTTATACCATTGAAATATTGTGTGTAAAGTTTCGTTGTATTTGGACATTGTTCGATAAGTCAAATTGATTAAATACCAGCTAAAATCCGTCATTACTAGTCAGGCCGTGTCAAAACGTGTGATGGTGTTTCGATACGGGCAAGCATAAATTAGTCTGAATAATAAGATGTATCGGAATGGTCCATGGCTGTTTCGAAACATTTTGTCTCTGGAATCCCTCGTTTCGATACGGGTTCATAGCGTATCGGAACAGGTCAAAGTCAAAGTCAAAGGAGGTTACCTATTTCGATACAGGGTATGCCCGTATCGGTACGGTCTTAAGAGTAAGGTCAATAGGAGTTGACCATCATTCACCCGTTTCGAAACAACTCTAGGGTGTTTCGATACGGGGTTAGGTAAGTTAGATAAAGGCTCATTGAACAGATTGCTAATTTCACAGTTTAGCCACTAAACATTTTAAGGTTAAATTGAATGAGTTAATGATCTCCAAATAGATTGAATTCTTGCAGACATGTCATTGAAGTAGTGAATTTCAAAATGGTAAGATCATTTGCTTTTAAGGACCCCTAGTTTGTTAAAATTACATATTAGTCCCTAAGACTTGTAATAATTGCAATTTAGCCCATGAATGACTAATCATTGCTTGTATGGATAAATTGGACTGAGTTATTTGATGGGAATGATTCATTGTATGATTTGGATTGAAACTGTTAATAATAAAACAGAATTTTATTGCATTGGTTTCTATATTGATCATCAGTTTCACCTTCCGACCCGATTCTCGACCAGACCGAGAAGGGGGTGTTACATTTGTGGTATCAGAGCTAGAGTTTAGTCGATTCTAGGACTAAATCGGAGCTAATTGGATTACTATTGTGTTACGTTGCCACCTAGGAGTTTTATATTGCGTATATTTTGACTTGTCGACTAATCATATCTTTCATATAGATATGTCTGAGAGGAACGAAGCTCATATAGATGAGCTCGCTACTGGCTCCTCGACACATGGCGAGGATGTTAGAGGAGGAAATCCTCAGAACCCATCGCAACCACTAGACCCTATTGTTCGGGGTGCGGAGCCTGCAACACCTACCGCTTAGGCTGAATGTTACCAAAATATGGCTAATATGTTTAAACAGTTTATGGTTGCGATGCAAGCAACACCACTCGTTCAACCTACCCCTCTTGTTGTCTAGTATGACCGTACCCCTGTGGACAAGTTGGCTTCACTCCAGGCCTATTCCTTTACCGGACAAGATGATGATAACCATGAACTTGCTGAATGCTAGCTGGATAACACGATGCGTATCTTGAACAAGTAGTTGCAGTGTTCAGACGAAAACAAGTTGGAGTGTGCTATTGTGTTATTGACCGATGAAGCTCTCATATGGTGGGAAACCACTATTCTCATAGCTCTTGAAGAATCGGTTACTTGGGAGTTCTTTCTTCGAGAGTTCCAGAATAAGTACATTAGTGAATATTATCTTGCGAAAAGGCAGAACACTTTCCTCCATCTGAAGCAGGGTGGGTGACCTATCGAGCAATATATCCATGATTTCTGCAAATATTGTTGATACATGGTAGAATTTATAAAGAAAGAGGAAGACAAGTGCAGAATATTCATAGTTGGCCTTAGCGATTAGCTACGACCCATGTTTACGACCCTTGATATCACCAACTTTTAGGATTTGGTGAACCGAGTCAAGGCCACTGAAGCTGCTCAGAGAGTCCAACAAGCTGGTGGGTCTGGAAAATCTGAAAAGAGGTTTAGAGATGATTCTCGACCTTTGAGATGGAACAAGAAGGGGAGATATCAAGGCCTCAAATAGAATATCTATCCACAGCCATCCCGATCTGGGAACATTGAGAGACCTCAATCTGTGACGTAGTCTTTTGCTAAAGCCCCATCCATTGAAAGTACTGGAGGTTTGAATCAATGTAACCAACACCCTCTCTGCAATTATTTTCAAAATAGACACCTAGCGGGTCAATGCCGTAAGCAGACTGGGACCTGTTACTATTATGGTGAGCAAGGTTACTTTATACTTGATTGTCCTTCGAATGTAACCAAATCTATTGCTACACCAATTATTGATGCTTCTTCTACTCAATCCTTTAGAGGTAAAGGGTTGAACCAAGGATCATCGGGAACCTTCGGGCGATCGAGTGGTCCAGGGAAACCCTTTAACAAGCAAGATTCAAAAGCTCTTGCCCAAATGTATCATGTGAGGAGCAGGGAAGAAGAGGATGAACCTGATGTTATTGCAGGTACCATTGAGTTATATTCGCATCCATTATATACATTGATTGACCCTGGTTCTACTCATTCTTTTATAAGCATCATTGTATTTAAGAAGTATAATATGTCTTCTGAACCAATAGCATCGAGAATCTCTATAACCAATCCCCAAGGAGATTGTGTCACCGTAAGGGTAGTGTGCAAGAATTGCCCCTTAATAATTCAAGGGATTCCTTTTCCAACCAATTTGTTGGCTTTACCGATTCACGAATTTGATGTCATCTTAGGCTTATATTGGCTTAGTGAGCACCAGGCCTAGGTAGATTACTGTAAAATAAAATTGTACCTTCGGGGTTTGGGCAAAAATAGTGTTGTACTGATGAATGCGAGGAATCCATCATTGTATGCTTTGACATTGGAAACCAAAGGCAAACCACAATTGTAAGACATTGACACTGCATGTGAATTTCCTGATGTCTTCCCTAATGAACTTTCAGGATTGCCCCTAACCCGTGAAGTAGAGTTTGGCATCGAGGTACAACCTGGGACTACTCTAGTTTCCATTGTACCATATCGGATGATAGATGTGGAATTAAAAGAATTAAAAACTCAGATCCAAGACCTATTGAGCAAAGGTTTTATTCAACCGAGCTCTTCACCCTAGGGAGCTCCGATTCTCTTTGTTAAGAAGACAAATGGTTCTATGCGATTGTGCATCGACTATAGACAGTTGAATAAAGTAACCATCAAGAACAAATATCCATTGCCTACAATTGATGTAACCCCCTTAACCCGGCCTAGACGGTTGAACCGAATTAAGAAGTTTACACGGGGAAAACCAAAGTCAACCCGAAAGTCAACCTTGATTAACGACCCTTTTTTTCTTTTTAATCTTATCTAAATGCATATTAACCCTAGAAATGTTCATAAGATCAACATACTCAAAGATCACCACAATCAGAAAACATTTAGGGACTCGATTGCACAATTTATGAATTTAGGGACCAAAATGCAAAATCTGAAAATTATAAGAACTTAATCCACTTTTGAGTTACCATTATGAAATTAGTCCTGTTTCATGCTTCTCTGCCAAATTTCAACTCAAACGGACATCTCAAACTCATTCAATTGCATAAACCAAGTTCAGGACCAAAACGCAAGGTTTTCAAAAAAACATATAACCGTCAATTTCAGTGCCCAACGGTCGAGTGTTCCGAAACGGGAATGATCCATTCCGAAACGCGAGACCGTTCCAAAACTCGTTCCGGAACAAGGCTTGGCAGTGGCAAAACCGTTCCGAAACGACTCTACCCGTTTCGAAACGCCAAGGCCATTTCAGGCCCTTTGTTCCGAAACGGTAGCACCTGTTCCGAAACGTGCTGCCCAGAATTGCAGATTTTTGCTGGTTTAATTCACAATTGACCCATCAAACACACTCCAAAGGCTACCAAATCATACCAGCAAATCATTCAACACTCATTGAACATATTAGCATCAACCAATCTCAATCATAGCCTCAATTTAAGAAAAACCCAATTCTATAGGCATGCATCCTATATAGAAAACCATAAACCTTCAATTCACCAAAATCACATAACAAAAGGCCATTACAAGTCTCAGCATCACCAAAAACATAAAACCAACTTAGGGAGTCCAAAACATCTCCCAAAAACACCATTTAGGTTCCCATTGCCAAATGCCAAAAGCTAAACAAGTTATGAAAATTGTCACCATACATGAGCTTAAGCTTCCACTTAGATTCTTGACCACCTTGCTGCCCCTTTTAGCACTTCAATGCTCTACATTATCGATTTAAGAAAGAGAGAGCGTAAGCACATAGCTTAGTGAGGAATGCTCAATTAAAAACAACACAATAATGCATATTTGTGAAAACACCTTTTAAAACCTTAGATTCAAAACAACATTTATCATACAAATGTGTACACAAACCAAGCATCTCATGCTTCAACCATCATCATGTCATATTGGCTTACAAGTGATTATTCATAACATTTTTCAACTCAAAACACAAACAACAATCGGATACGCGGATTACAAGCGTTGTCCCATACGCTTCATACACACTACCAATATCAAGGTGGAGCATGGTACAATCACAACCCCTCAACACCCGTGATGGAGACTATGGTACAATCACAACCCCTCCAAATCACTCATTGGTAGTTGTATAACATCACTAACGAGATCACGAGACTTACAACACAAGATCCACACATGGACTTTTAACCACCATTGTGATCTTACAAAACACAAGGTCCACACATGGACTTTTAACCACCATTGTGACCTTAACAATACACAAGGTCCACACATGGACTTTTAACCACCATTGTGACCTTAAAACAAGAACCACCCATGGACTTTTAACAACCATGTTGTTCTTAACCATCTCGTTAGTGTACTTGGATGGAGCATGGTACAATCACAACCCCTCAACATCCAAGGCGACTTAATTCACGGTGCACCCAATCCTATAGCCGGCTAACTATATCCGATTCAAGTACTTTAAAAACCAACACATCACTTGCCAATATACATCATTAACATCATTAATTCACTGTTTTAAAGCATTTAACAAAGCCATTAAATCCACATGCATCACTATGCATTGAAATCACATTTATCAATGTAAAACCAAGGATCTCTTACCTTGAGCATCCTTCAACACATGGCTTATAAAACCAGCAATAAACATGCTAAAATATGCTTTCAAAAACAGAATTAAAACATGCAAACAAATCACTTTGCATTCAACCATCACATGGCTTATCAACAAGAGAGTTTTTCCGAAAACTTACTCTTGAGCTTAGCTAAGTTGTTTAGACTTTAACTAAGCTCCCAAACCTTCAAAACATTGGTTTCAAAGCTGAAAACCAAACTTCACTCACCGATTCCGTTTCGCAACCTTGCCGAAACACCAATCAAGCTTTCGGATCAACACCACAAGGATCCGAAGATGTCTCCCCTGTTTTAAACACATCAAAGCAGAGGATTAATGCATCATCATGCATTAATATCTTCAACCAAGACACCTAAACTCGCTGCTCTCATCAAAACTCACAATTCGGCTACCAAACACAACCGAAGTCACATTCAAACATCTCTACAACACTACCCAGCCAAGATCCATCAATTGCAATCATTCATAAACCTCAATTAACATCCAAAAAGGATCTAATCATGCCCTTACACCTCCAGCTATAGCAGAACATCAAGATCACCCCAAAAACCACCATTAACACAAGCAAAACTTAGGAAAATCAACCTATTCGGGATTGCATTGATTAAACCTCAATTTCACATCAATTATACATCCAAAAATCATCAAAAAGACACCTCAAAACAGTGCCCAATCATTTCATACGAATTTCATCAAAATTGAACCAAATCTTGCATTTTAAAGCCAAGATCAAGAACACAACCATAAAACTTTTAATAAAACTCAAATCAAGGATTGAGAACTTGGGAATTTCAGTAAAGAACTGAGTATTTAGAGGAGAAGGACGTTTATACCTCTAAATGTGAGTTTCTCCTTAATTGGAACCAAGATTTCTTGAAAATTCAATAAGCAAATGCTAAGGTTTTGATGTAGAAATGATTAGAGATCAAATGAAGATTGAAATCTCATCTTTAGAGGTCAAAATCAGAGGGAAATTTGCTGGAGAAAAGTGTTTGGGTTGAGAGAAAAGTTGAGAGAAAAGAAATGGAAATTTTGAAGAAAGTTAGTTATGACAACAAAATATATTTTTCCCTCCTTTTACCTTTAATTAAAAACCATTAATAAATTGTTTAATATTAAGAAAAATCTGGAGAAAACTCTTCTTGGGTAAATTAGCTCCTTAAAGATTCAAAGTTTCAATCCTTTTAAAATAGTCACCCAGTTTTCAAAAATTACATTTTAGTCACTAACCCAAAATGTCACACTTCGAAACCTCATTTTCTAAAATTGACTTCACCATTCTCTTATATATAATAAAAGAGGATTTTAAGATATTTTTCCATATTTTTAATGCAACCCGAACTAGGCTTTCCTAAAAATCACCCTTTTATATTCGAACTGCAATCCGACCGACCCGGTCCAAACCCAAAACTTATAAGCCCAAAATTGGGGTGTTACAACTCTCCCCCCTTAAGAAATTTCGTCCTCGAAATTTACCTGAATGAAAGAGGTACGGAAACTGCTTCAACATGTCATCCTTCCGCTCCCACGTGGCTTCCTCAACACCACGATGTTTCCACAACACCTTTACCAACTCAATGGTCTTGCCTCGAAGAACCTTACTATCCGAATCCAGAATCTTCACCGGTTCCTCATCATAGGTCAAATCCAGATTCAATTCCACTTCTTCCACAGGCATCACATGTGAAGGATCCGATCTATACTTCCGAAGCATAGAAACATGAAACACATCATGAATCTTTTCCAACTCTTGCGGTAACCTCAACTTGTACGCAACAGGAACCACACGCTCAATCACCTCGTATGGTCCAATGTACCTAGGGCTCAACTTACACTTTCGGCCAAACCTCATCACCTTTTTCCAAGGCGAAACCTTCAAAAACACACGGTCACCCACCGCATACTCAATCTCCTTACGGTTCAGACCCGCATAAGACTTTTGCCGATCAGAAGCTGCCTTCAAGCGCTCACAAATGAGCTTCACCTTCTCGGTGGTTCCTTTCAACAAAGCTGGCATCGAAACCAACTTCTGACCCGTTTCAGCCCAACAAAGAGGAGTCCTACACTTCCTCCCGTACAAAGCTTCATAAGGTGCCATTTGAATACTCGCCTGATAACTATTATTATAAGCAAACTCCACCAAAGGCAAATGTTTCTCCCAAGAGCCCTGGAACTCAATCACGCAGCACTTCAACATATCCTCCAAAACCTGGATAACACGCTCGGACTGCCCATCCGACTGCGGATGATAAGATGTATTGAAATTCAACCGTGTACCCAAAGCCTGATGCAAACACTGCCAGAAACGCGACGTAAACCTCGGATCCCTATCCGACACAATCGACTTTGGCACACCATGCAGCCGCACAATCTCAGCAATGTACAGCTCCGCAAGCTTATCCAAAGTGTACGTAGTATGCACAGGCAAGAAATGCGCACACTTCGTCAGGCGATCCACAATCACCCACACCGAATTCTTCTTCGATGGCGACAAAGGCAAACCAGATACAAAATCCATGGTAATCCTTTCCCACTTCCACTAAGGAATCCTCAACGGTTGCAACAACCTTGAAGGAAACTGATGCTCAGCCTTAACTCGCTGACACACCATGCACTTGCTTACAAACTCAGCAACATCTTTCTTTAAACCCACCCAATAGTACTCATCACGAAGATCACGATACATCTTAGTACTACCACGGTGCATAGCGAAAGGACTACTATGACCTTCAGTCAGAATAGTACGCCTCAACTCAACATCATTGGGCACTACTATTCGACTCCCAAAACACAACACTCCATCATCATTAAAACAGAAATCTGAAGGTCTGTCCTCCGCAATATCCTGAACTTGCGGCACTAAGGAATCATCCAACAACTGCTTTTCCTTAATCAACTGAACCAAAGATGGTTTCACTTACAATTCAGCCACAAGACCACCATCACGCGAAATACTCAAACTGGCAAACATAGCCCTCAACTCAACAGCTACCTTCCTACTCAAGGCATCCGCTACAACATTAGCCTTACCCGGGTGATACTCGATTGTCAAATCATAATCCTTGAGCAACTCCACCCAACATCGCTGCCTAAGATTCAACTCTTTCTGGGACATCAGATACTTCAAACTCTTGTGATCCGTGTACACAGTACACTTCTCACCATACAAGTAATGTCTCCAGATTTTCAAGGCAAAAACCACCGCAGCCAACTCAATGTCATGCGTAGGATAATTGCGCTCATGCACCTTCAACTGCCGTGATGCATAAGCCACCACCTTACCCTCTTGCATTAACACACATCCCAAACCAACATAGGACACATCACTATACACCACAAACTCTTTCCCTGATTCAGGTTGAACCAAGATTGGAGCTTGCGTCAGAGCTGCCTTAAGCTTCTCAAAAGCTTGCTGTCTCGCTTCCGTCCACTCATACCTAACATCCTTCTGCAACAACTTCGTCAAAGGTGCAGCAATCTTTGAAAACCCATCCACGAACCTCCGATAATATCCTGCCAAACCAAGAAACTACGGACTTCATGAACAGACTTAGGAGGCTTCCAATTCATCACCGCCTCAATCTTCTGAGGATCAACACGAATCCCTTCAGTAGAAACCACATGACCAAGAAACACCACTTCTCTAAGCCAGAACTCACACTTGCTCAGCTTGGCATAAAGCTGATTCTCCAACAAAGCTTGCAACACAATTCTCAAATGACCTTCATGCTCCTCCTCAGTACGCGAGTACACGAGGATATCATCAATGAACACCACAACAAATTTATCCAAGTATTCATGAAATACTCGATTCATCATATCCATGAAAGCTGCAGGAGCATTCGTCAAACCAAACGGCATCACAAGGAACTCATAATGCCCATACCTCGTCCTGAAAGCTGTCTTTGGCACATCCACATCTTTCACCTTCAACTGATAATACCCTGATCTTAAATCAATCTTAGAGAACACAGCTGCTCCCCGAAATTAATCAAAAAGATCATCAATTCTCGGCAATGGATACCGATTCTTGATAGTCAACTTGTTAAGCTGACGATAATCAATGCACATTCTCATAGTGCCATCCTTCTTCTTCACAAATAGGACCGGTGCACCCCCAAGGTGACACACTCGGCCGAATGAAACCACGATCAAGCAACTCCTGCAGTTGCGTCTTGGCTCCTTCAACTCTTAGGTGCCATTCGATAAGGAGTAATGGACACTGGAGTTGTGTTTTCATACAACTCAATCCCAAACTCCACTTCGCGATTAGGAGGCAACCCAGGCAACTCCTCAGGAAACACACCAGGAAACTCTCGCACAGTCCTGATATCTTGCACACGCAACTCCTTAGAACTAGGATTCATCACAAAAGCGAGATAAGCTTTACAACCTTGCCTCAGCATCCGACTCGCCTCCAATGAAGACACCACATTGGCAAGAAACTTCACATTCTTGCCAACCACAACTACCTCATAATCATCCGCAAGTTTCAACGAAACTCGCTTATTCTCAAAATCTACCACAGCACGATGCTCAACAAGCCAATCCATACCAAGGATTACATCAAAACCATAGAAAGTCAATTCCATAAGATCAACATGAAAAACATGATCTTGCACAACCAAGGGACACCTTCTATAAAGCTTTCGAGTCACAACGGTCTCACCAAAAGAACTAGTGACACGCATACCAACATCCAAAGACTCAACAGGCAAACCAAGCAATACAGCATGCTCACGCAAAATGTATGAGTGTGTAGATCTAGAATCAATCAAGGAAAGTAATGACAAGGATTGCAAAGTGAAAGTACCTGCGATCACATCCGTGTCATTCCTCCCCTCCCTCTGTGCATACACTCTGGCCTGACCACCACCCTCAAGCTGAACAGCTACAACATGAGCCACATTCCGTCCACCCTCCTCTCTCCGCTGGAAGTTACCACGGCCACGCCCACGACCTCTCTGTGGTGCAACAACTCCAGGAGCACATCCCTGGCCACCACCGGCCAACAGAGGACACTCCCTCCTCATGTGATCCGCTGATCCACAGTTCCAGCATGAGTTACCAGCCGTCACAACAGGAGCCTGAACCTCCCTCGCCGCTCGAGGACAATCACGCCTTAGGTGACCACGCGACCCACATGTCCAACATGTGTTCGGGTCCGCTCTTGCCTTGTCTCCCTGAGTAGGCACACCTTGGCCTCCACCACCTCGCCTAGCAGAAGACTGATACTTTCGATCACGTCCTCTCTTGTTCCCGTCTGCCACCGGAACTATACTCAGCAACTCGCTTACCAGCACTAGAACCAGCACTTCTAGAAGATAAACTCAAATTCATCTCAATGTCCTTTGCTCTACCAACCAGCACATCAAAATCAATATACTCAGCAGCCAGCATATAAGTCTTCACTTCCGTCACCAAACCATAACGGAACCGTTCACACCTATCCCGCTCATCAGGGATAAGCTCAGGTGCGTACTGACTGAGTCGGACAAACTGAACCTCGTACTCAGCTAGAGGTGGCAATCGGGTCATTCGGTTCGGGTTCGGTTCGGGTTGTTTCGGTTCGGGTCATTTCAGGTCTATCTAGAATCGGTTTAGATTCGGTTTGGGTCGGTTCGGTTCGGGTTCGGGTCTAATTCGGGTCTGTGATGAGTCGGATTCGGTTCGGGTATTGGATCGGGTCAAAATCGGATCGGCTGTTTTCGGGTCGGGTCAATATCGGATCGGTCGCTTTCGGTTCGGGTCAAAATCAGGTCGTTCAGGTCGCTTTCGGTTCGGGTTAAAATCGGGTCAATTTCGGGTCGGGTCAACATTTAAATTTTCTGGTCAATTTTATTTGAGTTGAGTTAAAGGTTCGAGGTTTAGTATTTATGGTTTAGTTTAGAGTTATTGGTGTATGAGATTAATTCTGATTCAACTTGTCAATCTATGCATTTGAATTTGATTAAATATTTAAATCAAAGCTTCATGTATCCATATAATTTTTTTTTGTATAATTATGTTGAATCAAAGTTTATAATAATAATAATAATAATAATAATAATAATAATAATAATAATAATAATAATAATAATAATAATAATAATAATAATAATAATAATAATAATAATAATAGTAATAGTAATGTCTGAAATGAATTAATTTATTAAACTTAGGATCTAATTGAACTAACTAAAATCTAAAAGCATAAATTACGGACATAATTAAAATAATTTTAAAACTAAATGTGAAATTTCAATTAAATTAATCTAAATTGAAACTCAATTAAATCAAGAAAAATAGAAAGACAATTGGTAAAAATAGAGAGGGAAAAAACAAAATTTTGGAGGGAAATAAGCCACCAATTTTTTAAGCTAGATTGAAAAAAAAAAGACAATTGGAAAAAATAGAGAGAGAAAAGACAAAATTTTGGAGGGAAATAAGCCACCAATTGTTTAAGCTAGAGATTAATTACTTTTTAGGTCATGTTGCATTTAAAATGTTAAATTTTAGTCAACTTTAAGTTTTAGTTTTATTTAATTTAGTCACAAGTATTCCCACGGTTTAGACTTCGGATATAGAAATCCCCTCCCCGTAGTGATATTTAGTCTCTAAAAATTTACTTTTAGTTGAAATTGACTAATCTTTATAATTTAGTCTATTAATTTAATATATTGATATTTTCGTTCATTTTAATTTCAAAGATTTAATTTTTAGCCAAAATTGACCCCTATTTATTTATATGGTATAATTACAAAATTGATCATTGAACTCTCAAATTTCTCCACTTTCAAATTGTCAATTTAGTCTACAATTTCAATTTTATGCTATATTTTATGATGAAATTATAAAATTGGTCACCAAGATCTCAAATTTCTATACTTCATTTTATTATTTATTATATTGTTAACAATAGATATTCGGGTTAAAATCGGGTTAAAATCGGGTTAAAATCGGGTTGATATTCGGTTCAGCTTTCGGTTCGGGTAGCATTCGGTTCGGGTCCATTCGGTTCGGGTCTATTCGGTTCGGGTCTATTTTGGTTCGGGTCCATTTCGGTTCAACAAAAAATTTCGGTTCGGTTCGGTTGGATTCGGTTCGGTTCGGGTTTCGGGTCAACTTCGAATCATCATGTTCGGGTCAAAATCGGGTTTCGGGTCTCGGGTCAAGTTTGCCAGGTCTATACTCAGCCACTGACATGCTCCCTTGAGTAAGAGACATGAATTCCCTTTTCTTTTCATCCAAATACCTCACACCCAGATACCTTCTCTTGAAAATGTTCTGAAAGAACGTCCATGACACATCAGCATCCGCCATCCCAGAGATAGTGGTTGTCCACCAAGTATATGCATCATCTTGCAACAATGATACCACACAGCCCAGCTTCTGCACATCAGTACAATTCATCTGTCCCAAGATTCTCTTGGTACTTTCCAACCAAGACTCAGAACCTTCAGCAGACAAACCCCTGAACTCAGTCCCTCCCAAACTGCGCAAGCGTTCCAAGGGTAGTCTCACATTAGCATCTCCCTGATGCCCAGCTCCTTGAGCTCCAGCTACCGCTGCTCGAAAAGCTCCAGCAATAGCTTGAATCAACACTGTCATGTCAGGAACAGCTTGCCCCTGACAACCTTCAGGTCCAGCGACCCCAGCACCAGCACCAGTAGCAGCTCCTTCACCCCCAGCACCACCACCACCAGGTGGAGGAGGTAAATCAACCACATTTTCAGCATTCTCTTCATTCTCATTTTGAGCCATAGCTCGTGTATTAATCCTCGTTTCTCTACGAGGTGCCATTCACTAAACAATGCAATCACAATGCAATAAACAAAGTCAGGCTCAGCAAGGTAAGCAATCTAAGTACTCAAGCTCATTTCCAATCAAAAACAAATCATTACATTAGCTTTGATTTGGCAATGGGTCCCTATAACATGCTTCACCACCACAACACCACAATTGTAACATACTTACAATTCACACAACATGCTTTCATTCAACAAGCATACAAAGCATACATACACTCATCACCCACATAACCATTCCCAATTACTCAAGAACTCAGCTCTGATACCACCAAATGTAACCCCCTTAACCCGGCCTAGACGGTTGAACCGAATTAAGAAGTTTACACGAGGAAAACCAAAGTCAACCCGAAAGTCAACCTTGATTAACGACCCTTTTTTTTCTTTTTAATCTTATCTAAATGCATATTAACCCTAGAAATGTTCATAAGATTAGCATACTCAAAGATCACCACAATCAGAAAACATTTAGGGACTCAATTGCACAATTTATGAATTTAGGGACCAAAATGCAAAATCTGAAAATTATAAGGACTTAATCCAATTTTGAGTTACCATTATGAAATTAGTCATGTTTCATGCTTCTCTGCCAAATTTCAACTCAAACGGACATCTCAAACTCATTCAATTGCATAAACCAAGTTCAGGACCAAAACGCAAGGTTTTCAAAACATATAACCGTCAATTTCAGTGCCCAACGGTCGAGTGTTCCGAAACTGGAATGATCCGTTCCGAAACGCGGGACCGTTCCGAAACTCGTTCCGGAACCAGGCTTGGCAGTGGCAAAACCGTTCCGAAACGGCTCTACCCGTTTTGAAACGCCAAGGCCATTTCAGGCCCTTTGTTCCGAAACGGTAGCACCTGTTCCGAAACGTGCTGCCCAGAATTGCAGATTTTTGCTGGTTTAATTCACAATTGACCCATCAAACACACTCCAAAGGCTACCAAATCATACCAGCAAATCATTCAACACTCAATGAACATATTAGCATCAACCAATCTCAATCATAGCCTCAATTTAAGAAAAAACCCAATTCTATAGGCATGCATCCTATATAGAAAACCATAAACCTTCAATTCACCAAAATCACATAACAAAAGGCCATTACAAGTCTCAGCATCACCAAAAACATAAAACCAACTTAGGGAGTCCAAAACATCTCCCAAAAACACCATTTAGGTTCCCATTGCCAAATGCCAAAAGCTAAACAAGTTATGAAAATTGTCACCATACATGAGCTTAAGCTTCCACTTAGATTCTTGACCACCTTGCTGCCCCTTTTAGCACTTCAATGCTCTGCATTATCGATTTAAGAAAGAGAGAGCGTAAGCACATAGCTTAGTGAGGAATGCTCAATTAAAAACAACACAATAATGCATATTTGTGAAAACACCTTTTAAAACCTTAGATTCAAAACAACATTTATCATACAAATGCGTACACAAACCAAGCATCTCATGCTTCAACCATCATCATGTCATATTGGCTTACAAGTGATTATTCATAACATTTTTCAACTCAAAACACAAACAACAATCGGATACGCGGATTACAAGCGTTGTCCCATACGCTTCATACACACTACCAATATCAAGGTGGAGCATGGTACAATCACAACCCCTCAACACCCGTGATGGAGACTATGGTACAATCACAACCCCTCCAAATCACTCATTGGTAGTTGTATAACATCACTAACGAGATCACGGGACTTACAACACAAGATCCACACATGGACTTTTAACCACCATTGTGATCTTACAAAACACAAGGTCCACACATGGACTTTTAACCACCATTGTGACCTTAACAATACACAAGGTCCACATTGTGACCTTAAAACAAGAACCACCCATGGACTTTTAACCACCATGTTGTTCTTAACCATCTCGTTAGTGTACTTGGATGGAGCATGGTACAATCACAACCCCTCAACATCCAAGGCGACTTAATTCACGGTGCACCCAATCCTATAGCCGGCTAACTATATCCGATTCAAGTACTTTAAAAACCAACACATCACTTGCCAATATACATCATTAACATCATTAATTCACTGTTTTAAAGCATTTAACAAAGCCATTAAATCCACATGCATCACTATGCATTGAAATCACATTTATCAATGTAAAACCAAGGATCTCTTACCTTGAGCATCCTTCAACACATGACTTATAAAACCAGCAATAAACATGCTAAAATATGCTTTCAAAAACAGAATTAAAACATGCAAACAAATCACTTTGCATTCAACCATCACATGGCTTATCAACAAGAGAGTTTTTCCGAAAACTTACTCTTGAGCTTAGCTAAGTTGTTTAGACTTTAACTAAGCTCCCAAACCTTCAAAACATTGGTTTCAAAGCTGAAAACCAAACTTCACTCACCGATTCCGTTTCGCAACTTTGCCAAAACACCAATCAAGCTTCCGGATCAACACCACAAGGATCCGAAGATGTCTCCCCTGTTTTAAACACATCAAAGCAGAGGATTAATGCATCATCATGCATTAATATCTTCAACCAAGACACCTAAACTCGCTGCTCTCATCAAAACTCACAATTCGGCTACCAAACACAACCGAATTCACATCCAAACATCTCTACAACACTACCCAGCCAAGATCCATCAATTCCAATCATTCATAAACCTCAATTAACATCCAAAAAGGATCTAATCACGCCCTTACACCTCCAGCTATAGCAGAACATCAAGATCACCCCAAAAACCACCATTAACACAAGCAAAACTTAGGAAAATCAACCTATTCGGGATTGCATTGATTAAACCTCAATTTCACATCAATTATACATCCAAAAATCATCAAAAAGACACCTCAAAACAGTGTCCAATCATTTCATACGAATTTCATCAAAATTGAACCAAATCTTTCATTTTAAAGCCAAGATCAAGAACACAACCATAAAACTTTTAATAAAACTCAAATCAAGGATTGAGAACTTGGGAATTTCAGTAAAGAACTGAGTATTTAGAGGAGAAGGACGTTCATACCTCTAAATGTGAGTTTCTCCTTAATTGGAACCAAGATTTCTTGAAAATTCAATAAGCAAATGCTAAGGTTTTGATGTAGAAATGATTAGAGATCAAATGAAGATTGAAATCTCATCTTTAGAGGTCAAAATCAGAGGGAAATTTGCTGGAGAAAAGTGTTTGGGTTGAGAGAAAAGTTGAGAGAAAAGAAATGGAAATTTTGAAGAAAGTTAGTTATGACAACAAAATATCTTTTTCCCTCCTTTTACCTTTAATTAAAAACCACTAATAAATTGTTTAATATTAAGAAAAATCTGGAGAAAACTCTTCTTGGGTAAATTAGCTCCTTAAAGATTCAAAGTTTCAATCCTTTTAAAATAGTCACCCAGTTTTCAAAAATTACATTTTAGTCACTAACCCAAAATGTCACACTTCCAAACCTCATTTTGTAAAATTGACTTCACCATTCTCTTATATATAATAAAATAGGATTTTAAGATATTTTTGCATATTTTTAATGCAACCCGAACTAGGCTTTCCTAAAATCACCCTTTTATATTCGAACCGCAATCCGACCGACCCGGTCCAAACCCAAAACTTCTAAGCCCAAAATTGGGGTGTTACAATTGATGACCTATTCGATCAATTAAAGGATGCCTCTGTGTTTTCCAAGATCGACTTAAGGTCGGCTACTATCAAATGAGGGTTAAAGAGTGTGATGTGCCAAAGACTACCTTCCGTACAAGATATGGACACTACGGATTCTTGGTGATGCCATTTGGGCTAACCAATGCACCGGCTGCTTTTATGGATTTGATGAATCGAGTCTTTCGAACCTATCTTGACAAGTTCGTAGTGGTGTTTATAGACGATATATTGATCTATTCTAAGAATGAAGTGGAGCATAGAGATCATCTTCGTATTGTACTTCAAACTCTAAGAGAGAAACATTTGTACGCAAAGTTTTCTAAGGGTGAGTTATGGCTCACCAAAGTTTCCTTTCTAGGGCATATTGTGTCGGCTTCGTGTATTCAAGTGGACCCGAAGAAAATCCAAGCCATTGTAGATTGGCATCCACCGAAGAACATTAGTGAAGTCAGAAGCTTCCTTGGGCTTGCTGGCTATTATCGTAGATTCGTAAAAGAATTTTCTATGATAGTCGCTCCTTTAACCAAATTATTGAGGAAATAAGCTCCTTTTGTTTGGACCGAGGTTCAACAATGGAGTTTCGATCAATTGAAACGAATATTGAATCATGCACCCGTTCTAACCCAACTCGACTCTAGAAAGGACAATTTACAGTGATGCATCGCATCTCGGGTTGGGATGCGTATTGATGCAAGAAGGCAAGTTTATTGCTTATGCTTTGAGACAACTTAAGCTACACAAGATGAATTATCCCACTCACGACCTTGAATTGGCTGCAATTGTCTTCGCTTTGAAAATCTAGAGACATTATCTCTACGGAGAGAAACATTACCTTTTCACCAACCATAAAATCCTTAAGTATTTATTGACTTAAAAGGAGTTGAACCTTTGGCAACGGAGGTGGATAGAACTCCTTAAAGATTACGACCTGGTCATTAATTACCATCCGGGTAAGGCCAACATTGTAGCTGATGCACTCAGCCACAAACCTTCGCCTGTTAAGCATTGACAATATATTTTGGAGTTATATCTGTTGTGTAGTATATTAACTCATCGTAATATTGCTATATTGTAGCCCCTCGAGAAATTAACGCTCACTTCTGAATTTGGAAGCATCATTGTCTTGTAGTTGAACTCCAAGTTTAGTTTACCATCATTTTGGGATCAAGGATCTACAAGAGCAAGATCTTGAGCTTCAAAACATTGTCTATAAGTTATCGGATAACCCCGACTTTGGAGTAAACTCTAAAGAACTCTTATGTTTCCATGACCGAGTTTGTGTACCTAATGATGAATCTCTTTGCACTGATATCCTTTTAGAAGCCCATTCGAGTTCTTTCTATGTTCACCTCGGGTCTGTAAAGATGTATAAAGACCTACGAGAACTCTATTGGTGGCCGAGCATGAAACAGGCCATAGTTGATTTCATTTCCAAATGCCTCACGTGCCAACGTGTTAAGGCAGAACATTGTGCTCCCACTAGACTATTACAACCTATCGATCCACCGAAATGGAAATGAGAAAAGATAACTATGGACTTTGTTAGTGGTCTACCGTTAACCCATGCAAAGCATGATGCTATATGGGTCATTTTAGATCGTTTCACGAAGTCAACTCATTTTATACTGGTTAGAATTGGACTATGGTCTCCCTAGACTAGTTGACTTGTATATCAAGGACGTAATCCGACTCCACGGAGTACCTCAGTTTATCATCTCCGATCAAGATCCCCGATTTGCATCTCAGTTTTGGAGGACCTTACAAGGAGCTCTGGGCACCAGAGTTAATCTTAGCATAGCCTTCCACCCTTAGTCTGATGGCCAGTTAGAAAGGGTAATCCGGGTAAATCATCGAAAAATCTGTTCATTGAAATCCTAAAAGTATACATTGTCACTGAATCTCTCTATACAGATTTTGGAAGACATGCTTCGAGCATGCATAATGAACTTTGGTGGAACTTGGGAGAAATCTCTACCCCTTATTGAATTTGCCTACAATAATAGTTACCAAGCATCAATCCAAATGGCCCCGTATGAAGCATTATATGGTAGACGATGTAGAACTCCATTGTGCTGGTCGGAGCTTGGTGAGGGCAAGATGTTAGGCCCTGACTTACTTCGAGAGACTGAAGAGCGGGTCACCATCATTCATGATCGTTTAAAGGCTGCCTTCGATCGACAGAAAGCATATGCGGATCTCAAGAGAAGAGACATTGAGTATGAAGTTGGTGAAAAAGCCTTCCTTAAAGTATCACCGTGGAAGAAAGTCTTGAGATTTGGAAAAAAGGGAAAATTGAGTCCTCGATTCATTGGGCGCTTTGAAATTATTGAAAAAGTTGGTCCCGTGGCATATCGATTGTTGTTGCCCTCATAAATGGGTAAAATCCACGATGTTTTTCACGTATCGATGCTCTGAAAGTACCGTTATGATCCCCCACACAATGTGGAACCTAAATCTGTAGAACTTCGATCAAATTTATCCTACAACGAAGAACCAGTTCAGATTCTTGCTAGAGAAGTCAAGAGGCTTCGCAATAAAACCGTACCATTGGTTAAAGTGCTTTGGAGGAGTCACACCATTGAGGAAACTACTTGGGAACCTGAAGAGACCATGAAACAACAATATCCACACCTCTCCGGTTCAGGTAAAAATTCGAGGACGGATTTTTCTAAAGGGGGAGGGAGAGTTGTAACACCTCAGAATCTGACCTAGTCGGAATTGGGTCCAGATGATCAGAAATTTTGCATCGATAAAGACTAAACATAGTATTGACTAGCTAATCATTGATATTGGACTGTATTGAATAGTATCAGGAACATATTAGTGGTTATATTGTGAGAATTTGAAACTTCAAGACAACCTTATAAAGTATTGTGAATCTAGGGACTAATCTTGCGATTAGCCTCTTTTCCTTTAAAATTTCCCATATGTGGGAATATCTAGAGAGTTTCCTTCAAAGGAAGGAAACATATTTTAATTAAAAATCTATAGAATAGCTAAAGGAAATAAACTTACACGATTGCAAAATCACCAAGCACCTTAACTATCTTCATATTCCTCATCTTCTTCAACTAAGCAAGCACCTCTATTGGAGATAATCTTAAGCTTGGTTTTTCTTTGTTCCATAGATATCGAATTGTTGCTATCGTTCGGGTAACCAATAATCCTTAAACAATCGTTGGATTCCATGGATATATCGAGCTTAAACTTAAGCTAGGCTTTTAACCATCCATGGATATTTCATTGTTAGTGTTTATACTGAAGTCAGATATCAATTTTGATATCGTTGTATTGATTTTGATATTGAAATATCGATCCTAATAGTTTTCTATTGACTTTCTAGCTCAAGAAGTGGAGAAAGAGGTTTCACCGTCTCCATCTCAAGCTAGGAACATGGGGATTGTTATCCGAGAGCCTTGAAAGCTTCAGATTGCTAAGTTGAGTGTAGTCGTAGTCTCGGGATTAGGCAAAAAGCCTTTCCGAATCATTATTTGATGTTTTAGATTACATCGCTAATCTTGTCATCGGAGAATTTGCATTGGATGGTTAAACAGACACCTTGGTAAGTTTGTTATTGAACATTGGACATAGTCATTGATATAGTCATTGAGCATTGTCATTGATATAGTAATTGTCATCGGATTATTGTATAGAAATCATTGGACATTGATATTGACATTGGACTGTGAAATATTGATGATGAGATACATATATATTTGTCATTGGTAATATTGAAATCATCGGACATTTGACTACTATTGATTATTGAAATGGATGTGAACATTGGAACCTTGGATTTGAATAGACATTGGATACAATTGGCATGCCATAGAATTCATGAGCTCAGTGTACGGGTGGACTACGGTCCTAAGGCTACGACCTATATTGATTTGGCGAGGCGGAGAGGATGTGTATTGATATTGGTCATACTGGCAAGGCGGAGGGATTAGACCATTCATTGATTTGGCGAGGCATAGAAATTCGCGTATCCACTATCTTGATTCAATCCAAGGGTTAATGATGAAATGAACATGTTAAACATTGTATATCATTGCATATCATTGTTATTGATAGGCATGAGATCATGAATATAGAAATTAAATACATTGTTGTTGTTCATATTGTTTATGACTACCTCACTAGGCAAAGTATGCCTAACGTGTCACGTCTCATGCATTTTTCAATTTGAAAGTTTGTGTATCGGAAGATCATATTACAAAGGCAAGACAAGTCACTACAAGCCTCAAGTAATGTGTTTTTGACTTGTAAACTCCTAGAAAGGTGGCAAAGTAGTTGAACTAGTCATTTATGCCCACTTTGTTGTGTTGATGTAATGCCTAAGTTGTAATATGGTTAATAGCCCTAAATGACCTTTTTGTTTAACTTGAAATGGTTGAAATTTGCATACTTAGCTCAAAAAGGTAAAAACATTGTAAACGTATTCATATGGTCATGAAATTTGGCATGCTAGTAGTTTATACCATTGAAATATTGTGTGTAATGTTTCGTTGTATTTGGACATTGTTCGATAGGTCAAATTGATTAAATACCAGCTAAAATCTGTCATTACAGGTCATGCCGTATCGAAACGAGTGATAGCGTTTCGATACGGGCAAGCATAAATTAGCCTAAAGAATATAATGTATCAAAACGGTCCATGGCTGTTTCGAAACATTTTTTATCTGGAATCCCTCGTTTCGATACGAGTTCATAGCGTATTGGAACTGGTCAAAGTCAAAGTCAAAGGAGGTCAACCCGTTTCGATACAAAGTATGCTCATATCGGTACGATCTTAAAAGTAAGGTCAACAAGAGTTGATCATCGTTCACCCATTTCGAAACAACTCTAGGGTGTTTCGATACGGGGTTAGGTAAGTTAGTTAAAGGCTCATTGAACAGATTGTTAATTTCATAGTTTAGTCAGTGAACATTTTAAGGTTTTTTCAAAATGGTAAGATCAACTGCTTTGAAGGACCCCTAGTTTTTCAAAATTACAAATTGGTCCCTAAGACTTGTAATAATTGCAATTTAGCCCATGAATGACTAATCATTGCTTGTATGGAAAAAATGGACTGAGTTATTTTATGGGAATGATTTATTGTATGATGTGGATTGAAACTGTTAATAATAAAACAAAATTTTATTGCACTGGTTTCTGTATTGATCATCGGTTTCACATTCTGACTCGGTTCTCGACCAGACCGGGAAGGGGGTGTTACATGAGGAGGATGAAATCTTTTGGAACTCCCTTATTCATCCAAGCATAAGAAGAATGAAACCTTTTTTTCATAACCATGCTCATCTATTCGGGCACTTGGAGAATAGAACCCTACTCAACTATTCGAGCATTTGGAGAATAGAATATGCCTATTCGTTCGGGCGTAAGGAGTATGAAGCTCTACTCATCTATTCGGGCATCTAGATAATAGAATCTGCCTATTCGTTCGGGCGTAAGGAGAATGGAACCCTGCTCGTCTATTCGAGCATTTGGAAAATAGAATATGCCTATCCAATCGGGCGTAAGGAGAATGGAACTCTGCTCATCTATTTAGGCACTTAGAGAATAGAACCCTGCTCATCTATTCGGGCATTTGAAGAATAGAATCTGCCTATCCATTCGGGCGTAAGGAGAATGCAATCATACTCATCTATTCGGGTATTTGGAGATTAGAATCTGCCTATCCGTTCGGACATCAGGAGAATGGAACCAATCAGCAAATCGGTGAAAATCAGTGTCTTTTGGTCTTTGCTCTATCCCTGTTTCACAAGATGAGCAAAGAGGGACAACTTTTGTCACTGAATTTCACCCCATTTTTTTACTTGTTGTTGTTGTTGTTATGTAAAGTATTATTAGAATTAAAAGCCCAAAAATATATTAATAATAAAAACCATTTTTCCAACCATAAAATTTAAAAAGTTTCATAAAACCCATCTCTAAAAATAAAAATAATAAACCCATTTTTGTAAATAGGGACCCTTAAAATAATAGCCCACTTCAAATAAAATAAAGGATCCATTTTAAGCCCATATATATATATATTGAGCCCAACTAACCCATTTTTTATTCTCCATGTGCAAATTTAATAGGGAGCGTTGGATCTAGGGCATTAAGGATCAAGGGACCAGATTGGATCAAGCAAAAAGGGGGAAATGGGTACCAGCCCGCGTCACCACGCGCCTAGCGCGTGCGGGGCTGGTGTCCCAAATCCCCAAATCGAAAGGTGGCTGGGCCGACTGTCGGCCTTCTCCCGCCGTCCTGTGGCCACGGTGGCCGCCGTTAAGGGTGTCGTTCGACTCGCCTCGGCCGGCTGGTTCCGTTTCCGCTGACCTTGCCTTTTATCGTCGCCAGTAGCTCGTTGATTTGGGGGGAAAATGGTTCAAACCCTAATTTAATTTGGGGGCAAAATTCCCCAAATTCGTGCCAAATCGGATGAAATCCCACTTGATATTATTGATTCAAAGCATTTCTAATACGGAGGGATGAATTTCGTGATTTTGTCCCCAAATTGGCTTGATCTCTAAGCACCAAAACCCTATAAATTGAGCCTTTTTTCTCCATTGTAACACACTCCAAAAAAACACAAGAAAAGACACTTGAAAATTCATCTGAAAATTATTAAAAAATTCTTGGGATTTTTTTGGAGGTTGCTGGAAATTGTTCGAGTTTTGGAGCAGCCCTGGGTCGAATTTTTGAAGGAAAAGCTTGCAATTTCTTCACCGTTGGTATAATTTCTCTTCTCTTTTTTATTTCGAATTTAGTTTCTTTTGTTAATTTTTTTTCATGTTTTTAAGATACATTTGAGGTTAGAAGCTTGAATTTTATGCTTTGTTTATGTTGTTTATATTGATCTTTTAACTTAAAAAATGATAAAAAAAAGTTTCAACTAAAATTTCATTTGTTTTAACAATAAAACTTTGTTAGATTCATCTTCATTCTAAAAAACTAAAAATTGTGTTATTGAAAATAAAAATTGAAGGGAAAAGTAAGTTTTTGATCCATTTTTGAAAAAGTTAAAAATTGTGTTATTGAAAATAAAAGTGTTTTTTTTCATTTAAATAAGATTTTTAAAGAAAAATAAACAAGAATTTTATAAAAGATTTAAATTTCAAAAAAAAAACTTCCAAAAGATTTTAAAAAAAAGGGTTTTGTGAATAGTAAATAAATATATCTTTAAAAAATCTTAAATGAAGTGTTTCAACAAATAAATGATTTAAGAAATGTTTTGTTAAAATGTAAAAGTGCTTGAAATTTTAAAGTTAAAAAAGGATTTTAGGAATAAAAATTTTGATAAAAAAATTAAAAAATTAAAAATTAAAAATGGGCTTTAAAACATAAGGATTTTGGAAATAAAAAGGTTTTGAAATAAAATTGAAAAAAAGGAATAAAAAGGTGTTAAAAATAAAAGGAATTTTTTAAAAATAAAAACAATTAAAGTTTAAAAAATCAAATAAAAACATTTCAAAATAAAATTAATCCAAATTTAAGTCTTGAATTTTCTTATCTTGATAGTTTTTAGTATAGGTTGAACTTTATGGTTTAAAATCTTTGAGCTTAAATTAGTGATTGTTTGCTTTAAAACTTTCTTCACCTTTTGAAATAAAATACACTTTAAATATCGTAACTTTAGCAAATAAAATGAATTTAAGTATTTCTTAGGATTTAAACACTAAACTTTTAAAAATGACAAATCACTTAATCTTTTCTCTGTTTGTTTGAAAAGTGAAACTTATTTAATGTGGTGTCTTATCAAACGAGAATGACGGGTTAGCGCCAGAACTGTTGGCGGTGATTAGAGTTCATTTTCCGGGCGATAAGGCTGTTAATTAGAATATATTTATATTCATTAAACGGACAAATAAATCGAACCTTTCGTGAACTTGCAAATTCTAGTTTTGAAAATGTTTTTTTTAAATCAATTAGGTACCATTTTTGGGCGCCGTGGGGGAGCTAACTCTTCCCCACGCGTAATCGACCCTGAACCTTTTTTCTGGACCAAAATCGTTGTTTTAATAAAATAAAACGTTTTATTAAAATAATCCCGCTTTAAAGTGATCCAATCACACTTTATCAAAAAAGATTGATGGCGACTCCATATTTTTAAAGTTTTTCAAAAAGTCGAAGCTCGAAAAGGGTTGTGACATCATCAAATCAAGTGTTGATAAAAAAAAACCAAAGATTTCAACAACAAAAAACTAGACAAATTTTCGGGTTAAAGGGAATTAGTGTGATTCAGCATTTCTATTAAGGTTTAGATGATTTTAAGGCTCATGATCGCCATTTTGTATTATGTTTATATGTATGTAAATTGTAAAGTTTTGAAAACATCAAAGCCTTCTGCAAGCAAAGTGAAAGGAAATGAAAAGCTAGTTTAAGCTTTTGACACGAAAACAAAAGCTAATAAGCACGTATTTTAGAATTTTTGCTGTTGTACATGATACTTTTAGTTACTTGAAAGCTTCAATTAACCTAAACACCTGCCCTAAGTTCTAAATGTAAGTTTTTCTCCTCCTTTTTGCCTTATTTTGCAAATTAGTGCTTGTGTTATGAAATATGAGACAAGATGAATTATGACAACACGTTATGTGTTGATTTACTAGTTTTATGTACATGTATATGACATGACATGATATTGGATCATTCACCATTATAGTGGCAGTTATGAGTACATAACAAGTGAATATGACAAGCATATGTTGTGTATAAGAAAGTGTCGTGTAAAAGGTGAATATGAATAAAAAATGTGCATTACAATATTAAATAAGTTTATGTAAATATGGATATATTAACTTTGTGTTATCTCTTAAAATTATTAGATATAATTGGCATGCCATAAGGTTTGAGTACTCGTATGTATTATATAATTTTGAAGGCATTGAGGCCCTAAGATACATTGGAGAGATAAGAAGATAATGGTTGGATTAAAATCCGTAATTATGTTAAATTTTTTAGGGGGTTTCATGATTATTGTCGTGTAGTTTGATGGGCAGATCTGTTTTTTTGTGTGTGTTTTTGGGTTATACTTAGCTTGGAATCCTATATTTTCTCTTATTATTTTACTTTCTATCAACTAAATGAATAAGAAGGTTTAAATAATCTGGGATTGGTTCTGCTTTTATTTCTATTTGTCTTGGATTCCATGTTTCAGTTTCACTCAGATTAGCTTTTTTTTTTAATTAATAATGTTTTGACTGAATTAGTTTATGGTTTCTACAATTCAGTTTCAAAGGTAATTAATCAACTGACATGTTGTACTTTGAATGCACGTTCATCACAATTTATTTATGTGAATTTGGTATTCAATTAATTAGGTGGAACAATATGTTAACATTTGTTTAACATAAAGAGCAAGTTGAATTAAAGTAACAGTAAGTTATTTGGCTTTTTGGAAATTTAGTTTTTTATTATGTCCTATATTATTTTGTATGACATTATTCTTGCAGTTTCATGTTAAAGTTCTTTAATTACAACTTGCTACTAGTTCAATTATATGTTGTTAATGCTATGAATTTTAGAACATATATTCGGAATTGATACATATTTGATTCAGTTTGATCAAAATCTTTAATTTTGATAGTTAAGTTATTACAAATATATTAAAGTTTTATGTGATTACAATATGAATAATTCATTTAGATGATACTTTTGATTTTGACTTTTAGTTAAAGATCGATTGTTTTGAATTCGACTTTAATTTTGGGATATGCATGTTTAAAGAATTTTAAGAAACGGACAAATTTTTTATAACCCCATTCAGACAACCTTATTTTAGGTTATTTCAGAAACTTAATTGTTATCAGAAATTTCAGTTTTGACTGTTATAAAATTTTAAATTTGAATATCGCTATATTAATATTATATATTTTGAGATAAATTAATTGAAACAATAAGTCACCAAAGTGACTTCTATTGTAGAAATTATTTTATTTTAAAATATAGAAGGTTTTGTGCATGTAAGTCGGATTATGTTAGTATTAATCGGCCTAAAGGAAGGTTAATAATTGATATTATTACATGTGCAACTATGGTAATAAACATGTGATAATTATTCAATTTTATATGTGAGCAATAAATCGGTCCAAAGTAAGATTTCTGTTTGACATGTTCTTATTATCAATGTTTGATTACTATACCAAAATATCACTTGCAAGTTAATGTTTTGTCCAAAGATAAAATATTAATGCAGTGTCTGATATCTTGATATGAGGCTTACCTTTATTCAAATTTACTATTATTTTGTTTATCTTTTAAGTTTACTGGAAGATAAAATTAAGACAAATATTTTGAAACAATTAAATTCATATTTTGGCTTCGGATGTCTAATATTTTAATGGATTAATTGAAACATAATGTCACCAAAGTGACCGCTTTTGTGTAGATTAGTTTATTTAAAATATCAAGATGATTATGAGCTTTTGTAATTCATGCGTTTATTAATTGGCCCAAATGAAATTTAATATTTGGCAGAATTATAACGACAATTGTGGCGATAAATGTGTGACAATTATAAGGTATTTTATGTGAGCAATACGTTAGTCCAAAGATTAGCCTATTGTTTGGCATAGTTTATTGTCAATATTTGATTGCTACAACAAGAGTAACGCTTACAGTTAATATTATTGTCCAAAGACTTGATATTAATGTTGTGCTTGGTATCTTGAGGGGAACTAGTCATTATTTTGAATTTATTTGTTTACTTATGAATATTTATGTGAGCTTGTTTTGTTTTGTTTTATTTTTGTTCTATATTTAGGTAATTTATCTTTGATATCACAATATCTGTTAAATACATTTCACACTCATGTTTAGTGAAACTAATTTTAGGGAATAAAAAAGACACTTGCATGTAGTATTTGGTTGTATGAACATAGACTTTGCACTAAGAAAAGAACAACTTGCACCTCTCACTGTGGTAAGCACCTATAAAAGGTATTTTGAGAGGTGAGATCGTTCAAATCACATGAGTCTAATGATCATAAAGTACAACATTCTAGATGTCTTTAGGAGCACAAATTTAAAAAAACTACTCAAACTAAGAGTTTCCTTGACGAAATTAAGAAATGTTTTACACAAAATATTAAGGTTAAGATGATATCACTTATGCCTTTTTTTATGTCTATGAAGTATAAGAGTAAAAAAATGTGAGGGAGTAGATTATAAAAGTTCTTAATATTGCTTCAAAATATAAGGCACACAAGATCAAACTCTCTAACAATTGTTTGTTCTTATGATTGTAGTATCGCTTCCTATACAGTTTAACCAATTCAAAATCAGTTACAACTGCCAAAAGGAGACATATACTCTAATTAGGCTTATTTCTCATTGTGTTCAAGAGGAAGAAAAGTTGAAGCATTATAAGTGTAAAAATATACATTTTGTTAGTGCTCATTTAGTTAGTGTCTCTAAGAATAAGGACAATAAAAAATATTAGAATAAAGTTTCTAAGGGTCCTAGTCAAAAGAAGCAACAATAAGTTACAAAGTGTTGATTCTTTTGTATAAGTTAGGACACATGTAAAGAAATTAAACTTCAAAAGTGAGCAACTACTTCGGTTATTTTGAGTGATCCATGGGCTGTAAATTTTATGATCCCACAATGAAGATTATTTTGATGAGAGATTTATAACTTTTTTAGGATGTTGAGTTTGGAGGGAGAAATAATGTTAGATGCATTGTTATTGAGGAGGAATTGAATTAGAATTTAATCCATACTATCACTTTTGATGATGTTTAGGTTTCACAGCTATCATTAATCAAGAAGTGGATCAAGTACCTCAGCAAAATAATGTTGAACAACTCCCTTTCAAGATAAGGTAATTGTTTCAGAAGAACAAACTCAATAACCTTAAAAAACAAGTGTCATTAAAGAGGTCCACAAGAAGAAGATGAAATGCTATTCCAAATTATTATATTATATTTCTTCAAAAAAAATAAGGCAACAATGGAATGATAAAAAATGTTCAATTATTTTTTTATCAGGCCATAAAAGTTCTAACTCTCAAAAGTGAATTGATGTCATTCAAGAAAAATATAATTTTATGCAAGAAAATAAATTTAAGGAACTTGTCTCATTACCTAAATGTGCAAACCAATTAGTTGTAAATGGATATTTAAAACTAATAGGGGTGAAAATCGTAATATGGATTAGTATAAAACAAGACTTGTATCTAAAGTATATACTCTAAAAGAAGACATTAATTTTGCAAAGACTTTCTCTCAAGTTTTATTGAAAGACTCTTTCAAGATAATTATTACATTTGGTGCTTGTTTTAGTTTTAAGCTACATTAGATAGATGTTAAGCTTGTTTTTTCAATGGCAACATTGAAGAAACTATTTATATGGTACAATCATAGAGTTGTGTCTTGTGATACAATATCAATGATATGTAAATTAAAGAAATCTATCTATGAGCTTCAGTAGGACTCTCATTAATGAAATTATAAATTTCATGTTGATTATCTTATTCGGTTTTGAGATAAATTTAATTGACAATTGTATGTACTACAAGTTCAATGAGAGTAAATCCAAGTGATACTCATATTTCCAAAAAAGACAAATTTAGTCTTACTCAATGCCCTAAAAGTAACATTGGAATTTAGAAAATTCAAAAGATTCTCTATGAATAAGCTATTGAGAATCTAATTTATGCTCAAGTATGTATGCGTTCGGAAATTGTGTACATTGTTGGAATGTTAGACAGATATTTGAGTAATCAAATTATGGATCATTGGATAGCAGCCAATGAGGTTATGAGATATCTTCAGAGAACAAAAAGTACATGCTCACATGTCAGAGTTCTGGTAAGTTAGAGATCAGCGGGTTTACAGACTTCGATTTTAATAGAATATTAATGCAAAAGAATTTTGTCACATGAGTTGCTAATTATAGATTGAATAGAAAGACCACTTAAGTTATTTTGTGACAATAAATATGCATTCATTTATTATGTAAACAATAGGAACACTTCAAATTTGAATCATATAAATATTAAGTTCTTAGTTGTTAAAGAAAATTCAGAGTGGTTGTGTGTCTATAGAGCATGTTGGTACAAACTCCATAATTGCGCGCATATTAAGAAACTATCACCCTATGTCTTTCATGAGCACACTACTCATGTAGGTGTATGTTATTTAAGGATATTCGATTTTAGTGAGTGTTTGTAATTTTGAAAAATACTTATTCGTTTTAGACACAATTTCGATTACTTCAGTTTAAGGATATTTTAAGATTTTTCTGCAGAAATAAAGTTCTTTTGGTTTATGCACACTCTGAATTCAGTAAAGTTGATCTCACTAAGGTTTAGGAGGACTAGTTGGAAATAGACATGTTCGGTTCACATTTCATGTATTTTTCCATGCTACGCTTCCATGATTGATCTATGTCATTTGATTATGTTTGTATATGTGACCATTGATGGGTCCAATCATGATTGATATGGCAAAGACCGCTTTGATCCTATATGGATATAGTTGATGGATGAGATTGTTATAGAATACCTATTATATAATAGTAAATTTTTGAGCTCGTAAGGTTGTACATTTATCAGGAAACATACGTTGCCCAAGTGGAAGATTGTTGGATTAAAATCCGCAATTGTGAGCACATATGTAAAATGTATGATGCTATTATAAAGTATGACACAAAATTAAGTGACCAATTATGTTAGGCGTGTCATGAGTATTAAAGTGTTGATATCATATGATATATTTATAATTCAATGAGGGGCAAAGTTATAAATATTTAATAGTTGATTTAATAATCAACTATATAAATAGGTAGTGGTCCCCAAGAAATAGGTTAACTTGTATTACTCTTGTCCCCGTCAGAGAGTTTTTACAACAATGGCTAATCTATCTTCTTGGAAGATCAATACCAAAGATTTGAGATTTCAACATGAAGATTCAAGGTTTTCAATCTATCGATTAATTCAGGTACACTTCCGCATTCAGTTTATTCGGTTTATTGTTCTTATGATTTGACATGATAGATCATGGGTATTAAGTTTCATAATAATTTATGATTTGGTTTTAACATGATGATACGTCTTCGTTCATAGGATATTCTTGGTGTGTTGGTAAATGCTATCATTTTGCAACACTTTGATTGAGACATGTTAAATTCTTCTATTCATAGTGACGCGATATAAGGAGATATGTGTATCAAAAGTATTGTGTTTACATTTATGTTTCATATGTAACAAATAGCCAATATGAAAAATAATAAAAGCTTGATATGTTTTAAAGCATGATTATTATAACATCTCAAAATTTGGGTTAGAAGTTTCAGGTAAGTTAACGAGGTATTGGCTTAAGATTCGATTAAGATTTAGCTGATAGGATTTAATGAGGGTTCTTTTTTAAATATTAATATTATATTATTGGTTCCGAGAAGTCAATATATTTTAAAAAAAGTCAACACGTGATTTTAGTTAAATTTTAGGATAAAGTACACAGACGATTACTGAACTTTGGTAAAAAATAAAATAAAATGGTAATCAAACTTTTAAAAATTACAAAATGACAATTAAACTTTATGTTTTATAACAAAATGGTAACTAGACGTTAAATCCCGTTAGGTGTCTGTTATAAAATTTGATATAATAACACATTTAGTTCTTCATATTTATACATTCAATTCATTTAGTCCTAATTCGAAACAATTCACTAAATTTATCCCTCGTTATTTACGCATTCTTTCAATTTGGTCCTTATTTTAACTTCCAAATAATTAGCCACTTTTTCTTGTTTCCAGCCACAATATCATTGCCAGCTTTATTGATAAGTGATAAGTTCATCTCCTTGCCAATTTAGTAGAGATTACAAAAAAGGTATCACAACCTCAAACCTGCAGCTATGATATTCACAAATGCAACGCATATCAGAAACGCGAGAGTATTAACATCATAAAAGGAAGGTAAAGTATATGCTCCAGTAAACTACGTTAAAAGAGAAAGGTGCATAAGATATGAGAGGAAAGATCAGTACACAGATGTATGGTTTTTCATTTGGTTATGATCTCAAATGCACCAGAAAAATATATATTGGGTTATCATACGAGTTCTAGAAAATATATATCACAATTGGCTTCAACAACAATGAGCACATGCTCAATTCACATTTATCGTTAATAGAACAAAAGATGTTTTGGAAGAGTTTTTAGTCTTATTAACTTAACATCCATAAAACTAGACATAGAGCTTTAACACAAGGAAACGACTCATGCTAATAAAGTGCTTGGATGCTAACGAATTCTGATTACCCAATGCACAAATTTTGCAAATTTTATGAGAAACTTTGCTAGCCATCAACAAGACAAATAATGTTTTTACGGGACTGAATGTTGGGTGCAGAACAAAATCAGTGTGACTCACATGAGTATGCTAAATTAGATGCATATGCAATGACAGAATTAGAAATGCAAGTATAAAGACAAAGGCTGCACTGAGCACAAAATGAAGAAAAACACATTTGTGTTAGTTTGGAACTTGCAAATACTATGAAATACTTACCACCGTAGAAATATATGTTTAAACAGAAGAAGCCAATTTCAAGACATGGAAAGGAGACCAAGAAGGATGCAATAGAGATTACAAAGAAAAAGTGGCTAATTATTTGGAAGTTAAAATAAGGACCAAATTGAAAGAATGCGTAAATAACGGGGGGCTAAATTTAGTGAATTGTTTCGAATTAGGACTAAATTAATTGAATGTATAAGTATGAAGGACTAAATGTGTTATTATACCAAATTTTATAACAGCCACATAACGGGATTTAACGTCTAGTTACCATTTTGTTATAAAACATAAAGTTTAATTGCCATTTTGTGATTTTTGAAAATTTGGTTACCATTTTGTTTTTTTACCAAATTTCAGTGACCGTCTGTGTACTTTACCCTAAATTTTAATTTGATAAGTATAGCTTTAATTTAAGCTAATTGGTTTTAATTAAACATTTTAGTGATCATTTTGTAAAACAAAAAGGGATAAAATTAGAAAGATTATAAAATATGAATCTTTTAAGAAGCAATTTACCATGAAGTACTGGTTTTACTCCAAATTCCCTCCTATTTCAAAACTACTGGATGGTTTGCTTGCTAGAGAGCTCTTTACTCTTCAATTTTTCGTTCCAATTCTCTTTCTTATTTTCTACATACCAAATTAATTTTTATAACTTTCATTTTACTTCTAACTAACTCATTCACCTAATTCTTTTTCTAAACACTAAATTCTTTCATTTTTCTCTCATCATTTTCTCTCAAGTTCTTCATGAGATTTTCAAGGTTATCGTTCAAATCTCTTTTTTTTTCTCTTAAATTGAGGTAAGATTGAGCTTCTTGATTGACATTGCACTAGTTTTGCATGATCAATTTATTATTTGATCCATCCTTTATGAATAAAACATGAAAATTGGAATTTATGAGTTCTTGAGCTTGTCCATGGTAATTTATTTAAATCCTAGTTAAACTTAAGTTTTATTATTGGGGATTGATGATTTCTTATAGCATATGAAGATTGTAAACTCAATTTTGATATACCAAACCCAAAATTAATGAAGTGGAAGAAATTGTAATTTGGCTATATTGCCAAAATTTCAAATTTAGATATTTCGGAGATTTAGATGTTTTTACTATTATTGGAGGTTGTTAATGAGTTGTTACAGCTAAGTTAGAGTTAAAGATGATGCAAGAATGAATGAATGAAGTTAGGAGGAAGATTTATCGACACTATTGAATTTTCGCCTCTAAGAGGAAATTGGAATGAACAATAAATTGATGATGTTGCTTGTAACACTCATTACTCGGCCTAGACGGAATAGATTCGAATAACGAATGTCACATTAATCACCGAAGTGAATTTAATTAGAACGAATCAAAAGCGCATACAACTTTAAATCTTTTCATGTTCGAGCAGACAATGGATTATCATTAGAGAATAATGATATTATGGTTTAAAGTTGCCGACGAGTTTTTTATTTGAATGTTTAAATCCCACATCGACTTCATTTATATCTTATTGAAACTTTATAAAAAAGTGAATTACAAGTATAGATCGCCAAGCTAAGTAATGAGGTGGGGAATGGAGATAAATAGTCAATAGCGACTTTGGAGGAACAAACGCCACTAAAGACAATAATGGCGTTTGGGGGAACATACGCCACTAAAGATAAATGTATTTAGCTATATTTCATGGAACAAACGTCACTAAAAAGGTATACGCCACTAAAGACAAGGTATTTGATTTAGCGGCGTTTGTTCCTCCAAATGTCGCTCTATAATTCGACCTTTTGCAGCGTGTTTTGTTCACAAATGCCGCTAACTATTGCGGTGTTTAATTTAGCTGTGTTCTTGCAGCTTTCTTTCTAGCGCCGGGAGAGTTTTTAACGGCGCTTAAAAATGTCTCTATAGGGCTAAAAATACCGCTAAAGACTATTTTGATGTAGTGTGATTTCAATCTTAAATCCTAATTCTGTTCAAAATCCATTTCTCCTTTGGTTTGGAAGATCGTGTCAACTTTTGGGAGATCTTCTCCAAAAACCTTGAATTATCAATTGCAAGGTATAATAATGGTTCTTATTGAAATTCCACGTGCTATGTATTCCTAGTCTTTGATTTACTTGTCTTTTAATTGATTTGATTGTAAGTTGAAGGTAAAATTGGGTTATGAGTGATTCCTTATGAAATCTTGATTTGTTGATGAAGCTAAATTAAATTTGGTTTGATTATAATGTTTCTAAATGGATTAGATGTAATCTAAACTCAATTTTGTAAAATTAGTCTCGAAATTGAAGTAATTGATTAAATTAGCTTTGGTGTTCTTGAAGTTTTGGAGTAGAATGATGGTGTTTTAGTTTCCTAAAGGTTAGATGTTGTTGGTAATGGGGCTTTTGGTGATATTTGGGATGATTTTGTGTTAAGAAGTGATGACTAATGGATGCATTTAATTTAGGAAGGTTAATCTTGGAGATTTTGGGTTTGTGGATTAAGATTTGGGTTAGATAACAACAATGATTTGATTGATGGAGGTTTATGCATGTATATTGATGTTAAATTATGTGGTTTCGAGTTGTAGAACAAGTGGAATCGCATACGGGAGTCTTATAACACCCTCAACCTGGATGTCGTATTTGGGCTTCAAGCCCAAACCACTACCATAAAATTTCAACCTATGTTAGCCCAAACCACTCCATTTCTCATAAAATCCATTAAGTTCAAAACATTTCAAACATAGTTGGATCTTTAAAACATTTACAAGGGAGCTCCATTTAAATTACAAATATAAAAGCATTCGACTCACGATTTAAATCCAAAATACGAGTTACAATACAGACCATAGGGTCCTACGAATACATAGCCCAAATAAATCTAAGTATTGTACTCTGAACAAGTTGGTACTGAAATCCTACTCCGATGGTGCTCCACCAATACGCATGTCAACCTACTAACCCACGAATGGAAACAACAATTCTGAACGCTAAGCTAACGAAGCTCAGTGGATATACTTCCACTATACTATGCTTTATGCAAATCATAAATATGAGCATGTAGCTAAAGATGATATCGTGGCAATATAACAACATGTGGCGCTACCTCTAGCTGCCCAAACACATAGCAAACAATAGATGCATCAATCTCACAAAGCAAACATATGCATCAAACAACAAACCTAGAGTGAGGCCAGGTGTCTTATAGCCTCGGGAACATACACTCTCTGGGTGAGGCCTGATGTCACATAGCCTCAGGAGCATACACCCACACTCAGTATCTCTCCTCGATTTTCTTCAAATAAGGCATGTTATCACACAACCTCGAGATCATACATTCGATGTCTCATCTTATGGTGTTGTAACACACTCTCTATGTATTTGGATCCTAACAATCAAAGGTGACTCAACCAAGTGGGTGTCCACACAACACACAACATCAGCACAAACACCATAACTCTATAGTTTCTATTATCAACAAGTCACCCCATTTAAATTACCAAGTGGTTGCTCATTAAGCTCACATAGAGGGTTAAAATCTCAATTCTCACTTTTATAGTTTTTTTTTTATCTCATTAGGGCTCCATTAAACCATATTTCACAATTTTCAGCCCCTCGGGCTCCATTTCATCATTTTTGGCATAATGCCTAGTAGGTATCGGGACTGGTCTTCACGTACCAGTGCGGTACCCCTGGGTACCGATACTCGCGGTGTATCAATACAAAATGGCTTAATGGAATTTCTCCAAGCCTATGTATACCGGTATGGGCCGACCCGTATCGATACGGCTCTGTCTGGCGTATCAATATAGGTTGAACATCGTATTGGTACCCCTCTCTCCGTTCAACCCAATTGAACAATGTTCTTCAACCCAAAACACTTAGGGTACCGGTACATGCTCTCCATGTATCGATACCAAAGCCCATAAATTGTCTTCTTAGGCTCGGGAAATCATCCCTAAAGCCCCTAATACAAACAACACAACCTTATACCTTAATCTTATATTTTATAGGAGTGGTTTTGGATGGTTTACTACCATTTTTACATGTTATTAACATCAATCTGGAATTATGCCATTAAAGGGGGTCTCTAGCCCTTAACACCAAAAAAAAACAACCAATAACATCAAATCTAAGCAAACAATGCATCGTCATTAGGATGTGCATGAACCAAAGGAGTTAGTAGTGTACTAACCTTGATTTTACAACTGGAAAAGAAACATCAAGCCAAGCTCTTCAAGCTTTCCCCTTCCCAAGCTCCTAGAAGGAATTCTCAATTTCTTTCACTACACAAGGAAGTTGTAAAACGAGTTACAACTTGCAAAAGATGAAAAGGGAATTCAAAACACACATCTAGGGCTAAAAAACAGGATTTACTCATCCCCAACAAAATTTCTCTAACCCCCCCCCCACACACAAAACCCATAAACTTATCTCTCATGTTTTTGTTTTTGATGAGTCTTACCTCTCCTTGTAGATCCTTGGATGTTGAACAACTGATCTCAAACCTTAATTTCGAAATGTTGCTTCAATCGAACAAAGATTAAGCCTTTGTCTTGGGTGAATGGTGAAAGGACGAAGAAGAGATGAAAGAAAGCAAGAGGAGACAAAGTGATCTCACACCCCCGTTTTCTCTGCAAAAATTTAATGGGGGAAATCAACCTTCTCCCTTTCAAAAGATGATAAAATACATCTTTACCCATTCTTCATCTTCTTATTCATAAAGCAACCCAAGGCATCTAACCCAATAACAATTAGGAAGCCCACTAAGGCTCTCTTGAGCACCCAAAGCCTCAAACTCTCAGCCCAAATTCAAGGCATGTGGTTTAGGTTAAATCGACCCAAGGATTCGTAAATCTGAGTCGTTACAACTCTCAAGTTAAGTTTTAGCAATATGCGTTATCAAACAAGCTTCGGCGTATGGGTGAAAGCTTGTCGGTGAATGCAAATCGTGTTTCGCTTTCAAAATAGGTTTAAAATTATATCTTGGGAGTTTAGATTAAGCCTATCAAGCTAAACTAAGCTTAGAAGTAAGTTTTCCTTAACTTCGCTGATGGATATTGGATGTTGTATGAAGCATGTTTTATATGACTTATTTTGGAAACATAAGCTACAAATACTTACTGTTTTTATTCATTTAAGTTTGTTATGCTATGTTTACTCAAGCATGAAAGAGCCCAAGTACACCATTATTTGACCCGATATGATTTTCCAAGGTTGCTTTGGGCACCACCATTTGAATATGTTTCTGATTTGTTAAATGCATAAGAAAACAATAAGTAAATATGTTTTAATTGGTATATTGGCTTGTGATAATGAGAAACTAAGATCGAATATAGTTGACACTCTATAGGATAAGAGTACTCTATGTGTTTTTAAAGTTTGTTGATGGACTCTACAAGTCTAATCGATCGATGTAACCCCCATAACACGACCTAGAAGGTTAGACCCGAATTACAAGAATTATATTGATTCAACGAAGTGAATCCAAACAAATCGAACTAAAATTCTTAAAAAATTTAAAACTTCCAAGCATTCAGACAAAACTAGAGGCATCATACAACCCTAGAGCAATGAAACGAGCAATGGTACAAATCTCATTCAATTCGGAAACATGGATCATGCTTAATACAAGTTCTAGATGGTTAGGGACCAAAATGTGACTATACAAAAATACGAGGACCTACTATAAATTAAAGGTAACATTCTAAAATTAAATTCATTCCAAGCGAACATGTAAAACTGATGTTAGAAGGTCTTTAGATCTTTTTTTCAAGTTTTCAAACTATTTTTCATTTAAACAAACAGGTCCTTATGGATTTCGCGAAAAGTTTCAAAACCTTGAGCAAAGGTTTCGATACCTCATTTTCCAGTATCCAAAATGGTTTCGAAATCAGGCCGCAAGTTCCGAAACCCTCCAATAGGTTTCAAAACCTATTGAACATGTTTCGATACCCGCTTGCAAATCTACAGAAATCTGCAGATTTTCATCACTTTAAAATCCCCAAAATCATATCCAAATGACCTATTCATGTTTCTAATGAATTATGAGCAAATCAAACATATAAAGGCACACTTGTACACCAAATTTCAGCATCAATAGATCACTACATCAAAATGTCAACATAAAAGCCAAACATTTCATAATAAAACCAATATGAAGAACTCAAATAGTTATTTTATGCATATTTGGTCTCTTACCTATTTGGACAAGTCAAAAATTGCCTATTACACATTTCAAACATGCTCAAACCACAACCACATCAATATAACATCATTTGACCTCCAAACTCAAAATTCAACTATCACCAACTACTTAAGCATTTTAACATGAACTTCATCAACATTCAAAAAATGAAAATACACCATCAAATCACGTCAAAATGTTCTAGAATCATGGCAAATCATCTCATCAATTAAACTTACAAATCCCCAAGTAAATGGTTCACTTGCCTTATTACACATACTAAAGGGAAATAGTTCGAAAGCATAGTCAAAGGTTTCGATTTGTCTTGTGGGTGACCATTGCCCAAAGTGCAGCCCTCAAAAGCTTTAATCCTCTACATAGATGAAATTGGAGCGTAAGCATATAATGCCTAGTGAGAAAGTTCAACCAATAATTTATCTATGCAATGTTGAAAACCAAATTATTGTGCAAAAGCATTTTCCAAATCATATTCATTTTTCAAAATTCATATGCTTATCAAATCAAATGCAAATCTTAAACAAATGTCTAAACCTTACCATATAATCTTATATTGACATTATTACTTGTAAATTTAATTTATACAAAACATCAGATACACTGATCAAAATTCAAAATACGGACTTAAGTCCCCGCCCCCTTTCAAAACATAATTGTTAGCCATACGGTCTTCTGAATCAACACCCAACAAATGAGTGAGTCAAACAATTATAGCCACCAGAATAAATTTTGGAAGACAATCGGTCGATTAGAATCGAAGAGTCCATCAACGAACTTTCAAAAACAATAGAGTACTCTTATCCTATGGCATGCCAACTATATCCGACCATAATTTTCATTGTCACAAGCCAATGTAATCTTTTGACTCAAATATACTTAATGTTTTTCTTATGTGTAGGATATTGTTGTTGGTTTATTTAGGATTAAATTCCTAAGAGTTAGTAGTTAACTACACTTATTATATTATGTAAATAGATTAGGATTAAAACTCCTAAATAGTCCTAAGTCTTGTAAGAGTTAGAAGTTTTGTAGTACTAGGAGTCCTTATCCTAGTTTAACTCCTAAACAAAGACTCTATAAAAGGAGTCTTATGTTGTATTTCTTTTTTAACGTGAAATAACATAAACAACTTTCTGTTTTCTATTCTTTCTACATGGTATCAGTTTGGGTTTCGATTCCTCAACCCTAGTCGATTCCTAACTCTTTTCTCTTGATGGCTGCTTCTTCTTCTTCTTCAACCTCCGATATCACCTCTCCACCAGGATTTGTTTCTGGTTTTGACGATCTCAATGACTCTTCTAGTCTCACTATTACCTGTCATAGATTGACTGGTAATAATTATTTGGAATGGTCTCAATCTGTCAAAATTTTTATTTCGGGGCGAGGAAAATTGGGCTATCTCACTGGAGAAATTGAAAAACCTGCTGCTGCTGCTGTTGGATATGCGACATGGATGCAGGAAAACAGCCGTGTGATGTCCTGGCTTCTCAATTCCATGGCCCCCAGTGTCGACAGAAACTTCCTACTCTACACAACAGCTGCTGAAATCTGGGAGGCTGTCAAGGAGACATATTCCAGCACCGATAACATCTCAGAATTATATGGGATCGAAGGACAAGCTTCTGCTCTCAAACAAGAAGGCATGTCAGTAACTCTCTACTATAATACTCTAAATGCTCTTTGGCAACAAATTGATCTTTTTGAACAGAATGATTGGGAAACACCAACCGATGCTGCCTTATACAAAAAGATTACCATCCAGAGAAGAATTTTTCAATTTCTTCATGGGTTGAACAAAGAACTAGATGAAGTTCGTGGTCGTATCCTTGGTCAGTCCCCTCTTCCCTCTATCCGAGAAGTTTTTTCCACAGTAAAGAAGGAAGAAAGCAGGCGCACATTGATGCTTCATGATTCCTCTCCACCTGAAGGGTCTGCACTAATCACTCAAAAAAGTTCTGGTCCAACTAAGAAGGGAAGGCCGTGGTGTGATCACTGTAAGAAACCAGGTCACTCTAAGGAAAAGTGCTGGAAACTTCATGGAAAACCTGCTGATTGGAAGCCAAAATCTTCTTGAGATGCTCAGTCCAACTTTGCTGCTACCTCCAGTTTCACTAGTTTTACTCCAGAACAGATTGCAGACCTTCAGAAACTGTTTGGAAAGATGGTGAGTCCTAATGCAGCAACTCTGGCCATAAAAGAACCTGAAGGTAATCCCTTTTCTACAGCCCTCTTATCTACACAGCTTAATGAACCTTGGATAATCGACTATGGGGCCTCTGATCACATGACTGGTAACAAAGACTTGTTCCTCAATTACTCCGCATCCTCTTCTGATAGATCAATTCGAACTGCTGATGGTTCTCTTTCTCAAATTAAGGGCTTTGGTTCCATTCGTATCAATAGAGATCTCGTGCTAGAAGATGTTTTATTTGTTCCAAATCTAGCATGCAATCTTATCTTTGTTAGTAAACTTTCGACAGCCTTGAAGTGTTCTACAAGTTTTGATAACTCTGGTTGTGTTTTACAGGCAATGGACTCGAAGAAGACGATTGGCAATGCTAGCTTGCACAATGGCCTCTATGTCCTCCCTGGCTCCTCACCATCTTCTAAAAATTCCTCTTCTTACTCTTTTACTGCTTTAGGACAATTAGATGATGTTTAATTATGGCATTTTAGGTTAGGCCATCCTAGTTTTCAATATATGTCAAAACTCAATCCTTCTTTGTTTATCAATAAAAAGCTCAGTTTATTTAAATGCCATATTTGTCCGCTTGCTAAACAAACTAAATCATCTTATCTTCCATCTACTTATAAACCATCTCACCCTTTTTCTTTGATCCACAGTGATATTTGGGGTCCTTCTCGAGTGAAAAATGCTGATGGTAGTAAGTGGTTCATTACCTTTATTGATGATCATAGTAGGATTACTTGGACTTATTTAATGAAAGACAAATCTGAAACTGAGAGAATCTTTGAAAGGTTTTATAACATGGTTCTTACTCAATTCCACACTAAAATTCAATTGTTTAAGTCTGATAATGGCAGTGAATTTTTTGCTAAATCCTTGAGTACTTTCTTTCAAAGGCAAGGAATAATCCAACTTAGTTCTTGTGTAGACACTCCACAACAGAATGGAATTGCAGAAAGAAAAAACAGACACCTACTTGAAGTTACTCGCTCTCTCTTGTTTACTAGTAATGTCCCTACATACTTGTGGGGTGAGGCTTTGTTAACTGCCACATATTTAATCAACCGCATGCCCAGTAAGGTCTTGAACTTTCAAACACCTCAATTTGTTTTCTTGGAGAGTTATCCACACTTTAAGCCTATTTCGACTGTTTTACCTCTTAAAATATTTGGTTGTACTGTCTTCATTCATAATTCAACCCCTAATAAGTCCAAGTTAGATCCTAGGTCTTTGAAGTGTGTACTAGTTGGTTATTCTTCACTCAAGAAGGGCTATAAATGTTATCATCCTCCTTCTCATCGATTTTTTGTTACTATGGATCTTACATTCTTTGAGCAGGACCCTTACTTTCCTCAGGCTGCAATTCAGGGGGAGACGTGGGATGACTTTCAGCCTTCACCTTTTCAATCTTTTTTTCAGTATCCTCCTCAACCCCAGGTAATCTCTCCAAATATTTCTATACTATCAAATCTTGAACCCACTAATTCACCATTATCCGAACCTACATCAACACCTACACCTATTCAAGACGCATCCACCCCTTCCAAAACTCCTCAAAACTCTTCAAAAACACCTACACCTCCTCCTAAACAAATTTTAACCTATGTAAGGAAAAAGAAAACTATACCAGAGGCTATTTTGCAATCTGACACTCGCCGTGAGTTAGAATTGAGTTCATTTGTCGACATGGAGGATGAAGGTAATACAATCAAAGAGTCCACTATTCCTAACCTTGATGATTTTCCTATTGCAATTAGAAAAGGGGTTAGAAAATGTACTAAACATCCCATTCAAAAGTTTGCTGGTTACAGTTCTTTGAGGCCATCTTTCAAAGCCTTTACAACAAGTCTAAATGAAGAACAGATCCCTTCAACTGTTGATGAGGCACTAAAGCATCCTAAGTGGAGAAGAGCTGTTGAAGAAGAAATCAGTTCCCTTGAGAAAAATGAAAGCTGGACAATAACAGATCTTCCCCAAGGTAAAAAACCTGTTGGCTCTAAGTGGGTTTTTTCTGTAAAATATAACTCTGATGGTAGTGTCCAGAGATATAAAGCGAGGCTTGTGGCTAAAGGATATACACAAACTTATGGGATCGACTACACAGAGACTTTTGCTCCAGTAGCAAAACTCAACACTGTTCGGGTATTACTCAGTCTAGCTGTCAATTCTGATTGGAAGCTGCATCAACTTGATGTGAAGAATGCATTCCTTAATGGAAAGTTGGAAGAGGAGGTTTATATGAAGATCCCACCTGGTTTGAGACCAATCAAAGGAGATCAGAAAGTTTGCAAGCTCAACAGGTCATTGTATGGTCTGAAACAATCCCCTCGAGCTTGGTTTGATAGATTCACCAAAGTTATTTTAAAAGATGGATACAAACAATCTTTGGCGGATCATACTCTCTTCATTAAGGTAACCTCTAAAAACAAAAGAGTTATCTTAATTGTTTATGTAGATGATATAATTGTAACAGGAGATGAGGAGGAGGAAATCGGATGTTTAAAAAATCTTCTACATAGAGAATTTGAAATAAAGGATTTGGGGCAGCTTCGATACTTTCTTGGTATGGAGGTTGCTAGGTCAAGTAAAGGACTGGTGATTAATCAAAGGAAATATGTCCTTGATTTGCTCTCTGAAGCAGGGATGCTTGGGTGTAAACCAGCGGATACACCAATGGAAGTTGGCCTGAAGTTCGCTAAAGAAACAAGTACTCCAGTTGACAAAGAAAGGTTCCAAAGAATGGTGGGAAAACTAATTTATCTATCCTTAACTAGGCCAGACATTACTTTTCCAGTAAATGTGATTAGTCAGCATATGACAAATCCTAATGAAGAATACATGGCAGCAGCTAACAGAATTCTCAAGTACTTGAAGAAAAATCCTGGACACGGCTTACTCTTCAAAAAGACAAAGGATAGAAGTGTGAAAATCTTTACAGACTCGAGTTGGGCAGGAGAACTAACGGAGAGGAGATCGACAAGTGGGTACTGCACATTTGTTTGGGGAAATCTTGTGACTTGGAGAAGCAAGAAGCAATCTGTGGTATCCAGAAGCAGTGCTGAAGCAGAATTTCGAGCTTTAGCACTAGGAATGTGTGAAGGAATTTGGCTACTCAAGTTGCTTAAAGAATTACATACTGACCAAGAAGACAAGTTCGAGGTCATGTGCGATAATCAATCAGCAATTCAGATTGCAAAGAATCCAGTTCAACATGATAGAACAAAACATGTTGAGATAGACAAGCATTTTATTTCGGAAAAAATTACCAATGGGGTAGCTATTTTGTCATATATTCCTACAGAAGGTCAACTAGCAGATGTTCTCACAAAAGTCTTATCCAAAACAGTTTTTGATGATTTTCTATTCAAGCTGGGACTATACAATGTATACTCACCAGCTTGAGGGGGAGTGTAGGATATTGTCGTTGGTTTATTTAGGATTAAATTCCTAAGAGTTAGTAGTTAACTACACTTATTATATTATGTAAATAGATTAGGATTAAAACTCCTAAATAGTCCTAAGTCTTGTAAGAGTTAGAAGTTTTGTAGTACTAGGAGTCCTTATCCTAGTTTAACTCCTAAACAAAGACTCTATAAAAGGAGTCTTATGTTGTATTTCTTTTTTAACGTGAAATAACAGAAACAACTTTCTGTTTTCTATTCTTTCTACATTATGCATTAACAAAACGGAAACATATTCGAATGACGGTGCTTGAGGCAACCTGTGCAAATCATTTTGGATCAAATAATCATGTTCTTAGGCATTTTCATGCTTGTTAAAACATAGCGTATCAAAATTAAATGCAAAAAAAATTGTAAGCTTTTCAAACAATACTTTCTGAAATAAATCAAATTATGCTTTACTTTTGTAATATTTAAAATCAAGCCAAAACGTAAACAAAATATTTACTTTCGAGTCTAAGAAAGTGTTTTAGACTTTCATTAAATTCCCAAAATCAGTTTACAAACCAATTGGCCACATGAAATTGGTTTCATTCACCAACTTGCCGAAGGAACATCGGTCACCAAAATTCGCTGAAATCAACTCCTACTCTTCCAGATTCATATCCACCCACTTGATCTGCAACTCATAATCAACGAAATTCTACATCAATAAACATCCTAAATGCTACAACAAACATAACACTTGTTGTCCACTAAACAAATCCTCTTCAATTAAATCCCACATCAACCGAAAATCTCTCTAAACTTCAATTCAACTTTAATTCACTTAATTAAAGTCTAAATGCAACTTAAATACCCTCAAGAACCTACTCATATCAATACCCAACCAATAGGAAACCTTTAGAACACAATTCTACTCCAACTTCACAAAAACACCAGCCTCAATTTAATCCAATAAATTAATTTCGAGATTAATAATTCCAAATCAATTTTAGATTATCAATAAGCATCCTATTAACTACAAAACCCAATAGGTTTGGATGATTCTTAAAGATTCTTAGCTTGTGCCCTCTTTCATATAATTCACTAAAATACTTTAACATTTTACGATTTTCTCACCTTTAACTCTTCAAACCAAATTTGACTCTTTTTCAAAATCATCAAAAATAAAGTTTAATTATTTAATCATGACGGTTAAACAATTTCCAAAACATTAATTAGCTAAATTGATTAATTAGCAAATTTGATTTAAAACATATTTAATTATTAGCTCGAAATTGATTAATTAGCTAAATTCAACTTACAAACCAAACCCAAACCCATCAAACTATCCAATTCTTCTAACCCGTTTTTCGGGATGTTACATGATCATTCTAGAGGCATGACCCTTAATGTCAAATTTGAGACATTCAAAATTGCACATATGGTCATAACTCAAAACCTAAGCATATTACCTACATGCACAACTCACATATGACCATTGGGATGCAATGCATACGAATGAGTCGATACATATTCATTATATTCAAATATGAGCATTCCACCAAAAGGTTGATCATTCTTCACAAGAAAACATCCATCAAGGAAAATACAACACATAGCATGAATTTACAAATTCATCAACATCAAGTATAATGTGTAAAAATCAACAACAATAAATCCCATATAAGTGTGGCTCACATTGCATTTATTACAAATTTGCTTAAAAATCAAAATCACAAACTCAAAAGTATAATTTTGTCTCGAGTGAATTCACTAGCCTCAAACGCAACCCAAAGCTTTAATCCTATGCATTAATGAATTTAAAAGAAAACGTAAGTGATAAGGCTTAGTGAGGAATTGCATCAATTCATTAATGCTTCTAAAACAAAACAAGCTGTGCCTGTGAATGCATTTTGAAAACAAAGTAAAACCAACATTTGAGGATTAAATAAAACTCATAGCAAATCATAATCTTACACAATCACTCTTATAAAAATAACATCATATTGGTATTATTACTTGTGAACTTTCGTTTATTCAAAACCATAAGATACTCATATAAAAAATATTAAAAATGTGGGCTTAGGTCCCCACCCCCTTCAAATCATATAGGTTTCGCAATGGCTAGACTAAACGAGTCATTGGGGTTTACATTCAACAAATGAATGCTAAACATAACGAGTCCTTGGAACCCACCATTGTTGGACTAACGAGTCTAGAGGTGTTCAGTCAGTCGGTTCGATTAACCACTAAACTACCCAAAATCCATAATTCGTTAACCGATTTTTTTGAAAATCTTTAATCGAACCGAAAAAAGTTCGATTAATTTGGTCGATTTTCGAATTAACTAAATTTTGTTATAAAATTCTGGGTAAATTACACAATTGTGTTGGGCTCGAAATCAATCAACCGAAGCTGCCAAAAGGGTTGAAATTGCTTCTCGAATGAATTGGCTAAAATTGAAAAATAGTGGACAATATTGCACGATGATTTTAGAGTGGTTCGACTACCCAACCGAGTCTATATCCACTACATTAGCACACCACTAAGGATTTTCCAATTCACTACTATGAATTCTTCCCTTTTTACCATTTCTAGGGGTAACCTTACAACGCTATCTTTTCAATGGCTAAGATAGAACCACTCTAGTTTTTCCTTAGGCTAAACTAGAACTTCTCCCTTTTACAAGGTTTGTTTGGTAAACTAAATACCTCACAATGTGGGTGTTTACAAGATTGAGTCTCACAAGAGTGTAAAGAATAAAAACAATTAAAACACTCTCTATACATTATATACAAGAGAAATGAAAAAATAATACTTGAAAGTTAATTTCTAGCCGTTTATAGCCGTTGGGAATGCAAAATAGCTGTTACCTACAAAAAATTCAACATTTATAACTAAAGGGGTCGATCCTTTTTCAAAAAATATGACTGTTACAGCCAAGGGATCGTTCCCTTAAACTAGGGAATCGGTCCTTTTGCACTTGGTGTCTGGGATAAAAGGATTGGGGAATTCTATCCATAAAGGGATCAATCCCTTTATCTAGGGGATCGGTCATTTTTGCCTTGAGTTTTGGAAATGACCTTTTTAAAGTGCAAAAACGGATCATATTGATTTTGAAAAAATTCGGCTAAGTTGAAAAATATTTGAAACAAATTTTTCAAGTTTGTTTGAACTTTGAATTATTTTTGAAATATTTGAAGAAGTCCAAAATATTTTTCACTTAATTTGTTATTTCAAAATATTAGTTCAACAAATTGGTCACTAAACTATGTTAAAATGATCTTTTTAATCACTAAACTTTCAAAAATTGTAAAACAACCATTAAATTTATCGAACTCTTACAAAATGGGTATTGATTTATTGCATGTTATAAATTATTGATAAATATTGAAAAGTTTAATGATTATTTTTTAATATTTCAATAAATTTAATGATCATTTTGTACTAATTTGATAAAGTTTAATGACCATTTTATAATATATCAAAAAATTTAAGGCTTAAAGGTCAAATTGGCCCTCAACAAAAAATCAAAAAACCAATTAAGCCCTTATGAAAATTTTACACCCAATTTAGCCCTCATAATTCAAATTACACCTAATTTGACCACTCCGTTAGTTTGACCGCGTTGACCGTTAATGTCCTCTAACGGTCAAAATATAGACAAACATGTGGCATGCGCTGGGCGTGCCACGTCATCATAATAAATTTTTCTAAAAAATTCTAATAAAATCTACAAACTTATAAAAAATTTCATAAAAATATAAAAATATTAATTTAATTTAATTTTTGTTTCTTATTTTCATTTATATTTTATGAAAAAACATAAAATAATATTTTTTTTAAAATAAAACTCAAAGTTTCATTTATTTCAAAAAAATCCTCATAAATCCCTAAATCAAACATTAACACTAATTTGACCACCGACCACTCCCCCTTCAGGAAAACCCCATTCTCCCTCAATATTTTCTCTCACCAACACCTTCGTTTGCCACAATACTGTCATAACCCATTTTTGTCCGGGCCTAAGCCCATACCCATTTTAAACCCAAACCCAATACAAAAAATAAAATAATAAAATTAGACCTTTTATTATTATTTCTTAACCCAAATATTACAAACACATAAACCCACTGAGCCCAATTAAAACCCAAACCCAAATGATAACCTAAACCTAAAACAAAAAAACCTAGTTGATAACCCCTTCAGCCGCCGCCTATGTTCCACGAGCTGCCGTGTAACGGATCAAAAATGAAACACTGTCGTTTTTGTTTTAATCTTTAATTATGCTGTTTTAGTTTAATGAAACGGTAAGTTTTGGGTTAGTAGTTAAACTTGTAAAACGAGGCCGTTTAGCTGCTTTAGTGTTATATGGTCTGAGACCCTTTGTTTAGTGCTTATCGAATATTTGGAATGAAATTGTGGTTTTCTCTCTGAGAGAATTCTTTCTCTTCTCATCTTACTTCAATCTGCTTCTCATCTCTTCACAATTCTTCTCAGTTTGATTCTTAGTGTTACTTGCCGCCGCCGCAAAACCGCTGAGCCAAGCCGCCACCGTCTAGGCAACCAATCAGCAACAGCCACGTCACCTCCACTGCTTCGAACCTGCACAAGTGGGATAAAAATAATCATTTGATCCTTATTTTATATTGTAAAAATTTGGGTGTAAAGAACCCAAAAACGAAATCGATGTAAGGAGGATTTTTTTGGGATTCGAAAGAGAATAAAAAAATAGATTCGAAATTTAAAAAAACACAATTTTTCCCTGTTTTCATATCCATTCGAGCAACGGTAACAGTGAAAGGGATTTTTTAGATACGATAAAATACAAAAAATAGAAAGGGATCAAAGCAAGAAGCAGAGACGAAGGTAAAAAAAAAAGGGGTAAATATCTCGGTTTTTTTCTAGATCTAGGAAAACATGGGGACTTTGAGGTAAAATGGAGTAAACAATCAAGTTTAGGAGGCATACCTGAATCGACCAGCGCCTGTGCACGTTTCCCGGCAGTCGCGCGCGACAGCTTGCCGTCACCGATCAACACCGGCCTGGGTAGAGACTAAGAGAGAGAGAGTGGTAGAGAGCATTTGAGAGTCTCCCCTTTCCTCTTTTGTATTCTGATTACCTAAATGAATTTTTTAGAGCAAAATAGGTATTTATATACCAAACAAAATGACGCCGTTTTGAAACCCTTGACCCCGCGCCTCAACCCGACCCGGCCTGGTAGATCCACGCGTTTTCGGATGAAGGGGAAAATTGCACGCCGCCTCATCCTTCTCTTTCGTATCCTTCACGTTTTTTTCTTCAGTTTCTATTTTATTTTATTTTATTTTAGTCACCATTTATTATTATTATTATTATTATTATTATTATTATTATTATTATTATTATTATTATTATTATTATTATTATTATTATTATTATTATTAATTTACATGTCATAATGTATAATATAAGATAGTATATATTATAAGCATACTATTTTTATTATTGCATGTTTTTATATTATATTATGGTTGGTATATTATGTATATATTATGCTTATATTACATATTATGCCTAGTACGTATATTTATATATTGTTATGCTATGTATAGTTGTGTGTATATAATATTATAATATATGTATATATTAGTAACCGTATGCCATATTATTATATATTTATATGTTTCTTTGTTCTTATATCTAATAATGCATATATCTTTAATTATTTGACTTTACTTTTCCCTTTTCTTTTAATCTGATCCACATTTCAAGTTTATTTAATTTTATGCTCTTTTAATTTCGGCACTTGTGTTTCTATTTTTACATTTTAGTCCATTTATTCATTGCAATTTAATTTATGTATCTATTTTATCACGTGTAATTTTGGTTCACTCATATTTTGCTTTCGACCTTATAGTGATTCGTAATAGGGCATGATTCGTATTATTCAGGACACATTTCATTTAAATAACTTCTAACTCACTAGCGTCTAACATGACCTTCTAACATTTAATTTCAGCTTTTAATTTCTTGTACTTTAGTTTTTGTTCAATCCAGTCCTTTCTGAATATTCATTTAATTTCTCGCATTTTACTTTATTTTTATTAAATCTGGTGCCATTTAATTTTGTGCATCTTATTATAGTTATTATTTCTTTTATTTCAATCTGTTCCTTTCCAGATTTGTATATTTATTTTTAGTCTTTGATCACTGCCATTTAATTCAATATATTATGTTCATGTATTTGTTTTTTATGCTTTTATTTTATTCCATGTATTTTTGTTGAAGTATTCATATTATTCATGCACATGTTTATTTGTTTTGCATTGTTTAGTACTCGAGGTCTCGATATTTTAGTGGGAGTGTTGTCCTGAGTCTTCAGGCGTCATCTCCTTTGGAATCGTAGGTTGCGGGTTAGGTATTTTTGAATCATATGACCATGCATACATGTATTTTAGGGATTAATTATTAATTTAGAATCGAATTTTAATTTTCTTAGTAAATATAATACGAATTTTTAGGTATCAATTTTGGGCGTGATGGGGGTGCTAATCCTTCCCCATTTGTAACCAACTCTCGAACCTTGAATCTTTAGTTATTATTATAACGGTGTCTGGCCTACCATAATAGCCAGTGGCGACTCCAACACACATTTCTCCCATTTCCCCATTTTCAATGTACTTTCCATCATCATTGCTTTCAAAAAAAAACCTTTTATTACAAGTACCAACAACTTTCACGGTTAATTAAAATGATTTGAGGTCTTGGAAATGTAGGGTTAGGGATTTAAAATTTTTGGGTATTTTTTAAATTTTATAATTAAAAATATATTTTTATAAAATTATACAAAATTTAAATAATATTTCATTATAAATATGTATATATATTTTAATAATTATTACAATTTTTTATATTTTTTATTTTAAGTAAAAAGTATTTTTTAAGATTTTATACATATTTTTATTTTTTTCACATTTAAATATTTTTTAGACTTTTCTTGAATTCTTTCAAATAATTTTTTATTTTTAAATTTTTTATAATTTTAAATATTTTTTCAGAGTTTTTTTAATATTTTTAATTTTAAATATATTATTTTATAATTTTAAATATTTTTTTAAATTTTTAAATGATTATTTACGACTTTTGATGATGTGGCACGTCCAGAGTATGTCACGTGTCACCATCATAATAACTACTTTTGAGTTAACGGTCAACTTAACAAAAGGGCTAAATTGATTTTAATTTAAAATTTGAGGGCCTGATTGTTCGTAATTTGAATTTTGATGGCTCAATTGGGTGCAAAATTTTCATAAGGGATTAATTGATTTTTCGTTGAGGGCTAATTTGACCTTTAAGACAAAATTTAATGATCATTTTATAATTTTTAAAAGTTTAATGACTAAAAATAAATGTATGTAATATATATATATATATATATATATATATATAAATTTCAATTAATTAACCGACCGGTTAAATGAAAAAAATTGAGTTTGGTTTGTTAATTCGGTTAAAACCGAAGTTTGAGCACCCCTAAACAAGTCCTTGAGAACAAAGTGACGATTGATCGATTAGATTAACGAGTCCTTCATATCATATTTCATATTCAGTACTCATATCCTATATCATGCCAACTATAGCTGATCTCGCATGTTATTTGTCACAAGTCAATATATCTATTAAAACCACATTTACTTATTGTTTTTCTTATGTAAAAAGTTATCACTTTCTTGTTGATATTGATAAGCTTTAAGGTCCCTTTTAAGTTCTCTAATGAGTTTGTGAATGTTTGTGACCGTTGGGAGATGTTAAGAGTCATTGGGTAATTTTCAGCCATAAATGTACTTCTACAATTGCAATTATCGGTACTCGAACATGAGTATCGACACATGCTTAAAGGGGATAGAGCAATTACAAAAATGCATGCGTACTGGTAATCGTACAGGAAGTATCAGTACAAGGTATTAGGTATCGGTACTGAAGGGATGTACCGATGCCAAAACTCATTATTAGAATTTTAAAAAATTTCCTCGTATCAGTACTCTCAAAAGCAATACTAGTATGTAGACCTGATAAACTTGACCCGAGACCCGAAACTCGATTTTGACCCGAACATGATGATTCGAAGTTGACCCGAAACTCGAACCGAAATTTTTTGTTGAACCGAAATGGACCCGAACCGAAATAGACCCGAACCGAATAGACCCGAACCGAATGGACCCGAACCGAATGCTACCCGAACCGAAAGCTGAACCGAATATCGACCCGATTTTAACCCGATTTTAACCCAAATAACTATTGTTAACAATATAATAAATAATAAAATGAAGTATAGAAATTTGAGATCTTTGTGACCAATTTTATAATTTCATCATAAAATATAGCATAAAATTGAAATTGTAGACTAAATTGACAATTTGGAAGTGGAGAAATTTGAGAGTCCAATGATCAATTTTGTAATTATACCATATAAATAAATAGGGGTCAATTTTGGCTAAAAATTAAATCTTTGAAATTAAAATGAACGAAAATATCAATATATTAAATTAATAGACTAAATTACAAAGATTAGTCAATTTCAACTAAAAGTAAATTTTTAGAGACTAAATATTACTACGAGGAGGGGATTTTTATATCCGAAGTCTAAACCGTGGGAATACTTGTGACTAAATTAAATTAAACTAAAACATAAAGTTGACTAAAATGTAACATTTTAAATGAAACATGACCTAAAAAGTAATTAATCTCTAGCTTAAAAAATTGGTGGCTTATTTCCCTCCAAAATTTTGTTTTTTCTCTCTCTATTTTTTCTAATTGTCTTTTTTTTACAATCTAGCTTAAAAAATTGGTGGCTTATTTCCCTCTAAAATTTTGTTTTTTCCCTCTCTATTTTTACCAATTGTCTTTCTATTTTTCTTGATTTAATTGAGTTTCAATTTAGATTAATTTAATTGAAGTTTCACATTTAGTTTTAAATTATTTTAATTATGTCCGTGATTTATGCTTTTAGATTTTAGTTAATTCAATTAGATCCTAAGTTTAATAAATTAATTCATTTCAGACATTATTATTATTATTATTATTATTATTATTATTATTATTATTATAAACTTTGATTCAATATAATTATACAAAAAAAATTACATGGATACATGAAGCTTTGATTTAAATATTTAATCAAATTCAAATGCATAGATTGACAAGTTGAATCAGAATTAATCTCATACACCAATAACTCTAAATAAACCATAAATACTAAACCTCAAACCTTTAACCCAACTCAAATCAAATTGACCCGACCCGAAATTGACCCGAAATTGACTCGATTTTAACCCGAACCGAAAGCGACCCGAACGACCCGATTTTGACCCGAACCGAAAGCGACCGATCCGATATTGACCCGACCCGAAAACAACCGATCCGATTTTGACCCGATCCAATACCCGAACCGAATCTGACTCATCACAGACCCGAATTAGACCCGAACCCGAACCGAACCGACCCGAATCTAAACCGATTCTAGATAGACCCGAAATGACCTGAACCGAAACGACCCAAACCGAACCCGAACCGAATGACTCGATTGCCACCTCTACTAGTATGGGTGTCTCGATATCGGTACCGAGAGTAGAGTACTTGTACTTAAAGGTTGTTTTTAACATTTTGGAAATATTGAAAATATTGTGGTAAGTCAAAAACACTTAAAAAATATTTCAAACACATTTTTCAAGTTAAATGGACATTGAATTGTTTTTGCAATATTTGAATAATTCTAAAAACATTTTTTTCTTAAATTTTTATATCAAAATATTTAGCTCAATAAATACTAGTGATAATATTACTATTAATAATTAAAATAATAATAATGAAAATGCATGGATAAATAAAAATAGAAACCATGAACTAAATATTACTATTAATAATTAAAATTTTGTATTGGTACTCTCTCTATTGTCCCCATAAATCCATATTTGTTGACCGCGTCGACCGCATATAAGGGGATGGTAAAATTACACGACCCCAACCAATTCAGACGTTTTAAATTTTGAGATCGAGGCGGGGTGGGGCGAGTTTTTGAAAGTGTCGAGTTGGGGCGGGCTAGATTCGAGTATATGCTAAAATTTTTTGCCCTAATATATATTTAAACAAATATATAATTTGTATTATATTTATGAAAATATTAATATATTTAAACACTTTTATGGTTGTAATAAAAAATTGTTTTATTTTATTTTTATATAGGTTTAAAGTCCTTTGAAACTATATATTTGTGGTCGTGATGATGTATTCACCGGATTTAACTTTTATCGTCGGCAAAGATTAATTTTTTTTTAATTTTTTGGGTTGAGGTCGAATTTAAGAGTTACTACATCGAGTAAGAATGAAGCGAATAAACTAATATTTTAATTCGAGATGGGGCGAGATCAAATTTAAGGGTTTATAGATCGGGCGAGTTTGGGGCGGCCAAAAACTATCCAAAAGCTCATTTTTTTCTTCTAAAATCACATTTGAAGTATGTTTTCCCTAAAACCTCCTCAAATCTCCTAGATCTAATCAGAGAACCTTTCGTACACCTTCTTCGATTCCAAAGAATCCTATCGTCTAATGGAGTTGTGGCCTTCAAAAAAGGTGAGTCCTTTTCTTTTGAACCCTTAATTTTTTATTTTTTTTTCTATTTTTTTGCTCTCTATAATTTCTCACCTTCTTTTCTTTGTGTTGTCGCAGGTTTATGGTTGATGGAATAAGCCACTGGCGATGATACTTGACAGTGGTTGCTACGGATCTGGGTGCATTCATAGCCCTGATCTGATTTTAGTTGGCAATTAAGGTTAGGTTGGTGGTTTAATTTGGGGTTTATGTTGGATATAAGGCTATTTTTAGGGTTATGAGATTTTGGGTTTAGGGTGAGTAAAAATTCAGTTTTTAAGGAGAATTGAGATTAGCTAATTAGGTTATATTTGAGCTTCGGTAGATTAGATTAGGCCAACTGCCTTTTTGGCATGGCATAAAAAGGAGTCTTTGCTCAAAAAGTAATTTTTGACACATAAGTAATGTCAAATATTTTTAAAGTAAAAAATCACATAAAAGTGTGACTTTTCACCCAACCTCAAAAAGTTAAAATTTTTAATTTTTGGGAGTGAAAAATTACTTTTAGACGTGGAATTATTTTTTTCACTCTTAATTATCAACACTAATATTGATATTAATATATTAAAATAATATTAAATATAATAATAATTATTATATTAAATAAATATTTTAATATTAAATACAACAATTATTAAATATATTAAATATAATAATTATTAAAAAATAATATTTTAAATAAAAATAAATAATAAAAAACTATAATATTATAAAATAATATTAAGTATAACAACTATTAATATATTAAATTAATATTTAGTTATATTAAAATAATATAAAAATTTATAGTTTAAACTTTAGAGGCTAAATTTTTATATTTAATTTAAAATTTTATATTAATTATTTAGAAATATTTAAATTTAATATTTTATATAAAAATATTAATGAATTGTCATAGTTTTTATATTTTTATTATTTAAATTAATTCTTTTAGTATATAATAATATTAATAAATTTTGTGATAACGAATTTAAACATCATTTACCTTTAGGAAAATTCTACAACGTACAACGAACACCGCTGAACATTACTAACGATGAACAACATTAAACACCATTAAATTAATTAATAAAGATTACGAATTTCAAGGACTCAACATACAATTAATAATTATTTTTAAAAAAATTCAATTAAATTATTTTTTATATATATTAATTTTTTGAATTTTTTACATAAGAGTAAATTACATATTTAGCACCTCACATATTTTCGTATTTCTATTTTGGTACCCAAACTAATTTTTTTAGAAACATGGTACCTAATGTTACGTATTGTTTCTATTTTGTACCCTTACCGTTAAAAATAAATAGAAACAATGACGTTGCTTGGTCAAATAATAGTTTTAGTCCCTAAAACTTATATAGTCTATCAATTTAGTCCAAAATATTATCAATTTAAACGTCATTTTAATTTTTAGATTAAAATGTAAATTTATTCTTTCTTCTTCCATTCGAAGTATGAAAAACTAGGTATCGAACATCTTCTTCATTGTCACTACAATTTCTTGCAATTTTTCATCAGTTACTTTTTTTTAAATTCCTTCAAAAACAATACCGACGTTAATAACAACAAAAATACATGTTTTTTGTGGTTATGCCTAGACAAAATGTTTGAAGAAAATGGTTAATAGGAACTTATATACAAATCCAATACCAATATTGCATGACCTCAATTACTAAACATGAACATTTCTATCAGTCTACCGAGTATTGCATGACCCCAATATTGCAAGACATAGCCAAAGATAGGCCTACCGAGTATTGTTTTGGTGAGAATGGGATCCTATATTACAAGGATAGGGTAGTGATTCCAGAGGATGCCGAGTTGAGGCGTACGATCTTGAATGAAGCTCATAATAGTCCTTTTCCTATGCATCTGAGTAGCATGAAAATGTATCGAGGGTTGAAAGAAGAGTACTATTGGGTTGGTTTGAAGAAGGACGTGGTCGAGTTTGTCAGTAGGTGTATGGTTTGTTAGAGGGTCAAGGCCGAGCATCAGTTTCCCTCAGGTTTGTTACAGTCGTTGAAGATTCCGGAATGGAAGTGGGAACGCATCACCATGGACTTTGTATCAGGGCTACCGTTGACTCCTTCATAGAAGAATTTAGTATGGGTGATTGTGGATAGGTTTACTAAGTGTGCCCACTTCATACCAGTTCATACCACCTATACTTTAGACAAGTTGACCGATATGTATATCTGTGAGATAGTGAGACTACATGGGGTATCGAAATCGATTGTGTCAGACCGAAATCCGAGATTTACAGCTAGATTTTGGGAGTGTTTGCATCGGGCCTTGGGTACTTGGTTGAACTTCAGCACTTCGTATTCGCAGCAAGATGGTCATTCTGAGAGAGTGATTCAGGTGTTGGAAGATATATTGAGGTGTTGTATCATTGATTTTCAGGGGTCATGGGAGAAACATCTACTGTTAGTAGAGTTTGCGTATAACAACAGTTTACACTCGAGTATTCAGATGGCTTTATATGAGGACTTGTATGGGAGGAAGTGTAGAACTCCGATTTGTTGGGCCGAAGCCGGACAGAGGCTTGTACCGATGCCTGAATTGCTTAAGGGCACCACCGAGAAGGTAAAGTTGATATGTGATTGTTTGAAGGCAGCTTCAGATCGACAGAAGTCCTATGCCGACTTAAAGAGGAAAGAGGTAGAGTATTCCGTGGGGGATAAAGTGTTTTTGAAAGTCTCACCTTGGAAGAAGGTGATGAGGTTTGGGAGGAAGAGCAAGTTAAGCCCAAGATTCATTGGACCTTATGAGATAGTCTAGAGGATTGGTCCTGTTGCATATAGATTGAGAATCCCGACCGAGCTAGAGAAGATTCATGATATGTTTCACGTATCGATGCTCCGAAAGTATAGATCCGATCTGTCCCATATACTGCCCAAGAAGAGATTGAATTGAATCTGGATTTGACTTTTGATGAGGAACCAGTGGAGATCTTAGCCTCAGACAACAAGGTGTTGCGTGGTAGATCAATTGAGTTAGTCAAAGTGAGGTGGCAACGTCGAGGTGTAGACGAGGCCACTTGGGAGAGAAAGAAGGATGTGGAAAGACAGTTTCCTTATCTCTTTCAATCAGGTAATTTCGAGGATGAAATTCCTTAAGTGGGGGAGAGTTGTAATACCCAAGTTTTGGGGTCTGGTGAAAATAAAATTAAAAAATTAAAAATAGTATTTCTGGCCTCGGGTTTTCAAAACAAATAAATTAAGTTCGACTATTTACAAAACAAGCCCAAATAGCCATGAATATCACCTATTTGTAAATGCCTTATTTCCTTAAGGGTATTTTGGTCTTTGGTCTTTGGCCTTTCAATTTTAAACAAATATTTAAAAAAATGCTTTTGGCTCATCTTCTTCCCCTCTCCAATTCCACTTTAACGACAAAGAAACCCCTCCTTCCCTAGTTAATATTCCATCTCATATCTTGCTTGTTGTTCGAGCTTTTGCAAAGGTAAAATCATTTTTGACCTTTCCTAGTCATTCTCTTCAAGCTCATACCTTTAGTTTTCATTAATGTCCATGATTTTGAAATTGGAAGTTTAAGTTTTTAGATTAAAAATGCCATCTTTAATGTCTATAACTTAAGCTTTTGATTTGTTGAGATAATATGAGTTATTTACAACCTAAAGGGTCCAACATACTTGATTTTTACAAGGTTTTATGTTGTTTCCGGAAATTGGGTTTTTGCGAGGTTTTAGAGTGTTGAAATGTTGAGTTTTGGGGGTAATTTACATGGGAAATTATTGGCTGATGGTTAGGCTATGTATAAGGGTTGATTTGGAGGCTTTAGGGAGTAATTTAAGTGTTGAAATTAAGGGTTTTGGACTGTGCTTCATGGCTGCTCGAGAATGAAGATTTTGGGGGTTGTTCTTAGCTTGAAACATGTGTTTTGTGCTTGAATTATGTTCCGGGTTTGCTACTTTGAATTGTGGACTGAATTTTGATTTGTGATGGGATGATTAGAAGCAAGAAATCTTGTTGGTGAAGCCTCAGGAGCGAATCCAGAGATTTTGGAAGCTTGAGCTTTGTTTTCGGCTCTCTTTTGGGTAGAAACGGTGAGTAGAAATGTCAACCTTTGATTTGTTTTCGAAATGGAACTCTTAGGGGTTTGAGTGGGACCTAGAGGGTTCACCTAAACCCGAGTGTAAGTTACTACTCCTACATTGTAACACCCGGGTTTAGGGGTTAGGTGAAAATAATATTTTAATATTATTTGGGCTCGGTTTTATGATTAAAACAATCTTTTGAGTTTCGGGTTTCAAAAGCAAATAATTTGAGGTTGGACTAAATTGCATTGTTTTACATCTTGCATTGAATTTTGAAAAGAAGGGAATTGACATTTCATTAATGGCAAAACCGTAAATAATGGAACTTTATTTTAAAACCCTTTTTACTAAAGTAAAACATTATCTTCTTCCTCCCCCATTTCACATATTTGAACGACCAAAAAGCTCTCTCCTCCTACAATCACTGTTCCATCTTATTCCTCATCCATTTCAACTCCAAATCGAAAGGTAATGGTATTTTTGACTTCTCCTCATCTTCCCCTCCATAAAAGTACCTTTCATTTTAGTTTTCATGAAGTTTTTAGAAAATGGGGGTTTTGAATATTTCGATTAAAAATGAGATTTTTATGTTGATAAATGGAGTATTTTGATTTGTTATGCTTAGATATGGTGAATAGAAGTCAAAGGGTGTATCATATGTGAATTTCAAATGACTTGGAACAATTTTTGGATTTGGGTAAACTTGGGGGTTTTTGAGAGGTTTTGGGTGAGTTTTGGGGGTTGTTTTAGGTGGGTTTTGATAGGCTTTTGATAGTGTTATGGATAGGGGTCGAATTGGGATCAATTGTGGGTGTAATGGAAGTTGAAAACATGGTCTTTGGACAAGGTTTTGGGGCCATCCGAATTGGTGAAAAATGGATATTGTTCATGCTTGCAACATAGTAGTTTGTGGTGGAATTGCTTTCCGGGTTAGTTTTGATGATAAGATATTGATTGTGGATGTTTTGTTTGTGTTTGGGATTGATTAGAATCAAGTTCGGGCATCGGTGAAGCATCGGAAGTGAAACCGGGGATTTGAAGGTGGTTGCTCGCTTGGTCTTTGAGCGTGGAAGTTTAGGTGAGTGGTTAATTGTTTTAAATGGTTTTAAAATGATTGGTTCGAGTATATGGACTAGGTTGGGCTTGGTAGACCCACCTAGAGTTAGGATTAGGGTGGTAGCCTAATCCTAAGCTTGATCTAGAGCCTTTGGATGAACTCTTTTATGTGGTTGTGTATGTCTCGTATGATATGTGATATGAATGGTTATGTATATTGCATTATACAAGTGAAATGAGATATGACTTGTGATGCTTGAGACATGCATGATGATGGTGGTTGATGAGTACGTGCTAAGCACGAAATTGGTTGAAATGAGTAATGTGAAATGAGTAAATGTTGGCACTAGTATACTTGAATACAAATGATCGATCATTAGGATGTTAGTGTGTACACATGAGTCAAAAGTCGCGCGTGGCCTTGGTGGCGTTGAGTCACCAAGGAGGAGTACGGGTTCGCCCGGAAATTGTATCTAAATGTAGTCGGTGATGAGTGGAATCTCATCGACGGGGCGTGAGGATGAGTGGAATCCCCTACGCGAGACCGGTGATGAGTGTAATCCCACCGTGAGGTAATGTGGTTGTTGGATGTGAGTTCCAACATGTCTATCCGCGTATTCGGGTCATAGCTAGGTGCCAATGTTGGTTGATATGTATATCAAAGTGTTGAGGTTTATGATCTTTGGTGGATGCTTGAATGTGTTTATATGTATTATGAAGTTGAGCTTATGATCATGACATTTATCTTGTACATTGCTCATGCATCTTTATCTTATGGCTCTTGTGAACCCTTGGTATGGTTGTGTTACCTTGGCTAGATCGTGCTCGGACCCTGCAATGTTGAGGTTTGTTTTTAGAGCTTACCCTCACTAAGCATCTTTGCTTACGCTCTCTTTGTTCAACATTGCAGATCCTTAGTTCGTGGGTGCTTGAGCAAGTGGAGGTCCTCCAAGTGTGGTTGTTGGCTTGAGTACATCAAGTATGACTTTTAAATGTTGAACATGTAATAGTTTAAGCAATGGGACATGTGTCTTTTGATGGATGATTGTTGGTTGATTAGGAGCATGTTTAGACTCCATGTTATGTTGCTTTTGTATGGCTTGTGATGCCATGTTTGAGTTGTAATCCATGCCTAAATTGCTTATCTTGAATGTTGGTTAAGTGCCTTTGAGTTTGCCTTATGTTGAATGTTGAAGTATGAGTTTTTGGATGTTTAAGTGTCATCTTTGATCCAATTGCATGTTCCTTTGATGTATGTACATGTTGGGTGCTTGTATGGCTATAAAGTGGTATGCAAATGTTGTATGAATGCTTGTTGGGGTCTAGGAAAGTCCTAAATTGCATTTAGATTCGAGTCTTGATCGTTTTTGCTGAGTTTGGAGGTTTTTGCTGTGCAGGGGTATCGATACGGTTGGTACGGTATCGATACCACCTTCTTGTTTTAGGCCCGTGTATCGATACACTTGAGAGGCGTATCGATACTATTTTGGTCACTGGAGCTACTGTCCAGTTCGGTATGTAACCCCCTTAACCCGGCCTAGACGGTTGACCCGAATTAAGAAAGTCACACGGGGAAAACCAAAGTCAACCCGAAAGTCAACCTTGATTAACGACCTTTTTTTTTCTTTTTAATCTTGACTAGATACATATTAACCTTAGTTATGATCATACAAACATCATACTCAAAGATCATAAACATCAGAGATCAAACAGGGACCCAATTGGACAATTTACAACTTTAGGGACCAAAATGTAAATTCTGATAATTAGGAGGACTTAACCCAAATTGAAGTTACCAACGTAAAATTAATCAGGTTTCATGCTTCCCTGTACAATTTCAGCTTAAAAGGACTTCCCAAACTCATACAATTGCACAGACAAGATTCAGGACCAAAATGCAAACAATTCAAAACATATAACTGCCAATGTCAGCCCCCAACGGTCACCCGTTCCGGAACAGGCAGAGCCCGTTTCGAAACGCGGGCCGTTCCGCAACGCGTACCGAAACACGGGCTGGCAGTAGCCTTTCCATTTCGAAACGGTCCCTTCCGTTTCGGACGCCTGGGCTGGTTTAAGGCACCCGTTCCGAAACGGTAGGTACTGTTCCGAAACACCCTGCACAGATTGCCCCAAAATGCATACTTAAACATGCAATTAAACATCCAATCATGCTCCAATTGCCACCAAACTTTACCAACATGCAATTCAACATATATGAGACATACTTGCCTCAACAATTCATCAAAACATCAACATATGTGAAAAGCCCCAAATCTATAGGCATGCTTCCTACACAAGCAAACCATTCAAGCATAAACTTCCAATTCAAGCATGTAAAGGGAAAACACAAAAACCAGCATTTTCAACAATATTCAACATACTTAGGGAGTTCAAAACCTCTCCCAAAACATACACATAGGCCCCCCATTGCCAAATTACCAAAAGCTAAAATGTACTTAAGAAAACCTTCCATACTTTGAGCTTTACTTCCACTTGATTACTTGCCCTCCTTGCTGCCCTCAAGTACTTTAATGTTCTGCATTATTGATTTAAGAAAACGAAGAGAGCGTAAGCAAAAGCTTAGTGAGGAATGCTCAATAAAACCATTCAATAATGCATTTATAAAACACTTTATAAATCATGCTTCAAATCATCATTTACACATGCTCAAAAGCATACTTAAACAAGCATCTCATGCTTCATATCATAACATGTCATATTGGCCACAAGTGATAAGTTCCATTTCTTTAAAAACAAGTTCATCAACTTTCACCCCAAGGACTTTTAAACACCTTGGCCCCAAGGACTTTTAAACACCTTGGCCCATGGACTTTTAACCACCATGGAAAGGATCACACAAGGACTTTTAACCACCTTTGTGTCCGTATCAAGTTTCACCCCAAGGACTTTTAAACACCTTGGCCCCAAGGACTTTTAAACACCTTGGCCCATGGACTTTTAACCACCATGAAAAGGACCACACAAGGACTTTTAACCACCTTTGTGTCCGTAGCAAGAATCATCCAAGGACTTTTAACCACCTTGATGTTCTTAAGTAAACAAGGCTCACTCAAGGACTTTTAACCACCTTAGTGACCTTAACCTTTTCAAAACATCACTTGCCAATATACATCATTATCATCAATTTATCCACTGTTTTAAAGCATTAAACCAAGCCATATTCATCATGCATTTAAAAGCATCAAACCACATTTAATCAATGTTCAAAAACAAGGAACTCTTACCTTGAGCTTCCTTCAACATATGGCTTACAAAAACAACATTTACCATGCTAAATCATGCTTTCAAAACAGAATTTAAACCATGCAATAAACCACATTGCACAACAATCAAATCATGGCCACCACTAGAGAGTATTTCCGAAAACTTACACTTGAGCTTAGCAAAGTTGTTTAGACTTAAACTAAGCTCCCAAGACATTGGTTTCAAAGCCGAAAACCCAATTTCACTCACCGATTCCACTTCGCCTCTTGCCGAAGCACCAATTCAAGCCTCCGGATCACCAACTCTTGGATCCAAAGATGACTCCCCTGTTTTAACACATCAAAGCAGAGGATTAATGCATCATCATGCATTAATAGCTTCAATGAAAGCACCTAAACTCGCTGCTCTCATCCACACTCCACTTTCGGCCACCAAACACAACCGAAAATGCATCCAAACCACTTCTCAACAAAGCCCAGCCATAAACCATCAAAACCAAACATCTTTTAACATCATTTAACACCTAAAAAGAACCTACTAACATCCTTATACCTCCAGCAACACCAGATCCACAAGATCACCTCAAAAACAATCAAGAATCACAAGCTAAACTTAGGAAACTCAACCTATCCGGGATTGCATCAATCAAAACTCAATTCCTTATCAATTTAGTGTTCAAATAACATCAAAAACACATCTTAAATCACAGATTTAACATATCAAACGAAAATCATCAAAAATCACCAAATCTTGCATTATAAGCCAAGATCCACTTCACAACTTAAAAGCCTTTAATAAAACATCAATTAAGGATTGAAAACTTAGGAATTTCAGTAAAGAACTGATAGTTTAGAGGAGAAGGACGTTCTTACCTCCAAACTTGAGTTTCTCCTCTTTTTAGAATCAAAAACCTTGATGAATCAAGTAGCAAATGATGAGGTTTTGTAGATATGATGATTAGGAATCAAAAGAGAGTTGAAAGGATAGATTTAGGTGACAAAATAAGAAGAAATTCTCTGGAGAGAAAGTGTTTGGGTTGAGAGAAAATGAGAGAAAAGAAAATTGGAAGTTAGTTATCAAAATGGCCAAAATGGCTTTCCCTCCTCTTTTGATATGTTTTAAAATCAGAATATATCTTAAAATATCTTAGAAAAATCTGGAGAAACTACTTTTGGAATAATAGCTCCTTGAAGATTCAAAGTTTCAAACCTTTACAAAACAGTCACAAAACTTTCAAAAATTACATTTTGGTCACTAGCCAAAATGTCACCCTTCCAAAACTCATTTTGTAAAATTGATTTCACAGTTCACTTAATTATATTAAAAGATGATTTTAGAGCATTTTTCCATATTTTTAATGCAACCCGAACTAGGCTTCCCTAATTTCACCTTTTTAGATTCGACCAGCACTTTGACCAAACCGGTCAACGCTCAAAACTACCAAGCCCAAAACCGGGGCGTTACACGGTATCGATACCGGCCTTTGGGGTATTGATACCGGCATCTTAGCGTTGACCGTGGGAAGTCAACCATTGGGGAGGGTATCGATACACTCCTTGGGTGTATCGATACGGTCTCTACGGGTTGACTTTGACCAGTTGACCTAGTCAAGGGGGTATCTATACACCCCTTAAGGGTATCGATACCGCCTGTAGTATAGGTATAAAATTGGGCTGTAACTTGTTGGTTTGAGTCCGTTTGTTTGATTCGTGAACGTTGTTCCGCTGTATGATCACATAGGATTAAATACTCATCTAGACAAGTTTTAAAATGAAAAAAATAGGGTTGTTAACCGAGGGGGAATTCCTTAGGGAGTTTTCACTCGGTTTTCCCCGTGTGGCCCACTCGGACCGGTCATTCGGCCAGACCGGGACGAGGGGGTTACACTTGTTGGTATCAGAGCCTAAGGTTATCGAGACCTTGGGCAGGTAAGTGAGGTAAGTTTAAGTTTTTAAATTGAATTGCACGATGTTTGCTTGTTTTGCAAGAATGATTGCTTGTGTGACAAGTATGTTGATTGTTTTATTTTAAAGCATGTGTGTGAGAGTCCCATTACTACTATTACATTGGAAAAATGATTTTAAGTGAGGGAACGTACTTGAACACTTGGAAGCCTTGCCTTGCTAACCCAGCTTGTATGTTTTGTTGTTGTGGTTGTAGTTGATATCTGTGAGGCGATGTCTAGACCGAGAGGTAGGCCGAGGGTGGTTCGTCAGGAACCACGGGTTGCGGCTCCTGTTGAGCCGACTGTTGGGGCGGAGGCTCACCTAGAAGGGCCGGTGGCCGCGGGAGTTGGCGCTCCTCCACCACCTCCACCACCACCACCTCCTCCACCTGGAGTTGGGGGCGAGGATGGAGCCGGAGGAGATGGACCTCAAGGTGGCCAAGGTGGCCAAGGTCCAGCTGGAATTGACATGACTCCGCTTGTGCAAGCAATAGCGGGAGCATTTCAGGCCGCAGTTGCGGGAGCTCAGGCTGCAGCTCAGCCTAGGTGTGACGATGCCAGTCTACCTTTGGAGAGGCTCCGTAGCTTAGGGGCCGAGGAGTTTAGAGGATCTACTCCGGAGAGGTCGGAGTTATGGTTGGAGAAGACAGTTTGTATCTTGGCTCAGATGGGTTGTGCGGGCGCACGTAGATTGGGATGTGTGATCTCGTTGCTTCAGGGTGATGCCTACACCTGGTGGGTCACCATTACTACTGGGGTTCCGGAGACAGAGATTGATTGGGAATTCTTTGAGTCTGCTTTCAGGAAGAGGTACTTAGGACCGAGGTACCTAGATGAGAAGAAGCGAGAGTTCATGGCTCTTACTCAAGGAGATGCTTCTGTGACTGATTATGAGATTCGTTTCGTTCGTCTGAGTCAGTATGCTCCGGAGTTAGTGCCTACTGAGAGGGCTCGATGTGATCGTTTCAGATACGGACTTCATGAGGAAGTTAAGAGGTATACCTTAGCTTCTAATTATTCTGACTTTGATGTCTTGGTTGCTAGAGCCAAGGACATTGAGCACAGCTTGGGGCTGGCCAAGCGTTCTGGGGGATCTAATTCTGGTAAGAGGCACAACAACTATGATGGTAGAGATGCCAAGAGGCACAGAGGTGGCGGACACCAGTTTGACCATAGGCGTGGCGGTGGCCACCATGGTAGGGGCCATCAGGGACATAGAGGAGGAGGGCGTTTGCCCGAGTGTACCCGTTGTGGGAGACAACACGCTGGTGAGTGTTGGGGTAACTTTCATGCTTGTTGGAACTGTGGTTCGAGGGACCACTTTAGGAGGGATTGTCCGCATCAGGCGGCTCAGGCACCGAACATTGCTCAGGCTCCTGCGAGAGCTAATGATTTTCAGAGAGGCCGTGGGCGCGGTCGTGGCTACTTCCAGCCTAGGACTGATGCGCCTAGGGTAGATGCTCAGAGTAACCTTGCTCATGTTGTGGCCGTACAGCTAGAGGCGGGAGGACCAGCGAGGGTCTATGCTCAGAGAGAGGCCGGGAACGACACCGATGTGATAGCAGGTAATTTTAAGTTACAGTCTATGTCTTTGCTTTCTTTGGTTGATTCGGGTTCTACGCATTCCTACATTTTGAGTGAGCATGCACAGAAGTTAGATATCCCTGTTGAGATCTTAGACGTAGGTATGCATGTTACTAGTTCTTTTGGTGAGACAGTTGTGGTTAGACGTATGTATAGGAGGTGTCCACTGAAGATTCAGGGTCATGTGTTTTCAGTTGATATGATGGAACTTCCCTTCTATGGCTTTGATATTATTTTGGGTATGGACTGGTTGGTCGAGCACTGGGCTAGTGTGGATTTTAAGGCAAAGAGAATTTCTTTGAAGCTTTCTGATGACTACGAGGTAGTGGTAGTGGGCGAGAACATTAAGTTCTTGTCTAATGTGGTGTCAGCTTTAGAGGCTCATAGGTTGATGGACTCTGGATGTGGGGCTTAGTTAGCTTATGTTATGAATCCGGATATGAGTGAAGCTAGACCGAAAGATATCAGAACAATGTGTGACTTTCCAGAGGTGTTTCCTGAAGAGTTGGCGGGTTTACCTCCTGACAGAGATGTTGAGTTTGTGATTGAGACAGTTTCAGGGTCTAATCCAGTTTCGATAGCTCCGTACCACATGGCTCCGAAAGAGTTGAAAGAATTGAAGAGCCAGTTGCAAGAATTATTAGACCGTGGTTTCATTAGGCCTAGTAGTTCTCCGTGGGGTGCTCCAGTGTTGTTCGTGAAAAAGAAAGATGGTAGCATGCGCATGTGCATTGACTATAGACAGTTGAATCAGTTGACTGTGAAGAACAAGTATCCGTTGCCTCATATAGATGATTTGTTTGATCAGTTGAGAGGTGCTTCAGTGTTCTCGAAGATAGATTTGAGATCCGGGTACTATCAGTTGAAGGTGAAAGAGTGTGATGTTCCGAAGACAGCTTTTAGGACTAGATATGGTCACTATGAGTTTCTTGTGATGCCATTTGGGCTCACGAATGCACCAGCAGCATTCATGGACATGATGAACAGAATTTTTAGAGACTATCTAGATCGTTTTGTAGTTGTTTTCATTGATGATATACTCGTGTATTCGAAGACAGAAGAAGAGCATGATGAGCACTTGAGATTTGTTTTGCAGAGATTGTTGAGCAATCAGTTGTATGCGAAGCTTAGTAAATGTGAGTTCTGGATTCGAGAGGTCGTGTTTCTTGGCCATGTTGTTTCAGCCGAAGGTATCCGAGTTGATCCATCGAAGATGGAGGCAATTGTTGAGTTGGAACAACCTAAGTCCATGACCGAGATTAGGAGTTTCCTAGGATTAGCCGGTTACTATAGGAGGTTTGTTGATGGTTTCTCTAGAGTAGCTGCTCCTTTGACTAAATTGTTGCAAAAAGGAGTCAAATTTGAATGGTCAGATGCAAGACAGAAGGCCTTTGAGAAATTGAAAGAAGCTTTGACGAATGCTCCAGTTTTAGTGCAACCTGTTTCTGGTAAGGAGTTTGTGATTTACAGTGATGCTTCCTACGTAGGCTTAGGATGTGTTTTGATGCAAGATAGGAGAGTTGTTGCTTATGCTTCTAGACAGTTGAAGATTCACGAGAAGAACTATCCTACTCATGACATAGAGCTAGCCGCAGTTGTGTTTGCATTGAAGATTTGGCGTCACTACTTGTATGGTGAGAAGTGTATAGTTTACACCGATCACAAAAGCTTGAAGTATCTGATGACACAGAAAGAGTTGAACTTGAGACAGAGAAGATGGCTAGAGTTGTTAAAAGATTATGATTTGACCATTGAGTATCATCCGGGTAAAGCAAATGTAGTAGCCGATGCTTTGAGTAGAAAAGTGGCCGTTGAGTTGACAGCTATGTTTGCTAGATTGAGTGTGTCCGATGATGGTGGTTTGATCACCGAGTTGCAAGTGAAGCCTTCTTTGATTCAGTTGATTAGAGAGAAGCAGTTGCAATATGCGAGCCTAGTTCCTCATGTTCAGGACATAGCCGAAGGAAGACCGACTGAGTATAGTTTCAGTGGTGAGAGCTTGTTGTGCTTTAGAGATAGAATTGTTGTACCAGAAGATGTTGAGTTGAGACGTCAGATTCTGAGTGAAGCACATTCAAGTCCCTTTTCTATGCATCCGGGTAGTACCAAAATGTACCGAGATTTGAAGAATGATTACTTCTGGGTTGGTTTGAAGAGAGATGTAGCCGAGTATGTGAGCCGTTGCATGGTTTGTCAGAGAGTGAAGGCAGAACATCAGGTTCCTTCAGGTTTGCTACAGCCTTTGAAGATTCCGGAATGGAAATGGGAGAGGATTACCATGGATTTTGTATCGGGGTTGCCTTTGTCTCCTTCGAAGAAGAATTCAGTTTGGGTGATTGTTGATAGGTTCACTAAGTGTGCTCACTTCTTAGCAGTGAACACTACGGATTCTTTAGACAAGTTGGCAAACTTGTACATCCGTGAGATTGTGAGACTTCATGGGGTTCCGAAGTCTATTGTTTCAGATAGAGATCCTAGATTTACTTCGAGGTTCTGGGGTTGCTTACATAGTGCTTTGGGTAGCCGTTTGCATTTCAGCACATCTTATCATCCGCAGTCCGATGGGCAGTCAAAGCGAGTGATACAGATTCTTGAGGATATGCTTCGTTGTTGTGTGATTGATTTTCAGGGTTCTTGGGAGAAGCACTTACCGTTGGTTGAGTTTGCTTACAACAACAATTATCAGTCTAACATCCAGATGGCACCGTATAAGGCTTTGTATGGTAGACGATGTAGGACTCCGATTTGTTGGGCTGAGACAGGTCAAAGATTGTGACCTATGCCAGACTTGCTTAAGGGAACTACCGAAAAAGTGAAGTTGATTTGTGACCGTTTGAAAGCAGCTTCCGATCGTCAGAAGTCTTATGCAGATTTGAAGAGGAAAGAGATTGAGTACTCAGTGGGTGAGAGAGTGTTTCTGAAAGTATCTCCGTGGAAGAAGGTAATGAGATTTGGCCGAAAGGGCAAGTTGAGTCCGAGGTTCATTGGTCCGTACGAGATAGTTAAGCGGATTGGGCCTGTAGCTTATCGGTTGAGGTTACCTTCTCAGTTAGAGAAGATCCATGATGTCTTTTATGTGTCTATGCTTAGGAGATATAGATCGGATCCTTCGCATGTGATGCCCGTTGAGGAGATAGAGTTAAATCCGGATTTGTCCTATAATGAAGAGCCCGTAGAGATACTTGCTTCTGATAGCAAGGTGTTGCGTGGCAAGACCATAGAGTTGGTCAAGGTGTTGTGGAGGCATAGAGGTGTGGAAGAGGCCACGTGGGAGAGGAAAGCAGATATGGTTGAGCAATTTCCGTATTTGTTTCCACCAGGTAATTTCGGGGACGAAATTTCCTTAAGCGGGGGAGAGTTGTAACACCCGGGTTTAGGGGTTAGGTGAAAATTGTAACACCCCAATTTTGGGCTTAGAAGTTTTGGGTTTGGACCGGGCCGGTCAGAGGGCGGTTTGAATATAAAAGGTGATTTTTAGGAAAGCCTAGTTCGGGTTGCATTAAAAATATGGAAAAATGTCTTAAAATCCTCTTTTATTAGATATAAGAGAAAGGTGAAGTCAATTTTACAAAATGATGTTTGGAAGAGTGACATTTTGGGTTAGTGACCAAAATGTAATTTTTGAAAACTGGGTGACTGTTTTAAAAATGATTGAAACTTTGAATCTTTAAGGAGCTATTTACCCAAAAGAATTTCTCCAGATATTTCTTGAATATTAAAGGATTAATTAATGGTTTAAAATAAAGGAAAAAGGGAGGGAAAGATATTTTTGGCATTTTAACTAACTTTTCCCAATTTTCCATTTTTCTTTTCTCTCATCTTTTCTCTCAACCCAAACACATTTCTCTAGCACATTTCCCTCTGATTTTGACATCCAAATATGAGATTTCAATCCTCTTTTAATCTCTAATCATCTCTTCAACAAAACCTTAGCAATTGCTTATTGAATTTTTAAGAATCTTGGTTCCAAAAAGGGAGAAACTCAAGTTTAGAGGTATGAACGTCCTTCTCCTCTAAATTCTCAGTTCTTTACTGAAACTCCCAAGTTCTCAATCCTTGAATTGTGTTTTGTTAAAGGTTTTGCAAATGCATTCTTGATCTTGGCTTTAAAATGCAAGATTTGCTTTAATTTTGATGAATTTTTGTATGATTTAATTGGGCATTGTTTTGAGATGTAATTTTGATGTAAAATGAATGTATAATTGATGAGAAGTTGAGGTTTGATTAATGCAATCCCGGATAGGTTGATTTTCCTAAGTTTTGCTTGAGTTTTTGGTGGTTTTTGGAGTGATTTTGATGATCTGTTATAGCTGGAGGTATAAGGACGTGTTAGAGATCATTTTGGATGTTAATTGATGTTTAAAAATGGTTAGAAGTGATGGATCTTGGCTGGGTTAAGTCTTGGATGTGTTTGGAGGTGATTTCGGTTGTGTTTGGTAGCCGAAATGTTGGATTTGCAAAGAGCAGCGAGTTTAGGTGTGTTGCTGGTGTTTTTAATGCATTATGATGCATTAATCCTCTGTTGTTATGTGCTTGAAACAGAGGAGAATGATCCGTGAGCAATAGAGGTGGCGTGGAAGGTTTCGGATGCTTGGAAGGCTTGTTGGCTAGCCTTGTTTTGTGTATCGGTGAGTGAAGTTGGGTTTTCAGCTTTAAAACCAAGGTTTGAAGGTTTTGGGAGCTTAGTTTAAGTCTAAACAACTTAGCTAAGCTCAAGAGTAAGTAAATGGAATTTCTCTCTTGGTTTGTGTTATGAATTGATTTTTAAAGCACTTGTGATTGTTGGATGCAATGTATGTGTTTTGCATGTTTTAAATTCTGTTTTGGAAGCATATTTTAGCATGGTTTAGTGCTGGTCTTGAAAGCCAAGTATGAAGGATGCTTAAGGTAAGAGATCCTTGGTTTGTACATTGGAATTGTGGAATTGTTGCATAGTGTTGCATGTTGTTTAATGGCTTTGTGTTAATGCTTCAAAAACAGTGGATTGATGTTGGTAAATGGTGGTTGTAGCATTTTGGTTATGCCTGTAAAACAATGGATTAATGTGGTAAGAGGGTTATATTGGCAAGTGATGTAAGTGGTTCTTGGTTACTTGAATCGGATATAGTTAGCCGGCTATAGGATTGGGTGCACCGTGAATAAAGTCGCCTTGGATGTGGAGTGGTTGTGATTGAACCGGTAACTCCATCCAAGTACACTAACGAGATGGTTAAGAACATCATGGTGGTTAAAATTCCATGGGTGGGTCTTGTGTTAAGGTCATAATGGTGGTTAAAATTCCATTTGAGGACCTTGTGTAAGCAAAGGTCATAATGGTGGTTAAAATTCCATTTGAGAACCTTGTGCTTGTTAAGATCACAATGGTGGTGTAAAGTCCATGTGTGGATCTTGTGTGGTATGTCCCGAATCTCGTTAGTGATGTTATACAACTACCAATGGGTGATGTTAAGGTCATATGGTGGTTAAAATTCCATATGAGGACCTTGTGAATGTTAAGGTCATATGGTGGTTAAAATTCCATACGAGGACCTTGTGAAAGTTAAGGTCATATGGTGGTTAAAATTCCATATGAGGACCTTGTGTTTGGTAAGGTCAAAATGGTGGTTAAAATTCCATTTGGGGACCTTGAGATTGGTAGTGTGTATGAAGCGTGGGGACAGCGCTTGTGATCCGCGTATCCGATTGGATGTTGAGTTGAAAAATGGTTGTGGTTTATCACTTGGAAGCCAATATAATGGTCTTGAATGTAATGAAGCATGAAATGCTTGAAATGATGCATGATTGCATGAGAAGTGTATAATGTTCTATGAATGCATGTCTTACTTGTTAGCTTGAACAAGTGTTGATTATCTATTGAGAATGGTGCATGTGTGCATGAAATCTCTTTAGTGCATTGAAGTCTTGCGAAGACTTGTTTTTAAAGGCATGTGATGAAAATATTGATGATGTGGTTCATATGTTGCATTTGTTTGATTCACGTGTTAGATTGAATGAGCAAATGGTTTTTAAAGGTTTCTTGCTTTGAAATGATTTTCAATTTATGAGAAAAGTATGATGTGAAGTGGAAGTGTTTTTCCAAGGAACTTGTATTTAACCTTGCATATGTTGTTCATGCATGGATTGGTTAAATTGATGGTTTTGCAAGTTTGTACTTGAAAAGGATTACTTAGCTTTCTAAGCTAAGGGTTGGTTTCCATGTTGAGCAATGCATGATTTTAAGCATGTTGTTGAAAAGGGTTTTCAAACATTGCCTTGGTTTATCGAGTTGTGTTGCTTTTAAAAGTGGTTTTATGACTCGCTGCATTGATGGTGTTTTGGTTTTGAGCTCTCCTCACTAAGCATTATATGCTTACGCTCCTTTTTGTCCATCAATGCAGATACTTGAAGTTGGAACAACGAGAAGCAAGTGATTCAAGGAGAGCTCTACTTGAGTTGTATGTCTCGGTTAATAGCTATAGATAATAAAGGCAATGGGGGGAAGAGTCTTTTATGTTGATGTTTAATGAGGTTGTGTATGTTGAATAAGTTTGGTTTATGGTTTTGAACTATGTGGTTTAACGCTTGCAACCTTTGATTCCTATTACTCTAAAGTCATTATGATATGCTTCTTGTTTTAAAAGCATGAATGAGTGTTGAATGTGTTTAATGAGTTGGTGCACCTAGGGGTGGTCTTGTATCTAGATTTTGATGCAATTATGTTCCTTGAGTGTTGAATGACTTGTCGGTATGATTTGGTTGCCTTTGGAGCATGTTTGATAGGTTAATTATGTGTTTAATCAGCAAAATTCTGCAAATCTGGGCAGGCCGTATCGGAACAGGCGCTACCGTTTCGGAACGGGGGCTTGAAATGGCCCAGGCGTTCGAAACGGAAGGAATCGTTCCGAAACGGAAATGTCACTGCCAAGCCCCGTTTCGGTACTCGTTTCGAAACGGCCCCGCGTTTCGGAACAGGTCCTCTCTGTTTCGGAACACTCGACCGTTGGGCACTGAAATTGACGGTTTTATGTTTTGAAATCTTTACATTTTAGTCCTGAACTTTGTTTATGCAATTGAATGAGTTTGAGATGCCCGTTTGAGCTGAAATTTGGCAGAGAAGCATGGAATATGATTAATTTTATATTGGTAACTTTTAAAAGGGTTAAGTCCTTGTATTTTCTAGAATTTACGTTTTGGTCCCTAAACTCATGTTTTGTGCAATCGGGTCCCTAAATGTTTTCTGATTGCGATGATCTTTGAGTATGTTGATTGTATGAACATATCTAGGAATAATGTGCATTTAGATAAGATTAAAAAGAAAAAAAAGGGTTGTTAATCAAGGTTGACTTTCGGGTTGACTTTGGTTTTCCCCGTGTAAACTTCTTAATTCGGGTCAACCGTCTAGGCCGAGTTAAGGGGGTTACATTTTGTGGTATCAGAGCAGAGTTGCGAATGCTTTGGGAATTGGTAAATTGTTGTAATATGTGTTTGATGTTTAATCTGATGTGTGGATGAAAGTCGGTTGAAATGCGTGCTTTTGAGCGAATTGCTGACGTTTTTAGCATGTTTTTTTTTTGTTGTGAATCTTCTTGAGCTAATGTGGATTTGTGCTGATGTTATGCTGGTGATGTGAGCTGATTTTGTGGATGATGAATGGGTGATGCGTATGATATGTTGATATTATGCTGTTGCGAGTGGATGTTGTTGATGAGAGCATGATCGAATGTGTTGATTGATATGCTCGATGTTGTGATATCCATGTTTTTATTGACTGTTATGTCATGTAAAAGGGGAGAATTCGGGATACCCATTGCCTTATTATTATTATAGCTATTGTGTTAATTTGGAGTGGGAGTTTGAATCCTTGCTTGAAGCTGGTCTGACTAATTTGTTTGTTTTGTGTGATTGTTTGCTGTTAATAGCATGATGAAGTTGATGAGAGAATGGCAGTTAGGTGAGATGGTTGCTGCTTTAGAGCAGGTTGTTAAGGCGTGGAATTCACCTTTTAGAGGAGGTGTTTCGTCTCAGTCTTCTGTGCCTGGAGTTGAGGTAGTGAGGCAGGAGGAAGAAGCTGGTTCGGTGATGAAGAGTTCATCGTGTTGGGAACATCTCAGGCTGTGGCAAAAGTAAAGTCTGTAAACGTGCAGGCTGTGGGATGTGCGGGTTTGTCGAAACAACGTTTGCATGATTTGGGAGCTGTGGAATATCATGGTTCTACACCTGAGACGTTCGAGGCCTGGTTGGCCAGTGTAATTCTGATTTTGGATCAGGAAGGTTGTGACTATGCCTGTAAGCTGGGAAGTGTTGTCTCATTGATGTTGGAGGACGCTTGTGCCTGGTGGACATCTGTGGCGGTGGCATCGCACATCCACGATATAGATTGGGACTTCTTTGTGTCTGCCTTTTATGAAAGGTATCTTGGAGGGAAATTCCCAAGGGTTAAGCAAGGTGAGGGTGAGGAAAGTTTAAGCGAGAGAGTTGTGGATACTGACCTTGGGAGCGGTCAGCGTAAGCGGCTATATGATGGAAGGTTTTGCTTGAATCGAGGTCTGAATGGTAGTGCAAATCTGGGGCAAGTGCTGCATGATCAAGGAGTGGAAGCTCAGCTACCGGTGTGTGACCGTTGTGGAAGGCGCCATGTTGGAGGTTGTTGGGGCGCATGTGTTTGTTGGAACTGTGGTTCTAAGGAGCATGTGAAGCGAGATTGTCCTCATGTGGTAAAATCAGCTTCAGTGGTAGCAGAAGGGTCTCTGAAGGGTCGTGGGCGCGACCGAGATAAGGTTCGAAAGTGGCAGGAAGAGCAGGAAGTTGTGAAGAGCTTGGATAATGAAATCTGCTGGAATTGTGGGTCTGTTGGACATATGAGACGTAATTGTTTGAAGTTGGCTCGGAGTAGCCAGGGTTCTTTACCGCAGGGAGGTGGTGAAGACCTTAATGTGTTAGCTGGTGCTGCAGCGGTGCGGCTGGAGAATGATGGTTCTGCGAGGAAGAGAGCTTGTCTGTTGAAGCTCCGGGGCAGTGAGGTGTTTTCAGGTAACCTTGTTAAGTAACCTTTGCTCTAGTATCTTAGTTTGGTTTCAGTTGGTATTTCCTTGCGTAGTGGTATGGTCTCGTTGCGAGCATGTTTGGGGTAGTAGTTGGTGTTGTTTTGAAAACAACTTTAGTGTGAAGAGGGCATTAGTGAGTATCTTGTGGATAATAGGTTGTTAGAATGATGGAGTTGGTCTAGTTGGAAGTGAGATAGGGGTTGTTTTTAGGCGGATTCTGAGGATGTTATTGGTGGGTGTGAACTGACATACATGCACAGTTAAAACCATTTGTTATATGCTATATTATATATGTACTGGTCCATGCATACATGTGACATGACATTAGAGGTTTTGCATGCATGTACATCAGGCATTGGTAGGGCATATTGGTGACCATGCATACGAACGTTCACACTCGCTGATAGTTAATCGGGTCCGTTAGTGTTGTGATAGGGTTAGATTGGATGTGGGGTTTTAAAAGTTGTTTTGGTGATGGGTGAATGTTAGAAGTAATGTAGGGTATTAAGCGTGTTGTCAGTAATAGTGAGTGCGGTATAGCATGTTGGTAGAAGGAAGGTGTTTGATGCTTAATGAGTTTAGCGGTATGGTGGTGAGGGGATTACCGTTTGAGTTAGAATCAGTCAAAGTGGTTGTGAATAGCTGGTAGAAGTGGTAGTTTCTTGGTGTTAAGTGATGTAGTAAGTTAGTGGATGTGTTCCAAAGTGCTGAGGTAACTTGGCATTGATGTAGTAGTTGAAGGGTTGTTTATGTAGGTGATGGTTCATAGCAACCTTTGAGGAGTTGAGAAGAGGTTTGTTGTGGGTTGTGGAAAAGGGTTAGCCCGGGAGAATAGAAGTTTCGTAACCTAAATATGTATGTATAAGTTGGGCGGTGTTCTGGTAAGGCAAGTGTTGTAGTCAAAGCTAGAAGTGGGAAGGCAATGTAAGATCAAAGGCCATTATCGGTTGGACGGGTCTTATGAGAAGTGGTTGGCTGGTTGTGAATAAGTAAATTTTCGTCTGAAGACAGTTGGCGGTGTGTGGAACGGCTGGCGGAGTCAAGGTTGGGGTATGGTGACGTGATTTTCGGATGTTAGGTGAGTAGTTCTGGTGAATCGTTATGGTAATGATAGCGGCGGATGTGAAGGAATGTCAGCAATACGTTGAGAAGTTTGGGTAAGCAGTTGATGCTTAAGAATTCTTGCTTGTTGTGTTAACCTTTGGAAGAGGTTGAGCAGTTGTGCAAGGGGTTTTGGAAGCAGTGAAGGTTGTGGGTTACATGGTGGCTGAACTGGATTGGTTGGAGTCACTGTGTGAACAAGTTTTGGAAGTTATGAGTTAAGGTGGTGTATGCTGTAAAAGTTGGAGGTTTTTCAGGTGTTGTTGGGGATATGTGCAGTCCGGAAGTGTGAAAGGTTAAGATATGGTTAACATTTGAGTGTTCTGGAATTTGTGAACAGTATGTGGTGGTGTTGGGTTTGGTGGAGTTTTGTGTGGAGAGTGTTCAGATGTGGTTTTGTCTCTTGTGTTGTTTTGTGTGTTGCTTTGAGAAGTTCGGTTGTTCTCCTTTCGCCGGTTGAAATTTCGAGGATGAAATTTCTTAAGGGGGGGGGGGGGGGAGAGTTGTAACACCCCAATTTTGGGCTTAGAAGTTTTGGGTTTGGACCGGGCCGGTCAGAGGGCGGTTCGAATATAAAAGGTGATTTTCAGGAAAGCCTAGTTCGGGTTGCATTAAAAATATGGAAAAATGTCTTAAAATCCTCTTTTATTATATATAAGAGAAAGGTGAAGTCAATTTTACAAAATGAGGTTTGGAAGAGTGACATTTTGGGTTAGTGACCAAAATGTAATTTTTGAAAACTGGGTGACTATTTTAAAAAGGATTGAAACTTTGAATATTTAAGGAGCTATTTACCCAAAAGAGTTTCTCCAGATTTTTCTTGAATATTAAAGGATTAATTAATGGTTTAAAATAAAGGAAAAAGGGAGGGAAAGATATTTTTGGCATTTTAACTAACTTTTCCCAATTTTCCATTTTTCTTTTCTCTCATCTTTTCTCTCAACCCAAACACATTTCTCCAGCACATTTCCCTCTGATTTTGACATCCAAATATGAGATTTCAATCCTCTTTTAATCTCTAATCATCTCTTCAACAAAACCTTAGCAATTGCTTATTGAATTTTTAAGAATCTTGGTTCCAAAAAGGGAGAAACTCAAGTTTAGAGGTATGAACGTCCTTCTCCTCTAAATTCTCAGTTCTTTACTGAAATTCCCAAGTTCTCAATCCTTGAATTGTGTTTTGTTAAAGGTTTTGCAAATGCATTCTTGATCTTGGCTTTAAAATGCAAGATTTGCTTTAATTTTGATGAATTTTCGTATGATTTGATTGGGCATTGTTTTGAGATGTAATTTTGATGTAAAATGAATGTATAATTGATGAGAAGTTGAGGTTTGATTAATGCAATCCCGGATAGGTTGATTTTCCTAAGTTTTGCTTGAGTTTTTAGTGGTTTTTGAAGTGATTTTGATGATCTGTTATAGCTGGAGGTATAAGGACGTGTTAGAGATCATTTTGGATGTTAATTGATGTTTAAAAATGGTTAGAAGTGATGGATCTTGGCTGGGTTAAGTCTTGGATGTGTTTGGAGGTGATTTCGATTGTGTTTGGTAGCCGAAATGTTGGATTTGCAAAGAGCAGCGAGTTTAGGTGTGTTGCTGGCGTTTTTAATGCATTATGATGCATTAATCCTCTGTTGTTATGTGCTTGAAACAGGGGAGAATGATCCGTGAGCAATAGAGGTGGCGTGGAAGGTTTCGGATGCTTGGAAGGCTTGTTGGCTAGCCTTGTTTTGTGTATCGGTGAGTGAAGTTGGGTTTTCAGCTTTAAAACCAAGGTTTGAAGGTTTTGGGAGCTTAGTTTAAGTCTAAACAACTTAGCTAAGCTCAAGAGTAAGTAAATGGAATTTCTCTCTTGGTTTGTGTTATGAATTGATTTTTAAAGCACTTGTGATTGTTGGATGCAATGTATGTGTTTTGCATGTTTTAAATTCTGTTTTGAAAGCATATTTTAGCATGGTTTAATGCTGGTCTTGAAAGCCAAGTATGAAGGATGCTTAAGGTAAGAGATCCTTGGTTTGTACATTGGAATTGTGGAATTGTTGCATAGTGTTGCATGTTGTTTAATGGCTTTGTGTTAATGCTTCAAAAACAGTGGATTGATGTTGGTAAATGGTGGTTGTAGCATTTTGGTTATGCTTGTAAAACAATGGATTAATGTGGTAAGAGGGTTATATTGGCAAGTGATGTAAGTGGTTCTTGGTTACTTGAATCGGATATAGTTAGCCGGCTATAGGATTGGGTGCACCGTGAATAAAGTTGCCTTGGATGTGGAGTGGTTGTGATTGAACCGGTAACTCCATCCAAGTACACTAACGAGATGGTTAAGAACACCATGGTGGTTAAAATTCCATGGGTGGGTCTTGTGTTAAGGTCATAATGGTGGTTAAAATTCCATTTGAGGACCTTGTGTAAGCAAAGGTCATAATGGTGGTTAAAATTCCATTTGAGAACCTTGTGCTTGTTAAGATCACAATGGTGGTGTAAAGTCCATGTGTGGATCTTGTGTGGTATGTCCCGGATCTCGTTAGTGATGTTATACAACTACCAATGGGTGATGTTAAGGTCATATGGTGGTTAAAATTCCATATGAGGACCTTGTGAATGTTAAGGTCATATGGTGGTTAAAATTTCATTTGAGGACCTTGTGAAAGTTAAGGTCATATGGTGGTTAAAATTCCATATGAGGACCTTGTGTTTGGTAAGGTCAAAATGGTGGTTAAAATTCCATTTGGGGACCTTGAGATTGGTAGTGTGTATGAAGCGTGGAGACAGCGCTTGTGATCCGCGTATCCGATTGGATGTTGAGTTGAAAAATGGTTGTGGTTTATCACTTGGAAGCCAATATAATGGTCTTGAATGTAATGAAGCATGAAATGCTTGAAATGATGCATGATTGCATGAGAAGTTATAATGTTCTATGAATGCATGTCTTACTTGTTAGCTTGAACAAGTGTTGATTATCTATTGAGAATGGTGCATGTGTGCATGAAATCTCTTTAGTGCATTGAAGTCTTGCGAAGACTTGTTTTTAAAGGCATGTGATGCAAATATTGATGATGTGGTTTATATGTTGCATTTGTTTGATTCACGTGTTAGATTGAATGAGCAAATGGTTTTTAAAGGTTTCTTGCTTTGAAATGATTTTCAATTTATGAGAAAAGTATGATGTGAAGTGGAAGTGTTTTTCCAAGGAACTTGTATTTAACCTTGCATATGTTGTTCATGCATGGATTGGTTAAATTGATGGTTTTGCAAGTTTGTACTTGAAAAGGATTACTTAGCTTTCTATGCTAAGGGTTGGTTTCCATGTTGAGCAATGCATGATTTTAAGCATGTTGTTGAAAAGGCTTTTCAAACATTGCCTTGGTTTATCGAGTTGTGTTGCTTTTAAAAGTGGTTTTATGACTCGCTGCATTGATGGTGTTTTGGTTTTGAGCTCTCCTCACTAAGCATTATATGCTTACGCTCCTTTTTGTCCATCAATGCAGATACTTGAAGTTGGAACAGCGAGAAGCAAGTGATTCAAGGAGAGCTCCACTTGAGTTGTATGTCTCGGTTAATAGCTATAGATAATAAAGGCAATGGGGGGAAGAGTCTTTTATGTTGATGTTTAATGAGGTTGTGTATGTTGAATAAGTTTGGTTTATGGTTTTGAACTATGTGGTTTAACGCTTGCAACCTTTGAATCCTCTTACTCTAAAGTCATTATGATATGCTTCTTGTTTTAAAAGCATGAATGAGTGTTGAATGTGTTTAATGAGTTGGTGCACCTAGGGATGGTCTTGTATCTAGATTTTGATGCAATTATGTTCCTTGAGTGTTGAATGACTTGTCGGTATGATTTGGTTGCCTTTGGAGCATGTTTGATAGGTTAATTATGTGTTTAATCAGCAAAATTCTGCAAATCTGGGCAGGCCGTATCGGAACAGGCGCTACCGTTTCGGAACGGGGGCTTGAAATGGCCCAGGCGTTCGAAACGGAAGGAACCGTTCCGAAACGGAAATGTCACTGCCAAGCCCCGTTTCGGTACTCGTTTCGGAACGGCCCCGCGTTTTGGAACAGTTCCTCCCTGTTTCGGAACACTCGACCGTTGGGCACTGAAATTGACGGTTTTATGTTTTGAAATCTTTACATTTTAGTCCTGAACTTTGTTTATGCAATTGAATGAGTTTGAGATGCCCGTTTGAGCAGAAATTTGGCAGAGAAGCATGGAATATGATTAATTTTATATTGGTAACTTTTAAAAGGGTTAAGTCCTTATATTTTCTAGAATTTACGTTTTGGTCCCTAAACTCATGTTTTGTGCAATCGGGTCCCTAAATGTTTTCTGATTGCGATGATCTTTGAGTATGTTGATTGTATGAACATATCTAGGATTAATGTGCATTTAGATAAGATTAAAAAGAAAAAAAAGGGTCGTTAATCAAGGTTGACTTTCGTGTAAATTTCCTTAAGTGGGGGAGAGTTGTAACACCCGGGTTTAGGGGTTAGGTGAAAATAATATTTTAATATTATTTGGGCTCGGTTTTATGATTAAAACAATCTTTTGAGTTTCGGGTTTCAAAAGCAAATAATTTGAGGTTGGACTAAATTGCATTGTTTTACATCTTGCATTGAATTTTGAAAAGAAGGGAATTGACATTTCATTAATGGCAAAACCATAAATAATGGAACTTTATTTTAAAACCCTTTTTACTAAAGTAAAACATTGTCTTCTTCCTCCCCCATTTCACATATTTGAACGACCAAAAAGCTCTCTCCTCCTACAATCACTGTTCCATCTTATTCCTCATCCATTTCAACTCCAAATCGAAAGGTAATAGTATTTTTGACTTCTCCTCATCTTCCCCTCCATAAAAGTACCTTTCATTTTAGTTTTCATGAAGTTTTTAGAAAATGGGGGTTTTGAATATTTCGATTAAAAATGAGATTTTTATGTTGATAAATGGAGTATTTTGATTTGTTATGCTTAGATATGGTGAATAGAAGTCAAAGGGTGTATCATATATGAATTTCAAATGACTTGGAACAATTTTCGGATTTGGGTAAACTTGGGGTTTTTGGGAGGTTTTGGGGGTTGTTTTAGGTGGGTTTTGATAGGCTTTTGATAGTGTTATGGATAGGGGTCGAATTGGGATCAATTGTGGGTGTAATGGAAGTTGAAAACATGGTCTTTGGACAAGGTTTTGGGGCCATCCGAATTGGTGAAAAATGGATATTGTTCATGCTTGCAACATAGTAGTTTGTGGTGGAATTGCTTTCCTGGTTAGTTTCGATGATAAGATATTGATTTTGGATGTTTTGTTTGTGTTTGGGATTGATTAGAATCAAGTTCAGGCATCGGTGAGGCATCAGAAGTGAAACCGGGGATTTGAAGGTGGTTGCTCGCTTGGTCTTTGAGCGTGGAAGTTTAGGTGAGTGGTTAATTGTTTTAAATGGTTTTAAAATGGTTGGTTCGAGTATATGGACTAGGTTGGGCTTGGTAGACCCACCTAGAGTTAGGATTAGGGTGGTAGCCTAATCCTAAGCTTGATCTAGAGCCTTTGGATGAACTCTTTTATGTGGTTGTGTATGTCTCGTATGATATGTGATATGAATGGTTATGTATATTGCATTATACAAGTGAAATGAGATATGACTTGTGATGCTTGAGACATGCATGATGATGGTGGTTGATGAGTACGTGCTAAGCACATAATTGGTTGAAATGAGTTATGTGAAATGAGTAAATGTTGGCACTAGTATACTTGAATACAAATGATCGATCATTAGGATGTTAGTGTGTACACATGAGTCAAAAGTCGCGCGTGGCCTTGGTGGCGTTGAGTCACCAAGGAGGAGTACGGGTTCGCCCAGAAATTGTATCTAAATGTAGTCGGTGATGAGTGGAATCCCATCGACGGGGCGTGAGGATGAGTGGAATCCCCTCCGCGAGACCGGTGATGAGTGTAATCCCACCGTGAGGTAATGTGGTTGTTGGATGTGAGTTCCAACATGTCTATCCGCGTATTCGGGTTATATCTAGGCGCCAATGTTGCTTGATATGTATATCAAAGTGTTGAGGTTTATGATCTTTGGTGGATGCTTGAATGTGTTTATATGTATTATGAAGTTGAGCTTATGATCATGACATTTATCTTGTACATTGCTCATGCATCTTTATCTTATGGCTCTTGTGAACCCTTGGTATGGTTGTGTTACCTTGGCTAGATCGTGCTCGGACCCTGCAATGTTGAGGTTTGTTTTTAGAGCTTACCCTCACTAAGCATCTTTGCTTACGCTCTCTTTGTTCAACATTGCAGATCCTTAGTTCGTGGGTGCTTGAGCAAGTGGAGGTCCTCCAAGTGTGGTTGTTGGCTTGAGTACATCAAGTATGACTTTTAAATGTTGAACATGTAATAGTTTAAGCAATGGGACATGTGTCTTTTGATGGATGATTGTTGGTTGATTAGGAGCATGTTTAGACTCCATGTTATGTTGCTTTTGTATGGCTTGTGATGCCATGTTTGAGTTGTAATCCATGCCTAAATTGCTTATCTTGAATGTTGGTTAAGTGCCTTTGAGTTTGCCTTATGTTGAATGTTGAAGTATGAGTTTTTGGATGTTTAAGTGTCATCTTTGATCCAATTGCATGTTCCTTTGATGTATGTACATGTTGGGTGCTTGTATGGCTATAAAGTGGTATGCAAATGTTGTATGAATGCTTGTTGGGGTCTAGGAAAGTCCTAAATTGCATTTAGATTCGAGTCTTGATCGTTTTTGCTGAGTTTGGAGGTTTTTGCTGTGCAGGGGTATCGATACGGTTGGTACGGTATCGATACCACCTTCTTGTTTTAGGCCCGTGTATCGATACACTTGAGAGGCGTATCGATACTATTTTGGTCACTGGAGCTACTGTCCAGTTCGGTATCGATACCGGCCTTTGGGGTATCGATATCGACATCTTAGCGTTGACCGTGGGAAGTCAACCGTTGGGGAGGGTATCGATACACTCCTTGGGTGTATCGATACGGTCTCTACGGGTTGACTTTGACCAGTTGACCTAGTCAAGGGGGTATCGATACACCCCTTAAGGGTATCGATACCGCCTGTAGTATAGGTATAAAATTGGGCTGTAACTTGTTGGTTTGAGTCCGTTTGTTTGATTCGTGAACGTTGTTCCGCTGTATGATCACATAGGATTAAATACTCATCTAGACAAGTTTTAAAATAAATAAAAAAATAGGTTTGTTAATCGAGGGGGAATTCCTTAGGGAGTTTTCACTCGGTTTTCCCCGTGTGGCCCACTCGGACCGGTCATTCAGCCAGACCGAGATGAGGGGGTTACATACATCCTTGTTATGTCTTGATGAATGGTTATATGTTGTGGTATAATGTGCATCTCGAGTTGTTTCACATCGTTGTTGTTGTGTAGTCGAGTAGAAGTTGAGCCTCATGTGATGGTTGTCTTAACTACGATGATGAGTGGTCCCACCGGTAGTGGCTAGTAGTAGAGTAAGGTAATGAGTCGTCCCATCGGAAAACTACTAGTCGAACGGTGATGTGTGGTCCCACCGTGTGTATGTTGGTTGTGCTTGTGCAAACCATGTGTAGTCTTGTTGTTATAATCATTTGTACATTCATTGATTTATTGTAAATTGTGAAAAATGTTTTGAAAACTGCATGCTTGTTGATTTATAGAGCTTCTCTCACTAATCTAGTTAGCTTACGCTCTCATCTGTTTCCAACATGCAGATTGTTAGAGTTCAAGAGGCAAGCGAGCAAGGAAGGAGCTTTTGGAGTTCTCAAATTAGCTCAAGTATGATTTACGTATTGTAATAATGCCTAGACGATGGTGGTGTAGACTTGTAGGAGTTGGTGTCAAACTCCTTGGTTGATTTTTGTGTTTTGATGAGCATGTTAAATTGTTAACTTTATGTTGGTCATGTGTATGTCTTATATTGTGGATTGTAGACCTTGTTTTACTTGATGCATGTGTGCCTTGTGGTTGGGGACCTATACCCTTTCTATGAATGCTAAGTGTGTTTGCCTAAGGCATGATGTGTTAAATGCTATGTATGAATCTTATTAAGGTGATGTTTACTTGAATGGCCTTTATATGTATGATCGAATGTTGATCTTTGAATGTATGGCTCTTACCTGTTTGTTGGATCCTAAGCATGCCTGTATAGGGTTCCTTGTATCTGAAATTGATGTACGTTGGATGCAGGAGGTTTTGGTTGGAATTTGGGGCTGCCTTGTACCAAAAACCAGCTAAAATCTATCTTTTCGCAGCCCGTGTATCGAAACAGTTGGTCCCGTTTCGATATGACCTCTTATTTCAGGTCAGGCGTTTCGGTACGCCAGGGGCCGTTTCGATACGTTTTTGCCACTGGAAATCTGAGATTTTGCGATAAATTAAGGTATCGAAACGGGCTATGGCGTTTCAGAATGATCTTCATATTGTTGACCACGAGAAGTTGACTCTTGGGGGTGTTTCGGAACGGTTGACCACCGCTTCGATACGGTCTTCTCGTGCTGACTTGGGCCCATTGACCAAGTCAAGGCGTTTCGATACACACCTTGGGTGTTTCGAAACGACCAACCTTTTTAGCTAAAATAGACTGTTTTTATATGCTCTTTGGGTCGATCGTTTCGTATGTTGCTTCCGTTGTTGTTCTCTCATATAGGACTAAATAATTCTTTTAGACAAGATAATAATTAAATAAATTTTCAAGGTTGTTAACCGAAGGGGAGCCTTCGCGGGTTTCACTTTGGTTTTCCCCGTGTAGCCTACTCGGACCGGTTAGTCATCCAGACCGGGACGAGGGGGTTACATTTAGTGGTATTAGAGCCTGAGGTTTCCGAGACCTTGGGTAGGTAAGTGAGGTAAGTTGATGTGTTATGATGTTGCTCTGTATTGATGAGTGTTTTATCATGAAAGCTCGAATGTTTGCTTGCTAAGTATGGTGTTTGAAAGCATGTTTCAGTGGCTTTTACTGGTTGGGTTAAGGGCTAGTCGAATGTCCCCATTGTTAGGTGTTGTTGTCAAAAAGGAAAATTGTTTTGGTTTAACGAGCTTGAGAACCAGAGTCCTTGCCCTTTTGCTAACCTAATATTTCCCTTGTTTGTTGTGTGTTTGTTGTTTTAGATCTTATTTTGCTATGGTAAGACCGAGGGGACAACCTATAGCGGGTGACCAGGCACCTGAGGACGTGCCTCTTGCTTCTCATGCTCCCTATGGTAATGGGGTAAATGCTGGAGGTGATGGTGATGGGCCTCATGTTGATGCTAATGTGGGAGGTAACGGGCTCAAGTGGGCCAGGGTCAGGCAGGTGCAGATGCGGCCCATTTGATTCAGACCATAGCCGGAGCTTTTCAGACAGCTTTGGCCTATGCAAGCTGCAGCACCACCTCAGGGTGCGGGGACATGATTACCCCTAGAGAGGCTTCGTAACTTGGGAGCAATTGAGTTTCATGGGTTGACTTCTGAGGGTTCATAGGGGTGGCTTGAGAGTACTACTCGCATCTTGGGCCAGATGGAGTGTTTAGACGCCTGTAAGTTGGGTTGCATTGTCTCCTTTCTTTAGGGGGACACTTATACTTGGTGGACCACTGTTACCTCGGGTATGGCCGAGGCGGAAATCACATAGGAGTTCTTCAGAAATGCCTTCAAGAGGAAGTATCTTGGAGTCCGGTACTTAGATGAAAAGAAGAGAGAGTTTATGGCTTTGGTTCTAGGTAATAGGACCGTGTCTGAATACGAGGTTCAATTTGTGAGATTGAGCCAGTATGCACCTGAGTTGGTTCCTAGTGAGAAGGAACGGTGTGACCACTTCAGGTATGGGTTGACTACAGACGCGAAGACCTACATGCTTGCCTCCGACTACACTGAGTTCAATGTCTTGGTCTCTAGGGCCAAGGATATAGAGCAGAACCTAGGCTCTAGAGCACGTGCTAGTGGGTCCAATTCCGGAAAGAGACGCGAATTGGGATAGAGACCACGCCAAGAGGCATAGGGATAGAAGGTACCAGCCGGATTCGAGGCATAAGGGTGGTAACTACGGCCAGGGCCATCAGGGCTAAGGAGCTGTCATGCACACACCAGAGTGCAATAGGTGTGGGAGGCACCATCAGGGCGAGTGTGCGGGTACCTTTGGGCCATGCTGGAACTGTGGATCTCGAGACCACATGAGACATAACTGTCCACACTCGGCTAGGGGCGGACCGGCTCGAGCTAGGGGCTTTGAGCACGAGAGAGGCCGTGGGCGCGGTCGCGGAAACTTTCAGCCAAGAAATGAGGGTCAGAGGAACTTGGCTCATGTAGTAGCAGTCCAACCCGAGGGAGGAGGACCGACTAGGGTGTATGCTCAGCGAGAGGCTGAGAATAACACTGATGTCATTGCAAGTAACTTCTCATTACAGTCTTTGAGTTTGCTTTCTTTGATAGATTCGGGGTCGACACATTCGTATATTTTGGGCGAGCACGCAAGGTCATTAGGGTTACCATGTGATTGGTTAGAGGTAGGTGTAAATGTTACAAGCTCTTTTGGTGACACAATGGTAGTTAAGAAAGTGTATAGGAGGTGTCCATTGATGGTTCAGGGCCACATATTCCCGGTCGATATGATGGAGTTACCCTTCTACGACTTTGATGTGATTTTGTAACACCCAGGTTTGGGGGTCGGGTGGAAATAATATTAAAATAATATTTTGGGCTTCAGTTGTATAATTAAAATAATAATATATTATCTAGGCTTCACATTTTCAAAACACACATTTTGTGTTGGACCAAAATGTAATTGAAACCTAATTTCCATGGAATTTGTAAATAAATGAGATTGCCATCTCATTAATGGAAAAATGGTAAATAAATGAACTTTCAATTTAAATTCCCTTTTCATTAAAATAAACCCTTGTCTTCTTCTCCCCCACTCTCCCATTTTCTTTTTCAACGACAAGTGAGAGAGCTCATTCTCATTTTACTATTCCATCACCTCCCATTTTCCCTGTTGGTGATTTTTGAAAGGTAATTGCATTTTTGACTTGTCCTCGGTTTCCTCTTCATTTTGGTACCACTAGTTTTCATTAAAACTATGTATTTTATAATTTGGGTTTTTCAGAGTTTTGGTTAAATATTGAAGCTTTATGATTCTTTATCAAAGCTTTTGGTTTAATGTTGATAGATAAGCTGTTTATGAACCATGAGTCCAACATATGTGAATTTTAAAGTGTTTTAACATGATTTTCGTATTTGGGTTTTAATGGGGTTTTGAAGGGATTTAAGATGAGTTTTGGGTATGTTTAATGTTGGAAATAGAAGGCTAATGGTTGTATGTTGGCTGGGGATTGTTTCAGAAGCTTTTAGAGGTGTTAAAAGTGTTTGAAACAAGAGTTTTGAATTGAGTTTGAGGGCTGCCCGGGTTTGGAGTTTTGGGTGTTGTTCTTGGATTGAAAATCATGTGTTAGATGCTTGAATAGTGTTCCGGGTTTTCTACATTGTTGTGTGAACTGATTTGATGTTGTTTTGAATGTGTTGAAATTATTAGAGGCAAGAAATTGTGTTGGTGAGGCATCGGGAGTGAATCCAGAAGCTTGAAGGTCTTGGTTGCTTAATTGTTGGGCTTGGAAGTGAAGGTGAGTGGTTAATGTTTTTAAAATGGTTTTGAGTATTTGGTTCAAGCATGTGGACTAGGTTGGGCTTGGTAGACCCACTTAGAGTTGGGATTAGATTGGTAGTCTAATCCCAAGCTATAGTTAGAGACTATGGTTGATCTTTGAATGTGTTTATGCCTCATGTTTAATTGTGATTGTGTAGGCTATGTATATGATGTTATACATGTATATTGAGGCTTGGATTGATGCATTGTTATATACATGTAGATTGTGCATGATGTTAATCATGGTGAGTACGTGCTAAGCACGAAAGTGATATGAAATGATATTGTGGATTGTGTTTAATATTGGCACTAGTATGCTTGGGTACAAATGAATGATCATTAGGATGTTAGTGTACACACGTGAGTCAAATGCGCGCGTGGTCTTGGTGATGGTAGTCACTAAGATGGAGTACGGGTTCGCCTGGAAAACCTTCTTATATATATTAGTCGATGATGAGTGTAATCCCATTGACGAGGCGTGAGGATGAGTGGAATCCCCTCCCCGTGAACGGTGATGAGTGTAAACCCACCTTAAGGTAATGGTTGTGTTGGATGTGAGTTCCAACGTGTTATCCGCGTATTCGAGTCATAGCTAGGTGCCAATATGATATGAAATGTGATTCCTATGTGGATTATTATATGTGCTTACATATGATGTGGATTTGAGCTTGTTGTGCATGGCATAATATTGAATATATGTTCATGCATCATGTGTATTTTGGCTCATGTGGATCGAAGGTAAGATTATGCATTCTACCTTGGTTGTTCTCGTGGTTGGACCCTGCATTGTCGAGGTTTGTTTTATGAGCTTACCCTTACTAAGCTTTATGCTTACCCTCTCTTTTGTTCGACAATACAGATCCGTAGTTCGTGGGTTGCTAGTGCAAGAAAGGGCCTCCAAGTGTGCCTTGTGGTGCTATCTTAGCTATCAAGTATGAATATTTTTGTTAAATGATGTAATAGTCAAGCAATGGGACATGTATTAGTTGCTTTGAGCTTTTGAAGTATGTTGATGTTGGTTTTGTTTAAGAGCATGTTTGAATTGCTTGTAAACCATGTTTGAATTGCCTATCTTGAATGTCATGTATGATCTTTTAAATGGATGCCCCTATCTTGTATCCTTATGTGTTTTGAGTATGTTTGCAATAGGGTGCATGCCTCTAGAGTGTGTTTGTATGTTGTGTATGCTCCTTGGGGTCGTTAAGGGCGTTTGGGATCATTTAGAGATGTTTAAAATTGATTTTGGGAATTCACAGACTGCAGGTGTTTCGAGACGAGTTTTGCTGTTTCAGAACGGGTGTGGTTCCAGGGCCCCCGTATCGGAACGCGTTTCGGTACGTTTTGGCTACTGGGAGCCCCTATTCTGATACGCTTTTCGAAACACTTTAGCTACTTTAATTGCCTGTTTCGAAACGGGTATCGGAACGCCTAGGCGAAATGGGACCCTATTCCGAAACGAGGTGGATGCGTTTCGGTACGGGTGTCTGGCTTTTTAAACTGGAGCCCGTGTTTCGAAACGAGCGATGTCTGTTTCGAAACACATGCCTGTAAATGAGCTTTTTGACATCTCTAAAGGGTCTCAAGGGTTGGGCTTAGGCCCTGTTTGCTGATAGGCTTCTCGTGAGCCTTGTTTTTGCTGTCGTTTCGCGCATAGGTTTATTTAACGCATCTAGACAAGATAATAAATGAAAAGTTTTTTTCCTTGGGTCGGTAAACGAAGTGGAGCCTTAATAGGTTTTGCCTCGGTTATCCCCGTGTAGCCCACTCGGATCGGTCAAGCGTTCGGACCGAGACGAGGGGGTTACACTTGTTGGTATCAGAGTCTAAGGTTTCCGAGACCTTGGGCAGGTAAGTGAGGTAAGTTGAGCTTTTGTATTGAAATGCGCGGTGTTTGCTTGCTATGTAAGTATGTTTGCTTGTTTATCAAGTAGGCCTTGTTGTATGCTTGTTTGAGCATGTATGAGTGTTGTTTTATTTAAAGCATGTTGTGTGGAATCCCATTGCTACTATTACATCGGAAAAAAGATTTTTAAAGTGAGGGAACATACTTGAGCCACTTGGAACCCTTGCCTTGCTAACCCAATCTTGTATGTTTTGTTGTTGTGGTTGTAGTTGTTATCTGTTAGCAGAAGTGTTGAGGCCTAGAGGTAGACCGAGAGTGGTTCGTCAGGAACCACGTGTTGCGGCTCCTGTTAATGAGTCGGTGGCTGGAGTAGAGCCTCATGTGGTAGAGTCTGCTGCTAGAGTTGGAGCTCCTCCACCACCAGCACCTCCACCACCTCCTCAGCATGGAGTGGGAGGCGAGGCTGGAGCTTAGGGAGAGGGACCTCAGGGTGGCCAAGGTCCTGCTGTAATAGATATGGCTCCGCTTGTGCAAGCTATAGCGAGAGCATTTCAGGCCGCAGTTGCCGGAGCTCAGGCTGTAGCTCAGCCTAGGGGCGATGATGCTAGTTTACCGTTGAAGAGGCTCCGTAGCCTAGGGGCTGAAGAGTTCAGAAGATCTACACCGGAGAGGTCTGAGTTGTAGTTGGAGAAGATAGTTCTCATCTTAGCTCAGATGGGTTGTGTTGGTGCTCGTAAGTTGGGCTGTGTGATTTCGTTGCTTCAGGGTGATGCCTACACCTGGTGGGTCACCATTACTTCTGGGGTTCTTGAGGCTGAGATTGGATGGGATTTCTTTGAGTTTGCTTTCTGGAAGAGGTACTTGGGGTCGAGATATCTTGATGAGAAGAAGCGAGAGTTTATGGCTCTTGTTTAGGGAGATGCTTCTGTGACTGACTACGAGATCCGTTTTGTCCGTTTGAGTCAGTATGCTCCAGAGTTAGTTCCTACTGAGAGGGACCGTTGTAACCGTTTTAGATATGGGCTTCATGAGGAAGTTAAGAGGTATACCGTAGCTTCATATTATTCAGATTTTGATGTCTTGGTTGCTAGCGCCAAGGACATTGAGCATAGCTTGGGGCTGACCAAGCGTTCTGGAGGATCTAGTTCTGGTAAGAGACATAACAACTTTGATCGTGGTGATACCAAGAGGCATCAAGGTGGCGGACAACAGTTTGACCATAGGCGTGGCGGTGGCCACCATGGTAGAGGCCACCAGGGCCATAGAGGTGGAGGGCATTTGCCCGAGTGCACACGTTGTGGGAGACAACATTCTGGAGAGTGTTGGGGTAACTTTCATGCTTGTTGGAGCTGTGGTTCGAGGGACCACTTCAGGAGGGAGTGTCTGCATCAGGCGGCACAGACACCGAACATAGCACAGGCTCCTGCGAGAGCGATAGATTATCAGAGAGGCCGTGGGCGCGGTCATGGCTACTTTCAGCCTAGGGCTGATGCACCTAGGGTAGATGCTCAGAGGAACCTTGCTCATGTTGTGGTAGTACAACCAGAGGCAGGAGGACCAGCGACAGTCTATGCTCAGAGAGAGGCCGGGAACGACACTGATGTGATAGCAGGTAATTTTGAGTTACAATCTATGTCTTTGGTTGATTCGGGCTTTATGCATTCCTACATTTTGAGTGAGCATGCACGAAAGTTAGATATACTTGTTGAGATATTAGATGTAGGTATGCATGTTACTTGTTCCTTTGGTGAGACGGTTGTGGTTAGACGAACGTATAGGAGGTGTCCGCTGAAGATTCAGGGTCATGTGTTTTCTGTTGATATGATGGAGCTTCCGTTTTATGGTTTTGATATTATTTTGGGTATGGACTGGTTAGTTGAGCACAAAGCTAGTGTAGACTTTGAGACAAAGAGAATTTCCTTGAAACTTTCTGATGACTACGAGGTAGTAGTAGTAGTAGGCGAGAACATTAAGTTCTTGTCTAATGTTGTGTCAGCTTTAGAGGCTCATAGGTTGATGGATTCCGGTTGTGGGGCTTACTTAGCTTATGTGATGAATCCTAATATGAGTGAGGTCAGACCGAAAGACATTAGTACATTTTGTGTTTTTCCGGATGTGTTTCCAGAGGAGTTATCAGGTTTGTCTCCTGACAGAGATGTAGAGTTTGTGATTGAGACTGTTTCAGGGTCTACTCTAGTTTCTATTGCTCCGTACTGTATGGCTCTGAAAGAGTTGAAAGAATTGAAGAGCCAACTTCAAGAGTTGTTGGACTGTGGATTCATTAGGCCTAGTAGTTCGCCTTGGGGTGCTCATGTGTTGTTTGTAAAGAAGAAAATGGCAGCGTGTGAATGTGTATTGACTACAAGCAGTTGAACCAGTTGACCGTGAAGAACAAGTATCCATTGTCTCATATAGATGACCTGTTTGATCAGTTGAGAGGTGCCTTTGTGTTTTCGAAGATAGATTTGAGATTAGGGTACTATCAGTTGAAAGTAAAAGAGTGTGATGTTCCGAAAACAACTTTTAGGACTAGATATGGTCACTATGAGTTCCTTGTGATGCCGTTTGGGCTCACGAATGCACCTGCAATATTCATGGATATGATGAACAGAGTTTTCAGAGACTATCTATACCGTTTTTAGTTGTTTTCATAGATGGCATCCTTGTATACTCGAGATCAGAAGAAGAGCATGATGAGCACTTGAGATTTGTTTTTAAGAGATTGATGAGTAATCAGTTGTATGCGAAGCTTAGCAAATATGAGTTCTGGATTCGAGAGGTTGTATTTCTTGGCCACGTTGTGTCAGCCGAAGGTATCCGTGTTGATCCGACAAAGATTGAAGCTATTGTTGAGTGGAAACAACCTAAGTCAGTGACTGAGATTAAGAGTTTCCTAGGATTAGCAGGATACTATAGGAGATTCGTTGATGGTTTCTCTAGAGTAGCTTCTCTTTGACTAAATTGTTGCAAAAGGGAGTTAAGTTCGAGTGGTCAGATGCGAGACAAAAGACTTCTGAGAAATTGAAAGAAGCTTTGACGAATGCTCCAGTGTTGGTACAACCAATTTCAGGTAAAGAGTTTGTGATCTATAGTGATGCCTCTTACATAGGTTTAGGGTGTGTTCTGATGCAAGAAAGAAGAGTTGTTGCCTATGCTTCGAGACAGTTGAAGGTGCATGAGAAGAACTATCATACTCACGATATAGAGTTAGCTGCGATTGTGTTTGCATTGAAGATTTGGCGTCATTACTTGTATGGTGAGAAGTGTATAGTTTACACCGATCATAAGAGCTTGAAGTATTTGATGACACAGAGAGAGTTGAGCTTGAGATAGAGAAGATGGCTTGAGTTATTGAAAGACGACCATCGAGTACCATCCGGGTAAGGCAAATGTAATAACCGATGCTTTGAGCAGAAAAGTTGTAGTTGAGTTGCGAGCTATGTTTGCTAGATTGAGTGTATCCGGTGATGGTGGTTTGATTACTGAGTTGCAAGTAAAACCTTCTTTGATTCAGTTTATTAGAGAGAAGCAGTTGCAAGATGTGTCACTAGTTCCGCATGTTCAGGACATAGCCGAAGGTAGATCGATCGAGTATAGTTTCAGTGGTGAGAATGTGTTGTGTTTCAGAGATAGAGTTATAGTACCTGAAGATGTTGAGTTGAGACGTCTGATTCAGAGCGAAGCACATTCGAGTCCTTTTTCTATGAATCCGGGTAGTACCAAGATGTACCGTAATTTGAAGAATGATTATTTATGGGTTGGTTTGAAGAAGGATGTAGCCGAGTATGTGAGCCGTTGTATGGTTTGTCAGAGGGTGAAGGCAGAACATTAGGTTCCTTCAGGTTTGTTACAGCCTTTGAAGATTCCAGAATGGAAATGGGAGAGGATCACCATGGACTTTGTGTCGGGGTTACCGTTGTCTCCTTCGAAGAAGAATTTTGTTTGGGTGATAGTGGATAGATTCACTAAGTGTGCTCACTTCTTAGCAGTGAACACTACAGATTCTTTAGAAAAGTTGGCGAATTTGTACATTTAAGAGATTGTGAGACTTCACGGTGTTCCGAAGTCTATTGTTTCAGATAGAGATCCGAGATTCACTTCGAGGTTCTAGGGTTGTTTGCATAGTGCTCTAGGTAGCCGTTTGCATTTCAGTACTTCTTATCATCCGCAGTTAGATGGACAGTCAAAGCGAATGATACAGATTTTAGAGGATATGCTTCGTTGTTGTGTGATTGACTTCCAAGGTTCTTGGGAGAAGCACTTGCCCTTAGTTGAGTTTGCTTACAACAATAGTTACAAGGCTAGTATACAGATGGTTCCCTATGAGGCTTTGTATGGTAGACGATGTAGGATTCCGATCTGTTGGGCTGAAACGGGTCAGAGATTGTTACCTATGCCAGATTTGCTCAAGGGAACTACCGACAAAGTGAAGTTGATTTGTGACCGTTTGAAAGCAGCTTCCGATCGTCAGAAGTCTTATGCAGACTTGAAAAGAAAATAGATTGAGTTCTCAGTGGGTGAGAAAGTGTTTCTGAAAGTATCTCCGTGGAAGAAGGTAATGAAATTTGGCCGGAAAGGCAAGTTGAGTCTGAGGTTTATCGGTCCGTATGAGATAGTTGAGCGGATTGGGCTAGTAGCTTACCATTTGAGATTGCCTTATGAGTTAGAGAAGATCCATGATGTCTTTCATGTGTCGATGCTTAGGAGATATAGATCAGATCCTTCTCATGTTATGCCTATTGAGATACTTGCTTCTGATAGCAAGGTGTTGCGTGGCAAGACCATAGAGTTGGTCAAGGTGTTGTGGAGACATAGAGGTGTGGAAGAGGCCACGTGGGAGAGGAAAGCTGATATGTTTGACCGGTTTCCATACTTGTTTCCGTCAGGTAATTTCGGGGACGAAATTCTTTAACTAGGGGAGAGTTGTAACACCCGGGTTTGGGGGTCGGGTGGAAATAATATTAAAATAATATTTTGGGCTTCAGTTTTATAATTAAAATAATAATATATTATTTGGGCTTCACATTTTCAAAACACACATTTTGTGTTGGACCAAAATGTAATTGAAACCTAATTTCCATGAAATTTGCAAATAAATGAGATTGCCATCTCATTAATGGCAAAAGGGTAAATAAATGAACTTTCAATTTAAATTCCATTTTCATTAAAATAAACCCTTGTCTTCTTCTCCCTCACTCTCCCATTTTATTTTTCAACGACAAGTGAGAGAGCTCATTCTCATTTTACTATTCCATCACCTCACATGCTCCTTGTTGGTGATTTTTGAAAGGTAATTGCATTTTTTACTTGGCCTCGGTTTCCTCTTCATTTTGGTACCACTAGTTTTCATTAAAACTATGTATTTTATAATTGGGTTTTTTCAAAGTTTTGGTTAAAGGTTGAAGCTTTATGATTCTTTATCAAAGCTTTTGGTTTAATGTTGATATATAAGTTGTTTATGAACCATGGGGTCCAACATATGTGAATTTTAAAGTGTTTTAACATGATTTTTGTATTTGGGTTTTAATGGGGTTTTTGAAGGGTTTTAAGATGAGTTTTGGGTATGTTTAATGTTGGAAATGGAAGGCAAATGGTTGTATGTTGGCTGAGGATTGTTTTAGAAGCTTTTAGAGGTGCTAAAAGTGTTTGAAAATAGGGTTTTGAATTGAGTTTGAGGGCTGCTCGGGTTTGGAGTTTTGGGTGTTGTTCTTGGATTGAAAATCATGTGTTAGATGCTTGAATAGTGTTCTGGGTTTGCTACATTGTTGTGTGAAATGATTTGAGGTTGTTTTGAATGTGTTGAAATGATTAGAGGCAAGAAATTGTGTTGGTGAGGCATCATGAGTGAATCCGGAAGCTTGAATGTCTTGGTTGCTTAGTTGTTGGGCTTGGAAGTGTAAGTGAGTGGTTAATGTTTTTAAAATGGTTTTGAGTATTTGGTTCAAGCATGTGGACTAGGTTGGGCTTGGTAGACCCACCTAGAGTTGGGATTAGATTGGTAGTGTAATCCCAAGCTATAGTTAGAGACTATGGTTGATCTTTGAATGTGTTTATGCCTCATGTTTAATTGTGATTGTGTTGGCTATGTATATGATATTATACATGTATATTGAGGCTTGGATTGATGCATTGTTATATGCATGTAGATTGTGCATGATGTTAATCATGGTGAGTACGTGCTAAGCACGGAAGTGATATGAAATGATATTGTGGATTGTGTTTAATATTGACACTAGTATGTTTGGGTACAAATGATCGATCATTAGGATGTTAGTGTGCACACGTGAGTCAAATGCGCGCGTGGTCTTGGTGATGGTAGTCACCAATATGGAGTACGGGTTCGCCCGGAAAACCTTCTTATATATATTAGTCGATGATGAGTGTAATCCCATTGACGGGGCGTGAGGATGAGTGGAATCCCCTCCCCGTGAACGATGATGAGTGTAATCCCACCGTAAGGTAATCGTTTTGTCGGATGTGAGTTCCAACGTGTTATCCGTGTATTCGAGTCATAGCTAGGTGTCAATATGATATGAAATGTGATTCCTATGTGGATTATTATATGTGTTTACATATGATGTGGATTTGAGCTTGTTGAGCATGGCATAATATTGAATATATGTTCATGCATCATGTGTATTTTGGCTCATGTGGATCGAAGGTAAGATCATGCATTCTACCTTTGTTGTGCTCGTTCTTGGACCCTGCATTGTCAAGGTTTGTTTTATGAGCTAACCCTCTCTAAGCTTTATGCTTACTCTCTCTTTTGTTCGACAATGCAGATCCGTAGTTCGTGGGTTGCTAGTGCAAGAAGGGGCCTCCAAGTGTGCCTTGTGGTGCTATCTTAGCTATCAAGTATGGATATTTTTGTTAAAGGATGTAATAGTCAAGCAATGGGACATGTATTAGTTGCTTTGAGCTTTTGAAGTATGTTGATGTTGGTTTTGTTTAAGAGCATGTTAGACTCTTCTATATCATGTTGATGGTTGGGTTTGGTTGCCTTGGATTGCTTGTAAACAATGTTTGAATTGCCTATCTTGAATGTCATGTATGATCTTTTAAATGGATGCCCCTATCTTGTATCCTTATGTGTTTTGAGTATGTTTGCAATAGGGTGCATGCCTCTAGAGTGTGTTTGTATGTTGTGTATGCTCCTTGGGGTTGTTAAGGGTGTTTGTGATCGTTTAGAGATGTTTAAAACAGATTTTGGGAATTCACAGACTGCAAGTGTTTCGAAACGGGTTGTGCTGTTTCGGAACGGGTGTGGTTCCAAGGCCCCCGTATCGGAACGCGTTTCGGTACGATTTGGCTACTTTGAGCCCCTGTTCCGATACGAGTTTCGAAACACTTTGGCTACTGTAATTGCCTATTCCGAAACGGGTATCGGAATGCCTTGGCGAAATGGGACCCTGTTCCGAAACGGGGTGGATGCTTTTCCGTACGGGTGTCTGGCTTTTTAAAGTGGAGCCCGTGTTTCGAAATAGGCGATGTCTGTTTCGAAACACAGGCCTGTAAATGGGATTTTTGACATCTCTAAAGGGTCTCAAGGGTTGGGCTTACGCCCTGTTTGCTGTTAGGCTTCTCGTGAGCCTTGTTTCCGCTGTCGTTTCACGCATAGGTTTATTTAACGCATCTAGACAAGATAATAAATGAAAAGTTTTTTCCTTGGGTTGGTAACCGAAGTGGAGCCTTAATGAGTTTCGCCTCGGTTATCCCCGTGTAGCCCACTCGAATCGGTCAAATGTCCGGACCGAGACGAGGGGGTTACACTTGTTGGTATCAGAGCCTAAGGTTTCCGAGACCTTGGGCAGGTATTTCCCCGTGTAGCCCACTCGGACCGGGACTGATAGGGGCTTCATTAGGCCTAGTATTTCCCCGTGGGGTGCTCCGGTCTTGTTTGTGAAAAAGAAAGATGGTAGCATGAGGATGTGTATAGATTATAGGAAGTTGAATAAGGTAACATTGAAGAACAAATATCCTTTGCCTAAGATAGATGACTTGCTAGACCAGTTGAGAGGTGCTTCTGTGTTTTCGAAGGTTGACTTGAGGTCCGGGTACTACCAATTGAAGGTGAAGGATGTGGACATACCGAAGACAGCCTTTCGTACACGTTATGGGCACTATGAGTTTTTGGTGATGCCTTTTGGGTTGACTAACGCTCCAGCAACCTTCATGGATATGATGAACCGTGTGTTTCATGAGTTCTTGGACAGGTTTGTGGTAGTGTTCATAAACGACATCTTAGTGTACTCTAGGACCGAAGAGGAGCATGGTGAGCATTTGCGGTTAGTGCTTCAGGCCCTACTAGAGAATCAGTTGTATGCCAAGCTAAGAAAATGTGGGTTTTGGATTAAGTAAGTAGTCTTCCTAGGTCACGTGATCTCGGCTGGTGGGATTAGTGTGGATCTCAAGAAGATAGAAGCTATAGTGAGTTGGAAACAACCGAAGTCAGTGACAGAAATCCGCAGTTTCCTACGTTTGGTGTGGTACTATAGAAGTTTTATTGAGGGGTTTTCTAGAATAGCGGTTCCTTTGACTAAGTTGCTACAGAAGAATGTACCGTATGAGTGGTCAGATGCAAGACAAGAGGTGTTTGAAAAATTGAAGAAAGCTTTGACCGAAGCTCCTATCTTGATTCATCCCGAACCGGGGAGAGAATTTGTGATTTATAGTGATGCATCCTATGTAGGGCTAGGGTGTGTACTTATGCAAGAGGGTAAGGTGGTAGCATATGCTTTGCGACAGTTGAAAGTTCATGAGAAGAATTATCCCACCCATGACATAGAGCTAGCCGCGGTGGTGTTCGCTTTGAAGATTTGGAGACACCATCTTCATGGTGAGAATTGCTCCATGTATACCAACCACAAGAGTTTGAAATATTTGATGTCTCAAAGGGAGTTGAACCTCTGGCAACGTAGGTGGTTAGAGCTTCTCAAGGATTATGATCTCACAATAGAGTACCATCCGGGCAAGGCAAACGTAGTGGTCGATGCTTTAGTAGAAAAGTGGTCGTTGAGTTACAAGCTATGTTTGCAAGGTTGAGTGTGTCTAAGGATGGTGGGTTGATAGCCGAGCTTCAGGTTAAGCCTTCATTAGTTCAGTTAATTCGAGAGAAGTAGTTGTGAGATGAGTCTTTGGCACCTCACGTGCAAGACATAGCCGAAGATAGGCCCACCGAGTATTGTTTTGGTTAGAATGGGATCCTATGTTACAAGGATAGGGTAGTGGTTCCGGAGGATGCTGAGTTGAGGCGTACGGTCTTGAATGAAGCTCATAATAGTCATTTTCCTATGCATCTGGGTAGCACGAAAATGTAATGAAGGTTGAAAGAAGAGTACTATTGGGTTGGTTTAAAGAAGGACGTGGCCGAGTTTGTCAGTAGGTGTATGGTTTGTCAGAGGGTCAAGGCCGAGCATCAGTTTCCCTCAAGTTTGTTACAGCCGTTGAAGATTCCGGAATGGAAGTGAGAACGTATCACCAAGGACTTTGTGTCAGGGCTACCATTGACTCCTTCGAAGAAGAATTTAGTGTGGGTGATTGTGGATAGGTTTACTGAGTGTGCCCACTTCATACCAGTTCATACCACCTATACTTTAGACAAGTTGGCCGATCTGTATATCTGTGAGTTAGTGAGACTACATGGGGTACCGAAATCGATTGTGTTATACCGAGATCCAAGATTTACAGCTAGATTTTGGAAGTGTTTGCATCGGGCCTTGGGTACTTGGTTGAACTTCAGTAATTCGTATCATCCGCAGTCAGATGGTCAGTTTGAGAGAGTGATTCAGGTGTTGGAAGATATGTTGAGGTGTTGTATCATTGATTTTCAGGGGTCATGGGAGAAACATCTACCGTTAGTAGAGTTTGCGTATAACAACAGTTTCCAGTCGAGTATTCAGATGGCTCCATATGAGGCCTTGTATGGGAGGAAGTGTAGAACTCCGATTTGTTGGGCCGAAGCCAGACAGAGGCTTGTACCGATGCCTGAATTGCTTAAGGGCACCATTGAGAAGGTAAAGTTGATATGTGATCGTTTGAAGCCAGCTTCAGATCGATAGAAGTCCTATGCCGACTTAAAGAGGAAAGAGGTAGAGTATTCCGTGGGGGATAAAGTGTTTCTGAAAGTCTCACCTTGGAAGAAGGTGATGAGGTTTGGGAGGAATGGCAAGTTAAGCCCAAGATTCATTGGACCTTATGATATAGTTGAGAGGATTGGTCCTATTGCATATAGATTGATACTCCCGACCGAGCTAGAGAAGATTCATGATGTGTTTCACGTATCGTTGCTCTGAAAGTATAGATCGGATCTGTCCCATGTACTGCCTGTAGAAGAGATTGAATTAAATCCAAATTTGACTTATGATGAGGAACCAGTGGAGATCTTAGCCTCATACAACAAGGTGTTGCGTGGTAGATCAATTGAGTTAGTCAAAGTGAGGTGGCAACGTCGAGGTGTAGACGATGCCACTTGGGAGAGAAAGGAGGATATGGAAAGGCAGTTTCCTTATCTCTTTCAGTCAGGTAATTTCGGGGACGAAATTCTTTAAGTGGGGGAGAGTTGTAACACCCGAGTTTGGGGGTCGAGTCAAAATAATATTAAAATATTAAAAATAGTATTTATGGTCTCGAGTTTTCAAAACAAATACATTAAGTTGGACTATTTACAAAACAAGCCCAAAAAGCCATGAATATCACCTATTTGTAAATGCCTTCTTTCATTAAGGGTATTTTGGTCTTTGGCCTTTGAATTTTAAACAAACATTAAAAAAATGCTTTTGACTCATCTTCTTCCCCTTTTCAAAAAATGCTTTTGACGAAAAAAACCCCCCTCCTTCCCTAGTTACTATTACATCTCATATCTTGCTTGTTGTTGGAGATTTTGCAAAGGTAAAATCATTTTTGACCTGTCTTAGTCATTCGCTTCAAGCTCATACCTTTAGTTTTCATTAATGTTCATGGTTTTGAAATTGGAAGTTTGAGTTTTTAGATTAAAAATGCCATCTTTCATGTCTATAACTTAAGCTTTTGATTTGTTGAGATAATATGAGTTATTTACAACCTAAAGGGTCCAACATACTTGATTTTACAAGGTTTATGAATGTTTCCCGAAATTGGGTTTTTGGGAGGTTTTAGAGTGTTGAAATGTTGAGTTTTGGGGTGATTTACGTGGGAAATTATTGGCTGATGGTTAGGCTATGTATAAGGGTTGATTTGGAGGCTTTAGGGAGTAATTTAAGTGTTGAAATCAAGGGTTTTGGGTTGTGCTTCATGGCTGCTCGGGAATGAAGATTTTAAGGGTTGATCTTAGCTTGAAACATGTGTTTTGTGCTTGAATTATGTTTCGGGTTTGCTACTTTGAATTGTGGACTGAATTTTGATTGTTTTGATTTGTGATGGGATGATTAGAAGTAAGAAATCTTGTTAGTGAAGCCTCGGGAGCGAATCCAGAGATTTTGGAAGCTTGAGCTTGGTTTTCAGCTCTCTTTTAGGTAGCAACGGTGAGTAGAAATGTCAACCTTTGATTTGTTTTCGAAATGGAACTCTTGGGGGTTTGGCTGAGACCTAGAGGGTTCACCTGAACCCGAGTGTAAGTTACTACTCCTACATCCTTGATATGTCTTGATGAATGGTTATATGTTGTGGTATCATGTGCATCTCGAGTTGTTTCACATCGTTGTTGTTGTGTAGTCGAGTAGAAGTCGAGCCTCCATGATGGTTGTCTTAACTACGGTGATGAGTGGTCCTGTAACACCCTTTTTTTGTACGGAAATTTGGTATGTGTGTTAGGTTCGAGTTGTCAGTTTCGGTTTAAATTAATTAGACCTTAGTTTAATTTAAATGAGCCTAAAATCCTAATAATGGAAATTTTGTAAATATTTCAAAACAAGGAAAAAAAGATGAGCCTTTTAAAACAAAAAAGAGTCTTCTTCTTCATTTCTTCATCTCACGACCAAAAACCCAAACCCCTCCCAAAATCACTATTCCATTAAGGTGCTTCACCATTTCAAGGGATTTTCGCAAGGTAACTTCGTTTTTTATTTTTTCTCATAATTCCAAGCATCTCCATGGTTTTAGATTTCAAAATGGATCATCTTTTAGTTTTTCAAGTTTTTCAAGGTTGACGAAAGCATGAAACTTTAATGGTTTTTCAACTTGTTTTTGGTTTGTTTAGTTATGTTTTGAGTTAACCTTACCTTAATACACCATATATCTTGAAATGGAGGGATTTTGTTAAAATTCCCGAAATGGGTTTTGGGGGTATTTTTGAAAGTGTCAAAACTTGAAATTTTGGTGTGGTTTTGTGTTGGGTTGAAGGGCTAATGGTGTAGGGTTGTTAGAAAAGTGTTTTGGAAGTCTTTAGAGGTAATTTGGGTGTTGGAAATGGTAAATTTCAGCTGGGTATAAAGGGAGTACGAAAATGTGAGTTTTGTGGTTAGTTTGAGTTTGAAATTATAAAGTTTTGGCTTGTGATTGTGGGATGAGATTGTGGCTAAGTTTGGCAATGATTTGGTTGAGTAATACATTGTCTTTTGATTGGTTAGAAGCAAGAGGAAACATCGGAGAAGGTTTGGGATCGATTTCGGAAATTTTGGAGGCTTGAGTGGCTTTGGGTGGTGAGTGAAACTTTCAACTTATTTAAATTGGTTCAAGTGTGTAGTGGAGGTTTTGGAATGTGCTTGGTAGGCCATTCCAAGGTAGAAGTTAAGTTGGTAGCTTAACTTCTTGTGTGTTTATAAGCTTTAAATGTTTATGCCTATTATGATCTTGTGAAACATGAATTGGTTATGTATGAATATACATTGATGTGTGTGATGATGGATGTGTGATATGAATGATGGTTGATATGGTGTGGTTTTAAATAGTATGATTGGCACTAGTTAACTTACAGGGTATAAGTGATCGATCATTAGGATTAGTGTGCACACGGTTGAGTCAAATTCGCGCGTGACCTTGGTAGCGTTAAGCCATCAAGGAGGAGTACAGTGATGTAATATTCCACCGGAAATGTTTATATTATACATGATGATGAGTGGAATCCCATCCGTAGGGCATGTGATGATGAGTGTAATCCCATCCATGCGAGGTCCGGTGATGAGTGTAATCCCACCGAGGTAACGTTGTGGTTGAGTGTAATCCGCATATCCGTGTAAACTAATAGTGGCCAATGTACTTGATCATGTGGTTATGTTGTTTAGATATTTGTTTATCTTGTTGAGCTTAGCATGAAGTAAGATGCCATGTTTTGCCCTTTTGAGTTGCTAGCTAGATTGCTATATTGATGCTTATGTATGTTTGTGTGTGATGTTAGGGATTAAATGCTTGAACCCTGTATTGTCGTTGTTTTATGTTTTAGAGCATCCTCACTAAGCTTCTAGCTTACACTCTCGTTTTGGACAATGTAGATCATTAGCGTGGAGTTAGCAAGGAGCAAGGAAAGGGGCATTCCAAGCTTTTGTGGTTAGTCAAGTATAGTTTAGTAAATAAAGTAGTAGTTTAGGAATGGGGTTGCATTGTCGTATGCGATTAGGAGAGTTGTAAATTTCATTTAGAGTTGAGTCTCGTATAGTTTTGCTGCAATTTGGAGTCTTGTAGTGCAAGGCGTATCAATACGTCTAAGGGCCATATCGATACAGTCTTACACTTTGGGACTCAAAATTGGCTTAGGGTACCAATACTCGGGGGCGTTTCGATACGCCAAATCTTTTCTGGAATTCTGAGATTTTAAAGAGTCTTTGGCGTATCGGTACAGGCTCTAAGCGTATCGGTACGGTTTTGTATCGTTGACCACGAGATGTTGACCGAGGAGGGTGTATCGATATGCCCAAGGGGTGTATCGATACGGTCTCCCTGAGTTGACTGAAGGCAGTTGACTTGGTCATGGCGTATCGATACCCTTGTCTGGTGTATCGATACGACCTGTGGTGTAAGTTTAAAATGGGCTGTTTAACATGTTGTTTTGGCTTGGTTGCTTTTACCTCGTGATGTTTTCCGCTGTCGTGATCACTTAAGAAATAAATATGCCTTTAGACAAGATATAATTAAAAGAAATTTTCTAGGGTTGCTAACCAAGGTGGGACCTTAACGGGTTTCACATCGGTTTTCCCTGTGTAGCCTACTCGGACCGGTCAGCCGACCTGACCGAGATGAGGGGGTTACATTTGTTGGTATTAGAGCCTGAGGTTACCGAGATCTCGGGCAGGTAAGTGAGGTAAGTTTGAAATGTTAAGTAATTGTTATGCCTCGGTGAATGCTTTGCCTTGTATGCTTGTTGTTTGTTCATTCGTATGATGCTTGGAAGCATGATTGTTGTGTCTGGTTTAGTGTCGAGTTCCCATTGCTACTATTACTTAATTTGAAAAAGTTTTATAAAGGAAGATACTTGAGCACGGTTGGACCCTTGCCTTTCCTAACTTAATCCTTATATGTTTGTTTGTTGTAGTTGTTATCTTGCTAGCTGTGACATGAGACCAAGAGGGAGGCCTATGATGGTTCAACCGGAACCACGGGCACCAGCTCTGGGATTTGAGCCAGTTGGTGAGGCGCAGGCTCCTCAACCTCCTCCTTCTCCTCCTCATCAAGTGGGAGGCGAGGCGAGAGATGAGGGCGTAGAACCTCAGGTTAGCCAAGGACCGGCCGGAATAGATTTAGCTCCTCTAGTTCAGGCGATAGCTGGGGCTTTTCAGGCTGCAGTGGCTGGGGGTCAGGTAGTGGTACAACCCCAGAGAGAGGGTACTGGTTTACCATTAGAGAGACTCCGCAGTTTGGTAGGTGAAGAGTTCAAAGGGTCGACACCCGAGAGGTCCGAGACTTTGTTTGAGAAGATCGTTCGTATTCTAGCACAGATGTGATGTACTGGGGAACGCAAGCTAGGGTGTGTTGCATCTCTGCTTCAGGGTGATGCCTACACTTGGTGGGTCACCATCACTACGAGTATGGCAGAGGCTGAGATCACTTGGGTGTTTTCCGAGTCAGCTTTCCGTAAGAAATATCTGGGTCCCCGCTATCTCGATGAGAAGAAGAGGGAGTTCATGGCTTTGCTTCAGGGGAGTATGACAGTGACATACTATGAGATCAGATTTGTCAGGCTGAGTCAGTATGCATCTGAGCTTGTTCCTACTGAGGAGGAACGATGTAACCGTTTCCGCTATGGGTTGAACGAAGAGATCAAGAGGTACACTTTAGCTTATGACTACACATATTTTGATGTCTTGGTCGCTAGGGCCAAGGACTTAGAGCACAGTTTGGGCTTGACCAAATGATCTGGTGGTTCTAGTTCTGGGAAGAGATCTAGCGACTTTGATAGAGGTGATGCCAAGAGGCATCGGGACAACATGCATCACTATGACCATAGACGTGGTGGTGGTAACCACAATAGAGGCCATAAGGGCTAGAGGGCTGGTGGGTGTTTGCTCGAGTGTGCTTGTTGCGGGAGGAATCACACCGGTGAGTGTTGGGGGAATTTCCACTCGTTTTGGAGTTGTGGAGCTAGGGATCATATTAGGCGTGACTGTCCACTTCAGGTGGGGCAGGCACCAGTTCAGGCTCAGGCTCCTGCTAGAGCCAATGACTTTTAGAGAGGCCGTAGGCGCGATAGAGGTAACTTACAGCCGAGAAATGACGACCAGAGGAACATAGCACATGTAGTTGCTGTTCAGCCAGAGGGCGGAGGCCAGGCCAGAGTTTACGCACAGTGTGAGGGTCAGCATGACACAGATGTGATTGCAGGTAACTTCTCGATATAGTCTTTGGGTTTGCTTTCTTTGATTGACTTCGGGTCTACACATTCTTATATATTGAGTGAGCATACAAAGTTGTTGAAATTGCCTTGTGAGGTATTAGAGGTAGGAGTTAGTGTTACTAGTTCATTCGGGGATACGATAGTAGTCAGGAAGACTTACAGAAGATGTCCGCTAATGGTTTAGGGACATGTGTTTCCAGTGGATATGATGGAGCTACCGTTTTATGGCTTTGATGTGATTTTGGGTATGGATTGGCTCATTGAGCATAGATCTAGGATATATTTTGAGACTAAGAGGATTTCTTTGAAACTCGCGGATGATTATGAGATAGTAGTGGTAGGTGAGAACGTGAAGTTCTTATCGAATGTAGTTTCAGTTCTAGAGGCTAAGAGGTTAGTTGAGATGGGTTGCGAGGCGTATTTGGCCTATGTGATGAATCCAAACATGAGTGAGGTTAGACCTCAAGACATCCGGACAGTGTGTGACTTTCCAAGTGTGTTTCCGGAAGAATTGTCGGGTTTACCACCTGATAGAGAGGTAGAGTTTGCTATAGAGACTTATTCAGGTTCAGCTCCTGTTTCGATTGCTCCGTATCGCATGGCACCGAAAGAACTAAAAGAGTTGAAGACTCAGTTGCAAGAGTTGACAGATAGATGTTTCATCCGACCAAGTTCTTCGCCTTGGGGCACTCCAGTTTTGTTTGTAAAGAAGAAAGACGGAAGCATGAGAATGTATATAGATTACAGACAGTTGAACCAGTTAATAATGAAGAACAAGTATCTATTGCCAAGAATTGATGATTTGTTTGACCAGTTGAGAGGATCATCAGTCTTTTCGAAGATTGACTTGAGATCCGGTTACTACCAGCTAAAAGTAAGAGAAGTTGATGTACCGAAGACGACATTTAGGACTAGATATGGTCATTATGAGTTCTTAGTCATGCCTTTTGGGTTGACTAACGCACCGGCTGCTTTCATGGATATGATGAATAGGATCTTCCATCAGTACCTAGATCAGTATGTAGTTGTCATCATATATGACATTTTGGTGTATTCACGTACCGAGGAAGACCACGACCGACACTTGAGGTTAGTTTTGCAGACTTTGTTAGACAATCAGTTGTATGCAAAGTTGAGTAAGTGTGAGTTCTGGATCCGAGAGGTGGTCTTCCTAGGGCATGTAGTATCAGTCGATGGGATTAAAGTTGATCCGAAGAAGATAGAAGCTATTGTTGAGTGGAAGCAACCGAAGTCAGTAACCGAGGTTCGTAGCTTTCTAGGCTTAGCTGGATACTATAGAAGGTTCGTAGAAGGTTTCTCGAAGTTAGCCGCTCCATTGACACAGTTACTTCAGAAGAGTATTCAGTTTGAGTGGTCAGATGCAAGACAATGAGCCTTTAAGAAGTTGAAAGAAGCTTTGACCCAAGCACCGATCTTGATTTAGCCAGAGTTAGGGAAGGAATATGTGGTTTACAGTGATGCTTCCTATCTAGGCCTAGGTTGTGTTATCATGCAAGACAAGAGAGTGGTGGCTTATGCCTCAAGACAGTTGAAGACTCACTAGCGTAACTATCCGACCCACGACATAGAGTTAGCTGCTGTTGTGTTTGCTCTGAAGATTTGGAGGCATTATTTGTACGGTGAGAAATGCACAGTGTACACAGATCACAAGAGTTTGAAGTATATCATGACCTAGTGAGAATTGAATCTCAGACATCGTAGGTGGTTAGAGTTGCTAAAGGACTATGATCTTACGATTGAGTACCATCCGGGTAAGGCCATTGTAGTGGCCGATGCTTTGAGTAGAAAGGTAGCTGTAGACTTGAGAGCCATGTTTGCTGGATTGAGCTTGTCCGGAGATGGTGGCTTAGTGGTCGAGCTTCAGGTTAGACCTACTCTAGGTCAGTTGATTAGGGAGAAACAGCTCTTAGACAGATCTTTGGCACCTCACGTGTAAGACATAGCCGAGGGTAGACCTTCAGACTACAGTTTCAGTACCGATGGGGTCTTGTGTGTCAGAAATAGGATAGTTGTGCCAGAAGACAGTGACTAGAGACATACAATCTTAACTGAAGCGCACAGTAGTCCGTTTGCTATGCATCTTGGAAGTACGAAGATGTATCGAGATTTGAAAAATGAGTACTTTTGGGTTGGTTTGAAGAGAGACGTAGCCGACTTCGTGAGTAAGTGTATGGTATGTTAGAGAGTGAAGGCGGAACATCAGGTTCCCTCAGGTTTGTTGCAACCATTGAGAATTCCGGAATGGAAATGGGAGAATATCACCTTGGATTTTGTTTCGGGCTTGCCTTTGACTCCTACGAAGAAGAACTCAGTTTGGGTTATAGTAGACCGTTTCACGAAGTATTCTCACTTCTTAGCAGTCAGTACGACTTATACCTTAGATAGATTGGACGATCTGTACATTGGTGAGATTGTTAGACTACATGGTGTGCCGAAGTCGATTGTGTCCGATAGAGATCCAAGGTTTATAGCTCGATTTTTGGAGTGTCTGCATATAGCTTTGGGTACCCGTTTGAATTTCATCACGTCATATCATCCTCAGACAGATGGTCAGTCAGAGAGGGTTATACAGATTTTAGAGGATATGTTGCGTTGTTGCATCATTGATTTTCAAGGTACATGGGAGAAGCACTTGCCTCTAGTTAAGTTTGCTTACAATAACAACTTTCAATCGAGCATTCAGATGGCTCTGTATGAGGCCTTGTATGGCAGAAAGTGTAGAACTCCAGTTTGTTGGGCTGAAGTGGGACAGAAGTTGTTACCTATGCCAGATTTGCTTAATGTGACAATCGATAAAGTGAAATTGATTTGCGATCGCTTGAAGGCAGCTTCGGATAGACAGAAGCCGTATGCCGACTTGAAGAGGAAGGAAATTGAGTTTTCAGTGGGTGAGAAGGTATTCTTAAAAGTGTCTCAGTGGAAGAAAGTAATGAGATTTGGCAGAAAGGGGAAGTTGAGTCCGAGGTACATAGGACCGTATGAGATTGTGAAAAGGGTTGGCCCAGTTGCTTATCAGTTGCGTTTTCCATCCGAGCTAGAGAAGATACACGATGTGTTTCATGTTTCGATGCTCCGTAAGTATAGGTCAGATCCATCAGATGTTATGCATGTAGAAGAGATTGAATTGAATCCGGATTTGACTTATGATGAAGAACCAATTGAGATCTTGGCTTCAGACAACAAGGTGTTACGGGGTAGATCGATTGAGTTAGTAAAAGTGTGGTGGCAACGTCGAAGGGTGGACGAGGACACTTGGGAGAGGAAGGAGGATTTGGAAAGGCAGTTTCCTTATCTCTTTCAGTCAGGTAATTTCGGGGACAAAATTCCTTAAATGGGAAAGAGTTGTAACACCCGTGTTTTGGGGCCGAAAGTTTGGTATGTGTGTTGGGTTCGAGTTGTCAGTTTTGGTTTAAATTAATTAGACCTTAGTTTAATTTAAATGAGCCTAAAATCCTAATAATGGCATTTTTGTAAATATTTCAAAACATGGTAAAAGAGATTAGCCTTTTAAAACAAAAAAAGTCTTCTTCTTCTTCATTTCTTCATCTCACGACCAAAAACCCAAACCCCTCCCAAAATCACTATTCCATTAAGGTGCTTCACAATTTTAAGGGATTTTCGCAAGGTAACTTCGTTTTTTATTTCTTCTCCTAATTCCAAGCATCTCCATGGTTTTAGATTTCAAAATGGATTATGTTTTAGTTTTTCAAGTTTTTCAAGGTTGAAGAAAGCATGAAACTTTAATGGGTTTTCAACTTGTTTTTGGTTTGTTTAGTTAAGTTTTGAGTTAACCTTACCTTAATACACCTTATATCTTGAAATGGAGGGATTTTGTTAAAAATCCCGAAATGGGTCTTGGGGGCATTTTTGAAAGTGTCAAAACTTGAAATTTTGGTGTGGTTTTGTGTTGGGTTGAAGGGCTGATGGTGTAGGGTTGTTAGGAAAGTGTTTTGGAAGTCTTTAGAGTTAATTTGGGTGTTGGAAATGGTAGATTTCAGCTGGGTATAAAGGGAGTACGAAAATGTGAGTTTTGTGGTTAGTTTGAGTTTGAAATTATGAAGTTTTGGCTTGTGATTGTGGGATGAGATTGTGGCTGAGTTTGGAAATGATTTGGTTGAGTAATACCCTGTCTTTTGATTGGTTAGAAGCAAGAGTAAACATCGGAGAAGGCTCGGGATCGATTCCGGAAATTTCGGAGGCTTGAGTGGCTTTGCTTGGTTTGCTTAAGGAAGGGTGGTGAGTGAAACTTTCAACTTTTTTAAATTGGTTCAAGTGTGTAGTGGAGGTTTTGGAATGTGCTTGGTAGGCCATTCGAAGGTAGAAGTTAAGTTGGTAGCTTAACTTATTGTGTGTTTATAAGCTTTAAATGTTTATGCCTATTATGATCTTGTGAAACATGAATTGGTTATGTATGAATATACATTGATATGTGTGATGATGGATGTGTGATATGAATGATGGTTGATATGGTGTGGTTTTAAATAGTATGATTGGCACTAGTTAACTTACCGAGTATAAATGATCGACCATTAGGATTAGTGTGCACATGGTTGAGTCAAATTCGCGCATGGCCTTGGTGGCGTTAAGCCATCAAGGAGGAGTACGGTGATGTAATATTTCACCGGAAATGTTTATATTATATGTGATGATGAGTGTAATCTCATCCGCAGGGCATGTGATGATAAGTGTAATCCTATCCATGTGAGGTTCGGTGATGAGTGTAATCCTACCGAGGTAACATTGTGGTTGAGTGTAATCCGCATATCCGAGTAAACTAATAGTGGCCAATGTACTTGATCATGTGGTTATGTTGTTTAGATAATTGTTTATCTTGTTGAGCTTAGCATGAAGTAAGATGCCATGTTTTGCCCTTTTGAGTTGCTAGCTAGATTGTTATATTGATGCTTATGTATGTTTGTGTGTGATGTTAAGTATTAAATGCTTGAACCCTGCATTGTCGTTGTTTTTTGTTTTAGAGCATCCTCACTAAGCTTCTAGCTTACGCTCTCATTTTCGACAATGTAGATCATTAGCGTGGAGTTAGCAAGGAGCAAGGAAAGGAGCATTCCAAGCTTTTGTAGTTGCTCAAGTATGGTTTAGTAAATAATGTAGTAGTTTAGCAATTGGGCTGCTATGTGATTGTATGAGCGTTGTATGACTCATAAATGTTGAATGTTGTTTATGCTATATTTTGTTTTTGGATGAGCATGTAAACCTTATGTGTGGTGACATATACCTTTTGGCTTTTAAGCTTTTAAGTATGCCTTGATATGAAATATCCATCTTTGTATGAATGCTAAGTTGGAAATGCCTCGTTGTTCACCTAAATTGTTTTTTATAGTGGTTCTTGGTTGCTACGTGTTGTATGGTTGGTTGTATGTGATTAGGAGAGTCGTAAATTGCATTTAGAGTTGAGTCTCGTATAGTTGTGATGCAATTTGGAGTCTTGCAGTGCAGGGCGTATCGATACGCCTAAGGGCCGTATCGATACAGTCCTACACTTTGGGACTCGGAATTGGCTTAGGGTACCGATACTCGGGGGCGTATCGATACGCCAAATCTTTACTGGAATTCTGAGATTTTAACGAGTCTTTGGCGTATCGGTACGGGCTCTAAGCATATCGGTATAGTTTTATATCGTTGACCGCGAGATGTTGACCCATGAGGGTGTATTGATACGCCCAAGGGCTGTATCGATACGGTCTCCCTGAGTTGACTGAAGGCAGTTGATTTGGTCAAGGCGTATCGATACCCTTGTCTGGTGTATCGATGCGGCCTGTGGTGTAAGTTTAAAATGGGTTGTTTAACATGTTGTTTTGGCTTGGTTGCTTTTACCCCGTGATGTTTTCTGCTGTCGTGATCACTTAAGAAATAAACATGCCTTTAGACAAGATATAAGTAAAATAAATTTTCTAGGATTGCTAACCGAGGTGGGACCTTAACGAGTTTCACATCGATTTTCCCCGTGTAGCTTACTCGGACTGGTCAGCCGACCAGACCGGGAAGAGGGGGTTACAGGTCCCACCGGTAGTGGCTAGTAGTAGAGTAAGGTGATGTATGGTCCCATCGGAAAACTACTAGTCGAACAGTGATGTGTGGTCCCATCGTGTGTATGTTGGTTGTGCATGTGCAAACCATGTGTAGTCTTGTTGTTATAATCATTCGTACATTCATTGATTTATTGTAAATTGTGAAAAGTGTTTTGAAAACCGCATGCTTGTTGATTTATAGAGCTTCTCTCACTAAGCTAGTTAGCTTACGCTCTCCTTTGTTTCCAGCATGCAGATCGTTAGAGTTCGGGAGGCAAGCGGGCAAGGAATGAGCTTTTGGAGTTCTCAAATTAGCTCAAGTTTGATTTACGTATTGTAATAATGCCTAGACGGTGGGGGTGTAGACTTGTAGGAGTTGGTGTCAAACTTCTTGGTTGATTTTTGTGTTTTGATGATCATGGTAAATTGTTAACTTTATGTTGGTCATGTGTATGTCTTATATTGTGGATTGTAGACCTTGTTTTACTTGATGCATGTGTGCCTTGTGGTTGGGGACCTATACCCTTTCTATGAATGCTAAGTGTGTTTGCCTAAGGCATGATGTGTTAAATGCTATGTATGAATCTTGTTAAGGTGATGTTTACTTGAATGACCTTTATATGTATGATTGAATGTTGATCCTGTTTCGGTACGCCAGGGGCCGTTTCGATATGTTTTTGCCACTGGAAATCTGAGATTTTGCCGATAAATTAAGGTATCGAAACGGGCTATGGCGTTTCGGGACGATCTTCATATCGTTGACCACGAGAAGTTGACTCTTGGAGGTGTTTCGGAACGGTTGACCACCGTTTCGATACGGTCTTCTCGTGCTGACTTGGGCCCGATGACCAAGTCAAGGCGTTTCGATACACACCTTGGGTGTTTCGAAATGACCAGCCTTTTTAACTAAAATGAACTGTTTTTATATGCTCTTTGGGTCGATCGTTTCGTATGTTGCTTCCGTTGTTGTTCTCTCATATATGACTAAATAATTCTCTTAGACAAGATAATAATTAAAGAAATTTTCTAGGGTTGTTAACCGAAGGGGAGCCTTCGCGGGTTTCACTTCGGTTTTCCCCGTGTAGCCTACTCGGACCGGTTAGTCATCCAGACTGGGACGAGGGGGTTACACATTACGCAATGTTAGGTATTATTTTGCTAAAAATAAGTTTATGTACCAAAATGTAAATACAAAAATAGGTAAGGTACTAAATATGTAGTTTACCCAATAATTTAATTGAATTTTTAAAAATGATTATTAATTTTATGTTGAGTTCTTGAAAATTTTAATTTTTATTAATTAATTTAATGATGTTCAGCGGTGTTCATCGTTAGTGGTGTTCAGCAATGTCCGTCGCACGTGGTAGACTCATCCTTTACGTTTATTTATTTTTACATTATAATATCATGTTTAAAATGGAAATTTTATCTTTTCAAAAAAATTGACAGCAATGTCAAATACTAAAATCTTACAATTAACTTTTTAAAATTACTTTTAAAAATAATTTCTGATAACTTTTTTAAAACTATTTTTTAAAAGTCATGCTAAATTAATGGGTAGGAAAATGTATATTATGTTTGAGTCCGGGTGAAAATGGGCATCTACGCACCTTATCCAATATATAGATACACATTACCTCTTAAAATCTCTCTCTCTATATATATAATTCACACCTTATTTACAACTATTACATCTCCACATACATAACACTAAAACACGTTCCAAAACCTGTAACACGCATGACTAAATGTCATTATGTATACATTTTTGATAATAATATCATTATGTATGCATCTGATAAAAAAGAAAGTCATTATGTATGCATCTGATAAATAAAAAAGTCATTATGTATGCACGTGTCATGTAATTGGTGCAAAGAAGGGGATTGACAGTGGCTTTGTCCCAACAAATGGTATTTATATTTTCTTATAAAATTTTAAATTTTAAATTTGTAATTTAATATTCTCTATTTCCTATTAATCGCGTCCCTTTTATTTTTTTAAATTGTCCCATTAAAAATTTAACATTTTTTTTTACCATTTTTTAGTTTTCAAATAAAATAAAATTTGAAATTTCTCAAACTCAATAAAGAGACAATTAAAGGAGTGTAATGATTAAATTATGCATAACCTTCTAAAAATTAATAATCCAATTATGATCCTCCTCTCTTATTATGATTTATATATTCATTTTATAACTACACATTTATGTGCTCAAACATTTACTGATACATGCAAATTTGATTGCAATTGTATTTAAAACTTGAATGGCTCGAAGTTTGGGCATATAAAGTGGAATGCAATTATTATTTTTTTAAAGCAAAGGTGACGATTACGAGTAGTAATCTCAACCATTTAACAATGCAAGCTCAATCATTCTGTTGTAGTTGTTAATGTTCGAACATGTGACCTCTAAAAAGAACATGCAAAAATTGATTCGTGTGAAATGTAATTAATTATCATCCCAACACATATGAAATAAAGGATAAGCCGAACATTACGGTTTGAAATAAATTCCCCCTTAGGCCTAGATTCATCTATCAACTCATATTAAAACATGGCGATTAGTGAAATTACAGCCTTAAAATCCCATGAAACTAGAGCCATCCCTTTGTACTAATTGAAGAATGCTTAGGCGGTAGTCTATCAAAATCCAACCCAAGTCACCCTACAATTGCCATCAATCTAAAGCCATATAATCACAATCATAACCGTCCACATGTTCTAATGCCTTCTTGCATGAAAAATATGCAAGACCTCTAGTTTTCAGATTTGACCTCTAATAAAACGTCCATATTTTTTTATGGTTTTCTTCTTCTTTTGGTCTTAAAAACGACCGATGCCGTCGCCTTTGGCTGTCATATTTTACACAAAAGGGAGTCAAATCTGAACCCATCATGTCTTGTATTGTCGCTTAAAACATGTTTTCGGATAATAATAATAATCCCTCCCACTTTCTTCAACCCTCTTCGGAGCTTATCGTGGGTGAATTTTCAACAGTCACGGGAGATTCCTATGCTCTTGGGACAATAATTCAGCCCGTCGGTGATGCACTGAAAGAAGCCACAGGCGGCGAACCTCCGGTTCATGAAGTCCTCGTCGACGTCACCGAGCCACAGCCGGTGCCATTTGTTCTTTCCTTTAACAACCTTACTTATAGTGTAAAGGTTTCTCGCAAAATAGAGTTGCCTGGCTTCTTGCGATGGAGGGGTGGAAGCGCGGACACAGATGTGGTTGTCGCTAGAGATTTGCCGAGGACTAAGACATTGCTTAATGATATCTCTGGGGTGGCTAGAGACGGCCAGATAACGGCCGTGCTTGGAGCGAGTGGCTCGGGTAAATCAACTCTAATTGATGCTTTAGCCAACAGAATAGCAAAAGAGAGTTTGAAAGGGGAAGTCACTTTAAATGGCGAAGCTTTGGAGTCGCGAATGTTGAAAATGATTTCAGCTTATGTTATGCAAGATGATATGCTTTACCCAATGCTGACCGTGGAGGAGACCTTAATGTTCGCGGCTGAGTTTCGACTTCCTCAAACTTTACCAAAATCTAAGAAGAAAATGCGAGTTCAAGCTTTGATCGATCAATTAGGCTTACAAAATGCTGCCAAAACAGTTATCGGTGACGAATCTCATCGAGGTGTTTCTGGTGGTGAGCGTCGCCGTGTATCCATTGGGATCGACATAATTCATGACCCCATTATTCTTTTATTGGACGAGCCGACATCAGGGCTTGATTCCAGCAGTGCTTTCAAGGTGATCAAGGTTTTACAGAGGATAGCTCAAAGTGGGAGCATTGTTATAATGTCGATTCATCAACCAAGTATTCGAATTCTTGGATTGCTTGACCGAATGATTTTTTTGTCTCGTGGGCAAACTGTTTACAATGATTCACCAATGAATCTCTCCTTGTATTTCACCGAGTTTGGTCGTCCAATACCTGAGGACGAGGACAAAACAGAGTTTGCTTTGGACCTAATCCGAGAACTGGAAGCATCCCCCGAAGGAACAAAAAGTTTGGTCGAGTTCAACAAGTCATGGCAAATCATGAAAACTACAACACAATTAGAGCTGGACCGACTCGGTTTTACCCTAAAAGAAGCAATTAGCGCAAGTGTTGCCAGAGGTAAACTTGTTCCGGGGGCTACAAATGATGTGACTTCAACTTTAATGGTTCCAAGATTTGCAAATCCATTTTGGAAAGAAATGATTGTGTTATCAAGTCGGTCTATCCTGAATTCAAGACGAATGCCGGAGTTGTTGGGAGTTCGGTTGGGTGCAATTGTAGTGACGGGTTTCATTTTGGCGACAGTATATTGGCAGCTTGATAATACACCGAGAGGGGTGCAAGAAAGACTAGGGTTTTTCGCATTCTCCATGTCGACCACGTTTTACACTTGTACTAACGCTCTCCCGGAGTTCCTCCAAGAAAGGTACATTTTCATGAGAGAAACTGCTTACAATACATATAGGAGATCATCTTATGTTATATCAAATGCTTTAGTAACAATACCGAGCTTATTACTTCTATCGCTGGTGTTCGCGGTCACGACGTTTTGGGCAGTAGGGCTCGACGGTGGATTCCATGAATTCTTATTCTATTTCTTAATCATGTTTGCTTCATTTTGGTGTGGAAGTTCGTTCGTGACATTCATTTCGGGCGTCGTCCCGCATGTGATGTTAGGCTACACCATCTCTGTCTCGTTTTTCGCATATTTCTTACTCTTCAGCGGCTTCTTCATCAACCGCGACAGAATCCCTGAGTACTGGATATGGTACCATTACCTGTCCCTGGTGAAATACCCTTATGAAGCAGTACTACAAAATGAATTTGAAAACCCTACAAAGTGCTTCGCTAGAGGGATTCAAGTATTTGACAATTCACCACTTGAAGCAGTCCCTTCAGCGGTGAAACTGAGGTTATTGCAGTCAATAGGGAACAATTTGGGGATGAGCATTACAAGCTCAACATGTTTGAGAAGAGGTTCGGACATTCTCAAACAAGAAGGGGTTACTGATTTAAGCAAATGGAATTGCTTCTGGATTACAATCGCTTTGGGTTTCTTGTTTCGGATTTTGTTTTACTTCTCTTTGTTATTGGGGAGCAAAAACAAGAGATCTTGAACAAACCAAAACTCCCATAGCTCTATATTCAAATTCGGGCATAGAATCTCTTTGCTATTGGGAAGCAAAGACAGATCGTGAAAAACAAAACTCGGGTTTAATTCCATTCATCCAATAGGTTTATGTTAGAATCTAGTTTAATTTCTTCAATTTTTGGTTTTCAGCTTAATTTTGTAAAATAAATTAAGGAGGAATTAAGTTAGTGCATGGTTGGGGTAAGCACTTATTTGGCTGAGAAGTATTGCTTAATAGATTTTAAACACTAATATGTGTCACGAATCATGAGTAGTGATCCAAGATTCATGCACATATGATTGTTCAAGAGATTCTTTGAGATATATTGAGTTTGATTAGACCACTAAATTTGGTTCGATCCTTATAGAATGCTAAAAAGGCCCATTCACTTGGACTTTGGTAGGAGAGTAGATGACATATTATTACTTAATATTCTACAGGATAAATTTCTACATCAGTATAAAACACCCACGTGAAAATAGTATTAAGGAATGTAATAAGGAGATAGTATAATTTCCTTGGATATGTAGGTTGTTGCAGTGGGCTTCCAACTTAGCCGATGTAATTTAATATGTATCGTTCATTGTAAAGGGACTCAGATATAAATAGAGGTATTACTCACCTCATTATTTGTATAATTCATTCCTTGTAAAGCAATAGAAAGAGCATTTAATCTAAAGTCTCTTGTACATTCTTTCTCATTGTTGTCTTTATCTCTAATTCATTTTGGCTATATATATATATAACACCCTTTGCTCGATCAGATAATATACCCAGATATGATACATCACATTCGAAAACTAGGGTGAAATTTTGAATAAACTAAAAGTTTTTCATAAATAGCCAATCATTCACCAAAACAATTTAAGTAATTACAACAATAGTAACAAACAATAATCATAATCGTTTACAAGGCATGAGGACTAAATCCTTTTTCTAGGACAGGGAGTTAACTTTATAATGTTTGGAGGATTAGACTTACAGGTGGAACTCAACATTATATATTCGGGGTCATTAAAAATTTTTAAATTTTAGGGGCCAATAATAACTTATATATTTTTGAGGGGTTGAAAAACAATTTTACCATACAAAGTTTCATTTTTTAAATTATTGCGGGGCATGGCCTCCTCTGGTGCTAAGGGTCACTATAAGAAAATACATTTTTAGTGACATTGAAAATAGTCGCAAAAAGTGTTAAATTTAACCACTGAAATTTACAGTTATCATTTTTTTGAGTCGTCACCCGTCATCACTAATAACTCTATTTTTATGATGAGAGTGCAATACTTATCCACTAGGATAAGCAAGAAATTTAATGTTATTTTGAAAGAAAAATAGTATTTAGGTTAAATTGTAATTGAAATTAATTTTTTTATTTTAAAAATATGTATTAATTATAGGAAAAATATATGATGCACTAACGGTTGAAACATTTTGTTTCTACAAGAGCCCTAATTTTAGGGGTTAGAGATCTAGTTTAGGGTTTATAATTTAGGGGTTTAGAATTTAGGGTCTATGGCTAGAATTTAGGGTTTAAGGTTAGTATTCAAAGTTTAAAGGTTAGGGTTTAGGTTTTAGGATAATATGTTAGGGATTTAGGTTTTACTTATAACCCCTAAATTCTAACCCTAAACTCTAAATTCAAACCATAATCTATAAATTATAAACACATAAACCTAAAGGCTTAAACGTCAGATAGGTGCCCAAACTATACCCTTTTTTCTAGTTAGGTGCCTAACGTTTGTTTCGGGCCACTTAGGTGTCTAACGTTTCATTCCGTAACCCATTTTAGGTTTTAGCCTCGACGGACGTTAAAATTTTTCGTTAAAGGACACGTGGCATGTTTTTTGATTTTTTGATATTAAAAATAATAAAAAAATAAAATAAATTAATTAAATTAATTAAATCCCTTAAACCTATCTTCTTCCCCATCAAACCATCTCTCCCCTTCCCCGTTCTTCTTCCCTCTTCTCTTCACCGAAGATCCAGTGGTGGGAAGACTGAGCAAAGACAAGATAAAGAGAATGGTGCAAGAGGCAGAGAGGTACAAGGCAGAGGATGAGGAAGTGAAGAAGAAGGTGGAGGCCAAGAATGGGGGTGGTGAACTGATGATATGATTCATGAAAATATTTAATTTTATTTTACGAGCATGTAACCCTGGTTATTTTGGTATTTAGGTAAAAGTGTATAAGGGAGGGATGTGTACTATCGTGTTCCATAAATGCACCATAGCCAAGAGATGAACATCCAGGCCCTACCCCAACAAACATAACTAAACAAAAGCTGCAAATAAGGTCTAAAACAGTGGTGAATGTGATGAGACTTGAATTTATACCTCCATTGAACCATAAAGTTAAGGGATGTAACAGTGGGTCTGCAGCATCCACTTCCACAAAGTAGTAGAACAAAGCTCGACCATGCTTAGCATCTGTAACAATGTAACCAGAGTATTGCTTAAAAGAAACATCGGCAGGCTGAGCCGGCAATCTTGTTATCAGCTCCGCAGAAGCCCTGGAAACCAGAAACAAGCAAGAAATAACAGTGAAGAAAACTAAGGATTGCATCTTCTTTGAGGTAGAAAGAAGAACTGTCTGCAATATAGAATTGAAGCAAGAGTAAAGCACTAAAGCTTCTAGGATGGATAATCCATTTTTATATAATCCAATAATTAACGTAGCTTTCACTTTTGCCATAGGAATCTAAACTAGAACATTGGGTTACTAACTTCCTATTTTTGCTTGTGTTTCCTCTCTGCTATTTGTCAAATAAACACCCAATTGCATTAAAAACATTCATATAGAAGAACTGTGATTATTTATGGATAACATGAAAATAACACATGCACGGATTACCAGATCTATTTTACGAGCATGGAAAGCTTTTGCAGAGTGATCTATAAAAAAAGAGGTTTACTCCAATATTTATTTACTGAGATTACATCATTTTCATCTTCTAAGCTTTCTTGGAAGTGATCAGAAGTTGAAAATTTTACAGCTAAAAATTTACATACATTGTCCAAGCACACAACCTCAATGGGAAAACTTTATCTCCACTGGATCATTTTCAACAGATGTAGATAACGGGGATGAAATGCCAATGAGCAGTTTTCCACCAGTGGAGATGTGGTTTAACGGTGAAGAAGAGAGGGAAGAAGAACAAGGGAGAGGGAGGGATGGTTTGATGGGAAGAAGATGGGTTTAAGGGATTTAATTAATTTAATTAATTTTTTTATTATTTTTAATATCAGAAAATCTAAAAACATGCCACGTGTCCTTTAACGGAAAATTTTAACCTCCGTCACGGCTAAAACCTAAAATGGGTTACGGAATAAAACGTTAGACACCTAAGTGGCCCGAAACAAACGTTAGGCACCTAGCTGGAAAAAAGGTATAGTTTGAGCACCTATCTGACGTTTAAGCCAAACCTAAACCCCTAAACTATGAACCCTAAATTGAGTCTCAAATCCCTAAAATTAGGGCAACTGTGAAACAAAATGTTTTCATCGTCGGTGCATGGTATAATTACCCTTAATTATAACACTAATTATTATAATAATAATTTAACTATTTTTTCTATGATTTCTTATATGAAGTACGCATGTTAAAGAAAGTATTTAGATTTTTTGAAGAAAAAAACTAATTATAATGGAATATTTATTTTAAATATTTCACAAAATAAAAATTTTCTATCATATATTATGCTAAAATTACATATTAGTATTTTTACTTTAATTTGGTCGCTTTAAGTTTCTATACTTTTTAAATTTTGAAAATTTGATCTTGACATGAATGGTAGTCTTTAAATATGTTAAGTAAAATTTTGTTTTTAGCCAATTTGTTATACATAATTTGTTTATTTATTTTTTATTCTTTAATTTGATCATTTTTAATAGAAATATTTTACCTTTATGACAAACTAGTTTATGATACTTTAATTTTTTTATAATTATAAAAATAAATTTATTATTGTGACAATATCTAATTTGTCATTACTTTTATTTTTTATTGGTGACAAAATTTATCACAACAAAAGGTAAAATTTTAAGTTACAAGTAATATCATTGTCAAAACAAATATCAAATAATAGTGATCACTTCACATATCGTCACTACCATGCGTCAAGATTTTAGTGACAATGAATTTTGTGTCACAATTATAGACTTATAGTGAGAACTTATTTGTGAAAAATATAATCGTCACAATTACTACTATTACAGTGACCAAATAAAAATACGTCACAATTACTTATACTAATAGTGTCACACACAAAAAATGTCACAAAAGTTTAATATTTGTGATAAAGTTGTTCCTAGTCACTATCAGTTTGTCACTAAAAAACCTATATTGTTGTAGTGGGCGTTCCTCCCTAAATAGAATACAAATTTAACAATTTGAATGGTTATTGATATTCATACTTATTATATCAATACTCACTCAAGTTAAAAACACATTTTTCTTCACCAAGTATCGATACTATTATTTGCAGTATTAATGTCATTATCCTATATATCGATACTCTATTTATGTATTGATATAAAATTAGTTTACTAGAATTTCTATGGATTGAACATGGGAGGGATTAGTACCCTTGCATAGGGTGTCGATATCCCGAAGTTTGAAATCCTTATTTAGGTAATTTTATCAACTTTTATAGTTTCTAGACATGCCCAAATGACCCTTAAACATAATTACATTAATTGAAAAGCTTAATAAGCATGGAAATTTACAAGGACACACACATTCCTCTAATCTCTTTATGCAAATTGTATGTAATTCACGAACTAGTTTCTAGCTAGTTAGGCCAAATTACTTCCTAAAGGTAGAAAACACTTCTAAAATGCACGATTAGCAATATAAACATGGTTTAAGTTGTATATGTCCACTCTTTATCTTATAAAAGATGTGTAACACCCCCTTCCCGGCCTGGTCGAGAACCAAGTCGGAAGGTGCTACTAATGAATAGTACGATAATCGATGCGATACAATTTCATTCTATAAACAACATATGACCAATATTATACTAACAAAACATTACTGAATATACATCTTAGTCCAATTTATCCATTATGAATCAATATTTAATCATTTAGGACCAATCTTGAACTATTACGAGTTTTAGGGACTAAACTGTAAATCTGATAAATTGGAGGCCCTTCGATGCAATTGATTATACTACAATGAAATTCAATATAATAATGGCAAGTATGTGAATTTTCATACTATTTAGAGTTAATTTACTCATCCAATTGAATCATCTTAAATTCAGTGACCAATTTGTGACCAATCTGATAAATTGGAGGTCCTTCGATGCTATTGATTATACTACAATGAAATTCAATACAATAATGGCAAGTCTGTGAATTTTCATACTATTTAGAGTTAATTTACTCATCCAATTGAATCATCCTAAATTCAGTGACCAATCTATGAACATTGTAAACCTTCAATCTATGCCTTTTAACCAACTTAACTAACCCCATATCGAAACACTTTGAAGCTGTTTCGATACAAGTGTACGATGGTTGACCTGGGTTGACTTTTCCCATATCCCGTATCGATACAGGTAAGCTATGTTTCTTAGGTTCAAATATGCTTAACTGTATCGATACGCCATTACCCCGTATCGATACAGGTAAGCTCTGTTTCTTAGGTTCAAATATGCTTAACCGTATCGATACGCCATTACTCGTATCGATAATACCTAACCTGTAATGACAAATTTTTGCTGGTTTTTAATCGAATTAACGTAACGAACGGTGTTCAAATGCAATGAAACTTTACACATAACATATCAATGCTATAAACTACTGCATGCCAAATTTCATGATCATTCAAATACGTTTACTAGATTTTCACCTAGGTGAGCCATATATGTCATTTTTGCTAACTTTTAACCCCACCAAAAGTCAATATTAGGCCTTTAACAACATTTCAACTTATACACATTATAAGCATAACAAAATGGACACAAAAGACTAGTTCAACTACTTTGCCATCTTCCTAGGAGTTCATAAAGTCAAAATACATTACTCTTGGCTTGTAGTGACTTGTCTTGCCTCGACTTTTCCGATCTTCCACAAAGGTCGATTCTTTAACCTGAAATGCATGAGATGAGACACATTAGGCAATAGGCATACATTGCCTAGTGAGGTAGTCATATACAATGTAAATATCAATGAGTGATTCATGTACATATTATTATTCTTATCAATATCAATATCATGTTTCAATATGCAATGTTTAACACCTCAAATTCATTATTAACCCTTGTATTGAATCAAGATAGTGGATACGCGAATTCCTACGCCTCGCCAAATCAATAAATGATCTAGTCCCTCCGCCTTGCCAATATGACCAATACCAAAACACGTCCCTCCGCCTCGATAAATCAATATAGGCCGTAGCCTTAGGACCGTAGTCCACTCGTACACTAAGCTCATGAATTCTATGGCATGCCAATTGTATTCAAGGTCCGTTCAAATCCAAAGTTCGATAATATCATCAAATCAATGTCCAATGATCAATATGATGTCCAATGTTTATAATGTTTTAATTTCAATAACAATGTCCAATAGGAATGTTCAATGACTATAACAAAAACAATAGATGCTCAATAATGATACCATCAATGACTATGATCAATGAATTTATTTTCTATACTTGAATAACAATAAATTCATTAGTTTCAATGCACAATAGCCATGACAATATCAATGATCGATGCACAATACTTACTTACCAATACTTACCCAATGCTTCCAATTAATAATCTGACACAATATCCTTACAAACGATGTTAATTATTTTAATCGAAATCAATACTAATGAATTTGGGGAGGCTCTTTGCCTAATCTTGAGACTCCGACTATACTCACCTTGATATTCGATGCTTTTACGGTTCTCAGATGACAACACCGTTGTTTCTAGCTTTCGATGGAGATGGCGAAACCTCTCTCTCCACTTCTTGAGCTAGAAAATCAATATGAGCATATTAAAAACAAGATTACGATATCGTATTTGCAATAATGATATCAAAATCAACATCTAAGCTAACGATAATAATTTGTTATCAATATAACCATGGTTAGGCAAAACCCTAACTTAAAAATAAGCTTGGTACATCCATGGAATCCAATGATCGATTGAGGAATATAGCTTACCCGATCAATGACATTGATTCGATATCAATAAGTCAAAGAAAAACCAAGCTTAAGTTTCTCTCCAATGGAGGTGTGTGCTTAGAGGAAGATGACAAAGACAAGGGATGTGCTTTCTTTCTTAAGTCTCAGGTAAGTCTTTATTTATAACTCTTTTTCATTCTTTTCTTTTATTCAATACTCAACCGATGTGTTTCCTTCATATGAAGGAAACTCATCGAATTAACCTACGTAAGTGGTGATTGTAATTGAGGAGAGGGTAATCGCAAGGTTAGTCCCTCAACTCTTAATTCTCTATAATAAGACCCATACTCGATAGTTTAACTCAAGAGTCCAATGTCAAATAATTAACAAGCTGATACAATATTTAGACTTTATCGATATGAGATTTCTGATCACCGGAACTTAATTCCGACTAGACCGGATTTTGGGGTGTTACAACTCTCCCCCTTATGAAAAATTCGTCCTCGAATTTTATCTAAACCAAAGAGATGAGGATATTGCTGTTTCATGGTCTCTTCAGGTTCCAAGTAGCTTCTTCAACAATGTAGCTTCTTCAGAGCACTTTAACCAACGATATAGTTTTGTTGTGAAGCCTCTTGACTTCTCTTGCAAGAATATGAACCAGTTCTTTTTCGTAGGAAAAATTTGGCTGGATTTCTACAGACTCAGGTTCCACAATGTGTGAAGGATTAGAATGGTATTTCCGGAGCATCAATACATGGAAAACATCATGGATTTTACTCAGTTTAGAGGGTAACAATAATTGATATGCCACGGGCCAACTCTTTTAATGACTTCAATTGGTCCAATGAATCGGGGACTCAATTTTCCCTTCTTGCCAAACCTCAAAACTTTCTTCCACAATAATACTTTAAGAAAGGTTTTTTCACCAACTTCATACTCAATATCTCTTCTTTTGAGATTGGCATAGGCTTTTTGCCGGTCAAAGGAAGCTTTCAAGCAATCATGAATGATGGTAACCCGTTCATCATTTTCCCAAAGTAAATCAGGGCCCAACATTTTGCCTTCACCAAGTTTAGACCAACACAATGGAGTCTGGCATCGTTTGCCTTACAATGCCTCATATGGAGCCATTTGGATTGAAGCCTGGTAGATAATATTGTAGGCAAATTCAACAAGGGGTAGGGATTTCTCCCAAGTTCCACCAAAGTCGATGATGCATGCTCGAAGCATATCTTCTAAGATTTGTATAGGGAGGTTCAATAACAATATAGATTTCCAAGAGTTCAATGGAAGAGTCTTTCGATAAATACCTGAATTACCCTATCTGATTGGCCATCAGATTGAGGGTGAAAGGTTGTGCTAAGGCTAACTCTAGTGCCCAGAGCTCCTTGTAAGGTTCTCCAGAACTGAGATGCAAAACGGGGATCTCGATCGAAGATAATAGACTTGGGTATTTTGTGGAGTCGAATCACTTTCTTGATGTACAAGTCAGCTAATTTAGGAAGACTGTAGTCCATTCTAACCAGTATGAAATGAGCTGACTTGGTGAAACGATTACAATAATCTACATGGCATCATGTTTCGCGGGAGTTAAAGGTAGGCCACTAAAAAAAATCCATATTGATCTTCTCCCACTTCCATTTCAGTGGATTAATAGGTTGCAATAATCCGGAAGGAACACGATGTTCTGGTTTAACATGTTGGCACGTGAAGCACTTGGAAACATAATTGACTATGGCATGCTTCATGCCCGACCACCATTAGAGTTCACGAAGATCCTTATACATCTTCACAGACCTGGGGTGAACAAAAAAAGAACTTGAATGAGCTTCTGAAAGGATGTTAGTACGAAGAGATTCATCATTAGGTACACAGACCCAATCATGGAAACACAAGAGCCCTTCAGAATTAATTCTGAAGTCGGGGTTGTCCGATAACGTAGAGCCAATGGATTGAAGCTCATGATCTTGCTCTTGTAAAACTTTGATTCGCGAAATGATGGTAGACTGAACTTGAAGTTCAGTTACAAGACAATGATGCTTCCAAAGTCGGAAATGAGCGTTAATTTCCTGAGGGGCTACAAGATAGCGACATTACAATGAGTCAATGTGTCATACGATACATATAACTCTATATTCACTATCAATACTTACCACGTAAAGGTTTACGACTGAGTGCATCAACTACAATGTTGGCCTTGCCCGAATGATAATCGATGACAAGGTCGTATTCTTTAAGGAGTTCCATCCACCTTCGTTGTCGAAGATTCAAGTCTTTTGGGTCAATAGGTACTTAAGGCTTTTATGATCAGTGAAGAGATAACATTTTTCTCCGTAGAGATAATGTCTCCAGATTTTCAATACAAAGACAACTGCAGCCAACTCAAGGTCATGAGTAGGGTAATTCATCTTGTGTGGTTTAAGTTATCTCGAAGCATAAGCGATGACTTTGCCTTCTTGCATCAATACACATCCTAACTCGAGATGTGATGCATCACTATAAATCGTGTAGTCTTTTCCAAACTCGGTTGGGTCAAGACTGGTGTATGGGTCAAGACTTGCTTTAACTGATCAAAACTCCATTATTGAGCCTCAATCCAAACAAAATGAGCTTCTTTCCTCAACAACTTAGTTAAAGAAACAGCTATCATAGAGAACCCTTTTACGAATCTTCTATAATAGCCAACAAGCCCAAGAAAGCTTCTGACTTCACCAATATTCTTCGATCGATGCCAATCTACGATAGCTTGGATTTTCTTCAGGTCCACTTGAATACCCGAAGCCGGCACAATATGTCCAAGAAAAACAACTTCTGTGAGCCATAACTCACACTTAGAGAATTTTGCGTACAACTGCTTCTCCCGTAAGGTTTGAAGCACGATACGAAGATGATCTCGGTGTTCCGCAACATTCTTAGAATAGATTAATTTGTCATATATGAAAACTACTACAAATTTATCAAGATAGGGTCTAAAGACCCGATTCATCAAATCCATAAAGGCCGCCGGTGCATTGGTTAATCCAAAGAGCATCACCAAGAATTCGTAGTGTCCATATCTCGTGCGAAAGGCAATTTTAGGTACATCACATTCCTCCACTCTCATTTGGTAATAACCTGCTTAAATCGATCTTGGAAAACACAGGCATCTTTTAGATGATCGAACAAGTCGTCTATTCTAGGCAATGGGTACTTGTTCTTGATGGTTACTTTGTTCAGCTTTCGGTAGTCAATACACAATCGCATAGAACCATCTTTCTTCTTTACAAAGAGAAATGGTGCTCCCCAAGGCGAAGAGCTCGGTTGAATAAAGCCTTTCCTTAACAATTCTTGAATTTGAGCTTTCAACTCCTTTAATTCAACAACTGCCATACTACATGGTGCAATGGAAACCGAAGCAGTCCCAAGTTGCACCTCAATGCCAAACTCCACTTCACGGGTTGAAGGCAATCCCGAAAGTTCATCAAGGAATTCGCATACAATGTCAGTGTCCCATAACTTAGATTCGTCTTTGGCTTCTATCGTCAAACCACATAATGAAGAATTCCTCACGTTCATCAAGACAACACTCTTCTTTCCTAGACCCCGAAGGTACAACTTCCTTTTACAACAATCTACCCAGGCTTGATGCTTACTAAGCCAATCTAAACCTAGAATAACATCGAACTCGTGGATCGGTAAAGCCAACAAATTGGCCGGGAAAGGAATCTCTTAGATCAATAAGGGCAGTTCTTACATAGTACCTTTACGTGACACAATCTCCTAAAGGATTAGTTACAGAGATTCTCGATGCTATTGGTTCAGAAGACACGCTATATTTCTTAATTATGATGGTGCTTATAAAAGAGTGAGTAGAGCCAGGATCAATCAATGCATATAAAGGATGCGAATACAACTCAATGGTACCTGCAATAACATCAGGCTCGTTCTTCTATTCCCTGCTCCTAACATGATACATTTGGGCATAGGCTTTCGTGTCTTGCTTGTTGAATGATTTTCCCGGACCACTCAATCTCTCAAAGGTTCCCGATGATACTTGCTTTGAACCCTTACCTCGAAAGGATTAAGCAGGAGAGGCAGTGGTAGTCAGGGTGGCTGTAGACTTGGTTGCATTCAGTGGACAGTCACGAATGAAGTGACCTTGCTTACCACAGTAATAACAAGCTCTAGTCTGCTCACGACATTGACCCACTGGATGCTTGTTTTGGCAGTAATTATAATCTAAATGTTGGTTGCTCTGATTCAAACCTCTGGTGCTATCAATAGATGTTGCCTTAGCAAATGTTTGTATCACAGATTGAGGCCTATCAATATTCCCGGAACGGGAGGGCTGCAGATAAACATTCTGTTTAGGGCATTGATATTTTCCTTTCTTGTTCCACTTGGGAGGTCGAGAATCATCCCTAAACCTCTTCTCAGATTTACTGGACCCACCGATTCGTTGAGCTCTCTGTGCAGCTTCAGTGGCCTTAACTCGGTTCACCAGGTCTTGAAAATCAATGATGCTCAATGCAGTAAACATATGGCGTAACTCATCATTGAGCCCTGCTATGAACATTCGACATTTCTCATCCTCCTTCTTGATATATTCATCACCGTATCTACAATACTTGCAAAAGTCATGGATGTACTGCTCGATCGGTCGTGCGCCTTCCTTGAGGTGGAGAAAGATATTTTGCCTTTCAGCGAGATAGAACTTGCTGATGTACTTCTTGCGGAATTTATTAAGAAAGAACTCCCAAGTTACAATATTCTCAGAGACTGTCAAAGTAGTAGTCTTCCACTAATGGAGTGCCTCGTCAGCCAACAATGCGAGGGCACACTCGAGTTTATGCTCATCCGAGCACTGCGGCTGCTTGTTCAAGATTCGAAGAGTGTTGTCCAACCAATACTCAACAATTTTAGGACTGTCATCATCCTGGCCGGTAAAGGTATAAGCTCGATATTGAAATAGCTTATCAATAGGAGCTCAAGTATGTTGGATAGCGGGAGCGATGGGTTGTACAACTTGCTCAGTCCTCATCGCAGTCATAAACTTCTTGAACATGTCAGCCATGTTCTTATAACATTCAGCCTGAGCAGTAGATGCTACAGGCTCATCATTTTGAACATGAGGGCTTTGAGGGTTCGAAAGATTTGGAGGGTCTCCTCCTCTTATCTCCTCGCCATGAGTCGAAGAGCTGGTGGCAAGCTCGTAAATATGAGCTTCATTAGTTTGAGACATATATATATATATAAGATTGGATTAGTCAACAAGTCACAATATACACAATACATAACTCTTAGGTGGCAAAGTAACACAATAATAATGTAATAAGATTCGGTTTAGTCCTAGAATTGACTAAACTCTAGCTCTGATACCACAAATGTAACACCCTTTCCCAGCCTGGTCGAGAACCGAGTCGGAAGGTGCTACCGATAACAGTACGATAATCGATGCGATAAAATTTCATTCCATGAACAACATATGATAAATATTATACTGATAAAAACATTACCGAATATACATCTTAGTCCACTTTATCCATTATGAATCAATATTTAATCATTTAGGACCAATCTTCAACTATTACAAGTTTTAGAGACTAAATTGTAAATCTGATAAATTAGAGGTCTTTCGATGCAATTGATTATACTAAAATGAAATTCAATACAATAATGGAAAGTTTGTGAATTTTCATACTATTCAAAGTTAATTTACTTATCCAATTGAATCATCCTAAAGTCAATGCCCAATCTATGAACATTTCTAAACCTTCAGTCTATGCCTTTTAACAAACTTAACTAACCCCGTATCGAAACACCTTGAATCTGTTTTGATACAGGTGTACGATGGTCAACTTGGGTTGACTTTTCCCATACCCCGTATAGGTACAAGTAAGCCCTATTTCTTAGGTTCAAATATGCTTAACCATATCGATACGCCATTACCTCGTATCGATACAGCCTGACCTATAATAATAGATTTTTATTAGTTTTTAATCGAATTAACCTAACGAATGGTGTTCAAATGCATGAAACTTTACACACAACATATCAATGCTATAAACTACTGGCATGCCAAATTTTATGATCATTTGAATACGTTTACTAGATTTTCACCTAGGTGAGCCATATATGTCATTTTTGCTAACTTTTAACACCACCAAAAGTCAATATTAATCCTTTAACAACATTTCAACTTATACACATTATAAGCATGACAAAATAGACACAAAAGACTAGTTCAACTACTATGCCACCTTCCTAGGAGTTCATAAAGTCTAAATACATTACTCTTAGAATCAACACAGAACAGTGCCCAACTCATCAAGTCCGAAAATCAAGATTTCAGTCACATTTTCACAGGATTTTGATCTCAAATTAAAACTATATTAAAAACTCAATCAAAAATAGTTATTAGAAGCCAAATATCTTGGGAATTTCAATAAAGAACTTAGATTAGAGGTTAAGAACGAGATTTACCTCCAATCCTTGCTTCCTTCAATAAATGACAAGTTTTCCTTGCAAAAATCTTGAAGATTTAAGGAAGATCTCTTGAAATTGATTTAGAAAATGTTGATATAACTTTTGAGAGAAAGAATTCTGGAAAAGATGAGAGAACATGGTGTTTAGCTAAAATGAGAGGGAATTGGTAGTTACGTAAAATGAAAATCCACTAACTACCAATTAATTAATATATTATTTTAATTAAAATCCTTTAATTAAAATCCATTTAAAACACATGTCATATTTGAAGAAAGGTCAAATTGACTTAAAGTCCCCTAAAGATTCTAAGATTTTGGCTTCCACCTTTAAAATCACATTTTCCTAGTTTTGAAACTTTACAATTTAGTCACTACTCAAAATGTCCATTTTCCAAACCCCTTTTGTAAAATTGATTTGGCCAACCTCTTAATTATATTTTTAGAGGATTTTAGCAATTTTAATCACAATTTTACCCTATCTCGATCCTTGATTCCTTAAAATCACCTTACGCGATTCGAACCGTTCCCAACCGGTCCGATCCGATGTCTAAAACATATAGGCCCAAAACCAGGGCGATACAAGATCACTAAGCGAGCTAGGACAATTGAGCGGAATGAGGCAGAGTTGAAACTACTTGAATCTTATGGTACTGATAGAGGTAGGAGGTAGTCGACTGCATCAGTTCAGCACAATCACGGTAACCAGTCTAGGAAGAGAGCCAGAGACAAATCTAATCATCAGGGTTATTCCAGAGCTAGACTGATGACTTCCACTGTTCCGACCGTCGGTGCCGGAGGTTCGACTAGTACCCGTGGGGATCCAAAGTGTTCCTTCTACAAAAAGTGGCATCCGGGTGAGTGTAGAAGGTAGTCTGGGGCTTATTTCTGATGTGGATCTTTTGAGCATCTTTTTAGGGATTGTCCAATTTTGCCTCCAACATCTTATGCTCTGAGTCAGTCTCATGCATCTATACAGACTTCTGCTAGAGGCAGAGGATATGGTAGACATGCTGCTTCGAGTACCGCTGGTAGGGGTAGACCTACTCAAAGTAGAGGATTTGTTGGTTCTGGGGTGAGACAGCCAGGGTTAGTCTATTCTACCATGAGGCATGAGGATCGTGATGAGCCATACTTTATTGATGGTACTTTTTCTATCCATTCCATTTCATATTTTACTCTGCTTGATAATGGTTCGACTCATTCCTATGTTGCGAGTTCGGTATCTGGGGGTCTTGAAATTCCTGTTGAGAGTACCGATAATGCTGTCAACGTACACAGTTTGGTGGGTAACCCCATTAAGGTTACCAAAGTGTACAAGAATTGTCTTCTCGAGCTTCAAGAAGAGATCTTTCCAGCTTATTTGATGGAGTTACCATTTGGGGAATCCGATCTCATTCTCGGTATGGATTGGCTATCCACTCACTGAGTCACTTTAGATTGTGAAAGGAAGAGGGCAACTCTGAGGACTTCTGTTGATCGTGAGGTAGTTCTTGTTGGGGAGCGTAGAGGTTTTCTGTCTAATGTTGTATTAACTCTCAAGGCTTAGAAGATTATCAATAAAGGGTCCATTGCCTATCTTGCTTACATTCTTGATCCAAGGCAGTCTAATGCTAGGATGGATAAGATTCAAGTTGTGAGAGACTTTCTGGATGTATTCTAGGAAGAATTGCCTGGTGTACCACCACAACGTGATAAGGTTGAGTTTGGCATCAAGGTTTACCCAGGTTCAGCTCCTGTGTCTATGGCCCCTTACAGGATGGCACCGAAGGAGTTCAAAGAGTTGAAGGTGCAATTGCAAGAGTTGTTGGATAGAGGGTTCATTCATTCTAGTGTTTCACCATGGGGAACTCGTGTCCTATTTATGAAGAAGAAGGTTCGGACATTTCGGCTTTGTATCGATTATCGAAAGTTGAATAAGCTGACGATCAATAATAAGTATCCCCTTCCTCATATTTATGGTCTCTTTGATCAGTTCTAGGGAGCTACGGTGTTTTCTAAGTTAGACCTGAGGTCTTGTTATTACCAACTCATGGTTAAGGATTTCGATGTGTTCAAGATAGCTTTTCGGACACGCTACGGGCATTATGAGTTTATTTTTTATGCCTTTTGGTTTGACTAACGCCCCAGCCGCGTTTATTGACTTGATGAATCAGGTGTTCCAACGTTATCTGGACCAGTTTGTTGTGGTCTTTATAGATGATATTCTGGTCTATTCCAAATCTGAGGCTGAACATAAGAAGCATCTTTGGATTGTTTTACAGAGTCTTCAGGAGAAACATGTGTACGCAAAGTTTAGCAAATGTGAGTTTTAGCCTTCGGAGGTTGTATTTCTGTGACATGTAGTGTGAGCTGCAGGTATTCAGGTTGATCCGAGGAAGATTGAAGCCATTTTGAGGTGGAAGAAGCCCAATAATGTTTTTGAGGTCTGATGTTTCTTGGGTTTAGCCGGCTACTTTTGGAGGTTTGTTGAGGGTTTCTCTATCATTGCGGCTCCTTTTGACTAAATTTCTGAGGAAGGGTATTCCCTTTGTTTGGGCTGAGGTCTAATAGTCTAGCTTTAAGAAGCTTAAGACCGTGTTGACGGAAGCACCAGTTTTGACCCAGCCTGAGCCTAGTAAGGCTTACACCGTTTACACTGATGCTTCTCACACTGGATTGGGATATGTTCTGATGCAGGATGGGAAGGTAGTGGCTTATGCGTCCCGACAATTAAAACCACATGAGTGCAACTATCCTACCCATGACCTTGAGCTTGCTGCCGTGATTTTTGCTCTCAAGATCTGGAGACACTATCTCTGCAGGGAGAAGTGTTATATTTTCAGAGACCATAAGAGTCTGAAATACCTCTTTACCCAGAAGGAGCTTAGTCTGAGACATCGTCGTTGGTTGGAGCTTCTTAAAAACTACGACTACGAGATTGAGTATCATCTGGGCAAGGCTAATGTTGTTGCTGATGCCTTGAGTCGTAATACCATTTTAGATTTGAGAGCTATGTTTGCTCGGACGAGTTTGTATGAGGATAGCAGATTGCTGGAAGAACTTCGGGTTATTCCTACATTGATTTCTAATATTCGAGCTGAGAAGCCTAGTGACCCGTTTTTGATGCATCGTATCAGAGAGGTGCGGGAAGGTACATCTCGGGATCTCTTTATTGATCAAAATAGGGTATTATGTTTCCATGGCCGATATTATATTCTGAGGAAATCCGGGTTAAAGCAGGTTATTCTTCGTGAGGCCCACGACATTCCTTATTCTATGCATCCAGGTGGGGACAAGATGTATAAGAATCTCTGTGCGAGGTATTGGTGGAAGGGTCTCAAGCATGATGTTGTGGGACTTGTGTCCAAGTGTTTGACCTGTCAAAAAGTCAAGGCAGAGCATCAGCGTCCATCTGGTTTACTTTAGTGGAAATGGGAGCGCGTGACTATGGATTTTGTCAACGGTCTTCCTTTGACTCTATCGAAGAAGGACTCTATATGGGTTATTGTTGATTGGTTTAATAAGTCCACGCATTTCATTCCTGTTCGAGTTGACTATCGCTTGAGCAAGTTAACTTGACTCTATATCTCTGAGGTTTACATTGAAATTTTGGAAAGCTCTACATACTACTTTGGGTACTCAGTTGAGTTTCACTACTTCTTATCATCCGCAGACTAATGGTCAGTCTAAGCGGGCAATTCACATTCTTGAGGATATGTTGATAGGCTGTGTGGTGGATTATAGAGGTTGTTGAGAGGATTTATTGCCGCTTGCTGAGTTTGCTTATAATAGCAGTTATCAAGCCAGTATCAAAATGGCACCGTATGAGGCTCTGTATGGGCGTAAGTGTCGTTCACCTATTGGTTGGACTGGGCTGAATGAGAACATGTTGTTGGGACCTAAGATTGTACATGAGGTTGAGCAGATTGTCAGATTTATTTGAGATCGGCTTAAGGCTGCTTTTGATCGACAGACGTCTTATGCCGTTTTGAGACGTCAGAATATCAAGTATGAGGTGGGTGATCAGGTTTTCTTGAAAGTATCTCCGTGGAGGAAGGTACTTCAGTTTGGTCGGAAAGGCAAGTTGAGACCTCGTTTCATCGGACTCTATCGAATTATTCGTCGAGTTGCACCAGTTGCCTATCAGTTGGAGTTACCACATGAATTCAGCGTATTCACGATGTCTTTCACATCTTTGTGTTAAGACGCTACCATGCTGATTCGTCTTATGTTCTTCCGATGGAGGAGATTGAGATTCGTCCTTGTTAGAGTATGCCCAAAGACAATCATATGATGATTGTATTGACATAATATCTTTACCGATTTTATCAAATAAAGGCATTGCCGTTATTTTCTTCTGTTATATTTCAGTGGATCAAATTAACAAAAGACAATAATGTCCATATAATAATGTGATTATTATTAAAAGATCCTTAGTTGAGTATTATTATAGCCATGGATAATAATAATACGTTTAAAGCTAACATGTTGTTGATTGATGATAATGTGTTTTCATTGACATAGTGATGTTAAAATCAAAGCATAAATATGATGTTGGATAACAACATATTGGATTAACCCGCTATGAGCATATGTCTTGGATTATTATGTAATTGTCATGATATTGCTCATATTGATAACTATATGTATGATCCTTTGACTTGAGATCATTACTACCTTAACATATATTGTTGTGTGCTTTGATGTAGTTAAACGTGCACTGTAAATGGTTACACTATAAAGACTGACATTGAGCATATCATGATATGTGTAGTGGGGTATGAATGGTAGAGATAGGATTTGTCCTCCCTACATAATAGGAAACATATCACATGCCACTTGATTAAGACTAGAAATGCATGGCCATGCTCGAATAACTTGATATGAGATATCACATATTATTCGTCTATTGTCTACTCTAGATATCAAGAAATAATAGATAGGCAAAACAAGTGTGTCTATTCCACGACTTGTGCCTATTCTAGTTATAAAGGGCAAAGGGATATAATACATTAGAATAGTTGATCACGAAGATGTTATGTTGAATCTTCTAGTAATTTAGGTGACAATGATACATTGCTAGATGTCACTCATTGTTTGTGATATTGGAATAGTTCTGATAATTGCTACTACTGTTACTGGAACCTACAGGGTCACACCCTAGGGTTGAAAAGAGCAATTAATTAATAAGTTACATATGTACAATTTAGTTGTATGTATATAACATGTATAATTAATATTAATAAGTATTTTATTATACATATAATTCCGAATTTAAAATAATTAAAGTAACTATAGTTCTGAATTAATTAAAAATCCTATGCAGTTAGGGTAACATACTATGAAAAAGGGGTTAATGGTCTAGCGGCCGTCTAACCCTTTTGAAATGTATTTTTCTCAAAAAAGTTTTGTGAAAAAGAAAATTGCTCTCAACTTATCAACCGGGTGAATTGAGTTGAGGCTGAGATGATCTATTCGTGGAGGCTAAGATTAGTATCGTTCGTGAGATCGTTAGACGCTTCTATTCTTGTTGTTTATCAAGGAACTCAATGTAAGTAAACCTATCTCTTCCTCCTAAATTCAGATTAAACGTACATGGATCGCTGGTGAGATCATCATATTTGTTTTCTACTGCGCCATGAAGTGCGTCGATGATCTAACAGTGGTATCAGAGCCACTTGTACGATCTGAATTCAGGTTAAATACTTGGGTGATGCGATATGTTTATGATGTATGCTCTATTTTATCGTTTTCGGCGTATATGTATGATATATTTGTTCGATTCGATAATTGGTATGATTAAGATGTTAATCTGTTTTAATGAATTTTGCAATCAATGGTTAAGAGTTAATCATGAATATGTTGCTACAAGGGTTTATATGTTAATTGTTATCATATAGATCGATGGGTATGTGATAGTAGATCGTATTCAGCGGTGGAACAATGATTGTTCCGATATGGAAAAACCTACGAGACTGCAAATCCCAAAAACACGATTTTATCGATAAAAGTTATCAAATCGTGAGGTTTTTCCACATAAACAATAAGTGCTGTATTTCAAAATTTTGTTGATATGGAAAAACCTACGAGACTGCGGGGTCGCCAGACCCCCGTGAGGGGCTCTGCCTCTAGAGCCCACAAGGGGCTTCGCCCCTTGACCTCTTCGTAGGCAACATAGATCGTAGGCCCATATTATTATCTTTAACAAACGCGTAACAATGTATATGTAAGATATGCTTGTTTTGTATGGTGTTTGACATGCATGGTTATAGCCCTTTTTGTTTTACAATAGTTGTAATTTAAAATACGGCCTGCGCGTCATGCCTCCCTACTCTTTTGTTGTATTTCTCTTCTCATCTTACTCCCTTGTATGTAAAACAAGTTTCTGAATATTGTAATCATATGAAGATTTGAAGGAGCATACGAATGGACCGGTTAAAGATGAGAAGATGCTTGAGAGTTCTTTTTCTTCTAGGGTTCTTGGTTCTCCCATTGGCTTGGGATGGGCCACCTTAATTTTATTTTTTGGGGCTATAATCATTGCATCTTATTTACTGCTTATATCTATCATGTATGTGATGCCATGAATGTTGTGTTTGCAAATTTTATTATTATACACTTTGATGTGATCAATAAGGGCCTAATATTAAAATGAACAATGATGAGATAATTATGAAAACCCCATCACTACAATCTAAGTTAATTTAACCGTCCAATATTTACCCTCGTTAAGGCTTCGCCGATATCATGTGAGTTTTGCTGAAGCAACATCACATGAGTCCATCTTGGTTAAACACAAAGAATAAGTAAGTGATATTCGCAGGTTGAAATATTGGTGATAACTTGGCTAGGTTATTCTAAAAGGATTAGAAACCTAGAGGTTAATTTTTGGATAAATCATGAGATGATTTGAACAAGAGTTTTTCACCGAATGGAGGAGTTACATTGGATGTAATTAGTAAGGTGTTACTTACCTAAATAACATTTTTCCTAAAAGAAAAGCCAAAACCGATTTAGGAAGAAGATGGAATATGGATCCTCACTCACTAGAAAAACTGTCAATATGTTTTTTTGAAATTAAAACTTGAGGGTTTTTAATTTTGAATAAAATGGTGGGAGTAATTTATTAATAAAGACCTATTTATAAATTTCAAACTCGGTTAATAAACTTACATTACATATTTCCATTGGTATAGACTCAATAGAAAACAACACACTTTCACCGCGATCGATCTTCGAGAAGGATAAACTTAATGGCTTGAATTTCCTTGGCTGGTTCCGAAATTTGAGATTTGTTCTCAAACAGGAAAAGAAGGAATATGTCATTGAAGAACCTATTCCTGATGAACCGGCTGCTAATTCTCCTATAGCTGACAAAGACAAGTTTAAGAAACACGTGGATGACATGTTAGATGTCGGATCTCTTATGCTTGCCACCATGACCCCTGAGCTTCAGAAGTAACATGAGGACATGGTAGCCTATGAGTTGATTCAACACCTCAAGGAAATATATGAGGGGCAAGCATGTCAAGAGAGGTATGAGACCTCTAAAGCTCTATTTCAATGCAAAATGAGCGAGGGATCTCCTGTAGGAGCTCATGTAATTAAAATGATGGGCTATATCCAAACGTTGGAGAAGCTGGGATTTCCACTCAAAGATGAATTGGCCACTAATGTCATCATGTAATCGTTGCCGAGAAGTTTCAACCAATTTTTTCTTAAATTCAACATGAATGAAATTAATAAGAATTTACCACAATTACTTGGCATATTACGAACTGGTGAAAACAACCTGAAAAAGGCTGGACCTAAGCCAATTTTGATGGTCCGCAAGGACAAAAGGAAGGGAAAGACTGTAGCAAAGCCTAAGGGTAATGGCAAGGCCAAGCCCAATGGAAAGGATGCATTGAAACCCAAAGGGGGAGTTAGCAAGGAAGAAAAATGTTTACATTGTTGCAAGACCGGACATTTGAAGAGAAACTGCCCTGCTTATCTTGAACAAGTCAAAAAGGCAAAAGCAAACGAAGCGTCTACTTCTGGTATTTATGTCATAGATGTTAATTTGTCGACATCTACTTCTTGGGTATTAGATATTGGATGTTGTTCTCATATTTGTACTTCTGTATAGGGACTACAAAAGAGAAGGAATCTGGCTTAAGAAGACGTGGACCTACGAGTAGGAAATGGAGCAAGAGTTGCTACATTAGCTATAGGAACATATGCTTTGTCTTTGTCTAGTGGACTTGATTTAAATTTAGAAGATTTTTATTTTGTGCCTAGTTTAACTAAGAACATTATTTATATTTCTTGTTTGGACAAGATATGTTTTGAGATTATTATTAAGAATAATTGTTGTTCCTTTTATCTCGATAATGTTTTTATGGTTCGGCACAACTAATTAACGATCTTTACATTTTGGATTAAGATAATACTATTTATAACATAAATAAGAAAATATCAAAGACAAATGACTCAAATCAAACCTACATTTGGCACTATCGTTTAGGCCATATAAGTGAGAAACGTATATCAAAACTCCATAAAGATGGACTTTTAGATTCATTTGTTTTCGAACAATATGATGTATGCTAATCTTGCTTATTGGGAAAAATGACTAAGGCTCCCTTTAACGGTAAAGGTGAAAGAGTAAGTGATTTATTGGGATTAATATATATTGATGTATGTGGGACAATAAATACGCAAGCTAGAGGAGGATTCCAATACTTCATTACATTCACTGATTATTTTAGTCGGTATGAGTATATCTACCTTATACGCCATAAATCTGAAGCACTTGAAAAGTTAAAGGAGTTCAAAAATGAAGTACAAAATCAAACATGCATGAGTATTAAGGCACTTCGATCAGATCAAGGTGGAGAATACTTAAGCATAGAGTTTGATGGACTCCTAAAAGAGTGTGGGACTGTCTCACAACTTACCCCACCTAGTACACCATAGTGGAATTGAGTTTTCGAGAGAAGGAATCGAACATTGTTAGACATGGTTCGATCCATGATGAGTCATAGTGATCTTCCGACTTGTTTGGGGACATGTACTTGAAAAAGCTGCTTTCACACTAAATTGTGTTCCAACCAAATCGATTCAAAAGACACCATATGAGATATGGACTGGGAAGCGTCATAGTATGTCTTTTATGAAGATTTGGGGTTGTGAGGAATTCTCATTCGTTGAGCATGTTCCACAAGTCATTGAGAAACAATCAATAGATATAGAAACACAACCACTACGCAGATCCACAAGAGAACGACATGTACCTGAGAGATAGGGATTTCTTGTTACTACACATGGAGACGTTCTTCTGTTGGATCAAGATGAGCCCAGGACTTATCAAGAGGCGGTGGCGAGCCCGGATTCTATGAAATGTCTTGAAGCCATGAGATCTGAATGGATTCCATGTCTGAAAACCAAGAATGGACTTTGGTTGAACCACCTGAAGGGGTCAAACCAATAGGGTGTAAATGGGTTTTCAAGAAGAAAACCGACATGGATGGTAATATACAAACATATAAGGGGCGATTAGTCGCTAAAGGTTTTCGAAAAGTTCATGGTATAGACTATGACGAAACCTTCTCCCATGTAGCTACGTTTAAATCCATCCAGATCTTGCTTGCAATAGCTGCATTCGATGATTATGAAATCTGGCAAATGGACGTCAAAGTCGCTTTCTTTAATGGAAAACTTGAAGAGGGTGTGTATATGACACAACCATAAGGTTTTGTTGCTCCTGAAAATGCTATAAAGGTTTGTAAGCTACAAAGGTCCATTTATGGATTGAAGCAGGCTTCTCGAAGCTGGAATCTTCGTTTCAACGATGCAATCCAAGAGTTTGGATTTATAAGAAATGATGATGAACCATGTGTTTACAAAAGGGCCAATGGGAGCATTTTTTCTTTCCTAATCTTGTATGTACATGACATACTCATCATAGGAAATGATATACCTACTCTACAATCTGTTAAGACTTGGTTAGGTAGTAGTTTTTCTATTAAAGATTTGGGTGAGGCAGCGTATATCTTAGGAGTTAAGATCGATAGAGATAAACCAAGAGGACTCCTAGGTCTGAGTCAAAGTACATACATAGACTAAGTGCTGAAAAGGTTTACTATGGAAGTATCTAAGAAATGGTTCTTGCCTATGAGACATGGTATTTCTCTTTCGAAGGATATGTGCCCTTCAACTTCACAAGAAAGAGAAAGGATGAATAAAATTCCATATGCTTTGGCTATTGGTTCAATCATGTATGCCATGATATGTACTCGACCAGACGTATCGTATGCCTTAAGCATGACGAGTCGATATAAGGTAAACCCTGGTGAATGTCACTGGGTTGCAGTTAAAAATATCCTCAAGTACTTAAGAAGATCGAAGGATACATTTCTTGTCTATGAGGGTGAAGAAGAGCTTAGTGTAAAAGGTTACACTAATGCCAGCTTCCAAACAGACAATGATGACTTGCGATCACAATCTAGATTTGTGTGTTGTCTTAATGGAGGTGTTGTGAGCTAGAAAAGTTCAAAACAAGACATAGTAGCTAACTCTACAACAAAGGTTGAGTACATTGCACCAAGTAAGGCGGCAAAAGAGGTTGTTTGGATCAAGAAGTTCGTAGCTGAACTAGGGGATGTTCCTAGCATATCAGATGCTATAGAACTTCGTTGTTACAACAATGGAGCCATTGCACAAGCAAAGGAACTCAGATCTCCTCAACGATCCAAACACATTCTGAGGCGTTTTCATCTCATTCGAGAGATCATAGATCAAAGAGGTGTGGAAATATGCAAAGTACACACAAATGATAACATTGTTGATCCCCTGACGAAGACTTTGGCACAACAAAAGCATGATCGTCACACTGAGTCATTTGGTATTAGATATGTGAGTGATTGGTCTTAGTGCTAGTGGCAGATTGTTAGAGTATGCCCAAAGACCAATCATATGATGATTGTATTGACATACTATCTTTATCGATTTTATCAAATAGAGGCATTGTCGTTATTTTCTTCTGTTATATTTATGTGCATCAAATTAACAAAAGACAATAATGTATATATAATAATATGATTACTATTAAAAGATCTTTAGTTGAGTATTATTATGGGCATGGATAATAATAATAATAATAATAATAATAATAATAAGTTTCAAGTTAACATATTGTTGATTGATGACAATGTGTTGTCATTGACATAGTGATGTCAAAATCAAAGCATGAATATGATGTTGGATAACAACATATTGGATTGACCCGCTATAAGCATATGTCTTGGATTATTATGTAATTGTAACGATATTTCTCATAATGATAATTGTATGTATAATCCTTTGACTTGATATCATAACTATCTTAACATATATTGTTGTGTGCTTTGATGTTGTTAAATGTGCACGTAAATGGTTACACTATAAAGACTGACATAGAGCATATCATGATATGTGTAGTGGGGTATGGATGGTCGAGATAGGATTTATCTTTCCTACATAATAGGAAACATATCACATGCCGCTTGATTGAGTAAGACTAGAAATGCATGGCCATGCTCGAATAAGTTGATATGAGATATCACATATTATTCGTCTGTTGTCTACTCTAGATATCAAGAAATATTAGATAGGTAAAACAAGTGTGACTATTCCAAGACTTGTGTTTATTCTAAATATAAAGGACAAAGGGATATAATACATTAGAATAGTTGATCACGAAGATGTTATGTTGAATCTTTACTTCCAGTAATTTAGGTGACAATGATACATTGCTATATGTCACTCATTGTTTGTGATATTGGAATAGTTATGATAATTGCTACTAATGTTACTGGAACCTACAAGGTCACACCCCAGGGTTGAAAAGAGCAATTAATAAATAAGTTACATATGTACAATTTAGTTGTACGTACATAATATGTATAATTAATATTAAGACATATATATTTGATATATATGCTAAATTATTTTATTATACATAGAATTTCGAATTTAAAAGAATTAAATTAATTATAGTTCAGAATTAATTAAAAATCTTAAGCAGTTAGGGTAACATACTATAAAAAGGGGTTAATGGTCTAGCAGCCGTTTAACCCTTTTGAAACGTAATTTTCTCTAACATTTTGTGAAAAAGAAAATTGCTCTCAACTTTTCAACCAGGTGAACTGAGTAGAGGCTGAGACGATCTACTCGTTGAGGCTAACTCCGTATCATTCGTGAGATCGTTAGACGTTTCTGTTCTTGTTGTTTATCAAGGAACTCAATTCCTATCTCTTGCTCCTGAATTCGGATTAAACATACATGGATCACTGTTGAGATTGTCGTGTTTGTTTTTAGCTATGCCATACGGTGCGCCAATGATCTAACAGTCCTGACATGCGTTTTGAGGAGGAACCCATTGAGATTCTTGCTTAGGACAAGAAGGTTCTTATGAGGAGGACCATTAAGATGGTCAAGGTCTTGTGGCATGGACGTAGTCATGATGAGGCTACTTGGGAGCCCAAGGCCGTTATTAGAGCCCAATATTCGCATCTATTTTATCAAGGTAAATTTTGAGGCTAAAATTTCTTTTAAGGAGGGGAGATTTGTAACACCCTAATTTTTTGGGATTTTGAATCGGGAAACCTAATTGAATCTTAGGGGCTTATTTGTGAAAATCGGAACCTCGGGGGATAATTATGAAAACAAATCATTCTTGGAGCCCTTAATGTTTAATTTACCCATTAATTAGGGTAAAAAGCCATTGTGGCTTTTCATCTACAAAAAAAATTCCCCAGCTATTTTCCCTCTCCCTTAGCTCTCTCTCTCTCTCTTTGCGGTAAACCCCCCTCATCTGTGTTTCTGTTTAAGCTCCGACCAAGGAGCTTTTATCGTTCTTTCGCAGTTTCGAGACCATCGGTACGCTTACCAGGACCATCAGAACCAACCCCGCCCTTCGGTTTTCCACGCCGCCGTCATTTGCGCGAGATCTGGGAGAAAAACCACGTTGCACACTGTCGTTCGTGTTGTTTCCTCATCATTTTGGTGTTTATGGTAAGAGGTTTTGTGAATTTGGGGGTTAACCCATGTGTGTGTTGTGATTGCGAAATCGACCGAAAATAGCGTGTAAGGGGTCGCCAGAGACGGAATCCGATTAGGGACTTTTACCATAATTTGATTTCGGTTGAAAAAGGGAGATTTGGTGTGAAATAGGCCGAACCGGTCCATGTGGTTTGTTGAGTGTGTAAAAGTTCTATATTTTACTCCTATTTAACCCATATTTCTGCTGCATTCAAGCATAATTCATTGCATTTAGGTTATATTTCATTTATACATCACAATTATATCAAATGGCACATTTTCTATTGAAATTATTTGCTTTTGTAGGTAGTTGTTGTAACAGATGGACGGTAGTAGAGAAGCAGACGCTGGGCAGTGAGGAAGCAGAGCTGGAACTGGATTTGCAGACGAGGAGGACGATGCTGCCATGGCCGCTGCCGTGGCAGCAAAGGACGACAGCAATGGTGAAGAGAGGAAGTGAAGTGGGCCTCGACAAAAAGAGAAAATTAAGCCGGTCTGTCGTGGAGCACCCTTATATTTTTCCAAGCCCTAGATCAGAATGAAGTCCAAGCCCAAAGTTCAAGGAAGAAACTCCAAGCAAGAAGGAAGGACGAATTAAAGATATATGCTCTAAAGATTTAGTCTTTAATAGAGTTGTACTTTAGTTTAAACTTGTATTCTTGCCATATTAGAAAACTTGAACCCAAGGCCTATATAAAGGCATGTAATTCGACCTAGGGAAGGATATCTTACTCTCTAGCCTTCTTCCCAAAACCCTAGTCGTTTTCCCTTTCACATCATGTTCTAAACTTCCCCTAGGGCTAAGGGTTGATTCTGTAAAGTAGTTGCAAGGATTGCATTTGTTTTAGGAATTTTTCTGTTCAATAAAATAAACTTCAAGTTTGCTTATTCTGGTTTTCAAACATCTTGCAAGAGTATCGGGAGAGCATTGTGAGATTACACATTTACTTAATATCGGGAGAGTTAAGTATACGAAAGGAATAAGTACGGGTTCTCCAGTTTATGGTTGAACTATCTCGGACCTAGGGATAAGACGAGGTTAAATGGATAAGGAAGAATACAACAACATCGGTGTTCATCCTTCGATTCACGCCGGGAGGTATCATCAAAGACGCGTTCATCGACAGACTTGGACCTAGAGATAGGCCAAGGCACACAATGGATTATTGCCAAGCTTGAAGTACAGAGTTGTGTGATCGCTGCCGCGATAGGCGCAACGACATAACAGAGATTCCTAGACTTTGCAACACCTACACTACGGAGCAGATCAATACCGACCCATTCTCTCTATCCTGAATTCTTTACTCTTTTATTTTCAGTATTCTTTATTATCTCGTGACAAACATTTAAACTCTTTCTTTTTCTCTCTCGTGCAGTAATTCCAGGTTAAAGCTATTGGCCCAGTCCCTGTGGAGACGATATCCGATACTTACGTATCACTTTACTACTTGCGTCGTGTACACTTGCACTAGATTGCGATAGACACTTTTACACGGAACAAGTTTTTGGCGCCGATGCCAGGGACTGGCAACATATCTTTACCCTATCTTTTACTGCACTTCTTTTATTATTTTTTTTGTTTTTACTTGGATTGTTCAACCTGTACCTTTCACAAGGTCTTTTGTTTGCTTATGCGCGGATCTCAATGAGGAAAAGAACCTGAGCACCAGTTAGATCCTGAAATCGAACGAACGTGCAATCTCAGGAAAAGAGTCCGCCTCCTCGTAGAAAGAAACGAATACCTGGAGGAACAATTAGAAGCAATGGTGAACGAAAGGCACGAAGAAAGAAGGAACAACCAAGGGAATCCCCAGGGTCCTGAAGATCCTGCCGGAGATGGAAGGAACGGAAAACCTTCCGATCCTCTTGTCGCTGCCGCACGTCGGTCATGCCGAGACTACATGATCAATGATCATATGGAACTAGAAACCACCCTGCCAGACGTAGAAGTTTAAAATTTCGAGCTGAAACCTGTCATGTTCAACATGATTAATAACGCTGGCCAATTCAGTGGTACTGCTACAGAGGATGCTAGGGAGCATCTGAAGACGTTCTAGGAAATCTGTGGTTCATTTAGACTACTAGGAGTTAATCCGGAGAAAACTTGGGCGAAAACTTGGTGGAATAAACTAACGTCGGGTTCAATATGAACTTGGGCAGATTTAACTCGTGAATTTTTGTCTCGTTTTAATCCTTCACATTTATCTGAGCGATTACGTAAGGAAATTGCTACTTTTCAACAGGAAGATGACGACCCAATGCACGAGGCATGTGACAGATTTACCACACTACTGAGGAACTACCCAATGCATGGATTCCCCGTTTGGAACCAGGTCATTAAGTTTTATAATGCTGCGAATTTACAGACTCGTATGAGAATTGATTAAGCAGCAAATGGATAGCTGTTGGACAAAGATCCAGAAGACGTAATGGTAGTATTGAAAAACCTGGCAAAGAATGCGGAACAGTTTTCTACAGCAAGAAGAGGGGGTAAATGAGTACTAGCTGTGAAAGATTATGAGGCCGACAGTTCCCTAAAAACACAGGTGGCATATCTCACAAAGGCAATGAAAAAGCTCTTGAAAGAAGATTCACAACTTGTCTACTCCGCTGAAGAGGTATGTGAAATTTGCGATGGGAATCACAGTTCAGAAGATTGTCCATTACAGTTAAAGGAAGGGATGTATGTTGGGAACTACAATAAACAGAACTATAATTCCAAAAACTACAATCCCAACTGGAGAAAGGATCCCAAGTTCTCTTGGAGCAATCCTAACAATGCCCTGAATCCTCAAGCACAGAAAACTTAGAATCAGGGGGGACCTAGATTACTGACTCGGCAGCAACCACAGCAGCAGCAGCAACAGCCACCAGCTGCCACGACTAGTATATTGGAACAGACCTTGGCTACGTTTATGTCTCAAACAGGAGCTTACATTGAGAACATGAATCACTTTGTCAAGAAAACTGAGTCATTCATGGATAAAACAGAGATGCGGATGACAAACCATGAAGCTACTCTGAAATCACCAGAGACACAGATGGGTCAGGTTTCCTAGCATATTAAATCGAGGCAGAATGGAGGATTTCCTAGCGATACTGAAAACGCTGACAACCCACACATGAGCAGTGTAAAGCCATCACGACAAGGAGTGGGAAGAAATTACCAGGGCCAGAGAAGGAAGCTAAATCAGTTAAGGAACCAGCCTTGGAGTCAACTGCCAAGAACGCTGCCCCGACAGACGACAAACAGCCTGCTGCCGATGAGCCTGTCACGACAGCAGAAGGGACAGAGGAGAAAGATGAAGAACCTAAGCCTCCTCAGATCTGAATGTAGTGAGAAGGATGCATTACAGATTATCGTCCTCCACCTCCTTTTCCTCAGCGGTTACAAAAGTTGAAACAAGAATCCTAGCTTAAGAAGATCTACGATATTTTTAAGCAGGTCCATATCAATATTCTGCTTTTAGATGCTATAAAGGAGATGCCCAGTTATGCCAAATTTCTCAAGGATGCCATGTCGAAGAAATCCAGACTTGGGGAATTTGAAACGGTTAAAATGACAGAAGGATGCATGAGAATTCTGCACAAGCATCCACCCTAGAAGAAGAAGGATCCTGGGAGCTTCATCATACCGTGCATAATCGGAGATAAATTTGTGGGTAAGGCACTTTGTGATCTTGGTGCTAGTATAAATTTAATGCCCAAATCTGTTTTTCAGAAATTAGGTATTGGAAAAGCTCGGCCCAAAACAGTCGTACTACAGCTGGCAGACCGCTCTTACGTTCATCCAGAAGGGAAAATTGAAGATATTCTAGTAAGAGTGGATAAATTTATTTTTCCTGCTGACTTTCTTGTTTTAGATTGTGAAGCAGGTGAGAATGCACCAATCATCTTGGGGCGACCCTTCTTGGCCACATGAAGATCACTGATTGATGTGGAAAAGGGAGAACACACTATGAGAGTGAACAATCAAGAGATCAAGCTGAACAATCAAGAGATCAAGCAATAAAACATGCCGATGCGGAAGCAGAATGCAAGGCTATCACTGAAGTTATCCTTGACCAACCCTGCATCAGATCGGGCTGCCATGACATCAAAATTGGCCACTGCCCCAGAAACCATTTAGAAAACTGTCGCGACAATGACGACGACAGTAGCTTCTCAGAATCTGACATATCTGATACTGAAGATCAAGATGAGGTAAACTGGATAGGCAATCGTCCATGTAAGTTATTCGAGCCCCTAAACTATACCTCGAATGAACTATATAGTCCAAATGCCATCAACTATAGAGCCACCTGTTCTATATCTTAAGCCCCTGCCAGGGCAACTTAAATATGTCTTCCTTGGTTTAAATGATACGTTGCCCATAATCATCTCTTCCAAGTTGATGCAGGAACAAGAACAACAGCTAATAGGGATGCTGCAGCAGCACAAAAAGGCTATTGGATGGACGATAGCTAATATCCAAGGCATCAGTTCGGCACTATGCATGCATAAAATTCTCTTAGAGGATGATCATAAGTCGACCATTAATGCACAAAGATGTCTAAACGATGCTATGCGAGAGGTGGTTCGTAAAGAGATCATCAAATGGCTAGATGCTGGAATAATTTATGCCATCTCGGATAGCAAGTGGGTGAGCCTGGTGCAATGTGTTCCTAAGAAAGGAGGAATAATCGTGGTAACCAACGAAGAAAACGAGTTAATCCCAACCAGGACTGTGACCGGTTGGAGGGTTTGTATGGACTACCGGAAGCTTAACAAAGCTACCCGGAAGGACCACTTTCCCCTGCCTTTTATTGATCAAATGCTTGATAGATTAGCGGGAAAGCCTTACTATTGTTTTCTTGATGGATACTCAGTTTATAACCAAATAGCCATCGCACCGGAGGATCAAGAGAAGACGACATTCACTTGCCCATACGGTACTTACGCTTTTCGGAGGATGCCATTTGGACTTTGCAATGCTCCAGCAACCTTTCAGAGGTGTATGATGGCAATATTCTCCGATATGGTGGAGGATTTCCTGGAGATATTCATGGATGATTTCTCTGTCTTTGGAGACAATTTTGAAAGCTGCCTTGGCAACCTACAGAAAGTGCTCAAGAGATGCGAGAAAGCAAACTTGGTATTGAACTGGGAGAAATGTCACTTCATGGTGGATGAAGGGGTAGTCTTAGGCCACAAAGTAAGCTACCGTGGCATAGAAGTCGACAGAGCTAAGATCGAGGTAATTGAAAAGATGCCGCCACCCACCACAGTCAAGGGAATCAGGAGTTTCTTAGGGCATGCTGGTTTTTATCAGAGGTTTATCGCAAACTTTTCAAAGATCACCAAACCCTTATGCCATCTTCTGGAGCAGAACTGTCCCTTCGACTTCAACACTGAATGTACTAAGGCATTCAAGGTTCTGAAAGAAAAGCTGGTAACAGCCCCAATAGTACAACCACCATATTGGAAACTACCATTTGAGATCATGTGTGATGCTAGTGACTATGCTGTCGGGGCAGCACTTGGGCAGAGGAAAGACAAGCTCTTTCATGTTATATACTATGCCAGCAAAACACTGAACGACGCCCAAGTAAACTACACCACAACAGAGAAAGAACTGTTAGCTGTGGTGTTTTCCATTGACAAGTTTCGTTCATATATACTTGGAACGAAGGTCATACTCCACACAGACCACTCTGCATTGAAGAATCTGTTCACCAAAAAGGATGCAAAGCCTAGACTGATACGTTGGATTCTGCTACTGCAAGAGTTCGACCTTGAGATCAAGGACAAAAAGGGAACAGAAAATCAAGTTGCGGATCACTTGTTAAGACTGGAGAAGGGAAGGAGTCTACCAACATATGAGAGACACATACTGGAGACCTTCCCTGACGAGCAGCTGTTCGCTGCCACAAGCACTGCCGTGACAGCCATGGCGGCATGTAAGTTTTTTGAACTCCCCTGGTATGCTGATTTCGTTAATTATTTAGTTAGCGGAATAACTCTTCCTGACCTTAACTATCAAGCTAAGAAGAGGTTCCAAAATGATGTTAAGCATTATTATTGGGACGAACCTCTTCTTTCAAATATTGTGCAGATCGGGTTATCATAAGATGCGTACCACAAAATGAACAGGAAGCTGTGCTGCATCACTGCCATGCTTCACAATATGGAGGACACTTAGGTGGTAACAAAACTGCTGCCAAAGTTTTGCAGTCTGGATTCTATTGGTCGTCACTATTCAAGGATGCCCAGACATTCTACAAAAACTGTGACAAATCTCAACGGACTGGAAATATCTCAAGAAGGCATGAGATGCCGCTGCAAAACATTCTTGAAGTCGAGATCTTCGATGTTTGGGGGATTGATTTTATGGGACCATTCCCAGCTTCATGTGGGAACTTATATATCCTCCTGGTAGTAGACTATGTGTCCAAATGGGTTGAAGCGATCGCAACTCAGAAAAACGATGCCAAGACGGTTCAGAGGTTTTTGCATAAAAACATATTTTCCAGATTTGGCATCCCCAAGGCGATCATCAATGACGAAGGAATGCATTTTGACAATAGGGTTATAGATGCTGCCTTAAAAAAGTATGGTGTCAAACATCGGATTGCAACAGCATACCACCCTCAGACCAATGGACAGGCTGAAATCTCCAACAGAGAGATTAAGAACATTCTTGAAAAGAAGGTTAAGCCAACTTGGAAGGACTAGTCTCTACACATCAATGATGCATTATGGGCCTACAGAACAACATTCAAAACTCCATTGGGAATGTCACCCTACCGGCTAATTTATGGGAAAATATGCCATCTACATGTTGAGATTGAGCACAAAGCATATTGGGCCATCAAGGCAGTGAATATGGACTTTGAAAAGGCGGGACAGAAAAGGCTACTCGATCTAAATGAGATTGAAGAAATTCGAGCAATGGCCTATGACAACACAAGAATCTACAAAGACAAGACAAAGCAGTGGCATGACAAGAAGTTGCTGCCACAACAGTTCTGCTTAGGGCAGCTTGTTTTGTTGTTCAACTCTAGGTTGAAACTTTTCCCAGGGAAGCTGAAATCTAGGTGGTCCGGCCCATTCCAAGTGGTGCAAGTTTTCCCCCATGGTACTATCACAATCAAATCTTTAAAAGTCGGGCACCAATTTAAAGTCAACAGACAAAGATTGAAGCATTATCAGGGGACTGAAGCCCCAAGAATCCAGGAAGTGGTTACTTTAGGAGAAGCCCTTCCTGGCATCCTAAATTTAACCTAAATTTTATTTTTATATTTATTATTATTATATATATATATATTAGGTAATTAGAATTATTTTATTTTTAGGAACTAAAGTTTTTTATTTTTAGGAAATAAAGGAGACAAGAAGAATAGGAGAAGTGAATTTAGCCCACCATCCTCCCATCAGCCCAAAAAGCCAAACTCAGGAGCCTGCCGTTACAGCTGCCGCGACAGACGCGGAAAATCCAACCTATCAACATGTTGTCGCGGCAGACACGCAAACGCGTAACAGACGCGTAGCAGACACGAACACGCGTGACAGACGCATCAGAAACCACGTAACAGTTGGCCCTATTATTTGCGCCTGTCGTTACAGCTCCAACGGGCAGCAAACTCCCCCTCTATATAAACCCCGTTTCCTATTCATTTTTCACTCACTTTTACTCTTTCTACTTGTATCCTCTAGAATTTCATATGCTTCATTTTCTTTTCTACGGTCCTTACAACATGAGTACCAGAAACACTCGTCGCAGTGTTGCCTCAGGATCTGCCCCAACAGCATCCACTCCCAGCTCCTTCCAGGCTAGAGACATGTGGGAGGAGAAAGGCTTCATTTACAGCACCAGAACGGAGGTTTGCCGAGCAGCCGAAGGAAATGAACGCAACGTTAGTCCGAGAATTTTATGCTGCCATCGACAGCAGAGAGGCGACAATAGTAACGGTCCGAGGAAAAGAGGCACCCTTTGAGCTCGAATACATCAACACACTCTTTGGGTTCTATGTTGGGAGAAAGGGAGACAGCCATCAAAGATTTGTGGAAAGCCTAGAGCCGCCAGATTACGATGTTGTGATGGCAGAACACAAAGACGAGGGTACCGAGTGGAATACCGATCCTAAACATCCAAGGACGGTAAAACGAGTTCAACTCACCCCGAGGCCAAGCTTTGGAATGCATTCATCAAGAACCGGATTATGCCCTCCTCGCACAACACAACGGTAGACCAACCAAGGTTAGCCCTCATCCATTCAATTTTAAATGAAAGGCCAATTAACGTTGGTATATACGTTCGGGAGGGAATATTGGATTGTGTGTACCAACCGTCAGGACCACTCTTCTACCCATACCTCATTACTGCCCTCTGCCTGGCCCCAACGTACCGGAAGCTGCCGAGGATTTAAGAGTCCGAGGAAAAGGCTGGACAGAAAGGAACATCCTCATCCTGATGGAACTTAAAGCTGCCACACCCCTGTCGTTATTCGACCCCACTGCCGCGACAGGTGAGCCGACAGAGCCCACCCAAATCGAACCTGCCGCCATAGAACCCAGGCAGCCCACTGCAGCAGCTCCCCCAGCAGACTCCTCAACACAAATACTTGCTGCCCTGCAGAAAATGGAAGAACGGCAGCTGGGCCTGATGAGTTTCATCCAAGACTTCACCACAACAATGGTACACTTCATTAAAACTACTCTTAATTTTCTTGATGTATTGTTCCCTGCCTTCCCCGACCATTGTTTTGCTGCCCCAACACTTGCCCATACCCCTACCCCTGCTCCCACAACAAGAACGCCATTTGTCGCGTCAACTCCAACCCCGGCTACAATAGCTGTAGGCGGCAGCCGCACAGCCGAAACATCTGCCAGGGGAGCCAAGAGAAAAGAGCCCATGTCTGACCTTGACAGGTATATAGCTGGCTTCTCTTCCTCTGAAATTTGGGCAGCATCCGATGACGAGCCGTCTGTCAAGAGGAATCTGTCCAAGGAGTTCACCCCGGTGAAACGGCAGAAACTGGGCCCTGGAATTGAACCAGCAGACAAAGAAAAATCTGACGATGGTAGCAGCAGCTCCGAGAAGGTTCAAGTATTGGAGAAACAACCTCATATCTCCCCTACCCGCATCCAACCTCCACGGGAAGCCAAGACCAAGACCACCTCTGCCTCTCCCTTCCATCTTTCGGCACCGACAAGGAAAGTCACTGCCCGCCGGCAGATTCGTATCAGCAGCAGCAGCAGCGGCGACGACAACACTTGAAAATTTAGGTTTCTTTTCTTATATTGGTGTCTGCCATTTTGTTATATTTTTTGATGTTGTTTTTATTTTTCTTTTTCATTTCTGTCATTTGCATTGAGGGCAATGCAACCCTTGAGTTTGGGGGTGGTATCCCTCCATTAATGAAGTGTCTTTCAGTTTAGTTTAAAAATTGTGTCTTTTACTTAGTTTATTTTTGCTTAAAAAATGAAAATTTGGCTTAAGTCTTTGAACTGAACTTACCTGCCGTGACAGCCTCTGTCGTGGCTATTGCATGTAAAAGTGTCTATCGCAATGTAGTGCAAGTGTACACGACGCAAGTAGTAAAGTGATACAGAAGTATCGGATATCGTCTCCATAGGGACTGGGCTAATTGCTTCACCTTAGATTGATGCACGAGAGAGAAAAGAAATATTTAAATAGTTGTCACGAGATAATAAAGAATACTTAAATAAAAGAGTAATGGAATCAAGATAGAGTGAATGGGCCGGTATTGAATTGCTCAGTAGTATAGGTGTTGCAAAGTCTAGGAATATATGTTCTATAGCCGCGCCTGTCGCGGCAGCACCTGTCGCAACAGCGGTCTGTTGTTAGTCGCGGCAGCGATCACACAACTCTGTACTTCAAGCTTGGCAAGAATCTCTGCTGTGCCTTGGCCTATCCCAAGGTCCAAGTCTGTCGATGAACACGTCTTTGATAATACCTCCCGACGTGAATCGAAGGATGAACACCGATGTTGTTGAATTCTTCCTTAGCCACTTAACCTCGTCCTATCCCTAGGTCCGAGATAGTTCAACCATAAACTGGAAAACTTGCACTTAATCCTTTCGTATACTTAACTCTCCCGATATTAAGTAAATAGGTAATCTCACAATGCTCTCCCGATACTCTTGCAAGATGTTGAAAACCAGAATAAGCAAACTTGAAGTCTATTTTATTGAACAAAAAAATTCCTAAAACAAATGCAATCCTTGCAACTATTTTACAAATCAACCCATAGCCCTAGGGGAAGTTTAGAACATGATGAGGAAGGGAAAACGACTAGGGTTTGGGGAAGAAGGCTAGAGATGAAGATATCCTTCCCTAGGTCGAATTACATGCCTTTATATAGGCCTTGGGTTCAAGGTTTCGAATATGGCAAGAATACAAGTTTAAACTAAAGTACAACTCTATTAAAGACTAAATCTTCAGAGCATATGTCTTTAATTCGTCCTTCCTTCTTGCTTGGAGTTTCTTCCTTTAACTTTGGGCTTGGCCTTCATTCTGATCTAGGGCTTGGAAAAATATAAGGGTGCTTCACGACAGACCGGTGTAATTTTCTCTTTTTGTCGAGGCCCACTTTGCTTCTTCTCTTTACCACTGCTGTCGTCCTTGGCTGCCACGGCAGCGGCCTTGGCAGCAGCGGCCTTCTCATCTACACATCCAGTTCCAGCTTTGCTTCTTCACTGCCCAGCGTCTGCTTCTCCATCTGCTACAGCAGCTACCTGCAAAAGCAACCAATTTCAGTAGGAACTGTGCCACTTAATATATTTGTGATGTATAACTGATATCTAACCTAAATACAATGAATTATGCTTGAATGCAGCAGAAATATGGGTTAAATAGGGGTAAATTATAGAACTTTTTCACACTCAACACACCCCCAAACTCAAGTTTTTGCTTCCCCTCAAGCAATTTAGACCCAAAAAAGAAAAACAGAATTTTTGTTTGGCTTAAAATAGTGAACTTTTCCTTACCTACCATTCATTTCCTATTGTGAGCAACACCTTTTCGGATAATTCAGGATTCATCCAGAACCTTGCTATAATTCTCGTGCAGTGTGTGCATGCTTGTGAACAATTTTATGCCAAGACTCCCTTAGTTTACTGGAATAGTTAAGCCTCTAACTTGAATTTTTATGCCAATTTTCATCTTTTTGGAGGCAATTCTTAGGCTCCTTTAGTTTTTATGCAGACTCGATTCTATTTTCTCAAGCTTAAGTTTTACTAGAGCCGGTTTCGGGCACCTATAGCTAACTTCCTAGAGCCGGTTTCGGGCACCTCTAGGTGTATTGAGTCTATATTTCTTAAATTGTTTTCCTAGAGCCAGTGTTAGGCACCTCTAAGGGCAACTCAAGTGCTAAGCTTTCTATTCTAGTTTACTAGTAGAGTTCTAGGCAGTATAAAAGTCACAAATGGTGTTTAAGATTTAGAACTATAGTAAGGCTCTAAACTGCTCCTAAAACTATCCTAAAGGCACTGCCACGACAGAGGCTGTCACGGCAGGTAAGTTCAGTTCAAAGACTTAAGCCAAATTTTCATAATTTTTTAAGCAAAAATAAACTAAGTAAAAGACACAATTTTTTAAACTTAAATGACTCCATTAATGGAGGGATGCCACCCCAAACTTGAGGGTTGCATTGCCCTCAATGCAAATGACATAGATGAGAAAGAAAAATTAAAAACAACATCACAAAATATAATAAAAGGCAGACAGCAATATAAGATAAGAAACTTAAAATTTTAGGCGCTGTCATCGCCGTTGTTGTTGTTGCTGCTGAGCTGAATTTGCCGACGGGCAGTGACCTTCTTGGCTGGTGCTGGCAGGCAGATGGAGAGGCAGAAGTATTCTTGTTTTTGGCCTCCCTTGGAGGTTGAATACGGGTAGGGGAGATATGAGGTTGTTTCTCCACTACCTGAACCTCGGAGCTGCTGCTGCTGCTACTGCCGCTGTCAGATTTTTCTTTGTCCGCTACTATTTTCTGCCGCTTCTCTGGTGTGAACTCCTTGGACAAGTTTCTCTTGATAGAGGGTTCGTTGTCGGATTCCGCCCATATTTTAGAAAAAGAGAAACCAACAATATACCTATCAAGGTCGTCTTCAGGCTCCTTTCTCTTGGTTCCTCGGGCAGAGGTGTCGGCTGTGCGGCTGCCGCATGCAGCTGTTGTAGCAGGGGTTGGTGTGGACGCAGCAAATGGCGTTTTGGGCGTGGCAGCAGGTGTAAGGGTATGGGCATGGTGGGTGTAGCAAAATAATGATTGGGGAAAGGAGGGAACAGAGCATTTGGGAAATTAAGAGAGGTATGAATAAACTGTATCGTGGGTGTGGTGAAATCCCGGATGAAACTCATGAGGTTGAGTTGTCGTTCCTCCATTTTTTGTATGGCAGCGAGGATTTGAGAGGAGGTGTCGGCTGGAGGAGCTGCTGCAGTAGGCTGCCTGGGTTCTGTGGCAGTAGGCTCAGTGTCAGTGGGCTCTATCGGCGTTGTTGCTGTAGCACTAAGATCGAAAGACGACAAGGGGTGGCAGCAGTGAGTTCCATCAGGCTTAGTATGTTCCTGTCAGTGCAGCCTTTCCCTCGAACTCGTAAATCTTCGGCACCTTTCGGTACATGGTGGCCGTGGCAGAAGGCATTGAGAAGATATGGGTAGAAGAGTGGTCCGGACGGCCGGTATGCGCAATCCAATATGCCCTCTCGGACATATCTGCCAACGTTAATCGGCCTCTCATGTAATATGGTATGGATGAGGGCTAACCTGGGTTGGTCGACTGTTGTGTTGTGAGAGGAGGGCATAATCCGTTTCTTGATGAAAGCATTCCAAAGCTTTGCCTCCGGGGTGAGCTGAATTCTTTTCACCGTCCGTGGGTTTTTAGGGTCGATATTCCACTCGGTACCCTCTTTTGTGAGTTCTGCCATCACAGCGTCATAGTCGGCAGGCTCTAAACTCTCGAGAAATCGTTGGTGGACATCTTCTTTTCTGCCTACATAGAATCCATAGAGGGTGTTGATGTACTCGGGCTCGAAAGGTACCTCTTTCCCTTGTACTATGATTGTTGTCGCGTTCCTGCTGCCGATGGCAGCATAAAAGTCCCGGACGAGAGTCACATTCATTTCCTCTGGCTGCTCCGCGAATATCTGCCACAACAAGGCTCTAATTTTTCGGGCTATGAACGGCTGCAGCCCCAGGTTCTCCGTTTTAGAGGTGTAAATAAAACCTTTCTCCTCCCACATATCATGGATCTGGAAGGATCTTGGAGTTGATGCTGCCGGGGCAGATCCTGAGGTAGAACTTCGGCAGGTGTTTCTAGATGTCATGTTGCAAGGACTGTGGAAGAAAATGAAAGCAAGTAAAAATTATAGAGGAAACAAGTAGAAAGAGTAGAAGTGAGTGAAAAATTAATTGTAAAATGGGGTTTATATAGAGGGTGAGTTTGCTGCCCGTTGGAGCTGTAACGGCGGGCGCGAATAATGGGGCCAGCTGTTACGCGGTTTCTGACGCGTGTGTCACGCGTTTTCGTGTCTGCTGTGCATCTGCCACAGCAGCTTGTTGACAGGCTGGATTTTCCGCGTCTGTCAGGGCAGCTGTAACGGCAGGCTCCAAAGTTGGGCTTTTTGGGCTGATGGAAAAAAATGGTGGGCTGAATTCACTTCTCCTCTTCTCTTTGTCTCCTTTATTTCCTGAAAATAATAAAAATAAAAACTTTATTTCTTAAAAAATAAAATAATTCTAATTACCTAATATATAATTAATAATAAAAATAAATAATAAAAAATAAAACTTAGGTTAAATTAGGGATGCCAGGAGGGGCATCTCCTAAAGTAACCACTTCCTGCATTCTTGGGGCTTCAGTCCCTTGATAATGCTTCAATATTTGTCCATTGACTTTAAATTGGTGTCCGTCTTTTAGAGATCTGATTATTATGGCACCATGGGGAAAAACCTACACCACTTGGAATGGGCCAGACCATCTAGATTTCAGCTTCCCTGGGAAGAGTTTCAACCTAGAGTTGAATAAAAACACAAGCTGCCCTGGGCAGAACTGTCGTGGCAGCAACTTCTTGTCATGCCACTTCTTGGTCTTGTTCTTGTAGATTCTCGCGTTGTCATAGGCCATTGTCCGAATTTCTTCAATCTCATTCAGATCAAGTAACCTTTTTTGTCCTGCTTTTTTCAAGTCCATATTCACTACCTTGATGGCCCAGTATGCTCTGTGCTCAATCTCAACAGGTAAATGGCATGTTTTCCCATAAATCAGTCGATAGGTTGACATTCGCAATGGAGTTTTGAACGATGTCCTGTAGGCCCATAATGCATCATTGAGGTGTAGAGACCAGTCCTTCCTAGTTGGCTTAACCATCTTTTCAAGAATGTTCTTAACCTCTCTGTTGGATATTTCAGCCTGTCCATTGGTTTGAGGGCGGTATGTTGTTGCTATCCGATGTTTGACACCATACTTTTTCAAGGCAGCAGCTATAACCCTATTATCCAAATGCCTCCCTTCATCACTGATGATCGCCTTGGGGATGCCGAATCTAGAAAAATGTTTTTATGCAAAAACTTCTGAACCGTCTTGGCATCATTTTTCTGAGTAGCGACTGCTTCAACCCATTTGGACACATAGTCCACTACCAAGAGGATATATAAATTCCCACTTGAAGTTAGGAATGGTCCTATAAAATCTATCCCCCAAACGTCGAAGATCTCGACTTCAAGAATGTTTTGCAGTGGCATCTCATGTCTCCTTGAGATGTTTCCAGTCCGTTGACACTTGTCACAATTTTTGTAGAATGTCTGGGCATCCTTGAATAGTGACGGCCAATAGAATCCCGACTGCAAAACCTTGGCAGCAGTTTTGTTACCTCCTAAGTGTCCTCCATACTGTGAAGCATGACAGTGATGTAGTATAGCTTCCTGTTCATCCTGTGGTACACATCTCCTAATAACCTGATCTGCACAATATTTGAAAAAAAGAGGTTCGTCCCAATAATAATGCTTAACATCATTTTGGAACCTCTTTCTAGCTTGATAATTAAGGTTAGGAGGAGTTATTCCGCTAACTAAAAAATTAACGAAATCAGCATACCATGGGAGTTCAGAAAACTTACCTGCTGCCATGGCTGTCGCGGTAGTGCTTGTGGCAGCGAACAACTGCTCGTTAGGGAAAGTCTCCAGCATGTGTGTCTCGTCTGCCGGTAGACTCTTTCCCTTCTCCAACCTTGACAAGTGATCTGTAACTTGATTCTCTATCCCCTTTTTGTCACTGATTTCAAGGATGAATTCTTGCAGTAGCAGAATCCAACGTATCAGTCTCGGCTTTGCATTCTTTTTGGTGAATAGATACTTCAATGCAGAGTGGTCTGTGTGGACTATGACCTTCGTTCCAAGTATATATGAACGGAACTTGTCAATAGAAAATACAACAACTAATAGTTCCTTCTCTGTGGTGGTGTAGTTTACTTGGGCGTCGTTCAATGTTTTGCTAGAATAGTATATGACATGAAAGAGCTTGTCTTTTCTTTGCCCAAGTGCTGCCCCGACAACATAGTCACTAGCATCACACATAATCTCAAATGGCAGTTTCCAATCTGGTGGCTGTACTATTGGGGCTGTTACCAGCTTTTCTTTCAGAACCTTGAATGCCTCAGTACATTCAATGTTGAAGTCGAAGGGGCGGTTCTGCTCCAGAAGATGGCATAAGGGTTTTGTGATCTTCGGAAAGTCCGCGATGAACCTCCGATAAAAACCAGTATGCTCTAAGAAACTTCTGATTCCCTTGACTGTGGTGGGTGGCAGCAGCTTTTCGATTACCTCGATCTTAGCTCAGTCGACTTCTATGCCGCGGAAGCTTATTTTATGGCCTAGGACTATCCCTTCATCCACCATGAACTGACACTTCTCCCAGTTCAATACCAAGTTTGCTTTCTCACATCTTTCGAGCACTTTCTATAGGTTGCCTAGGGAGCTTTCAAAATTGTCTCCAAAGACAGAAAAATCATCCATGAATATCTCCAGGAAGTCTTCCACCATATCAGAGAATATTGCCATCATGCACCTTTGAAAGGTCGTTGGTGCATTGTAAAGTCCAAATGGCATCCTCCGAAAAGCATAAGTATCGTATGGGCATGTGAACGTCGTCTTTTCTTGATCTTCTGGTGCGATGTCTATTTGATTATAACCTGAGTAACCATCAAGAAAACGATAGTAAGGCTTACCCGCTAATCTATCAAGCATTTGATCAATAAAGGGCAAGGGAAAGTGGTTCTTCCGGGTTGCTTTGTTAAGCTTCTGGTAGTCCATACAAACCCTCCAACGCACTGTACCGGGCTCACCCACTTGCTATCCGAGATGGCATAGATTATTCCAGCATCTAGCCATTTTATGATCTCCTTACGCACCACCTCTCGCATAGCATTGTTCAGTCGTCTTTGTGCATCAATAGTCGGCTTATGATCATCCTCTAAGAGGATTTTATGCATGCATAGTGCTGGACTGATGCCTTGGATATCATCTACCGTCCATCCAATAGCCTTTTTGTGCTGCTGCAGCATCCCTATCAGCTGTTGTTCCTGTTCCTGCATCAACTTGGAAGGGATGATTACGGGCAACGTATCATTTAAACCAAGGAAAACATATTTTAGCTGCCCTGGCAGGGGCTTAAGATCTAGAACAGGGGGCTCTATAGTTGATGGCTTTTGGACTATATGTTCATTCGAGGTATAGTTTAAGGGTTCAAATAACTTACCTAGACAATTGCCTATCCAATTTACCTCTTCCTGATCTTCAGTATCAGATGTATCAGATTCTGAGGAGCTACTACCGTCAGTGTTGTCGTGATAGTCTTCTAAATGGTTGTTGGGGCAGTGGCCAATTTTGATGTCGTGGTAGCCCGACCTGATGCAGGGTTGGTCAAGGGTAACTTCAATGATAGCCTTGCATTCTTCTTCTGCATCAGCATGTTTTATTGCCTGGAGAACGTTTAGCTTGATCTCTTGATCGTTCACTCTCATAGTGAGTTCTCCTTTTTCCACATCAATCAGTGATTTTCCTGTGGCTAAGAAGGGTCACCCTAGGATGATTGGTGCATTTCCATCTGCTTCACAATCTAAGACAAGAAAGTAACAAGAAAAATAAATTTATCCACTCTTACCAAAATATCTTCAATTTTTCCTTCTGGGTGAAGGTAAGAGCGGTCTGCTAGCTGCAGTACTACTGTTGTGGGACGAGCTTTTCCAATACCTAATTTCTGAAAAACAGATTTGGGCATTAAATTTATACTAGCACCAAGATCACAAAGTGCCTTACCCACAAATTTATCTCCGATTATGCATGGTATGATGAAACTCCCAGGATCCTTCTTCTTCTTGGGTGGATGCTTGTGCAGAATACTCATGCATCCCTCTGTCATTTTAACCGTTTCAAATTCCCCAAGTCTGGATTTCTTCGACATGGCATCCTTGAGAAATTTGGCATAACCAGGCATCTCCTTTATAGCATCTAACAACGGAATGTTGATATGGACCTGCTTAAAAATATCATAAATTTTCTTAAGTTGGTATTCTTGTTTCAATTTCTATAACCGCTGAGGGAAAGGAGGTGGAGGACGATAATCAGCTATACGTCCTTCCCATTGCATTCGGATCTAAGGAGGTTTAGGTTCTTCATCTTTCTCCTTTGTCCCTTCTGCTGTCGTGACAGACTCATCGGCAGCATGCTACTTGTCATCTGCCGAGGCAGCGTTCTCGGCAGTTGACTCCAAGGCCGGTTCCTTAACTGATCAGCTTCCTTCTCTGGCCCTGGTAATTTCTTCCCACTCCTAGTAGTGATGGCTTTACACTGCTCATGTGTGGGTTGTCTAGCGTTTTCAGTATCGCTAGGAAATCCTCCATTCTGCCTCGGTTTAATATGCTGGGAAACCTGACCCATCTGTGTCTCCAATGATTTCAGAGTGGCTTCATGGTTGGTCATCCGCATCTCTGTTTTATCCATGAATGTTTCTGTCTTTTTGACGAAGTGATTCATTTTCTCATTATAAGTTCCTGTTTGAGACATAAACGTAGCCAAGGTATGTTCCAATATACTAGTCGTGGCAGCTGGTGGTTGTTGTTGCTGCTGCTGCGGTTGCTGCCGAGTCAATAACCTAGGTCCTCCCTGATTCTGTGTGTTTTGTGCTTGAGGATTCAGGGCATTATTAGGGTTGCTCCAAGAGAACTTGGGATCCTTTCTCCAGTTGGAATTGTAGTTGTTGGAATTATAGTTCTGTTTATTGTAGTTCCCAACATACATCCCTTCTTCTAACTGTAGCGAACAATCTTCCGAACTGGGATTTCCATCGCAAGTCTCGCATACCTCTTCACCAGAGTAGGTAGGCTGTGAATCTTCTTTCAAGAGCTTTTTCATTGCCTTAGTGAGATATTCCACCTGTGATTTTAAAGAATTGTCGGCCTCATAATCTTTTACAACTAGAACTCGTTTACCCCCTCTTCTTGCTGTAGGAAACTGTTCCTCATTCTTCGCCAGATTTTTCAATACTGCCATTGCATCTTTGGGATCTTTATCCAACAGCAATCCATTCGTTGCTGAATCAATTCTCATACGAGTCTGAAAATTGGCAGCATTATAAAATTTAGATACCTGGTTCCAAACGGGAAATCCATGCATCGGGATGTTCCTTAGAAGAGTGGTAAATCTGTCCCAGGCCTCGTGCATTGGCTCTTCATTTTCTTGTTGAAAAGTAGCAATTTCGTTACGTAATCGCTCAGATAAATGTGAAGGATTAAAACGAGACAAAAATTCACGAGTTAAATCTGCACAAGTTCGTATTGAACCCGGCGTTAGTTTATTCCACCAAGTTTTTGCCCTGTCCTTCAATGAATGAGGAAATAACCGAAGCCTCAGTATCTCCGGATTAACTCCTAGTAGTCTAAACGAACCACAGATTTCCTGGAACGTTTTCAGATGCTCCCTAGCATCCTCTGTAGCAGCACCACTAAATTGGCCAGCGTTGTTAATCATGCTGAACATAATAGGTTTTAGCTCAAAATTATCAACATCTACGTCTGGCAGGGTTGTTTCTAGTTCTACATGATCATTGAGCATGTAGTCTCGGCATGACCAGCGTGCGGCAGCGATAGGAGGATCGGTAGGTAGACCGTTCCCTCCATCTCTAGCAGGATTTTCAGCATCCTGGGGATTCTCTTGGTTGTTCCTTCTTTCTTCACGTCTTTCGTTCACCATTGCTTCTAATTGCTCCTCTAGGTATTCGTTTCATTCAACGAGGTAACAGACTCTTTTCCTGAGATTATATGTTCGTTCGATTTCAGGATCTAACTAGTCCTCAGGTTCTTTTCCTCGTTGATATCTGCGCATACGCAAACAAAAGACCATGTGAAAGGTATAGGTTGAACAATCCAAGTAAAAACAAAAAAGTAAGGGAAGTGCAGTAAAAGATAGGGTAAAGATATGTTGACAGTCCCCGGCAACGACGCAAAAAACTTGTTGCGTGCAAAAGTGTCTATCGCAATGTAGTGAAAGTGTACACGACGCAAGTAGTAAAGTGATACAGAAGTATCAAATATCGTCTCCACAGGGACTGGGCTAATAGCTTCACCTAGATTGCTGCACGATAGAGAAAAGAATTATTTAAATAGTTGTCAGGAGATAATAAAGAATACTTAAATAAAAGAGTAATGGAATCAAGATAGAGAGAATGGGCTGGTATTGAATTGCTCAGTAGTGTAGGTGTTGCAAAGTCTAGGAATATCTGTTCTGTCATCGCGCCTGTCACGGCAGCACCTGTTGCGGCAGCGGTCTGTTGTTAGTCGCAGCAACGATCACACAACTCTGTACTTCAAGCTTGGCAAGAATCCCTGTTGTGCCTTGGCCTATCCCTAGGTCCAAATCTGTCGATGAACACGTCTTTGATGATACCTCCCGGCATGAATCGAAGGATGAACACCGATGTTGTTGAATTCTTCCTTAGCCACTTAACCTCATCCTATCCCTAGGTCCGAGATAGTTCAACCATAAACTGGAGAACCTGCACTTATTCCTTTCGTATACTTAACTCTCCCGATATTAAGTAAATAGATAATCTCACAATGCTCTCCCAATACTCTTGCAAGATGTTGAAAACCAGAGTAAGCAAACTTGAAGTCTATTTTATTGAACAGAAAAATTTCTAAAACAAATGCAATCCTTGCAACTACTTTACAAATCAACTCATAGACCTAGGGGAAGTTTAGAACAAGATGAGGAAGGGAAAACGGCAAGGGTTTTGGGAAGAAGGCTAGAGATGAAGATATCCTTCCCTAGGTCGAATTACATGCCTTTATATAGGCCTTGGGTTCAAGTTTTCTAATATGGCAAGAATACAAGTTTAAACTAAAGTACAACTCTATTAAAGACTAAATCTTCATAGCATATGTCTTTAATTCGTCCTTCCTTCTTGCTTGGAGTTTCTTCCTTGAACTTTGGGCTTGGCCTTCATTCTGATCTAGGGCTTGGAAAAATATAAGGGTGCTTCACGACAGACCGACATAATTTTCTCTTTCTGTCGAGGCCCACTTTGCTTCTTCTCTTTACCACTGTTGTCATCCTTGGCTGCCACGGCAGCGGCCATGGCAGCATCGTCCTCCTCGTCTGCACATCCAGTTCCAGCTCTGCTTCTTCACTGCCCAGCGTCTGCTTCTCCATCTGCTACAGCAGCTACCTGCAAAAGCAACCAATTTCAGTAGAAACTGTGCCACTTAATATATTTGTGATGTATAACTGAAATCTAACCTAAATGCAATGAATTATGCTTGAATGCAGCAGAAATATGGGTTAAATAAGGGGTAAATTATAGAACTTTTACACACTCAACAATAGCAGTGCCTTTAGGATAGTTTTAGGAGCAGTTTAGAGCCTTACTATAGTTCTGAATCTTAAACACCCTTGTGACTTTTATACTGTCTAGAACTCTGCTAGTAAACTAGAATAGAAAGCTTAACACTTGAGTTGCCCCTAGAGGTGCCTAACACTGGCTCTAGGAAAAGAAGTTAAGAAAAATAGACTCAATACACCTAGAGGTGCCCGAAACCGGCTCTAGGAAGTTAGCTAGAGATGCCCGAAACCGGCTCTAGTCAAACTTAAGCTTGAGAAAAATAGAATCGAGTCTAAATAAAAACTAAAGAAGCCTAAGAATTGCCTCCAAAAAGATGCAAATTGGCATACAAATTCAAGTTTGAAGCTTAGCTATTCTAGTAAACTAAGGGAGTCTTGGTATATAATTGTTCACAAGCATGCACACACTACACGAGAATTATAGCAAGGTTCCGGATGAATCCTGAATCATCCAACAAGGTGTCGCTCACAATAAGGAATGAATGGTAGGTAAGGAAAAGTTCATTGTTTTAAGACAAACAAAAAAATTGTATTTATTTTTAGGTCTGAATTGCTTGAGGGCAAGAAAAAACTTGAGTTTGGGGTGTGTTGAGTGTGTAAAAGTTCTATATTTTACCCCCTATTTAACCCATATTTTTGCTACATTCAAGCATAATTCATTGCATTCAGGTTAGATTTCATTTATACATCACAATTATATCAAATGGCACAGTTTCTACTGAAATTGGTTGCTTTTGCAGGTAGCTGCTGTAACATATGGAAGGCAGTAGAGAAGTAGACGTTGGGCAGTGAGGAAGCAGAGCTGGAACTGGATTTGAGACGAGGAGGACGATGCTGCCATGGCCGCTGTCGTGGCAGCCAAGGATGGCAGCAATGGTGAAGAGAAGAAGTGAAGTGGGCCTCGACAGAAAGAGAACATTAAGCCGGTTTGCATGGATCACCCTTATATTTTTCCAAGCCCTAGATCAGAATGAAGGCCAAGCCCAAAGTTCAAGGAAGAAACTCCAAGCAAGAAGGAAGGACGAATTAAAGATATATGCTCTGAAGATTTAATCTTTAATAGAGTTGTACTTTAGTTTAAACTTGTATTCTTGCCATATTAGAAAACTTGAACACAAGGCCTATATAAAGGCATGTAAATCGACCTAGGGAAGGATATCTTACTCTCTAGCCTTCTTTCCAAAACCCTAGTCATTTTCCCTTTCACATCATGTTCTAAACATCCCCTAGGGCTAAGGGTTGATTCTGTAAAGTAGTTGCAAGGATTGCATTTGTTTTAGGAATTTTTCTGTTCAATAAATAGACTTCAAGTTAGCTTAATATGGTTTTTGTAACCCCCTTAACCCGGCCTAGACGGTTGACCCGAATTAAGAAGATTACACGGGGAAAATCAAAGTCAACCCGAAAGTCAATCTTGATTAACGACCCTTTTTTTTCTTTTTACTCTTGTCTAGATGCACATTATCCCTATATGTGATCATACAAACATCATACTCAAAGATCATAACCATCAGAGAACATACAGGGACTTAATTGAACAATTTACAACTTTAGGGACCAATTTGTAAATTCTGGAAACTTTAAGGACTTAACCAAGTTTAGGTTACCAACTTGAAATTAAACAGGTTTCATGCTTCTCTGCCAAGTTTCAGCTCAAACAGACATTCCAAACTCATACAATTGCATAAACAAGATTTGGGACCAAAATGCAAACATTTCAAAACATATAACCGCTCATGTCAGCCTCCAACGGTCAGGTGTTCCGAAACAGGGAGAACCCGTTTCGAAACGTGGGACCGTTCCGCAACGTGTTCCGGAACGAGGCCTGGCAGAGGCATTTCCGTTTCGGAACGGTGTCTTCCGTTTCGGACGCTTGGGCTATTACATGGCCCCCATTCCGAAACGGTAGCTCCCGTTCCGATACGACCTGCACAGATTGCAGAAATTTGGCTGTTGAAACCCACAATTGACCTACCAAACATGCTCCAAATGCAACCAAACTTTACCAGCAAGTCATACAACATACAAGTAACATAATTGCATCAACCAAACATCGACATGGCATCAATTATGAAAAGCCCCAATTCTATAGGTATGCTTCCTACTTAGCAAACCATTCAAGCACCAATTTGATAAAACCAACTCATAAAGACCAATTACAAGTACCAACATTAACAACAACATAAGTCCAACTTAGGGAGTCCAAAACATCTCCCAAAACAACAACATAGGTCCCCCATTGCCAAATGCCAAAAGCTAATAGTGTTTAAGAAACCTTCACCACACTTGAGCTTAGTTATCCACTTGATTGCTTGCCCTCCTTGCTGTCCTCAATGCACTTTAATGCTCTGCATTATTGGTTTAGGAAAAGAGAGGGAGCGTAAGCAAAAGCTTAGTGAGGAATGCTCATTAAAAACCACACAATAATGCATTTACAAAACACATTTATAAACCATGATTCAAATCATCAATTGCACATGCTCTTAAGCATTTAAAACAAGCAACACATGCTTCAAGTTCATAACATGTCATATTGGCAACAAGTGATACATTTCATGTAAGATCCACACATGGACTTTTAAACACCATTGTGATCTTAACCCCATGGACTTTTAAACACCATGGCAAGGACCACACAAGGACTTTTAAACACCTTTGTGTACTTAACAAGAATCTCCCAAGGACTTTTAAACACCTTGAAGTTCTTAAGTAACAAGGCTTACACAAGGAATTTTAACCACCTTGAGCCTTAACCAAGAACCAACCATGGACTTTTAAACACCATGTTGTTCTTAAAATTCACAAGATCCACACAAGGACTTTTAACCACCTTTGTGATCTTAACCAAGAACCATCCAAGGACTTTTAACCACCTTGATGTTCTTAAATATACAAGGCTCACACAAGGACTTTTAACCACCTTTGTGACCTTAACCATCACTTGCCAATATGTAACATTAACATCAATATTCCACTGTTTTAAAGCATTTAAGCAAGCCATTAACATCATGCATTTTTAAGCATCAAACAACATTTAAACAATGTTCAAAAACAAGGAACTCTTACCTTGAGCTTCCTTCATCACATGGCTTAAAATCTCAGCAAATTAACATGCTAGATATGCTTTCAAAACAGATTTAAAATCATGCAAACAAAACACATTGCATACAACCAAAACCATGGCCATCACAAAGAGAGTTTTTCCCGAAAACTTACTCTTGAGCTTAGCTAAGTTGCTTAGACTTAAACTAAGCTCCCAAACCTTCAAAACACTGGTTTCAAAGCCGAAAACCAAATTCCACTCACCGATTCCGTTTCGCCTCTTTGTCGAAACACAAATCAAGCTTCCGGATCACCACCTCTTGGATCCAAAGATGACTCCCCTGTTTTAAACACATCAAAGTAGAGGATTAATGCATCATCATGCATTAATAGCTTCAATGAAAGCACCTAAACTCGCTGCTCTCATCCACACTCCATTTTCGGCTACCAAACACCACCGAAAATGCATCCAAACAACTCCACAACATTACCCAGCCAAGATTCATCAAATCTAAACATCCTTAATCATCATTTAACATCCAAAAAGGACCTAACATCATCCTTATACCTCCATCTATAACAGATCCACAAGATCACTCCAAAAACAACCAAGAACACAAGCTAAACTTAGGAAATTCAACCTATCCGGGATTGCATTGATTAAACCTCAATTCCTTATTAAATTAACATTCATTTAACATCAAAAACACACCTCAAATCACTGCTTTAACAGATCATACGAAATTTTCATCAAAATCAACCAAATCTTGCAATTACAAGCCAAGATCAATACACAACCTTAAAACCATTTATAAAACACAAATTAAGGATTGAGAACTTAGGAATTTCAGTAAAGAACTGAGAGTTTAGAGGAGAAGGACGTTCTTACCTCCAAACTTGAGTTTTCTCCCTTTTTGGAACCAAAATCTTGAAAATCCACTTAGCAAATGGTGAGGTTTTGATGATGATATGATTAGAAATCAAAAGGAAATTGAAAATAAATATTTAGGTGACAAAATCAGAGGAAAAAGCTCTGGAGAAAAGATGTTTGGCTTGAGAGAAAAGATGAGAGAATGAAAATGGAAAATGGAAAAGTTAGTTGGAAAATAGGAAAATATCTTCCCTCCACTTTTCTTTTGTTTAAAAACCTGAAATAAATCATTTAATATCTTAGAAAAATCTGGAGAAACTCCCTTTGGGTAAATAGCTCCTTAAAGATTCAAAGTTTCAATCCTTCTTAAAACAGTTACGCAGTTTTCAAAAATTACATTTTGGTCACTAGCCAAAATGTCACCCTTCCGAACCTCATTTTGTAAAATTGATTTCACAGTTCACTTATATATATTAAAAGAGGATTTTAGGACATTTTTCCATATTTTTAATGCAACCCGAACTAGGCTTTCCTAATTTCACCTTTTTATATTCGAACAGCACTTTGACCGAACCGGTCAACGCCCAAAACTTCTAAGCCCAAAACCGGGGCGTTACAGTTTTCAAACATTTTGCAAGAGTATCGGGAGAGCATTGTGAGATTACACATTTACTTAATATCGGGAGAGTTAAGTATACGAAAGGAATAAGTACGGGTTCTCAAGTTTATGGTTGAACTATCTCGGACCTAGGGATAGGACGAGGTTAAGTGGCTAAGGAAGAATTCAACAACATCGGTGTTCATCCTTCGATTCACGCCGGGAGGTATCATCAAAGACGTGTTCATCGACAGACTTGGACCTAGGGATAGGCCAAGGCACACTAGGGATTCTTGCCAAGCTTGAAGTACAAAGTTGTGTGATCGCTGCCGCGACAGGTGCTGCTGCAACAGGCGCAATGACAGAACAGAGATTCCTAGACTTTGCAACACCTACACTACGGAGCAGATCAATACTGGCCAATTCTCTCTATCCTGAATTCTTTACTCTTTTATTTTCAGTATTCTTTATTATCTCGTGACAAACATTTAAACTCTTTCTTTTTCTCTCTCGTGCAGTAATTCCAGGTTAAAGCTATTGGCCTAGTCCATGTGGAGACGATATCCGATACTTATGTATCACTTTACTACTTGCGTCGTGTACACTTGCACTACATTGTGATAGACACTTTTACACGCGACATGGTTAAATTGGACCGATCTAGCGAGCCAGATTGAGCCGAACCGGACTTTGTCGATAGAACTGGTCCATGTGATGATGTAAGCTGTTGAGGTTAGCATTGAACTTGCTGACGTCGGCGTTGACCTGACCAGGTGACGTAAGCAGTTGACTGCCACCGTTAACTTTGACCATTGACCGCCGCTATTGACTTTGACCGTTGACTTTTTTCGGTCAAAATCAACTTTACATATTTCGATGCCTCAATACTGGATTCGCAGCCTGTTTTTCTAAATTCAAACCCGAACGACTATTTTTGACCATTGGAATTGAATTATGCTTAGTTTGAAAAGTTGTGTATTCGGAATTCTGAATTAAATATTTTTGCATTCAGGTGACATAGATTCGGACATCAAGATTCTTCTTCCTCCTCCGCCTGGTCAACCTCTTGCATCTCAGCCTTCGAGTTCTGCGCGTATGTGTAATTAAATAAGTTATGTTTAGTAGCTTGTGGCATAGTAGTAGTGAAATCTTACATAGTGTTACCCTTGTAGGTGATGATCCAGTTCAGCCTGTTACTAGATTTGAGCGTAGGAGACGTCACTCTCCACGTTGAGTTGTTAGCTGTCTGAGGTGTGTTCTCTATATGTGTTATATTACATGTGCTCATATTGTATGATGTTTGGTTTGCAAATATATGTTCTGATCTGAGTTATGTGATATGGTATGTGTATAACTTGCCTTGCATCATACATCGTAATTTAAATAAAATTTGTCGGACTAAATGCCCATGCATTTCGAATTATTTATGATTGCATTCAGATTAGTATCGGATTATCATGTCATATCATTCGGACTGGGAAATGTACGGAGGAAGATCAGTGGTTTCACACTTCGGGCTGAATTCCACTTCGAACTTGGTGACGATGTAGTGAGTGGTTCAGGGGAACCTTACTCTTCGGACGGTGATGTAGATAGGTTCATTGCATAGACTTAGGAGCATCTTGCTTTGCATATCTGTGTACTTAAAGGACTATGTTGACTGTATGATTTTTGTGATATTTTGTCTGATGCACTTTAGAGACACATTGAGCTAAATAGCTGACTCCCTTTAGCTTCTATTTCAGATTCTCAAACATAGGAGTACGGTACTTGGAGGATCATATTTTATCAGACTATTAATAGTTTTCAGTATGTACATTTTTAGATTTCAGATTTAAATTTGTTATTTTATTATTTGGTGATTTTATGTAATTTCGGTTACATTTACATTTATTTGGGGCTTAAATTGTTTTAGCATGAATGTGGATTTAAATTGGATATTTTTGATAAATTATTTTCTATTTTTTTTACCTATATGGCTGTGTTTTTTATTTGATGGAATTTAAAGCGAAACGGTACCGTTTTCAATAAATAATCTAATTATTTAATTTTCAAAACCTAATAATCATTTTACTTGAGGGACACGTTTTCAACCCGACTTCCTAGATTCGGCCCATAACTCTTGGGTCGGGTTTAGGGGTTATAATAATGATGAGAATATCATCCCCGTAGGGATTGAATGGATTAAACTCAAAGGAATTGCACCAAAAGAAACAAGTATAGAATGATGGTGTGATAATGAATAAACACAAGCATTAAAGAAAATGTTGTAGCGTAAGATAAATTGAAGCAAGAAATTGAAGGATAACCAAATAGTAGCAAGCTCGCACGAGAATATCAAGATGAATGGATAGTTGAGTTTATCATTAAATATTTTGCTCAACCTATAAACTATGTCTAGCAAGAAGCCGATAACAAAATCATATGACGATACATGTCTATGTAAACCCTAACAAAATTATTATATGTGTTGTTTTACCTTTTTTAGTCGTTGAAACCCTAATTTTATGTCTAAAGAGGGTTAGAATTAGGGGTGGAAGAAAATACCCGACCCGATTGACCGACCCGAAAACCCGACGACCCGAAATTAAAATACCGAGTAATTTCCGGGAAAAAAAAATTACCCGACCCGGCAAATTTCCCGGGACACGGGCCGAAAGTTTTCCCTTACCGGGTACCCGACCCGACCTGATAAAATTTAATATATATATTTTATATTTAAAATTATATTTTTATTTTATGTTTCTTAATATTTTCACTCTAAAATTAAGTTTAAATCCCTACATTTTTTCTATGTTTGTATTATATTCGTTTAAGTTTTAAATTTAATTTTTTTTAAAATATTTTTGTGTATAACATGTGATTTTTTTTTTAATTTTAAAATAAAAAAAATAGGAACCGGGTACCCGGTACCCAATTATCCGGGTACCCGAATTTTACGGGTACCCGAATCCCGGGTACCCGGATATAATGGGCCGGAACACGGGCCGTTTAATGAGGTACCCGGATGAACCGGGTACCCGACAATTCCCACCCCTAGCTAGAACCCAAGCTTCCTAGCTCGAGATATAGTGTTCATCTAGTATATCTTAACTCTCTCAAATATTAAACCACAAAGCATTAAGAACAATGAACATAATAGATAAACAACCTAAATGCTTTAACATTAAAAAAAGATTAAACATAACATTCAACAATAAGCCTTACTAAAAAGGTATTTAGCTCATGTCCAAGAAAATATCAACCATCCAAGAACAATATAAGATCATTTGCAAAAAAAAAGCTACATGAAAGAGATACAGAGCGTCCTAAGAATCCTCTCGTGAGTTGTGAGCTTCGTTCCAGCCTTCCCAAGCTCTGCAAGCCTCTCTCAAATAGCTTGTGCTGCTAGAGACTCGTCTTCTTCCTCAATAATGATTGTTCTCCAAATATAGAAGACAAAGAGGATGCTTCGACTCCCCTTGAAAAAGTTTACCTTATTATCTTTATATAGTGAAAACCCTCCTCAGGTTTCTTTCCCTAATCCTGATATATGGTCCAAAAAGCATATTCCCTTTTCACGTACAAAATGAAAACTTAAATGAATAGGGGACCACGTCTTGAGTGAGGACCAAGAATAACAACCTTGTCTCTAGCTTCCCAACATTGTTGTGGTATGGTTAGTTCCTTACTCAAGAATGCTTCAGCATACCTTCACCGCCTTTTTCCCTAATACCTGCGCAGTCACCATTAAAACACTATCTTTCCCCATAAATAACATCAATTCCATATTTCTTTAAGCTCGCGAGCAAACTCCAAAATATGCATGCAATATTATCCTAAATGCAACTATATGGGCTTGAAAACAAGGAACAACACAAGTAAATGGGCATGAAATATACCCTTTTTATGGAGTCATCACATCCCTAAACTTTAGCTATTGATATTCCTCAAGCAATTATATGCAAACTAAAAATAGACGATGGCAGCAATAATTCAGGGCATGTGTTGGCAATATCTCAATCCTCAGGAAGACAAATAAACATGTGCATTATATTTCGAAACTCAAAAGATTAGTTCCTAAGGTCAACCCTTCTATAGGTGAATGTGCGTGTGTGATTGCATCCGATCAATACTTAATGACATTAGAAAAGTTCTAAGTATGCTCTCTATTCTACCCTAGCTTTTTTCCTATCTCTTAGCTCTTCTTTTACTCCTTAATTTTTTATATTATTTGGTTGTTTCATAGGGGCTTCAACTTATCTCAACTGCCTTTCTAGACCTAAAAATGAAGTGGAGCAAACACCTGATCCTCGAGCCTATTGAACAGAGTCATCTCGTGAAGGCTTCCATTCACTCATATGCTAATGCTAATGCTATTTTTCCTACTATGATGAGTTAAATAGAGCAAACACAACTCACCTAGTATATTGGCTAGCAAAACAAATAGAAGTGTCCCTTAAGAGTTATGCCTTCGACATTTATTTTGTAACATTTCGAAATTTGGGCTAGGAGAATCGTATAAGCATATGGGTTCGGTTTAGTAAAGTGTAGAATTTATTTGAGTAAAGTAAGTCTAGGTATTTTAAATAATGATTAAAATTTGAATTTGGTAATTTGGAGGTTTTGATTAAAATTTGAAATTTATTTAATTCTCATATTAAAAAGTTATTTTTAATTTAATGGTTTTAATAAGTCAAAAATAATTTTAACATGTATTTTAGTGACTTAATTGATAAGGATACATCATAAGAATCTTCAAGGACCAATTATGCCATGTGATCTTGTTAAAGGAATTTTTAATTGAGTTTTTAAATAAAAATAGTTTAAATATAATTAATATTATTTTGGTTTTAGTTAAATCATTTTCAACAAAATTGATGACTATTAATTAGTTTTCTATGGAAGAATAATTTTCTTCATCTCATTTTCTCTCAAAAAAAAAACTCAAAAAAAAAACCCATTTATGTGTACTAAAATCTTTAAGTTCTTATACGGATTCCTAATGATTTTTTTTCAATTCTTATCCTAAATCATTTCTATTTCAATTGACTTCATCCTAAATCTTATTTTCCTTCAAAATTCATTTCTCTTCAATTGTTGAAAGATCACGTCAATTTTGGTGGGCTTCTCTTCAAATTGTGGTTCATCAATTACAAGGTATAACAATTATTCTTATTGAAATTCCATGTGTTATGTATTCATAATTTTTATTTAGCTGTCTTTTAATTGATTTAATTGGGAATTTGAAGTAAAATTGAGTTATAAGTTATTTCTTATGAAATCTTGATTTGATAATGGAATTAAATTGTTTTCTATTTGATTATGATGTTTATTAATGGTTTAGATGTTATCTAAACTCAATTTTTTTAAAATCAATTATGGAATTGAATTAATCGATTAAATTAGCTTTAATGTTCTTGGAGATCTTGAGTTGAATGATGGTGTTTTGGTTTCCTAATGGTTAGTTGTTATTAGTAAGGGATTTTTGATGATATTTGGGATGATTTTGAGTTAGGAAGTGATGATTAATGGCTTAGTTTAAGTTAGAAGGGTTTGGAAAGGGGATTTCTTTGTTTTCGAAGCACAATGGTGGGATTGTTCGCGGAATTGCATTCCTTATATAGTGAGGAAAGTGGATCGTGAGGGAGTCACTTGGGTTCCACCTTTTGTTGGGGTGCTTAAGTTTAATGTTGATGAGTCAGCTCGTGGTAAGTTGGGGCCTGCTGGTTGTGGCAGTGTTTTGCGAGATACATATGGATGGGTGCTGCCCATGTTCTCGAGTCTTTTGAGGTGATAGATTATAATGAGGCAGAGGTCTGTGTGATTGCTTATGCACTTTGGATGTTGGTCCAATCGTTATGGGTTTCGGCACCATCCATTGTTATCGAATCGAACTTGATAGTGGCGGTTACATGGGTGTTAGATCCGGAGCATCGACCTTGACATCTTTGGCGTATTTTCGGACGATTGATGAGGATTTTCGAGTGCTTCCATGTGTATGTATCAACATTGTTTTTCATGAGGCAAACAGGATGGCGGACACTCTCGCTAAGGGTGGTGTTAAGCGGCATTCGTGATTCCATGTGCTTGTCTGATCCCTGTTTTGCTTACTGGGATAGTGGTGTTGTGCACTTGTGTTAGAGCTTGTATCTGTTTTGTCGATTGCTTATGGTGTCTTGGAGTTTTATCTTTGCATAGGTGTTGTTTAGTTGTGATGTGGGGTGAGTGCTTGGTATTAGATTTTGTTGCCTTGGAGAGTTGGATTTGGGCAGGTTTAGTTTGGTTGTTTTGTGGGGTGCAAGATTGGTGTTAGACGTGCCTCATTGTTTTTTGGTGTGGTCCGTATTGTTTTCTTACCAACGTGTGGTACTCTTTTCCTCTGTTAGGCTTAGGGAGGTTTTTAATGAGGCTCACGTTGGTATTTATACGATTTGCCATTGCAATAAAATCGTATTTTGAGAAAAAAAAAAGAGAAAGGTTTGGAAGGTTAATCTTGGGTATTTTCAGTTTTTGAATTACGATTTGGGTTAGATAACAACAATGATGTGATTGATGGGATTTTATAGATGTATATTGATGTTAGATTATATAATGTTGAGTTTTAGAACAATTGGAATCGAATTCGGAAGCCTCAAGTTGAAATTCGGCAAGATTGGCTATAGAACAAGCTTCGACGAGTGGGCAAAAGCTTGTTGATGAGTGCTAATTGTGTTTCGTTTTCAATCTAGGTTTGGAATATTATCTTGGGAATTTAGATTAAACCTAGCAAGCTTAATTAAGCTCGAAATTAAGTTTTCCCTAACTTCGTCGAAGAATATTAGATATTATATGAAGCATGTTTTATATGGTTTGTTTTGGAAACTTGAGCTACAAATACTTACTATTTTTATGCATTAAAGTTTGTTATGCTATGATATGTTTATAAAAGCATGAGAGTGCCCTTGAGCACCAATATTTGATCTGATAGGATTTGCATAGGTTGCTCTGTGCACCTCCATTTGAATATATTTTCGATTTGTTAAATGCATAAGAAAAAAACATTACATAAATAAGTTTTGAATGATTATATTCGCTTGTGACATAAAAAATTGTGGTCAGATATAGTTGGCATGCCATGAGATAAAAGTACTCTATAGTCATTGATTCGCAATGTAGGGTGACTACATTCATTTGTTAAATATGAATCGTAATGTCAGGTGACTAATGACTATGAGGTAGACAAGTTTGTTTCGAAAATAGGGGTAGGGACCATTCAGCCCACATTTTGAAAGTTTGATCTGTGTACTCGATGGTTTTTGAATATATGAATAGGTCACAATTAAATATGCTGATATAAAACTTCTATGTGATATGTTTATACTTTTATATGAATTTGGAAAAGGTTTCTTCAAGCACTGTAGTTCTGGAAATTCTGCTTTATTTTTTTTGGATAAATGGTGAATTCTGCTTTATTTTGTATATGCATAACATTCACATTTTAGTTTTCCAAAAATGCATTGATGAGATATTTGTAGAGCGCACACACTAGGCATGTTATGCTTATGCTCTCCTTCCATTACTTTAGTGGATTGAGCATTTGGGGTTGTTTCGGAAGCAATACTTTCATCCTAGACAACAAAACTCCTTGAGTATGTTTGGGTTACTTTTTCTGTAAACTTTGTAATAAGGCAATGTGGGTCGTTTTTCGTATCGGATTTATGTTGGGGTTGTAGTTCCCTTTATAGTTTTATATTCGTGTGCTTGATTTTTCAACATCGATCTTGTAACGCCTTGGTTTTGGGCCTAGATGTTTTGGACATCGGATCGGACCGGTCGAGAACGGTTCGAATCGCGTAAAGTGATTTTAAGAAATCAAGGATCGGGATAGGATAAAATTGTGATAAAAATTGCTAAAATCCTCTAAAAGTATAATTAAGAGGTTCGTCAAATCAATTTTACAAAAAGGGTTTTGGAAAACAGACATTTTGAGTAGTGACCAAATTGTAAAGTTTCAAAACTGGGAAAATGTGCTTTTTAAGGTGGAAGCCAAAATCTGAGAATCTTTAGGGGGCTTTAAGTCAATTTGACATTTCTTCAATATGGCATGTGATTTAAATGAGTTTTAATTAAAAGATTTTAATTAGAATTTGATATTAATTAAATGGTAGTTAGTGGATTTTTATTTTACGTAACTACCAATTCCCTCTCATTCTAGCCAAACACCATTTTCTCTCATCTTTTCCAGAATTCTTTCTCCCAAAAATCCTCTCAACATTTCCTAAATCTTTTTCAAAATATCTTTAATTCTTCAAGATTTTTGCAAGGAAAACTTGTAATCTATTGAAGGAAGCAAGGATTGGAGGTAAATCTCGTTCTCAACCTCTAATCTAAGTTCTTTATTGAAATTCCCTAGCTTCTAATAACTATTTTTTATTGAGTTTTCAATATAGTTTTAATTTGAGATCAAAATCTTGTGAAAATGTGGATGAAATCTTGATTTTCGGACTTGATGAGTTGGGCACTATTTTGTGTTGATTATAATTGATTTCTAAGTTGGTTTATATGTTAAAATGAGGTGTGGTTAAGATAGATTCCGAAATCCTTGAGATCCTTGAGTTTCTTGGTAGTTTTAAATGTGATTTTGTGGTGTAATGGTGGAATTTTGATTGTTGGAGGTATAAAGATGTGTTAGAATGTTTATTAGATGTGTTTTGATGTTGATGATTGTTTGGAAGTGATGTATGATGGCTGGGCTTGGTTTAGGAAGCAATCGATTGAGTTTTCGGTTGTTTCGGAAGGGTATTTTGGTGTAGTTTGAGTGGGCAACGAGTTTATGGATTGTTGCTAGTGTTAGAATGCATTTAGATCTCTATTTTGTTGATGTGAAAATAGGGGATCTTGATTCGGAAGCTAACGATGTAATTTTGGAGGCTCCGAAGGTGTAATTTTCATGTCGGCGAACGAGGCTTCGTGTATCGGTGAGTGGAAATGCAATTTCCTGCTTTGTAATGCCTTGAGCGTGCTCTTGGGAGCTTAGTGTAAGTTTGATACACTTAACTAAGCTCAAGTGTAAGTGTTTCGGTAATCCTTCTCTTGGAAATGTGCTAAGTTTGATGAAAATGCACTTGATGTAAGAGTGGACTTGTTTACTGTTTTTAAGCATGTTTAAGCATGGTTTAATGCTGGATTTTAATGTCATTGTGATAAGGATGCACTAGGTAAGTGATCCTTGGTTTTCATATGAAAATGCATATGATGTTAAGCATGTGTGCTTGTGGAAATGACATTGTAGTTATGCTTGAGAAACCGTGAATTAATGTGGATAAACGATTATATTGGCAAGTGATGAAAATGGTTTTTGGTTACTTTAATCGGATATATTTAGTCGGCTATAGGATTGGGTGCACCGTGAATAAAGTCGCCTTGGATGTTGAGGGGTTGTGATTGTGCCGTAATCTCCATCCAAGTACCCTAACGATTGAGGTTAAGATCACAACGGTGAATGGTTAGACATGTGTGTGAGTCTTGTGTATGTGTCTCATACTCTCGTTAGTGGAATTATACAACTACCGATGAGTGATGTTGAGGGGTTGTGATTGTGCCATTAATCTCCATCACGGGTGTTGAGGGGTTGTGATTGTGCCATTTGTCTCCACCTTGTGTAGTTCGGTAGTTTGTATGAAGCGTGAGGGACAACGCTTGTAATCCGCGTATCCGATTGTATCTTGTGTTGAAAAGGTTTATGGATTATCACTTGTGAGCCAATATAATGTAAATGACAATGTGAAGCATGAGATGCTTGTATATGATGCAAGGGTGCATGAGATATATGTGAATGATGCAAGATTGCATGTGATGCTTGCTAAAGCATGAGCAAAGGTCTTTTTGATATTGTAAATTGATGCATATGTGCATGAGGTTTCAAAAGTGCATTGAAGTCTTGAGAAGACATGTTTTAGAAATGGCATGAAATGTAAAGTGTTGGTTTTGCAAAATATGAAACATGCATTGATGAATGTTGATTAGCGATCCTCACTAAGCTTTATGCTTACGCTCTTTTGTTTCATCAATGCAGAGAATTGAACCTTTGAAGGCAGCCCAAAAGCAAGAGGAATCCAAAGCTTTGTTAAAGAGATGTATGTGGTTCATCTTTAGTGTAATAAATGGCAATGGGTGGGTTTTATACTTTGGAATGTTTGAGAATGTTTTCCTTTACTTTGAGCATGTTTGTTTGCCTATACTTGAGTTGTAAATGGTCTTTGGAGTTTGGAATTTGGTTTATTTGGTGTTATGACTTGTTATGGTGTTGGAAAACTAGAGAGCATGCCTTTAATGCCTTTGCTTATTTGTTGGTTGTCATGTTTAAGCTATAACCTCGGTGTGATGATTGTTGATATGTATCCATGTTGTTTGCATGTTGCGGGACGTCTCGGGGTTGATTCGAGTGTGAAAAAGCATGAAAAACCAGCATTTTCTGTTGTCACAGGGCAGGGTGTATCGAAACACCCTTAATTGTTCCGAAACATGGGCTTGTAATGGCCATAGCGTTTCGGTACAGTTGAAGGTGTTTCGGAACAGTTTGGCTACTGGAGAGGCTTGTTTCAATACTGGTCTCGGAACACACCCGAGTACCAAAACGGTCAACACCGTTTCGATACGGGCGTTTTGGTACGTGGGTTGGTGTTTCGAAACGAATGACCGTTGGATGATGATTTGAATTGTTTTAAGTTTTCATGTTTTACATTTTAGTCTTGAATGTTGTGGATGCAATTACGTGAGCTTGGACTGATCTTTTAAGCTAAAATTTGGCAGAGAGGCATGTAATATGACTAATTACATATTGGTAATCTTAAATTCTGCAAAGTCCTTATATTTTCTAAAAATTACATTTTGGTCCCTAAAATGTGTAATTCATGCAATTGTGTCCTTAAATGTTTTTCGATCGTTGTTCCCTTCTCTCATATGATTCTTGAGTATTCACATAGGCTTAATGTGCATCTAGAAAAGATTAAAAAGAAAAAAAAGGGTCGTTAATCAAGGTTGACTTCTGGGTTGACTTTGGTTTTCCCCGTGTAATCTTCGTAGTTCGGGGCGAGCGTCTAGGCCGGGCTAAGGGGATTACAGATATGGTTGAATTTAGTTGCCTAAGTTGACATGTTGCTTGAAGCATGCCTATTAGCTAGTTTGGATATTTGAGCTTGGTTATTTGGGGATTGATGTTTCATGATATGGACATGTTGCTTGAGTCATATTAGGCCTATAATGATGGTTTTTCTAATAGTTGACATCCATGTGCATTATTTTGCTTTTTTTTGTTATTTTCATATTGGTAATTATGCAAGTATAGGAAGCATGTCTCTAAATTCTTTTATCTGTTGTTATACATTATGAAAATGGCATGTAAATGCTCGATTAAGTGTATTTTATATTGGTTTGATAGTATAAGTGTGTTTAAGATGTTTTGGGGTGTATTGGGGTGTTTCAAGCTGGTATTGCATATTCGAAATGCATTTTGGGTATCAGTAGGGACCCTAACATACCAGTATGAAAGGCTATACAGGTACCAAATCGAGCTATTGGTTTTTGGATGTGAGCCCGTGTACCGGTACGGGGTCCCGTGTACTGGTAAGAGGGTAGTTAATTCGGTTATTTTGATTGTTCAAGTTTAGTTTCTTTACATTTTGATCATCGTATGTTCATACATCATTTGGATGAGTAAATGTTAGCCATTTGAGTTGAAATTTTGCGTGTAAGCTTATATCATGCTTAATTTTGAATTTATGCCTTTACATTTTCGTAAGTCCTTGTAGTTTTGGTAATTTACATTTTGATCCCTATAGAAGAAAATGCCGAATTTAGAAAATCACGATTGAACATTTTTCCCTCAAGTAACAAATTTTAGGTTTCAATATTTTATAAAACAAAATTAAAATTCAATAATAATAATTATTGTAAAATATCACAATTGTTTATAAAACTCAAACGTTATATAAAATTAGGCTGATAACTTAATAAAAGAATTGCAATAAAGTCTGTAAATGCATGCTGAAACATAATCCAAACATACAAAGTCTCGAAGTTTGAATTAAATAAATATTCCAAAAATAATATCAAAACAATAGTCCGAAATAATTGTAAGAGAGTTCATATTGACTGATAAAAATATCTGAGTAAAACTTGAGATCCTCCAAGTACCGAGTCACCTAAAGATTCTAAATATTTGAAAGAGAAACTATGGGGGAGTAAGTTAAAATGCTTAGTGTGTCTCTAAAGTGCAAGCAACCACAAAAAAAAACAATATTTTATTTTCTTGTAAGTTCTTTTGAAAGCATAATAAATCTGAATCATAAAGATATGATGTCTGATGTACAACTCAATACCCAGATACAATCACCATACATAGTGGAGATTGACCTCGCTAGAGTGGAGGTTTCCCTCATGTTTTCCGTACACAATCCCATCCCATACACACAATAATGTGATTTAAAAATAATAAATCCGAACTCAAACTAATCTTATTAAATACGAGGTTCACATTTTCGAAAATTCGATGCTTGATTTTAAAACTCAGTTAAATATGCCATGTATGATATTTCAAAATATTCTCAAATCACAACTCAAATAATAAATCTAGCGGAGTATAAAACATAAGCTATTTATAGCACAAGAAGAAACACACCTTAAGCAAGAAGAAACTCTAATGTCGAGTGGGACAAGTCTCACACTCATGTCTAACTCCAAGTCTAACTGAATCAAAACCTACGAGATAAGAATTTTATATTAATAACTATCACTATCTCTAAGACACTAACTAAAAATACAAGTAATAGTCTGGACACGAAGAGCATGCACGGTCAGTCTGACCAGGAAAAGAAGGTAACTTGTTAGCCTCAGAAACAATACCTGGACACTAGAATAACTCAGGTCAAACCAATATTCAACTCTTTTGAAATTACTAAGTACAATAAATTGTAAATAGCAAAGCGGGGCTTTCATATTCAAATTTGACAAAACAGACATCGAATTTGGACTCAAGACGTCGAAGAAAATCAGGATGAAGGTTGATTGGAAAAGTCAATGTCCGTCAATGCCAGTCAATTGTCGATCAATGGTCAATTTTCAGTCAATGGGTTGATTAATGGTCAACGGTTTTGACAACTTAGGTCGATCAACTGTTAATGGGTTGGTCAACTCAGGTGGGTTCTAAGTTCTCGGACCATGTCAGATCTGGTCAAAAACAGTTTTAGATCAAGATCGATTCATATACAAATCGGTTCATGTACCGGTTCAGGTCACTCGGTCCGGTCTGACTCAATTATAGTCAATTTTTGTCTTGGTCTCACACTCGGTTTGGGCTCACGGGAATAGGCTCTCTCATTCTCTAGTTGGGCTCAACACACATAGCTCTGGTTAGGCTTAAACAAAACACACACACAAAGCCCAGCTCTTATTAACCCTTCAGCAAATATGGTGTTAGGTTTTCCAGCACCCAAAACAGTGGCTGCTAAGGATGTACAATGACGAAAGAGTCCTCTGACCACCATGCCATGGTTTAAAAACGATGCACAAGAAAAGGAACAACATGAAAACATAGCGACAAATGCTTACCCAAACCCAGAATCAATTAGGAAATGACAGATAGAACCAATAAGAGATCCCAACGATCGAATCATTGTTTTCTCGCAATCGGTCGACAACGAAGAAGAATCTGTGTGTGGATTTTGGTCAGAAGGTGATAAGGATCTCGGTGATAAGGGTGGTGTAGAGAACGAGTGTTGGCAAGCTCTCATATGAGCTCGATCGGAAAAGTACAAGTGAAAGGGAGAGATATATCGAGAGGAGGAGAGCTATTCAAAAGAGAGAGCGATATTGAGAGTGGTGGCTGCTGATTTTAAATGGAATATCAAAGGTTGAATTAGGGCTGAAACAAGGGGTTCAAGTACCCAGTTCAAATAGATAGTTCACATGGTTAGACACCCAAATTTTACCCACATTGCAAAGAGGTCCTCGAACTTCCATTTTTAATCAATTAGGTCACTAAATTTGTTTTAGGATAATATAATCCCTAATTTTTGAATTAGGGTTTCTAATTTAAATTCCCAAATTTTAGAGTTCCGAATTAAGAATTTCTGAATTAGAAAAAAATTGAGGTGTTACAACTCTCCATCCATTAGAGGAAATTTCATCCTCAAAATTTTAAGACTTAGCAACGGATTCCAAAACTAATCGGCACATACTTATAATTTCTCATTATAAATTCATCATCTATCAAAACAAAAATAAGAATTGAATACAATAAAATGTATCTGCTATGTCATCAGATGAATCCCCAAAACTATCACGAGCTCTGGTCGCATACACTAAACCTGGCCATCTAGTCTTGTGTCTAGTTGGTCTATCAATCTAAACATGTCTAACTCTACCAGCAATACCAGAAGCAACTAACCTACTTTGCCCTCTACCTCCAAGAGGTGATTGAATCGATACTTGTGACTAACTTTATATGAATGAATCGATAGGTGGACATGGACAATTTCTTAGGCAGTGATCCTTGGAAGCACATCTAAAACACGCTCCTTTCCTCCATCTCTACTCTCTGTTATGCTTCTTATTACAGTAACTACATACAAAAATAGGGCAAGGAAATTTTGAACTACCCACACTGCCAGTCAAAATTATCGATACTATAGGTCTCACAATTTGATAAATCTGAAAATCAAACTCATCTCTAGTCCTATTTCTGATTGGTTGTCAGAACTTGGCTGAAAAGTTTTGTCCAGTTGTATCTTGACTTTATCAGTATACTGAAGTTCCTCATCTTTCATGAGTGCATCGATCCTCTCAGTGGTCTTAGCTTGACCAACTAGAACATTCAACACCTTATAATGATGCGTACCAACATGTTTTCGAATCAGTAGATGGAGTCTCTTAAAAAATTAATCACACTTATCTTTCTCAGTCGTAACTAACCCAGTAGAATATTTGACTAGCCTCAAAAACTCTATCTCATAATCGTTAAATGTCATATCATTCTGCTTAAATTCATAAAATTATCTCGACACTTTACCAGGTACTTCGCTCTTACAAATCGATTCTCAAAAGACTTCCAAAAATACTCCCACGCGAGTCCACTAGATGGTACTGCATCCTCCACTAACTCTCAACAATCTTTTGCTTCACCCCAAGCAGTGATACGACGGTCATCAACTTCTAATTGGCGGGATAACCCATCTCAACAAGCAACCGTTGTAATTTCTTTAGCTAATACTCTGCATTAGTTGAATCTGCACCAGTTATACACTCAAACATATTCATCCCAATAGCTAAAAATTTTGTTGATATAGGTTTCCTCGAACCCTCTTTTTGATGAAGATATCACAACACATCTCGGTTCAACATGGCATTATCCGATTGAACCGTCTCATTGTCCTCAACGTCAAGTGATTCATCACTTCCAGTCTGTTGTTCTCCTAACGGCGCGTGCTCTTTCTTATCTGGTATCTTATTTTGATTTTCTATCTGATTAACAAGGAGCAGAGGATCAAAATCAGAAGCGGTGGTTCAACCTCGACCTCGACCTCGACAAATCGCAAAACTAGAGCTCCTACGCGGCGGCATAGCAACCTATCTACAAAGGCATTAACCTAGAGTTAGATTTAGTACTTGGAGTCTCGAAATTAAAACATGAGTAATTCAATAAAAATCAAGCGAAATCATAGTAGGTTTTTTTAGAAAATTCTTATTTATCCCAAAATATTTTAGAAGGATGCAAAAGTCGTGAGTTTTTTTAAATAACCATTGTGAGCCTCACAATCTGAGGGTTTGAACTCAGCTTTAATACTATTAAAAGTAACCCCCTAAACTCGGCTTAGAAGAAAATATCGAATTTAAAAAATCATGATTGAACACTTTTCCCTCAAGTAACAAATTTTAGGTTTCAATATTTTATAAAACAAAGTTACAATTAAATAATAATTATTATCATAAAATATCACAATTGTTTATAAAATGCAAACATTATAAAAACTATTCTGATAACTCAATAAAATATCCGTAATAAAGTCCGTAAATACATGCTGAAACATAATCCCAAAACACAAAGTCCCAAAGTATCAGTTACATAAATATCACAAAAATAATGTCAAAAAATAGTCCGAAATAATTGTAAGAGAGTTCATAGATTAATTGATGCAACCAAACTACGAGGCATACCCGTTAGAATTAGAGTCTCCTCAATGCAATCCCATTCGAGCCTGTCATATGCCTTCTCGAGATTCAACATGATGATCATCTATCCCTTTTTGTCTATCTTGGTATTCATTGAGTGAACCACTTCTTGAGCAAGTATAATAGTGTCCGTTATGTGACTACTTGGAACAAAGCTAGCTTGGGTTGGAGAAATCCATTACGGTAGAAACAATTTAAGACGATCTAAAATGACTTTGGTAATAATTTTGTAGGCAACGATGCATAATCTCATTTGCTGAAAATGAGTGGTTTTAGTAGGGCAATCCACTTTCGAAATGAGAACCGAAATTAATCCAAGTATCCATATGTCCCTCCTCAAAAATATCTTTGAGCTAATGATACACTATGGGTCCCACAGTCAACCAATCCTTTTGGTAAAACATCACTGGTATCCATTCAAGACATGGTGCTTTCAGTGGTGCCATGGAAAATACCACTCTTTGAACCTCTTCAAACGATATTGGGCTAACCAAAGGGCACAATGAAGCAGTAGAAAATTGGTGGAAATCACCCCAACTGACATTAGCAGCTTGCAGTCTAGTTTCACTATTAAACAACAATTGGGAAAAATGGAAGGCATGAGCTTTCAGAAGAGCTGGATCATCACACCACTTACCGTTATCCATTTCAAGCATCTGCACAATATTATGTTTGTGTCCCATTATTGTGCTAGCAGGGTAAAAGCAAGTATTATGATCACCTTTTGCAATCCACTCATTATGAGACTTCTGTTGCCACATACTTTTCTCATGTTCGAGAATAAAATTCAATTCCTAGTTTAACTCCACCTCAAGGTTCAAGAGATACACCAATTCTCGTTGTTCCAATGACCTCTCAATCCCTCGAAGACGAGTAAGCAGTACCAATTTCCGCTTACCAATATGCCCAAAAAGAGTTTCATTCCATTCCCTACTGTGTTTCTAAAAGTGCACAATATTTTCATGCATTGACTTTTCCTCATTCCGAGCATTTGTCACGAAAGATTGGAATTCTGGGTGGTCATTCAACGCTGCTAGGAAGTGATAGTGTCTAGCAAACTCACGTACACCGTTTTCCCCTAGATCCAGCATAATTGGTATGTGGTCCGACCCAATCATTGTAAATGCTAGGGCTAGTAAACTTACGTACACCGTTTTCGGATTTTCATCTAGGGTAGAGTTTGTTTTGAATGTGTTTGACTAGTGGTGGTTGCTTAGGATCTATGACTGAACGACGCCAATAGAGATCAAGGGTTTTGATATTCAGGTTTGGGGGTTTAGGTTACTGGGTTGTTGTTTTAGATTTGGTAGTGAATCAGGCCAGATTATTAATTTGGGTTTGGATAGTTAGGACCCTTTAGGTTTGGTCTCAAAAACGAATGAAATCTAGTTTCGATATATACGGGTTCAGTATGAAAAAAAAAATTATTCTGGATTTGTAATATTTTATTAATTATTTGTAGCTAAATTCAGCTTTAAATTTTTTATTATTTATTTTATGTAATTTAGAGTCATATTTATTATTTACTTTGTTTTAGGGTTTATTTTTTGTCAAAATTAGATTTTTTGTGTTCAAGTAAAATTATTTTGTGCTCAGGTACAATCATTATTTTTTTCAAGCATATCTAGGATTATTATAAAAGGAACTAGGATTTTATATTTTGGAGTTTAGTCTATAAATAAGTTCTCTTCTTATGTAAATTAAGAATTAAAAATAATAAGAGTTTTCTTTTGTAACACCCTTCAATTCAATGGTTAGTGAATCAATAAATAATAATTCGAGATAACACCTAGCCAACTCTCGAGACTCCGATTACACTCACCTCGATAATCTGAAGCTCATACGGCTCTCGGATGACAATCCCTTTATCCCTAGACTTTGTTGGAGGTGTCGTATTAACTTCCTCCAATTCTTGAGCTAGGAAAGAAAATAGGAGATTATTAGAATCAATATGACAATATTGATACTTGGAATAACTATTAGCTATTAGACCAAAAGCTTATCTTAAAGCTTTTAACTTGAAATTGGACATTCAATGACCAAGAGGATCGATAATTGATTTACGGTTTCCACTTACCCGAACGGTAGCTACGAATTGATATTCTTAATTCAAAGAAAGTCTAAGCTTAAGGATCACAATTTGAGAGGTGAATGCTTGAGCTTGGTGGAGAGGATGACAATGGTGGTGCTTGCTTATTCCCTTTAAACAAAATATGAGTTTGGTCTCGGTCGAACTCAAAACAAAAGATGAGGGTTTTTCTTTATTCATTTATAAAGAGCCAAAACTTATTTATTGCTCCACCTCACACTTAACCAATAAGAAGGTATCCTCCTACCAAGGGTTTGCTAAATCCAAAGCTTATCTCTTTCTTCCTTTTAAGTAATTGATGACCATATGTCATCCTTGCCATATTTCTAATAATCATATGCGAAATGGGCGGCAAGCACATAGGTGATTCATCACCTCTTTATTTCCTTTCAATATAACTTTCAAACAGATTCGAATCAGAGGATCCATTTCGAAACGCGTGCAGCTGTATCGAAACGGCTAAGCAAAAGTTCAAAAGTTAGTTAAAACCGTTAAGGCTGTATCGAAACGCCCTATAATCGTTTCGAAACGTCTTACCTAGGTCGTTTCGGTACGTGTCTTTACTGTATCGAAACGCCTAGCTCAAAAACATCATTTTAGGCATTTCCAATGAGGTCTTAACTAAGAATAAGTTCAATTAAGGTCCCTTAACAATATAATCTATAATTTAGGGTGTAAAGATACGATATTTGAACATTTTAATATTGATACTCCGATCATCAGAATCCTATTCCGACTAGCCCCGTTTTTGGGAGTTTTACAACTCTCCCCCTAAGAAAAATTCGTCCTCGAATTTTCCCATGTAGTATTATGCTCACCTATATGAGCCTGATTAAAGTTAGACATTAAACAAAGAGATCGAATTATCCAGCAAGTCACAATACTCAATAAAATAATTCCTAGGTGGAAATATAACACAATAAACAAAACAGACATGCATAGGTTTAGTCTAGAACCGACTAAACTCTAGCCCTGATACCACAAATATAACACCCTTTTCCCGGTCTGGTCGAGAATCGGGTTGAAAGGTGATACCGATGATTAATACAACGATCAGTGCAATAAAATTTCATTTTATTATCAACGATTAAAACAATAATATACAACAACACATTACCACAATGCATATTAGTCCAATTAGTTCTTATGAAGCAATAATTATTCAATTAGGGCTGATTCTAGACTATTACATGTTTTAGGGACCAAATAATAAATTCGATAAATTAGAGGTCCTTCGATGCAATTAGTTATACCACAATTAAATTCAATATTATATTAACAAACCTGCAAAATTTCATACAATTCGGAGATCATTTACTTATTTAATTTAATCGTTCAAAATTCAGTTACTAATCTTTGAACATTACAAACTATCAAATTATGCCTTTAACTAAACTAACCCTGTATTGAAACACATTTGGGCTGTTTCGAAACGGGTGCATGATGGTCAACCTACGTTGACTTTGCTGTTTAGACCATATCGATAAGGGTAAGCCATGTATCGGTACGGGTTGACTCCCTTTGACTTTGACTTTGACCCGTTTCGATACGTTATATTTCCGTATCGAAACAATAAATTCTAGTAGCAAAATATTCTGATACGGCTATAGACCGTAACGATATGCCATATTCTTAGAGTCCAATTATGCTTAACCGTATCGATACGCCATCACCCGTATCGATACGGCCTGACCTGTAATGACATATTTTTTTCTAGTTTTTATTCGAATTGACCTACCGAACGATGTTCAAATGCAATGAAATTTTACACACAACATTTCAATGATATAAACTACTAGCATGCCAAATTTCACAACCATACGAATATGTTTCCTATGTTTTGACCTTTATGAGCTAAATATGCAACTTTAGACCACTTTAAGCCAAAACAAAAGGGCCATTTAGGGCCATCAACCACATTACAAGATAGGCATCTCTCAAACATGTCAAAATGGGCATAAATGAGTAGTTCGACTACTTTGCCACATTCCTAGGAGTTTATAAGGACAAAATACATTACTCTAGGGTTTGTAGTGACTTATCCTGCCTTGACTAATCGATCTTCAGCCACACGATCTTTCAACCTGAAATGCATGAGAAAAGACACATTAGGCATACATCGCCTAGTGAGGTAGTCATAAACAATATGAACAATGATGAAACAAGTATTTATATGCATATGTTCTCATGCTCATCAATGTCAATACTATGCATCAAAATATAATGTTTAACATATTAAATTCATCATTAACCTTTGGATTGAATCAAGATAGTGGATACGTGAATTTCTACGCCTCGCCAAGTCAATGAATGGTCTAATCCCTTCGCCTCGCCAATATGACCAATATCAATACACATCCCTCTGCCTCGCCAAATCAATATAGGTCGTAGCCTTAGGACCGTAGTCCACCCGTACACTAAGTTCATGAATTCTATGGCATGCCAATTGTATCCATTGTCCATTCTAATCCAAGGTTTCAATGTTTGTATCCATATTTAATGTTCAATGAGAATTTCGATGACCAATGACTTCAATATTATCAATAGTAAACATGTTTCAATGTCAATGTCAATATCAATATATGATGATTTCTTTACAATATTTCAATAGCACTAATCTAGTCGATGACAATGCATAATAACGATGCAAATAACTATGTCCGATACTCAATAACAACTTACCGACACTTACCAATGAATCCGATTAACAATCCAATGCAACTTCTTCAACGATATTGTTAGCGATATGAACGAAAACAACAATAAAATATTCGGGAAGACTTTTCGCCTAATCCCGAGACTCCGACTACACTCACCTTACTAATCCAATGCTCCTACGGTTCTCGGATGACAACTCCCTTGTTCCTAGCCTTCAGTGAATTTGATGGATACTCCTTTTCGTTATCTTGAGCAAGGAAATCAATAGGGAGATTATTATGATTGATAAAACGATATCAATATTAATACAATGATATCAAAATCGATATTCGTTTTCAAAATAAACAACAACGATGAAATATACATAGATGATCAAAACCCTAGCTTAAGATTTAACTCAACTCATCTATGGAATCCAATAACTGATTGAGGGATATAGCTTACCCGATTGATAGCAATGATTCGATATCAATAAAACGAAGGAAAAACAAAGCTTTAAACTTTCTCTAATGGAAGTGTATGCTTCAAGGAAGGAGATGGTGAAGAAGGAGGTGCTTGCTTTCAATATTCTCGAGTAAGTCTCTTACTCTCTTTTGTCTGTCTATACCTTTCTTTTTATTAGGAAATATTAACCGATAATTGAAGGAAAGATCACAAATTTATCCACGTTGGTGGAAATATAATTTTGGAGGGGCTAATCACAAGATTAGTCCCTCAACTCTCACTATACTATAGTTTCGTCATCCAACTTGCATTTTTCTCAATTTAGCCACTATATAGGTTTCAATATTATTCGATAGAGTCTAATGACAATATTTTAGCTCAATTGGAGTTCGATATCAATACTTAACTAGCCGTTACAATTTTTGGGTTCTATCAATATGAGATTTCCGATCACCGGAACCTAATTTTGACTAGACCGGATTTTAAAGTGTTACATCTTTCTTCAAGGTCTCTTGAGAGATAGTTTTTCTTTGTTTAAGAATCTATTTTGTTATTGCTTCAGAACTAGAAGATCCAATTGTGTTGTGATGTGTTTTTCTCCCTCGTCTGAGTTGTTAAGGATTAATTATCCTTAGAAGGTTAAAGATACAATTCACCGGCTCTCTTGCTTGTTTTACTTTTTTTTAGGAAATGACAAAAGAGTAGACCAAAAATAGAAAATTCATTGTCTCTCTTGTTTTTTTTTTGGGTAAACTACACCGGTGGTACCCTAACTATGCCTGTATTCCTACTTTAGTCTCAAAACTATGTTTTTCGGCAAAAGAGTTCCTTCCGTTACATAGTTTTCCTGTTTTGGTCCCCCGACGTTAAATAACTAACGGTTTTGCTGATGTGGCATTTTTAAATATTTTTTAAGGCTGACGTGGCATTTTTAAATATTTTTTTAATCATTTCTCTCTCCTCTTATATATTATTTTTATTTAATTTTATTCACCCAATCATGTTGTGACACGTGTCACTACACTATTAGGTGAAAAACCCCCCAAATATCCTAAAAATCCGAAGTGGTGCTATTGGGATTCGAACCCAGGACCACCAGCACACCAAGCATGCACTTGAACCAACTAGGCTAGGCTGGATACTTGATTCAAATCTACTAACACTTATATTTAGATAAACTATCTGAATCCTGGTCTTTTAAATTTCATCAGTCCAAAGCGGGGAAAATTTGTTAATATATATATATATATATATGAAACCATAACATTGAAAATCTGTACTTAGACTAAATCAAGAAAAATAATGAACTCTTTGTTGGTATATGGTATCAATATGGAGTGATGGTGCATGTCTATGAACATTATTCTCAAATGTGGAATAGACCCAACGTTGCAGAGGCCATAAACAGGATGGCTATTATAAGGGCTTCAATTCCACCATTGATGAACCCATCTGAACTGGGAATAATAGTTGTAGGATCATTGTTCTTCGAAGATGACTTCGGAGTTGTATCTCGAGCTTGTGGTTGTGCTTCAGGGGCACCAACAGTTGAAGATGTTTGATCATCTTCTGCATTTACTAGAAGCTTCATCCCCCCAAGACAATGCAACCTGTTGCCACAAACAAAATATCTGGTTCCAGCATTTGACAGTGTTACAGTTGTATTCCCATTAGAAAATGTTCTTAAACTATTTGTTGTATTGCAAGTTTCGAAACTTTCATTTGTAACCTCGCTCACGCTGTGAGATGATGAGTATTGAAACACTACATAGAAACAAGAACAAAACCGAAAATTTTCACTTAAACTCGGATCGAAACAAATCCTAAATCTTTTCCGGAGACAAAAAAAAAAGATAAGCAAGAAAAACACTTACATAGAGCATCACCAACGTTGAACCTCTTGTCTGTAACCCATGAATCAATATCAGTGCTTATGTCCCAGCCAGAAGTGTCCCCAACAACATATGTTGCTGCATGACATGTTAATGCAAAGCTGGAAACAGAAAGGAAACAAAGCAGAATCAGCTTAGCCATGGTTGAGAGTTGAGAGGATTAAAATTTGACATTAAATATATATGTAAGTACTGGAGGGTTGATTATTATAAGTAGATGACCTAACTTGAGATCTGCAAATGACATTGTATTACCTGAACCTGCCTTTGGGGTCTTTGCCTTTCCATGATTATTGTTGTAAATGGAAACCGGTGGTTAAAGATTTGTTGGGTTGCATTAAAATGGACTGATGGTGAATTTCGATAATCTGAATGATTTCTCTTGAATTTCATTAAGTAGATTTGAATCAAGTATCTAGCTTAGGCTAGTTGGTTCAAGCGCTTGTTTGATGCGCTGGTGTCTTGGGTTCGAATCCCAGCAGCACCACCACTTCTGATTTTTAGGATATTTGGGGGGTTTTTTCACCTAATAGTGTAGTGACACGTGTCACAACATGATTGGGTGAATAAAATTAAATAAAAATAATATATAAGAGGAGAGAGAAATGATTAAAAAAATATTTAAAAATGCCACGTCAGCCTTAAAAAATATTTAAAAATGCCACATCAGCAAAACCGTTAGTTATTTAACGTCGGGGGACCAAAACAGGAAAACTATGTAACGGAAGGGACTCTTTTGCCGAAAAACATAGTTTTGGGACCAAAGTAGGAATACAGGCATAGTTAGGGTACCACCGGTGTAGTTTACTCTTTTTTATCTCAGTATTATATCTCAAGTATCAACCCAAATATAAACCCAAAACCTAACTAGTATCGTTAATCGTAATCAGTCACTCCAAAATAGTAACCCTAATCTCAGTATAAACGATGACCCAAATCATTAACCCTAATATCATTATTAGCGTTAATCGAATTCATTAACCCTAATATCAATTTTACCGCTAATCGAAATCATTAACCCTAATCCTAATTTCAATATTAACGATAAACCCTAATCCAAAAACAAGCAAAATACACTACGAAATTAAGATAACTAACCGTAATTTGGACTGTGATCCCCTTTTTGCCGAAGAAATCCACTCATCTTCAATCTCTCTGGAGATTTTTTCCTACTTGAATCGTCAGTTTCGTTGAGTCCTTGAGAGAGTTTTGGGTGATTTTGAATTGGGTTTAGGGTAACAGAGTAGATGGTCTCGTTTTACTTTTTTTTTTAACCTTTTACTTCTTTCTTTTTCCACGGTGGAAAATGTTTTTTATTTAATTTACACATCAGACTTCCGTTACACATTTAACAGCCACATCAGACACGCCGTTAGTTTTTTAACGGCTAGTGGTAAACGTGGCACCATTTAATTAGTTGAGTGGTCTATATGTGACGAAAAAAAAATGGTGGTAAGATTGACACCAACCCCATAGTTCGGTGGTCAACTGTGTAGTTTACCCTAAATTTTAACTCCTAATTCTTAAATTTCAAATCTAACACACGTTTAATTAATCCAAACTTCTGCTCTCATATCATATATGATTTATAAAAGAAATAAATAAAAATTATTTTTCTTCATTAATAATTAATTTTTCTGTAAGATGTGTTTGATTTTAAATTAAAATATGATATTGCAAGAGTTCTACTGACTCGCCTAATGACTAAAGATACTTATATTATCTCACCTTGTATGAGTTCGAATCTCGGTATAAAAATATAATTTCTACTTAATAAAAAAATATGATACTGCAAACTTATGATTCAACATTGTGCTCTTCGTAATCTTGTAAGGCTGCTTTTTATGCCATTTTGGACAATGCTCTACACAAAATTCTTGAAAGGTTATTAGCCTCGTTCATTAATTAAGTATAATATAACTACGAGGTGTGACATATTGAGTGTTCGGTCAATCTTTTAGTTATGAGGTTAAGGATATGACTTTTGTATTAAAAATGTTTTGTTTCATGCTTTTATGTATCCTAACACTAAAAAGTTAGATATTAAGTTATAACACTAAAATTTAAATATTAAACTCTATACTTTAAAAATTAAACCATACACACTAGACCATAAATTGCAACCATAAACTTTAAATCATAAATTTTAAACTTTATTTTTTTATCGTTGGGACACACATAGTCTCAACACTAAAAAATTAAACACTAAGCACTAACCCTAAATTCCAAATTCTAAACACTAAACTTTAGAGCTTAAAACTAAAACTTACGGAATACACTTTAAAAATTAAACCTTACACACTAAATCCTAAACTTTAATATAAATCTTAAATATAATTTCTTTTAGTATCGAAAAAATTAGGGGCACGAAAAAGTAGAGAATTTTACCTATAAGGATATGTTATATTTCATGTTTGAAAAAGTTGGTAAAATTGAGAAATATCCCATAAAATTTCCATCCGTAGATTATTGGTTGATTGCTTCTCTTTGACGTCTAATTACCAACAACCGAATCTTTCTCTTTTTTCTTTTTTTTTCCTTTCCAACTTTAATGTTTTGAGGTGGAAAGTAGAAGTGGGTCACAGCGCAGAAGTCTAATGGAAGAAAGGACAAATGAAATCATATTCTTTTGTAGTTCATATATTATGAGTTTATTGTGAATTTAGTTTTGTATTATAATTTATATTATTTAATTGTTCTTTTTATAATTTATATCTTAAAATGTCTATCGTGAATTAAATAGTGTTTGTGAATCTTAATAAGTCAATCAATGTTATTTGTCTATATACTACGCATAACCAGCAGATTTAGTTTTTGTTCTTTAATTTAATAATTTTAAGTTTTGATAATTTAATAATATTATTTCTATATCATTTGAGTTATGATTGAAATTACAAAATTCAAGTAATATGGAAACCCTAGCGAGCGAAAATCCTAACAAATCAGGCTTTCTGGTCGCTGCGGCTGATCCCGCCAGGATCTTCACTGGCCGACCGCCTGATGAGAGGATTCAGTTACATATCCCTCAACCATTGGAACGAGCAACAAAACAAAATGTGGAGGGGGATGCTCGTGTTGTCAAAATGGGTCGTAACGTGGAGGTCACGTACATGTGACAAATACGGTGATGGTCATCTAGATGGTTGTAGCGAGAGTAACCCTATGGTCGTAGATGAGGTTGTTACTGATAAGGGCGGTGATAGTAGTGTGGAAATGAACGATGGGCTCGATACGGAAAATGAAAAGGATACTCATGCATAGAAGAGTTCTTATGCGGAGATGGTGGCTGGGTAGTCGAAAAAGGCGGAAAAAGAAAAATAGGTGCAAGATATTTAAGATGTACAAATTTCAGAGGCTGAATATGTGATTGATCGAAGCGGGGCGTACCCAAAAATCCGATTTGTAGAGACAGTTCATGAGAGAATTGATCAAAGCATGCAATGAGCTGTTGTAGTGAGATTACATGGACGATCCATTCACTATAATGCTCTTTTCTCGAGAATCCAGTCAATGTGGAATCCACAATGTGAGTTTCAATTATATGATTTGAATAATAATTATTATTTGATGCAGTTTGCATATGAGAAGGACTACGTACATGTTCTTATTGATGGGCCGTGGACGGTTTTTGGGAGCTATCTGACGATCAAGCCATGGAGCTAATCCTTTTCTACAGCCAATGCTCATCCATCTCATGTAATTTTGTGGGTTAGATTTTCGGGACTTCCATACCGTTATTATTCCAAGGCTTTGTTTCTCTTAATTGCTACAGTGATTAGGCAAGTTGTCAAGATTGATTACATTACATTGGAAGGTGAATGTGGGAAATTTGCGAGACTTACCGTCATGGTTGATCTTAATCAAATGTTTATCCAATGTATTGGTATCAATGGCTTTGCACAGAAATTAGAATATGAAGGACTCCAACAAATTTGCTACAAGTGTGGGGCATATAGCGATATAAAGGAGTATTATGGTGTTGATATTGGTTCTGACGGCAACACTGCGACTAGAAATGAGCATGGTACGAGCAATGTTGTCCCGGACTTGTCCAAGTATGAGGGAGATGAGAGGTATGACCCATGGATATATGCATCCACCCGGTGTGGGAGATACAAGAATGAAGTTGTGCCGTCTATCTCTAGTAAGAATTCTCAGGATAGTAGTAGGGGATCGTGATGTGCAATCATAGATTCTGACGTTGAGGTTGTTGAGCCTTGTGAGGTGGATATTGTCACACCCAATAATGTGGGCGCTAGTAGTTGTAACGCCCTGGTTTTGGGCCTAGGTGTTTTAGACATCGGATTAGGCAGGTCAAAAACTGCTCGAATCATATTAGATGTTCATGGAAATCAAGGCTCGGGATAGGATAAAAATATGACAAAATTGCTAAAATCCTCTAAAAATCATGTTTAAGAGGTTGGTCAAATCAATTTTAGAAAATGAGTTTTGTAAGTGGTACATTTTGGGCAGTGACCAAAATGTAAAGTTTTAAAACTGTGAAAAATGCAAATTTCAAAGTAGGAGTCAAAATCTTAGAATCTTTAGGGAGCGTTTGTGCAATTACACCTTTTCTTAATTTGACATGTGTTTTAAATGAATTTTAAGTAATTGTTTAAAAAGGGGATTTTATTTATTTATCAAATAAAATCATTAATTTGGAAGTTTCATTTACGTAACTAACTTTTCACTCTTCATTTTTAGCAAAACACCTTTCTAAAGTATTTTCTCTAGATTTGTTTTCTCTCAAACACTCTCACTTTGATCTCATAACCATTTTAAAGATTTCTCTTCATTTTCTTCAAGAATTGTGAAGAAAAACTTGTCAAATCTTAAGGAAAGCAAGGATTGGAGGTAAATCACGTTCTCAACCTCTAATCAAGGTTCTTTATTGAAATTCCCAAGATTTTTGACTCTCAATTGTTGTTTTAACCGAGTTTTGATTATAGTTTTGATTTAAGATCAAAATCTTGCAAAACTAAGGTTTAATTCTTGATTTTCAGAGTGTTATTGATGTGCTCTGTTTTAGATGGATTATAATTGAGTTTTGAGGTGAGTATGATGTTGAAAAAGAGTTTTAATGATTTAGATCTCGAAATCCTTGAGATCCTTGACTTTTATGATAGTTTTAGTTGCGTTTTTGAAGTGATTTGATGGTTAAATGATTGTTGGAGATATAAGGAAGTATTTAGGTTGTTTTTGGATGTGATTTGATGAATATTAATGATTGGAAGTGTTGATTGTTGTCTGGGCGTGGTTTGGGAAAGCAATCGAATAAGTTTTCGGTTCTATCGGATGGGTAAATTGATGCTGTTTTGTTGGGCAACGAGTTTGTGTTTAGTTGTTGAAGTTAGAATGCATTTTGATGCATTGGATCTCTGTTTTTGGTGCTCAAAAAGCAGGGGTCATTGATCAGGGACCAAGCGAAGCGATTTTGGAAACTTCAGATGAGTGATCTTCGCGTTGGCACGTGAAGTTTCGCGTATCGGTGAGTGGATGTGTTTTAAAGCTATTTTAAGCTTGGATACGAGGTGTTGGGAGGTTAGTGTAAGCTTGAAACACTAAGCTAATCTCAGAAGTAAGTATGGTTTCTTGAACTCTCGATTTTCGGTTTGAAATGGACTCCATGGTTTATCATGTTCATGTTTTGATAATGGTTGTTACTCACTGTTATGCATGGATTTAAGCATGGTTTTGCCTGTGTTTATCCTATGAAATGGTTTGGTTTGATACAAGATGATATGATCTTGTATGATATGGTATTTGCTATTTAAAAGCATGTTTAATTTTGGGATATGAGATGATTTTTAATGATGCATTGTAAGAAGTGAGTTAACATGGTTTTATGCATATATTGGCAAGTGAATGGTCTATTTTTAATATACGGATACGTTGGTCGACCAATAGAATGTGAGTGCACTATAATCTATAAATTGTTGGAGTATGCCCAAAGACCAATCATATGATGATTGAATAGACATACTATTTTACTAGATTTATCAAGTAATGACATTGCCGTTATTATCATTTGGTATGTTTCTGTGCATCAAACTAACCATTGGATAATAATGTCCATACAATAATATGATTATTGTTAAATAGAATCAATAGTCGAATATTATTACGGGTATGAACAATGATAATATATAAAGACTAATATGTGATTGATTGATAACAAGTGTTGTTATTGACATAGAGATGTCAAAATCAACACATAAGTATTTGTTAGAGAACAACATACTGGATTGACCCGCTATGAGCATGTTTCTTGGGTAATTATGTGACAGTCACAACATTGCTCATGATAAACATATGTATGATCCTCATACTTGAGATCAACATGATTTCAACATAAAGATTTACGTATTTTGACATAGTCAAACGTGTGTCATAACTGACTACACTATAAAGACTGATGATTGGATATGTGATGACCTATGTAGTGAAATATGGTTGATCAAGAAAGGATTTGTCCCTCCTACATAATGGGAGAAATATCTTCGGCCACTTGATTGAGTAAGATTAGAAAATGCATGGCCATGCTCGAATATTATGATATGAGATATCATAGAGATTCGTTTATCATAATCTACTCAAGACATCAAGAAACACTAGATGGACAACGCAAGTGTGACTAACCCATGACTTGTGTTCATATAAGATATAAAGGACAAAAGGATGAAATACATAAAGGAAGTTTATTCAGGAATTAGGAAAGTCAAACCATGACTTCATGCAACTTAGGTAGCAATGATGTATTGCTAGATGCCACCCATTGTTTGTAAAATTAGAACAGTTCTAATTTTGCTGCTAACGTTGCATGAACCTACAAGGCTCACACCCTTCCAATGAAACGGACAAAAATTAGAAACCATACTCCCTATTTTAGAGAGGTTGCCGAAAATCCCCTATGGGATAGGGGAAATCGGCAACTCCCTTAAATGAGAATAATAATGGATAAATATTGTATTTATCAAATATTACTTAGAGTATGGAAAATATTTAGAGACTTAAATATTATAGAATAAGATTATAGAAATTTAAATATATATTTGGAATTTATATAATGTATATTTAATTCCAAGTTTATGTAGAATTAAATTCTACAAAATTAAAAATATATATTTAAATATATTTAAATCCAAGTAAAGATAGAATGAGATTCTATATAATAATAAAGTATATATATATTTGGATTAAATATAATGTATATTTAAATCCATGTTTTATGTAGAATAAGATTCTACATAATTAAATATATATATTTCATTTAATATTATTAAATATAATGTATATTTATTATAAACCAATTTCAAGTAGAATTAGATTCTATGAAATTTGGTTGAACTTGGATTTAAAGAATTCAACTAGAATTATGTCTCTGAATACTATTTAAAGGGACAAGGGTTAGCAACCAAATCATCCCTCTTCCTCCTCTTGAAGATTTCGACAACACCCCTAGGGATTCCCCACTAGAATTCGACATATCCCAGAAAGCTCTCTGAGAAGCTATTTGATATTTTTCTGGTGTTCTACTTGCCCCCCGGTAAATCCCTGAAGGTTCCCTTGCTCGATTGCAAGTCCTGGTTGAACTCCTGGTCGATTTCAGACTCCCTCAGGAATCCTTGGAGGGATTTCGACTTCTCCATGGAAGGTGTTCAAACCTGTCAAAATTTATCCCTAAGTGTTAGGGAGGCAGAAACTTTGTTCATTTTTGTTCGGGTGGACTCCGTAGAGGTCGTTGCGAACCTGTGATGATTCCGGCTTTACTTGACGTGGTTATTCTGACATACCGTCGGTTTTCCGGTTTCAAGAGTTTTAAAATGGCAACTCTTCATCTTTTCTCCCCGGATTCGTTCCTGTACATGGATCCTGGCTGGATTACGTCGGATTTATTTTTTCCCTATGCCACAGGGCGTGCCGACGTGACCCAACAGTGGTATCAGAGCTACTTGTATCATACGAATTCGGACTTAAATTCTTGGGTGATATTTATGTATGAGATGCATGATGTTTGATTCGATTTAGATATTTATCATTTATCGTATCACACCTAATAAAGACTTATTTCGATTATCACTGAATGATTAAGAGTTAATCATAACTATGTTAGGTTGCTTCAATGTTAAATGTTAACATGTTGAGACTAATAGTTAGTCTAGAGAACAAGTAGTTGTTCGTAGTTTCATAGATTTATGAAATCTCTGAAAGGGCTTCTAATTTGATAAAAGTTACCAAACTATCTTTCACGGTGAATCCATAAGAGTTATGGTTAGACGTTATGAAAAATGCATGTCTAGGATTGGCATCATCAAAGTCCTGGTACTTAAGTGTGCCTAGTGCACCACCTCTCTTTCATGTTGACCTACCTGGTGCATTTGTTCGTTAATGCAAATGGTTTATGAAACCTCGTGATCCTTCTTTGGCCCATTAACCGCAACATAGGGATAATCAGTTTAAAACTCCGTAAACACGTCGTTACTTTGTTCGCATGATGTTTGAAATGCATGTTAGATTGCACGATGTTTGTTTTGCATTGTTATAGCCGATAGCCTTTATAGTTTTGGTTTTTTTAAATACGGCTTGCGTGTCATGCCTTTCTCTATCTTCTATTGTACTTCTCTTCTCATCACACTCCCTCGCATGTAACGTGAGTTTTTGAAAATTGTAAATACTCATGGAGATAAAGCAAGAACCAAGGTAGCATCGTGGTGGGCCTTCCCTGATGGACCAGGCGTTTCAGAAGAAGATTCTATCTTTAGTAGAATGGTCCTCCCATTGGCTTGGGACGAGTCGCCTTAGGTTAAGAAGGGCTATAATCATTGCATATTTATTTACCGCTTATATTTACCTTGTATGTGATGCAATGAATGTTTTACAAGCATGATTAAACATAGTTCTATTGATAGGATCAATGTTAAAATGATGAGATAATTAAGTGAATCCCTCACTATAATTCTAAGTGTGTTTTAACCATCCAATATTTACCCTCGTTAAAGCTTCGATCGATATAATGCGAGCTTTGCTAAAGCAATGTCACAATTATCTATCTTAGTTAAACGCGAAGAATAAGCTAGTGATATTCGCCGGTTGAGATATTGGTATTGACTTAGCTGGGCTGTTCTAATAGGATTAGAAAACCTAGTGGTTAAAAGTTTTGGTTAATCATAAGATGATTTAAAGAACAAGAGTTGTTCGCCAAAAGATGAGGAATTACATGAGATGTAATTAGTAAGGTGTTACTTACCTAAATAACCATTTCCTAAAAGACTGGCCAAAGCTGATTTAGGAATGGTGAAATACGGATCCTCACTCACTAGAAAAACTATCGAAACGTTTTTCCGAAATTAAAACTAGAGGGTTTTTAATTTTGAAGAAAATAGTGGGAGTAAATTTATAGTAAAGACCTATCTATAAATTTTAAAATTTAATAAAACTTATGTAGCATATTTTCTTTTTTGTAGAATTAATGGCAAATAATACTCTATCTCTGCGATCTATCCTTGAGAAGGATAATCTCAATGGCATAAACTTCCTTGACTGGTTCCGCAATTTGAGAATTGTTCTCAAATGGGAAAAGAAGGAATATGTCATTGAAGAACCTGTTTCTGATGAACCGGTTGCCACTGCTTCTAGAGCTGATAAAGACAAGTTTAAGAAACATATGGACGACATGCTAGATGCCGATTGTCTTATGCTTGCCTCCATGACCCCTGAGCTTCAAAAGCAACATGAGGACATGGTAGCTTATGATATGATTCAAAATCTCAAGGAGATTTATGAAGGGCAAGCTCGTCAAGAGAGGTACGAGACCTCTAAAGCTCTGTTTCAATGCAAGATGAGTGAGGGATCTCCCGTAGGAGCTCACGTCATCAAAATGATGGGCTACATCCAAAAGTTGGAGAAGCTCGGCTTTCCGCTGAAAGACGAATTAGCTACTGATGTCATCCTGCAATCGTTGCCGAATAGTTTCAATCAGTTCGTCCTTAACTTCAATATGAATGAAATTAACAAGACGCTGCCACAGTTGCTCGACATGTTGAGAACTGCTGAAATCAACCTGAAGAAGGTAGGACCTAAACCTGTTCTGATGGTCCGCAAGGGCAAGAAGAAAGGTAAATCGGCAGTAAAGTCTAAAGGTGATGGTAAGACCAAAACCGATGGAAAGGAGACATTGAAACCTAAGAAGGGAATCAAGAAGGATGGAAAATGTTTCCATTGCGGCAAGGCCTGACATTGGAAGAGAAACTGCCCCACACACCTACAAGAAGTCAAGAAAGCAAAAAGCGAGTGAGGCATCAACCTCAGAGGCTTCTAAAGAGAAGGCATCAGAGTAGACATGGACCTGCGAATGGAAATAAAGCAAGAGTTGCTACATCATCCATTAGGACATGTGTTTTTGCTTAAATAGATTTGTTTTAGTTTTTAAGATTATTATTTTGTGCCTAAGTTTTAGTTATCTTGTAAGGACAATATATTTTTAATTTTGAGATTATTTAAATAAATGTTATCCTTTTAATCTCTTATGACACAACGAATCAATGATCTTTAAACTAATCAAATCAGTAATATTTATAAGATAAATAAAACAAATGACTAATCTCAAACTCATAAAAGTATTAAGGTAATTTGATGAGATCAAATTCAAGAATATTTAAAGTTTGATGAACTTTCAAAGAATATGGGATTGTCCCATAATTAAATCCCACAAGTGGAACGAAAAGTCTTTGAAAGAGAATCAAATATGTTAGACATGTTTTGATTTAGAACAAGTCATTTTCGACTTCTTTACACACTAGAAAAATAACTCTCATACTTAATCGTTTTTTAAACTTGGTTCGAAATGCCATATAAGATATGGACTAAGAATTGTTCTAGAATACCTTTGAAGTTTTAAGGTTACTTACATGTTAAAATGTTTACAAAGTTCGAACCTTAAAAACCCCATTTGTTGTTTATCCTAACGAGAACAAAGCGTTTGTTTCTCAAACGAGAGTTTATCTTGAAAGAGATTAATTCTCACAAAGGGATATTATTTCTTCAACTTTAACGAGAACAAAATATTTGTTGCTCAAACGATAGTTTATCTCGAAAGAGAATACTTATCACTAAGGGATTTCATTTTTCAACAAGAACAAAATGTTTGTTGCTCAATCGAGAGTTTCTCTCGAAAGAGATTACCTCTCACATAAGGAAAAAAATGGAATTTGGAATTTGAAGAAATTTTAGACAACAAATTTATGAACCAAAGATTGAGAATGTTCCACAAATGATCAAGGAACATTGGAACAAAACACAACCATTGTGTTGATCCTTAAGAGAATACCATCTACTTGAGAAATATGGATTTCTCACTATCCGTACATGGAAGCACTCTTCTTTTCGGATCAAGATAAAGACTAAGTCTTATCAGAAAGCAATGGTGAGCCCAAAATTAGAGAAATGGCTAAGAGCCATGAGAGATGAGATGAAATCCATGTCTAAAACCAAGTATAGACTTTGGTTACCTAAAAGGGTAAAACCTAAGAGGTATGGATGAGTTTTTTCAAAAAGGAAAAACCGACATGGATGATAAAACATACAAAGGATGATTCGTCGCTAAAAGTTTTCGACAAACTTCATAGTATAGACTATGATAAAGCATCTTCCTTGTAGCTATGTTTAATCCATCTTAATCTCACTTGCAAGTAGTTACATACCATGATTATGGAATCAAATAAAGGAATGTCAAAACCGCTTTCCTAAGGGAAAACTTGAAACAGATGTTTACATGACACATCTAGAAGGTTTTGTCACTCCAGTAAACACTTGGAAGGTATGTAAGCTACAAAGGTCTATCCGTAGACTAAGGCAAGCTTCTCGAAGTTGGGATATTCGTTTCAGAAGATACAATCAAAAGGTTTGGTTTATCTAGAAACAAAGGGGAGTCTTGTTTTCAAAAGAGCTAGTGGGAGCATTGTTACTTTCCTAAGTATTGTATGTAGATGACATACTCATCAAAAGGGACTAAAGATCGCAATCCGTTTTACTGCGAGTTAGCAACATGAGACAGTATCTAACTCTACAACATAGGCTGAATGTATTACATTCGACATAGCAATAAAGAAGGATGTTTGGTTCTAAAGGGTTCACTTCTTAACTAAGGGTTGTTCCCAGCATATTAGATGCTACATAACTCTGTTATGATGGAACCTTTGCGTAAGCAAATAAAACCCAGATCTCATCAATAAATCCAAACATATTCTAAAGTGCTTACATCTTGGAGATGTGAAAGTATACAACATACACACAAAGTTGATAACTTTGTCAACTCCCTGACAAAGTTTTTGACACAGCATAAGCATGTCAGTTACACTAAGCCATATCGTATTAGATACAAGAATTATTGGTCTTAGTGCTAGTGGGAGATTGTTGGAGTATGCCCAAAGACCAATCATATGATGATTGAATAGACATACTATTTTACTAGATTTATCAAGTAATGGCATTGCCGTTATTATCATTTGGTATGTTTTTATGCATCAATCTAACCATTGGATAATAATGTCCATACAGTAATACGATTATTGTTAAATAGAATCCTTAGTCGAATATTATTACGGGTATGGACAGTGATAATATATAAAGACTAATATGTGATTGATTGATAACAAGTGTTGTTATTGACATAGAGATGTCAAAATCAACACATAAGTATTTGTTAGATAACAACATACTGGATTGACTCGCTATGAGCATGTTTCTTGGGTAATTATGTGACAGTCACAACATTGCTCATGATAAACATATGTATGATCCTCAGACTTGAGATCAACATGATTTCAACATAAAGATTTACGTATTTTGACATAGTCAAACGTGTGTCGTAGCTGACTACATTATAAAGACTGATGATTTGATACGTGATGACCTATGTAGTGAAATATGGTTGATCAAGAAAGGATTTGTCCCTCCTACATAATGGGAGAAATATCTTCGACCACTTGATTAAGATTAGAAAATGCATGGCCATGCTCGAATATTATGGCATGAGATATCATAGAGATTCGTTTATCATAATCTACTCAAGACATCAAGAAACACTAGATGGACAACGCAAGTGTGACTAACCCATGACTTGTGTTTATCTAAGATATAAAGGACAAAAGGATGAAATACATAAAGGAAGTTTATTCAGGAATTAGGAAAGTCAAACCATGACTTCATGCAACTTAGGTAGCAATGATGTATTGCTAGATGCCACTCATTGTTTGTAAAATTAGAACAGTTCTAATTTTGCTGCTAACGTTGCATGAACCTACAACGGTCACACCCATCGAAAGAAACGAACAAAAATAGGAAACCATACTCCCTATTTTAGGGAGGTTGCCGAAAATCCCCTATGAGATAAGGGAATCGACAACTCCCTTAAATAGGAATAATATTGGATAAATATTGTATTTATCAAATATTATTTAGATTATGGAAAATATTTAGAGACTTAAATATTATAGAATAAGATTCTAGAAATTTAAATATATATTTGGAATTTATATACTGTACATTTAACTCCAAGTTTATGTAGAAATAAATTCTACATACTTAAAAATATATATTTAAATCAAAGTAAAGATAGAATGAGATTCTATATAATATATATATATATATTTGGATTAAATATAATGTATATTTAAATCCATGTTTTATGTAGAATAAGATTCTACATAATTAAATATATATTTTTCATTTAATATTATTAAATATAATATATATTTAATATAAACCAATTTCAAGTAGAATTAGATTCTATGAATTTTGGTTGAACTTGGATTTAAGGAATTCAACTAGAATTAAGTCTCTGAATACTATTTAAAGGGACAAGGGCTAGCAACCAAATCATCCCTCATCCTCCTCTTGAAGATTTCGACAACACCCCTAGGCATTCCCCACTGGAATTTGACATATCCCATAAAGCTCTCTGAGAAGCTGTTCGATATTTTTCTAGTGTTCTACTTGCCCCATGGCAAATCCCTGAAGGTTCCCTTGCTCGATTGCAAGTCCCGATTGAACTCCTGGTCGATTTCAGACTCCCTCAGGAATCCCTGAAGGGATTTCGATTTCTCCCTGGAAGGTGTTCAAACCTGTCGTAATTTATCCCTAAGTGTTAGGGAGGCGGAAACTTTGTTCGTTTTTGTTCGGGTGGACTCTGTAGAGGTCATTGCGAACCTGTGGCGATTCCGGCTTTACTTGACGTGGTTATTCGGACATACCGTCAGTTTTCCAATTTCCAGAGTTTTAAAAAGGTAACTCTTCATCTTTTCTCCCCGAATTCGTTCATGTACATGGATCCTGGATGGATTATGTCGGATTTATTTTTCTGCTGCGCTACGGGGCGTGCCGACGTGATCCAACATAAATCGTATGTGTATCTAGCTACGTGACAGAATAGGGGTGAGCCTATTGCGGGCGGTAGAGGTGAGTCTATCACTATGGGTTAGGGGTGGGCCTAATTCCATTCGTAGCCATTAAGATAGAGGTGAGCCCATCATTGAGTATATGGGTGAGCCTATACAAGTCCATGTATCCGATATTGTTTGTAAAAGTGATAGAGGTGAGTCTATCACAATGAATAGGGGTGAGTCTATGACAACCGATATTGTTTCAACTTGTGTTTTAAAAATTGCATTGTTGATGTGTTTTGAGCTTTCCCTCACTAAGCAAGAGTGCTTACGCTCATTTTCCAACAATGCAGATAACTAAGCTTGAGGGCTGAGGAGTAGCAAGTGATAGCACCTAATTCGTCACTCAAACTCAAGTATGAACTTTGTGATTTTAAATAAGTAGATACTGGCAAGAGGAAAGAACCTCGGTTTGGGAGATTTGTTTTAGAACTTCCTGGTTGAGATAAGTTGATTTGTCTATTTGGGTTTGTAAAAGGGCCATTATATGTTGCTTGAGGAAGAATGATGCTTTTCGTATGCTCTATGGTATTGCTCATGAGATGCATGCTATAACTTACTTCAATTACATGTGTTGGATTGGTAAAACCCTTGTAGTTGCATTTAAGCATGATTGACATGTAGTATATGCTTAGTGATGTTTATCTATTGATGCTTGAGAATGCTTGGCCGATTAAAACACATTTTGGAGTTGCATGTGAAGCCTATCTGGTATGCGTATCGATACTCAGGTTCGAGTATCGATACTCAAAAGGCTTTTTGCAGGCTAAACAACACAGGGTATCGATACGACTTGCATGCGCATCGATACACTTGGGCTATCTTTGAAGGGCATACCGATACACGGGCAAGGGTATCGATACCTTCTTTCAAATTTGAGCTAATGTCTTCCCGCGTATCGATACGGGCCATAGGGGTACCGATACTCGACCATTGTTGTCAGTTAAAAGCACCTATTAAAGTCGGAAAAGTTACATTTTTGGTCCTTGATTGTTGTATGTGCAATTGGATGAGTTTGGATGGTCCGTTTGTGACGAAATTTGACATGGAAACATGTTTCATGAATAATTAATGGACGGTAATCTTAAAATCTGATTGGTTCATGTAAATTGCTAAAATTACAGTTTAGTCCTTAAATATGCAACTTGCGCAATTGAACCCCTAAACGAACTTCTATCGCTGTGCCGATTTCTTCTAAGTGATTTGTTGAACACATAGGACTTAAAATGCATCTAAGGAAGAAAAAAGAAAGAAAAAAGGGTCGTTAATCGAAGTCGGCTTTAGTGAGTTGACTTCGGTTTTCCCCGTGTAATCTTCTTAGTTCGGGTCGGGCGTCTAGGCCGGGCTAAAGGGGTTACATTTGTTGGTATCAAAACAAGGTTTTGAAATAATTGGGGATGATGGTAAGTTAAGTTTGTGTGTTTTTGATGCTTATATTGATACTAATGGCATGTTGGGTGAGAAAAGCATGATTTTAGTGAAATGTGGATGTTATGCTATGCTTGGATGTTGTGAATTATATGTGAGTTAAATATGATCGTATGTTGATGATATGATGGTATTGTAAGTTGATTTTGTGTGATAATTTAGGTATGACTGGGGTACCCATTGCCAAAGCTACTGATAAAGGAAAGTTTGTTTTGAGCAAATGAATTGAGTGACTTAGGTCCTTGCTACCGAAAGCCTAATTGATTTTATTGTTTTATTTGCATTATAATACATTTCATTCACCATGGGTCCGGGACGAGAGACGAGGGGCAATGCCCGAGTTGTGGCCGAGGATGGGTCGGAAGAGCGAGTAGAGAATCTACCGCCTTCTCCTCCGGGTGGACCACCTGCAGGTGGTGAGATAGGAGTTGAGGCTGAAGCTGGTGCTGGAGGTGTTGCACCTGAGGGAGCACCGAGACAAGGTGTTCTGGATATGAAAGTACTGGTACAAGTTATTGTTGGAGCCTTTCAGGCGGCAGTAGCTGGTTTACATGTAGCTGAAGCATAGTAGGGTGCTTATCCTGGGTTGCCTCTAGAGCGTTTACGCAGCCTGGGCAGTGCTGAGTTTAGAGGGTTGACTCCTGAAGGGGTCTGAGGCTTGGTTTGAGAGTACCAAGCGAATCTTAGGACAAATGAACTGTAATAATGTCCAGAAGCTGGGCTGTGTAGTGTCGTTGTTGCATGGTGATGCGTATACATGGTGGACAACTATAACGACTGGGATGGACCAGGATGAAATTGAGTGGGCCTTTTTCTTGAATATGTTCAAGAAAAAGTTCTTGGGGGTCAATTATCTGGACGAGAAGAAGCGCGAATTCATGGCTCAAGAGCAGGGCAGTATGTCGATTGTTGAGTATGAGGGTCAATTTGTGAGGTTGAGCCAGTATGCACTTGAGTTAGTACCACACGAGCGGGCGAGGTGTGATCGTTTCCGCTATGGGTTGATAAGGGAAGTTAAGACATACATGCTAGCGGCTGAGTACACAAACTTTGATGTGTTGGTCTCACGAGCTAAGGATATAGAGCTGAGTTTAGGAATGACGATTCGATCTGGAGGCTCTAGTTCAAGGAAGAGGAGTGTAGACCATGATGGTGGGTGTGAACGTGGCAAAAGGCCACGGGATAGAGGTTATAAGAGGGATCATCTCCGGGGTGGTTGTGGTGGATTAGGCCATGGGCGCGGCCGAGGTAACTTTTAGAGGAGAGAGGAAGGAAAGCGAGGAGTTGCACACGTGGTAGCTGTTCAGCGAGAGGGAGGTGGTCTTGCGAGAGTTTATGCTCAGCGCGAGGGGAACAATGATACGGATGTGATCGCAAGTACCTTTGCTCTACAATCTTTATTTTTGTTAGCATTGATCGATTCTGGATCCACACACTCTTATATCTTGAGTGAGCATGCATATTTGCTTGATATAAATGCTGAGTTGATGAGAGTAGGAATGCAAGTGACTAGTTCCTTTGGTGAGACTGTGGTCATAAGGAAATTGTATAGGAGATGCCCTTTGTTTGTACAGGGTCATGTTTTTCATATGGATTTGATGGAATTACCTTTTTAAGGCTTTGATGTGATTCTTGGGATGGATTGGTTGTCTGAGCATAAGGCTGTTGTTGATTTCAATGTTAAGCGAGTTACCTTGAAGCTTGCTGATGATTTTGAGGTGGTGATAGTAGGCGAGAATATGAAATTCTTGTCTACTGTTGTTTCGGCTTTGGAAGCAAGTCATATGCTAAGGATGGGTTGTGATGCTTATCTTGCCTATGTGATGAATCCTGATACAAAGGATGTGCGTGTGCAAGACATCATAACCGTTTGTGATTTTACGGGTGTCTTTCCGGAAGAGTTGCCTGGATTACCACCAAACAGGGAAGTTGAGTTTGGTATCAAGTTGTATGAGAATACGACTCCGGTGTCCATTGCTCCTTATCAAATGGCACCGAAAGAGATGAAAGAGTTGAAGACGTAACTTCAGGAGTTGCTTGATCGAGGATTCATCCGGCCGAGTGTATCACCTTGGGGTGCATCGGTGTTGTTTGTAAAGAAGAAAGATGGGACAATGTGGATGTGTATAGATTATCGGCAACTGAACAAGTTGACGATCAAGAACAAGTATCCCTTGCCAAGGATTAATGATCTCTTTGATCAGTTTCGAGGAGACTCAGTGTTTTCTAAGATTGATTTGAGGTCAGGGTATTACCAATTGAAGGTGAAGGATATGTAAGTACCTAAGACAACTTTTCGGACTAGGTATGAGCATTATGAGTTCTTAGTTATGCCTTTTGGATTAACCAACGCACCTGCTGCTTTTATGGACATGATGAATAGTGTATTCCATGAGTTTTTGGATCAGTTTGTGGTAGTGTTCATCGACGACATCCTTGTGTACTCTCGTATCGAGGAGAATCATGATAGACACTTAAGGATAGTGTTGCAAGTTTTGTTGGAGAACCAGCTTTATGCTAAACTGAGCAAGTGTGAGTTTTGGCTTAGGGAGGTAGTCTTCCTTGGACATGTTGTATCAGCCGAGGGTATTCGTGTTGATCCACATAAGATAGAGGCAGTGATGAATTGGAAAGTGCCTAAGTCGGTGACAGAGGTGCGAAGTTTTCTTAGCTTGGCTGGATATTATCGTAGGTTTGTCGAGGGTTTCTCGAAGATTGCTGCACCTTTGACCAAGTTGTTGCAGAAGAATGTTCGCTTTGAGTGGATAGATGTGAGGCAACAAGCTTTTGAGAAGCTGAAGGAAGCTTTGACGCAAGCTCCTGTCTTGATTCAACCTTAGTCTGGTACGGAGTTTGTAGTCTATAATGATGTGTCTTATGTCGGTTTGGGCTTTGTGTTGATGCAAGAGGGTAAGGTAGTCACATATGCATCTAGACAGTTGAAGGTACATGAGCGTAACTACCCTACTTATGATCTTGAGCTCGCGGCTGTTGTGTTTGCTTTGAAGATTTGGAGGCATTACCTTTATGGCGAGAAGTGTGTGGTATTCACATATCATAAGAGTTTGAAGTATCTTATGTCTCAAAATGAGTTGAATCTTAGGCAACGATGATGAATTGAGTTGCTTAAGGATTATGATCTGTCGATCGAGTATCATCCTGGGAAGGCCAATGTTGTGGCCGATGCTTTGAGCAGGAAGGTGGATGTGGAGTTGAGGGCGATGTTTGCTCGCTTGAGCATATCACAAGATGGTGGTCTTGTTGCCGAATTGCAAGTGAAACCATCCTTGATTGAGTTGATTAAGGACAAGTAGTTGCTTGATGATTCTCTTTTCCCTCATGTTCAAAATATTACATATGGTAAGCCTTCGGATTTCAGTTTCAATGACGATGGTGTTATGTGCTTTGGGAGTCGGATAGTGGTGCCGAATGATGCTGAGTTAAGGCGCACTATTCTGACTGAAGCTCATAGTAGTACTTTCGCTATGCACCTTGATAATACGAAAATATATCATGGTTTGAAGGATGAGTACAAATTGGTGGGGTTGAAGAAGGATGTTGCCGAAATTGTTGGCAAATGCATGGTTTGTCAGCGAGTGAAGGCTGAACATCAAGTTCCTTTTGGGTTGTTGCGACCATTGAAAATACCAAAATGAAATTGGGAAAGGATTACGATGGATTTCGTGTCTAGTTTGCCTTTGTCACCATCGAAGAAGAATTCTGTTTGGATGATTGTTGATCACCTTACGAAGTGTGCACATTTCTTGCATGTGCATACTACGTATACATTGGATAAGCTAAGTTGAGCTGTATATTGCTGAGATTGTGTGTTTGCACGGGGTGCCGAAGTCTATAGTGTCAGATAGAGATCTAAGGTTCACATCGAGGTTTTGGGAATGTTTGCATCAAGCCACGGGTACACGGTTGAATTTCAGTACATCTTATCATCCTCAGACGGATGGACAGTCGGAGTGTGTTATCTAAGTGCTTGAGGACATGTTGAGATGCTGCATTATTGATTTCCAAGGTTCTTGGGAGAAGCACTTGCCTTTGATTGAGTTTGCTTACAATAATAGTTACCAGACAAGCATTCAAATGGCACCATACGAGGCTTTGTATGGGAGAAGGTGTAGAACTCCTATTTGTTAGGTAGAAACATGGCAAAAGTTGGTTCCGATGCCAAACATGTTGAGAGGAACCACTGAGAAGGTGAAGCTCATTTCTGAGCGCTTGAAAGCAACATCGTATCAGCTGTTGGAGAACGTGTGTTTCTGAAAGTATCGCCTTGGAAGAAGGTGATGAGATTTGGGCGTAATGGTAAGCTTAGCCCGAGGATTATTGGACCTTATGAGGTTGTGGAGCGAGTGGGTCTTGTGGCTTATCGGTTGAGGTTGCCTCCCGAGTTTGAAAAGATCCATTATGTATTTCATGTTTCGATGTTATGAAGGTATAGATCGGATCCTTCGCATGTGATGCATGTTGAGGAGATAGAGCTGAACTCGGATTTTTCCTATGATGAGGAACCGGTAAAGATCCTAGATTCGAGCAGTAAAGATCTTCATGGCAAAACGATAGAGCTTGTGAAGATGTTGTGGCGACACCGAGAAGTTGAGGAGGCCACGTGGTAAAGCAAAGGAGACATGTTGAAGCAGTTCCCGCACCTTTTCCCTTCAGGTAAAATTTCAAGGACGAAATTTCCTAAGTGGGGGAGAGTTGTAACGCCCTAGTTTTGGGCCTATGTGTTTTAGACATCGGATTGGGCCGGTCGAAAACGGTTCGAATCTTATTAGGTGGTTTAAAGAAATCAAGGCTCGAGATAGAATAAAATATGTTAAAAATTGCTAAAATCCTCCAAAAATCATGTTTAAGAGGTTGGTCAAATCAATTTTACAAAATGAGTTTTGTAAGTGGTACATTTTGGGCAGTGACCAAAAAGTAAAGTTTTAAAACCGTGGAAAATGCAAATTTCAATGGAGGAGTCAAAATCTTAGAATCTTTTGGGAGCTTTTGTGCAATTACATCTTTCCTTAATTTGACATGTGTTTTAAATGAATTTTAAGTAATTGTTTAAAAAGGGGATTTTATTATTTATTAAATAAAATCATTAATTTGGAAGTTTCATTTACGTAACTAACTTTTCACTCTTCATTTTTAGCAAAACACCTTTCTAAAGTATTTTCTCCGGATTTCTTTTCTCCCAAACACTCTCTCTTTGACCTCATAATCATTTTAAAGATTTCTCTTCATTTTCTTCAAGAATTGTGAAGCAAACCTTGCCAAATCTTAAGGAAAGCAATGATTGGAGGTAAATCCCCTTCTCAACCTCTAATCAAGGTTCTTTATTGAAATTCCCAAGATTTTTGACTCTCAATTGTTGTTTTTAACTGAGTTTTGATTATAGTTTTGATTAATATCAAAATCATGCAAAACTAAGGTTTCTTTCTTGATTTTCGGAGTGTTGTTGATGAGCTCTATTTTAGATGGATTATAATTGAGTTTTGAGGTGATTATGATGTTGAAAAAGAGTTTTAATGGTTTAGATCCTGAAATCCTTGAGATCCTTGACTTTTATGATAGTTTTAGTTGCATTTTTGAAGTGATTTGATGGTTAAATGATTGCTGGAGATATAAGGAAGGGTATATGTTGTTTTTGGATGTGATTTGATGAATATTAATGATTGAAATTGTTGATTGTTTGCTGGGCGTGGTTTGGGAAGCAATCGAATGAGTTTTCGGTTGTTTCGGATGGGTAAATTGATGTTGTTTTGCTGGACAACGAGTTTGTGTTTAGTTGCTGGAGTTAGAATGCATTTTGATGCATTGGATCTCTATTTTTTGGTGCTCTAAAAGCAGGGGTCATTGATCTGGGAGCAAGCGAAGCAATTTTGGAAGCTTCGAACTAGTGATCTTTGCGTTGGCATGTGAAGTTTCGTGTATCGGTGAGTGGATGTGTTTTAAAGCTTTGTTAAGCTTGGATACAAGGTGTTGGGAGGTTAGTGTAAGCTTGAAATGCTTAGCTAATCTCAGAAGTAAGTATGGTTACTTGAACTCTCAGTTTTCAGTTTGAAATGGACTCCATGGTTTAACATGTTCGTGATTTGATAATGGTTGTTACTCACTGTTATGCATGGATTTAAGCATGGTTTTGCTTGTGTTTATCCCATGAAATGGTTTGGTTTGATACAATATGGTATGATCTTGTATGAGATGGTATTTGCTATTTAAAAGCATGTTTAATTTTGGGATATATGATGATTTTTAATGATGCATTGTAAGCAGTGAGTTAACATGGTTTTATGGGTATATTGGCAAGTGAATGATCTATTTTTAATATATGAATACGTTGGTCGACCAATAGGATGTGAGTGCATTATAATCTATAAATCGTATGTGTGTCTAGCTACGTGATGTAGTAAGGGTGAGCCTATTGCGGGTGGTAGAGGTGAATCTATCACTATGTTTTAGGGGTGGGCCTAATTCCATTAATAGGGATTAAGATGGAGGTTAGCCCATCATTGAGTATAGGGGTGAGCCTATACAAGTCCGTGTATTCGATATTGTTTGTAAAAGTGATAGAGGTGAGTCTATCATAACGAATAGGGGTGAGCCTATGCCGAGATGTTGTAAGCCAATATATGTGTTTATTGTTGCCCATGTATCATGATTATAATGAATGCATAATGGATTTTTTGCATGAGATGCTTGATGATGAGATGTTGCATAGGACAAATCTATGCATGTGAATTAAGCAAGTGAGGCTTAATGTGGATTTGCATTGTGAACAATGCATGTGGCTAATGATACATGTGGAACATGGTTAAATAATGGTTTCCTTTGGTTTTGAAAGCTTGAATTGAGATTGAGCATGATATGGTTTCAACTTGTGTTTTAAAAACTGCATTGTTGATGTGTTTTGAGCTTTCCCTCACTAAGCAAGAGTGCTTATGCTCCTTTTTCCAACAATGCAGATAACTAAGCTTGAGGGTTGAGGAGTAGCAAGTGAGAGCACCTAATTCATCACTCAAACTCAAGTTTGAACTTTGGTGATTTTAAATAAGTAGATATTGGCTATGGGGAAAGAACCTCGGTTTGGGAGATTTGTTTTAGAAATTCCTAGTTGAGATAAGTTGATTTGTCTATTTGGGTTTGTAAAAGGGTCATTATATGTTGCTTGAGGAAGAATGATGCTTTTCGTATGCTCTAAGGTGTTTCTCATGAGATGCATGTTATAGCTTACTAGAATTACATGTGTTGGATTGGTAAAACCCTTGTTGTTGCATTTAAGCATGATTGGCATGTAGTATATGCTTAAGGATGTTTATCTATTAATGTTTGAGCAAGCTTGGCTGATTAAAACGCATTTTGGAGTTGTATGGGAAGTCTATCTGGTACGCATATTGATACTCGGGTTCGAGTATTGATACTCAAAGGCTTTTTGCAGGCTAAACAACACAGGGGTATCGATACGATTTGCCCGTGTATCAAAACACTTGGGATATCTTTGAAGGGTGTACCGATACGCGGGGAAGGGTATCGATACCTTCTTTCCAATTTGAGCTACTGTCTTCCCGCGTATCGATATGAGCCACAGGGGTACCGATACTCGACCGTTGTTTTCAGTTAAAAGCACCTTTTAAAGTATGAAAAGTTACATTTTGGTCCCTGATTGTTGTATGTGCAATTGGATGAGTTTGGATGGTCCGCTTGTGATGAAATTTAACATGGAAACATGTTTCATGACTAATTAATGGACGATAATATTAAAATCGGATTGGTTCCTGTAATTTGCTAAATTACAGTTTAGTCCTTAAATATGTAACTTGCGCAATTGAACCCGTAAACGAACTTCGATCGCTGTGCCATTTTCTTCTAAGTGATTTGTTTAACACATAGGACTTAAAATGCATATAGGGAAGAAAAAAAAGAGAAAAAATGGTCATTAATCAAAGTCGGATTTAGCGAGTTGGCTTCGGTTTTCCCCGTGTAATCTTCTTAGTTTAGGTCAGACGTCTAGGCCGGGCTAAAGGGGTTACAGTAGTTCTAAGAGGGATGCCAAAAATGCTACTTAGGATAAGCGCAAGCTGCTGGCTAAATCAGCTAAAGCCAAATCTATGGCTTAAGTTAGAGTGAAGGAGGCTAGTGCGAATGCACCAATGCAAGCTTCTGTTGGGGCAAAGAATTTTGGTGTAATTTCGTTGGAAGCGAGTCAATTAGTTTAAGTTTGACCCACTCCGACGAAGACAAAATCTGGAGTCTATGAGGTAGTGACTATAGTTGAGGAGGGCTTACCCTCTCCATCTACTTTAAAAGTTAAGGTCGTGCGTGGCAGTGGAGGTCCTAACAGGTACTTTAAGGAGAACCGTCATAAAGGTTTACAACGTCGGAAGGGGTGAGTAATCGACTGCCACCTAGAATAGTTTTAGAGGATTGGTTGCTTAAGGTTCCTAATAAGGGGATGTTAGAACTTCATACCGACGCTGGTGTTAAGGGTGCCCCATCTTTCATTGGTTTTGGACAATGTGATGACAACCAACCGGCCTCTACGGTTATTTTGGGAGGGCTGGTGGATGCAATGTTACGTCAAGGATGGGGTGTTTCAATCCAGTAGTAAGTTCTTACCCTTTTCAATTGTTTTACAATGATTGATACTCTTTTTTGGAATTGTCAAGGTGCCACGAGCCTTGGAAGTGATGGTTCCCCTAAAGTGGTGGCGGTTTTTGAACCACGTATTAGTCGATAGGTTGCAGATAAGGTGATTGGTCATTTGGGATTTTCAAATTCTTTCTGTGTAGAAGCTCTTGGGTTTAGTGGCAGAATCTGGTTGCTCTGGAAAGATAGTGTTGTCATGGAGATTTTGCAGGTCTCCAATCAATTCATACAATGTCGTTGTAGGGAGTCAGGCACGCATTCTTGGGTCTTCATTACGGTTGTGTATGTTAGTCTTACTGTAAGGAAACTGAAACATATTTGTGCACTGTTGTTATCTCTAAATCTCGGTGATGAGGTCTCGTGGCTTATTAGCAGGGCAACGCCATTCTACAAGTCTCAGGATCACAATGGGGGTGTTGTGCATGGTTTGGGTGGGAGTAAGTTATTTGCTGACATCGTTTTTTATGTTAGGATTATTGAGACACCTTTTGTTAGTTCCCAATATACTTGGAAGTATGGTGATTTGTATCAATGGTTGGGAATATTTTTGATCAATGAGGCTTTTATTTGTTTATTTTTGTTGGTGAGAGTTTTACATTTAGATAGGGTAGGGTTCGATCATTGCCCGATTCTTTTTTATTTCAATAAGAAGCGTCGCCAAGGTTCTCTGGGTTTTTCTGTATTCTTGAAGAATGGCAGGAACTTCAGCAGTTCTCAGAGTTTCTTATTCAATCATGGAGTGAGTCTCAGGATTTATGGGAGAATATATGTGAGTTCAAGACTAATGTGGTGACATGGGATTCTGAAGTGTTGGGCCACATTGGTAAGCGTAAGAAATAATTAATGGCGCGCCTACGAGTTATTAATCGTTTTCTTCAAATCCTACATATGGGCAATCTTATTCTGCTTGAGACTCAGTTAAAAGAAGAGCTTGAGGAAGTATTGGAACAAGAGGAAAGTCTTTGGTTTTAACGGGCAAGGGCCCGGTGGATTGCATATGGGGACCGTAATACGAAATTCTACCATGCTTTTTTATGGCTCGTCGTCGATTGAATTTTATTCATGGTCTACGAAAGACGACTGGTGATTTATCTGTGGATAAATAGGAGATTGAGGTGATGGCCAAGCCATTTTTCTAATTTGTTCTCCTATGCGGGATTGAATGGGGGTGACTATTCGATCCATGCCCATTCCCAACCCCCTTTGCTTTCTGATACACTGCGTGATCTGACTCGTGCTATTTCTGATGACGAGATTAGGAGTGTTGTGTTCAGCATAGGTCCTTTGAGAGCTCTAGGGATGGATGGTTTGTATGCATGTTTCTATTAGAAGAATTGGAAGCTGGTTGGTCTGTCAGTTTGTAAGTTTATCAAGCAAATATTTGATAGTTGTGAACTAGATGAGTTGTTGAACCAGACATTGATTGTCCTTATCTCGAAGGTCCAATCCCCTAATTCATTGTCTCAGTTCCAACTGATAAGTTTATGCTTGGTTCTATATAAGGTGGTGACCAAGTTACTAGTAAACATAATCAAATTCTTCCTGTTGGAGTGGATTTTTGGGAATTAGACAAGCTTTATCCCATGCTGATCTATTTCGAAAAAAATTGTCATTATCCAAGTGGTAATTCATTCTATGCAGTGTGTATACTCTCGACGTGAATGATTATTTGCTGGCAATAGGGCATAAAAGATAGTGGAAAAATGTTAACACAGTGCCAAGAAAATCTATTGCGTCCAAGTATAAACGGTCCGCAAGTAATAAAGTAGTTAAGCTAAGTGTCGATCCCACAGAGATTGCGTTTTGGGATTCGATTGCTTTGCCAATTACTTGTCTTGTGAAAAATATGTTTTTGATGTAGAGTGGTTTTTGAAAATGAAAAGATAATGAAAATATGAAAAGTAATTAAAACGTTGGCAAGGAAGGTGTCTTAGCAAATGAAAAGTGTTGGCTAGGAGTGCATGGTTTTCACGCTATTTGTGCCATGCCAATCTTTAATAAATCATGTCTTGGTATTGTTTGCCGAGCAGATTCAAAGGTAGCAACGCCTCTGTCGATAGAATTGTCCTAAATTAATCATGGAAAACCCCCTATATGTCTATAGTGAATGTTTTTTCATAAATCAATTTGATTAAGTATCAATCTTTACTCCTAAGGGGTAGATTTAACTCACGAAGTAAGTTCATCTACTTTAACATCTTCTCTCGAAGCATCTCTTCTTAGTATCCGACATTTGATCGTTGCCACCCAAGTCAGTTATGATATTGAGTTGCAATAGGCAAACTATACCAACGATTGCTTGGCAGAGTACTTAAAAATGCTAATCATGCTAGATCGAAAAACATTGTCGAGACAGTTACGATTTATTAAAAACTAAACATAACCACAACGTTCAACGCAAACACCCCTCACCAACTATGAAATCAGTTCATGGTGAGGGTATCAACCAAAAAACCATTGCTCTTCTGGCATCGCAGATCCTCACAGCCATTATCATTAAAACTAATTGAAAATAAAATGACAACAACGAGGATGGGCTAGAAGAGAGTCTCTCGATGCAGCTCCTCACAGCCAGGCTCTCGACTAGCTGTTGAACCTTATCTCCGATCACTCTCATTCCTCATTCCGTTCTCTTTCATCTTGCTTTGATCAGGTTTAAATAGAACTCTATGGATAGCATAGGATTATCTTCGATTTGAATTTGAACGTGCAGGGATAAGGAAAGTGATCATCTTATCCAACGTTTGAATCATTAGGCTGATCAGGTTAGGGCTGACATCATTGTGCCATTGCTCTTCTGGCATCGCAGCTCGGCATGCTACTTCCAACCGCGCTTGGAACTGCTTGTCCTCCATTTTCTCGGAGATTGATCCAATCCCTATTTTCTCGCAACCTGATCTGGTCCTATTTTTTGGGGTCAACATCTTCTTGGCCTGACATCAAATATTATTCTCTACCGACTGGTGCTTGGCATTAATGGTCCTTCTATGCCAATGGCTACTCGGGATCCTCCTTGGTGTCGTCTCATTCCTAGGCTAACTTGTTCCTGCAATGCCATCAGCTATGCCAACCTGTAAAAAGGTGCCAAAAACAACCCTTCACACTGACATAACACTAAATCCTAATTCTTTATGCAATGCATGACTTTACAACCTAAAATGCAACTAAATGTACTTTAAAGACAAGGAAGAGCATGTGAAATAAGCATAAAAATTAATACTTTTGAGGTGTCAACACTCCCCCACACCTAGCTCATTGCTTTTCCTCAAGTAATGAAAAATAAAAATAAAACGTTGAAAATTATACCTCGGCAAAGTTTTGGCTGGCATGTCAATCGATGTTGGCAAGTAAAAGTTGGCATAGGTCTATCCTCAGTTATCTTAGTGCAGTAATGCCAAACAGATAGGAATTGAAGAGTAGCAATATAAATCTAGTCTAAGGTCATGAAAAGTGTATGATGTGCGAGCAATATGCATCAAATATCCTTTCACTTCCTTAGCCAATTTTTCTTCCTAAACTCAGATTATTATTATTTTTTCTGCCAAAGGTATGTGATTGTTTTTTATTGTCGGCATTAGATTAGGGTAGCATCATGCACTATTTGGCGTGATATATAAGAGGGTGCATACCACGAATACCCACGTTAGTCCAGACTACATCACTTACTAACCTATTACACGCATACCTTAAGTCATGTTGGCTTGAGAACTAAGAGGGAGCAAACCACGAAGCCCCATGTTAATAATTTTTCCTAGGTAGAGGAGTGTTCTAAAGCTCTTCAACATTTTGCACCCATTGGTGCACTATCTTTTTACCATGGAATTTTATTTATTTACATTTTTCTTTTTTTAGAATATGAGAATAGTTTCAAATAGTCTAAGCTTGCTAGGGAACTAGATACATATCACGTGTTAAGTGTAAATTCAAGTCCCTAAACTAGAGATCAATTGGCAAGCAATCTTGGCATACCATCTTGCTGGCATAAGCATGTAAAGTTTTTTAAATTTCCTCATCGAACAGACACCTAGGTCAAATTAAACTTGTCTAACAAATGTTAACATGCTTCAAAAATCAGCCGAGACAAAATTTTCTTTTTCATTTTTAGTGGTTCGTTATGCATGGCATTATTCCTAATCTAGCCTATATGGCATGACATGAAAACAGAATGCAATACAGAAAATAAACATGAATTGCATGGCATAAATGTGAGGAAATGTAGACCCCCAAACCCAAGACGTGCATTATCCTCAATGCATGAAACTACACATGTATACAACAAAAATAGAAAAATAAAAATGCATGAACATGGGAATGCAAATGAGGTGCAAAGAGTTAGGCTTTCTCTGGAATAGGCTTCCATGGTCAGGAGCCATCCTCTTCATTCTTCTCCACCATTGAGTGGTAGTAGAGGCAGGGGTCTCTTTCACAACCTTCACCGGCTCGGATGAGGTTGGCGTGGCAGCTGACTCGACAGGTGCAATAGGTTTCTTCTTACTCTCATCAGTAGATTTTAGTGGCGTATCAGACTTGGTAGTTTCATCTTTGATAGGGAAATAAGTTCTATGGCAGTGGATAGAACTAAACCGAGCACTTAACTATGAATCGGACTGGGAACTTGGTTGGTTGGCATTGCATTGTGATCGACAAAGATTCCCACTAGGAAGGCAAGGAAGGCTGGCATGACTCCTAGGGAAAGGCTTACCAAGGTATCTTTGATGGCAGCGTCTCTAGTGCGCTCAAATTGCCAGAGCTTTTTCCTTTGCTCCTCAACCTCTACCAATTTTCTAAGAATTATTTCCTATTGGTGATATATTTGGGCAAGCAATGTCGTTGTCTATGCTGGAATTGAGGCTGTTGGCTTGGCCTTGGGTGTTGGCATGGCAACCTTGCCCTTAAGATTGTCCCTATCCTTCACCATAATGCTTGTAAGGTTCCTCCAACCAGCCAGTGTGATAGTATAGCCCTTTACCTCGAGGGTAATGTCTTCCTCGGTTGTGGTCACATTGTACCAATGACAAATATTACAAATTAACAATGTGAAGAACAAACCTCCAGTCAGCTTGAGAGCGCATTTGTATACCTTATTGATGATAATCCGGCCATCATTAATTTTCCTCCCCAATAGGATAAAATGTAGCAAAACCAGCCAGTCCTCCGAAACAGTCTCATTGTGGGTCATTAATATCAGACTTGCCTTGAGAAAATGGTTCCAGCCATTTGCTTGTGGTTTAAGAGCCAATCTTTTGACCGTATGGTGCTCTTTGGAGGATACGATCCACTCCGTGCGCAGTTCACACAATTCTTCCAAGATCGTTTTTCGCTTGGCAACGATCATGTTGGCGGCAAACTCGGCATGCTCATTCCCCCATCCAACATGAGCATTATATTGATAAACCCTTCATCAAAACGCACACATTCTCCTCGAATCATAAAAATGGGTTAGCTTTAGTTGTTAAATGTGCATAAACTTCACGAACAAGATTTGGAAAGATCTCACCCTTTTGTTGGCAAAACGTCTTCCACTTGTGTTTGGCGATGATTTCCATGAACTCAGAGGGAAAGACCTGATCTTTCTCGGGCTCGAAAATGAAGTTTTCTCAAAGCAAAATACTTTGAAGCAAACTTATCTTCATAATTCTTTTGGATTTCTTCGTTGAAAATGTTTGGAAGGGTTTGGATGAAGAAGCTATGGAGATTTTTGAAAAGAAAAGAAACAAAAACTTGATATTCTTGGGCGAAAAGAGAGAGAGAGTTAACCGGTTAGGTAAAGAAGATGAAGTGAAAAAGTAAAGGAAAGAGAAGTGAAGGGGTTGAAAGATGGAAATGTTGAGTGTTTAGGGTAAAAATTAATTATGGCGGGTTTAAAGGAGGTAATGATGAAAGTTGGCGTGTTTTGGGGAGAGGAAAAAGGGATGATGTGATAGTTTTTGGAAAGGATAAGTTATAAGGATAAGACTTAAGGTGATAACATATGGAGTGATAAGGTAATTAAATTGAATTTAAATTACCTTAATTTTTGGGTAGTTGGGGTTTTTTCTCTCTCATGGTATAAATTAAATCAAGATAGGGTATAAATTAAGTCAAGCTCAGTTGCTGGCATCATTTATGGGCGCGACACCATTCAATCCTACCACTCATTGAAGATGAATATATCTTTCTGGCACTAAATCTGCATCCACTCAAATGAAACCTTTCAACCCGACAAAAGAAAAATAAAAAGTAAAAGGAAAGGGAAAATCTGATGAAAAATCCTAAATCCTAAAAGAAAAACATCTAACCTAATATTTACAAAGTTTCAAACCTATGGATGGTATCATGGTAATTCTGCCAAGAGAACAGTCTCTTTGGCATTTCTCTATTGTCCCTTGAAATAGTGCTTTAAGCGCTGACCATTTACCTTAAAAATTTCACTGGTCTTCAAATCCTTGATGTCCACGGCACCCTGGGCATAGGGTTGTACTACTTCAAAAGGGCCCGACCATCCCGACTTAAGCTTTCCTGGAAACAATTTAAGTTGTGAGTTAAAAAGAAGAACGAGTTGACCTACCTCAAAATGTCTTGGCAGAATTATCTTGTCATGTCAACGTTTGGTTCTCTACTTATATAGCTTGGCATTCTCATAGGCAAGTGCACGGAATTCTTCTAACTCGTTAAGGTATAACATCATCTTTTCTCCCGCTGCGGCCCATACCATGTCAAGTGTTCTGATTGCCCAATAGGCTTTATGTTCGAGCTCCACTAGCAGATGGCATGGTTTACCATATACAAGCTTGAAAGGTGAAGTGCCAAACGGAGTTTTGAAAGCAGTTCTATAAGCCCACAAATCCTCATCTAGCCTCAAAGACCAATCCTTTCTCAAAGGATTCACATTATTTTCTAGGATATTCTTGATCTGCTTGTTGGAAATCTCGGCTTGCCCATTTTTCTGTGGATGATAGGTCGTGGTTATCCTTTGTTGTATCCCATACATGCACAAAGGTTTAGAAATTAGACTAGTTTTAAAATGGGTGCCCTCATCATGAATGATCACTCGAGGAGCACTAAAACGTGTAAAGATATGCTTGTGCAAAAACTTGGCAACGACCTTGGCATCATTTGTTGGCAGGGCAATAGCCTCTACCCACTTGGAAGCATAATCGACTGCCACAAGGATATATATATATATATATATATTGCCAAAAGATGGGCGAAATTGACCCATAAAGTCTATCCCCCAAACATCGAACAAGTCCACCGGCATGATGTTCTAGAGTGGAAGTTGATGTCTGCCAGAGATATTCCAGTCCGTTGGCATAGATCACATGCCTTGGTGTAGTCATGAGCATCCTTATACAACATAGGCCAATAAAAACCTGATTGCAGCACCTTGGAAGCAGTTTTTAGTCTAGCAAAGTGTCCATCATATGATGCAGCATGACATGCTTGCAAAATAGCAAGCTACTCATCTTCTGGCACACAACGGTGAATCACTTGATCGACACATTTCTTAAATAGGAAAGGCTCATCCCAAAAGTACTGCCGAACATAACGCAAAAAATGCTTCCTGGCATTGTAGTCCAAATCTGGTGGCATGCCATTGCTTACCAAATAATTGACGATGTCGGCATACCATGGCACGACATCCAATATGAGTAAATACTCATTAGGGAACTCATCTATGATAACTTTAATCTTGCCATCCTCACGGTGATGCTCTAGTCTTGATAGGCGGTCAGCTACTAAGTTTTCCCTGCCCTTCTTATCCCAGATCTCGAGATCAAATTCATGTAGTAGGAGCGTCAATCGGATCAATCTCGCTTAGCTTCCTTTTTGCCAAAAGGTATTTCAATGCTGAGTGATCTGTAAAAACAACAACTTTGTTACCTATCAAATAAAGTCTAAATTTATCATAAGCAAATACAACTTCAAGAAATTCTTTCTCAGTTGTGGTATAATTAAGTTGTGCTTCATTAAGTGTTCTGATGGCATAGTATAAGGCATGAAAAACTTTTCCATGTCGCTGCCAAAACACTACTCCGATGGCATAGTCGCTCACATCGCACATGAGCTCGGAGGGCTCGTTCTAGTATGGTGCCACGACTATAGGGGCACTAATCAGCTTCTCTTTAAGGACCTGAAACGCTCTCAAACAAGAATCATCAAATGCAAAAGCGGCATCTTTTTCTAATAACAAGCATAAATGTTGAGAAATTTTAGAAAAGTCCCTAAGGAATCATCGATAAAAACCTGCATGACCTAAAAAAATTCTTATACCTTTAACACTTGTGTGGGTGGTAATTGCTTGATTACTTTGATTTTTGCTGGATCAACCTCTAGTCCATTCTTGGTCACCCTATGCCCGAGAACAATGCCCTCCTTCACCATGAAGTGATATTTTTCCTAGTTCAAGACTAGATTAGTCTCAATGCATCTCCACAAAACTTGCTCCAATCTCATATTGCATTCCTCAAATGTGTTACCAAACACATATAAATCGTCCATAAACACTTCCATGTTGTGCTCAATCAAATCAGAAAAAATAGACATCATACAACGTTCAAATGTTGCTGGTGAATTGCACAACCCGAATGATGTCCTTCTAAAGGCAAATGTCCCATATGGACATGGGAATGTGGTCTTCTCTTGGTCATCAGAGGCTATTGCAATCTGATTATAACCTGAATAACCATCTAAAAAGAAATAGAAAGTTTTACCTACTAGCTTGTCTAACATCTGATCGATGAAAGGTAAAAGGAAGTGGTCCTTCCTCGTGACTTTATTCAACCTCCTATAATCCATGCACACTCTCCATTAGAGGATTGTTCTTGAGGGAATCAACTCATCCTTGGTATTTTGAACAATAATCATGCCACCCTTCTTTGGCACGCACTGTACCAAACTAACCCAAGAGCTATCGAATATAGGATAGATTATTCCGGCATCAAGCCATTTAATAATCTTTTTTACAACCTATTTCTTGCTCGGGTTTAACCTCCTTTGGCCTTCAATACTCTTGCCATTATATTCCTCCAAAATAATCTTGTGCGTGCAAATGGTTGGGCTTATCCCTCGGATATCTACCAAGGTCCAACCCAACGCTTGCTTATAGGTTTTTAATATTGCCAGCAATCTTGCCTCCTGATCATTAGTGGGATCAGTGGAAATAATCACCGGCAGAGTTGAGTGCTCACCTAGATAGGCATACTTCTAGTGTTCTGGCATTGACTTAAGCTCTAACTATGGTGGTTCCTCGATTGATAGTTTCAGTTTTTTATCTCTCTACCAACCAACTGGATGTCGCTCAAAGTAACTCACATCTTCAGCCTCCAAGGCTGGTTTCGTAGGTTCCTCAAACAATTCAGTTATGCCGTCAAGCAAGTTGGCATCACATTATGCATCCAGACATAATTGTGCCATGTCCAAAGTATAAATGGCCTCTATCATCTCCTCGGCTTGACATTCATCTGATTCATCTGCACATTTCAAATCTTGGAACACATTAAAAGTAACATGTTGGTCATTCATTCGCATGGTTAATTCCCCTTTATGAACATCAATAAGCGCCCTACCTGTGGAAAGGAATGGCCTACCAAAAATAATTGGCACATTAGTGCCAGCTTCATAATCCAAAATGATAAAATCAGCTGGAAATAAAAATTTGTCTACCTTTACCAACACATCCTCAATCTTACCCTTGGGCTGTGCATAGGATCAGTCTACCAACCGGAGTGTCACCATGGTAGGTCTTGCTTTAATGCCAAGCTTCTTGGAAATAGATAGTGGCATCAAATTGATGTTGGCTCCTAAATCACACAATGCCTTACCCATGAATTTATTGCCAATTGTACAAGGGATGGTAAAACTTCCTGGATCTTTAAGCTTTGGTGGCAATTGCTTCAAGAGCATGGCGTTGCATTCTTGTGTGAGGGAAACGGTCTCGAACTTTCCCAACTTCCTCTTTTTGGACAAGATGTCCTTCATGAATTTTACATAGTGGGGAATTTTCTCAAGGGACTCTACCAATTGAATGTTAATTTGCAATTGCTTAAGTACTTATAATAAGCGCTTGAATTGTTGGTCCTGCTTGTGCTTTTGAAGTCTGGCCAAAAATGGTGGTGGTGGATACACATTTGTTGGAACTGTCGGCTTTGCCGAGGCAGTGCTTGCATCCACTTTGGCATCAGTTTTCTTTTTTACCTCAGTCTGCTTGTCATCTTTGTGAACATCATCGTTGGCACTGGGACTAGCATCCTGCTGAGCAATGGAACTAGCATGAGAATTAGCATTATTGTGGGCATCATCACTGGCATCATCTGTTTTGGCTTTCTCCTTCTCTAATTCCATGGGCTCATTTGTTGGCACTGGTTTGCCAACTTGGCAGTCAACCGACTATTTGGTAGCCATTTTTGCCTCACAATTTTTACCACTTCGAAGGGTTATGTCCTTGCACTACTCATTAGTTTTGTGCTGAGCATTTTCAGTGTCACTTGGAAAAGCTCTTTGTGGGCGATTGTTGAGTGAATTCGCAAGTTGTCCCATATGGATCTCCAAATTCCGTATTGAAGCTACCAGACTATGAACTGCGGCATCATCCTGCTCTGTGTACTCTGTAAGATTGTCTCCTTGATTGAGTCTTTTCCCTTGCTGAAAATTATTATGAACTCTTTGCGGCATGGTATTTTGGCATAATGCTGGCATGACATTAAGATTTTGCCTCTGGGCATTCTGGCGTTGTGTATTGTACTGGTTTCCCCAAGCTAAGTTAGGATGATGCCTTCAACCTGCATTATAAGAATTGGACTTAGAATTATAATAGCATCCAGAATTGCCAATGAAATTTCCTGACACATGATTGGTGGGGTATTCATCCACATGGTGGTTCTCTCCACAGATAGTGCAAAATGGCTCCAATGCTTTAATTGCTTGGGACTCGTTTTTTTGTAAAGTTCTAACCATGCTAGTGAGGTTGGAAATCTCGGCATGGCTGGATGTTAGCTCATCCAACTGCAGTTTCCCACTGGCTTTGGTTCCAGTCCCAAGTCTAGCAACAGGATATTCAAAATCATTTATGGCTATCCTTTCAAGGTTGCCAACGGCTTCTGTATAATTTTTGTCAAGCAATGATCTGGCTGCTGAAGCGTCAACAATAGTTCTTATCTGTGCGTTCAATCCATTCTAGAAGGTTTGTATCCGGGTCCAATTTGGGAACCCATGCATAGGACACCTTCTCAACAAGTCCTTAAATCTCTCTCAAACATCATATAGGGTCTTGTCCTTGGCCTGCTTGAAGGTAATGATCTCACCGTGTAGTTTGGTAGTGAGTGTCGGTGGCTAAAATCGTGTTAAAAACTTCTGGCATTGATCTGCCCATAAAGTGACTAAGCCAGATGGCAAGGAACTAAGCCACGTCTTTACTCTGTACCTCAAAGAAAAAGTAAATAATTTCAGCATCATAGTATCCTCAGACACTTCTAGTTGCTGAAATAATTGGCAAATCTCCATGAATTGCTTTAAATGCTGCCTTGGATCTCTAGTCAATGCTCCATCAAATCGTCCTACATTCAAAATATTTTAGATTATTACAGGTTTAAGTTCGAAATTTGATGCATTTACCTCATTGCCAATAACTCTTGGAATTAAGCATGTGATGTCATGTGATGATTGTTCTCGAATGGGTCTCTCTTCTTCAGCATTGTTGACGGCATTGTCATTGTGTAATGGTATTCCTCCATTGTTTGGTTGATTCTCCTAATTGTTTTGAACACCATTTACTCTCGTGTTCCCTTGATTTATGTGATTCATCTCTCGAATCTACTTTCTCAATTTGCGCAAGGTGCGTTCAATCTCAAGGTCTAATGGTCTAACTTCACTCTCAGCATATTTTCTAGGCATACACAGATGAAAACATAAATACAATAAAAACAAAAACAAAACAAGTATAAACCTAAAAACAATTAAATCCGTTGCAATCCACGACAACGACGCCAAAAACTTGTAGAATCTCAACGTGAATGATTATTTGTTGGCAATAAGGTGTAAAAGATAGTGGGAAAGTGTTAACATAGTGCCAAGAAAATCTATTGCGTGCACGTATTCACGGTCCGCAAGTAATACATTAGTTAAGTTGGGTGTCAATCCCACAGAGATTGTGTTTTGGGATTCAATTGCTTTGCCAATTACTTGTCTTGTGAAAAAGATTTTTTTGATGTAGAGTGGTTTTTGAAAATGAAAAGATAATGAAAATACGAAAAGTAATTAAAACATTGGCAAGGAAGGCGTCTTAGCAAATTATGAGCATTAGCAAGGAGTACTTGGTTTTCACGCTATTTGTGCCATGTCAATCTTTAATAAGTCCTATCTTGGCATTGTTTGTCGAGAAGATTCAAAGGTAGTACTGCCTCTGTCGATAGCATTTCCCTAAATTAATCATGGAAAAACCCTATATGTCTATAGTGATTGTTTTTTTTATAAATCAATTCGTTTAAGTATTAATCTTTACTCCTAAGGGGTAGATTTCGCTCCTGAAGTAATTTCATCCACTTGAACATCTTCTCTCGAAGCATCTCTCCTCGGTATCTGGAATTTGATCGTTGCCATCCAATTCAATTATGATATTGAGTTGCAATAGGCAAACTATGCCAGCAGTCGCTTGGAAAAGTACTTAAAAATGCTAATCATACCAGATAGAAAAACACTGTCGAGACAATTATGATTTATTAAAAACAAAACATAACCATAGCGTTCAACGCAAACACCCGTCACCAACTATGAAACCAGTTCATGTTGAAGGTATCAACCAAAAAACAATATTCTTTTTTCACATCCATCATCATTAAAACTAAATGAAAATAAACTGATAACAAAGAGGATGGGCTAGAAGAGGGTCTCTCGATGCAGCTCCTCACAGACAGGCTCTCGGTTGGATGTTTAACCTTATCTCTGATCACTCTCCTTCTTCATTCTGCTCTCTTTCATTTTGCTTTGATCGGGTTTAAATAGAACTCCATGGATAGCATATGATTGTCCAGGATTTGAATTTGAACGTGCAAGGATAAGGAAAGTGATCATCTTATCCAGCGTTTGATTCCTTACGCTGATCAGTTTAGGGTTGACGTCACAATGCCATTGTTCTTCTGGAAACGCAGCTTGGCATAATATTGCCAACCACGCTTGGCACTGCTTGTCCTCTATTTTCTCGGAGATTGATACAATCCCTATTTTCTCACAGCCTGAACTAGTCCTATATTTTTGGGGTCAACATCTTCTTGGCATGGCATCAAATGTTCTTCTCTGTCGACCGGTGCTTGGTATTAAAGATCCTTCAGTGCCAACAGCTACTCGGCATCCTCCTTGGTGTCGTCTCCTTCCTGGGCTAACCTGCCTCTGCTCTACCAGCTATTGTGCCAATCAGCTATGCCAACCTGCAAAGAGGTGCCATAAACAACCCTTCACAGTGACATAACATCGAATCCTAACTCTTTATGCAATGCATGACTTTACAACCTAAAATGAAACTAAATGTACCTAAAAGACAAGGAAGAGCATGTGAAATAAGCATACAAATTAATACTTTTGGGGTGATAACACGATGTAAGAAGGGCAAACATATTTGGATGGCCATTAGAATCAACCTAGAGAAAACATATGAATGTCTTGAATGTCCATTAATAGATGATACGCTCAAGGATATTGGTTTTTCGGTTGCTTTTAGAAATCTAATAATAAAATGTTTCTCATTAGTATCCTCGCAAATTGCGATTAATGGTTACACCACTGAGTCATTTAAGCCGACATGTGGGATATGAAAAGGTGACCCGATCTTCCCCTATCTTTTTGTTTTATGCATGGAGCAGTTAAGTTAGGCCATTAATATTGAGGTACACAGTGGACTATGGAAGCCTTTTAGGGTCTCGAGTAATGTTCCTACTACATCTCATCTATTTTTCGTTGACGATATGATTTTATTTGCGAATGCCTCGCTTGATCAATTGCAGGTTTTGTGGCGTGTTTTGATTGATTTTTGTGTAGCTTCCGGACACAATATTACATTTCAAAGACTACTATCTACTTTTCAGGAAATATGGAAGTTGATCTTCTAAGTTTCATTAGAATGCATTAGGATTAACGGAAGTGGTGGATTTGGGGTGCTACTTAGGTGTTTCTCTTTTTCATTCTCGTTCCACCGAAGCTATATATCAATATTTGGTTAAAAAAGTTCAAGATAATCTATCGGGGGACGGACAAACTCAATGTCATTCGCAGGTAGATTACTTATTGCCAAAATAGTCCTTGAAGCTATACCATCAAACACAATGCAAACTGCGCACCTTCCCAAAAGGGTGTGTGCAGACATTGAATGCTTGGTTTGGCATTTCATTTGGGGTAGGTCGGGTGATGGTGATGCCTTGCACTTAGTTAATTTGGATGTTTAGGCCTTCCGGTGCATAATGGAAGTCTTGGCATGAAACATCTCCATGTACAGAATGAAGCCTTTGTGATGAAGGTAGCTTTCAACCTTATAACTCAACCGAACCAACTTCGGGTGAGGTTCTTGAAGGCCAAATATAAGTTTGATCATGTTAGGATGATCAATCGAAGTGATTTGGACAAGAGGGGGTGAATTGACAATTTAAAAATTAAAGGGATGTAAATGGAAAAACAAGTTGAGACACAAGGGATTTATAGTGGTTCAACCATCTAACAGGGTCTACATCCACTACCTTAGATTCCCACTAAGGATTTCTACAAATTCAGTATGAATTTGTTCCCCCTTTCTAGGCTAAGGAGGCAACCCTTTACACAATCAAAGCTTTCTAACCCAAAGCTTTGATCAAACACTCTATTTTACAAGAAATTGAATAGCAAACTGAAAATCCTCTAAAAGGTAGTTTGTTTGCCTAATTACAAGTTCATTCAACCCAAAAACTTGAATAAAAATGATTACAAGAAAGATCATTCAACTGGGTTACAAAGATTTGACTCTAATAGGCTCGAGAATGTTGGATTTGTGCTTGAATGCTTAAGACTTGTTCAATAGTTGTTGTTGTAGCATTGGAGACTTTTTTATATATCCCCTCATTGATTTCTAACCGTTTGGGTGGTTGAGATGTTGAATATAGCCGTTGGGCTGCAATTTTCCCGCAATAAATGTTGTCTGCCAACCTTCGATATCAATACACAGGCTTTCGTATCGGTACCTTTCAAAAGAACAAATAGCCATTGTACAAAGGGGTGTTGATACACGGGAGGACGTATCGGTACGAGAAGTTAATTTTACAAAGGCGTACCGGTACAAGCCGTATCGTATCAATATTGGTTTTACTCACTAGAATCGGAGAAATTTGAGAGCAAAAAAGTGTATCGGTACACCTAAGGGCGTATCGGTACAATATAACTAATTTTAATGTTTCTAATTCCAATAAACTGACAAGGTAACAGTCACAAATTAATTGCAAAGATTTTCAAAATCTTAACACCCCGTATCAGTATGAGTAAAGTTGTACTGATACTCAAAGCTTGTTCGGTTTCCAAGAATGAATGGCGTATCAATACATGCAATTATTTAGAAAACGTTTTCTAGTAGCTAAGACTAGTATCGATACGGCCAATGGTGTATCGGTACTTCTGGACCAAAAACAACTATTTGAGTACAAAAACACTTGAAAATTATTTGGGGTTTTAGTTTTGACTTAGAAACAATTTTAATTTTAATCATTGTCACTTTGTGAGCATTTTTTAGTGCTTAAAATTTATTCAAATTTACGATTTAGTCCTTTAAAATCCTTGTTATATCAAAATCAAATATTGTTTTTACAATCTCCCCATTTTTTATATAACAAAACCCATAATAAAATTTTAAGACTTTTGAAATTATTCCTGTTTTCTTTAAGGCTAAAAGATGTATCTTTGAAAATTTGTTTGAAAAGTTTAATCTCATTTACTTCTCCCCCTTTTTGTTAAATAAAAATCAATGTGATAAATTAAGCAAGATACAATAAATAGCTCCAAGCATAAAAGAAACAACATAGATATTATATATTCAAAGCATTAGGTTCAAAGCAACATAACAATCCAACTTAAACCTAAAAACATAAGGGTCATGTCCATCGAAGCTTAACGATTCTTAATGGAGGTCACTCGAGCATCAAGAGAATCAAACCTTGTGTTGAGCGCGACAAAGTGAGTATCAATGGAGGCAAACTTCCCATCAAGGTAGGCTATGAGAGCGTCAGAGGAAGGTTGAGAAACCAGATCCATTGAATCCATGGGAGCAACGGGAACATTCTCTGCGGAATCAGGTTGAACACTAACATGAAGATTCACATTTCGAACCCATTCTCTATTAAAGTATGTGAACTTGGCCTTCTGAAGAGACTTGTCATCAATGGGATCAATGAGAGGCACGACAAGATCATAGGAGCAATCGAACTCTAGCTTGTGGAACATGTAGTTCAAGGCGGTGGCATAGGTGAAGGATGGAACTTAAGATGAGAAAAAAGTTTTGGACAATGAAGACAAGCTCGAAAAACATAATTTGGGCAAGGTTTTGGCGTTTCCTTTCACGGAAGGAATATATCCAAAAGCCATCGACTTGGCGAACCGAAGACCATTTACCATCGGATGGTCGAAACCACCAAGTGATAAGGAGATGAAGGGAACGATCATGAGCATCAAGAACGGTTGCGGAGCCACTATAAGTATGGGGAAAATCATTTTCATCATCTAAACCAATGTCATCCATTCCCAAAAGTTCGACTATAATTTTAGAATCAAGCCGAAAAGTTTTTCCCATAAGGTAAGATTCAAGAGCTATAACCTTAGTTTTTTCTTGATTATAAATACACCGGGCATTAGAATAGAAAATAAGGACAAGGTTTTTGTAAACAATGTCGGTATGCTTAAAAAGCCATGAACTTCCATTGATTTATTAAATCAAGATAACAAAAGCAAAATTCATCGGAAGACGTGAAAGAAATGGAAACTACACGTTCTCGACGAATACGAAGAGTTTGAAATTGTTTAAAACGATCATGAGCATTGGGATGTTTGGGTTCATTAAAACATTTTTGATAAAGTTGAGAAAGGTTTGGTTGAGTACCAATATTTTCGGAGTTTGGATTTGTATTGTTAGGATTAGGATTTGAAGATGTAGTACCCAACTCTTTCCTTGGTCTTTTCTAGGAGCCATGATAAAATCGTGAAAAACAAATTCAAACCACAAAAACAATGTATGCATAAATATCACATTCAATTCAATAAACAATCCAATGATCAAGGTATGTTAAAAGAAAAACTATATTATATAGTTTAAAATTATATACAAGTATAAAAAGAATTTTTGGTGAAAGAATTACTGAAAAACAATGTAGCAAAATATACGACAATAATTTTATATTCTAACAAAATAAATTCAGTTTTGAAAGAATTCTTGTAAAATCTTTGAAAACAAAAATATATACATACTAAATATATAAATTTTAAGCATAAAAAATTTATAAATATGAATAAAAACAAATTTTAAAGTAAGTAAGGTTTATACCTTGAATGAGGATTATGGATGAATGAGGAGATGATTGAGTACAAAGGTTGATGATATTGCTTGGGTTTGATGTAAAAATCAAAAGCCCCCAAAAGATTTTGATGATTTCTGAGAAAATTAAAGGATTTGAAGGGTTTTTATAGGTGATTTTTGACCTAGGGTTTTTAGGAAAAGTAGAAAGTTGGGTTAGATTTGGAAAACCTTTTTTAATGACATTTAAAGACTTCAGTGGCTACACATATCGATACGCCACATGTGCATACCGAAACCGCGTACCGGTAAGGTTTTTAGCCATACTGATCCTTAACCCATACCGGTACAAGTAAACTTGCACCGAAACTGTCTCATGATACCCATACCGATACATGATATCTCGTATCGGTACCCCTGAGCAAAAACTGACATTTTTTGTTGCAAGAAGCCCAAAATTCGAACTTTAATCGAATTGATATGCATGTATATGATATGAGATCAACATGTATGAGCAAAAACATATGCATACTCCCCCTAGAAACAATGATAGATGCATATAGGAGCAAAATCACAAAAGCATGGGAATAAACCAAATTCAAGCAAGATTTAAACACCAAAAAGGCTTTAAGGTTCAAGAAAGGCTTGTAAGTCCTAACTCTCTCCTAAGATTCCAAAATCGCTCTTTGTCTAAAGGTTTGGTGAAGATATTTGCTAATTGATTCAAGGTGTCTACATATTCTAGAACTACATCATTTTTCAAGACAAGATCTCTAATGAAATGATGTTTTATCCCTATGTGTTTGGTTCTGGAGTGTTGGATGGGATTCTTAGTGAGACAAGTAGCGCTAGTATTTTCACACTTTAGAGGGATGGTACCTACATCAATTCCATAATCTAAGAGTTGTTGCTTCATCCAAAGGACTTGAGCACAACAACTTCCGGTCGAAATATATTTCACCTCGGTGGTAGATAATGCTACACTATTTTGCTTCTTAGAAAACCATGATATAAGCATACTACTTAGAAATTGATAAGTATCAGAGGTACTCTTTCTATCTATCTTACAACATCAATAATTTGGATTCGAATAAGCATGCAAACTAAAGGAAGATTCTCTATGATACCAAAGACCTAAACAAGGGGTGTCTCTAAGGTATCTAAATATTCTCTTAACGAGTTGTTGGTGTGATTCTGTAGGACTAACTTGAAATCTAGCACACAAGCAAACACTAAACATTATATTCGGTCTACTTGCGGTAAGATAAAGCAAAGATCCTATCATTGAACTATAGAGCCTGAAATCAACACACTTACCTCCTTCATCTTTGTCAAGGTTTGCAGAAGAGCTCATTGGTGTGGCTTGAGGCTTCATATTCTCCAAGACAAACTTCTTGAGCATGTCCTTGATGTACTTAGCTTGATTGATGAAGATGTCATCTTTCTTTTGTTTGATTTAGAGTCCCAAAAAGAATGAAAGCTCCCCCACAATGCTCATTTCGAACTCATCTTGCATCAACTAAGCAAATTCTTAGCAAAGCAATTCATTAGTAGAACCAAAAATGATATCAACAACATAAATTTGTACTACTAAGATATCTTTTCCTTTTTCTTTTTATGAAGAGTGTAGTATCCACCTTTCCTTTGTTAAAACTTTTTTCAATCAAAAAGTTTGATAATCTTTCATACCAAACTCTAGGAGCTTGTTTCAAACCATATAAAGCTTTTGAAATTTTAAAAACATGGTTTGGTTATTTTGGATCTTCAAAATTGGGTGGTTGTTCTACATACACTTCTTCATTTATAAAACCATTTAGAAAAGCAGTTTTTACATCCATTTGAAAAAGCTTGAATTCATGATAACATGCAAATGCAAGAAGCATCCTAATAGCTTCCATTCTAGCTATGGGTGCGTAGGTTTCATCAAAATCGATTCCTTCTTCTTGAGTGTAACCTTGAGCAACAAGTTTAACCTTGGTTCTCACTATGTTACCACTCTCATCTATTTTGTTTCTAAAAACTCATTTAGTTCCTATGGTAGATTTATTACTAGGCTTATCAACTAATGCTCATACTTTCCTTCTCTCAAATTGAATAAACTATTCTTGCATAGTCAATATCCATTAATCATCATTTAATGCTTTTTTGATATTTTTAGGCTCTGTGCATGAGATAATTGCAAAAAATACATGCATTTCTAAGAGAAGATCTAGCGGTTACCCCTTTGGATAGACCACCCAAAATCTCACCACCTTTGACATAGTTGAACTCCCTTTGGTAGGTCACCTCCTTTTACTCTAGAGTCATGTCCTTCAAGGCTTCTAGAGGTGGATCTTGTGCTTCTTCTTTAGTTAGAACTTCAACCACCTTTGATGATCGTCCACCACCATCATTGGCATCAAGAGTTCCTACATCATCATCATCATCATCATCATAATCATCATCATCACAAGTATCCTTCATCGGAAGGAGTTTATCATTGAAAACTACATGTATAGACTCTTCTACTACTAAAGTTCTCTTGTTAAATACTCGACAGGCTTTAGAGTTTAAAGAATAACCAAGAAAATTTGCTTTATCACTTTTTCAATCAAATTTTCCTAAATTGTCTTTTTCATTATTTAAAACAAAAGATTTACATCCAAAATGATGAAAATAGCTAATGTTAGCTTTTTTCATTTAAGAAGGTCATAAGGCGTTTTCTTTAAAATCGGTCTAATCATTACACGGTTGACAATATAACAAGCGGTATTTGTGGCTTCCACCCAAAAATACTTAGGCAAATTGTTTTTACAAAGCATGGTTCTAGCCTTTTCTTCTAAAGTTCGTTTTTTCCTCTCAACAACCCCATTTTGTTGGGGTGTGCGAGGAGCGAAAAAATTATGGCTTACCATTTAAGTTACAAAAATTCTCGAAACCTAGATCTTTGAAATTCGGTTCCATGATCACTTCTAATGTGAGAAATAGAGCGACCAACATCATTTTCAGTTATTTTTTAAAATGTGATGAATTTTTCTAAAGCCTCATCCTTGGTACTTAAGAATATAACCCAAGTAAATCTAGAGGAGTCATCAACTAAAACAAATGCATATGATTTTCCATCCAAGCTCATTGTTCTAATAGGGCCAAAAAGATACATATGGATCAATTGTAAAACTCTACTTGTAGAAACATCATTAATAGGTTTAAAAGAAACTCTTTTATGTTTGCCTTTTTCACAAGCGTCACAAATTTTATCATATGAAAACTTTATTTTAGGCAAACCTCTTACAAGATCATTTGAAATCAATTTTTCTAAAACACCCATGCTAGCATACCCTAATTTTCTATGCCATAACCACGAATCATGCTTATCTTTTGCAACACAACATGCATTTGAAATATGAATGTCATCTAAATGCATCATGTATATGTTTCATATACGATGACCAATAAGCACAATTTTGTTAATTTCAATGTTGATAATTTTGCAACCATTTAAATCAAAAGGCACATTGAAACCTTTATCACAAAGTTGGCTTATGCTCAAAATATTATGCTTAAGACCATTGACATATAAAACATTATCAATAAGGATTGAAGAGTGATTACCAATGGAACCAATTCTTTCAATGTGGCCTTTGGAGTTGTCACCGAAAGTCACAACTCCTCTATTCTTTGGTTTTAGCTCCAATAATCGACTCTTGTCATCGGTCATGTGTCTCAAGCATCCACTATCAAGGTACCATGAATTTTCACATGAAGCTTTGGCCTTGTAGCAATGCCCCCTACAAACAAAGATTAAGTCTTGATTTTTGGTACCAAGATCATTTTGGGTCCATGAGTATTAGCTCCCAAAATCTTGGTTCCCTTGGGAATCCAAGAAGCAATAGCACTAGTGTCATTAGAAGTAACAAGTTCCTTAGGAACCCAAACACTTCTAATCCTCTTACCTCTAGAGGGCCTTTGGAAGCCTCTTTACTTGTAGCCACCAAAGTTCCTTTTCACATACTTGGGTTTTGAAGATTGTCCTTTTTCAAAACTAGTTTTCTTAACTTTGTTTAAGGAAGCTTTGAGATCACCTACTTCCCTTTGGTGATCATCATGAAATTTAGAGAGAAGGTTGTTCAAATATTGATTTTTCTTTTCAAAATCATTTTTATTTTGTTGTAAATCAAGAACCTTCTTCTCAAGTTCCGAATTTGTTTTGGTTAAAGAATCATTTTGACTTTTCAAATCAAAAATTGTTTTCTTGTTTTTCAAAAGAGATTCTTTATACATCAAGACTAATTCGTCATAAACCTCTTGTAACTCATCATAAGCTTCTTGAAGCTCATCAAATGTAAAGTTGGAATTATATGAGTTAGAGGTTACCTTAGGATCCTCTTCAAGTGCAAAGAGAAAAAGGTTGGCCACTTCTTGCTCCTTTTCATCAGATGATTCCTCATCACTTTAAGTAGCAACATGAGCCTTACGCTTCTTCTTCTTCCCAAAGCTCTTCCTCTTTAATTGGGGACAATCGGTCTTGATGTGCCCCAGTTTCTTACACTCATATCATATTATTTGATCATTTTATTCAACCTTGTTCTTATTCTTGAAATCCCATTTTTTATGAAACTTTCTTCCCTGGTTGGATTTCATGAACCGAGTGAACCTTTTGGATAGGATATCCAATTCTTCATCTTCGTCCTCACTAGAATCGCTCTCCTCTTATGAGGTCTTGAAAGCAATCTCAAGCTTCTTATCCTCCACCTCTTTCTTCTCTATCTTCTTCTCTTCTCTCTTCTTTTCTTCTTCTCTTCCTTTCTTCATAATCTCATAAATAAGGAGAGAACCCATAAGTGCATCGAGCTTTAAGGTCTTAAGATCCTTGGCTTCTATGATGGCGGTTCTCTTTCCATCACATGACTCGGGATGAGAATAGATGAGCTTACGAATAAGCTTGTCTTCTAGAATGATTTCTCTTAGACCCTTAAGCCCATTGACATTTATGGAGAATCTATCGAACATCCTGGTGATGTCCTTATCCGGCTACATTTTGAAGTTCTCATAACTCAAGTTGAGAAGTCCAATCTTGGTCTCCTTAACATCGTTGGTGCCTTCATAGGTGGTCTCGAGCTTGTCCCATATCTCTTTTGCACTCATGCAAGAAGACATCTTGGAATACTCATCCGGTCCAACAGCATAACACAAAATATGCATAACTTTGTCGTTGACTTGCATCTTCTTCCGATCATCATCAGTATACTCTTGTCTTGTCTTGGGATGTGTCGTTCTCCATCGATCTTCATAGGAATAAATGGACCTTCTTCTACAACATCCCAAAGTAGATATTCGTTGGATTTGATGAAGATTTTTATCTTATTCTTCCAATAAGGATAGTTATCCCCATTGAAACAAGGAGGTTTAGTTATGGATTGAGACTCATAGAGGTTGTTCCTGGAGGTAGAGGCTGTAACACCCCAATTTTGGGCTTAGAAGTTTTGGGTTTGGACCGGGCCGGTCGGGTTGCGGTTCAAATATAAAAGAGTGAATTTAGGAAAGCCTAGTTCGGGTTGCATTAAAAATATGGAAAAATGTCTTAAAATCCTCTTTTATTATATATAAGAGTTTGGTGAAATAAATTTTACAAAATGAGGTTTGGAAGGGTGACATTTTGGGTTAGTGACCAAAATGTAATTTTTGGAAATTGTTTGACTGTTTTAAAAGGGATTGAAACTTTGAATCTTTAAGGAGCTATTTACCCAATAGGAGTTTCTCCAGATTTTTCTTAAATATTAAAGGATTAATTACTGGTTTTTAAATAAAAGTAAAAAGGAGGGAATATATTTTGGCATTTTTCAACTAACTTTTCCCAAATTCCATTTTCCTTTTCTCTCAACTTTCTCTCAACCCAAACACATTTTCCAGCACATTTTCCCTCTGATTTTGACATCCAAATATGAGATTTCAATCCTCTTTTGATCTCTAATCATCCCTTCAACAAAACCTTACCATTTGCTAATTGGATTTTCAAGAATCTTGGTTCCAAAAAGGGAGAAACTCAAGTTTAGAGGTATGAACGTCTTTCTCCTCTAAATTCTCAGTTCTTTACTGAAATTCCCAAGTTCTCAATCCTTTATTTATGTTTTATGAAAGGTTTTATAGTTGTGTTCTTGATCTTGGCTTTAAAATGCAAGATTTGGTTGATTTTTGATAAAATTCGAATGATCTAATTGGGCACTGATTTGAGGTGTCTTTTTGATGTCAAAAGAATGTTTAATTGATAAGAAATTGAGGTTTAATCAATGCAATCCCGAATAGGTTGATTTTCCTAAGTTTAGCTTGAGTTTTTGGTTGTTTTTGGAGTGATCTTGATGACCTGTTATAGCTGGAGGTATAAGGACGTGGTTAGATCGTTTTTGGATGTTAATTGATGTTTAAGAATGTTTAGGTTTGATGGATCTTGGCTGGGTGATGTTGTGGAGTTGTTTGGAGGTGATTTCGGTTGTGTTTGGAAGCCGAAATGGGAGTGTTAATGAGAGGAGCGAGTTTAGGTGCTTTCATTGAAGATATTAATGCATGATGATGCATTAATCCTCTGCTTTGATGTGTTTAAAACAGGGGAGTCATCTTTGGATCCTTGTGGTGGTGATCCAGAAGCTTGATTGGTGTTTCGGCAAGTAGCGAAACGGAATCGGTGAGTGGATTTTGGGTTTTCAGCTTTGAAACCAATGTTTTGAAGGTTTGGGAGCTTAGTTTAAGTCTAAGCAACTTAGCTAAGCTCAAGAGTAAGTTTTCGGAAAAACTCTCTTGATGATGAACCATGAGTTGGTTTAGTTCAATGTGATTTGTTTGCATGTTTTAAATTCTGTTTTGAAAGCATATTTTAGCATGATTATTTGCTAATTTTATAAGCCATGTGTTGAAGGATGCTCAAGGTAAGAGATCCTTGTTTTTTTAAACATTGTTAAATGTGGTTTTGATGCTTAAGGATGCATGATGATTATGGCTTTGTTAAATGCTTTAAAACAGTGGAATATTGTTGTTAATGATACATATTGGCAAGTGATGTTTTGAGAATGGTTAAGAACACTATGGTGGTTAAAAGTCCATAAGTGGTTCTTGTGTTAAGAACAACATGGTGGTTAAAAGTCCATGGTTGGTTCTTGGTTAAGATCACAAAGGTGGTTAAAAGTCCTTGTGTGAATCTTGTATATTTTAAGAACAACATGGTGGTTAAAAGTCCATGGTTGGTTCTTGGTTAAGGTCACAAAGGTGGTTAAAAGTCCTTGTGTGAGCCTTGTGTATTTTAGAACACCATGGTGGTTAAAAGTCCATGGGTGATTCTTGTTAAGGACACAAAGGTGATTAAAAGTCCTTGTGTGGTCCTTGGGAAATGAAGAACATCATGGTGTTTAAAAGTCCATGGATGATTCTTGTGCTAAGGACACAATGGTGTTTAAAAGTCCATGTGTGGTCCTTGTGAGTTGTAAGATCACAATGGTGTTTAAAAGTCCATGTGTGGATCTTATGTTGATTGTATCACTTGTGGCCAATATGATATGTTATAAACTTGAGGCATGAATTGCTTGTTTTAAATGCTTATGTGCACGTACAAATGATGATTTGAGCCAAGGTTTATAAATGTGTTTTATAAATGCATTATTGTGTTGTTTTAAATGAGCATTCCTCACTAAGCTATTTGCTTACGCTCTCTCTTTTCCTAAACCAATAATGCAGAGCATTGAAGTGCATTAGGGGCAGCAAGGAAGCCAAGCATCCAAGTGAAGGTTTAAGCTCATGTATGGTGAATGTTTTCTAACACTATTAGCTTTTGGGCATTTGGCAATGGGGGACCTATGTTGTTGTTTTGGGAGATGTTTTGGACTCCCTAAGTTGGTTTTATGTTGTTAATGTTGTTGGAACATGTAATTGGCCTTTGTGAGGTGGTTTTGGTATATTGTTGCTTGAATGGTTTTCTAAGTAGGATGCATGCCTATAGAATTGGGGATTTGTTTAATTGATGCCATGTTAGAGTATGGTTGATGCAATTATGTTCCTTATGCATGAGATGACTTGCTGGTATAATTTGGTTGCATTTGGAGCATGTTTGATGGGTCAATTGTGTGTTTAAACAGCAAAATTCTGCAAATCTGGGCAGGCCGTATCGGAACGGGTGCTACCGTTTCTGAACAGGGGCCTGAAATGGCCTAGGCGTTTCGAAACGGGAGGAACCGTTCCGGAACGGAAAAGCTACTGCCAAGCCTTGTTTCGGAACCCGTTTCGAAACTTTCCCGCGTTTCGGAAACAGGTCCTCCCTGTTTCGGAACACTCGACCGTTGGGCTCTGAATTTGATGGTTATATGTTTCGAAATGTTTGCGTTTTAGTCTTGAACCTTGTTATAGCAATTGATTGAGTTTGAGATGTCCGTTTGTGCTGAAACTTGGCAGAGAGGCATGGAAGATGATTAATTTCATAATGCTAACTTTTAATTGGGATAAGTCCTTGTAATTTTCAAAATTTACAATTTGGTCCCTAATTCCTTAACTTGTGCAATTGAGTCCCTGAATGACCTTTGATTGTTTTGATCTTTGAGTATGATGAACTTGTGAACATATCTAGGGTTAATGTGCATTTAGATAATATTAAAATGAAAAAAAGGGTCGTTAATCAAGGTTGACTTTCGGGTTGACTTTGGTTTTCCCCGTGTAAACTTCTTAATTCGGTTCAACCGTCTGGGCCGGGTTAAGGGGGTTACATTTGGTGGTATCAGAGCTGAGTTCTCGAGAAAATGAGAATGATTATGTGTGTGATTAATGTATGTATGCTTTGTATGCTTGTTGAGTGAAAGCATGATGTGTGAATTGTAAGCATGTTACAATTGAGGTGTATGCTGTGGTGAAGCATGATAGAGGGACCCATTGCCAAATCAAAGCTAATGTAATGATGTTGTTTTTAATTGGAAATGAGCTTGAGTACTTGGATTGCTTACCTTGCTGAGCCTGATTTTGTTTTATTGCATTGTGATTGCATTATTAGAGAATGGCACCTCGTAGAGAATTGAGGAGTAATGTGCGAGCTACGGCTCAAAATGAGAATGAGAATGAGGAGAATGTTGAAAGTGCGGTGGATTTACCTCCTCCGCCTGGTGGTGGTGGTGCTGGGGGTGAAGGAGCTGCAGCTGGTGCTGGTGCTGAGGGCGCTGGACCTGAAGCTGGTCAGGGGGCAAGCTATTCCTGACATGACAATGCTGGTACAAGCTATTGCTGGTGCTTTTCGAGCAGCGGTAGCTGGAGCTCAAGGAGCTGGGCATCAGGGAGATGCTGGAGTTAGACTACCCTTGGAACGTTTGCGCAGTCTAGGAGGGACTGAGTTCAGGGGTTTGTCCGCTGAAGGTTCGGAGTCTTGGTTGGAAAGTACCAAGAGAATCTTGGGGCAGATGAGTTGCACTGATGTGCAGAAGCTGGGGTGTGTGGTGTCATTGTTGCAAGATGATGCACACACTTGGTGGACAACCACTATCTCTGGGATGGCGGAAGCTGATGTAACTTGGACGTTCTTCCAGAACGCGTTCAAGAGAAGGTATCTAGGTGTGAGGTACCTAGATGAATAGAAGAGGGAATTCATGTCTCTTACCCAGGGGAGCATGTCAGTAGCTGAGTACGAAGTTCAGTTTGTTCGACTCAGTCAGTATGCACCTGAGCTTGTCCCGGATGAGCGGGAAAGGTGTGAGAGGTTCCGTTATGGTTTGGTGACGGATGTAAAGACGTTTATGCTGGCTTCTGAGTATAATGATTTTGATGTGCTGGTTGGCCGAGCGAAGGACATTGAGATGAACTTGGGTTTATCTTCTAGAAGTGTTGTTTTTGGTACTAGCAAGCGAGCTGCTGAGTATAGTTCCGGTGGTGGACGGAACAAGAGGGGACGTGATCAGAAGTATCAGTCTTCAGCTAAGCGAGGTGGTGGTGCGCCTGCTCAGGGAGGCAAGGCAAGAGCTGAACCGAGCGCATGTTGGACATGTGGTTCGCGTGGCCATATGAAATGTGATTGTCCTCGAGCTGTGAGGGAGGTGCAAGCTCCTGTTGTGGCGGCTGGTAATTCATGCTGGAACTGTGGATCTATGGATCACATGAGGAGGGAGTGTCCTATGTTGGCTGGTGGCCAAGTGCGTGCTCCTGTTGTTGTTTCACCACAGAGAGGTCGTGGGCGCGGCCGTGGTAACTTCCAGCATAGAGAGGAAGGTGGTCGGAATGTGGCCCATGTTGTAGCTGTTCAGCTTGAGGGTGGCGGCCAGGCTAGGGTGTATGCTCAGAGGGAGGGGAGGAATGACACGGATGTGATCGCAGGTACTTTTACTTTGTAATCCTTGTCATTACTTTCCTTGATTGATTCTGGATCTACGCACTCTTACATATTGCCTGAGCATGCTGAATTGCTTGGTTTACCTGTTGAGTCTTTGGATGTTGGTATGCGTGTCACTAGTTCTTTTGGTGAGATTGTTGTGACTCGAAAGCTTTATAGAAGATGTCCTTTGGTTGTGCAAGATCATGTTTTTCCTGTTGATCTTATGGAGTTGCCTTTCTATGGTTTTGATGTAATCCTTGGTATGGATTGGCTTGTTGAGCATCGTGCTGTAGTGGATTGTGAAAATAAGCGAGTTTCGTTGAAACTTGCGGATGATTATGAGGTTGTTGTGGTTGGTGAGAATGTGAAGTTTCTTGCCAATGTGGTGTCTACATTGGAGGCGAGCCGGATGCTGAGGCAAGGTTGTGAAGCTTACCTAGCTTTTGTGATGAATCCTAGTTCTAAGGAGTTGCGTGTGCAAGATATCCGGACTATGCGAGAGTTTCCTGGTGTGTTTTCTGAGGAGTTGCCTGGGTTACCTCCTAATCGCGAAGTGGAGTTTGGGATTGAGCTGTATGAAAACACAACTCCAGTGTCCATTACCCCTTATAGAATGGCACCTAAGGAGCTGAAGGAGCTGAAGACGCAATTGCAAGAGTTGCTTGATCGTGGTTTCATTCGGCCGAGTGTGTCACCTTGGGGTGCACCGGTCTTGTTTGTGAAAAAGAAGGATGGCACTATGAGAATGTGCATTGATTATCGTCAGCTTAACAAGTTGACTATCAAGAATCGGTATCCATTGCCGAGAATTGATGATCTTTTTGATCAATTTCGGGGAGCAGCTGTGTTCTCTAAGATTGACTTAAGGTCAGGGTATTACCAGTTGAAAGTGAAGGATGTGGATGTGCCAAAGACAGCTTTCAGGACGAGGTATGGGCACTATGAGTTCCTTGTGATGCCGTTTGGTTTGACAAATGCTCCTGCAGCTTTCATGGACATGATGAATCATGTATTTCATGAATACCTGGATAAGTTTGTTGTGGTGTTCATTGATGATATCCTCGTGTACTCGCGTACTGAGGAGGAACATGAAGAGCATTTGAGGATTGTGTTGCAAGCTTTGTTGGAGAATCAGCTTTATGCAAAGCTGAGCAAGTGTGAGTTCTGGCTTAGAGAAGTGGTGTTTCTTGGTCATGTGGTTTCTGCTGAAGGAATTCGTGTTGATCCTCAGAAGATTGAGGCGGTGATGAATTGGAAGGTTCCTAAGTCTGTCCATGAGATTCGTAGTTTCCTTGGTTTGGCGGGATATTATCGGAGGTTCATGGATGGTTTTTCAAAGATTGCTGCACCTTTGACGAAGTTGTTGCAGAAGGATGTTAAGTATGAGTGGACGGAAGCGAGACAGCAGGCTTTTGAGAAGCTTAAGGCAGCTTTGACGCAAGCTCCTATCTTGGTTCAACCTAAATCAGGGAAAGAGTTTGCGGTGTATAGTGATGCGTCCTATGTTGGTTTGGGATGTGTGTTGATGCAAGAGGGTAAGGTGGTGGCTTATGCATCACGGCAGTTGAAAGTGCATGAGCGCAATTATCCTACGCATGATATTGAGTTGGCTGCGGTGGTTTTTGCTTTGAAGATCTGGAGACATTACCTGTATGGTGAGAAGTGTACTGTGTACACTGATCACAAGAGTTTGAAGTACCTGATGTCTCAGAAGGAGTTGAATCTTAGGCAGCGACGTTGGGTGGAGTTGCTCAAGGATTATGATTTGACAATTGAGTATCACCCTGGAAAAGCTAATGTTGTAGCGGATGCCTTGAGTAGAAAGGTAGCTGTTGAGCTGAGGGCTATGTTTGCCAGTTTGAGTATTTCGCGCGATGGTGGTCTTGTGGCTGAATTGCAAGTGAAACCATCTTTGGTTCAGTTGATCAAGGAAAAGCAGTTGTTGGATGATTCCTTGGTACCTCGTGTGCAGGATATTGCGGAGGGTAGGCCTTCGGATTTCTGTTTTAATGATGATGGAGTGTTGTGTTTTGGGAGTCGGATAGTAGTGCCCAATGATGTTGAGTTGAGGCGTGCTATTCTGACTGAAGGTCATAGTAGTCCTTTTGCTATGCACCCTGGTAGTACTAAGATGTATCGTGATCTTCGTGATGAGTACTATTGGGTGGGTTTAAAGAAAGATGTTGTTGAGTTTGTAAGCAAGTGTATGGTGTGTCAGCGAGTTAAGGCTGAGCATCAGTTTCCATCAGGTTTGTTGCAACCGTTGAGGATTCCTGAGTGGATGTGGGAAAGGATTACCATGGATTTTGTGTCTGGTTTACCTTTTTCGCCATCGAAGAAGAATTCGGTGTGGGTGATTGTGGATCGCCTGACGAAGTGTGCGCATTTCTTGCCTGTGCATACTACGTACTCTTTGGATAAGCTTGCGGAGCTGTACATTGCTGAGATTGTGCGGCTGCATGGTGTGCCTAAGTCGATTGTGTCGGATAGGGATCCGAGGTTTACATCGCGTTTTTGGCAGTGTTTGCATCAAGCTTTGGGTACACGGTTGAATTTCAGTACATCTTATCATCCTCAGTCGGATGGTCAGTCCGAGCGTGTTATCCAGGTTTTGGAGGATATGTTGAGGTGTTGCGTGATTGAGTTTCAGGGCTCTTAGGAGAAACATTTGCCTTTGCTAGAGTTTGCCTATAATAATAGTTATCAAGCAAGTATTCAAATGGCACCATATGAAGCTTTGTACGGGAGGAAGTGTAGGACTCCTCTCTATTGGGCTGAAACGGGTCAGAAGTTGGTTTCGATGCTAGCTTTGTTGAAAGGAACCACCGAGAAGGTGAAGCTCATTTGTGAGCGTTTGAAGGCAGCTTCTGATCGGCAAAAGTCTTACGCGGATCTGAAGCGTAAGGAGATTGAGTATGCGGTGGGTGACCGTGTGTTTTTGAAAGTTTCGCCTTGGAAAAAGGTGATGAGGTTTGGTCGAAAGGGTAAGTTGTGCCCTAGGTACATTGGACCATACGAGGTGATTGAGCGTGTGGGTCCTGTTGCGTACAGGTTGAGGTTACCGCAAGAGTTGGAAAAGATTCATGATGTGTTTCATGTTTCTATGCTTCGGAAGTATAGATCGGATCCTTCACATGTGATGCCTGTGGAAGAAATGGAATTGAATCCGGATTTGACCTATGATGAGGAACCGGTGAAGATTCTGGATTCGGATAGTAAGGTTCTTCGAGGCAAGACCATTGAGTTGGTAAAGGTGTTGTGGAAGCATCGTGGTGTTGAAGAAGCCACGTGGGAACGGAAAGATGACATGCTGAAGCAGTTTCCGTACCTCTTTCCTTCAGGTAAATTTCGAGGACGAAATTTCTTAAGGGGGGGAGAGTTGTAACACCCCAATTTTGGGCTTAGAAGTTTTGGGTTTGGACCGGGCCGGTCGGGTTGCGGTTCGAATATAAAAGAGTGAATTTAGGAAAGCCTAGTTCGGGTTGCATTAAAAATATGGAAAAATGTCTTAAAATCCTCTTTTATTATATATAAGAGTTTGGTGAAATCAATTTTACAAAATGAGGTTTGGAAGGGTGAAATTTTGGGTTAGTGACCAAAATGTAATTTTTGGAAATTGTGTGACTGTTTTAAAAAGGATTGAAACTTTGAATCTTTAAGGAGCTATTTACCCAATAGGAGTTTCTCCAGATTTTTCTTAAATATTAAAGGATTAATTAATGGTTTTTAAATAAAAGTAAAAAGGAGGGAAGATATTTTGGCATTTTTCAACTAACTTTTCCCAAATTCCATTTTCCTTTTCTCTCAACTTTCTCTCAACCCAAACACATTTTCCAGCACATTTTCTCTCTGATTTTGACATCCAAATATGAGATTTCAATCCTCTTTTGATCTCTAATCATCCCTTCAACAAAACCTTACCATTTGCTAATTGGATTTTCAAGAATCTTGGTTCAAAAAAGGGAGAAACTCAAGTTTAGAGGTATGAACATCTTTCTCCTCTAAATTCTCAGTTCTTTACTGAAATTCCCAAGTTCTCAATCCTTGATTTATGTTTTATGAAAGGTTTTATAGTTGTGTTCTTGATCTTGGCTTTAAAATGCAAGATTTGGTTGATTTTTGATAAAATTCGAATGATCTGATTGGGCACTGATTTGAGGTGTCTTTTTGATGTTAAAAGAATGTTTAATTGATGAGAAATTGAGGTTTAATCAATGCAATCCCGAATAGGTTGATTTTCCTAAGTTTAGCTTGAGTTTTTGGTTGTTTTTGGAGTGATCTTGATAATCTATTATAGGTGGAGGTATAAGGACGTGGTTAGATCCTTTTTGGATGTTAATTGATGTTTAAGAATGTTTAGGTTGATGGATCTTGGCTGGGTGATGTTGTGGAGTTGTTTGGAGGTGATTTCGGTTTTGTTTGGAAGCCGAAATGGGAGTGTTAATGAGAGGAGCGAGTTTAGGTGCTTTCATTGAAGATATTAATGCATGATGATGCATTAATCCTCTGCTTTGATGTGTTTAAAAGTCCATAAGTGGTTCTTGTGTTAAGAACAACATGGTGGTTAAAAGTCCATGGTTGGTTCTTGGTTAAGATCACAAAGGTGGTTAAAAGTCCTTGTGTGAATCTTGTATATTTTAAGAACAACATGGTGGTTAAAAGTCCATGGTTGGTTCTTGGTTAAGGTCACAAAGGTGGTTAAAAGTCCTTGTGTGAGCCTTGTGTATTTTAGAACACCATGGTGGTTAAAAGTCCATGGGTGATTCTTGTTAAGGACACAAAGGTGATTAGAAGTCCTTGTGTGGTCCGTGGGAAATGAAGAACATCATGGTGTTTAAAAGTCCATGGATGATTCTTGTGCTAAGGACACAATGGTGTTTAAAAGTCCATGTGTGGTCCTTGTGAGTTGTAAGATCACAATGGTGTTTAAAAGTCCATGTGTGGATCTTATGTTGATTGTATCACTTGTGGCCAATATGATATGTTATAAACTTGAGGCATGAATTGCTTGTTTTAAATGCTTATGTGCACGTACAAATGATGATTTGAGCCAAGGTTTATAAATGTGTTTTATAAATGCATTATTGTGTTGTTTTAAATGAGCATTCCTCACTAAGCTATTTGCTTACGCTCTCTCTTTTCCTAAACCAATAATGCAGAGCATTGAAGTGCATTAGGGGCAGCAAGGAAGCCAAGCATCCAAGTGAAGATTTAAGCTCATGTATGGTGAATGTTTTCTAACACTATTAGCTTTTGGGCATTTGGCAATGGGGGACCTATGTTGTTGTTTTGGAAGATGTTTTGGACTCCCTAAGTTGGTTTTATGTTGTTAATGTTGTTGGAACATGTAATTGGCCTTTGTGAGGTGATTTTGGTATATTGTTTCTTGAATGGTTTTCTAAGTAGGATGCATGCCTATAGAATTGGGGATTTGTTTAATTGATGCCATGTTAGAGTATGGTTGATGCAATTATGTTCCTTATGCATGAGATGACTTGCTGGTATAATTTGGTTGCATTTGGAGCATGTTTGATGGGTCAATTGTGTGTTTAAACAGCAAAATTCTGCAAATCTGGGCAGGCCGTATCGGAACGGGTGCTACCGTTTCGGAACAGGGGCCTGAAATGGCCTAGGCGTTTCGAAACGGGAGGAACCGTTCCGGAACGGAAAAGCTACTGCTAAGCCTTGTTTCGGAACCCGTTTCGAAACGGTCCCGCATTTCGGAACAGGTTCTCCCTGTTTCGGAACACTCGACCGTTGGGCTCTGAATTTGATGGTTATATGTTTCGAAATGTTTGCGTTTTAGTCTTGAACCTTGTTATAGCAATTGAATGAGTTTGAGATGTCCGTTTGTGCTGAAACTTGGCAGAGAGGCATGGAAGATGATTAATTTCATAATGGTAACTTTTGATTGGGATAAGTCCTTGTAATTTTCAGAATTTACAATTTGGTCCCTAATTCCTTAACTTGTGCAATTGAGTCCCTGAATGACCTTTGATTGTTTTGATCTTTGAGTATGATGAACTTGTGAACATATCTAGGGTTAATGTGCATTTAGATAATATTAAAATGAAAAAAAGGGTCGTTAATCAAGGTTGACTTTCGGGTTGACTTTGGTTTTCCCCGTGTAAACTTCTTAATTCGGTTCAACCTTCTGGGCCGGGTTAAGGGGGTTACAGAGGCCATGGCTTGATTGTTTGTTGATTGAATCACCTTCGAATCGTCTCAAGATGATGTTAATCTTTCCAATGAGTTAAGCTATGATACCAATTGTTAGGATGATCAATGGAAGTGATTTGGCCAAGATAGGGTGAATTGGCAATTTAAAATTTGAAGGGAAGCAAATGGACAGATAAAAATAAGACACAAGGGATTCATAGTGGTTCAACCTTATAACAAGGTCTACATCTAATACATTAGCTTCTCACTAAGGATTTTCACAAATTCACTATGAATTTCTTCTCCTTTTCTAGGCTAAGAAGGCATCTTTTTACACAATCAAAGCTTTCTAACCTAAAGCTTTGATCAAACACTCTCTTTTAGAAGAAATTGAGTAGTAAACTGAAAATCCTCTCAAAGGTAGTTTGTTTGCCCAATTACAAGCTCACTCAACCCAAAAACTTGAATAAAAATGATTAGAATAAATATCACTCAAGTGGGTTACAAAGATTTGACTCTAATAGACTCAAGAGTGTTGGATTTGTGCTTGAATGCTTAAGACTTGTGCAATAGTTGTTGTATCTTTGGAGACTTTTCCATATACCCCATCATTGATTTCAAACCATTTGGGTGGTTGGGATATTGAATATAGCCGTTGGGCTACAATTTTCCTGCAATAAATATTGTCTGCCAACCCTCGTTATCAGTACATGGGCTTCCGTATCGGTACTTGTCAAAAGAAGAAATAGCTATTCTACAAAGGGGTATCGATACGCGGGATGGCGTATCAGTACGAGAAGTCAATTTTACAAAGGCGTATCGGTACAAGCCGTATTGTATTGGAACCGATTTTACTCATTGGAATCTGAGAAATTTGAGAGCACAAAAGTGTATTGGTACACCTAAGGGTGTATTGATACGGTATAACTAAATTTCAAAGTTTCTTATTTTAATAAACTGACAAAGTAACGGTAAAAAATTAATTGCAAATATTTTCAAAATCTTAACACCTCGTATCGGTATGAGTAAAGTTGTACCGATACTTAAAGCTTATGTGGTTTCCAGGAATGAATGGTGTATCGATACAGTTATACGCGTATCGATACCCAATAGCCATTATGTAGAATTTTTTTCTATTAGCTAAGACCCGTATCGATATAACCAAGGGCGTATCAGACTATCAGTACTCATAGACCAAAAGCAGCTAATTGTGTACAAAAACACTTGGAAAATATTTGGGGTTTTGTTTTTTTGACTTAGAAACAATTTTAATTCAAATACTTGTCATTTTGTGATCATTTATTAGTACTTAACAATTTATTCAAATGTATGATTTAGTCCTTTAAAATCATTGTTATATCAAAATCAAATATTGGTTTTACAGATCGTGATTTTACTGACTGCCAATCTCAGACTAGTTCACGATTATGGAAGACCATTTGTAAGGTTTGGCATGCGGTTGAAAGCAACGTTGTTTGGCAACTTGGGGATGGTCGAAGAGTGAAATTTTGGGATGATCCTTGGCTTGGGGAGCTTGGCCCTCTTTCTTCTTTATGTGCGGGTGGTTCTAACATGTACACAGGTGATACAAAGGTGGTCGATATGGTGACGAGTGATGGTGAATGGAATTGGCACTCTTTTCAACATTTATTGCCTCACTTTGCTTTGCTCCACATTGCGGCAATTCGGTTCCTTTCTACCACTGCACGTTCAGACTTTATGTGGTGGTTGTCGAGTGCTAATCATCTATTCTCCGTGCGGTCAGCCTATGCAGTTCGAATGGGATTCCCGATTGAGCCTAGTGACCCTATTTGGCTTGTGATTAGTATATACTAAGGGTTATCACGGATCCGTTTGTTTTTATGTCTTGTTTGTCATGGTAGAGTGATTTTGAATGTTGAGCGGGTGAGAAGACATCTATCACATGATGCTTCCTGCCAAGCGTGTGGAGCTGCGGTTGAAGATATGGATCACATCGTTCGGAAGTGCCCTATGTTTACTCTTTTATGGTTAATTATGGTTCGGCCATAGATGGTTGTTGATTTTTTTTGCCTCCTTGTCAAGGATTGGATATTGGCAAATTTAAGGAGTCAATGTTCTTTTGCTAAGGAGGCTATTGACTTGGATGTTCTATTTGGATGTGTGCTTTGGAATGTTTGGTGTCACCGGAATAAATTTCTTTTTGACCCATCCTTTATGTATTGTGAATCTCTTCTCCATCAGAGTAAGCGGTTACAGTTGGAGATTTTTGCGTCCACTAGTAATGTGAGGAGGTTGCCTCACGTGCCTGCAACTATTGTCCCTGCGTCGCTGTCATAGATTCCCCCTGCGGTGGGTTGGTGTAAATTGAATCTTGATGGGGCTCAATCTTTGTCCTCCGGGCTCGCATCATGTGGTGGGGTGGTGCGTGATGATTGGGGTCATTGGATGATTGGATTCACCAAATAGATATGTATGTGTTTTGTTCTTGAATCGGAGTTGTGGTGCATGTATGAGGGTCTTCTATGTGCATGATTGATTGTGTGGAGGTAGTTGCCCAGGTCTCGACCGATGATGGTGCGCTATGGTCCTCTACGTTGACTCATGAGATTCTATCCATGCTATCTCATTGTGGGAGGTTCGTGTGACACATGCGGCTCAGGAACGGAACAAGTTGGGTGGTGCGTGATGATTGGGGTCATTGGATGATTGGATTCACCAAATAGATATGTATGTGTTTTGTTGTTGAATCGGAGTTGTGGTGCATGTATAAGGGTCTTCTATGTGCATGATTGATTGGCGTTAGGCGCCTTGTTTTGGAGTCAGATTGTGTGGAGGTAGTTGCCCAGGTCTCGACCGATGATGGTGCGCTATGGTCCTCTACGTTGACTCATGAGATTCTATCCATGCTATCTCATTGTGGGAGGTTCGTGTGACACATGCGGCTCAGGAACGGAACAAGTTGGGGGACAGGATGACGAAGATAGCTCGGTGGGGTGATTTATTGTGTCACAGTTTCCTTTCGCCTCCGGATAAGATTCTTTCGATTCTTCATGATGATTTTATTTAATTGCTTTGACGAGTTTGTCTCGTATGATCCTTGATGCTTGTGTACATATTATCGTGTGTACTCTTTTCCTCCGGCTAGGTTTAGGTGTTTTAATGAGGCACACGATAATAATTCTATTTTAATAAAAAAAATACAAAATTCAATAAATTTAAAAATTAAAATTAATAAAACTAAATACGACTAAATCTACCACCTATATATAATACAACGAGTAACGATAGAATTTGAATAAAAATGGATTTGTGTCATTATTTGTATTTGCATAACATTTCTGATTTAATTACATTCCAGTCATATTGAAGATTATCCGAGCAGTTCTAATCTATACAAATGGAAAACTGAAGTGCTTTTTTTATTGAGGAAAAGTGAAGTGCTAGCTTGGTGTGCTTCATGTGTTTCCATATTCTTAGTAAAGCGTGCATTCGTATTTCTTTAAGGCTTAATAGGCAAATAGGTGCCCAAACTATACCATTTATTAGTTAGGTGCCCAAACTACTTTTCGGGCCAAATAGGTGTGTAACGTTTCATTCTTTGACCCATTTAAGGTTTTTTGTTAATTTTCACGTTAAATGTCACGGATGATCTCCTAAAAAAACTAAAATTATATTAAAAATAAATTAAATTAATAAAAGAGAATAAAAATAAAAATATATACTAAAATTTTCAAATAGACCAAATTCCCTAAACCTCTCAAATTCGACCACTCACGCCGACGCGTTGCCTGCGACACAATGAAGCGCCCTCCCCTCGCCGAAAAACCCACACACTGTTCGTCGCGAATCGTTCGAAAGAAACATTCGAAAATTTCGTCGATTCGCACGACGTCGGTCGATTTCTGGCGACGGGGTGGTGCGGGAAATGGTCGTGGTGGTCTGACGACTGATGTGGTGGGCGGCGGCAGAATCGGCCCAAATCAGGATTTCGGTTTAGGGATTGTAAAATTTTGGGTTGTTTTAAAAAATCTAGAAATTTTAGAGAATTTTTGAAAATTAATTAATTTTATTTATTTATAATATAATTTTGGAATTTTCTGGAGGTAAAACGTGGCATATAACAGTGAAAATTAACGAAAAACCTTAAATGGGCCACAGAATGAAACTTTAGGCACCTATTTGGCCTGAAAAATAGTTTAGGCACCTAACTAAAAAAGGCATAGTTTGAGCACCTATTTGACGGTTAAGCATTTCTTTAACCTTTATTTGTCGTTAACATCTCTAAATATGCAAATCCAATGCCACAAGTATAATATATTTAAGGGTAAATTACATAAACGGTCACCAAACTTTTAGAGCGGATTCATTTTGGTCACCGTACTTTTAAAATATTTATAAGATCACCCAACTTTTTGTTTGATTTTAATATAGTCACCGAACTTTTACTTCGCTTTCAATATGGTCCTTCTCGTTACCTTCCGTTAGAAGTCACCGTTAGTTTTCGTTTTTCCTTAATAAAAATGGGTAAATTAACCAATCATCACTCAACTTTATTCTCACTCCTATTTTGGTCAATTGAGTTTAAAATTTTTCAATTTAATAACTTAACTTTTGAATTGTTCATATGTTGGCCACTCTCAAATGTCATGTTTATACAACTAGAAAAATTCGATTAATCCTTAAAAAAATATTTTGGTTAATTGGCAAATTCAGATTATTCAATTCTCGATCTTATATTGTACCAATTAAATCAGATAATCGATTAACCAGTTAACTGAAAATATTTGATTATGGAAATGATTTTTTTTTACTTTGTTTATTAAAATATCAAATATGATAATATGGTAAATTTAATAATTGTTCGGTTGTGATAAAAGTGTAAAAACAACTAGAATGTCAAAAATTGAAAGTTCACACCTATTAATCCTACCAAGAGGCAAAACATGTAAAAAAATCATAAGGGTATCAAAATCACTAGACTATATTATATTGTAATGCATAAAATTTAGAAATATTGTATATAATAGATCAGATCAGTTAATCAATTTTGCTTAAAATTGTGAACCGTAACCGAATCAAAAAAATTTATTTTAAAAATTTGTACAGAAATCGGGTTCAATTAATCCTTAAAAAGTTATTTTGGTTAATTGCTAAATTCAGATTATTCAATTTTCGATCTTATATTGTTGCAATTAAATCGGTTAATCGATTGACCTATTAATTGTAATATTTGATTCGAGTAATAATATTTTTATTTTTCTTATTAAAATATCAAATATGGTAAATTTAATAAGCAAAGTAAAAAAATCATTCCCGGATTTTTTAAGGATTAATCGAATTTTCTATTTGTATAACCATGTCATTTAAGAGTGGCCAAAATATGAACAATTCGAAAGTTAAGTTATTAAATTGAAAATTGTTAAACTCTAGTGATCAAAATAGGTATGAGAAGAAAGTTGAGTGATGATTGGTGTAGTTTACTCATTTTTTATTAAAGAAAAACGAAAACTAACGCCAACTTCTAACATAAGGTAACGAGAGGAACCGTATCGAAATCGAACTAAAAATTGAGTGATCTTATCAAATACTTTAAAAATAAGATGACCAAAATGAATTCACCCTAAAAATTCGATGACCATTAACATCTCTAAATATGGAAATCCATTGTCACAAGATGTTGAAAAAAAATATTTAATTTAGCATAGGAAATTTACCTAATTAAAGTGATTTTTTTTTGTTATTTTAACAATGATTTCTTCCGTCTCATTCAATATATTTAATATTGACTTTTTTTAGTCAAAATTTGTTAATTCTTTAATTATTACTTTAAATTTATTATTAATAAAAATGTAAAAAAAATATGTTTTAGAAACCTTCAATCAAGTTGTTTAAAATATATATTTTATAAAATTTAATCAATTAAAATATTTAAAATAATTATAATCAAAGTTAAAAAATTTAACTTTTAAAAAGTCAATGTTAGACATATTGGGTGGGAGAGAGGGAGTATATAACTGTTGAATTTACCATGAGAATTTATTTTTTTAGAATTGTTTCCATGTGCTATTATAAAAAATAAATTATATATTTGAATCTAGCTAGTTTTTTTTATGAATAGTCTAAAGGTGATTAAAAAGTAGTATTTGTTCATACATATTCTTAACCCTTTGACAATGTAGTATATGTTCATATATTTGTATCTAGCTAGTTAAGCGACATATCGTTCGATTTATATTTATATTAAGGGTAAACTATACCATTGACCATCATACTTTAGTTAATGTATTAAAATGACCACCTTAAAAAAATTGACTCAATTGACCACCTAAACTATTGAAATTGGATCAATGTGACCACCAGTCGTTAATGGGCTAACGGAAGGTGACGTGGCAGTTAAAAAATTAAAGGTATAATCACACATTTGGTCCTTATTATTTGCACATTCTTTCAATTTAGTCATAATTTTAAACTAATAAAATAAATTAATTAAGTGGTGACACGTGTCAATACCTTATTGGAGGAATTTAATTATTTATATTTGATTAATAAATAATTTTCCTCCTCCAATTAGGTGGTGTCACCACCTATTTAGAGGAGAAAATCAAATCCCCAAACTTGCTCTGGTTGGAAATCAAACTTGGGTTTAGGGGTTTAAAGGCAACACCTTAACCACTACACCAAGCACATGTTTGTGCTAAAAATCACCAATTATATTATATTTCTTATTGTTTGTTACCATTCAAATTCATCTTCTTCATCGAAATTATTTTCCACAACTCACTGTGCTTGAAGAATCGAAAGATGGCTCCAACAGGGATAGCAATTTATAGAGGTTCTATCTTGAATTGATTCATTGTCTTTCCCAACTGGACTGAACTTGAAAAATACTGACTTGTTTATCTGTGTATTATTTTTGTCATCGGATTCAAAGCTCGGGAGCTGGGATACAAATCGGTTGCACATCTGTTGATGGATGAGCTTCAACGTAAATTGAGGGAAAGCACGAGGGGATGGATGGTTACTAACAGTTGCCTTGATTGAGGGAAGTAATTTAGCAGCTGTAGATTCAAGTGGGTTCTGTGACCCATATGTAGTGTTCACTTGCAATGGAAAAAGTAGAAACCAGCTCAATCAAGTTCCAGAAATCTAGTCCCCAGTGGAATGGTGAATTTAGATTGTTACTTTGTCTTTCTGAATTCAAGTTTGCCTGTTTGCACTGGCATACTCTTTAGTAATGATTTTTACAGTCGCTTTAGATCAAAGCTTTTCAAAATTTGTCCAAGATTATTTAAATCTTACTTACAATCAATTGTTTATAAATTCCTCTAATCTTTGTAGAAATATTTGAATTTGACGCAATGGAAGAGCCGCCATCCGTACTGGATGTAGAAGTATTTGATTTTGATGGACCTTTTGATGATGCTACATCTTTGGGACAGGCTGGGGTTAATTTTTTTAAAATCTAACATATCAGATCTAGCTGATGTGTGGATTCCTCTGCAAGGTAAGTTGGCTATGGTATGTCAGTCTAAACTACACTTGAGATTTTTCTTGGACAATACAAAAGATGGACATGTAGTTAAAGAGTACTTGAGTAAGATGGAGAAAGAAGTGGGGAAGAAGGTATATAGATGGCTGTTCTTCTTTTTAGTTTCACATTGGTCACAAATGAAATATTAACGTCCATTATTATTATTTACTTACAATCAAACGATATATTTGCAGATAAATCTGAGGTCTCCTCAAACGAACTCAACCTTTCAAAAGCTCTTTGGGCTTCCACCAGAGGAATTTCTCATCAATGACTTTACCTGTCACCTGAAAAGAAAAATGCCTCTTTAGGTTCTGTTTGTCGAGTTATATAATCTTTTGTAAAGCACACTTACTGTGTGATGTTTTCTCTGATTTGCATTACCATCAAATATATATATATATATGCATGTCTCTTTTTGTTAATCCGCAGTTGCGTATATGCAGGGCAGAATCTGCAACATTCTCTCTTGCTTGGTGGAGTGATGAGGAAGAAGATGAATTTGAATGGTAACAAACAATAATACATATAATATAATTGATGATTTTTAGTATAATCATGTGCTTGGTGTAGTGGTTAAGGCGTTGCCTTTAAACCCCCTAAACCCAGGTTCGATTCTTAAATAATAAGACATATAATATAATTGATGACACGTGTCACCACCTGATTGGAGGAGGAAAATTATTTATTAATCAAATATAAATAATTAAATTCCCCCAATAATGTGTTGACACGTGTCACCACCTAATTAATTTATTTTATTAGTTTAAAATAAATTGAAAGAGTGTGTAAATAATAAGGACCAAATGTGTGATTATACCTTTAATTTTTTAACTGTCACGTCACCTTCCGTTAGCCCATTAATGGCTGGTGGTCACATTGATCCAATTTTAATAGTTTGGGTGGTCAATTGAGTCGATTTTTTTAAGGTGGTCATTTTAATACATTAACCAAAGTGTGGTGGTCAATGGTATAATTTACTCTTATATTAATATGTTCATTTCTAAAAAGAAATCATATATTTAAAAGAATTTTGAAAGACCATATCTTTATAATCATATTTGAATATATGTTATACAAAAATATTCAATATATATGTATATGGGTTAGGATCAAGTTGCATGACGTAAAACTCATTTAGTTTTACACTAATCCATGGCCATTATATATATATAGGATAGGATCCAGTTACACAGTGTATAACTCTCTAAGTTTTACACTTTTTTTGGATGGTTGGATGAGTGAAGCGAATGGCTGAGATTAACAGTAAAATATGTGAAGATTATCACTTGGGGAAAAAGTAAGGAGCTAATCTCAGCCATTCATTTCCCCCATCCAACGATCCAAAAAACATGTAAAACTTAAAAAGTTTTGCACTGTGTAACTGGATCCTATCATGTATATGGGTTAGGATCAAGTTACATGACGTAAAACTCATTTAGTTTTTGTGAAACAAGTATTTTAATTTTGATATAACTAAAAACCTAAGGACTAAATTGAAAAAGTCAAAACGAATTTTAAGTCCTCAAAATATCCCCATATAATTTTAATATAATGCCCAAGTTAAAAACATGTTCTTTCAAATATTTTTCTAAGTGTTTCAAACCAGAAACAGTGATTTTCAAGCACCCGTTCCGAAACGGCCTTCAGGCGTTTCGAAATGTTTTCATCACTGTCGACCATCGTTCCGAAACGTGTATCGAAACACTTTCACTCGTTTCGAAACGGGATAAATCGTTTCGAAACTGTTCTTCATATTGGATTTAAAAAGGGCTAACGGTTTCAAATATTTGCTGAATTTTAAATATAAAAGGGGTGTTTCGAAACGGATCAAGGCCGTTCCGAAACGACCCTTGACAGTAGCATTTTCGTTTCGAAACGGATTCATATCGTTTCGAAACAGGTCTTAAGATGAATTCAAAAATATGACCGTTATGAGTTTTTAACTGATTTTCTGAAAGTAGTTAAGGCGTTTCGAAACGGGCTAAGACCGTTCCGAAACGACCCTTGACAGTGGCAAAATCGTTCCGAAACGGCCCTAAGGCGTTTCGAAACGGGCTCTTAAATGCACCCCAACGGCTCTTTCTATTTTAGTCCGTTCCGAAACAGGTACCCCGTGTTCCGAAACGGGTTGGTGTAGACTGCATTTATGGTGGCAAGAGAGGGTTCCAACGGCTCCATTTATGTTCCCAACCACCCAAACGGCTAGAAATCAATGAGAAGGTATAAAAGAGACATCCAAAAGCATCAGCAACAACTATTGATCCTAAAGCAAACATCCAAACATCAAATTCAAGCAATTGAGCAAAAATCCCACTTTGTGTAAAAATCCCAATTTGTGTTCTTCATTCATACTTTGTAAAATTGGGTTGAGTGCTTGTATTGGGGCTATCATTTGTATTGAGAGATACCTTATTAGCCTACAAATTTCTTTGTTCTCTTGTGTGAGGGTTGAGTTGATTTTTGGGTAGAAAAATCAACCGAAATTGTAAAGGGTTGCCTCCTTGTCCTAGAAAAAGGGAAGATCAATTTAGTGAAATTGTTGCAAATCCTTAGTGAGACTAAGGTAGTGGATGTAGAGTTCATTTGGAACTTGAACCACTCTAAATCCCTTGTTCATCAATTTTTAATTTGCCAATTTCCACCACAATCCTTTAAATTTCCAATTCACCCCCCTCTTGGTAATTATCGATCTTTCGATCCACTCAACAATTGGTATCAGAGCTTAACTCTTTGAGGATTAACAACCAAAAGAGGAGATCCTTGGAAGAGTGTGATCATCAAAATATCAAGAGATGGCTTCAACCTCCGGTTCCGGCATGTACGAGTCACAATCGACCACAAAGCCTCCTTTCTTCAATGGTGACAACTATTCTTTTTGGAAGAATAAAATGAGGCTATTCATCAAGTCTAGTGACTATCTTGTGTGGGATGTCATTGAGGATGGGCCATACATTCCATTGAAGCAAGATGGTGAAGGCAAGATGGTGTTGAAGAAGAAAGCCGAAATGAGTGAAGAGGAGAGGAAAAAGATTCAAGTCAATGATAAAGCTCTCCACATGTTGTTTTGTGCTTTCGGTCCGGACATCTACTCAAAGGTCTCATCCATTGAAAGTGCCAAAGAAGTGTGGGACACTCTTGAGACCACTTATGAAGGCACCAATGATGTCAAAGAAACTAAGATTGGACTTCTCAATCTTAGTTATGAAAACTTCAAGATGGAGCCCGATGAGACGGTGTCAAAGATGTTTGATCGATTCTCCATGATTGTCAATGGTCTAAAGGGCTATGGAGAGATCATACCGGAAGACAAGCTTGTCCGGAAGCTACTCTATTCACTTCCCGAATCTTGGGATGGGAAGAGAACCGCTATCATCGAAGCAAAGAATTTGAAGACATTAAAGCTTGATGAGCTTGTGGGTTCTCTCCTTACTCATGAGATCATGAAGCAAGGAAGGGAAGATGAGAAGAAGAAAGAAGAGAAAAGGGTAGAGAAGCTTGAGGCTGAGAAGAAGAAGAAGATGGGAATAGCTCTCAAGGCTAAAGCTTCACAACTTGATGAGAGCTCATCTAGTGATGAGGATGAACTTGAAGAATTGGCTATGATAGCCAAACGGTTCTCACGATTCATGAGGTCCAACCGGGGAAGAAAAATCCAAAGAAAGATGGACTTCAAAGGGAAGAACAAAGAAGAAGGAAAGGATCCCATCATTTGCTATGAGTGCAAACAACCCGGCCACATCCGTTCGGAGTGCCCTCAACTCAAGAAGAAGGGCTTTGAGAAGAAGAAGAAACTCAAAGCCAAGCTTGCTACTTGGAGTGATGAGGAGTCATCGGAGGATGACGAACAAGAAGTGGCTAATCTTTGTCTCATGGCACTTGAGGAAGATTCCTCCTTGGTAACCTCTAACTCATCTACTTTAGATTTTTCATATGAAGAGTTAAATGATGCATATGATGAGTTACAAGAGGTATATGATGAATTAGTTGAGAAGTTTAAAGAGTCGGTCATTAAAAACAAGAAAATCATTTTAGAGCTAAATGAGAAAAATGACTCACTCACTCAAGCTAATTCTAAATTTGAGAAAAAGATTTTAGGATTAAAAGATGAACTTAAATTTTTTCAAGATGAAAATGTTGATCTTAATAATCTTTTATCTCAATGTAATAGTGAACACCAAAAGGTGTTGGGTGAGCTAAATGAGCTCAAAAAGTCTTTAAAAAATGTTGGTAGTGTCAAGCATGAAGTAGGAGAATCCTCTAAAACACACCAACCTAAGAAAAAGACTAATTACTACAAACAAGGTAGCTACCCTAGACATAGTAGAGCTAAAAGAATTAGAAGTGTATGGGTTCCTAAGGAACTTGTAAAATCTAATAATATTATTTCTATGTCATCTTGGATTCCTAAGGGAACCAAGGTTTTGGGAGCTAACACTCATGGACCCAAAATGATTTGGGTACCAAAAACCAAGGTTTAATATCTTTGTTTGTAGGGGGAGCATTGCTTCAAGGCCAAAGCACAAAGTCAAAACTCATGGTACCTTGATAGTGGATGCTCGAGACACATGACCGGAGACAAGAGTCGATTCATGGATTTAAAGCCAAAAAGTGGAGGAGTAGTAACATTTGGTGACAACTCCAAAGGCCACATTAAAGGTATTGGCTCCATAGGTAATCACTCTACCATTCTTATTGAAAATGTCTTATATGTCGATGGTCTTAAACACAATTTATTGAGCATAAGTCAATTGTGTGATAAAGGATTTAATGTTTTATTTGATAAAAATGGATGCAAAATTGTAGACATTAAATCTAATAGTATTATGCTCATAGGTCATCGCATAGGAAACATATACATGGTGCATTTAGATGACATTCATACATCTCATGCATGCTTAGTTGCTCAAAATGAAAATGATGCATGGTTGTGGCATAGGAAGTTAGGACATGCTAGCATTAGTGTTTTCGAAAAACTAGTCTCCCTAAATCTAGTTAGAGGTTTGCCCAAAATAAAATTTTCAAATGATAAAATTTGTGATGCATGCTCAAAGGGTAAACAACATAGGTCTTCCTTTAAATCCATTAATGATGTTTCTACTAGTAGATGCTTACAATTAATTCACATGGATTTATTTGGGCCAATTAGGACTATGAGCTTGGGTGGTAAATCTTATGCTTTTGTGCTAGTTGATGATTTTTCTAGATTTACTTGGGTTCTCTTTTTAAGTACTAAAGATGAGGCTTTGGAAAAATTCATCACATTTTCAAAATTAACCCAAAATGATCTTGAACTTAGAATTTCACATATTAGAAGTGATCATGGAACCGAGTTTCAAAATTTAGGGTTTGAAGAATTTTTGAATGAAAATGGTATTAGCCATAATTTTTCGGCTCCTCGAACTCCTCAACAAAATGGGGTAGTTGAGAGGAAAAATAGAACTTTGCAAGAAATGGCTAGAACTATGCTTTGTGAAAACAATTTACCTAAATATTTTTGGGCGGAAGCCACAAACACCGCTTGTTATATTGTAAATCGAGTAATGATTAGGCCAATTTTAAAGAAAACACCTTATGAGATTTTAAAATCTAAAAAGCCTAACATTAGCTATTTCCACCCTTTTGGGTGTAAGTGTTTTGTTTTAAATAATGGAAAAGACAACTTAGGTAAATTTGATGCAAAAAGTGATGAAGCCATTTTTATAGGTTACTCTTTAACCTCTAAAGCCTATCGAGTATTTAACAAAAGAACTTTAGTAGTAGAAGAATCTATTCATGTTGTATTCGATGATAACCTCCTTCCTAGGAAGGATTCTTGTGATGATGATGATGTAGGGATCATAAATGCCTTTGATGGAGGTCAAACTTCAAAGGAGGATGAGATTCCAACAAAGGAAGAGGACTCACAAGATCCACCTCTTGAAGCCTTGAAGGACTTGGCCATTGAGGAAAAGGAAGTGAGCTACCCAAGGGAGTTGAACTATGTCAAAGATGGTGAAATCTTGGGTGATCCATCCAAGGGGGTAACCACTCGTTCTTCTCTTAGATTAATGAACCATGTTGCATTTATCTCATGCATAGAGCCTAAAAACATAAAAGAAGCATTGAAAGATGACTTTTGGATTATGTCTATGCAAGAAGAGTTAAATCAATTTGAGAGAAGTAATGTATGGACATTAGTTGATAGGCCTAGTAATCAATCTTCAATAGGAACTAAATGGGTCTTTAGGAACAAACTAGATGAGAGTGGTAACATTGTGAGAAATAAAGCTAGACTTGTAGCACAAGGTTACACTCAAGAAGAGGGAATAGATTTTGATGAAACCTATGCACCCGTAGCTAGAATGGAAGCCATTAGGATGTTGCTTGCATATGCATGTTATCATAATTTCAAGCTTTTTCAAATGGATGTTAAAAGCGCATTTTTAAATGGTGTTATAAATGAAGAAGTGTATGTGGAACAACCACCGGGTTTTGAAGACTCAAAATTTCCAAATCATGTTTTTAAACTTACCAAAGCTCTTTATGGTTTAAAACAAGCTCCTAGAGCTTGGTATGAAAGGCTTTCAAATTTTTTGATTGAAAAAGGATTTGAAAAAGGTAAGGTGGACACTACACTCTTTATAAAAATGTATAAAAATGACATCTTAGTAGTTCAAATTTATGTTGATGATATTATTTTTGGTTCTACTAATGAATGTCACTGTCAAGAGTTTGCTAAGTTAATGCAAGGTGAATTTGAGATGAGCATGATGGGGGAGCTCTCATTCTTTTTGGGACTCCAAATCAAGCAAAAGAAGGATGGCACCTTCATCAACCAAGCAAAATACATAAAGGATATGCTCAAGAAGTTTGGCTTGGAGAATGCAAAGCCTCAAGCCACTCCTATGAGCTCATCTACAAAGCTTGACAAAGATGAAGGAGGTAAGTGTGTTGACTCTAAGCTTTATCGTTCTATGATTGGATCTTTGCTTTACCTTACCGCAAGTAGACCGGATATCTTGTTTAGTGTTTGCTTGTGTGCTAGGTTTCAAGCTAGTCCTAGAGAGTCTCACCTTATAGCCGTTAAGAGAATCTTTAGATACCTTAGAGACACTCCTTATTTAGGCCTTTGGTATCCTAGAGACTCTACCTTCAACCTTCATGCTTACTCGGATGCGGATTATGGGGGTTGCAAAATTGATAGGAAAAGTACTTCGGGAACTTGCCAATTCTTAGGTAGTATGCTTATATCTTGGTTCTCTAAGAAACAAAATAGTGTAGCCTTATCTACCACCGAAGCCGAGTACATATCCTTAGGGAGTTGTTGTGCTCAAGTCCTTTGGATGAAGCAACAACTCTTAGATTATGGAATTAAAGTTGGAACCATACTCCTAAAATGTGACAAAACTAGTGCAATATGCTTAACTAAAAATCCCATCCAACACTCTAGAACCAAACATATAGAAATAAGGCATCATTTCATTAGAGATCATGTCCTTAAGGAAGATGTGGTTATAGAGTATGTAGACACCTTGAATCAATTAGCGGACATTTTTACAAAACCCTTAGACAAAGAGCGTTTTTGGTCCCTTAGGAGAGAGTTAGGTCTAGCTAGCCTATCTTGACCTTTTAGGACCTCTTTTGTGCTTAAATATGCTTGATTTTGTGAAATGCCATGTTGATGTGTTTAAACTCCTAATTTCATCCATGCTTATAGTTAGGGGGTGTATGTTTATGCTTAAGTATGTTTTGCCTGCTCATTCATGACATTTATGCATGTTAGGCCTCTTTAAATTTCATTTTTCTGCATTTTTAGAGCCTCATCTGCACTTCCAGGCCCAGGTGTATCGAAACGGGTGAACCTGTTTCGATACGGATACCTTAAATCCAGCTCTGAGAGAAGGGCGTTTCGAAATGCCTCCAAGGCGTTCCGAAACGTTTTTGCTACTGCCAAGGGGTGTATCGGAACGTGTTCCGATACGGGTCAAAGGGGTTTCGATACAGTCAACATCGTATCGAAACGATCTGTTTATGGTTTTAAAATGGTCAAACCCCTAGCCGCCCGTTCCGAAACGGTCTTGACCGTTCCGAAACGGCATCGCGGACTGCTTTAAATTAGGGCTTTTAATGATAAAGTTAACTTTATATCAAACTCTTAAAACCCTAAACCGCCTCCCTCTCTATAAATACCCTCTAAAACTCTTTGATTTTCACAAAATTGTGAGGGGTTTTACTCTACAACTCAAGTCTAAGCAAGTTTCATCAATCTTGTGCAAGGATTTTTCCAAATCATCCAAAATCCCAAACTAAGGTAATTTTTCTATTTTTCTTTTTTCTTTCAATTTATGTTCGAATCTTAGGTTAGAAAATTTTATTTTTGTATAGATTATATGTTTTTTGTTGTGGGTTTTCAAAATCTTGTAAAAAAATTTTCAAATCTCAAAATTTTTGATTCGAATATAAAATTTTTCAATCGTATTTTTTAAACTGTTTTTTATTTTAATTTTGTTTTCAAAAACCTAAGTGGGATTTATTATTGGATTGATTTTAAATATCAATGCATACACTTAATTTTAAACCACTTGCTAAATGTTTTTAGATGGCGGATCAAGCTAACAAAAAGCGCAAGGCCGTTCAATCCGGTGATTCGAGCATTCGTCCAAATATTACGATGCTTTTTCAGAAATCTCTTAAAACTCCAGAGGCACGTGCTCGTTTCTCTTATGTCAAGGATTTTGCAATTCGCAAGGAACGTGTCATTGATCTTGAGTTCCTCAATTCCGAGCGATTCCTTTTCCGTTATCTCGCTCGTTTGGATGAGTGGAATCTCATGTATCTCTTGAGCCTTTCGGATGTTCGCTACAAAAACATGGTACTCATCTTTTACTCTAATGCTCGTTTTCTTTATGATGAGACCAAAACCGAGATTATAGGAATTGAGTCATCCTTATTGGGCAAAAAGTTTGTTGTTAATGTTGATCTTTTGGAGTCTGCTCTTAAACTTAAGGATGAGGGTCTTGAGGATGAACGCCACTTTGGCAATTTTACCGGCAAAGCACTTCATTTGGATGTGCACGATCGTGTTCTCCACTTGATGGTTTCTTGGTTCTTTCGACCTTCCGGAGGTAAACACTCCCACATCCGTCAAACCGATCATTTTTGGCTAGAGTGTTTCCGTAAGGGTGAGCGCCCAAATGTGCCTAAGATTATTTTTGCCGAGATAGTCAATAATATCAAGCTTATTAACACAAATGAGTTGAAGTCGTTCACCTATGGTATTGTCTTAAGTTACCTCTTCCATGATCTTGGTATTGATTGTACCTACGACTCTCCGGAACCTTGCAAGACCAAAATTGGTGAGTCATCCCTTCGCAAGTCCGGGTTCACATATGTGAATGGTGTTTGGGAAAGAGTTGATAGAGAAGCGGATCCTCCTCTCGTTGCTCCTCCACCGCAAGTTCAAGTTGCAAACAATGAAGCCCTCACGGCTCTCATTACCGAGCGGTTCAATGCTTTGGACACTAGCATTGCTTCGGGTTTTTCGGCCATGGACAATCGTTTTTCGGCCATGGACAATCGTTTGAAGAATGTCGAGGATCGCCTTCTTTCTCTTGAGTCTTCTCATTCCAACTTGGACCTATCCTTCTCTACGCTCTATGGGCAATGGACGAAGTTTCACCGTTCTCAAGCCAAGAGCGATGATGATTCTTCGGATGATGATGACGAGGCTTAGGATATTTACCTCATATCATATCATATCATATTATCTATGCATTTTAGGATTAAGGTTGCATCTTTATGTTTTCTCATGTTTTAGGAACCTATGCTTATGGCTTTTTTTATTTGGGATTTTATGTTGAACTTAATGTTTGAATTATGTTTTGGATATTTTGATTATGAATTAATATTATGGTTGCTTATTATTGCTTATTGGTACTAATCATTTATCTTCTCTATGAGCTTTTATTGTTCCTTTTGATCTAACAAAAAGGGGGAGAATAAATTTAAGAGCCACACTTTAAACTAAAATTCGTTTTAAAATCTTAAAAGGTTTTTAAAGGTTTACAACTTGGATTTCAAATCAAAAATTTATTTTAACCTTAAAAACCTATCTTAAATTAAGGGGGAGTTAGAATATTTTCAAAACTTTCAAAATTCCCAAAAATTCTAACTTTGGTTTTGTTATATCAAAAAGGGGGAGATTGTGAAACAAGTATTTTAATTTTGATATAACTAAAAACCTAAGGACTAAATTGAAAAAGTCAAAACGAATTTTAAGTCCTCAAAATATCCCCATATAATTTTAATATAATGCCCAAGTTAAAAACATGTTCTTTCAAATATTTTTCTAAGTGTTTCAAACCAGAAACAGTGATTTTCAAGCACCCGTTCCGAAACGGCCTTCAGGCGTTTCGAAACGTTTTCATCACTGTCGACCATCGTTCCGAAACGTGTATCGAAACACTTTCACTCGTTTCGAAACGGGATAAATCGTTTCGAAACTGTTCTTCATATTGGATTTAAAAAGGGCTAACGGTTTCAAATATTTGCTGAATTTTAAATATAAAAGGGGTGTTTCGAAACGGATCAAGGTCGTTCCGAAACGACCCTTGACAGTAGCATTTTCGTTTCGAAACGGATTCATATCGTTTCGAAACAGGTCTTAAGATGAATTCAAAAATATGACCGTTATGAGTTTTTAACTAATTTTCTGAAAGTAGTTAAGGCGTTTCGAAACGGGCTATGACCGTTCCAAAACGACCCTTGACAGTGGCAAAATCGTTCCGAAACAGCCCTAAGGCGTTTCGAAACGGGCTCTTAAATGCACCCCAACGGCTCTTTCTATTTTAGTCCGTTCCGAAACAGGTACCCCGTGTTCCGAAACGGGTTGGTGCAGACTGCATTTATGGTGGCAAGAGAGGGTTCCAACGGCTCCATTTATGTTCCCAACCACCCAAACGGCTAGAAATCAATGAGAAGGTATAAAAGAGACATCCAAAAGCATCAGCAACAACTATTGATCCTAAAGCAAACATCCAAACATCAAGTTCAAGCAATTGAGCAAAAATCCCACTTTGTGTAAAAATCCCAATTTGTGTTCTTCATTCATACTTTGCAAAATTGGGTTGAGTGCTTGTATTGGGGCTATCATTTGTATTGAGAGATACCTTATTAGCCTACAAATTTCTTTGTTCTCTTGTGTGAGGGTTGAGTTGATTTTTGGGTAGAAAAATCAACCGAAATTGTAAAGGGTTGCCTCCTTGTCCTAGAAAAGGGGAAGATCAATTTAGTGAAATTGTTGCAAATCCTTAGTGAGACTAAGGTAGTGAATGTAGAGTTCATTTGGAACTTGAACCACTCTAAATCCCTTGTTCATCAATTTTTAATTTGCCAATTTCCACCACAATCCTTTAAATTTCCAATTCACCCCCCCCTCTTGGTAATTATCGATCTTTCGATCCACTCAACAGTTTTACACTAATCCATGGCCATTGGATGAATATATATATATATATATATAGACCTGGAAAACTTGACCCGAGACCCGAAACCCGAACCGAAACCCGATTTTGACCCGAACATGATGATTCGAAGTTGACTCGAAACCCGAACCGAACCGAACCGAAATTTTATGTTGAACCGAAATGGATCCGAACCGAAATAGACCCGAACCGAATAGACCCGAACCGAATGGACCCGAACCGAATGCTACCCGAACCGAAAGCTGAACCGAATATCAACCCGATTTTAACCCGATTTTGACCCGATATTAACCCGAATATCTATTGTTAACAATATAATAAATAATAAAATGAAGTACAGAAATTTGAGATCTTGGTGATCAATTTTATAATTTCATCATAAAATATAGCATAAAATTGAAATTGTAGACTAAATTGACAATTTGAAAGTGGAGAAATTTGAGAGTCCAATGATCAATTTTGTAATTATGCCATATAAATAAATATGGGTCAATTTTGGCTAAAAATTAAATCTTTGAAATTAAAATGAACGAAAATATCAATATATTAAATTAATAGACTAAATTATAAAGATTAGTCAATTTCAACTAAAAGTAAATTTTTAGAGACTACATATCACTACGGGAGGAGATTTCTATATCCGAAGTCTAAACCGTGGGAATACTTGTGACTAAATTAAATTAAACTAAAACTTAAAGTTGACTAAAATGTAACATTTTAAATGCAACATGACCTAAAAAGTAATTAATCTCTAGCTTAAAAAATTGGTGGCTTATTTCCCTCCAAAATTTTGTCTTTTCTCTCTCTATTTTTTCCAATTGTCTTTTTTTTTCAATATAGCTTAAAAAATTGGTGGCTTATTTCTCTCTAAAATTTTCTTTTTTCCCTCTCTATTTTTACCAATTGTCTTTCTATTTTTCTTGATTTAATTGAGTTTCAATTTAGATTAATTTAATTGAAATTTCACATTTAGTTTTAAAATTATTTTAATTATGTCCGTAATTTATGCTTTTAGATTTTAGTTAGTTCAATTAGATCCTAAGTTTAATAAATTAATTCATTTCAGACATTATTATTATTATTATTATTATTATTATTATTATTATTATTATTATTATTATTATTATTATTATTATTATTATTATTATTATTATTATTATTATTATTATTATTATTATAAACTTTGATTCAATATAATTATACAAAAAAATTATATGGATACATGAAGCTTTGATTTAAATATTTAATCAAATTCAAATGCATAGATTGACAAGTTGAATCAGAATTAATCTCATACACCAATAACTCTAAACTAAACCATAAATACTAAACCTCAAACCTTTAACCCAACTCAAATCAAATTGACCCGACCCGAAATTGACCCGAACCGAAAGCGACCCGAACGACCCGATTTTGACCCGAACCGAAAGCGACCGATCCGATATTAACCCGACCCGAAAACAACCGATCCGATTTTGACCCGATCCAATACCCGAACCGAATCCGACTCATCACAGACCCGAATTAGACCCGAACCTGAGTCGAACCGACCCGAACCGAATCTAAACCGATTCTAGATAGACCCGAAACGATCCGAACCGAAACGACCCGAACCGAACCCGAACCGAATGACCCGATTGCCACCTCTATATATGTGTGTGTGTGTGTGTGTGTGTGTGTGTGTGTGTGTGTGTGTGTGTGTGTGTGTATGCATACATATATATATGGTTAGAATCCACTTACACATTGTAAAACTTTTTTAAGTTTTATACGTGTTTTGGATCGTTGGATGGGGGAATTGAATAGCTGAGATTAACTCCTTGCTTTTTCCACAAGTGATAATCTTCACATATTTTACTATTAATCTCAGCCATCCATTTCCCCCATTCAACGATCCAGAAAACGTGTAAAACTTAAAAAGTTTTACACTGTATAACTGGATATATATATATATATATATAGGGATATGATCCACTTACATAGGATGCAAAACACTTAGTTTTACACATTTTTTGGGTAGTTGGATGGTTGAGATTAACTCCTTACTTTTTTTCCAAGTGATAATCTTCACATAACCCACTATTAATCTTAGCATCAATTTCATCCATCTAACGATCCAAAAAATGTGTAAAAATTAAAAACCCTTACATTATGTAACTGGATCCTATTCCATATACATATAGGGTTAGGATCCACGTCCACAGTGTAAAACTTTTGAAGTCTTACACGTTTTTAGGATTGTTGGATGGGGAAACGAATGACTGAGATTAACTGTAAAATGTGTGAAGATTATCACTTGGGGGAAAAGTGTGAAACCGATAATTAATTTTGATATAACTAAAGAATTTAAGCACTAACTTGAAAAAGATAAAACAAATTTTTAAGTCCTCAAACCTCTCTATATATTTAAAGGAAAATGGTTAAGTTAAAAACTCAAGTTGTCAAAACTTTTCTAAGTGTTTTGAAGCCAAAACAGTGATTTTCGAGCCACCGTTACGGAACGGCCTTAGGCGTTCTGTAACACTTTTGAAACTGTAAACTTGTGTTTCGGAACGTGTTTCGAAATGATTTTGAAACTGTGAACCTTTGTTTCGGAACGGGTTTCGAAACGGGTGAAGAACATCGGAACGGTTTGACTCGTTTCGATACGGTAGTACCGAAACGACTTCAAACGTTTCGAAATGGCATTCAAACTTTGTTTTAAAAATATGACCGTTGATGTTTTTAACTGTTTTTATACTGGTCGTTAAGGCGTATGCAACAACCCCAACGGCTAGAATTCAATGAGAAGGTATAAAAGAGACCTCTAAAAGCTTCACCAACAACTATTGATCTCAAAGCAAACATCCAAACATCAAATCCAAGCAATTGAGCCTAAATCCCATTATTTCTTGTAAACCCCAATTGTGAAATTGTAATTTCCATTCTTATCCTTTCAATTGGGTTGAGTGCTTGTAATTGGGCTACTTTGTGTATTGAGAGATACTTGTTTAGCCATTATCTTCTTTGTAATTCTTGTGTGAGGATTGACTCAAATTTTGGGTAGAAAACTTGACCGATATAGTAACGGTTACCTCCTTAGCCTAGAAAAGGGGAAGAGCAATTATTGGAATTGTTGGAAAATCCTTAGTGAAGCTAAGGTAGTGGATGTAGAGTTCAATTGGAACTTGAACCACTCTAAATCCTCTTGTCTATCTTTTTATTTGTCAATTCCACTACCAAAAAGTCTAAAAATCCAATTCTCTTTCTTGGTTTATATCGATCATTTAATCCACTCAACAATTGGTATCAGAGCCTACCTCTTTGAAGGATTAACAACTACAAGAGGAGTTCCTAGGAAGAGTGTGATCATCCATAAATCAAGACATGGCATCTACCTCCGGGTCAAGCATGTACGAGTCTCAATCAACCACAAAACCGCCATTCTTCAACGGTGACAACTATCCATTTTGGAACAACCGGATGCGCCTCTTCATCAAATTCAACGATTACCTAGATTGGGATGTCATTGAAGATGGTCTCTATATTCCTTTGAAGAGGGATGATGAACGAAAATTGGTTCTAAAGAAGAAGATTGAGATGAGTGAAGATGAGATAAAGAAGATCCAAATCAATGACAAAGCTCTTCACATGCTATTTTTCTCTTTCGGTCCCGACATCTACTCCAAAGTCTCCTCTATTGAAAGTACCAAGGAAGTATGGGATACACTAGAGACCACCTATGAAGGAACTAGTGATGTGAAGGAGACCAAGATTGAAATTCTCAATCTTAGTTATGAGAATTTCAAGATGGAACCCGACGAAACCGTGTCCAAGATGTTCGATCGCTTCTCAACTATCATCAACGGGCTTAAGGGTTTTGGAGAGACAATCCCGGAAGAAAAACTTGTCCGGAAGCTACTCTACTCACTTCCCGAATCTTGGGAAGGGAAGAGAACCACCATCATCAAGGCCAAAAACTTGAAGACACTAAAACTTGATGAGCTAGTGGGTTCTCTCCTTACTCATGAGATAATGAAGCAAGGAAAGGAAAATGAAAAGAAGAAGGAAGAGAAAAGAGTGGAGAAGCTAGAAGTAGAAAAGAAGAAGAAGATATGAGTGGTTCTCAAAGCTTCATTACATGAGGAGAGCACTTTTAGTGAGGAGGATGATTTAGAAGAATTGGCTATGATAGCCAAAAGATTCTCACGATTCATGAGGTCCAATCGAGGAAGAAAGATTCAAAGAAAAATGGACTTCAAAGGGAAAAAAACAAAGAAGAAGAGAGGGATCAAATCATTTGCTACGAGTACAAAAAGCTCGGTCACATTTGTTCAGAGTGCTCTCAACTCAAGAAGAAGGGCTTTGAGAATAAGAATAAGCTCAAAGCCAAGCTTGCTACTTGGAGTGACGAGGAGTCATCCGAGGATGACGAACACGAAGTGGCCAACCTTTGCCTCATGGCACTTGAGGAGGATTCCTCCATGGTAACCTCTAACTCATCATCTTTTGACTTTACATTTGATGAATTGCATGAAACATATGATGAGTTGCAAGAGGTTTATGATGAGTTAGTTGAGAAGTACAAAAAGTCAGACATTAGAAATAAGAAAATTATTTCGGAATTAAATGATAAAAATGACTCACTTTCTCAAGCTAACTTAAAATTTGAGAAAAAGATTTTAGGCTTAAAAGATGAACTTAAATTCTTCCAAGATGAAAATGTAGACCTAAATAATCTTCTTTCTCAATGCAATAGTGAACACCAAAAGGTGTGAGATGAGCTTAACAAGCTCAAAGAGTCTTTCAAAAATGTTGGTAATGTGAAGCATGAAAAAGGTGAATCATCTAAAACAAACCAACCTAGGAGAAAGACTAATAACTACAAACAAAGTGGTTTCCCTAGACATAATAGAACTAAAAAGATTAAGAGTGTATGGGTTCCTAAGGAACTTGTCAAATCTAATAATATTGTTGCTATGTCACCTTGGATTCCTAAGGGAACCAAGCTATTGGGAGCTAACACTCGTGGACCCAAAATGATTTGGGTACCAAAAACAAAAGTTAATATCTTTGTTTGTAGGGGGAGCATTGCTACAAGGCCAAAGCACAAAGTCAAAATTCTTGGTACCTTGATAGTGGATGCTCGAGGCATATGACAAGAGACAAGAGTAGATTCATGGACTTAAAGCCAAAAAGTGGAGGAGTAGTGGCATTTGGTGACAACTCCAAAGGCCACATTAAAGGTATTGGCTCCATAGGTAATCACTCTATTATTCTCATTGAAAATGTTTTATATGTCGATGGTCTTAAACATAATTTATTGAGCATAAGTCAATTATGTGATAAAGGGTTTAATGTCTTATTTGATAAGAATGAGTGCAAAATTGTTGACATTAAATCAAATAATATTATGCTCATAGGTCATTGCATAGGTAATATTTACATGGTGCATTTAGATGACATGCATACATCACATGCATGTTTAGTAGCTCAAAATGAAAATGATGCATGGCTAAGGCATAGGAAACTAGGACATGCTAGCATTAGTTTTTTAGAAAAAATTAGTTTCCCTTGATCTAGTTAGAGGTTTGCCCAAGATTAAGTTCTCAAATGACAAAATTTGTGATGCATGCTCTAAGGGTAAACAACATAAGTCATCCTTTAAATCCATTAATGATGTTTCCATAAGTAGGTGTTTAGAACTTATTCACATGGATTTATTTGGGCCTATTAGGACTATGAGCTTGGGTGGTAAATCTTATGCATTTGTGCTTGTTGATGATTTTTCTAGATTTACTTGGGGTTCTATTTTTAAGTACTAAAGATGAGGCATTAGAAAAATTCATCACATTCTCAAAATTAACTCAAAATGATCTTGAACTTAGAATTTCTCACATAAGAAGTGATCATGGAACCGAATTTCAAAATCTAGGGTTTGAAGAGTTTTTAAATGAAAATGGTATTAGCCATAATTTTTTGGCTCCTCGAACTCCTCAACAAAATGGGGTAGTTGAGAGGAAAAATAGAACTTTACAAGAAATGGCTAGAACCATGCTTTGTGAAAAACAATTTACCTAAATATTTTTGGGCGGAAACCACAAACACCGCTTGCTACATTGTAAACCGAGTAATGATTAGGCCAATTTTAAAGAAAACACCAAATGAGATTTTAAAATCTAAAAAGTCTAACATTAGCTATTTTCATCCATTTTGTTGCAAGTGTTTTATTTTAAATAATGGAAAAGATAATTTAGGTAAATTTGATGCAAAAAGTGATGAAGCTATTTTCATAGGATATTCTTTAAACTCTAAAACCTATCGTGTATTTAACAAGAGAACTTTAGTAGTAGAAGAGTCTATACATGTTGTATTCGATGATAACCTCTTTCCAAGGAAGGATTCTTGTGATGATGATGATGTAGAAATCATTAATGCCTTTGATGGAGGACAAACTTCAAAGGAGGGTGAGATTCTAACGAAAGAAGAGGATACACAAGATCCACCTCTTGAAGTCTTGAAGGACTTGGCTCTTGAGGAAAAGGAAGTGAGCTACCCAAGGGAGTTCAACTATGTCAAAGGTGGTGAAATCTTGGGTGATCCATCCAAGGGGGTAACCACTAGATCTTCTCTTAAACTTATGAACCGCATTGCATTTATCTCATGCATAGAGCCTAAGAATATAAAAGAAGCATTAAAAGATGACTTTTGGGTTATGGCTATGCAAGAAGAATTAAATCAATTTGAGAGAAGTAATGTTTGGACATTAGTTGATAGGCCTAGTAATCAATCTACCATAGGAACTAAATGGGTTTTTAGTAAAATAAACTAGATGAGAGTGGTAACATTGTGAGAAATAAAGCTAGATTAGTAGCACAAGGTTACACTCAAGAAGAGGGAATAGACTTTGATGAAACCTATGCACCCGTAGCTAGAATGGAGGACATTAGGATGTTGCTTGCATATGCATGTTATCATGATTTCAAGCTTTTTCAAATGGATGTTCAAAGCACATTTTTAAATGGTTTTATAAATGAGGAAGTGTATGTGGAACAACCACCGGGTTTTGAAGACTCAAAATTTTCAAATCATGTTTTCAAACTTACTAAAGCACTTTATGGTTTAAAACAAGCTCTTAGAGCTTGGTATGAAAGACTTTCAAACTTTTTTATTGAAAAGGGTTTTGAAAAAGGTAAGGTGGGCACTACACTTTTCATAAAAATGTATAAAATGACATCTTAGTAGTACAAATATATGTTGATGACATTATTTTTGGATCTACTAATGAGTGTCATTGCAAGGAGTTTGCTAAGTTAATGCAAGGTGAATTCGAGATGAGCATGATGAGGGAGCTCTTATTCTTTTTAGGACTCCAAATCAAGCAAAGGAAGGATGGAACCTTCATCAATCAAGCAAAGTACATCAAGGATATGCTCAAGAAGTTTGGCTTGGAGAATGCAAAGTCTCAAGCCACACCCATGAGCTCATCTACAAAGCTTGACAAAGATGAAGAAGGCAAGTGTGTTGACTCTAAGCTTTATCGTTCTATGATTGGATCATTACTTTACCTTATCGCAAGTAGACCGAATATCTTGTTTAGTGTTTGCTTGTGTGCTAGGTTTCATGCTAGTCCTAGAGAGTCGCACCTTATAGCCGCTAAGAGAATCTTTAGGTACCTTAGAGATACCTCTTGTTTAGGTCTTTGGTACCCTAGAGACTCAAGTTTCAACCTTCATGCTTATTCGGATGCATATTATGGGGGGTGTAAAATCGATAGGAAAAGAACATTTAAGGAACATGTCAATTCTTAAGTAGTATGCTCATATCTTGGTTCTCTAAGAAACAAAATAGTGTAGCTCTTTCTACCACCGAAGCCGAGTACATATCCTTAGGGAGTTGTTGTGCCCAAGTCCTTTGGATGAAGCAACAACTCTTAGATTATGGTATTAAAGTTGAAACCATACCCCTTAAGTGTGATAACACTTGTGCCATATGCTTAACAAAAAATCCCATCCAACACTCTAGAACCAAACATATAGAGATAAGGCATCATTTCATTAGAGATCATGTCCTTAAGGAAGATGTTGTTATAGTATACGTTGACACCTTAAACCAACTAGAGGACATCTTTACAAAGCCTTTAGATAAAGAGCGTTTTTGGTCCCTTAGGAGAGAGTTAGGTCTAACTAGCCTTTCTTGACCTTTTAGGACCCTTTTTGTGCTTAAATTGCTTGATTTCTTGAAAATGCCATGTTTATGTGTTTTTACTCCTAATTCCATCCATGCTAATAGTTAGGGGGGGGTATGTTTTTGTTTATACATGTCTTTCCTGCTCATTCATGTCATTCATGCAAATTAGAATTTTATAAAATCCATTTTTCTGCAAAATTAGAGCCTCATCTGCACTTCCAGGCCTAGATGTATCGAAACGGGTCCAATTGTTTCGATACGGGTGCCTTAAAAGATCTATATGTGAGAAGGGTGTTTCGAAATGCCTTAAAAGGGTTTCGAAACATTTTTGCTACTGCCAAGGGGTGTATCGAAACGAGTTTTGATACGGGTCAACAAAGATTCGATATGGTCAAAGCCGTATCGGAACGGTCAGCTAGACTTGAAACGTCAATCAACGTTTCGATACCCGCGTTCCGGAACGGTCGAGCCTGTTCCGAAACGGGTATGCGGACAACTTTAAAGAGGACTTTTAATGTTAAAATTCACTTAAATTAAAACTCTTTCAAAACCCTAGATCGATTTTCCCTATAAAAACCCTTTAAACTTCATTGTTTTTCACCAAATCTTGAGGGCTTTTACACTCAAACACTAGTCTAAGCAAGCCTCATCAATATTGTGCAAGAGTTTCCCCTCATTCATCCAAAATCCCCTTTCGAAGGTATATTTTCTATTTTTTTTCTTTTTCCTTTGATTTAATTCGATTCTTAGGTTAGAAAATTTTAATTTTGTATATATTATATGTTTTATAACTTGGGTTTTTTCAAAACTTGTAAAAAAAATTCAAAATCTTAAATTTTTTGGTTCTAATATATTATTTTTTACTCGTATTTTTTTCAGTTTTTCAAAAGTTTTTTTTCTTTTAAATATTTTTCTAAAATATTTTTAAACCTAAATGGGATTTGTTATTGGATTGAATTGAGGATATTCATGCATACACTTTAATTTCAAAATTGCTTGCTTTATGTTTTTAGGAGTTTTTCAATGGAGAACGTTAACAAGAAGCGTAAGACGGGTCAAGCAAGTGATGCCGGTATCCGTCCTAGTCTCACCCAACTGTTTCTCAAAAGTCTTCGTACTACAGAGATGAGGGAATGTTTCACTTATGTCAAAGAGATTGCCGTTCGTCACGAACGTGTGGTTGATGTTCTGTTCCTTGATTCAGAGCATTTCGCCTTCCGTTATCTAGAGCGTCTACGAGAATGGAACTTCATGGCTCTCTTGAACATTCCGGATGTGGTCTGCAAGCATATGTTTCTCATCTTCTACTCGAATGCTCAGCTTGTTGATAATGAGGATCACTCCGAAGTTGTTGGCATCGAGTCCTATCTCTTGGGGAAGAGTTTCGTCATAGACATACCCTTTTTAGAGATTACTCTTGGCCTTAAGAACGAAGACATCGATAATGAGACTCATTTTGGTTCTCACACCGGTTTCGTGCTTGCCTTGGATGCTCATGATATGTTCCTCCACTTGATGCTCTCGTGGTTTATTCACCCCTCTGGAGGTAAATTCTCCCACGTTCGTCAAGTTGATTATTTTTTGCTTGAGTGTTTTCGCCTTGGAGAGCGCCCAAATCTTGTTAAGATTATGTTCGCCGAGATGGTCAACAATGTGAAGCTTCGTGAAACTGATGCCCTCAAATCCTTCACATATGGGACTGTTTTGAGCTATATCTTTGGGATGCTCAATTTTGATTGCACTTATGACTCTCCATAGCCCCGTAAGCAAAAGATTGGTGAAGCTTCTCTCCACAAGTCCGGGTTCTATTACAACATTAATGGCCAATGGGAACGAGTTGATAGGCATGCTCATCCGCCACAAGTTGAACCACAACCTCAAGCTCCGGATCCCAACAATGAAGCTCTTATGGCTTTTCTCACCGAGCGGTTCAACACAATGGAGGCGGGTCTTAGTACTATCAATAATCGCTTGCAATCCATGGAAAATCGTCTCACCTCCCTCGAGAATCAACATCAATCAATGGACTTTTCATTATCCACCTTTTATGGTCAATGGATGACCTTTCGTCGCTCTCAAGCTAGGAACAATGATGACTCCTCCGATGTTGATGGTGACGATGACGAGGCTTAGGATCTTTTTTATTGTATCGCATATTAGACTATCATATTAGGATTAAGTTTGCACCTTTATTTCTTTATGTTTCATGAACCTATGCTTTGATTACTTTGTTTGGGATTGAGCTTTGAACTTTATTGTTTAAGTTTTATATTTGGATTTGGATTATATGAACTTATATTATGTTGCTTATTGCCTTTAACCTTGTTTCTTCTCTTTGAGCCTTGTTTATTATTCTTTTTGATCTAACAAAAAGGGGGAGAAAATATAAGAACCAGAAATTTGTTTTAAGTGGTTTTGAGTTTTAAAACTTAAATTTTAAACCTTCTCAAAACTTTAAAACCCATCTTAAATTGAGGGGAGTTAGAATATATTCAAAAGATCAAAACTCTTAAAAATTCCAACTTTGGTTTTGTTATATCAAAAAGAGGGAGATTGTGAAACCGATAATTAATTTTGATATAACTAAAGAATTTAAGGACTAATTTGAAAAAGATAAAACAAATTTTTAAGTCCTCAAACCTCTCTATATATTTAAAGGAAAATGGTTAAGTTAAAAACTCAAGTTGTCAAAACTTTTCTAAGTGTTTTTGAAGCCAAAACAGTGATTTTCGAGTCACCGTTTCGGAACGGCCTTAGGCGTTCCGGAACACTTTTGAAACTGTGAACCTGTGTTTTGGAACATGTTTCGAAACAGTTTTGAAAGTGTGAACCTTTGTTTCGAAACGGGTGAAGAACATCGGAACGGTTTGACCCGTTTCGATACGGTAGTATCGAAACAACTTCAAACGTTTCGAAACGACATTCAAACTTTGTTTCAAAAATATGACTGTTGATGTTTTTAACTGTTTTTATACTGGTCGTTAAGGCGTATTGAAACACTTTCAATCCGTTTCGATACGGGCTTTGGCAGTAGCTAAGTGTTTCGAAACGACTCTTAATGTATCGAAACGATCGTGTCCGTTTCGATACGGTCTATTTAATACACCTCAACGGCTCTTTATTTTTTGGTATGTTTCGAAACAGGATCGGGCGTTTCGAAACGGGTGGTTGCAGACTGCATTTATGGAGGGAAGATAACATCCCCAACGGCTCTATTGATGAATGCAACAACCCCAACGGCTAGAATTCAATGAGAAGGTATAAAAGGGACCTTTAAAAGCTTCAGCAACAACTATTGATCTCAAAGTAAACATCCAAACATCAAATCCAAGCAATTGAGCCTAAATCCCATTATTTCTTGTAAACCCAAATTTATGAAATTGTAATTTCCATTCTTATCCTTTCAATTGGGTTGAGTGCTTGTAATTTGGCTACTTTGTGTATTGAGAGATACTTGTTTAGCCATTATCTTCTTTGTAATTCTCGTGTGAGGACTGGGTCAAATTTTGGGTAGAAAATTTGACCGATATTGGAACGGTTACCTCCTTGGCCTAGAAAAGGGGAAGAGCAATTAGTGGAATTGTTGGAAAATCCTTAGTGAAGCTAAGGTAGTGGATGTAGAGTTCGATTGGAACTTGAACCAGTCTAAATCCTCTTGTCTATCTTTTTATTTGTCAATTCCACTACCAAAAAGTCTAAAAATCCAATTCCTCCCCTCTTGGTTTATATGGTTCATTTGATCCACTCAACAAAAAATAAGGAGTTAATCTCAGCCATCCATTTCTCTCATCCAACGGTCCAAAAACGTGTAAAACTAAATGAGTTTTACCCATGTAAGTGGATTATAACTCATATATATATATATATATCAAAATACCTAAAAAGTCATGATTACAGTGGCGGATGCACCCAGCCCCTATGGGGTGCATCCGCATCCCATTTTTTATTTTTTTATAAAAAAAACATGTTTAATTTAGTGTTATTTTTGGGAAAAAAAAATTTGTTTAATTTGTAAAGGAAATTTTTATTTTTGTATATCCATTTGAGAGAAAAAAAAATTTGGACCATCATTCTTGAATTCTAGATTTATATGAAATATGAATAAATACATGGGAAACAACAACAGAAAACAAAGAGCAGAAGAAGATACATTAATGAAGAATTGAAGATTCGTTGAAAATGTACGGTCATTTAGTAATACTCCATAAGGTATCACTTGAATACGTGAGAGGTGAAATTAGAGTTTCACAAAATACAACATTTGGCACAACACTTATTCTGAGATTCAGAAGGATTTGGTCTTGGATAGAAAACCAAATCGGTTTTTTGATCACCAGGATTTGATTCAGAAGGATCTTTTGCTGGAGTTTTATCGCCAGACCGATCTGAAGATCCGTTTTGGATGGTCTCCATCGGTGGAGGCTTTGCTTCTTGTTTTTTATCAGAAACCAGATGATTCCCTGCAACAGACTCATCCAACATGAATAAAACTAAAAGCAAGATATTCTATGAAATCAATTATGAGACGACAGGAGAAATACGAACCTAACGGGGATACACGAGTATTAAAGGGTGTAGTTTCACCTTCATTAATTGAATTGGAAGGTTGATTAACATTATCCTCTGCGGCATCAGATTCCTTCATCGTTTCCATCTCCTTCAACTTTCCTTCTTTATATGCTTCTTCCATGGACTGTTTCCAGTTGAATACAAGATTTTAATTTTTGGAGGTTAAGATTAAGATTTAGGGAAGTTTAACACTTATATATACAGCTTGCAATAAACGCAGGTGGGTTTCCAAAATTTATATTAGGATCATATATTATATAAAACTAATATTCGATTCCTGAAGTAGGCAGCCCGGTGTTTTGGGGGTGTCGTGATCTGCGTGGAGGAGATTTTTTTTTTTTTTTTTGGGACGCTAAAGATTAGATTTAAAATTTAAAAATTAATGATGAGAAATAAAAATAAAAATAAAGATAAAAATAAAGATAAAGACAAGAAATTTTTTTTTTCGGCGTGCGTGTCCCAACGTAAATGACCCCTTGCATCAGCTTACACCACTTAATTGTGCGTCACCTAAAAGTGTCCACAATACATCACTACATGTATAATGTATTGATGTATTTTTTTTATAAATGTATTGGATGTATTTATAACATCTAATTTTTTAGATATTTAAATAAAATAAAAATATATTAAACATATTAAATTATAAATGCTTAAGGGTTCAATAAACTCCTAAACTTTTACAAAAAAATAAATTAAGACCCTAATTTTTTTTGCATCGAATTAAGCCCTTAAAAAAATCAATTTGGTCATTTGACCAACATTGACTGTTAACTTTAACGAGTTTTTTTGACACATGTCACAATAGGATAATGCCACTTGTCATTTCTAAGAATTTTTAAAATTTAAATTAAAAAATAAAATTAGAAAAAATCTAAAAATTTTATAAAAAATCTAGAAAATTATAAAAATTATTTTAAAAATATAGTAAATATTTTTTTGGGTTTGTTTGTTTGACTGTAATTGGTTTCCCTGAAAATGTAAAATGGAAAATGGAAAAGTCAAAGGAACACCAACTATGGTTAATGAAAAACATACCTTTGTTTTAGTGCAAAATGACTTACCCATTAATTTTTGGTAAGTCGCTTTCCTTCCTCTCGTTCTCTCTACAAATACTAACCTAAACCCTAAACCTTAAACCATTAATATTAACATAAAACTAAACCCTAAATGCTAAACCATAAACCATAAACCTTAAATTATGAACACTAAATCCTAAACCATAAACTTTAACATAAAAAATAAACCCAAAACCCTATATGCTAAATCATGAACACTAACATAAACCCTAAACCATAAACACTAACCCATACATAATAAACCTTAAACATTAAATCCTAAATACTAAACCTTAAAACCAAAACACTAAACTAAACCCTAAACCCTAAGTATTAATCCCTAAAAATTAACATGAACTATAAACTCTAAATGTTAAATCAGAAACATTAACATAAACCCTAACCCTTAACCCTAAACCCTAAACGTTAAACACTAACATAACCCAAAACCATAAATACTATCATAAACACTAACATATACCCTAAACCCTAAATACTAACATAAACACTAAACCCTAAAACCTAAACACTAAACATTTACATAAACCAAAAACCTTAAATGCTAAACCTTAAATGACATAAACCCTAAACCCTAAACACTAACACGTAAACCCTAAATGGTAACATAAACATTAAACCCTAAATGATAACTTAAACCCTAAACCATAAACACTAACATCTAAACACTAGATCCCAAAAACAAAAACCTAAACCCTAACTACTAAACCATAAACCTTAAAAAATAATATAAACCATAAACCCTAAATGTTAAACACTAAACACTAACATAAACCCTAACATTAAACACTAACCCATAAACCCTAAATACTAACATAAACACTAAACCTTAAACACTAACATAAACACTAAAACCTAAACATTAACATAAACCATAAACCTTAAAAACATAAAAACCTAAGCCCTAACTAATAAACCTTAAACACTAAGCTAAACCCTAAATAATAAACCCTAACCCATAAACCTTAAAAACTAACATAAACAATAAACCCTAAACTCTAAACACCACAATAAACCTCAAACCTTAAATGATAACATAAACCTTAAACCCTAACCTAAATCTTGAACACTAAATGCTAAACGCTAAACCTTAAACCTTAAATACTAATCCTTAAATGCTACCCTAAACCGTAAATACTAATATAAACAATAAACCCTAAATGATATCCTAAACCCTAAACCCTAAATAGTAACATAAACCTTAAACCATGTTTTTGTTGGAACTTGTTTTTTAGCATTATCGATGCTTGTTTGTGGGCTGTTCATGAAATTTTCAGGAAACTCTACCAAACAGTGTAAAATGTATTGCACATCATCCAAACTCCAGAAAATGGTTTATGCAATCAGTTTTCCAAAAACTGTAGTTCATTTTCCAGAATTCATTTTTCGAAAACAGTTTTTAGTGAAACAAACAATTAATTTCAAAATTTATTCGAAAATAAAATAATAATTTTTAAAAGATTAAAATATTTAAAAAATTAAATATTTTTATAAAATTTTAAAAATAAATTGAAAAAGTATAAAACAACACAAGTTATTTTAAAAATATAAAATAATAATTTTTATTTAAAAATATAGAACAATAAAATTTATTTTAGAAAACAAATTAAAATTAAAATTTATTTTTTATTTTTTCAATTTATTTTTATAATTTTATAATAATATTTTTTTTGAATTTTTAAAAAAATTAATCTTTTGAAAAATTATTATTTATTATTTATAATTAAATTCCAGAATTAAAAATATTTTTATATTTTTAAATAATTTTCCATAATTTTTTAGTTTTTCCGGATATATATAATAAAAAATTAAAATTAAAAATTCCTAGAAATAAAAACTAGCATTATCCTATTGCGACACATGTCAAAAAGATTTAAGAAAAACCTTTGAAGTTAACGGTCAACTTTGGTCCAAGGATCAAATTATTTTTTCTTGAGTTTAAGGACTTAATTTAGTGCAAACAAAGTTTTGGGGCTAATTGATTTTTTTTTTTGTAAAAGTTTAAGGGCTTATTGAGCCATTAAGCCAATTATAAAAGATCAACTTGTATATGTATATGTATATGTATATGTATATCAATGATTCATATTCTACTCTTTCTATGTTTTAAACAAAATTTGAGTTATTGAGAAATAACTTTAGTTATGACTTATTAAGAAAATAACGCTATGGAGATTGTAATACCTTCGTTTCAGTCCTAGAAATTTATAAATAAATTTAATAAAGCCTCCTCTAGTTATTTCTTAAGAGAAATTGAGTCAACAATTATTTAAAATATTCAATTGAACCCTTGAAACCCCTAATTAGTATAGTTAGGACTAAATCGAAAGAATGAGCAAATTGGAAGATTAAATTAAAGTGACTATACCGAAAAGAGTAAAAATATAGAAATTGCATGCAAAACTTCTAACTTCATTAGTGTACCCTTAGTAAATAATATAATCTATGAGAACAATGAAGGGCAAGATAGACAATTCTCAAATTCAATCAAATCAAACTAGTCACCAACCTTCTTCTCTATTTCTCTTGGCCGGCTAACTTGAGAAAGAAGCGTGAGAGAATTTTGAGAGAAAGCATTCTGAAAATTTAGCTTTAGTGGAGAGGATAAAGTAAGAAGAGATTGGAAACGAGTTAGGAGGAAGTGTGGTCATTCGAGTTTGCAAAAAATAGAAGATGTTAGTGTTTCTCTTCTTCATTTGTTATTCGAATAAGTGTAGATATAAAATATAAATTTTAGTTTTGTTTTAGCATGAACACTTGTTAGAATTTTAGTGATTAAAATAAGTTGTAATGTTAGAAAATTTTCTTGTCAAGCAAGGGAGCATTAGAAAATTTTCTTGTATCCTAAGTAATCTATCTGAATTGTTTGTTCATAGCTTCCATGGTTATCAACGCTCATTTCTGACTATGCAAGGCTCGAAATTATCTATGTGAACTCCAAGTCCAGTCTACTTTAATCACAAGGATCAAAGAGCTTCAACAAATTCATCCAGAACTACATAATTTTTTTTCTAAGCTTGAGTCTAATTCCGACTTCTCCATTAAATCAAACAGAATTCTCTATTTCAAAGATAGAATTTGTGTTCCTAATAGAAAAGAATTACAATAAGAAATTATACGAGAAGCACATCAAAGTTCTTTCTCGATCCACCTTGGATCGGTTAAGATGTAAAAGGATCTCAAGCTCTTGTATTGGTGGCCTAGAATGAAATCAACTATCAACGACTATGTCTCGAAGTGTTTGAAATGTCAACTTGTGAAAGCCGAGCACCGAGCCCCTGCCAGATTGCTCCAACCTCTTGAATTTCCACAATGGAAATGGGAAAGAATCACAATGGATTTCGTATCCGGTCTTCCTTGCTCCCCAAGAAAGTGTGATGCTATTTAGGTAATCGTTGATAGATTCATCAAGTTTGCCCATTTCATTCCAATTCGTAAGAACTATAGAGTTTGGAAACTCTAGTTGATCTCTATATCTGGGAAATTGTAACCCCCTTAACCCGACCCAGACGGTTGAACCGAATTAAGAAGTTTACACGGGGAAAACCAAAGTCAACCCGAAAGTCAACCTTGATTAGCGACCTTTTTTTCTTCTTTTTAATCTTATCTAGATGCATATTAAACCTAGATATGTTCACAAGATCAACATACATAAAGATCATTTCAATCAGAGAACATTCAGGGACTCAATTGCACAAATTAAGGAATTAGGGACCAAATTGTAAATTCTGAGAATTACAGGGACTTAACCCAATTAAAAATTACCAATATGAAATTAATCACGTTTCATGCTTCCCTGTCAAATTTCAGCTCAAACGGACATCTCAAACTCACTCAATTGCAATAACAAGGTTCACGACTAAAACACAAACATTCCAAAACATATAACCATCAAATTCAGAGCCCAACGGTCGAGTGTTCCGAAACAGGGAGGACCTATTCCGAAACGCGGGACCGTTCCGAAACGAGTATCGGAACATGGCTTGGCAGTAGCCTTTCTGTTCCGGAACGGTTCCTCCCGTTTCGGAATGCCTAGGCCATTTCAGGCCCCTGTTCCGAAACGGTAGCACCCGTTCCGATACGGCCTGCCCATATTGCAGAATTTTGCTGTTCAAACACACAATAGACTCTCCAAACATGCTCCAAAAGAAACCAAATTATACCAGCAAGTCATACAACACACAAGGGACATAATTGCATCAAAAACCTAGATACAAATCACCCCTAGGTGCACCAACTCATTCAACACATCCAACATTCATTCATGCTTTTAAAACAAGAAGCATAACATATTGACTTAAGCATAAGATGATTCAAACGTTGCAAGCGTTAAACCACATAGTTCAAAACCATAAACCAATCTTGTCCAACATACACAATCTCATAAAACATCAACATAAGAGATTCTTCCCCCATTGCCTTTATTATCTATAGCTATCAACCGAGACATACATCTCAAGGGGAGCTTTCCTTGAATCCCTTGCTTCTCGCTATTCCAACTTCAAATATCTGCATTGATGGACAAAAAGGAGCGTAAGCACATAATGCTTAGTGAGGAATTCTCAAAACCAAAACACCATCAATGCAGCGAGTCATAAAACCTCTTTTAAAAGCAACACAATTCGATAAACCAAAGCAATGTTTGAAAACCCTTTTTAACAACATGATTTAAATCATGCATTGCTCAAACATGAAAACCAACCCTTAGCTTAGAAAAGCTAAGTAATTAACTTCAAAGCACAACCTTGCAAAACCATCAATTTAACCTTTCCATGCATGAACATCATATGCAAGGTTAAATACAAAATCCTTGGAAAACACTTCCACTTTACATCATACCTTTCTCATACTTGAAAATCATCTTAAAGCAAGAAACTTTTAAAAACCATTTACTCATTCAATCTAACACGTGCATTAAACAAATGAACATATGAACCACACAATCAATATTTGCATCACATGCCTTTAAAAACAAGTCTTCGCAAGACTTCAATGCACTAAAGAGATTTCATGCACACATGCACCATTCTCAATAGAAAATAAACACTTGTTCAAGCTAACAAGTAATACATGCATACTTGGTACATTACACACTTCTCATGCAACCATGCATCATTTCAAGCATCTCATGTTTCATTACACTCAAGAACATTATATTGGCTTCCAAGTGATAAACCATATCCAGTTTTCAACTCAACATCCAATCAGATACGCGGATCACAAGCGTTGTCCCCACGCTTCATACACACTACCAATCCCAAGGTTTCCAAATGGAATTTTAACCACCATTTGACCTTACCATACACAAGGTCTTCATATGGAATTTCAACCACCATATAACCTTAACATTCACAAGGTCCTCATATGGAATTTTAACCACCATATAACCTTAACATTCACAAGGTCCTCATATGGAATTTTAACCACTATATGACCTTAACATTATCCATTGGTAGTTGTATAACACCACTAACGAGATCCGGGACATACTTCACAAGATCCACACATGGACTTTACACCACCATTGTGATCTTAACAAGCACAAGGTCCTCAAATGGAATTTTAACCACCATTATAACCTTTGCTTACCCAAGGTCCTCAAATGGAATTTTAACCACCATTATGACCTTAACACAAGACCCACCGATGGAATTTTAACCACCATGGTGTTCTTAACCATCTCGTTAGTGGACTTGGATGGAGTTTACCAGTTCAATCACAACCACTCCACATCCAAGGCGACTTTATTCACGGTGCACCCAATCCTATAGGCGGCTAACTATATCCGATTTAAGTAACCAAGAACCACTTACATCACTTGCCAATATAACCATCTTACCACATTAATCCATTGATTTACAAGCATAACCAAAATGCAAAAACCACCATTTACCACCATCAATCCACTGTTTTTGAAGCATCACACAAAGCCATTAAACAACATGCAACACTATGCATAAATTCCACAATTCCAATGTACAAAACCAAGGATCTCTTACCTTGAGCATCCTTCACACACGGATTTCAAAACCAGCATTAAACCATGCTAAAATATGCTTTCAAAACAGAATTTAAAACATGCAAATCACATGCATTGCATCCAACAACCACAAGTGCTTTAAAAACCAATTCATTACACAAACCAAGAGAGAAATTCCATTTACTTACTCTTGAGCTTAGCTAAGTTGTTTAGACTTAAACTAAGCTCCCAAAACCTTCAAACCTTGGTTTAAAAGCTGAAAACCCAACTTCACTCACCGATACACAAAACAAGGCTAGCCAACAAGCCTTCCAAGCATCCGAAACCTTCCACACCACCTCTAATGCTCACGGATCAATCTCCCCTATTTCAAGCACACAATAACAGAGGATTAATGCATCATAATGCATTAAAAACACCAGCAACACACCTAAACTCATTGCTCTCTGCAAATCCAACATTTCGGCTACCAAACACAACCGAACTCACATCCAAACACTTCCAAAACTTAGCCAAGCCAAGATCCATCACTTCTAACCATTTATAAACATCAATTAACATCCAAAATGATCCCAACCACGTCCTTATACCTCCAGCAATAACAGATCACCAAAAACACCCCAAAACAACTAAAAACTCAAGCAAAACTTAGGAAAATCAACCTATCCGGGATTGCATTGATTAAACCTCAACTTCTCATCAACTATACATTCATTTAACACCAAAATTACATCTCAAAACAATGCCCAATCAGATCATACGAAAATTCATCAAAATTAACCAAATCTTGCATTTTAAAGCCAAGATCAAGAATACCTTTGCAAAACCTTTAACAAAACACATTTCAAGGATTGAGAACTTGGGAATTTCAGTAAAGAACTGAGAGTTTAGAGGAGAAGGACGTTCTTACCTCCAAACTTGAGTTTCTCCCTTTTTAGAACCAAAATTCTTAAAGATCCAAATAGCAATTACAAAGGTTTTGATGAAGAGATGATTAGAGATCAAAAGAGGATTAAAATCTCATGTTTAGATGCCAAAATCAGAGGAAAATGCTCTGGAGAAATGTGTTTGGTTTGAGAGAAAAGATGAGAGAAAATGAAAATGGAATTTAGGAAAAGTTAGTTGGAAAATGGCAAAATATCTTCCCTCCTTTTTAGTTTTATTTAAAAACCTCTAATTAAATCCTTAATATTTAGGAAAAATCTGGAGAAACTCCCATTGGGTAGATAGCTCCTTAAAGATTCAAAGTTTCAATCCTTTTTAAAACAGTCACACAGTTTTCAAAAATTACATTTTGGTCACTAACCCAAAATGTCACACTTCCAAACCTTATTTTGCAAAATTGACTTCACCTTTCTCTTATATATAATAAAAGAGGATTTTAAGACATTTTTCCATATTTTTAATGCAACCCGAACTAGGCTTTCCTAAAAATCACCTTTTTATATTCGAACCGCACTCAGACCGGCCTGGTCCAAGCCCAAAACTTCTAAGCCCAAAATTGGGGCGTTACAACTCTCCCCCTCTTATGAAATTTCGTCCTCGAAATTTCAACTGGCGAAAAGAGAACAACCAACCTTCTCAAAGCAACACACAATGCAACACAGGAGACTTAACCACCACTGAACACTCTCCAGACAAAACTCCACCAAACCCAACACCACCACATACTGTTCACGAATTCCAGAACACTCAGATGTTAACCACATCTTAACCTTCCACACTTCCGGACTGCACATAGCCCCAACAACAACCTGAAGAACCTCCAAACTTTTACAACATACACCACCTCAACTCATGATTCCCAAAACTTGTCCACACAGCGACACCAACCAATTCAGTTCGGCCACCATGTAACCCACAACCTTCACCGCTTCCAAAACCCCTTGCAAAACTACTCAACATTTTTCAAGATCTTCACAACAAGCCAAAATTCTTAAGCATCAACTGCTTACCCAAACTTCTCAACGTATTGCTGATAAAACTGCACATTCGCCGCTATCATCACCATAACGACTCACCAGGACAACTCACCCAATATCCGAAAATCACGTCACAAAACCCCCAACCTTGACCCGCCAGCCGCTCCCACACCACCAGCTGACCCCAACAGGAACTTACTTACTCACAACCAGCCAACCTCTTCTCACAAGAACCCGTCCAACCAACAATGGCCTTTGATCTTACATTGTCTTTCCACTTCAAGCCTTAACTACAACACTTGCCTTTCCAGGACACCGCCCAACCTATACATACATATTTAGGTTACGAAACTTCTATTCTCCCAGACTAACCCTTTTCTACAACCCACAACACAACATCTTCTCAACTCTTCGAAGGTTGCTACGAACCCTCATCTACGAAAACAACCCTTCTACTACCATACCAAGCCCAAATTACCTCATTACTCTGGAACACATCCACTAACCTGCAACATCACTTAACACCAAGGAACTACCACTTCTACTAGCTATTCTAAACCACTTGACCGATTCTAACTTCAATCGGTATTCTCCTCACCACCACACCGCTAAACCCATAAAGCATCAAACACCTTCCTTCTACCAACATGCTATACCGCACTCACTATTTCTGACAACTTGCTTAATACCATCCATTACTTCTAACATTCACCCAGCACCAAAACAACTTTTAAAACCCTTCATCCACCCTAACACTATTACTACACTAACGGACCCGACTAGCTATTGGCGAGTGTGAACGTTCGTATGCATGATCACCTATATGCCCTACCAATGCCTGATGTACATGTATGCAAAACCTCTAATGTCATGTCACATGTATGCATGGACCAGTACATATGTAATATAGCATATAACAAATGATTTTAACTGTGCATGTATGTCGATTCACACCCACCAATAACATCCTCAGAATCCGCCTAAAAACAACCTCCTACCTCACTTCCAACTTGACCAACTTCATCATCCTAGCAACCCATTATCCACAAGATACTCACTAATGCCCCCTTCACACCAAAGATGTTTTCAAACAACAACAACTACTACCCCAAACATGCTAGCAACGACACCATACTCTATACGCAAGGAAAAACCAAACCAAAACCAACTAGGATACTAGAGCAAAGGTTACTTAACAAGGTTACCTAAAAACACATCACCACCCCGGAGCTTCAACAGACGAGCTCTCTTTCTTGCAGAACCATCATTCTCTAGCCGCACCGCTCCAGCATCAGCTAACACACCAAGGTCACCACCATCTCCTTGCGGTAATGAACCCTGGCTATCCCGAGCCAACTTCAAACAATTACGTCTCATATGTCCAACAAACCCACAATTCTAACAGATTTCATTCTCCAAGCTCCTCACACCTTTCTGCTCTTCCTGCCACCTTCGAACCTTGTCTCGGCCGTGCCCACGACCCTTCAGAGACCCTTCTGCTACCACTGAAGCGGATTTTACCACATGAGGACAATCTCGCTTCACATGCTCCTTAGAACCACAGTTCCAACAAACACCTGCGCCCCAACAACCTCCAACATGGCGCCTTCTACAACGGTCACACATCGGTAGCCGAGCACCAACTCCTTGATCAGGCAGCACTTGCCCCAAATTTGCACTACCATCCAAACTTTGATTCAAGCCAAACCTTCCACCATATAGCCTCTTACGCTGACCGCCCCCGAGGTCAGTACCCACAACTCTCTTGCTTAAACCTTTCTCAACTTCATAAACTAAAACCACAGCCTCACGTTGCTTAACCCTTGGGAATTTCCCTCCAAGGTACCTTTCATAAAAGGCAGACACAAAGAAGTCCCAATCAATATCTTGGATGTGCGATGCCACCGCCACAGACGTCCACCAGGCACAAGCGTCCTCCAACATCAATGAGACAACACTTCCCAGCTTACAGGCATAGTCACAACCTTCCTGGTCCAAAATCAGAACTACACTGGCCAACCAGGCCTCGAATGTCTCAGGTGTCGAACCATGATACTCCACAGCTCCCAAATCATGTAAACACTGTTTCGACAAACCCGCACATCCCACAACCGGCACGTCTACAGGCCTTACTTTTGCCACAACCTGAGATGTTCCCAACACCTCTTGAACAATAGGTGATGAACTCTTCATCACAGAACCAGCTTCTTCCTCCGGCCTCACTACCTCAACTCCAGGCACAGAAGACTGAGACGAAACACCTCCATTAAAAGGTGAATTCCACGCCTTAACAACCTGCTCTAAAGCAGCAACCATCTCACCTAACTGCCATTCTTTCATCGATTTTGCCATGCTATTAACAACAAACAATCATAACAAAACAAACAAATCGATCAGACCAGCTTTAAGCAAGGATTCAAACTCCAACTCCAAAATAATACAATAGCTATAATAATAAGGCAATGGGTATCCCGAATTCTCTCCTTTTACATGACATAACAGTCAATAGAAACATGGATATCACAACATCAAGCATATCAATCCACATACTTCGACCATGCTCTCATCAACAACATTCACTCATAACAACATAATATCAACATATCATACCCATTACACTTTCATTATTCATAAAATCAGCTCACAACACCAGCATAACATCAGCACAATTCCACATTAGCTCAATGAAAATCCACAATCAAAAAGCATGCTAAAAACATCAACAATTCGCTCAAAAACACGCATTTCAACCGGCTTTCAACCACACATCATAATAAACATCAAACACATATTACAACAATTTACCATTTCCCCAAAGCGTTCGCAACTCAGCTCTGATACCACCAAATGTAACACCCTTAACCCGACCCAGACGGTTGAACCGAATTAAGAAGTTTACACGGGGAAAACCAAAGTCAACCCGAAAGTCAACTTTGATTAGCGACCCTTTTTTTTCTTTTTAATCTTATCTAGATGCATATTAACCCTATATATGTTCACAAGATCAGCATACATAAAGATCATTTCAATCAGAGAACATTCAGGGACTCAATTGCACAAATTAAGGAATTAGGGACCAAATTGTAAATTCTGAGCATTACAGGGACTTAACCCAATTAAAAATTACAAATATGAAATTAATCATGTTTCATGCTTCCCTGTCAAATTTCAGCTCAAACGAACATCTCAAACTCACTCAATTGCAATAACAAGGTTCAGGACTAAAACGCAAACATTCCAAAACATATAACCATCAAATTCAGAGCCCAACGGTCGAGTGTTCCGAAACAGGGAGGACCTGTTCCGAAACGCGGGACCGTTCCGAAACGAGTATCGGAACATGGCTTGGCAGTAGCCTTTCCGTTCCGGAACGGTTCCTCCCGTTTCGGAACGCCTAGGCCATTTCAGGCACCTGTTCCGAAACGGTAGCACCCGTTCCGATACGGCCTGCCCAGATTGCAGAATTTTGCTGTTCAAACACACAATAGACTCTCTAAACATGCTCCAAAAGCAACCAAATTATACCAGCAAGTCATACAACACACAAGGGACATAATTGCATCAAAAACCTAGATACAAATCACCCCTAGGTGCACCAACTCATTCAACACATCCAACATTCATTCATGCTTTTAAAACAAGAAGCATAACATATTGACTTAAGCATAAGATGATTCAAACGTTGCAAGCGTTAAACCACATAGTCAAAACCATAAACCAATCTTGTCCAACATACACAATCTCATAAAACATCAACATAAGAGATTCTTCCCCCATTGCCTTTATTATCTATAGCTATCAACCGAGACATACATCTCAAGTGGAGCTTTCCTTGAATCCCTTGCTTCTCGCTGTTCCAACTTCAAATATCTGCATTGATGGACAAAAAGGAGCGTAAGCACATAATGCTTAGTGAGGAATGCTCAAAACCAAAACACCATCAATGCAGCGAGTCATAAAACCTCTTTTAAAAGCAACACAATTCGATAAACCAAAGCAATGTTTGAAAACCCTTTTTAACAACATGCTTTAAATCATGCATTGCTCAAACATGAAAACCAACCCTTAGCTTAGAAAAGCTAAGTAATTCACTTCAAAGCACAACCTTGCAAAACCATCAATTTAACCATTCCATGCATGAACATCATATGCAAGGTTAAATACAAAATCCTTGGAAAACACTTCCACTTTACATCATACCTTTCTCATACTTGAAAATCATCTTAAAGCAAGAAACTTTTAAAAACCATTTACTCATTCAATCTAACACGTGCATTAAACAAATGCAACATATGAACCACACCATCAATATTTGCATCACATGCCTTTAAAAACAAGTCTTCGCAAGACTTCAATGCACTAAAGAGATTTCATGCACACATGCACCATTCTCAATAGAAAATAAACACTTGTTCAAGCTAACAAGTAATACATGCATTCTTGGTACATTACACACTTCTCATGCAACCATGCATCATTTCAAGCATCTCATGTTTCATTACACTCAAGAACATTATATTGGCTTCCAAGTGATAAACCATATCAACTTTTCAACTCAACATCCAGTCAGATACGCGGATCACAAGCGTTGTCCCCACGCTTCATACACACTACCAATCCCAAGGTTTCCAAATGGAATTTTAACCACCATTTGACCTTACCATACACAAGGTCTTCATATGGAATTTCAACCACCATATAACCTTAACATTCACAAGGTCCTCATATGGAATTTTAACCACCATATAACCTTAACATTCACAAGGTCCTCATATGGAATTTTAACCACCATATGACCTTAACATTATCCATTGGTAGTTGTATAACACCACTAACGAGATCCGGGACATACTTCACAAGATCCACACATGGACTTTACACCACCATTGTGATCTTAACAAGCACAAGGTCCTCAAATGGAATTTTAACCACCATTATAACCTTTGCTTACCCAAGGTCCTCAAATGGAATTTTAACCACCATTATGACCTTAACACAAGACCCACCCATGGAATTTTAACCAGCATGGTGTTCTTAACCATCTCGTTAGTGGACTTGGATGGAGTTTACCGGTTCAATCACAACCACTCCACATCTAAGGCGACTTTATTCACGGTGCACCCAATCCTATAGCCGGCTAACTATATCCGATTTAAGTAACCAAGAACCACTTACATCACTTGCCAATATAACCATCTTACCACATTAATCCATTGATTTACAAGCATAACCAAAATGCAAAAACCACAATTTACCACCATCAATCCACTGTTTTTGAAGCATCACACAAAGCCATTAAACAACATGCAACACTATGCATAAATTCCACAATTCCAATGTACAAAACCAAGGATCTCTTACCTTGAGCATACTTCACACATGGCTTTCAAAACCAGCATTAAACCATGCTAAAATATGCTTTCAAAACAGAATTTAAAATATGCAAATCACATGCATTGCATCCAACAATCACAAGTGCTTTAAAAACCAATTCATTACACAAACCAAGAGAGAAATTCCATTTACTTACTCTTGAGCTTAGCTAAGTTGTTTAGACTTAAACTAAGCTCCCAAAACCTTCAAACCTTGGTTTAAAAGCTGAAAACCCAACTTCACTCACCGATACACAAAACAAGGCTAGCCAACAAGCCTTCCAAGCATTCGAAACCTTCCACACCACCTCTAATGCTCACAGATCAATCTCCCCTGTTTCAAGCACACAATAACAGAGGATTAATGCATCATAATGCATTAAAAACACCAGCAACACACCTAAACTCACTGCTCTCTGCAAATCCAACATTTCGGCTACCAAACACAACCGAAATCATATCCAAACACTTCCAAAACTTAGCCCAGCCAAGATCCATCACTTCTAACCATTTATAAACATCAATTAACATCCAAAATGATCCCAACCACGTCCTTATACCTCCAGCAATAACAGATCACCAAAAACACCCCAAAAACAACCAAAAACTCAAGCAAAACTTAGGAAAATCAACCTATCCGGGATTGCATTGATTAAACCTCAACTTCTCATCAACTATACATTCATTTAACACCAAAATTACATCTCAAAACAATGCCCAATCAGATCATACGAAAATTCATCAAAATTAACCAAATCTTGCATTTTAAAGCCAAGATCAAGAATACCTTTGCAAAACCTTTAACAAAACACAATTCAAGGATTGAGAACTTGGAAATTTCAGTAAAGAACTGAGAGTTTAGAGGAGAAGGACGTTCTTACCTCCAAACTTGAGTTTCTCCCTTTTTAGAACCAAAATTCTTGAAGATCCAAATAGCAATTACAAAGGTATTGATGAAGAGATGATTAGAGATCAAAAGAGGATTAAAATCTCATGTTTCGATGCCAAAATCAGAGGAAAATGCTCTGGAGAAATGTGTTTGGTTTGAGAGAAAAGATGAGAGAAAATGAAAATGGAATTTAGGAAAAGTTAGTTGGAAAATGCCAAAATATCTTCCCTCCTTTTTAGTTTTATTTAAAAACCTTTAATTAAATCTTTAATATTTAGGAAAAATATGGAGAAACTCCCATTGGGTAAATAGCTCCTTAAAGATTCAAAGTTTCAATCCTTTTTAAAACAGTCACACAGTTTTCAAAAATTACATTTTGGTCACTAACCCAAAATGTCACACTTCCAAACCTTATTTTGCAAAATTGACTTCACCTTTCTCTTATATATAATAAAAGAGGATTTTAAGACATTTTTTCATTTTTTTAATGCAACCCGAACTAGGCTTTCCTAAAAATCACCTTTTTATATTCGAACCGCACTCCGACCGGCCCGGTCCAATCCCAAAACTTCTAAGCCCAAAATTGGGGCGTTACAGAAATTATCTTTTTTTACAGGGAGTTCCTATCTCAATTGTTTCCAATCGAGGTCCCCGATTCACAGCTCGTTTTTGGAGAACTCTTCATCGAGCTCTTGGCACCAAGTTGAACCTCAGTACTACTTTCCATCCGCAAAATGATGGAAAATTCGAGCGAGTGATTCAAGTTCTTGAAGACATGCTCTGAGCTTGTATCATCGACTTCGGAAAGAACCAAGAAAAGTCATTACCATTAGTTGATTTTGCCTAAAACAACAGTTTCCAATCTTCGATTCAAATGGCTACATTTGAAGTGTTGTACGACAGAAGATGCCGAACTCCTCTCTGTTGGTCTGAATTTGGCGACAAAAAAGTGTTAGGACCACAATTTCTTCGTGAAACCGAAGAACAAGTTCGAGTTATTCATTCCCCGTTGAAACAAGCCTTTGATCGTCAAAAGTCATACGCTAATCTGAAACGTAGAGGCATCCAATATGAAGTCGGAGATAAAGTTTTCCTCAAAGTCTCCCCGTGGAATAAGGTGTTTCGATTTGGCAAGAGATGGAAACTCTGCCCTGGCTTTATCAAACCCTTTGAAATCATTGAAAAGATTGGTCCATCAGCTTATCGACTCCCACTTCCTCACGAGTTCGATAAAATACACACAATTTTCCAAGTCTCGATGCTCAGAAGATACCGATATGATCCGTCGCACATTCTTGAACTTGAAGAAGTGGAACTGAACCCTGATCTATCCTACAAGGAGAAACCTATACGGATCCTCGATAAACAAGTCAAACGACTCCGCAACAAGAATGTACCCCTTGTTAAAGTTCTATGGAGGAACCACAAAGTCGAAGAAGCGATGTGGGAACTTGAGGATACGATGAAGAAACAATATCCTTATTTGTTCGATCCATGTAAGAATTCGAGGACGAATTCTTTCTTTAAGGAGGGGCAATTGTAATACCCTCGTTTCCGTCCTAGAAATTTATAAATAAATTTAATAAAGCCTCCTCTAGTTATTTCTTAAGAGCAATTGAGTCAACAATTATTTAAAATATTCAATTCAACCCTTGAAACCCTTAATTGGTATAGTTAGGAAAGAATGAACAAATTGGAAGATTAAAATAAAGTGGGTATACCGAAAAGGAGTAAAAATATAGAAATTGCATGCCAAACTTCTAACTTCTTTAGTGTACCCTTAGTAAATAATATAATCTATGAGAACAATGAAGGGCAAGATAGACAATTCTCAAATTCCATCAAATCAAACTAGTCACCAACCTTCTTCTCCATTTCTCTTGGCCGGCTAAGTTGAGAAAGAAGAGAGAGAATTTTGAGAGAAAGCATTCCAAAAATTTAGCATTAGTGGAGAGGAAAAATTAAGAAGAAATTGGAAACGAGTTAGGAGGAAGTGTGGTCATTCGAGTTTGCAAAAAATAGAAGATGTAAGTGTTTCTCTTCTTCTTTTGTTATTCGAATAAGTGTAGATATTAAATATAAATTTTAGTTTTGGTTTAGCATGAACACTTGTTAGAATTTTAGTGATTAAAATAAGTTTTAATGTTAGAAAATTTTCTTGTCAAGCAAGGGCGCATTAGAAATTTTTCTTGTATCCTAAGTAATCTGTGTGAATTGTTTGTTTGTAGCTTCCATGGCAATCAATGCTCATTTCCGACTATGCAAGGCTCGGAATTATCTATGTGAACTCCAAGTCCAGTCTACTTTAATCACAAGGATCAAAGAGCTTCAACAAATTGATCCAGAACTACATAATTTTTTTTCTAAGCTTGAGTTTAATTCCGACTTGTCCATTAAATCAAACAAACTTCTATATTTCAAAGATAGAATTTGTGTTCCTAATAGCAAAGAATTACAAGAAGAAATTCTACGAGAAGCACATCAAAGTTCTTTCTCGATCCACACTGGATCGGTTAAGATGTACAAGGATCTCAAGCCCTTGTATTGGTGGCCTAGAATGAAATCAACTATCAACGACTATGTCTCAAAGTGTTTGAAATGTCAACTTGTGAAAGCCGAGCACCGAGCCCCTACCAGATTGCTCCAACCTCTTGAATTTCCACAATGGAAATGGGAAAGAATCACCATGGATTTCGTATCCGGTCTTCCTTGCTCCCCAAGAAAGTGTGATGCTATTTGGGTAATCGTTGATAGATTCATCAAGTTTTCCCATTTCATTCCAATTCGTAAGAACTATAGTTTGGAAACTCTGGTTGATCTCTATATCTGGGAAATTATCTGTTTTACAGGGAGTTCCTATCTCAATTGTTTCCAATCGAGATCCCCGATTCACAGCTCGTTTTTGGAGAACTCTTCATTGAGCTCTTGGCACCAAGTTGAACCTCAGTACTACTTTCCATCCGCAAAATGATGGAAAATTCGAGCGAGTGATTCAAGTTCTTGCAGACATGCTCTGAGCTTGTATCATCGACTTCGGAATGAACCAAGAAAAGTCATTACCATTAGTTGATTTTGCCTACAACTACAGTTTCCAATCTTCGATTCAAATGGCTACTTTTGAAGTGTTGTACGACAGAAGATGCCGAACTCCTCTCTGTTGGTCTGAATTTGGCGATAACAAAGTGTTAGGACCACAATTACTTCGTGAAACCGTAGAACAAGTTCGAGTTATTCATTCCCCGTTGAAACAAGCCTTTGATTGTCAAAAGTCATACGCTAATCTGAAACGTAGAGACATCCAATATGAAGTCGGAGATAAAGTTTTCCTCAAAGTCTCCCCGTGGAATAAGGTGTTTCGATTTGGCAAGAGATGGAAACTCTGCCCTCGCTTTATCAAACCCTTTGAAATCATTGAAAAGATTGGTCCATCAGCTTATCGACTCCCACTTCCTCACGAGTTTGATAAAATACACAACATTTTCCAAGTCTCGATGCTCAGAAGATACCGATATGATCCATCGCACATTCTTGAACTTGAAGAAGTGGAACTGAACCCTGATCTATCCTACAAGGAGAAACCTGTACGGATCCTCGATAAACAAGTTAAACGACTCCGCAACAAGAATGTACCCCTTGTTAAAGTTCTATGGAGGAACCCCAAAGTCGAAGAAGCGATGTGGGAACTTGAGGATACGATGAAGAAACAATATCCTTATTTGTTCGATCCATGTAAGAATTCGAGGACGAATTCTTTCTTTAAGGAGGGACAATTGTAATACCCTCGTTTCCGTCCTAGAAATTTATAAATAAATTTAATAAAGCCTCTTGTAGTTATTTCATAAGAGAAATTGAGTCAACAATGATTTAAAATATTCAATTCAACCCTTGAAACCCCTAATTAGTATAGTTAGGACTAAATACAAAGAATGAGCAAATTGGAAGATTAAATTAAAGTGGCTATATCGAAAAAGAGTAAAAATATAGAAATTGTATGCCAAACTTCTAACTTTATTAGTGTACCCTTAGTAAATAATATAATCTATGAGAACTATGAAGGGCAAGATATACAATTCTCAAATTCCATCAAATCAAACTAGTCACCAACATTCTTCTCCATTTCTCTTGGCCGGCTAAGTTGAGAAAGAAGAGAGAGAGAATTTTGAGAGAAAGCATTCTGAAAATTTAGCTTTAGTTGAGAAGAAAAATTAAGAAGAAATTGGAAATGATTTAGGAGGAAGTGTGGTCATTCAAGTTCTCAAAAATTAGAAGATGTAAGTGTTTCTCTTCTTCTTTTGTTATTCTAATAAGTGTAGATATTAAATATAAATTTTAGTTTTGTTTTAGGATGAACATTGTTAGAATTTTAGTGATGAAAATAAGTTGTAACGTTAGAAATTTTGAATGGCTATATTGAATTAGAGAACAGAGTATTATAGAGACATATTTGAGATAAAGTGTGTGGTTCTGGACTAATATGGAAATTAGAGATAGTTAGGGACAGAACTGGAAAATTTTAAACCGGTACAAATTGAAGAATAGGTTGTTAAATATAGAATTGAGGCTTTGAATTGAATGAATTGTGATTAAAATGAAGTTATATTGAAGGAATGAGTAAACTGGTTCAGTAGAAATGAAAACTAGAATTAGGGGACTGTTTTGCAATAAAATAAAAAATAATAGGATTAAAATTAGATTAAGTATAATTCTGGAAAATGAATTTTGAAACAGGGGATTTTTGTTAGAAAAAGTTTGGTAACTTATATTGGACCTTGAATGACTTAATTTAGTGAATTGAATAAGCTAGTATCATAAGAAACAAAATCAGACTAATCTAGAATTTGTATAAAATTGTGGACTAATCTGATGATTAAAGGATTTGCTAAGGACTTAAAAATACAGTTAATAGATAGTATGAACTATATTAGAAAGGGTTTTGGTAATGAATTAAGGTAACAAGGTTAAATTAAAGCTTAAAGTACCTTATAGGCAAATTGGCAGAATTGAATTCTAGAAACTGTACTAACTTTAAACATTAAAGTGTATTAATACAAAAATGACAAAATTATGATGCTTAAATGGTTGGATATCTTGTTGAATTTCCTTTCTAGGGATGTATGATAATTGAATTTTGAAGCTGTATATAAAAATTTATGACAAATTTAGTGACTGGTACTCAAATCTGCCAGATTAAGACAATTTAGTATACTTGGAATCAACACTTGCACATTCTTGATAGAATGCATGAGTATGGATTTTATCATGATTTCTATGTGTATTTGTATGAAAAACAAGACCAAGGGATTGAGGAAATTGATGAAGAAGCAAAGTTTGGCCCATCTCAAAGGAGGAGTAAAGGGATCATTATCAAGGATCAAGTTTAAGCTTGGAGTTTGTGAGTGTAGTAACCTTAGGGTTAGGACTAGAGTCCCAACCATTGTTTTATTTAAATTTTAGTAATGTTTATATGTATGAAATGAACTTAAATTGTGGCTGGTAATTTTAGTAAGGGAAGGAGGCTAAATATAAAACATGAAATCATGCTTAAATTGGTTGCTTTGTATTGTGATTTATGTACATCTTTGGGCTGCTTTGTTTGAGATGTTAGTATGAAATTACATGTATTGCTGCTGTTTTGAATGTTTAATTAAGATTTAGTTTGACAAATATACGTGATTGTTATGTGTGGCTTGAATAGAATGCATAATGGCTACAAAAAAAACATGTATCATGAATAATGGAATGTGAAATGGTATGGCTTGCTGGCTAAATCAATTGGATTGTGTTTGATGAATATTTGAAGCTTTAAAAGTCCTTGGATGACTAGTTGGTCATAGGTATAAGGGCATGCCTTAGAATTTAGAGCTCACTTGTTGACTAGTACAATATGTACTCTCTGATTTAAGGTTTAAATGCACTTAAGATGGATGATGTTTGAGCATCCTTGTTGGTGATCTAAGTGCTGGAAAAAAGGTTGTTAATTGCTTGATACAAAGATGTATCCTCTGATTGGTACATTGTACCCTCTGAAGGACTTGTTTACCTTGTCCAAACTAATTTTCCATGTAACCCCCTCGACCCGGCCTAGCTGTCAGACCGCATCAAACGGGTTACACGGGGAAAACCGAAGCGAAACCCGCAAAGGCTCCACTCTGATTAGCAACCCTAGAATTTTTTTAAAGTTATCTTGTCTAGATGCATTAATTACATCCTATGTGAGAGGACACGCAGCGGAAAACACACATGGATACAAAACAAGCAAAACAGGCAATTAAGATAACTCTTTTTAACATTTTACCACAGGTCGTATCGGTATGCCAAAGGCCCGTATCAATACGCCTATACTGGTCAAACACCTCAAAGTCAACTCTAGGGAAACTGTATTGATACCCACAAGGGTGATATCGATACGCCCTCAACGGTCAACTTCCCTTGGTCAACTACGACGACCGTACCGATGCACCCCGGACCCATACCGATACGCCAAAATCTCGTCAATTTCTCAGATTTCTAGAGAGCATTTTGGGTATCGATACGCCCCCGCGTACCGATACACCTAGCCTAAAACAAGGGACCATATCGATATCACCCTTGAGCGTATCGATACGCCCTGCCCTGCAAAACTGATTTTAGCTGCTAAAAGCACAAGGAACCCAACATAAGAGCCACATATCAAGCATTTAAGCAACATACAAGCACATATATGACTCAATGCATCCATGGATATACACATAAAGCAATTTAAACACTTAACGATGCAACAACAAACAAGACCATATTCTATGAGAAAACAAGCGTACATAGCATTCACCAACATAGCCAAAAGCTAAACTAAAGCATGAATCATCATGGTAAAAGGCATTACAAGCCAAACACAACCTAGCAAACTTGTCTAAAGCAAGAGACATGCCAACAACACCTCAAAACATAAATGTCCTATCCCATTACTTAATACTAATTATTGAAGTCTAAACTCATACTTGAGCAAACCAAACTCCCTTGGATTCTCCCTTGTTCCCCGAGTTGCTCTAAAGGTCTAAGGGACGACATTGTTGGAAAAGAGAGCATAAGAGTTTAAGCTTAGTGAGCGTTGCTCAAAACGGTAGCTACAACAATGCAGTTTTAAAACTTTGGTTTGCTTGAAAACCAAAACCATTTCCACACGCTTGAACACATAACAAAATGCATTTACCTTCATGTCCATTTACCGAATACAACCACAAGCCATAGGCTTACCATATGCTCATTCTCATAACAGAAGCAAAGTAACCAATAATGCATAAGCATAATAGAAGAAATCAACAACATGCTTAACATGAGAATTAAAGCATCATGGTATATTGACATTCATCGTTTTTACTCGGATATGCAGATAGTTTCTCAAACCCACTAGACACTTCCGACGGAATCTCACATCACCGTACTCACTCGTCTAGCAAAACATAACTTCCGGTGGAATCTCACATCACCGTACACACTCGTCTAGCAAAATATAACTTCCGGTGGAATCTCACATCACCGTACTCCTTCTTAGTGGAATCTAGCATCACTAAGGCCACGCGCGACTTTTACCTTGAGTGCCCTCTAATCCTATTGGTCGATCAATTATATCCAATAATAACTCAACATGTGTCAATATACTCATTCACAACTACAAGCATTACCGATGCTTGAACCACTTACCATGTCCAAACTTCCACGCAAAGAATGTACTCGCAATGCAAATATAAACACAAGTCCCACACCTAAACATGTGTAACAAAGCAATTCAACACATAACAATATAACATGTTCATCATGCATCGAGGAAACATAAAACACGATTTAATTGCTTAAGACCATTAAAACTTACTTTTGGGCTTAGATTGGCTTTTCGAGCTCAATCCAAACTCCCAAAACATTCCCTTAACCACATTAAGGCTTTTAAAATCAATCCACTCACCAGCCAACACACAAACGATGTCCAAGATGCCGAATCAAGCCTCTAAACTACCCGGATTTCTATCCACAAAGCCCGAATCTGATTCCTCTGTTTTAAGTAACCCAAAATTGGGCATTAGAACACTTTTACACCTACAAACACAGCAAAAACCCAGAACTCAACAATCTTGCAACAACACACATCGATTCAAGCCCCAAATTTCACCCGATACATATCAATTCAGTCTCAAACTACTTGTAGCCACATCCAACGAATTTACCATAAAAATCTACCTTTTAACATTCCAAAACATCAACCTAAAGCTATCAAGCCTTCAGCGGTCATTTAGACCCAAAACCCATCCAAAAACTCAAGATTTTCAACTCCCAAAATCACCCACAATACCCATTTTGGGTTTCCCATAACAACCCATCCCTTTCATGTTATTTTAGCAATAAAACAAAGTTAAAACACACTCAACTCAGCCATAGTCAACCCCAACGAAAACCCATAAACTTCCTTTCATTTCAAACCAAACTTTAAAAATCAAAACATGTTTAAACCATAGGTTTTGCAAAAATCTCAACATTTATGACTCAAGGAAGAAGAAACCAAGTTAAGAAGCCATTTACCTTAAAGAAATCACTTGGAATTAGAGCTTGGGGTAATGGAATAGTGAAATGGGGTTAGGAGAGGTTTTTGAACGTGAAAAACAAGTTCGAGAAGATGATAGCTTTCAAAAACCTTTTTAGAATTACAAAATCTCTTTTTTCCCTTTTCTCTTTTAAAACACTTTTAGGTGTGTTAAAAATAGTTTTTTTCTCCAATTTAAATTTAACCCGACTCGGTTTGACTAATCCGATTATCTCCCAGCCCTAAACTCGGGGCGTTACATTCCAAGGCAAAGAAATTTAAAATCATAATTAAATCTTGTTTTGATCAAGGGAAGTAAAGAAATGTTAAATGACCTTATGATAATTGCATGCGTATTTATGAAAGAATGAAATATATGTTATATGAGTTGGGTTCAATTGATTGGAATGAATAATCCTATTCGAATGACCGAAATTAAATGAGGCATTGAGCTTGTTTCTTTATTCATGGTTGATCAATGTATTTCATGGATAGACATTTGCTTATAGGAATGATACGGTGAATGACATGATTGGATGGCGTATGAACATGTATGAAATCCATGTATCATTCGAATGCTATGTGATGATGGTAATCTATGTTTTGTTGCCAATTCATGTTTCTTTGTTATACTTGATGGATAGAGTGAGTACTTATGAAAATATTTTATGACCTTGTCCTATGATGATGATTGGAATTGTTTGTAATTCATGTATGAGATCTTGAGTGTTAATGAAACTAGCTAGGAAATGCTTAAGATAATTCTAAACCTAGCTAGGCAACCTCAAACATTAAAATAAAACATGTAAAAGAATGAATTAGATTAGAACTGCCTCATTAAATACAAAGAGTACTTATCACTCCCTTGTTCCCTTCTTCCCAACCAACAAGGTACCTTGTGTGAGAAGTTACCAGTTCGATCGGAAGCAAACTACAAGATCTCAAGCATGTATGATCTAAGTCTCTCGTTTAAACTCTTAGATGGTGGCTTAGAAGTATGTCTAGATATTCATCTCGTGTTGTTTAACATAAGTATGCACATAAGTGTGTGTATGAATCTTTTGTATACTCTTTGAATGCTATGGTTTAAGTTTGGAAATAGGGCTTCTATTTTGGCAATGTAAATATATAGCCAAGTTATTAATGTTTTGTAAGAAACTTTTTGTTATATGTAAGTGATCTACCTTGGCTAAGTTGTATTCAAATGTAACCCCCTTAGCTTGGCCTAGACGCTTGACCCGAACTACGAAGATTACACGGGGAAAACCAAAGTCAACCTGAAAGTCAACCTTGATTAACGACCCTTTTTTTCTTTTTATCTTTTCTAGATGCACATTAAGCCTATGTGATTACTCAAGAATCATATGAGAGAAGGGCATATCGATCAAAAATCATTTAGGGAATCAATTGCATGAATTACACTTTTAGGGACCAAAATGTATTTTTTAGAAAATATAAGGACTCTGCAGATTTTAAGTTTACCAATATGTAACTAGTCATATTACATGCTCCTCTGTCAAATTTCAACTTAAAAGGACATTCCAAGCTCAAACAATTGCTTCCACAACATTCAGGACTAAAATGTAAAACATGCGAACTCAAAACAATTCAAAAACATCATCGAACGGTCACCCGTTTTGGAACACAGACCTTCGTACCGAAATGCTCGTATTGAAATGGTGTTGACCGTTTCGGTACTCGGGTGCGTTCCGAGACCAGTTTTGAAACAGACCTCTTTAGGAGCCAAAATGTTCTGAAACACCTTCAACCGTTTCAAAACACTATGGCCATTACAGGCCCCCATTTCGAAACACTTAAGGGTGTTTCGATACACCCTGCCCTGCAACAGTAGAAAATGCTGGTTTTTCACCTCTTAACCAACTCAAACATGCTTCAAAGCATACCATATCATACCAGCAACTTGTTTGTACATTAGAGATCATATTTAGGAAACTTAAGCTAGAACATGGCATCAAACACATGAACATTCTATCTATATGCATCCTTCCTAGCCACAAATCCAAATATAAGCTTTCAAACCTCAAATCACACAAAAAAACCATTTACAAACTCCAAAAGCCACACCAAACTTATTACAACCATAGGGAGTTCCAAAATACAGCTCCCAACTACAACCATGTAACCCCATTGCCAATTATCAATACTAAAGTATGTAAAACATCACCATACATGAGATTTGCACTTCCTTGGATGTTCTTAACCTTCTTGCTGCCCAAAATCACTTCAATTATCTACATTGTTGGTAAAAGAGAGCGTAAGCACATTTGCTTAGTGAGGCAAGCTCTAAAGAAAACCAACACAACAATGCATTATTTAAAACACTTTCTCAAAATCCTTTTCTACAACATGCTCATTCCATCTCATGCTTGAAAACCATTTCAAAGAAAAACTCCATTGAAAACACATGTATCTCAATTCTATCTCATGCATTTAAACCAATGCAAATCTAATGGCAAGGCCATACACATGCTTGTGAAAACTAAAGCATTTCATATACAAATCTCATATGCATTTCTCATAGCATAAATCATCTCATCAATAGGTACATGTGAATCAAAAGCATTTTCATATATTATATTGGCATTTCACATCTCATTATTACTCGAGTATGCGGATAACATTCTCAAACCCACTAGACACTTCCAGTGGAATCTCACATCACCGTACTCACTCGTCTAGTAAACATAATTTCCGGTGGAATCTCACATCACCGTACTCACATGGCGTAATCTCTCATCGCCACAAAGCTTTGGTATTTCATCAAGTCCTACCCGATGGAATGTCCATCATCGGTCTTTCTCTTTGGATTGAATCCAAAGAGCACGTACGGATTTTTTGTTTATAGTGCACTCTCATCCTATTGATCGATCAATTATATCCGGTAAGTATCTCATCTTCTATGCCAATATATTATGTCAAAACATCATCTCACCTACTGTTTTTAATGCAACATTTCTTAAAGCTATCTCATCTCATTCAAAATCATAACATTTGCCATGCTTTAAAACAAAAGCTCAAAACTCATCAATGCAACATGCTATTTCATGAAATCTTTTCAAGCATCATCTCATGCTACAAATCATGCATAAAAAACAGAAGGAATTTATCTATCCCAAAACATGAGCATGTAAAAGTATTTTAGGGACAACCACCACATATGTGAGAGCAATCTAGCCAATACTTACTTTCAGACTTAGGAAGATGTTTCAAACCTTTCCTAAATCCCCAAACCTTGTTTCTTTGTCCCTCAAGGACTTCTAAAACCATTCCCACCGACCGACTACGTTTCGCTTGCTCGCTGAAACGCTATCTAAGCTCCCGGATCAACACCAAAGGCGTCCGATGATGTCTCCCTTGTTTATAACACATAAGAGCATTGGATTAATGCATCATCATGCATTGAAATCATCAGCCACACACCTAAACTCGCTGCTCTACTCAAGAACCTCATTTTGGCTACCAAAAACAACCAAAATCATCTCCAAACTCTCCCAAAACAAAGCCCAACCAAGATCTATCACTTCTAATCATTTCTAAACATCAATCAACATAAAAAACCACCACAAACTCGTCCTTATATCTCCAGCTATAACAGAACACCAAAACCACCCCAAAAACCACCATTCTAGCATGCAAAACTTAGGAATCCAAACCTATTCGGGATTTGTTTGATAAAACCTCATTTATAACATCAATTGCCATAAAAAATACATTAGAAAACAACCTCAAAATAGATCCTATCAAAAAACCACGAAAATCATCAAGATCTCTCCAAGAACCTTGAGTTTTAATAAAATTTCTTGTTTCTAACATTAAAGCAACTCAAAAATCATTAATAAAGGATTGATAACTTGAGAATTTTTGTAAAGAACTGATCATCGTCCTTACCTCTAATGGCTGATTTCTCCTTGATTTGGGCAAGTTTTCTTGAAAAACCAATGTGAAAACAAGAGGATTTGGTGAGGAAAAGATTAGGAATCAAAAGGAGATTGAAATCTCATCAAAAGGAATGAAAATCATAGGCTAATTGATGGAGGAAATGTGTTTGGCTGAAAAGAAATTGAGAGAAAATGAAATGAGAGAAAATTGACGTAAGGTAGTTATGAAAAGTCAAATATGGTTTTTCCTTTTAATTATCTTTACTTCCCTTAATTAAAACATTATTAAAATCACCCAAAATAAGGAGAAATCTGATTAAAAACATTTGGTAAAATTAGCTCCTTAGAGATTCGAAGATTCAATCCTTTACAAAACAGTCACTATTCAACTTTTGCAAAAATTGCGATTTGGTCACTAAACCGAAATGTAGTATTTCCAAACATTATTTTGCAAAATTTATTTCACCATAATCCTTCACATAATAAATGAGGATTTTTCGGCATTTTCCACATTTTTAAAGCATCCTGAACTAGGTGTTTCCTAAATCTCTCTTTAAGATTCGAACCGTTCTCGACCGGTCCGATTCGAACTCTAAAACATCTAGGACAAAAATCAGGACAGTACAACTCTCCTCCTCTTAGTTTTGTAGGTAGACTCCAACTGATCTGCTCAGTGCTTTATGGTGTGCTGAATTTCTGCACTAGGCAGCTTCTTTTACCTAAGACTATACAAGCTAAGGTAAATCAACAATGTTCTCGTTTTTTGGAAGGGTGGTGATGTTCCTACTACTGGTGTGTAATACCCCACTCTATGCCTAGAAGGTATTACCTATATAGAGGTAGATAATCTAACTTGTCTAACAAGTTAGCATTCGAATAACGACAAAAAAGCACAACCAAGATCAATTAAGAATCAAACATTCACTTAACATGATTAGGATTGAAAATCATGACTAGTATTTGTAATACCCTTCATCCAAACCCGAAGGTATTATCTAACTACAAGTATACGAACTAACTTATTACCTAAGTTAGTGTTCGAAACTTAAGGAAGCAATATGTTCGAAACATTGCAAAGAATCAAATAGTCAAGAAGTAGTATCATTTTAGCAAACAAACGAAGTAGGTTAATTATATACTTTTAGAATTCATAATTTTACTAACAAGGTTAAAAGAGGTTCACCATGATCAAAGCATAGAGCCGTTAAACTTGAGCAGAAATTCAGGCATGTCCATTTTTTCACATCATGTATTTTAAAGACTGACTACTTAAACTCCTAACTGATAACCAATTATCAAAACACATACATACCACTAGTTCATTTAACCTTTAAGTAGTTGGTCAAATAGTTTTTAATTAATTTTTTCCTATAACTATCAATAGGTGCCCGAGTTCTAAGGTTTGAATCATATGAAGATTATCAAATTAGTCTAGCAAAACATCCCCTATTGAGATCAAACAAACAAAGGCAAAAATGATCACCAACTTGAGCAACCAAAACTATGCATAAAACGTATAAGACCTTAAGTTATTATTTACAGAATCTTAACAGATTCTCAAAATACATGACCATGACATACATGTTAGTGCCACCTTCTAGGAGTTTAATAAGAAATTACAAAACATGCTCTCAAGTAATCTCGTGACCTTGTTATACTCCCAAACTTGAGCAAGTATAAACTTTTCTTGAAAATGACAAGGTGAGCTATTAGACTAGTAGCCTTGATAATCAAAAGGAACAATATGAGTGTAAAGCAATGTAGTAATTCATTTCTATTCATGCTTGGTTAATTAATAGAGGATAACTAACAAGGCTAGCAAAAGCAATCAACTTAAATGATTCATCTAAATTATGCTCACTAGTTGTCAAGAAAGTGGACCTATTTCACAAATTTATCCTTGATGGCTTTCAGTTATTATCCTATCTCCCTATAGGAGTTTAGTCATTACTTAATATTCAAGAAAAGTACATTATCAAGCATGAAATGTCCACTTTAATAATTAAGAATTCAAGCAACCTTGGTTGTTAACAATAGCCTTGACTAGTAACTAGCCTAGAAATACAATCTCACTTCGAGTAAATCAACAAGCAATGATGATAAATACCATTAAAATTTCCATTATGCAAGGAACGTAGAAGGGTACCATAGTACTAACAAAAATCCGTAGTCTGAATCAGGCTGAGCTCAGAAACTATTGGCATGCCAATCTAGCTATAACCGAGTATTAATCTAGGCTTTTAGTATAGTTTTCAATAGATTTATTCGCAAACAATTATACCTATAATAAGTTCACTTAACAACTCATCGAGCTATACATAGCATTCTAAAGAGCAAAAACAAGGTCGTGCTTATTTACTCATACTAACATCAATACATACCTTGTTTACTTACCTTATCGAGATAAGGATAACAAAAGCTACGTACACATTCAAGCCTCAATTGAGTAATTAATTAGAATTAACAATTCAACAGTCTTGAGCTTAAAAACTTAATTAACACTCACAAATTTGTCAAAGTGCTCTTCATCATGAATCACCACCCCTTCTTTCTTTCATCCCCTTGATCGACTCCCTTCTCGTCTATTTCAAAACAATTCAATAGCATATTAAAGATATTTCGTTATCATTTAATAGTTCCTATTTATCACACTCAAGCTCAATGACCCTTAAGGCATAATTTCTCATGCTTCTCTAGGAATTCTTCAAGTTAAGCTATTAAATTTCACAATTAAACTATTCTAGGCATTTATCATATTGTAATTATACAAAGTAGCACTTTTCCTTTATAATCAAACATTTTGAGACTGTCCCAAGCTACCTTACTTACATTTGTTCATTTAAACACCTTCCTTTACAAGAATTATAACATCCAATTATCATTAAGCTAGTTATCATGTTATTAAGGTGACACTTATGACTTAATTTGATTGAGCAATACTTAAATTAACCCAAAACAATCTCGGGATAAAACTTCTAATGCATAAAAGTTTTTAATTCCCTATAAACTCACTTAAAAAACCACTAAACTCAACTAAATTTATTCCTTTATTTTCTCATAGATCATTACAGCCCTTGCTCACATTAATTCATACATTTTGTCACATATTCCTTACTTAAACAGTCCAATAACACTCTAGTTACCAAAACATCTTCATTCTAGATTACTCTCGAACATGGCAACTTCTTATTTCTTTAATTTAAAACCTATACAATCTTACAAGAAATCAATTCATCTATTTCTAGCAGTAAGGATTATCCTAAATGGTTCAATTTAATGTTGTCACAACTTACAATATAATGCTTTAATTAGCTTAATTCTAAATCCTACATCAATCCTATCCAACCAATATTACTCAATTATCTCTACTTTCTAATAAACAACAATCAAGACACAAGAAATCTTTTCTAGATTATGATGGAAGCAAGGAATTAGCAAGGGGAACTTACATCTCCTCGAGCATGCAAGCAAATAGGTCCTAAATTCAATTGAATTCCAAGCAAGACATCACCAAAGTCAATTCTCTTTCCCTTACTCTTTCAAGGCTGGTTTCGGCGCATTGAAGGAAATAGGGTAGAAGATCACCATTTGTTCAGTCTCAATTAAGATGGAAATAATCCATACATGTGGCCCATCAAGTTCAAGACACATCACCAAACTCTTTTTTTATTTAATAATTTACCATGCAAGTCTTAAACTTTGAGACTTAATCTATTTAGTCATTTCAGTTTAAACTCCTAATTTTCTTAAGATTAAAAATTAGTCCTACCATCTCTCCATTAGGGTCACATGTTTTTAAGTTCTCAAAATTATAATAACGCTCTCTTTCCCATTTCAAAAATTGGGATGTTACAAATCCCTCTCCCTTAAAGAAAGTCGTCCTCAAATTTACCTGAGGAGAATAAGTTCGGGTACTACTCTCACATGGTAGATTCAGGCTCCAATGTAGCTTCTTTACTTCCATGATTCTTACATAAGACTTTGACAAAGAAGATTTTTTTTTTTATTTCAAAGCTTTCTATCTTCACGATCAAGGATTTGACTCGGTTCTTCTTCATATGATAGGTCTTGATCCAATTGATCTTCGTCCGGTTCAAGGATATGAGATGGATCATATCGATAGCTACACAACATTGTTACATGAAATACATTATGTATTTTGTTGATTTCTTCTAGAAGAGCCAATCAATAAGCATCAAGGCCAATTCTTTCTATTATTTTGAAGGGTCCTATGAATTGAGGACTGAGTTTTCCTTTCTTCCCAAATCTAAACACCTTCTTCCATTGAGATACCTTTAGAAACACTATATCTCCCATATTATGTTGAGCATCCCTTCCTTTACGATCATCATAAGCTTTATGTCGATCGAAGGATTCTTTCAACCGACTGCAAATGATTTGCACTTGCTCTTCTGTCTCTCGAAGTAATTGTGGTCCTAAAGCTTTGCTCTCTCCCAAGTCCGACCAGCACAAAGGTGTCCTGCATTTCCTTCGATAAAAAGCTTCGAAGGGACCCATTTGAATAGAAGATTGATAGCTATTGTTATATGGGAATTCAACTAATGGTAAAACTTTTTCCCAATTCATTCCAAAGTCAAGTATACAAGCTGTGATAAGGTTTTTTCTGGAAAAAACTAACTAAGTGAGGCCTTATCACTATCTCTTCTTGAAAACGGTTTTATTTAAAAATGGGGGAAATTCGGGTTTATAAAAAATAGTGAAAATTTGGAGTCGCCACCGGCCACTAAGGTAGGTTGGACACCAAAAAACCAGAGATTCGTTAAAAAACGGGTTCGGGAGTTGGTTACGAGTGGGGAAGGATTAGCACCCCCTGTAACACCCCAATTTGGGCTTGGAAGTTTAGGGTCTGAACCGGACCGGTCTGATTTTCGGTTCGAATATAAAAGGTGGTTTTAGGGAAAGCCTAGTTCGGGATGCTTTAAAAATATGGAAAATATCTAAAAATCCGCTTTTAATATATATAAGAGAGTGGTGAAATAAATTTTACAAAATAAGGTTTGGAAGTGCGACATTTTGAAATAGTGACTAAAATGCGATTTTTGAAAAGTTCAGTGGTGACTGTTTTGTAAGGATTGAAACTTTGAATCTTTAAGGAGCTACTTTATCCAAGAAAGGATTTCTCCATAATTCTCTTAGATTTTAATGATTTAATTAATGTTTAATTAATTAAAGGAAAAGTGGAAAACCAATTTTTAGATTTCATAACTAACTTTTGTTAAAACTTTCTCATCTCATTTTCTCTCAAAATTCCCTCAGCCAAACACATTTCTACAGAAACATTTCTTTTGATTTTTGCACCAAATGATGAGGTTTCAATCATCAATTGATTCCTAATCCTTTCTACATCAAATTCTATTGTTTTGCTTATTGGATTTTCAAGGAAATTGTCTCAAATCAAGGAGAAATCTACATTTAGAGGTAAGGATGTTCTTCTCCTCTAAATACTCAATTCTTAACTGAAATTTCCAAGTTCTCAATCCTTAAATTAAGTTTTATAAATGGATTTAATGTTATGAACTTGATTTTGGCTTAAAACTCAAGATTTGGAAGAAATCTTGAAGAAATTCGTGGTGATTGTTTGGGCTCTGTTTTGAGATGGATTTTAAATGTATTTTGGATGTTTAATGATGTGTAATTGAGGTTTAATCAATGCAATGCCGAATAGGTTAATTTCCTAAGTTTTTGCTTATGAAAATGGTGGTTTTTGGGGTGATCTTGGTGTTCTGTTATAGCTGGAGGTATAAGGACGAGTTTAAGTTTCTTTTGGATGTTAATTGATGTTTAGGAATGTTTACAAGTGATGGGTCTTGGCTGGGTAATATTGAGGAAAAGTTTGGAAGTGTTTTCGGTTGTGTTTGATAGCCGAAATGTTAGTTTTGGTGAGAGCAGTGAGTTTAGGTGTAATGGATGAAGATTTTAATGCATGATGATGTATTAATCCTCTGCTTTGACGTGTTTAAATCAGGGGAGACATCTTCGAATTCTTGTGGTGTTTATCTAGAGGCTTGATCGGCGTTTCGGCAAGCTTGTGAAACGGAATTGGTGAGTGAAGTTGGGATTTCCAGCTTTGTAATGAATGTTTGAAGGTTTGGGAGCTTAGTTTAAGTCTAAACAACTTAACTAAGCTCAAGAGTAAGTTTTCGGAAACTCTCTCTCTTGGATGAACCGTGAGATGGTTGGATGCAATGTATTTAATTTGCATGTTTAAATTCTGTTTTGAAAGCATGTTTTAGCATGATTAATGCTGGTTTTGAAAGCCATGTGTTGAAGGATGCTCAAGGTAAGAGATCCTTGGTTTGATATTAGTAAATGTGGTTTTGATGCATAGTGATGCATGATGGTTTAATGGCTTTGATTAATGCTTTAAAACATTGGATTATTGATGATAAATGATGTATATTGGCAAGTGATGTGTTGGTTTTAAAGTACTTGAATTGGATATAGTTAGCCGGCTATAGGATTGGGTGCACCGTGAATAAAGTCGCCTTGGATGTTGAGGGGTTGTAATTGTACCGTAAACTCCATCCAAGTACACTAATGAGATGGTTAAGATCACAATGGTGGTTAAAAGTCCATGTGTGGATCTTGTGTTGTGTGTCCCGTGTTCTCGTTAGTGATGTTATACAACTACCGATGAGTGAGGGGTTGTGATTGTACCGTTAAACTCCATCATGGGTGTTGAGGGGTTGTGATTGTACCGGTAAACTCCACCTTGTGTGTTCGGTAGTGTGTATGAAGCGTATGGGACAACGCTTGTAATCCGCGTATCCGATTGTGTTTTGTGTTGTAAATGGTTGTGGATTATCACTTGGAAGCCAATATGACATGTTGATTTATTTGAAGCATGAGATGCTTGATATGTATCCAAGGTTGCATGAATAATGATGTTTATGTGATGGAAAACTTTGTGAAAAGTGTTTTATTAAGTGCATTATTGTGTTGTTTCTTTAGAGCATGCCTCACTAAGCATTTGTGCTTACGCTCTCTCTCTTGAACCAATAATGCAGATAATTGAGGTGTTTGAGGGCAGCAAGGAGGCTAAGAATCCAAGGGAAAGATAAGCTCATGTATGGTGATGTTTTCAAAACATTATTAGCTTTTGATATTTGGCAATGGGAACCTAGGATGTGATTTGGGAGATGTTTTGGACTCCCTAGTTGTGACATGATGCCTTAAATGATTTGGATTTGTAAATGGCCATTATGATGCTTGTTTGGTGCTTTGATGGTTGTTTGGCTTTGGGATATTAGGATGCATGTCTATATATTTAGGAATTTCCTTATTTGATGCCATGAATGTGTTTTAATGTTGCAAACACGTACCTTATATGCATGATGACTTGTTGGCATGATTAGGAAGTCATTAGAATGTGCTTGAATGGTTTAAAGTATGTAAAACCAGTAGATTATGCAAATTCTGGGTAGTCCATATCGGAATGGGCACTAGCGTTTCGAAACGGGGGCCTATAATGGCCTTCGTGTATCGAAACAGATATGGCTGTTCCGAAACGTTTTGGCAACTACCAGGCCCTGTTTCGATACAGGTCTCGGAACGAACCCGCGTTTCGGAACGTTCAACCCCGTTCCGAAACATAGGACCGCTGGGCACTGATTTGAATGGTTTTGAGGTTTGCAAGCTTTACGTTTTAGTCCTGAAAATCGTTTTTGCAATTGCATTAGTTTGAGATGTCCGATTAAGGTGAAATTTGTTAGGGAAGCATGTAATATAATTAATTTGATATTGGTAACTTAAAAATCAATTAAGTCCCTTATTGCATTTCGATCGCTGTGCTTTTCAAGTATGTTTTTCTCGAGGGTACACTTAAGGTTAATGTGCATATAGATAAGACTAAAAAGAAAAAAGGTCGTTAATCAAGGTTGACTTTGGTTTTCCCCGTGTAATCTTCGTAGTTCAGGTCAACCGTCTAGGCCAGGCTAATGGGGTTACACCCCCATCACGCCCGGAAATCGGTACCAAATAACTTGTTGCCTTTTGATCGATGGAATTTATTTAAAAACCGAAGTGGGTTTAATAGGAATGTTCTTAAATGAAAATGCGAATTAAATAGAACGGGAAATGTAGAATTGTGGCTTTGGAATTAATTGAACATTTAATTAGAAAGGATGACGATACATCAGACCATAGACTAAACGGACATCATATAAGACTGACTGCCGTGTTAGTTTGAGGTTCGGATCCCGTACGTCACCTTTATGCATGATGCAAACAAATAAAGGATGATGCGTGTCATTTTCATTTTTATGCTTCCGCTTACCTAGAGACGGTGAAAATTAACCCAAATATTCGATCGACATCCATTAAGCTAGGACTGTCATCTTTCGGATACCAAGGTTAATTAATACCTCTCTGGGGGTATATTTTTAAGTCCGGTTATCATGCTTAATAATCATAGGCCTTATGAACGACAAGTGTAAATGCATGTCATAAAAGCAAATTCGAATGACATAAAAAACAAGCAGGCTATTTACTAAAAAACGAGCATGCAACATATTAAAGCTAAACATGACATTATAAAAAGACCATAAATTACACATACCTTAACAGGATTTTAAGAAAGACAAACAATCATACATTTAATAGATAAATACACATGCCATACTTAACAAATATGAACAAAATTGCAAAAACATATATTCGATATAAAAAGGGGTAAATGCATGAGCAACCAAATGTATCATGATAAAATAAAATGCAAAGAAAACAAAAGCAAACTGCGAAGGGCCATAATGGTAATTAAACCAAATTAAAAATCTGATAAAAAGCGAAATGGGACCCAATTAGAAAAACACGGGAAGTTACAGGGACCCAAAATGTAATTACCCCACCCGAAAGTCAATTGAAACGAGAACAATGGCGAAAATGAAAATGTTTGAAAAATAACAAGGACTGCGGGAGGGGTTTTAGAAAGCGGAAGTCCTTCGTGCGCAATTACGGCGACGTAGAGGGACTGGGAAAGCGATTAAACCGATTTTAAAAAGCTAAAATACTATAAAACCCACCTTAAAATCATTTTGACCTATTTTGGAAACCCTAAAAAATCCTGAGACCCCCCTCTTCTCTATTTTATCTCCGGGGCCGCAAGGCACTCCGGTCGCCGTTAACCGGCGCTGGGGGACCCCAAAACCCTTTTCTGACTATTTTCAAAACCCAAAAACAGAAAACCCTTCTTTTCACGAAACCAAAACCAAAGTCTTTTCGCGTTACCACCTCACTGGCTCACCACGCTTGATCTCCGGAGAGATCGATGGGTTTATCACCGATGAGAAGGCAAACAGACGAGAGGAGAGAGGAAGAGACGCGAATGGTAAAAAACTTCTCCCTTTCTATTTTTGTTTTTTTATTTCGATTCGTAAATGAAAAGGAAAGTATACCTCTTAAACCGTTTCTGTTTGTATTGCTCTGAAAGATGCCTGATTACAATTTTCTCTCTAAAAAACTCTTTGATGCCTCTCCGAAAACTCTCCTCTCTGATTACAATTTTTTCTCTGAAATTTCGAATGGAATCCACTTTTACATTGCATTCTGCTCGGGTTTTATAGCACTAATATTACATTTTCCCCTTTTCCTAAATTACATATAATTGCAGGAAATTGCTGGTTGATTTGTAAGATTTCGGTTTCTTGATTGCCTCTGATTTCCGTTGCATTTGCGCTTTTTTGCATGACATTTTGGTTGTGTTTTTGGCTGCATGTGACCCGAGAGAAGAGGGGACCAGAGGGGCATCCAACGGCCGTGGATCGATCCTGAGTGACCGGGCGTGATCGACATGCGCGCGTAGAACATTCGAGCAGTCGCACATGAAGTCGCGTGGGAGATGAACGATTTTGCCTGGATTTCTCGTACGAGCTGGGTTGTTTCCGGCCATCCGATAGTGCGCTCGATCCAAGGGCTGAGGCTGCGCGGCGCTAGGGTTTCCTTGGGGGGCAGCTAGGGCTTCCTTCTCCTGGTGTGATCTGGACCCGTCAGATCTAGATCAGATCTGACAGTGGAGAGGGGGGTGGCGGCTGCAAAGATAAGAGACAATATTAGGGTTTCTGGTTTAGCAGATTAGGGTTTATTTTTTGGGCCTAAACGAGCCATGTAATATATGTATAAATATTTTTGGGCTTTTTATTATGTATAATGGACTTTAAGTAATTAAACATTGGTCTTTATATTATACATATATATTGGGCTTGTTTATTTATAGTAGTCTTTATTTTATTTTTAGATTTGATAATAATAATGATAATAATATTAGATATTAATAATAATAATAATAAGATAATAATAATACTAATGGTAATAATAATATAATAGTAATATTAACATATGATAATAATATTGGTAACAATAATAATAAAGAATATGACATATTATATTAGTAGTGTTTAGGGGTTTTTCACATAAATGATATAATAATCGATATAATACTAATAGTAATATTTTTTGCTTCTTTTTCTTGGATTTTAATAACACATTTACATAGTTAATAACTAGACAATAACCCATATAAGCCCACTACTATAAGACGAAATAAAAAGATATTAGCCCGGACAAAATTAGTGATTACAGTTGCCCCTCTATGCTTATCCTTGTGGAACAAGAATAAAGCAAAGACCATAAGCACTAATTTTGTCCAACTTCCATGTTTGAGTGATTTGCTCCTCCGAAGCGGCAGAAAAAGAGTGGGTATAGTCGGCATGTTCTCCCTGAAGGCAAAGGACAAAGTCGATTCATTCTTCCTACGTAGTAAAGAATGAACTTCAAATAGCGTGCATCCCGGAGCGGCGAAAGCAAACTGGACATGCCTTCTGGCTCTTCTGTCCAGGGATCCTTGAACTATTTTTCTCTCAGATCAGGATGCAGCGAGTATGAAATTCTTCGCTTGAAATTACATTTGCTCCTCCGAAGCGGCAGGAACAATGCAGGTCGTTGGCATGTCCTCCCTGAATGGAAAAGGACAAAATCGATTCATTCTTCCTACGCGGTAAAGAATGAACTTCAAATAGCGTGCTTTCTCGGAGCGGCAAAAGCAAACTGGACAGACCTTCTGGCTCTTTTGTCCAGGGATCCTTGAACTCTTTTGCTCTCAGATCCTGATGCGTCGAGTTTGAAATTCTTCACCTGAAGCTACGTTTGCTCCTCCGAAACGGTAGGAAAAAAGTGGGTAGCGTTGGTATGTCCTCCCGGAACGGCAAGGGACATAGTAGATTCATTCTTCCTAAGCGGTAAAGAATGAACTTCAAATAACGTGCTTTCTCGGAACGGCGAAAGCAAACTGGACAGGCCTTCTGGCTCTTCTGCCCGAAAATCCTTAAGCTCTTTTGCTCTTAGATCTTGATGCGACGAGTTTGAAATTATTCGCCTGGAGCTACGTTTGCTCCTCCGAAGCGGCAAGAACAAAGTGGGTAGCATTGGTATGTCCTTCCGGAACGGCAAGGGACATAATTGATTCATTCTTCCGAAGCGGCAAATAACAAACCCAAATAACTTGTATTCCCGAAGCGGCAAAAACAAACTGAGCATGCCTTCTGGCTCTTCTGCCCGAAAATCCTTGAGCTCTTTTGCTCTGAAATTTTAAAGTTGTGGGTCTCTTTTCTCTTCTTCTTCTTCTTCTCCTGTTTCTTTTTCTTTCTCATCTTCTTCTTCTTCTTCTCATTCTTTCTTCTTCTTCTTCTTCTCGTTCTTATTTTTTCATATTTTCTTCTTTCTTCTTCTTGTTCTTCTTTCTTTTTTCTCTCATTCTTCTTCTTTTTCTTTCTCTCTCTTTTTTTTCTTTTTCTTCTTTTTTCCTTCTTTTTCTTCTGCTTCTTCTTTTCTTCTTTTTTTTTTCTTTCCTCGTTTTTCTATTTCATCTTTCTTTTCATTTTCTTTTCATTTTATTTTATTTTCTTTCTCTTCTCTCTCTCTCTCTCATTTCTTCTTTTTCTCTTTCTCTCTTCTTATTTCCTCTCATTCTTTTTCTTTTCTGTTTTCTCTCCTTTTCTTTTTCCATTTCTTTTATTTCTCTTTTTCTCTTATTCTTTTCTCTCTCTTCTCTCTTTCCTTTTTCCTTTTCTTTTATTTCTCTTTCTTTTTCTCTTTTTCTTTCTCTCTTTCTTTTTCCTTTTCTTTTATTTCTATTTCCTCTTATTCTTTTTCTCATTCTTTTCTTCTTCCTTTTTCCTTTCTCATCTTTTTTCTTTTCTCCTTTTCTTTTTCTCTCTCTCATTTCTTCTTTTTCTTCTTTTTCTTCTTCTTCTTCTTCTCTCTCTCATTTCTTCTTTTTATTCTTTTTCCTCTTCTACTTCCTTTCTTTTTTCTTTTCTCTCTCTTCTTCTTCCACTCCCTTTCTTTTTTCGTTTCTTTCTTTTTTCTTCTTTTTCTTCTTTTTCCTCTTCTTCTTCCTTTCTTTTTTTCTTTTCTCTCTCATTTCTTCTTTTTATTCTTTTTCTTCTTCTTCCTTTCTTTTTTCTTTTCTTTTCTTTCTTATTTCTTATTTTTATTCTTTTTCCTCTTATTCTTCCTTTCTTTTTTTCTTTTCTCTCTCATTTCTTCTTTTTCTTCTTTTTCTTCCTTTCTTTTTTTCTTTTCTTTGTTTTTCTTCTTTCTTCTTTTTCCCATTCTTTCTTTTTCTTCTTTCTTTTTTATTTTCTCATTTTTCTCTTTCTCTATTATATTCTTTTATTTTCTTTTTCTTCTTCTTCTCTCTTTCTCATTTCTTCCTTTTCTCTTTCTCTCTCCTTATTTCCTCTCATTTTTTCTCTCCCACTTTCTCTCTTTTTCCTCTTTCTTTTTCCTTTTCTTAAGAACCAGGAAACCAGTCGAATGACTCTTGGTTCTTATGAGATCTATTTCTTCTCTTGTGAAGTGGTAGACCCCTCTCGTTATCAACCTTCAAATGCATGTTTAAAATAAACAAAATGTTATGGTGGTATGAGTTAGCGTGCTCCTAACATGGGGATGTCTAACTATCAATGATGCATGAGCATAGTTCATGATGCAAAGATGCGTATGGTCGTAAGAATGCAAAGATGCATGAATTTAGTTTGTATTTATTCTCTGAGGCCGATGGTCACCATCTTGGGACTACAACCACTCATCAATCTCGTGTCTTGACAAAACTTGCCCCCAACTTGTGTTGCTTATTCCCTGAGTCCAATGGCCTAAATCGCAATTAGAATCATTAGCCCAGTACCTTCAAGCTGTATGCCATCTCCCACTGATTTGGAATCCTGTGTGTAAAACCCTTGTTGCCTCACGGACAAAGATGCCCCAATGATCCTTCATCGTCATACATCACGTAGTGCCTCTTAATTTTGGGTCTCTACTGACGGCGACACATTTATCTCTGAAGTAATACAAGGAAAGTTCTTTTGTTTTGTTTTTGTATTTTTTTTTTGTTTTTTTTTTGTTAATTCGCTAGTTGTCATTCTAACGAAGAATGTATTTTCAAATTAACATATAGAACCTTGAAACCAAAAGTCTATTTAAAAGAAAAATATAATAGGATGCCTCGGATATCAAACGCAAGAGCGTCTTAGATTTAGCTTTCCGATGATCTCTTCAAGCATAGCTTGCGTCTTTGAATCTTGTGGCAATATTTGAAGTTATAAAACTCCACCCTAATCGCTCGGTTCATCCTCATGATTATGGTACTTGCTGGATTAGCTCGATTACCATTTCTTCTAGTTCTAATCATGTTTATGATTATCATTGATTTCATGTCGGTGTCCTCAAGGATTCCCTTCCGGGACTTATTCAATTTGTTCATTCATTTCTTTTCTTAGGGGAATTCAACTCGTCACAGTCCTTTGGTTCGAGAATAAAGATGGAGCATACAACGATACCCCGAGTTATTCAACATGGTCACGATTTTGAAAATATTACCATCACTCATGAAGCGAAGAGTTTTAGGCTTCAGCGGAGTGCCCCTAAAATTCCACATTCATATCCGAAAATTCCTATTACCAGGTTTCGGAAATTGGAGTGCTTTTGTTAGTGCCTATTACCAGGCTCTGAAATTAAAACCATTTATTTCGGTTTGAAACAATCTATTTTTCACTTTTATTTTTTTTCTTTTTTTGGCACATTTAAGCAACCTTATTTGGGTTCTCTTAGGTGATTTCCTTACCATCGAACACCATTAAAGGAATAGTAATATTGCTTCTCTCGCTTTACCAACCAGAGCGGACAGAGCGGGAAATCTTGCTTCATCGTTATCACGACATTCAGTCGATCTCTTTCATTAGAATTAATGCCACATCGAGCATGTGATATCCGAGGACCTATGAAGGTAAGAAGGGATATACATATATATGATTTCAAGGTTATTGTATGTTAAGAAAAATGCATTTTCACTAGAAAGAAAACCTGCAAACATAACAAATACCCTTTAAAAAATCATTGCTATCTTCGGGCAAATAATAACAATGTTGGTTCTATGCATTACTTCAAGAGAAAATGCAACATACTCACCAATTCCCAAAGAATAAAATCGAGAACAAAATCGAGAACCAAAAGCCTAAAGGTCGTGTCTTCGAAGGTCATACTAGGTTCAGCTTTGAGCGAAGGCTCCGCTTGACGGGCAGAAGATGCCCCTTGGGGTGGGCTGGACGAGGGGCCGATAAGAAGAGAATTCTTAAAGATCGGGGTGGCTGAGCGGTCTCCCTAACCTTGAGCAAGATTCTCAACAATATTTTTTCTCCATTTGTTCGTTTTAAGAATGAATGCATGTAATGTGTTGTATGCACAACAAGGATAGATGATTAGAGGTAATCAAACAGACATGTACAACTGAATGCAAAGATGCATTAATTTGATGGAAATTAATCTTATTTGTTCAATGAATGAATGAATCGTATGTACAACAGAAACATATGATTAAAGGTACTCAATCAAAATGTATAATTGAATGGAAAGATGCATTAATTTGATGGACATAAATTTTATTTGTTGAATGAATGAATGAATGGATGAATGTGTCGTATGTACAACGACAACATATGATTAAAGGTAATCAATTAAAATGTATAATTGAATGCAAAGGTGCATTGAACATTAATTTTATTAATGCAATGTGTCGTATATACAACATATGATTAAAGGTAATCAAACAAAATGTATAATTGAAATGCAAAGGTGCATTGAACATTAATTTCATGAATGCAATGTGTTATATGTACAACATATTGTTAAGAGTAATCAATCAAAATGTATATTTGAAATGGAAAGATGCATTGAACGTTGATTTATAAATGCAATGTGTCATATGTACAACGGAAACACATGATTTAAAGGTAATCAATCAAAATGTATAATTGAAATGCAAAGATGCATTGAACATTAATGCAATGTGTCATATGTACAACAGAAACACATGACTAAAGGTAATCAAACCAAATGCATGATTGAAATGCAAAGAGCAACAATGAGTTCAGAAAATATCCTCGTTAAACAACTCATATCAATGGGAACCTTGGTCTGTTACAATGATCGGATGAAGCCTACTACATGCAGTTCTTAAGTTGGCGTCTAGGTAGTAAATTTTCTTTAAGACTCACACAACCCCTTCTTCTTTCTTGAAATAATCCTTTGCTAGGAATCAGACGTTCTCTCATATCCACGTTAACAAATAGGCCAACTCTCGGTCCTGCCCCCAAGTGGTATAGGCGACGAATTATGATTAATCCATTGTCGATATTTGGTACTCTTGACTTACTCTTTAAAAGGTTCCCACTGAGCCTAACCTTCAAAGCTTATTGGAGTTGAGGTCAGAATTTCCTCTAGCTTGAAGTATTTTTCCTTGTTATAGGTTGAGACTTGATTGTAGTTCTCGCTATTCCCGAAAAGCTTCAAATCTTGCCCCGGAAAGCTTAGTTCTCGTTTGGTGTGGTTCTCGCTAATTTCCTTGCAAGACTTGGTATTTCCCAACTGTTGTAATCAAATCAAAGCTGCCATTCGTAGAACAAATGTAGGTTCAACTTCAAGACTTGGAGTACTGGTCACTTGCCTGGAACGTTCTAACAAATATGTGAGGTGGCCTTTTTCGTCTTTGAAAGCCTTTCTTGTCTCAGAAACCCAACCATGTAGTTGCTCTCCTTGTGGCTATTTGTTGAGATCCTTCTCATTATTGTTACAGACCATATTTCCCACTAATCAAGTCTTTAATTTCAGACTATTTCTAATTCAATGTGCTCTTTATGCAATGATGATATATGCAAAGAAAAAGAGGAAAGGGGGAGGAAAGCAAAAGGGTTAGTCACATGATAAATATAAACCAAGGCAAGCAATAAAATTTAAGCATTAATCGAAAAAAGGAAGCGTAGAAACAAGCAATTAGAAAGAAAAACCTAGACACTCTAAACTCTAGGGTTATCCCCATGGCTCTAATGGGGTAGGCTTCTTATATTCTCACTAATGAGTTCGGTTCTAGCAAAGGGTACCCGAATCTATCTCATTACCTACTAAGGCAATAAGAACCCCAATTTTGGCCCATTACAGGCTTGCGAATTGGTTTCAGCTCGAGGGAAAGCACGGCCTAATGACGTGGAGGGCTGTTCACATGTCAAAAGGCGTGGATTTCGAAAGTGAATTATCGACCCGTGGAGGGATACTCACGTGGGTATGGGCGTTTCACTCCCACTTAAGGGTATAGCTCGGGTATAGAGCTTGATGATCATGATGCAACACATGTCGGTGACTTCCTTAATAATTAAATGGGAAATTAATTCGAATGTCACAAATTTTCAAAGCCCATTCCATTTAAGTCATATTTTCATGGAAGAGCAGTCTTATTAATTTCACATTGAAATTTAAATCGCTTCTATCGATTAAAGGCAACGAGTGTTTTATTGGCTTAACTCGCTTTTTTGTTTAAAGAAACAAAAAAATTTCCCCAGCAGAGTCGCCAAACTGTGATATGGTTTTTTTCTGGAAAAAACCGACTAAGTGAGGCCTTATCACTATCTCTTCTTGAAAAGGGTTTTATTTAAAAGGGGGGGATTCGAGGTTATAAAAAAAATATTGAAAAATTGGAGTCGCCACCGGCCACTAAGGTAGGCCGGACACCACAAAACCAAAGATTCGTTAAAAAACAGGTTCGGGAGTTGGTTACGTGTGGGGAAGGATTACCACCCCCATCACGCCCGGAAATCGATACCAAATAACTTGTTGCCTTTTGATCGATAGAAATTATTTAAAAACCGAGGTGGGTTTAATAGGAATGTTCTTAAATGAAAATGCAAATTAAATAGCACGGGCAATGTAGAATTGTGGCTTTGGAATTAATTGAACATTTAATTAGAAAGGATGACGGTACATCAGACCATAGACTAAACCGACATCATATAAGACTGACTGCCGTGTTAGTTTGAGGTTCGGATCCCGTACGTCACCTTTATGCATCATGCAAACAAATAAAGGATGATTCGTTGCATTTTCTTTTTATGCTTCTACTTACCTAGAGACGATGAAAATTAACCCAAATATACGATCGACATCCATTAAGCTAGGACTGTAGTCTTTCGGATATCGAGGTTAATTAATACCTCTCTTGGGGTGTGTTTTTAAGTTCGGTTATCATGCTTAATAATCATAGGCCTTATGAACGATAAGTGTAGATGCATGTCATAAAAGCATATTCGAATGACATAAAAAACAAGCAGGCTATTCACTAAAAAAAACGAGCATGCAACATATTAAAGCTAAACATGACATTATAAAAAGACCATAAATTACACATACCTTAACAGGACTTTAAGAAAGACAACAATCATACATTTAATAGATAAACACACATGCCCTACTTAACAAATATGAACAAAAATGCAAAAACATATATTCGATATAAAAAAGGGTAAATGCATGAGCAACCAAATGTATCATGATAAAATAAAATGCAAAGCAAACAAAAGCAAACTGCTAAGGGCCATAATGGTAATTAAACCAAATTGAAAATCTGATAAAAAGCGATATGGGACCCAATTAGAAAAACGCGGGAAGTTACAGGGACCCGAAACGTAATTACCCCACCCAAAAGTCAATTGAAACGATAACGGTGGCGAAAATGAAAATGTTTGAAAAATAACAAGACTGTGGGAGGGGTTTTAAAAAGCGGAAGTCCTTTGTGCGCAATTACGGCGATGCGAAGGGGCCGTGAAAGCGATTAAACCGATTTTAAAAAGCTAAAATACTATAAAACCCACCTTAAAATCGTTTTCACCTATTTTGGAAACCCTAAAAAAACCTGAGACCCCCCTCTTCTCTATTTTATCTTTGGCGCCGCAAGGCACTCCGGTCGCCGTTGACCGGCGCCGGGGGACCCCAAAACCTTTTTCTGACTATTTTCAGAACCGAAAAACAGAAAACCCTTCTTTTCACGAAACCAAAACCAAAGTCGAAATCTTTTTTGTAAAACCAAAAACACGAAACCCAAAAGTCTTTTCGTGTTACCACCTCACCGGCTCACCACGTGTGATCTCCGGAGAGATCGATGGGTTTATCACCAATGAGAAGGCGAACAGACGAGAGGAGAGAGGAAGAGACGCGAATGGTAAAAAACTTCTCCCTTTTTGTTTTTGTTTTTTTTTATTTCGATTGGTAAATGAAAAAGAAAGTATACCTCTTAAACCGTTTCTGTTTGTATTGCTCTGAAAGATGCTCGATTACAATTTTCTCTCTATAAAACTCTCTGACGCCTCTCTGAAAACTTTCCTCTCTGATTACAATTTTTTCTCTGAAATTTCGAATGGAATCCACTTTTACATTGCATTATGCTCGGGTTTTATAGCCCTAATATTACATTTTCCCCCCTTTTCTAAATTACATATAATTGCTGGAAATTGCTGGTTGATTTGTACGATTTCAGTTTGTTGATTTCCTCTAAATTTTGTTTCTGATTTCCATTGTATATGCACGCTTTTGCCTGACATTTTGGTTGTGTTTTTGGTTGCATGTGACCCGTGAGGAGAGGGGACCAGAGGGGCATCCAACGACCATGGATCGATCCTGAGTGACCGGGCGTGATCGACACGCGCGTGTAGGGCATTTGAGCAGTCGCGCGTGAAGTCGTGTGGGAGATGAACGATTTTTCCTGGATCTCTCGTACGAGCTGGGTTGTTTCCGGCTATCCGATCGTGCACTCGATCCAAGGGCTGAGGCTACGCGATGTTAGGGTTTCCTTGGGGGGGCAACTAGGGCTATCTTCTCCTGGTGTGATCTGGACCGTCAGATCTAGATCAGATCTAACGGTGGAGAGGGGGTGGCGGCTGCAAAGATAAGAGGCATCATTAGGGTTTCTGGTTTAGCAGATTAGGGTTTATTTTTGGGCCTAAACGGGCCATGTAATATATGTATAAATATTTTTGGGCTTTTATTATGTATAAAGGACTTTAAGTAATTAAACATTGGGCTTTATATTATACATATATATTGGGCTGCAAAGATAAGAGACAACATTAGGGTTTCTAGAACTTGTATTGTCCTTTCGGATTGACCATCTGAATGAGGATGGAAAACAGTGCTGAGGTTTGTCTTGGTTTCGAGAGATTTCTAGAATTTATAAGTAAATCTAGAGTCTTGATCGGAGATTATAGAAGTAGAAACTCCATGAAGTCTTATTATCTCCCGGATGTAAAGTTCTGCTAATTGATATAGGCTCATGGTCATTCGAACATGAAGAAAGTGGGCTGATTTCGAAAACCTATCCACAATCACCCAAATTGTGTCATTCTTCTTCGGTGATAAGGCAAGCCACTAAAAAAATCCATTGTTATTTGTTCCCATTTCCATTATGGTATCGCAATAGGTTGTAATTAACCTGAAGGGACTTGATGTGCTACTTTCACTTTCTGACACATGAAGCATTTGGACACAAAATCTGTAATAGAAGATTTAATCCCGAGCCTCTAGTATAGCTCTTTCTAGTCATTTTACATCTTCACCGATCTATGATGGATCGAGAAAGGATTGTTGTGAGCTTCTTGCAAGATTTCTCTTCTCAATTTTAGATCATTAGGAACACATACTCTATTTTGAAAATAGAGCAACCCATCTTCCTTAAAAGCAAATTCTGATTCGGCATTTCCTTCAAGCTTGTGCAAAATTTCTTGTAATTTAGATCAGATTGTTGTAACAATTGAATTCTTGATATCACATCAGATTGGATTAAAATTGCATCCATGAATCCTTGTTTTTTGCATATTTAAAAATTGGCATTAATAGAGGTTGAGGCTACAAAAATTAGCAAGATGAATTTTAGAAGATGGTCTCAAAATTTCAAATAGTTGCAAGGAAGGAATTGATTTGTTCAACACTTACCACAAGAATGTTGGTGACTGAGTGCATCAGCCACAACATTACCTTTTCCCGGGTGGTAATCTATGATTAGATCGTAGTCCTTGAGTAACTCGATCCATCGTCTTTGCCTAAGATTGAGCTCCTTTTGGGTTATGAGGTACTTCAAACTTTTATGATCAGTATAAAGGTAACATCTCTCTCCATATAATTAATGCCACCATATTTTTAAGGCAAAGATTACCGCAGCTAACTCGAGATCATGGGTTGGGTAATTCAATTTATGAGATTTTAATTATCAAGAAGCATAAGCTACCACCTTGTTTTCTTGCATTAGGACACATTCCAAAACCAAGTGTGAGGCATCACTAAAATCAAGTTCATCTCGTTTAATCATAGCAGCAAAAATAGAGGTGGGTTTCTTATCAATCAGAAGGATGGATTCTTTACCTAAACCATGGAGAAAAAGTCTCATTTTATGTCAATCTACCCAAGTCTGATGTTTTCCTAACTAGTCTAATCCCATAATTAGATCGAACTCATAAAAAGATAGAACGTAAAGAACATCAGGAAATGGAATGTCTTGAATGTAAAAAGGGCACTCCTTACATATGAGGTTTAAGGCCACATTTTCTCCTAAAGGGTTTGAAACTACAAGGCCTTTTTCGACAAGTTCAAAGTTTAGATTAAGCTTTTCTATCAACAGAAAGCAAATAAAAGAATGAGTGGAACACATATCAAATAAAGCATATACAAGATTTTCATTTAGCTTAATAGTACCTGCTATTACATCACATGCCTCTTCTTCATGACGGCCTCAAATATGGTATACTCGTAAAGGGCCTCGAGACTCTTGGTGTGTAGGAGCAGGCATTTGACCTCGAGTTCTTCCCGAGATCCCAGACTGTGCTTGTTTCAAATGTTTTCCTCGAGGAGATGGAATCAGATTGGAATTTGAAGCCACACGAATCGAAGGCTTGTCCATGTTCTAAGGGCAATCTCGAACAAAATGTTCTAAGCTTCCACACCGGAAGTAAGCATTTGACTATTTCCTGCACTTGCCTGAATGGTAATTCTGATAAACATTACAATATCGAGATTGAGGATCTTTGCTCGAATTCTCCGAGCTATTGATTGAGATTGTAGGTGCAGAGGATTTGATTATTGTCTAGGGCTTTGGGATGAAGTTACCCCTTGGAGAAGGAACATAGCTTGAGAAGTTTCCTCCTTGATTTTTTCGACTTCTTAGAAGGCCGTTGAGGCTTGTTATCACTCCAGAATCTTTTGTCCTTCTTAAAATAGTCCTCCCTTCTTTTGTTAGCAACCTTCATTCTATTCTTCGTAGCAATCACACGGTTCACCAAATCTTGAAAGTCGGTTATTTCGAGGGCTGTAAACATAGGGCTCAATTCATCATTCAAACCTTCTATGAACATTATGCATTTGTCTTCCTCCTTTTTAATATTTTCAGACCCGTATTTGTAGTATTTATAGAAGCCACTCACATATTGTTCTATGGGTCTTCCTCCTTGCTTCAGGTGCAAGAAACGTCTTTTTCTTTCAGCTAAATATTGATCAGTCACGTACTTTTGCTGGAATTCCATTAAGAAATATTCCCAAGTGACAGCATCCTCTAGGGTAGTGAGAATCGTAGTTTCTCACAAACTCAAAGCTTCATCAGCAAGTAAAGCCACAACACACTCCAATTTATGTCCATCTGAACACTAAATTTGTTTGGTTAGGATTCTAATTGTAGTCTCCAACCAATATTCAGCTGCTTCCAAGTTCTTTTCATCAGATCCCACAAATGTATAGGCTCGATGTTGAGCCAATTTATCAATTGGGGCCCTAGGTTGAATCACTACGGGTGCAAGAGTGTTATTTTGCTTCAAGTAGTGACGAATTGGTTAAACATTTCTTCAATGCTCAAAAAGCTTTCTTTTTGAATCAGATTGATTTGAGGAGCTTCATGTTGTGGTTATGTATCCTTTTGAGGGTCTGCTTGCTCTTGACCCTATATGACACTCCCTCATTCATTGGAGGATCCTACTAGGCTATCTCTTTCCCGGGCCAGATGTGTCTCAGACATCTGAAAATTAACATTCAAGGGAGATTTAATCAAACAAGGTCACAAGCACAAATCAATTCAACTCCTAGGTGGCACATACTTAATTGATGACATAGCTAGTTTAGTCTTAGGATCGACTAAACCTTAGCTCTGATTACCAAATTTGTAATACCCACTCCATATCAAGAAGGTATTACCTATCTACAGGTAGACAATCTAACTTATCTAACAAGTTAGCATTCGAATAATGACAAAGAAACACAACCAAGATCATTTGAGAACCAAACATTAACATAACAAGATTAGGATTCAAAAGCATGACTAGTATTTGTAATACCCTTCATCAAAACCCGAAGGTATTATCTAACTACAAGTATACAAACTAACTTGTTACCTAAGTTAGTGTTTGAAACTTAAGAAAGGAAGTTGTTCGAAACAATGTGAAGAATCGAATAGTCAAGAAGTAGTATCATTTTAACAAACAAACGAAGTAGGTTCATTATATACTTTTTGAATTTCATGATTTTACTAACAAGGTTAAAAGAGGTTCACCATGATAAAAACATAGATCCACTAAACTTGTGCAGAAATTTAGGCATGTCTATTTTTACACATCATGTATTTTAAAGACTAACTACTTAAAATCCTAACTAATAACCAATTATCAAAACACTTACATACCACTAGTCATTTAACCTTCAAGCAGTTGGTCAAATAGCTTTTAAATATTTTTTTCCTATAACTAACAATAGGTGCCCGACTTCTAAGGTTGGAATCATAGGAAGATTATCAAATTAGTCTAGCAAAACATCCCCTATTGAGATCGAAGAAACAAAGGCAGACATTATCAGCAACATAAAAAATAACACTATCATAAACACAACCATATAAATTCCAAACTAGGTATAGCTAGATCACCCTATGATTCATCACCATTCCAGCATAACAACCAAAACCATACATAAAACGTATATGACATTAAGTTATTATTTACAGAACCTTAAAAGATTCTCAAAATACATGAACATGATATACATGCTAGTGCCACCTTCTAGGAGTTTATTATGAAATTACAAAACATACTCTCTAGTAATCTCGTGTCCTTGTTACTCCCAAACATGAGAAAGTATCAACTTTTCCTGAAAATGAGAATGTGAGCTATTAGACTAGTTGCCTTGATAATCAAAAGGAACAATGTGAGTGCAAAGCAATGTAGTAACTCATTTCTATTCATGATTGCTTAATTCATAGAGGATCACTAACAAGGCTAGAAAAAGCAATCAACTTAAAAGATTCATCTAAATTATGCTCATTAGTTGTCAAGAAAGTGGACCTATTTCAGAAATTCATCCATGATGGCTTTCGGTTATTATCCTAGATCCCTAAAAGAGTTTACTTGTTACTTAATATTTAAGAAAAGTACATAATCAAGCATGAAATTTCCATTTTAATAATTAAGAATTCAAGCAACCTTGGTTGTTAGCAATATCCTTGACTAGTAACTAGCCTAGAAATACAATCTCACTTCGAGTAAATCAACAAGCAATGGTTATAAATACCATTTAAATTTCCATTATGCAAGGAATGTACAAGGGTACCATAGTACCAACAAAGGACCGTAGTCTGAATTAGGCTGAGCTCAGAAATTATTGGCATGCCAATCTAGCTAGGACCAAGTACTAATCAAGGCTTCTAGTATAGTTTTCAATAGATTAATTCACATACAATTATACTCATAATCAGTTCAATTAACAACACATCGAGGTATACATAGCATTCTAAAGAGCGAAAACAAGGTCATGCTTATTTACTCATACTAACATCCATACATACCTTGTTTACTTACCTTATCGAGATAAGGCTAACAAAAGCTACTTAGACATTCAAGCCTCAATTGAGTAATTAATTAGAATTAACAATTCAACAGTCTTGAGCTTAATTCGAAAGCTTAATTTACGCTCACCAATTTTTCGATTTAAACTTGATCATGAATCATCACCATCTTCTTTCTTTTGTCCCCTTGATTGACTCCCTTCTTTTCTATTTCAAAACAATTCAATAACGTATTAAAGCCATTTCATTATCATTTAATAGTTCTTATTTATCACACACAAGCTCAATGACCCTTAAGGTAGAATTTCTCATGCTTCTTTAGGAATTCTTCAAGTTAAGCTATTAAATTTCACAATTAAACTATTCTAGGAAATGATCCTATTGTAATTATACAAAGCAGACCTTTTAACTTATAGTCAAACATTTTGAGACTACCCCAAGCTGCCTTACTTACATTTGTTCATTTAAACACCTTCCTTTACAAGAGTTATAACATCCAATTGTCATTAAACTAGTTATCATGTTATTACTGTGACAATTAAGACTTAATTTGATTGAGCAATACTTAAATTAACCCAAAATATTCTTGGGATAAAACTTTTAATCCAGAATAATTTTTAATTCCATATAAACTCACTTAAACAACAACCAAACTCAACTAAATTTATTCCCATGTTTTCTCATAGATCATTACAACCCTTGAACACATTAATTCATACAGTTTGTCACCTATTCCATGCTTAAATAGTCCAATAACACTCTAGTTACCAAAACAACTTCATTCTAGATTACTCTAGAACATGGCAACTTCCAATTACTTTAATTTAAAACCTATACAATCATACATGAAATCAATTAATCTATTTTCCAGAATTAAAGATTATCCCAAATGGTTCAATTTAACATTGTCACAACTTACAATCTCATGCTTTAATTAGCTTAATTCTCAATTCTACATCAATCCTATCTAGCCAATATTACTCAATCATCTCTACTTTCTAATAAACGAAAATCAAGACACAAGCAATCTTCTTTAGATTATGATCGAAGCAAGGAATTAACAAGGGGAACTTACAACTAATCGATCATACAAGCAAATAGATCTCAAATTCAATTGAATTCCAAGCAAGACATCACTAAAGCCAATTCTCTCTCCCTTACTCTCTCAAGGCTGGTTTCAGTGCATTGGAGGAAAGGAGGAAGAAGATCACCATTTGTTTGGTCTCAATTAAGATAGAAATAATCCATACATGTGGCCCCTCCACATTAAGCCACATCGCCAAACTCTTTTTTAATTAATAATTTTCCATGCAAGTCTTATACATTGAGGCTTAATCTATTTAGTCATTTCGATTTAAACTCCTAATTTGATTAATATTAAAAATCAATCGTACCATCTCTCAATTATGGTCACATATTTTTAAGTTCTCAAAATTATAATAAATGTAACCCCCTTAACCCGGCCTAGACGGTTGACCCGAATTAAGAAAGTCACACGGGGAAAACCAAAGTCAACCCGAAAGTCAACCTTGATTAACGACCCTTTGTTTTTTCTTTTTAAACTTGTCTAGATGCACATTAACCCTGATTGTGATCACTCAACAACCTATTCAAAGATCACAAGCATCAGAGATCAAACAGGGACCCAATTGAACAAATTACAACTTTAGGGACCAAATTGTAATTTCTGATATTTAGGAGGACTTAACCCAAATTAAAGTTACCAACTTAAAGTTAGTCAGGTTTCATTCTTCTCTGTGAAATTTCAGCTCAAAAGGACTTCCCGAACTCATACAATTGCACAAACAAGATTCAGGACTAAAACGCAAACAATTCAAAACATTTAACTGCCAATGTCAGCCCCCAACGGTCACCCGTTCCGAAACAGGCAGAACCCGTTTCAAAACACGGGCCGTTCCGCAACGCGTACCGGAACACGGGCTGGCAGTAGCCAAACCGTTTCGAAACGGTGCCTACCGTTTCGGACGCCTGGGTTCATTCAAGGCACCCGTTCCGAAACGGTGTGCTCTGTTCCGAAACACTATGCACAGATTGCAGCAAAATGCATACTTTAACATGCAATTAATCATTCAAACATGCTCCAAATGCTACCAAACTTTACCAGCATGCAATTCAACATATATGAGACTTATATGCATCAACAAATCAACAAAATATCATCATATGCAAAAAGCCCCAAATCTATAGGCATGCTTCCTACACAAGCAAACCATTCAAGCACAAACTTCCAATTCAAGCATGTAAAGGCCAAACACAAAATCCAGCATTCTCAACAACATTCAACATACTTAGGGAGTTCAAAACCTCTCCCAAAACATACACTTAGGTCCCCCATTGCCAAATTACCAAAAGCTAAAATGTGCTTAATAAAAGCTCCATACTTTGAGCTTTACTTTCACTTGAATACTTGCCCTGCTTGCTGCCCTCAAAGCACCCTAGTTCTCTGCATTATTGATTTAAGAAAACGAAAGAGAGCGTAAGCCAAAGCTTAGTGAGGAATGCTCAATAAAACCATTCAATAATGCATTTATAAAACATTTATAAATCATGCTTCAAATCATCAATTGCACATGCTCCAAAAGCATACTTAAAACAAGCATCTCATGCTTCATATCATATATGTCATATTGGCCACAAGTGATAGGTTCCATTTCTTTAAAAACAAGTTCATCAACTTTCACCCCAAGGACTTTTAAACACCTTGGCCCCAAGGACTTTTAAACACCTTGGCCATGGACTTTTAAACACCATGAATGAGGACCACACAAGGACTTTTAACCATCTTTGTGTCCGTAGCAAGTTTCACCCCAAGGACTTTTAAACACCTTGGCCCCAAGGACTTTTAAACACCTTGGCCCCATGGACTTTTAAACACCATGGCCCCATGGACTTTTAAACACCATGGAAAGGATCACACAAGGACTTTTAACCACCTTTGTGTCCGTAGCAAGAATCATCCAAGGACTTTTAACCACCTTGATGTTCTTAAGTAACAAGGCTCACTCAAGGACTTTTAACCACCTTAGTGACCTTAACCTTTTCAAAACATCACTTTCCAATATACATTATTTTCATCATTTAATCCACTGTTTTAAAGCATTAAACCAAGCCATATTCATCATGCATTTTAAAGCATCAAACCACATTTTATCAATGTACAAAAGCAAGGAACTCTTACCTTGAGCTTCCTTCAACATATGGCTTACAAAAACAGCAAATACCATGCTAAATCATGCTTTCAAAACAATATTTAAAACATGCAATTAACCACATTGCATCACAACAAAATCATGGCCACCACTAGAGAGTATTTCTGAAAACTTACACTTGAGCTTAGCAAAGTTGTTTAGACTTAAACTAAGCTCCCAAGACATTGGTTTCAAAGCCAAAAACCCAATTTCAATCACCGATTCCACTTCGCCTCTTGCCGAAGCACCAAATCAAGCTTCCGGATCAACAACTCTTGGATCCAAAGATGTCTCCCCTGTTTTAACACATCAAAGCAGAGGATTAATGCATCATCATGCATTAATTGCTTCAATGAAAGCACCTAAACTCGCTGCTCTCATCCAACCTCCATTTTCGGCCACCAAACACAACCGAAAATGCATCCAAACCACTTCTAAACCAAGCCCAGCCACAAACCATCAAAACCAAACATCTATTAACATCATTCAACATCCAAAAAGAACCTATTAACATCCTTATACCTCCAGCAACATCAGATCCACAAGATCACCTCAAAACAAACAAGAATCACAAGCTAAACTTAGGAAACTCAACCTATCCGAGATTGCATTAATCAAAACTCAATTCCTTATCAATTTAGAGTTCATTTAACATCAAAAACACATCTCAAATCACAGATTAATCAGATCTAACGAAAATCATCAAAAATCACCAAATCTTGCATTATAAGCCAAGATCCATTTCACAACTCAAAAGCCTTTAATAAAACATCAATTAAGGATTGAAAACTTAGGAATTTCAGTAAAGAACTGATAGTTTAGAGGAGAAGGACGTTCTTACCTCCAAACTTGAGTTTCTCCTCTTTTAGGAATCTAAAACCTTGATGAATCAAGTAGCAAATGAAGAGGTTTTGTAGATATGTTGATTAGGAATTAAAAGAGAGTTGAAAGGAGGAATTTAGGTGAGAAAATCAGATCAAATTCTCTGGAGAGAAAGTGTTTGGGTTGAGAGAAAATGAGAGAAAGAAAATTGAGAAAATAGGGAGTTAGTTGCAAAAATATCCAAAATGATTTTCCCTCCTCTTTTCTATATCTTTAAAATCAGAATTAAGTCTTAAAATATCTTAGAAAAATCTGGAGAAACTCCCTTTGGGTAAATAGCTCCTTAAAGATTCAAAGTTTCAACCCTTTATAAAACAGTCACCAAACTTTCGAAAATTACATTTTGGTCACTAGCCAAAATGTCACACTTCCAAAACTCATTTTCCAAAATTGATTTCACAGTACACTTAATTATATTAAAAGATGATTTTAGAACATTTTTCCATATTTTTAATGCAACCCGAACTAGGCTTTCCTAATTTCACCTTTTAGATTCGAACAGCACTTTGACCAAACCGGTCAACGCCCAAAACTCCTAAGCCCAAAACCGGGGCGTTACAACTCTCCCCCCCTTAAGAAATTTCGTCCTCAAAATTTACCTGAAGGAAAGATATAAGGAAACTGCTTCAGCATGTCTTCCTTCCGCTCCCACGTGGCTTCCTCAACACCTCGATGCTTCCACAGCACCTTCACCAATTCAATGGTCTTGCCACGAAGAACCTTGCTATCCGAATCCAGAACCTTCACCGGTTCCTCATCATAGGTCAAATCCATATTCAAAACCACCTCCTCCACAGGCATCACATGCGAAGGATCAGATCTATACTTCCGAAGCATAGAAACATGGAACACATCATGAATCTTCTCCAACTCTTGAGGTAAACTCAACCGATACGCAACAGGACCCACACGCTCAACCACCTCGTATGGTCAAATGTACCTAGGGCTCAACTTACCCTTCTGGCCAAACCTCATCACCTTCTTCCAAGGCGAAACCTTCAAGAACACACGGTCACCCACCGCATACTCTATCTCCTTACGCTTCAAATCCGCGTAAGACTTTTGCCGATCAGAGGCTGCCTTCAACCGCTCACAAATGAGCTTCACCTTCTCGGTGGTCCCTTTCAACAAAGTCGGCATCGAAACCAACTTTTGACCAGTTTCAGCCCAACAAAGAGGAGTCCTACACTTCCTCCCGTACAAAGCCTCATAAGGTGCCATCTGTATACTCGCCTGATAACTATTGTTATAAGCGAACTCAACCAAAGGCAGATGCTTCTCCCAAGAACCTTGGAACTCAATCACGCAGCACCTCAACATATCCTCCAAAATCTGGATGACCCGCTCAGACTGACCATCCGACTGAGGATGATAGGATGTACTGAAATGCAACCTTGTACCCAGAGCTTGATGCAAACACTGCCAAAAACGCGATGTGAACCTCGGATCCCTATCCGACACAATCGACTTAGGCACACCATGCAGCCGCACAATCTCAGCAATGTACAGCTCTGCCAGCTTATCCAAAGAAAACGTAGTATGCACAGGCAAGAAATGCGCACACTTCGTCAGGCGATCCATAATCACCCAAACCGAATTCTTCTTCGAAGGAGACAAAGGTAAACCAGATACAAAATCCATGGTAACCCTTTCCCACTTCCATTCAGGGATTTTCAACGGTTGCAACAACCCAGAAGGAACCTGATGTTCAACCTTAACTCGCTGACACACCAAACACTTGCTCACAAACTCTGCAACATCCTTCTTCAAACTCACCCAATAGTACTCATCACGAAGATCACGATACATCTTAGTACTACCAGGGTGCATAGCAAAAGGACTACTATGACCTTCAGTAAGAATAGCACGCCTCAACTCAGCATCAGCAGGCACTACTATCCGACTCCCAAAACACAGCACACCATCATCATTAAAGCAGAAATCCGAAGGTCTACCCTCCGCGATATCCTGAACATGAGACACCAAGGAATCATCCAGCAACTGCTTTTCCTTGATCAACTGAACCAAAGATGGTTTCACTTGCAACTCAGCAACAAGACCACCATCTCGCGATATGCTCAAGCTAGCAAACATAGCCCTCAGCTCAACAGCTACCTTCCTACTCAAGGCATCCGCAACAACATTAGCTTTTCCAGGATGATACTCAATCGTCAGATCATAATCCTTGAGCAACTCCAACCAACGCCGCTGCCTAAGATTCAACTCCTTTAGAGACATCAGATACCTCAAACTCTTGTGATCCGTGTACACAGTACACTTCTCACCATACAGATAATGTCTCCAGATCTTCAGAGCAAAAACCACTGCAGCCAGCTCAATATCATGCGTAGGGTAGTTGCGCTCATGCACTTTCAACTTCCGCGATGCATAAGCCACAACCTTACCCTCTTGCATCAGCACACATCCCAAACCAACATAGGATGCATCACTATAGACCACAAACTCTTTCCCTGATTCAGGCTGAACCAAGATAGGAGCTTGCGTCAAAGCCGCCTTAAGCTTCTCAAAAGCCTACTGTCTCGCTTCCGTCCACTCATACTTAACATCCTTTTGCAACATCTTTGTCAAAGGAGCAGCAATCTTGGAAAAACCATCCACAAACCTACAGTAGTATCCCGCCAAACCAAGGAAACTACGGACCTCATGAACAGACTTAGGAACTTTCCAGTTCATCACCGACTCAATCTTCTGAGGATCAACACGAATCCCCTCAGCTGAGACCACATGCCCAAGAAACACCACCTCCTTAAGCCAGAACTCACACTTGCTCAGCTTAGCATAAAGCTGATTCTCCAACAAAGCTTGCAAAACAATCCTCAAATGCTCTTCGTGCTCCTCCTCAGTACGCGAGTACACGAGGATATCATCAATGAATACCACAACGAACTTGTCCAGGTATTCATGAAACACACGGTTCATCATATCCATGAAAGCAGCAGGAGCATTTGTCAAACCAAACGACATCACAAGAAACTCATAATGCCCATACCTTGTCCTGAAAGCTGTCTTAGGCACATCCACGTCCTTCACCTTCAACTGATAATACCCTGACCTCAAGTCAATCTTAGAGAACACAGCAGCTCCCCGAAATTGATCAAAGAGATCATCAATCCTCGGCAAAGGATACCGATTCTTGATAGTCAACTAGTTCAGCTGACGATAATCAATGCACATCCTTATAGTGCCATCTTTCTTCTTCACAAACAAGACTGGTGCTCCCCAAGGTGACACACTCGGCCGGATGAAACCACGGTCAAGCAACTCTTGCAACTGCGTCTTCAGCTCCTTCAGCTCCTTAGGTGCCATTCTATAGGGAGTAATGGACACAGGAGTTGTATTTTCATATAGCTCAATTCCAAACTCCAGCTCGCGATTAGGAGGTAAACCAGGCAACTCCTCAGGAAAAACACCAGGAAACTCCTTCACAACCCTGATATCTTGCACCCTCAACTCCTTAGAGCTAGGATTCATCACAAAAGCTAGATAAGCTTCGCATCCTTGCCTCAGCATCCTACTCGCCTCCAAGGTAGACACCACATTGGCAAGAAACTTCACATTCTCTCCAACCACAACAACTTCATAATCATCCGCAAGCTTCAGCGAAACCCGCTTATTTTCACAATCCACAACAGCACGATGCTCAGCAAGCCAATCCATACCAAGGATCACATCAAAACCATAAAAGGGCAACTCCATAAGATCAACATGAAAAACATGTTCTTGAACAACCAAGGGACACCTTCTATAAAGCTTTCGAGTCACAATAGTTTCACCAAAAGAACTAGTGACACGAACACCAACATCCAAAGACTCAACAGGCAAACCAAGCAATTCAGCATGCTCACGCATAATGTATGAATGCGTAGATCCAGAATCAATCAAAGAAAGCAATGACAAGGATTGCAAAGTAAAGGTACCTACAATCACATCTGCATCATTCCTTCCCTCACGCTGAGCATACACCCTAGCTTGGCCTCCACCTTCAGGCTGAATAGCCACAACATGGGCTACTCCAGGACCTCCTTCCTCTCGCCTCTGGAAATTACCACGGCCGCGCCCACGACCTCTCTGCGGTGCAGCAACAACAGGAGCACGCACCTGATCACCAGCCAACCTCGGACAATCTCGCCTCAAGTGGTCTACAGAACCACAATTCCAGCATCCATTACCAGCTGCCGCAACAGGAGCTTGCACCTCTCTCACAGCACGAGGACAGTCACGCTTCATGTGACCACGTGAACCACAGATCCAACAAGCACTCGGATCAGCTCTAGCATTGCCTCCTCTAGCAAGTGCACCACCACCTCTCTTGGCTGAGGACTGATACTTCTGATCACGTCCCCTCTTGTTCCGTCCACCTCCGGAACTAAACTCAGCAGATCTCTTTCAAGCACTTGCTCCAGCACTTCTCGCAGATAAACCCAAGTTCATCTCTATATCCTTGGCTCGGCCCACCAACACATCAAAATCATCGTATTCAGTGGCCAGCACATACATTTTCACATCCGTCACAAGACCATAACGGAACCTCTCGCACCTTGCCCGCTCATCAGGTATCAGCTCAGGTGCATACTGACTGAGTCGCACAAACTGCACCTCATACTCAGCCACACTCATGCTCCCTTGGGTAAGAGACATGAATTCACGCTTCTTCTTGTAACCCCCTTAACCCGGCCTAGACGGTTGACCCGAATTAAGAAAGTCACACGGGGAAAACCAAAGTCAACCCGAAAGTCAACCTTGATTAACGACCTTTTTTTTTTCTTTTTAATCTTGTCTAGATGCACATTAGTCCTAATTGTGATCATACAAACATAATACTCAAAGATCACAAACATCAGAGATCAAACAGGGACCCAATTGAACAAATTACAACTTTAAGGACCAAATTGTAATTTCTGATAATTAAAAGGACTTAACCCAAATTAAAGTTACCAACTTGAAATTAATCAGGTTTCATGCTTCTCTGTGAAATTTCAGCTCAAAAGGACTTCCCAAGCTCATACAATTGCACAAACAAGTTTCAGGACCAAAACGCAAACAATTCAAAACATATAACTGCCAATGTCAGCCCCCAACGGTCGACCGTTCCGAAACAGGTAGACCCCGTTTCGAAACATGGGCCGTTCCACAACGGGTTCCGAAACATGGCCTGGCAGAGGCCAAACCGTTTCGAAACGGTGCATACCGTTTCGGACGCCTGGGTTCATTCAAGGCACCCGTTCCGAAACGGTGCACACTGTTCCGAAACGCCTGCACAGATTGCAGCAAAAAGCATTCCAAAACATGCAATTAATCATCCAAACATGCTCCAATTGCCACCAAACTTTACCAGCATGCAATTCAACATATATATGACTTGCAAGCATCAACAAATCATCAAAACAACATCATATGCAAAAAGCCCAAATTCTATAGGCATGCTTCCTACACAAGCTAGCTACTCAAACACAAAACTTCCAAAACAAGCATGTAATGATCCAATGCAAAAACCAGCAATCCTTTCAACATTCAACATACTTAGGGAGTCCAAAACACCTCCCAAAACATACACATTGGTCCCCCATTGCCAAATTACCCAAAAGCTAAAATGTTTAACAAAAACCTTCCATACATTGAGCTCTACTTGCACTTGAATTCTTGCGCTCCTTGCTGCCCTCAAGGTTCCTTAATGTTCTGCATTATTGAATTAAGAAAACGGAAGAGAGCGTAAGCAAAAGCTTAGTGAGGTATGCTCTTAAAAACCATTCAATAATGCATTTAAAAACAATTGCAAATCATGCTTTAAATCAACCATTGCACATGCTGAAAAGCATACTTAATACAAGCATCTCATGCTTCAACATAATACAACATGTCATATTGGCTCAAGTGATAAAATCTGGATGACCCGCTCAGACTGACCATCCGACTGAGGATGATAGGATGTACTGAAATGCAACCTTGTACCCAGAGCTTGATGCAAACACTGCCAAAAACGCGATGTGAACCTCGGATCCCTATCCGACACAATCGACTTAGGCACACCATGCAGCCGCACAATCTCAGCAATGTACAGCTCTGCCAGCTTATCCAAAGAAAACGTAGTATGCACAGGCAAGAAATGCGCACACTTCGTCAGGCGATCCATAATCACCCAAACCGAATTCTTCTTCGAAGGAGACAAAGGTAAACCAGATACAAAATCCATGGTAACCCTTTCCCACTTCCATTCAGGGATTTTCAACGGTTGCAACAACCCAGAAGGAACCTGATGTTCAACCTTAACTCGCTGACACACCAAACACTTGCTCACAAACTCTGCAACATCCTTCTTCAAACCCACCCAATAGTACTCATCACGAAGATCACGATACATCTTAGTACTACCAGGGTGCATAGCAAAAGGACTACTATGACCTTCAGTAAGAATAGCACGCCTCAACTCAGCATCAGCAGGCACTACTATCCGACTCCCAAAACACAGCACACCATCATCATTAAAGCAGAAATCCGAAGGTCTACCCTCCGCGATATCCTGAACATGAGACACCAAGGAATCATCCAGCAACTGCTTTTCCTTGATCAACTGAACCAAAGATGGTTTCACTTGCAACTCAGCAACAAGACCACCATCTCGCGATATGCTCAAGCTAGCAAACATAGCCCTCAGCTCAACAGCTACCTTCCTACTCAAGGCATCCGCAACAACATTAGCTTTTCCAGGATGATACTCAATCGTCAGATCATAATCCTTGAGCAACTCCAACCAACGCCGCTGCCTAAGATTCAACTCCTTTAGAGACATCAGATACCTCAAACTCTTGTGATCCGTGTACACAGTACACTTCTCACCATACAGATAATGTCTCCAGATCTTCAGAGCAAAAACCACTGCAGCCAGCTCAATATCATGCGTAGGGTAGTTGCGCTCATGCACTTTCAACTTCCGCGATGCATAAGCCACAACCTTACCCTCTTGCATCAGCACACATCCCAAACCAACATAGGATGCATCACTATAGACCACAAACTCTTTCCCTGATTCAGGCTGAACCAAGATAGGAGCTTGCGTCAAAGCCGCCTTAAGCTTCTCAAAAGCCTACTGTCTCGCTTCCGTCCACTCATACTTAACATCCTTTTGCAACATCTTCGTCAAAGGAGCAGCAATCTTGGAAAAACCATCCACAAACCTACAGTAGTATCCCGCCAAACCAAGGAAACTACGGACCTCATGAACAGACTTAGGAACTTTCCAGTTCATCACCGACTCAATCTTCTGAGGATCAACACGAATCCCCTCAGCTGAGACCACATGCCCAAGAAACACCACCTCCTTAAGCCAGAACTCACACTTGCTCAGCTTAGCATAAAGCTGATTCTCCAACAAAGCTTGCAAAACAATCCTCAAATGCTCTTCGTGCTCCTCCTCAGTACGCGAGTACACGAGGATATCATCAATGAATACCACAACGAACTTGTCCAGGTATTCATGAAACACACGGTTCATCATATCCATGAAAGCAGCAGGAGCATTTGTCAAACCAAACGACATCACAAGAAACTCATAATGCCCATACCTTGTCCTGAAAGCTGTCTTAGGCACATCCACGTCCTTCACCTTCAACTGATAATACCCTGACCTCAAGTCAATCTTAGAGAACACAGCAGCTCCCCGAAATTGATCAAAGAGATCATCAATCCTCGGCAAAGGATACCGATTCTTGATAGTCAACTAGTTCAGCTGACGATAATCAATGCACATCCTCATAGTGTCATCTTTCTTCTTCACAAACAAGACTGGTGCTCCCCAAGGTGACACACTCGGCCGGATGAAACCACGGTCAAGCAACTCTTGCAACTGCGTCTTCAGCTCCTTCAGCTCCTTAGGTGCCATTCTATAGGGAGTAATGGACACAGGAGTTGTATTTTCATATAGCTCAATTCCAAACTCCACCTCGCGATTAGGAGGTAAACCAGGCAACTCCTCAGGAAAAACACCAGGAAACTCCTTCACAACCCTGATATCTTGCACCCTCAACTCCTTAGAGCTAGGATTCATCACAAAAGCTAGATAAGCTTCGCATCCTTGCCTCAGCATCCTACTCGCCTCCAAGGTAGACACCACATTGGCAAGAAACTTCACATTCTCTCCAACCACAACAACTTCATAATCATCCGCAAGCTTCAGCGAAACCCGCTTATTTTCACAATCCACAACAGCACGATGCTCAGCAAGCCAATCCATACCAAGGATCACATCAAAACCATAAAAGGGCAACTCCATAAGATCAACATGAAAAACATGTTCTTGAACAACCAAGGGACACCTTCTATAAAGCTTTCGAGTCACAATAGTTTCACCAAAAGAACTAGTGACACGAACACCAACATCCAAAGACTCAACAGGCAAACCAAGCAATTCAGCATGCTCACGCATAATGTATGAATGCGTAGATCCAGAATCAATCAAAGAAAGCAATGACAAGGATTGCAAAGTAAAGGTACCTACAATCACATCTGCATCATTCCTTCCCTCACGCTGAGCATACACCCTAGCTTGGCCTCCACCTTCAGGCTGAATAGCCACAACATGGGCTACTCCAGGACCTCCTTCCTCTCGCCTCTGGAAATTACCACGGCCGCGCCCACGACCTCTCTGCGGTGCAGCAACAACAGGAGCACGCACCTGATCACCAGCCAACCTCGGACAATCTCGCCTCAAGTGGTCTACAGAACCACAATTCCAGCATCCATTACCAGCTGCCGCAACAGGAGCTTGCACCTCTCTCACAGCACGAGGACAGTCACGCTTCATGTGACCACGTGAACCACAGATCCAACAAGCACTCGGATCAGCTCTAGCATTGCCTCCTCTAGCAAGTGCACCACCACCTCTCTTGGCTGAGGACTGATACTTCTGATCACGTCCCCTCTTGTTCCGTCCACCTCCGGAACTAAACTCAGCAGATCTCTTTCAAGCACTTGCTCCAGCACTTCTCGCAGATAAACCCAAGTTCATCTCTATATCCTTGGCTCGGCCCACCAACACATCAAAATCATCGTATTCAGTGGCCAGCACATACATTTTCACATCCGTCACAAGACCATAACGGAACCTCTCGCACCTTGCCCGCTCATCAGGTATCAGCTCAGGTGCATACTGACTGAGTCGCACAAACTGCACCTCATACTCAGCCACACTCATGCTCCCTTGGGTAAGAGACATGAATTCACGCTTCTTCTTGTAACCCCCTTAACCCGGCCTAGACGGTTGACCCGAATTAAGAAAGTCACACGGGGAAAACCAAAGTCAACCCGAAAGTCAACCTTGATTAACGACCTTTTTTTTTTCTTTTTAATCTTGTCTAGATGCACATTAGTCCTAATTGTGATCATACAAACATAATACTCAAAGATCACAAACATCAGAGATCAAACAGGGACCCAATTGAACAAATTACAACTTTAAGGACCAAATTGTAATTTCTGATAATTAAAAGGACTTAACCCAAATTAAAGTTACCAACTTGAAATTAATCAGGTTTCATGCTTCTCTGTGAAATTTCAGCTCAAAAGGACTTCCCAAGCTCATACAATTGCACAAACAAGTTTCAGGACCAAAACGCAAACAATTCAAAACATATAACTGCCAATGTCAGCCCCCAACGGTCGACCGTTCCGAAACAGGTAGACCCCGTTTCGAAACATGGGCCGTTCCACAACGGGTTCCGAAACATGGCCTGGCAGAGGCCAAACCGTTTCGAAACGGTGCATACCGTTTCGGACGCCTGGGTTCATTCAAGGCACCCGTTCCGAAACGGTGCACACTGTTCCGAAACGCCTGCACAGATTGCAGCAAAAAGCATTCCAAAACATGCAATTAATCATCCAAACATGCTCCAATTGCCACCAAACTTTACCAGCATGCAATTCAACATATATATGACTTGCAAGCATCAACAAATCATCAAAACAACATCATATGCAAAAAGCCCAAATTCTATAGGCATGCTTCCTACACAAGCTAGCTACTCAAACACAAAACTTCCAAAACAAGCATGTAATGATCCAATGCAAAAACCAGCAATCCTTTCAACATTCAACATACTTAGGGAGTCCAAAACACCTCCCAAAACATACACATTGGTCCCCCATTGCCAAATTACCCAAAAGCTAAAATGTTTAACAAAAACCTTCCATACATTGAGCTCTACTTGCACTTGAATTCTTGCCCTCCTTGCTGCCCTCAAGGTTCCTTAATGTTCTGCATTATTGAATTAAGAAAACGGAAGAGAGCGTAAGCAAAAGCTTAGTGAGGTATGCTCTTAAAAACCATTCAATAATGCATTTAAAAACAATTGCAAATCATGCTTTAAATCAACCATTGCACATGCTGAAAAGCATACTTAATACAAGCATCTCATGCTTCAACATAATACAACATGTCATATTGGCTCAAGTGATAAATTCCATTTCATTTAAACAAGTTCATCAACTTCCCAAGGACTTTTAAACACCTTGGCCCCAAGGACTTTTAAACACCTTGGCCCCATGGACTTTTAAACACCATGGCCCCATGGACTTTTAAACACCATGGAAAGGATCACCTAAGGACTTTTAACCACCTTAGTGTCCGCAACAAGAATCATCCAAGGACTTTTAACCACCTTGATGTTCTTATGTAACAAGGCTCACTCAAGGACTTTTAACCACCTTAGTGACCTTAACCTTTTTCAAAACATCACTTGCCAATATACATCATTTTCATCATTTAATCCACTGTTTTAAAGCATTAAACCAAGCCATTTTCATCATGCATTTAAAAGCATCAATCCACATTTAATCAATGTACAAAATCAAGGAACTCCTACCTAGAGTTACCTTCAACATATGGCTTACAACATCAGCAAAAACCATGCTAAATCATGCTTCCAAAACAGTAAATAAAACATGCAAATAACCATTTTGCATCACAACAAAATCATGGCCACCACTAGAGAGAAATTCCGAAAACTTACACTTGAGCTTAGCAAAGTTGTTTAGACTTAAACTAAGCTACCAAGACATTGGTTTCAAAGCTGAAAACCCTATTTCCACAAACGCACTCACCGATTTCCACTTTGCTTCAAGCCAAAGCACCAAATCAAGCTTCCGGATCAACAACTCTTGGATCCAAAGATGCCTCCCCTGTTTCAACACATCAAAGCAGAGGATTAATGCATCATCATGCATTAATTGCTTCAATGAAAGCACCTAAACTCGCTGCTCTCATCCAACCTCCATTTTCGGCCACCAAACACAACCGAAAATGCATCCAAACCACTTCTAAACAAAGCCCAGCCATAAACCAGCAAAACCACACATCCTTTAACATCATATAACATCTAAAAAGGTAGTTTCTAGCCAAGCTTCAGAACTCTCAGTCCCACCCAGACTGCGCAGACGCTCCAAAGGTAGTTTAACTCCAGCATCTCCCTGATGCCCAGCTCCTTGAGCTCCAGCTACTACTGCTCGAAAAGCACCCGCAATAGCTTGTACCAACATAGACATATCAGGCATAGCTTGCCCCTGACCAACCTCTGGTCCAGCAGCTCCAGCACCAGCTGCAGCTTCAGCTCTCTCACCTCCAGCACCACCACCACCAGGTGGAGGAGGGGGTAACACCGCACTACCCGTGTTCTCCTCGTTCTCATTCTCATTAGGAGCCATAGCTCGCACACTACCTCGTAACTCTCTACGTGGTGCCATACTATTACCATGCAATCACCATGCAAATAAAAACAAAGTCAGGTCCAGCAAGGTAAGCAATCCAAGTATTCAAGCTCAATTTCATTCAAAATCAACAACATTTCATTAGCTTCGATTTGGCAATGGGTACCCACATCATGCTACATCACAGCATACAACTCAATTGCATCCAAATCACAAGCCACTAAACATGCTCTCGATCAACAAGCATACAAGGCAAACATACTTCAATCATGCATACATTCATTCCCAAATACTCGAGAACTCAGCTCTGATACCACCAAATGTAACCCCCTTAACCCGGCCTAGACGGTTGACCCGAATTAAGAAAGTCACACGGGGAAAACCAAAGTCAACCCGAAAGTCAACCTTGATTAACGACCCTTTTTTTTCTTTTTAAACTTGTCTAGATGCACATTAACCCTGATTGTGATCACTCAACAACCTATTCAAAGATCACAAGCATCAGAGATCAAACAGGGACCCAATTGAACAAATTACAACTTTAGGGACCAAATTGTAATTTCTGATATTTAGGAGGACTTAACCCAAATTAAAGTTACCAACTTAAAGTTAGTCAGGTTTCATGCTTCTCTGTGAAATTTCAGCTCAAAAGGACTTCCCGAACTCATACAATTGCACAAACAAGATTCAGGACTAAAACGCAAACAATTCAAAACATTTAACTGCCAATGTCAGCCCCCAACGGTCACCCGTTCCGAAACAGACAGAACCCGTTTCGAAACACGGGCCGTTCCGCAACGCGTACCGGAACACGGGCTGGCAGTAGCCAAACCGTTTCGAAACGGTGCCTACCGTTTCGGACGCCTGGGTTCATTCAAGGCACCCGTTCCGAAACGGTGTGCACTGTTCCGAAACACTCTGCACAGATTGCAGCAAAATGCATACTTTAACATGCAATTAATCATTCAAACATGCTCTAAATGCTACCAAACTTTACCAGCATGCAATTCAACATATATGAGACTTATATGCATCAACAAATCAACAAAATATCATCATATGCAAAAAGCCCCAAATCTATAGGCATGCTTCCTACACAAGCAAACCATTCAAGCACAAACTTCCAATTCAAGCATGTAAAGGCCAAACACAAAATCCAGCATTCTCAACAACATTCAACATACTTAGGGAGTTCAAAACCTCTCCCAAAACATACACTTAGGTCCCCTATTGCCAAATTACCAAAAGCTAAAATGTGCTTAATAAAAGCTCCATACTTTGAGCTTTACTTTCACTTGAATACTTGCCCTCCTTGCTGCCCTCAAAGCACCCTAGTTCTCTGCATTATTGATTTAAGAAAACGAAAGAGAGCGTAAGCCAAAGCTTAGTGAGGAATGCTCAATAAAACCATTCAATAATGCATTTATAAAACATTTATAAATCATGCTTCAAATCATCAATTGTACATGCTCCAAAAGCATACTTAAAACAAGCATCTCATGCTTCATATCATATATGTCATATTGGCCACAAGTGATAGGTTCCATTTCTTTAAAAACAAGTACATCAACTTTCACCCCAAGGACTTTTAAACACCTTGGCCCCAAGGACTTTTAAACACCTTGGCCATGGACTTTTAAACACCATGAATGAGGACCACAAAAGGACTTTTAACCACCTTTGTGTCCGTAGCAAGTTTCACCCCAAGGACTTTTAAACACCTTGGCCCCAAGGACTTTTAAACACCTTGGCCCCATGGACTTTTAAACACCATGGCCCCATGGACTTTTAAACACCATGGAAAGGATCACACAAGGACTTTTAACCACCTTTGTGTCCGTAGCAAGAATCATCCAAGGACTTTTAACCACCTTGATGTTCTTAAGTAACAAGGCTCACTCAAGGACTTTTAACCACCTTAGTGACCTTAACCTTTTCAAAACATCACTTGCCAATATACATCATTTTCATCATTTAATCCACTGTTTTAAAGCATTAAACCAAGCCATATTCATCATGCATTTTAAAGCATCAAACCACATTTTATCAATGTACAAAAGCAAGGAACTCTTACCTTGAGCTTCCTTCAACATATGGCTTACAAAAACAGCAAATACCATGCTAAATCATGCTTTCAAAATAGTACTTAAAACATGCAATTAACCACATTGCATCACAACAAAATCATGGCCACCACTAGAGAGTATTTCCGAAAACTTACACTTGAGCTTAGAAAAGTTGTTTAGACTTAAACTAAGCTCCCAAGACATTGGTTTCAAAGCCAAAAACCCAATTTCACTCACCGATTCCACTTCGCCTCTTGCCGAAGCACCAAATCAAGCTTCCGGATCAACAACTCTTGGATCCAAAGATGCCTCCCCTGTTTTAACACATCAAAGCAGAGGATTAATGCATCATCATGCATTAATTGCTTCAATGAAAGCACCTAAACTCGCTGCTCTCATCCAACCTCCATTTTCGGCCACCAAACACAACCGAAAATGCATCCAAACCACTTCTAAACCAAGCCCAGCCACAAACCATCAAAACCAAACATCTATTAACATCATTCAACATCTAAAAAGAACCTATTAACATCCTTATACCTCCAGCAACATCAGATCCACAAGATCACCTCAAAAACAAACAAGAATCACAAGCTAAACTTAGGAAACTCAACCTATCCGGGATTGCATTAATCAAAACTCAATTCCTTATCAATTTATAGTTCATTTAACATCAAAAACACATCTCAAATCACAGATTAATCAGATCTAACGAAAATCATCAAAAATCACCAAATCTTGCATTATAAGCCAAGATCCATTTCACAACTCAAAAGCCTTTAATAAAACATCAATTAAGGATTGAAAACTTAGGAATTTCAGTAAAGAACTGATAGTTTAGAGGAGAAGGACGTTCTTACCTCCAAACTTGAGTTTCTCCTCTTTTAGGAATCTAAAACCTTGATGAATCAAGTAGCAAATGAAGAGGTTTTGTAGATATGTTGATTAGGAATCAAAAGAGAGTTGAAAGGAGGAATTTATGTGAGAAAATCAGATCAAATTCTCTGGAGAGAAAGTGTTTGGGTTGAGAGAAATTGAGAGAAAGAAAATTGAGAAAATAGGGAGTTAGTTGCAAAAATATCCAAAATGATTTTCCCTCCTCTTTTCTATATCTTTAAAATCAGAATTAAGTCTTAAAATATCTTAGAAAAATCTGGAGAAACTCCCTTTGGGTAAATAGCTCCTTAAAGATTCAAAATTTCAACCCTTTATAAAACAGTCACCAAACTTTCGAAAATTACATTTTGGTCACTAGCCAAAATGTCACCCTTCCAAAACTCATTTTCCAAAATTGATTTCACAGTACACTTAATTATATTAAAAGATGATTTTAGAACATTTTTCCATATTTTTAATGCAACCCGAACTAGGCTTTCCTAATTTCACCTTTTAGATTCGAACAACACTTTGACCAAACCGGTCAACGCCCAAAACTCTTAAGCCCAAAACCGGGGCGTTACAATAAATCTCTCTTTTCTATCTCAAAAATTATGATGTTACATGGTGCAAGGGTTCAGTGGCAACATATTTGTACTTCAAGAGCTGAGGAAGGCCTTGGTTTACATGATCTGACTTGTTGGAGCAAGGCTTGTGCTATCAGGCTAATAAAAATTCTCTTGGCAGATGAGGGTTCTTTATGGGTTGCTTGGGTCAATGCATATTTTATTTGTGGTTAGGATTTTTGGACCATTGAGGCTCGTGATTCAATGAGCTAGTGTATACGAAGGCTCCTTAAACTGATAAGAGAGGCAACTTGTGTCTTTACTACTGCCCGAGCTTGATTATGTTATCTATTTGGGCCAACTAGGATGAAATCCGAGTTAAGAAGGAAATGGTTTCTTGGCAAGGCATAATTTGGTTTCCCCAACATGTTCTTAAGCATGATGTCATTGCATGGTTTGCAATCATAGGTCGACTCCCTACTATGGTTAGGTTGCAAAAATGAGGGATCGTCTCTAGTGTGGAATGTGTGTTGTGTGAGCAGGGGATAAGTCTAGAGACCATTTTTTTTAGTGTGGCTTTGCTGGTTCAGTTTGGTCGCATTTGTTGTCCTTATGCGGGGTTCATAGCGAGGTTGCGCAGTGGAGGGATGAGCTAGCCTGGGCTACTTTTGCCATGAAGGAGAAGTCACCGAGAGCCTTCAATCTTAGGATCTCTTGGAATGCAACTATATACACACGTTGGGGGGAGAGGAATCACGTAATTTTTCGTGTCCACTCTCGATCTTTAGATGAGATTCTTGATGTTGTTAAAGAGGTTGTCTGTGTAAAGGTTGCACATAGGGGCATAGCTAAGTCTGCTTTTGTTCATTCTTCGATTTGTATAGTTTGAGGGTTAGTCTGATTTTTAGACCGTGAAAATTGTATTTTTGTAGCAAGCTCCTTGCTTTGAGATAAATTGAAACAACTAGTTATCTAAAAAATAGTCTACGTATACTTAATGTAATTTTTTTGAATTTTTTAAATACTCTTATAATTTTAAATTAGAATTAAGGAGTACTTTTGTCCCTGTAATAATCAGAAATCAGCAATGTTACATCTCATTTTTAATTGCATCAATTTAGTACTCATAATATTTCAAAATCAACATCATTATCCTCCTTTTTAATTTCATCAATTTAGCCCCTGAACTCTTGAATTGTATCAATCTTGTCCTTTAGCTATCGTTGACTGACAAAGTCATTACAATCTATGCATGTGGCTGCTATTTTCTGACACATTAGTCGTTATCACCAACTATCTTCCACGTTGATGATGTCAAGTTAGTTTTGATCCAAATTGAGTGTTTTATAACTAAATATTTATTTTAAAATTATTGATTTTTTTGACAAAATTCACATCAAGTTTATTGCCATGTCATTAAAATTAACATGTTGTAAGACCTCGATTCGACTCAGCCCATCAAAAGGATCAAAAGTATGACATTGGTCCACCAACACAACCTGCCTTTCATATAAAAATCAGTTTAGCTAATTTTAATAAACATAATCATAATTAAATGTCATAAAGCAAGTATTCAAAGTAGTTTACAAACACATGGAGCTTCAATTTAAAATCTAACATTCGACCCAAAATATTACAAGTATAAAATGATGTTATAGGCTTAACCAACATAAGACCCTATGAATACATGGGCTATAAGATATAAATATTGTACTGAAACTTCGTATATGTGGTGCTCCAACAATTACAGGCTTAATCAGTGGCACACTTATACTCTAGCATACTTCATGCAAAACATACACATCAGTGTAGAGTGTCCACAAATTCTATATTTTGTACACATTCATGCCCTTATTATTGTTGTTCTTAAGCCCATTTAGGCATATTTAGATGCATTGCATGCATAATAACAATATTTTCTCTTTTACCATGCTTTTGTTGAATATTCTATGTTTTGTTGAGAGAAGATAATGTTTTATTTTTGTTTTCTTTTTAGGTGCTAAATCTATGTAGAGAAGGAGAGGACATGAAAGCGGGGAGAAAAAGGAGTTGTACTGAAGTAGTTCGAGTTGCTGTCAAGGATGCCGCCACAGCAGCACTACCACCGATTGCTGCCTAGGCAAGAGTTAAACCGACTTAGTCAAGATGGATTGAGATTGAAAGAGGACAATTTCCTGAGTCCAATGAGCCCAGTCTTGCAATTTTCTGAAGCCTGTAGCTGCCTGAAGAGCTGATCAAAGATTGATAAGTAAAATTACTTATCTTTACTTGCTGGAGAAGGAAACATCCAAAGAGTCCACATTCAAATAAAAAAAAAAAGAGTCAACATTTAATGTAAAGTTACTTTAAGAACTCCTACTCCAAGGAGGACTCAAACTTAGGCCTAGCCCTATATATACCCAATGTGTGTGAGGGTATATGGGCATAGTAGAGAGGTAGATAAATAGATTAAGTGGGGGTGTTGGAGGTCGTGACCCAATTCTCTCTTAGGGTTTAGGTTTTTGTATGTAAAGTAGTTGTGAGAAATAGTTGTATAGTTTAAGTTGTGTTTTGCAATAAAATACTCACAAGTTTGCTAAATTCATGTTCTTCACTTCTTCAATTAGTTCCAAAAGTCCAATTGAAGAAATCTATTTGTCAAGAACGAGTGTCAAGCTCACGAAAGAATTAAGCACGGTCTCATTATGTTGAGGTGTTAACTAATTCAGCTTAGACATAAGTTAGAATTCAGCGGCTAAATGGAGCAACCAAACGTCGACTGCATGTTTTAGGCTTACGTTAAGATTTCTAGGTATCGCCTACATCATGTGGTGACAGAATCCTTGCCTATACATACAAAGGATCACTTCAGAATTGCTCTTCCGAACTTGGGGTATCTGCCAGACTTGCCACCGGGACTTCTCTCCATTCCACCTACCGAGATAGCAAAAGTTACAAGAGCAGAGATCCATTGCGACAACGAAAGGGTCGCAGCCTCAATCAGCAATTACCTGCCGAGGCAGCAGTTCGTGGAAGCGCAAAACACACATAAACTTTACAATGCAGTCTGCACACTACTGAGCTACAACTACCTGGCCCGATCTATCATCCTCATCTCTCCCTATCACTATCTTGATTTACTTGTGTTTTTATTGTTATGTTTTTATTATTAAAAAATTTAATTGTGCATTTACTATTTCCTTGTACAGGAAAACAATCATAGGAGTCGTTCCAATCCCTGTGGGAGACGATATCTTTTGCACTATAACTTGACAAGAGTGTGCACTTGTGCTCATAAATAGAGAACACCCAGACGTTCTACAATAAGCATTTTGAATTTTTGCACTTCTATTTTAGTTTTTGCACTTAAATTTTTGTTTATTTTATTTTAAAAAATGCCTCTTGTTTGTCTTTGGTGTATGTCCCGTCAGGGCGGCAAAGATGGCAGCCAACACCCACCCGAGGAGGGGAAGGACATATCTGGACGAAAAGCCAAATGCAAAACCCTCTAGAAGTTGTTATGCGTGGGAAATGTGCAACCCAACATAACCTAATTTTTATTTTTGGTTTTAATTTCTTTCTTTTTTCCATTAGGATTAGATTTAATTTTTCAGTTATTTTTAATATTTTTTTTAAAAAAATCACATGTAATTTGTTTCAGGTTAGGAATGAAGGGAAGACCAAGAAGGAAAAAGAATAAAGGAGAGGCCAAACCCAGCAGCCAAGGCAGATGAGCATAACGGCTAGCAGTTTCATAACGGCTAGCCGCAATGGCTACATTTGCAACAGTTGGCGGAACCACTATCTGCGTAACAGCTAGAAACGTGTAAATCGCACCGCAATCATTACTGCTCGTTTACAGCATGCCCGCCAAGGGAGCTGAGAGTAGCGGCTATATAAGGCCAACTATTCTCTCATAATTCTTCACCTTGCTCTCTCTTATACTCTCAATTCTTCTTGTCATCTTTGCTTTCAAGATTTTGTTTGCTTTACTTTCTTGCATTTTCGTTCTTTTTCTTTAGGAAACACAACCGTTCTGACAACCATGGCAACATCAAAACCCACCGCCTCAACCTCCAAGCCCACCTTTCAGAGTTTCTTGAATGCCGGCATAGCGACAACCTATCGACATAACTTTTTGAGCGACAACTATAGGAAGAGATAGATTTCCAATGCACCAGGAAAGATGGGGATCTTGGCCTCGAGCACACCGTATTCGAAAGGGTCCACACCCTAGGATGGCATATTTTTGCACGACAACCCGAAGAGATAAACATCAATCTAGTGCGAGAATTTTTTGCCCACAAGTCTACATGGGAAACCCCTTTGTCTACGTTCGTGGCGAGGGCGTACTAATAACGGAAGAGAGAAGTTCGTATTTAACGGAAGCATACTATGAAAAGATCAAAAGAGAAATCTGCCAGCCCAACACCAAGTTGCTAACTGTAACAAATAACGGTTCAGTCAACCACCGTGATCTGCTGTCAGAGGTAATTCTTTGGAGTAACTTCGTTCAGTGTCGCTTAATGCCCATTTCGCACGAATCTACACTCAAGAGGTCACGGTTGGCCCTATTCCATATCATAATGAAGGGACGGCCGATCAATGTTGGAGAGGTTATTGTTGAAGAAATTTATGCCCACGCAGACAAGCCCAACTCCAAGGGACCCCTCGTCTTCCCCGCGCTCATCATATGCCTCTGCGCCAATTTCTCAGTGCCGCCGCACCCCAAAAACACTTTCATTGCCGCCAAGGAAGGGTAGACAAAGGAAGGCACACCTTTAGAAGATGCAGGAGCTAGAGTCTTAGACGCTAACAACTGCCTAGCCACTGTCCTAACCTGCCGCCACCCCAGCCTCAGCGGGTAGTACTGATGTTGCCCTTCCCTCCGCTGCGATTCCCCTGTTGCGCAACCCCGTAGAAAGTTGCCTAAGAATTGAGCACAAGCAAGTAATATTTACGAAATACATTGCATAGGTGCAATAGGCCTTTGTGGTCGACCTGCTAGACAAGTATCATAACACCGTCCCACAGTTGCTAGCCTTCACATCAGAGTTAGCAACCTCCAAACCAACCCAGATCACACCTCAACCTGCTGCCATTCCAGCTGCCCCAGCCAGCAAAAGGTCGTACATCCGCCCTAAGAGAAGGACCTCACCCACTCCCATCCAGCCGTAGAACCTCACCTCATCGTCAGATTTTGAGAAAGAAGGGGAGACTATCGCCGTCTCCCCAGAAGAAAAGGAGGTAGCTGCCAAATAAGTCGAGGACTCAAACATGGAGGTATCTGATTCCCTCGACGAAGAGCCGCCCGAGGCAGCAAAGAAAAGAATGCGGCCCGTTGATGCGACCAAGCCTCATGGTGAAGGGTCTGATACCTAACCATAAGAACCATCCAAGAGACCCACTTCGAGTCGCATCCAGCCTCTATGTGGCAAGAAGAAGAGCCCAACTGCCAGACCTTTTTCCACATGCCACCTCGTCCTGCTCGCCTCCTCAGAATCCTCCTCCAACGCAGCAGAAACGAAGGGGAACTCCACTAGTCTATAACACCCTTTTCTTTATTTTTTTCTTTCTTTTATTGTTTTGTTTTCCCTTTTTTATGTTTTATTTTTTATTTTGTGTAAGGCATTAAGGACAATGCCAACCTTGAGTTTGGGGGGTTAGTCCTCGTTGTGTTCTTTGTTTCTTTAGTTGCATTTAGCAGCATATAGGAGCATATGTAAATCCTACCCTAGCACTTAATGAAATAGAAATTCTTAGCTTTAAAACTTGTGCCTATGATAGTTAGCCGATTACTTATTTGCGCACCTGTTGCGCGATCTTGCAATACTATAAATGATACACAAATGATGCAAGTATACACGTCGAACGAGTAATAAAGTGATGAGTGAGTATCGTCTCCACAGAGATTGGAGGCATTCACGGTTGCTGTAACAATAAAGATTGAACTTTTTGCAGATGACAATGCTATAGTAAAGGGAATGAGGTGTAATAATGCTGAAGAAAAACAGTGCAGAAAAAGATGAGATAACAATATGATAGACAAGTCCCCTTTCGTATCTGAAACTCACTACGGAATTACTGGCTGGGAATGATGGCCAACCTAACTCAAGCTTCTTAACGATACTAAGGCTCTTCAGCTATCTTCTATGCTAGGCGGGATTTGCTAAGAATGCTCCTAAACTATCTCTAGCAAGGAAACTGGGAGTCAAAAATTGTGTAGCCATACCTCTCGGCGTAAACTCTTAACACTCCCCTACCCTTCACGTACTATCCTTCTTATCCCTTGAAACCTATAACTATCTCTAAGGTAGGTTAGAGTCTGCATGTCAACAGTCACTCCATTGCTTATGAAGGTTGTAAGGCTAGCTCTCTCGATTACTAACCCCAACATACACTTAAAGAACGACCAACTCTCGAAGGTGCTTAAGGTAGGGCCTATCTCTCAAAGCACTTACAACCCTAAGCTCTTAAAACTTTAAGGAAATGAGAAATGCATAAGCAAAGCATAGAATCATGATAAACAATGAAAAAGCCATAACATGCATTAAAAAGTACTCAAAATAAAATCATCCATCAAACCCAGGCCACCTAAAATAGTTTATGGCTGGGCAATATCATCCAACATATCATTGTGATAACATCACAAAATATAAAGATATGACAAGAAATTGCTATAGCAACAAAAAGAAAGGTGAACTCCCTCTCGGCCATGGACTGCCCGACTGTCTTAGGCTCACTGCCTCTCTCGAGGCTGGTGAGGCCACTCCTTGGAGCTTCAACGATGGAGGACAACAAGTTGGAGAAGATGAAGGTGAAAAACTTCCCACTCCTTTTCTCTCTCTTCCGCCTCTCTTTTTGCAACACAATATACCACACTTTTCTACAAGCTTCTCTCCCTTTTATATAGTGAAGGCTTCTAGGGTTTGGTGCCCTAAAGATTCCTTGATAATCCCAAGGAATATCCATCGACAAGGTCTTCTATGAGGGGACAAGGAGGACAGTCTGCAGGTGGGTACCGACTGCTGCACATGTCAGATCGTCCTTTATTGCGTTTTCACGTGCTTCTGTAGCTCAAGTTTATCTCACGTGCTGGCCAATATCCACTTCCATCATGCTATAGCAATTCTCGGCACCGACTTTCTCTCTCGACTCCTTTCCTATGCACCAAAAAAACCAAAACCAACCTTTCGAGCAGTACCCCTCGATATGGACCAATAACCAGCAAAGATAAAGATGCACCCAAAAGAAGAAAATGCAACCTAAATGCAGTCTAAATGCTATGGTATGAACTCAAGAACTGGAAATTGCTATAGCAAAAAGGTATGAAAACAAGGATATTTATGCAGTTATCACGCCCAAAACTTAAGCTATTGCTTGTCCTCAAGGAATGAATAGAACAGAACAAAAGAACTACTATGGCAAAGATTTAACCTAGAGGATTGTTATGGATATATTTCAGTCCTCAGAAATAACTTAGGCAGATAAATAAATATACACAACCAGACATGAGATCTTTAAGAACATTCATTAGAACTAAGATGTGTGCGTGTGTGCGTGGTTTCCTTCCTCCTATACTTAAGATGATGAGGAAAATTATCAAGGAAGCTCCCTAGTTATACCCTAACTATGTTCTCTAGTTCATTTCCAATTTTTAGACTCCCAAAGATATAGGTTTTCTGCTACGAAGGGTGTCAGCTCATCACAACTACCATCCTTAACTTTAGATGAGGAGGGAGCAAACCTCTCACCCCCGAACTAGTAGGCAGACTCATCCCGTGACAACTTTCATTCACTCGTATGCTATATCAAAGCTTTATTTCTCTTCTTGTTTATTTGTTTGTTTGTTTTTTTAACACTGAAAAATCTATATCAGAGTTGAGTGTCCTTCTACAAATATGTCGTAGCATTTATTCGTTTGTTTTAGCACATGGTCGTCTAGTTTTTCTTTTAAGTTCTCTAGAGTTTACATATCAGAGTTTACAGGGTTCTTCCAAAAAAAATTTTCTAACAAACTTACTTATAGAAAGAGAGCAGCTGTGTAACAAAATTTTTAACAACTGGATTCTAAGGTCAGTTCTACAGATCTCAACTAGTTGTGTTTTTTATAACTTAGTTCACGCCTTAGAGATTTCATTGTCAGACATCATAAATATATTCATAAGTTGTCTCTAGACTAAACAGAATGCCATAGTAAAAATGTTGTTCTATCTTATAATGCATATGCTAAAGCAAAATATTAACTATGAACACTAACACCCCCAAACTTGAGATATGTAGTGTTCGCAATGCATAAACTAATCTACACTATATGCCATGAAAAATGAAAAATTGAAAAGAAAAAAGTTAGTTAGCTCATGGCTGCAGAGGCTAGGTGGTGCTGCTGGTGTTGTCCATTGATGTCTTAGAGGAGTAGTAGTGTGGGTCTGCCACATCGTCCACACTCTCTGATGAGACTGATTGTGCACTAGACGAGGGCCTAACACGTCCAACAATATGTTTGATGCGAGTTTTCAGTTTGGATGTTGTAGCATCCTTAGATTGTGCTAGTGTCGACTCAGTTGCTTGTGCTGTAGCAGTTTCCTTCTGAGGGGTTTCCTCAAGATCACTTGGTAGGTGCTCTGGCTCAGGAAGTGGGTTTTCTGGTTGTGATGGTTTAGGATTAGTTTCTTATCTAGTGCGTTTACTTTTCTTGGCTGGTGTGGCTATTGGGTCAGTTTCTACGACAGTAGGCTGAACAGGCGGAGTTTCTTTCTCTGGCTGGACAATTGGAGTTGATGGTGCTTTCTTTCTTCGAGTCTTTTTCTTGACAGCAGGTGGGACGGAGCTAGATCACTGGGAGACATTGTTCTTACTGTAGCAGTGGTGGGGGCTTGGAGTAACTCCATAGGAAATTCTAGAAAAGAGATGTGCTGGTCCGGTAGGAGTTTGCTTAAGCATGATGCTATGGCACTGTCGCGGTGTTGGACTTACATGAAGTACGCCCGCTGGTTTGCCTTCACCAGGCTGAGCTCAGTGCTCAGTTCTTTTGTTGTTGCCACCAATGCTGCCACTCGTGCTGCAGCAAAATTTTTAGCTCCCCCTCCACTGCTTGCTGAGGCATGTCTTCATTAAATCCCCAGAGTTCCGTAACGAGGGATGGAGTAAAACTTGTCTTTCCTGAAAGAGTTGTATCTACAAGATCGTTTATAAAGACGTCTTTCCTTTTACACAAGGCATTGATCAGGTTAGGAAAAACAAGGGGACTACGGGGCCGTTTCAAACAAGCATATACCTCATCCACTATTATTTTTCCTATGTCAATTTGTCTACCATTTATTATCGAATGAATGAGAAAAAGTTGAGAGATATGGACGATAGCATTATATAGTGCAGGCATAAGCTTATGTCTCACAAAGTGATTCCATACCTTTGCCTCAGGTTTGAAGCGTCCTCTCTCAATTGACTTGTTATTGTCCAGCACCGTTCCTTGAAAACAAATGTCCTCTAGCACCTCGCACTGCGTCTGCGTGTCCATTGTCATCACAAAAGAGGTGCGATGGTCTACAATATGCTTTAGCCCGTAGAACTTGTTGATTGATGCGACAGTAAACTTTATCTGCTCTTCTCGCACATGAACCGTGGACTGGGTTGGACTTGTGAGGTGTGCATAGAACTCCTTTACAAGTGATGTGCAAATCTCCTCATGGTGAGTAGCGAAGTTATTCCAACCATGTGTGCAAATGACGTCCATTACAGACTGGTCGAACTGCTCTTCTTCCTCTTGATGGTATTTGATCCTTAGTTATGGATGAACATTGCTGTCCTTGAGCTTTGTCCATCTCTCCTTTGCTGCCTTGTCAAGAAATTTGGGAATTTCAAGGAATGGTTGTTGTTTAGGACGGTCAGAAGGTTCAGGGGCGTTTTTGCAACGAGCCATGGAGTTTTTGTTGAAAAGTGGGGAGGAGTAAATATGTGAAGGGAAAGAAAAATGACGAAGGGTACTCTGTGTGTTTGGGAGAAAATTGAAAAGATGGGGGAAAGTTTTAAGTGTTGAAGGAGATGGAAGGGGAAGGGACGGATAATGAAGAAGATATCGGATGTTGAAAAAGGTGTGGGGGGAACTGATGAATTAATGGAAAAGAGGAGGTGACAGGGATGTGTCACACCCCTCGCTCGGTTACGAGCGAGAAACGTTTAATATCAGGCATCAAACATATTCGTATAACATATAAATCAAGCATAAACTTACAAAGCATGTTTATTTAAGCATTCAACAAATCATGCATACATGTGATTAATAACCAAAACATATGATTACATGAACACTTATACAATTAGGTGGTCCAATTAAAACTTTTCCAACATCATACATTCTATATACATGATAAATACAACTTTAAACAAACCTAAACTACCGTCAATATAAATATGATCCAAACAAATAACAATAAAGCATATTATACATCAATTGGCTATTATAACATATTACATGTAATACTACAATCCAACATTAAAGATTGAAATATGGTTATACAATGAGATAAGAATTCGACTAACATAAGTTTATAAGATTATATAGCTCATACCAATTCAATCATCATCAACCTAAGTTCATAAAACTTTTCATTCAAGGATTCAATCATGCATATAATTAGGTCTCTTTAGATACATTTTTATACCTATACAAACTACCTAATTTATGAACTTATCTTTCAATTATACCCATGCTTCTATTCGAATACTCAAGTCAACCAAACACAAAATTTATACATATCCTAATTTAACATATATATCAACCATGAACTTAGGTAGGCATTCGATTACAATTACACAGAAGGGCATATATTTCACAAACACTTAACATGATCATTAGTATATAACAAACCAAGTTCCAACATGTTACTTACAAGTCAAGCAACACATAATACATATCTATATGCATGTGACACATTACACAACTATGCCACCAACTAGGATCTAACCAAAACTTATCGTACTTGTGCTTGTCTTGCAGAAACGGCTCTGGAATCAATCAACTAGCTTTCAGTAACTAGTACCTGAAATATTTGGAAGAAGGGAACAAAAGAGTGGTAAGTACACAATATGTACTTAGTGAGGCTTCCCTAAACTTTACTAACTAAGTCTTTTAAAATCTTATGCAAATCTTTAAGGTTGTCTGGCTAGGCTTAAGTACCAAGGATCACCTAGCTAGTCCAATATGCACAAGTCATCTTAGCTAGTCTTGAAATAAATTCAAATAACTCATATTGCAACATTAAGCAAGACAAGCATTAATAAGAAATGCATCAAGTATCGTACATAATAAAAAACATTCTATAGAGAATGTAAACATTTCAAAATTCATTTCATTAGTACCAATCTAATATGGTACTTAGCTTACTTTCTTAGTTTCGAAGTATTTCATATATTTTGCCTTGGATGATCAATGAATCAGGTAATCGAGTCTACGTGTGACATATGGCTTTGGATACCCAAAAGGTATAAATTATTTCACTTTTAACTTGTGACATGTGACAGAGGATGCCTAAGCATCAAGGTGACTAAACACCTTTAATTTACATTGGTGACTAACCACAAACTTGAATTAACAATCAAAGGAGCTCAAATGACTCTAAGGCATGCCCTTCTACCTATAGACACTAATCAAACCAAGGACTTTACTTATCTTTATTTATTAACAAGAGCAATCAATTGCCAATCAATCTTAATTTCAAAGGCAATTAACCATTTCAATAGGCATGCACATATAATCGATCAAGGATCATGGTAACATAAATTCCAGCAAGCACATGAGATCATTTTCATTATATAATCAGCAAAAATCAGTAGCAAAGCTCATCACTTAGTCTCATTTCACATAGCTCAAGCAATCAACACATCATAACAACTAATCATATTTATGCTAAGCATGCTTATCTAACAAGTAATATACACTTAGGTCAATATTCTTGCCTTTAATCCATATTACTTATCATTTTAAATTTTACCAATCATTATTAAATTCATTACATGCTTCATTCATGTTATCTAATAATAAAAACAATAAAGGTTAGGATACTAATCCTAACACTTAAGAAATGCTACACTCACAATACTCCAAACTAGTATATCTCTTTAATAATGATGCATTTTCCTTTCCTTTTTGCTTGCTCTCCCCTTGGTTCTTCTAATATCACTTCTTCAACATGCTCTTGAATCATAACATAACACATACAACATTCATTAGAAGAAATTTTTTGACATATAACCAAATCAAATAAATCAAACAACATGAATATACAAATTTGCCCTAAAACTGGCAACTTGAGCAATACACACTAATTTATTAATATCTATTTACTCACAATTCTAAATTAGGATATCTTTACCATTCAAGAAAGCTTATAAACACACCTTTACAAACATGTATAGAACATATATTTATCATTTTCCTATCAATACAGTTTATTACTTGAACATAGGGCATTTTTAGAAACCTAATATGCCTATGCTTCATTTGTGACTTTAGTGTATTTATAACCTATGTTTCACTACACCATTAATCTTGAGCTTTTAACCACATCTACCTACATATATTAACATAATAATGATGTTCCCGAAACAACAAAAAGAGGGCATGTAAGTCCTCAAAAATTATCAATCCTTACAAACTAGTACATTTTGATCCTCTATGTGTTCTAATTATATATAAACTATCAATTGATATATAATTCAAGCTAAAACATTTATTTTTTATTCCTACAATACCTCCCCTGTTTCTAAAAATTTTTCCAGAATTTATTGGCATCAATTAAACCCCTAAACATTTTCAAAATTACAATTTAACCTAAGCAGTTTCCAAATTCATTCAATTCTGAGCAGTCTTTTTGTACTTCTATTTCCAGCCACTTCCTATGTCGTTTTCGTACTCATAAGGCCATTTTCTTATAGTAATCATTCAGCTCCTCAACTTTTATTCAAAAAAGTTTTCCTAATTCGAAACTTAACCCATTCCAAATCCCAATTTAAAATAGGGCAGTGTTCAAGTAAGAATCTGGGCAGATTCAAAATTCAAGCTTAATACATGTCATTTCTCTAGCATTTTAATCTATATAATCTATCACACATACTCTTAAATCATCAATAAACATTCTAGAATCAAATTTCTAACATAATCTAACCATCAAAACAATCAAACATCATCAAGAACATCAAATAAAAACATGACCAGAATCGATACTTACATGAACTGTTTTGTAGATGCAAGAACATATGTTATTCCTAGCTTAAATCCAATAGCATGAATGAATTTTTCCTCAGTAATTATCCAGATTTTGAGTGTTTATGTTCTCTCTCTCCTTTGGTTCTAAGGTTTCTGTTGGAGAGAGGAAAAGATGGAGAAGATGATTCATGTAAGTGGAATTACACATGTTTTGCGAATATGAATAGTTGGCCGATTATCACTAATCTAAGGGACACTTGGATTAGATTTCATCCATGTAAATCCCACTATACTTTATTATAATTTATACTATTAATATTCTTTAATTATTTCCAGCCCACGATTTTAGTATTTTATTTATTTTAACATTATATTAACACATATATATAGTATTACATTACTTTTTATCCAATTTTAACTTTCACTATCTAACATGTTTGTCATTCGTATACTTCATGTTAAATTTTATTATTCATAAGTTTATATACATAAGCACTCATGTTATTTATTTAATCCAATTGCAACTTAATAGGGCATATCTTATGTGGTTTCATTATAGTCTTAGTTAGATCGTAATTGTTTACGTTATCGTCGTTGTTTTTCTATCATTCGAACTAGGGTATGTTTTAGGGTGTGACAACTCCTCCCCCCTTAAAGGAAATTCGTCCTCTAATTTTACATGAATTGAATAGGCGAGGATATTGCTTTCACATCAAATCCTCGGGTTCCCAAGTCGCTTCTTCAACATTGTGATTTCTCCAAAGAACTTTGTCTAGAGGAACACTTTTGTTGTGAAATCTCTTGACTTCTCGATGAAGAATTTGAACATGTTCTTCTTCGCACGAGAGATCGCGATTGAGCTCAACTTCTTCAGGCTTATGGACGTGAGACGGACCATATCGATATCTTCTGAGCATTGAGACATGGAAGACATTATGTATCTTATCGAACTCGGGAGGAAGAGCAAGTCGATAAGCTACAAGACCAATTCTTTCAACTACTTCAATGGTCTGATAAATCGAGGACTTAGCTTGCCTCTTTTGCGGAATCTGAATACTTTCTTCCTCGGGGAGACTTTAAGAAACACCTTCTTTCTGACGTGATGTTGAATGTCTCTACGCTTTAGATCATCATATGACTTTTGACGATCGAAGGCTTGCTTTAATCGGTAATGAATGATTTGAACTTGTTCTTCGGTTTCCCGAAGCAGTTGTAGTCCCAAAACTTTATTATCACGGAGTTCAGATCAACACAGGGGTGTTCGACATCTTTTGCCATACAACGCTTAAGAAGGAGCCATTTGAATCGAAGATTGGAAGCTATTGTTGTAGGCGAATTCTACCAAAGGTAGTGATTTCTTCCAGTTCTTTCTGAAGTCAAGGATACAAGCTTTGAGCATGTCGTCGAGAATTTGAATTACTTGCTCGGATTGACCATCGCTTTGCGGATGGAAAGCTGTTATAAGATTCAGTTTGGTTCCGAGAGATTTATGTAGAGTCTTCCAAAATCGAGCTGTGAATCGGGGATCTCGATCGGAGACTATTGAGATTGGAACTCCATATAAACGGATTACTTCTCGAATGTATAATTCGGCTAATAATTCAAGACTGAGATTCATTCTCACCGAAATGAAGTGTGCTGACTTGGTGAAACGATCAACAATCACCTAGATAGCATCGCACTTTCTTGGCGAACAAGGAAGACTGGTTACGAAATCCATTGTGATCCGTTCCCATTTCCATTTCGGAAATTTGAGAGTTTGGAGCAAACCAGTAGGGACTTGGTGCTCATATTTAACCTGTTGGCAGTTCAGACATTTTGCTATAGAGTCGTTGATAGTCGTTTTCATTCATAGCCACCAATACAAGGGCTTGAGATCCTTGTACATCTTAACTGATCTAGGGTGGATCGAAAAAGAAGTTTGGTGTGCTTCTTGTAGGATTTCATCTTGTAATTCTTTGTTATTAGGGACATATATACGATCTTTGAAGTATAGAAGACCGTTCAACTTAATAGAGAAGTCAGGATTAGACTCAAGCTTAGAATTGATTTTCTAAAGTTCCGGATCAATTTGTTGAAGTTCTTTGATCCTGGTGATCAAAGTAGATTGAACTTGAAGTTCACTCAGATAATTCCAAGCCTTGCATAGCCGGAAATGAGCATTGATAGCCAAAGAAGCAACGAATAAACAAATTGAAGACGTTACTTAGGTTACAAAATATCATTTGAAGGATTTCTTGGTAAACAAGAAAGTGTTCGAATTCTTCCTTGACTATCAAGAAGGAATTCGAATGATCACTTTAAATTTGAAGATTGAACATTTTCGAATTTTTGAGAATTTCGAGTAACTTACAGAGGTTCGATTTTCGACTCAGAGCGTCGGCAACGACATTTGCTTTTCTAGGATGATAATCGATGGTCAGGTCGTAGTCTTTGAGCAACTCTAACCATCTTCTTTGTCTAAGGTTCAGATCTTTTTGAGTAAGTAAATACTTCAGGCTTTTGTGATCAGTGAACAACTTGCATCTTTCACCGTACAAGTAGTGCCGCCAAATTTTGAGCGCGAACACAATAGCCGCAAGCTCGAGATCATGTGTAGGATAGTTCAATTCATGTGGCTTTAGTTGTCGGGAGGCGTACGATCACGTTGCGTTCTTGCATTAGAACGCAACCTAAGCCCGAGTGTGATGCATCGCTGTACACAACGAATTCTTTACCCGATTCAGGTTGGATAAGAACTAGGGCATGTGTTAGAGCTTGCTTGAGTTGATCAAAACTTCGTTGCTGTTTTTCTGACCACTCAAAGTTTACATCCTTTCGGAGAAGTTTAGTTAATGGTGCGGAAATAGTGGAAAATCCTTTCCCAAATCTTCGGTAATAGGTGGCAAATATGAGGAAACTTCGAACTTCACTCACATTTCTCGGAGGTCTTCAATCAAGACTAGCTTGAATTTTCCTTGAGTCGACTTTGATTCCTTCGGTAGAAATGATGTGTCCGAGGAATGAAACTTCGGATAACCAAAACTCACACTTAGTGAATTTGGCAAACAATTGGTGATCTCGGAGCGTCAGAAGCACAATTCGAAGATGATCAACATGTTCTTCCTTGTTCCGAGAGTATACAAGGATGTCGTCAATAAAAACAACCACAAACTTGTCAAGATAAGGCTTGAATACTCGATTCATCAGGTCCATGAACGCAGCAAGGGCATTCGTTAAATCGAATGGCATTACTAGGAACTCGTAATGTCCATATCGAGTTCGGAAAGCTGTTTTGGGTACATCTTCTTCTTTTACCCTTATTTGATAGTAACCAGACCGAAGATCAATCTCAGAGAACACGACTGTGTGTTTGAGTTGATCGAACAAATCTTTGATTCTCGGTAGCGGATACTTGTTCTTGATGGTTACTTTATTAAGTTGTCGGTAATTGATACAAACCCGCATCATACTGTTCTTCTTTTTCACGAACAAGACAGGAGCACCCCAGGGAGAGATTCTAGGTCAGATGAATCCTTTATCATCAAGTTCTTGAATTTGCTTCTTTAGTTCTTTGAGTTCAACGGGTGCCATCCGATAAGATGCAATGGACACAGGATTAGTTCCGGGTTGAACTTCGATCTTGAATTCAACTTCCCAAGTTGGAGGAAGGCTAGGGAGTTCCTCGGGAAAAACATCGGAAAATTTAGATACAATATGCATTTCAAGTAAACCGAAATCAAGCTCGTCTTGCAGTTCCATAGCGGTGAAAATAGAGATCAGTTTCTTGTCTATCAATAGGATGGGTTCTTTTCCGAAACCCTGTAAATATAACCTACAGTTTTGACAGTCTACCCAGGCTTCATTTTTTCCCAACCAATCTAGTCCTAAAACTAGATCAAATTCACGTTTGGGCAATGCATATAGATTACAATAGAAGGGTACGTTTCGTATGGTTATTTGGTAGTTTCTACAGATCAAGTTAATCGACAAGTTTCCACCTATTGGATTTGAAACTAGAAGGCTTGATTTTACAATTTCTGGTTTCAAATTTAGTTCATTTAACAGATATGAACAAACAAATGAATCTGTTGATCCCGAATCTATCAAAGCGTAAACATGTTTAAGGTTCAGTTCAACCGTACCCACAATGATGTCGGGAAATTCTTCCTCATATTTGCCGCGAATGTGGTAGACACGAGCTGGGGCTCGGGACTCCTGATAAGTGGTGGATTTTGAATGAGGAGCCTTGCCTTTCCCGGGATTGTTCGACTGAACTTGTCTCGGATGTTTGCCTCGGCTAGACGGCACAAAACTTTGGTTGGCCGGTCGAACAGAAGATTGATCATTTCGTTTTGGATAGTCTCGGATGTAATGATCGTCAGCGCCACAAGCATAACAAAGGTTTGCCTGGGCTCGGCATTGTCCAAAGTGATTTTTCTGATAGAATTTGCAAACATGAGGTTTGTCGACATTTCCATTACTATTGACGGAAACAGCCGGAATAGCCATCTTGTTGGAGTGTTGAGGCTGGAAATTATTTTGAGTAGATGGTATATTAGTGGAGGATGATTCCTTCTAATGTTTCGGCTTCTTAGACCAGCGAGACTTGTCGTTACTCTTCCGCTTCTTATCAGTTCGGAATCCACTCTTTCGTTTCTCGGCAGTCTGCATCTTAGATTCAGTGGCGATGGCCCGATTCACAAGGATTTGAAAATCCGTAATGTCAAGTTTTGTGAACATCAGACTCAATTCATCATTCAGCCCGTCGATGAACATTTGGAATTTATCTTTCTCGGTTTTGATATACTCCGAGCCATACTTGCGGTATTTGCAGAAATCGGCAACAAATTGTTCAATCGGCCGATTGGCCTGTTTCAGATATAGGAACTTCTTCCTCTGATCAACAAGGTATTGTTCGCTAATATATTTCTTTTTGAATTCATCAACAAAGAATTTCCATGTAACTGACACGACAGAGGCGGTCAGAGTCGTGGTTTCCCACCAACTTAGAGATTCGTCGGCTAGAAGTGGAATCGCACATTCAAGTTTATGTTCATCTAAGCATTGAAGTTAACGAGTTAAGATTTGAGTGGTTCTTTCGAGCCAGTTCTCAGCAACTTCTAGCTTTTCCTCATTTTTGCCGGTGAATGTAGTTGCTCGATGTTGTGCGAGCTTGTTGATAGGGGCTCGACTCGGGGCAGCAACCGCCGGAGTCGGTTGTTCTCGTCGGATGTTCATTACTAATTGATTGAACATCTCCTTCATACTTACGAGACATTCCCGCTAAGCACTCTGAACAATTGGAATTGTCAGAGTTGTCTGATTAGGTTCAGGGAGCGTAGTCGGTTCTCGCATTTACGATCTTCTCGGAGGGTCTGCTTGCTCGGGAGGATTAGATTGTCCCGAGCGTTGGTTTTCATCCTAACGCTACCATCCTCATTAGATGATTCCTAAGAACTTCCATTATCACGAGCCAAACGTGATTCAGACATTCTAATAAGATTTCAAAAAAGATCGAAATTAGAGAGCGCAATAGCAAGCAGTTCGACATAAATCTCCTAGGTGGCATAGAACAATCCTATATGATGCATAACATGTTTCAAAAAACTTTAAGATATATTACCTAAAGCTCTAATACCAATTAATGTAACACCCCTCGACCGGTTACGAGCAAGAGATGTTTCATATCGGGCATCAGACAGATTCGTATAACATATAAATCAAACATAAACTTACAAAGCATGTTTATTTAAGCATTCAACAAATCATGCATACATGTGATTAATAACCAAAACATATGATTACATGAACACTTGTACAATTAGGTGGTCCAATTAAAACTTTTCCAACATCATACATTATATATACATGATACATACAACTTTAAACAAACCTAAACTACCGCCAATATAAATATGATCCACACAATTAATCATAAAGCATATTATACATCAATTGGCTATTATAACATATTACATGTAATACTACAATCCAACATTAAAGATTGAAACATGGTTATACAAGGAGATAAGCATTCGGCTAACATAAATTTATAAGATTATATAGCTCATACCAATTCAATCATCATCAACCCAAGTTCATAAACCTTTTCATTCAAGGATTCAGTCATGCATATAATTTGGTCTCTTTAGATACGTTTTAATACCTATACAAACTACCTAATTTATGAACTTATTTTTCAATTATATCCATGCTTCTATTCGAGTACTCAAGGAAACCAAACACTAAATTTATACATATCCTAATTTTACATATATATCAACCATGAACTCAAGTTGGCATTCTATTACAATTACACACAAGGGCATATATTTCACAAACACTTAACATGATCATTAGTATATAACAAAACAAGTTCCAACATGTTACTCACAAGTCATGCAACACATAATACATATCTATATGCATGTGACACATTACACAACTATGCCACCAACTAGGATCTAACCAAAACTTATCGTACTTGTGCTTGTCTTTTGAAAACGGATCTCGAATCAATAAACTAGCTTAAAGTAACTAGTACCTGAAATATTTGGAAGAAGGGTACAAAAGAGTGATAAGTAAACAATATGTACTTAGTGAGGCAGCCCTAAACTTTACTAACCAAGTCTTTTAAAATCTTATGCAAATCTTTAAGGTTGTCTGGCTAGGCTTAAGTACCTAGGATCACCTAGCTAGTCCAATATGCACAAGTCATCTTAGCTAGTCTTGAAATAAATTCAAATCACTCATTTTGCAACATTAAGCAAGACAAGCATTAATAATAAATGCATCAAGTATCATACATAATCAAAAACATTATATTAGAGCATGTAAACATTTCAAATTTCATTGCATTTGTACCAATCTAATAAAGGTACATAGCTCACTTTCTTAGTTTACAAGTATTTCATATATTTTTCCTTGGATGATCAATGATTCAAGTAATCCAGTCTACGTGTGACATGTGACTTTGGATACCCCAAACGTATCAATTATTTCACTTTTAACTTGTGACATGTGATAGAGGATGCCTAAGCATCAAGGTGACTAACCACCTTTAATTTACATTGGTGACTAACCACCAACTTGTATTAACAAACAGAGGAGCTCAAATGACTCTAAGGCATTCCCTTCTACCTATAGACACTAATCAAACCAAGGACTTTACTTATCTTTCTTTATTAACAAGAGCATTCACATGCCAATCATTCTTAATATCAAAGGCATTTAACCATTTCAATAGGCATACACATATAATCAATTAAGCATCATGGTAACATAAAATTCCAGCAAGCACATGAGATCATTTTCATTTTATAATCATCAAAAACCAGTAGCAAAGCTCATCACTTAGTCTCATTTCACATAGCTCAAGCAATCAACACATCATAACAACTAATCATATTTATGCTAAGCATGCTTATCTAACAAGTAATATACACTTAGGTCAATATTCTTGCTTTTAATCCCTCTTCCTTATCATTTTAAATTTTATCAATCATTATTAAATTCATTACATTCTTCATTCATATTATCTAATAATAAAAACATAAAGGTTATGATACTAATCCTAACACTTAAGCAATGCTACACTCACAATACTCCAAGCTAGTTTATCTCTTTATTAATGGTGACTTTTGCTTTCATTTTTGCTTGCTCTCCCCTTGGTTCTTCTAATATCTCTTCTTCAACCTGCTCTTGAATTATAACATAGCACTTACAACATTCATTAGAAGAACTTTTTTTTACATATAACCAAATCAAATAAATAAAACAACATGAATATACAAATCTGCCCTAAAACTGGCACCTTATCAATACACACTAATTTATTAATATCTCTTTACTCACAAATCCAAATTAGGATTTCTTTACATTCCAGAAAGCTTGTAAAGACACCTTTACAACCATGTATAGCACATAATTTTATCATTTTCCTATCAATACAGTTTATTACTTGAACATATGACATATTCAGAAACCTAATATGCCTATGCTTAATTTGTGATTTTAGTGTATTTATAACTTAAGTTTCACTACACCATTAATCTTGATCCTTTAACCACATTTACCTACATATATTATCATAATAATGATGTTCCAGCAACAACAAAAACAGGGCATGTAACTCGCCAAATTATCAATCCTTACAAACTAGTCCATTTTGATCCTCTATGTGTTCTAATGATATTTAAACTATCAATTGATATATAATTCAAGCTAAACCATTTATTTTTCATTCCTACAATACCTCCCCTGTTTCTAACAAATTTTCCAGAATTTATTGTCATCAATTAAACCCCTAAACATTTTCAAAATTACAATTTAACCTAAGCAGTTTCCAGATTCATTCAATTCTGAGCAGTCTTTTTGTACTCTAATTTCCTGCCACTTCCTATGTCATTTTCATACTCCAGAGGCCATTTTCTTATAGTACTCATTCAGCTCTACAACATTTATTAAAATAGTTTTCCTAATTCGAACCCTAACCCATTCCAAATTCCAGTTTAAAACAGGGCAGTGTTCAAGTACGAATCTGGACAGATTCAAAATTCAAGCTTAATACATGTCATTTCTCTAGCATTTTAATCAATCTAATCTATCACACATACTCTTAAATAATCAATAAACATTCTAGAATCAAAATTCTAACATAATCTAAGGAGCAAAACAATCAAACATCATCAAGAACATCAAATAAAAACATGACCAGAACCGATACTTACATGAACTGTTTTGTAGATGCAAGAACATGTGTTATTCCTAGCTTAAATCCAGTAGCATGCATGAATTTTTCCTCACTAATTCTCCAAATTTTGAGTGTTTAAGTTCTCTCTTCTTTGGTTCTAATGTTTCTGTTGGAGAGAGAAAAAGATGGAGAAGATGATTCATGTAAGTGGAATTACACATGTTTTGCCAATATGAATAGTTGGCCGATTATCACTAATTTAAAGGACACTTGGATTAGTTTTCATCCAATTAAATCACGCCATACTTTATTATAATTTATACTATTAATATTCTATAATTATTTCCAGCCCGCGTTTTATTATTTTAACATTATATTAACATATATATATATATATATTACTTTTAATCCAATATTAACTTTCACTACCTAACATGTTTGTCATTCGTATACTTCATGTTAAATTTTATTATTCATAAGTGTATATATATAAGTATTCATGTTCTCTTTTTTAAATCCAATTGCAACTTAATAGGGCATAACTTATGTGGTTTAATTATAGTCTTAGTTAGATCGTAATTGTGTACGTTATCATCGTTGTTTTTCTATCGTTCGAATTAGGGTATGTTTTAGGGTGTGACAGGACGTGTGTCGGCTTTAACGGAGAGAGATTTTTTTTTGGAGTTAATGTGATCGCTGACGGCTGGAGAGAGAATATGGGTTTATGTGGCTATGGCTTCTCCTCATTAAATAGATGAATATTCTCTCTCTTGCCTTTTGTTTCTCTCTCTCTTATTTAATTCATCTCCCACACTTTTCGGATAAAACCTCCTTATCTTTTTATTTCCCCTTTTCTTTCGTCCCTCCAAAAATGGACAAAAACAAACTCCATGTCCTTTTTCATTTGTTTTTGCTACTAGCCCTATAGACGGCACGCTCTCCTACCTTTGTACCTGACATTGTACTCGGAAAGTGAAAGCCTTGTACGAGGGTCACGTGAAAAGATATGAAAATTAAAAGTAAAGATAACATAAAACTATACTAAAAAGAAAAGCATTATTTATGGACATGCTATAGCATAAAAGATAGGGTTAGAGATGTAAACTTTCAAGGATCGTGAAGATCCAGGTATGACTTGTCTATGAGGATAGGGGCTGCATTGTACACCTTCAGGCGTTGGCCATTGACTTTAAAGACTTCATCGTCATCCAACTTCTTGACATCCACTGCGTCATGAGGGTACACCTTGTGTATGATGAATGGCCCTGGCCACCTCGATTTCAGCTTTCCAAGAAAAAAACTTTAGCCTAGAGTTGTAGAGAAACACTTGTTTTCCTTCTTAGAAATGCCTTGGCATAATGTGTTTGTCATGCCACTTTTTGGTTTTCTCCTAGTAGATGCCAGCATTCTCATATGCTTGGGCTCTGATTTCCTCCAACTCGTTATGCTCTAGCAACCTTCTTGATTGCTCAATAAGCGTTGTGCTCAAGCTCCACGGGTAAGTGGCACTCCTTGCCAAATGCAAGCTTGAAGGGTGACATGCCCAATGGTGTCTTGAAGGCTGTTATATATGCCCAAAGTGCTTCATCCAACTTGGGGGACCAGTCTTTTCTCTTAGGATTAACCACCTTCTCCAAGATTTGCTTGATTTCTCTGTTGGAAACTTCAGCTTGTCCGTTTGTCTATGGATGATATGTTGTAGCAATCTTGTGCCTGACTCCATAGCGATGTAATTCTTTAGCAATAAGCTTGTTGTCAAAGTGAGTTCCTTCATCACTGATGATAGCTCGGGGTGCTATGAATCTAGTGAAGACGTTCCTATGAACAAACTTCATGACTGTCTTAGATTCGTTCCTTGGAGAGGCAACAGCCTCCACCCATTTTGACACGTAGTCAACTGCTAGCAAAATATATAGATCTCCATATGATGCAAAAAACAGACCCATGAAGTAAATTCCTTACAAGTCAAAGATTTCAAGTTCCAGAATATTTTGCAACGGTGATGAAGGAACTCACTTTGACAACAAGCTTATTGCAAAAACATTACATCGCTATGGAGTCAGGCACAAGATTGCTACTGCATATCATCCGTAGACAAACGACAAGCTAAAGTTTCCAACTGAGAAATCAAGCAAATCTTGGAGAAGGTGGTGAATCCTAAGAGAAAAGATTGGTCCCCCAAGTTGGATGAAGCACTGTAGGCATATAGGACAACCTTCAAGACGCCATAAGGCATGTCACCCTTCAATCTTGTATTCGACAAGGAGTGCCACTTATACGTGGAGCTTGTGCACAAGGCTTATTGGGCAATCAAGAAACTCAACATGGATGCCCAACTTGCCGGTGAAAGGAGATTGCTATAGCTTAACAAGCTGGAGGAATTCAGAGCCCAAGCATATGAGAATACTCACATTTACAAGGAGAAAACCAAGAAATGGCATGACAAACACATTTTGCCAAGGCATTTCTCAGAAGGTCAACAAGTGCTTCTCTACAACTCAAGGCTAATGCTTTTCAGTGGAAAGCTGAAATCGAGGTGGTCAGGGCCATTCATAATACACAAGGTGTACCCTCATGGCTCAGTGGATATCAAGAAGTTGGACGACGATGAGGTCTTCAAGGTCAATGGCCAACGCCTGAAGGTGTACAGTGGAGCCCCTATCCTCATAGACAAGTCATACCTGGACCTTCACGATCCTTGAAAGTTTCCATCTCCAACCCTATCCTTTATGCTATAGCATGTCCATAAATAATGTTTTTCTTTTTAGTCTAGTTTATGTTATCTTTGCCTTTAATTTTCATATCTTTTCATGTGACCCTCGTACAAGGCTTTCTCTTTCCTAGTACAAAGTCAGGTACAAAGGCAGGGAAAGAAAGAAAAGGGGGGACATGGGGTTTGTTTTTATCCAATTTCGGAGGGACGAAAGAAAAGGGGAAAGAAAAAGATAAGGAGGTTTTATTCGAAAAGTGGGGAGTTGCATTAAAAGAGAGAGAGAAAACAAAAAGCATGAGAGAGAATATTCATCTATTTAATGAGGAGAAACCCTAGCCACATAAACCCATATTCTCTCTCCAGCCGTCTGCCATTGCATTAACTCCAGAATTTTCTCTCTCTCCCTTAAAGCTGACACACGTCCCCATCACCTCCCCTCTCCCATTAATTCATCAGTTTTCCCCACCTTTTTCAACCCCCAATATTTTCATCATCATTCGTCCCTTCACCCTCTTCATCTTCTTCAAACACTCAAAAACTTTCCCTCCATCTTTTCGATTCTCTCCCAAACATAGAAAACCTTCACCATTTTATTTCCTACACATATTCACTCCTCCCAACTTCTCAAAAAAAAAAACTCCATGGCCCGTTGCAAAAATGCCCCTAAGACTTCTGACCGTCCCACACAACGTCCAGTCCTAGATATTCCCAAATTTCTTGACGATGCAGCAAATGAGAGATGGGTAAAGCTCAAGGACATAAATGTTATTCAAGAACTAGGGTTCAAATACCCTCAATAGGAAGAAGATCAGTTCGACCAATCTATAATGGACGTGATTGGCACCCATGGATGGAAAAACTTTGCTGCCCGTCCTAATGAAATTTGCACATCACTGGTGATGGAGTTTTATGCTCACCTAACGAGTTCAACCAGTCCACATTTCACGTACGCGGAGAGCAGATAAAGTTTACTACTGCATCAATCAACAAGTTTTACGGGCTGAAACATACTGTGACCGTCACACTTCTTTTGTGATGACAATGGACGCGTAGACCAACGTGAGGTGCTGGAGGACACCTACTTTCAAAGAACAGTGTTGGATAATAACAAGTCAGTTGAGAGAGGACGCCACAAACCTGAGGCTAAGGTGTGGATCACTTTGTGAGGCATAAGCTTATGCCCACACTACACACTGCTACCGTCCATATCTCTCAACTTTTTCTCATTCATTCAATAATACATGGTAGACAAATTGACATAGGGAAGATAATAGTGGATGGGGTATATGCTTGTTTGAAATGGCCCTGTAGCCCCCTTGTTTTTCCTAAGGGTAAACTACATAAATGACGACCATATTATTGGAAAAGTCGCGATTTGACCACCTTACTTTTTTTCGAAGCAATTAAACCATCATACTATTAAATTTGATGTAATTTGACCATCAACCCTTAGAGGTTACCGACAGGGTGACGTGGCAATTAAAAAAATATGGGTATAATTGCACATTTGATCCTTATTATATACACATTTTTTCAATTTAGTCCTAATTTTAATTTAATAAAATAAATTAATTATTTGATTAGGTGGTGACACGTGTCACTACCTCATTCGAGAGATTTAATTATTTATATTTGATTAAATAAATTTATTTTCATCCTCCAATAAGGCGGTGACACGTGTCACCACCTGATTAAAGGAAGAAAAATGGAGAAAACAACACATGCGCTCAAGGGGAGTCAAACTTGTGACTTCTAACATGAAAGAGTTTTAGCTTACCACCACGCCAAGTGCTATATTGTGATCCAATTCTTTCAATATATTATATGTACTTATTTGTTGTTAATGGCAAGAAGAAATAAATCTGGATTAAAAGGACTCGAACATGACACAATTGACTGTTAAAGGCCGTTAATATGGCTAACGTTACAAATTTGAAAATTTGAATAATAACACATTTAGTTCTTTATATTTATAGATTCAATTAATTTAGTCACATTTTAAATAAAAACCCATAAAATTGTTATCCGTATCGAATTTATTAAAAGATTTCATGTCCACTCTAGAATGATTTGCGATCAGTTTAAGTAGCTTTGACACAAAACCTGCGCAGGGCATACTTTGCACACGCAATTGCTGTTAAATTTTTGTTTTACATAACAATATATCATTGGATACATACAAATTAATGACATGTAAGCAATGTGTATATGTAGTCGGCTCACTTTTACATTTGCTTTAAGAGAAGCAATGTCCATTCATTAAGGAATGGTTTCCATTGGAGCAACAAAATGGGAAATTAAAGAAACTGATGAATACCATGAAACTGTGAAATTCCTCTATGGCTATTAGGGCAGCCTCTAATTGCTGTGATGCAGCAAAGCCTTTGGCCTCCATCACCCCAAGTATCCATAGCAGCTTTAAGTTCACTTATAGTTCTCTTAAACTAATGCGACTCAAATCATCCTTCTTAGCTTCCAAAACTCTGAGTGTCAGACAATTTTTTCCCCTCAAATCCAGCCCTTGATTTCACATCAACTTCTTAGCTACCATAAACGAGGCCAAAGGAGAAAGCAGATGCACGAGCCATCTATTACATAAACAATTACAATGAATCGATAAAAAAAGAATTGATTCGGAACGATTCTTCTGGGAAAGAAGAAAACTGGGATCTATTTCATTTAGCTGCATTCGATATAACCAAAAGTAAATTTAATATATTTTTTATTTTTATTTTTATTTTTATAATTTCGCATACAATTAATAATTATAACTTTTATTAAAAATCCAGTTTAATTATTATATATTTGAAAATATTAGATTTATTTGGGTTATTTAGATGTTTTTATATGTCTCGAGTGTGTCATGCTTGAGTTTTTTTAATCAAGATTTATTTCTTTTCTCCTGCCATTAACAAAAAATAACTACATATAATCTATTGCAGGAATTGGATTATGACATAGCACTTTGCGTGGTGGTAAGCTAAAACTCTTTCTTGCTAAGAGTTACAAGTTCTACTCCCCTTGAGTGCATGTGGTGTTTTCTCCATTTCTCTTCGTTTAATTAGGTGGTGACACGTGTTACCACCTGATTAGAGGATGAAAATAAAGTAGTGACACGTGTCACTACCTAATTAAATAAATAATTTATTTTATTAAATTAAAATTAGGATTAAATTGAAAGAATGTGTAAATAATAAGGACCAAATGTATAATTATACCTCTATTTTTTTAACCGCCACATCACCCTACCGTTAACCTCTAACGGCTAGTGGTCAAATTGCACCCAATTTAATAGTATGATGGTTTAAATGCTTCGGAAAAAATAAGGTGGTCAAATGACGACTTTTCCAATAGTATGGTGGTCATTTATGTAGTTTACCCTTTTCCTAATCTGATCACTGCCTTTTGCAAAAGGAAAGACGTCTTCATAGACGATCTTGTAGATACATTTGTTTTAGGAAAAACAGGTTTGACCCCATCACTTGTTACGGAACTACGGGGATTTAACGAAGACATGCTTCATCAAGCATTGAAGGGTGGAGCTAAAAGTTTTGCTGCATCAAGAGTGGTAACATTGGTGGCAACTACAAAGGAACTGAGTTCTGAGCTCAACCTAATGAAGGCACACCAGCGGGCGTACTTCAAATACGCTCAACACCGTGATAGTGCCATAGAATCCTGCTTGAGGAAACTTCTGCCGGACCAGATTGTCTCTTTTCCAGAATTTCCTATAGAGTTATTGTAAGCCCTCGCCACTTCTACAGCACGCACAATGTCTCCCAATGAACCCAGCTCCGTCCCACCTGCTGCAAAGAAAAAGACTGCACGAAAGAAAGCACCAGCAACTCCAACTACCCAGTCGGAACAAGAAACTCCCTTTGTTCAGCCTATTGTCGAAGAAACCGACCCAACAACCTCTCTAGCCAAGAAGAGGAAATGCACTAAAAAGGCAACCAATCCTAAACCTTCAAGACCAGGAAACCCATTCCCAAAGCCAGAGCACGTACCAAATGACCCTGAGGAAACCCCTCAGAAGGAAGCTGCTACAACACACGCAACTGAGCCGACTCCAGCACAATCTGAGGATGCTACAACATCCAGGCTGAAAACTCACATCAAACACACTGTTGGACGTGTCAGGCCCTCATCGAGTGCTCAATCAGTCTCATCAGAGAAGTTAGACGATGTGGCTAACCCACACCACTCCTTCTGCGAGACATCGATGGACAACACCAGCAGCACAACCTAGCCTCTGCACCCAGGAGGTACTAACCTTTTTCTTTTCAATTTTTCATTTTTCATGGCATATAGTGTAGATTAGTTTATGCATTACGGACACTGCATTTCTCAAGTTTGGGGGTGTTAGTGTTCATAGTTAATATTTTGCTTTAGCATATGCATTATAGGATAGAAGAAAATTTTTACTATGGCATTCTGTTTAGTCTAGAGAAAGCCTATGAACATATTTATGATGTGTAACGACCAAATTGCTAAGGCCAGAATTAAGGTAGAAAAAACACAACTAGTTGAGATCTGTAGAACTGACTTTAGGATCTAGTTGTTAAAAAATTGTTACACAGCTGCTCTCTTTCTATAAGTAAGTTTGTTAGAAAAAAAATTCAGGAAGAACCCTAGTAAACTCTGATATGTAGACTCTAGAGAACTTAAAAGAAAAACTAGACGACCCTGTGCTAAAACAAACGAATAAATGCTACGGCATATTTGTAGAAGGACACTCCGCTTTGCTATAGCTTTTTCAGTGTTAAAAATCAACAACAAGGAGAAAAATAAAGGCTTGCTATAGCATACGAGTGAATGAAAGTTGTCACGGGCTGACTCTGCCTACTAGCTCGGGGTGAGAGGTTTGTTCCCTGCTCATCTAGAGTTAAGGACGGCAGGTGTTATGAGCTGACACCCTTCGTAGCAGAAAAGTTATATCTTTGGGAGTCTAAAAATGGAAAAGAACTAGAGAACATAGTTAGGGTATAACTAGGGAGCTTCCCTGAAAATTTGTCTCACCAGCTTAAGTATAGGAGGAAGGCAACCACACAAACACGCACACAGCTTAGTCCTAAGGAATGTTCTTAAAGATCTCATGTTTGGTTGTGTATATTTATCTGCCTAAGTTATTTTTGAGGACTGGAATATTTCCATAGCAATCCTCCAGGTTAAATCTTTTCCATAGTAGTTTTTTTGTTCTGTTCTATTCATTGCTTGAGGACAAGCAATAGCTTAAGTTTGGGGGTGTGATAACGACATAAGTATCCTTGTTTTCATACCTTTTTGCTATATCATTTTCCTGTTCTTGAGTTCGTACCATAGCATTTAGGTTGCATTTTCTTCTTCTGGGTGCATATTTATCTTTGTTGGTTATTGGTCCATATCGAGGGGTACTGCTCGGAAGTTTGGTTCTGGTTTTGTTGGTGCGCAGGAAAGAAGTCAAGAGAAAGCTGCTGTCGAGAATTACTATAGCATGATGGAAGTGGACATTGGCCAGCACATGAGATACACGTGAGCTGCAGAAACATGCGAACATGCAGAAAAGGACGATCTAACATGTGCAGCAGTCGGTGCCCACCTGCAGACTATCCCCCTTCTCCCCTCGTGGTAGACCTTGTCGGTGGATATTCCTTGGGAATATCAAGACATCTTTAGGGCGCCAAACCCTAGAAGCCTCCACTATCTATAGGGGAGAGAAGCTTGGCGCAAAGGGTGGTATTTTTTGTGTTGCAAAAAGAGAGACAGAAGAGGGAGGAACGATTCCACCCTCATCTTCTCCAGCTTGGTGTCCTCCCTCGTTGAAGCTCCAAAGAGTTGCCTCACCGGCCTCGAGAGAGGCGGTAGGCCTAAGACAGTTGGGCAGTCCATGGCGGAGAAGGAGTTCACCTTTCTTTCTGTCGCTATAGCAATTTCTTGTCATATTTTTATATTTGGTAATGTTATTGCAATGATACGTAAGATGATATTGCGCAGCGACAAACTGTTTTAGGTGGCTTGGGTTTGATGGATGATTTTATTTTGAGTACTTTTTAACGCGTGCTATGGTTTTTTCAGTTTTTATCATGATTATATGCTTTGATTATGCATTTCTCATTTCCTTAAAGTTGTAAGAGCTTAGGGTTGTAAGTGCTTTGAGAGATAGGCCCTACCTTAAGTGCCTTCGAGAATTTGCCATTCTTTAAGTGTATATCGGGGTTAGTAATCGAGAGAGCTAGCCCTAGAACCCTCATAAGCAATGGAGTGACTGTTGAGAGGCAGACTCTAACCTACCTTAGACATAAGTGATAGGTTTCAAGGGCTAAAAAGGAAAGTACGTGAAGGGTAGGGGAGTGTTAAGAGTTTACGCCCAGAGGTATGGCTGTAGCATTTCTGACTCCTAGTTTCCTAGCTAGAGATAGTTTAGGAGCACTCTTAGTAAATCCCGCCTATCATAAAAGATAGTTGAAAAGCCTTAGTATCGTTAAGAAGCTTGAGTTAGGTTGTCTATCATTCCCAGCCAGTCATTCTGTAGTGAGTTTCACATACGATAGGACACATGTTTATCATATTGTTATCTCATCTCTCTCTGCACTGTTTTGCTTCAGCATTATTATACCTCATTTCCTTTACTATAACATTGTTATCTGCAAAAAGTTCAAGCTTTATTGTTACAGTCACCGTGAATACCTCCAATCCTTGTGGAGACGATACTCACTCATCACTTTATTACTCGTTCGACATGTATACTTGCACCATTTGCATATCATTTATAGTCATTGCACGAACACAACACCTATCGAGTTTAATACATCCACAAGCTATCATTCTATATCATCCATAAAACATACATACATAAATCCATACATCTCCTATGTATTAGGCAACGAAGCCCTACTTTACCCGTGCTCACATAGCTGTCGGGTTAAATGGACCATATCCGGATCACCATAGACACATTTATGTCCTAAACGTACTCTAATCACATTAGCCATAAGTAATCTCTACCTGAGGTCACCAAGCCACAAGATTACTCGAGCTCGCGTAGTCGTCGAGGTACTCGTGCTCATATAGTCGCCAGGTTAATTACCATATTAGGATCACCATAGCTACGGATATACCAATCGCACTCAGATCACATAGCTCGTGAGTACGTCGGATGTTACTTGTTCACATACCCCTAAACACACATCCCCTTATCCATACTCGGATCATCATAGCCACGAGTAGGTTTCTAACAGTACCAAAATCACTTAGCCTCTAGATTTATCATTACCAAACCTATGATACATTTTCGAAAATATTAATCATTATCTCAAATCAGTAGAGTTCTCTAATAAACCAAGCAAGCCTCTATCTTATTATATTTGCATATCGGTGTGGAATCCCTGTTACAGGTTTATTTATGTCATCTTGCATTATAAGGGGTGTATTGAACCATATTACATAATTTTCTTACCTTTCTAGCTAATTTAACTTTTCTTGGGTAGATTACACAGTGGGTACCGGTACTGGACTGCGCGTACCAGTACTCCTATGTGCATACCGATACGATATGTCTTTATTGGAATCCTAAGAGGTCACTTGGTACTTGTACTCAAGCTCGAGCATCGGTAGGTACCTCGAGTATCGGTAAACCCCCTGGTGCACCGATACGATTTTTGCTCACTAGAATCCTAACCAACCTTCAAGTACTAATATAGGTCGACCCATACTGATACAATTTGAATAGTGTATCGGCACATGTTGAAGTCTGTACCGATACTCCCCTACTTGCTCATCATTGTTCAACATCTCAAACAAGGGGTACCGGTACAAACACCCCGCGTATCAATACCAAAGCACTGAAAATACATTCGAAGGCTCGATTTTCAACCTAGGATTTTCTCTAAGGGCCCTATTTCAACTCAAATGGTTCATAGAATTTACTAGGGTATTTATTAGCATATTTGACCTAACTAACAACATATCCATCACCAAAATCGTTACGTTGATTTCCTAATGCATATTTCACCAATGCAGCACTCATGAATAATAAAATAATCAAGCCATCAATTTATGATCTTCAAGAAGTTTGGGAGTCAGATATGTACCGACCTTTTAGAAAAATCCCAAATTTATGCTCCCAACAAAACTCATTCAACTTTCTCTCTTGTCTCAAGCTTGAAAGAAACCTAAATCACATCTTTTTCTCATACAAACATGGAATACGAATCAAGACTTGAAATAATAGCTTAGGGAATGTCTATCTATAAATTACAACCTTTAAAATTCAAGGGGAAGCTTCGTTCAATATTTGAACCCCAAAAACCAATTAAACCTCTAAACTTTCCAAAAACCCATAAATGACCATCATACATTTCCACCAAAAGATTATACTTTTCTTGAAGCTTGAGATATGAATATTAACAATCCACAAATCTTGAATCTCGGATTAGAGGTTTTTGAGAATAAATGTTGCATTATTAGTGTTGGAAAACAAGCTTCGTTAAGAGGAAAGGTGATGAAGAATAAGGTGGGTGAAAAAATGTGTGGTATGGTGATCTTATAACACCCCGATCTCGATCCGGATCTAAAGTACTACATTCGGGTAACCATAAAACCGACTCAACAAATTTCCAATTTAAAACCATATGTTTAGCCATCATTTAAAAGCATTAACATCCATAAATCCGTAAAAGTAGATAAGCATTTAAAATAAGTTTACAAAATAGGAGCTCAAAGTTTCAAACATTGTATACCAAAATAACATTTCAAATAGATTTATAAACTCAACAGTGGTAAGGTCCTATGAATACATTAGCGCAAACTAAAATAACAAGTATTGTACTCGAGCCACTTGATTCTAAAAAAATTGTTGTTGTTTATGAACCCTTACTAAAGATCAAATGTCACCCAACTATCCTCGAAGGTCCGAACATTTTCATCTAACCCAATCACTTAAATCGAATGAATAATTGTACTAAACTCTAACAAGCCCTTGATAATTTTCAAAAGATTACTCCAACAAGATCTATTGCAACACAAGAATATCGGTTCCACATAACCATAGTCGTCAAACTACACTTTTGTTGTGCTACTCTGATAATATTCTCACTATTTTACCATACATGTAGACAATCCATCTCCAAAAAATCGGTAAAGCAAACTCTCGAATCATCAAACTCAAGATTATAACGATAGACTCGTGAGTCCAAACCACTTCAGAACTTGCCCTCAAAGTCAAATCGTCACACCGAACTAAATCTTTTATCAAGACTTTTCTTTAACTTTCGATACTCAAATTCTGAACGATCATACGGAAACCTCAAAACTCTTCAACTAATTACCATATCATCAACCTCGAGAAACGGATGACGGTCCTTCACCGTTATACATCGGCTCACAACATCTAACGCTGTCACTCTTTGTCATACTGATACAGGCACGTCACATGGTGAACCACTTGGTGATGACATTCGTATTAACTAACTTTTACAAATGATTCCTCCCTCTAGAAGTTCCGTCGATGCCATACCACAAGGTGATGGACACTAACACCAAACTCAATGTTACCTCTATCGTGGGTTCTAACCGACGACCAAAAGGTAAGTTCGCTCATTTTTCAAAGACTACCTCAACCTTCCTTTAAACTTCTACAACTCTAAAGCCTCGGACTCTCAACCCTCATATCAACTATGTGGGCCAAGAAATTCTTGCAACTTACAAGGCTTTCCTTGAACTAACATCATAGGAGCATGACACCCACGCTAGAGAGGTAATGGTTCCCCGCACCTATTACCAACAACCTGATTCATTTCGAACACCGAAACTTTGAGGTTGTTGCTTAAAAACCAAGGCATATGTCATGCTCACATGACCGACCTATTCAAATGGTAAAATCTACTAACTAGAGAGAAAGTAAATCTAACAAGTCCATGGGGACCGTTACTCTTGATCCTCAATCACCATCCACGGTAAAAACTTTACCTAGCAGCACTTACAAATCTGACAAAATGATCAATCCAACATCAAAGTCTAGATCTTACCACAACATTTATCCAACATGAACCAAAAAACCATTATATAAATAAGAGACCAAATTCCCATCAATTCAATAACTGAAACCAAAACAAGCACTTGTACCTGACATATTATCGCTGGCAACAACTCGAGCAATGATTCTAACACTAGATCTCACAGCACCTCCACCTTGATTTCCAGACGAGGCCCTAATACTGCCTCTTGCAAATCGATGACCATGTCGAGAATCAGTCAACCTCTAAGACTGAATTGTTCTACCATCATCCATAAGTGGGGATTCCTTCTCCATATGACCTGGTGCCTGACACCTATAGGAAACCCTCCGAAGCAAGAAGCATACCCCAAGGTGATGTCGACCACAATGCTCACAAGCCAGTGGAAGTGACACTCCGGCTAAACTATTAGTACTCCCCTCTAGAGCAAAAATCAACAAATCCATACAAACCCTCAGTTTGAATCCTCGACTATCCCTCAACAAATAATCTGATGCAACTCTCTTTGTATCCCTTGAAGAAAGAAACCTCCTAGACGGAGCCTGAAACGAACCTACGATGTCTTGGGTCCCCCACAACATGACCTCTAGAGTCCTCAATCTGACTCGATGTTGAACCTTAAAGTCGTTCAAGTGCCTTCGCACTATTGGATAACTCTGAAAACGTCCCAAGTGGACTCGTTGTCACGTGTATCTGAAGGTTAACCTTCAATTCATGTCTGAGCCTCTTACACCTCAACTCCTCAGTGGCAACTAACTCTAGGGCATAACAACTTGAACTTAGGAAATCCTATTCGTACTCAAACACTATCATGTCCCCCTAAACCAGATGTAGGAACTATCTCTCATCTCATCCATATAAACCTAACTGATGTACATTTTCCTAAACTCATCTAAGAAGACATCCCAAGTTAGAAATGCAAGTTGTAGCCCCAACTCAACAGTCTCCCACCACTCTTGTGCATTACTTTTAAGAAGAGAGACAACGCAATTGAGGTCATCCTCTAGACTCCATCTCATATGTCTCAAAATCATCTAAGTGTCTCTTAACCACTGGTTAGCCTTGAACAGGTCATCTTCACCCAAACCTTCAAAATCCTTTGGCCCAAAATGGTGAAGCATCTCAATTGTGGTCTTGCATGGTGTCTCAGTTTACCTCGGGATAACTTCCACCACTTGCAAGAAAGTAGAGGTAAGATCATGCAAATAGTTCACCCCTCCACTTCTGGTACCTCCTGGAAGGCTCGTGTCCCCAACATCCAAGGCAGAATCCTTACTGAAATCTTTAACTTGAGAGACATGGCTCTCCTCACGACTTTCCTAGTCATGTTTTTGCATCACTCACCGTTAAACTTTTTGAAAACACAAGAAAACAAGGTAGCATCATCAGGATTCTTAGTCTTGAAGAGTAAATCTTAAATTTAGGGGCTTGTATTCACTAGACACCTCACCACGACCTCTATACCACCCCAGGGTATCCTAGAACTGGCTAAACCTAAGCTCTGATACAATTAAATTCAACACTCTAATACTGATCCAGATCCGAAGTACTACATTCGGGTCACCATAAAACAGACACAACAAATTTCATATTTAAAACCATAAGTTTAGCCATCATTAAAAGCATTAACATCCATAAACCCATAAAAGTAAATAAGCATTTAAAATAAGTTTAAAAAATAGGAGCTTCAAGTTTAAAACATCATATACCAAAATAACGTTTCAATAGAGTTACAGACTCAACAGTGGTAAGGTCCTATGAATATATTAAACCAAACTAAAATAACAAGTATTGTACTCTGAAATGAACACGGTGCTGGGAAATCCTAATCGATGTGCTCCTCCACAAGGGTGACCTGTTAACCTACGCACAGAAAAATAATGCATTCGCATTTTGAGCTAATAAAGTTAAGTGGTACATTCTACTGTACCACAATTTGTGATTATCATAAAATATGCATGCAAAACAATATAGTCTAGAGAGTATAGGTAAGGCTTTTCTATCTATGAGTTATCATCTAGCCTACACAAACTAGAGTTCTTAGATCACCTATCTCAAGGCATTAACAAGTCAATAAGAAGTCTTAAAAGTTCCAAAAAGTTTTGTCATACTTGATGTCACATAGCCTATCGATTTACTCGAGCTCACACATCTCATTGAGTTAATACATATTGTCCCCTCATCACTCAGCCATCACGTATATAAGCTATTGTCTATAACATTCACACAATATACATAGATAAATACATCCATACATCATCTACATAATAGCCAACGAAGCCCTATATTACCCTGTTGGAGTGTGCCCAAAGACCAATCATGAGATGATTGTGGGCGTGGACAACAATAATATACTAAGACTAATATGTAGTTGATTGATAACAAAGTGTTGTTATTGCCATAGAGATGTCAAAATCAATACATAAGTATGTGTTAGAGAACGAGATACTGGACTGACCTGCTATGAGCATGTTTCTTGGATTATTATGTGACAGTCACAACATTGCTCATGGTGATAACTAAGTATATGATCCTTAGACTTTTGATCATCATTATTTCAATATCGAGAGTGACATATTTTGATTTAGTCAAACATTTTTTGTAACGGACTACACTATAAAGACTGATATTGTATATGTCACACTCTATATAGCGAAATATGGTTGAACAAGATAGGATTTGTCCCTCATACATAATAGGCATAATATCGTAGGCCACTTGATTGAGTGAGACTAGAAAATGCAATGCCATGCTCGTATAAATTGATATGAGATATCATAGTTATTCGTTTATCATAGTCTACTCAAGATATCAAGAGATATTAGATGGACTATACAAGTGTGACTAATCCATGAATTGTGTTCGATCTAGATATAAGGACAAAAGGATGTAATACATAAAAGACGTTAATCACGGAAAAGGGTAAAGTCGAACCACGACTTCATGTAACTTAAGTAGTAATGATTTATTGTTAGATGTCACTCATTGTTTGTAATATTATAACTATTCTAAATATTACTACTAAAGTTACATGTACCTACAAGGGTCACACCATATGATTGAAACAAACAAATATCGACTAGATAGCACGTGTACAAACTTGTTGTACACGTAATAATTATTAAAGACAAAATTATTATAATCATTGTAATTATAGATAATCTCGTTTATATATATTTTAATAACTAGATAATTATTGTAATTATCAAACACTATTAAAATATATATATCCCTAAAGAAACTTAATTAAAGTAGAATCAGATTTTGCATATTTAACTAAATTTTGTAAATATATTGTATATTTATGAATTCAAATTAAAGTAGAATTAGATTCTACATATTTAGTTATATTAGGTTAAATATATTGTATATTTAATGAATCCGAATTTAATTAGAATTAGGTTTTTGAATGCTATTTAAAGGCATAAGGTCTATCAGCCAAAATATGCTTTTTCAGAAAACCTCTCTAACAGTTAGAGAAGAGAAAATATTATTCGTTTTGTTCCGGTGGACTGTGTAGAGATCGGACCGCTATTGTGACGACTCAAATTTGATTTGGATTATTCTAACTCCCTAAGGGTATCAATATACCAGATTTATTAAGGTAATATTTCATCCCTACTCATCCTGAATGTGTCCCTTGTACATAGATCACTAGCAAAATTTGCCGGATAATTTTTCGCTGCACTATGGGGTGTACCGGCGTTTCCCAACTATGGTATCAAAACCACTTGTACGATACTAATTCGGAATTAAATACTTGGATGGTGCTTTTTGTAAAGTGTCTATAAGTTCTATATTTCATGTACATTCTATCTTATATTATTGCTATTTTTGAGTACATTTTAGGCATAATTAGGTCCATGCATTGCATTCTACAGTATTCTTTACTCTTCCATGCTTTTATTGATTTTCTGTTATTTGGTAAGGAAAAGGTATTGTTTTAGTTTAGTTTTAGTTTTAGGTACTAGAGGCTGACAGAAGGAGAGAGGAGCCACGGACATGATGTTGAGGCAGCAAACTAAGGAGCTGTACCGATGCAGTTCTAGAAAGAGACATCAGCTACCGAGTAGTTGTCGCCGCCCTACCTACCTCCCAAAACAGCAAGATGAGAAATTGGAGAACTAGAGTGCGATCTGTAGAGTAGAAAATCCTGATCTTAACTATGATGTCCACTCAATTTTCTAATGACTGTAGCAGCAGGAAGAGCCGCAAAGGAGGAAGTTGAGTTTACTTGTGGAGGAAGGCAACGTGATTAAGTCCACATTCAACTCAAAGAAGTAAACATTTAGAATTGCATTTAATGCAAAAAGCCACTTTGAAGACTTCTACTCCCAGAAGGACTAGACCTAGCTAATGCTTATATATACTCAATGTAATTGTACTTCAAAACAACTTAGGATTTCCCTTAGGCATAGTTTAGGTTTTCTTGTCGCCATTATGTTCTAAAACTCTCTTTGGGTTTGGGTTATGTTGTAATTAGTGTGAGAACGATTGTTTAGGATTTTAAGTTTGTTTTTGCAATAAAGCTTCAAGGTTTGCTTATTCCATGTGCTTCATAGTTTTCAATTAAGGCGAAAGATTAGTTTATTACTATCCATTTGTTTGGTATCGAGAGAGTCAAACTCACGAAAAGAGTAAGTATGATATCATCTATAGATGGTGTTTATCAATCCAGCCTAGACATAGGTTAGGGTTTAATGAGGCTAAAAGAGGACGAAATAACTTGATTTCTTTGACGATTCACGCCACAACTAGTATTATCTGCAGTGGGCATCAACAACTTTCTTACTTAGACATAAGCGGGATCACTTTCGAAGCGTTATGTCGAGCCTTTTAGTTCTGCCGAGGCATCAAGAGCTCTCAATAGCCTAACTACCATCCCCCGCCGATTCAGTAGAGTCTGGCAGTACAAAGCAACTTGTCCTATTCAACGCAGTTTCACACTAAGCAGCAGCATAACCATGCCCATTCTATGAACCTGATTTCCATCCTTTTATTTACTTGTGTTTTATTTTATTTTCTTCTTAAACAAACCAACTTATTTATGCATTTATTTTTCTTGTGCAGGAACAACGAATCGAGTTAAGCTATCCAATCCCTATGGGAGACTATATCTTTTCGACTATTACTTGACATGAGTGTGCACTTGCACTCATATTTAGATTATACTAAAACGCTCTACAAGTTTTTGGCACCGTTGCCGGGGATTAGTAATAGCGAAATTCGTTTATAAATTTCTTCACCTTTATTTATTTGCATTTAATTTCTAGTTTTTATTAATTTTATTTTTAATCGAAAAAAAGAATTTTATAGTTCCTTTGCTAAGTGCACGACCAGGGAAAACCCAAAAGGCGAAATCATTTGCGTTGACAATATCGACCGAAGAGCAAGAGAACTAAAAAAGGAGATCAGAACCGCCCTTGGGAAAACTAAAGAAGAGAGAAAAACATTGGAAATCATGGAAGTAATAAACGACAACCCTGCCAACAATGCTCAGAACGGCAAGGATGGGCTGCAAGACCCGCCCCCCAGAGAACAGCAACAAGTTCCACCGAGGAAGCCGCCCTCTATTCCGCCCAGGCAGCCACAGTACGTTCGAACCGCAAGGGATTACTTTGAACATGACTTCGGAGGGTTCAATACAACAGTGACAGAATCTGAGATTGAGGTAGATCACTTTGAGCTGAAGTCCGTAATATTCATAATGATCAACACATTGGGGAAATTTGGTGGGATTTCCACAAAAGATGCTCGACAACACTTAAGAGGATTCCAGGACATATGCAGAGCATTCAAAATACACAGAGTCCACCAAGATTTGCTAAGGCTGAGATTATTCCCCTATTCACTGATGGATAGGGCAAAGAAGTGGTTGAACAACCAACCATCAGGGTCATTCAACACATGGACAACGCTATGTATGGATTTCCTGGATTGTTTCAGCCCATCCAATGTCACAGACATATTGAGAAACGAGATCACAGTCTTCCGACAAAGGGATGATGAGCCAATGTATGAAGCATGGGAGCGGTAGCAACAAATGCTTGACAATTGCCCGCTCCATGATTTTCCAACTTGGACACAAGTGTTAATGTTCTACAACGAGGTGAACTACCCAACTCGAATGATGATTGATGCCTTAGCCAATGGAATCATCCTCGACAGACCACTAGAGGAGGCACTGCAGATCCTAAACCAAGCCGCCAATATTTTCTGACTTACACTAATCTCCCAAAACCACGCTCAAAGCGCTGGAAAATCCATTTCCACTCACCGATACGCGAAGCGTCGCTCGCTGTCCCGAAAATTACTCTTCCAGAGCCTCCAACAACACCTCGTTTGCTCCCGGATCAAGATTCCATGTTTTCATGTCATAAAAACCGAGATCCAAATACATTAAAATGCATTTCAACACCAGCAACAAATCACAAACTCGTTTCTCACCCAAACTACACCAATTTACCCAACCGAAACAACTGAAAACTTAATCGATTGCTTCCTAAACCAAGCCCAGCCAACATACATCACTTTCAACCATTTATAAACATCAAAACACATATAATAAACAACCTAACCCATCCTTATACCTCCACCAAGCATGATTCCACCATTTCACCTCAAAAACTCACTTAAAATATCAAGAAACTCGAGAATCTCAAGGATTTCGGGATCTATATCAACAAAACCTCTTTTCAACATATTAACCATCTTAAAACTCAATTAAAATCAATCTAAAACAGAGCTTAACAAAACAAATCCGAAAATCAAGATTTCAACCATATTTTTACAACATTTTGATCTCAAATCAAAACTATAATGAAAACTCAACAAAAATAGTTATTAGAAGCCAAAGATTTTGGGAATTTCAATAAAGAACTTTGATTAGAGGTTGATAACGGGATTTACCTCCAATCCTTGCTTTCCTCAATGAATAACAAGTTTTCCTTAGCAAAATCTTGAAGAACTTGAAAGGATTCTTTAGAATTGTTTAGGAAATATTGAGAGAGTGTTTGGGAGAAAAGAATTTTGGAGAGAAATGAATGAAAATTGTGTTTGGCTGAAAATGAGGAGAGGATGGTAGTTACGTAATGGAATCTCACAAATTAACCAACTAATTAATTAAATGAAATAAAAAACCAATTAAAGCTATTTAATTAAAACCATTTTAAACACATGTCATATTAAGGAAAGGCTAAATTGCCATAAAGCCCCCTAAAGATTCTAAGAATTTGGCTTCTCCTTTAAAAATCACATTTTCCATAGTTTTGAAAATTTACAATTTGGTCACTACTCAAAATGTACCACTTCCGAAACTCTTTTTGTGAAATTGATTTGACCAACCTCTTAAACATATTTTTATAGGATTTTAGCAATTTTTACCACATTTTTATCCTATCTCGATCATTGATTTCCTTAAATCACCTTACGTGATTCGAACCGTTCTCGATCGGTCTGGTCTGATGTCTAAAACATCTAGGCCCAAAATCAGGGCGTTACAAGTACCCAATAACCCACCGAGGCGGCGTTAGGCGACCACTAGTTGTGAACAAAGTGGAAGCCTCATAATCTGTCAATGCTCACCTCGACAAGTTGACAGAGCTGGTCATGAAAATGGTGAAACCCACTGGAAAAGATTATGACGCCAAGGTTGTAGAGCCATTCTATGATGAGTGTGGGGGCAACCACGATTCCTATGAATGTACTGCATCTGCCAATTTCATGGGAGGATACAAGAGGAACAACAGGCCCAACACGAATACGTACAACCCTGGTGGAAGAATCATCCAAACTTCTTCTGTAGCAATCCTAAAAATGTTGCCACTCCACAACAGCAGTAGGGAGGTTACCAGCAAAACCAGTCCAGAAAGCAAGCTCAACAACCACAAAACAATTTTTCACTAGAAGCAACCCTTCAAAATTTTATGTTTAACACTAGTGAATTTATTGTTCGTACAAATAAGTTTATTGATAAAATAGAGTCTTTTATGGACATGACGGAGATGAGCATGAACAACCAAGAGGCTGCGATAAAGAACCTGGAAACCTAGTTTGGGTAGTTCACTGCGATCTATAGCAGCAGACAATGGTTACAACATCCAGCAGTTTAGAGGCAGCAGTTAAGCCCACATATGAGCAGTGCAAAGCCATATCAACCAGGGGTGGGAAACAGTTGAATGAGCCCAGAGTGGAAAAGTAAGTAGAGAAACAACCAGCACAAAAAGAACTACCTGCCACGGTAGCATCCACACCAGCCGCCCCGGCAGCTGAGCCTGACATCAGTCTTGAAATGGATGATCCTTCATAGATAAAGTTTCCATGCAAGGAACATATAGAGGACATCCGCCTGCCAGTACCTTTCACCCAAAGGCTAAAGCAACAAAAACAGGAGCACCACTTCAGGAAATTCTTGGATATTCTAAAGTAGGTGCACATAAACATACATGTTGCGTGTCAAAAGTCATATCGCAATGTAGTGCAAGTGTACACGACACAAGTAGTAAAGTGATACTTGGAGTATCGGATATCATCTCCATAGGGACTGGAAATAGCTTTATCATATAGTTGCTGCACGAGAGAAAGAAAGAGTTTGAATTGTTTGGAAAGTAATATTGGAGAATAAGGAATATAAAAGATAAAAGACTCAGGGTTAAGAAATAGGTCGGTATTGAATTTCTCGGTAGTGTAGGTGTTGCACTGAAGAAAAATTCATGTTCTTTCGTCGTCCCTATCGCAGCAGCACCTGTCGCGGCAGAAGTCTGTTGTTGTTGCGGCAGCAATCACACAACTCTATACTTCATGCTTGGCAAGATTCCTTGCTATGATTTGTCTTATCCCTAGGCCCAAGTGCTGTTGTTGTATACTTCTTAGATGATACCTTCGACGTTAATCAAAAGGTGAACACCAATGTTGTTGAATTCTTCTTTATCCATTTAACCTGGTACTTATCCCTAAGCCGAGATGGTTTAACCATAAACTGGAAAACTCGTATTTATTATGTTCGTATGCTTGACTCTCCCGATATCAAACAAATAGATGACTTCACAATGCTCTCCCGATACTCTTGCGAGATGTGAAAACCAGAATAAATAAACTTGAAGTTTTTATTGCTTGAACAGAAAATTCCTAAAACAGTACGATCCTTGCAACTACATTACAGAATCAACCCTTAGCCCTAAGGGAATTTAGAACATGATGAAAATGGGGAAAACGACAAGGGCTTTTGGGGAAGACGACTAAGAATGAGATATCCTACCCTAGGTCGAATTACATGCCTTTATATAGAGGGAAAACTAAAGTGTTCTAAAATGGAAAGAATACAAGTTTAAACTAAAGTACAACTCTATTGGAGATTAAATCTTCTGAGTATATACTTTTAATTCGTCCTCTTTTCTTGCTTTGGGTTTCTTCCTTGGACTTTGGGCTTGGGCTTCTGTAATCACCTATTTTGTCTTGGCTGTCACCCCATTTTTATTTTTCATTTTTAATGGGCTTTATTATTATGTGTATCGAATAATTAATAAATAAAAACTAAAAAGAGAATAGAAAAAGGGAAAAACAGTATGTATACATATATATTATTAATGTTATATACATATATCTATTATTACTATTATATTATTATTTACATTATTATTATTATCCATCATTATATTATTATTACAAGTATTATCTTGTTATTATTATCTACGTTACTATTACTATTACTATTAGTATTATTATTATTATTATTATTATTATTATTATTATTATTATTATTATTATTATTATTGAAATAAGACACTAAAATATAAATAAGCTCAGTATTAAATAAATAAAATCCACATATGTAACAAAACCCAAAGTTTATTTAATTTTAAAAGTCCATTACAGATTTCAAAGCCCAAACATTTACATGGCCCGTTGGCCCAACTTGGTAAGCCCTAATCTAATCTAACCCTAATGATATCTTATGCCTTGCAACCGCCCCTCTCTACACCATCAGATCTGATCTAGATCTGACGGTCCAGATATGACTTCAGCTGAAACCCTAGCCGGCCCCCTCCTCAAGCCTCAGTGTCGCATCATATGCACCGTAGGATCAGGAGCGCATCGGAAGGTCGAGCTTAACGCAGAGAAGTTTCAAAAGCCTCTACGCGCCCGCGCGTCTGCGTCTCCTCAACTTCCACGCGCGTGTGTGATTCACCACGTGCCCTTCCGAATGTTGCAAGACCGTCCGTGTCCCCTGGACCCCCCCCCCCTCCGGCTGTTCGCTCACATGCGACGAAACAAACCAAAATGTCAGGCAAAAAATGCACAAAGGCAACAGAAAATTAGAGGCAACAAACTAAAAAATTCAGAGATGAATCCGGCCAAAACAATAGCAGAACCAATAGGATTTTTTCTCCGATTGATGTAATTCACAAAATGTGTAATTTCTCGGGGTATATAAACCCAAAAACATGCAATGTAAAGGGGGGATTTTTTAGAGAACAAGTTGTAATCGAGAGAAATTTTCAGAGCAATACAAAGTAACAGATTTATAGACGTATCATCTTTTTTCCATTTTATAGTTTCGAAATAAAAATAAATAAAAGTAATACAAGTTATGTTTTTTTTTACCTTCGCGTCTCTTCTTCTTCCCCTCGTTTGTTTGCCTTCCTTGCCGGTGACAAACCCATTAATCTCTCCGGAGATCACGCGTGGTGAACCGGTGAGGTGGAAACACGTAAAGGTTTTGGGTCTCGTTTTTTCGGCTATTTACAAAGAGAAACAGTTTCGAAAAACATTCGAAAGGGTCTTTTGTTTTGGTTGTGGTTTCGTGAAAAGAAGGGGGTTTTCTGTTTTTTGGTACAGAAAATAGTCGAAAAGGGCTTTTTAGGGTCTCCGGCGCCGTTTAACGGCGATCGGAATGGGTGATGGTGCTAGGTTTTTAGACGAAAGGGGGGAGAGGCTCTCAACATTTTAGGGTTTGGTTTTGGATAAAAGAGGGTCAAATTGCGTTTAGCATTGTTTTTATAGGGTTTTAATGTTTTAAAAAAGGGTTAGTCCCCAAATAAGCCCCTCCGCATCTCCTTTAGTGTGCGAGGGAGGTCTTCCGCTTGTTTAAATTACCTCCGATGTCCCTCCTATTTTTTGAGTTGTTTTAATTTCGTCCTTAATGTTGTTTTAGTTAAAATTCAGAGGGGAAAATCCCCATTTTGGTCATGTTAATATTTCACGTCATGTGAATTTGGTCCCGTTTCGTGTATAAATTAGCTTTTAATGGGTAATTCACCATTTTAGTCCCTATTAGTTTGCACTTTTTAACCATTAATTTTGCATTGTGTTTTTGTTAAATGATTTTGTTGCTCATGCATTTTGCTTATTGTATCGAATATTTATTTTGCATGCGATTATGCTTGTTTATGCATTGGATATTTTGCTTTTATTATGGGGCCTGTGTTATTATTTTTTACAATATATGTTTGTATACTTTTACATGTATTTTTGGTGCATAGTTAGCTTTATTATGTGCGGTGTATATGTTTTTTAATATTTACATATTTTGTCTTCTTTTGTTCGAATACGTATGTGACATGCATTCTAATATGTCATTTCACGTGACCTTTAATGCTTTGACGTGCATAATAATTAACTTTAATTATAAGAAGGAGATACCTATTAATTCGCGTATTCGGGTCGACTAGCCTAGCTTATTGGATACTCCTCTAATATTTGGATTAATTCGAATCGTCTAAATGTAAACTCATAATTAAAACGAACAAGACCATGACATCATCTTTTAATTGCTTGCATTATGCATAAAGCTGACGTACGAGATCCGAACCCTAAACTAACATGGTAGTAAGTCTTATATGATGTCAGATTAGTCTTTGGTCTGGTGTATCGTCATCCTTTTTAATTAAACGACGAATTAATTCAAAACCACTAATTTGAAGAAGCTCACATAATTAAAGTCCGGTTTTCAATTCAGAACCCCTAAATAAATTCATTTTAAATTTCGAAAAATTTCCATCAATTTAAAGGCAACAATTGTTTTGGTACCGATTTACGGGCGTGATGGGGGTGCTAACCCTTCCCCACACGTAACCAACTCCTGAACCCTTTCAAACGAATCTCTGATTTAGTTTTTACGGTGTTCGGCCTACCTCAGTGGCCGATGGCGACTCCAATCGAGAAAAGATAGATTATTTTAAAGGTTTTTCCAAAGCTCGAATTTTTAAAATTCCCTCTTTTAAATTAAATGTTTTCAAAAAAGCGGGGACCTTTTTTATTGGTAAGAGAAAAAAACCTTGTTACAGTCTAGCGACTCTACTTGGGAGAATTTTATTTTTCAAAACAAAAGAGAGTTAAGCCAAATAAAAAATTGTTTCTTTTAATGATGGAAATTTTTGAAATTTAATTTGACTTTAGAGAGGTGGTTCTTCCTTGAAAATGGGACTTTAATCGCACAAGCTTTGATAACTGGTGGTCTTGAATTAATTTTTCATTTAATTTCAAAGGAATCATCAACATGCATTGCATCACGCATTAAGCTCTATACCCGAGCTTCGTCCTTTAAGTGGGAGTGAAACACCCATACCCACGTGAGTCTCCCTCTACAGGTCTGTAATTCACTTCCGGAATCCACGCCTTTGACATGTGAGCAGCCCTCCATGTCATTAGGTCGTGCTTTCCCCCGAACCGAAACCAATTCGCAAGCTTGTATTAGGCCAGAATTGGGGCTTTGTCACCATAGTAGGTGATAAGATAGGTTCGGGTACCCTTGTTAGAATCGAACCCACATGAAGGAGAATTTAAGAAGCCCACCCCGATTAGAGCCATGCGTATAACCATAGAATTAGAATTCATGCTATTAGGTCTTGCATCGTTAATTTGCTTTGATGTGTTTCCTTATGATTTTTTTCATTCAAGTATTCATTATTGTTGATACTAACCGAGTTTCCTTTTTGCCTTGTTTTGCTTATCTTTGCATATTCATCACATTTTCAAACGAAGTATTGATTCAAGAACAGTCTAAAGTTGAAAACTTTCGCAACGGGAGAAAAGAGTCCATAGCAACAAAGTTCCCGAAGCGCGCTAATTTAGAAAGAGGGGACGAGCAAAATTTATTAAAAATCGTACCCAATGTGTTTATTTTCTTGCCTCGTTTTAACAAGGCTTGATCTTCGTTATGGAAAGTTTTTTAATGAGGATGTTCGTCGAATAAACTTTTCTTTGCATTCGATTTTGTGTTTTTTGATTTGTTGCCTTCAATCATTTGTTTCAGTTATGCATACACATTTCATGCATTACATCATTAAGTCTTGAGATTAATTGCTCGGGGTCATGGCAGCATTCGTGACTACCAAAGATTTTGCACCCACACTTACTCGCCACCAAAGGAAGCAAATGGAGGAGAGTTTTGCTAAGTTGGAAGCTGATTTGAGAGGTCAGTTAGAGCGAGCCCAACAAGAATTGAGGACACCATCATCAAGTCCCAACCAAATATGATGAAAGAGATATCTCAGTTGCTACAGGCTAATTTAAAAGGAAAGGGTGTTGTTGGAAACCCTAGTCAGGATAAAGGGGACCCTTCGTATTCCCCGAGATTTGTCACCGACACCTCTAAGCCCTCTCAAGGAGCGGCTACTCGAGGAGATGGGGCAACATCGCATCAGGCGGGCGCCTCTACCCATGTTCCATCGGGTCTGATTTTTAATGTGGAAAATGTCGGGGATAGTGTCCTAGACTTGGATGAGATCGAGAATTTGAAAAAGGTCAAGGCGGAGTTCTCAAAGCAAATAGAAGAGACCCGGAAGGACCTCGAGGAGAAATTCTGAACTAAAGAAGGAGAAGAGGGGGCATATGGGATGAATGCTAGAGATCTCAGTTTGGTTCCGGATTTGATTATCTCGCCTAAGTTCAAGACGACGGAGTTTGAGAAGTTTGACGGGACGACTTGCCCTACTGCTCATATAACCATGTTATGTAGAAAGATGACGGGTTTCATCGACAGCGAGAGGTTGTTAATTCACTGCTTCCAAGACAGCTTAGCGGGCTCCACAGTGAGGTGGTACAATCAGTTGACTTGTGCTCAGATTCGGTCATGGAAGGATCTGGCCAAGGCTTTCACGAATCATTATAGGAATATAACCGACATGGTTCCGAACCGACTCATGCTACAAGGTTTGGAGCAAAGGGACAATGAGAGCCTCTATGAATACGCCCAACGTTGGCGAGATGTGGCAGTACAGGTTCAACCCCCACTCCGTGAGAATGAGATCTCTCCTATGTTTGTTGAGACTTTGAAAGGGACCCTCTATGACCGCATGATAAGCAACCCTATCAGTAACTTCTCGGATATGGTTATGACCGGTGAACAAATCTGGGCAGCTATCAAGAATGGTAGGATTGATGGAGGAGAGAATGCCCGGAAGCAACTTAAGAAGAAAGATCACGAGGTGAACAACGTTGTACCTACGAGGCTTCTAAGCACCTCACCATCTCACCGCCTCAAGATGCAATCGGAAATGCGCAAGGCTCAAACCGAGGAGAGAATAGGGCTCCCAAGAAGGAATAAGAGAGAATGACCTTCACCCCTCTACCTATACCGTACAAGGAGGTATACAAACACCTATGCGAGGCTGATCTGGTCTGCCCGTATCATGTTACTCCCTTTCAACCGCCTTACCTAATATGGTACGATGAGAAGGCACACTATGAGTATCATGGCGGAGTACCGGGACACACGATAGAAAATTGCTTAGCATTCAAGAAGCTTGTACAAAACATGATTAACACTGGGGTCCTCGAGTTAGAGAAGCCCAATGTGACGACCAATCCACTTCTGAACCATGGAGGTCGGGGCGTGAATGCGCTCGAAGAGGTAGATACGAAGAAAGTTAGGATGGAAGTGTCGGAAATTAAGTCATCTCTGAGTTTGGTGTACAAACAGTTGTGCAAGGAAGGCTTGATCAAGAAGGGTCTGAATGGGGTATATGATGGCAATGAATCCTTCTGTGAGTACCATCAGACTGTGAGGCAAGAGATTCAGAGTTGTCCGGAATTCAAGGAGTTGGTTAGGAAATCGATGAACAATAAGGAAGTTGAGTTCCTCGAAGGAGCTTAAGGGGTGGGGTGGACGGCTAGCCTAGCAGTAGTCAAGAGTGTTAGTGCATCCGAGTTTGCTTGGTTTCATTCCATTGCATTTTAATCTTTTCTCTGAAGTAATGTGTGGAATAAACTTTGCTACCCTTTGCTCGAAGGTAGCAAAGATCTTTTTGTAAGGGCAGTAGACTACATGTTTTTGGATTTCAATGAAAGGATGCACTGTGTTTTGTGTTTCAATTGCCTTTTTCATTTTGTGTGTATATATTTGTCTATTGAGTCCCCGTATATCAATTGCACAAGGGACATTGACCTTGACCCCAAAGGTTGACTTCGAGCCGCCTTTGTCTGGTGGAAATCGAAAGCTTTGAAGATGATGAATATGTGGCTTACACTCCGAGATAATTTGGTCATCTGATTAAGTACACATAGAATTAGTGCCTTCGGAAGAATAACCAGAAATCATTTGTGCTAAAAAAAGAAAAAAAGAGAAAAAAAAAAGAGAAAAGAGGAAAACAAAAAGAGGTAAAAAAGAAAGAATAAGAAGAAAGAAGAAATAATAAGAAAAAAACGGAAAAAAAAAAGAAAAGAAGTAAAAAAGAACAGAAAAAGAGAAAAAGAGAGAAGATGATAAAAGCTTAACAAAAGCACTCCAATGTTTGAAGCCTGGTAATAGGCATTTTCGGATATGAGTGTGGAATTTTTGCGGCACTCCGCTGTAGTAAAAAAACCAATAAGGTTGCTATGCACCATTCACTTTAGCTACACGAGTGATGGTAATATTTTCAAATCATGATAATGCCGAGTAGCTCGGGGTTTTGTTGTTTGCCCCATCATTTATTTCGAGCCAAAGGAATGTGATGAGTTGACTTCCCCAAATCATAAAGAATTCAGATAAAGTAATAATGATAAAGGCAAAGCATATTGAAGATGAATCTAATTGATTAAAAAGCTGAAATAATTCGGAGAGTATGTTGCATTTTCAGACATTAGCTTAGCTTTCAAGGTCTCCTAGACACATGATGCTTGAGGCAATCCTTGGTAAGCCATAGTAGTGTCGTTCGTGCACTTGATATTTGGGGTATTTAATTTGACTTGATATATTCAAGATTTGAAAAGAAAGTTCAATTTTTAAAAATGCATCACATTTTGAAATTAGAAGATGCAATCTAAATCTTTTGTGAACATAAATTAATTTCCCATTGCTTCGGGGATAAAGTTTAGAATGCAATGTCATGAATACAAATGACAGCTTGTCAGTGGCCATGGTAAGGACAGTAGTAGATTTCTACAAACTACAGTTAAAGGATTGGAAGCGAATTTTTGTCGAAATGCTTCAATTTCTTCAGAAGATGAGAAGTGGAACATAATGAACTTAAGAGAAAAGTTCAGGGACTTGGGGGCATGTGCTTCTCCTATTGTTGAGAGAAGAGAAGAAGTCATTGTATTGAGTTAAGACGAAGAGAATGGTTGAGCACCCAGTTTGAGTAGGGGGCAATGTTTAGAGAACGAGCACTACGAGAAGTGTTATATCTAGTATGACCAGTGGAAGTCAGCAGTCGTCTTTCGAGAAGAGATCAAAAGATTGAGATTTGGCAGAGATAAGAAAGCCAAAAGAGATTAATAATAAGAAGAAGGTCGAGATTGACTAATCTGAAGAGTAAAAGCGTCCGAGCAATTTTGATATCATAATTCATGCATCATTTGTAGTTAGGCATCCCTAGGATTAGGGGCATGCTAACCCACATCATCATATCATTTTCACCTATTTTCGACATGTATTTTCAAGCTTTTCCCATAAAAGGAAGCTCGTCTATCCGTTCAGACATAAGGAGAATGGAACTTTTATCTTTCAGAACTCGCATGTTTGTTCAGGCATAAATAGAATGGAACCCACCTATCCGTTCAGGCTCTTGGATAATGGAACCCGCCTATCCGTTCAGGTTCTTGGAGAATGGAACCCGCATATCCGTTCAGGCTCTTGCAGAATGGAACTCGCCTATTCGTTCAGGCTCTTGGAGAATGGAATCCGCCAATCTATTCGGGCTTTTGGAGAATTGAACCCGCCTATCTATTCTGGCTTTTGGAGAATGGAACCCACCTATCCGTTCAGGCTCTTGGAGAATGGAACCCGCCTATCCGTTCAGGCTCTTGGAGAATGGAACCCGCCTATCCGTTCAGGCTATTGGAGAATGGAACCCGCCTATCCGTTCAGGCTCTTGGAGAATGGAACCCGCCTATCTGTTCAGGCTATTGGAGAATGGAACCCGCCTATCCGTTCAGGCTCCTGGAGAATGGAACCCGCCTATCTGTTCAGGCTCTTGGAGAATGGAACCCGCCTATTCGTTTGGGCTTTTGGAGAATGGAACCCGCCTATTTATTCGGGCTTTTGGAGAATGGAACCCGCCTATCTATTTGGGCTCTTGGAGAATGGAACCCCCCTAATCATTCGGACTCTTGGAGAATGGAACCTGCCTATCCGTTCGGGCTCTTAGAGAATGGAACCCGCCTATACATTCCGGATCTTGGAGAATGGAACCTGCCTATTCGTTCAAGCTCTTGGAGAATGGAACCCGCCTATTCGTTCAGGCTCTTGGAGAATGGAACCCACCTATCCGTTTGGGCTTTAGGAGAATGGAACCCGCCTATTTATTCGGGCTTTTGGAGAATGGAACCCACCTATCTATTTGGGCTTTTGGAGAATTGAACCCACCTATCTGTTCGGGCTTTTGGAGAATAGCTCCCGACTATCCGTTCAGGCTTTTGGAGAATCGAACCAGCCTATCCGTTCGGGGACTTTAGGAATGGACCTTTTTCTAATTGTCAATACGATCTAACCTCGAAGGGTTGAAGAATGTTTAAATGTGAAAAACAGCTTCAGGCCTCCGCGACCGTTGCATTTTCCTGTACTGACATCCGAACCGCCAGTAGTTCAAGTGCATGGTGACTCGGAATCCAAACAGGGAAGTCGGACAAAATTGGTGCTTATGGCCTTTGCTTTATTCTTGTTCCACAAGTATAAGCAAAGGGGGCAGTTGTAATCACCTATTTTGTCTGGAGTGTCACTCTATTTTTGTTTTTAATTTTTAATGGGCTTTGTTATTATGTTTATCGAATAATTAATAAATAAAAACTAAAAAGAAAAAGGGAAAAACTGTATTTATACATATATACTATTAATGTTATATACATATATCTATTATTACTATTATATTATTATTTAAATTATTATTATTATTATCCATCATTATATTATTATTACCAGTATTTTCTTGTTATTATTATCTGCATTACTATTACTATTAGTATTATAATTATTGTAACACCCCAAAAATTACGCTCAAATTGTAAACCCTAGATTTGAAAAATCCCTAATTTAAAAATATAATTTTAAAATCCCTGAATTCAAAACCCTTTTTATTTTTGAATTTTAATTCAAAAATAATGATTTTAATTCTTATGGCCAAATTGAGAATTTTGGGAGTTAAATGATCTTTAATTAATTTTGCGACTCTATCAAACAAATAAGATGTTTGGGGACTTGTTGGATGATTAACCCATTATTTTAAAAGTAGAGAATTTGAATTAAATTATCCTTATAGCAGCCGAAACATTTTTATTATTATTTAAATGTTATATATATATATATATAGTATTTTAGTTTTAAATGGATTTCTAATCCACTTGTCTTCTTTTAATTATTTTATTTATTCGTATTTTTTTTCTATCCTATATCACTTTCAATATTTTACTTAAATTAGGTTTACTCTCCACACATATATATATATATACACTCACAATTGAACGAAAATCTCAAAAAAATATCCTAAAACCCTTGTTCGAACCGATATTTCCATCTCCTAATTCCAAACCTACCGAAGCCATGAAAACCCTGGGCATCCATCATATATTTTTTTAGGATTTTTATTATCTTCAAATCGTATGGAGTATCCCCACTAAATTCTTTGTCAAAGTTTGATTTGAACCATTGTTATTCTCGGCTATGAAATTCAATTACCGTACATGTGCAACATGCTTCGATCCAGTAGAACCCAATATTAAATTTGAGCGTAAAAGACATTCGTTCCGACGTTAGAGCTATTGCGATTAAGGTGTGTTTTCTTCCGGTGTTATAATTAAATTATATGTTATTTTTGTATGTGTTGGTGTTTTACCCTTTATGTGATTATTTATATTATTATGATTTTTATGGTTGACATCACATGCATACGTTTTCAGAATATATTTTTACTATGATTTACGAACCGTGATTTATGGACTACGATTTATGAACTATGATTTATTGACTTATGGACTATGATTTATGAAGTATGTTTACGGAATATCGGATTTATGGAACTTTGTTTATGAAATTTGATTTCTAATCATCATATCATTGTATGAGCATGGGTTGGGATTTGTTCGGGGAAGTTCAGTGGTTTCACCCTTCGGGCTGAATTCCACTTCGGATTGGCAGTTTTAGTGAGGAGTTCTGGGGAACTTACCTCTTGGCGGTTGTAGTTGGGTGCATTGCATTGCGCTTGTGATTTTATGTGTTATGATTTAAAGAATTTTAAGAAATTATTATTATATTTTTACGACTATGATTTTCTTGCACGTTAGAGACACACTAAGCTCTTTAGCTTACTCTCCCATAGTTTCCTCTTACAGATATATTTGAGCTTTAGGCGACGTGGTACTTGGAGGATCTCACATTTTATTCGGTTATTTTATTATACAGTACGACACTATTTTAGTTTAATCAGATTTTTTATTTAAATTATTATTTTATTATATTATGATATTGATGTAATTTCATACTTTTGAGAATAAATATGTTTTGAGATTATTTTTCTAAAATCCTTTTACTATAATTTTATTTTAGAGATTTTATATAAACCTTCTAATATATATTATGATATTTTTATTTTTATTTACTATAAGATATTTATTAAATCACTGTTATTTTATTATATTTAAAGTATAATTTTCAAAATTAGATTTCTTGAGGGAAAAGTTTTCAATTGTAACTTCCTATATTCGGTCTATTCTTCTAGGTCGGGTTTAGGGGGTTACAATTATTATTATTATTATTGAAATAAGACACTAAAATATACATAAGCCCAATATTAAATAAATAAAATCCACATATGTAATAAAGCCCAGAGTTTATTTAATTTTAAAAGTCCATTACAGATTTCAAAGCCCAAAAATTTACATGGCCCGTTGGCCCAACTTGGTAAGCCCTAATCTAATCTAACCCTAATGATCTCTTGTGCCTTGCAGCCGCCCCACTCTTCACCGTCAGATCTGATCTAGATCTGACGATCCAGATCTGACTTCAGCTGAAACCCTAACCGGCTCCCTCCTCAAGCCTCAGTGCCACATCATATCCACCATAGGATCAGGAGCGCATTGGACGGCCGAGATCAACACGGAGAAGTTTCTGGAGCCTCCACGCGCCCATGTGTCCGCATCTCCTCAACTCCCACGCGCGTGTGTGATTCACCCTGTGCCCTTTCGAATGCTGCACGGCCGTCCGTGTCCCCTGGTCCCCCCTCCGGCCGTTCGCACAAAGGCAACAAAAAATCAGAGGTAACAAACCAAAAAATTCGGAGATGAATCCGGCCAAAACAATAGCAGAACCAATATGGTTTTTTCTCTAATTTATGTAATTCACAAAATGTGTAATTTCTCGGGGTATATAAACCCAAAAACATGCAAGTTAAAGGGGGGTTTCAGAGAACAAGTTGTAATCGAGAGAAATTTTCAGAGCAAAACAAAGTAACAGATTTACAGAGGTATCATCTTTTTTCCATTTTACAGATTCGAAATAAAAAAATAAAAGTAATACGAGTAAGTTTTTTTTAACCTTCGTGTCTCTTCTTCTCCCCCTCGTTTGTTTGCCTTCCTCGTTGGTGACAAACCCATTGATCTCTCCGGAGATCACGCGTGGTGAACCCGTGACGTGGTAACACGTAAAGGTTTTGGGTCTCGTTTTTTCAGCATTTTACAAAGAGAAACAGTTTCGAAAAACATTCGAAAGGGTGTTTTGTTTTGGTTGTGGTTTCATGAAAAGCAGGGGGTGTTCTGTTTTTGGGTACGGAAAATAGTCGAAAAATTGCTTTTTAGGGTCTCTGGCGCCGTTTAACAGCGACCAGAGTGGGTGACGATGCCGAGTTTTCAAACGAAAGGGGGGGAGAGGCTCTCAGCATTTTAGGGTTTTGTTTTGGCTAAAAGAGGGTCTAAATGCGTTTAGCATTGTTTTATAGGGTTTTAATGTTTAAAAAAGGGTTAATCCTCAAATAACCCCTCCACATCTCGTTTATTGCGCGAGGGATGGCTTCAGCTTGTTTAAATTACCTCCCTCGTCCCTCCCGTTTTTCGAGTTGTTTTAATTTCGTCCTTAATGTTGTTTTAGTTAAAATTCGGATGGGAAAATCCCCATTTTGGTCCCGGTAATATTTCTCGTCCAGTCGATTTGGTCCCGTTTCGCGTTTAATTTAGCTTTTTTAATGGGTAATTAACCATTTTAGTCCCCATCAGTTTGCATTTTTTTAACCATTAATTCTGCATTGTGTTTGTGTTAAATGATTTTGTTGCTCATGCATTTTTCTTATTGTATTGAATATTTATTTTGCATGCGATAATGTTTGTTTATGCATTGGATATTTGAGTTTTATTATGGGGCTCGTGCTATTATTTTTTACAATATATGGTTGTATGCTTTTACATGTATTTTTTATGCATAGTTAGCTTTATTATGTGCGGTGTATGTGTTTTTTAATAAGTACATATTTTGTCTTCTTTTGTTCGAATATGTATGTGATATGCATTCTAATATGTCATTTCATGTGACCTTTAATGCTTTGACGTGCATAATAATTAACTTTAATTATAAGAAGGAGATACCTATTAATTTGCGTATTCGGGTCGACTAGCCTCGCTTATTGGATACTCCTCGAATATTCGTATTAATTTGAATCGTCTAAAGGTAAACTCATAATTAAAACGGACAAGACCATGGCATCATCTTTTAATTGCTTGCATCATGCATAAAGGTGACGTACGGGATCCGAACCCTAAACTAACATGGTAGTCAGTCTTATATGATGTCGATTTACTCTTTGGTCCGGTGTACCGTCATCCTTTTTAATCAAACGACGAATTAATTCGAAACCACTAATTTGAAGAAACTCGCATAATTAAAGTCTGGTTTTCAATTAAGAACCCCTAATTAAATTCATTTTAAATTTCGAATAATTTCCATCAATTTAAAGGCAACAATTGTTTTGGTACCAATTTCCTTGTGTGATGGGGTGCTAACTCTTACCCACACGTAACCAACTCCCGAACCCTTTCAAACGAATCTCTGGTTTAGTTTTTACGGTGTCCGGCCTACCTCAGTGGCCGCTGGTGACTCCAACCGAGAAAAGATAGATTATTTGAAAGGTTTTTCCAAAGCTCAAATTTTTAAAATTCCCTCTTTTAAATTAAATGTTTTCAAAAAAAAGTGGGGACCTTTTTTAGTGGTAAGAGAAAAAACCTTTTTACACCTCCATTCCACCTCAAGGCTCAGAAAAATATAGGAGTGGTCCACGACAGACCGACTTGAATTCCTCTTTCTGTCGAGCTCCACTTCACTTTTCCCTTTCACCAATGTTGTCGTCATGGCTGCCACGACAGCGTTATCTCCTTGACACCAGTCTTGTGATCCAACTTTGCTCCCTTGCTGCCTTGAGTCTGTCACATCAGATACCTGCAAAAGTGACCAAAATCAGTAGCAACTGTGCCATTTTATCTATTTGTGATGTATATGTAAAAATCTATCCTAAATGCAATAAAATATGTTTGAATGCAGTAGAAATATAGGTAAATAAGTGTAAAATATAGAACTTTTATACACTCAACACACCCCCAAACTCAAGTTCTTGGTTGCCCTCAAGCAATTACAACCTAACTAAAAAGATAAAACCTTTTTGTTTTGGCTTAATTCAGTGAACCTTTCTTTACCTACCACGTATTCCCTATCAAGAGCAATACCTTGTCGGGTGTTTCTGGATTTATTCGAAACCATGCTATAATTCTTGTGTAGTGTGTGCAAGTTTTGTGAATAACTATGTGTCTAGACTCCTTTAGTGTACCAGAATAGTCATGGTTACAAACTTGTGTTTATGCCAATTCATTTTTTCTGGAGGCAATTCTTAGGCTCATTTAGTTTTTCTGACACTTGATTTATCTGCATCTTTTATGGAGGCAATTCTTAGGCTCCTTTAGTTTTTTTTCTAACTTAAGCTCAAAGAGAAATCTCCCTAAAATCAGTGCAAGGTATTTTTGCAAGCAAATGAGTCTAAATTCTTTCTTTCCTTTTATTCCTTTCCTAGAGCCAATGATAGGCACCTCTAGGGGCAATTTCAAGTGGGTAAACAATCCTATTCCAGTGTACTATAGAAGTCTAAATAATATAAGAGTCACAAAAAGTGTTGTACAGATCAGAATTATAGCAACGCTCTAAACAGTTCCTAAATTTTCCTAAAGGCATTATCACGACAGAGTATGTCGCAGCAGGTAAGTTTAGTTCAAAGACTTAAGCCAAATTTTTTATTTTTATTTTTTTAACCAAAAATAAACTTAATAATAACTAAAACTTAGACACAAATTTAAGACATAACTACGACTTCATTGATAGAGGGATGACAACATGAAAGACAAAAACAGAAAAATAAAATACATCACAAAAGAAATAAAACAGAAAAGACAACAAAATATAAGATAGAAACTTAAGTTGAGGAGTTTTCGTTGTTGCTGCTGCTAATCTGGAGCTGCCGGCGGGCAGTGACTTTCATGGCAGGGGCCGACAGTGTGCTGGGGGAGGCAGAGGCTACCTTCTTCTTTGCTTCCCGGGGTGGCTGGACACGTGTTGGTGAGATGTGTGGGGGCTTGTCCAGCACCTCAACCTCATCATCAGAGCTGCTGCTGCTGCTGGCAGATCTGCCTTGGCCGGAGGGTCCTGCAACAGTCTCATTGAGCCTTTTTCTTTTCATTGGCGGGAAGTCCTTGGAGATGTCTCGGGCAACTGAGGACTTGGGGATCAGAATCCTGCCAGACGGAGGAGGAGAACCCTTCCCAATATTCGGGGTCGATTTCAGGGAGGGGGTCCTTTCTCTTATCTCCTTTGGCTGTGGCAGACTGCCTACGGTCATCTCCTGTCGTGGCAGGGGTAGGTGTGGAAGCAACAGATGGAGTTCTGGGGCTCACAGCAGGGGTAGGTGTAGGTCTGGGGGCAACAAGGAACTGTTCTGGGAAGGAGGGGAAGGGCACATGGGTAAAATGTAAATCATTATGGATAAAGTTTACCATTGCTGCCGTGAAATCCCTCATGTAGCTCATCAGTCTGAGTTGTTGTTCCTCCATTCTTTTCAGCATCGACAAAATCTAGGCAGAGGCGTCTAGTGGAGGTGCTGTTGTCGTCTGCTGTTGTTCTATTGTGGCAGGTTCTAGAGAACTGGGGCTTGCCGTCTGGTCTGCCGTAGCATAGGGATTGAAGTATGACAGTGGGGTGGCAGCTTTCAATTCCATGAGGTTGAAAATGTTTCGCTACCTCCATCCCTTTCCTTGGACTTTGACGTCTTCAGCAATCTACGGTACATTGTGGCCCCAGCAGATGGTGGTGATGAGGTATGGGAAGACGAGGGGACCCGATGTTCGGAGGACACACTCAAGTATTCCCTCTCGTATGTAGCGGCTGACATTTATTGATCTTTCATTTAAAATGGAATGTACAAGGGCTAACCTTGGTCTGTCGACGATGTTGTTGTGGGAGGATGGCATGATGTGCTTCTTCACAATGTGATTCCACAATTTGCCTTGTGGAGTCAAATGAGTTCTTTTCATAGTCCATCGATGTTTAGGGTCGGTGTTCCACTCCGTCCCTTCCTCGGTGAGCTCTTCCATGACCGCGTCGTAATCTGGTGGCGACAAACTATTGATGGATCTTTTGTGGGAGTCGTCCTTCTTACTAACATATAAGTTGTAGAGGGTGTTGATGTAGGAAGGCTCGATGGAGAGTTGTTTACCTCGAACTGTTACTGTCGTGGTGTTTTTGTTGTTGACGGCAGCGTAAAACTCCTTAACGAGTGTGATGTTCATCTCCTCCGGTTGGGCAGAAAACTGCTACCACTTGAGGGCATGAATTTTCTTTGCTATGAAGCTTTCGAGCCGTAGATTTCCCATGGGTTCTGTATAGATAAACCCCCATTCTTGTGGCGAAGCCCTAGCAAACAATACGATCGTTGCAACTACTTTACATAATCTGTAACCCCCTTAGCCCGGTCTAGGCGTTAGACCCGAACTACGAAGATCACACGGGGAAAACCAAAGTCAACCCGAAAGTCAACCTTGATTAGCGACCCTTTTTTGTTTTATCTTTTCTAGATGCGCATTAAGCCTATGTGAATCCTCAAGAACCTTGGAAGAGAAAAGCACAGCGATCGGAAAACGTTTAAGGACTCAATTGCAAGAAATGCACATTTAGGGACCAAAATGTAAATTTTGAAAAATATAATGACTTTGTAGATTTTAATCTTACCGAACCTTAATTAATAATATTACAAGCCTCTCTACCAAATTTCATCTTAAAAATACATCTCAAGCTCAAGCAATTGCAATTACAACTTTTAGGACTAAAATGTAAAGCATGCAGAATCTGTGTCCAACAGTCACCCGTTTCGAAACACTGACAACCGTATCGAAACACTCGTTTCGAACGCCCGTATCGAAAAGGTGTTGACCGTTTCGATACGCGGGTATGTTCCAAAACCAGTTCCGAAACAGACACTTCCAGTAGCCAAATTGTTTCGGAACACCTCTAGCCGTTCCGAAACGCCCAGGCCATTTCAGGCACCCATTTCGAAACAGCTAAGGGTGCTTCGATACACCCTGCCAAGAAACAGAAGAAACTTCTGGTTTTTCACTTCAAAACACCATAAAACAAACTTAAAATCATTCCTCAACATATCAGCAACATGCTAAGCATTAAAACCATCATATTGCATCAAAGGCTAAATACATTACAAGCATTAAGCACACCTACTCATTTATCACAATAAACACATGATCTTACCTTTAGAAAAAGAACATAGCTATATAAAGATATGGAGAAGAAGATCCAAATATCGCAAAACGATCATCAGCAAGTATCAAACCAAAAATCGAACTTGCTTAAGATAAACAATCTCATTACACATCAACGTAAAAGACTCTCCCCCCATTGCCTTTATTATCTATAGATATAAACCAAAACATACTTCTCAAGTGGAGCTCTTCTTGAATCCGTTGCTCCTTGCTGTCCCAAATTCATTTATCTGCATTGATGGACAAAAAAGAGCGTAAGCACATAATGCATAGTGAGGAATGCTCAAAACCAAAACACCATCAATGTAGCAAACCTTAAAACCCATTTCAAAAGCAATCACACCTTTATAAACCAAGTATTGTTTGAAAACCTCATATAAAACATCAACACCTTATAATTAAGCATTACCTAACATAAGATCAACATTCAACTCAAATGCATTAAGCAACTCAACCCCAAACAACATTCTTGCAATAACTCTTACTTAAACCATTTCATGCAATAGTGCTTCGTGAAAAGTTTAAAACAATTTCCTTGGAAACCATTTCCATTCCACACTCTTCCTTTCTCATACATGAAAACCATTTCAAAGCAAACACCATTTGAAATCTCATGTATCAAATATTTATCTTAAGCATTCTACTGATACAAAGCCCATGGCAAGGCCACACACGCTTGTTACTCAAAAGCATCTCATAAACTCAAAACTCTTTTGCATAAGCAAATCTCCATTTGAAAACCACATGTACCATCTAACTATCTCATGCATACAACCTATGCAAAACTCATGGCAAAGCCACCCATGCTTGTTTACACAAAATCATTTCATAATTTCATTATTTCATATGCAAACCTCATAGCATAAAACATTTCAAGCATTGGTACATGTGACACACATTCTCATATATTGGCATTTACATACTCTATTGTACACGGATATGCAGACAATTCACTAGACAGTTCCGGTGGCATCAACCATCACCGTACTCACCCATCTAGAACATAATCTTCCGGTGGCTTCCACCACACCGTACTCTCATGGCGATTCTACTTTCGCCAAAAGCTTGAGTATTTCATCAAGTCCTACCCTGATGGTATGCCCCTCATCGGTCTCATGGCAATAACTCTTGTTTCCAAAAAGCTTGGATGTTTCATCAAGTCCTACTCCGATGGAATGCCCATCATCAGCCTCATGGCAATAACTCTTGTTGCCAAAAAGCTTGGATTTTTCACAAAGTCCTACTCTAATGGAATGCCCATCATTGGTCTCTCTCTTTGGGATGAATCCCAAGAGCACATACGAATTTTAGTTTATAGTGCACTCAACATCCTATTGATCGATCAATATATCCGGTAATCTTTACATCATCTATGCCAATATATCATGTTAAAATCATCAACACACTCCTTGTTTTTAAAGCATGTAACACCTTCAAGGCCAAAATGTCGAACATTTCCTTAAAATGCAAACTAACAACACATACTCTCAAGGAATATTAATTTCATGCATCCTTCTTCAAACCAAGTTTGACAACTAACTCACATGCTTTAAAACCATGCTCAAACAACAAATTAAACCACATTATCAAATCAATCACATCAAAACCCATTTTATAGTTTTCAAAACAATAATAGCACAATTGAGAGAGATTTCCACTTTACTTACTTCCGAAATTAAACCGGCGTTTCAAGCCTAAATTTAAGTTCCCAAACCTCTTTTCAAAATCATTCCAAAGCTGGAAAACACGATCTCACTCACCGATACACAACACTAAACTAGCCCACAAGCCTCCCAAGCGTCTGAAACCTCCAACGCTACCTCAATCGCTTCCGAATCACTCTCCCCTGTTTTTAACACATAAGAGCAGATGATTAATGCACCATCATGCATTAAAATCACCAGCCATACAACCCAACTCGCTGCTCTACTCAAGAACCTCATTTCGTCTACCAAAAACAACCGAAATCACCTCTAAACTCTCTCAAAACAAAGCCCAGCCAAGATCTATCAATTCTAAACATTTATAAACATCAATTAACATCAAAAACAACCATAAACTCGTCCTTATACCTCCAGCTATAATAGAACAGCAAAATCACCCCAAAACCACCATTTTAACAAGCAAAAACTTAGGAAAAACAACATATTCGAGATTGGATTGATAAAACCTAGTTTCTAACATCATTTAACATCTAAAATACATTATAAAACCATCTTAAAACAGAGCCCAATCAATTACCACGAAAATCTTCAAGATCTCTTCCAAAATCTTGAGTTTTATGCGAAATTCTTGTTTCCAACATTAAAACCATTCATAAAACTTTAATAAAGGATTGACAACTTGGGAATTTTAGTAAATAACTGAGTATTTAGAAAAGAAGAACAAGCTTACCTCTAAAAGATGATTTCTCCTTGATTTGGGCAAGTTTCCATGAAAATTCAATGTAGAAAACAAATAGATTTGATGAAAGATTGATTAGGAATCAATGAGTGATGGAATTCTCATCAAATGAAGTGGAAATCAAAGTAAGATTTGCTGGAGAAAAAGGGTTTGGTTGATAGGATTTTGAGAGAAAATGAAATGAGAGAAAATTAGAGAAAAATGGTTATGAAAGTCAAAGGTAGTTTATCTCCTTTATTTTATTTAATTAAATCATTAATTAAATCACTCAAATTAAGGAAATATCTGATGAAAACATTTTTGGTAAATTAGCTCCTTAAAGATTCAAAGTTTCAACCCTTTACAAAACAGTCACTACTAAACTTTGCAAAAACTGCGATTTGGTCACTACACCGAAATGTAGTATTTCCAAACCTTGTTTTGTAGAATTGATTTCACCATTCTCTTGTATATATTAAGTGAGGATTTTTAGATATTTTTCTATATTTTTAAAGTATCCCGAACTAGGTGTTCCCTAAAACTCCCTTTTAGATTCGAACCATTTTCCAGACTAAACCGGTTCAAACTTTAAACATCTAGGCCCAAATTTGGGGTGTTACAACTCTCCCCCTCTTAGGAAATTTCATCCTCGAAATTTCAACTTGCGAAGAGAGCACAATATCAAACCTCCCAAAGCAATACGCAATGTAACTCAAGAGACTTAACCACCACAAAAATATCCTCAACCAAAAACACAATGAAACCAACACATCCTCAAATCAAACTTACTCTATATCCAATTCCAACTCTACTACTCACGGTGCAAAACTTCTAACACACACGGTTATTAATCTCAGCTTAGCTTTTCACACTTTCAAACTGTGCAATGCCCTTAACAACCCGAAGAACTTCTTAAGCCTTCACAACATACTTCGCCTCACCTTATAACTCCTTCAACAAAACTCACACACACGATAACACCAACCCATCCATTTTCCAGCCTCCATGTGACCCACATCCTACTCTGCTTCTAAAACCCCTTGCAAAACCGCTCAACTCCTTTTAAAGATTACCACAACAAGTAAAAATTTCTTAAGCAACATCTGCTTGCACACATTTCCCAATGTATTGACAACATTCTTCCACATCTGTTACCATCACCTAACTTAACAGCCCATCAAACACTGCCCACACAACACCCAGAATCCACATCACGAGACTCCATCCTTAACTCAACAGTTGTTTCACTTACCCTAACTGTCTTAGGAAGATTTACTTTTACACAACTAACCAACCACCTTCTCACAAAACCCCAGCTAACCAACAATGGCCCTTGAAATTACATTGCCTTTCCACAACAAGCTTTGACTATGACACCAATCTTACTTGGATACCACTTATTCCATTCACATACAAACATAATGAGATCATGAAACATCTACTCATCCCAAGTCAAACCTCACCTAAAGCTCTCAGCATAACCTCCTTCCAACTTCCCTAAGGTTACTACGAACCATCACCTACATAGCAAAACCCTCCTATTGCAACTATCAAAACAAGATACCTCCACACTCCGGAAACACATCCACTATCCTACAACAATCACCCAGCACAGAGAATTACAACACGTATCTGTTATTCGAAACCACCTCAAACGATTATAACTCCAAACGATCACTTCCTTATCACCACACCGCTAAACTCTTTAAGCACCCAAACACCTTCCTTCTGCCACCATGCTAGATCACACCCACTACTACTGACAACATGTTTATTATCTTCTATTACTTCTAGCATTCACCTGGTACCAAAACAACACTTTAAACCCACCAACCAACCTAATCCTACCACAACACTATCGGACCCAATTAGCTATTAGCAAGTGTGAACGTTCGTATGCATGGTCTCCAACATGCCCTATCAATGCCTGCGCATATGTATGCAAAACCTCTAATGTCATGTCACATGTATGCATGTACCAACATATATATAATATATAATCAAATGATTTTAACTGTGTATGTATGTCGGTTCACACTTACCAATAATATCCTTAGAATCCGCCTAAAAACAACCTCTTACCTCATTTCCAACTTTTCCAGCCCCACCACTCTAACAATTTGCTAACTACAAAACAATCCACTAATACCCTCTTCACTCTAAAGTTGTTTTCAAAAACAACACTAACTACTACCCAAACTTGCTAGTTATAAGACTTTACTCACTACACAAAGAAATCCAAACCGGAACCAAACAAAGATAACTAGGGCAAAGATTACTCAACAAAATTACCTGTAATCACTTCATTACCCCGGAGTTCCAACAGACAAACTCCCTTCCCCGCAGATCCATTATTCCCTGGTCGTACTGCCGTAGCATCAACCAACACCTTAAGGTCATCACCGACTCCCTGCTGCAAAGAACCCTATCCACCCCGAGCTAACTTCAGACAATTCCGTCTCACATGTCTAACGGACCCACAATTCTGACAAGATCCATCCTCCATACACCTCACACCTCCTTGCCTTTCTTGCCACCTCCAAACTCTGTCTCGGTCGCGCTCACGGCCCTTCTGAGACCCTTTTTCACGCACTGAAGCTGATCTCACTACTTGAGGACAATTCCGCTTCACATGCTCCTTAGACCCACAGTTCCAACAAACTCCAACACCCCAACAAACTCCAACATGATGCCTTCTACAACGATCACACTTCGGCAAGAGAACTATCAGTCCTTTGTCATATTGTACTTGACCCACATCAGCACCACCATGAAAACCTTGGTTCAGGCGAACCCTTCTGTTGCGTAACCTCTTACGCTGACCACTCTCAAGGTCGGTACTCACAGCTCTTTTGCTTTTATTTTTCTCACCATCACGAACTGAACCCACACTCCCACGTTGCTTAACCCCTGGAAACCTATCTCCAAGGTATCTTCTATTAAAGGCAGACAAAAAGAACTCCAATCTATATTGCGGATATTTGTTTCCACCGACACCGATGTCTACCAAGCACAAGCATCCTCCAGCATTAGCGAGACAACACTTCCCAGCTTACAGGTGTTGTCACACCCTTCCCGATCCATAATCAGAATTATACATGCTAACCAAGCCTCGAACGCCTCAGGCGTCGAACCATGATACTCCACAGCTCCCAAATCATGCAAACGCTGCTTTGACAAACTCTCATGTCCCACAAATGACGAATCCTTCATCACAGAACCAACTCTCTCATTCTGCCTTACCACCCCAACTCCAAGCACAGTTGACTAAAACGAAACACCTCCACCAAAAGGTGAATTCCACCCCTTAACAACCTGCTTTAAAGCAGCAACCATCGTACCCAGTTGCCACTCTCTCAACGATTCCATTGTGCTATTATTAACAAAGCAACAATAACAAAACAAACAAAATGATCAGACCAGCTTCGAGCAAGGATTCAAGACTCAAACTCCAAACTAACACATAGCTATAATAATAAGGCAATGGGTATCCCGAGTTTTCCCCTTTTACATGACATAACAATCCATAAAAACATTGATATCACAAATATCAGCATATCAATCAGCAAAACTTCAATCATGCTCCCATCAAACAACATTCACCCTCAACAACTTAATATCAACACATCACGCCCATCACATTTTCATTATTCAAAATCAACTTACAACATCAGCATACCACCAATACATGTTCACACTAGCTCGCAGAAGATTCATAACCAAAAAGCATGATAAAAACATTAACAATTCACTCAAAGACATATTTTTCAACCAACTTTCAACCACACATTAGATTAAACATCCAAAACTTACCATAACAACTTACCACAAACTTACCGTTGCCCCAAAAGTTCGCAACCTAGCTCTGATACCAACAAATGTAACCCCCTTAGCCCGGCCTAGGCGTTAGACCTGAACTACGAAGATCACACGGGGAAAACCAAAGTCAACCTTGATTAGCGACCCTTTTTTTGTTTTATCTTTTATAGATGTGCATTAAGCCTATATGAATGCTCAAGAACCTTGGAAGAGAAAAGCACATCGATCGGAAAACGTTTAAGGACTCAATTGCATGAAATACGCATTTAGGGACCAAAATGTAAATTTTGGAAAACATAATGACTTTGTAGATTTTAATCTTACCGAACCTTAATTAATCATATTATAAGCCTCTCTGCCAAATTTCATCTTAAAAAGACATCTCAAGCTCAAGCAATTGCAATTACAACTTTTAGGACTAAAATGTAGAGCATGCAAAATCTGTGTCCAACGGTCACCCGTTTCGAAACACTGAAAACCGTATCAAAACACCCGTGTCGAAAACCCGTATCGAAACGATGTTGACCGTTTTGAAACACGTGTATGTTCCGAAACCAGTTCTAAAACAGACACTTCCAGTAGCCAAAGTGTTTTGAAACACCTCTAGGAGTTCCGAAACGCCCAGGCCATTTCAGGCACCCGTTTTGTAACAACTAAGGGTGTTTCGATACACCCTACCCAGAAATAGCAGAAACTTCTGGTTTTTCGCTTCAAAACACCATCAATCATACTTAAAATCATTCCTAAACATATCAGCAACATGCTAAGCATTAAAACCATCATATTTCATCAAAGGCTGAATACATTACAAGCATTAAGCACAGCTACTCATTTATCACATTAAACACATGATCTTACCTTTAGACAAAGAACATTGCTATATAAAAATATGGAGAAGAAGATCCAAATATCGCAAAACGATCATCATCAAGTATCAAACCAAAACCGAACTCGAGCAAGATAAACAATCTCATTACACGTCAACGTAAAAGACTCCCCCCTTTGCCTTTATTATCTATAGCTATAAACCAAAACATACTTCTCAAGTGGAGCTCTTCTTGAATCCCTTGCTCCTTCCTATCCCAAATTTATTTATCTGCATTGATGGACAAAAAGGAGCGTAAGCACATAATGCTGAGTGAGGAATGCTCAAAACCAAAACACCATCAATGTAGCAAACCTTAAAACCCTTTTCAAAAGCAATCACACCTTTATAAACCAAGTAATATTTGAAAACCTCATATAAAACATAAACACCTTATAATTAAGCATTACCTAACATAAGATCAACATTAAACTCAAATGCACTAAGCAACTCAACCCCAAACAACATTCTTGCAATAACTCTTACTTAAACCATTTCATGCAATAGTGCTTCGTGCAAAGTTTAAAACAATTTCCTTGGAAACCATTTCCATTCCACACTCTTCCTTTCTCATACATGAAAACCATTTCAAAGCAAACACCATTTGAAATCTCATGTATCAAATATTCATCTTAAGCATTCTACCGATACAAAGCCCATGGCAAGGCCACGCACGCTTGTTACTTAAAAGCATCACATAAACTCAAAACTCTTTTGCATAAGCAAATCTCCATTTGAAAACCACATGTACCATCTAGCTATCTCATGCATACAACCTATGCAAAACTCATGGCAAAGCCACCCATGCTTGTTTACACAAAAGCATTTCATAATTTCATTATCTCATATGCAAACCTCATAGCATAAAACATTTCAAGCATTGGTACATGCGACACACATTCTCATTTATTGGCATTTACATACTCTATTGTACACGGATATGCAGACAATTCACTAGACACTTCCGGTGGCATCAACCATCACCGTACTCACCCGTCTAGAACATAATCTTTCGGTGGCTTCCACCACACCGTACTCTCATGGCGATTCTACTTTCGCCAAAAGCTTGAGTATTTCATCAAGTCCTACCCCGATGGTATGCCCCTCATCGGTCTCATGGCAATAACTCTTGTTTCCAAAAAGCTTGGATGTTTCACCAAGTCCTACTTCGATGGAATGCCCATCATCGGTCTGATGTCAATAAATCATGTTGCCAAAATGCTTGGATATTTCACCATGTCCTACTCCAATGGAATGCCCATCATTGGTCTCTCTCTTTGGGATGTATCCCAAGAGCACGTACGAATTTTAGTTTATAGTGCACTCTACATCCTATTTATCGATCAATATATCTGGTAATCTTTACATCATCTATGCCAATATATCATGTTAACATCATCAACACACTCCTTGTTTTTAAAGCATGCAACACCTTTAAGGCCAAATGCCGAACATTGCCTTAAAATGCAAACTAACAACACATATTCTCAAGGAATATTAATTTCATGCATCCTTCTTCAAACTAAGCTTGACCACTAACTCACAGGCTTTAAAACCATGCTCAAACAACAAATTAAACCACATTATCAAATCAATCACATCAAAACCCATCTTGATAGTTTTCAAAACAATAATAGCACAATTGAGAGAGAATTCCACTTTACTAACTTCCGAACTTAAACAGGGCGTTTCAAGCCTAAATTTAAGTTCCCAAACCTCTTTTCAAAATCATTCCAAAGCTAGAAAACACGATCTCACTCACGGATACACAACACTAAACTAGCCGACAAGCCTTCCAAGCGTCTGAAACCTCCAACGCTACCTCAATCGCTTTCGGATCACTCTCCAATGTTTTTAACACATAAGAGCAGAGGATTATTGCACCATCATGCATTAAAATCACCAGCCATATAACCCAACTGGCTGCTCTACTCAAGAACCTCATTTCGGCTACCAAAAACAACCGAAATCACCTCTAAACTCTTCCAAAACAAAGCCCAGCCAAGATCTATCTATTCTAAACATCAATTAACATCAAAAACAACCCTAAACTCGTCCTTATACCTCTATCTATAACAGAATACCAAAATCACCCCAAAAACCACCATTTTCTGAGGCAAAAACTTAGGAAAAACAACATATTCGGGATTGGATTTATAAAACCTCATTTCCAACATCATTTAACATCCAAAATACATTAGAAAACCATCTCAAAACAGATCTCAATCAATTACCACGAAAATCTTCTAGATCTCTTCCAAAATCTTGAGTTTTAAGTCAAATTCTTGTTTCCAACATTATAACCATTCATAAAACTTTAATAAAGGATTGACAACTTGAAAATTTCAGTAAAGAACTGAGTACTTAGAGGAGAGGAACAAGCTTACCTCTAAAAGAAGATTTCTCCTTGATTTGGGCAAGTTTCCATGAAAATTCAATGTAGTAAACAAATAGATTTGATGAAAGATTGATTAGGAATCAATGAGTGATGGAATTCTCATCAAATGAAGTGGAAATCAAAGTAAGATTTTCTGGAGAAAAAGTGTTTGGTTAATAGGATTTTGAGAGAAAATGAAATGAGAGAAAATTAGAGAAATGTGGTTATGAAAGTCAAAGGTAGTTATCTCCTTTATTTTATTTAATTAAATCATTAATTAAATCACCAAAATTAAGAGAAAATCTGATGAAAACATTTTTGGTAAATTAGCTCCTTAAAGATTTAAAGTTTCAATCCTTTACAAAATAGTCACTACTCAATTTTGCAAAACTGCGATTTGGTCACTACACCGAAATGCAGTATTTCCAAACCTTATTTTGTAAAATTGATTTCACCATTCTCTTGTATATATTAAATGAGGTTTTTTAGATATTTTCTATATTTTTAAAGTATCTCGAACTAGGTGTTCCCTAAAATTCCCTATAACACCCCAATTTTGGGCTTGGAAGTTTTGGGCTTGGACCGGTTCGGTCAAGTGCTGTTCGAATATAAAAGGTGAAATTAGGAAAGCCTAGTTCGGGTTGCATTAAAAATATGGAAAAATGTTCTAAAATCCTCTTTTACTATATATAAGTGAACTGTGAAATCAATTTTACAAAATGAGGTTGGGAATGGTGACATTTTGGATAGTGACCAAAATGTAATTTTTGAAAACTGTGTGACTGTTTTAAAAGGGATTGAAACTTTGAATCTTTAAGGAGATATTTATCCAATGGGAGTTTCTCCAGATTTTTCTCAAATATTAAAGGTTTAATAAATGGTTTTTAAATAAAAAAAAGTGGAGGGAAGATATTTTCATTTCTAACTAACTTTTCTCTCAAATCTTCCATTTTCATTTTCTCTCAAACCAAACACATTTCTCCAGATCTTTCCCTCTGATTTTGTCATCTAAATCACTCATTTCAATTCTCTTTTGATCTTTAATCATCTCTTCAACAAAAACCTCACCATTTGCTATTTGGATTTTCAAGATTTTGGTTCCAAAAAGGGAGAAACTCAAGTTTGGAGGTAAGAACGTCCTTCTCCTCTAAACTCTCAGTTCTTTACTGAAATTCCTAAGTTCTCAATCCTTGATTTGTGATTTATTAAAGGTTTTACAATTGAAATCTTGATTTTGGCTTAAAATGCAAGATTTGGTGATTTTTGATGGAATTTCGTATGATCTGTTTAGGCAGTGTTTTAAGGTGTTAATTTGATGTTAAATGAATGTTAAATTGATGAGGAATTGAGGTTTAATCAATGCAATCCCGAATAGGTTGAATTTCCTAAGTTTTGCTTGAGTTTTTAGTTGTTTTTGGAGTGTTTTTAATGATCTGTTGTTGTTGGAGGTATAAGGACGTGATTGGGATCATTTTGGATGTTAATTGATGTTTATAAATGGTTAGAAGTGATGGATCTTGGCTGGGTTAAGTTTTGTAAGTGTTTGGAGGTGATTTCGGTTGTGTTTGGTAGCCGAAATGTTGGTTTTGCTAGGAGCAGCGAGTTTAGTTGTGTTGCTGGTGTTTTTAATGCATAATGATGCTTTAATCCTCTGTTGTTGTGTGCTTGAAACAGGGGAGATTGATCCGTGAGCTTTAGAGGTGGTGTGGAAGGTTTCGGATGCTTGGAAGGCTTGTTGGCTAGATTTGTTTGTGTATCGGTGAGTGAAGTTGGGTTTTCAGCTTTTGAACCAAGGTTTTGAAGGTTTTGGGAGCTTAGTATAAGTCTAAACAACTTAGCTAAGCTCAAGAGTAAGTAAATGAAATTTCTTACTTGGTTTGTGTATGAATTGGTTTTTAAAGCAAATGTGATTGTTGGAAGCAATGCATGTGATTTGCATGTTTAAAATTATGTTTTGAAAGCATAATTTAGCATGGTTTAATGCTGGTTTTGGAAGCCATGTGTGATGGATGCTCAAGGTAAGAGATTCATGGTTTTGTACATTGGAATTGTGGAATTGATGCATAATGTTGCATGTTGTTTAATGGCTTTGTTTAATGCTTCAAAAATAGTGGATTGATGATGGTAAATGGTGGTTTTTGCATTATGGTTATGCATGTGAATCATTGGACTAATGTGGTAAGATGTTTATATTGGCAAGTGATGTAAGTGGTTCTTGGTTACTTTGATCGGATATAGTTAGCCGGCTATAGGATTGGGTGCACCGTGAATAAGTCGCCTTGGATGTGGAGTGGTTAAGAGTGAACCGGTAACTCCATCCAAGTATCCTAACGAGATGGTTAAGGTCATAATGGAGGTTGAGATTCCATTCGAGGACCTTGGGTAAGCAAAGGTAATAATGGTGGTTAAAATTCCATTGGTGGACCTTGTGCTTGTTAAGATCACAATGGTGGTGTAAAGTCCATGTGTGGATCTTGTGTAGGGTGTCCCGGATCTCGTTGGTGATGTTATACAACTACCAATCGGTGAATGTTAAGGTTATATGGTGATTAAAAGTCCATATATGGGAACCTTGTGAATGTTAAGGTTATATGGTGATTAAAAGTCCATATATGGGAACCTTGTGAATGTTAAGGTTATATGGTGATTAAAAGTCCATATATGGGAACCTTGTGAATGTTAAGGTTATATGGTGATTAAAAGTCCATATATGGGAACCTTGTGAATGTTAAGGTTATATGGTGATTAAAAGTCCATATATGGGAACCTTGTGAATGTTAAGGTTATAAGGTGATTAAAAGTCCATATATGGGAACCTTGTGAATGTTAAGGTTATATGGTGATTAAAAGTCCATATATGGGAACCTTGTGAATGTTAAGGTTATATGGTGATTAAAATTCCATATATGGGAACCTTGTGAATGGTAAGGTCAAATGGTGGTTAAAATTCCATTTGGGGACCTTGGATTGGTAGTGTGTATGAAGTGTAGGGACAACGCTTGTGATCCGCGTATCTGATTGGATGTTGAGTTGAAAAGTGGATTTGGTTTATCACTTGGAAGCCAATGTAATGTTCTTGAATATAATGAAGCATGATATGCTTGAAATGATGCATGGTTGCATGAGAAGTGTGTAATGACTTATGAATGCATGTTTACTTGTTAGCTTGAACAAGTGTTGGTTATCTATTGAGGATGATGCATGTGTGCATGAAATCTTCTTAGTGCATTGAAGTCTTGCTAAGACTTGTTTTTAAATGCATGTGATGCAAAATTTGATGATGTGGTCCATATGTTGTAATTGTTTAATGCACATGTTGGATTGAAAGAGCAAATGTTTTTAAAAGATTTCTTGCCTAAAGATGGTTTGCAATTATGAGAAAGGTATGATGTGAAGTGGAAGTGAATTCCAAGGTTTTGAATTTAACTTTGCATATGATGTTCATGCATGGGATGGTTAAATTGATGGTTTTGCAAGTTTATGTTTTGAAAAGGGTTTACTTGGCTTCCTAAGCTAAGGGTTGGTTTTATGTTTGAAAGATGCATGATGATAAGCATGTTGTTGAAAGGGGTTTTTAAACATTGCTTTGGTTATCAAACCGAGTTGCTTTTCAAGTGGCTTTATGTTTCGCTGCATTGATGGTGTTTTGGTTTTGAGCATTCCTCACTAAGCATTATGTGCTTACGCTCCTTTTTGTCCATCAATGCAGATATTTGAAGTTGGAACAGCGAAAAGCAAGGGATTCAAGGAGGACTCCACTTGAGATGTATGTCTCGGTTAATAGCTATAGTTAATAAAGGCAATGGGGGAAGAATCTCTTATGTTGATGTTTAATGAGTTTGTGAATGTTGGACAAGTTTGGTTTGTGTTGATGAATCTTGTGGATTAATGTTGCAACGTTTGAACCTTCTTATGCTTAAGTTGTTATGCTATGCTTTTTGTTTTAAAGCATGAATGAGTATCGAATGTGTTTAATGAGTTGGTGCACCTAGGGGTGATCATGTATCTAGATTTTGATGCATTTATGTTCCTTACTTGTTGAATGTCTTGCTGGTAAAGTTTGGTTGCATTTGGAGTATGTATGGTAAGTCATTTGTGTGCTTTAGCAGCCATTTCTCTGCATTCTGTGCAGGTCGTATCGGAACGGGAGCTACCGTTTCGGAACGGGTGCCCTGTAGTAGCCTAGGCGTCCGAAACGGAAGACACCATTCCGAAACGGAAAGTCCTCTGCTAGCCCTCGTTTCGGAACACGTTGCGGAACGGCCCCGCGTTTCGAAACAGGTTCTTCCTGTTTCGGAACACCTGACCGTTGGGGGCTGACATTGGCAGTTTTATGTTTTGAAATGTTTGCATTTTGGTCCTGAAACTTGTATGAGCAATTGTATGAGTTTGGGATGTCCGTTTGAACTAAAATTTGGCAGTGAAGCATGAAACCTGATTAATTATAAGTTGGTAACTTTAATTTGGTTTAAGCTCACATAATTATCAGAATTTACAATTTGGTCCATAAAGTTGTAAATTGTTCAATTGGGTCCCTGTTTGATCTCTGATGTTTGTGATCTTTGAGCATGCTGTTTGAATGATCATAACTAAGGTTTATGTGCATCTAGACAAGTTTAAAAGAAAAAAAAAGGTCGTTAATCAAGGTTGACTTTCGGGTTGACTTTGGTTTTCCCCGTGTGACTCTCTTAATTCGGGTCAACCGTCTAGGCCGGGTCAAGGGGGTTATATTTGGTGGTATCAGAGCTGAGTTGCGAATTCTTTGGGAAGTGGTAAGTTGTTGTATTATGTGTTTGATGTTTGTTCTGATATGTGGTTGGAAGCCGGTTGAAATGCGTGTTTTTGAGTAAACTGTTGATGTTTTAGCATGCTTTTGATTGTGAATCTTCATTGAGCTCATGTGGGTTGTGCTGATGTTGTGCTGGTGTTATGATCTGGTTACTATGAATGATGAGAGTGTAATGGGTATGGTATTGATGATAATATACTGTTACGAGTGGATGTTGTTTGATGAAAGCATGATTGAATATGTTGTTTGATATGCTTGATGTTGTGATATCCATGTTTTATTGACTGTTATGTCATGAGTAAGGGGAGGATTCGGGATACCCATTGCCTTATTATTATAGCTATTGTGTTATTTTGGAGTGGGAGTTTGAATCCTTGCTTAAAGCTGGTCTAATTGATTTGTTTGTTTTGTTGTGATTGTTTGCTGTTAATAGCATGGTGAAATCGATGAAAGAATGGCAGTTAGGTGAGATGGCTGCTGCTTTAGGGCAGGTTGTCAAGGCGTGGAATTCACCTTTTAATGGAAGTGTTCCGTCTCAGTCTTCTGTGCCTGGAGTTGGGGTAGTAGGGCAGGAGAAAGAAGCTGATTCTGGGATGAAGAGTTCATCACCTGTTGCTCAAGAGGTGTTGGGAACATCTCGGGCTGTGGTAAAAGTAAAGTCTGTAGACGTGCTGGCTGTGGGATGTGTGGGTTTGCCGAAACAGCGTTTATTGGATTTGGGTGCTGTGGAGTATCATGGTTCGACACCTGAGACGTTTGAGGCCTGGTTGGCCAGTGTAATTCTGATTTTGGATCAGGAAGGTTGTGATTATGCTTGTAAGCTGGGAAGTGTTGTCTCATTGATGTTGGAGGACGCATGTGCCCGGTGGACATCTATGGCGGTGGCATCGCACATCCATGATATTGATTGGGACTTCTTTGTGTCTGCCTTTTATGAAAGGTATCTTGGGGAGAAATTTCCAAGGGTTCAGCAATGTGAGGGTGTGGTTTCTGTTTGTGAAGGTGGTAGAGGTTTAAGCAAAGAAGTTGTGGGTGGAGTGGAAGCTCAGCTACCGGTGTGTGACCGTTGTAAAAGGCGCCATGTGGGAGGTTGTTGGGGCGCAGGTGCGTGTTGGAACTGTGGTTCTAGGGGGCATGTGAAGCGAGATTGTCCTCATGTGGTAAAATCAGCTTCAGTGGTAGCAGAAGGGTCTCTGAAGGGTCGTGGGCACGGCCGAGGCAAGGTTCGGAGGTGGCAGGAAGAGCAGAAAGTTGTGAAGAGTTTGGGAAATGGATTTTGCTGGAAGTGTGGGTCTGTTGGACATATGAGACGTGATTGTTTGAAGTTGGCTCGGGGTAGCCAGGGTTCTTTACCGTAGGGAGATGGTGATGACCTTAGTGTGTTAGCTGATGCTGCAGCGGTGCGGTTGGGGAATGATGGTTCTGCAAGGAAGAGAGCTCGTCTGTTGGAAGCACCGGGGAGGTGATGCGTTTCCAGGTAACCTTGCTAAGTGGTTTTTGCTCTAGTTATCTTCGTTTGGTTTTGGTTTGGTTTTTCTTTGTGTAGAAAGTGTGGTCTCGTTGTTAGCATGTTTGGGGTAGTAGTTGTTGTTGTTTTGGAAACAACCTTAGTGTGAAGAAGTATTAGTGAATATATTGTGGATAATGGGTTGCTGGGATGATGGAGTTGGTTATGTTAGATGTGAGATAGGAGGTTGTTCTTAGACGGATTCTGAGAATGTTATTAGTAGGTGTGAATGGACATACATGCACAGTTAAAATCATTTGTTATATACTATAATATATATGTACTGGTCCATGCATAAATGTGGCATGACATTAGAGGTTTTGCATACATGTACATTAGGCATTGGTAGGGCATGTTGGTGACCATGCATATAACGTTCACACTCGCTAATAACTAATCGAGTCTGTTAGTGTTGTGATAGGGTTTGTTTGGATAATGGGTTTTTAGAGGTTGTTTTGGTGCTAGGGGAGTGTTAGAAGTAATGGAGGGTATTAAGCGAGCTGTTGGTAATAGTGAGCGCGGTATAGTATGTGGTAGAAGGAAAGTGTTTGCTGCTTAAAGAGTTTAGTGGTTTGGTGGTAAGGAGTACCGGTTGAAGTAAGAATCGGTCAGGTGGTTTGAATAGTTAGTAGAAGAGGTGGTTCCTTGGTGTTAAGTGATGTTGTAGGTTAGTGGATGTGTTTCTAGAGTGCTGAGGTATCTTGGCATTGATGTTGTAGTAGAAGGGTTGTTTATGTAGGTGAGGGTTCGTGGTAACCTTTGGGGAGTTGAGAAGATGATATGTATGTTTAAGTTGGGCGATGTTCTAGTAAGGCAAGTGTTGTGGTCGAAGTTTGAAGTGGAAAGGTAATGTAAGATCAAAGGCCATTGTTGGTGGGATGAATTCTTGTGAGAAGTGGTTGGTTGGTTGTGAATAAGTAATTCTTTTTGAGATCAGCTGGTGGTGTGTGGAATGGTGGGCGAAGTCAAGGTTGGGGTTTGTGACGTGATTATCTGTCGATGAGTGAGCAGTTCTGGTGAGTCGATGGTAAAGATAGCGGTGGATGTGAAGTAAGGTCAGCAATACGTTGAGAGGTTGGGTAAGCAGTTGGTGCTTAAGAATTTTTGCTTGTTGGGAAAATCTTTGAAAGAGGTTGGGAAGTTTGCAAGGAGTTTTAGAAGCAGTGAAGGTGGTGGGATTACATAGTGGCTGAATTGGATTGGTTGGTGTCACTGTGTGAACAGGTTTTGGGAGTTGTGTGTTAAGGTGTTGTATGCTGTAAGAGTTTGAGGTTCTTCAGGTTGTTGATGGGGCTATGTGTAGTCTGGAGTTGTGAAGGGTTAAGTTGTGCCTAACTTTGGGTGTTCTGGAATTTGGGAACAGAGTGTGGTGGTGTTGAGTTTGGGTGGAGTTTGCGGAGAGAGTGTTTAGTGGTGGTTAAGTCTCTTGTGTTGCCTTGGGTGTTGCTTTGAGAAGTTGGGTTGTTCTCTTTTCGCCAGTTGAAATTTCGAGGACGAAATTTCCTAAGAGGGGGAGAGTTGTAACACCCCAATTTTGGGCTTGGAAGTTTTGGGCTTGGACCGGTTCGGTCAAGTGCTGTTCGAATATAAAAGGTGAAATTAGGAAAGCCTAGTTCGGGTTGCATTAAAAATATGGAAAATGTTCTAAAATCCTCTTTTACTATATATAAGTGAACTGTGAAATCAATTTTACAAAATGAGGTTGGGAATGGTGACATTTTGGCTAGTGACCAAAATGTAATTTTTGAAAACTGTGTGACTGTTTTAAAAAGGATTGAAACTTTGAATCTTTAAGGAGCTATTTATCCAATGGGAGTTTCTCCAGATTTTTCTCACATATTAAAGGTTTAATAAATGGTTTTTAAATAAATAAAAAGTGGAGGGAAGATATTTTCATTTCTAACTAACTTTTCTCTCAAATCTTCCATTTTCATTTTCTCTCAAACCAAACACATTTCTCCAGATCTTTCCCTCTGATTTTGTCATCTAAATCACTCATTTCAATTATCTTTTGATCTTTAATCATCTCTTCAACAAAAACCTCACCATTTGCTATTTGGATTTTCAAGATTTTGGTTCCAAAAAGGGAGAAACTCAAGTTTGGAGGTAAGAACGTCCTTCTCCTCTAAACTCTCAGTTCTTTACTGAAATTCCTAAGTTCTCAATCCTTGATTTGTGATTTATTAAAGGTTTTACAATTGAAATCTTGATTTTGGCTTAAAATGCAAGATTTGGTGATTTTTGATGGAATTTCGTATGATCTGTTTGGGCAGTGTTTTAAGGTGTTAATTTGATGTTAAATGAATGTTAAATTGATGAGGAATTAAGGTTTAATCAATGCAATCCCGAATAGGTTGAATTTCCTAAGTTTTGCTTGAGTTTTGGTTGTTTTTGGAGTGTTTTTAATGATCTGTTGTTGTTGGAGGTATAAGGACGTGATTGGGATCATTTTGGATGTTAATTGATGTTTATCAATGGTTAGAAGTGATGGATCTTGGATGGGTTATGTTTTGTAAGTGTTTGGAGGTGATTTCGGTTGTGTTTGGTAGCCGAAATGTTGGTTTTGCTAGGAGCAGCGAGTTTAGTTGTGTTGCTGGTGTTTTTAATGCATAATGATGCATTAATCCTCTGTTGTTGTGTGCTTGAAACAGGGGAGATTGATCCGTGAGCTTTAGAGGTGGTGTGGAAGGTTTCGGATGCTTGGGAAGCTTGTTGGCTAGCCTTGTTTGTGTATCGGTGAGTGAAGTTGGGTTTTCAGCTTTTGAACCAAGGTTTTGAAGGTTTTGGGAGCTTAGTATAAGTCTAAACAACTTAGCTAAGCTCAAGAGTAAGTAAATGAAATTTCTTACTTGGTTTGTGTATGAATTGGTTTTTAAAGCAAATGTGATTGTTGGAAGCAATGCATGTGATTTGCATGTTTAAAATTATGTTTTGAAAGCATAATTTAGCATGGTTTAATGCTGGTTTTGGAAGCCATGTGTGATGGATGCTCAAGGTAAGAGATTCATGGTTTTGTACATTGGAATTGTGGAATTGATGCATAATGTTGCATGTTGTTTAATGGCTTTGTTTAATGCTTCAAAAACAGTGGATTGATGATGGTAAATGGTGGTTTTTGCATTATGGTTATGCATGTGAATCATTGGACTAATGTGGTAAGATGTTTATATTGGCAAGTGATGTAAAGGGTTCTTGGTTCCTTTGATCGGATATAGTTAGCCGGCTATAGGATTAGGTGCACCGTGAATAAGTCGCCTTGGATGTGGAGTGGTTAAGAGTGAACAGGTAACTCCATCCATGTATCCTAACGAGATGGTTAAGGTCATAATGGGGGTTGAGATTCCATTTGAGGACCTTGGGTAAGCAAAGGTAATAATGGTGGTTAAAATTCCATTGGTGGACCTTGTGCTTGTTAAGATCACAATGGTGGTGTAAAGTCCATGTGTGGATCTTGTGTAGGGTGTCCCGGATCTCGTTGGTGATGTTATACAACTACCAATCGGTGAATGTTAAGGTTATATGGTGATTAAAAGTCCATATATGGGAACCTTGTGAATGTTAAGGTTATATGGTGATTAAAAGTCCATATATGGGAACCTTGTGAATGTTAAGGTTATATGGTGATTAAAAGTCCATATATGGGAACCTTGTGAATGTTAAGGTTATATGGTGATTAAAAGTCCATATATGGGAACCTTGTGAATGTTAAGGTTATATGGTGATTAAAAGTCCATATATGGGAACCTTGGGAATGGTAAGGTTATATGGTGATTAAAAGTCCATATATGGGAACCTTGTGAATGTTAAGGTTATATGGTGATTAAAATTCCATATATGGGAACCTTGGGAATGGTAAGGTCAAATGGTGGTTAAAATTCCATTTGGGGACCTTGGATTGGTAGTGTGTATGAAGCGTAGGGACAACGCTTGTGATCCGCGTATCCGATTGGATGTTGAGTTGAAAAGTGGATTTGGTTTATCACTTGGAAGCCAATGTAATGTTCTTGAATATAATGAAGCATGACATGCTTGAAATGATGCATGGTTGCATGAGAAGTGTGTAATGACTTATGAATGCATGTTTACTTGTTAGCTTGAACAAGTGTTGGTTATCTATTGAGGATGATGCATGTGTGCATGAAATCTTCTTAGTGCATTGAAGTCTTGCTAAGACTTGTTTTTAAAGGCATGTGATGCAAAATTTGATGATGTGGTTCATATGTTGTAATTGTTTAATGCACATGTTGGATTGAAAGAGCAAATGTTTTTAAAAGATTTCTTGCCTAAAGATGGTTTGCAATTATGAAAAAGGTATGATGTGAAGTGGAAGTGAATTCCAAGGTTTTGAATTTAACTTTGCATATGATGTTCATGCATGGGATGGTTAAATTGATGGTTTTGCAAGTTTATGTTTGGAAAAGGGTTTACTTGGCTTCCTAAGCTAAGGGTTGGTTTTATGTTTGAAAGATGCATGATGATAAGCATGTTGTTGAAAGGGGTTTTCAAACATTGCTTTGGTTATCAAACCGAGTTGCTTTTCAAAGTGGCTTTATGTTTCGCTGCATTGATGGTGTTTTGGTTTTGAGCATTCCTCACTAAGCATTATGTGCTTACGCTCCTTTTTGTCCATCAATGCAGATATTTGAAGTTGGAACAGCGAGAAGCAAGGGATTCAAGGAGGACTCCACTTGAGATGTATGTCTTGGTTAATAGCTATAGTTAATAAAGGCAATGGGGGAAGAATCTCTTATGTTGATGTTTAATGAGTTTGTGAATGTTGGGCAAGTTTGGTTTGTGTTGATGAATCTTGTGGATTAATGTTGCAACGTTTGAACCTTCTTATGCTTAAGTTGTTATGTTATGCTTTTTGTTTTAAAGCATGAATGAGTATCGAATGTGTTTAATGAGTTGGTGCACCTAGGGGTGATCATGTATATAGATTTTGATGCATTTATGTTCCTTACTTGTTGAATGTCTTGCTGGTAAAGTTTGGTTGCATTTGGAGTATGTATGGTAAGTCATTTGTGTGCTTTAGCAGCCATTTCTCTCCATTATGTGCAGGTCGTATCGGAACGGGAGCTACCGTTTCGGAACGGGTGCCCTGTAGTACCCCAGGCGTCCAAAACGGAAGACACTGTTCCGAAACGGAAAGTCCTCTGCTAGCCCTCGTTTCGGAACACGTTGCGGAACGGCCCCACGTTTCGAAACAGGTTCTTCCTGCTTCGGAACACCTGACCGTTGGGGGCTGACATTGGCAGTTTTATGTTTTGAAATGTTTGCATTTTGGTCCTGAAACTTGTATGAGCAATTGTATGAGTTTGGGATGTCCGATTGAACTAAAATTTGGCAGTGAAGCATGAAACCTGATTAATTATAAGTTGGTAACTTTAATTTGGTTTAAGCTCACATAATTATCAGAATTTACAATTTGGTCCCTAAAGTTGTAAATTGTTCAATTGGGTCCCTGTTTGATCTCTGATGTTTGTGATCTTTGAGCATGCTGTTTGAATGATCATGACTAAGGTTTATGTGCATCTAGACAAGTTTAAAAGAAAAAAAAGGGTCCTTAATCAAGGTTGACTTTCGGGTTGACTTTGGTTTTCCCCGTGTGACTCTCTTAATTCGGGTCAACCATCTAGGCCGGGTCAAGGGCGTTACATTCCCTTTTAGATTCGAACCGTTTTCCAGACTAAACTCGTTCAAACTTTAATCATCTAGGCCCAAATTTGGGGTATTACAGAATCAACCCTTAGCCCTAAGGGAAGTTTAGAACATGATAAAGGGGGAAATGACAAGGGTTTTTGGGGAAGACAACTAAGAATGAGATATCCTCCCCTAGGTCGAATTACATGCCTTTATATAGGCCTTGGGTCCAAGATTTCTAATATGGCAAGAATACAAGTTTAAATTAAAGTACAACTCTATTGGAGATTAAATCTTTTGAGTATATGCCTTTAATTCGTCCTCTTTTCTTGCTTTGGGTTTCTTCCTAGGACTTTGGGCTTGGCCTTCATTCTTCCTCAGGGCTCAGAAAAATATAGGACTGGTCCACGACAGACCGGCTTGAATTACTCTTTCTGTCGAGCTCCACTTCACTTTTCCCTTCCACCAATGTTGTCGTCATGGCTGCCAAGACACTGGCCACGACAGCATTATCTTCTTGACTCCAGTCCTGTGATTCAGCTTTGCTCCCTTGCTGCCCTAAGTCTGCCACATCAGATACCTACAAAAGTGACAAAAATCAGTACCAACTATGCCATTTTATCTATTTGTGATATATATGTAAAAATCTATCCTAAATGCAATTAAATATACTGGAATGCAGTAGAAATATAGGTAAATGAGGGGTAAAATGTAGAACTTTTATACACTCAACAATTCCTCTCATAGAAGCCATTCAAAACATGCCCAACTATGCCAAATACCTCAAGGATATGGTTTCTAAGAGGAAGAGAATTGAGGAGTTTGAAACAATTACTGCAACAAAGGAGTGCATAGCCACGCTACATAACAAGTTGCCGCCCAAGAAAACAGATCCAAGTAGCTTTGTTATACAATGCAGAATAGGCAGCAAGCACGAAACAAAAGCCCTGTGCGACTTAGGAGCCAGCATAAACTTGATGCCCAAGGCAGTCTTCCACAAACTTGGAATTGGGCAAGCCAAACCTACCTCCATTACGTTGAAAATTGATGATCATTCATTTGTACAACCGGAAGGCAAGATCGAAGGCATCCTAGTTCGAGTGGGCAACCTTATTCTTCAAGCTGATTTCCTCATCCTAGAATATGATGCCGATGAAAACGCCCCCATCATCCTTGGGCGACCATTTTTGGCCACGGGCAAAACTCTAATAAATGTGGAACATGGGGAGCTGACCATGAGGGTAGACAATCAGAGCATCAAGTTAAATGTGTTACAACCCTCATAAAAGGAAAATGAATGATGCCCTAATGCTCAGGCAGCCAAAATTAGCATAGAGAAAGGTCAAGGAAACAACTGTCACGACAGACTGAAGGGCAGGTTAAAGGACTCAACAGCACACCACCTTAAAGAACAAGAGGACCCCCAGGAGAGAAGGACAAGAAACACCACCTCAGGAAGTGGTTATGTCTGGGAGATGCACCCAAATGCACTCCCAACATAACTTAATTATTTTATCTTTATTTTCTTTATTTTTATTTTTATGTTTAGGAATAGAATTTAATTTATTGCAATTTATTAGAATTAGATGTTAAACTAGTTAAATTTATTTTTCACATTTTTATTTTTCAAAATTTATTTTTAGTATTGAATTATCGTTATTTTTATTTCAGGATTTAGGAATAAAAGAGCTAGATCAAGAAGAAAGCCCAACAAGGAGCTCGCCCGCCATCCCGCCAAGACAGCCAAGGGTGGCCCAGTGTAGATAGCGCATAATAGCTAGTGCCCGCTAACGACTAGCTGCCAACTGCTACAGAAATAACTGGCAGAAATCTTGTAACATGCGCGAGACAACTTGACCGTTGGACTTTTAATGCCGCCCTGACATCTCTTGGTAGCCTCTATTTAAACCTTTCTCACCTCATTCATTCACTTTACTTTCACCTCCTTGTTATCTTATTCTTGCATCCATTGCTCTCTAGCTAATTACCTTCTTTTTCATGTTTCAGTTAAATTTCAACTGTCTCACACATGGCTTCTACATCAGCACCCAAATCCACCTTCCAGTGCTTCTGCTCCAAGGCAGATGAGAAGAGATACAAAGATCAATTTGCCAAGCAAGCAATTTGGGAGGAGCAAGGTTTCCACTACACGAAGCAAACAAGGTACCTTGGCTTAGAGCCTCCCTTGTTCGAGACCATCCACAGAAAGGGATGGGAAATATTCACACGGCCTTCGGAGATGGCCAACATCACCATGGTCATAGAGTTTTATGCCATCACCCCTGCCCAAAGCTTCCATTCGTCTGCGTATGAGGGGAGCCTGTCAAGTTGAACGCTGCCGTCATCAACAACTTCTACAGCCTAGAGATGGACGGCAACCGTTACGAGGAATGGAGGCAGTCACTGACGGCTGCCGACTACAACAAACTCAAGGCCATGCTATGCAAGTCCAACACGCCGTGGCTGGAAGGAAAGCATGGTGGCTCTATCCAACGCCACCACTTGCTGCCCGAACCTATGATATGGATTACCTTCATCAAAAGGCATCTGCTGCCCACCTCATACAACTCAACTGTCGACCGACCGTGTCTTGCACTCATCCACATCATCATGATGAACATGCCCATCAATGTTGGGGAGATTATATGTAAGGAGATCCACTGCTGCTTCCGCAAGACTAAAGGCCGGCTATACTTTCCGTCACTCATCACCGACCTTTCTGCCAATTTCAACGTCCCAACCGACCATGACGATGAGATGACGACCACTAAGGAAGGGTGGACCAGGAAAGTATGTCTGTAGATGATGCAGGCCCCGAAGACAGAGCTCATCACCCCCAGCCAGCCCTCTGTCGCCCAACTAGCCACTCCAGCCGCCCCCGATAGTACTGAAGTTTCCCCAACAAATAAAGTTCTCACGCTGCTGCACACCCTCATGGAAAACAAAAAAGAATCGAACAACAGCATATGAGCTTCATGAAGTATGTGGGGGAGGTCAAAGAGGCCTTTGTGGCATATCTTCTTCTGAAATTTCTAGTCAACAGCCCCACCTTGCCAACCTACCCCGTTGATCTCGTCGCCACAGCTGCCCCAGCACAAGGAACATCCTCAGTCGTAGCTTTCTGCCACGCCGCCTTCCACCGCCAGATGTTGTAACCCCCTTAGTTCGGCCTAGACGCTTGACCCGAACTACGAAGATTACACGGGGAAAACCAAAGTCAACCCAAAAGTCAACCTTTATTAACGACCCTTTTTCTTTTTAATCTTTTCTAGATGCAAATTAAGCCTATGTGCATACTCAAGAATCATATGAGAGAAGGGAACAACGATCAGAAATCATTTAGGGACTCAATTACATGAATTACACTTTTAGGGAAAAAAATGTAATTTTTAGAAAATATAAAGACTTTGCAGATTTTAAGTTTACCAATATGTAATTAGTCATATTACATGCTCCTCTGTCAAATTTCAGCCTAAAAGGACATTCCAAGCTCAAGCAATTGCTTCCACAACATTCAGGACTAAAATGTAAACATGAAAACTTAAAACAATTCAAATCATCATTTAACAGTCGTCCGTTTCGGAACACTGGCCTTCGTATCGAAACGCCCATATCGAAATGGTGTTGACCGTTTCGGTACTCGGGTGCGTTCTGAGACCGATATCGAAACAGGCCTCTCCAATAGCCAAAATGTTCCGAAACACCTTCAACCGTTTTGAAACACTATGGCCATTACAGCCCCCGTTTCGAAACAGTTAAGGGTGTTTCGATACACCCTGCCCTGTGACAGCAGAAAATGTTGGTTTTTCACCTCTTAACCCACTCAAACATGCTTCAAAGCATACCATATCATATCAACAACATGTTTAAACATCAAGGAATATGTATAAGAAGCATAAGCTCAAACATGGCATCAAGCACAAGAACACTCAAACTATATGCATGCATTATTCAAAACACTTTCACAAAAGTCTTTTCTACAACTTGCTCATTCTATCTCCTGCTTGAAAACCATTTCAAAGCAAACTTCATTGAAAACACATGTACCTCAATTCTATCTCATTCATTTAAACCAATGCAAATCTCATGGCATGACCACACACATGCTTGTGTAAACCAAAGCATTTCATATACAAATCTCATATGCATTTCTCATAGCATAAATCATCTCATCAATTGGTACATGTGAATCAAAAGCATTTTCAAATTTTATATTGGCATTTCACATCTCATTATTACTCGGATATGCGGACAACATTCTCAAACCACTATACTCTTCCAGTGGAATCTCACATCACCATACTCACTTGTCTAGTAAACATAATTTCCGGTGGAATCTCACATCACCGTACTCACATGGTGGAATCTCTCATCGCCATAAAGCTTGGGTATTTCACCAACTCCTATCTGATGGATTGCCCATCATTGATATCTCCCTTTGGATTGAATCCAAAGAGCACGTAGGAATTTTTAGTTTATAGTGCACTCTCATCCTATTGATCGATCAATTATATCCGATAAGTACCTCATCTTCCATGCCAATATATTATGTCAAAACATCATCTCACCTATTGTTTTTAATGCAACATTTCACAAAGCATTCTCATCTCATTCAAAATCATAACATTTGCCATGCTTTAAATTAAAAGCTCAAAACTCATCTATGCAACATGTTATTTCATGAAATTTTTGCAAGCATCATCTCATGCTACAACTCATGCATAAAAATAATAGGAATTTATCTATCTCAAAACATTTCCATGTAAAAGCATTTTAGGGGAAACCACCACATATATGAGAGCAATCTAGCCAATACTTACTTCTGGACTTAGGAAGGTGTTTCAAACCTTTCCTAAATCCTCAAATCTTGTTTCTTTGTCCCTCAAAGACTTCTAAAACCATTCACACTCACCGATTACGTTTCGCTTGCTCGCCGATACGCTATCAAAGCTTCCGGATCAACACCAAAGGCGTCCGAAGATGTCTCCCATGTTTATAACACATAAGAGCAGAGAATTAATGCATCATCTTGCATTGATATCATCAGCTAGACACCTAAACTCGCTGCTCTACTAAAGAACCTCATTTCGACTACCAAAAACAACCGAAATCATCTCCAAACCCTCCCAAAACAAAGCCTAGCCAAGATCTATCACTTCTAATCATTTCTAAACATCGATCAACATCAAAAACCACCACAAACTCGTCCTTATACCTCCAGCTATAACAGAACACCAAAACCACCCCAAAAACCACCATTATAGCATACAAAACTTAGGAATCCAAGCCTATTCGGGATTTGTTTGATAAAACCTCGTTTATCACATCAATTACCATCCAAAATACATTAGAAAACACCCTCAAAACAGAGCCTAACCAACAACCACGAAAATCATCAAGATCTCTCCAAGAACCTTGAGTTTTAATACAATTTCTTGTTTCTAACATTAAAGCAATTCATAAATCATTAACAAAGGATTGATAACTTGGGAATTTCAGTAAAGAATTGATCATTAGAGGAGAAGGACGAAGCTTACCTCTAATGGCTGATTTCTCCTTGATTTGGGTAAGTTTTCTTGAAAATCCAATGTAAAAATAAGAGGATTTGGTAAGGAAAAGATTAGGAATCAAAAGGAGATTGAAATCTCACCAAAAGGAATGAAAATCACAGGCTAATTGATGGAGGAAATATGTTTGTTTGAAAAGAAAATGAGAGAAAATTGACGTAAGGTAGTTATGAAAAGTCAAAGATAGTTTTTCCTTTAACCAATCTTTATTTCATTTAATTAAAACATTATTAAAATCACCCAAAATAAGGAGAAATCTGATTAAAAACATTTTGGTAAAATTAGTTCCTTAATGATTCAAAGTTTCAACCCTTTACAAAACAATCACTATTTAACTTCTGCAAAAACTGCGATTTGGTCACTGCACCGAAATGTAGTATTTCCAAGCCTTATTTTGTAAAATTGTTTTCACCATAATCATTCATATAATAAATGAGGATTTTTAGGTATTTTCCACATTTTTAAAGCATCCTGAACTAGGTGTTCCCTAAATCTTCCTTAAAGATTCGAACCATTCTCGACCGGTCCGATTCGAACTCTAAAACATCTAGGCCCAAAATTAGGGTGTTACAACTCTCCCCCTCTTAAGAAATTTCGTCCTCAAAAGTTACCTGGAGGAAAAAGGTAAGGAAACTGCTTTTATTGCTTCTTCATGTCTTCCTTCCGTTCCCACGTGGCTTCCTCAACACCACAATGTCTCTACAATACCTTGACCAGCTCAATGGTCTTACCACGGAGAACCTTACTATCCGAATCCAGAATCTCAACAGGTTCCTCATCATATGTCAAATATGGATTCAACTCAACTTCCTCAACATGCATAACATGTGAAGGGTCCGATCAATACCTCCGAAGCATGGATACATGAAACACATTATGTATCTTTTCTAACTCTTGAGGGATTCTTAGCTTATAAGCAACATGACCCACACGTTCTATCACCTCGTATGGTCCAATGTACCTTGGGCTCAACTTGCCCTTCCGGCCAAACCTCATCACCTTCTTCCAAGGTGAAACTTTCAGAAACACGCGATCACCCACAGAAAATTCTATCTCCTTACGCTTCAAATTCGCGTAAGACTTTTGTTGATGTGATGCTGCCTTCAACCGCTCACAAATGAGCTTCACCTTCTCGGTGGTTCCTTTTAACAAAGTTGGCATCGAAACCAACTTTTGTCCTGTTTCAGCCCAACAAAGAGGAGTTCTACACTTCCTCCCATACAAAGCTTCATAAGGTGCCATTTGAATACTCGCCTAGTAACCGTTATTATAAGTAAACTCCACCAAAGGCAAGTGCTTCTCCCAAGATCCTTGAAACTCATAACACATCACCTCAACATATCCTCAAGCACTTGGATAACACGCTCCGACTGTCCATCCGTTTGCGGATGATAAGAAGTACTAAAATTCATTCGTGTACCCAATGTTTGATGCAAACACTCCCAAAACCTTGCGGTGAACCTTGGATCTCTATCCGACACTATAGACTTTGGTACACCATGCAAACATACAATCTCATCAATGTACAACTCCGCAAGCTTATCCAAGGTGTACGTAGTATGCACAGACAAGAAATGCGCACACTTCGTAAGGCGATCCACAATCACCCAAACAAAATTCTTCTTTGATGGCGATGGAGGCAAACTAGACACAAAGTCCATGGTGATCCTCTCCCACTTCCATTCAGGGATCCTCAATGGCTGCATCAACCCTAAAGGAAATTGATGTTCAGCCTTAACCCGCTGACAAACCATACATTTGCTAACATACTCAACGACATCTTTCTTCAATCCCACCCGATAGTAATCATCCTTAAGATCACGGTACATCTTTGTACTACCAGGGTGCATAGAAAAAGGACTGCTATGAGCTTCGGTCAAAATAGTGCGCCTCAACTCAACATCATTCGGCACCACTATCCGACTTCCAGAACATAAAACACCATCATCATTAAAACATAAATCTGATGGCCTATCTTCAACAATATCCTGAACATGTGGCACCAAGGAATCATCCAACAGTTGTTTGTCCTTTATCAACTGAACAAAAGATGGTTTCACTTTCAATTCAGCAACAAGACCACCATCTCGCGATATGCTCAAGCTAGCAAACATCGCCCTTAACTCCACCGCCACTTTCCTACTCAAAGCATCGACCACAACATTGGCCTTCCCCGGATAATACTCGATCGTTAGATCGTAATTCTTAAGCAACTCCACCAAATGTCGTTGCCTAAGATTTAACTCCTTCTGAGACATCAGATACTTCAAACTTTTGTGATCCGTGTACACGGTAGACTTCTCACCATAGAGATAATGTCTCTAGATCTTTAGAGCAAAAACCGCTACAGCCAACTCAATGTCATGTGTAGGATAATTACGCTCATGCACTTTCAACTGTCACGACGCATAAGCCACCACCTTACCCTCTTGCATTAACACACACCGCAAACCAACATAGGATGCGTCACTATACACCACAAACTCTTTCCCTAATTCAGGTTGAACCAAGATAGGAGCTTGCGTCAAAGCTGCTTTTAGCTTCTCAAAAGCTTGTTGTCTCGCTTTCGTCCACTCATACTTAACATCCTTTTGCAACAACTTCATCAAAGGGGCAACAATCTTAGAAAATCCATTCACAAACCTCTGGTAGTATCCTGCCAACCCAAGGAAACTACAGACTTCATGAACAGACTTAGAAGGCTTCCAATTCATCACTGCCTCAACCTTCTGGGGATCAACTCGAATCCCTTCCGCCGAAACCATATGACCAAGGAAAACAACTTCCTTTAGCCAAAACTCACATTTGCTCAGCTTATCATAAAGCTGATTTTCCAACAGCGTTTGCAAAACAACCCTCAAATGACCTTCACGCTCCTCTTCAGTACGAGAGTACACAAGGATATCATCGATGAACACCACAACGAACTTGTCCAAGAATTCATGGAAAACCCTATTCATCATTTCCATGAAAGCAGCATGAGCATTCGTCAACCCAAACGGCATCACAAGGAACTCATAATGCCCATATCTTGTTCTAAAGGCTATTTTTGGCACATCCACATCCTTCACCTTTAACTGATAGTACCCTGACCTCAAGTCAATCTTTGAAAACACGGCCGCTCGCTGAAACTAATCAAAAAGATCATCAATCATCGGCAAAGGATATTTGTTCTTGACGGTCAACTTACTCAGCTTACGATAATCATTGCACATCCTCATCGTGCCATCTTTCTTTTTAACAAACAAGACTGGTGCACCCCAAGGTGACACACTAGGCCAAATAAAGCCACGGTCAAGCAACTCCTGAAGTTGTGTCTTCAACTCCTTCAAATCTTTGGGTGTCATGCGATAAGGAGCAATGGACACCGGAGTTGTGTTCTCATACAACTCAATTCCAAATTCAACATCTCGACTAGGCGGCAAACCCGGTAATTCCTCCGAAAACACTCCAGGGAACTCACACACGGTTCTTATATCCTTTACACGAACCTATTTTGATCTGGGATTCATAACAAAGGCTTGGTAAGCCTCACATCATTGACGCAACATCCGGCTTGCTTCAAGCGTCGACACCACATTAGCTAACAACTTCACATTTTCTCCCACCACCACAACCTCATAATCATCCGCAAGTTTCAACGAAACTCGCTTGCTTTTGAAATCCACAACGGCTCTATGCTCAACAAGCCAATCCATGCCAAGATTTACATTAAAACCATAGAATGATAATTACATAAGATCAACAAGAAACACATGACCTTGCACCTTTAAGGGGCATCTCCTATACAACTTTCTTGTTACAATTGTATCCCTAGAGGAACTAGTCACACGCATACCAACATCCAAAGACTCAACAGGCAAACCAAGCATTTGAGCATGTTCACGCAATATGCACGTGTGTAGATCCAGAATCAATCAAAGAAAGTAATGACCAGGACTACAAAGTAAAGGTACATGCGATCGCGTCCATGTCATTCCTTCCCTCACGATGGGCATACACTCGAGCCTGCCTGCCCCCCTCAGGTTGGACAGCCACTACATGCGCCACATTCCTTCCACCCTCATCTCTGCGCTGGAAATTACCACGGTCGCGCCCACAACCTCTATGTTGCTCAGCTACTCTCACCAGAGCTTGTCCCTCTCTCAGCGGTTGAAGACAATCTTTCTTCATATGCCCCCAATTACCACATTTCTAGCATATACCAAGGTTACCCCAACACTCACCATCATGTCTCCTACCACACCGATTACACTCAGAAGTCCTCAAGAAAGCATTTGGTCCTTGCTAACCTCTTCCAGGGTTAACACCCCCGCGTCTAGCATCAAAATGCGGCTTTCTATCATTATGCCTCTTGTTGTGATCTCTACCATAATCATGTTCTACAGCTCGCTTCCCCGAGCTAGATCCTCCTGCTCGACTCGCCAAACCAAGATTCAACTCAATGTCCTTTGCTCTAGTGACCAAGACATCAAAATCAGTATAATCGGCTGCGAGAATATAGGTTTTCACGTCCGCCACCAACCCTTAATGGAATCATTCATATATTTCTCGCTCACTAGGAATTAGCTCAAGTGCATAATGGCTAAGGTGAAAAAACTGAATCTCATATTCAGCAATAGTCATGCTCCCTTGCACAAGAGACGTAAACTCCCTATTTTCTCGTCGAGGTAGCGAACTCCCAAATATTTCTGCTTGAATGCAGTAAAAAAGAATGTCCAAGTCACGTATATGCATCACCATAATCTCCATTCCCGCAATAGTGGTCGTCCACCACGTATATGCATCACCATGTAATTGTGACACAATGCATCCCAACTTCTGAACATTGTTGCAGTTCAGTTGCCCAAGTATTCTTTTGGTACTCTCTAACCATGACTCGGAAACTTCCGGAGTCAACTCCTTAAACTCAGTCCCTCCCAGACTGCGAAGACGCTCAAACGGCAATCTCACATTAGCGCAATCATGTGGTGCAGCTCCATGAGCTCCAGCTACTGCTGCCTGGAAAGCTCCAGCAATAGCTTGTATCAACACGTTCATATCAGGAGCAACTTGCCCCTGGACTCCCTCGGGTCCATCAAACCCAACACCAACTCCCGCAGCACCAACCCCAGCTCCACCACCACCAGGTGGTCCACCAGGGGGAGGAGAAGGTAGATCCTTAGCATTCTCTACATTCTCATTCTCAGCCATGGCTCGAGTATTGATTCTAAGCTCTCTATGTGGCCTCATAACGAAACAATGCACTAACAAAATACAACAAACTCAATTAGGCATAGTAAGGTAAGTAATCCAATTACTCAAGCTCATTTTTGAAAACAATTCTTCTCATTAGTAATGATATGGCAATGTGATCCACAACTATACCCCAAACACAACATAGCATCACAAATTCATCTCAATTAAATCATTCATCAATATTCATATATCACACTATCACCGAAAAGTCACAAACATGCATAACCGCATACAATAACCACTTATCAAGCCCCAATTATTCATTAACCTGGATTTGATACCAACAAATGTAATCCTCTTAGCCCGGCCTAGACGCTTGACCCAAACTATGGAGATTACACAGGGAAAACCAAAGTCAACCTTGATTAACGACCTTTTTTAATCTTTTCTAGATGCACATTAAGCCTATGTGAATACTCAAGAATCATATGAGAGAAGGGAACATCGACCGGAAATCATTTAGGGACTCAATTGCATGAATTACACTTTTAGGGACCAAAATGTATTTTTTAGAAAATATAATAACTTTGCAGATTTTAAGTTTATCAATATGTAATTATTCATATTGCATGCTCCTCTGTCAGATTTCAGCCTAAAAGGACATTCCTAGCTCATGTAATTGCATCCACAACATTCAGGACTAAAATGTAAACAAGAAAACTTAAAACAATTCAAATCATCATCCAACGGTCGTCCGTTTCGGAACATTGGACTTCGTACTGAAATGCCAGTATCGAAACGGTGTTGACCATTTCGGTACTCGGATGCGTTCCGAGACCGATATCGAAACAAGCCTCTCCAGTAGCCAAAATGTTCTGAAACACCTTCAACCGTTCCGGAATGCTATGTCCATTACAGTCCCCCGTTTCAAAACAGTTATGGGTGTTTCGATACACCCTGCCCCGTGACAGTAGAAAATGCTGGTTTTCACCTCTTAACCCACTCAAACATGCTTCAAAGCATACCATATCATACCAGCAACATGTTTAAACATCTAGGAACATGTATAAGAAGCATAAGCTCAAACATGGCATCAAGCACAAGAACACTCAAACTATATGCATGCTTCCTATTGTTGCGTGTCAAAAGTTCCTATCACAATGTAGTGCAAGTGTACAAGACACAAGTAGTAAAGTGATACTTGGAGTATCAGATATCGTCTCCACAAGGACTGGAAATAGCTTTATCCTTGAATTGCTGCACGAGAGAGAAAATAGTTTTAAAATGTTTGGGAAGTATATTGGAAAATGATGAATACAAAAGAATAAAGTTTCAGGGTTAAGATATAGGCCGATATTGATTCGCTCAGTAGTGTAGGTGTTGTACTGAAGAGAAATTCATGTTTTGTCATCGTCCCTACCGCGGTAGAAGTCTATTGTTGTCGCGGCAGCGATTACACAACTCTGTACTTCAAGCATGGCAATATGCTCTGCTCTGACTTGTCCTATCCCTAGGTCCAAGTATTGTTGATGAACACTTCTTGGATGATATCTCCCGGCGTGAATCGAAGGGTGAACACCAATGTTGTTGAATTCTTCCTTAGCCACTTAACCTCGTCCTATCCCTAGGTCCGAGATAGTTCAACCATAAACTAGAGCACTTGCACTTATTCCTTTTGTATACTTAACTCTCCCGATATTAAGTAAATAGATAATCTCACAATACTCTTCTGATACTCTTGCAAGATGTTGAAACCTGAATAAGCAAACTTGAAGTTTTATTTTATTAAACAGAAAATTCCTAAAACAGTACAATCCTTGCAACTACTTTACAGAATCAACCCTTAGCCCTAGGGGAGTTTTAGAACATATTGAGAGGGGGAAAACGACAAGGGTTTTAGGGAAGACGGCTAGAGATTAAATATATTCGCCCCTAGGTCGAATTACATGCCTTTATATAGGCCTTGGGTTCATGTTTTCTAATATGACAAGAATAAAAGTTTAAACTAAAGTACAACTCTATTAGAGATTAAATCTTCTGAGTATATGACTTTAATTCGTCCACTTTTCTTGCTTTGGGTTTCTTCCTTGGACTTTGGGCTTGGCCTTCATTCTGCCTCAAGGCACAGAAAAATATAGGAGTGATCCATGACAGACGTGCTTGAATTCCTCTATCTGTCGAGCTCCACTTCAGTTTTCCCTTCACCAATGCTGTCGTCATGGCTGCCACGGCAGTGGCCACGAAAGCATCTTCCTTCTTGACTCCAGTCCCGTGTTCCAGCTCTACTCCTTCGTTGTCCCTACAACATAGTCACTAGCATCACACATTATTTCGAATGGCAAACTCCAGTCTGGTGGCTATACAATCGGGGCTATTACAAGCTTATCCTTCAAAATTCTGAATGCCTCAGTACATTCAGTATTAAAGTCAAAGGGACGATTCTGCTCTAATAAGGGGCATAAGGGCTTGGTAATCTTCGAGAAATTGGCAATAAATCACCGATAAAACACAGCATGCCCTAAGAAACTCTTAATTCCCTTGACTGTGGTGGGTGGCGGCAACTTTTCGATGACTTCTATTTTTGCTTTGTCCACCTCTATATCGCAGCAGCTTATCTTGTGGCCTAAGACTATCCCTTCATCCACCATGAAGTGGCATTTTTCACAGTTTAAGACTAAGTTCGCTTTTTCGCATCTTTCTAGCACCTTCTGTAGGATGCCTAAAAAGCATTCAAAACTGTCTCCAAAAACAAAAAAAATCATCCAGGAAAATTTCCAGGAAGTCCTCTACCATGTCGGAGAATATCGCCGTCATGAACCTTTGGAAGGTTGTTGGTGCATTGTAGAGTCCAAATTGCATTATATGAAAAGCATAAGTGTCGTATGGGCATGTGAAGGTCATTTTCTCTTGATCCTTTGGTGCTATAGCTATCTGATTGTAACCCGAGTAACCATCAAGAAAACAATAGTTAGGTTTCCCCGCTAATCTATCAAGCATTTGATCAATAAAAGGTAGGGGAAAATGGTCCTTCCGGGTTGTTTTGTTAAGCTTCCGGTAATCCATACAAACCCTCCAACCGGTCATAGTCCTGGTTGGGATGAGTTCGTTCTCTTTGTTGGTCACCATGATTAATCCTCCTTTTTTAGGAACACACTGCACCGGGCTCACCCGCTTACTATCCGAGATGGCATAAATTATTCTGGCATCGAGCCATTTGATAATTTCTTTTCTCACCACTTCTCACATAGCTTCGTTTAAGCATCTCTAATCATCAATAGTCGGCTTATGATCATCCTCCAGGAGAATTTTGTGCATACATAATGTCGGACTGATGCCTTGGATGTCAGCTATCATCCATCCAATAGCCTTCTTATGCTGCTAAAGCATTCCGATGAAATGCTGCTCCTGTTTCTTCTTTAACTTGGAAGAGATGATTACGGGCAACGTATCATTTAAACCAAGAAAAACATATTTAAGCTGCTCTGGCAGGGGCTTAAGGTCTAAAACAGGTGGTTCTTCAACTGAAGGCTTTTGGATTATGTGTTCATTCGAGGTATAGTTTAGGGGCTCGAATAACTTACCTTGACGATTACCTATCCAATTTACCTCCTCATGACCTTCAGTGTCGGATATGTCTAAATCGGAGGAGTCACTGTCATCGTTGCTGCCGTGACAGTCTCCCAGATGATTGTTGTGGCAGTGACCAAATTTTATGTCATGGCAGCTCGACTTGATGCAGGATTGGTCAAGGATTACTTCAGTGATGGCCTTGCACTCTTCTTCTACATCAGTATGTTTGATTGCTTGGAGAACATTGAGATTAATTTCTTGATCATTCACTCTCATTATCAGTTCTCTTTTCTCTACATCAATCAGAGATCTGCCTGTTGCTAGGAAGGGTCGCCCCAGGATGATTGGTGCATTTTTATCTGCTTCATAGTCTAAAACAAGAAAGTCAGCAGGAAAAATAAACTTATCCACTCTTACCAGAATATCTTCGATCTTCCCTTCTGGTTGTACGTAAGAGAGGTCTTCCAGCTGCAGGATGACTGTCATGGGTCGTGCTCGTCCAATACCTAATTTCTGAAACACAGATTTTGGCATTAAATTTATGCTAGCACGTAGATCACAAAGTGCCTTACCCCACGAATTTGTCCCCAATTATGCACGGTATGATGAAGCTCCCAGGATTCTTCTTCTTCTGGGTGGATGCCTGTGCAAGATAGTCATGCATCCTTCTGTCATTTTTACCTTTTCGAATTCTCAAAGTCTGGATCTTTTTATACATGGCATCCTTGAGAAATTTCGCATAGCCGGGCATCTGTTTGATGGCTTCTAATAGTGGTATATTTATGTGTACCTGCTTAAAAATATCATAAATCTTTTTGAGCTGATACTTATGTTTCTGTTTTTGTAACCGCTTTGGAAAAGGCAGTGGAGGATGGTAATCTTCCAGACGTCCTTCACATGGTATTCGAATCTGAGGAGGCTTAGGTTCTTCAGCATTCTTTTCTAACTCCTATGTCCCTTCTACTGTCGTGATAGGTGTGTCGGCAGCAGGTTGCTCTTCTTCTGTCGAGGCAATGTTCACGACAGATGTATCTAGGGTCGGTTCCTCAATCGGTATGGTTTTCATCTCTGTCCCTTGCAATTGTTTCCCCCTCCTAGTTGTAATTGCTTTACATTGCTCATGTGTGGGTTTTCTAGCGACTTTAGTATCACTAGGGAATCCTCCGTTTTGCCTTGGCTTAATATGTTGGGAAACCTGGCCCATCTGTGTCTCCTGTGATTTTAGGGTGGCCTCATGGTTAGTCATTCTCATCTTTGTCTTGTCCATGAATTACTCAGTTTTCTTGACAAGTGATCCATGTTTGCCATGTAAGCTCATGTCTGTGACATGAATGTGGCCAAATTCTGCTCTAGTATACAAGGAGCGGCTACCGGCTGCTGTTGCGGCTGCTGCTGTGGTTGCTGTCGTGACAAGATTCTGGGTGCCTCTTGGTTTTGGTTGTTCTGCATATGAGGATTAAGTGCGTTATTTGGATTGCTCCAAGAGAACTTGGGATCTTTCCTCCAGTTGGGATTGTAATTGTTGGAATCATAATTTTTTGGCTTGTTATAATTTCCAACATACATCCCTTCTTCTAGTGTAACGGACAATCTTCCGAATTGTGGTTCCCACTGCAAGTCTCACATACCTCTTCTACAGAATATATAGGTTTAGAATATTTTTTCAATAGATTTTCTACTACCTTTGTGAGGTATGCAACCTGTGGCTTCAGGGAATTGTCAACTTCATAATCTTTTACAGCTATTCCTTGCTTACTTGTCCTTGTTGTAGGGAATTGCTCGTCATTCTTTGATAGGTTTTTCAACACCACCATTGCTCCGTCTAGATCCTTATCCAACAACAGTCCATTTGCTACTGAATCTATTCTCATATGAGTATGTCTGTTGGCAGCATTGTAGAATTTAATGACTTGATTCCACACGGGGAATCGATGCATCGGGCAGTTCCTTAGAAGAGTTGTAAACCTGTCACATGCCTTGTGCATTGGCTCGTCATCTTCCTATTGGAAAGTAGCAATTTCATTACGCAATTTCATTGTTGAATTTAATGACTTGAACCCGACGTTAGTTTATTCCACCAAGTTTTAGCTCAGTCTCTCAATTAATGAGGAAATAAATGGAGCCTCAGTATTTCTGGATTTATTCATGGTAATCTGAATGATCCACAGATTTTTTGGAATGTTTTCAAGTGTTCTCGGGCATCCTCTGTTGCTGCACCACTAAGTTAGCCATCGGAATTGATCATGCTGAATATAACAAGTTTCAGTTCGAAATTCTCAACTTCCACGTCTGGCAGGGTGGTCTCTAGTTCAACATGATCATTGATCATGTAGTCACAGTAGGACTGTCGCGCGGCCACGGTAGCGGTAGGCCGTTTGTTCCTGTCATCTAGGGGAGGATCTTCATCATTCCTCGGGTTATTATTATTTACCCCGTTATGCATTGCTTCTAACTGTTCCTCAAGATAATCGTTTCTTGATATCAAGAGGTGGACTCGGTTCCTGAGATTGCACACCCGTTCGATTTTAGGGTCGAATTTGTACTCAGGTTCTTTGCCTCGTCTAGATTTGCGCATAAGCAAGCGGAAGACCTTGTGAAACGCACAGGGTAAACAATCCAAATAAAAACAAAAAAAATTAAAAAGTGCAGTAAAAGTAAGAGTAAAGATATGTTGCCAATCCCCGGCAACGGTGCCAAAAACTTGTTGCGTGTTAAAAGTCCTATCGCAATGTAGTGCACGTGTACACGACGCAACTAGTAAAGTGATACTTAGAGTATCAGATATCGTCCCCACAAGGACTGGAAATAGCTTTATCCTTGAATTGCTGCACGAGAGAGAAAAGAGTTTTAAAATGTTTGGGAAGTATATTGGAAAATGATGAATATAAAAGAATAATGATTCAGGGTTAAGAGATAAGCCGATATTGTTTTGCTCGGTAGTGCAGGTGTTGTACTGAAGAGAAATTCATGTTCTATCGTCGTCCCTGTTGTGGTAGCACCTGTCACGGCAGAAGTTTGTTGTTGTTGAGGCAGTGGTAACACAACTCTATACTTCAAGCTTGACAAGAATCCCTGCTCTAACTTGTCTTATCCCTAGGTCCAAGTACTGTTGATGAACACTTCTTGGATGATACCTCCCGTCGTGAATCGAAGGGTGAACACCAATGTTGTTGAATTCTTCCTTAGCCACTTAACCTCGTCCTATCCCTAGGTCCGAGATAGTTCAACCATGAACTAGAGAACTCACACTTATTCCTTTCGTATGCTTAACTCTCCCGATATTAAGTAAATAGATAATCTCACAATTCTCTCCCGATACTCTTGCAAGATGTTGAAGCCAGAATATGCAAACTTGAAGTTTTATTTCATTGAACAGAAAATTCCTAAAACAGTACAATCCTTGCAACTACTTTACAGAATCAAACCTTAGCCCTAGTGGGAGTTTTAGAACATGATGAGAGGGGGGAAACGACAAGGGTTTTGGGGAAGACGGCTAGAGATGAGATATATCCACCCCCTAGGTCGAATTACATGCCTTTATATAGGCCTTGGGTCTAAGTTTTCTAATATGACAAGAATAAAAGTTTAAACTAAAGTACAACTCTATTGGAGATTAAATCTACTGAGTATATGACTTTAGTTCGTCCTCTTTTCTTGCTTTGGGTTTCTTCCTTGGACTTTGGGCTTGGCCTTCATTCTGCCTCAGGGCTCAGAAAAATATAGGAGTGGTCCATGACGGACGTGCTTGAATTCCTTTATTTGTCGATCTCCATTTCACTTTTACCTTCACCAATGTTGTTGTCATGGCTGCCACGGCAGTGGCCACGACAACATCTTCCTTCTTGACTCCAGTCCCGTGTTCCAGCTCTACTCCTTCGCTGTCCTGCGTCTGCCGCAGCAGATACCTGGAAAAGTAGCCAAAATCAGTAGCAATTGTGCTATTTTATCTAATTGTGATGTATATGCAAAACATTACCTAAATGCAATGAATTATGCTTGAATGCAGCATAAATATGGGTTCAATGGGTGGTAAAATATAGAAATTTTGCACACTCAACACCTATCCACCAAACCAAATATGAGCTCTCAAATCTCAAACCAAACCATTAGGACCATTTACAACCCATAAAAGCCATCACAAACATGCCACAAACTTAGGGAGTTCAAAACACACCTCCCAAATACAACCTTGGTGTCCCATTGCCCAATATCAAAACTAAAGTGTATAAAAACATCACCATACATGAGCTTTGCACTTCCTTGGATGTTCTTAACCTTCTTGCTGCTCAAAACACCTCAATTATCTGCATTATTGGTAAAAGAGAGCGTAAGCACATTTGCTTAGTGAGGTATGCTCTAAAGAAAACCGACACAATAACGCATTATTCAAAACATTTTCACAAAAACCTTTTCTACATCATGCTCACTCTATCTCATCCTTGAAAACCATTTCAAAGCAAACTTCATTGAAAACATATGTACCTCAATTCTATCTCATGCATTTAAACCAATGCAAATCTCACGGCAAGGCCATACACATGCTTGTGTAAACAAAAGCATTTCATATACAAATCTCATATGCATTTCTCATAGCATAAATCATCTCATCAATAGGTACATGTGAATCAAAAGCATTTTCATATTTTATATTGGCATTTCACATCTCGTTATTACTCGGATATGCGGACAACATTCTCAAACCACGAGACTCTTTCGGTGGAATCTCGCATCACCGTACTCACTTGTCTAGTAAACATAATTTCTGGTGGAATCTCACATCAACGTACTCACATGGCGGAATCTCTTATCGCCACAAAGCTTGGGTATTTCACCAAGTCCTACCCGATGTAATGCCCATCATCGGTCTCTCCCTTTAGATTGAATCCAAATAGCGCGTACGAATTTTTAGTTTATAGTGCACTCTCATCCTATTGATCAATCAATTATATCCAGTAAGTATCTCATCTTCTATGCCAATATATTATGTCAAAACATCATCTCACCTACTGTTTATAATGCCAATATAACATTTTCCATGCTTTAAATCAAAAGCTCAAAACTCATCTATGCAACATGTTATTTCATGAAATCTTTTCAAGCATCATCTCATGCAACAACTCATGCATAAAAACAGTAGGAATTTGTCTATCTCAAAACATGAGCATGTAAAAGCATTTTAGGGGCAACCACCACATATATGAGAGCAATCTAGCCAATGCTTACTTCCGGACTTCTAAAACCATGTGCACTCACCGATTACGTTTCGCTTGCTCGTCGAAACGCTATCTAAGCTTGTGGATCAACACCAAAGGTGTCTGAAGATGTCTCTCCTGTTTATAACACATAAGAGCAGAGAATTAATGCATCATCATGCATTGAAAACATCAGCCACACACCTAAACTCGCTACTCTACTCAAGAACCTCATTTCGGCTACCAAAAACAACCGAAATCATCTCCAAACTCTCCCAAAACAAAGCCCAGCCAAAATCTATCACTTCTAATCATTTCTAAACATCAATCAACATCAAAAACCACCACAAACTCGTCCTTTTACATCCAGCTATAACAGAACACCAAAACCACCCCAAAAACAACCATTCTAGCATACAAAACTTAGGAATCCAAGCCTATTCGGGATTTGTTTGATAAAACCTCATTTATAACATCAATTATCATCCAAAATACATTAGAAAACAACCTAAAAACAGAGCCTAACCAACAACCACGAAAATCATCAAGATCTCTCCAAGAACCTTGAGTTTTAATACAATTTCTTGTTTCTAACATTAAATCAACTCAAAAATCATTAAAAGGGATTGATAACTTGGGAATTTTAGTAAATAACTAATCATTAGAGGAGAAGGACGAAGCTTGCCTCTAATGGCTGATTTCTCCTTGATTTGGACAAGTTTTCTTGAAAATCCAATGTAAAAAACGAGGATTTGGTAAGGAAAAGATTAGGAATCAAAATGAGATTGAAACCTCATCAAAAGGAATGAAAATCAAAGGTTAATTGATGGAGGAAATGTGCTTGGCTGAAAAGAAATTGAGAGAAAATAAAATGAGAGAAAATTGACGTAAGGTAGTTATGAAAAGTCAAAGATAGTTTTTCCTTTAATCATTCTTTATTTCCTTTAATTAATACGTTATTAAAATCACCCAAAATAAGGAGAAATCTGATTAAAAACATTTTGGTAAAATTAGCTCCTTAAAGATTTAAAGTTTCAATCCTTTACAAAACAATCACTATTTAACTTTTGCAAAAACTGCGATTTGGTCACTACACTGAAATGTGGTATTTCCAAACCTTATTTTGTAAAATTGTTTTCCCCATAATCATTCATATAATAAATGAGGATTTTTAGGTATTTTTCCACATTTTTAAAGCATCCTGAACTAGGTGTTCCCTAAATCTCCCTTAAATATTCGAACTGTTCTCGACCGTTCCGATTTAAACTCTAAAACATCTAGGCCTAAAATCGAGGCGTTACAGATGTTGTCTCTGATGCACTACCCATCGTATTCTGCCACCTTCAGTTCCAACACGGTGGCAGTCTCCGAGAGCGGCATCAACAACATCATTCCTACATCTGCACACCGGCAACGGTGGCCAACACCTCCTCATTAGAAGAGGTTGGGCTGCAGCCGCCAGCAACGGAGGCGGAATCAGTAGAAGGAGAAGCCCCAATTGCAATTGACCGTCCGGTAGCACCAACGGAGCAAGGAACAAGGAAGAGGAAGTGGTACATCATAGCCTCTGAGCCAGAGGAGGAGGAGATAGAATCAGAAGAGTGCGAAGCCCCTTATGCCGCTCCTCCTGCAGAACAACAAGAAGATCCTCGCCCTACTCCTAAGAGAGTCTAGCCGTCACAAACATCAAAGGTCTCACCAGCCATGTCTGCTGCCCGGGCATCTATTGGTCGTCGCCTTATCATCCAATACTTCTCATCCTCGGTAGCAAAGACCCAAGCCTCCTCCCAACCATCTGCCTACTTCTAGTTTTTTTCTTCTCTTTGCTTTATTTTTTCTATTTTTATATCAATTTTATTTTTTTCTCTCTATTTTATTTTTCTATTTTTATTTGCTATTTTTATTTTGTGCATTGAGGGCAATGTCCATCTCGAGTTTGGGGGGAGTTAACACTCATCATGTTTAGGCATACTTTAGTGCATATTAGATTGCATAATTTTCTTGCCTTAGAAAAATTAATTGAAAATAATTTTTTGTTGTTGTTAGAACTTGTGCCTATGATAGGATAGTCGACTTTATATTTTTGCCAAAAAATTAAAAACAGTACTGTTACTTGCCAAAAAATAGTACTGTTACTTGCTGAATTTGTTAGAATTTCTGGTAAACATTGCCTACTGGAATTATTTGTAAAATACTAACATGGTTGTAGGAAGCTGACGCGACAGGAAACAAAAAAAAGAAAAACAAAAGCAATGCCAAGATAGGCAAAAGAAAAATTTTATGTTGTCTATCCCTAAAGGTGCCCAAAACCAGCTCTAGGAAGAATCATGTGTGAGGACTCTCTGCTGCTATCAAAGTCCATGAATCTGAAAATTTAGAAGTTATGGACAAATGAGCATAAGTGAATGAAAGTCTTCAAGGGATGACTCTACTCCATGGGTTTGAGGTTTTGTAGTTTGCTCCTATCTTAATTTCAGACCTAGAAGAGTAGTTTTGATTAGCTAAAGCCCTCATTGCCATGATTATTTAAATTGTGCTTGAATATGTTGTCTCGGCAACAACCTTGTATATCATGACAACATCTCTGTTTACATAGAATGTTCTTCATATTCAGCTTCTTCACAGTTTCTGCACACACTTCACTGTATATCATAGTTTAATTCTGAGGTAATTCATGTTATTTCCCTCTCACTAATCTAATGACTGGTGCCACGACCTTGAGGTGTTAAATCAAATTTGAAACAAAAATTTTCTTTTGTATTACTTTAAAGGGCAAGTATGTTTAGGTTGCATTGCTTGAGGACAAGCAATAATTCGAGTTTAGGGGTTTGTAAAGTGTTAATAAGTTCTATATTTCATGCACATTCCATCTCATATTATTGATGTTTTGAGTACATTTTAGGCATAATTTGGTTCACGCATTGCATTTTACAGTATTATGTACTCTGCCATGCTTTGTATTGATTTTCTGTTATTTGGTAAGGAAAAGGTACTGTTTTAGTTTAGTTTTAATTTCAGGTACTAAAGGCCGACAGAAAGAGAGAGGATCTAAGAACATGATGCTGAGGCAGCAAACTGAGGAATTGTACTGATGCAGTTCCAGACAGAGCCAGTTGTCGCCGCCCTACCTACCGCTCAAAACAGCAAGATGAGATATTGGAGAACTGGAATGCGATCTGTAGAGCAAAAAATCCTGATCTTAACGATGTTGTCCACTCAATTTTTCGATGACTGTAGCAGCAGGCAGAGCCGCGAAGGAGGAACTCGAGTTTACTTGCGAGGCAAGGCAACGTAATTAAGTCCACATTCAACTCAAAGAATTCAGCATTTAGAGTTGCAATTAATGAAAATTCACTTTGAAGACTTCTACTCCAAGAAGGACTAGACCTAGCTAATGCCTATATATACTCATTGTAATTGTACTTCAAAATAACTTACGTTTTACCTTAGGCATAGTTTAGGTTTTCTTGCCGCCATTATGTTCTAAAGCTCTCTTTGGGTTGGAGTTATGTTGTAATTAGTGTGAGAACGGTTGTTTAGGATTTTAAGTTTGTTTTTGCAATAAAGCTTCAAGGTTTACTTATTCCATGTGCTTCATAGTTTTCAATTAAGGTGAAAGATTGGTTTATTACTATCTATTTGTTCGGTATTGAGAGAGTTGAACTCACGAAATGAGTAAGTACGGTCCCATCTATAGACGGTGTTGATCAATCCAGCCTAGACATATGTTAGGGTTTCAGGCGGCTAAAAGAGGTTGAATTAACATTGTTGTCTTTGCACGATTCATGTAGCGACTGGTATTATCTGCAGTGGGCATCAACAGCATTCTGACTTAAACATAAGCAATATCACTTTCGAAGCGTTCTGCCGAGCCTAGACATAGTTTGCCGCTGAGACACAAGTCCATTCCCTTGCCGAGGCAACGAGAGGATCTCATCAGCCTAACTGCCATCCCCCACTGAAGTAGCAGAGTCTGGCAGCACAAAGCAACTTGTCCTATTCAACGTAGTTTCACACTAAGCAGCAGCATAACCCTGCCCATTCTATCAACCTGATTTCTTCCCTTTTATTTACTTGTATTTTATTTTATTTTCTTCTTAAACAAACCAACTTATTTGTGCATTTATTTTTCTTGTGCAGGAACACCGAATCGAGTTAAGCTGTCCAATCTTTGCGGGAGACGATATATTTTATACTATTACTTGAAAATAGTGTGCACTTGCGCTCATATTTAGAGAATATGAAAACGCTCTACATTTTTTATGAGATGCATGTTATTAGATTAGGGTTTATTCGATTTTTGTCAAATATATGATATTTTCACACATTACATCATTTTTCGACTAATTTGAATAAATTAAATTGATTTATCCAAGTTAGTAAAGAGTTAGTCACGTATATGTTATGGTTTTTGGATGTTAAACGTTAACATATATCGGTAACAATTATATTTAGACTAAGGGTTAGTCTATAGATAATGTGCAGGGAAAGTAACAAAGAGTTGTTCAAGTAATAACCTCGTGGATTTTGGAATCCTGAAAATGGCGATAATGTTTATAAAAGTTATCAAATCATGACGTGTTTACACAACAATTAAGATGGTGTTCTTTAAAAATTCCCCGCCGCTGACCGGGCAGCGATACCCCCGCCGATAGCTGTAGAGCCACCAGACCCCCACAAGGGGCTTCGCCCCTTGACCCCTGCGTAGGTACAATTTGTCAAGACCTCAATAATAAACTGCTTGATGTTATGTTCGATATGGAAGGTGTTTGAAATGCATGGTTATAGCCCTTTTATTTTGGTTTTAAATAAATACGGCATGTGTGTCGTGTCTTTCTTTCTTCTATTGTAATTCTCTTCTCACCTTACTCCCTCGTAATATTTTTGGAGAAAGCGTGGACCAAAGGAGCTGAATGATGGGCCGATCAACGGTTGATTAGGTGCTTAAGAAGCAAGTTCTATCTTTAGTAATTTTGGTTCTCCCATTGGCTTGGGATGGGCCATCCTAGCTTTAAAGGCTATAATCATTGCATTTATATTTACTACTTTATATGTATGTGATACAATGTATTTTCTTAGCATGATTGTAACGCCTCGGTTTTGGGCCTAGGTGTTAGCCGGGTTTGGTTAAGCGGTTCGAACCTATTTAGTAGTCTAGTCTAGTTTTTGGAAATAATTAAATTAAAAGGTTTTTGGTCTGATAAAAATATGGGAAATTTCCTAAAATCATGATTATATATATGATTAATTTTGGTAAAGGTAATTTAAAGAAAACAATTTTGGAAATGGAATATTTTGGTTTAGTCACCAAAATGTAAAAATGGTAAAGTTTAATTTAATGGCAAAAATGTAAAAGGCTAATGCTTTGAATCTTTAAGAGCAATACCAATGGCTAATAGAGACTTTTCCTCCTATTTTATAATTTTGATTAAATAAATTATATTATAAAGATGGAGGGAAGTTAAAACGGCTTTTTTATTTTCTCACAAATTGGATTTGACGGTAGTTTTCTTCTCTCACTTTTCTCTCAAAATCCCTTCATCCAAACAACAAGATTTTCAAGGTAAACTGTAAATTTGATTTGAATTTCAAGGATTTATCTATTTTCTATTGATGCTTTATTAAATCTCTTGTTTTCTCTTTGGTTTTCTTTCAAAAATGGAGGAAGAGCTCATCATTAGAGGTAGGTTCATTCTTCTCTTCTAATGACATGTTCTTTACTGAAATTCCCAAGTATTTACTCTTTTACATATTGTTTTTAATGGGTTTTTATACTTTAATTGAAGAAATCATGTTTAATTGAGGTTTCTTGAAGATTTATGGTGGATCTTTGGATTTGGTGTTACTTGTTGAGGTAACGATTGATTATTAACATGTTGTTATGGATTAATAATTGTTGAGAAATATTTTGCTATAACAATTATGTGAAAAATGTTTTGGACTTGTTTAAAGATTTCAAAAATAATTTAAAAGTCCTTAAAACTTCTGTTTAAAATGTTTTGACTTTGCACCTATATCGAATATACGTTTAAAAGTTAAAAATTAGCCAAAATTGGGTTTTTAAGTGAAATTTTCGAAACCATCCTTATAAGGTTTCGAAACCTTTCTAGGCAGAATGCCACTGTTTTTAAAACCTTAGCAAAGGTTTTGAAACCTTGGCCTTTCAATGGCTAGTTTTAACAAATCTCTTCTTAAGGTTTCGAAACCTCTAGTAAAGGTTTTGAAACCTCTCTACAGGTGGGAATTTAAAGCTCGACTTTATGACTTCCCAACGGCTCCAAAACATTCCTAATGACCATAAACGGCTAGAATATCATTCCACACTATAGAAGCAACCATGGGACACTTGAATATGATCAGAGAACACTCCAAGCAATATGATAAAGAGAATTTGAGTCCAATTCTTATTTCTTCATTTCTCTTATATATAGTGTTTAGGAGAGAGCTTAATTGTAAATCCTATGTACTCTTGTGAGCTTAATTTATGTAAACACCCACCTTGTGAGGTATTTAGTTTACCAAACAAATCCCTTGTAAAAAGAGAGGTTCTAGTTTAGCCTTAGACAAAAACTAGAGTGGTTTTATCTTAGCCATTAAAAGATAGGGTTGTAAGGGTTGTCTCCTTATCCTAGAAAAGGGGAAGGATTCATAGTGAATTGGGAAATCCTTAGTGGTGTGCTAAGGTAGTGGATGTAGGCTTTGGTTAGAAAGCTGAACCACTCTAAAATCCTTGTGCAAATTGTTTATCATTTTTATCTGTTTTAGCCAATTCGTTATGGAGTTCAATCCAAACCTCTTGACGATTTTGGAAGATCAATTCAAGCATGCTACAAGCCTAACAATTGGTATCATAGCCTCGTCTCCATCAAAGGATTAACATCCGGGAGTAAAGATCAATTGCTCGAAGTTCATCGAGTCAAGTTTTCAAATGGCAAGCGGTTCTACAATGATTTCACTTGAAGAGGGCCGCTCTATCATGTGTCATCCTCTCTTCAAGAAAGAAGGTTACTTCCAATGGAGCAACATCATGAAATACTTCATCCAGTTCTTCAACCTCAATATTTGGATGATTATCGAAGATGGACATTTGGAAGCTCCTAAGAAGAATAAGAAAAGGAGTGTCAAAGCACCAGAAAGGACCATCTAAATGCAAAGGCTATGCACATTCTACTTTGTGCCCTAAGTGAAGAGATTTCCAATAAGGTATCTCCATCAAAAAGTGCCAAAGAAATTTGGGAGAAGCTTGAGAAATTCTATGGGAAAGAAAAGAATAAAGATGATGCTTCATCATGTGCAATCCTCCTCTCAACACCAAAGGTGGATGGTGTTTTGGCTCTCGATGAGCTCAAGGTATATTCCAACTCTAATGATCCAAATGCATATTCATTTGATGAGTTACAAGATGCTTTCGATGAATTATTTTTGGAATTTGAGACCATGAATTCCAAATTTAAGAAAATGATTTCAAAACATGAAACTGAAAATGATTTTCTTTTGAAAACAAAGTGTGGTTTTGAAAACCAAAATGGAATTTTGAAAAATGATTTGGAGTTTTCAAAAACAAGAAAATGTATTTTAGAAAAAGAAAATCTTGATTTGAAAGTTAAGCTTGAAATCTTAACAAAGGAAAAATAAATATTTTCAATAATTCATCTTGTCACATAATGGCAAAATGCTCACATTGCCATTATCATGGTCATTCTATACATACTTGTCCTATAAAGAAAAGAAAAACTTATAGGATTAGACAAATATGTGTTCCTAAGAGAACTAAAGGCATTGTGACTAATGTAAATGGATCCAAAGCAATTTGGATACCAAAAATTAAGTAAATGTCTTTTGTAGGTGTGTTGGAGCAATGGAAAGCAACACAAAGATATGGAAATGCTCTAGTGACACAATTGAAGAAATTGGGTAACCTCTAAGATTAATGCTTTTATTTCTTATTGTAACACCCCAATTTTGGGCTTAGAAGTTTTGGGTTTGAATCGGACCGGTCGGATTGCGGTTCGAATATAAAAGGTGATTTTTAGGGAAAGCCTAGTTCGGGATGCATTAAAAATATGGAAAAATATCTAAAAATCCTCTTTTATTATGTATAAAAGAGTGGTGAAATCAATTTTACAAAATGAGGTTTGGAAATGTGATTTTCAAGTTAGTGACTAAAATGTAATTTTTGAAAAGTTGGTGACTGTTTTAAAAGGATTGAAACTTTGAATCTTTAAGGAGCTAAATTACCCAAGAAGAGTTTTCTCCAGATTTTTCTTAATATTAAACATTTATTAAATGATATTTAATAAAAAGAAAAAGGGGGAAATAGATATTTTGGATTTCATAACTAACTTTTCTCAAAATTTTCCCACTTCATTTTCTCTCCATTTTCTTTCAGCCAAACAATTTTCCCCAGCCATTTTCCCTCTGATTTTGACATCTAAAAAATGAGATTTCAATCTCCAATTGATCTCTAATCATTGCTACATCAAATCCTTATCATTTGCTTATTGGATTTTCAAAGAATCTTGGCTTTAAACAAGGAGAAACTCACATTTAGAGGTATAAACGTCCTTCTCCTCTAAATACTCAGTTCTTTACTGAAATTCCCAAGTTCTCAATCCTTGATTTGAGTATTATTAATGGTTTTAATGATTTGCTCTTGATCTTGGCTTTAAATGCAAGATTTGGATTTAATTTTGATGAAATTCATATTAAATGATTGGGCTCTGTTTTGAGATGTCTTTTTGATGTAAATGGGATGTATAAATGATGTGTAATTGAGGTTTAATCAATACAATCCCGAATAGGTTGATTTTCCTAAGTTTTTGATTGAGTTAATGGTGGTTTTTGGGGTGATTTTGATGTTCTGCTATAGCTGGAGGTATAAGGACGTTATTAGATCATTTTTGGATGTTAATTGATGTTTAAGAATATTTGGATTTGATGGATCTTGGCTGGGTAATGCTGTAGAGGTGTTTGGATGTGATTTCGGTTGTGTTTGGTAGCCGAAATGTGAGTGTTGATGAGAGCAGCGAGTTTAGGTGTCTTGGTTGAAGACATTAATGCATGATGATGCATTAATCCTCTGCTTTGATGTGTTTAAAACAGGGGAGACATCTTCGGATCCTTGTGGTGTTGATCCGGAAGCTTGATTTGGTGTTTCGGCAAGCTTGCGAAACGGAATCAGTGAGTGAAGTTTGGTTTTCAGCTTTGAAACCAATGTTTGGAGTTTTTGGGAGCCTAGTTTAAGTCTAAACAACTTATCTAAGCTCAAGAGTAAGTTTTCGGAGAAACTCTCTTTTTGATGAACCGTGAGATGGTTGAATGCAATGTGTTATTTTGCATGATTTAAATTCTGTTTTGAAAGCATATTTTAGCATGTATAATGCTGGTTTTGTAAGCCATGTGTTGAAGGATGCTCAAGGTAAGAGATCCTTGTTTTGAACATTGATAAATGTGGTTTTGATGCAAAGTAATGCATGATGGTTAATGGCTTTGATAAATGCTTTAAAACAGTGGATTAATGATGTTAAATGATGTATATTGGCAAGTGATGTGTTGGTTTTAAAGTACTTGAATCGGATATAGTTAACCGGCTATAGGATTGGGTGCACCGTGAATAAAGTCGCCTTGGATGTTGAGGGGTTGTGATTGTACCGTAAACTCCATCCAAGTACACTAACGAGATTGTTAAGATCACTATGGTGGTTAAAAGTCCATGAGTGGATCTTGTGTTAAGATCACAATGGTGGTTAGAAGTCCATGTGTGGATCTTGTGTTGTGTGTCCCGTGTTCTCGTTAGTGATGTTATACAACTACCAATGAGTGATGTGGAGGGGTTGTGATTGTACCATAGTCTCCATCACGGGTGTTGAGGGGTTGTGAATGTACCATGCTCCACCTTGATATTGGTAGTGTGTATGAAGCGTATGGGACAACGCTTGTAATCCGCGTATCCGGTTGTGTTTTGAATTGTACAATGAATATGGATTATCACTTGTAAGCCAATATGACATGATGATGGATTGAAGCATGAGATGCTTGGTTTTTATGCATAATTGCATGATTTATGTTGTTTTGAAACTAAAGGCCTTGAAAAGGTGTTTTCACAAATATGCATTATTGTGTTGTTTTAATTGAGCATTCCTCACTAAGCTATGTTCTTACGCTCTCTCTTTCTTAAACCAATAATGCAGAGCATTGAAGTGCATAAAAGGGAAGCAAGGAGGTCAAGGATCCAAGTGAAGATTAAGCTCATGTATGGTGAATGTTTTCCTAACACTATTAGCTTTTGGCATTTGGCAATGGGAACCTAAATTGTGTTTTTGGGATATGTTTTGGACTCCCTAAGTTGGTTATATGCTTTTGATGATGTTGAGACTTGTAAATGGCCTTTTGGTTTTTGGTTTGATGTTTTGATGGTTGCATGGTTTTCTATATAGGATGCATGCCTATAGAATTGGGTTTTTCTTTCATTGAGGCTATGAATGAGTTTGGTCGATGCTAATATGTTCTTCGAGTGTTGAATGACTTGCTGGTATATTTTGGTGGTCTTTGGAATGCGTTTGATGGGTCAATTGTGTATTAAACCAGCAAAAATCTGCAATTCTGGGCAGCCCGTATCGGAACGGGTGCTACCGTTTCGGAACAGAGGGCCTGAAATGGCCTTGGCGTTTCGAAACAGGTAGGGATGTTCCGAAACGGATTTGCCACTGCCAAGCCCTGTTCCGCAACTTGTTTCGGAACGGTCCTGCGTTTCGAAACGGATCATCCCCGTTTCGGAACACTCGACCGCTGGGCACTGAATCTGATGGTTATATGTTTTGGATTTCTCACGTTTTGGTCCCAATGTTTGTATATGCAATTGGTTGAGTTTTTGATGTGCGTTTGAGATGAAATTTGGCAGAGAAGCATGAAATATGATTAATTTCATATTGGTAACTTTAAAACTTATTAAGTCCTCTAAATTTCTAGAATTTACATTTTGGTCCCTAAATTTGAATGTTATGCAATTGAGTCCCTGATCGTTGTCCGATTGCTTTGGTTTTCGAGTATGTTTTCCTCGAGTGTATGATTAGGGTTAATATGCATCTAGACAAGATTAAAAAGAAGAAAAAAAAGGTCGTTAATCAAGGTTGACTTTCGAGTTGACTTTGGTTTTCCCCGTGTAATCTTCATAGTTCGGGTCAACCGTCTAGCCGGGGGTTACACTTATATCTTTTTTATCTTATTTTTGTTTGATTAATGTTCATGCATTTGAAATTTTATTTCAATATCTAAACAAGCATGACATTATTTAATGCATATGAGTCTAATGGTTTCATTCATATGTTTGCATAAAGATTTTTTAAGTCTTGGATAAATTGAATTTCATAAGGTCTTAATTTGATTTTATCTTGAAATTCAATGTCTTTAAGTGTCAAGTTTTGGGCTAAAAATTTAACGGAATGCTTTAGTAAGGGGGAGTTTTAGTTTTCAAATGTTTTGTACTTAAACTTTTTTTAACTTACTCTCCATTGTTATTATGTACTATAAATATTTAAATTATTTTTTATATAACAAAAATGGAAGAAGTAAGTTAAAAATTAAGGGGAGCTTTTGTCAAAAACATTTTTTCAAAGAAGTTTTGTTATATCAAAAAGGGGATATTGTTGAGAAATATTTTGATATAACAATTATGTGAAAAATATTTTAGACTTCTTTAAAGATTTCAAAAATAATTCAAAAGACCTTAAAACTTGAAAAATATGTTTTAAATGTTTTGACTTTGCACCTATATCGAATATACATTTAAAAGTTAATAATTAGCCAAAATTGAGTTTTTAAGTGAAAGTTTTGAAGCCATCCTTATAAGGTTTTGAAACCTTTCTGGGAAGAATGCCACTGTTTTTGAAACCTTAGCAAAGGTTTTGAAACCTCCTTCATAAAGGTTTCGAAACCTAGGCCTTGTAACAGCTAGTTTTTACAAATCCCTTCTTAAGGTTTCGAAACCTCTATAAAAGGTTTCGAAACCTCTGTGTAGGTGGGAATTTAAAGCTCGACTTTATGACTTCCCAGCGGCTCCAAAACATCCCTAACAACCATAAACGACTAGAATATCATTCCACACTATAAAAGCAACCACGAGACACTTGAAGATGGTTAGAGAACACATCCAAGCAATATGATCAAGAGAATTTGAGTCCAATTCTTATTTCTTCATTTCTCTTGTATATAGTGTTTAAGAGAGTGCTTAATTGTAAATCACTTGTACTCTTGTGAGCATAATTTGTGTAAACACTCACCTTGTAAGGTATTTAGTTTACCAAACAAATCCCTTGTAAAAAGAGAGATTCTAGTTTAGCCTTAGATAAAAACTATAGTGGTTCTATCTTAGCCATTAAAAGATAGGGTTGTAAGAGTTGCCTCCTTAGCCTAGAAAAGGGGAAGGATTCATAGTGAATTGAGAAATCCTTAGTGGTGTGCTAAGGTAGTGGATGTAGGCTTTGGTTAAAAAGTTGAACACTCTAAAATCTTTGTGCAAATTGTCTATCATTTTTATCGGTTTTAGCAAATTCTTTTGGGTGTTCAATCCAATCCTCTTGACAGTTTCGGAAGATCAATTCGAGCGTGCTACAAGCCTAACAATAATGTTAACTTGATGGATTTTGTTAGGTAATCTCGAAACTAGTTAGATTGCGAGATGTTAGTGATGAAATCTTGAGTTTTAGGGGCTGATTTATTGATTTCTTGATAGTTGGGGTTTTGTAGAGGTTGGAGAAGTGTTTTAGGTTGTAAATGGATGAAGATTGATGGTTGATTTTTTTGGGTAATCTTTGGGATCGATCTAGAGTGGTTCTGTCAACGTTTTCGAGTTGTATCAATTGTTAATTGCTTGGTGAATGTTGGAGTTGAGTGGGGGTTTGTGTTGCTGGAGGTTTTGATGCAGGAGTGTGCATTAATCCTCTGATTTTCTTTGGTTAGAAGCGGGGCAAGACGTTGCTTGATCGTTATAAGACGTATTTGGAGTTTCGAAAACTTGGAATAGCTTCGGCAAGTGAGGCGAAGTTGTATCGGTGATTGGATGTGGTTTGAACGTTTTCATAAGCTTGGAAATAAGGTTTTGGGAGGTTAGTGTAAGCCTAAACGCTTAGCTAATCTCGGAAGTAAGTATGGTTACCAAAGCTCTCGGTTTTTCGGTTTAAAGTCAATGTAGATTATCATGCTCATGTTTTGGATTTATATGTGTTACTCACTGCTATGCATGTTTTATAAGCATGGTTTTGCTTAATTATATCCCATGAAATGATTTGATTATGTTCAAGAGGTTATATCCTTGATGAGAAATATTATGTTATGTTTGAGGCATGTTTTGAGATGGAATATGTGATGATTTTATTAATGCATTAAAAGTAGTGACTTAACATGGATTTAAAAGATATATTGTCTTGGTGATGAGATTTTGTAACTCCCTGGTTTTGGGCCTAGATGTTTTAGACGTTGAATCAGGCCGGTCGGGAACGGTTCAAACCCTTGAGGTTGGTTTACGGAAAACCTAGTTCGGGATGTTTAAAAAATATAGAAAAAATAACTAAAAATCCTCATTTATTATACAAATGATTATGGTAAAAACAATTTTACAAAATGAGCTTTGGAAATATTACATTTTTGTATAGTGACCAAAATGCAATTTTTTGCAAAAGTTGGCTAGATATCATTTTGTAAAGGATTGAAACTTTGAATGTTTAAGGAGATAATTTTACCATTTGTTTTCATCAGATTTATCTTTAATTTGGGAGCTTTTAATAATGATTTTATTAAAGAAATAAAAGAGCATTAAAAGAAAATCAAAGGTTGACTTTTCATAACCGAATTTACGATAGTTTTCTCTGTTTTCATTTTCTCTCAACTTCCAATCAGCCAAACACTTTTCTCTCATCAAAGAACCTCTGATTTTCATCTTGGTTGCTGAGATTTCATCTTCCGAAAGATTTCCTATCTTTGTTTTATCAAATTCTTTTTTATTTTGCTTTGGATTTTCAAGGAAACTTGCCCAAATTAAGGAGAGATCAACCATTAGAGGTAAGCTTCGTTCTTCTCCTCTAATGATCAATTCTTTACTGAAATTCCCAAGTTATCAATCATTTGTTAATGGTTTTTGAGTTGTTTTAATGTTATAAACATGAAATAGTTGTTAAATTCAAGATTCTTCGTGAGACCTTGGTGATTTTCGTATTTCTATGTTAAGCTCTGATTTTGAGGTTGATTTCTAACACAATTTGGATGTTATTTGATGTTGAGAATGAGGTTTTAACAAATTAATCCCGAATAGGTTCGGGTTCCTAAGTTTTAGATGCAAGATTTGTAGTTTTTGAGGTGTTTTTGGTGATCTGATATTGTTGGAAGTAAAAGGTTGTGTTTATGATGATTTTTGTTGTTGATTGAGGTTTAGAAAAGGTTAGAATTGATAGATCTTGACTGGGCTTTGGTTTGAGAAAGTTTGGAAGTGATTTCGGTTATTTCGAATAGCTGAAATGCTAGTTTTGAGTAGAGCAGCGAGTTAGAATGAGTGGCTGGTGATTTTAATCCATGATGATGCATTAATCCTCTGCTCTTATGTGTAATGAACAAGGACGACATCTTTGGACGTGTTTGGTGTTGATCCTGAAGTTCCAGAAGTTTAGAAATCATTTCAGCAAGCAAGCGAAATGTTATCGGGGAGTGAAAATGGTTTTAGAAGTCCTTGAGGGACAAGGAAAAAGGTTTTGGGGATTTAGGATTGGTTTGAAACATCATCCTAAGTCCGGAAATAAGTATGTTTAGATTTGCTCTCAAAATGTGGATGATGCCCCTAAATCTTTTGACATGCTCTTGATTTGAGGTAGACAAATTCCTACTGTTTTATGCATGATTTATGACATGAGAAGATGTTTTATATTGATCCCATGATATAGAACAACATTGCAAAGAGTTTTGAGATTTTGATTAAATTCTATGCATGAATTGTGGTTTTGAAAAGGGATGAGAATGATTTAGAAATGTTGCATCAAAATAGTTGGTGAGATGATGATTTAATGTAATATATTGATATAAATGATGAGATGATTACCAGATATAATTGGTCGACCAATAGGATGTAAAGTACACTATAAACTAAAATTCGTACATGCTCTTTGGAGACAGGCAATGGGGGTAGTGCCATCCTGATCCAAAGTGAGAGTCCGATGATGAGAGATACCGTCGGGGTAGGTCTTGGTGAAACACCCAAGCTTTGTGGTGAAGAGAGATACCGCCATGAGAGTGCGGTGGCGAGATCCCACAGGGGTAGGACTTGACCTTGTGTCAAGCTATCCACATATCCGAGTAAAGATAGAATATGAAATGCCAATATATGAGAATGAACTTTGATTCACATGTACCAATGGTTGAAATGATTTTATGCTATGAGAAATGCATATGAGATTTTGAGATTATGAAATGCTTTTGAATATTGAGCATGTGTGGCTTTGCCATGAGATTTGCATTGGTTGAATGCATGAGGTAGATAGATAGATGGTACATGTAATTTTCAAATGGTGCTTTGCTTTGAGGTGGTTTTCGAGCATGAGATAGAAAGAGCATGGTTTTAGAAATGATTTCAAGATAGAGTTTTAATGTTTGCATTGTTGTGTTTGTGTTTCTATAGCATGCCTCACTAAGCTATTGTGCTTATGCTCTCTTTTACCATCAATATAGATAATTGACACATTTTTGGCAGCAATGAGGCTTAAAGGAATTCAAGGATTGTTAAGCTCAAGTATGGTGTTATACTTTTGCTTTAGTAATGATATATGGCAATGGGATTTTATTGGTTTGTTTTGGGAGATGTGTTTTGGACTCCCTAATGTTGATGCAAGTTATATGTGTCCTATTTGGTTTGTAAAAGGCCTTTGTAATTGTTTTGATGTTTTACCTTGCCTTTTGGTATGCTAATGGTTTGTGGTTTAAGAATGCTCTATTATATGCCTTGCTATGGTTGTGATGATCTATCAAATGTTTACCATGTGCTTAGAATTGTATGTTTATATGATAGAGTGGATGCCATAAACATGTCCATATGATTTGGTGACGATTTGTTGAAGTTTGATGCGAATTTGGGGCTGTTTGTGGGACATTTCTGGTATTTGTATCGATACTCGGGCTTGCGTATCGATACGCATAAGCCAAACTTGTGCTTTTTGTACATGGGTATCGGTACGGTTGGAAAGTGTATCGATACGGGTAGGCCAAGTTTGAAGGGCAAATCGATACGCGAGAGAGCGTATCGATACCTTTTATGCGAGTTTGGTCATTACCTCCCCCCGTATCGATACGGTCCTGAGGCATACCGATACGCGACCGTTAAAATCAGTTATAAGCATCTTTTAAAGCTTTGAAATGTTGCATTTTAGTCCCTGATCTTCATGTAAGCAATTGGATGTGTTTGTTTGGTCAAGTTGAGATGGAATTTGACAGAGAAGCATGACATACGATTAATTGAATAATGATAACTTTAAAAATATAAAAGTCCTTGTAATTTGCAGAAATTACATTTTGGTCCCTAAATGTCCAAATTGTGTAATTAAACCTCTAAATGAATCCCGATCATTGTGACGTTTCTTTCCATATTCTTTGGTGATCACATAGGATTTAATTTACATCTAGGAAAGATAAAAAAAGGGTCGTCAATCGGAGTTGGCTTTAATGAGTTGGTTTCGGTTTTCCCCGTGTAATCACCTAGGTTCGGGTCAACCGTCTGGACCGGGCTGAGGGGGTTGCATTTGTTGGTATCAAAGCCAGGTTTGCGAATAATTGGGGCGTTGACAAGTGGTTGGTAAGTGTATATGTGAGTAGTTATGAATTCTGTGAAAGCATGTTGTGTAATTGTGCAATGTTTGAGCTTTATTGAGATGAAATGCATGCAAATTTATTGTTTCAGATGAAATTTTTTTGTTATGCTATGTTTGGGGTATAGATGGGGAACTCTGCCATATCATTACTATTGGAAATTGTTTTGAAAATGAAACTTGAGCACCTTAGATTTCCTTGCCTTAAATTGCCTAACTGAGTTTTATAGCATTTTGCTAGTTGCATTGTTTTGAATGGGGCCACATAGAGAGCTTATAATTAATACGCGTAGCACATCTGAGAATGAGATGAATGTGATAGACAAGCGTGTTGAGAATTTACTGCCTCCTCCTCCTGGTGGACCACCTGGTAGTGGTGGAGCGGGAGTTGGTGATGTTGGAGGTGGGGCAGGGGTTGTTAAACACGCGGGAGCACGTGGGCAAGCCGCTCCTGATATGATGGTGCTGATTCAGGCTATTGTTGGGGCCTTTTAGGCAGCAGTAGCTGGTGCTCATGTGGTTGCACCTCAGGCTCGTGCTGATGCGAGTTTTCCGTTGGAGCGACTCTACAGTCTTGGTGGGAATGAGTTTAGAGAACTGACCCCTGAGAGTTTCGAGTCTTGGTTGGAGAACACTAAGATGATCCTTGAGCAAATTAATTGTAATGATGTCTAGAATTTGGAATGCATTGTATCCTTATTGCATGGTGACGCTTATACGTGGTGGACGACCACTATAGATGGATTAGAAGATGCTAAGGTGACTTGGACGTTCTTTTTGAGTGTGTTTAGGAGGAAGTATCTGGGAGTCCGATATCTGAATGAGAAAAAGAGGGAATTTATATCCTTGGTGCAAGGAAGCATGTTTGTGGCTGAATATGAGGTACAGTTTGTATGCCTTAGCCAGTATGCACAAGAATTGATCTTTAATGAACGGGAGGGATGCTAGCGTTTCCGGTATGGTCTGGTGGTAGATGTGAAGACGTACATGCTTGCATCGTATTATACTGATTTTGATGTTTTGGTCACTCGAGCCAAGGATATTGAGCTAAACCTTGGTCTGGCGAGTCGAGCAGGAGGGTCTAGCTCAGGGGAGCGAGCTGTGGAATGTGATGCTAGAAGGGATCATTTTAAGAGGCCTAAGGAATGAAATTATAACTTGGATTCTAGACGTCATAGAGTTAACCCAGGGAGAGGTCAGCAAGGACCAAACGCTTTCATTCGTACACATGAGTGTAACCGGTGCGGTAGGAGGCACACGGGAGAGTGCCGGGGCAACATTGGTACATGCTGGAATTGTGGTTCTCATGGGCACATGAAACGAGATTGTCCTCAGTCGATGACAGAGGGACAGGCTCCGGTGAGAGCAGCTGAGCCACAGAGGGGCCGTGGGCGCGGCCGTGGAAATTTTTAGCGTAGAGATGACGGTGCGAGGAATGTAGCACATGTGGTAGTTGTTCAGCCCGAAGGTGGTGATCAGGCCAGAGTGTATGCCCATCGTGAACGAAGGAATGGCACTGATGTGATCGCAGGTGCCTTTACTCTGCACTCTTTATCATTAGTTTCTTTGATTGATTCTAGGTTTACACATTCATATATATTGCGTGAACATGCTCAAATGCTTGGTTTGCATGTTGCGTCTTTGGATGTTGGTGTGCGTGTGACTAGTTCCTTTGGTGAAACGGTTGTAACAAGGAAGTTATATAGGATATGTTCCTTAATGGTGCAAGAACATGTGTTTTTGGTTGATCTCATGGAATTACCTTTCTATGGATTTGATGTAATCCTTGGTATGGATTGGCTAGTTGAGCATAGGGCTGATATGGATTTTGAGAATAAGCGAGTTTCGTTGAAACTTGCTGATGATTATGAAGTTGTGGTGGTGGGAGAGAATGTAAAGTTCCGATCTAATGTGGTTTTGATGCTTGAAGCGAGTTGGTTGTTGCGTCAGGGATGTGAAGCTTATTTAGCTTTTGTAATGAATCCTAGTACAAAGGATGCGCGGGTACAAGATATAAGGACTGTGTGTGAATTCCCTGGGGTGATTCCAAAGGAGTTACCTGGTTTACTGCCTAGTCGGGAGGTTGAGTTTGGAATTGAGTTGTATGAGAACTCAACTCCGGTGTCCATCGCTCCCTATCGAATGTCACCTATGGAGTTGAAGGAGCTGAAGACACAACTTCAGAAGTTGCTTGACCGAGGCTTTATTCGGCCTAGTGTGTCACCTTAGGGTGCACCGGTCTTGTTTGTATAGAAGAAAGATGGCACGATGAGAATGTGCATAGATTATTGTCAGCTAAATAAGTTGACTATTTAGAATATGTATCCTCTACCAAGGATAGATGATCTTTTTGATCAGTTTCGTGGAGCGGCTGTGTTCTCGAAGATTGATTTAAGGTCTGAGTACTATCAATTGAAAGTTAAGGATGTGGATGTGCCAAAAATAGCTTTTCGGACTAGGTATGGGCATTATGAATTCCTAGTGATGCCTTTTGGTTTGACCAATGCTCCTGTTGCATTCATGGATATGATGAACAGGGTGTTTCATGAGTTCTTGGATAAGTTTGTTGTGATGTTCACCGATGACATCCTTGTGTATTCTCGTACTGAGAAAGATCACGATGAGCATTTGAGGATTGTTTTACAAGTGTTGCTAGAGAATCAGCTTTATGCTAAGCTGAGTAAATATGAGTTTTTGTTTAAGGAAGTTTTTTTCCTTGGTCATGTGGTCTCGGCCGAAGGGATTCGTGTTGATTCTCAGAAGATCAAGGCTGTGGTGAACTAGAAGCCTCTTAGGTTTGTACATGAAGTTCGTAGTTTCCTTGGTTTGGTGGGTTACTGCCGAATATTTGTTGATGGATTTTCCAAGATTGTTTCTCCTTTGAGGAAATTGTTGCGGAAGGATGTTAAGTTTGAATGGACAGAAGCGAGACAGCAAGCCTTTGAGATGCTAAAGGAAGCATTGACGCAAGCACCTATCTTGGTTCAACCAGAATCTAGAAAAGAGTTTGTGGTGTTTAGTGACGCATCCTATGTTGGTTTGGGGTGTGTGTTGATGCAAGAAGGTAGGGTAGTAGCTTATGCATCGCGGCAGTTGAAGGTGCATGAGCGTAACTATCCCACACATGATATTGAGTTAGCGGCGGTGGTGTTCGCTTTAAAGATTTGGATGTATTACCTATATGGTGAGAAGTGTATTATGTATATGGATCACAAGAGCTTGAAGCATCTTATGTCTCAGATGGAGCTGAATCTTAGGCAACGACGTTGGGTGGAGTTGCTTAAGGATTATGATCTAACGATGGAGTATCATTCTGGAAAGGCCAATGTTGTGGCCGATGATTTGAGCAAGAAAGTAGATGTGGAATTGAGGGTGTTGTTTGCTTGCTTGGGCATATAACGAGATGGTGGCCTTGTTGCTGAGTTGCAAGTGAAACCATCTTTGGTTCAGTTAATAAAGGATAAACAGTTGCTTGATGATTCTCTTGTACCTCATGTTCAGGATATTGCTGAAGGTAGGCCTTCAGACTTTAGTTTCAATGATGATGGTGTTCTATGTTTTGGGAGTCAGATAGTGGTGCCGAATGATGTTGAATTGAGGCGCACTATTCTGATTGAAGCTCATAGTAGTCCTTTCGCTATGCACCCTGGTAGTACGAAAATGTATCGTGATTTGAAGGATGAGTACTATTGGTGGGAGTGAAGAAAGATGTTGCCGAGTTCGTGAGCAAATGTATGGTTTGTTAGCGGGTTAAGGCTGAACATCAGATTCCTTCTGGGTTGTTGCAGCCATTGAGAATCCCAAAATGGAAGTGGGAGAGGATTACCATGGATTTCGTGTCTGGTTTGCCTTTGTCGCCATCGAAAAAGAATTCAGTTTGGGTGATTGTGGATCGCCTTATGAAGTTTTCACATTTCTTGTATGTGCATACTACGTATACCTTGGATAAGCTAGCTGAGTTGTACATTGCTGAGGTTGTGCATTTGCACAGTGTGTTGAAATCTATAGTCTCAGATAGAGATCTGAGGTTCACGTCGAGGTTTTGGGTATGTTTACATCAAGCCTTGGGGACACGGTTGAATTTCAGTACTTCTTACCATCCGTAGACGGATGGACAGTCAGAGCATGTTATCGAAGTGCTTGAGGATATGTTGAGATGTTGTGTTATTGAGTTTCAAGGTTCTTGGGAGAAGCACTTGCCTTTGGTTGAGTTTTCTTACAATAATAGTGACTAGACGAGCATTCAAATGGCACCGTATGAGGCTTTATACAGCATAAAGTGTAGAACTGTCCTATGTTGGGCTGAAACGGGGCAAAAGTTGATTTCGATGTCAGCTTTGTTGAAAGGAACCACCGAGAAGGTGAAGCTCATTTGTGAGCATTTGAAGGCAACATCAGATCGACAAAAGTCTTACACGGATTTGAAGTGTAAGGAGATAGAGTTCGCGGTTGGCGAACGTGTGTTTCTAAAAGTTTCACCTTGGAAGAAGGTGATGAGATTTGGCGGGAAGGGTAAATTGAGTCTGAGGTTCATTGGACCATATGAGGTGATAGAACGTGTTGGTCCCGTTGCGTACAAATTTAGGTTGCCTTGAGAATTAGAAAAGATACATAATATGTTCCATGTATCCATGCCTCAGAGGTATAGATCAGATACGTCGCATGTTATGCTTGTAGAGGAGGTTGAGTTGAATCCATACTTAGCATATGATGAGGAGCCCGTTGAGATTCTGGATTCGGATTGCAAGGTTCTCCGGGGTAAGACCATCGAGCTGGTCAAGGTCTTATGGAGACATCCTAGCGTTGAGGAAGCTACGTGGGAAAGGAAGGATGACATGAAGAAACAGTTTCCTTACCTCTTTCCACCAGGTAAATTTCGAGGACAAAATTTCTTAAGTAGGGGAGAGTTGTAACGCCCTAGTTTTGGGACTATATGTTTTAGACGTTGAATCGGGTCGGTCGGGAACAGTTCGAACCCTTAAGGTTGGTTTAGCAAAAAACTAGTTCGAGATGTTTTAAAAAATATAGAAAATATCTAAAAACCATCATTTATTATATAAATGGTTATGGTAAAAACAATTTTACAAAATGAGCTTTGGAAATATTACATTTTGGTATAGTGACCAAAATGCAGTTTTTTGCAAAAGTTGGCTAGTGACTGTCTTGTAAAGGATTGAAAGTTTGGATCTTTAAGGAGATAATTTTACCCTTTGTTTTCATCAGATTTCTCTTTAATTTGGGAGCTTTTAATAATGATTTTATTAAAGAAATAAAAGAAAATCAAAGGTTGACTTTTCATAACCAACTTTACGATTGTTTTCTCTCTTTTCATTTTCTATCAACTTCCAATCACCCAAACACTTTTCTCTCATCAAAGAACCTCTGATTTTCATCTTGGTTGCTGAGATTTCATCTTCCAAAAGATTTCCTATCTTTGTTTCATCAAACTATTTTTATTTTGCTTTAGATTTTCAAAGAAACTTGCCCAAATTAAGGAGAGATCAACCATTAGAGGTAAGCTTCGTTCTTTTCCTCTAATGATCAGTTCTTTACTGAAATTCCCAAGTTAGCAATCCTTTGTTAATGGTTTTTGAGTTGTTTTAATGCTATAAACATGAAATTGTTGTTAAATTCAAGATTCTTGGTGAGATCTTGGTGATTTTCGTATTTCTATTTTATGCTCTGATTTGAGGTTGATTTCTAACAAAATTTGGATGTTATTTGATGTTGAGAATGAGGTTTTAACAAATTAATCCCGAATAGGTTTGGGTTCCTAAGTTTTAGATGCTAGATTTGTGGTTTTTGAGGTGTTTTTGGTTATCTGATATGGCTGGAGGTATAAGGTCGTGTTTATGATGATTTTTGTTGTTGATTAATGTAACCCCCTTAACACGGGCTAGACGGTTGACCCGAATTAAGAAGTTTACACGGGGAAAACCAAAGTCAACCCGAAAGTCAACCTTGATTAACGACCCTTTTTTTCTTTTTAATCAAACACTCAAGGAAAGCATACTCGAAAACCACAGCAATCGGACAACGAACAGGGACTCGATTGCACAACATACAGATTTAGGGACCAAAATGTAAATTCTAGAAATTAGAATGACTTAACCAACTTTAAGGTCACCAATATGAAATTAGTCATGTTTCATGCTTCTCTGCCAAATTTCAACTCAAACGGATATCACAAACTCAACCAATTGCATATACAAACATTGGGACCAAAACGCAAGGATTTCAAAACATAAAACCTTCAATTTCAGTGCCCAATGGTCAGGTGTTCCGAAACGGGAGTGATCCGTTCCGAAACGCGAGACCATTCCGAAACTCATTTCGGAACAAGGCTTGGCAGTGGCAAAACCGTTCCGGAACGGCTCTGCCCGTTTCGAAACGCCAAGGTCATTTCAGGCCCTCTATTCCGAAACGGTAGCACCTGTTCCGAAACGGTAGCACCTGTTCCGAAACGTGCTGCCCAGAATTGCAGATTTTGCTGGTTTAATTCACAATTGACCCATCAAACACATTCCAAAGACAACCAAATCATACCAGCAAGTCATTCCACACTCATTGAACATATTAGCATCAACCAATCTCAATCATAGCCTCAATTTAAGAAAAACCCAAATCTATAGGCATGCATCCTATATAGCAAACCATGAAACCATCAATTCTTCAAAACCACATATCAAAAGGCCATTTACAAGTCTCAACATCAACAAAAGCACAAAACCAACTTAGGGAGTCCAAAACATCTCCCAAAAACACAATTTGAGTTCCCATTGCCAAATGCCAAAAGCTAAACAAGTTATGAAAATTGTCACCATACATGAGCTTAAGCTTCCACTTAGATTCTTGACCACCTTGCTGCCCCTTTAAGCACTTCAATGCTCTGCATTATTGGTTTAAGAAAGAGAGAGCGTAAGCACATAGCTTAGTGAGGAATGCTCAATTAAAACATCACAATAATGCATTTACAAAAACACTTTTTCAAATCCTTTAGTTTCAAAACAACATTTATCAAACAATTATGTTTACAAACCAAGCATTTCATGCTTCAATCCATCATCATGTCATATTGGCTTACAAGTGATAATCCATAACATTTTTCAACACAAAACACAATCGACAATCGGATACGCGGATTACAAGCGTTGTCCCATACGCTTCATACACACTACCAATATCAAGGTGGAGCATGGTACAATCACAACCCCTCAACACCCGTGATGGAGACTATGGTACAATCACAACCCCTCCACATCACTCATTGGTAGTTGTATAACATCACTAACGAGATCACGAGACATACAACACAAGATGCACACATGGACTTTTAACCACCATTGTGATCTTATAATACACAAGGTCCACACATGGACTTTTAACCACCATTGTGACCTTAACAATACACAAGGTCCACACATGGACTTTTAACCACCATTGTGACCTTAACACAAGACCCACCCATGGACTTTTAACCACCATGGTGTTCTTAACCATCTCGTTAGTGTACTTGGATGGAGTTTACGGTACAATCACAACCTCTCAACATCCAAGGCGACTTTATTCACGGTGCACCCAATCCTATAGCCGGCTAACTATATCCGATTCAAGTACTTTTAAAACAACACATCACTCGTCAATATACATCATTTAACATCATTAATCCACTGTTTTAAAGCATTTAACCAAGCCATTAAATCCACATGCATCACTATGCATTGAAATCACATTTATCAATGTAAAATCAAGGATCTCTTACCTTGAGCATCCTTCAACACATGGCTTATAAAACCAGCAATAAACATGCCAAAATATCCTTTCAAAAACATAATTTAAACATGCAAACAAATCATTTTGCACTCAACCAACTCATGGCTCATCAACAAGAGAGTTTTTCCGAAAACTTACTCTTGAGCTTAGCTAAGTTGTTTAGACTTTAACTAAGCTCCCAAACCTTCAAAACATTGGTTTCAAAGCTGAAAACCAAACTTCACTCACCGATTCCGTTTCGCAAGCTTGCCGAAACACCAATCAAGCTTCCGGATCAACACCACAAGGATCCGAAGATGTCTCCCCTGTTTTAAACACATCAAAGCAGAGGATTAATGCATCATCATGCATTAATATCTTCAACCAAAACACCTAAACTCACTGCTCTCATCAACATCCACATTTCGGCTACCAAACACAACCGAAATCACATCCAAACACCTCTACAACATTACCCAGCCAAGATCCATCAACTCCAATCATAATTATACCTTACATAACATCCAAAAAGGATCTAATCACGTCCTTATACCTCCAGCTATAGCAGAACATCAAGATCACCCCAAAAACCATCATTAACTCAAGCAAAACTTAGGAAAATCAACCTATTCGGGATTGCATTGATTAAACCTCAAATTCACACCAATTATACATCCAATTTTCATCAAAAAGACATCTCAAAACAGTGTCCAATCATTTCATACGAATTTCATCAAAATTAAACCAAATCTTGCATTTTAAAGCCAAGATCAAGAACACAACCATAAAACCTTTAATAAAACTCAAATCAAGGATTGAGAACTTGGGAATTTGAGTAAAGAACTGAGTATTTAGAGGAGAAGGACGTTCATACCTCTAAATGTGAGTTTCTCCTTGTTTGGAACCAAGATTCTTGAAAATTCAATAAGCAAATGCTAAGGTTTTGATGTAGAAATGATTAGAGACCAATTGAAGATTGAAATCTCATTTTTAGATGTCAAAATCAGAGGGAAAAAAGCTGGAGAAAAGTGTTTGGGCTGAGAGAAAAGTTGAGAGAAAAGAAATGGAAAATTTTGAGAAAAGTTAGTTATGACAACAAAATATCTAATTACCTCCTTTTTCCTTTCATTAAAAACCATTAATTAAATGTTTAATATTAAGAAAAATCTGGAGAAACTCTTCTTGGGTAAATTAGCTCCTTAAAGATTCAAAGTTTCAAAAATTACATTTTAGTCACTAACTTGAAATGTCACATTTCGAAACCTCATTTTGTAAAATTGATTTCACCACTCTCTTATACATAATAAAAGAGGATTTTAAGATATTTTTCCATATTTTTAATGCATCCCGAACTAGGCTTTCCTAAAAATCACCTTTTTATATTCGAACCGCAATCCGACCGATCCGGTCAAAACCCAAAACTTCTAAACCCAAAATTGGGGTGTTACAACTCTCCCCCCTTAAGAAATTTCGTCCTCGAAATTTACCTGAAGGAAAGAGGTACGAAAACTGCTTCAACATGTCATCCTTCCGCTCCCACGTGGCTTCTTCAACACCACGATGTTTCCACAACACCTTTACCAACTCAATGGTCTTGCCTCGAAGAACTTTACTATCCGAATCCAGAATCCTCACCGGTTCCTCATCATAGGTCAAATCCGGATTCAATTCCACTTCCTCCACAGGCATCACATGCGAAGCATCCGATCTATACTTCCGAAGCATAGAAACATGAAACACATCATGAATCTTTTCCAACTCTTGCAGTAACCTCAACTTGTACGCAACAGGACCCACACGTTCAATCACCTCGTATGGTCCAATGTACCTATGGCTCAACTTACCCTTTCGGCCAAACCTCATCACCTTTTTCCAAGGCAAAACTTTCAAAAACACACGGTCACCCACCGCATACTCAATCTCCTTACGCTTCAAATCCGCATAAGACTTTTGCCGATCAGAAGCTGCCTTCAAACGCTCACAAATGAGCTTCACCTTCTCGGTAGTCCCTTTCAACAAAGCTGACATCGAAACCAACTTTTGACCCGTTTCAGCCCAACACAGAGGAGTCCTACACTTCCTCCCGTACAAAGCTTCATAAGGTGCCATTTGAATACTTGCCTGATAACTATTATTATACGCAAACTCCACCAAAGGCAAATGTTTCTCCCAAGAACCTTGGAACTCAATCACACAGCACCTCAACATATCCTCCAAAACCTGGATAACACGCTCGGACTGTCCATCCGACTGCGGATGATAAGACATACTGAAATTCAAACGTGTACCCAAAGCCTAATGCAAACACTGCCAGAAACGCGATGTAAACCTCGGATCCCTATCCGACACAATCGACTTTGGCACACCATGCAGCCGCACAATCTCAGCAATGTACAGCTTCGCAAGCTTATCCAAAGTGTACGTAGTATGCACAGGAAAGAAATGCGCACACTTCGTCAGGCGATCCACAATCACCCACACCGAATTCCTCTTCGATGGCGACAAGGGTAAACCAGATACAAAATCCATGGTAATCCTTTCCCACTTCCACTCAGGAATTCTCAACGGTTGCAACAACCCTGAAGGAAACTGATGCTCAGCCTTAACTCGCTGACACACCATGCACTTGCTTACAAACTCAGCAACATCTTTCTTTAAACCCACCCAATAGTACTAATCACGAAGATCACGATACATCTTAGTACTACCAGGGTGCATAGCAAAAGGACTACTATGACCTTCAGTCAGAATAGCACGCCGCAACTCAGCATCATTGGGCACTACTATCCGACTCCCAAAGCATAACACTCCATCATCATTAAAGCAGAAATCTGAAGGCCTACCCTCTGCAATATCTTGAACATGCGGCACCAAAGAATCATCCAACAACTGCTTTTCCTTAATCAACTGAACCAAGGATGGTTTCACTTGCAACTCAGCCACAAGACCACCATCATGCGAAATACTTAAACTGGCAAACATAGCCCTCAACTCAACAGCTACCTTCCTACTCAAGGCATCCGCTACAACATTAGCTTTACCCGGATGATACTCGATCGCCAAATCATAATCCTTGAGCAACTCCACCCAACGTCGTTGCCTAAGATTCAACTCCTTCTGAGACATCAGATACTTTAAACTCTTGTGGTCTGTTTACACGGTACACTTCTCACCATACAGGTAATTTCTCCAAATTTTCAAAGCAAAAACCACCGCAGTTAACTCAATGTCATGTGTAGGATAATTGCGCTCATGCACCTTCAACTGCCGTGACGCATAAGCCACCACCTTACCCTCTTGCATCAACACACATCCCAAACCAACGTAGGACGCATCACTATACACCACAAACTCTTTCCCTGATTTAGATTGAACCAAGATAGGAGCTTGCGTCAAAGCTGTCTTAAGCTTCTCAAAAGCCTGTTGTCTCGCTTCCGTCCACTCATACTTAACATCCTTCTGCAACAACTTCGTCAAAGGTGCAGCAATCTTTGAAAACCCATCCACGAATCTCCGATAGTATCCCGCCAGACCAAGGAAACTACGGACTTCATGAACAGACTTAGGAGGTTTCCAATTCATCACCGCCTCAATCTTCTGAGGATCAACACGAATCACCTCAGCATAAACCACATGACCAAGAAACACAACTTCTCTAAGCCAAAACTCACACTTGCTCAGCTTGGCATAAAGCTGATTCTCCAACAAAGCTTGCAACACAATTCTCAAATGCCCTTCATGCTCTTCCTCAGTACGAGAGTACACGAGGATATCATCAATGAACACCACAACAAACTTATCCTGGTATTCATGAAACACTCGATTCATCATGTCCATGAAAGCTGTAGGAGCATTCGTCAAACCAAACGGCATCACAAGGAACTCATAATGCCCATACCTCGTTCTGAAAGCTGTCTTTGGCACATCCACATCCTTCACCTTCAGCTGATAATACCCTGACCTTAAGTCAATTTTAGAGAACACAGCCGCTCCCCAAAATTGATCAAAAAGATCATCAATTCTCGGCAATGGATACCGATTCTTGATAGTCAACTTGTTAAGCTGACGATAAACAATGCACATTCTCATAGTGCCATCCTTCTTCTTCACAAACAAGACCGGTGCACCCCAAGGTGACACACTCGGCCGAATGAAACCACGATCAAGCAACTCCTAAAGTTGCGTCTTCAGCTCTTTCAACTCTTTCGGTGCCATTCGATAAGGAGTAATGGACACTGGAGTTGTGTTTTCATACAACTCAATCCCAAACTCCACTTCGCGATTAGGAGGCAACCCAAGCAACTCCTCCGGAAACACACCAGGAAACTCTCGCACAGTCCTGATATCTTGCACACGCAACTCCTTAGAGCTAGGATTCATCACAAAAGCTAGGTAAGCTTCACATCCTTACCTCAGCATCTTGCTCGCCTCCAATGTAGACACCACATTGGCAAGAAACTTCACATTCTCACCAACCACCACCACCTCATAATTCCGCAAGCTTCAACGAAACTCGCTTATTCTCACAATCTACTATAGCTCGATGCTCAACAAGCCAATCCATACCAAGGATTACATCAAAACCATAGAAAGGCAACTCCATAAGATCAACATGGAAAACATGATCTTGCACAACCAAAGGACATCTTCTATAAAGCTTTCGAGTCACAACAGTCTCACCAAAAGAACTAGTGACACGCATACCAACATCCAAAGACTCAACAGGCAATCCAAGCAATTCAGCATGCTCACGCAATATGTAAGAGTGTGTAGATCCAGAATCAATCAAGGAAAGTAATGACAAGGATTGCAAAGTGAAAGTACCTGCGATCACATCTGTGTCATTTCTCCCCTCCCTCTGAGCATACACTCTGGCCTGACCACCACCCTCAGGCTGAACAGCTACCACATGAGCCACATTCCTTCCACCATCCTCTCTACACTGGAAGTTACCACGGCTGCGCCCACGACCTCTCTGTGGTGCAACAACTCCAGGTGCACGTCCTTGGCCACCACCGGCCAACAGAGAACACTCCCTCCTCATGTGATCCGCTGATCCACAGTTCCAGCACGAGTTACCAGCCACCACAACAGGAGCCTGCACCTCTCTCACTGCTCGAGGACAATCACGCCTTAGGTGTCCACGCGACCCACATGTCCAACATGTGTTCGGTTCAGCTCTCGCCTTGTCTCCCTGAGCAGGCGCACCTTGGCCTCGACCACCTCGCCTAGCTGAAGACTGATACTTTCGTTCACGTCCTCTCTTGTTCCGTCCGCCACCGGAACTATACTCGGCAGCTCGCTTGCCCACACTAGGACCAGCACCTCTAGAAGATAGACTCAAATTCAACTCAATGTCCTTTGCTCTACCAACCAGCACATCAAAGTCAGTGTACTCAGCAGCCAGCATATAGGTCTTTACCTCCGTTACCAAGCCATAACGGAACCGTTCACACCTCTCCCGCTCATCAGGAACAAGCTCAGGTGCGTACTGACTGAGCCGAACAAACTGAACCTCGTACTCAGCTACAGACATGCTCCCTTGAGTAAGAGACATGAATTCTCTTTTCTTCTCATCTAGGTACCTCACACCCAGATACCTCCTCTTGAACGCGTTCAGAAAGAACGTCCAAGTTACATCAGCTTCCGCCAATCCAGAGATAGAGGTCGTCCACCAAGTATACGCATCATCGTGCAACAACAATACCACGCAGCCCAGCTTCTGCACATCATTACAATTCATTTACCCCAAGATTCTCTTGGTACTTTCCAGCCAAGACTCAGAACCTTCAGTAGACAAACCCCTGAACTCAGTCCCTCCCAGACTGCGCAAACGTTCAAGAGGTAGCCTTACATTAGCATCTCCCTGATGCCCAGCTCCTTGAGCTCCAGCTACCGCTGCTCGAAAAGCTCCAGCAATAGCTTGTATCAGCATTGACATGTCAGGAACAACTTGCCCCTGACCAGCTTTAGGTCCAGCGACCCCAGCCCCAGCCGCAACATCAGCTCCTTCACCCCCAGCACCACCACCACCAGGCGGAGGAGGTAAATCCACAACGTTTTCAACGTTTTCCTCATTCTCATTTTGAGCCATAGCTCGAGTATTAATCCTTGTCTCTCTACGAGGTGCCATTCGCTAAACAATGCAATCACAATGCAATAAACAAAATCAGGCTCAGCAAGGTAAGTAATCCAAGTACTCAAGCTCATTTCCAATTAAAACAAATCATTTCATTAGCTTTGATTTGGCAATGGGTCCCTCTAACATGCTTCACCACAGCATACATCACAATTGTAACATACTTACAATTCACACAACATGCTTTCACTCAACAAGCATACAAAACAATCATACACATATCACCCACTTAACCGTTCCCAAATATTCGAGAACTCAGCTCTGATACCACCAAATGTAACCCCCTTAACCCGGGCTAGACGGTTGACCCGAATTAAGAAGTTTACACGGGGAAAACCAAAGTCAACCCGAAAGTCAACCTTGATTAACGACCCTTTTTTTTCTTTTTAATCTTATCTAAATGCATATTAACCCTAATCAAACACTCAAGGAAAGCATACTCGAAAACCACAGCAATCGGACAACGGACAGGGACTCGATTGCACAACATACAGATTTAGGGACCAAAATGTAAATTCTAGAAATTAGAAGGACTTAACCAACTTTAAGGTTACCAATATGAAATTAGTCATGTTTCATGCTTCTCTGCCGAATTTCAACTCAAATGGACATCACAAACTCATTTTGGTAATTTACCCAAGAGAATACTTAAGTCAAGAGTTTAATGAACTCCTTAAAGGATGTGGGATTGTCTCACAACTTACACCTCCAAGTACTCCATAACACAATGGAGTCTCTAAAAGGAGAAATCGAACATTGTTAGACATGGTTCGGTCAATGATGAGTCATGCTGATCTTCCAACTTCTTTTTGGGGACATGCGCTAGAAACAGTTGCTTTCACACTAAATCGTGTTCCGTCTAAATTGGTTCAAAAGACACCATATGAGACATGGATTGGGAAGCGTCCTAGCATGTATTTTATGAAAATTTGGGGATGCGAAATTTATGTTAAACATCAGATGTCTACAAAACTCGAACCTAAATCTCATAAAAGTAATTTTGTAGGGTATCCTAAAGAAACTGAAGGACATTATTTCTTCATTCCATCTAAGAACAAAGTATTTGTTGCTTGAACATGAGTCTTCCTCAAAAGAGAATTTATTCTCGGAAAGGGAAGTGGGAGAAATATTGAACTTGAAGAAATTCAAGATCAACCACAGATCACTGAACCAGAGATTGAACAACCACTAGTTCCACAAATAGTTGAGGAATATTCAACCGTTCTTAAAACACAACAATTGCAGACATCTATGAGATAATGCAATGCGCCTAAGAGATATGGATTTCTTGTCACATTGCATGAAGACGTTCTTCTCATAGACCAAGATGAACCTAAGACTTATCGGGAAGCAGTGGAGAGCCCAGACTCTGAGAAATGGCTAGAAACCATGAAATATAAGATGAATTCAATGTCAAAAAACCAAGTATGGACTTTGGTTGACCTAGCCGAATGGGTTAAGCCCATAGGGTTTAAATGGGTTTTCAAAAAGAAAGCCGACATGGATGGAAATGTACAAACATACAAAGTGTGATTGGTTGCTAAAGGATTTTGTCAAATTCATGGTATAGACTATGATGAAACTTTTTCCCCTAATGCTATGTTTAAATCTATCCGAATATTGCTTGCAATAGTTGCATATTACGATTATAAAATCTGGAAAAAGGATGTAAAACCCGCTTTCCTTAATGGAAAATTAGATGAGGATGTGTACATGACACAACCTGAGGGTTTTGTCGATCCAAAAGATGCCCTAAAAGTATGCAAACTACAAAGATCCATTTATTGGTTGAAGCAAGCTTCTCGAAGTTTGAATCTTCGTTTTAATGAGGCAATCAAAGAGTTTGGTTTCATTAAAAATGAAGATGAGCCATGTGTTTTCAAGAAAACGAGTGGGAGCACTGTTACATTCAAGGTATTGTGTGTGGATGACATACTAATAATAGGAAATAACATACCTACCTTACAACCTATAAAGACTTGGTTAGGAAAATGTTTTTATGAAAGACTTTGGTGAAGCAACCTACATATTAGGAGTCAAGATTTATAGAGATAGATCAAGACGACTCTGAGGACTAAGTAAAAATACATGCAAAGACAAAGTATTGAAAAGATTCAGTATGGAAGAATCTAAAAAAGATTTATAGAGATAGATCAAGACGACTCCTTCAACACATCAAGACAGAGAACACATGAGTAAGATTCGATATGCTTCATCCATTGGTTCTATCATGTATGCAATATTATGTACACGTCCGGATGTATCATATGCACTAAGTATGACAAGTCGATACTAAGTAGATCCTGGTGAAGGTCATTGGGTTGCAGTAAAAAACATCCTTAAGTACTTAAGAAGAACTAAGGATACATTCCTTATGTATGGAGATGAGGAAGAACTAATTGTTGTCACTAGATTTTCACCCCGCCAAATTAAATAATCTAAAAAATAAAAATAAAAAAGAGAAATCTTTTTTTCTTTAAATAAAAGGCCACCCTTCCTAAATAAAACAACAACAAAAAAACACATCTCAAAAACCCGTTTTTGTAAAGCCCATTTTAAAAAGAAAAAGAAACCAAAGCCCACTTAGAAATATAAGCCTATTCTTTTAAAAGAAAGGAAAAAAGAAGAAAAAAGAGAAAATATGATAAAAATAAAATAAATAATAATGGTGGAAATAAATGTAGGAAAAAAGGAAAAAAGATGACAACCAAAAAAAGAAAAAATAAATAGCAAAACACAACACAAAAAGGGGAAAACAACAATAAAAAAGAGGGGGAACCAGCGCGAGTGCCGCGCGCGCGCGGGCTGGTTCCCAGCAAACCCTGGATCGAACGGACTGCTGGTAGCCGTCACACGTCTACTGGCCACAGCTATCATCGCGGTTGGTGTCAATCGACGCGTCTTGCCGTCGCCAGCCCAACAACACCAATATTGCTCGTCGCTGTCGGCTGTGGTCGTCGAAATCTGCAAAAAAACTGAGACAACTGGTCAAACCTAGGCTCTAATCAAGGGGAAATTCAGCTTCAAATCTGGACCAAATCGGATATGGTTTGAGGGATTTTTCCGATAATCAAGTTTCTTGTCTGATTTTGGCTTCAATATGGGGATTGAAATCCGAATTTGGCTTGAATTTGAAGCTGAAATTCAAGTATAAATACCCCCCCAACCTCACTTGTTCATCACACCCAATTTCAAGAGAAAATACACTTGAAAAAGCAAAACGGCTTAGAAAAATTCTAAAAAATATCTCTAAAAATTCTCAAGAGTTGTTGGAAATTTTGGAGTTGAAGTTCGGGTTTGGAGGCTACAAATCAATCAACTGGGGCGGTCGAATAACAATTATTTCTAGTAGCACCCACGACATAATGTACGGAATATCAAACTTTTTTTGGGACGGAGGCACGCGTGCTAAAAAAACATCAACTTGGAAGCGCCATAATATAATAAAGAAAAAGAATGAATACGTGCTCGAAATCCATTTTTCAGGTTTTCCTTTAAGAGAAGTCTCGGATCAGGACTTGTTTCAATAGCCTTTCGGAGGAGTGAACCATCAGCAATTTTCCGGAGGCAATTAGGTGCATTTCCAGAAGTTCATATTCAAGTTCTTCGTTCGTCGTTTTGGTAAAATTTCTATATGTCCTTTTAATTTTTATTTAGTATTTTTCATGTTTGTTCTTGGTTGAATTTTTGTGTTCGTGTTTGTGTTTTTTGTGGATTTTAGGTTGTGTTCTTGAAGTCGGAAAATCGTTCTGGGATTTCGGTAATGTTTTCGTTTTCAATTTTCGTTTAATTTTGATTTGATCTTTAAAAAATTGCATGCATTATAAAATGTTGTTAGGGGTGTTTTGATCTTTAGAAATGTAGGAATAATTTTTTTTTAAATTGTTGATATTAAAATACAAGAATAAAATGGAGTTAATGTGATTTTATTTAAAAAAACTTATAGTTGGGGATTTAATTAGGAAAAAAATAATAATGTATGGGAAATAATAAAAGGGGGCTTGATTTATAAAAAAAATAAAAAGGGTTTTTCTTGAAATTTAGTTTCAATAATAAAGTAGGTTAAGTAGTTTTAAAAAAAAAAGAAGAAAAAGTAAAAAGAAATAAGTAATAAGTTTTTAAGAAAACAAGAAAATAATTTATTTTAAAAAGGGTTTTAAATAAAAAGTTTAGGGTTTTAGGAAGAAATGAAGTTTTGAAAAAGCTTGAAAAGAAATATTTTCGAAAAAATAAGGTTTATTAAAAAAGTCATATTTTAAAGAAAATCTTTTAAAAAGTGAAAAAGGTTTTTAAAGGGAAATTCCTTTTGAAATAAAAAATATAAAAAAGGCCAAAAACATAAAAAAGAAAAAAAGCTAAAAATGTAAAAAGGGGGAAAGAAGGGTCTTGGTTTTTAAGAAGTAAAAAAGAAGAAATAAAGGTTTTTAAAAAGAAATAATAAAAAGGAAAAAAACACAAAAAGAACAAATCGAGTTTCTTGTTTGTTTTTTAGAAATAGTTTAAAACTTAGGACTAGGTTCTAAAGCTTAGATAGAGACGTGTTTGTTGAAAATTTACTTCACAAAAAATAAGACACACTTAAGCAAACTTAAATTTTAATTAGGAATAGAAGACTTAGACATCTTTTTAATTTTTTTTAAATAATCGAACCTAGAATAAATATAAAATGCTCAACCTACTAAATTTCTTTATGGCTTGAAAAGGGAAATTAATTTAATGCGATGTCTTATCCAACGGGAATGAAGGGTTAGCGCCAGAAATTTTGGCGGTGATTAAAGTTCATCTCCCAGGCGATAAGGCCGTTAAAATAGAATAATATTCATTAAACGAACAAATAAAGTCGAACTTTTGTGAACTTGGAAATTCCAGTTTTGCTAACCCTTCCCCACGCGTAACCGACCCTCGAACCTATTTTCTTGTTTTCGCAGACCAAAAACCGTTTGATTTATTAAAACAAAACGTTTTATTAAAATAATCTCGTTTTAAAGTGCTGCAATCACACTTTTCAAAAAGATTGGTGGCGACTCTGTGTTTTTAAAGTTTTCAAAAAGTCGAAGCTCGAAAGGGTTGCGGCAGCTTGGCGACTCCGCTGGGGAAGTTTTTTGTTTTTAAAATAAAAACAAAAGAGGGTCAGGCCACAAATTAGTTTCTAATGGTTTTCAAATAATATTTTTTTAAAAAATATATGGAATTTGCAAGTTCATAATAGGTTTAATTTATTTTTCTGTTTAATTGAATATAATTCTATTTTACGCATCTAAGACATAAATATAAGCTCTATTCCCGAGCTTTGTCCCGTTCGTTTAAGTGGGAGGAACACGCTTTGCTTATGTAAGAATATTAATTCTTTGTATGAGCCTAGCAAGTACCTTCGAGACTCATTCCCTTGTCTTCGTAAGGATACTGATTCTTCGAGAAGGCATCGGTGGTGAGTCCTCCTGAATTGAACTCGATTCGTTTGGAGCCTATAATGGGTGAAAATCGAGGGCCTTGCTACCTTTAGTAGGGGATAGCAAGGACAGCTCCGATACCTTTTTAGAACCAAACCCAGTTTGAGAATTTAGAGCCTACCCCTAATAGAGCCATGCGGAAAGCCAAGGGTGTTAAGCCTGGTCAAAGTGGCAAGAACAATTCATGGAGTCATGTCCTGGAATGTTGGAGTGGATGCCCAGAATTATCATGCAATTAAATTGTTTTGGATCTTGTAGGCTTTATTTCTTTTTTTTTAAGTACTAACATTTTTGTGTGTGAGTTTTGTTTTGTTTTTGTGGCATATTTATTTTTTGCATGCATTCCATATCTGAGGGGGTCGTTTCTAAAGCATGTTGCTCGATCAGAAAAATCTTCTGCCATGGATGGAAGGTACCTAAAGGAGGAAGACAACACGCAAACAATGAGAATATGTTGAATAACCACGCGGAGGAAACATCGAAGTATGCTCAACGCCAAGCAGAATACCAAAAGTCACAAGTGCTATGGGACCATGTTGACGGTCCAAAAAAGCTGATTTGGAAAATGATCTTTGGTCTACTCGACTTAGGGGCAACGTCAAAAGGACCCAGGAGCGAGACGAGTTCGATAGAAGCATCACATCCTAAATTGAAGATATAGTTAAGTATGTGGCGTTGAGAAGCTACATTTCTTCGCCCCCACATCATACCAACAAGGCTTCTCAGACCGAGACGCATTCGTAGGACCTTTGTCATCCAATGGAAGCTTCATCTAGAGAAGCACCTCAATAGAATTAATGACCCTTCGTCTACATTCATGCATTTGCATACATACATTTGCTTCCATGCATTTACTTTTTGTTTGCACTAAATAATGTTTTGATCATTGCATTCATACATGTATAATAAAAAGATTAATTTTGAAAAATTCCATTTAAGTAATAAAGATCATACGCAAACACGACTCGAGCCATGAAATCTGAGGAAAGATTGACAACTCTTGTAGAAAATCAAAAGAGCATCCATGATAAGCTTGAGAGAATGGTAAATAATCTGAAGAAAGAGATTGAGATATCACACTGAAAACAGTCAGCCAAATCCCAGCCATGTTTGGGTTCAAAGACCCAGAAGCGAGAGAAGGCACCAACACTTTCTCGGGGACGGCTTTCGTACATTAACAGATGTAAAAGGAAGTGGCTTCACCTAAAGTCAAGATCTCACCCCGTTTTATAGAATCTTCTAACATTATTGAATTAAAAGACAATATCGATAGGGCTCGTAGCCACGAGGTGTCTAACCTCAATGAAGAAACTCACAAGGCAAAGATCAAGAAGAAATGGGAAGACCGCTAGAAGAAGCTAGTGGGAATGATTAAATCTTATCAAGAAGGAAGCAATTATGGAGGCATGGATGCTAGAGACTTGAGTCTAGTATATAACTTGGTGGCTCCTCCAAAGTTCAAGGCCCTTGACTTTGAAAAGTATAATGAAACTATATGCCCGTTGGCACATTTGATCCTGTATTGTTGAAAAATGTCACCACATTTAGAAAATGAGAAATTGATGATCCCTTGTTTTCAAGACAGTTTATCTGGGTCTCCTATCCGATGGTATACTCAACTAAGTAGGGTCAACATACGCACATGGAGATATCTGTCGAAAGTTTTCCTCTAACAGTACGAGTGTGTAACAAATATGGCCCCACACAAGATCGTACTGTAGGAAAGGGAACAAAAGCCTAATGAGAGCTTCCGCAAGTATACCAAGAGATGGCGAGATATGGCAGCCCAAGTTCAACCTCCACTATCAGAAAATGAGGTTACTCCAATGTTTGTGGAGACTCTAAATGGTCTCTTCTATGACTATATGTTAAATCACGCCACCGAAGGTTTTGCAGACATGGTCATGAATGGAGAGTTGATGTTGGCAGTCATCAGAAGTGGAAGACTCGAGAGAGAAGAAGATGATGAGCGCGTTTGGAGTTTTGTCACGAAGTCGTTGGAGGCAAGATTGGTTGGAATTCATGCTTTCCTAGAATAATGCATAATTTTCTCCAGACAGTTGGGATCATGCCTAGAACCAACCCTTTTGGTTTTGTCTACGGGCATTATGGATCATTTGTAAGGGCTTCTATGTCAATTTACTTGTTTGAAGATGCATTTTTTTCAAATGGAAAACATTTCTCATTTTTTTCTTCATCCATTTTTTTTTCAAGCATACATTTTCTTTGAAGAGTCCCTATTATTGATTGTATGAATGATTCTTGAATCTAATCCCGAGATAAGGGGAAAAATGTATGTTCAGGGTTAATGGGGAAATCCCATATATAGATTATGAGTGAATTTTCCTCTCAGACATTGTTGTTAGGGTCCTTGAATGAAGTGATAACTCTAAAACATCTACCAACTGAAGACTACTTCTTTTCGACAATGTTTGTGTGTGAAATGACATTTGACATTCCTTCATTTCCCTTCACAAAAAGAAAATAAAATCCCATATTTTCCACTTTGAGCCTGATATTATTTTTCTTGCGATTTAACCCTAACCAAGGATCACTCCCCACACTGGGGGCAAAGAGGATGAAAATTGCAAGCAAAGGAAACACGACAAATTAAGTAAATGTTCTAAATTGAAAATGAAAAGGACACAAAAGAAAAAACACGAAAAAGGAAAAAAGATGGAAAAGAAAAAAGAAAAAAGAAAAGAAAAAGATAGAAAGAGGAAAAGAAGAAGGAAAAAGAAAGAAGAGAAATAAAAAAGGAGGAAAGAGAAAGGGAAGCGAAAAGAAAAAGAAAGAAAAGAAGAAATGTGAAGGAAAATTTGAAATAAATCTTTCAAATGAGATGTGTGCCAGAAAAGGAAATGAACTCTAGGGTGAAAACCCAAAATGGGCAGTCTAGAGTGATCCAAAGAATAAAAGAAGAAGAACAAAGATTTCATTAGGAAAGTTTATCCTTGGTTTAATCACCCTTAAAATATGAATGTGAGCCTCTATATCTTTTTTTGGCAACATGAGCCTAGCCTACATTACAAGCCTTAAAAGACCATTCAGATCACACATGAATATTTGAGAAAAGGAGTTCGTCTTCTGAACACATTCCGCCTAATTGAGTTAAACATTCTTCAGGGAGCTCGAGCTTCTAATGTCTGATTGAGATTAGAAAAGTGGAAAGATTTAAATTTGGGGAGTGTGTCGCTAAAAGAGAGCCAACAAAAGTGGGACACTATCTGGTTGATGGATTCTTGAATCATTCATGCTTTGAACTTTGGGGCATCTGACTTTGCCCTTTTCTTGTGTTTGCCATGACTATTTTCTTAAGATCCCTATTTTTATTATTTTCTTGCGAATTATCATTTCTAGCAGTTTTTTCATATTACAAGTAGGCTGACATAGATTCATGAAAAGCAAAAGATTTCTTGGTATTGATCTCAATTGTAGGAGACCATGAACGAATGTTTTCATCTCTTCAGAAAACAATTGAACGGGGGCATCACCTTGTATGAGAAGGTAAAAAAAGGAAAAAGAAGAAGCACATGCATTGAAGAGTTTGAAGTGAATCGTGTTGTCAAGTACGATCCACATATAAGATGCAAAAGCTCGAAAGCATGAAAAGAGATAGAATTGCACTTGAGAAGAAAACCATGCCATCATATTGGGGGCAGTCTACACAGACCAAGGATTTAGGACCCTCAGTATTAATGGGCGTAAGAAAAAGAGATTAAAGCGCCAACATCATTCAAGGTGGAAATAAGCTTTTACATGCAAGCAATTCAAGATGTCCTGCAGGGGCAAGAATTTGAGAATTCACAAGAAGCACTGAAGGTGCTTATTAAGGGGGATATGAAGACTTGAAGCTTTCAAGACCACACAAGGAAGCCTTTCACTCAATATGGATGCATCAACTACAATGATAATAGATATTGAGACATTTGCTTACGAAGGTCGAATGTTTCTGACGAAGCAAAGAGATATGAAGAAAAAGAATGGCAAAGCATTGACAGTTGAAGAAGTTCGTCCTTCCCGCTAGGAGTACAAGATCACTGGATTAAGTGAGCAAAGATCAGATGTTTTCCATGAGTCGAAAAAAATACAGTGAAAAAAAAAGTATAATTGCTTATTTGGATTGAGCAAGCAAACATGTGGAAAAATTAATTTTGAGAAAAAAAAATTCAAAAAGCAAAAGAAATGAGACATACATTCATGTTTTAGACATCCTTAGGGGCATGCATATCATAATTATATTGCATGTTGCATTTTGTTTTTTCAGGTACATGGAAGACATGTTCAAATGAGAGTTTGCTTATTAATCCAAGTATAAGGAGGATGAATTTTTTTAGAAGATTCGCTTATCCGTTCAGACGTAAGGAGAATGAAGTTTTCTGTGAAACCTATGTTTGGTTTTGATATAATTAAATCTTTAAGGATCAATTTGAAAAACTTTAAATTGTTTTATAAGTCCCTTAATAAGTTTTAAATCACCAACACTTTAAAAGTGATTTGAAAAACTCAAACTCAAAATATTTTCTAAGTGTTCCAAGGCCAAACTATTGAAAACCGTTCAGGTGTATCGATATGCCTCCAGCCGTATCGATACCTTTTTTACAAAGTTGGTCACTGCCGAAACTCGTTTCGATACGCACTTAACTGTATCGAAACAGATTCAATCTGTATCGATACGCTCCTTTGTAAAAGTCTAAAAGAGTTTGAATGCCGTACCGATACGGCTTCACCCGTATCGATACGGTCTTAACGGATTTTTAATTCAAGTCGTTTTAAATATTTCGACCATTATTGTCAGTTGTTAGGTAACCAAATTTTAAATTGGTAGTTGACCCGTATCGATACGGTAAACCCTCGTATCGAAACGGAAACTGACAGTGAGCTAAGTCGAGACAAAGGTATCGATACGGTCTTAGCCGTTTCGATACCCCGTATCGATACGCCTACGTGCATTTCGATACCCCTTATTTATTGTGCACAACGACTTTTCTTTTCTGAGACAGGTATCGATACGGCTCCCCGTGTACCGGTATGGATAGCTGCAGAAGTGCATTTATGGTGGTGAGAGAGGGTTCCAACGGCTCTATTCAAGTTCCCAACCACCCAAACGACTAGAATTAATAGAGGAGGTATAAATCGAAGTCCTTTGAAGGTCAGCAACAACTATTCAACCTACAAGCATCATCAAAGCAAAAATCCAAACCCTTGTGCTATTCAAAGTCAAATTCTTGTACCCAACTCTAGTGTTTTCAATTGTCATTTTGTATTGTGAGTTTGGGGTGATTGAAATTGTAATTGGGTAGACATTTATCCTTTGTGAGGAATCATTTGAGTTTACCAAAAATTCTCTTTGTAAATTGAGTGGATTAAGCTTTGGGTAGAAAGCTTAATCTAATTTGTAAGGTTACCTTCTCATCCAAGAAAAGGGGAAGAATTCAAGTAGTGAATTGGTTGAAAATCCTTAGTGGGAACTAAGGTAGTGGATGTAGAGTTCATTTGGAGAACTTGAACCACTCTAACTACTTGTGTCAATTTTTATTTTTCACTCATTCTTCCCACCAAAATTTTTATTTCCAATTCACCCCCTCTTGGCCATTTGGAATTGTTTGATCAACTCAACAATTGGTATCAAAGCTACACTCATTGGAAGGATTACAACCCTCTTGAGTCGATTCTAGGAGAGTTTGATCAACAACTAGTCAAGCAATGGCTTCCACATCCAACTATGAGTCCCAATCTACCACCAAGTCACCATTCTTCAATGGGGATAACTACCCATATTGGAAGAATAGGATGAGGCTCTTCATCAAATCTACCGACTACATGGTGTGGGATGTGGTTGAAGAAGGTCCATACATTCCAATGAAGAGAGATGGAGAAAGACTTGTCTCAAAGGTAAAAGCCGAGATGACGGATGATGAAAGAAGACGAATGCAAGTGAATGACAAATCTCTCCATGTGATATTTTGTACACTTGGTCTGGATATCTACTCCAAGGTGTCTTCAATCGAAAATGCCAAGGAGGTGTGGGATACCCTCGAGACAACATATGAGGGAACTAGTGATGTCAAGGAGATAAAGATTGGGCTACTCAATCTAAGCTATGAAAATTTCAAGATGGATCCCGATGAAAGTGTCTCGAAGATGTTTGATTGATTCTCGGTCATTGTCAACGGATTGAAAGGGTTCGAAGAGATCATCCCCGAAGACAAACTAGTGATGAAATTGTTGTATTCTCTTCCGGAGTCATGAGATGGCAAGAGAACGACTATTATTGAAGCTAGAGATTTGAAGACTCTCAAGTTTGATGCTCTTGTAGGATCTCTACTCACCCATGAGATCATGAGGAAGGGAAGAGAAGAAGAGAAGAAAATGGTTGAGAAGAAAGATGCTGAGAAGAAGAAAGTGGGAATTGCTCTTAAAGCTTCACATCAAGAAAGCGATTCAAGTGAAGATGAAGATGAGGAGATGGCCATGTTGGCCAAACGGTTTACTCGGTTCATGAAGTCCAATCGTGGAAGAAAATTTATTAGAAAGGGAGACTTCAAGAGCAAGAGTAAGGAAAAGGAGAAGGACCAAATCACTTGCTATGAATGCAAGAAGTCGGGTCACATCCGTTCCGAATGTCCTCAATTGAAGAGGAAGAGCTTTGGGAAGAAGAACAAGCTCAAAGCTCAAATAGCAACTTGGAGTGACGATGAGTCATCCGAGGAAGAGGAGGAAGTGGCCAATCTATGTCTCATGGCCATTGATGATGAACCAAAGGTAAATTCTAACTTATCCAATTTTGATTTTACTTTTGATGAACTTCAAGATGCTTATGATCTTAAAACAAAAAATCTTGAACTTGAAAAACTTCTTTCCGATTTTCAAGATTATCACACAAAGGAAGTGGATAATCTTAAAACATCTATTGCTATTGGGAAAAACAATTTTGAAAAAGGAATCTAAATCCCAATATGTAAAATGAAAATCCTTTATTCCTAAACAAAGAAATTTTAATAAGCAATCTAGAGGTCAAAGAGTTAGGAGTGTTTGGGTTCCTAAGGAACTCATTATTTCTAATAATATGAATGCTATTGCTTCTTGGATTCCTAAGGGAACCAAAATTTTGAAGGCTAACACTCATGGACCCAAAATGATTTGGGTACCAAAAATCAAGGCCTAATTTCTTTGTTTGTAGGGGAGCATTGCTACAAGGCTAAAGCTTCAAGCCAAAATTCTTGGTACCTTGATAGTGGATGCTCAAGACATATGACCGGTGACAAGAGTAGATTTGTGGAACTAAAGCCAAAGAGTGGTGGAGTGGTAACTTTCAGTGACAACTCCAAAGGCCACATTGAAGGAATAGGCTCCATTGGTAATCACTCTTCTATTTTCATTGAAAAAGTTTTCTATGTCAACGGTCTTAAACATAAATTATTGAGTATTAGTCAATTATGTGACAAGGGTTTTAATGTTTTATTTGATAAAAGTGGTTGCAAAATTGTAAACATTAAAACAAATCAACTAATGCTCATTGGTTATCGCATAGGGAACATATACATGGTGCATCTAGATGACATTCATTCATCTCATACATGCTTAGTTGCACATGATGAACATGACTCATGGCTTTGGCATAGAAAATTAGGACATGCTAGCATGAGTGTCTTAGAAAAATTAATTTTCCTTAATCTAGTTAGAGGTTTACCCAAACTTAAATTTTCTAATGATAAAATTTGTGATGCATGCTCAAAGGGTAAACAACATAGAACCTCTTTTAAATCCATTAATGATGTCTCTACTAGTAGATGTTTACAATTGATTCATATGGATCTTTTTGGGCCAATTAGAACAATGAGCTTGGGTGGAAAATCATATGCTTTTGTGCTTGTAGATGACTATTCTAGGTTTACTTGAGTTCTATTCTTAAGTATAAAAGATGAGGCTTTAGAAAAATTCATCACATTTTTCTAAAATAACTCAAAATGATCTTGAACTTAAAATTTCTCACATTAGAAGTGATCATGGGAACGAATTTCAAAATCTAGGTTTCGATGAGTTTTTAAATGAAAATGGAATTAGCCACAATTTTTCCGCACCTCGCACTCCTCAACAAAATGGGGTAGTTGAGAGGAAAAATCGAACTTTAGAAGAAATGGATAGAACCATGCTTTGCAAAAATAATTTACCTAAATATTTTTGGGCGGAAGCCACAAATACCGCTTGCTATATTATAAATCGAGTAATGATTAGGCCAATTTTGAAGAAAACATCTTATGAGATTTTAAAATCTAAGAAGCCTAACATTAGCTATTTTCATCCTTTCGGTTGCAAGTGTTTTGTTTTGAATAATGGTAAAGAAAACTTAGGTAAATTTGATGCTAAAAGTGATGAAGCTATTTTCTTAGGGTACTCTTTAAACTCTAAAGCCTATCGTGTATTTAATAAAAGAACTCTAGTAGTTGAAGAGTCTATACATGTTGTTTTCGATGATAACCTCCTTCCGAAGAAGGAATCTTGTGATGATGATGATGTAGGAATCCTTGATGCCATTGATGAAGGACAAACGTCAAAGGTGGATGAGGTTCCAACTAATGATGAGGATACACAAGATCCACCTCTTGAAGCCTTAAAGGACTTGGCTCTTGAGGAAAAGGAGGTGTCTTACCCAAGGGAGTTCAACTATGTCAAAGGTGGTGAAATCTTGGGTGATCCATCCAAGGGGGGTAACTACTAGATACTCTCTCAAATTAATGAATCATGTTGCATTTCTTTCATGCATTGAGCCTAAAAATATTAAAGAATCTTTAAAAGATGATTTTTGGATTTTGGTCATGCAAGAGGAATTAAATCAATTGAGAGAAGTAAAGTTTGGACATTAGTTGAAATGCCTAATAATCAAGCTACTATAGGAACAAAATGGGTTTTTAGGAATAAATTAGATGAAAATTGTAATATAGTGAGAAACAAGGCTAGACTTGTTGCTCAAGGCTATACCCAAGAAGAGGGAATTGATTTTGATGAGACCTATGCACCCGTAGCTAGAATGGAAGCTATTAGGATGATGCTTGCATTTGCATGTTATCATAATTTCAAGCTTTTTCAAATGGATGTGAGAAGTGCCTTTTTAAATGGTTTTATAAATGAAGAAGTGTATGTTGAGCAACCACCGGGTTTTGAGGATTCAAAATTTCCAAACCATGTGTTTAAACTTACAGAAGCTCTCTATGGTTTAAAGCAAGCTCCTAGAGCTTGGTATGAGAGACTTTCAAATTTCTTAATTGAAAAAGGTTTTGAAAAGGGAAAGGTGGACACCACACTCTTCATAAAAAGATATAACAATGACATCTTAGTAGTTCAAATTTATGTTGATGATATCATTTTTGGTTCTACTAATGAGTGTTATTGTAAAGAATTTTCTAAGCTAATGCAAGGTGAGTTCGAGATGAGCATGATGAGGGAGCTCTCATTATTTTTGGGACTCCAAATCAAACAAAGGAAAAATGGAACCTTCATAAATCAAGCTAAGTACGTGAATGATATGCTCAAAAAGTTTGGCTTGGAGAATGCAAAACCTCAAGCCACACCTATAAGTTCTTCCATAAAGCTTGACAAAGATAAATGAGGTAAGTGTGTTGATTCTAAGCTTTATAGATTCATGATAGGTTCTTTGTTTTACCTTACCGCAAGTAGACCGGATATCATGTTTAGTGTTTGCTTGTGTGCTAGATTTCAAGCTAGTCCTAGAGAATCACACTTAGTTGCCATTAAGAGAATTTTTAGATACCTTAGAGACACACCTACCTTAGGCCTTTGGTATCCTAAAGATTATTCCTTTAGCCTTCATGCTTATTCGGATGCGGATTATGGGGGATGTAAGATAGATAGGAAAAGTACTTCCGGGACATGCCAATTATTAGGTAGTATGCCCGTATCTTTGTTCTCTATGAAACAAAATAGCGTAGCCTTATCTACCACCGAATCGAAGTACATATACTTAGGGAGTTGTTGTGCTCAAGTCCTTTGGATGAAGCAACAACTCCTAGATTATGGTGTTGAAGTAGAAACCATACCCTTTAAGTGTGATAACACTAGTGCCATTTGTCTCACTAAGAATCCCATCCAACAGTCTAGAACTAAACACATAGAAATTAGACATCATTTTATTAGAGATCATGTTTTGAAAAATGATGTTGTTATTGAATTTGTTGACACCTTGAACCAATTAGCAGATATATTTACAAAACCTTTAGATAAATAGCGTTTTTGGTCCCTTAGGAGAGAGTTAGGTCTAGCTAGCCTATCTTGACCTTTTAGGACCTCTTTGCGCTTAAAATTGCTTGATCTTGTGAATTTGCATATTTGTGTGTTGTAACTCTTGAAAATGTCCATGCCTATAGTTAGGGGGAGTATGATTCTATTCAAATATGTTTAGAACTGTTCACTCATCATTTGCATTCCTTTAGGGGATGTTAAAATCAAGCCTATGGTTGTTCTTTAGGCCTAAAGATGTATTTTTGGGCATAGGGTATTGATACGGCTCTACGCGTATCGATACGAGTACTTCATTAAGCTTCCTAGACTTCTTTTGCCTTAAACGGGTATCGATACGGGTTAAACTTGTATCGATACGAGCTTCAATCGTTTCGATACGGATCTCATCCGTTTCGATACGATTCTTCAACGGGCATTTTTAAGGAAATTACATTCCTACCCCCGTATCGATACACCCTCAGGCGTATCGATACTAGATTACGCAGACAACTTTAAATTTGGCATTTAAAGTCTTCAACTTTTACCAAAACTAAAATTCTTCAAACCCTAAAAACCCTAGCCATTTTTGCCTATAAATAGGCTCTTCCTCCCTCATATTTTCACACCACAACTCAAAAATCTTAAAGAGGGTTTCCATCAAGCAAAGCTCTAAGATCTTTCTCATCAAATTCGGTGCTAGATTTCTCTTCATTCCTCTCTAATCCCTACCAAGGTAAAACACTTTCTCTTTTTTTTCAATTTTTCTATTTTTGTTTTGTTTTTTATATTCATCTTCTTAACAAATTTTTTTTCTTCGAATTTTATTTTCCAAATTTTTTTTTACCTTGATCTTTGACTTGAATGAAGTTATCTAAATGCATAACTTTTTTTAGTTCATGGCACCCAAGGAATCTAGGAAGAGATCTCGGGTTTCTCAAACCGGTGAATCATCAAATCCCGAAGAGGTTGCATGTCCAAATTACACCCAAATTTATGAACATTCCTTTGAAACCCCTGGAGCTCTCACATACTTTCGTCAATTCGAAAACTACAAGATTCATCCGGAAAGGGTAATATCCATTCCTTTTCTTAACTCGGAGCGATTCAAATTTGAATATCTTCCTTTGCTCCAACTTTGCAATTTTATGGATTTTCTCTCCATTCCCGGGTTTTATTTTCGTCTTTTGGTTTTGATATTTTACACTAATGCCAAATGTTGCTCTAATCGTAATGGGGTTGTTACCGGAGTTAGTTCTTATCTCATGGGCAAGAAAATTCTCCTTGATGTAAAATCTATATGTGAAGTTTTTAATTTGGAGGATGAAGGCCTTGATGATGAGAATGCTTTAGGCCATGTTCTTAGTGGCTCCGTCACCGCCCTCAATGCTCAAGATCGAATCCTCCATTTAATGGTGTCTTGGTGGTTTAGGCCTTTCGGAGGAAAGTACTCTACCATCCGTCAAGTGGATGATTTTTGGATCTGTTGCTTCCGTGAGAGAAAGCGTCCAAACCTTGCTCGAATCATGTTTGCGGAGATTGTCTATCTTGTGCAACATCGCCACACCACTCTCGTCACCTCTTTCACCTATGGTACGACCCTAAGCTATTTCTTTTTGAAAAAGGATATTGATTGCTTGTTTGACTACCCAACTCCCCTCACCGATCTATTGATGAACACTCTCTTGCACGGGGTAAGTTCCATTATTTTAATGGTAATTGGTTACGTCTTTCCGAGCTACCAACCGAAGCCGCAGCACATTTTGAAGAACCTCAAGGTGATCAAGCTCCTCAACCTCTTCCTCAACCCTCCATGGATGCTCTTATGACATTCCTCAATGAGCAATTCACCGGGTTGCGCACGGATATGGGAAATCGTCTTACCGCTCTTGAAACAAGCTTTGACACAAGGATGATGAACATGGAGAATCGTCTAACCTCTCTTGAAGGCGGTCATCACTTCTTTAATATTTCCCTCTCCGCCTTCCATGATGAGTGGCGTAATAGCATGAGGAATGATGCTCCAATTGTCGACGAAGAGGCAGATGATGAAGAAGGCGATGATGATGCCTAGTAGCTTCTCCTTGCATCTCATACATATCATCTAGGATATTTCTATTTATGCACCTTTATTTCATGTCCTTAGGACTAAGTTTGCTTTATTTTAAACCTATGGTTTGATTTTATGTTTTTTTTGTTGGATTTTTAAGATTGATATTATGCTTTATTTTGAAGTTAATGATATTTATGTTGCCTATTTATACCTTTGCCTATGTTATGCACTTTACTTTGTCTCAATATTTTTGATCTAACAAAAAGGGGGAGAGAAGCTAGCTCACAACACTTAAAAATTTTGATTTTTAACTTAAAAGTTACCTAGCTCATATTAAGGGGGAGTTAATTTTGCAAAGTTTTTCAAAGTGTAAAAAATTTTAAGTTTTTTTTGTTACATCAAAAAGGGGGAGATTGTGAAACCTATGTTTGATTTTGATATAATTAAATCTTTAAGGATCAATTTGAAAAACTTAAAATTGTTTTATAAGTCCCTTAATAAGTTTTAAATCACCAACACTTTAAAACTGATTTGAAAAACTCAAACTCAAAATATTTTCTAAGTGTTCCAAGGCCAAACTATTGAAAACCGTTCAGGTGTATCGATACGCTTCCAGCTGTATCGATACCTTTTTTACAAAGTTGGTCACTGCCGGAACTCGTTTCGATACGCGTTTAACCGTATCGAAACACCGTATCGAAATAGATTCAATCTGTATCGATACGCTCCTTTGTAAAAGTCTAAAAGAGTTTGAATGGCGTACTGATACGGCTTCACCCGTATCGATACGGTCTTAACGAATTTTTAATTCAAGTCGTTTTAAATATTTCGACCGTTGGTGTCAGTTGTTAGGTAACCAAATTTTAAATTGGTAGTTGACTCGTATCGATACGGTAAACCCTTGTATCAAAACGGAAACTAACAATGAGCTAAGTCGAGAAAAAGGTATCGATACGGTCTTAGCCGTTTCGATACCCCGTATCGATACGCCTACGTGCGTTTCGATACCCCCTATTTATTGTGCACAACGACTCTTTCTTTTCTGAGACAGGTATCGATACGACTCTCCGTGTACCGATACGGATAGTTGCAGAAGTGCATTTATGGTTGTGAGAGAGGGTTCCAACGGCTCTATTCAAGTTCCCAACCACCCAAACGACTAGAATTAATAGAGGAGGTATAAATTGAAGTCCTTTGAAGGTCAGCAACAACTATTCAACCTACAAGCATCATCAACGCAAAAATCCAAACCCTTGTGCTATTCAAAGTCAAATTCTTGTACCCAACTCTAGTGTTTTCAATTGTCATTTTGTATTGTGAGTTTGGGGTGATTGAAATTGTAATTGGGTAGACATTTATTCTTTGTGGGGAATCATTTGAGTTTACCAAAACTTCTCTTTGTAAATTAAGTGGATTAAGCTTTGGGTAGAAAGCTTAATCGAATTTGTAAGGTTACCTCCTCTTCCAAGAAAAGGGGAAGAATTCAAGTAGTGAATTGGTTGAAAATCCTTAGTGGGAACTAAGGTAGTGGATGTAGAGTTCATTTGGAGAACTTGAACCACTCTAACTACTTGTGTCAATTTTTATTTTTCACTCATTCTTCCTACCAAAATTTTTATTGCCAATTCACCCCCCCCTCTTGGCCATTTGCAATTGTTTGATCAACTCAACATTTTCTTATTCATCCAAGCATAAGGAGGGTGAAATTTTTTCAAAAGAATTTGCATATTTAAGCATTTGGGAGGATAGAGCCCATCTCAGCTATTCAGGCATTTGGGAGAATAGAACCCAGCTCAGCTATTCGAGCATAAGGAGAATAGAACCAGCCTATTCGTTCGAGCATTTGGAGAATGGAACTCAGCTTAGTTATTCGAGAATAAGGAGAATAGAACTAGCCTATTCGTTCGGGCATTTGGAGAATTGAACTCATCTCATCTATTTGAGCATAAGGAGAATAGAACCAGCCTATTCGTTCGGGCATTTGGAGATTGGAACCCAGCTTAGCTATTCGAGCATAAGGAGAATAAAGCATGCTTATCCTTCGGGCATTTGGAGAATGGAGCCAAACAGAAAATCAGTGAAAATCATTGCCTTTTGGTCTTTACTTTATCTCTGTTGCACAGAGACAAGCAAAGAGGGGAAGCTATTGTCACTAGATTTTCACCCTGCCAAATTAAATAATATAAAAAATAAAAAAAGAGAAATACTTTTTTCCTTAAATAAAAGGCCCACCCTTCCTAAATAAAACAACGACTCAAAAACCCATTTTTGTAAAGCCCATTTCAAAAAGAAAAAGAAATCAAAGCCCAGTTAGAAATATAAGCACATTCTTTTAAAAGAAAGAAAAATGGAAAAAAGAAGAGAAGATATGATAAAAATAAAATAAATAATAAAGGTACAAATAAATGTAGGGAAAAGGGAAATAAGATGAGAACCAATAAAATGAAAAAATAAACAGCAAAAAACAACACAGAAAAGGGAAAAACATCAATAAAAAAATAGGGGAACCAGAGCGCGTCACGTGCTAGTGTGTGTGTCGCAAGCGCGCGGGATGGTTTTGTAACGCCCCGGTTTTGGGCTTAGGAGTTTTGGGCGTTGACCGGTTGGTCAAAGTGCTGTTCGAATCAAAAGAGGTGAATTTAGGAAAGCCTAGTTCGGGTTGCATTAAAAATATGGAAAAATGTTCTAAAATCATCTTTTAATATAATTAAGTGAACTGTGAAATCAATTTCGGAAAATGAGTTTTGGAAGTGTGACATTTTGGCTAGTGACCAAAATGTAATTTTCGCAAGTTTGGTGGCTGTTTTATAAAGGGTTGAAACTTTGAATCTTTAAGGAGCTATTAATCCAAAAGTGGTTTCTCCAGATTTTTCTAAGATATTATAAGCTATTTTCTGATTTTAAAGATATCAAAAAGGAGGGAAAAGCTCATTTGGCAATTTTCTCAACTAACTTCTCAATTTTCTTTCTCTCATTTTCTCTCAACCCAAACACTCCATTTCCAGAGATTTGTTTCTGATTTCTTCACCTAAATCCCTCCTTTCAACTCTCATTTGATTGCTAATCATTGTATCTTCAAAACCTCTTCAATTGCTTCTTGATTCATCAAGGTTTTTCATTCCAAAAAGTGGAGAAACACAAGTTTAGAGGTAAGAACGTCCTTCTCCTCTAAACTATCAGTTCTTTACTGAAATTCCTAAGTTCTCAATCCTTAATTGATGTTTAATTAAAGGTTTTAAAGTGTTGAAATGGATCTTGGCTTATTATGCAAGATTTTGATGATTTTTGATGATTTTCGTTAGATCTGAGTAATCTGTGATTTGAGAGGTGGTTTTGATGTTAAATGATCTCTAAATTGATAAGGAATTGAGTTTTGATTGATGCAATCCCGGATAGGTTGAGTTTCCTAAGTTTAGCTTGTGTTTCAAGGTAGTTTTTGGGGTGATCTTGATGATCTGTTGTTGCTGGAGGTATAAGGTTGTTAATAGGTTGTTTTTATATGTTATATGATGTTGATGGAAGTGAGGTTTTGCTGGTTTATGGCTGGGCTTTGTTTAGAAGTGGTTTGGATGCATTTTCGGTTGTGTTTGGTGTCCGAAAATGGAGGTTGGATGAGAGCAGCGAGTTTAGGTGCTTTCACTGAAGCAATTAATGCATGATGATGCATTAATCCTCTGCTTTGATGTGTTGAAACAGGGGAGGCATCTTTGGATCCAAGATTGGTTGATCCGGAAGCTTGATTTGGTGCTTTGGCTTGAAGCAAAGTGGAAATCGGTGAGTGCATTTGTGGAAAATGGATTTTCAGCTTTTAAACCAAGGTTTGAAGGTTTTGGGAGCTTAGTTTAAGTCTAAACAACTTTGCTAAGCTCAAGTGTAAGTTTTCGGATTTTCTCTCTAGTGGTGGCCATGACTTTGTTGTGATGCAAAATGATGATTTGCATGTTTTTAATTACTGTTTTGAAAGCATGTTTTAGCATGGATTTTGCTGATAATGTAAGCCATATGTTGAAGGTAACTCTAGGTAGGAGTACCTTGCTTTTATACATTGAAATAATGTGGTTTGATGCTTTGAAATGCATGATGAAAATGGCTTGGTTTAATGCTTTAAAACAGTGGATTAAATGATGAAAATGATGTTTATTGGCAAGTGATGTTTTGAAAAGATTAAGGTCACTAAGGTGGTTAAAAGTCCTTGAGTGAGCCTTGTTACTTAAGATCATCAAGGTGGTTAAAAGTCCTTGGATGAGTCTTGTTGCGGACACTAAGGTGGTTAAAAGTCCTTAGGTGATCCTTTCCATGGTGTTTAAAAGTCCATGGGGCCAAGGTGTTTAAAAGTCCTTGGGGCCAAGGTGTTTAAAAGTCCTTGGGTTGATTCAAGCATTGGACACAAAGGTGGTTAAAAGTTCTTGTGTGGTCCTTATTCATGGTGTTTAAAAGTCCATGGCCAATGTGTTTAAAAGTCCTTGGGAAAGTTGTTGAACTTGTTTTATGAAATGAAATTTGTCACTTGAGCCAATATGACATGTTAAGTATATTGTGAAGCATGAGATGCTTGTTTTAATGTTTATGTTGAAGCATGAGATTGCTTGTTTTAAGTATGCTTTTGAGCATGTGCAAAGGTTGATTTTAAGCATGTTTATAAATGGTTTAAATTGCATTATTGAATGGTTTTTAAAGAGCATGCCTCACTAAGCTTTTGCTTACGCTCTCTTCGTTTTCTTAATTCAATAATGCAGAGCATTAGAGTATCTTGAAGGGCAGCAAGAAGGGCAAGAATTCAAGTTCAAGTAAAACTCAATGTATGGAAGGTTTTTGTTAAACATTTAGCTTTTGGGTGATTTGGCAATGGGGGACCAATGTGTATGTTTTGGGAGGTGTTAGAGACTCCCTAAGTATGTTGAATGTTGTTTTGGATGCTGGCTTTTGGATTTGAACATTGCATGCTTGTTTTGGAAGTTTGGTGTTTTGAATAGCTAGCTTGTGTTAGAAGCATGTCTATTGAATTGGGGCTTTTTGCATATGATGTTAGATTGTTGTTTTGATGATTCCTATAAGTCATATATATGTTGAATTGCATGCTGGTAAAGTTTGGTGACATTTGGAGCATGTTTGAATGATCAATTGCATGATTTGGTATGCTTGTTTGCTGCAATTTGTGCAGGCATTTCGGAACAGTGTACACCGTTTCGGAACGGGTGCCTTACATGAACCCAGGCGTCCGAAACGGTATGCACCGTTTCGAAATAGTTTGGTCTCTGCCAAGACCGGGTTTCGGAACTGGGTTGATCGGTTTCGGAACGGCCCGTGTTTCGGAACGGGGTCGATCGGTTTCGGAACGGCCGACCGTTAGGGGCTGACATTGGCAGTTATATGTCTTGAATTGTTTACGTTTTGGTCCTGAATCTTGTTTGTTCAATTGTATGAGCTTGGAAAGTCCTTTTGAGCTGAAATTTCACAGAGAAGCATGAAATATGATTAATTTCAAGTTGGTAACTTTAATTTGGGTTAAGTCCTTTTAATTATCAGAAATTACAATTTGGTCCCTAAAGTTGTAATTTGTTCAATTGGGTCCCTGTTTGATCTCTGATGTTTGTGATCTTTGAGTATGACGTTTGTGTGATCACAATTAAGTTTAATGTGCATCTAGACAAGATTAAAAAGAAAAAAAAAGGGTCGTTAATCAAGGTTGACTTTCGGGTTGACTTTGGTTTTCCCCGTGTGACTTTCTTAATTCGGGTCAACCGTCTAGGCCGGGTTAAGGGGGTTACATTTGGTGGTATCAGAGCTGAGTTTGCGAGTAATTGGGAATGGATGTATGCATGATTGAAGTATGTTTGGCTTGTATGCTTGTTGTCTGAAATCATGTTCAGTGGTTTGTGATGTTGATGCAATTGAGATGTATGTTGTGATGTTGCATGTTGAGGGTACCCATTGCCAAACAAAAGCTAATGAAATGATGTTGATTTTGAATGAAATTGAGCTTGAATACTTGAATTGCTTACCTTGCTGGGCCTGACTTGTTTTATTTTGCATTGTGATTGCATGGTAAAAGTATGGCACCACGTAGAGAGTTAAGAGGTAGTGTGCGAGCTACGGCTCCCAATGAGAACGAAAATGAAGAGAATACGGGTAGTGCAGTGTTACCCCCTCCTCCGCCTGGTGGTGGTGCTGGAGGTGAGCGAGCTGAAGCTGCAGCTGGTGCTGGAGCTGCTGGACCAGAGGTTGGTCAGGGGCAAGCTATGCCTGATATGTCTATGCTGGTACAAGCTATTGCGGGTGCTTTTCGAGCAGCAGTAGCTGGAGCTCAAGGAGCTGGGCATCAGGGAGATGCCGGTTTCAGATTACCTTTGGAGCGTCTGCGCAGTCTTGGTGGGACTGAGTTCAGAGGTATGTCTGCTGAGAGTTCAGAAGCTTGGCTAGAGAGTACCAAGCGTATCTTGGGTCAGATGAGCTGCACGTATGTGCAAAAGTTGGGATGTGTTGTATCTTTGCTGCAGGACGATGCGTATACGTGGTGGACGACCACCATAGCTGGGATGGCTGAAGTTGATGTTACTTGGACATTCTTTCAGAATGCGTTCAAGCGGAGATATCTTGGAGTGAGATATCTGGATGAGAAAAAGCGTGAATTCATGTCTCTAACCCAAGGGAGCATGAGTGTGGCTGAGTATGAAGTGCAGTTTGTGCGCCTCAGTCAGTATGCACCGGAGCTGATACCTGATGAGCGAGAGAGGTGCGAAAGGTTCCGTTATGGCTTGGTGACGGAAGTAATGACCTACATGTTGGCTGCTGAGTACAATGATTTTGATGTGTTGGTTAGTCGATCCAAGGACATTGAGATGAACTTGGGTTTAGCTGCGAAAGGTGCTGGAGCAAGTTCTGGCAAGAGAGCTTCTGAGTATAGTTCCGGAGGTGGACGGAACAAGAGGGGACGTGATCAGAAGTATCAGTCCTCAGCCAAGAGAGGTGGTGGTGCACCTGCTAGAGGTGGTTATGCAAGAGCTGAACCTAGTGCTTGCTGGATCTGTGGTTCGCGTGGTCACATGAAGCGTGACTGTCCTCGTGCTGTGAGGGAGGTGCAAGCTCCTGTTGCGGCAGCTGGTAATGGATGTTGGAACTGTGGTTCTGTTGACCATCTGAGGCGAGATTGTCCGAGGTTGGCTGGTGGCCAAGAGCGTGCTCCTGTTGTTGCACCGCAGAGAGGTCGTGGGCGCGGCCGTGGTAATTTCCAGAGGAGAGAGGAAGGTGGTCGCGGAGTAGCTCATGTTGTGGCTATTCAACCTGAGGGTGGAGGCCAAGCTTGGGTGTATGCTCAGCGCGAGGGAAGGAATGATGCTGATGTGATTGCAGGTACCTTTACTTTGCAATCCTTGTCATTGCTTTCTTTGATTGATTCTGGATCTACGCATTCATACATTTTGCGTGAGCATGCTGAATTGCTTGGTTTGCCTGTTGAGTCTTTGGATGTTGGTGTTCGTGTCACTAGTTCTTTTGGTGAAACTGTTGTGACTCGAAAGCTTTATAGAAGGTGTCCCTTGGTTGTTCAAGAACATGTCTTTCATGTTGATCTTATGGAGTTGCCTTTTTATGGTTTTGATGTGATCCTTGGTATGGATTGGCTTGCTGAGCATCGTGCTGTTGTGGATTGTGAGAATAAGCGGGTTTCGCTTAAGCTTGCGGATGATTATGAAGTTGTTGTAGTTGGCGAGAATGTGAAGTTTCTTGCAAATGTGGTGTCTACCTTGGAGGCGAGTAAGATGCTGAGGCAGGGTTGCGAAGCTTATCTAGCTTTTGTGATGAATCCTAGCTCTAAGGAGTTGAGGGTGCAAGATATCAAGGTTGTGAAGGAGTTTCTTGGTGTTTTTCCTGAAGAGTTGCCTGGTTTACCTCCTAATCGCGAGGTGGAGTTTGGAATTGAGTTGTATGAGAATACAACTCCTGTGTCCATTACTCCCTATAGAATGGCACCTAAGGAGCTGAAGGAGCTGAAGACGCAGTTGCAAGAGCTGCTAGATCGTGGTTTCATCCGGCCGAGTCTGTCGCCTTGGGGTGCTCCAGTCTTGTTTGTGAAGAAGAAAGATGGCACTATGAGGATGTGCATTGATTACCGTCAGCTGAACAAGTTGACTATCAAGAATCGGTATCCTTTGCCGAGGATTGATGATCTCTTTGATCAATTTCGGGGAGCTGCTGTGTTCTCTAAGATTGACTTGAGGTCAGGGTATTATCAGTTGAAGGTGAAGGATGTGGATGTGCCTAAGACAGCTTTCAGGACAAGGTATGGGCATTATGAGTTCCTTGTGATGCCGTTTGGTTTGACAAATGCTCCTGCTGCTTTCATGGACATGATGAATCGTGTATTTCATGAATACCTGGACAAGTTCGTTGTGGTGTTCATTGATGATATCCTCGTGTACTCGCGTACTGAGGAGGAGCATGAAGAGCATTTGAGGGTTGTGATGCAAGCTTTGTTGGAGAATCAGCTTTATGCTAAGCTGAGCAAGTGTGAGTTTTGGCTTAAGGAGGTGGTGTTTCTTGGGCATGTGGTCTCAGCTGAGGGGATTCGTGTTGATCCTCAGAAGATTGAAGCGGTGATGAACTGGAAAGTTCCTAAGTCTGTTCATGAGGTCCGTAGTTTTCTTGGTTTGGCGGGATACTACCGGAGGTTTGTGGATGGTTTTTCCAAGATTGTTGCTTCTTTGACGAAGCTGTTGCAAAAGGATGTTAAGTATGAGTGGACAGAAGCGAGACAGCAGGCTTTTGAGAAGCTTAAGGCGGCTTTGACGCAAGCTCCTATCTTGATTCAGCCTGAATCAGGGAAAGAGTTTGTGGTCTATAGTGATGCATCCTATGTTGGTTTGGGGTGTGTGCTGATGCAAGAGGGTAAGGTTGTGGCTTATGCGTCGCGGCAGTTGAAGGTGCATGAGCGCAACTATCCTACGCATGACATTGAGCTGGCTGCAGTGGTGTTTGCTCTGAAGATCTGGAGACATTATCTGTATGGTGAGAAGTGTACTGTGTACACGGATCACAAGAGTTTGAGGTACCTGATGTCTCAGAAGGAGTTGAATCTTAGGCAGCGGCGTTGGTTGGAGTTGCTCAAGGATTATGATCTGACGATTGAGTATCATCCTGGTAAAGCTAATGTTGTTGCGAATGCCTTGAGTAGAAAGGTAGCTGTTGAGCTGAGAGCGATGTTTGCTAGCTTGAGCATATCGCGAGATGGTGGTCTTGTTGCTGAGTTGCAAGTGAAACCATCTTTGGTTCAGTTGATCAAGGAAAAGCAGTTGTTGGATGATTCCTTGGTGTCTCATGTTAAGGATATCGCGGAGGGTAGACCTTCGGATTTCTGCTTTAATGAGGATGGTGTGTTGTGTTTTGGTAGTCGGATAGTAGTGCCTGCTGATGTTGAGTTGAGGCGTGCTATTCTGACTGAAGGTCATAGTAGTCCTTTTGCTATGCACCCTGGTAGTACTAAGATGTACCGTGATCTTCGTGATGAGTACTATTGGTTAGGTTTGAAGAAGGATGTTGCAGAGTTTGTTAGCAAGTGTTTGGTGTGTCAGCGAGTTAAGGCTGAACATCAGGTTCCTTCTGGTTTGTTGCAACCGTTGAAAATCCCTGAATGGAAGTGGGAGAGGGTTACCATGGATTTTGTATCTGGTTTGCCTTTGTCTCCATCAAAGAAGAATTCTGTTTGGGTGATTGTGGATCGCTTGACGAAGTGTGCGCATTTCTTGCCTGTGCATATTACGTTTTCTTTGGATAAGCTGGCAGAGTTGTACATTGCTGAGATTGTGAGGTTGCATGGTGTGCCTAAGTCGATTGTGTCGGATAGGGATCCGAGGTTCACATCGCATTTCTGGCAGTGTTTGCATCAAGCTCTGGGTACAAGGTTGCATTTCAGTACATCCTATCATCCTCAGTCGGATGGTCAGTCTGAGCGGGTTATTCAGATTTTGGAGGATATGTTGAGATGCTGCGTGATTGAGTTCCAAGGTTCTTGGGAGAAGCATCTCCCTTTGGTTGAGTTCGCTTATAACAATAGTTATCAGGCGAGTATACAGATGGCACCTTATGAGGCTCTGTATGGGAGGAAGTGTATGACTCCTCTTTGTTGGGCTGAAACTGGTCAAAAGTTGGTTTCAATGCCTGCTTTGTTAAAAGGGACCACTGAGAAGGTGAAGCTCATTTGTGAGAGGTTGAAGGCAGCCTCTGATCGGCAAAAGTCTTACGCGGATTTGAAGCGTAAGGAGATAGAGTATGCGGTGGGTGACCGTGTGTTCTTGAAGGTTTCGCCTTGGAAGAAGGTGATGAGGTTTGGCCGGAAGGGTTAGTTGAGCCCTCGGTACATTGGACCATATGAGGTGGTTGAGCGTGTGGGTCCTGTTGCGTATCGGCTGAGGTTACCTCAGGAGTTGGAGAAGATTCATGATGTGTTCCATGTTTCTATGCTCCGGAAGTATAGATCTGATCCTTCGCATGTGATGCCTGTGGAGGAAGTGGTTTTGAATCCGGATTTGACCTATGATGAGGAACCGGTGAAGGTTCTGGATTCGGATAGCAAGGTTCTTCGTGGAAAGACCATTGAGTTGGTGAAGGTGCTGTGGAAGCATCGAGGTGTTGAGGAAGCCACGTGGGAGCGGAAGGAAGACATGCTGAAGCAGTTTCCTTATCTCTTTCCTTCAGGAAAATTTCGAGGACGAAATTTCTTAAGGGGGGGAGAGTTGTAACGCCCCGGTTTTGGGCTTAGGAGTTTTGGGCGTTGACCGGTTGGTCAAAGTGCTGTTCGAATCAAAAGAGGTGAATTTAGGAAAGCCTACTTCGGGTTGCATTAAAAATATGGAAAAATGTTCTAAAATCATCTTTTAATATAATTAAGTGAACTGTGAAATCAATTTTGGAAAATGAGTTTTGGAAGTGTGACATTTTGGCTAGTGACCAAAATGTAATTTTCGCAAGTTTGGTGGCTGTTTTATAAAGGGTTGAAACTTTGAATCTTTAAGGAGCTATTAATCCAAAAGTGGTTTCTCCAGATTTTTCTAAGATATTATAAGCTATTTTCTGATTTTAAAGATATCAAAAAGGAGGGAAAAGCTCATTTGGCAATTTTCTCAACTAACTTCTCAATTTTCTTTCTCTAATTTTCTCTCAACCCAAACACTCCATTTCCAGAGATTTGTTTCTGATTTCTTCACCTAAATCCCTCCTTTCAACTCTCATTTGATTGCTAATCATTGTATCTTCAAAACCTCTTCAATTGCTTCTTGATTCATCAAGGTTTTTCATTCCAAAAAGTGGAGAAACACAAGTTTGGAGGTAAGAACGTCCTTCTCCTCTAAACTATCAGTTCTTTACTGAAATTCCTAAGTTTTCAATCCTTAATTGATGTTTAATTAAAGGTTTTAAAGTGTTGAAATGGATCTTGGCTTATTATGCAAGATTTTGATGATTTTTGATGATTTTCGTTAGATCTGAGTAATCTGTGATTTGAGAGGTGTTTTTGATGTTAAATGATCTCTAAATTGATAAGGAATTGAGTTTTGATTGATGCAATCCCGGATAGGTTGAGTTTCCTAAGTTTAGCTTTTGTTTCAAGGTAGTTTTTGGGGTGATCTTGATGATCTGTTGTTGCTGGAGGTATAAGGTTGTTAATAGGTTGTTTTTAGATGTTATATGATGTTGATGGAAGTGAGGTTTTGCTGGTTTATGGCTGGGCTTTGTTTAGAAGTGGTTTGGATGCATTTTCGGTTGTGTTTGGTGGCCGAAAATGGAGGTTGGATGAGAGCAGCGAGTTTAGGTGCTTTCACTGAAGCAATTAATGCATGATGATGCATTAATCCTCTGCTTTGATGTGTTGAAACAGGGGAGGCATCTTTGGATCCAAGATTGGTTGATCCGGAAGCTTGATTTGGTGCTTTGGCTTGAAGCAAAGTGGAAATCGGTGAGTGCATTTGTGGAAAATGGATTTTCAGCTTTTAAACCAAGGTTTGAAGGTTTTGGGAGCTTAGTTTAAGTCTAAACAACTTTGCTAAGCTCAAGTGTAAGTTTTCGGATTTTCTCTCTAGTGGTGGCCATGACTTTGTTGTGATGCAAAATGATGATTTGCATGTTTTTAATTACTGTTTTGAAAGCATATTTTAGCATGGATTTTGCTGATAATGTAAGCCATATGTTGAAGGTAACTCTAGGTAGGAGTACCTTGCTTTTATACATTGAAATAATGTGGTTTGATGCTTTGAAATGCATGATGAAAATGGCTTGGTTTAATGCTTTAAAACAGTGGATTAAATGATGAAAATGATGTTTATTGGCAAGTGATGTTTTGAAAAGATTAAGGTCACTAAGGTGGTTAAAAGTCCTTGAGTGAGCCTTGTTACTTAAGATCATCAAGGTGGTTAAAAGTCCTTGGATGAGTCTTGTTGCGGACACTAAGGTGGTTAAAAGTCCTTAGGTGATCCTTTCCATGGTGTTTAAAAGTCCATAGGGCCAAGGTGTTTAAAAGTCCTTGGGGCCAAGGTGTTTAAAAGTCCTTGGGGTGATTCAAGCATTGGACACAAAGGTGGTTAAAAGTCCTTGTGTGGTCCTTATTCATGGTGTTTAAAAGTCCATGGCCAAGGTGTTTAAAAGTCCTTGGGGCCAAGGTGTTTAAAAGTCCTTGGGAAAGTTGTTGAACTTGTTTTATGAAATGAAATTTGTCACTTGAGCCAATATGACATGTTAAGTATATTGTGAAGCATGAGATGCTTGTTTTAATGTTTATGTTGAAGCATGAGATTGCTTGTTTTAAGTATGCTTTTGAGCATGTGCAAAGGTTGATTTTAAGCATGTTTATAAATGATTTAAATTGCATTATTGAATGGTTTTTAAAGAGCATGCCTCACTAAGCTTTTGCTTACGCTCTCTTCGTTTTCTTAATTCAATAATGCAGAGCATTAGAGTATCTTGAAGGGCAGCAAGAAGGTCAAGAATTCAAGTTTAAGTAAAACTCAATGTATGGAAGGTTTTTGTTAAACATTTAGCTTTTGGGTGATTTGGCAATGGGGGACCAATGTGTATGTTTTGGGAGGTGTTAGAGACTCCCTAAGTATGTTGAATGTTGTTTTGGATGCTGGCTTTTGGATTTGAACATTGCATGCTTGTTTTGGAAGTTTGGTGTTTTGAATAGCTAGCTTGTGTTAGAAGCATGTCTATTGAATTGGGGCTTTTTGCATATGATGTTAGATTGTTGTTTTGATGATTCCTATAAGTCATATATATGTTGAATTGCATGCTGGTAAAGTTTGGTGACATTTGGAGCATGTTTGAATGATCAATTGCATGATTTGGTATGCTTGTTTGCTGCAATCTGTGCAGGCGTTTCGGAACAGTGTGCACCGTTTCAGAACGGGTGCCTTACATGAACCCAGGCGTCCGAAACGGTATGCACCGTTTCGAAACGGTTTGGTCTCTGCCAAGGCCGGGTTTCGGAACTGGGTCGATCGGTTTCGGAACGGTCCGTGTTTCGGAACGGGGTCGATCGGTTTCGGAACGGCCGACCGTTAGGGGCTTACATTGGCAGTTATATGTCTTTAATTGTTTACGTTTTGGTCCTGAATCTTGTTTGTTCAATTGTATGAGCTTGGAAAGTCCTTTTGAGCTGAAATTTCACAGAGAAGCATGAAATATGATTAATTTCAAGTTGGTAACTTTAATTTGGGTTAAGTCCTTTTAATTATCAGAAATTACAATTTGGTCCCTAAAGTTGTAATTTGTTCAATTGGGTCCCTGTTTGATCTCTGATGTTTGTGATCTTTGAGTATGACGTTTGTGTGATCACAATTAAGTTTAATGTGCATCTAGACAAGATTAAAAAGAAAAAAAAAAGGTCGTTAATCAAGGTTGACTTTCGGGTTGACTTTGGTTTTCCCCGTGTGACTTTCTTAATTCGGGTCAACCGTCTAGGCCGGGTTAAAGGGGTTACAGGTTTCCAGCAAACCCTGGATCGAAAGGACTGCTGGTGGACATCCGGCGTCTACCGGCCATGGTTGTCGTCGTTGTTGGTGTCAGTCGATGCGTCTCACCGTCATCGGCCCAACGACACCAACCCTGCTCGTCGTCGCCGCCTATGGTCGCCGGAATTTGAAAAAAACCAAGACAAATGGTCAAACTCTAGGCTTGAACCAAAGGGAAAATTCAGCTTCAAATCTGGACCAAATCAGATAGGGTTTGAGGGGTTTTTCCGAGAATCAAGTTTCTTGTCTAATTTTGGCTTCAATTCGGGGATTGAAATCTGAATTTGGCTTGAATTTGAAGCTGGAATTCAAGTATAAATACCCCACAAACCTCACTTGTTCATCACACTCAATTTCAAGAGAAAATACACTTGAAAAAGCAAAAAGGCTTAGAAAATTTCCGAAAAAAATTCTCTAAAAATTCTCAAGAGTTGCTGGAAATTTTGCAGTTGAAGTTCGAGTTTGGAGGTAATTTTCCGAAGGCAGTTAGGTGCATTTCGAGAAGTTCATATTAGAGTTCTTTGTTCTTCGTTTCGGTAAAAAAAATTATCTGTCCTTTTAATTTTTATTTAGTAATTTTCATGTTTGTTCTTGGTTGAATTTTTGTGTTCGTGTTTGTGTTTTTTTTTGTGGATTTTAGGTTGTGTTCTTGAAGTCGGAAAATTGTTTTTCGATTCCGGTAATGTTTTCGTTTTAAATTTTCGTTTAATTTTGGTTTGGTCTTTAAAAAATTGCATGCTTTAAAAAATGTTCTTAGGAATGTTTTGATCTTTAGAAATGTAGGAATGGATTTTTTTAAAAGTGTTGATATTAAAATACAAGAATAAAATGGAGTTAATGTGCTTTTATTTAAAAAAACTTAAAATTAGGGATTTAATTAGGAAAAAATAATAATGCATCGGTGGAAATAATAAAAGGGGGCTTGATTTACAAAAAAATAATAAAAATGGCTTTTCTTGAAATTTAGTTTCAATAATAAGTAGGTTAAGTATTTTTTAAAAAGGAGAGAACAAAAAGTAAAAAGTAATAAGTAATAGGTTTTTAAGAAAACAAAAAAAAAATTAAAAAAAGTTTTAAATAAAAAGTTTAGGGTTTTAGGAAGAAATAAAAAATTTAAAAGCTTAAAAAGAAATCTTTTCAAAAAATAGGTTTATTAAAAAGTCATATTTTGAAGAAAAACTTTTAAAAAAATAAAAAAGATTTTTAAAGGGAAATTCCTTTTGAAATAAAAAATATAAAAAAGGTGAAAAACATAAAAATGAAAAAAATAAAAAAGTGTAAAAGGGGAGAAGAATGGTCTTGGTTTTTAAGAAGTAAAAAAAAGAAATAAAGGGTTTTTTAAAAGAAATAATAAAAAGGAAAAAACACAAAAGAACAAATCGAGTTTCTTGTTTGTTTGTTTTAGAAATAGGTTAAAACTTAGGACTAGGTTCTAAAACTTAGATAGAGACGTGTTTGTTGAAAATCTACTTCACAAAAAATAAGACACAGTTAAGCAAACTTAAACTTTTAATTAGGAATAAAAGACTTAGACATATTTTTAAGTTTTTTAAATAATCGAACCTAGAATAAATATAAAATGCTCAACGCACTAAATTTCTTTGTTGCTTGAAAAGAGAAATTAATTTAATGCGGTGTCTTATCAAACGGGAATGACGGGTTAGCGCCAGAAATGTTGGCGGTGATTAAAGTTCATCTTCCAGGCGATAAGGCCGTTAAAATATACTAATATTCATTAAACGAACAAATAAAGTCGAACCTTTGTGCACTTGCAAATTCCAGTTTTGAAAATGATTTTAAAATCAATTAGGTACCAATTTTGGGCGTCGTGGGGGTGCTAAACCTTTCCAACGCGTAACCGACCCCTGAACCTATTTTCCTATTTTCGCAGACCAAAAACCGTTGTTTTATTAAAACAAAATGTTTTATTAGAATAACCTTGTTTTAAAGTAATCCAATCACACTTTTCAAAATGATTGGTGGCGAGTCCGTGTTTTTAAAGTTTTCAAAAAGTCGAAGCTCGAAAGGGTTGTGACACTAAATATAAAAGGTTATACTAACGCAAACTTCCAAACTAATAAAGATGATTCTCGATCGCAATCGGGTTTTGTATTTTGCCTTAATGGAGGTGTTGTAAGCTGGAAAAGTTCAAAGCAAGATACAATAGCATATTCTAAAAAGAAGTCGGGTATATTGCAGCAAGCGATGTCGCAAAAGGGGTTGTTTGGATCAAAAAGTTCATATCTGAACTATGGGTCGTGCCTAGAATATCAAATGCTATAGATCTATGTTGTGACAACAATGGAGCCATCGCACAAGCAAAAGAAATCAGATCTCACTAGCGATCCAAACACATACTTAGGTGTTACCATCTTATTTGTGAAATCATTGATCGAGAAGATGTAGAAATATGCAGAGCACAAACGATTGACAATGTCGTCGATCCACTGACAAAGCCTCTGACACAGCAGAAGCATGAACGTCACACTAAGTCTCTTGGTGTCAGATACATAAGAGATTGGTCTTAGTGCTAGTGGGAGATTGTTATAGTATGCCCAAAGACCAATCATGAGATGATTGTAAAATACATACTTATTTTATCTTGTTTATTAATAAAGCCATTAGTATTATTTTAGTCTTATTATGTGCATCTATAAATAAAATGAATTATAATAAAGTCCTTAGAATAATATAATTATTCTTGAATTTCCTTAGTCGAGAATTATTGTGGGCATAGACAACAACAATATATTAAGACTAATATGTAGTTGATTGATAACAAAATGTTGTTATTGACATGGAGATGTCAAAATCAATACATAAGTATGTGTTAGAGAACGACATACTGGACTAACCTACTATGAGCATGTTTTTTGGATTATTATGTGACAGTCACAACATTGCTCATGGTGATAACTAAGTATATGATCCTCAAACTTTAGATAATCATTATTTCAATATCGAGAGTGACATATTTTGATGCAGTCAAATGTGTGTTGTAACAGACTACACTATAAAGAATGATATTGGATATATCACACTCTATATAGCGAAATATGGTTGAAAAAAAATAGGATTTGTCCCTCCTACGTTATAGGAGTAATATCGTAGGCCACTTGATTGAGTGAGACTAGAAAATGCATGGCCATGCTCGAATAAATTGATATGAGATATCATAGTTATTCGTTTATCATAGTCTACTCAAGATATCAAGAAATTTTAGATGGACTATACATGTGTGACTAATTCATGACTTGTGTTCGATCTAGATATAAGGACAAAAGAATATAATACATAAAAGAAGTTAATCATGGAAAAAGGTAAAGTCGAACCACGACTTCATGTAACTTAGGTAGCAATGATGTATTGCTAGATGCCACTCATTGCTTGTAATATTAGAATTGTTCTAGATAATACTACTAACGTTACATGAACCTACAAGGGTCACACCCTATGATTGAAAAGAATAAATAACAACTAGATAGCACATGTACCGACTTGTTGTACACGTAATAATTATTAAATACGAAATTATTATAATTATTGTAATTATAGATAATCTCGTTTATATATATATATATATATTAATATTTAGCTAATTATTGTAAATATCAAACATTATTAAAATATATATCTCCCTAAAGAAACTTAATTAAAGTAGAATCAGATTCTACATATTTAATTGTATTTGGTTAAATATATTGTATATTTAATGAATTCGAAATAAAGTAGAATTAGATTCTACATATTTAATTATATTCGGTTAAATATATCGTATATTTAATGAATCCGAAATTAATTAGAATTAGGTTTTTGAATGCTATATAAAGGCATAAGGTCTAACAGCCAAAGTACGTTTTTTGGAAAACCTCTCTAATGGTTAGAGAAGAGAAAATATTGTTCGTTTCGTTCGGGCGGACTGCGTAGATGTAAAGTGTCCATAAGTTATATATTTCATGCACATTCTATCTCATATTATTGTTGTTTTTTAGTACATTTTAGGCATAATTAGGACCATGCATAGCATTTTAAAGTATTCTTTACTTTGCCATGCTTTATATTGGTTATCTTTTATTTGGTGAAGAAAAGGTAATGTTTAGTTTAGTTTGAGTTTAAGGTACTAGGGGCTTACAGACGGAAAGAGGAGCTGATGACATGATGCTTTGGCAGCAGACCATGGAACTGTATTGATGCAGTTCCAGACAGAGACAGCAGCTGTCGCCGCCCTACTTGTTGCCTAAGACAGCAAACTATGGAATTGGAGAACTGGAGTGTGATCTGTAGAGCAGAAAATCATGATTCTATCGATGTTGTTCACTCAATTTTCGATGACTGAAGCAGTAGGTAGAGCCGCCAAAGGAGGAACTCGAGCTTACTTGCGGAGCAAGGCAACGTGATAAATTCAACATTCAACTCAAAGAAGTCAGCATTTAGAGTTGCATTTAATGCAAAAAGCTACTTTGAAAACTTCTACTCCAAGAAAAACTAGACCTAGATAATGCCTATATATACTCATTGTAATATTACTTCAAAACAAGTTAGGTTTTCCTTAGGCATAGCTTAGGTTTTCTTGCTGCCATTATGTTCTAAACTTCTCCTTGGGTTTGGGTTATGTTGTAATTAGTGTGAGAACGGTTGTTTAGGATTTTAAGTTTGTTTTTGCAATAAAGTTCAAAGTTTGCTTATTCCATATTCTTCATAGATTTCAATTAATGCGAAAGATTAGTTGATTACTATCCATTTGTTCGGTATCGAGAGAGTTGAACTCATGAAAGTAGTAAGTATGATTTCATCTATAGAAGGTGTGATCAATTCGGCCTAGACATATGTTAGGGTTTAAGGCGGTTAAAAGAGAACGAATCAACATTGTTGTCTTTGCACGATTCATGCCACGACTGGTATTATCTGCAGTGAGCATCAATAGAATTCTGACTTAGACATAAGCGGGATCACTTTCGAAGCATTCTGTCGAGTTTTCCGCCGAGACACAAGTCCATTCCTCTGCCGAGGCAGCGAGAGCGTCTCAGTAGCCTACCTACCATCCCCCGCCGAAGCAGCAGAGTCTGGCAGTGCAAAACAACTTGTCCTACTCAACGCAGTTTCACACTAAGCAGCGGCATAACCCTGCCCATTCTATCAACATGATTTCTTCCCTTTTTATTTACTTGTGTTTTTATTTTATTCTCAAACAACAAACTTAATCGTGCATTTACTTTTCTTTTGCATGAACTACGAATCAAATCAAAATGTCTGATCCCTGTGGGAAACGATATCTTTTATACTATAACTTGACAGGAGTGTGCACTTGCGCTCATATTTAGAGAACACCCTAAAGCTCTACAAGTTTTTGGCGTCGTTGTCGTGGATTGATAACAGCGAAATTCATTCTTTAATTTCTGCACTTTATTTTATTTTTAGTTTTTATTTTAATCGTCAAAAAAAGAATTTTATAGTTTCCTTTGCTACTCCATGACCAGGGCAAATTCAAAAGGAGAATTCGTTTATTACAACGATATCGAACGAAGAGAAAAAGAGCTAAAAAGGAACTCAGAACAGCCCTAGGGAAAGCAAAAGAAAGAAAAGCAGAGGTAAACATGGAAAACAACAACCTGCCAACAATGCCTAGAACGACAAGGATGGGCAACAAGACCCGCCGCCCAGAGAATATAAAGTTCCGCCCATGCAGCCACAGTACGTTCGAACCACCAGGGATTATTTAGAACATGAATTCAGAGGGTTTGATCCGACAGTGACAGAACCTGAGATCGAGGCGGATCACTTTGAGCTGAAGCCCATGATGTTCAACATGATCAACACGTTGGGGAAATTTGGAGGGACTACCACAGAAGATTCTCGGCAACACTTAAGAGGATTTCTGGATATATACAGGGCATTCAAAATGCACGGAGTCCACCAAGACATGCTTAGGTTGAGGCTATTCCTCTATTCAATGAGGGATAGGGCAAAGAAGTGGTTAATCAACCAACCAACAGGGTCATTCAACACATGGACAGAATTGTGCAAGGATTTTCTAGATTGTTTCAGCCCGTTCAATGTCACAGACAGATTGAGAAACGAGATCACAGTCTTATGACAAGGGGATGATGAGCCAATGTATGAAGCATGGGAGCGGTATCAACAGATGCTTAACAACTGCTCGCTATATGGTTTCCCGGCTTATACGTAGGTGTCAATGTTCTACAACGGGGTGAACTACCCAACACAGATGATGATTGATGCCTCAGCCAACGGAATCATCCTTGATAGACCACTAGAGGTGTAATGCCTTGATTTTGGTCCTAGATGTTTTAGAGTTTGAATCGAACCGATCGAGAACGGTTCGAATCTTAAAGGGAGATTTAGGGAACACCTAGTTCGGGATGCTTTAAAAATATGGAAAAATACCTAAAATTCCTCATTTATTATATGAATGATTATGATGAAAACAACTTTACAAAATAAGGTTTGGAAATACTACATTTCGGTGTAGTGACCAAATCGCAGTTTTTGCAAAAGTTAAATAGTGATTGTTTTGTAAAGGATTGAAACTTTGAATCTTTAAGGATCTAATTTTACCAAAATGTTTTTAATCAGATTTCTCCTTATTTTGGGTGATTTTAATAATGTTTTAATTAAAGGAAATAAAGATAATTAAAAGGAAAAACTATCTTTGACTTTTCAAAACTACCTTACGTCAATTTTCTCTCATTTCATTTTTTCTCAATTTCTTTTCAGCCAAACACATTTCCTCCATCAATTAGCCTCTGATTTTCATTCTTTTGATGAGATTTCAATCTCCTTTTGATTCCTAATCTTATCCTCACCAAATCCTCTTGTTTTCACATTGGATTTTCAAGAAAACTTGCCCAAATCAAGGAGAAATCAGCCATTAGAGGTAAGCTTCGTCCTTCTCCTCTATTGATCAGTTCTTTACTGAATTTCCAAGTTATCAATCCTTTGTTAATGATTTTTGAGTTGCTTTAATGTTAGAAACAAGAAATTGTATTAAAACTCAAGGTTTTTGGAGAGATCTTGATGATTTTCGTGGTTGTTGGTTAGGCTCTGTTTTGAGGTTTTTTTCTAATGTACTTTGGATGGTAATTGATGTTATAAAAGAGGTTTTATCAAATGAATCCCGAATAGGCTTGGATTCCAAAGTTTTGTATGTTATAAAGGTGGTTTTTGGGGTGGTTTTGGTGTTATGTTATAGCTGGAGGTATAAGGACGAGTTTGTGGGGGTTTTTGATGTTGATTGATGTTTAGAAATGATTAGAAGTTATAGATCTTGGCTGGGCTTTGTTTTGGGAAAGTTTGGAGATGATTTTTGTTGTTTTTTGTAGCCGAAATGAGGTTCTTGAGTAGATCAGCGAGTTTAGGTGTGTTGCTGATGATTTCAATGCATGATAATGCATTAATCCTCTGCTTTTATGTGTTTTAAATAGGGGAGACATCTTCGGACGCCTTTGATGTTGATCTGGGAGCTTGGATAGCGTTTCAGCGAGCAAGCGAAACGTAATCGGTGAGTGCGAATGGTTTTAGAAGTCCTTGAGGGACAAAGAAACAAGATATGGGTATTTAGGAAAGGTTTGAAACACCTTCCTAAGTTCGGAAGTAAGTATTGGCTAGATTGCTCTCATATAGGTGGTGGTTGCTCCTAAAATGCTTTTACATGCTCATGTTTTGAGATAGATAAATTCCTATTGTTTTTATGCATATTTGTAGCATGAGATGATGCTTGAAAAGATTTCATGAAATAACCTGTTGCATTGATGAGTTTTGAGCTTTTGATTTAAAGCGTGGCAAATGTTATAATTTTGAATGAGATGAGAAAGCTTTGAGAAAATTGCATTAAAACAGTAGGTGAGATGATGTTTTGACATAATATATTGGCATAGAAGATGAGATACTTACTGGATATAATTGATCGATCAATAGGATGAGAGTGCACTATAAACTAAAAATTCGTATGTGCTCTTTGGATTCAATCCAAAGGGAGAGACCGATGATGGGCATTCCATCGGGTAGGACTTGGTGTAATACTCAAGCTTTGTGGCGATGAGAGATTCCGCCATGTGATTATGGTGATGTGAGATTCCACCGGAAATTATGTTACTAGACAAGTGAGTACGGTGATGTGAGATTCCATCGGAAGAGTATAGTGGTTTGAGAATGTTGTCCGCATATCCGAGTAATAATGAGATGTGAAATGCCAATATAATATACGAAAATGCTTTTGATTCACATGTACATATTGATGAGATGATTTATGCTATGAGAAATGCATATGAGATTTTGTGAAACAAATATTTTAATTTTGATATAACTAAAAACTTAAGGACTAAATTGAAAATGTCAAAACGAATTTTAAGTCCTCAAAATATCCCCATATAATTTTAAGATTATGCCCAAGTTAAAAACAAAGTTTTTCAAATATTTTTCTAAGTGTTTCAAGCCTAAACAGTGATTTTCAAGTTCCTGTTTCGAAACGGCCATAAGGCGTTTCAAAACGTTTTCATCACTGTCAACCCCTGTTCGGAAACGTGTATCGAAACATTTGAACCCGTTTCGAAACGGTATCTCTCGTTTCGAAACTGTTCTTCATACTTGATTTAAAAAAGCACAACGGTTGAGATATTTTCGCTGAATATTTAAAGATAAATAGGGTGTTTCGAAACGGGCTAAGGTTGTTTCGAAACGACCCTTGACAGTAGCAAATTCGTTTCGAAACGAAGCCAAAGCGTTTCGAAACAGGTCTTAAGTTTAAATTGAAAATATAACAGTTGAAGTTGTTTTTAACTGAATTTCTGAAAACCGTTAAGGTGTTTCGAAACGGGCTAAGACCGTTTCGAAACGACCCTTGACAGTGGCAAAAGTGTTTCGAAACGGCCCTAAGGCTTTTCGAAACGGGCTCTTAAATGCACCCCAACGACTCTTTCTATTTTAGTCTGTTCCGAAACAGGTACCCCGCGTTTCGAAACGGGTTGTTGCAGACTGCATTTATGGTGGTGAGATAACATCCCCAACGGCTCTATTAATGAGTGCAACAACCACAACGGCTAGAAATCAATGAGAAGGTATAAAAGAGACCTCCAAAAGCACCAGCAACAACTATTGAACCAAAAGCAAACATCCAAACATCAAATCCAAGCAATTGTGCAAAAATCCCATTTTGTCTAAAACCCCAATTGTAGTTTTCATTCATATCTTGTTCAATTGGGTTGAGTGCTTGTAATTGGGCTATTATTTGTATTGAGAGATATCTTATTAGCCATCAAATTTCTTTTTTCACTTGTGTGAGGATTGGGTTGATTTTTGGGTAGAAAAATCAACCGAAATTGTAAACGGTTGCCTCCTGGTCCTAGAAAAGGGGAAGAGCAATTAGTGGAATTGTTGCAAATCCTTAGTGAAGCTAAGGTAGTGGATGTAGAGTTCATTTGGAACTTGAACCACTCTAAATTCCTTGTCTATTATTTTCAATTTGCAATTTCCACCACAAAACCTTTAAATTTCCAATTCACCCCCCTCTTGGTCAATATCGATCTTGCGATCCACTCAACAATTGGTATCAGAGCCTACCTCTTTGAGGATTAACAACCACAAGAGGAGTTCCTTGGAAGAGTGTGATCATCAAAGTATCAAGAGATGACTTCAACCTCCGGTTCCGGCATGTACGAGTCACAATCGACCACAAAGCCTCCCTTCTTCAACGGTGATAACTATTCTTTTTGGAAGAATAGAATGCGTCTATTCATCAAGTCAAATGACTATCTTGTGTGGGATGTCATTGAGGATGGGCCATATATTCCATTGAAGCAAGATAGTGAAGGCAAGATGGTGTTAAAGAAGAAAGTGGAGATGAGTGAAGAGGAGATGAAAAAGATTCAAGTCAATGATAAATCTCTCCACATGCTATTTTGTGCTTTTGGTCCGGACATCTACTCATAGATCTCATCAATTGAAAGTGCCAAAGAAGTGTGGGACACTCTTGAGACCACTTATGAAGGCACCAATGATGTTAAAGAAACTAAGATTGGAATTCTCAATCTTAGTTATGAAAATTTCAAGATGGAGCCCGATGAGACGGTGTCAAAGATGTTTGATCGATTCTCCACGATTGTCAATGGTCTAAAGGGCTTTGGAAAGATCATACCGGAAGACAAGCTTGTCCGGAAGCTACTCTATTCACTTCCCGAGTCTTGGGATGGGAAGAGAACCGCTATCATCGAAGCAAAGAACTTGAAAACGTTGAAGCTTGATGAGCTTGTGGGTTCTCTCCTTACTCATGAGATCATGAAGCAAGGAAGGGAAGATGAGAAGAAGAAAGAAGAGAAAAGGGTAGAGAAGCTTGAGGTTGAGAAGAAGAAGAAGATGGGAATAGCTCTCAAGGCTAAAGCATCACAACATGATGAGAGCTCATCTTGTGAGGAGGATGAACTTGAAGAATTGGCTATGATAGCCAAACGGTTCTCACGCTTCACGAGGTCCAAACGGGGAAGAAAAATCCAAAGGAAGATGGACTTCAAAGGGAAGAACAAAGAAGAAGGAAAGGATCCTATCATTTGCTTTGAGTGCAAACAACCCGGCCACATACGTTTGGAGTGCCCTCAACTCAAGAAGAAGGGCTTTGAGAAGAAGAAGAGACTCAAAGCCAAGCTTGCTACTTGGAGTGATGAGGAATCATCGGAGGATGACGAACAAGAAGTGGCTAATCTTTGCCTCATGGCACTTGAGGAAGATTCCTCCTTGGTAACCTCTAACTCATCTACTTTAGATTTTTCATATGAAGAATTAAATGATGCATATGATGAGTTACAAGAGGTATATGATGAATTAGTTGAGAAATATAAGGAGTCGCTCATTAGGAATAAAAAGATTATTCTAGAACTAAATGGGAAAAATGACTCACTTACTCAAGCTAATTCTAAATTTGAGAAAAAGATATTAGGATTAAAAGATGAACTTAAATTTTTTCAAGATGAAAATGTTGATCTTAATAATCTTTTATCTCAATGTAATTGTGAACACCAAAAGGTGTTGGGTGAGCTAAATGAGCTCAAGAAGTCTTTAAAAAATGTTGGTAGTGTCAAGCATGAAGTAGGAGAATCATCTAGAACACACCAACCTAAGAAAAAGACTAACTACTACAAACAAGGTAGCTATCCTAGACATAATAGAGCTAAAAGAATTAGAAGTGTATGGGTTCCTAAGGAACTTGTTAAATCTAATAATATTCTTGCTATGTCATCTTGGATTCCTAAGGGAACCAAGGTTTTGGGAGCTAACACTCATGGACCCAAAATGATTTGGGTACCAAAAACCAAAGTTTAATATCTTTGTTTGTAGGGGGAGCATTGCTACAAGGCCAAAGCACAAAGTCAAAACTCATGGTACCTTGATAGTGGATGCTCGAGGCACATGACCGGAGACAAGAGTCGATTCATGGATCTAAAGCCAAAAAGTGGAGGAGTAGTAACATTTGGTGACAACTCCAAAGGCCACATTAAAGGTATTGGCTCCATAGGTAATCACTCTACCATTCTCATTGAAAATGTATTATATGTCGATGGTCTTAAACACAATTTATTGAGCATAAGTCAATTGAGTGATAAAGGATTTAATGTTTTGTTTGATAAAAATGGATGCAAAATTGTAGACATTAAATCTAATAGTATTATGCTCATAGGTCATCGCATAGGGAATATATACATGGTGCATCTAGATGACATTCATACATCTCATGCATGCTTAGTTGCTCAAAATGAAAATGATGCATGGTTGTGGCATAGGAAGCTAGGACATGCTAGCATAAGTGTTTTGGAAAAACTAGTCTCCCTAAATCTAGTTAGAGGTTTACCCAAGATAAAATTTTCAAATGATAAAATTTGTGATGCATGCTCAAAGGGTAAACAACATAAGTCTTCCTTTAAATCCATTAATGATGTTTCTACTAGTAGATGCTTACAACTAATTCACATGGATTTATTTGGGCCAATTAGGACTATGAGCTATGGTGGTAAGTCTTATGCTTTTGTGCTTGTTGTTGATTTTTCTAGATTTACTTGGGTTCTCTTTTTAAGTACTAAAGATGAGGCTTTGGAAAAATTCATCACATTTTCAAAATTAACCCAAAATGATCTTGAACTTAGAATTTCACATATTAGAAGTGATCATGGAACCGAGTTTCAAAATTTAGGGTTTGAAGATTTTTTAAATGAAAATGGTATTAGCCATAATTTTTCGGCTCCTCGAACTCCTCAATAAAATGGGGTAGTTGAGAGGAAAAATAGAACTTTACAAGAAATGGCTAGAACTATGCTTTGTGAAAACAATTTACCTAAATATTTTTGGGCGGAAGCCACAAATACCGCTTGTTATATTGTAAATCGAGTAATGATTAGGCCAATTTTAAAGAAAACACCTTATGAGATTTTAAAATCCAAAAATCCTAACATTAGCTATTACCACCCTTTTGGGTGCAAGTGTTTTGTTTTAAATAATGGAAAAGATAACTTAGGTAAATTTGATGCAAAAAGTGATAAAGCCATTTTTATAGGTTACTCTTTAACCTCTAAAGCCTATCGAGTATTTAACAAAAGAACTTTAGTAGTAGAAGAATCTATTCATGTTGTATTCGATGATAACCTCCTTCCTAGGAAGGATTCTTGTGATGATGATGATGTAGGGATCATAAATGCCTTTGATGGAGGTCAAACTTCAAAGGAGGATGAGATTCCAACAAAGGAAGAGGACTCACAAGATCCACCTCTTGAAGCCTTGAAGGACTTGGCTACTGAGGAAAAGGAAGTGAGCTACCCAAGGGATTTGAACTATGTCAAAGATGGTGAAATCTTGGGTGATCCATCCAAGGGGGTAACCACTCGTTCTTCTCTTAGATTAATGAACCATTTTGCATTTATCTCATGCATAGAGCCTAAAAATATAAAAGAAGCATTGAAAGATGACTTTTGGATTATGGCTATGCAAGAAGAGTTAAATCAATTTGAGAGAAGTAATGTATGGACATTAGTTGATAGGCCTAGTAATCAATCTACAATAGGAACTAAATGGGTCTTTAGGAACAAGCTAGATGAGAGTGGTAACATTGTGAGAAATAAAGCTAGACTTGTAGCACAAGGTTACACTCAAGAAGAGGGAATAGATTTTGATGAAACCTATGCACCCGTAGCTAGAATGGAAGCCATTAGGATGTTGCTTGCATATGCATGTTATCATAATTTCAAGCTTTTTCAAATGGATGTTAAAAGCGTATTTTTAAATGGTTTATAAATGAAGAAGTGTATGTGGAACAACCACCGGGTTTTGAAGATTCAAAATTTCCAAATCATGTTTTAAAACTTACCAAAGCTCTTTATGGTTTAAAACAAGCTCCTAGAGCTTGGTATGAAAGGCTTTCAAATTTTTTGATTGAAAAAGGATTTGAAAAAGGTAAGGTGGACACTACACTCTTTATAAAAATGTATAAAAATGACATCTTGGTAGTTCAAATTTATGTTGATGATATTATTTTTGGTTCTACTAATGAATGTCATTGTCAAGAGTTTGCTAAGTTAATGCAAGGTGAATTTGAGATGAGCATGATGGGGGAGCTCTCATTCTTTTTGGGGCTCCAAATCAAGCAAAAGAGGGATGGCACCTTCATCAACCAAGCAAAATACATAAAGGATATGCTCAAGAAGTTTGGCTTGGAGAATGCAAAGCCTCAAGCCACTCCTATGAGCTCATCTACAAAGCTTGACAAAGATGAAGGAGGTAAGTGTGTTGACTCTAAGCTTTATCGTTCTATGATTGGATCTTTGCTTTACCTTACTGCAAGTAGACCGGATATCTTGTTTCGTGTTTGCTTGTGTGCTAGGTTTCAAGCTAGTCCTAGAGAGTCTCACCTTATAGCCGTTAAGAGAATCTTTAGATACCTTAGAGACACTCCTTGTTTAGGTCTTTGGTATCCTAGAGACTCTATCTTCAACCTTCATGCTTACTCGGATGCGGATTATGGGGGTTGCAAAATTGATAGGAAAAGTACTTCGAGAACTTGTCAATTCTTAGGTAGTATGCTCATATCTTGGTTCTCTAAGAAACAAAATAGTGTAGCCTTATCTACCACCAAAGCCGAGTACATATCCTTAGGGAGTTGTTGTGCTCAAGTCCTTTGGATGAAGCAACAACTCTTAGATTATGGAATTAAAGTTGAAACCATACCCCTAAAATGTGACAACACTAGTGCAATATGTTTAACAAAAAATCCTATCCAACATTCTAGAACCAAACACATTGAAATAAGGCATCATTTCATTAGAGATCATGTCCTTAAGGAAGATGTTGTTATAGAGTATGTAGACACCTTGAATCAATTAGCGGACATATTTACAAAACCCTTAGACAAAGAGCGTTTTTGGTCCCTTAGGAGAGAGTTAGGTCTAGCTAGCCTATCTTGACCTTTTAGGACCTCTTTTGTGCTTAAATATGCTTGATCTTGTGAAATGCCTTGTTTATGTGTTTAAACTCCTAATTTCATACATGCTTATAGCTAGGGGGAGTATGTTTATGCTTGAATATGTTTTGCCTGCTCATTCATGACATTTATGCATGATAGGCCTAAGAAAATTTCATTTTTCTGCACTTTTAGAGCCTCATCTGCACTTCCAGGCCCAGGTGTATCGAAATGGGTGACCCTGTTTCGATACGGATACCTTAAATCATGTTCTGAGAGAAGGGCGTTTCGAAACGCCTCCAATGCGTTCCTAAACGTTTTGGCTACTGCCAAGGGGTGTATCGAAACGTGTTTCGATACGGGTCAACAGGGCTTCGATATAGTCAACACCGTAACGAAACGGTCAGCCTATGGTCTCAAAACGGTCAAACCCTAGCCGTCCCGTTTCAAAACGGTCCTGGCCGTTCTGAAACGGCATCGCGGACTGCTTTATTTAGGGCTTTTAATGTTAAAATTTACTTTTTTATCAAACTCTTAAAACCCTAAACCACCTCCCTCTCTATAAATACCCTCTCAAACTCATTGATTTTCACAAAATTGTGAGGGGTTTTACACTAAAACACAAGTCTAAGCAAGTTTCATCAACATTGTGCAAGGATTTTCATCAAATCATCCAAAATCCCAAACTAAGGTAATTTTTTTTCTTTTCTTTTTCTTTCAATTTATGTTCGAATCTTAGGTTAGAAAATTTTATTTTTGTATAAATTATAGTTTTTCCTTTGTGAGTTTTCCATATCTTGTAAAAATTTTCAAATCTCAAAATTTTTGATTCGAATATAAATTTTTTCAGTCGTATTTAAAAAAAAAAATTGATGTTTTCTTTTTATCTTTTTGTTTGTTTTTAATTTTGTTTCAAAAACCTAAGTGGGATTTATTATTGGATTGATTCTAAATATCAATGCATACACTTAATTTAAAATATACTTGCTTAATGTTTTTAGATGGCGGATCAAGCTAACAAAAAGCGTAAGGCTGTTCAAACCGGTGATTCGAGCATTCGTCCGAATCTTGCTCTGCTTTTTCAGAAATCCCTTAAAAATCCGGAGATGCGTGCTCGCTTCAATTATGTCAAGGATTTCGAAATTCGTAAAGAACGTGTCAATGATCTTGATTTCCTCAATTCCGAGCGATTCCTCTTCCGTTATCTCGACCGTTTGAGTGAGTGGAATCTTATCTTGTTCTTGAGCATTCCGGATATTCGCTACAAACACATGGTACTCCTTTTTTACTCTAATGCTCGTTTTATTCATGATGAGACCAAAATTGAGATTATAGAAATTGAATCTTTCATATTGGGCAAAAAGTTTGTTGTTAATGTTGCTCTCTTGGAGTCTATTTTTAAACTTAAAGATGAGGGTCTTGAGGATGAACGTCACTTTGGCACTTTCACCGGTCGGGCACTTACTTTGGATGTGCACGATCGCGTTCTTCACTTGATGGTTTCTTGGTTCATTCGACCTTCTAGAGGTAAATACTCTCATATCCGTCAAACTGATCATTTTTGGCTTGAGTGTTTCCGTAGAGGTGAGCGCCCTAATGTGCCTAAAATTATTTTTGCCGAGATAGTCAATAATATTAAGCTTATTGACACAAATGAGTTGAAGTCTTTTACCTATGGCACAATCTTGAGCTATATCTTTCATGATCTTTGTATCGATTGTACCTACGACTCTTCGGAACCTCGCAAGACCAAGATTGGTGAGTCATCCCTTCGCAAGTCCGGGTTTACATATGTGAATGATGTTTGGGAAAGAATTGATAGAGAAGTTGTTCCTCCTCCCGTTGCTCCTCCACCGCAAGTTCAGGTTGCAAACAATGAAGCCCTCGCGGCTCTCATTACCGAGCGGTTCAATGCTTTGGATACTAGCATTGCTTCGGGTTTTACTGCCATGGACAATCATTTGAAAAATGTCGAGGATCGTCTTCATACTCTTGAGACTTCCCATTCCAACTTGGATCTATCCTTCTCTACGCTCTCTGGGCAATGGACGAAGTTTCACCGTTCTCAAGTTAAGAGTGATGATGATACTTCGGATGATGATGACGAGGCCTAGGATCTTCATATCATATCATATTATCTATGCATTTTAGGATTAAGATTGCATCTTTATGTCTTATGTTTTAGGAACCTATGCTTTTGATCTTTCGTTTGGGATTTTATGATGAACTTAATGTTGGTTTATGTTTTGGATATTTTGATATTATGAATTAATATTATGGTTGCTTATTAATGCTTATTGGTACTAATCCTTTGTCTTCTCTATGAGCTTTCATTATTCTTTTTGATCTAATAAAAAGGGGGAGAAGAAATTTAAGAGCCACAAACTAAAATTCGTTTTAAATTTTAAAAGTTTTTTTTAAAGCTTTACAACTTGGATTTCATGTCAAACATTTTTTTTAACTTTAAAAACCTATCTTAAATTAAGGGGGAGTTAGAATATTTTCAAAACTTTCAAAATTCTTAAACATTCTAACTTTGGTTTTGTTATATCAAAAAGGGGGATATTGTGAAACAAATATTTTAATTTTGATATAACTAAAAACCTAAGGACTGAATTGAAAATGTCAAAAAGAATTTTTAGTCCTCAAAATATCCCCATATAATTTTAAGATTATGCCCAAGTTAAAAACAAAGTTTTTCAAATATTTTTCTAAGTGTTTTAAGCCAAAACAGTGATTTTCAAGTTCCTGTTTCGAAACGGCCATAAGGCGTTTCGAAACGTTTTCATCACTGTCAACCCCTATTCTGAAACGTGTATCGAAACACTTGAACACGTTTCGAAACGATATCTCTCGTTTCGAAACTATTCTTCATATTTGATTTAAAAAAGCACAACGGTTGAGATATTTTTGCTGAATATTTAAAGATAAATAGGGTGTTTCGAAACGGGCTAAGGCTGTTTCGAAACGACCCTTGATAGTAGCAAATCCGTTTCGAAATGAAGCCAAAGCGTTTCGAAACAGGTCTTAAGTTTAAATTGAAAATATAACAGTTGAAGTTGTTTTTAACTGAATTTCTGAAAACCGTTAAGGTGTTTGGAAACGGGCTAAGACCATTTCGAAACGACCCTTGACAGTGGCAAAAGTGTTTCGAAACGGCCCTAAGGCGTTTCGAAACGGGCTCTTAAATGCACCCCAACGACTATTTCTATTTTAGTCCGTTCCGAAACAGGTACCCCGCGTTTCGAAACGGGTTGTTGCAGACTGCATTTATGGTGGTGAGATAACATCCCCAACGGCTCTATTAATGAGTGCAACAACCACAACGGCTAAAAATCAATGAGAAGGTATAAAAGAGACCTCCAAAAGCACCAGCAACAACTATTGATCCAAAAGCAAACATCCAAACATCAAATCCAAGTAATTGTGCAAAAATCCCATTTTGTCTAAAACCCCAATTGTAATTTTCATTCATATCTTGTTCAATTGGGTTGAGTGCTTGTAATTGGGCTATTATTTGTATTGAGAGATATCTTATTAGCCATCAAATTTCTTTGTTCACTTGTGTGAGGATTGGGTTGATTTTTGGGTAGAAAAATCAACCGAAATTGTAAAGGGTTGCCTCCTTGTCCTAGAAAAGGGGAAGAGCAATTAGTGGAATTGTTGCAAATCCTTAGTGAAGCTAAGGTAGTGGATGTAGAGTTTATTTGGAACTTGAACCACTCTAAATTCCTTGTCTATTATTTTCAATTTGCAATTTCCACCACAAAACCTTTAAATTTCCAATTCACCCCCCCTCTTGGTCAATATCGATCTTGCGATCCACTCAACGGATTTGTATATGAAATGCATTAGTTTTCACAAGCATGAGTATGACCTTGCCATGAGATTTGCATTGGTTTAAATGCATGAGATAGAATAGAGGTACATGTGGTTTCAAATTAAGATTTGCTTTGTAATGGTTTTCAAGCATGAGATAGAATGAGCATGTTGTTGAAAATGTTTTTTGAGCAAGTGTTTTGAATAATGCATTATTGTGTTGGTTTTCTTTAGAGCATGTCTCACTAAGCAAATGTGCTTACGTTCTCTTTTACCAATAATGCAGATAATTGAGGTGTTTTGGGTAGCAAGAAGGTTAAGAACATCCAAGGAAGTGCAAAGCTCATGTACGGTGATGTTTTTATACACTTTAGTTTTGATATTTGGCAATGGGACTCCAAGGTTGTGTTTGGGAGATGTGTTTTGAACTCCCTAAGTTTGTGGCATGTTTGTGATGACTTTTATGGGTTGTAGATGGTCCCAATGGTTTAGTTGGAGGTTTGAGCTCTATATTTGGTTTGGTGGATAGGAAGCATGCATATAGTTTGACTGTTCTTGTGCTTGATTCCATGTTTGAGCTTATGCTTCTTATACATGTTCCTTGATGTTTAATCATGTTGCTGGTATGATATGGTATGCTTTGAAGCATGTTTGAGTGGGTTAAGAGGTGAAAAACAAGAATTTTCTGCTGTCACAGGGCAGGATGTATCGAAACACTCTTAACTGTTTCGAAACAGGGGCCTCTAATGGCTATAGCGTTTCGGAACAGTTGAAGGTGTTTCGGAACATTTTGGCTACCGGAGAGGCATGTTTCGATACCGGTCTCCGAACGCACCCGAGTACCGAAACGGTCAACACCGTTTCGATATGGGCGTTTCGGTATGAAGGTTTGTGTTCCAAAACGGACGACCGTTGGATGATGCTTTTGAATTGTTTTAAGTTTCATGTTTTACATTTTAGTCCTAAATGTTCTGGATGCAATTTCTTGAGCTTGGAATGTCCTTTTAAGCTGAAATTTGACAGAGAAGCATGTAACATGACTAATTACATATTGGTAAACTTAAAATCTACAAAGTCCTTATATTTTCTAAAAATTACACTTTGGTCCCTAAAAGTGTAATTCATGCAGTTGAGTCCCTAAATGATTTCTGATCGATATGCCCTTCTCTCATATGATTCTTGAGTATTCGTATAGGCATTTAGAAAATATTAAAAAAAAAAGAAAAAAAGGGTCGTTAATCAAGGTTGACTTTCGGGTTGACTTTGGTTTTCCCCGTGTAATCTTCGTAGTTCGGGTTAAGCGTCTAGGCCAGGCTAAGGGGGTTACAAGAGGAGGCACTGCGGATTCTGAGCCAAGCCGCCAAGAATGATTATAAGTACCCAACAGACCACTGATGCGGCGTTAGGCGGCCAACCATAGTGAACGAAGTGGAAGCCTCAGAATTTGTCAATGCCCGCCTCGACAAGCTGACAGAGCTGGTTATGAACATAGTGAAACCCACATGGAAGGTCTACGAGGCCAAGGTTGTAGAGCCATTCTATGATGAGTGTAAGAGCAACCACGATTCCTCTGAATGTACTGCATCTGGAAGTTTTATGGGAGGATACGAAAGGAACAACAGGCCAATCACGAACACGTACAAACTTGGATGGAAAAATCATCCAAACTTCTCATGGAGCAATCCTAAGACTGATGCCAACCCACAACAGCAATAGGAAGGCTACCAGCAAAACCAGTCCAGACAGCAGGTTCAGCAGCCACAAAAAAAATAATTCAGTAGAAGCAACTCATCATACTTTTATGTCTAGAACTAGTGATTTTATTGTTCGTACTAATAAGTTTATTGAAAAACCCGAGTCTTTCATGGACATGACAGAGATGAGGATGAACAACCAAGACGCTACGATAAAGAAATTAGAGACCCAAATTGGGCAGTTCACGAAGATCTTTAGCAGCAGGACAATGGGAGCAGCATCCAGCAGTATAGAGGCAGAAGCCAAGCCCACATATGAGCAGTGCAAAGCCATATCAACCAGAAGTGGGAAACAGTTGAATGAGCCCAAATGGAAAAATCAAAAGAAACACAACCAGCACAGAAAGAACTACCTGCCACGGCAGCATCAACACCAGCCGCCTCGACAGCTGAACCTGACAGTAGTCCTGAAGCAGATGATCCTCCACAGATAAAGTTCTCATGCAAAGAATGTATAGAGGACATCTACTTGTCAGCACCTTTCCCCCCAGAGGCTTAAGCAATAGAAACAGGAGCACCAGTTCAGGAAATTCTTGGATATTCTGAAGCAGGTGCATATAAATATCCCTCTCATAGAAGCCATTCAGAATATGCCCAACTATGCCAAATACCCCAGGGATGTGGTTTCTAAAAGGAAGAGAATTGGGGAGTTCAAATAGTTGATGTAACAGAAGAGTGCATGGCTATGCCGCACAACAAACTGCCGCCCAAGCAAAAAGACTCGGGTAGCTTTGTTATACCATGTAGCATAGGCAGCAAGCACGAAACAAAAGCCCTGTGTGACTTGGGAGCCAGCATAAACTTGCAAACCAAACCTACCTCTATCATACAGACACTTGTTGATCATTCTTTTGTACAATCGAAGGGCAAGATCGAAGACATTCTAGTACGAGTAGGCAACCTTATTCTTCCAGCAAATTTCCTCATCTTAGACTGTGAGGCCGATGAGAAAGCCCCTATCATCCTTGGGCGACCATTTTTAGCCACGAGCAGAACTCTAATAGATGTGGAACATGAGGAGCTGACCATGAGGGTAGACAATCAGAGCATTAAGTTCACTATGTTACAACCCTCGGAAAAGGAAAAGAAAGGATACCCAAATGCCCAGGCTGCCAAAATAAGCACATAGATAGGCCAAGGCAGCAACTGCCACGATAGACCGAAGGGCAGGCTAAAGGACCCAGTAGCACACGACCTTAAAGAACAGGAGGACCCCCAAGGAGGGAAGGACAAGCCAAATCACCTCAATAAGTGGTTATGTATGGGAGATGCACCCAAATGCACTCTCAACATAACTTAAATTTTATTTTTATATTTTCTTTATTTTTAGGGTAAAATACACAGATGGTCACTAAACTATACCCGAAAAACAAAATGGTAACCAAACTTTCAAAAATCACAAAATAGCAATTAAACTTTATGTTTTATAACAAAACGGTAACTAGACGTTAAATTGCGTTAAGTTTTCGTTAAAACTTCGGTATAATAACACATTTAGTCCTTCAATTTTATACAATCAATCAATTTATCTTAATTTAAAACAATTCACTAAATTTAGCCCTCGTTAATTACACATTCTTTCAATTTTGTCATTAAAGCAAAATTTCAAAGTATGGTAACATGATAAATAATTACAATTAAATTTTTATAGGAACTCAAAAACTCGACTCAACTTGGCTCGAATCGAAAAAATTTCAAATAAAGTTTGAGTTGTAAAATATGACATGTCAACTCGAATAACTCAAATTTTTTTACTCGACTCGATCGAACGCTCACCTCTATCTTAAGATATGATGTGTCAACTCGAATAACTCAAAATATTTGAATATTTTAAATCAATTTTTTTAAATCGAATATTTTTTTAAATAGAGAATTTAATATTTCATATTTAAATCACATCGAATATTTAATAACTACTTTAAATATTCGATTTAAAAAAATAATTTAAAATATTCGAATATCCGAAAAGAGCAGATGTTGTTTCGGATAAATAAAAAGGAGAGTACACTTCCACCGAATCTAGACACGACATAGAGAATTCCAATCCGCACTGCCATGTTTTAAATTTGTATATCAGATCATTGTAACATCTCAAAATCTAACATCACACAGTTTTAAAGGGAGAACATGATAAATTTGAACCGGAAGGTGATGTTCCAAACCCGAACTGTTGTTCGAGGCGAATACCAATGAAAACTTTAAATCAATTTTTTTTATTTTAAATCGAATATTTTTAAATTAAATCGAATATTTAAATTAGGTATTAAATATTCAATGTGATTTAAATATGAAACATTAAATGCTCTATTTTAAAAAAATATTCGATTTAAAAAAATAGATTTAAAATATTCGAATATTTCAAGTTATTCGAGTTGACACGTCATATCTTAAGATAGAGGTGAGCGTTCGATCGAGTGGAGTAAAATTTTTTTGAGTTATTCGAGTTGACACGTCATATTTTACAACTCAAACTTTATTTGAAATTTTTTCGATTCGAGCCAAGTCGAGTCGAGTTTTCGAGTACCTATAAAAATTTAATTGTAATTATTTATCATGTTACCATACTTTGAAATTTTGCTTTAATGACCAAATTGAAAGAATGTGTAATTAACGAGGGCTAAATTTAGTGAATTGTTTCAAGTTAAGACTAAATTGATTGACTGTATAAAATTGAAGGACTAGATGTGTTATTATACTAAAGTTTTAACAGAAACTTAACACAATTTAACGTCTAGTTACCGTTTTGTTATAAAAAATAAAGTTTAATTGCTATTTTGTGATTTTTGAAAGTTTGGTTACCATTTTGTTTTTTCGGGTATAGTTTAGTGACCATCTATGTACTTTATCCTTATTTTTATGCATTAGGATTAGAGTTTAATTTATTGCAATTTATTTTCTTTATGATTAGATTTTGAATTTATTTTCACATTTTTATTTTTTAGAACTTATTTTAGTATTTAATTGTCTTTATTTTTATTTCAGGCTTAGGAATAAAAGAGCTGGATCAAGAAGAAGCCCCAACAAAGAACCTGCCCAAATTCCCACTAAGACAGCCAAGGGCGGCCCAGCGCAGACAACGCGTAACGGCTAGTAGCCTGCTAACGGCTAGGTGTCAACGGCTACAGAAGTAACGGGTAGAAATCTCGTAACGTGCGCGAGACAACTAGACCGTTGGATATTTAATGTCGCCACGACACCTCTTGGCAGCCTCTATTTAAACCTTTCTCACTCCATTCATTTACTTTACTTTCATCTCCTTGCTATATTCTTTTTGAATCCATCGATCTCTCTTCTCAAAATATTTTCTTTTAAAGTTTCAGTTAATTACAACCGTCTCACATGGCATTCACATCCCAATCCGCACCCCACCTTCCAACAATTTTACTCTATGGCAGATGAGAAAAGATACAGAGATTAGTTTGCCAAACGGGAAATTTGGGAGGAGCAAGGTTTCCACTACACGAAGCAAACAGGAGACCTTGGCTTAGAGCCCGCCCAGTTTGAGACCATCCACATCAATTGATGGGAAATGTTTGCATGATAGCCGGAGATGGCCAACATCACTTTGGTCAGAGAATTTTATGCCCATCATCCCTGCCCAGAGCTGTCATTCGTCTATGTTCGAGGAGAACCTGTCAAACTGAACGCCACCGTAATCAATAGCTTTTACAACCTAGAGATGGACGACAACCCTCACGAGGAGTGGGGGTAGTCATTGATGGATACCGACAATGACAGACTCAAGGCCAAGTTGTGCAAGCCCAACACACCTTGGTTGGCAGGAAAGCATGGTGGCTATGTCCAACGCCTCCACCTGCTGCCTAAGGCAATGTTGTGGATTACCATCATCAAAAAGGTGTCCGCTGCCCACCTCTCACAACTCCACTGTCGACCGACCGCGCCTTGCACTCATCCACAGCATCATCGTGAACCGGCCAATCAATATTGCGAAGATCATATACAAGGAGATCAATAATTGCTTCCGCAAGATGAAGGGCACACTATACTTCTCATCGCCGGCCTTTGTGCCAATTTCAACATCCCAACTGACCCCGAGGTTGAGATGACAATCGCCAAGGAGGGGTGGAACAAAAAAGTCCGCCTGCATATGATGCAGCCCCGGAGACAAAGCCCATCACCCCCAGCCAGCCCTCTACCACCCAACCAGCCACTTCAGCCGCTACCGACAGTACTAAAGTTGCCCCAACAAGTGTAGTCCTTACTCTTTTGCACACCCTCATAGACAACAACAAAAGGATTAAGCAACAGCAGTTAACCTTCATGAAGTATGTGGGGGAGGTCCAAGAGGCCTTTTTGGCTTATCGATTGCAAAAATACCCAGATGATTGCCCTACCTTACCACCCTACCTTGCAGATCTAGTTGTCGCAGCTGCCCCAGCACAAGGAACGCCATCAACCGCCATTGCCCGCCATGCCACCTTCCACCGCCAGATGCCATCTCTGACGCACTACCCATCGTACTCAGCCACCTCCGCTTCCAACACGGTGGTAGACTCCCTAGAGCGGCATCAGCAACATAATTCCCCCATCTGCATAGCGGCAATAGTGGCAAACACCTCCTCATCAAATGAGATCGAACAATAGCCAGTAACAGTAGCAGCAGAAGAAGTCATCCCAATGGTGATAAACCCTCTAGAAGCACCAACGGAGGAAAGAACTAGGAAGAGAAAGTGGCACATAATAGCCATCGAATCAGTGGACGATGAAACAGAATCAAAAGAAAGCGAAGCCCCTCCTGCTGCTCCTCTTGTCGATCCTCAAGAAGAACCTCGTCCCACTCCGAAAAGAGTCCAGTCACCGCGGGCAGCCAAGGTATCCTCTGCTAAGTCTGCCGCACAGACATCTTCCGACCGTCACCTAATCATCCAATCCTCCTCCTCCTCCTCGGCAGCAAAGACTCAAGCCTCCTCTCAACCCTCAGCCAATTTCTAGAGTTTTTTCTTTTATCCTCTTCTTTATTTTATTTTTCTATTTTTTTCTTTTTTTCACTTGTATTTATTTTTCTATTTTATTATTTTTTTTGTTTTTATTTTGTGCATTGAGGGCAATGCCCATCTCGAGTTTGGGGGGGATAGCTCTCACATTTTTCTTTAGGCATACTTAGTAGCATATAGGTTGCATTGTACTTGCCTTATTATTAATCAGAATAGAAAAATTTGCTATGACATATGCCTATGATAGATAGTCGATTAATTATTCTCGCACCATTAAATAAAATTGAACTTAATACCGAGAAAGGCGTGAAAATAACTTAGAAATTTTTTTTATTTGCCAAAAGTGTCAAACATTACTATTACTTCCTGAATTTGTTAAAATATCTAATGAACGGTGCCTGCTTTTTTATAATTCTTTGCAAAGTTTTAACAATGGTTGCAGGTAGCCGCTGAGGCAGGAAACAAAAACAAAAAAATAAAAGCACAGCCACGGCAGAGAAAACAAAGAAAAATTGTTGTTTTACCCTAGTGGTGCCCGAAACAGGCACTAGGAAGAATCATGTGCGAGGACACTCCACTGCTATCAAAGTCTATGAGTCTAAAAAAATTGCAGTGACGGACAAATTAGCATGAGTGAATGAAAGTCTTCACGGGATGACTCTACTCCATGGGTTCGGGGTCTTGTAGTTTGCTCCTATCTTAATTTCAGACCTAAAAGAGTAGATCTGATGAGCTGAAGCCCTCATTGCCATGATTAAATAATTGTGCTTAATTGTGCTGCCTCGGCAGTAACCTTATATATCATAACAACATCTTTGTTAATTTAGTTATTTTGCATATTCAGCCTTTACACAGTTCTGCACACACTGCACTGGCATTATAGATTAATTCTGAGTTATGTCTTGCTATTTCCCCTTCACTAATCTAATATAGGTGCCACGGCCTTGAGGTGCGGAATCAAGTTGAAAATTGCTTGAGGATAAGCAATAGTTTGAGTTTGGGGTGTGAAAAGTGTCCATAAGTTCTATATATCATGCAAATTCCATCTCATATTATTGATGTTTTTTAGTACATTTTAGGCATAATTAGGAACATGCATAGAATTTTACAATATTCTTTACTTTACCATGCTTTGTATTGATTATCTTTTATTTGGTGAAGAAAAGGTATTGTTTTAGATTAGTTTTAGTTTCAGGTACTAGAGGCTAATAGAGGGGAAGAGGAGCGGAGGACATGATGTTGAGGCAGCAGACCAAGGAGTTGTACTGATGCAATTCCAGACAGAGACAGCAGCTATAGAGTAACTGTCGCCGCCCTACTTGCTGCCCGAGACAGCAAACTATGGAATTGGAGAACTAGAGTGTGATCTGTAGAGAAAAAAATCTTGATTCTATCGATTCTATTCACTCAATTTTCTGATGACTGTAGTAGCTGGCAGAGCCGCCGAATAAGGAATCCGAGCTTGCTTGCGGAGCAAGGCAATATGACAAAGTCCACATTCAACTCAAAGAAGTCGGCATTTAGAGTTGCATTTAATGCAAAAAGCTACTTTGAAGACTTCTACTCCAAGAAGGACTAGACCTAGCTAATGCCTATATATACTCATTGTAATATTACTTCAAAACAAGTTAGGTTTTCCTTAGGCATAGCTTAGGTTTTTCTTGCCGCCATTATGTTCTAAACTTCTCCTTGGGTTTGGGTTATGGTTTAATTAGTGTGAGAACAGTTGTTTAGGATTTTAAGTTTGTTTTTGCAATAAGCTTCAAGGTTTGCTTATTCCATGTTCTTCATAGTTTTCAATTAAGTTGAAAGATTAGTTGATTACTATCCATTTGTTCGGTATCAAGAGAGTCGAACTCATGAAAGGAGTAAGTATGATTTCATCTATAGATGGTGTGATCAATCTGGCCTAGACATAGGTTAGGGTTTAAGGCGGCTAAAAGAGAACGAATCAACATTGCTATCTTTGAACGATTCACGCTGCGACTGGTATTATCTGCAGTGGGCATCAACAAAATTCTGACTTAGACATAAGTGAGATCACTTTCGAAGTGTTCTGTCGAGCCTTGTAGTTTTGCCGAGTTTGTCGCTGAGACACAAGTCCATTCCCCTGTCGAGGCAGCGAGAGCGTCTCAGTAGCCTATCTGCCATCCCCCGCCGAAGAAGCAGAGTCTGGTAGCGCAAAACAACTTGTTCTATTAAATGTAGTTTCACACTAAGCTGCAGCATAACCTTGTCCATTCTATCAACTTGATTTCTTCCCTTTTTATTTACTTGTGTTTTTATTTCATTCTCAAACAACCAACTTAATTGTGCATTTACTTTTCTTGTGCAGGAACTACAAATCGAATCAAGTTGTCCAATCCTTGTGGGAGACGATATCTTTTATACTATAACTTGACAGGAGTGTGCACTTGCGCTCATATTTAGAGAACACCCAAACGCTCTACATTAGAGGTCGGAGCGCTATTGTGACGACTCAAATTTGATATGGTTTATCCTAACTCCCTAAGGATATCAGGATACCATGTTTATTAAGGTAATATTTCATCTCTACTCACCCCGAATTCGTCCCTTGTACATGGATCAATGGCGAAATTCGTCGAATAATTTTTCGTTGCGCCATGTGGTGTACCGGCGTTTCCCAACATACTCGTGCTAACACATCTGATGGATTACTCATATTCACACAGCAGTCAAGTTAAATAGACTGTATTCGGGTCACCATAGCCACAAATACATCCTAGACATACTTGGATCACATTAGCCACAAGTGGTATTTACTTGAGTTCACTCAACCAATCAGGTTACTCGAGTTTACTCAGCCTATCGAGTTTTATACCTTATCTGGATCACTATAGCGACAGATAGGTTTCTAACCGCACCCAGATCACTCAGCTTGTGGGTACATCATATGTACTTTTTCACACAGCCCAAAGTATGCATCCCCTTATGTAAGTATCGTAGTACTGACTCTAGGACATCCATATTCCTTTACCATATAATCAGGTAACACATGCTCCCCAAGCATTCATACACCTCACCAAGAGGTAAGTAGCACCAAGCCAAGCTATCGCAATGCCCAAAAGCATAACACTAACCATCATAGTTACTTCAATTCATCACATCAAATTATTACATGATACACTCGTCCAAGAGGGTAAATCTCTGTTTCACAGTTTTACAATTCATTTTATCACCTTAGAAGCCCATCGGGTCATAACCCTCAAATTATCAACCACTCAAACTCAATTTCAACATTTACGGGAAGATTGTCTAGTGTGTATCAATACCTTATGGAATGGTTTAATCATCAACCCTGTATCGATAGACAAAGGTCGTGTACTGAAATCCCACATGTACCAATATGTTCACATGCGTACCGGTACCGAAGTCCATGTACTGAAATCCCACATGTATCGATACGTTCACATATGCACCGAAACAGGGGTACTGGTACCCCCCTTAGGCGTACTGATACGCCCTTCAAAAATCACATGTGTTCAACATATATAACACAGGGTATCGGTACATGTAACCCCCTAAACTTAGCCCAAAGGGGACAGCCCAATTTAGGAAGTCACATTCGAAAGTTTTCCCTCAAAAATCCCATCATTGATTATAAATATAAAACATTCTCATTAAGAGATATTCCATCAAGCCATTAAAATCCACCATAATGTTATTACCAATAGTATAACAAAATATCCATATTAAAAGTAAATGAATGCATACTGAAAATATTCACAAATCCCAAAATCACTCTCAAGTCCCAATTACATCAAAGTCTCAATAAATAGTAAAAATAATAAATGTCTGAAAATGATAAAACATGTACTATAATAAAAATAAATCTGAAAACGCAAAAGGTGCTCTGAGTACCAAGTTGCCTAGAGCCATATTATTTAAAAGACAAACTATAGAAGACTGAGCTATTAAGCACATTGTGTCTCTAAAGTGCAACAAACACAATCTTAATTTCACAATATTAACTCAAGAAATTATAAATCACATTAAAACACAATGCATAAAATGATAATAAACCCAAGACACAACCCAACTACATACTCCGATCATAGTGGTGGCAAGGCCAACCGGTCACAGTAGAGGTAGTTCCCCAGAACTCTTCACCCCTTATTTCTCCAATCACAGTGTGGTCAAACCACTTCTTCCTTCGTACAATCCCATCTCATGCATGTAAAATTTATTGTTGATAAACGGAATCACATCACAGTTGTATCGTACTAAATACGAGGATCACATTTTCTAAAGTTCTGATAATCCCATTAATATCATAGTTTAACACAGTTTATCATAGATTGAATGACATCTCAATCACATTGAAATTGCATCACAAAAATGTATACATGCACGTTATAACACAATTATAGAGTAATATAACACAGAAAGAGAACACACCTCTAGCAACTAAAGCTCTAACGTCGGTGATGATGCCTCCCGCGATCTGCACTAGCTCTAGGTCTAGCTGAGTTAGAACCTACGAGATGAAGTTCTACATTAATTCACATTCTAACAAATAGTACTATGCCACCTAACTCAAATTCTAAAAGGAAACAACAACTCAGGTGCAACTCTCACAAAAGATGTCGGTACAAGATGCACAGATGGACGGGAAGGATGAGGTAAAACATCGTCCTTGGAATCGATGTCATTTGAAACACAATAAGAAACCATATTAAAACTCATACTCAATTCCTCAAAATTTACCAAGTACAAAAATAAATTGTAATTAGTGAAACTTGGTTTTCAGGTTCAAATTGGAAGAAACAAGCTGCAAAATCAGATTCAGTATGTCGAGAAACGTAAAGTCAAAGTTGACTAAAAAAGTGAACGATCAACGTTGACTTGACTGGTCAAAGTCAACAAATCGGGTCTGTCAACGGGTCAGGTCGGTTAATGGGTCGAGTCGATCAAAGAAACGGGTTTGGGTCACTACCGATTCGGTTAGGCTGGTCGGTTTAAATATAGGGCCTGTAACACCCCAATTTTGGGCTTGGAAGTTTAGGGTCTGAACCGGACCGGTTTAAATTATGATTCGAATATAAAAGGTGATTTTAGGGAAAGCCTAGTTCGGGATGCATTAAAAATATGGAAAAGTATCTAAAAATCCTATTTTATTATATATAAGAGAGTGGTGAAATCAATTTTACAAAATGGCATTTGGAAATATGACATTTCAAGTTAGTGACTAAAATGTAATTTTTGAAAAGTTAGTGGCTGTTTTAAAAGGATTGAAACTTTGAATCTTTAAGGAGCTAATTTACCCAAGGGAGGGTTTCTCCAGTTTTTTCTTAAATTTTAAAGACTCATTTAATGTTATTTAATAAAAAGAAAAGAGGGAAAAGAGATATTTAGGTTTCATAACTAACTTTTGCCAAAATTTTCCCATTTCATTTTCTCTCAATTTTCCCTCAGCCAAGCACATTTCCACAGCCACTTCCTTTGATTTTCACACCTAAAGTTGAGATTTCAATCTCTAAATGATTTCTAATCATTTCTACACCAAATCCTCACCATTTGCTTATTGAATTTTTCAAGAATTTTGGCTCTAAACAAGGAGAAATCCACATTTAGAGGTATGAACGTCCTTCTCCTCTAAATACTCAGTTCTTTACTGAAATTCCCAAGTTCTCAATCCTTAAATTGAGTTTTATTAAAGGTTTTGATGTTGTGATCTTGATTTTGTCTTAAAATGCAAGATTTGGATTTAATTTTGAAGAAATTCGTATTAAATGATTGGGCTCTATTTTGAGATGTCTTTTTGATGTATTTTGAATGTCTAAATGATGTGTAATTGAGGTTTAATCAATGCAATCCCGAATAGGTTGATTTTCCAAGTTTTTACTTGAGTTAATGGTGGTTTTTGGGGTGATTTTGATGTTCTGCTATAGCTGGAGGTATAATGACGTGATTAGGTCCTTTTTGGATGTTAATTGATGTCTAAGAATGATTGGAATTGATGGATCTTGGCTGGGTAATGTTGTAGAGGTGTTTGGATGTGATTTCGGTTGTGTTTGGTAGCCGAAATGTGAGTTTTGATGAGAGCAGCGAGTATAGGTGTTTTGGATGAAGATTTTAATGCATGATGATGCATTAATCCTCTACTTTGATGTGTTTAAAATATGGGAGACATCTTCGGATCCTTGTGGTGTTCATCCGGAGGCTTGATCGGCGTTTCGGCAAGCTTGCGAAATGGATTCGGTGAGTGAAGTTTGGTTTCTAGCTTTGAAACCAATGTTTGAAGGTTATGGGAGCTTAGTTTAAGTCTAAACAACTTAGCTAAGCTCAAGAGTAAGTTTTCGGAGAAACGCTCTTTTTGATGAACCATGAGATGGTTGAATGCAATGTGTTTATTTTGCATGTTTAAATTCTATTTTGAAAGCATAATTTAGCATGTTTAATGCTGGTTTTGTAAGCCATGTGTTGAAGGATGCTCAAGGTAAGAGATCCTTGATTTGAACATTGATAAATGTAGTTTGATGCATAGTGATGCATGTTTATTTAATGGCTTTGTTTAATGCTTAAAAATAGTGGATTGATGATGGTAAATGATGTATATTGGCAAGTGATGTGTTGGTTTAAAAAGTACTAGAATCGGATATAGTTAACCGGCTATAGGATTGGGTGCACCGTGAATAAAGTCGCCTTGGATGTTGAGGGGTTGTAATGGTACCGTAAACTCCATCCAAGTACACTAACGACATGTCTAAGATCATAATGGTGGTTAAAATGCCATGTGAGGATCTTGTGTTGTGTGTCTCGTGTTCTCGTTAGTTATGTTATACAACTACCAATGAGTGATGTGGAGGGGTTGTAATTGTACCGTAGACTCCATCACGGGTGTTGAGGGGTTGTGATTGTACTGGTAAACTCCACCTTGAGTGTTTGGTAGTGTGTATGAAGCGTATGGGACAACGCTTGTAATCCGCGTATCCGATTGTGTTTTGAGTTGAAAAATGGTTATGGGTTATCACTTGAAAGCCAATATGACATGTTGATGAATTGAAGCATGAGATGCTTGGTTTGTATGCATAAATGAATGATAAATGATGTTTTGAAATTAAAGGCCTTGAAAAGGTGTTTTTACAAAGTGCATTATTGTGTTGTTTAATTAGAGCATTTCTCACTAAGCATACGTTCTTACGCTCTCTCTTTCTTGAACCAATAATGCAGAGCATTGAAGTGCTTTAAGGGCAGCAAGGAGGTCAAGGATCCAAGTGAAAGTCTAAGCTCATGTATGGTGACTATTTTCACAACACTATTAGCTTTTGGTATTTGGCAATGGGAACCTAGATTGTGTTTTTGGGAGATGATTTGGACTCCCTAAGTTTGGTTTAATGCCTATGGTGTTTGGAACATGTAAATGGCCATTTGGTATTTGTTTTGGAGATTTGATGATTGCTTGCTTTTCATTATAGGATGCATGCCTTTAGACTTGTGGCTTTTCTTGTTTGATGTCGTGGTTGAGATTTGATGATGCAAATATGTTCCTTTAATGTTTGATGACTTGTTGGCATGTTATGGAGGTCATATGAGCGTGTTTGGTGGGTTGAAAGGGTGTAAAACAGACTTTTCTGCTGTTTCTGGGCAGGGTGTTTCGAAACACCCTTGGCTGTTTCGAAACAGGTACATGTTTTGGCCTGGGTGTTTCGAAACGGGCAGAGGTTTTTCGAAACACTTTGGCTACTACCAAGCCCCATTTCTGAACGATCTAGACCCGTTTCGAAACACTTGACCGTTGGGCATAGTTTTGAATGGTTTTGAGGTTTGCAAGCTTTACGTTTTAGTCCTGATTTTTTGTATGTGCAATTGCTTGAGTTTGGAATGTCCGTGTAAGATGAAATTTGACAGAGAAGCATGAAACATGATTAATTTCATAATGGTAACTCAAAAATTGGTAAAGTCTTCTTAATTTCCAGAATTTACAAATTGGTCCCTAAATTCGTATGTTGTGCAATTGAGTCCCTTGTTGTTTTTCGATTGCTGTGATTTTTGATTATGCTTATCTCAAGAGTCGTAACCCCCTTAACCCGGCCCGGACGGTTGACCCGAATTAAGAAAGTCACACGGGGAAAACCAAAGTCAACCCGAAAGTCAACCTTGATTAACGACCCTTTTTTTGTTCTTTTTAATCTTGTCTAGATGCACATTAACCTTAGATGTGATCAAGCAAACAGCATACCCAAAGATCACAAACATCAGAGATCAAACAGGGACCCAATTGAACAATTTACAACTTTAGGGACCAAAATGTAAATTCTGAAAACTTTAAGGACTTAACCAGATTTTAAGTTACCAACTTAAAATTAATCAGGTTTCATGCTTCTCTGCCAAATTTCAGCTCAAACGGACATCCCAAACTCATACAATTGCACAAACAAGATTCAGGACCAAAATGCAAACATTCTGAAACATTTAACCGCCCATGTCAGCCCCCAACGGTCACCCGTTCCGAAACAGGCAGAGCCCGTTTCGAAACTCGGGGCCGTTCCGCAACGCGTACCGCAACGGGGGTCTGGCAGTAGCCAAACCGTTCCGGAACGGTGGCACCCGTTTCGGATGCCTGGGTTCATGCAAGGCACCCGTTCCGAAACGGTGTCAACTGTTCCGAAACAGCCTGCACAGATTGCAGCATTTTGCTCACTCAAACACACAATTGACCATCCAATCATGCTCCAAAAGCCACCAAACTTTACCAGCATGCAATTCAACATATATAAAACTTGTAAGCATCATCAAATCAACAAATTAACCTCATATGCAAAAAGCCCCAAATCTATAGGCATGCTTCCTACACAAGCAACCATTTAAGCACAAACTTTCCAAATCAATCTCATTATAGCCAATTCATGATTCAGCAACATCATCAACATAAAAACATCCTTGATCAAACATATACGAGCACATACACATTAACCCGAGAGATTCTACCCTCATTGCCTTTATTAACTATAGCTATTCACCGAGACATACATCTCTATTGGAGTCCTCCTTGAATCCATTGCTCCTTGCTGTCCAAACTTCAAGAATCTGCATTTATGGACAAAAAGGAGCGTAAGCACATAATGCTTAGTGAGGAATGCTCAAAACCAAAACACCATCAATGCAGCGGGTCATTAAATCACTTTTAAAACAAACCCGATTTGTTTACCAAGCAAAGTTTGAAAACTCCTTTTCACCAACATGCTTAAAACCATGCATTGCACATACATGAAACCAAACCTTAGCTTAGCAAGCTAAGAAAACCTTTTCAAAGCACAACTTACAAAATCATCCATTTAACCATTCCATACATAAACACCATAAGCAAAGCTAAATTATAACCTTGGAAAACACTTCCATTTCATATTACCCATTCATAAACTTGAACATCATTTCAAGCAAGAAACCCCTTTTAAACCATTATTCAAGCAATCCAATTCATGCATTAAACAAAGACAACTTATGAATCACATCATCATCAACACATGCCTTTTAAAACAAGTCTTAACAAGACTCCAATGCATTAAAGAGATTTCATGCACACATGCATCATTTACCAAATGATAATCAACACTTGTTCAACTTAACAAGTAAACATGCATTCACTAGCATCATACACTTTTCATGCAACCATACATCTTTTCAAGCATCTCATGCTTCTTTATGATCAAGAACATTACATTGGCTTCCAAGTGATCAACCACATCCACTTTTCAACTCAACAACCCGATCGGATACGCGGATTCCGAGCGTTGTCCCTACGCTCCATACACCCTACCAATCCAAGGCCTCCCAAATGGACTTTTAAACACCATTTGACCTTACAAGCCTAAGGTTCCCATGTATGGACTTTTAAACACCATACAACCTTAGCTTTTCCCGAGGTTCCCATGCATGGACTTTTAAACACCATACAACCTCAACATGCACAAGGTTTCCATGTATGGACTTTTAAACACCATACAACCTTTGCATAACCGATTGGTAGTTGTATAAAATCACTAACGAGATCCGGGACACCCCACACAAGATCCACACATGGACTTACTCTGCCATTGTGATTTTAACAAGCACAAGGTTCTCATATATGGACTTTTAAACACCATATAACCTTTGCTCAACCAAGGTCCTCGAATGGGCAACAACCTCCATTATAACCTTAACCATCTCGTTAGGATACTTGAAGGGAGTTTACCGGTCCACTCTTGACCACTCCACCTCCAAGGCGACTTAATTCACGGATCAAAGCTCACGGATATAACTCCCTTGTTTCAAGCACACAACAACAGAGGATTAATGCATCATTATGCATTAAAAACACCAGCAACAAGACTCAACTCGCTGCTCATCCCAAATCCAACAATTTGGCTACCAAACACAACCGAAATCACCTCCAAACACTTCCAAAACTTAACCCAGCCAAGATCCATCACTTCTAACCATTTTTAAACATCAATTAACATCCAAAATGATCACAAACACATCCTTATACCTCCAGGTATAACAGATCACCAAAAACACTCCAAAAACAACCAAAAACTCAAGCCAAACTTAGGAAATTCAACCTATCCGGGATTGCATTGATTAAACCTCAACTTCTAATCAATTTAGCATTCATTTAATATCATTTTGACACCTCAAAACACTGCCCAAACAGATCACACGAAAATTTCACTAAAAATCACCAAATCTTGCATTTTAAGCCAAAAATCAAGATTTCAATTGAAAAGCCATTAACAAAACACAAATCAAGGATTGAGAACTTAGGAATTTCAGTAAAGAACTGATAGTTTCGAGGAGAAGGACGTTCTTACCTCCAAACTTGAGTTTCTCCTTTTTAGAGCCAAAAAGCTTGATGAAACAACTTGCAAATTGAGAGGTTTTGTTGATGAGATGATTAGGAATCAAAAGAGAGTTGAAATGAGAGATTTAGGCAACAAAATCAGAAGAGAAAATCTGGAGAAATGTGTTTGGGTTGAGAGAAAATGAGAGAAAAGGAAAATTGAGAGAAAATAGAAAGTTAGTTAAGAAATGGTAAAATAATTTTCCCTCCACATTTCATAAACTTTAAAATCAGAATAAAGCCTTAAAATATCTTAGAAAAATCTGGAGAAACTCTTTTTGGAATAATAGCTCCTTAAAGATTCAAAGTTTCAATCCTTTATAAAACTGTCCCGCAACTTTCAAAAATTACATTTTGGTCACTAGCCAAAATGTCAACCTTCCGAACCTCATTTTCCAAAATTGATTTCACAGTTCACTTTTATATATTAAAATATGATTTTAGAACATTTTTCCATATTTTTAATGCAACCCGAACTAGGCTTTCCTAAATTCACTCTTATATATATTCGATCAGCACTTTGACCGAACCGGTCAACGCCCAAAACTTCTGAGCCCAAAACCGGGGCGTTACAACTCTCCCCCCCCTTAGGAAATTTCGTCCTCGAAATTTCAACCGGCGAAAAGAGAACAACAACCTTCTCAAAGCAACACACAAGGCAACACAAAAGCCTCACCCAACACTGAACACCTTCCACACAAGACTCCACCAATTTAGCACCACCACATGCAGTTCACAAAATCCAGAACACACAAGATAGCCACAACTTAACCTTTCACATAACCGGACCGTACACAGCCCAAACATCAACATGAAGAACTTCAGCTCTTACAGCACACATCACTGTAACACACAACTCCCAAGACTTATTTACACAGTGACACCAACCAATCCAAATCAGCCACTATGCAAAACTCTCAGCCTCTAAAACTCTTGCAACTCTCAAACCTCTTCCAAGGATTTTTTTTTTCAACAAGCAAAAATCCTTAAACATCAACTGGTTACTCAAACTCTTCAACGAAGCTGACAATCCTTCACATCCGCCGCTAACATTACCATGACAGCTCACCAGGATTACTCACCCAGATTCCAAGAATTACATTACAACCCCAACTTGACTCCACCAGCCATTCCACACACCACCAGCTGACTTCAAACGGAACTTTCTTAACCACAACCAGCCAACCACTTCTTACAAGAACCCAAACAACTAACAAAAACCTTCGATCTTTCATAATCCTTCCACTTCAAACTTCAACCATAAGACTTGTCTTACCAGAACATCGCTTAACCATAACACACATAACAGCTCTTCAACTCCTCAAAGGTTGCTAAGAACCAACACTTACAAACACAACCCTTCCACAACAGCTTAAAAGCTAAGCTACCTCAGCACTTGGAAACACAACCGCTAAACTGCAACATTCTTAGCACCAAAGAGCTACCACCTCCACTTAGCTATTCAAACCACATAACCGATTCTAACCTCAACCGATACTCCTCACCACCAAACCACTAAACTCTCTGAGCATCAAACACTATCCTTCTACCACAGGCCATACCACTCTCACCATTGCCAGCGACTAGCTTAATATTACTTCTAACTCTCACCCAACACCAAAACAACCTCTAAAAACCCATCAACCAAACCAACCACCACACTAACAGATTCGATTAGTTATTAGCGAGTGTGAACATCGTATGCATGATCACCTACATGCCCTATCAATGCCTGATGTACATGCATGCAAAACCTCTAATGTCATGCCACATGTATGCATGGACCAACATATATAATATAGCATATAACAATGATTTTAACTGTGCATGAATGCCAGTTCACACCCTCCAATAACATCCTCAAAATCCGTCTAAAAACAACCTCCCAACTCACTCCTAACTTATCTAACTCCATCATACCAACAACCATTAACCACCAGATACTCACTAAGCCTTCTTCACACCAAAGATGCTTCCAAAACTACAACTATTACCCCAACATGCTAGCAACAAGACTAAACTACCACGCAAGGAAAACCAACAGAAACCAAACCAAGGTAACTAGAGCAAAGATTACTTAACAAGGTTACCTGAAAACACAACACCAACCTGAAGCTTCATCAGACGAGCTCTCTTCCTTGCGGAACCTTCAACCTCCTGCGGCACAACTGCAGCACCAGCTAACACACCAGGGTCAACATCAACTCATTGCGGTAAGGAACCTTGGCTGTTCCGAGCCAACCTCAAACAATCACGTCTCATGTGTCCAGTAGACCCACATCCCCAGCAATTCTCATTTCCCAAACTCTTCACAACCTTCTGCTCTTTTTGCCACCTCTGAACCTTGCCTCGGCCATGCCCACGACCTTTCAAGGACCCTTTGGCTAACACCAAAGCTGACTTCACTCCATGAGGACAATCACGCTTAACATGCATTTTAGAACCACAATTCCAGCAAGCACCCGCACCCCAACAACCTCCAACATGGCGCCTTTCACAACGATCACATACCGGTGGCTGAGCTTCCACTCCTTGTTCAAGCAACACTTGCTCCACAACAGCACTACCCTCACCTTGCTCAATCCTTGGAAATTCCCTTCCAAGATACCTTTCACAAAAAGCAGATACAAAGAAATCCCAATCAATATCAGGAATATGTGACGCCACCGCCACAGATGTCCACCAAACACACGCATCCTCCAGCATCAAAGAAACAACACTCCCCAGCTTACAGGCATAATCACAGCCTTCCTGATCCAAGATCAGAATCACACTAGCCAACCAGGCCTCAAACATCTCCGGTGAAGAACCATGATACTCCACAGCACCCAAATCAAGCAAACGTTGCTTCGGCAAACCCACACATCCCACAGCCAGCACATCCACTGACCTTACCTTTACCACAGCCTGAGATGTTCCCAACACCTCCTGCTCAACAGGTGATGAACTCTTCACCACAGAACCAGCTTCTTTCCCTTGCCTTACCACCTCAACTCCAGGCACAGAAGACTGAGACAAAACACCTCTACAAAAGGGTGAATTCCATGCCCTAACAACCTTCCCCAAGGCAACAACCATCTTACCCAACTGCCATTCTTCCATCGACTTTGCCATACTACTAACAACAATAAACAATCACAACAAACAAACAAACCAGTTAGACCAGCTTAAAGCAAGGATTCAAACTCCAACTCCAAAATAACACAATAGCTATATTAATAAGGCAATGGGTATCCCGAATCCTCCCCTTTACATGACATAACAGTCAACACAACATAGATATCACAACATCAAACATATCAAACAACATACTTTGATCATGCTTATACCAAACAGTGTCCATTTGCATCAGCATATTATCAACATAACATACTCATTACACCTTCGTCATGCATAACATCAGCTCACAACATCAGCACATTTCCACATAAGCTCAACCAAGATTCATAACCATAAAACATGCTTGAAAACATCAGCAACATGCTCAGAAACATCAACAATTTGCTCAGAAACACGTGTTTCAACCAACTTTCAACCACACATCAAGGTATACATCAAATACACATCACAACAACTTACCGTTTTCCCCAAGCATTCGCAACTCAGCTCTGATACCACCAAATGTAACCCCCTTAACCCGGCCCGGACGGTTGACCCGAATTAAGAAAGTCACACGGGGAAAACCAAAGTCAACCCGAAAGTCAACCTTGATTAACGACCCTTTTTTTTGTTCTTTTTAATCTTGTCTAGATGCACATTAACCTTAGATGTGATCAAGCAAACAGCATACCCAAAGATCACAAACATCAGAGATCAAACAGGGACCCAATTGAACAATTTACAACTTTAGGGACCAAAATGTAAATTCTGAAAACTTTAAAGAATTAACCAGATTTTAAGTTACCAACTTAAAATTAATCAGGTTTCATGCTTCTCTGCCAAATTTCAGCTCAAACGGACATCCCAAACTCATACAATTGCACAAACAAGATTCAGGACCAAAATGCAAACATTCTGAAACATTTAACCGCCCATGTCAGCCCCCAACGGTCACCCGTTCCGAAACAGGCAGAGCCCGTTTCGAAACTCGGGGCCGTTCCGCAACGCGTACCGCAACGGGGGTCTGGCAGTAGCCAAACCGTTCCGGAACGGTGGCACCCGTTTCGGATGCCTGGGTTCATGCAAGGCACCCGTTCCGAAACGGTGTCAACTGTTCCGAAACGCCCTGCACAGATTGCAGCATTTTGCTCACTCAAACACACAATTGACCATCCAATCATGCTCCAAAAGCCACCAAACTTTACCAGCATGCAATTCAACATATATAAAACTTGTAAGCATCATCGAATCAACAAATTAACCTCATATGCAAAAAGCCCCAAATCTATAGGCATGCTTCCTACACAAGCAACCATTTAAGCACAAACTTTCCAAATCAATCTCATTATAGCCAATTCATGATTCAGCAACATCATCAACATAAAAACATCCTTGATCAAACATATACGAGCACATACACATTAACCCGAGAGATTCTACCCCCATTGCCTTTATTAACTATAGCTATTCACCGAGACATACATCTCTATTGGAGTCCTCCTTGAATCCCTTACTCCTTGCTGTCCAAACTTCAAGAATCTGCATTTATGGACAAAAAGGAGCGTAAGCACATAATGCTTAGTGAGGAATGCTCAAAACCAAAACACCATCAATGCAGCGGGTCATTAAATCACTTTTAAAACAAACCCGATTTGTTTACCAAGCAAAGTTTGAAAACTCCTTTTCACCAACATGCTTAAAACCATGCATTGCACATACATGAAACCAAACCTTAGCTTAGCAAGCTAAGAAAACCTTTTCAAAGCACAACTTACAAAATCATCCATTTAACCATTCCATACATAAACACCATAAGCAAAGCTAAATTATAACCTTGGAAAACACTTCCATTTCATATTACCCATTCATAAACTTGAACATCATTTCAAGCAAGAAACCCCTTTTAAACCATTATTCAAGCAATCCAATTCATGCATTAAACAAATACAACTTATGAATCACATCATCATCAACACATGCCTTTTAAAACAAGTCTTAACAAGACTCCAATGCATTAAAGAGATTTCATGCACACATGCATCATTTACCAAATGATAATCAACACTTGTTCAACTTAACAAGTAAACATGCATTCACTAGCATCATACACTTTTCATGCAACCATACATCTTTTCAAGCATCTCATGCTTCTTTATGATCAAGAACATTACATTGGCTTCCAAGTGATCAACCACATCCACTTTTCAACTCAACAACCCGATCGGATACGCGGATTCCGAGCGTTGTCCCTACGCTCCATACACCCTACCAATCCAAGGCCTCCCAAATGGACTTTTAAACACCATTTGACCTTACAAGCCTAAGGTTCCCATGTATGGACTTTTAAACACTATACAACCTTAGCTTTTCCCGAGGTTCCCATGCATGGACTTTTAAACACCATACAACCTCAACATGCACAAGGTTTCCATGTATGGACTTTTAAACACCATACAACCTTTGCATAACCGATTGGTAGTTGTATAAAATCACTAACGAGATCCGGGACACCCCACACAAGATCCACACATGGACTTACTCTGCCATTGTGATCTTAACAAGCACAAGGTTCTCATATATGGACTTTTAAACACCATATAACCTTTGCTCAACCAAGGTCCTCGAATGGGCAACAACCTCCATTATAACCTTAACCATCTCGTTAGGATACTTGAAGGGAGTTTACCGGTCCACTCTTGACCACTCCACCTCCAAGGCGACTTAATTCACGGTGCACCCAATCCTATAGCTGGCTAACTATATCTGATCAACGAACCAAGAACCACTTTCATTACTTGCCAATATAACCATCTTACCATGATAATCCAATGATTCACATGCATAGCCAATATGCTAAAACCATTACCACATTAGTCCAATTATTCACATGCATAACCAATATGCAAAAAGTATCATTTACCATCATCAATTCACTGTTTTAAAGCATCATACAAAGCCATTGATCAACATGCAACACTATGCATCTAAACCACAATTACCATGTACAAAACCAAGGATCCCTTACCTTGAGCATCCTTCTCAAATGGCTTTCAAAACCAGCATTAAACCATGCTAAAATATGCTTTCAAAACAGATTTAAACCATGCAAAACACATGCATCTCAATCATCAACCACAATTGCTTTTAAAACCAAAACACAACACAATTCAAGAGCGAAAATCCAATCACTTACTCTTGAGCTTAGCAAAGTAGTTTAGACTTAAACTAAGCTCCCAAAACCTTCAAACCTTGGTTTAAAAGCTGAAAACCCAACTTCACTCACCGATACACAAAACAAGGCTAGCCAACAAGCCTTCCAAGCATCCGAAAACCTTCCGCAACACCTTCAAAGCTCACAGATCAAACTCCCCTGTTTCAAGCACACAACAACAGAGGATTAATGCATCATTATGCATTAAAAACACCAGCAACAAGACTCAACTCGCTGCTCATCCCAAATCCAACAATTTGGCTACCAAACACAACCGAAATCACCTCCAAACACTTCCAAAACTTAACCCAGCCAAGATCCATCACTTCTAACCATTTTTAAACATCAATTAACATCCAAAATGATCACAAACACATCCTTATACCTCCAGGTATAACAGATCACCAAAAACACTCCAAAAACAACCAAAAACTCAAGCCAAACTTAGGAAATTCAACCTATCCGGGATTGCATTGATTAAACCTCAACTTCTAATCAATTTAGCATTCATTTAACATCATTTTTGACACCTCAAAACACTGCCCAAACAGATCACACGAAAATTTCACCAAAAATCACCAAATCTTGCATTTTAAGCCAAAAATCAAGATTTCAATTGAAAAGCCATTAACAAAACACAAATCAAGGATTGAGAACTTAGGAATTTCAGTAAAGAACTGATAGTTTAGAGGAGAAGGACGTTCTTACCTCCAAACTTGAGTTTCTCCTTTTTAGAGCCAAAAAGCTTGATGAAACAACTTGCAAATTGAGAGGTTTTGTTGATGAGATGATTAGGAATCAAAAGAGAGTTGAAATGAGAGATTTAGGCAACAAAATCAGAAGAGAAAATCTGGAGAAATGTGTTTGGGTTGAGAGAAAATGAGAGAAAAGGAAAATTGAGAGAAAATGGAAAGTTAGTTAAGAAATGGTAAAATGATTTTCCCTCCACATTTCATAAACTTTAAAATCAGAATAAAGCCTTAAAATATCTTAGAAAAATCTGGAGAAACTCTTTTTGGAATAATAGCTCCTTAAAGATTCAAAGTTTCAATCCTTTATAAAACTGTCCCGCAACTTTCAAAAATTACATTTTGGTCACTAGCCAAAATGTCAACCTTCCGAACCTCATTTTCCAAAATTGATTTCACAGTTCACTTTTATATATTAAAATATGATTTTAGAACATTTTTCCATATTTTTAATGCAACCCGAACTAGGCTTTCCTAAATTCACTCTTATATATATTCGATCAGCACTTTGACCGAACCGGTCAATGCCCAAAACTTCTGAGCCCAAAACCGGGGCGTTACAAGAGTACACCTAGGGTTAATATGCATTTCGACAAAGTTAAAAAGAAGAAAAAAGGTCGTTAATCAAGGTTGACTTTCGGGTTGACTTTGGTTTTCCCCGTGTAATCTTCGTAGTTCGGGTCAACCGCCTAGGCCGGGCTAAGGGGGTTACAGGGCCGGTTCAGATGCTAGTTCGGTTTCCACGGATTGATCCAGTCCAGTTCAGCACTTGTTTGAGACCCAAACTTACACACGGTCTTGGACTGGGTTCATTCAGATTGGGCTCAATCCATCATCACACAACAACCCACACACTTATCCTGTACACAGATTTGAGATAAGGGTTTAGCAAACCCTTATCGGCGGCAACGGCGGCGGCGGTGTGGCTCACAAGGAGAACGACAATGGTGGCCGCAACACACGGCAGCAGAACGGACGTCACGGTGGTGTAAACTGGTCACAACAAAAAACAATAATTTCTTTGACAAAGACTCGTCCAAAACGGGTTTAAACACAAGAATATAGCTACCAAGAATTACCCAAGCACTTACCAAACTCAAAAAAATGAAAGGGGATGGTGGAACACGAGGCAGCCTAAGGAAAACCAAAAGGTTTTTGGGTGATTTCCGGCAAGAACGGACAGTAAGAGAGAGATTGGTGGTCGGGATTGATTCGCGAGATGGAGAAGATCTCAAGGGTGGGTACGGTGCGCAGCATAGACGACGGTAAGCTCCCTGTCGGAGGCTCGCCGGATAACAAGGGGTGTCGGGTGTTGGATCAGAGAAAACGAGAGGGAAAGGGAGAGAACGTGCGACTGGAGAAAGGTGAGGGGAAAAGTTCTTATGGTTTAATTTTGAATTAAATACCCATGTGAAATGGGTAAATCAAAAAGCAAGGTTCCTCATTTAACCCTTTTCCCATAAGAGTCCTCAAAGTTTTGGTTTATCACAATTAGGTCATTAATTTGATCATAATCAATTAAATCCCCAAATTCACAATTAGGTGTCTAGCCACAGATTAACAACCTTTTATTTAAAAATGAGTCAAATCCCAAGACTCGAATTTTTAAGGAAAAAAGACAACTTTCATGAAGTTCTTAAAATGGTGATTAATTTCTTCTTCACTCATGAATCTCGAAATGAAGGTTTGGAAGGTAAAGATTTAGTTTTTAGGCTTTTGAAGATGAGGGTTCCATGAAGAAGAAGAAGAAGAAAGGGTGGTGATATCACTATGCACATCTTTCCCCATGTGAACGACAAATAATAAAGGGTGGTCAGCCTTTTATTTAAAAATGAGTCAAATCCCAACATAAAACCCTCCACGTTCACCTTGTCACAAAATGGTCACTAACCAAGCCCATGTAGCTCAAATCTTAACCAACAAGGCCCAAACTTGACCCAATGGGTCCAATTACTCCAACTAACATGAAGGTCCATAACCTAAGTTAATGCTCAAGCGTTGACTCAGAAATTCGGGTCATTACCGATCTTACCAAAATGGGTCTTGCCCCCTTAAAACCCACGTCCAAACAAGCCACCACTAAAAGAATTCAGCCTTTTAATTAAAAAAGGGTAAAAGCATCACACAAAACCCTCAGCTTTCTTTCTTGTTATAAAATATCCATTACTCAAACTTGCAAGGTCCAATTCTCATCCAATTAGGCCTAAACTTGGCCCAATGGTTCCAATTACTCAATCCAACATAAGGGTCCATAACCCAGGTCAACATCCATCCATTGGCTCAGAAATTCGGGTCGGTACAGTCATCATCGAAGTTTCCCCTTCGATCTCCCAATGTACCCAAGTAGTTTTAAACCATACCTTATAAATATGAGATGTTCTCGGACCGTACCCTAGCCGTACCCAACTTGTATTCGTCCCTATGACGTATCAGGTACGTGGGAAGGCCTTCAAGTGTCGTACTCATGCTTCATATATTACGATTCTAACACATAGATTACAAGTATTTAATTCTTGAATGAAAGGTTTACTTGATAAAACTTAGAGTTTTACAATGGGATTTGGCTAGAGCTCGAAGAGAAAGAAATAAGACAAATATGAAAAAAAATGATGATATAAGCAAGGATTTCTTGATCTCCTCCCCTCCTCTTTCCCACAAACGCCCAAAGTATTTGTTTCTTGATAGAGTTGCCCAATCATGAATTGGGAAGCCTTCAATAAACTTGTTGCAACAACTAGAAGCTCTAGACTCAATCAAGAGGGTAAGCACAAATCTGGAATTTTCAAGAGGATTTGGATTGGCGTTTCTTGAAAAATTCAGATTCAAGGCTGGAAATTCAGAGAAACGAAGATAATAAAGAAGATTGGAGGATAAATAATAAGAATTAAAACAAAAAATTAAAAACAAGATTGAAAGAAGGATAGATAAAAACAAATCTGAATTTTAAGCTTTGTTTATGGCTTATGGAGAATGGCGTACGTGAAGATTGAAGATGGAGATGACTTGATGAAATAGTGATGGTTTTTTCCTCGGCACCCTCTAAAACACAATTAACTAAGCAAGCAACCTCAAGCGGATCTAACCCACCCTCCTAGACGCGATTATCTTGGCAAGCGGGAGTGTAAAGATGATCTCCCTCATAAGAACTCGTCGAACTTATGTTGAAGAAGACTTCTAAGGCACAAGTTATCAACATTTGAAAAAACAAACTCAATAATTATTTCATATATCAAAAGAAACTGAATTACATTGGTGGAGGCTTCATCCTTTTATAGATGAAGGATGGCTTTAACCTAAAGCTAAGAATGAATAAAATAAACAAGTAAATATGGTATGCTGGATTGGACATGATCTAATGGCTTGGGAGAAGAGTGGCTGGTTCCTAAAGTATATAAAACCATAAAAACATAATTTAAATGATAACAATTAAGTTGGGATAAGTCTAATTTGTCCAAAAGCTTTATATAATAGCTTTTGTGCTAAATTTTACAAAATTCCGTAATAATCTTGTATCTAGTATTCTACATGCGCGGTCTTAAGTAAAATAGACGTCTCTTGAGTTCCCGACGTCGGATTGATGCGTTTCAAGATGAGTTGGAAATATAACTAAATGACAGTAAATTTGATAGGAGACAACTCTGCCCAGAAATGCTCGGGTCCCTTCCGAAAAGTCGTTGCAAGTTGGATGACTTTCCAGACTTCACAAATAGATTCAACTTCTTGTCCAATATGCATTGCATTAGCCCTCCTATACCTGGAAAACTTGACTCGAGACCCGAGACCCGATATTAACTCGAACATGATGATCCGAACTTGATTCGAAACCCGAAATAAACCGACCCGAAACTTTTGTTGAACCGAAATGGACCCAAACTAATTTTCAACCGAATATCAACCCGATTTTAACCCGATAATTAAGGTAAAGTAAATGAAAAATTTATTTAGCATTAAGGACTAATTTTGTAACCCCCTTAGCCCGGCCTAGACGGTTGACCCGAACTACGAAGATTACACGGCGAAAACCAAAGTCAACCCGAAAGTCAACCTTGATTAACGACCCTTTTTTCTTTTTAAACTTGTCTAGATGCACATTAATCCTACGCATACTCAAAAATCACAGCAATCGGAAAACAATAAGGGACTCAATTGCACAACATACGAATTTAGGGACCAAAATGTAAAATCTGGAAATTAAAAGGACTTTGATAATTTTTAAGATACCATTATGAAATTAGTTAGGTTATAAGCTTCTCTGTCAAATTTCATCTTAAACGGACATCTCGAACTCAAGCAATTGCACATACAAAAATCAGGACTAAAACGTAAAGCTTGCAAACCTCAAAACCATTCAAAACAGTGCCCAACGGTCAATTGTTTCGAAACGGGAATTGATCGTTCAGAAACGGGGCTTGGCAGTAGCCAAAGTATTTCGAAACACCTCTACCCGTTTCGAAATGCCCAGGCCAAATCATGCACCTGTTTCGAAACAGGCAAGGGTGTTTCGAAACACCCAGCCCAGAAACAGCAGAAAAACCAGTTTTTACACATCCAAACTCCATCAAACATACTCCAAATCAATCCTCAACATATCAACAACAGGCCAAACATCATAACTACCAAATTGCATTAAAATCTAGATGCAAAGCAAACCTTAGGTGCACCAACTCCTTCAACACATCCAACACTTGATCATGCCTTTAAAACAAGAAGCATAGTATAACAACTTAAGAATAAAAAGATTCAAATGTTGCAAAGCGATAACAATAAGATTCAAACCACCAACCAAATACGGTCAACATACTCAATCTCATTACACATCAATATAAAAGACTTTTCCCCCATTGCCTTTATTATCTATAGCTATTAACCGAGACATACTTCTCAAGTGGAGCTCTCCTTGAATCTCTTGCTTCTCGTTGCCCCAACTTCAATTATCTGCATTGATGGACACAAAGAAGCGTAAGCACATAATGCTTAGTGAGGGATGCTCAAAACCAAAACATCATCAATGCAGCAAATCATAAAACCTTCTTCAAAAGTAGATACAAATCAATAAACCAAAGCATTGTTTGAAAACCCTTTTTTAAAGCAACATGCTTCAAACCATGCATTACTCAATATGAAAACCAACCTTTAGCTTAGAAAAGCTAAGCAACTCACCTCAAACACATTCTTGCAAACTATCATTTAAACCCTTTTCATGCATGAACATCACATGCAAAGTTAAACACAAATTCCTTGAAAAACACTTCCACTTCACAACATACTTCCCTCATTCTTGATGAACATCTCAAAACAAGAAACCTTTTGAAAACCATTTGCTCCTTCTAACTATCTCACGCATCTAACAAATGCAACACATGAACCACAAAAACAACACTTGCATTACATGCCTTCTAAAACAAGCCCTCACAAGACTCCAAAGCATTTATGAGATTCTATGCACATATGCACCATTCACATTAGCAAAATATACTTGTGTCCAAGCTTAACAAGCATCACATGCATTCTTGCATCATTTACATATTTCCCATGCACCTTGCATCATTTCCAAACAACTCTTGATTCATCACATTCAAACACATTATATTGGCTTTCAAGCGATAATTCACAAATCATCACAACACAAGACACAATCGGATACGCGGATTACAAGCGTTGTCCCACACGCTTCATACACACTACCGAACAACACAAGGTGGAGTTTACCGGTACAATCTCAACCCCTCAACACCCGTGATAGAGTGTAGCGGTACAATCTCAACCCCTCAACATCACTCATCGGAAGTTGTATAACTCACTAGCGAGAGCCGGGACACACCACAAGGCATAAACATGGGAGCTACATCCACCATTGTAATCACCTTAACCAAGCTCACACACGGGAGCAACCCTCCACCGTTGTGACGCTTAACAAGGTCCACCCACGAGAGCCATCCTCCATCGCGGTGACACTAATTTCCTCAATCGCTAGGGTACTTGGATTGAGTTTACGGTACAATCACAACCCCTTAACATCCAAGGTGATTCAATTCATGGTGCACCCAATCCTATAGCCGGCTAACTATATCCGATTAAAGTAACCAACAACCACTTACATCACTTGCCAATATAACCATTTTACCACATTAATCCACTGTTTTTACAAGCATAACCAAAATGTCAAATCCACAAGCATCACATGCTTTAATCATATGCACCCAACACATGCATGTCAAGGATTACCTACCTTATGCATATTTAACATAATGGCATTAATAACCAACATTAAACCATGTCCAAACATGCTTAAAAACAGTAATTTAAACACAATCATCTCAAGTGCATTTAAAAACCAAAGCATAGCCCGACCAAGAGAGAAATTCCATTTACTTACTCTTGAGCTTAGCTAAGTTTTTTAGACTTAAACTAAGCTCCCAAAGCCTCATCCAAAATGTTTCAAAGCTGGAAAACTATTTACCACTCACCGATACACAAACTATGCTAGCCGACAAGCCTTCCAAGCATCCGAAACCTCCAACGCCACCTCTATTGCCTCCGGATCATTCTCCCCTGTTTTAAACGCATAACAACAGAGGATTAATGCATCATTATGCATTAAAATCACCAGCAACACACCTAAACTCACTGCTCTACAAAAATCCAACATTTCGGCTACCAAACGCAACCGAAAACACCTCCAAACTCTTCCAAAACATAACTCAGCCAAGATCCATCACTTCTAACCATTTCTAAACATCAATTAACATCCAAAATTATCCCAAACTAGTCCTTATACCTCCAACATTAACAGAACACCAAAATCACCCCAAAAACCACCATTTTCACAAGTAAAAACTTAGGAAAATCAACCTATTCGGGATTTCATTGATTAAACCTCTATTTCACATCTTTTAAATATCCAAAATACATCAAAAAGACATATCAAAACAGAGCCCAATCATCTATTACGAATTTCTTCAAAATTAAATCCAAATCTTGCATTTTAAGCCAAAATCAAGATCACAACATTAAAACCTTTAATAAAACTCAATTTAAGGATTGAGAACTTGGGAATTTCAGTAAAGAACTGAGTATTTAGAGGAGAAGGACGTTCATACCTCTAAATGTGGATTTCTCCTTGTTTAGAGCCTAAATCCTTGAAAATTCATTAAGCAAGTGGTGAGGATTTGATGTAGAAATGATTAGGAATCATTTGGGGATTGAAAACTCTTCTTTAGGTGTGAAAATCAAAAGGAAAGTTGCTGTGGAAATGTGTTTGGCTGAGGGAATTTGAGAGAAAATGAAATGGGAAAATTTTGGTAAAAGTTAGTTATGAAACTAAAATATCACTTTTCCCTCTTTTCTTTTTTTATTAATTAAACACTAAATGAGTCTTAAAATTAAGAAAAATCTGGAGAAATCCTCCCTTGGGTAAATTAGCTCCTTAAAGATTCAAAGTTTCAATCCTTTTAAACCAGTCACGAACTTTTCAAAAATTACATTTTAGTCACTAACTTGAAATGTCATATTTCCAAACCTCATTTTGTAAAATTGATTTCACCACTCTCTTATATATAATAAAAAGGAATTTTTAGATATTTTTCCATATTTTTAATGCATCCCGAACTAGGCTTTCCCTAAAACCACCTTTTATATTCGAACCGAAAATCTGACCGGTCCGGTTCAAACCCAAAACTTCTAAGCCCAAAATTGGGGTGTTACAAATTTGACTATTTGAAAGTGGAGAAACTTGAGAGCTCAATGACCAATTTCACAATTTTACCATAAAATATAGCATAAAACTGAAATTAGGGACTAATTTTACAATTTGGAAATGGAGAAATTTGAGAGTCTAGTGACGAATTTAACAATTTTACCATAGAAATAAATAGGGGTAAATTTCGGCTAAAAATTAAATCTTATGAATTAAAATGAACAAAAATACCAATATATTAAAATTATTAGACTAAATTACAAAAATTATAAATAAATAAGGGTCAATTTTGACTAAAATTAAATTTTTATGGACTAAATATCATCGTGGGCGGATTGTTATATACGAAGTCCAAACAATGGGGATACTTCATACTTTGTTACTAAATTGAATTAAACTAAAACTGTGAATATTATGATTAAAATGCAACATTTTAAACATAACAGGTCATAAAGGGTATTTAATCTCAAACCTAAAAATTGGGCGGCTTTTTTCCCTCCAAGTATGTTTCCCCTTTATTTAGCAATTGTCTTTTATTTTTCTTTTAATTAAAATGTTTTCCCTCCATCCGTTTCTAATAAAAAATGTTTCCCTTCAAAATTTTGTTTTCCCCCATTTTTTAGCAATTTTTTTAATTAAAATGAACCCATAGGTGATCTTTTAGTTTTAGGTTAGGGGCAATTAATTGTTTACCCTTTTGACTCTACATGTTTTTTATTTAAGTCTCAAATTTTCACTTTTAAGTTTTAGTTTAATTCAATTGAGTCCCAATTTAGATTAATTTAATTGAAATTTCTCATTTAACTTTAGAATTCTTTTAATTTTGTCCGTGATTTATGTTTCTAGATTTTAGCTTAGCTCAATTAGATCCTAAATTTCATAAGTTAATTCAATTCAGACATTATTATTATTATTATTATTATTATTATTATTATTATTATTATTATTATTATTATTATTATTATTATTATTATTATTAACTTTGATTTAATATAATTATACACAAAATTTTGATTTGGGTGTAAATATGTAATTGTACACATGAAAGTTGAAAATTTAATTAGTTCAATTCTACACATGAAGCTCTGATTTAAATATTTAATCAAAATCAAATGCATAAATTAGCAAGTTGAATCAAAATTAATCTCATAAACCAATACCTATAAAATAAATCATAAATCATCACTACTAAACTCAAAACCATAAACCATAAACCTTGAGGAATCAAAATTAATCTCATAAAACAATAACCCTAAAATAAACCCTAAACCATTGATACTAAACTCAAAACCTTAAGGAATCAAAATTAATCTCATAAACCAATAACACTAAACTAAACCAATAAACCTTAAATAATCTAAATTAATCTCATAAACTAATAACACTAAACTAAACCATAAACTTTCATAAGCCTTAAGGAATCATAAGTAATCTCATAAACCAATAACCTTAAACTAAACAATAAATCCTTCACGTTAAAACATAAACCTTATAGAATCGGAACTGACCAAACTCAAACCGAATTGGCACAATCTTATGTATCCTCGATTAACACAATCTTCTACATCAACGAAGTCTTTGTGAACCGTAACCAACTAAAACCAAATTGACCCAAAAATTCAAAGGTTGAACCGACCTAAAACCGATCTGAATGACTCGATTTTGACCCGAATCGAAAGCAACGGATCCGATATTGAACCAACCCAAAAACAACCGATTCAATGTTGACCCAATCCAATGCCCGAACCAGGTCCAACTGATCATAGACCCGGACTAATCTGAACTAGACCCGAACCGACCCGAACTGAATCTAAACCGATTATACACAAACCCAAAATAACTCGACCCAAAACCAATCTGAACGACCCGATTGCGACCTCTAATCCTTCTCATGCATGTATCAGGTTTATTTTATAAAGCTTAGAATTTTACAATGGGAGTTGGCTAGAGCTCGGAGAGAAAGAGATGACAAATATGAAGAAAAAAATATGATAATATAAGCAAGGATTTCTTGATCTCCTCCCCTCCTCCTTCCATCAAACGCCCAAAATATTATCAGAGGGTGGGCAGCATTTTCTCAAAAAGGACAATTTGCACACGAAGTCCTTCCATTTCTCAATATTTCTACTTATGTCACTTTTTTTAACCCAAAAGCTCAATTGGAAGCCTAATAAAACTCAAACTTGATCCAACTACATAAATGTCCAACTAAGTTATTAAGATCAAAGCTTAGGTCAACGCTAATTCGTTGATTTAAAAATCAAAATCGTTACACGTACCACCAGTAATCACTCATTTTTGTTTGGGTTGTATAGTATCATAGTAGTATTGTTAATTAATATAATAGTATATTATTAAACATATATATATAAAGTAAAAGTAAAATATATATATAATATAAAAAATAAAAAATAAAAAGCAAAAAAATATTAAAAAACAAAAAATAGATAAGGAGGAGCAGAGCATAATGCTCCACGTCACCCCATCCCCATTGCATTGCCTATAAAAGGCGGGTGGGGCAGCCTTAAGGAGAAAAATCGGCCAAAGCCCCCAAAAAATGTGGGGAGGCAGCCCGAGCACGGCTCGCCAAGGGCCCGGCCCTGGTTGGTTCAATCCAGTATTCGATCGGAGGTTCTTGAACTCGTCGTCTTCGAGTCTCGATATTTATTTAGGAGTGGCATCATCTTCGGGTGTCAGCTCTTTTAGTACCGTATACCGTGAGTTTTTATGCATTTGAATTAATGCCATGTTCATGCATTTTATTCTGTTGCATATAGTATTGAACATTTATCCTGGTATTCTATTGGAAGTGTCATCCCGGTCTCCAAGTGTCATCTCTTTGGTATCTTGGATATAGAGGCAAATTTATTATTGTCATGCATACATGCATTTTTAGGAATTAAAATTAAATTAAATTGAATTTTTATTTTTCTTAATAATTATGATACGAACCCATTAGGTACAAATTTTGGATGGTGTGGGGGTGCTAACCCTTCCCCATTTGTTACCGACTCTCGAACCTAAATTTTTAAAATCTCTGGTTTTGTTTTACGGTGTCTGGTCTACCCTTTAGAATGACTCGTGGCGACTCCAAGTCTTTTATTTAAAATTACGAGTTTTCAAGAATTCCCCTCAATTACATTTTTTTAATTAAAAACCGGTCTTCTGAATGAGCTCAAGTTTTTTAGTCGCTACAGCATGGCGACTCCGCTAGGGATAACATTTTTGTTCTTACCAAAAAAGTAGAGAGTCAAGCCTTAGTTGGGTTCGTATCGTATTTATTAAGAAAGATTGAGATTCAGTTTAATTTAATTTTTAATCTCTAACCTTATTTGTTTTACTGTTTTATTTTTCCAGTGTTTGATATATATTGTCATTCATGCATTAGATTCCTTCCCGAGCTTCGTCCTTGTTAAGTGGGGGTGATTACTTTGCCTCGTGGGGTGTTCACCTTCGTACGGTGTTGTAATTCACTTTCGAGATTCGGTCCTTATATTTTGTAGGGTTCACACCCTTGTATGATATATGGGTCGTATCCCCTGAATTGATGTCCCAGCAATAGTTCGAGTACCCTTTACTTTAGATCCAAACAACATATAGTGAACTATAGAGCTTACCTTTTAGAGCCACGTTGGTACTCTGTCTATTTAGCGGTAACCCTTTTAGGTCTTGTTTGATATATTTATGCGTTTGTTTGATATATATATGTTATTTATGTGCTTTTAACTATTTTAATTTATTTCTTTATTTATCGTTCATCATTTAATTTATTTATTCGACTATCATCGTACTAACTTGGTTTTGTCGGTGTTTGTTTATTTTTCTTTAAGTTCTTTTTTCCCGCATTTATTTTTGCATCACATCATAACCTAGTGTTGATTCAAAAATAGTCCAATTTAGAGGGCATACGAGATGGGAGCGAAGTTTGTGAAGTCAAGAGCAATAATGCTATAGTATCGAGTTGGGCCGAGAAAAGACCAATAGAGAAAGAAGACAGTTCGACATTGAGACACGTGTCGAAGGCAGAGATGACATATCTTGGATGTAGAGGCGGATCCTCATTTAAGCGAGTGGGGGCAACGGCCCCACAAAGTTCGAAAATTTCACATTAAGACCTTTAAATTTTTCATTAATTTTAATTTAACCCCTCCAAAAAATTTTAAAGTTATTATTACATCTCACAATTTTTAAATAATTTTGATTAAATCCATTTCCAATTTTTTTTAAAAAAAAGGGTCTTGATATGTTTCGAAAAATTTAGTTAACTATATGAAAATTTTAATCCCTTCAAAATCTTTGAAAGTTGTAATTTAAGCCTCCAAATTTTTCAAAATTTTAAATAGGCCCTTTTAAACTGAATTGTCAAGATCCACCCCTGAAGAGACCATTGTCTACACTCCACCTGCACAGATTAATGATCTTTTCGAAAGCCCATGAGTACATAGATTACACTATAGCTGGCCTTTTGAGCAGTAGAAGAAGAGAACAGCGAGATCACCCCTCATTCATTTAAATGAATGTCTTTCTAAGGGTTGTTTGGTAATCAACATCTTCATCTGCATTCATCATCGTAATTATGGCATTTACCATGTTGACACAATTGTTTTTGTATTTGGTATCATTTTTTTCACATTTGTTTTGCATTACATTTGCATGGCATAAAATGAGGTATTAATTTTCGCAAGTGACCATCGTTATAAAGGGCAATTATAATGAATAAAAGATCTCGCGACCAGATAGAGTAGACGAATTCTGAACGTTGTCATAAGATTACACCAAAGATTAGAGAGGGTGGATCATCCGAAGAGTTTGAGTCAGACAAGGTAACTGATACTCATGTTAGGATAATGATATGAAGATTGTTGTTATCCAAGCGCGTAAAGTGGCTCAGCAAATAGCGAATATGGTCGATGCAGCAAGGCAGTTGAGTCAAAATATTAATTTGGCACTATAACAGTAGGAAAAACTGACTCGATTGTTAGACAGAGGCAAGAAATTAGGGCTCATAAATACTTGTAAAGCCTAGAAAAGCAGCATCCGATGTAACGAGCCTTTTTTTCCAATGCAAGTCTTTCTATGATGAGCACTTTGTGATCAATACCTCATTAAATTCATATTTACATTTTACTTCAAATCATAGGTGTTGATTCAAAAATTATTCTATATTAGGAGATCTTTATAATGGGAGAGATGTTCTGTAATATATAGTGTTACGGTCTAGGATGATCCGAGTAGATGTAAATAGAGAGGAGACAAAGTTTGAGCACCAAGTACGCGCTTTACTCCAAGAAATCAAGATACTAGGAAGAATGATCATCATCAAACTTTTGTAAATAGACATCTTCTCTCAATAAAAGTCTTCCTAAAAGATTATTTGAGAATCAACACCTCATTTGCATTCATTCTTGCTTTTTTTACTATTGTTATACATTATACTTTTTGTACATTGCTTCACCTGACATGTTCATACCTCATGACATCCTATTTTTCATAAAGCATTCATAACAATTGCATCATTGCATCACCATAGAATTGTGTACGTACATCGCGTTTGCATAAATACACTTAACAGAAATTAGTTTTGCGCCATTACTTGGAAACATTTTCTAAAATTTATGCTTCTATGAGGATACAGATTTCCAAAAATATGAATTTCCCCCAATTTAATCCTTTCATGGGGACATTTAAAAAACATGAATTTCTTAATTCAACCTTTTTACAATGACTCTTTTTTATTAAGGACGTTTTGCAACAAAAAAAAAAACTCAAATCAAAATGAGATCTTTTCCTTGATCATTTCACAAGGACCCCTTACTTTTTAAAAAAAATAAGAATTTCTTACTTTTATCATTTTGTAAGGATTTAAAAAAAAGAATCTCATGATTTCGTAATTTCTTAAAGATATTTTTTATTAATTCTTTCCTTCTTTTAAAGATGAAAAAGAAAGATTTTTGTAATTATTTTTTATGTATATAAAATTTTGCGTACATCAATCCATAGAACGATATAATCGATTGTGGGTTTTCATGGTAACAAAGCTGGAGAAATCACTCAAGATAATATGGGGTATTGATGCCTTAGATGTAAGAGAGCTTTGTTTGGTCCTTTACCCGTTAGGGGCAATGGCATTCCACCAAAAAGTGTTAGTCGTTACTAGAAGAAATCAAGAGGTTGGTTGGCAATAAAGTCCTGACAAGAGTTAATCCAGCAATGTAAGGTAAAAGAAATGGGGCAAGCTTAAACCGCGTTGAAAAGGCCCGAATAACTTGAAAGTCCATATGCTTGGATTTTTCATCTTTTAAAAAGAAGACCAACAGAAATGTTGGCCTAACGTGCTTAAACGCGGTAAAGTTTAAGACAATGGATAATTCAAATGTCTATCAAAATCCATGTTTATGAATGGTCAAAGGAAAATAAATCCTTTGGAAAATCCAATGTCATAATTGGTATAAACCGATTGTACCCAGGGAATGGTACAACTAGCCCGGAGCAAACGACTACCGGAAAAGGCAATTCAAAGACATTGATCCCAATACATTTGGGGAAAATGCAAAAGAAATCTATAAGCTAAGCTGTAGATTTTTTTAAATCAAATGTTAGAGTATAGTTATTTTTGTCATAATGAAAATTTTCTTTTTGTTATTTAGAAAATATTTTGCATTCTTTGATTCTTTAACCTTTTCATTCATTGTTATGGGAGAGTTTTTGTTCTCCCATACGCATAAGCACATATTTATGAAAAAAAACATACACATGTACATACCATTTTTTAATAGGTCATTGAATCCTAAATATAAGAGTGCCTTAGATTTAGATTGAACCCCGTGAGAATATTGCGAATACAAGTGCCCACTAGTCCGTTTAGGCCGACAGAGGAACAAAATGAGTGTTTAGATAATGTGCAGTTCCCATTTTAGGAAAAATGCGCTCTCAGTCACTTGTCGTTTAAGATCCTTGAATCGAGTGTTGACCCTAAACTTCTATCCCACTAAAGATTTTCTCTCAATGTCTATGAATGAGACAATGAATGGTACTCTTCCACCTACCAAGCAAGAAGAAATAAGACCAGGAATATTGAATACAAAGGTCATAGAACCGCCAGAGGGAAGTGATTGAAGACAGTATTAGGATCAGTAAGCAAACCGAGTAAAGAAAGAAATGTTAGGCAGAGAACTGGAGAAATAAAGAGTGAGCGCTTTAAGTTGAACAGTGCATTAAAGAAAAGAGGGAGACACGAGAAGAAGCCCCTAGCTGATAAGTGTTAATTTAGAAGAATCATGGAGAATCGAGTGTTTTCAAGTAGAAATAAAAAGGTCTAATATAGATATACTAAAAGAAAAAAGATTTGAGACTGAAAACCCAAAATAGTCAGTCTAGAAAAAGAAAAAGAAAAAGAAAAGAAAGGAAAGGAAAGGAATAAAAGAAAAAATAAAGAAGAAGAATAAAAGAGAAGAATACATGAATAAACCTAGATCCAACAGTGCAAGAATGAAGCTTTGACTAAAAGAGGAGTAAGGGATTTCGATGTAATTGTCCCTTTAAGAAATCTCAATTTTGGAAGAACCTTGAAAGACCGGTCACCTTTAGACAGAAAGCAAGCCTTAATACCGACCAGAATACAAGTCGATCAAAAGATACGTGAGGAGGAAATGAACTCTAGGGTGAAAACCCAAAAAATGGGCACTCTAGAGCGATCCCGAAAATAAAGAGAAAAGTATATCCTATCTGAGCAAGTTAAGCATAGGGTGAAGGCTTTGATCAGAATAAAAATCCCAAAGAATCTTTCATTCAAGTAAATATCAGTTATGAAGATTTATAGAGGATCAATTACTTTGAGTAGAAAGTGAGCATTAGTGCCGACCAGAATGCAAGTCGGACTGAAGATAAAGAAAGGAAATGAATTTTACGGTGAAAATCCAAAAATGGGCAGTCTAGAGAGATCCGAGGAATGAAAGAGAAAGAATATATCATATGAGCATATCCAAGTCAAACAAGTACTGAAATACGGTTTCGCTTAACCGTGATCCATGGCCTAAATTACAAGCCTACAAAGACCATTCTGATCATACACAGATATCTAACTTGGGTGAGATTGTCTTCAGATTACATTCCACCTATAAAAGTTAACCTTTCTTCAAGGAATGTCAAACTTCAAAGTGCCTAATTGACACATAAATGAGCGAAGGATGGGGCATAGTGAGTGGTGAGATCAAGAGGGCCACCCTAAATGGGTTAGAAATTAGGTATGGGAAGTGTTCCTCTCGAAAGCCTAAATGGACTAGGGGAGACCATACATATGTGTATATCACCAAAATAGTCGAGATCTTCTAAACATACAAATTCACTGGTGCATATTGGTCATTTCCTCCAAACATTAGTTTTCAAAAATGTTTGGGCATTTTTTTCCTCTAGTTTTCAATTCTTTTACTTATTGGTCATTTCCTCCAAACATTAGTTCTCAAAAATGTTTGGTTATTTACTCCAAATTTTGATTTACTCCAAACATTAATTTAAAAAAATGGAATTTTTCTCCAAATTCCGATACTTACCGTCTTCTCCAAACATCAATTTTCAAAAATGTTTTGCCTTTTTTTCTAAACTTTGATTTTAAGGTATCTATAGTTTTTCTCCCAAACATCAATTTTCAAAGTGTTTGGCCTTTTTCCCAAGTTTTATTTTCAAAATGAATAACTTTCATATAAGAATTAAAGTATAAGGACCGAGAGTTAGTTCCCATCGAGATACCACAAGAAGACTAAGGATGAGTTCACAGGGAGTGAAGGCATTTTGCTTACCCTAGTGATGAGACAGATAGAGACTCTGAGCGTTAAGTCAAAGACGAGAAAAATAGTTGAGCCCAAGACTAAATAAGGGTAATGAGATGATGAGAGTCCCTATATAAGATTAGTAAAGGGACCAGAAGAGGGATTTAAGAAAATGAGTAGAGACCCTGAAGATGAAGAAGAAAAAGAGTTACTCGCACAAGAAAGAAGCGTGAGTCAAACGCGAGATAGAGATTCAATAAATGAAGATGAAGATTGAGGAGCATACTGAAGATATATGGAGTGAAGAAATTTGAGAATGACCTTTCAGGGAATAGGGTTTTAAAAGTAAATTTTAAAATAGAAGAGGGAGAAAAGAAAAGAAAGGGAGAAAAGAAAGAAAAAAGAAGCAAAGGGAAAGGAAAGGAAAGGAAAATATTACATTGCATACATCATATAGAGATCCCTATGTTAGAGAGCATTTTGTTTGTTTTAATCAGATATTTGAGGATTACCGAAGATTTGATCTACAGTTTCATGTTGAAGAGGTAGATCTTATTGAAGATTTCTATTGGTAGCCATGTTGGCGTTAATCCAGTTATTTAGTCTGCAACTTCATGTTGAAGAGGTAGATCTTATTGAAGATTTTATATTGGTAGCCATGCTGGCGTGAATCCAATTATTTGGTATGCAGCTTCATGTTAAAGAGGTAGATCTTATTGAAGATTTTCGATTGGTAGTCATGTTGGCGTGAATCCAATTATTTAGTCTGTAGCTTCATGTTGAAGAGGTGAATCTTATTGAAGATTTTCAATTGGTATCCATGTTGGCGTGAATCCAGTTATTTGGTATGTAGCTTCATGTTGAAGAGGTGGATCTTATTGAAGATTTTTATTGGTATACATGTTGGCGTGAATCTAGGTATTTAGTCTGTAGCTTCATGTTAAATTGGTAGATCTTATTGAAGATTTCTATTGGCAGCCTTGTTGGCGTGAACCCAGTTATTTAGTCTGTAGCTTCATGTTGAAGAGGTAGATCTTATTGAAGATTTCCGATTGGTAGCCATGTTGGCGTGAATCCAATTATTTGGATTGCAGCTTCATGTTGAAGAGGTGGATCTTATTGATGATTTCTATTGCTAGCCAGTCATGTTGGCGTGAATCCAGTTATTTGGTCTGTAGCTTCATGTTGAAGAAGTAGATCTTATTGAAGATTTCTATTGGTAGCCATGTAACACCTGGGTTTTGGGGTCGAAAGTTGAGAGGGTGAATCGAGTTCGAGTTGTTGGGCTCGTTTTAATTAAAATGGGCTTTGCTTTAAAATTTAAATGGGCTTGAGTTTCAGTAAGGGCATTTTGGTAATTTTAAAATAAAAGAAATAAGATGAGTAAAAAAGGCTTTTTGAAAATCTTTCTCATCTTCTTCATTCCACCATTTTCATGACATTGAACCCTCTCAAACCCCTAACACTATTCCATCAAAGTTCTTCACCATTTCAAGTGTTTTCAACGAGGTAAGCACGCTTTTGACTTCTCATTATTCCGAACATTTCCATGGTTTTAGATTTTCAAAAACATCATCTTTATAGTTCTTTAAGTTTTCAAAGTTTGAGAAAAGGTTGGAGCTTTAATAGCTTTTCGAATTTCTTTTGATTTGTAGAGTTAATATATGTTGTAACCTTGCCCTTAGGTACTTTATAACTCAAAATGGTGGGGTTTTATCAAAAATCCCGAAATGGGTTTTTGTGGGTATTTTAAAAGGGTCAAAACTTGAGTTTTTAGAGTGGTTTTGTGAAGGGAGTTGGGCTGGTATTATAGTGATACTAGAAAGTTGTTTTGAAGGTGTATAATGTTGGTTTAGGTGTTGTAATTGATATATTTATACTGGGTTGTGAGGGAGTAAGAAAATGAGGATCTTTGGGTTAGTTCATGGTTTGAAATTGTAGAGAATTGGCTTTGTTGTTGTAGTTTGGGTTGTGACAGTGTTTGTGGATGATTTGGTTGAGTAATGTGTTGTTTTTGATTGGTTAGAATCAAGGGAAACTGTTGGAGAAGCTTCGGGCACGATTCCGGAAAGTGTGGAGGCTTTATTCGGCTTTTCTCGATTTGCTTAAGGAAGTGTGCTGAGTGGAATCATTTAAAATGGTTTTAAATTAGTTCAAGTGTGTGGTTATGGCGTTAGATTGCGCTTGGTAGGCCAATCCAAGGTAGAGGTTAAGTTGGTAGCTTAATATCTTGTGTGCTTTATGAGTTTTGCTTAATGTGCATAATGTGGACTTGTGAAGTATGTGTTGTTTATGCATGTTGTTACACACATTGATGTATGTGGTGTTTGATATGTTGAAATGCATGATGGTTTGTCATAGTGAGACTTATTATCATGATTGGCACTAATTAATTTATCGGGTATAAATGATCGATCATTAGAATGAGTGTGCACACGGTTGAGTCAAATTCGCGCGTGGCCTTGGTGACGTATAGTCATCAAGGAGGATCTCGGTGAAGTAATATTCCACTAGAATATATTATTACATGATGATGAGTGGAATCCCATCCGTAGGGGCATGTGATGATCAGTGTAATCTCATCCATGCAAGGAACAGTGATGAGTGTAATCCCATGGGAAGGTAATGTGTTGTCGAGTACGTTGGGGGTGAAAATCCCAACGAAAGTTATCCGCATATCTGAGTAAACTAATAGTTGCCAATATACTTGTTCATGTGTGGTTGTTGTTAAGATAATTGATATATCTTGTTGAGCATAACATGAGGTAAGATGCCTTGTTCATGCATTCTTGTGATGTTTAGTTATGTTGTTATGTTTGTGCATATGTATGCTTGTAAAATGTCTTAAGGATGATATGCTTGAACCCTGCATTGTCGTTGTTTTTATTTTAGAGCTCCCTCACTAAGCTTTTAGCTTACGCTCTCATTTTCGAAAATGCAGATCATTAGCGTGGACTTAGCAAGGAGCAAGGAAAAAGGCATCCAAGCGTGTGGTAGTTGCTCAAGTATGGTTTAGTAAATAATGTAGTAGATTAGCAATGGGGATGCTACGTGTTTTAGGAGCATGTGTTAGACTCCTATGTTGTTTATGCTTTTATGTTATGGACTTGTAAACCATGTCTTATGAATGTTTATGTGTTGTTTTGAAAGCATGTAAATCTTGCTAGTGGATGCATGTATATTTTGGCTAATTAGACTTTTTATGTATGCTTGAATGCATGTTTCTTCAATGTATGCCTATCTTGGTGATTGATGCTCCGTTGTATGTTTAAATTGTTCCTTATGCTTATCTATGGTTGTCTAGTGTTGTATGAGAGTTGGTATATTGCTAGTCGAGTCGTTAAATGCATCTAGAGTTGAATTCTTGTGTTTTTAACAGCCAAAATGAGGTTTGCAGTGCAGTGCAGGGCGTATCGATACGGTCTTATGCTTTGAACCTCGTTTTAGGATTTGTGTATTGGTACACACGGATGTATCGATATGCCAAAAGCACTCTGTAAATCTAAGAAATTGACGAGATTTTGGCGTATCGGTACGGGTCCTGGGTGTTTCGGTACGGTCTTTGTAGTTTGACCTTGAGAAGTTAACCATTGAGGGTATATCGATACGGTCAACCAGTGTATCAATACGGTCTCCCTAGGTTGACTTAGGGTTTTTGACCAAGTCCATTCGTATCGATACGGTCTCCTAGCGTATCGATACAGCATGTTGTAAAGACTAAAATGGGTTGTTTAATTGTTTGATTTGTATGTTTTGTATCTGAGTGTCTGTTCCGTTGCGTGTCCTTTTACATAGGATATATCAAAGCATCTAGACAAGTTAACATTAAAAGAAATTTTCTAGGGTTGTTAATCGAAGTGGAGCCTTAACAGGTTTCGCTCCGGTTTTCCCCATGTAACCTACTCAGACCGGTCTGTCGTCTAGCCAGGGACGAGGGGGTTACATTTGTTGGTATCAGAGCCTGAGATTTATAAGACCTCGTGTAGGCAAGTGAGTTAAGTTCGAAGTGTTATGTTGTTGCTATGTCTCGGTGAATGTTTTGCCATGTATGCTTGTTGTTTGATTGTTCGCATTGTGTTTGAAAGCATGATTGTTGTGTTGAGACGTAGTGTCGAGTTCCCATTGCTACTATTACTTATTTGAAAAGATTTTTTAAAGAAATATACTTGAGCACGTTGGACCCTTTCCTTTTCTAACTTAATTCTTATGTGTTTATTGTTGTAGTTGTTATCTTGCTAGCTGTGAGATGAGACCTAGAAGGAGGCCTAGGATGGTTCATCCGGAACCATGGGCGGCAGCTCTGGGAGTTGATCCGGTTGTTGAGGCGCAGGTTCCTCCACCTCCTCCTTCATCTCCTCGTCAAGAGAGAGTTGAGGCGAGAGACGAGGGTGTAGGACCTCAGGTTGGCCAAGGACCAGCCGGTATAGATTTGGCTCTACTAGTTCAGGTGATAGCCAGGGGTTTTCAGGCAGTAGTGGCTGGGGGCCAGGCAGTGGCACAACCTCAGGAGGAAGGCGTCGGTTTGCCACTTGAGAGACTTCGCAGTCTCAGAGGTGAAGAGTTTCGAGGGTTGGCACCCGAGAAATCCGAGACTTGGTTTGACAAGACTGTTCGTACTCTGTCACAGATGGGTTGTACTGGAGCACACATGCTTGGGTGCGTTGTTTAATTGCGTCAGGGTGATGCCTACACTTGGAGGGTCACCATTAGTACGGGCATGTCAGATGCCAAGATCACATCGGAGTTCTTTGATTCAACTTTTTGCAAGAAGTATCTGGGTCCCCGTTATCTTGATGAGAAGAAGAGAGAGTTCATGGCTTTGCTTCAGGGTAACTTGATCGTGACCAAGTATGAGATACGGTTTTTCAGATTAAGTCAGTATGCATCTGAGCTAGTTCCTACTGAGAGAGAACATTGTGACCGTTTCCGTTACGGGTTGAGCGAGTAGATAAAGAGGTACACATTGGCTACGATCTACACGGACTTTGATGTCTTGGTTGCTAGGGCCAAGGACATAGAGCATAGTTTGGGTTTGACCAAACGTTCTGGTGGTTCTAGTTCCGGGAAGAGGTCTGGTGACTTTGATAGAGGTGATGCCAAGAGGCATCGGGACAATAGGCATCACTTTCATCATATATGTGGTGGTGGTAACCACGGTATGGGGGCATTAGGGCTAGAGAGCTGGTGGGCGTCCGCCCGAGTGTGCTCGATGCGAGAGGCATAACACCGGTGAGTGTTGGGGGAACTTTCACTTGTGTTGGAACTGTGAAGCTAGATATCACATTAGGCGTGATTGTCCACAACATGTTGGGTATGCACCAGTTCAGGTTCACGCTTCTGCTAGAGCTGTTGACTATCAAAGAGGTTGTGGGCGCGGTCGAGGTAACTTCCAGCCGAGAAATGATGGCCAGAGGAACATAGAGCATGTAGTTGTGGTTCAGCCAGAGGGCAGAGGTCAGGTTAGATTTTATGCTCAGCGTGAAGGGCAGAATGACACGAATGTGATTGCATGTAACTTCTCGATACAGTCTCTAAGTTTGTTTTATTTGATTAACTCCGGGTCTACGCATTCTTATATTTTGAGTGAGCATGCAAAGATGTTGAATTTACCTTGTGAGGTACTAGAGGTAGGTGTTAGTGTTACCGTTTTATGGCTTTGATGTAATTCTAGGTATGCACTGACTTACAAAACATAGAGCTAGGATAGATTTTAAGACTAAGAGGGTTTTCTCGAAGCTTGCGGATGATTATGAGATTGTGGTAGTAAGTGAGAACGTGAAGTTCTTATCGAATGTTGTTTCAGCATTAGAGGCTAAGAGGTTAGTTGAGTTGGGTTGTGAGGCGTACTTGGCCTATGTGATGAATCCGAACATGAGTGAAGTTAGACCTCATGATATCAGAATAGTGTGTGATTTTCCAAGTGTGTTTCCGGAATAATTGTCGGGTTTACCGCCTAGTAGAGATGTAGAGTTTGTTATAGAGATTTATTCAGATTCTGCTCATGTTTCGATTGCTCCGTACCGTATGGCGCCAAAAGAACCGAAAGAGTTGAAGACTCGGTTACAAGAGTTGTCAGATAAAGGTTTTATCCGTCCGAATTCTTCGCCTTGGGCGCTCTAGTTTTGTTTGTGAAAAAGAAAGACGGTAGTATGAGAATGTGCATTGATTATAGACAGTTGAATCAATTGACAGTGAAGAAAAAGTATCCTTTGTCGCGTATTGATGACTTGTTCGATTAGTTGAGAGGGGCGTCAGTCTTTTCGAAGATTGACTTGAGATCCGACTATTACCAGTTGGAGGTGAAAGAGGTTGATGTACTGAAGACAGCTTTTAGGACTAGATATGGTCACTATAAGTTCTTAGTTATGTCGTTTGGGTTGACAAATGCACCGGCTGCTTTAATGGACATGATGAATAGAATCTTCCATCAGTACTTAGATCAGTTTGTGGTTGATTTCATAGATGACTTTTTGGTATATTCGCGTACCGAGGAAGACCATGACTGGCATTTGAGGTTGGTTTTGCAGACTTTGCTAGACAACTAGTTATATGCAAAGTTGAGTAAATGCGAGTTCTGGATCCGAGAAGTAGTCTTCCTAGGACATGTAGTGTCAGCCGAGGGGATTAGAGTTGACCCGAAAAAGATAGAGGTTGTTGTTGAGTGGAAGCAATTGAAGTCTGTGACAAAGATTCGTAGTTTTCTAGGCTTAGCCGGTTACTATAGGAGGTTTGTGGAAGGTTTCTCGAAGATAGCCGCTCTTTTGACGAAGTTGCTTCAGAAGAATGTTTAGTTTGAGTGGTCAGATGCGAGACAGCAAGCCTTTGAGAAATTGAAAGAAGCTTTGACCAATGCACCGATTTTGATTGAGCCAGAGTCTAGGAAAGAGTATGTAGTCTACAGTGATGTTTCGTATGTTGGGTTAGGTTGTGTTCTAATGCAAGACAAAAGAGTGGTGGCTTATGCCTCGAGACAGTTGAAGACTCACAAGCGTAACTATCCGACACACGACATAGAGCTAGCCGCAGTTGTGTTTTCCTTGAAGATTTAGAGACATTATTTGTATGATGAGAAATGCACAGTGTACACGGATCACAAGAGTCTGAAGTATATCATGATATAGCGAGAGTTGAACCTTAGACAGCGTAGGTGGCTGGAGTTGCTTAAGAACTATGATCTTAAGATTGAGTACCATCCGGGTAAAGCCAATGTAGTGGCAGATGCTTTGAGTAGGAAGGTAGTCGTTGAGTTGAGAGCCATGTTTGCTAGTTTGAGTTTGTCTGATGGTGGTGGTTTAGTGGCCGAGCTTCAGGTTAGACCTACCTTAGGCCAGTTGATTAGAGAGAAACAACTCTTAGATAGATCTTTGGCACCTCACGTGTAGGACATAGCCGAGGGTAGACCATCAGACTGTAGTTTCAGTTACGATGGGGTCTTGTGTTTCAGAGATAGAATAGTTGTGTCGGATGATAGTGATTTGAGACGTACGATCTTGACCGGAGCACACAGTAGCATGTTTGTTATGCATCCCGGTAGTACGAAGATGTGTCGTGATTTGAAGAATGGATATTAATGAGTTGACTTGAAGAAAGACGTAGCCGACTTCGTGAGTAAGTGTATGGTATGTCAAAGAGTGAAGGCAGAACATCAGGTTCCTTCAGGTTTGTTGCAACCGTTGAGAATTCCGAATGGAAATGGGAAAATATCACCATGGATTTCATTTCGGGTTTGCCTTTGACTCGTACGAAAAAGAACTCAGATTGGGTTATAGTTGACCGTTTCACGAAGTGTGCTCACTTCTTAGTTGTTAATACGACTTACTCCTTAGATAGATTGGTCGATTTGTACATCAATGAGATCGTGAGACTGCATGGTGTGCTGAAGTCGATTGTGTCTGACAGAGATCCGAGATTCACAGCCAGATTCTGGAAGTGTTTGCATGCAGCTTTGGGTACCCGATTGAATTTCAACACGTCGTATCATCCCCATTCAGATGGTCAGTCAGAGAGGGTCATACAGATTTTAGAAGAGATGTTGCGTTGTTGCATCATTGATTTTTAGGGTACTTGGGAGAAACACTTGCCTTTAGTCGAGTTCTCATATAATAACAGTTTACAATCGAACATTCAAATGGCTCTTTATGAGGCATTGTATGGTAGAAAATGTAGAACTCCGATTTGTTGGCCCGAAGCAGGTCAGAAGTTGTTACCGATACTGGATTTGCTCTAGGGGACTACCGATAAGGTGAAATTGATTTGTGATCGTTTGAAAGCAACTTCGGATAGACAGAAGTCATATGCTGACTTGAAGAGGAAAGAAGTTGAGTATTCTATGAGAGATAGAGTGTTCTTGAAAGTCTCTCCGTGGAAGAAGGTTATGAGATTTGGAAAAAAGGGGAAGTTAAGTCTGAGGTACATTGGACCGTATGAAATTGTAAGGCGAGTCGGTTTGGTTGCTTATCAGTTACGTTTGCCATCCAAACTAGAGAAGATTCATGACGTGTTCTATGTTTCGATGCTTCGTAAGTATAGATCAGATCCGTCGCATGTTATGCTTGTGGAAGAGATTGAATTGAATGCGAATTTGACGTATGATGAGGAACCAGTGGAGATCTTAGCCTCAGACAGCAAAGTGTTGCGTGATAGATCGATCGAGTTGGTCAAAGTGAGGTGGCAGTGTCGAGGAGTGGACGAGGCCACTTGGGAGAGAAAGGAGGCTATGAAAAGGCAGTTTCCTTATCTCTTTCAGTCAGGTAATTTCGAGGACAAAATTCCTTAAGTGGGGGAGAGTTGTAACACCCGGGTTTTAGGGTCGGGAGTTGAGAGAGTGAATCGGGTTTGATTTGTTGGGCTCGTTTTAATTAAAATGGGCTTTGCTTTAAAATTTAAATAGGCTTGAGTTTCAATAAGGGCATTATGGTAATTTTAAAAATAAAGGAAATAAGATGAGTAAAAGAGGCTTTTTGAAAATCTTTCTCATCTTCTTCATTCCACCATTTTCACGACATTGAACCCTCCCAAACCCATAAACACTATTCCATTAAAGTTCTTCACCATTTTAAGTGTTTTCAACGAGGTACGCACGTTTTTGACTTCTCCTCTTTATTCTGAACATTTCCATGGTTTTAGATTTTCAAAAACACCATCTTTATAGTTCTTCAAGTTTTCAAAGTTTGAGAAAAGGTTGGAGCTTTAATGGCTTTTCGAATTTCTTTTGATTTGTAGAGTTAAAATATGTTATAACCTTGCCCTTATGTACTTTATAACTCAAAATGGTGGGGTTTTATCCAAAATTCCGAAATGGGTTTTGTGGGTATTTTAAAAGGGTCAAAACTTGAGTTTTTGGAGTAGTTTTGTGAAGGGAAGTTGGGCTGGTGTTATAGTGATACTAGAAAGTTGTTTTGAAGGTGTTTAATGTTGGTTTAGGTGTTGGAATTGATAGATTTCCGCTGGGTTGTGAGGGAGTACGAAAATGAGGATCTTTGGGTTGGTTCATGGTTTGAAATTGTAGAGAATTGGCTTTGTGGTTGTAGTTTGGGTTGTGACAATGTTTGTGAATGATTTGGTTGAGTAATGTGTTGTTTTTGATTGGTTAGAATCAAGGAAAACCGTTGGAGAAGCTTCGGGCACGATTCCGGAAAGTGTGGAGGCTTGATTCGACTTTTCTCGGTTTGCTTAAGGAAGTGTGGTGAGTGGAATCATTTAAAATGGTTTTAAATTGGTTCAAGTATGTGGTTATGACGTTGGATTGTGCTTGGTAGGCCAATCTAAGGTATAGGTTAAGTTGGTAGCTTAATCTCTTGCGTGCTTTATGAGTTTTGCTTAATGTGCATAATGTAGACTTGTGAAGTATGTGTTGTTTATGCATGTTGTTACACACATTGATGTATGTGGTGTTTTATATGTTGAAATGCATGATGGTTTATCATGGTGAGACTTGTTATCATGATTGGCACTAATTAATTTACCGGTACAAATGATCGATCATTAGGATGAGTGTGCACGCGGTTCAGTCAAATTCACGCATGGCTTTGGTGATGTATAGTTATCAAGGAGGATCTCGGTGAAGTAATATTCCACCAGAATATATTATTACATGATGATGAGTGGAATCCCATCTGTAAGGGCATGTGATGATGAGTGTAATCCCATCCATGCAAGGAACGGTGATGAGTGTAATCCCACCGGAAGGTAATGTGTTGTCGAGTACATTGGGGGTGAAAATCCCAACGGAAGTTATCTGCATATCCAAGTAAACTAATAGTTGTCAATATACTTGTTCATGTGTGGTTGTTGTTAAGATAATTGTTATATCTTGTTGAGCATAACATAAGGTAAGATGCATTGTTCATGTGTTCTTGTGATGTTTAGCTATGTTGTTATGTTGGTGCATATGTATGCTTGTAAAATGTTTTAAGGATGATATGCTTGAACCCTGCATTGTTGTTGTTTTGTTTTAGAGCTCCCTCGCTAAGCTTTTAGCTTACGCTCTCATTTTTGACAATGCATATCATTAGCGTGGACTTAGCAAAGAGCAAGGAAAGGGCATCCAAGCGTGTGGTAGTTGCTCAAGTATGGTTTAGTAAATAATGTAGTAGATTAGCAATGGGGATTCTACGTGTTTTAGAAGCATGTGTTAGACTCGTATGTTGTTTATGCTTTTATGTTATTGACTTGTAAACCATGTCTTATGAATGTTTATGTGTTGTTTTGAAAGCATGTAAATCTTGCTAGTGGATGCATCTATCTTTTGGCTAATTAGACTCTTTATGTATGCTTGAATGCATGTTTCTTCAATGTATGCTTATCTTGTGGATTGATGCTCCGTTGTATGTTTAAATTGTTATGTATGCTTATTTATGGTTGTCTAGTGTTGTATGAGAGTTGGTATAATGCTAGTCGAGTCGTTAAATGCATCTAGAGTTGAATTCTTGTGTTTTTAGCAGCCAAAATGAGGTTTGTAGTGTAGGGCGTGTCGATACGCCTAAGGGTCGTATCGATACGGTCTTATGCTTTGAACCTAGTTTTAGGCTTTGCGTATCGGTACACGGGGGTGTATCGATACGCCAAAAGCTCTCTGGTAATTTGAGAAATTGATGAGATTTTGGCGTATCGGTACGGGTCCTGGGTGTATCGGTACGGTCTTCGTAGTTTGACCTTGAGAAGTTGACCGTCGATAGGGATGGCAGACGGGTACAGTTTCGCGGATTCCGCACCGCACCCGCCCCAGTTGGGGTGGGGATGGGTATGGGTTTGGTGGGTAGTGGGCGGGTGTGGATGTAAAATGTTATACCCGTCGCGGGTAGTGGGTAGGTGGTGGATTTAAGACCTTACCCGCCCGCCCCGCACCCGTCATCCCCGTATGATGCCTGCCATATTATGTGGCTTTGAAGATATCTGATTTAATATAAAATTTGTTTTCTTTATTCAAATTTCAAGTTCATTGCTTTAGTTTTTGCACTGTCTTACCCTCAGATTTCTCACATAATAACTAACTTACACTAGTGTAAATTAGTCATAGTTAGTTAGCTATAGTTTAGTAGAACTTACACCGATGTAAGTTAGTTATACCACATCACAAGTTAACAGTGTTAGGGTCGAGGGTGTTTTAAATGACGAAAGAAAACTTCAAGGGGCACATTAAACGCATCCAAAGTTCAGGCACCACATTGAACTTTCCGTCAAAGTACAGGGGGTACTGGTGCCATTATCCCTTCATGTTTTATGTGATATGCTTGATGCCAAGCGGGCGGGTAGGCGGGTACAGGCGGGTACGAGATGGGTAATGGGTATCCAATTGGGTGGTGGGTGTGGTGATGGATTTAAGAATATACCCACGTGGGCGGGTGTGGATTTGAAAATTATACCCGACATGGGTGGTGGGTAGGTGGTGGATATGAAAATTTTAAGTGGGTATGGGGATGGGGAGGGGGTATCCGCACTAGGGATGGCAACGGGGCGGGGCGGGGCGGGTTTTTGGCCGCCCCGAACCCGCCCCGACCTATAATATATTATACCCGACCCCGCCCCGAATTAAAATATTATTTTACCCGCCCCGACCCGCCCCGATACAATAACCCTTAAACCCGACCCCGCCCCGACCCGCCCCGAAAAATTAAAAAAAAAATTAATTTTCGCCGACGGTAAATATTAGATTCGACCAATCTTCCACCACAATCACAAATTATAGTTTCAAAGGACTTGAAACTTATATAAAAAAATAAAATAAAACTAATTTTAAATTATCCACATGTTAAACTACATATTCAAAAGAATAAATTTGAATCATTAACCGTTAGAATCGAATATATTAAAACTTGAACAACATCTAACAAAATTTTACAATAAGTACGAACCAAAATAAAAACAAAAAATAACTTAAAACTCATAAAAGTGTTTAGATAAAATGATATTTTTTATAAATAGAATAAAAATATATATAAAAATATAAAAATGTACCGGGGCGGGGCGGGGCGGGGAATTTCTAGCAATTACCCGAACCCGCCCCGCCCCGACTTCATGCCTTTCACGCCCCGCCCCGCCCCGATCCCCGATCCCCGAAATTTTAGAAAAAATACCCGGTCGGGTCGGGGTACCTCGGGTCGGGTCGGGGCCGGGTATTTTTGCCATCCCTAATCCGCACCCGCCTCGCCCATTTGTCATCACTAACCGTTGAGGGCGTATCGATACGATCAACTAGTGAATCCAGATCTTAAGTCCTTCGGGCATAATGATAAATCCTTCGGGCCATCGGTAAGTCCTTCGGGCATAATGATAAATCCTTCGGGCCATCGATAAGTCCTTCGAGAATGGTGATAAGACCTTCGGGGCATCAGTAAGACATTCAGGCATGATGTAAGGCCTTCTTTTGATGTCAAGACAGGTAGATAATGGGACATCATTTTAAGGGATTTTGGTAGCCTTTTTGGCGTGAATCCATTTCTTAAGTCCTTTGGGTCATCAGCGAGTCTTTCGGACATGATGTTAAGCCTTCTTTTGATGTCAAGATGGATAGAAACTAGGGAATCATTTTAAGGGATTTTGGTAGCCATTTGGCGTGGATACAGTTCTTTAATCCTTCGGGCCATCAATAAGTTCTTCAGGCATAGTGTCAAGTTTTTCTTTAATGCAGAGGCGATCAGAAATCAGGGCATCCTTCCACTTCTGAAGATAAAGGTTCTATATAGGAAGAACTCGCATTTTTAAGACTTTGAAGTGAATCATTCTATATAGGAAGAACTCGTAACTTTAAGATTTTAGAGCAAAAGGTTCTATATAGGAAGAAACTGTCAAGTTCTATATTGGAAGAACTTGTAGCTCAAAAGATTCGAAGCAAAAGGTTCTATATAGGAAGAGCCCACAGCTTCAAAGATTTCATAGCAAAAGATTTTATATAAGAACTCGTCGCTCCAGCGTTTTTAGAGTGAAAAGTTTTATATAGGTAGAACTAGCAGCTCCAAGATTTTAGAGTGAAATGTTCTATATAGGGAGAATCCACGACTCTTAACACTTCGAGGCAAAAGGTTCTATATAGGAAAAACCTATAGCTCAAAGACTTCAAAACGAGGAGTTTTATGTAGGAAAACCTCACCACTCTAGATTTCAAGAAAAAGAAAAAAAAAAGAAGAAAAGAAAAAAAAAGGAGAAAATAATAAGAAGAAAAATAAAAAATAAAAAAAAAGAGAAAAAAAGAAACAAAAAAGGGAAAGAGAAAGAAAAAGCGAAAAAAAAAGTTTTTTATAGGAAGAACTCGTAGTTCCAAGATTTCAAAGCGAATAGTTCTTTCTATATAGAAAGAACTTATAGCTCGAAGAATCCATCTGAAGAAAGTGGATGGTCCTATATAGGATGAACCTGTAACTCTAAAACTTGAAGGTGAAGAAGTTTTATATAAGAACTTGTAGCCTAAAGAATTCGCCAAGGTTAGCTAAAAGTTTTATATGGAAAGAACTTGCAGCTCAAAAGCTTTAGAAAGAGGAAGAGTAAATAGTTCTATATAGGAAGAACTCGAAGCTCTGAATCTCCAAACAGACAAGTGAGGAAGCAGATACCAACAACGTATCAAGAGTTTTTGTCTTCGCCCAATTATGATATTTCATTGTTGTTGATGCCAAGTCGATCAGAAATCGTGGCATCATCACGAGAACTTCCATTTCTTCAACCTTTTGGGAAGAATCGGAAATTCTTGGTGCTCGCGCCATCAAAAAATGGGGAGCCGTGTTTGAAGAAAGATTCTATATAAGAAGAGCCAACGTCTTCAAAATTCCAAGACGATTCTATATGGGAAGAACTAGTAGTCCTAAGATTTCAAAGTAAGAGGTTCCATATAGGAGGAACTCATGACTCTAAGCGAAAGGTTCCAAGAGAACGAAAATTCTATATGGAAAGAACTAGTAGTCCTAAAATTTTAAGACGAAAGTTTTCTTTTCCAAGGAATCGGTCAGAAGAAGAGAGAACAGTTCTATATAGAAAGAACTTGTAACCTCGAAATTTTGTTTTTAAGATTTTTTTCTTCCCCAATGGATCCTCCATTTAGAAGATTGAAGCTTGAAGAGTTGGCCGAGGAAGAACGAAAAGTTCCAGAAGTACATGTGATTCCAAAGCCAAAAGACAGTGAAGTAGGACAAAAATGAGTGCTTTTGATCTTTGCTTTGTTCTCGTTTCACAAAAACAAGCAAAAAAGGACAGTTGTAATCACTCATTTTTGTCCAAATTGTATAATATCATAGTAGTATTGCTAATTAATATAATAGTATTTATTAAACATATATATATAGTAAAAGTAAAATATATATAATTAAAAAATAAAAAAAGCAAAAAATATATATTAAAAAAGCAAAAAAGAAAAGGAGATAAGGAGGAGTGGAGCATAATACTCCGCGTCACCCCATCCCCTTTGCATTGCCTATAAAATGCGGAGTGGGGGGAACCTTAAAAAGAAAAAAATCGGCCAAAGCCCCCAAAAAATGTGGGGAGGCAGCCCGAGCACGACTTGCCAAGGGTTAGGTTAGTTCAATCCAATATTCGATCGGAGGTTCATTTTGTGGTTCAATCTGGAACGTATGAATCAACATCCCACCTGTTTTCTTTATCTGAACCAATCAATATTATCCATGGATATGGTGACAAAACAAGAAAAAAATTATCAGCATCATATTGGTTCAGAATCTGTGCATCATGTTCCTGTATTTAATCATGGCCATAATCGTACTTAGGGTCTGAGACTAAGACCCTATTGGATAACCAAAGGTGCATCCGTCCCTGGATAACAATTTGTAGGTGAAAATAAAGCCTGGTGTTAGCTTTCTACTGGGACAGATGTAGACGTATCCAACAGTGTTATGTTATTTTTTAAGTTTGCCTAGTATTTGAAAAGTCCTTAAAAGAGATTACATATCCTCGTGCCCAAATGAATGTCGAGGAAAATTAAACGGAATAGTAACCTGTAAAGGCCAGATCCAATAATTATCAGGTCAAAGAACTTGGGTCCTTTTGAGAAGAAACAAGAGTCGAGTACCTGTAAAGGCCAGCTATTTGCAGTGAAATGCCGCATTTTCAGTCATGCATGCCTCTCTTCATTTCTTTTAAATTATGTTTCCAAATTTCATGGCAATATCTAACTGTCCCTCGAAGGAAAAAAAAAGTGCCATTTTCTCTGCCGGACAAAGGTCTAACCACCTAAAGATTAAGTTAGGGACAACAGAGAATGTTGGAGTCGTTCAAATTTCAAAACCTGCCAGATAGAAAGAGTCTTGATCTGTGCTCCAGGCAAAGTTCCGTATGCTTCCATTGCTCTAAAAATTACCATCTGAGTGATTCCGCTATTTGCTCTGCTTCGAAATTTTATTTTACACCCTAAAACAAGGGATTCTAGCATGTGCAGAAAATAGAGAAGAATGGTAAACACTATACATGGTATCCCTAAACATGTAGTAAATGGTAGTAACAGATTCTGCCCCGCTGCTTCGATAACTCACACCACTTAACAGTGACTAACAGCATCAAGAAACCTACTCAAAATCGTTTTCGCTTCACTTGTGACATTTCTTCGAATCCATCATCTTGCCAAACTTGACCACCATGCCTAAAATTTCTTTCATGCTCCTCAATGTTTCTTGTCCTCCTAGGAGCATTCCCTGGTCGGTTTTTTATCCGTCTATCAAATTCTCTTTCCCTCATATTTCCTCTTTCATGCAACTCTGGATCATCTTCTGGACAGAACCTAAAGGATCTAGGGCCACCCTCAGTATTAAGATGAAAATTCTCGTTATCAGCAACACTATAAGGAGGCCTAAAAGGACGAACAGGTCCTCGTCTATCACCATACCTCCTCTCATCAGCATTCCCTTCAGTTCCAAGCTCATGAAACCTGCCAGATTGCATAGGCCCGCCAAAGTAATCATCACCGTCATTCCTTTCTCGAGGATCAATATCTAACCGTCTGTTTCTAAGTAACATCCGACCAGATGGACTCCTATTAGAGATGCCAGACCTTGGATGACCATGATCTCGACCAGGATCCATGTCCCTCAAGTCATTAGATGGTCGAGACAAATACGGAGGAGATCCATGCCTTCTAATGCCCATATCTCCAGTAAAACAAGGACGATCAGGTGATCGTATCCTCTCCATCCTGTAAATTGGTGGTGATCTTCGATGAGGTAATTCCAAAGGCCCTCCAAATCCATCAGGCGATCTTCTCCTAAGAGAAGACCATGGTCCAGGAGAACGAGTTCGTTGTCTGGTAGGAGACTTTGAACGAGATTGTGGAAGACCCCTTCTCTGAACAGATGTAAATTCCCTATTCCCCCTCACAAAAGGACCGTCTAATCCCTCAAATGAAGGTTGGCAGCGTGCAAACATTGGGGTTGTATGATCATCATCAGCAAAGCCTCTCATATGCCTCAACCCAACTATTTCAGACCCATCTTCGCCAATGCATTGACTTGGACTAGGATTTCTTGGACCTCTGCGAAGCATTTGAAGCCCGCGTCCAGTAGGTCCATCTCTTCCACCAGGAGACCGCCTCCTTGGGGGTAATTGGGGGAAAATTGACGGATCATCATTCAAGATCTTTCTCCCACCTCTTCCTGTACCAAAATATGCACCATCTTGCCCATTATTATAGCCACTAAAGTTTAGATCTGCATCAGAAACAGCAGATGCATATTTATTTCTCACAACACGAAATTCTGTAGGACCTGCAAAGTTACATTCTGAATCCTGATCACCACGCAGGGTGTCTATCCGACTGGAAATCCTACCTCTTCCACGCATAAAATTTATTCTATTATTTCTGGATGGATGAACATGGTGTCTCTCTCTTGGGAATCTATGTGAACTGTCAGCATAAGCTTCATCTCTGTGAGTAAAATTTGTCAGAAAGAAGAAAAATTATGACAGGCATTTATCACTCATAAAATAAAATAAACAAACTGAAATGATGAAGTAATGATAAATAACAATAATCACCTCCCTCGAGGATGGAACTTATCACCTTCCAGGGCAACATCAGGCAGCCTCTCTCTTCCTACTTGTGACTGCAATGTCCTGCCTGAAATAGATCTTGTTCTACTAGGAGATGACAGATTAGAAGCTCGGGACAAGTTTATAATTCGACTCCTACCTCCATTGTCATCTTTACCTGCATCATCAACATTTGAACACCCTTCTACCTTCGGTAAAACAGAATTTCTTTTTTCTTCTGAATTTCTAGCATCATCTGCACCTTGAGCAATGGTTGCAAAAGTACCCTGGCTCGTATCAGAGGCTTGGATAGATGTCTGTTCTCCCTCTTGCCCTTTAACGGTATCCTTTCCAGATATATCATGTGATTGTCTTGGTATGGCTTCAATGAATCTCTTTTTGTCAATTTGAATAGAAGGCATCTCAACAGCTGAAGGCTCTTGAGTACAGACCTCTTTATCAGCTTCGGTAGTTGAATCCTTATAGACAGATGTGTTGATGAATTCATTAGCATTATCATTACCTGTTAACCCAGGGTCTTCTCTATGAGTTTCTTTTTCTCTGAATGAAGATGGAGATGGATGTACAAAATCTTTAAAAACAGTATCAGCATTATTTCCATTTCCCGTTTCTCGCTTCTCACATACTGGAACCTCTATCTCAGTATTCTCTACAGGTTCCCTGACCTCACCATCTTCAAAGTCATCTTCTGCTCTACGGTCATGATCTATATCCATAGCTGCAGCAAACTCTTGTTTGTCATCCGACTGGTAATCCGAACCATATGAATCTTCCTCTAGAACATCACCTGATAAATTAAATTTTTCCTCATCACTTACAGAACCCTCAATTGATCCCCTTGAATCAGGCAGTTGTACATCCATGGATTTCAGTCTGCAATGATCAGGATCTTCAACCTTTTTACTCTGGAAAGTAGAGTTATCTAGTGTACCCGAAATGTTTGATTCATTAACATCATGTCCCACAGAATAAATTGTTTTAGAAGCAACCTGGCCCTCGCCACCAAGCTCAGCTTCATTAGCTTGCATAAAATGTTCCGCATGAGTTACCACACCCCCATGTAATGACAGATCAGTAGAATTAGGTACTGCTAGCATTTGCTCATCTGATTGATTCATTGGCCCCTCCATTCTCTCTAAAGTTTCCTTGTTACTCTCACACACTGGTTCAGGTTTTGCGGATTTAGGGTCAACTGAATTTAAGGTACTAGGAGTTGAAGATTTTAACCTTTCTGAACTCAACTTTTCAATCATTTCAGACTTCACCTGTGTGATACTTAACAAGCCCATAGGTTTGGCTTTAATTCCAGCAGAATCACCTCTGACACTCTCATCCCGTGGTTCTGATTTTACAGGCTTGTAGTTAACCATGTTTGGCCTGCTGGCAGATACAGGTTCCCCAGGTGAACTGATATTTACACCTTTAACTGATGAACCTGACGGATTTTCATTGGGGTTCAAATGAAGATAAGGAGTAGTGAGGCCCAAACGAAGTGAATGCTCAGTGCCATACTGCTGACTAGATGGTATAGATGACATTTCAATTTTGCTTCTTTCTTCACGTATTTGCTGCTGTGCAGGCATACTTGTAGTAGGCATCCCAGCTGAGCAAATTATCGGCTTTATATCATCCATATGATTAGTCATTTTACATGCACCATCATCACCACCAGGACCTTCCCAAGAATCCATTGTAGTATTCAAATCCCAGTTTGTTCTGTCAGCAAGCAAATTAGCGCCCTTAGTATTGGGCTGGACTTTAGTACTTCTCAGTTCAGAACTGCAGTCTACTTTGAATAAAGATAGATCCAAGGAAACAGGTTCTTCCGTTTCCTGATTCCGAAAACCTTGCTCATTATTTTCACTAGCCGTAGCTGAAAGGTATTCCCCTAAACCTAATGATAATCCAGGGTTCCCAGAAACTTTAGGTAATTGTGATCTGATTGTTCCATCTACATTTTTCTGGCTATATATACCTTTCCCTATATTAAAGGTGAGAGGATCATTGCCTACCAAGTCCAATTCAGATTTTTCCGATGTCCTTGGGATATTTTCAGATACTCCAGTTGCCGAAAGCTTCCCTTTGCTGTCTATATCAGCCAAAGACCCAGAGTGAACTGTAAGGCTTTGTTCTTCAAGTTTTACCCTAAGCAGATTAGTATTACCCTGCACCATGCTACGATTTGTATCATCCAAAGCTCTCTTGTCTTTCTCAAGTACAGATTTCTCACTTGCTTCAGAAAAGCTCGAAACACTTGTCAAGACACTTTCTGCAACACTACTAGCAGTAGGATTTTCCACAGCCATACTAGCGATCAAACCGGCTGTAACACTAATAGCAGTAGAAACCATTGCAACACTGGAAGCATTAAAACTTTCCGCAACACTACCAGCATTCAAACCAACTGTGACACTAACAGAAATAGAACTCGTTGAAACACCAGAAGCACTAGAACTTGCGGCAATACTACCAACATCCAAACCAGCTGCAGCACTAATAGCTGTAGAACTCATGGCAACACTGGAAGCATTAGAACTTGAGGCAACACTGCCAGAATTCAAACCAGCTACAACACTAGTAGAACTCATTGCAACACCAGAAGCATTAGAACTTGCAGCAAAACTACTAGCATCCAGACCAGCTGTAACTCCATCAGCATTAATAACATTGGTTTTCAAACTCCCTGTGATACTACTGGTGTTCAAACTGGATATTACACAACTGGTATTTGAACTCAATAAAACATCAGTGGGAACTGAACAGGCTGCATCAGTACTATCATTAGAAACAGTTGAACCTCGAGGAGGACTAGAAAATCCTTTCTGCTCCAATTCGTTTTCAGTTGGTAGTGAAGGCAAATTTTCAGCTGGTTGAGAAGGTGACAAAATAAAGGGAAACCTCCTTTTCTTTATAGGAATACCAGCAGTGTATTCACTAAACTGTCCAACACTGGGTTTAACCCCCACCTACCAACAAAACATAAATAAATCAACATTCTAACTGAAAGAAAAAAAAATCACAACACTTCCACTAAGCTTAGGTTCTAGTAATTGAAAAGGGAAAATTAGAAACCACCTCTTCATTTCCAGATACAGGCATGATCCCGAAGACTTGGCTTCACGATTGACCCTCCTTTCCTCTTTACAGCTTTCAGATGAAAATTAACTTCCAAATTCCAATATAACAATTACCGAGATACCACCCAATTAAAAATGTAAAATCCCCAAATTGAAAGAGCTCGCTTCTGCTCGTCTCCCTGATAACACTACAAGAAAATCAGTAAGAATTACCTGCAACTGCGAGAAAATATTGGTTTAAGATTGATACAATAATTTATATATTCTAAAACTAAATAAGTGAGATCAGGATATTAACCATATTTTAACCCAAGTTACAAAAAGGGTATTGGATGTAACTCATAAAAATAAATACATAATAAAAACGTAAACAACTAAAATAAGACTAGAATTTTCTAAACCCAATCAAAATCTATAAAAAAAAAAACAGATCGTTTATTGCACCAAACTCGATCAACAGAAAGGAAAACAGATAAGAAAATAATGAGAACACGAATCCGATCACAATATTAAAATTCATAAATACAATCTAACATTTAAAAAACTTATTAAAAATCAGCTTCCAGGAAGAAGCTCATGAATTCAAAATCAAACAAGAAAAATTGACCGAACAATAACATTAAAAAAATCAGAAAAATAGAAACAAAAAAAGACGTATGAAATTAAAGAAGAAGAAGAAATACCTGATCAGAAGAAGAGAGGAAAAGGAGGAACCTGAAGCTTGAACCAAATGAAAAGGAATCTAACTATCCTAGGGTTTGAGCGATTGCTTTATTGCCTTGAACCTGCATTATTATATAGAAGAAAAAAAGAATTCGATTTTTAATTTATTTTAAATTTTTTAATTATTCGATAAATCTTCGTCAAGACTCGAAAAACGTGGTCCAATGAATAATAGACACGTATTTAACATTATCTTAAAATTTAACGTGACGTGATTATAGTTCCCTTCCCCCACTTGTTTTTTGCCTGCCTTTTTTTCTTATAGATGGAGCCCAGCCAACTTTTATTTTTTCTACTTTGTTGTTATTGAATTTTTTTTCAAGTGTCCCAAACTCGTTGACAAAAGACTTGTTAAATAGAATCAGCAAATGTTTGAAATTATGGGTGTTTAATTAATAATCGGATTGGATTATTTAAAATTAAATTAATTGAACTCTTAAACTTTATAATAGTTAATGGAATTGATTTTTTAAAATTATTAATGAACCAATAATTTTGATTAATTCAGCCAATTTTTAATTAATAAAAAATTAATACATTTTTAGTCTTAATTCAAAATAACAATTTAAGCAGTAATAAATTAAAAAAGAGTTTCTTAACCCTTGCCCCAAATGAAATTTAGTCAAGTATAACATTTATAAAAAGCAAGAAATAAAATAAGTTAGAGATGTACTAACCTTAGCAAAAACTCAAAATCTACCACTAGCAAGCAAGCTTCTCACTTCATCCCCTTGGCCCTTTTCCTTGGTGATGGATGCCTCCCCCACTTCCTTAACTAATCAACAAGTGTAAGAATAATATTTTTACACTTCTAATTGATTAGGAAGATGTTTAAACGAATTGTTGCAAGAAAATCAGCCCAACACTCCCTAAAAATCCCAAGACTCACTCAAAACATGTTTTTCCCACTTCCACCTTTATGTAGGATTTTAGTCTCAAATGGTAATTCTCTTTATGTAGATTTTGAATCTTGCCCTTATGATTCCGAAAATCCAAGTCTAAACACTAAAATTTTGATCTCGCTTAACCAAAACTCAAGGGATATGAAAGAATTGATGAGAGGCGAGATAGAAGATGAAATAAATAGAATGATATAAGAAAAATGGGTGTTGTCCCCTTGCCTCTCTCTTCCAAACCAATGGGGGCAAAAATAGTGTTGCCCACTTTTCAAATATGGGTCAAAAAACCATCCTGACCCTCTTTTCCCATATTATTTATACCCCCTCACTTCCTAAACCAAAGTCTAATATTCAAGACCCGTGTGAACGCTAATTCGTTGACTCAAACATTCGGGTCGTTATAAGCTCGAGCTTTAATCAACTAGGAGTTTAAAAAAGAAAAACTTATTCAAATGATCAAAGAATGACTCGCAACCCCTAAACACGATCTTGGACACTTACGAAGATTTACCACCTGAAATACATACAAAGAAACAAAGTAAACTTATAAAGATTAGTGAGGTAGTCAAACTTGTAAATAAATTACAATGTAAGCAAATGGACATTTACAAAAATATAAATCCCAAAGGGTAGCAAAGTGCATATAAAAAACATATTCATTTCAAAGCAATATACAAATTCATGTTTTTTTAATTTCATATGACTAAACATAGAATTAACTTATATTTCCTTGGATCACAATTAACTTAAGGATACTCAAATTCTCAACCAATTGTCGCCAATAAATTGAGAATGGTCAATCCCTCCAATTGTCGCCAATGACCAACACATCCCTCATACTATCGCAATAAGGATCACAATCCACCTTGTACATAAGCTTAATGAATTATATGGCATGTCAATTGTATCATAAGTTGACTTGTACCCAAGGTTGCTTTTACTTCACAAGTTAATTCATAAGCATGAAGCTCCAAAGTTTACCATATATCTTAATCATGAACCATAGATGAGCATAAAGCTCCATAGCATAAAAATCTTACTTACCAAAGTCAAAATTTAAACTTAATATAACATGTCAAAACATATATAATGACTCGGATTTTGGGATCTGTGAGTCCTTTCACCCGAGCCTTGGGCTATGGGTGTTGGACCGAGGTTATGGAACCTAAGTGGGCTTCGTTGAAGAACATGTTGAAATTTCATGTTTTAATGTTCAATCATGTTGGAAATGTTGTTATGGTGTTGTTTCTATGCTTGAAATGATAAAAATTTCATGGAAAAATATAGAAGGGCTATTTTGCTATTAAGAGGAAGGTTAGGGAAAATTTTATAAAATTTATTTTGATGATGGAAATGATTAGAATGATGTTTTCCATGTTTGATTATGTCATTTGGATGAAGAAAACATCATGTTGGGATTATACTGTGAATTCGACAATTAGGGTGAAATAAGTGAGAATTTTGAAAATTTTCAAGAGTTATAGTTATGTTGTTTGTCATTGTTCAAGGATCGTTTTGGTGTTGAAATTTTCCAATTTGGAGGTTCTATGTGAAAGTTTCCAAAATTGGATCCTAAACATTAGGAGAGAGAATTTATGATTTAAGGTGAAATTATCAAATAGTTGATTGCCATGTGCAATTCAAGGTTGGAATAAAGTGTATGAAGCCTTGTTATTACAAAGTAGTATTTGGCTGAAAATATTAAATTTTCTAATTTGGTATTGTAACCCCCTCGACCCGGTCTGGGTGAAAGATCGAACCGAACGGATCACACGGGGAATATTAAAGTAAACCAGGAGGTTTACCTCAATAAACAACCCTATTTTTTCTTTTTTATCTTGTCTAGATGCTCATTATAATCCTAAGTGTTTAACTTCGCAACGGAACAATTAATAACTCGATCAGACATCGATTTGGAATTTAATTGCATATAATTACCCTTTAGGGACTACTTTGTAATTTATACAAATTACAAGGACTTTTCCACTTTTTAAGTTACCAACCTTTAATTAGTCACATTACATACTTCTCTGTCCAATCTCAGCTCAAAACAATCATCCATGCTCACTTAATTGCATCTACAACATTCAGTGACTAAAACATGAGGAAACAGAACATTCAAAGATACTTTTAACTAACATAACAGCATACCGTATCGATACATTAAAGCCAGAATCGATATGCCCTCGACAAACAAGCTTCCAAAGTCAACATCATAGACTCATATCGATACCCTCTAGGACCGTATCGATACCCATTTTTTCCAGTAGCTAAAATCTGTATCGGTACGCCCCTTCATTTTCGTAGAGATCGTATCGATACGCCAAACACAGATTGGCTTATCCGTACCGATACAGTTTCACGAGTATCAGTACGCTTGTACCGAACATGCATTTTTTTACTGGTTTTTCACACTTTAATATATTCTAACATATTCCTACATACTTCTAACAAGCATACAACTTAATTAAACATCAAACCTCAGACAAACATGGCAATTTCATCAACTATGCACAGAGATAAGCAACATTTAAATCTATAGGCATGCTTCCTATGCAAAAAGTCATTAAAGAGTCAAAACACCAACCAAGGCATAAATCAACAATTAAAGGCCATTTACAAGTTATAAAGGGCATTTCAAGCATGCCTCAAACCAGGGAGTTTCAAAACACATCTCTTAAAACAACAAGGTATTCTCACATTGCCCACTACTATTACTAATAAGTAAATATAAAAACCATACTTGAGCTTAATCCAAATCCTTGGAATCCTTCTTCCCTCTTTGCTGCCCACACAAGCTAATTCTCTGCATTGTTGGAAAAAGAGAGCGTAAGCACAATTGCTTAGTGAGAGATGCTCAAAACAAACCAACACAACAATGCATTTTAAAACCATTTCTCATTTAGAAATCTCTATCTCATCATGCTCTTTCTATCTCATGCTTGAAATCATTTCCAAAGCAAAACTATATCATTAAAACTACATGTACCATCTATCTTATGCATTCATCAAAATGCAAAATCTCAAGGCATAGCCTTACATGCTTAAATCCCATAAAGCATTTCTCAATTCATATTCTCATAAGCAAAACACAATGCATAAAATCATTTATAATCAAGGTACATGTGAATCTCATTTATTGGCATTTTAGCAACATTACTCGGATATGTGGATAGCTTGACTAAATGCCAAGTCTTACCCCGGTGGAATCTCATATCATGGAACTCTCATAGCAACATCTCTCATCGCCACAAAGCTTGATGGAATCTCTCATCATCAAGACCTACCGTGGTGGAATCTCTCATCACCACACTCTCACTTTGGAACGGGATGACACTACCCCCATTACCCGAACCAAAGAGCATGTACGAGTTTTATATATTATAGTGCACTTCTCATCCTATTGGTCGACCAATTATATCCGGTAACAATAATCTCATCTCATGCCAATATATTCAATTTAAACATCTTTACCTACTTTTTTCAATGCATCATTCTAAATCATTCTCATCCCATTTCAAAAACATATATAATGCATAACATTTTCTCAAATAGTTCTATCTTATTGAAATATCAATTTTATCTCATGGGATCTTTAAAATCATCATATCATTTCTCAAAACATGCATAAAACAGTAGGTGTAAATCTATCTTCAAAACAAGAGCGTGATCATAAAACCAATGGGATAATAAACCGAGAAACGAGAGCGAAACATCTCATACTTACTTCCGGATTTAAGTTAGTGTTTTAAACTCAACCTAAAACCCCAACCTTTCTTTCAAGTCTTTGAATGGCTTTTAAAACTAATTCCACTCACCGACAACGCCACGTTCGCTTTGCCGAAGCGTAATCAAGTTTTTGGAGCTCCCAAAACTTCACCAATCTCGTCCGATATATTCTCCCTTGTTTATAACACACAAAACAGAGGATTGATGCATCATAATGCATTAAAACCACAAGCAAACAAATCTATCTCGATGCTCTGCCCAAAAACACCAAAATGGCTATCCGAAACAACCGAAAAGACCTTTGATTACTCTCCAAACTCAACCCAGCCAAAACCTAACACTTTCATCCACTTTAATCATCAATTAACATCTAAAAATAACCTAATTTCATCCTTATACCTTCGGAAACACCAGAACCACATAAACTTCACAAAACCCCCAAATCTAACTATCTAACAACTAGAGATCCAAACTAATTCGGGATTATTATGAAAAAACATTTATTTCAACATCATTTAACATCCAAATCTTGATTAATAATAGCCTTAAATCAAGGAAAACAACAACATTACAAAAATCACAAGATCTCAACATTAACCTTCAATTTAATGTTGTATCGAAACGCTTTGATGTTGTTTCGATACGGGTGCACGATGGTCAACCTTGGCTGACTTTGCCCATTACCTGTATCGATACAAGTAAGCCATGTTTCGGTACGAGTGGACTTTCATTGACTTTGACCCGTTTCGATACAGGCTAGGCCTGTATCGAAACCGAGAATTCTAGCAGAAAAACATTCCGATACAGTCCCAAACCGTATCGGTATGCCCTGTTCTATGGTTCAATTATGCTTAATCGTATCGATACGCCACTACCCCGTATCGATACAGCCTAGCATGTAATGACATATTTTTGCTGGTTTTTAATCGAATTAACCTACCAAACGATGTTCAACTGCAATGAAACTTTACACACAATATTTCAATACTATAAACTACTAGCATGCCAAATTTCATGTTCACACAAATACGTTTACTAAGTTTTCACCTAAGTGAGCCAAATATGCCATTTTACCAAGTTTTAACCAAACCAAAAGTCATATTTAAGCCTTAACAACCTTACAACTTATGCACATTACAAACATACCAATATGGGAACAAAAGACTAGTTCAACTACTTTGCCACCTTCCTAGGAGTTCGTAAGGTCAGAATACATTACTTTGGCTTCATGCGACTTGTCTTGCTGCGACTTATCTGATCTTCTACCACGGACAATTCCTTAACCTAAAATGCATAAGATGAGACACGTTAGGCATACATTGCTTAGTGAGGTAGTCACAACAATGTAAATAACAATGTATGATGCATATACATAATCTCATGCTTATCAATAACAATATCATGTTTCAATATACAATGTTTAACATATCAAATTCATTAATAATCATTGGATTGAATCAAGATAGTGGATACGCGAATTCCTACGCCTCGCCAAATCAATGAATGGTACAATCCCTCCGCCTCGCCAAAATGACCAATACCAAAACACATTCCTCCGCCTCGCCGAATCAATATAGGTTGTAGCCTTAGGACCGTAGTCCACCCGTACACTAAGCTCATGAATTCTATGGCATATCAATTGTATCCAATGTCCATTCAAATCCAAGGGTTCAATGTCAATAACCACATTCAATATTCAAGGATAATTTCGATGACCAATGACTTCAATATTATCAATAGTGAACATGTCTCATTATCAATAATTCATGGTTTCAGTGTCAATGTCAATATCAATATTCGATGATTTATTTACAATGTTTTAATAACAATAACAATATTGATGTCAATGCATGATGACGATGTCAATAACTATGTCTGATGTTCATTAACAAACTTATCGGGGCTTACCAATGGATCCATTTACCAATCCGATGCAACTTCCTCAATGGTAATGTTAGCTATAAGATGAAAACAATAATAAAGGATTCGGGAAGGCTCCTCGCATAATCTCGAGACTCTGACTACACTCAGCTTAAAATTTGATGCTCTTACAGCTCTCGGATGACAACTACCTTGTTCCTAGTCTTTGGTGAATTTGATAGATACTCTTTTTCGTTATCTTGAGCTAGGAAATCAATAGGGAGATTATTATGAATGATATTACGATATCAAAATCAATATAACGATATCAAAATCGATATCCGAATTCAATATAAACAACGACGATGAAATATCCATGGATGGTCAAAACACTAGCTTGAGACTAAGCTTGATACATCCATGAGATTCAATGATTGATAGAGGAATATAGCTTACCCAATCACTAGAAATGATTCGATATCAATAAATTGATGAAAAACTAAACTAAAGCTTGCTCTCCAATGGAGGTGCTTGCTTGGAGGAAGATGATGAAGATAGCAAAGAGAGGTGCTTGCTTACTAAAGTCTCGGTAAGTTCTTTTGCTTTCTATTTCTTGTCTATCTTTTCTTTTATTATCAAGCCAACCGATGGTTTTCCTTCACTTGAAGGAAAGCTCTCTATCTTAAAGGATTCGAGAAGGCTTCTCGTCCAATCATGAGACTCTGACTACACCCACCTTAAAATTCGATGCTCTTACGGCTCTCGGACGACAACTCCCTTATTCCTAGTTGTAAGACCCGAAATTTGTCCAAGTATACATATATATAGTTATATATACATATACATCTCTATAAATAAAACCAAAAATAAATAAATAATAAAAATAATAATAAAAAGTCCCAAAAACACAATAAATGGTTCATAAATCCATTCCAAATACCCATTTACAGCTCAAAGCCCAATTAGTGCCCATTTTTAGTTTCTACAAAATTTTCCCTCTCAAATTTTACCCAAAAAACACAAATATACTCAAGAAACACAAATTCCCGCTCAAACTAGGACACGTGGCAGCACGACATTGGCCCGTTGCCCTTCACGCGGATCTTTCTCTTAGTTGGCCACAACTGGCATGCTGACGCCAGTAGTGACGTCAACAAGTTTGTCTCCTATATAAATATAGGAGAGAGAAATGTTAGGGGGAATTAAATACTATAATAATTACCATAATAAAAATATAATTAAAGGAGAGAGAACTTGGGGAGTCGAACCGTCCTTAGAAGGGAAGAAGTTGTCGGATCAACTCATCGGTCACCGGTGAGGACACCGAAATCGCCGTGAAAGCCGTCGGAAGCTCGATAGTCACTACTGTTGAGACGTCGTGGAGAGCTAAAACGCTGCGGGAGGAGCAAACTCTCATTGTCAGTGCTTGACCGCCACGCAAAAAACGCAAATCGACGCCGAAAAGTCAAGGAAACACAAGAGCCGCAAACTGCAACTGGAGTTGGAGATTGAAACACCGTCGGTGGACACAAACAAACGCCAACAAAGCACCGATCACCGTGCCACGACCGTATCACCAACATCGAAGGTATATTTTCTCCGCCTTTTGCCATTATCTACAAAAAAGCATGAAAATACATTAGATCGAACAAAAATAATAAAAAAAACAGAAACAAAAATGAGATCGAAGCTCATTTGTGGTGGCCGGAGGGTTTTTGGTCTCACCAGAGTTGAAAACGAGAGCCGGTTTGGGTAGATCTAGGCTGAGGAAGAACGGGAAATCCTATCGAATTAGGGTAGTTTTAGGGTTTTGAAGGTTTAAAATTTTAAAAATAGGATTTTTTAAGGGTTAGGGTTCCGGTGAGCGGCAGCCGGAAATCGCCTTGCGGCGATCGACGCCGACTCGCGCGGAGACCACGGTGGTTCGGTGTCTGCGGTGGAGAGTGGCCGGAGTATGGTGTCTTATGTTTGTTAGTGGGAGCTGAGAGAATTTGGAATGTAGTGAGAGAGAAGAAATGAAAAAATGAAAGTAAAGAAAAGGGGAAGCTGAAAATCGAGGTTTATAAACCCATATCAAAACGCGTCATTTTGGGTACAGAGTAAAGGGGATCCACATGTTTTTGAACCGGTCGGTTAGGATCTGTGTATTTTGGGAGTTTTTGGGTAAATGTTACTTTGATCCCTGGAGTTTGTAGTTGTTATTCACTTGGTTACCAATTTCTTGTATTTTGTCACCTAGCTTTCAATTTAATTCAATTTTGTCCCTTTCCAGCATTTATTTGTTTTAATTAATTGTTTTATTTAATTGCTTTATTTAATTGTTCAATTAATTCATATGCTTGTACATTTTTAAAATATCATATCATATATTGCCTGGAGAATTAAATCACATGTTTAAAGAATAGGATTAGAGCCATTAGTGTAGTTCACTTAATCATAATTAAATAGGGGAGATCATTGTAGAAAATAAGTGAATATTTGAAACAATGTTAGAACACTCAATATTGACTAGTGTCACAATGTAGAGTGATGTTAGCCAATGAATGTTCCAGTAAAGGTTTCAATTTTTCACTCCAACTTAGAAAAATAGAAATAATTCAATAATTAGGTAAATTTTAAAATAAAAATATGATTAATGATTAGAGACATCTTAATTAGGAATGTTATTACTTTTGAGTTTGTTGATGAAAGTGCCCGATATTATTTTGGGTGTTTTCTTTTAGGCCTAAAAATTAATAACATTCATAGAAATTTAATCAAATTAATTAATGGAGCATAATTAGGGTACACTTAAAAATGGCAAGACAATAATTAATCATGCATTAAACCTTTTGTGTTGAGGTACATTTTTTTGAATATAAGTTGAAGTGACCTAATGCAACTGGATGTTTCATAATTATATTCGATCGAAATGTATTTTCTTACAAAAGGATATTCCCATTCGAAATAAATTTTATCTTACAGTTAAAAGATTTAATTAAATCCAGATTAATGTTCGAAATGCCAAAATGCCACGTGTAATTAATAAGGTACTGATAACGGGCGTTCGTAGGGGTGCTAACCCTTCCCTACACGTAACCGACTCCCGAACCAGAACTTTTCAAAAAGAATCTCTGGTGCGTTATGGTGTTCGGCCTACCAAAGTGGCCGATGGCGACTCCAAAATGATTTTCAAGCAAATAAAAGGGATTTTGACTAAAAATGGAAAATTAATTAATTACAAGATAAAATTGGTCAAAAACCATGATTTTCCAAAAACCTAATCTCCAGGTTGTTTTTATTCCAAACAATAAAAAGCGAGTTTTAAAAAAACGGTCGCAACACTAGTCTTTGGTGAATTCGATAGATACTCCTTTTCGTTATCTTGAGCTAGGAAATCAATAGGGAGATTATTAGGATCGATATTACGATATCAAAATCAATATAACGATATCAAAATCGATATCTGAATTCAATATAAACAACAACGTTGAAATATCCATGGATGGTCAAAACCCTAGCTTGAGACTAAGCTTGATACATCCATGGGATTCAATGATTGATAGAGGAATATAACTTACCTAATCACTAGCAATGATTCGATATCAATAAATCGAAGAAAAACTAAACTAAAGTTTTCTCTCCAATGGAGGTGCTAGCTTGGAGGAAGATGATGAAGATAGCAAAGAGAGGTGCTTGCTTACTAAAGTCTCGGTAAGTTCTTTTGCTTTCTATTTCTTGTCTATCTTTTCTTTTATTATCAAGCCAGCCGATGGCTTTCCTTCACTTGAAGAAAAGCTCCCAATTTGTTCCACGTAGGTGGAAATATGATTGAGGAGGGGCTAATCGCAAGATTAGTCCCTCAACTCTCAACATACTATGGTTTTGCCCTTCAACTTGCATTTTCCTCAATTTAGTCACGAATTAGGTTTTGATATTATTCGGTAGGGTCCAATAACAATGATTTAACTCAATTAGAGTCCAATATCAATATTTAACTAGTCGATACTATATTTAGACTTTATCGATGTGAAATTTTGGATCATCGGAACCCAATTTCGACTAGACCGGATTTTGGGGTGTTACAACCACGAAGAACCTTGTTGTCTGAATCAAAGATCTCAACTAGTTCTTCATCATAGGACAAATCCGGATTCAACTGAATCTCCTCAACATGCATAACATGAGACGAATTCGATCTATACTTCCGAAGCATGGATACATGGGAAACATCATGTATCTTCTCCAACTCGGAAGGCAATCTCAACCTATAAGCAACAGGTCCAACACGCTCTACCACCTCATACGGTCCAATAAACCTTGGACTCAACTTGCCCTTCCAGCCAAATCTCATCACCTTCTTCCAAGGTGAAACATTCAAAAACACCTTATCTCCCACAACATACTCAATCTCCTTACGCTTCAAATTCGCATAAGAATTTTGCCGATTCGAAGCCGCTTTCAACCTCTCACTAATAAGCTTCACTTTTTCTGTAGTGCCCATAAGCACATTAGGCAAAGAAACCAACTTCTGCCCTGCTTATGCCCAAAAAAGAGGCGTTCTACACTTCCTTCCTTACAAGGCTTAATAAGAAGCCATTTGAATGCTCGCTTGATAACTATTATTGTAAGCAAACTCCACCAAAGGAAACTGTTTTTCCTAGAACCTTGAAAATCAATGATGCAATATCTCAAAACCTTGATGAAGAGGCGTTCTACACTTCCTTCCTTACAACACTTGGATAACTCATTCTAGCTGACCATCCATTTGAGTCTGATACGATGTACTGAAATTCAAACGTGTGCCCAACGCTTGATGAAGACACTCCCAAAACCTTGCTGTGAAACGCGGATCTCAATCTGCAATGGACTTAGGTACCCCTTGTAGCCTCACAATATCAGAGATGTACAAATCCACCAACTTATCTAACGTATATGTAGTATGCATTGCCAAGAAATGTGCACCCTTAACAAAACAATCAACAATCACCCAAATGGAATTCTTCTTGGACGGTGTCAAAGGCAAACCCATCACGAAATCTATGGTGATTCTCTCCCATTTCCATTTTAGAATATTCAAAGGTTACAACAGTCTAGAAGGAAATTGATGCTCAGCTTTAAATCGTTGACAAACCATGCACTTACTAACAAAATCAACAACGTCCCTCTTCAAACCAACCCAATAGTACTCATCCTTCAACCCACGATACATCTTTGTACTACCAAGATGCATATTAAAAGGACTACTGTGAGCCTCAGTTAGAATATTGCGCCTTAGCTCAACATCCTCCGGCACAACTATTCGACTCTTAAAACACAAAACACCATCGTCATTGAAACAATAGTATGTTGGATTTCCTTCAGCAATGTCCTAAACATACGGTACCAATGAATCATCCAACAACTGATTCTTCTTAATCAACTCCACTAACGAGGGTTTCACTTGTAACTCAACCACTATCTCGTGATATACTCAACCGAGCAAACATTGCCCTTAACTCTACAACCACCTTCCTACTCAAGGCATCAACTACAACATTAGCCTTCCCTCGATGGTACTCGATCGTCAGGTCGTAATCTTTAAGCAACTCAAGCCACCTTCGTTGCCTAAGATTCAACTCTTTTTTGGACATCAAGCACTTCAAACTTTTGTGGTCCGTGTACACTGTACACTTTTCACCATAAAGGTAATGCCTCTAGATTTTCAAGGCAAACACCACAACAACCAACTCAATGTCATGCGTTGGGTAATTACGCTCGTGCACCTTCAATTGCCGAGATGTATAAGCTACCACCCTACCTTCTTACATTAACACACATCCAAAACCAACATAGGATGCATTATTATACACCACAAACTCTTTTCCCGATTCAGGTTGAATCAAGATAGGAGCTTGCATCAACGCTTCCTTCAACTTCTGGAAAGCTTGCTGCCTAGCCTCCGTCCACTCAAACTTAACATCCTTTTGTAACAACTTTGCCAAAGGAGTAGCAATCATTGAGAAACCATCCACAAACCTACGGTAGTATCCCGCCAATCCAAGGAAACTACACACCTCATGAACTGACTTTGGTGCCTTCCAATTCATCACTTCCTCAACCTTGTGTGGGTCGACTCGAATCCCTTCGGTCGATACTACATGTCCAAGGAAAACAACTTTTTAAGTCAAAACTCGCACTTGCTCAACTTAGCATAAAGATGATTTTCCAACAAGACTTGCAGCACAATTCGTAAATACTTATCATGATCCTCCTCGGTAAACGAGAATGTCATTGATAAACACAACCACAAACCTATCCAAGAACTCATGAAACAAGCAATTCATCATGTCTATAAACACAACAGAGGCCTTAGTCAAACCAAATGGCAACACCAAGAACTCATAATGTCATACCTTGTACGGAAAGCTGTCTTACGCACATCCACATCCTTCACCTGGTAATATATGGATCTCAGATCAATCTTAGAAAACACCGAAGCACCTCGAAACTGATCAAAAAGATCATCAATTCTTGGCAAAGGGTACTTGTTCTTGATTGTCAACTTGTTCAATTGACGATAATCTATACACATACGCATCGTGCCATCTTTCTTCTTCACAAACAAGAACAATGCACCCAAGGTGAAACACTAGGCCTAATGAAACCTCGATCAAGAAACTCTCGAAGTTGTGTCTTCAACTCCTTCAACTCTTTCAGAGTCATTTGATAGGGAGAAATAGACACTAGATTCATATTTTCATACAACTCAATGCTAAACTCAACCTCTTTGTTTGGTGGCAAACCAGACAACTCTTCTGGATATACACCTGAAAACTCACATATTATACGTATGTCTTGCACTTTCACCTCCTTTGAATTAGGGTTCATCACATAAGCCAGGAAAGCTTCGCATCCCAAATGCATCCACTGACTCGCTTCAAGAGCCGAAACCACATTAGACAAGAATTTCACATTCTCGCCTACAGCTACCACTTCGTAGTCATCGACAAGTTTCAACGAAACTCGCTTAGTCTCGAAGTCAACCAATGCTCTATGTTTAGTAGACCAATCCATATCAAGAATCACATCGAAACCATAGAAAGGCAACTCCATAAGATCAACCTCAAGCACATGTTCTTAGACAGAAAAAGGACACCTCCTACACAACTTTCTCGTAATAATTGTCTCACCAAAAGAACTGGTTACACTCATACCAAGATCTAACAACTCAATAGGCAAACCAAGCACTTGATCATGCTCACGCAAAATGTATGAATGAGTAGAACCAGAATCAATCAAAGAAAGTAATGACAATGATTGGAAAGTAAAGGTACATTCGATCACATCTGTGTCATTCCTTCCCTCTCGGTGTGCATACAACCTAGCCTATCCACCTGCCTCAGGTTGAACAACAACAACATGAGCAACATTCCTTTGTCCATCATCTCTACGCTGAAAGTTGCCACGATCACGCCCACAACCTCTCTGTGGCTCAGCAGCTCGCACTAGAGCTTGTCCATCTCTAACGAGTTGTGGACAATCACGCTTCATATGTCCTCACGATCCACAATTCCAACCTGTACCCAGATTACCCCAACACTCTCCCGTGTGCCTCCTACCTCACTTGTTACATTTTAGAGTACGAATGAAAGCATTTCGGCCTTGATGACCATGATCAGGGTTACCACAACCCCGCCTAGGATCCGGTTGATAGCTCCGATCCTTATGCTTCTTATAACGATCCTTTCCACCATCATACTCAGCATCCCTCTTTCCAGAGCTAGAACCACCCGAACAAGCAGCCATACCCAAATTTTGTTCGATGTCCTTAGCTTGAGTGACCAAGACATCAAAATCGGTGTAGTCCGAAGCCAACATGTAGGTCTCAACATCCTTCACCAGCCTATAGAGAAAATGATTGCATCTCTTCTGTTCACCAGGAACCAGCTCGAGAGCATACTGGCTCAACCGAACAAACTAAACTTCGTACTCAGAAGCAGTCATGTTTCCTTGCACCAAGGATATAAACTCTTGCATCTTCTCATCAAGATAGCGAACACCCAAATACTTTCTCTTGAAAGCATTTCCAAACAACTCCCAATTCACATCAGCAGGTTCCATTCCCGTAGTAATGGTCACCCACCATGTATAAGCATCTCCGTGAAGCAAAAAGACAACACAACCCAAATTTTGCACATCATTGCAACTCATATGTCCAAGAATCCTTCAGGTGCTCTCAAACCAAGCCTCATAACCCTCAGAAGATAGACCTCTAAACTTAGTTCCACCCAAATTGCGTAAACATTCTAAAGGTAAGCCAACATTAGCAACAGGCTGAGGTGTGGTCACATGCATCCTTGCTATCCCTGCCTGAAAAGCCCCAACTATAGCCTGAATCAACAGTGTCATATCAGCAGCAGCTTGCCCTTGCGCTGCTTGAGGTCCAACACCAGCTCCCGCTTCAGCTCCCTCACCACCAAGAGGAGAAGGAGTGTAACCCCCTTAGCCCGGCCTAGACGCCCGACCCGAACTAAGAAGATTACACGGGGAAAACCGAAGCCAACTCGTTAAAGTTGAATTCAATTAACAACCCTATTTTTTTCTTTTTATCTTCTTTAGATGCACATTAAAATCCTATGCGTTAAACTAAACACTTTAAAAGAAATGGCACAACAAACGGAGTTCGATTAGGGGTTCAATTGCTTAAACTAAACATTTAGGGACTAAACTATAATTTCTAAAAATTACATGGTCTAATCCAATTCTAAGGTTACCAATCCTTAATTAGTCATATAACAAGATTCCATGTCAAATTTCATCACAAACAGACCACCCAAACTCAACCAGTTGAACATTCAACATTTAGGGACCATAATGTAACATTACAGAACATAGAAAGATATTTTTAACTGAAAATAACAGTTAGGTATCGGTACCCTTAAGCCCGTATCGATACGCGGGAAGACAGTAACCAAAGTTGGAGAAAATGTATCGATACCTTTCCCCGTGTATCGGTACGCCCTTCATACTTTGCACAGGCGTATCGATACACACCCAACTCTTATCGATACCCATGTGTGGTTTGGCTTGAAATATGCCTTCGAGTATTGATACCCAAGTATGAGTATTGATACTCGTACCAGAAATGTACAACCAAAAACCACAATTATGCATTTAACAACAACTATTAACATTTATATCTACCATACATGCTATATCAATCATTTCTAACAAAAATGCATTAACAACCATCCACAATTTAAGCATTAGGCATGACAATTCATGAAGAACATGGAACTATAAAAGCATGCTTTAAAACACTTATAAAGACATATCCAAAATACCAAATAGAAATCCACTAACGATATAGAGACCAATTACGTGTCTCAAAACACAAACTAAACATGCTCAAGGTGTCACATAACACCAAGCAACTCATGAGTGGAAATCTCTCCCATTGCCTCTTATTACACTAAGATGAAAGCACATATTTTGCTTAACAAAACCACTTGGATACCCCTTGCTTGCTCGCTGCCAACGATGCTCAATTCTCTGCATTGATGAAACAAATGAGCGTAAGCACAAAGCTTCGTGAGGGCCACTATAAAACCAAAATATTCATGAATGCATTTTCAAAACAAAAACATCAATCATTGTAAACACATGCCTTCCTTTAAAACATGCACCTTTGAAACACATTTCCTCTTTCAAATCCACATGCTCATTGCCCCATTAACCAAAACAGCAAAAACCTTTGCTCATGCTTAAACCAAGCATCACATGCATTCTAGCATAAGTATCAAGCATCACATGCTTTCTCAAATTAAGCATTCATCATTAATTCATTAAAACATCATCATCATATTGGCTCACAAGTGATCTTTAACATAATTCATATCAAAACACAACACAGTCGACACAATCGACACAATCAGATACGCGGAATATAAGCGTCGTCCCACACGCTTCATACACACTACCGGCTACACAAGGTAGAGTTTAATGGCACAATCACAACCCCTCAACATCCGTGATGGAGTTTAACGGCACAATCACAACCCCTCAACATCACTCATCGATAGTTGTATCATTCCACTAACGAGAGCACATGACACATACCACAACATCCACACACGGGATTAAACCATAATCCGTTGTGATCTTACCCTCAATCGTTAGGGTACTCGGATGGAGTTTACGACCCTATCTCAACCCCTCGACATCCAAGGCGAATTTATTCACGGTGCACCCAATCCTATATCCGGCTAACTATATCCGATTAAAGTAACCAAAACCATTTTCCATCACTTTCCAATATAATCATTATTCAACAACATTTCATTGTTTTATCAAAGCATAAACCCCAATGCCATTTTTCACAAGAAATAACACGCTTAAAATCAAATTATTAAATCACATAAACACAATTATCACTTAACATGTGCATCCTTAACAAAATGACATTTAAAACCAGCAACAACATTGCTCTAAACATGCTTTAAAACAACAATCAAACCACATTAAAATCAAAAACATTTTAAACCAAAACATAGCACAATCCGAGAGAGACTTCTGATTCACTTACTCTTGAGCTTAGCTAAGTGTTTCAAACTTACACTAAGCTCCCAAAACCCCGTTCAAAATGTTTCAAAACTGGAAAACTCTTCTCAACTCACTGATACGCGAAACTTCGCTTTCCGACGCGAAGATCACTCATCCGAAGCTTCCAAAATCGCTTCGCTAGCTTCCGGATCAATATCTCATGCTTTTAGAGCATCTAAAACAAAGATCCAATGCATTAAAATGCATTCTGACTCCAGCAACACGACATCAATTTACTCATCTAAAACAACCGAAAACTCATTCGATTGCTTCCGAAACCAAGCCCAACAACCAATGAACACTTCCAATCATTAATATTCATCAAATCACATCTAAAAACAACCTAAACCCTTCCTTATACCTCCATCAATCATATAACCATAAAAAACCCCCAAAACTCAACTAAAACCATCATAAAACTCAAGGATCTCAAGGATTTCGGGATTTATATCATTAAAACTCTTTTTCAACATCATAAACATCTCAAAACTCAATTATAATCCATCTAAAACAGAGATCATCAACAACACTCCAAAAATTAAGAATTTAACCTTAGTTTTGCAAGATTTTGATCTTAAATCAAAACTTAGTTAAAAACAACAATTCAGAATCAATAATCTTCAGAATTTCAATAAAGAACCTTGATTGGAGGTTGAGAACGGGATTTACCTCCAATCCTTGCTTTCCTTAATGTTTGACAAGTTTTTGTTTCACAAATCTTGAAGAAATTAAAGAGAACTCTTTGAAATGGATAAGAAATCAAAGAGAGAGTGTTTGTGAGAAAAGAAATATGGAGAAAAGGTTTTAGAAATGTGTTTTGCTGAAGATGAGAAGAGAAAAGTTAGTTATGTAAATGAAACCTTCCAAATTAACAATTTTATTTAATAAATAAATAAAATCCATTTTAAATCAATTATCTGAAAATCATTTAAATCACATGTCAAATTAAGGAAATGTTTAATTGCACAAAATATCCCTAATGATTCTAACATTTTGACTCTCCTTTTGAAAATTGCATTTTTCCATAGTTTCAAAACTTTACATTTTGGTCACTGCAAAAATGTACCACTTCCAAAACTCATTTTGTAAAATTTATTTGACCAACCTCTTAAATATAATTTTAGAGGATTTTAGCAATTTTTGTTATATTTTTATCCTATCCCGAACCTTGATTTCCCTAAACCACCTAATACAATTCGAATCGTTTCCAACTGGTTCACTTAACCTGATCTGATGTTTAAAACAACTAGGCCCAAAATCGGGGTGTTACAACTCTCCCCCACTTAGGAAATTTCGTCCCCGAAATTTTGCCTTAAGGAAAAAGATGCGGAAACTGCTTCAACATGTATGTTTTGCTTTCCCACGTGACCTCCTCAACTCCTCGGTGTTGCCACAACACCTTCAAAAGCTTTACCGTTTTGCCACGAAGAACTTTGTTGTTCGAGCCAAGGATCTTCACCGATCCCTTATCGTAGAACAAATCCAGGTTCAGCTCTATCTCCTCGATAGGCATAACATGCGAAGGATCCGATCTATACCTCCGAAACATCGAAACATGAAACACATCATGAATCTTGTCTAACTCAGGAGACAACCTCAACCGATAAGTCACAAGACCAACACGCTCCACGACCTCATAAGGTCCAAATACCCTCGGGCTAAGCTTACCCTTACGCCCAAATCTCATCACCTTCTTCCAAGGCGATACTTTCAAAAACACTTGTTCGCCAACCGCGAACTCAATCTCCTTATGCTTCAAATCCGCGTAAGACTTTTGCCGACCTGATGCTGCTTTCAAGCGCTCACAAATGAGATTCACCTTCTCGGTGGTCCCTTTTAACATATTCGGCATCGAAACCAACTTTTTCCCTGTTTCCGCTCAACAAAGTGGCGTTCTACACTTTCTCCCATACAAAGCCTCGTACAAATCCATTTGTATAACTCAACCAAAGGTAAATACTTTTCACAAGTACCTTGGAAATCTATAACGCAACATCTCAACATATCCTTAAGTACATGGATAACATGCTCCGACTGCCCATCCGTCTGAGGATGATAAGAAGTACTAAAACTCAACCGTGTACCCCAAGCTTGATGCAACCGTTCCCAAAACCTTGATGTGAACCTCAGATCTCTATCCGACACTATATACTTTGGCATTCCGTGCAAACACACAATCTTAACAATAAACAACTCGGACAACTTATCCAATGTATACGTAGTATACACTACCAAGAAGTGTGCATACTTCACAAGACGGTTAACAATCACCCAAACAAAAATTTTCTTTGACAGTATTGAAGGAAATCCAGACACGAAATCCATGATAATCCTCTCCCACTTCCATTATGGAATTTTCAACGGTTGTAACAACCCGGAAGGAACTTTATGTTCAGCCTTCACTTGTTGACAAACCATGCATTTGCCCACAAAAATCTGCAACATCCTCCTTCAATCTCACTTAATAGTACTCATCCTTCAACCACGATAGATCTTCCTACTACTAGGGTGCATAGCAAAAAGAATACTATGAGCTCCAGTCAGAAAAGTGCACCTCAACTCAACATTATTCGACATAGCTATTCAACTCTCAAAACACGAAACACCATCATCATTGAAACTAAAATCTTAAGGCTTTCCATCCACGATATCCTGAACATGCGATACAAGAGAATCGTCAAACATCTGCTTATCCTTTATCAATTGAAGCAAGGAAGGTTTCACTTGAAACTCAGCGATATGCTCGACCGAACAAACATCATCCTCAACTCCACGGCCACATTCCTGCTCAACGCAGCGGCCACAACATTGGCCTTCTCAGGGTGATACTCAATTATCAGATCATAATCCTTAAGCAACTCCAGCCATCTTTGTTGCCTAAGATTCAACTCCTTTTGAGACATTAGATACTTTAAACTCTTGCGATCCGTGTACACCACACACTTCTCAACATGAAAACCAAAATCCGTCCACTCACCATCTAAGAATCCTCGTCAAGAGACTCTAACACCGTCTCCAACAATTGTTTCACTTACATCAACTGTCTCAATAAGGTTTACTTATACTCAGCTAATAGACCACCCTCTCACAAAGACCCAGCCAAATTAACATAGCTTTTGAGCTCACATTACTTTTCCCACACAAACTTTGGCTACGACACTAATCTTACCTGGATGCTACCCAACGACAAATCATAATCCTCACACAAAAGCAACCGCAACAAGCCACACATAAAGCTCATTCTCCAAGCACTTACAACCGTCTGAAAGCATATGCTACAACCTTCCCAACCTGCTTAACCACTTATCCTATAAACATACGATACATACTAGAACCATGAATCCTCTACTCAACTCAAGCTAAACCTCGATTAGAACTCTCGTCGAAACTTCCTTCCAACTCCTCTAAGGTCACCGTCGAACCTTCATCCACTTAATACAACCATCCTACTGCAACCACTTAAGCAAGCTAACAATGCTTCAAAAACACATTCACAAACCTACAACAACCGTCCAACTCAAAGAAACTACAACATCTAACTACTATTTCAAATTGATTTTAACTACACACCAAACGACCTCGGCTGATTCTAACCAAAACGATCTCCTCTTCACCACCATGTCGCCAAAGGTCCTTAAAACACCTAGAAACTTTACCTACTGCCATCAAGCTAGGCCACACTCACTCTTAACGGTAAACTTGTTTACTCCTTATCCTCGTATCCAACATTTACTATGAAACCTATGTTTGATTTTGATATAATTAAATCATTAAGGATCAAATTGAAAAACTTAAAATTGTTTTATAAGTCCCTTAATAAGTTTTAAATCACCAACACTTTAAAACTGATTTGAAAAACTCAAACTCAAAACATTTTCTAAGTGTTCCAAGGTCAAACTATTGAAAACCGTCCAGGTGTATCGATACGCTTCTAGCTGTATCGATACCTTTTTTACAAAGTTGGCTACTGGAGGAATGCGTTTCGATACGCCCTTAACCGTATCGAAACACCGTATCGAAACAGATTCAATATATATCGATACGCTCCTCTGTAAAGACTAAAAGAGTTTGAATGGTGTACTGATACGGCTTCACCCGTATCGATACGATTTTATTGAATTTTTAATTTAACTTGGTTTAAATTCTTTCGACCGTTGGTGTCAGTTGGTAGGTAACCAAAATTTAAATTGGTAGTTGACCTGTATCGATACGGTAAACCCTCGTATCGAAACGGAAACTTCCAGTGAGCTAAGTTGAGAAAAAGGTATCGATACGGTCTTATCCATTTCGATACCCCGTATCGATACGCCTACGTGTGTTTCGATGCCCCCTATTTATTATGTACAATGACTCTTTCTTTTTTGAGACAGGTATCGATACGGCTCCTCGTGTATCGATACGGATAGCTGCAGAAGTGCATTTATGGTGGAAAGAGAGGGTCCCAACGTCTCTATTCAATTCCCCAACCACCCAAACGGTTAGAATTGATAGAGGAGGTATAAATTGAAGCTCTTTGAAGACCAACAACAACTATTGCATTAAAGACAAACATTCAAGCAAAAATCCAACCTCAAGTGTGCTAAATTTCCAATCTCTTGTAATTCCCAAATTGTGTTGTATCCAATTCTTATTCTATCTTCAAATTTGGGTTGAGTGTTGTATTTCTAGGGACACATTTGTATTTGAGAGATATACTTCTTGTCCAATTTCTTCTTTGATTATTGGTGAGGGTTTGGTCAAATTTTGGGTAGAAAATTTGACCGGTTGTGTAAAGGTTACCTCCTAAGCCTTGAAAAAGGGAAGAACAAATAGTGAATTGTTGAAATCCTTAGTGGTAGCCAAGGTAGTGGATTTAGAGTTCATTTGGAACTTGAACCACTCTAAAATCCTTTGTTCTTCATTTTTAAATTGCCCTTTCACTCCACAAAGTTTTTAAACCCCAATTCACCCCCTCTTGATCTTGATCATTCAATCGATCCACTCGACAATTGGTATTAGAGCCTACCTCTTTGAAGGATTCACAACCACAAGAGGAGTTCCTAGGAAGAGTGAGATCAACAAAAAATCAAGCCATGGCTTCTACCTCCGGTTCAAGTATGTATGAGTCAAAATCCACCATAAAGCCACCATTCTTCAATGGTGACAACTATCCTTTTTGGAAGAATAGGATGCGCCTCTTCATCAAGTCCAATGACTACTTGGTGTTGGATGTCATTGAAGATGGTCCTTACATTCCATTGAAGCAAGACAATGAAGGAAAGATGGTGTTGAAGAAAAAGATAGAAATGAGTGAAGATGAAAGAAAGAAGATTCAAATAAATGATAAGGCTCTTCACATGCTTTTTTGCTCCTTTGGACCCGACATCTACTCCAAAGTCTCATCTATTGAGAGTGCCAAGGAAGTATGGGATACTCTTGAGACCACCTATGAGGGAACCAACGACGTCAAGGAAACTAAGATTGGAATTTCTCAATCTTAGTTATGAGAATTTTAATATGGAGCCCGATGAGACGGTGTCCAAGATGTTTGATTGCTTCTCTACCATAGTAAATGGGCTCAAAGGCTTTGGAGAGATCATACCGAAAGACAAGCTTGTCCGAAATCTACTTTATTCACTTCCCGAATCTTGGGATGGGAAGAGAACCGCCATCATAGAGGCCAAAAATTTGAAGACTCTAAAGCTTGATGAGCTAGTGGGTTCTCTACTCACTCATGAGATTATGAAACAAGGAAGGGAAGAAGAGAAGAAGAAGTAAGAGAATAGAGTAGAGAAGTTAGAAGTTGAAAAGAAGAAGAAGATGGGAATAGCTCTTAAAGCTTCACTACTTGAGGAAAACTCTTCTAGTGAGGAGGATGACCTTGAAGAATTGGCTATGATAGCCAAGAAGTTCTCTCAATTCATGAGGTCCAATCGTGGAAGAAAAATTCAAAGAAGGATGGACTTCAAAGGTAAAAACAAATAAGAAGCAAGGGATCAAATCATTTGCTTCGAGTGCAAACAACCCGGCCACATACGTTCGGAGTGCCCTCAACTTAAGAAGAAGGGCTTTGAGAAGAAGAAGAAGCTCAAAGCCAAGCTTGCTACTTGGAGTGATGAGGAGTCATCCGAGGATGACGAACAAGAAGTGGCCAACCTTTGCCTCATGACACTTGAGGAAGATTCCTCCATGGTAACCTCTAACTCATCATCTTTAGATTTTACATATGATGAATTAAATGATGCATATGATGAGTTACAAGAGGTCTATGATGAATTAGTTGAGAAATACAAGGAGTCGGTCATTAGGAATAAGAAAATAATTTTGGAACTAAATGAGAAAAATGACTCACTCTCTAAAGCTAATTTAAAATTTGAGAAAAAGATATTAGGGTTGAAAGATGAACTAAAATTTTTTCAAGATGAAAATGTTGACCTTAATAATCTTTTATCTCAATGTAATAGTGAACACCAAAAGGTGTTGGATGAGCTAAATAAGCTCAAATAGTCTTTTAAAAATGTTGGTAATGTCAAGCATGAAATAGGTAAATCTTCAAGAACAAACCAACCTAAGAAAAAGACTAACTACTACAAACAAGGTAGCTTTCCTAGACATAGTAGAGCTAAAAGAATTAGAAGTGTATGGCTTCCTAAGGAACTTGTAAAATCTAATAACGTTATTGCTATGTCATCTTGGATTCCTAAGGGAACCAAGGTTTTGGGAGCTAACACTCATGGACCCAAAATGATTTGGGTACAAAAAACAAAAGCTTAATATCTTTGTTTGTAGGGGGAGCATTGCTACAAGGCCAAAGCACAATGTCAAAACTCATGGTACCTTGATAGTGGCTGCTCAAGGCATATGACCGGAGACAAGAGTAGATTCATGGATCTAAAGCCAAAAAGTGGAGGAGTGGCGACATTTGGTGACAACTCCAAAGGCCACATTAAAGGTATTGGCTCCATAGGTAATCACTCTACTATTCTCATTGAAAATGTCTTGTGTGTCGATGGTCTTAAACATAACTTATTGAGCATAAGTTAATTGTGTGATAAAGGATTTAATGTTTTATTTGATAAAAATGGATGCAAAATTGTTGACATTAAATCTAATAATATTATGCTCATAGGTCATCGCATAAGGAACATATACATGGTGCATCTAGATGACGTTCATACATCTCATGCACGCTTAGTAGCACAAAATGAAAATGATGCATGGTTATGGCATATGAAACTAGGACATGCTAGCATTAGTGTTTTAGAAAAACTAGTTTCCCTTGATCTAGTTAGAGGTTTACCCAAGATTAAATTTTCAAACGATAAAATTTGTGATGCCTGCTCTAAGGGTAAACAACATAAGTCTTCCTTTAAATCCATTAATGATGTTTCTACTAGTAGATGTTTACAACTTATCCATATGGATTTATTTGGGCCAATTAGGACTATGAGCTTGGGTGGTAAGTCTTATGCATTTGTACTTGTTGATGATTTTTCTAGATTTACTTGGGTTCTATTTTTAAGTAATAAAGATGAGGCTTTGGAAAAATTCATCACATTTTCAAAACTAACCCAAAATGATCTTGAACTTAGAATTTCACTTATTAGAAGTGATCATGGAACCGATTTTCAAAATTTAGGGTTTGAAGATTTTTTAAATGAAAATGATATTAGCCACAATTTTTTGGCTCCTCGAACTCCTCAACAAAATGGGGTAGTTGAGAGGAAAATAGAACTTTTCAAGAAATGGCTAGAACTATGCTTTGTGAAAATAATTTACCTAAATATTTTTGGGTGGAAGCCACAAACACCGCTTGCTATATTGTTAATCGAGTAATGGTTAGGCCAATTTTAAAGAAAACACCTTATGAGATTTTAAAATCTAAAAAGCCTAACATTAGTTATTTTCACCCTTTTGGTTGCAAGTGTTTTGTTTTAAATAATGGAAAAGACAACTTAGGTAAATTTGATGCAAAAAGTGATGAAGTTATTTTCATAGGATACTCTTTAACCTCTAAAGCCTATCGAGTATTTAACAAAAGAACTTTAGTAGTAGAAGAATCTATACATGTTGTATTCGATGATAACCTCCTTCCAAGGAAGGATTCTTATGATGATGATGATGATGTAGGAGTCATAAATGCATTTGATGAAGGACAAACTTCAAAGGAGGATGAGATTCCAACAAAAGAAGAGGACACAGAAGATCCACCTCTTGAAGCCTTGAAGGACTTGGCTCTTGAGGAAAAGGAAGTGAGCTACCCAGGGGAGTTCAACTATGTCAAAGATGGTGAAATGTTGGGTGATCCATCTAAGGGGGTAACCACTCGATCTTCTCTTAGATTAATGAATCATGTTGCATTTATCTCATGCATAGAGCCTAATAATATAAAAGAAGCATTAAAAGATGATTTTTGGATTATGGCTATGCAAGAAGAGTTAAATCAATTTGAGAGAAGTAATGTTTGGACATTAGTTTATAGGCCTAGTAATCATTCTACCATAGGAACTAAATGGGTCTTTAGGAACAAGCTAGATGAGAGTGGTAACATTGTGAGAAATAAAGCTAGACTAGTAGCACAAGGTTACACTCAAGAAGAGGGAATAGATTTTGATGAAACCTATGCACCCGTAGCTAGAATGGAAGCCATTAGGATGTTGCTTGCATATGCATGTTATCATAATTTCAAGCGTTTTCAAATGGATGTTAAAAGCGCGTTTTTAAATGATTTTATAAATGAAGAAGTGTATGTGGAACAACCACCGGGTTTTGAAGACTCAAAATTTCCGAATCATGTTTTCAAACTCACTAAAGCTCTTTATGGTTTAAAACAAGCTCCTAGAGCTTGGTATGAAAGACTTTCAAACTTTTCAATTGAAAAATGTTTTGAAAAAGGTAAGGTGGACACTACACTTTTTATAAAAAAAATGTATAAAAATGACATCTTAGTAGTTCAAATTTATGTTGATGATATTATTTTTGGTTCTACTAACGAATGTCATTGTCAAGAGTTTGCTAAGCTAATGCAAGGTGAATTCGAGATGAGCATGATGAGGGAGATCTCATTCTTTTTGGGACTCCAAATCAAGCAAAAGAAGGATGGCACCTTCATCAATCAAGCAAAGTACATAAAGGATATGCACAAGAAGTTTGGCTTGGAGAATGCAAAGCCTCAAGCTACACCTATGAGCTCATCTACAATACTTGACAAAGATGAAGGAGGTAAGTGTGTTGACTCTAAGCTTTACCGTTCTATGATTGGATCATTACTTTACCTTACCGCAAGTAGACCATATATCTTATTTAGTGTTTTCTTGTGTGCTAGGTTTCAAGCTAGTCCTAAAGAGTCTCACCTTATAGCCGTTAAGAGAATCTTTAGGTACCTTAGAGATACTTCTTGTTTAGGTCTTTGGTACCCTAGAGACTCCACCTTCAACCTTCATGCTTATTCGGATGTGGATTATGGGGGTTGCAAAATTGATAGGAAAAGTACTTCGGGAACTTGTCAATTCCTAGGTAGCATGCTCATATATTGGTTCTCTAAGAAACAAAATAGTGTAGCCTTATCTACCACCGAAGTCGAGTACATATCCTTAAGGAGTTGTTGTGCTCAAGTCCTTTGGATGAAGCAACAACTCTTAGATTATGGAATTAAAGTTGAAACCATACCTCTAAAATGTGACAACACTAGTGCTATATGTTTGACAAAAAATCCCATCCAACACTCTAGAACCAAACACATAGAAATAAGGCATCATTTCATTAGAGATCATGTCCTTAAGGAAGATGTGGTTATAGAGTATGTAGACACCTTAAATCAATTAGCGGACATTTTTACAAAACCTTTAGACAAAGAGGGTTTTTGGTCTCTTAGGAGAGAGTTAGGTCTAGCTAGCCTATCTTGACCTTTTAGGACCTCTTTTGTGCTTAAAATTGCTTGATCTTGTGAAATTGCATGTTTGTGTGTTGTAACTCTTGAAAATGTCCATGCCTATAGCTAGGGGGAGTATGATTCTATTCAAATATGCTTAGAACTGTTCATTCATCATTTGCATTCCTTTAGGAGGTGTTAAAATTGAGCTTATGGTTGTTCTTTAGGCATAAAGTGTACTTCTGGGCTTAGGGTATCGATACGGACCTACGCGTATCGATACAAACACTTCATTAGGCTCCTAGAATTCTTTCTGCCGTAAACGGTTATTGATACGATTAAAACCTTTTTGATACGAGCTCCAATCGTTTTGATATGGATTGCATCTATTTCGATACAATTATTCAACGGGCATTTTTTGGGAATTACTCTTTTACCCCCGTATCGATACACCCACAGGCGTATCAATACGCGATTGCGCGGACAACTTTAATTTTGGCATTTAAAGTCTTCAACTTTTACCAAAACTAAAATTCTCACAACCCTAAAAACCCTAGCCATTTTCAGCCTATAAATAGGCTCTTCCTCCCTCATATTTTTCACACCACAACTCAAAAACTTCAAGAGGGTTTCAAATCAAGCAAAACTCTAAAGTTTTTCTCAACAATTTGGTGCTAGGCTTTTCTTCATTCTTCTCTAATCCCTATCAAGGTAAAACACTTCCTTTTCTTTTCTTTTCAATTTTTTGCTATTGTTGTTTTGTTTTTATATTTGTCTTCTTAACAAAATTTTGTCTTTCAAAATTTCTTCTTCAAATCTTATTTTGCAAAAATTTTTTTACCTTGATCTTTGATTTCTCAATGACTTGAATGAAGAAATCTAAATGAATACACTTGTTTTTCTAGTTCATGGCACCATCTAGGAAGAGATCTCGTGTTACTCAAACCGGTGAATCATCTAATCCCGGAGAGGGTGCTCGTCCGAATTTTTCCCAAATCTATGAACACTCCTTTGAAACCCCCGGAGCTCTCACCTATTTTCGTCAATTCCAAAACTACAAGATTCGTCCGGAAAGGGTAATATCTATTCATTTTCTTGACTCAGAGCGATTCAAATTTGAATATCTCCCTTTGCTTCAACTTTGGAATTTTATGGATTTTCTCTCCATTCCCAGGTTTTATTTTCATATTTTGGTTTTAATCTTTTATGCTAATGCCAAATGTTGTGCTAATCGTAATGGGGTTGTTACCGGAATTAGTTCCTATCTCATGGGCAAGAAAATCCTTCTTGATGTAAAATCTATATGTGAAGGTTTTAAGTTGGAGGATGAAGGCCTTGATGATGAGAATGCTTTAGGCCATGTTCTTAGTGGTTCCGTCACCGCCCTCAATGCTCAAGATCGGATCCTCTATTTGATGATCTCTTGGTGGCTTAGGCCTTCTAGAGGAAAGTACTCTACCATCCGTCAATTGGATGACTTTTGGATTCGTTGCTTCCGTGAGAGAAAACGTCCAAACCTTGCTCGTACCATGTTTGCGGAGATTGTTTATCTTCTGCAACATCGCCACACCTCTCCTGTCACATCCTTCACCTATGGTACGGCCCTAAGCTATTTCTTTTTGAAAAAGGATATTGATTGCTCGCATGACTTCCTAACTCCCCTCACCGGTCCTATTGATGAACGCTCTCTTGCACGGGGTAAGTTCCATTATTTTAATGGTAGTTGGTTACGTCTTTCCGAGCTACCACCCGAGGCTGCGACACAATTGGAAAATCCTCAAGGTGAACAAGTTCCTCAAGCTCCTCCACCTCCTCCTCAACCTTCCATGGATGCTCTTATGACCTTCCTTAATGAGCAATTCAAGGGGTTGCGCACGGATATGTCTTCGGGCTTTACCACGATTGATACTCGTTTCACAAGCCTTGAAACAAGGATGACGAATGTGGAGAATCTTCTAACCTCTCTTGAAGGCGGTCATAACTCTATGAATATTTCCCTCTCCGCCTTCCATGATGAGTGACGTAATAGCATGAGGAATGATGATCCAATTGAAGATGAAGATGAAGATGATGAAGAAGGCGATGATGATGCCTAGTAGCTTCTCCTTGCATTTCATGCATATCATCTAGGATATTTTTATTTATGCACCTTTGTTTCATGTTCTTAGGACTAAGTTTGTTTTATTTTCAACCTATGCTTTGATTTTCTATTTTTGTTGGATTTTTAAGTTAATGTTATGCTTTATGTTGAACTTAATGATATTTATGTTGCCTATTTATACCTTTGCCTATGTTATGCACTTTACTTTGTCTCAATTTTTTGATCTAACAAAAAGGGGGAGAGGAAAGCTCACAACACATAAAAATTTTAATTTTCAACTTAAAAGTTACCTAGCTTATATTAAGGGGGAGTTAACTTTGCAAAGTTTTTCAAAGTGTCAAAAATTTTAAGTTTTAGTTTTGTTATATCAAAAAAGGGGAGATTGTGAAACCTATGTTTGATTTTGATATAATTAAATCATTAAGGATCAAATTGAAAAACTTAAAATTGTTTTATAAGTCCCTTAATAAGTTTTAAATCACCAACACTTTAAAACTGATTTGAAAAACTCAAACTCAAAACATTTTCTAAGTCTTCTAAGGCCAAACTATTGAAAACCGTACAGGTGTATCGATACGCTTCAAGCCGTATCGATACCTTTTTTACAAAGTTGGCTACTGGAGGAATGCGTTTCGATGCGCCCTTAACCGTATCGAAACACCACATCGAAACAGATTCAATCTGTATCGATACGCCCCTCTGTAAAGACTGAAAGAGTTTTAATGGTGTACTGATACGGCTTCACCCGTATCGATACGATTTTATCAAATTTTTAATTCAACTTGGTTTTAATTCTTTCGACCGTTGGTGTCAGTTAGTAGGTAACCAAAATTTAAATTGGTAGTTGACCCGTATCAAAACGGAAACTTCCAGTGAGCTAAGTTGAGAAAAAGGTATCAATAGGGTCTTATCCGTTTCGATACCCCGTATCGATACGCCTATGTGCGTTTCGATACCCCCAATTTATTATGTACAACGACTCTTTCTTTTTTGAGACAGGTATCGATACGGCTCCCCGTGTACTGATACAGATAGCTGTATAAGTGCATTTATGGTGGAAAGAGAGGGTCCCAACAGCTCTATTCAATTCCCAAACCACCCAAACGGCTAGAATTGATAGAGGAGGTATAAATTGAAGCTCTTTGAAGACCAGTAACAACTATTGCATTAAAGACAAACATTCAAGCAAAAATCCAACCTCAAGTGTGCTAAATTTCCAATCTCTTGTAATTCCCAAATTGTGTTGTATCCAATTCTTATTCTATCTTCAAATTTGGGTTGAGTGTTGTATTTCTAGGGACAAATTTGTATTTGAGAGATATACTTCTTGTCCAATTTCTTCTTTGATTATTGGTGAGGGTTTGGTTAAATTTTGGGTAGAAAATTTGACCGGTTGTGTAAAGGTTACCTCCTAGGCCTTGAAAAGGGGAAGAACAAATAGTGAATTGTTGAAATCCTTAGTGGTAGCTAAGGTAGTGGATGTAGAGTTCATTTGGAACTTGAACCACTCTAAAATCCTTTGTTCTTCATATTTAAATTGCCCTTTCACTCCACAAAGTTTTTAAATCCCAATTCACCCCCTCTTGGTCTTGATCATTCAATCGATCCACTCAACATTTACCTTGCACCAAAACAACACTTTAAACCCACAAACTACCCTAATCATAACACATCACTATCAAATCCAATTAGCTATTCGTAAGTGTGAACATTCATATGCATGATCACCTACATGCCCTTACGAATGCCTATGCACATGTATGCAAACTTCTAATGTCATGCCAAATGTATGCATGTACCAATATATGTAATATATGTATACAAATGATTTTAACTGTGCATGTATGTCTGTTCACACTTACTAATAACGTCCCCAGACTAACCTAAGAACAACCTTTTATCCCATTTCCAAACTCTTCTAGCTCTACCACTCTTACAACTCACTAACAGCAAACTACTCCAATTATTACACTTTCGTCACCATTATTGTTTTCAAAACAACACTGATTACTACCCAACTCACTAACTATAGAACCTTATCCACTACACAAGAAGATGCAAAACCAGAACTAAACAAAGTTCACAACGACAGAGATTGCATAGTAAAGATACCCGCAATCACCTCGTTGTCCTGGAGCTCCAAGCGACGAGCACTCTCTCCCACAGAACCACCATTCTCCGGCTGCACCACCACGGCATCGACCAACACCCTGAGGTTACCATCGTCTCTTTGCTGTAAAGAACCATTACTGCACTCACGATCACGAGGAGCTTCAACATACATCCCACCTTGACCACCCCGAGCTAACACTGGACAATCTCGCCTCAAATGTCCAGCAAACCCACAATTCCAACAAGATTCAACCATCGTACACCTTGTGCCTCTCTGCCCTTGTTGATACCTCCGAACCCTGTCTCGGTTGTGCTCACGACCCCTTTGAGACTCAACACGCGCTGGAGCTGGTCTCGCTACCTGAGGACAATTACGCTTCACATGCCTCATTGCACCACAGTTCCAACAAGCTTCAACACCCCCAGCAAACCCCAATATGTCGCCTTCCACAACGGCTGCACTCTTGTAGACAAACCACCTCTCCCTGGCCTTGATACACTTGACCCACATTACCACCACCACCAAAACTCTGGTTCAGGTGAAACCTTCTATCACGAGGTTTCTTACGTTGCCCACTCTCGAGGCCAGAACTTGCAGCTCTTTTACTCTCATTCTGCTCACCAACATAAACTAAAGCCATACTCTCGCGCTTCTAGTTATCCAAAGACTTATCTCCAATATATCTCCTTCTAAAGGCTACTTGAAAGAATTCCCAATCCACTTCATTGATATTTAGCGTTGCCGATACAATTTTCCACTAACTACAAACATCATCCAGCATTAACGAGATAACGCTTCCCAACTTACAGGCGTTGTCACACCCTTTCTGATCCAGGGTTGGGATCATACTGGCTAAGCAAGCCTCGAACGCCTCCGGCGTCAACCCATGATACTCAACAGCTCCCAAATCATATAGATGCTAGTTTGGCAAACTAGTTTGTCCGACAGCCGGCACATGCGCAGACCTTTCATTCACCGCGACATGAGATGCTCTAGACATCTCCTGAACCACGGATGATAAAACTTTCATCACAGGGCCACCCCCTCATGCTGCCCTATCGCCTCAACTCCAGGTAAGAATGGCCGAATAGGCACATTCTTAACAGACGGAACATCGTTCCCTTAGTTACCCTGCTCGCCCGCAGGTACGTTCGTATTCGATCTCAACTCTCTCCTCGGACTCATTGTGTTATTTTTAACAAGGCATAATAACAAAAACAATTCAAACAATGATTTAGGCCAGCCTCAAGCAAGGATCCAAGTTTACAAATCCAATTTAAAACATTTATCTAGTGTAATAAGGCAATGGCCCAATTTCTCTCAAGCATAACATAGCATACAATAGCATATCATAATCATCATGCTTTATATCATCCACAATAAACACACATCCTCATCATATCATCAACATGCAATCATATTTAACTCCCATATGATTCATAACAACCGAGCATAACATAAGCACCAACATTCAACCAAAAACATGATTTTCAAACGACATGCCACTTAACATCGAATCGAATATCAAAACATATCAATTTCACTTACCATCATCCCCAATTCTTTTGAAACCTGGCTCTGATACCAGCAAATGTAACCCCCTTAGCCCGGCCTAGACGCCCGACCCGAACTAAGAAGATTACACGGGGAAAACTGAAGCCAACTCATTAAAGCCGACTTCGATTAACGACCTTATTTTTTCCTTTTTATCTTTTCTAGATGCACATTAAGATCTTATGCGTTAAACTAAACACTTTAAAATAAACGGAGCAACAAACGGAGTTTGATTAGGGACTCAATTGCTTAAATTAAACATTTAGATACTAAACTATAATTTCTCAAAATTAAAGAGGCTAATCCAATTCTAAGATTACCAATTCTTAATTAGTCATATAGCAAGCTTCCATGTCAAATTTCATCACAAATGGACCATCCAAACTCAACCAATTGAACATTCAACATTTAGGGACCATAATGTAACATTACAGAACTTAGAAATATACTTTTAACTGAAAATAACGGTCAGGTATCGGTACCCTTAAGCCCGTATTGATACGCGGGAAGACAATAACCAAATTTAGGGAAAAGGTATCGATACCATTCCCCGCGTATTGGTACACCCTTCATAATTTGCATTGGCGTATCGTTACGCACCCAACTCGTATCGATACCCCTGTGTGGTTTAGCCTGAAATATGCCTTCGAGTATCGATACCCAAGCCCGAGTATCGATAATCATACCAGAAATGCACAACCAACATGCACAATTATGCATTTAACAACAACTATTCACATCCATATCTACCATACATGTTATATAAATCATTTCTAACACAAATGCATTAAAAACCATCCACAATATAAGCATTAGGAATGGCAATTCATGAAGATCATGGAACTATAAAAGCATGCTTTAAAACACTTATAAAGACATATCCAAAATACCAAATAGAAATCCACTAACCATATAGAGACCAATTACGTGTCTCAAAACACAAACTAAACATGATCAAGGTGTCACATAACACCAAGCAACTCATGAATGGAAATCCCTACCATAGGTTGTATTGAAACGCTTGTTCCGAAATGCATGGTATCGTATCGAAATGCCTGCAATTCAAAAGACATTTGGGAAATAATCGTTAAAGGGGTTTTGACCGTTCGGGTGTCTGTCACGTAGGCGTATTGAAACACCAACGAGTGTTTCGAAACAACCTCTATCCGTATCGAAAAATGTAAGACCTGTATCGAAACGGGTTTTGGCAGTTTCAAAATGTATCGATATAGATTATGCCTGTATCGAAACGGGTTTTGGTAGTTTCAAAACATATTGATATAGATTACGCTTGTATCGAAACCGGTACATTAAAAGCACTGGTTTGGCTACTTAAAAACGTTTCAAACATTGCCAAAACTTTTTTAAACATCCTCAAACTTATTTTCAAGTTGTTTTTTACTTAGAGAATATTTTAAATTCTTTTCAATTAAGTCCAAAACATTTTTCAATTATTATATCAAACATATATTTCTACACAAAACAACAAGGTATTCTCCCATCTTTACTATTATTATTAATAAGCAAATATAAAACCATACTTGAGTTTAATCCAAATCCTTGGAATCCTTCTTTCTCTTTGCTGCCCACACAAGCTAATTCACTGTATTGTTGGAAAAAGAGAGCATAAGCACAATTGCTTAGTGAGGGATGCTCAAAACAAACCAACACAACAATGCATTTTAAAACCATTTGTCATTTAGAAATATCTATCTCATCATGCTCTATCTATCTCATGCTTGAAATCATTTTCAAAGCAAATTCACATCATTAAAACCACACATACCATATATCTCATGCATTCATCAAAATGCAAAATCTCAAGGCATAGCCTTACATGCTTAAATCTCATAAAGAATTTCTCAATTCATATTCTTATATGCAAAACACAATGCATAAAATCATTTATAATCAAGGTACATATGAATCTCATATATTGGCATTTTAGCAACATTACTCAGATACGCGGATAGCTTGACTAAATGTCAAGTCCTACCCCAATGGAATCTCACATCACCGAACTCTCATGGAGGCATCTCTCATCACCACAAAGTTTGATGGAATCTCTCATCATCAAAACCTATCGTGGTGGAATCTCTCATCATAACACTCTCACTTTGGAACGGGATGGCACTATCCCCATTGCCCGAACCAGAGAGCACGCACGAATTTTGTATAGTATAGTGCACTTCTCATCCTATTGGTTGACCAATTATAACCGGTAACAATAATCTCATCTCATGCTAATATATTCATTTTAAACATCTTTACCTACTGTTTTTCAATGCATCATTCTAAATCATTCTCATCCCATTTCAAAAACATATGCAATGCATAGCATTTTCTCAAATAGTTCTATCTCATTGAAATATCAATTCTATCTCATGGGATCATTAAAATCATTATATCATTTCTCAAAACATGCATAAAACAATAGGTGTAAATCTATCTTCAAAACAAGAGCATGATCATAAAACCAATGGGATAATAAACCGAGAAATGAGAGCGAAACATCTCATACTTACTTTTGGATTTAGGTTAGTGTTTAAAACTCAACCTAAACCCCCAAACCTTGCTTTCAAGTCTTTGAAAGGCTTTTAAAACCAATTCCACTTACCGAAAAGGCCACGCTTGCTTTGCCAAAGCGTAATCAAGCTTCTGGAGATCCCGGAACTTCATCAATCCCGTCCGATATATTCTCCCCTGTTTATAACACACAAGAACAGGGGATTAATGCATCACGATGCATTAAAACCACCAGCAAACAAAGCTATCTCGTTGCTCTGCCCAAAAACACCAAAACGGCTACTTAAAACAACCGAAAACACCTTCTATTACTCTTCAAACTCAACCCAGCTAAAACCTAACACTTCCATTCACTTTAATCATCAATTAACATCTAAAAACAACCTAATTTCATCCTTATGCCTTCATCAACACCAGAACCACATAAACTTCACAAAAACCCCAAATCTAACCATCTAACAACTAGAGATTCAATCCAATTTGGGATTATTATGATAAGACCTTTATTTCAACATCATTTAACATCCAAATCTTGATTAATAACAGCCTTAAATCAAGGAAAACAATAGCATTATAAAAATCACAAGATCTCAACATTAATCTTCAATTTAACCAAATTTCCATGATTAATCCATCAAAACAACTTAGAAAACATATGTAAAGGATTGATAACATGGAAATTTCAGTAAAGAACTGATCATTAGAGGAGGAGAACGAACCTTACCTCTAATGGGTGAAATCTCTCTCAATTGGATGTGTTTTTCTTAAAAAATCAAAGGAAAATAATAAGGATTTGCAAATCAATGTTAAAGAATCTTTTAGAAATCAAAAACTCAGTAAATCAAGAGCATTAACTCAAGTTTCTTGAAAATGGAGAGTGTTTGGCTGAAGAAAATCTTTGAGAGAAAATAGAATGAGAGAAAATGACGTAAAATGAGTTTTTAATGAAATAGTCAACTCTCCTTTTATTAAACCCTTTTAATCTTTATTTAAAACCTTTTAAAATCCTCCTAATTAAGAGAGAAATATGATAAAAACAATTAGGTAAAATAGCTCCTTAAAGATTAAAAGTTTCAACCCCTTTACAAAATAGTCACTAAAACAACTTTGTAAAAATTGCATTTTGGTCACTAACTCAAAATGTCGCACTTCCAAAATTCATTTCTTAAAATTGATTTTACCAAAACTATTTATATAATTAATAATGATTTTTAAGCATTTTCTCATATTTTTATCTTAACTCGAACCTTGTTTTCCCTGAACCGCTCCTGAAAACTCGAATCTCTAGTCTACGCTCTATGAACATCGAATTGACCTCATATTCTTCTAGGCCCAAAATTAGGGTGTTACAGATATATACATGTATTAGTAAGGTTTGGACATGTACTCAATATTTGCTTGTGTTAGGTATTTAATATACATACAAATAACAAGCAAATCTGAGACCAGTCTGGTGAAGAAAGAAGATAAAAAATGTGATCCAGGCTTAGTGAGGTTATTAAAATTTTTAATTCTATAAAGTGTCCAAGTGAATGCAATTGCATACATATCATAATATATTGATGATTTATACATCATTGGGATGGCTTGCGAAGAGCCTACCCGATTTTTTATTGGTATTATATTTATGTCATTGAGCATATGATTGACATATTATGAAAATGTCAAGATTAAAATTTAAATGCATTGATCATTTAATTACTTATATATGTAAATTATAAATGTTAAAATTTAAAATTATATATGTTGATATATATATATTGCCACAAATAATTTTTTTGATGATATAAAGCCCAAATATGATATAGAGATTTAAAGGTATAGTTGACTAGCCATAGAGTCATAAACAACTTTATAAATATTCTAAGCACTACGGTGCAACATGTATCTATACTCAAGGAAGGTTGGGTATACGGAAGTACTTCGGTACATATTAAAGCACTTCGGTGCTAATTTCATATATACTCAAGGAAGGTTGGGTATACGAGAATGACTCGTTGTTAGGCTCGATGTCTTCAACCGAAATTAGCACTGATGAAGGGTGTAAAGATTTCTTTTGAAATTGGGAAAACAAAAATCGAAAAAGAAATAACACTTTGACACATTCGATTTTAGAGTGGTTCAACATTCTAATCAAGGTCTACATCCACTACCATAGCATCCACACCTATGTTTTCCCAATTCACTAACAATGAATTCTTCCCCTTTTATAGGCTAAGAAGGCAACCTTTACATCCCTATCTTTTCACGAGCTAAGATATAACCCTCTCCTTAGTTTTATAAGGATCAACTAGAACCTATCCCTCAACAATGAGGTCTTGACATTGTAAACTAATTACCTATCTAGGTGGGTGTTTACACATTTTCGGCTCACTAGGATTGTGTAACCCCCTAGACCCGCCTATGCGTTACAACGGATCCTAGGAAGTCACATTAGGGTCACAAGAGCGACCCACAGTAAAATACACATGAAAACATTTTTTTTTCTTTCTCAAAACACTTTTAAGCTGTAAAATCAACTTCTGTTTAAAATACTATTTCAGAAAATCATTTAAACACAACAAGAAATTTCAGAAAGTACTTTACAGACTCAATCACAAAATCATACGTGACCTACATGCCCACTAACTATACAATACCGTACTCCAGAGGCAACGCCGAGGGAACTCTGAACACTGATGTCAAACATTAGGTCATGTTATTTTCTTTGAACCTGCGATGGTAAAAACAACGTGAGCTTGGAAAAGCTCAGTAATACAGAACTACCAAAAGATGCTATAAGCTCATGCAGACATATGGTAGGCATAACATTTTCATGATGTTTCAAGCAGTGATAGTCCTCTATTTTTGTTCCATTATTTCGAGGTTTCATCATACTCAAGAATAATGATATTTGTTTTTTTTTAATCAGACCTTGAGAATTAGACGGAAATTATATAGGCTGATAACATACGAGGTAGGAATCAGAGAGTTCGGCGTCTAGTGTGTTCCAATAAGTGCAGATCAACATACATAAGTACTTAACATCATATCATATGAGTGCATAACAGATTAAATGCAAACGTTCAATGATCATACAAAAGTTTACAAGAACTACCCTCCAACCTTACACCAATATGCAGTCCCCCAGAACTGCATCCATAAGGACTTACCCTAGGCCCGATGGGCATAGGTGCCACCTAAGGGGCTGCCTTAGGTCCATAAGGACTTACCCTAGGCCCGATGGGCGTAGGTGCCACTCAAGGGGAGACCTTGAGTCCATAAGGACTTACCCTAGGCCCGATGGGCATAGGTGCCACCTAAGGGGATGCCTTAGGTCCATAAGGACTTACCCTAGGCCCGATGGGCATAGGTGCCACTCAAGGGGAGACCTTGAGTCCATAAGGATTTACCAGCTTGATCAGGGCTGTACCGACAGAGACTTCATATCATAACCCAACAGTATACCCCAGATGATAATCGGAAATCAGATTTCAGACATGAATAACATAATACATGTAACAGATATATTCTATTCAGAGTATCAGAAACATAAGTTCATGCTTTTGACAGATAAATGGGCATACTATTGAGCAGAGCAGACATTTTCAGCATTCATCATGCGAACAGATTGTACCATCATTGGTCAAACTAACAGATCATGCTAACAAATTCATCAAACAGTCAGACAATACCATCACAGATCAAACGATCACATACCAAGTATACAGATTGGACAGACATATATCAGGTAGGCAGAGCATGTCATCATATATCAAGTTCATCATTTTATCTCATTTTTCTAACATAGTGATGCAATCTCAATAACAATTAAAATGTTTATCAAACATAATATTATTCACGATTAAATAATTATACAATCCATTCAACAGAATATAACACACATGGAACACACTAGATGGAATATTTTATTTCCTGAAGATACTTGGCATTTACAGAAAGGGACGCATTAAAATTTTTGACAATTTAGACGAATTTCCAGAATGAGGTTCTTATTAGAAAGGGTTCGTAAAACGATTCATATTATGTATTCAAGAATTGGTACATCAAGATCTTAGAAAGTTTGAATATATCATGAGTACTTTAGTCATTTAAGCTTACAAGGGCATTATGGTCATTTTATCATAAATGGGCGTTTTGGTAATTTATACCAACGAGACATAAACAGTCGCACAGGAAATTCTATTTACTCATCAGTTTTCCAGTCATGCATTTAGAGATTTCTATGATAAGATCTTTTGCGATATCGGATACATCTAGGGTTGTTCTGGTTACTATGGCCAACAAGGGCGTTTTGGTCATTTAACTATCAGGGGTGATTTTGTAATTTAACTCAGAAATGATAAAATGACGATTTACAATAGTTAATAATTCCAAAAGTTTTTCAAACCTCCAACTGTTCGAACTAACATATCTCAATCTTGCAGTACTAATCAACCCTTATATTAATATCAGGAGTGATTAACATACATGAGCGTGCTTCCTAACACTTAGGGGCAGTTTAGCCCTTAAAGTCTCATTAGAATTCTCAGGGTTTCATCAAATGCATAATTGTAGATTTAACTCAAGAGAGCATTTCAGTCATTTTAGAAATCGGGATAAATTCACCGTTTTTGTCAAATCTTAATATTTAGCACCTCTATCGTTTACGTATTCGGTAGGGATTAAGTCGTTCTAAACCCTTCGGCCCTTACAAATGGTTTACTCATTTTAGAACTTAAGGGTAAAATTGTCATTCTGATTAATTAAGAATTTCGGTGCTCGAAGGCACTACAGTCTTTTTGGTCATTACGATCATTTCGATTAATTCATTCCTTATTGTCGTACGTATCAGCTTAAGAATACAACAATAATTCCAGTAATTTCGCCTTTAGGTGTTATACAGAGCTTGGGGGAAATTCAGGTTTCCTTTAGTATCACACACATTTGAATAATGATGCCGAAGTCTTTTCCAAAAGAACATACATCTAGGGTAGTGTAATTTGTATAATCGGGTCGAATGCAAATTTTAGGTCATTTCCTTTATCAGAGGGGTAGTTCAGTCATACTTATGCTCCAAGGGCATTTTCGTAATTTCATAATTAATAGCTCTCACTCTGTATCCTGGGCCTCGCTTATTACGCACTGATGATTGAGTTGCAGATTGACTGAATTTAATTATTAGAACTTCTGATACTGTTAGCCCATTAGTAAACTTATTCGGATAATTTGGTCTTATTAATATCCATACTTATTGCTCGAATCTGATTCAATTTAAGCAGAAATTTACAGTATACGTCATCATAAGCATGCATGCGTTAACCGAATATCAACATGTTCATAAAGCATACAAGGGGTAGTAGTGTATTACCTTTAATCCTTGCTATATCGGTTAACCATGATACTCCATTCGATCACTCTCGAACCCGAATGCGACGTCCTCAACATCCGAATACAAGGAACTATGATTACCTTCAATCGCACAAATTCCAAAATCAGACCTTATTCACAAAGCTATTAATTAATTAAATAAATACATAAGCACTCTCGGGTTCAAGATCAGATTCGGAGGCCTTCGGGTTAGAATTTTGCGAAACGGGCTTCAAAATCGGACTCAGGACGTCGAAAAACATAAAATAGGGCTTTTCGGAAAAAGTTGACTTTTTGGTCAAAGTCAACGCTGACGTCAGCGGTCAAAGTCAACGCTGACGTCATGCTGATGTCACTGGTCCAGGGCTGACTCAGCGAGTTGACTCACTGGGTTGACTCAGACGAGTTTACTCAACTGACTCGGACGAGTTGACTCGGCTGACGGGACGGGTCGGACGGGTCGGGTCGGACGGGTCGGTCGGGTCGAACGGGTCAGTCGGGTCGGACGGGTCGGACTCGGGCAGACGGGTCGACTGGGCTGACCGGTTCAACCGGTCCAGCCGGTTTAGGCCGGCTCACTTACCCACATAAACAAACTCGCCGGCCGGTCACCGGAAAACTCACCGGAGACGTCCCTTGGCTGCGATTCTGTCGGAAAACGATAGATCGTTAACTCAAGGTTTCAACCCACAAAATAATAACACGAAACAAGCCAGAAATCGAACGGAAATTGCCTATTACGTACTCGAACGGCCGGAAAACGACGAGATGCCGATGAAGGGCTTGCCGGCGTCGGACACACGATCGGTCGGTCGGGTTTTGCTCCCTACGACATGCTGAACACACTTGAACCGTCGACGCGCCCCAACGGTGACAGAGGTGGCCGGAATCGACGAAAAACCGAGAGGGTCTTTAACCCTAGGTTTAACGAACCTTTGAAGCACCATGGCCGACGATCAGGACGGCAGCTGCGCGAGTAGCTATGGGCGTTTGGCTCAGGACGTCGAGGCGGTCCGTTCGAGGGTGGCGGTGCGAGGCACGGCGCGACGGTGGCCTAGATCGGGACGGTGGCCGGCAATAGAAGTTCAAAAGGTTTGGGGAGAAAATATCTCGATGTTTCCTTAGATCTGAAACATTAATTACAAGCTGGAGGGTTTGGTTAGTTTTATTTTATTATTGGTATGGCCACTTAATCACAACTTAAATGAAACAGGTGGAAACAAGGACTAAAAGACGGCTTAGTTCAGTTGGTTAAGGCCTTTGGTTTACATACCCAAGGTTAAGGGTTCAATACCTCATGGCAGCACATTCATCATTTTTTTTTTTACCAATTAAATCAGGGTGTTACAGATTGGACTAAAGAAATACAAGAAATAAACATTAAAATTCTACTCTCTTGATCTTTAAGCTTGGATGTCCATCCTCTCCATTCTTCAAGTGTCATTGGCTTGTATATATTGAGTGGAATGAAAAACTAGCCGTTGAAAAACTAGTCGTTGGAAACTTTTAAAATACTTAAAATATTTGTTTGAGTGAAGAACACTTTTCAAAAACCTTTCAAATATATTATTCAAGATGAATAAACTTTGAATTAATTTTGCAATATTTGTTCAAGTCCAAAAACATTTTTCATTGAGTTATATCAAAATAAATATCTCAACACTCGTGTACTTAGATTCTCTTATTTCAATACTTTGGGCTAAATAAATTGAAAAATAAAATGGTAAGCTTGAAAGCCTGTTGATATAAATGGCAACAGTATTGGTAAGAATTAAACTTACTATTTTGATATATGTTAGTACATGTGATTCTATTTATATTAATATGCATGAAAATGGTAATTAAGGTGATTTTATGAATTGTTATTTTATTTACATTGATATTTATGTCAAATTGCACTTGATTATGAATTATTGCCTCACTAAGTGTATTCTTAGCGTGTGATGATTTTCACACGTAAGTTAAACAGAGCTCAAGGGAGAGAAGATGGGCATCATCTACATATTTTGAGAGTATATTACTATATTCACTGTAATGACATCTATACTTTTTACTTGGATATACTAGATGGCATGTATAATAGTTATTGATGGATGGTCTAATAATTAGTTATGGTTTGTATTAACTCGTATCTAAAATATGGTTGACCTAGTAACTTATATGGTATGGATTTTGATCATAGCAAGTACCATGATGTTTTTAATGTATGAAGGACTAAGTTATTAGTAACTATTGTGCTTATAGTAGAGAGAGTTAAAATGTGTCCAGAAGTTATGTCGATGCAGTGTGTTTGAAAAATTATTATAAAATTCCTGATTTGAATTAGGAAGTGAATCTTATATGTATAAACTGGAAATTGAGTCTAGCTTCTTTGATGAAAAAAAACGGTGACTAATTTCAAGGTCTGTACTAAAAGATATGAATTTTTAACCTATAAAAGGTCAGAAAACATGGCAGCATATTTCTTAAAATTATGCACTGTGCCGTGAGTTTGTGAGTTTTTTTTTTAACTTTTTTATAATCAATTTGAGTTATTAATTTATATGGTTAAAAATATTAATGAATCAAGTTTAATTAAAAATTTACGGAATGAATTTTTGATGTCTATAAAAATTTATAAAAAATGCAGGCTACCAATTTCAATATCAACAATGAATTTTTTTAACTTAGTTTTGTGATATCACCGACTTGTGTTCATGGACCGAATATTAGAAGGGGGTGTTATAGTCAACTAAGTTGACTCAGACGGGTTGACTCAATGAGTTAACTCGGATGGGTCGGGTCAAAGGGAAATGAGTCAGGTTTTGGGCCGAATATAATCTGACCCACTTACTCAAATAAAATCTCACCGGCGCCTCGCCAGAGACGTCACCGTCGATCCCTAATAGCTCATTCTTGCCGAAAATGGATGGAAATCAACTCCATATGTCAACCATTAAAACAAATAGCCGGGAACGAGTCAAAAACCTCACAAACTTACCAAAATGAAGGAAAAACGCTAGAATCGACGTAGCTTCGACGGGGCCTCTAACGACGGTGAATCAATGATCGACCGCCTAGGTTTTGCTCATCTTGGCACGAAGATGACGATGGTGCTTCACGCCGACACCGAACGGTGGTAGAAAACGCGAAAAACATTGACGACGAGTAGAGGATTTTCGTCGAATCTTCAAATCGATCTCTACGCCAGACAGTTGCGTCAAACATCGAGTGACTGAAGGGGCTTGGTTGGGGTGCAACGACGCTCCGATTGGTGGCGACGGTGAAGGCCATGATGGAGCGGTGTAGCAGATTGGAGATGGTAACAATGTGGGTTAGGTGAGAGGAAACTTTTGAAATCTTGGTTATTTTCATATTCGAATGACCATAACTCGGGTAGGTGGGGAATCAGATCAGACTTTAATTAATTTTGGTATAACTATCGAATATAAACTAAAATAAATATAAGGGAGATTATAAATAAAGAATGGTTTTAGCTTAATGGTTAAGGCTTAATTTTGCCAAGCCAAGGGTCATGAGTTCAAACACTTTGGCTGAGATCTATTTTAAGATTTAGGGTTTAAAAATTATGATCCTAGTTAGAGATCTATTTTAAGATTTAGGATTTAAAGGTTAGGGTAATATGATCAGTGATTTAGGTTTTAACTATGAACCCTAAATTCCAACCACAACCTTTAAATTTTAAATCCATAAACCCAAAACTAAAACACTTATGGAAACATTTTTTTCCACATCCAGTGCATGAATTACCCTTTAAATAATATGTATAAATTATTTCAGACCGGGTTAGAATATTTTTATCAACTTATCTTCGATCTGACCTCATTACACTCATACTAGGGGTGTTTAAAATTATTCGACCTGTTGACACGATGAAAAAATAAAGGGTAAACTACTGCAGAGGTCACTTTCGTTTAGCGTTTGTACAGAGTTAGTCACCACTTTTGAAAAGTGCCAATTAGTAGTCCTCTACGTTTTCGATGTGTAAATACTTGGTCACTCCGACGTTATACTCGTTAGTCCCCTAACGGATTGCTGATGTGGCAGAATTAAAATAAGGATAAATTACTGCAATAGCCATTAAAATTTATCTCATGTACATTTTTTCTCCTCAATTTAAAAAAGTAAACATTCATTATAGTCACTAATAAAAATGTTTCTTTATAATTTCACCCTTAAATTTTTAAAAATTCATTTTTCAATCCTAAAACTTTACAATCAATCAGTACAATAATATTATAAATGCTTAGATGAAAAATAGGTGCCCAAAGTATACCCTTTGAAACTTAGGTTCCCAAATTGCTCCTATTTAATAACTCAAATTAAAAATTTAGTCCACTAACTACTAAAAAATTCGAGTTATTGGAATTTCTATTTTATAATTCAAACTTTATTTTAAATTTTTGAGTCGAGTTTATGAAATTATGAGTCGAGTATTTTCACATCAAACCAAAAAAATTAATTTTTTTGAGTCAAGTCGAATTATTGGAATTTCTATTTTATAATTCAAACTTTATTTTGAATTTTTGAGTCGAGTTTATGAAATTATGAGTCGAGTATTTTCACATCAAACCTAAAAATTTAATTTTTTCGAATCAAACCTAAACTTACTGCAAAGAAACCTCCTGCACCATTTCCTGCATCGACAACAATGTGAAATCCCTCTAGTGGCTTCTCTAATAGTTGATAACACCAAACAGGGATTAGTGAGGTAAAGTTAAGACACTTATTAGTTGAGATAAATATAATTAAGCGACATTTAAGAAGCTATTACCTATATTCGAAAAAATTAAATTTTTAGGTTTGATGTAAAAATACTCGACTCATAATTTCATAAACTCGACTCAAAAATTCAAAATAAAGTTTGAGTCGAGTTTATAAAATTATTAGTCAAGTATTTTCACATCAAACCTAAAAATTTAATTTTTTCGAATCAAGTCGAGTGTTGCACTTCCCTACATATAATTTTTAATTTTAATCCGTGTTTGTCCCAAACATGAAAAAGTAAATCACAACCAAATTTTAAGCTTGAAATATTAAATTCTAATTCTTACTAACACTAAGCAAAACATTTGGTTACCAAATGAAAAGTCGAACACGGGACACCGGTGTTAGACACGAGTACTTGAATCCAATTATACAACCTTTAGTGCATCGCCCAGGGAATTAGAATTTAAAAAGCTGACGCATAATTTCATGCTTGGGACAAACACAGATTAAAATTAAAAATTATATGTAGAGAAGTGCAACACTCGACTTGATTCGAAAAAAATTAAATTTTTAGGTTTGATGTGAAAATACTCGACTCATAATTTCATAAACTCGACTCAAAAATTCAAAATAAAGTTTGAATTATAAAATAGAAATTCCAATAACTCGACTTGACTCGAAAAAATTAAATTTTTTGGTTTGATGTGAAAATACTCGACTCATAATTTCATAAACTCGACTCAAAAATTCAAAATAAAGTTTGAATTATAAAATAGAAATTCCAATAACTTGAATTTTTTAGTAGTTAGTGGACTAAATTTTTAAGTTTGAGTTATTAAATAGGAGCAATTTGGGCACCTAAGTTTCAAAGGGTATACTTTGGGCACCTATTTTTCATCTAAGCATTTATAATATTATTGTGTTAATTGATTGTAAAGTTTTAGGATTGAAAAATGAATTTTTAAAAATTTAAGGGTGAAATTATAAAGAAATATTTTTATTAGTGACTATAATGTTTACTTTTTTAAATTGAGGAGAAAAAATGTACATGAGATAAATTTTAATGGCTATTGCAGTAATTTATCATTATTTTAATTCTGCCACATCAGCAATCCGTTAGGGGACTAACGGAGTATAACGTCGGAGTGACCAAGTATTTACACATCGAAAACGTAGAGGACTACTAATTGACACTTTTCAAAAGTGGTGACTAACTCTGTACAAACACTAAATGAGAGTGACCCCTACAGTAGTTTACCCAAAAATAAATGAGTATTTTTTACTTTTTAAAATTTTCAGATCGGGTACCCGACCCGTTAAATTTCTTCGGGTCACGAGTCGAGTTCATGTTGCATCTTTTGAATTATTCAGGTACCCGAGCCAATTATCTATTTTTAGTTTTAGATTATTACGTTTTTAGGTTAAAAATTTAAAAAATTCATTCTTGAATATTTTACACTATTTTCTAAATTTCATTCTCAAATATCTCATGTAGACGATGAGTATACAATTTTGTGTTTTATCTTTAATTGTATTTTTTTTTACTTTTAACTTTTATTTTTTTTTATTAAAAAAGAGGGGTAACAACACATGCCTCGGTAAAAACCCCCTAAACCTAGGTGGGGGAAAAGAGTACATGTGTTGTTACGTACATGACATTATAAGAAATACAACGAGCACAACGGGCTAAACCAATAAATTCCTATCGTCTAAGATCAAATTCACCACTTCCGGGGGGGACTGCGCCATGTTCTTCCACCAAACGACCAATCAAAAGCCAGCGAAGCCATTTTATCAGCAACCGTATTGGATCCACGAGGTATATGACGAATAGATAAATCCCAGTCGCGCTTCCTAATCTCAGTTAACTTACTAGTTAAACCATGCCCACACATAATGTCCTTCTTACCGTTCAACATATCCGCCACCGTAGAATTGTCCGTCTCAAAATCTACAGAGTGGTAACCAAGATCCCATGCATGCTTAAGTGCCTCATAAGCCGCCCAAAGCTCGCACACGAGAATCGAACAACGACCAACACATCTCCCAAATCCGAATAACCAACTCCCCGTCTCATCCCGAATAGTGGCACCAATAGCCGCCATCTGTAACGGTCCCCTAACCGAGCCATTCGCGTTAATTTTAACCCTCCCCCTATTCGGGCAGATCCAGTGTGATGAAACAGCATCACGTCTGGGGCCTCCATCTCCCCGACCCATCGAAGCCGCAACACCAATGTGATAAAACGTTGTGGCGTATTCTGCCCTCAATCGAACAGCAGTAGCCACCAGGTCCCGCGGAACAACAGCGGTGTCGCCCAGCACTCTAGCACAACGTTCCTTCCATACCAGCCAAAGGACAGTAGCAAACAGAATGGCCCAATCGACATCCGTCGACCCCCCTGTATCTGCCCAGCAACATTATTCCAGAACCAAGTCTCAAACGGCAGCTCCCGAAACTCCTGCAGCCGAGAAGGAGCGACAATCTTCGACCACTGGTCCCATGCTCGTGGACACGCGCGAAGAACATGATCTAGGTCCTCCACTACACCAGCACACACTGCAGTCCAACAATGCTGTCAAGTGTCGTCTCCCCCGCTCCACGTTCGTCAATATTTTCCCATACGCCACCAACCACAGAAACGCCTTAATACGTTGGGGAACTTTGATCTTCCAAATGCTCAGCCAGCGCGTCGGACTTGCCGGCACGTCCCCACTACCAAACGCCCTATACGCCGATGCCGTAGAAAAGGTACGCGACGGCTCCCATTTCCAAGCCACTCTATCCGAACCCAAGGTAGCGCGCGGAGGAGTAACAGCATGAATCTGCTGAATGACATTATCCGGCAAAACACTCTCTAGCTTTCCCCAATTCCACTCACCTTTCGCGTGAATCCAAGCCGCTATCGGTGACCTCTGGCCCGTGTGATCAACAGTGCACTGGTCAGCCAAAACACTCGCACCGTCTAGCCACTGGTCAGTCCAAAAGTTGGCGCTCCACCCATCGCGGATCTCCCAACAAATTCCGTTACGAACATGATCCCATATTTGGCTCAAACCTCTCCACAGACGCGAACAACCAGCCCGATAAATATACTGGGGAATAGGCGCATCCCACTTATATTTATGGCGAAGAACTTGCACCCAAAGCTTGTTCTGATTAGTAACTAACTGATACCCAACCTTCATAAGAAGCGCTTGGTTTTGACGCTCAAGATGACGCAAGCCAAGACCTCCCTCTCGAACCTCTGATGAAATAGTATCCCATCGCACTAGTGGAATTCCTTTAAAGCCACTAGAAGAGCCCCAGATAAAACAGTGAATAATGCGTTCCATAGCCGAACAGATACCTTTCGGAAGCCAAGCTGTTTCCATAACATATGTGGGAATAGCCTGAAGAACCGCCTTAGCCAAAGTGATACGCCCAGCTAAGGATAGCGTGCGCGCCGCCCAACCAGTTAATTTACTCTCAATTTTATCTAAGAGGAAACTATACGTAGCAGTAGTGACACACTTATGCAATAAAGAAACTCCGAGATACATACCCAAGTCCTCGACAAGATGAAAACCCCCAATTCCTGCCAAAGCGATACCCCTTTCCTTACTTAAATTCCTAGAAAAGCACACAGTGGTTTTAACTGTACTCACGTGGTGCCCCGAACATGCAAAGAACATGGATAAAATCTTATTCACCAACCGCATCTGATCAATGTTCGCTTCCGCAAACAGAACCAAGTCGTCTGCAAAGAAAAGGTGAGATATGCCAGGCCCATGCTTAGACAGGACATTACTCTTCCACCTCCCCTCATCCACCATCCTACTAATCGCATGAGACAACCGTTCCATACAAAGCACGAACAGATACGGGGAAAGAGGGTCCCCTTGCCGGATACCACGCGATGGCCGAAAACTAGGAGTAAGGTCTCCATTCATAATAATCCGAGTCTGCACAGAGCATAACCCAATTGAAAAACCTCACTGGCAGGCCAATTTCGATCAGAGTGGACTCAATGAACCTCCATTCTAACCGACCATACGCTTTCTCCAGATCCACCTTAAACGCCATCCAAGCTTTTGCCCCAGTCTTCTTCGCCATTGAATGAATAATTTCTTGGGCCAAAATGATATTATCAGTAATTTGACGACCAGGGACAAAGCCCACCTGGTTTTGACTCACCAAAACAGATAACAACGGTTTAAGTCTATTAACCAGAATCTTTTTAACAACTTTATAAAGTACAGTACAAAGACTAATAGGGCGGCATTGACTCATCTTAGTCGGATTCGGAACTTTCGGGATAAACACTAAAAGCGTTTGGTTTGCATCGTCAGAGAGATGTCCATGCTCAAAAAAATTAGTAACAAACCAAAACACCGATTCACCCACCGTACTCCAATTCTTTTAGAAGAAAGTAGCGTGAAAGTCATCCGCACCCGGAGCCTTGAGAGGGCTCATACTAAAGGCAGCCTCAGTAACCTCTTCAAAAGTCACCTTCCGTAACAAACCCTGCATGTCATCCCTATGAACCTGCAGAAAACCCTTTGAAACCAGCTCGGGCGGTTCCCGACACGGCTCCGACGTGAAAAGGGAAGAGAAATACTCGACGGCATGTTCCTGCAACACCATCGGATCATCACACCAAGCACCATTATCCAACCGAAGCATTTTAATCGAATTTTTCCGGCGACGGCTCAAAGTCTTCGCATGAAAATATTTCGTGTTCCGATCCCCCTGTTCAATCCACTGACTGCGAGATTTCTGAAACCAGAGACTCTATTCCTGCTTAAGCACCTCAGACAAATCCTCTTTTAAACTCCTATCTAACTCCAAAAGAAACGGCGTTTGATGCCGTTCAATAGCTATCTCTACCCCACGGATACGGGCTAACAACTGCTTTTTCCTTTGCCCGATATGCCCGAAAACCTCTCTGTTCCATCGCCGGCTACTGTTCTGGAATTCGGCTAAGTTCTCAAATACCTCCCGCTCCGTATTCTAGCTCTCACTCAACAAAGATGCAAATTCCGGACGCTCATTCCATGCTGCGATGAAACGAAACGGTCGAGCCCCCTGGTTCCGTTGATTGAGATCCCCTCGTTTCCAAGTAAAACGAGGTCCATTAAAACCCATATCATGCAACCCGGACTTGAACATAAAATCACCAAAAAGACGACATACACCCGTCCGTCGTTGAGACCCTCCTTGTCTATCATCTGCAGAATAGATGGTGTTAAAATCCCCACCTAGCACCCATGGGACATCACCGTCCATCTCTAGTGCACGAAGTTGGTCCCAAAGTAACTGTCTTCCCCTCTGATTAGGGCTAGCATAAACAAAAGTAAGGAAAAAACTAATATTGGAATCCAAATCCCTACACCACCCATGAACAAACTGATTCGATACAGGCAGCACATCAAAATGAATTTTATCTCTCCACAACACCCAAATACCACCAGATAAACCATTGGCTTCAACCCTGTAAGAAAAGTCATATCCAGCGCGACGAATAAAAGCATCCGCCGCAGCACCACTGATACGTGGCTCAACTATAGCAAACATATCCGGACAGTACAATCTATCCACCACTCTAAAATAACGGTTAAAATCAAGGCCAAGAGCGCCTTGAGCATTCCAAACAATAAACTTAACCATAAAAAAGATTTAGGTAAAAGAGAAGGTCATTGAGGCGTACCCGACGACGGCCTCTCAAAGGTTTCATTCCTAATCCACTGGACTTTAACTTTTATCTTTTGATTATGTAATTTGGATTTAAACTTTATGTATAGGTTATATTATTATGTAATTTGGATTTCTAAATTGATTTTTTGAAAGTTAAAGTGATTACAAGTAGTATCCGTTCTGTTATACGAACATCAATCGTTCCTTTAACCACTGAAGTAAATTGGTTCGTGCTTGAACTTTTAAATTTTAATTTTGCCCTTTTAAATTATTTTAAATTCTATGATTTGTAAACAAAAAATGTACAAATTTAATCTGGATACCTTGTGACCCAAATATACCCTATTATTACGGGTACCTAACTTACTAATACCTAATATTAATAGCCGGATCACGAATCAATATTTTTAGTATCCATAAATTTAGATAGCCGAAATTTAGGATTCCCGGTTATGAACCCACGTACTTTCTATCCGAATCAAAATTTCCAAACAAAATAAGCTATAAAAATCAGATCAAGTTAAAATCCGTCGAGGATGATTTGAACATCCATATTTCTCATCCAACCAGGAGGAAGCTGGATGGATCCCACAATTTAAACAAAACACTAAACGACAACGTATTGACGTGTTAATGATTCTCAATCCACCGCTTGCCTTCAAGTTATTCATGCCTCCCTATTTTCTTGCACCTTACCCGAGAACAACGACGTATTTACCACGATGATGCTCCACGGCGGTTCTCGGATCTCAAATTTTTTGCAGTCTCCGATATCTCTGCTGTTCAACTTCCCTCGTCGTGTGCTCATGAAATTTGAATTCTCCTCCTTCGTTCAAGCTAAGGTCCTTCATCCTTCTATTTTTTTTTTTATTTTTTTCCTGTTTGGTTGCCGATAATATATAGCGAAATCTCAAGCAGTAATGTGAATGAATTTGATATATGATTTTTTTATAGCTGCTACTATATGTGTGCGTGCCAGTGTGTGTATATATGTTTGTGTAATTTTTAGATTTGTACTGCTTGAATAAGGAAATTATTGGCATAGTATTAAGATAACAATACTTGTTGAAGCTCATAGCTCGCAAGCTACTTGGATCCGGCTTGAAAAAACTCGAATTTGACTGGTTATTATTGAGTTGAGCTTGAGAAGCTCGAGATATTGAGCGGGACTTGAGTAGCCCATGATCTTATCAAGACTTTTTTATTTTTAATTGGTATTGCAAAATTTCAGTTTAAACTTGAACACGAGCTTGAGTACAAATAATTGAATTGAGCTTGAAGCCTAGTGCAGAAGTTGAGCAATTGAGCTCATTCTTTACTTGCTAAACGGATCTAATTGTGCAACTGGATTAAGTTTGAATTGAGCTTCGAGTCTCTAATTTCTACTCAAGCTTGAGCTTGGCTCGATAAAACTGCATCCATAGTTTAAGTATTATTGTCTTATATAATTGCGATAGAATTTGCAGAAAAATCTATAACTTGAGGTTTATATTATAGTCACGTGTCCATTGGTCATATATTGTCAAGAATTAAAACAGATACTTTGCCATTTTTCTTTAATTTAATTTTTATTAAATAATTGTGGTGGTAACAAAATCCTAGGGCTTAAATACTTTGGATGAAGAAAGTGATGAATTTTTGCATTGGTTGGAGCGAAAGGCTGGGGCTAAGATTTCTTCAGTGCTCTCGATTGGGAAATCCCCATATGGCAGGTTATTTTAGTTAGTTTGTTTTGTTTTTAATTTGGGGTTAACTTCATAATAATTTCAAGAGAAACTTTTATTTTGTTTTTTCTTGTTATGTTGTTCAATATGGTTAAATCATGTTCTGGTTGGTTGATAGTAGAGAATCTTTAGGACCATGCTTTATCATATATCATGTTGGCGGATTCTTTAAAAGGACAAAGAAACTGAATTTTTATGTACTCATATCTGTTATCTGTACATGGAAGTAGATCAAAATTGGGAAATACGAATCACGAACACTAGCTATTCTTGTTTAATGAAGGGATGGTGGTGCAGATAGTTCTGATCCATGCTATTTTGGGGCAATAGTAATACATTATCAAGTCATGCAATGGTTTATGTCATAAAACTTTTGGACCATTCTTTATTATCTATCATGTAGGTGGATTTTTTTCAAGGAAAAAGAAGTTGAATTTATGTGTATCTTGTCAGCATATGGCAATAATCAAAACTAGGAAATCCTATGGGCACACTACTTAATTATTCTTGTTTAACGTGTGATCGTGGTGCCAGCAGTTCTGATACATGATATTTTGGGGTAATAAAGTATCAACTAGAGTTGGCAGATATTGCTTTAACACTCATATTGGAAGGAAATGAAGCTCCCTTTATTTCAAGTTTCAACATTTTTGCTTGATAGAAAATAGTTTGTTCTCTTTAATAGCATGGGCAAATCCATGGACTTTAATCAAATAGCAGCAAATTTGGGGTTTTCATCTGGGTGCATTTATTGACTTACAATGGTGAGATTCCCTTGACTTCTTTAGTGCATGTTTTAATTTTGATTGTCCTTGGCTCGCTTGCTTTTGTAATAGTAGAATTTCATTTGAAGAAGTGAAGAGGCAGTTGGATGGCTAAAATCCTTTAAGAATTGAGGATAAATGTGTAAATGTCCATCGACATTAGATTTCTTTAAGAATTGTATGCGATTTGAGTTAAAATGGTATATGCATAAATTTCAGAACATTGATCTTCCAGATAGGTAATGGTAGTCATTAGATCCTCTTACCTCCCCTTTCTTTCAACAAGTAAGGAAATTTTATTAGGTCTTATAGCTCTTCTGGGTGGAATATTCTGTAGAGAAACAAAATAAACTCTATTCTGTATTCAGTAAATTTCACTCTTAACATAATACATCGTTACAAACTATTTTAAAGACTCTAAGAGTAGGACTTTTAGTTACATTAAGAGTCCTAGTTACATTTAACTACTAACTCTAATCTCTTAAGTAGAAGACTTTAATTACAATTACTAAACTAGAGTTATTTACAACACTAACTCTTATTCGGATAAACTTACACATTCCACTTGGTGATGTGGAAGATTCCATTGCAAATTTTGAGAAAGAATTGCATTATTTCAAAGTTGATTATCCGGGCAATGCGACTATTGCAGTTTGATTATTCAAATTCTGGAGATTCTCGTACATTTTTAGATGATACTTGGGAGCAAATTTAAGGGCTTTGCGCAATTGCGCTACATTGGTTCTGAAAGGAATCAAACAGCCTAACTGAACAGTTCCTAGTTGATGCGATTGTGTGTGCAATGCTCTCTATTTGAATGGATAAGTAATGCATAGTGCCACTTTCCATGCCTAAATTTTGGACATGGGTGATTATAAGGAGAAGCGTGGTTAAACCAAAAAAAGAAGAAAACCCCGATGCAATTCCTGGATGCATTTCTCAGCTAATCTATCATTTTGGGAGGCATCAATGCTTTGCTTTTTTCAGCTTAAGGTTTGTGGGTTCTTGATAGAATTTAATGGATTGGCTGAGAGTTTCTGTATTTGAGCTTCTGAAAGATGCAGTGTTGACATTAAGATGCGTTTCAAATCTTATATTAGTTCCTTTCTCACCCTAGTGTTAGACCATGTGGGTGCATATCTCCTGGACAGAAGGTTCTGGAGGACATTTCTCACTGGATTTACCCAAAAATGGGTTGTCATTTTTTTGCTTTCGAGAATTTAACATTGGAAGACTACTTTCATGTGAATGAGCTTCAGACTCTTGCCTCTTTAGTGTCCTTCGTCAAAGGCATTTTTATGCTGTGCGTTGTGGCTTTCTTTTTCCTAATTTGATTTCTTGCCAACTTTTTTTAGAACATTTAAGGGAATCATTGATCTCATTAATTTCATGGTAAAGATAGCTAGTGAATGCTTGGACTCTCTTTTTTCCCTCGCTAGCAGGGAGTAAACTAGGTTTTATACATGGGAAGGTGCAGGGAGTAACAAGGTTGTATACATTGGAAGGTCTTTACAGTATTTTAACACCATGGATACATCTCCAGATAGAAAACATTGTTTCCCTTGCTCTCTAGTTATCTGTCTTATTAAGCCCTAAAGTATTTTGCAGGTCACTTTTTGCTTCTGAAAACATTCAAAGTGGGGACTGCATACTGAAAGTTCCTTACAGTGTGGTATATGATTTACAGTTCTTTATGTTTAACTCTTGTTCTTTTGCTTAAACAACAATGAGGATCTCAAGTTGTAAATTATTTCTTTGAATCTTTCAGCAAATAGCGTCAGACAATCTTCTTCCAAAGATTAAAGCTTTACTAAGCGATAAAATCGGGACTATTTCAAAGCTAGCTATTATCCTTTTAGTTGAGCAAAAAATGGACCAGGTAACAAAAATATTCTTCTTTCATCTGTCTTCGAAAGATCAAATTCCTATGAATAATTGTTTGTGCGTTGCTTCTGCATCATTATGTATTTAATAGGAATTTATGGTGGTTTGTAGAATTTCTGTCTTTAGTTTCCGTGTTTGATGTTTCATTTCAAAGAAACATCCAGATTCCAGAACCAAATGATTTAATTATTATCTTTTACAATAGGATTCCGGATGGGCCCCTTACATCTGTTGCCTTCCTCGGCATGGGGAAATTCATAGTACGGTAAATGTCTCCTCATCTATTAGTTTTGAAGCTTTTGATCCATATGCCCATTAGAAATTAAAATTTTGGAATGACATCCGTATTGATGTAACTGTCTAAATGATCTATGTTGATCTGAATCTTCAATTTTCTTGTATTGCTCCTGTTGGGCATTCATATCATGAATATAGGGATATGGCCATCCAAGGGCTCTCTAGATACATGGAAAACTTGAAAAAAAGCTGAACATACCCATTTCATGCCTATACCCGTATCCGACATTCACATCCGAGTCCAAGTAACATAGTAAATGAGTGAATGAAACTGTCAATTGGGATGAAAATAGTTTCTCATGTATTTCTTTGAGCAGAAAAGATTCTTTTTGTTATCACTTGTCTCCTTTAACTTTGCAGTTCTGATGAGGAGAGATTGTTGGTAGAAACAGATAATATTGGTAATAATGTTCCATTTCTCAGTCGCTCTAGACTGGATCAATGACCGGTCTTCCTGCCCATCATGTTATGAGAGTATTGTTAGGGAGATAAATGCAGTGGTTTTAGATAAACATGTTATTTGCCGCCTGATTGTAAGGAGTGCTAACTATGAAGCTGATGAGTTGGCTAAAAAAGGGATTGGGTGATGTGAGGATAGAGTTAGTTGAGTGTGGGGTTTGTTTTTGTATTGGGGTTTCAGTTGTCGTCTGATTGTAACGATGGGTATTTAATTCCCTTTTAAATAAAACTTAAGGCACTCTTTTCCTCCTTCCGCTGATTGTCTATTCTCCTTATCAGGGTAAGGGAATAGACAGTTATGAAGGGGGTTTTTAACGAGGCCTCCTATTCTTATAAAAAAAATGTTCCATTTCTCAATTTAAAATTTATGAAGACTATTGTTATGGTTCGTTGTAACCTTGTCAAGTACAACATTTTGAAAGTTAAATCTGTATTGTAGCCTTAAAAACTTGACTAGATGCCGTTAGGTTCAGACTCATAAGACTACTATATGTTGGGATACGGGTACATTCTGATTTCCATACCCTTGTACAATCTGTTGTATAGATAGCTGTAAGCATTTGTTACACTAGTTTTGAAAAATATGTTAATTGGTATTTTTTTTGTGCCCCTATAGATTTTCTGGAGTGAATATGAGTTGGATATGATTCGTCAAAGCTCAGTGTATCAAGAAACACTTAATCAAAAGGCTAAAATAGAAAAGGACTTCGCTGCAGTTGTGCCTGTAAGTAGTCGTTACTCTCACTAGTTAATATGATAATATGTGTACAAACAGAATATTAGTCTCTGGTTCACAATGTTATATATTTCTTGTGTCTATGTGTGACTATTCTTGATTCAAGTCCTATTTTAGTTCCAGGGATAGAGTCATACAACAACAGAAGTCCTTGAACTTTTATAGGAAACTGCACTTTTTTGTTAAAATTTTGTCAATTGAGTTTTAACCGATAAAGCTAAGTTAATCAAGAAGAAAAGTTTTACATCATACGTAATTGTCTTTATATACTGTTAATGCTGTTGAATTGGTCTTAGTCTTGAATATAATCAGAGAAAAAGAAGAAAAATTTGGCATATAAAAAGGTGTAAAGGAAAGAACTGTTAGGCTCTTTAGGTTTAGGAAAAGCAATAGGTGTGTTGTCATGTGTTCCATAGGTCACAGTAGATAGATATCATTTCCATGGAATATGAATATATGATTCACTTTCAGTATGACTTGGTGAAATGGTAGACATGTAAAACTCAAAATCTAGTGCCCAAGAGCATTGAGGGGGGGGGGGGGGGGGGATTCTGTAGGGACCTGTCCAAAATTTCTTTTGCTTCCCATTTTCTTCATCTAGTCTGGATGTTGGCTTTGTTTTCCTTGTAATATGTGATTACAACAAGGTTTTGCATATGATTCAGGTCCTTCAGCAATTCCCTGATCTTGAAAGCATCACATTTCAGGATTTCATGTGTGCATATTTCTCAGGTCTGCCCTTGTTTTCTAATGTAGTAATTATTATTGATGGCCAATTCTTTCTCTATTGCGTTAAAATCAATTTCATTTTTCCAAAAAAATACAGAGCTTATGTCAATAACAGGTTTATTTAGTTTTTCAAAATTCTTTTTCAGCTATTTTTATTATCAATCCATTGAGCCATTATGTATTTGATGCTGATTAGATTATGTAAATTTGGTTAACCATAGCAGATTTTTATTAAGAGGTAAGTGGTAACTGGGATTTCCTAAACGATGTAGCATTATGTAGTCCTTGTATTAGTTTTAATATTCTTACTAATTTGGCAGTAACATCCCGAGCCTGGGAAAGTCCGAAGGGCCTATCTCTGGTATTTCTTCTTACTAGCATCATTTTTGTTTTGGAGAGTTTTGAGCGGTTACATCAAGTTTTGTTTTATTTTTACTACACAGATCTTTGAATTATCATTAAACATTATGTAGATTCCATTTACAGATTTTATGAATCACGACGGGGTTTCGAAATCAATTTTATTATTCGATGATGATAAAAAGTTGTCGGAGGTATGTTAACTAAGCATTAGTGAGAAAATATATAGATACTGAGGTAATGAACTGAAGATGATCATTATTGTTTTTACTTCTATACACCAAATGTTATCTGCATGTACAAAGTTGTTTGAAATTCTTCTGGTTTGTTAGAATAATCTTTTTAGATTTATTTGATCTTTTAGTTGACTTGAGCAGGTTATTGCTGATCGTAACTATGCTCCTGGTGAAGAGGTTAGGACCAGTGCAGCGGAATGGTTTCCCTTTTCATTTCATTGGGATAATTCTTATATTTGTTCGCTTGTTATCTTAATCTTCCTTGAAGTAAACACTTGTATTCAATACATATTTCGACATGGATATGAGGACATAACCTTCTAAGGACCCTCCAAATATACTAAAAAGCATAGAAAAATTTAATCATGTTCGTGTTGACACATACTCGAGTCTGAGTAACATAGGATCTAGGAACTATGGCATTATATTGATGCAGATTGTGGACTATACTTTTCACTTGAATTCTTATTGTTCTAAAATAATAATAAAAATGTAATAGTTTTTGTAGATTGTAATTGTACAGCTCAAGGATTGGCTGTAGAGATTAACATGTGATTTAATTATTATCCTTTAGGAGTTTTAGTTTATCTCTAACTACTCTAATTTAAGATAGAGTTAACCTATGGAGGAATACTAAGTATAACTTTTGTATTTAGCCTATAAGACCTGTTGTAACAGAAGTAAATAGACAGTTTTTCTTTTAAGAGAGTACTCACCTTGAGACTCCTTTCTCAAACACTCTTTAGTTTATTCTCAATCACAGTTTTAACATCAGATTCAGACTTCAAAGACCTCCATTAAGTTTGAATACCCCTTAAATTTCATATATTTTTCATAGATCTTAGAACTTAGTCGTTTGATGCATGGTTTGGACATTAATATGGTTTCCCTCTGTGCTAACTGGGAATGTCTTTACATTGTCGTATTGTATGGTGCTACAAAATCTGAAGTTCATTTTAATTTCTCGTCTAGGTATTTATAAGTTATGGAAAACTTCCAAATGCCTCACTGCTGCTGGATTTTGGTTTCACACTTCCGTGCAACATTCATGACCAGGTTAGTTTTGAAAGTCAAATTAAAGTAATTATTTTCATTGGCACAACTGTGATTTAACTTTAATTCTGTCAATAGCCTTTGTATCCACATACCTTCACAAATCCCAAGTGCAAGTGCTCGATATTCAGCCTCTGCACTGCTCCTAGACACAACAAATTGCTTCTTGCTTCTCCATGTGACTAAGTTCCCCAAACAAATGAGCAATAGCCACTGGTGGACCTTCTATTAGTCAATTCTCCAACTCAGCTAGCATCAGAAAAAACTTCTACTTTCTTGTTCACTTTTCTTGAAAATTAACCCATGTCCAGGTGTCATTTTGAGATTGAACAAAATTAAGAGAAGAAAAAGATTCTTTTTCTCTATATTATTCCAAGAACAATGGTTTACAATTTATAGGAAAAACAATACTACAAAAAGAGAAACTAACTCCTAAAATTCAGTAATTGATATTTAGTATATACTAATTCCTAGAAATTAGAGATAAGATTATAGGAATAATTTACATTAGTGACAAGATTCTATTACCAAATATATACAGATTTCCAACACTTCCCCTCAAGCCGGCGAGTAGATATTGATCAAACCCAACTTGCCACTAAGTTCTTCGAATAGAGTTTTATTGAGACTTAGTTAACAGGTCTGCAACTTGTTGCTTCGTGGGTAAGTTATGCACACCTCCCCTGATTCGACCTTTTCCTTGATGAAGTGTCGATCTATTTCCACATGTTTGGTGCGGTTGTGGTGAACAGGATTGTGAGCAATTCTGACTGCTGCCTAGTTGTCAGAGTACACCTTCATTGGTGGCTCACATGGTACTCAGAGTTCCTCCATTAATCGTTGTATCCAAATTCCCTCACATATACCATGGGACAATGCACGAAACTCAGCCTCGGTATTACTACGAGCTATAACCGACTGCTTTTTACTCCATGTCACAAGGTTACCCCATACATAACTGCAGTAGCCACTAGTAGAGCGTCTGTCACTTACTGAACCTGCCCAATCTGCGTCAGTATAAACCTCCACACATCTGCTTTCTGCTTTCTTGAAGTTTAGGCCCTTGACCAGAGTCCCTTTCAAATACTGTAACACTCTGTAGGTTAAGTGTTTCTCCCTTGGTGCATGCATAAATTGACTGATGACGCTTACTACAAAAGCAATATCGAGTCTTGTGTGAGATAGATATGAGTTTTCGTACAAGTTGCTGGTATCTCACCTTGTCCACTTCTTCTCCATCCTCAATAGTGCCTAATTTCTTATTGAACTCCATTGGGGTCTCCACAGGCTTGCAATCCAGCATACCAGTCTCAGTCAATAAATCAAGGACATTTTCGTTGGGAAATTGACATACCTGCTCAGGTCCTTGCTACTTCCATTCCGAGGAAGTATTTGAGGTTTACCAAGTCCTTAAGTTCAAATTCTGTGTTGAGAAACTTCTTCAGTTGGCTGATTTCACTTGGATCATTTCCTGTAAGTATATTAATGTCTACTACTTAAGAGATTAGAGTTAGTAGTTAAATGTAACTAGGACTCTTTATGTAACTAAAAGTCCTACACTTAGAGTCTTTAAATTAGTTTTTGTAACGATGAATTATGTATGAATTAAATTACAGAATAAAGATTATTCTGTTTCTCTATATGGTATCAGTCTAATTTCGATCCTCTTGAGAATTTTTTTCTCTGATGGTTAATCAGAATCACTCAATATCGAGTGAGCAGCAATCCTCCTTAACCTCTACTGTCGGTATGGCAGTTTTTTCAAAAGTAATAGGTGTGAATGTAGTGTCACAGATTTGTAGGCACCAATTATCTTGAATGGTCCCAATCTGTTAAGATTTTCCTTGTCGGTCGAGGATCTCTAGGGTACATCACTGGCAAAGTTAAGAAACCCTCTAATGATGATCAGGGTCTTGAGAAGTGGGCTCAAGAGAATGGCAGAGTCATGTCGTGGCTGCTCAACACAATGTCTCCAGAAGTTGGATCTCAATTTATTCTCTATGAAACAAGTGAAGTTTGGAACGCTTTTCAAGATACCTACTCGAGTACCAACAACAATTCTGAGTTGTTTGGCATTGAGAGCAAGGCTTCAAATTTCAAGCAAGAAGGTATGAATGTTACACAGTTTTATACTGCTTTAACAAATCTATGGCAGCAAATAGATTTGTTTGAGGCAAATGAATGGGAAACTGCAAATGATGCTGCATTATACAGGAAGATCACTACACAAAAGAGGATTTTCCAGTTTCTAAATGGTCTTAACAGAGATTGGGACCCGGTCAAATCCAAAATTCTAAGCTGCAACCCTTTACCCTCTCTTAGGGAAGTATTTTCTGAGGTCAGGCGAGAAGAAAGTAGAAGATCCTACATGATTCAAGATGCCCCTATTTTTGAGAGTTCTGCCTTAGTTACTCAAACTTCCTCTGCTTCAAAAAGGAAGGGAAGGATGGTGTGCGAGTATTGCAAGAAACCAAGTCATTTGAAGGAGACTTGTTTGAAGTTGCATGGCAAGCCAACTGATTGGAAACCATCAGCCCAAAGGGTTCCTAGGGAATCTTACTCCAATGCAGTTACCATTAATTCAACCGGTGGTTTCACTAAACAGAAAATGTTAGAGTTGCAGAAGCTGTTCAGCAAATTTAATGGTGCTAGTGACGGGCATCTGGCCTTGGTGGAGGATGAAGGTAACCAGAATCAATCCTCCTCCACTGCTCTTCTTTCTACTACAAATGTCCCGACTTGGATAGTTGACTCTGGTGCTTCTGATCACATGACTGGTAACATAGATTTATTCTCTACTTTTACTTCTTCTTGCTCAAAGAATTCTATTAGAACAACCAATGGTTCCCTTGCATCACTTAAAGGAACAGGTTCTGTTTTTATTAACAGTAACCTTCTTCTCGAGGATATTCTTTTTGTGCCTAGTTTGGATTATAATATGCTATCAGTAAGCAAGCTTTCTAAGGATCTGAATTGTTCATTTAGTTTTACTGATAAAGGTTGTTTTATACAGGCACTGGCTTCGAGGAAGAGGATTGGCAATGCTAGATTGCAAGGTGGTCTTTATGTCCTTTCCAGCACCAACAATTCTGCCCATACACCTTTACCACATTGTTTTAATTCATTAGGACAGTTTGATCTTGTTATGTTATGGCATTTTAGGTTAGGCCATCCCAATTTTTATTATCTTGCAAAAATATTTCCAGATTTATTTATGAATAAAAAACCGTCTTCTTTTAAATGCCATATTTGTCCAATTGCTAAACAAACCGGAGCAACTTATTTACCATCCTCTCATAAACCCTCACATCCTTTCTCATTAATTCATAGTGATGTTTGGGGTCCTTCTAAGGTGAAGAATGCTAATGGGTGTAGGTGGTTTGTCACTTTTATTGATGATCATAGTCGAACTAGTTGGGCTTATTTATTGAAAGAAAAGTCAGAAGTGCCTACTGTTTTTTCAAAAATTCTACAACATGGTAGAAACACAGTTTCAATGTAAAATTCAGATTTTTAAATCTGATAATGGGGGTGAGTTTTTTACAAATTCTTTAGGTCATTTCTTTCTTGAAAAAGGTATAGTTCATATAAGCTCTTGTGTTAACACTCCACAACAAAATGGAGTGGCAGAACGGAAAAATAGACACTTATTGGAAGTCACTAGAGCCTTACTTTTTACAAACCATGTCCCAAACTTTTTGTGGGGTGAGGCATTGTTAACAGCTACATACCTTATAAATAGGATGCCTAGTAAAGTCTTACATTATCAGTCTCCTAGGGATGTTTTCTTAAAGAGCTTTCCTCATTTTAAACTCATGTCCTCAGTTCTTCCTTTGAGAGTGTTTGGGTGCACTGTTTTTGTGCATAATTTAGATCCCTCTAGGACCAAATTAGATTCGAAATCTCTAAAGTGTGTTATGGTTTGTTATTCCCAAGAACGAGGACATAGGGGGGGGGGGGGGTCGTGTAACCCTTTAGAGGGACTGGGCGATTGTTTCTTCTCTTTTCATGTTACATTTCACTTGTGCTTCTTGGAACATCAGGGGATTGGGAAGAAATGAAAAGTCTAGAGCTGTCAGGAGTCTGGTAACTAAAAGGAAACCCGCGGTTTTGTTTCTATAGGAAACCAAGTTGGAGTGTATAGGCCCTGCAACATTAAGGAAGTTAGGTGGGAGATATTTACAGGGGATGGTTTTGGCACCGTCGGAAGGGGCGACTGGAGCCATTTTAACCTTAGGGGTTGAAAGCTGATTCAATTTGTAACAAAAATTCATCTCCAAACGATTTATTGCAATTAAAGGCCGCTTCAATCTCACCAACAAGGAATGTTGTTTGATTAACGTATACGGTCCAGTAGTTGAGTCCGAGAAAGAAACTTTCTTTGATGAAACTTCTATCATTCATAAGGCTGGAGGATTGCTCCCTTTGCATAGGAGGGGATTTCAACGCATACCTATCGTCGGACGAGAAAATAGGGAAGAGACAAAACACCCATTCTTTGAAGTTGTTTAGAGATTTTGTTCAACAATCTGAGTTGATAGATTTGCCTTTAGTGGGAGGTGGTTTCACGTGGTGTAACAATAGAGATCCACCAACCTTTGTTCGACTGGATCAGTTCTTGGTGGATTCCAAATTCTTAGAAGCGTTCCCAGATGTTAGTCAGGTGCTATTGCCGCAATCGATTTCGGATCACCATGCTATATAATGTTGGAAAGGAGCGTGGTCAATTGGGGGCCGAAACCCTTCAGATTTTTTAACTACATGATGGAGGAAGAAGGTTTTCATGATATGATGGTGTCGACCTTCAATGATTTGAAGAAGAACAACAATAGAAGGGGCATCGTCAACATTCTCAAGGAGTCGAAGAAAGCAATCAAAGGCTGGTCCAAAAATCAGTATTTGAAACTGTCGGCTGAGATCTCGAATTTGGAACAACACATCTCCAGTATGGAATCATTACTTCAACAGGGATCATCCTTAGCATCGATTGAATCCTTAGTAAACTCAAAAAAGGATCTATGGGCGTTGTATAAGATGGAGGAATTGATTTGGTTCTAGAAATCCCGAGCGAGGTGGATTCAAGATGGTGATCGCAACTCAAGATAATTTCACCAGTGTGCAATGATCAGAGGTAGGACAAATGCTTTGAGGCTCTTGAAGGTAGAAGGGAAGCTGCTGGAAGACCTAGGCCAGATTAAAAATTCTGTATTTGGTTTCTTCAGGGAGGCGTATAACTTGAAGCCAACAGTGGAGGTGGAAAAGATGGATTTAGACTTTGCTTATATCTCTAAAGACCAGTGCGCGCAATTGGAAAGGCAATTTACGGAGGAGGAAATTTTGGACGCAATTGCTTCTTGTGATAACAATAAGGCCCCAGGTCCGGATGGCCTAAATATGGGCTTCTTTAAACATTTTTGGCTGAATCTGAAGGAAGATATCATGAAATTCTTTTATGATTTCTACTTGGGAAAAGAATGGGAGAAGGGGGTAAATCATTCATTCATCACGTTGATACCAAAGAAATCAAACCCAAAAAAGTTGGAGGACTATCGCCCGATAAACTTGGTTGGGGGATTATACAAGATCCTGTCCAAGGTCCTTGCAAAAAGACTTAGGACATGTATTGATCATTTGATTGGCCCTTCCCAGTTTGCATTCGCCCCGGGCAGACAAATCCTCGATTGTTCATTAATCGCTAATGAGGGAGTGGAGTTTTGGAGGAAGAAGGGTTTGGAAGGCATTGCTTTTAAGGTGGATTTTAGGCGTGCTTATGATTCTGTAGATTGGTCGCTTCTGATGAAAATTATGGAGCACATGGGATTCGGAACTAAATGGCGATCCTGGATTCTAAAATGCCTATCTACTGCTTCCATTTTGGTATTGGTTTATGGGTCACCAACAAACAGTTTCAACATTGTGAGAGGTTTGCGCCAAGGATGCTCGCATTCACCTTTGCTTTTTAATATAGTGGGGGAGATGCTGAGTCTTCTACTATCCAAGGCTGTTAAGATAGGACTCTTCGAAGGTTTTCAGATTGGCTATGCAAATAAATCATTTATGTTGTCTCACCTTCAATTTGCGGACGACCTACTAATATTTTGTAAGGCGTCCAAGGGTCAGCTTAAGAACATAAAAAAAGTGTTGACAATATTTGAAATGTGTTCGGGTCTAAAGTTGAACCTGTCGAAGAGCAAGATTTTTGGAATTAATATCGAGGATACAATTATAAAGGAATGGGCGACTTCGATTGGTTGTGCAGTTGGCACCTTCCCGGAATATCTTGGACTTCCTTCGGGAGCGAAAAGGAATTCAGAAGCCCTATTGGAGCCTGTAATTCAGAGACTTTTTTTGAAATTGTCCGGTTGGAAAGCAGCTTCACTCTCGTTAGCTGGAAGGACTGTACTGGCGAAGTCAGTTTTGAATGCTATACCAATATACTACATGTCTATGTTCCGAGTGCCGGTCAAGGTTATGTAGATGATTAATTCTATGGTAGCTAATTTTGTATGGGGTGACTCGTCACAAAGGAAACATATACACTGGTTAAAATGGCCCCTGGTGTGTAGACCGAAGGACAATGGTGGTTTAGGCATCTCTAACTTGAATACTATGAACCGCGCCCTACTTGGTAAGCGGGCATGGAAATTTGCCAATGAACGGGAGACCTGGTGGAAACAAATGGTTTGCTGCAAGTATAAGCTAGACAATAGGAGGGGGTCGTTGCAAAAGGTTGTCCCTAGTCAATCCTCTTGGCTTTGGAAAGATGTAGTTAATAACTTTTGGGCAAATGATACATTTGGCAACTGCATTCGAAACAATTTGAAGCCACAAGTTGGGAGTGGGAGATTCATTCTTTTTTGGCACGAAAGTTGGTTGTGTGTAGAGCCGTTGAAGGTATATTTCCCGAGACTCTTTGCCCTTTCAATCAACAAAGAAGGTCCTATTGCAGACTTTGGAACTTTCGAAACAGGGGGCTAGTGCTGGGATATCAAATTAAGAAGGAATCTTTTTGATTGGGAAGTGGAGCAATGGGATGAGTTATTATCCATGTTAAACAATGCAACCATTAGTTTAGATGTGAATGATTGTTATGTTTGGAAAGGCAGTGGAGATGGGATTTTCTCAGTTAAATCATGCACCAATCTTGCTACTGGAAGGTCTGAGGTGACATTACACTGGCCAAAACAGGTTTGGGTTGGGTTCGCTCCCCCCAGAGTCAAGACGTTCGTCTGGCAGGTTTGCCATGGGAGAATAGCGGTGAGGACAAAGCTTATCAAACGAGGAGTGAATGGAATCACTGAAATCCTTTGCCCCTTCTGCAACTTGGAGCTGGAAACTGTTTCGCATTTTCTCTTCTCATGCAACGTGGCTTGGAATCTATGGGCGACATTTTTGAGACTATGGAACATGTCTACTGCTCTCCCGAAGAACCCTGCGGATTGCATCTCAAGTTGGGTTTCTCTACTCCTAGAATTAGAAATTTGGGGTATAATCCTGTTTGCAGTAATCTAGTCATTATGGAAGTGTCAGAATAAATTGGTGTTCGAGGAAGGTAGCCTAGATCAAATGCATTTGCTCTTCTTAGCAAAATACAGGTAAATAGCTTGGTTTGTGTCAAAGGAACCAAATTTGTCAACTCAATTAGATTGTCTAATTGGTGATCCAACATTAGTTGACTCAACTATTTGGGTAAAAACACCAAAGACATCCACGACTCTGTGGACTCCCCCACCTCCTGGTTTCTTTAAGGTTAATGTTGATGGAGTAGTGAGCAGTGATTGGAAGTGCGGTGGCATTGGTGGCCTCCTAAGGAATGATGAGAGTAAGAAGCTGGGAACTTTCTCGAAGGCTTCTGGTCCTGGTCCGCCAATTCTTGCAGAACTAATTGCCATTCGAGAAGGGTTGGACCTGTTCTCTGAGTCCACCTGGGGTAACAAAGGTCGACTGATCCTGGAAAGTGACTCGGCTGTGGCATTGAGTTGGATTGGGAACATTGAAGTTTGCCCAATTATCTACGCACAACTAGTTAAGGAAATTAAGAAAAAGGTGCTGGATAGGAATGTAATAATTAGACATATAAAAAGAGGGGGTAACTGGGAAGCAAATAGCTTGGCTAAACAACGAATTGGGTAACTTTGTAACTAGGATTGCTTTATTACTAAAGTGGGTGCTGCAGTGTACGGTGGTAGTCTAAACAAGGTTATGTTGTATGTTCTGAGGTGTTGTAGTTGTGTATTGGGACATACAAGCTTGTTAAAAATCCCTTTGTGAAATAAAATTTTGAGGCACTCTTTTCCCCTTCCGATGCCCGGTAGGTTACCTATGTAACCTATCGAGTATGAAGGGGTTTTTAACAAGGACTCCGTCCTTTTCTTATATAAAAAGAGGGTTCGGATTCGGACTAAAAAAATGTGACATCGCGGGAGACAAACATGCGACGCAAGGTTGGAGAATAGCACTTGTATCCCTTTTGTGTGAGAGAATAGCCTAGGAAGACACATATATGAGCCCGAGGTCAAGTTTAGATTTTCAAGGTTGGTGACAATGGACGAAGGCCTTGCAGCCGAAAATTTAAGGTGGAAGTGCAGGGACACGAAACAATGGAAAGGCCTTTTGTAAGGTACTAAGAGGTGATTGAAGGTTTAGAATTTTGGAGGGCATTCGGTTTATGAGGTAACAAGCAGTGAGGACCCCCCCCCCACAAATATCCCGGGACACTCATTGTGGACATTAGAGCTCGTGCTACGACCAATAAGTGACGTTTCTTTCTTTCGAAAACACCATTTTGCTGTGGTGTGTCGGGGCACAAACTTTGATGTATAATTCCATGATTGGAGAGATATGGGCTAAGAACAGAGTTGAAGTACTCGGTCATTGTCAGTGTGGAGCGTGTGTATAGTGGAATTAAATTGGGTGCGGATCATGGAGTGGAAATTTTAAAATATTTTTGAGGTTTCAGACTTTTCTTTTAGGAAATAGACCTAACATACTCTAGTATGGTCCTCAATGAAGGTGATTGACCATTTAGCTCTGGTGACATTGTTAACATGGCTAGCTCCCAAAGATCACTGTGAATTAAGTAGAAAGGTTTGGGATTGGACATATGGTTTTAAGATGTATGGAACACGAGTATGTTATGATAATTGACAAGTATAACACTTAAAGGAATTGACATTTTTATTGTGAAATAACTGGGAAGTAAATATTTCAAATACATAAAATTTGGATGTCCTAACCTACGATGCCACAAAATGACAACATCCTTATTTGAAACGGAAAGAGTAGATCCTAAGTGCGAGTTTTCTTGTTTATTCACGGGGCTGTGGTTATCCCATATATAGAGTCCATCGTCTACCTTAGTAGTGCCAATCATCCTCCCCGATTTCTGTTCCTGTATAACACAACCAAGAACAGAAAATTCAGCAAGAACTTTGTTATCTTCTGTGAGCTTACTGACTAAAAGTAAGTTACATGATAATATAGGAAAATGAAGAACTTTATCAAGTATAAAATTCTTGGTGAAGTGAACTGCCCCGATTCCAACAATCGTAGAGTGAGCCATCTGCTACTTGAATGTGATTGGTTGTGGTAGAGAGCATATGTGTGGAATAGAGACGAGTTACCTGTCATATGATTAGATGCACCGGAATCGAGAATCCAGGGAGAAGATCCACTATGTTCAGAAATAGTATTTAGGGCAATACCTTGAACAACCAATGATCCATGTGCGGTGAGTGTATTGAGAATCCGATGGAGAGTTTCGAGTTGAATTTTGGTTAGGCGAACATCCAGAACAACATCCATAGAGGCTTACTACGAAAAAGACTAGACAAGAGTTTTTTTTTTTTGGAAAAAATGGCACAGGTTGGTGATTGATAGTAGGATCAGATAATCCTAAAGCTCTAATGCCACGAACAAAATTAAGAGAAGAAAAAGATTCTTTTTCTCTATATTATTCCAAGAAGAATGGTTTACAATTCATAGGAAAAACAACACTACAAAAAGAGAAACTAACTCCTAAAATCAATAATTGATATTTGGTCTATACTAATTCCTAGAAATTAGGGATAAGATTATAAGATAATTTACATTAGTGACAAGATTCTATTACCAAATATATACAAATTTCCAACAGAGATATCTCAAAATTCTATTCACTGCTTCAAGGTGCTCCTCTAGGATCATTCATGTGTTGGTTTACAATGCTTACCGAGAAAGCCATGTCTGGTGTTGTGAGGGATAAGTGGATCAACTTCCCAACCATCTTTGATACTGCTCCTTGTTCATTGAAATTCTCATGTCATCTTTCCTTAGTTTCAAATTAGCTTCTATTGGAGTCTCAAATGGTTTACACCCCAACATACTAGTCTAGAATAGAAGATCTAGGATGTATTGTATTTGGTTGATTACAATACCAACTTTTTGATCTTGCAACTTCCATTCCCAAGAAGTATCTAGACTAAAACGTGCTTTCCTAATCGCAGAAATGTCCCTAAAAACAAAAATTGAAGATAAACAGAAAGTGTTATGTTTATTGGAAAACTGAGTAAAAACTCTTACTTCATAGGTTACACTCGATCTTAGTTTTAAGAGGCGCTCCGAGGCGCAAAAGGTCTCTGGAGCCGAAGCGCTAGGCGAAGGCGTGCGCCTTTCGTAGGCGAAGCGCCCCTTATATTAAATAGTATAAATATTTTTTATATTAATTAAAATATAAATAAAAAAATAAAATGAAAATGTAAAAAGTATATTCTTTATTAAGTGATGATAAAAATAGCCAAGTATATAATTGTAATGATTTTAGATGCTTAAATCAAAAATACTTTAATTAAATGTAGTTTTAAAAACTATTAAATATTAATATTTTAATATATTAATATATTTATATTACTTAAATATGTAATTTTAATATTTTATTTAAATTAATAATTAGAAATAAATTTATTTTATTATATTAATTGACTGCAAGATTAGTTTTAAAATATTATTATCAATCTAGATTAAGTCTTTAAATCACAATAATATTATTAATAATAAAACCTAACAAAAAAGTTAAAGTAGTAAAAAAAATCCTATTTTAAAAAAATAATAATAAAATAAAGAAGAAAAAGGCAATGGTTCGGTGAACCATGCCACAAAAACTATAATTAAAACATTTTATTGGGCCCACAAGAGCCATAAATAACAATTAAAGAAAATAAAATAAAAGGCTTTACTTTTTTAAGTTAAGTCATTTTCCTAGAGAAATGAAAAAGCACTACTTAATGGCCAGCTGTACCACAATTGGAGACCTAGGGAATCAAATCAAATTAAAAAATTATTAAAAAATTTTGCTTCTTCTTCTTCAACACGAAGAAGAGAACAGAAACTAAAGAATAGATGAATAAGTGAAAAAACAAAAGAATGCTTGGGTTTTTCTTCTTCTTCCCTAGAGGCGTAAAAAGCGCCGCGCCCAGCGCCTTCGAAAAAAGGCGCGCCTACCGGCGCCTCCTTGCGCCTTCGGTACCTCGCTGCGCTTTTACATGCAGAGGCGTTTTCCTCAGCGCCTCCATGCACCCAGCGCTTTAGGCACGCTTTTTAAAACTAAGCACTCGATACATATTTATAGTCTAGGACTTTAGGTTACATTAGGAGTCATACTTTACATTAAATTCTTACTCTATCACTAGGTAATTCGACTAAGACACTAATTCTACTAGTACAATTTAACTACAATAATAAGTCTGTTACTTGTCTAAACTAACACTCCCCCTCAAGCTGGAGGATATACATTGTATAATCCCAGCTTGAATAGAAATCTGTCGAAAAGAGCTTTTGGCAGAGCTTTGGTGAGTACATATGCCATTCGTTCTTCTGCTGGTACATATTCTAATGAGGCAACTCCACTAGTTAACTTCTCTGCGATGAAGTGTCTGCCAATTTCAACATGTTTTGTTCTGTCATGTTGAATGAGATTCTTCGCAATTTGAATGGTTGATTGATTATCACAAAAAACTTGAAAATCTTCTGCTTGAGTCATTCCAAGTTCTTTGAGTAACTTCACTAGCCAGATACCTTCACACATGCCCAAGGCTAGAGCTCTATATTCAGCCTCTGCACTGCTTCTTGAAATCACAGTTTGTTTCTTGCTTTTCCATGTCACCAAATTACCCCATACGTACAAACAATACCCTCTAGTTGATCTCTTATCAGTCAGTTCACTGGCCCAGCTTGCTTCTGTAAATATCTGAACAATTTTGTTAGAACTCTTCTTGAAAATTAAACTATATCCAGGTGTACCTTTCAAGTAATGCAAAATCCTCTTTGCTGCTTCCATATGTTCCTGCCTTGGATCTGTATGTGTTGGCTCACAATATTAACAGGAAAAAATATATCTGGCCTTGTTAGTGACAAATAAATCAGTTTTCCTACCAGTCTCTGGTACAACCCCTTATTTGCCTTGGGACTGCCATCATCCTTACTGAATTTTAAACCAACTTCCATAGGCGTATCTGCAGGTTTACATCCAAGTAGCCCAATTTCTGTCACTAAGTCTAAAACTTACTTCCTCTGATTTATGACTAGTCCTTTGTGTGATCGTGCAACCTCCATGCCAAGGAAGTATCTGAGTTTCCCTAGGTCTTTGATTTCAAATTCCTTGCTCAGGAAATCTTTTAATCGACTCACTTCTTCTTCATCATCACCTGTTAGAATTATATCATCCACATAAACAATAAGGATAATCCTTTTGTTTGATGATGTTACCTTAGAGTACAGAGTGTGATCTGCCGTTGATTGCTTGTAACCATTCTCCAAAATAATCCAAGTGAATCTTTCGAACCGTGCTCTAGGTGACTGTTTTAGGCCATAGAGTACCTTGTTTAGCTTGCAAACTTGTCGATTCTGTCCAACACCCTCAAGCCTTGGTGGAATCTGCATGTAAACCTCCTCCTCAAGGTTACCATTAAGAAAAGCATTCTTAATGTCAAGTTGGTGTAATTTCCAATCACAATTTATAGCAAGACTCCTTAAAACTCTAAAAGAATTAAGTTTAGCAACATGAGCAAATGTCTCCTTATAATCAATACCATAAGTCTGTGTAAAGCCTTTTGCAACCAACCTAGCTTTATATCTCTGTATACTCCCATTTGAGTTGTATTTGATGGCCAAAAATCCACTTACAACCAACATGCTTCTTACCATAAGTGAGTTGGCATCACTTGATTCAGTGACACTAAACTTGGTCAACCGTTTTATTCATATTGTAGATTTTGATATCTTTCTCTACATTTATAATTCATCATCTCAGTCCAAAGTAAAAAAAATTATATCCATATACAATTTACATGAATGTGATTTTTGGTTTATGTTCTTTGAAAGAATGATGTTTTCGACTCTCAGGTACAAATCCAGTTGAATATCCCATATGATGGTATTCTACATGAAAAGAAATTGGAACTTTTGCAACATCTTACACCAAAAATTAAAGATGCAATTGATCGTAATTGCTCTGAAGATACATTCATAATCAAGTTGGTATTGATGCTTAATTCTTTAAACCTTGTATCTTTAATGATGAATTAACAATGTCAGTAGGTGTTAGAGGTTATGGTGAACAACTGAACACTGTTTATTTTGAATGTTGCTCTGACATTTCATTTTTCTTTAAGTATCCCTGAACATGTATACAAGGATATGGCCCTCCTAGAACCCTACAAGTACATATGTCCAAAACACTCGGACACAAGTCCAAGTAACTTGGCCATTTTTAAATCTCTCTGTGCTGACTTTATATTTAGCTCTTCAATTCGACACTCTACTGCTACTGTTTTAGTATGGGAGGTCATATGATTCCTAAGTCATGTTGCTGATTTATGTTTGTAATGATTGCATTATTAAACAGGGAAGTTAGATCTCCTCTAGGAAAAGGGAAGGGTCTTCCACAAGCACTGCGTGCATTTGCTCGTGTTTTATGTTGCAACTCTCCCCAAGGTTTTATTGGAGAATCCTACCTTCCAAATGTGTGTTTTAACTGGTCTTTGAGCAAGTTTAATTTTAGGCCATGCAGATCTAACATTGGTTTCACTTTGAACTTAATCGTCAGAACTCATTGACTTGGCCATGGAAGCTGCACAAATTGATGGCCGGTTAGCTCGGAGTCCCTTAAAAGATAGCTGGAAAGAGTTCAAGGCACATCAGTTCTTATTATCTCACATCACTCACTCAATGCAGAAATATGATGCTGCCATTAAGGTAAATTTATTGCCACTTTTCATGCCTCAAAATATAGTTAAAAAAACATGGAAAAGATTGAGTAAACATGTGGGATATGGGATAGACACATACCCCTATCCAACACTCGGCCCGAATCTGAGTACATTGGTTATAACCAAAAGGGTAGTACATCAAGATGAAAGAATATTACTGCACGTTTAACTTGTACATATGAAAAGGAAGAATCATACTCTTTGTATAAGTGTGACAGAATGCAATATTCGCATCTTTTTGAAAATAGCACATTGTTATGAACTATGTTACAAATATACAAAAAAAAAAACTTAAAAGGAATTAAGTATACGTGTGTTTTATACATACCCATTATCTAGCACTCACCCTGAGTGCTATGTTATACTTGTAAAGATGGAAAAGAAGAAACAAACACGTCGTCAAAAAATGACATAAAATGCAATGTTCATATGTTTTTGAAAGTACTATGTTGTTAGAACTGTTATACAGACTCTGCATTTTTCTTAAAGTATCTGTATCCGATATCAATGTGAAATCCTAAAAAAAGAATTTGACCAGACCTGTGTCTGAGACAAGATAGTAAAATATTACTTCAACTTTTGCGGATGAAAAGGAAGAAACAAACTCTTCATGGTAAACTGACATAATATGCGATATATGTATGCATCTTGTAAAGACACTCTTGTAGTAAGTTTTAAAACAATTACATGAAATAATGTATGTTTGTATATTTAAAAAATCTTTTTCACTAAATTCAAGCTTCTGGACATGTACTTGCAGTCACTTGCTCTTGTCAACTGCCCCTCAATGAGCAACCCTTTCACTATTAGGAGGCAAATGGCTCACGATCTCCTTACCGGTGAGCTTCGTGTCCTGAGATCTGCATCCACGTGGTTGAACAATTACTGTGTGGGTTTGAAATCAACAATCAACTATCCAAGACATTGATGTAAAAAACAAATCCGAAAGGCAAGAATTTTGCTCTTAACTTTTTTGTTGTGAACTACTTTTTTGGGGTATAGTGAACTGTAAACACTTGGGGATATTTAAGCAAGCTTTTGAAGTCATTCTTATGCCCCCAATCCACAATAATTTTGCTCCATTTTTCCCACTGTTCGAGTTGGTGGTAAAAAGACAAATCCAGAAGTCAAGAATTTTGCTCCCTCTTGTTTTTCTTTGAACTACTTCGATGGGTAAATATCTATGCCTAAAGTTTGTAGAACTTTTTCGGGGGTATGGTGAACTTTTTGTAAATGCTTGGGGAGATTTAAACAAAGCTTTTCAAGTCATTCTTTCGCCCACAAGACAAGGGTAGTAAAAGTAGGAGTGATTAGGAAAAAGCTTTTATATACAAGTTGTGTAAGTTAATTTTAGGGTGCAAACTAATTTGATACACAAGTTGGGTAAAGTTTACACATGTTTCTTAATTTTAGGGCTTAGAGTGTTAGTTTAGGGTTTAGAGCTTTAGGTTGTTGGGTTTAGAATTTAGGATTTAGATTTTAGGGTTTAGGACTTACGTTTAGGGTTTATGTTTAGGAATTTAGATTTTAAATTAAAAAAATTAGAATATTATATTTTTGAGTAGCTCACGAGCTTTTCAAGTCGGATATCAAATAGCTCGAGTAAAGTGTTGACCGAGCTTTGATCGAGTCGAATTTGAGTTGCTCGCAATCTGTCTCGTCTCATTTACAGCCCTAGGAGTTAACAATACTCGTTTCTACATGAAAGATTAATTTTAATTTTAATTTTTCTAAGTTGATTCAAATTTCGGTTGAGATTTTGAGTTAAGTTTGAATTTAAAAAGTTCGTATAATAAAAAATTAAAACAATGTTTTGATCTTCTATTAAGTAATTTGACTGTTTTGCGATTGGTATTTAAATTCTTTGTTTCTTTAATTTCTCGTTCATTTTAAGTTTATTTTTGACCAAATTTGAACTACATGTTTTTCCATTTTATAGAATACTTATGTAGTTTCAATTCTTCCTTTTTGACTATATATTTTTAATTTAATCTCTTACTTATATATAATTTTCTTGTTTCTTCAAATTTTCAATCATTTTAAGTTCATTTCTAATCAAATTCGAACCATATGTTTCTCGATCACCATGCAAATTTAATTTCATCTTTGACAATAAAATATCATTTTACAACTTATTCCTTCAACTTTGTATGTTATTCAATTTGATCCTCTAACAGTAACTTGTATTTTTTATTATCAAATCTACCTTCTTTTTGAATAGGAATTGTTTATTCTTTTGTACTTCTCATCAATATTTTGTCTTTAAAATTCTCTTTTCAAAAAATAACAGTACGAAACATGAAGAAATTGAGTATGAAAAAATATATATGTATATTTTTTTGATAAATTCTAAATCTAATCCTAATCTTACATTATAAGTAATTGCATTTAAATTTGAATACAAAATCGAAAAAAGTATATTTGACTTGACTCAATTTGATTTTAATACATTCGACTAAGAAATATCAAATAAAATTTGAATGATATAGATGTCTTTGTTCTGCGAGCTGGTATGCAATGTTTCTTTTGTCAGAGGTTTTCCATTTATTAAAATTGGGTTCGGATCATCGACCGATTCTTGTTGATATTGGAGATCGTACAACTCGTTCGGGTATCCGACCGTTTTGCTATATTGTGGCATGAAATGATCATCCTAATTTTATGAACCTGTTATCAAAGGTGTGGGATAATGGGAATGATATGCATGATAATATAGCTCAATTTCAAGAGCATAGTAGGAAGTGGAGTATGGAGGTTTTCGGGCATATTGGGAGACGAAAGAATAATTTGATTGTCAGAATTAGAGGAATTGAGAAAGTTCTTGAGTCTAGATCGAACCTTTATCTTGAGAATTTAGAGGATGCACTAAAGGAGCTTGACATTGTCCTTATACAAGAAGAAAGCCTTTGGCATCAAAAGGTTCGTAATGAATGGATTGAGAAAGGTGATAGAAATACTATTTTTTCCACATGACAACTATGACTCGACGGAAACGTAATAAGATCCATAGATTGCGTTTAGGTGATGGTGTATGGTGCGAGGATTCGAATGTGCTGAAAGCCCATGCAACAAACTTTTCCCAAAACATATTTTCCAGTGAACCATGACAGCCGCAAGTTGTTGATATCACGGGTTCTTTCTTCCAGTTTGGCAATGATGAATTTTGACCATTTTGTAAAACCTAATTTGATTTTGATATAACAAAGTGTCTAAGGTTTTTTTTTATAAAAATAAATAAATTTTTAAGTATTTCAAAATCTCACAAATTGACAAGAAAACTTGAACCAAAATGATTCTAAGTCTAATAATTTGTTCAAGCAAAAATTTTCTAAGTGTTATAGCCCAAAACCAACTTGTACGCCAATGCGTATTGATACGCTATAGCCATATCGATATAGTTTTTACGTATTGATACGATGTAATTTTAAATCGAAAAAAGAGTACCGATACGCTTTATACTCGTATCGATACAATATTTTACCTATGCTTAACTTTAAGGCATAACGTACCGATACGATAGTCCTCATATCGATATAGTTTGATCTGATTTGATAAATCATTGCATTTAAAGTTTTTGACCGTTGCTTGCTAGTTATGATTTCAACAAAATTCAAACGGTCGTTAAACCATATCGATACGCCCATATAGCGCATCGATACACTTTTTACTAAAATTTTCCTAAGGATTGCAGGGAGCAAAATCCTTAGTGGGAGCTAAGCTAGTGGATGTAAAGCTTGTTCTAAGCTTTGACCATTATAAATTGCCTTGTCTTGAATTTTCCATTTTTCAATTTGCCCATTCCAATTTTAAAAAGCCAATTCACTCCCCTCCTGGCCATATTTGATTCGATTGATCAACTTAACAATTGGTATCAGAGCCTAACTCTTTGAGGGGCTCACATCCACAAGAGAAGATCCTAGAAGAAGATCAATCAATCTTCGAATCAAGCCATGACATCTACCTCTGACCAAAACTTTATCGAGTCACAATCGATCACCAAGCCGCCATTTTTCAATGGGGATAACTATCCCTATTGGAAAAATAGAATGAGGCTCTTCATCAAGTCCAATGACTATGTCATTTGGGATGTAGTGAAAGATGTTCAACAATTCCGATGAAGAGAGATGAAGAAGGAAGGCTAGTTCCGAAAATAAGAGTGGAAATGACCGATAAAGATCGAAGAAGACTTCAAGTGATTGACAAGGCTCTTCACATCATCTTTTGTGCACTTGGACCCGATATGTACGCAAAGATGTCATCTTGCACAAGTGCAAAGGATACCAAGATTGGGATCCTTAATTTTAGTTATGAGAATTTCAAGATGGATCTGGATGAGAGCATTTCCAAGATGTTTGATCGGTTCTCCGTCATTGTAAATGGTCTCAAAGGGCTTCAGTGAGATCATTCCCAAAGGCAAGTTAGTTCAGAAGCTTCTTTACTCTCTTCCCGAATCATGAGATGGGAAGAGAACCACAATCATCGAGGCCAAGAACTTGAAGACCTTGAAGCTCAATGAGTTGGTGGGATCTCTCCTTACTCATGAGATCATGAAGCAAGGAAGGGAAGAAGAAAAGAAGAGAGAAGAGTGGAGAAGCAAGAGGTAGAGAAGAAAAAGCAAGGAATTACTCTCAAGGCATCTCAAGAGGAAAATAATTCTAGTGAGGTTGAGTTTGAGGAATTGGCTATGATAGCCAAGAGGTTTTCTCGATTCATGAAGTCCAACCTGGGAAGAAACTTCCAAAGGAGAAAAGACTTCAAGAAGAAGAACAAAGAAGAGGAAAGAGATCAACTCATTTGTTATGAGTGCAAGAAGCCGGGGCACATAAGATCAGATTGTCCTCAACTCAAGAAAAAATGTTTGATAAGAAGAAAAAGAAAAAAGCCCATGTTTCCACTTGGAGTGATGAAGAATCATCATTCGATGAATAGGAGCATGAAGTGGCTAATCTTTGCCTCATGGCTATTGATGATGATCCTAAGGTAAACCATAACTCATCTACTTTCGATTTTTCATTTGATGAAATTTAAGATGAATATGATGAGTTGCAAGAGGTTTACGACGAGTTGGTTGAAAAGTACAAGGAATCAATTTTGAAAAAAATAAGAAAATGATTTTCGATTTGAAAAACCAAAATGATTCCCTTTCCAAAACTAACTCAGAACTCAAAGAGAAGGTTGTTGTTTTACAAGATGATTTAAAGTATTTTTAAAATGAAAATGTTGATTTAAACAATCTTCTTTCAAAAGTTCATGATTATCACCACAAAATGGTGAATGAGCTTAAGGGTTCTCTTAATGTAGTTGGGAAACAAGATTTTGAAAAAGCAAGTTCTTCAAAACCCAACTATGTAAAGAGGAACTTTAATGGCTATCTTATGTGTGTAAAATTACTATTATTTCACCCTTTTTCTATGACAATTATTGCTAAATCTACACCCATTTGAATCATATTGTAGCCCTTCATGCATCAATCACATTGAGCTCATCTTTATCATGCTTGACCCTTATATTTAGTTTATTTGATGATAAAAGATGCTACTTATGTGCGTGTTTGGTGCGTATGTAGATTTTGTTACTCACACCCCAGACAAGCAATGCTGTGACAGTAAAGAAAAGAAAGGAGTGGTGCAGAATCATCTCTCGATGGTCAAGATCAAGCTAGTTGTGGATGTCAATTTCTACTGAAGGAAGCTGAACTATGAGATAGAGTCTTGTCGAGCAGAAAAGACAAACATAACATTGTCGAGGCAATAGCCAAGCCACTACCGCGACAATGACCTGACACACTCGACAATGGAGAAAATATGCAAAGTGGAGCACGTTTTGATGAGCATGAAAAGCTGAATTTTTCTATGCACTTTGCATGGAGATCGGACGACGAGAAGACCATGAAAACACCGAAGGAAGGTCAAGAAAATATTCCACGAAAAAGAAGAATTTTAAGGAAGAAATATATAATACTTTAAAAGAAGACATTTTCTTTTAATGTGTTTAATTATAACTTAACTTCCTCCTCAAGAAGAACTTAACCTAAAACCTCCTCTATAAAAAGCCAAAGCCGACCATTGAGAAGATGATCTAGAGATCGAGCAATTGAGAGTTGCAAGAATTTGTAGCGAGCTTACATCTCATTATGTTTTAATTTCTTCTTAGGGTTTAGATTGTATTGTTTAGTATTTGTGAGAAAACGATTGGATTTTGCTTAAGTTTTTGTTAATGCAATTTTAATTCAAGGTTTTCTTATTCTTGGTTCTTTATCTTGTTTACGAGTGAATTGGGAGAAGATCTCGTTAATTATCTATTTGTCTAATATCGGGAGAGTCAGACTCAGGAAAAGGATAAGCATGGTTTTCATCCCAATTAGTGAAAACTAACTCAGCTTAGGGATAAGTTCGAGTTTCAACGGCTAAAAGAACTGTAAAATCGGTTGGTGTTCATCATTGGTTCACGTTGGGAGGTATTATCAAGGCATGCGTATCAACACGGTTTTGACTTAGGAATAAGGACGAACCACTGAAGAACACTTTTCCAAACCTTGACGATGTTCGTTGTTGCCCCATCAAGGGATTGCCGAGGAAGATACTTAACCCGTTGCCACCACAATGACTTTGATCTTTGCCGAGGCAATATGGTGTTCATTGCATTAAAAGACTGAGACAGTTGTTTCCACACTACGACACAATATAATCTGGCCCATTCTCTCATCTTGATTACTCAACTTTTAGTTTACTGGCTTATTTTATTTTCTGTTCATTAGATTACTTTAAAAACTTAATCAATCACTTGTGTTTTTTACTTTTGTTTCCTTTTCAGTGCGAGGCGATAACATTGAAGGTTTCACCAATCCCTGTGGAGACGATACTCAATAATCATCACTTTATTACTTGAGACGTGTATACTTGCACAATTGCGGGGCACTTTACACACACAACAAGTTTTTGGCGTCGTTGCCGGGGATTGGCAGTAGCAACTTTTAATTTTATTTTCTTGCATTTTTTATTTTTAGTTTTTCAAGTGCTAATCAAACTTGGTTTTGTGTTGGTGTATGACCAGGGCGAACCCAAGTAGTCCATTGTACGAGCTAAATCCAGAAATCGAACGCACTTGCCAAAGACTCAAACAAAGGATAAGAGAAGAGATGTCACATAAAAATGGCAATGACAATGCCGATGACAATCGGATTGCCGGCGACAGGAGATAGAGAAATCTCGCCACTGCAATTTGCTCCAGTACGACACCCAACCGTCCGAGATTACCTAGAAGAAGATATAAACAGACTGAATCCAAGAGTTGTTACACCTGAAATAGAAGCTGCCCACTTTAAGCTAAAGCCCGTAATGTTCAACATGATCAATACCATGGGACAATTTGGTGGTTCCGCAACTGAAGATGCTAGACAACACCTCAAATCCTTCTTCTAGATTTGTAATTCATTTCAAATACAAGGAGTCTACGAGGATATTTTGTGGCTAGAATTGTTTCCCTATTCACTGAGGGATAGGGCAAAACCTGGTTAAATAGCATTCCAGTAGGGCCAATAGGATCTTAGAGTGACTTATGTCATGAATTCCTTGTTTGTTTTATTCCTACAAATTTAACTGATAAATTGCGTAATGAAATCACTTCTTTTCGGTATGCTGATGATGAATCCATGTACGAGGCTTGGGAGCGATACATAGAACTGTTACATAAAATGCCCCTTACACAAATTCCCATTGTGGACACATGTGACAATGTTCTACAATGCTGTAAACACGCCAACAAGGATGATGATTGATGCTTTGGCAAATGGCATACTCTTGGACAAGCAACCAGAGGAAGCAATGGAGATCTTGAATAGGCTTGCTAAAACCAACTATCAATTCCCAACAACCAGAGGATGAGGAATCAGACGCCAACCCACAATAATCGAAAAAGAGTCCCCAGACTCGATTTCAGCCCAAATAGCCACCTTGACCAAGTTGGTCATGAACATGCAAAAGCAAAATAATCATCAGGAGGTCAAGGTAATAGATCTTTTTTTAAAACTGTGGAGGTAACCATGTTTCTTCTAAATGTCTACAGAATCCAGAGTCGAGCTTTTATGTTGGAAACTACAATAGAAAAAACAATGCAATGTCAAACACCTATAACCTAACCTGGAAGAAACATCCGAACTTCTCATTGAGAAACCCTAACAACGCATTCAATCAGAATCATCATAATGCTCCCACATTGGGATTCTAACAGAACATGCCTCAACAATCAATGCCGTTGCAACAAATGCCACAACAAACGATGCCACAGCAGAAACCTATGCAATCTAGTTTTTTGGAAAACTCTCTCAATGCTTTTATGTCTCAAACTAGTGCATATATGGCTAACACTGATAAATTCATAAAGAAAACTAATGCTTTTATGGACATGACTGAGATGAGGATGCATAACCATGAAGCAACACTAAATTCAACCGAGATACAAATCGGGCAATTCACACAAATCCAGAATTCCATACAAATGGGAGGATTTCCAAGCAATACTGAAGTCGCTAAGGGAGCAACTCATGAATACTGCAAAGCAATTAGCACAAGGAGTGGAAAACAGCTGGAGGACCCCAGACTAATGAAAAGGAGGAAATCAGACCAAAGGAGGTCACTGCCACAACAAAGCTTGACAATATTGCCTTGGCAATACCTGAACCCACTGCCTCGGCAGATGCTGACCACATTGCCACGACAGAACCTGGCAAAGACACGGAGAAAAACCAGAAGGCTGTTGAACAACCATATCAGATGCCCCAAATCAAATTTCCATGCAAGGAACATATCAAAGACATTCGACTCCCACCACCATTCCCACAGAGGCTAAAACAACAAAAGCAAGAGTACCAATTTAAGAAGTTCCTAGACATCGTGAAGCAGGTCCACATCAACATACCCTTGGTAGAAGTAATATAACGAATGTCAAACTATGCCAAATTCCTCAAAGACTTGGTCTCTAAACGAGCAAGAATTGGGGAATTTTAGACCATTGCTATAATAGAAAGATGTATGGCCATGCTACACAACCGAACGCCACCTAAACTTAAAGATCCTGGGAGCTTCACAATACCATGTGCAATCGGGAAACACTACGTGGGGAAGACATTGTGTGACTTAGAAACAAGCATAAATTTGATGCCCAAGTTCGCTTTCCAAAAATTAGGAATTGGAAAGGCTAGACCCACCATAGTCATGCTCCAGCTGGCCGATCGATCATATGTGCAACCAGAAGGAAAAATTGAAGACATACTGGTAAGAGTAGATAAGTTAATTTTTCCTGCTAATTTCCTTGTTCTAGATTGTAAGGCAGATGCGCATGCAACGATCATACTCGAGAGACCATTCCTAGCCACCGGGAGGACCTTGATCGACATGGAAAAAAAGGAGAGCTAACCATGAGGGTAAATGATCAACAAGTCAAACTCAATGTGTTCTAGACCCTTAAATGTGCTGACGATCAAGAAGAACGTCAAATGATTCAAGCAACAGCTGAATTCAACTTTGACAGAGATGCACCATACCTGGGCAGACACTACCTCGACAATGATTCTGGTCACTGCCTCGGCAATCATTGTGACGACTACCTCGAAAATTATCTCGACAGCCTCCCTGACACCTGCCTCGACAATAACTTGTCTGAATCCGAAGAAGCTAAAGAGACGGAGATTGAGACACAAAAGGAAGCCTACTGGATAACATCTCGTCCAAGTAAGTAATTTGAACCCCTCAATTACTCCGGAGAGGAAAGAAAGGTTGAAAAACCTTCTATCGAGCAACTATCGGTTCTTGAATTAAAACAATTATCTGAACAATTAAAATATGCTTATTTGGGAACCAACGACACATTGCCTGTACTTATCTCTTCTAAGTTGTAGCCCGAACAGGAACATAAACTGATCAACATGCTACGACAACACAAGAAGGCAATGGGGTGGACAATTGCCGATCTAAAGGGAATAAGCCCAGCGGTATGTATGCACAAAATCTTTTTGGAGGATGATCACAAACCTACCATTGAGGCTCAAATGAGGCTTAACCATGCTATGAAAGAGGTAGTGAGAAAAGAAATCATGAAATGGCTCGATGCTGAAATCATCTACCCTATTTCGACAACACGTGGGTAAGCCTAGTACAATATGTACCAAAGAAAGGTGGAATGATCGTGATAACCAATAAGAATAACAAATTAATCCCAACCAGGACTGTGACCGGTTGGAGGATTTGTATGGATTATCGCAAATTGAATAAAGTCACTAGAAAAGATCATTTTTCTTTGCCTTTTATTGACCAAATGCTTGATCGACTTGCAGGTAGGCCATTTTATTGTTTTCTTGATGGTTATTCAGGTTACATTCAAATTGCCATAGCATCGGACGACCAGGAAAATACCACCTTTACATGTCCATACGACATATATGCATTAAGAAGGATGCCATTCAGGCTTTGTAATGCCCCGACAACCTTCCAAAGATGCATGATGACAATTTTTTCTAACATGGTGGAAGATTTTCTGGAGATCTTCTTGGACGATTTCTTAGTATTCGACGATGACTTTGACAATTGCCTCGGCAATTTGGAAAGGGTACTCACACGATGCGAGGAATCCAACTTGGTCCTAAATTGGGAGAAGTGCCACTTTATGGTGGATGAGGGCATATTACTCAGCCACAAGATCTCATCAACGGGCATAGAAGTAGACAATGCAAAAATAGATATGATCAAGAAACTACCTCCACCAACTATAGTTAAATAAATCCGGAGCTTCTTGGGACACACATGTTTTTATAGAAGATTTATTGCAATTTTAACTATAATAACTAAACCTTTGTGTAATTTTCTTGGACAAGATAGGGCCTTTGACTTCAAAAAGAAATGCCCTGAAGCATTCAAGATATTGAAACAGAAACTTGTGACCGCACGCATTATATTCCCACCAAATTGGACATTGCCCTTTGAAATCATGTGCGACACAATTGATTATGTCGTCGGGGCAGTCCTTGGTCAAAGGAAAGACAAAATCTTCCATGTGATCTACTATGCTAGTAAAGCACTCAATGAGTCCTAAGTCAACTACACTACCACGGAAAAGGAGTTACTAGTCGTAGTCTTTGCCTTAAACAAGTTTCGATCATACCTAATCGAAACCAAAGTGACTATTCACACGGACCATTCGACGATCAAATACCTGTTTTCCAAGAAAGATGCAAAGCCCATATTGATTCGATGGATTCTTCTACTACAACAATTCGATGTCGACATCAAGGATAAAAAAGGAACGAAGAACCAAGTTGTTGACCACTTGTCATGACTGGAACAAGGAAGAGAAGACACCATATGCATAGAAATACAAGATGCATTCCAGATGAGCAGCTCTTGATTTCCTCGGCAGTGAAGAGAAACTATTGCCTCGACATAAGCTGACAGCATTGCCTCGGAAATTTCAGACTGCATTGCCTCGGCAATACCCTTGGCAGTGATGTCTTCTTCAACAACACCCTAGTATGCTTATCTTGTTATTTTTAGTTAGTGGTGTATTATCTTATAACCTTAACCATCAAGGGAGGAAGAGGTTCCAACATGATGCCAATCATTATTTTTGGGACGAGCCTTTTTTGTTCAAACAATGTACACATCAGGTTATAATGAGATGTGTCACTAAAGAAGAACAAGGAGAAGTGCTTCAACAATGTCATTCTTCACTATATGGAGGACACTTTGGATGAACCAGAACCGCGACCAAGGTACTATAGCTAAGATTATATTGGCTTGCACTGTAAAAAGATGCCCATGCTTTCTACAAGCAATGTGATCAATGTCAGCGGAGCAAAAATATTTTGAGACGAAACAAGATCCCCTTGCAAAACATCCTTGAAGTCGAGCTGTTTGATGTTTGGGGAATTGATTTCATGGGACCTTTCCCATCCTCATGTGGGAATCTATACATTCTATTGGTTGTTGACTATGTTTCAAAGTGGGTCGAAGCCATTGCCACTCCAAACAATGACTCCAAAACCGTTAAAAAATTCTTGCAAAAACACATATTTACACGGTTTGAAGTACCAGAGCTATCATCAGTGACGAGGGCAAACACTTCGATAACGAGCTTATTGCCGCGAAATTGAAGAAATTTGGTGTCACACATAAGCTCGCCATGAAATATTATCCACAGACCAATGGGCATACTGAAATATCGAATACAAAGCTGAAGACAATTCTTGAAAAGGTGGTTAACCCATCTCGAAATGATTGGTCCCTTCGACTTGACGATGCACTATGGGCCTATCGAACAACATTTAAAACCCCATTGGTAATGTCCCCATATCGACTTGTGTATGGAAAAACTTGCCATCTACAAGTTGAGATCGAACAAAAGGCATATTGGGCAATCAAGAAAGTGAATATGGAGTGGGAGAGTGATGGATAGAAACGAATCCTAGACCACAATGAAATAGATGAGTTTCAGGCCCTAGCGTACGACAATGCGAGAACATACAAGGAGAAAACAAAACGTTGGCATGATAGCAAGCTATTACCGCGGTAATTCCTGCCTGGGCAATTAGTGCTACTCTTCAATTCTAGACTAAAGTTATTCACAGGAAAACTCCGATCAAGATGGTCTGGACCGTTTTAAGTGGTCAAAGTATTTCCCCATGGTTCTGTGTCAATCAAATCCACCAAAGATGGGCACGAATTCAAAGTGAATGGGAAGAGACTGAAGCACTACAATGGAACAAATGTCATAAGGGACAATGAAGTGATCACTTTAGGAGATGCATCCCCATGCACTTCTTTAGTGTCTTAACAATTTTTTCTCTTTCTTTTATTTCTAATTTCATTTTTATTTTATTTCCCACATCTTTAATTTTTGTTTAGGAATAAGGTGTTATTTTAATTTGATGTTATTTATTTTATTTTTTAGGAAGGAGATCAAGAAATAAAGGAAGAGTTGGGCCGAAACCCTACAACACATTGCCCTACCCACATGGTAAAATAAGATGCCAACGACTAGTGAGAAGAGTCCCTTGCCGGCACGACAAGTTCTGCCAACCGACATACAAGCTACAACAACTACTTCAACGGACACAAAGCCGCAACGGCTACTTTAACGGTTATAAGCCACAAATCCTTCATCAAATCCTTCTCTTCTGTAATCTTGATCACATAAGTATTCTTGCATTTTATTTGCTTTCGTTTACGTTTCTCACAACTACTTTCAGATGGCACCAAAACTCAGGAAAGGGGAAAACTCGAGACCCACCGAGGAACCGACTTATAAGAGATTTGCACCACCGAGGAACATACGTTGCTTTCTGCCAAAACTAGCCGTTGCAGACTAGCCGTTCTCAGACGCCCGTTTCATTCCAACGGCTCTCTACCCGGGTAACGACTGCCTCGGCATACCCTTTCACACCTTTTTAAACCCCTTCATTTTTTACTATTCACTCTTCTTTACTCTCTCTTGCATATTGTTTCACAGATTTCCCTTGCTTTTAGATTTCTTTCTTTTTTCTATAGATTCTCAACTCTTACAACCCTCTTCCGTATCAAAACCCTAAAACCCAATATCAAGAATGGAAAGAACTCCACGCCGTCGCGCTGCCTAGACAGAATCCGAAGAATATCTCAATCACTTCGCTACACCAGAATCAAAGCCTGACAGAATGAAAAATTCAAAGAAAGATCGGTGTGGGAAGAGCAAGGATTCTACTATGAGACGAAGAAGAGGAATTTCAGACTCGAGCACTTCATTTACTTAAAAATCGGACGCAAAAAATGGCAGATCGTTGCCCAACAATTCAAGCCGAAAAATCAGACAATGGTACGCGAATACTGTGCTCATGGGCCGAAAGAAGAAGTGTAGACAGTCAATGTCCGCGGGCAGACAATGTTGATTGACGAAGACAAGATCAACCTCTATTACGACCTTCACATTCAAGAGGATCAACACGCAGAGTTCCTCACCTCCCTCACGGCAGGCATTTATGAGGCAGTGAAAGAAGAGCTTTGCATTCCAGGGACAGTCTGGAATGTGGGCGAAAATAGAGGCACCATCAATTGGTGGAACTTGCTGCCCGAGGAAAATTTTTAGAACACGTTCGTGAAGAGACGGTTGCTGCCCACGTCCCATAACTCCACCATCGACAAACCACGCTTGGCACTCATCCACTCCATCATCAGCAAAAGGTATATCAATGTGGGTGCGATTATAGCTAATGAGATTTTTTAGTGTGGGCCGAAATCGAAGGGGCAACTCTACTTCCCCAGCCTCATCACAACTTTGTACGAGAAGGCACACGTTGTGGCCGCCCCAACTAACACCATGACGCCGGACAGAACTGAGTGGACGAGAGACATCATCCTTCGAAAAATAGAGATTACATCTGCCACCTTGAAAAATTATGTCGAGGAAATGGACATGGGCAGCCAACAACCATACAAACAGCTCGCTCGGCAACCACCATATGCGGCATGGCAGCCCAGCTGGACATAATGGAAAGATGCCAGCTGACTTCATGGCCTACATCCAGGACTTCAACAACGCCACCATCACCACCATCAAGGAGAAGTTCCTAGCGGCCCAATTTCTAGAGTTCCCTGCCAAGATCTTTGCCCCAAAAGCACTAGAAATGTCTCCCGCGCCTTCTACCTCGGCAACCCATCCGGCCGCCTCCGCAAATCCAACTGCCCTTATCTCAATCGAGCCTCAAGCCTCCCTAGCAGCCACGGCCACCGAAGTCCTATCCATCTCTGACAACCGTGGAGACACATCAACCGACCCAATCAGAGAACAAGGGCAGACATCACGGGCAGCAGCCGACGCACCAAGACCATCCGACTCAGCCTACCTCAACTCATTATCATCAGACTCAATATGGCAAGACTCGATTCAGTTTATCACTAGGAAACTCGAGCCATCATTCTTTCTAGGTGCAAAGAGAAAACATTCGGCCACCGAAGTGTGCCTAGACAACAAAGAAGGTGGCGAACGAGAAGTCACACAAAAGGAACAAACAAGTCCACCTTCCTGCCAGCAGCTGCCAAGGGCAGCAAAACGCTTCAAAATGGCAGCTCGAAAGAAGGTGATCATAGCCGCCGCCGATGAAACCTCCTCTACGACACCATCAATCTAAGCTTCTCACTCATTCTTTTATTTTATTTTTTTCTAATCTATGCTAAATTTTATATATGTAGGCATGCATTGAGGACAATGCTCCTCTCGAGTTTGGGGGGGGGGGAATTAATCCTCTAATTTTTCTTTTGTTTTTCTTTTATTTTTTGTTTTTATGTATTTATTTTTTCTATTTTTAGTTGCATTTAGGTTCTAATGTAACATGCCTTTATTTAAAATCTAATGAATTCTTAGTTTGAGGGAAATCTTTGAGGAGTTTTTACCCGCCGTGGTAGATGGCCCGCCTGGGCGGCTACTTTAGCATGACTTTGGATGTACTTGGAATCTTACTATGATTTGAACTTAAAGAAAACACTCTTTGTGACTAGTTTGATTTTAGGACTTCTAGGAAACTTAGGTATTCCACATAGCAAAATTGGGTAGAACTTGATGTTTTGTTAAAAAAAGAAATAAAAAACATCTTAGAGGTGCCCGAAACTAGCTCTAGAGAAAAAAAACCATTAGAAGTGCCTATCACCGGATACGCGGATACGCGGATTACAAGCGTTGTCCCACACGCTTCATACATACTATCGGACTACACGAGGTGGAGATCAATGGCATGATCACAACCCCTTAACACCCGTGATGGAGCTAAATGGCACAATCACAACCCCTCAACATCACTCATCGGTAGTTGTATAACCCACTAGCGAGAGTCGGGACACAAAACAAGGCTTACACATGGGAGCTACCTCAACCATTGTAATCACCTTAACCAAGCTCACACACAAGAGCATTCCTCCACCGCAGTGACGCTTAACTAAGTTTACCCACAAGAGCCATCCTCCATCGTGGTGACGCTAATTCCTCAATCGCTAGGGTACTTGGATGGAGATTACAGCACAATCACAACCCCTCGACATCCAAGGTGAATTTATTCACGGTGCACCCAATCCTATTGTCGGCTAACTATATCCGATTAAAGTAATCAAAAACCATTTCCATCACTTTCCAATATAATTATTTAACATCAATATTCCACTGATTTACAAGCACAAACACAATGACATTTTCACAAGCATAAACATGCTTAATATCAATTGCATTTATCACATAAAACCAAGGATCACTTACCTAGTGCATCCTTAACATAATCATATTAAAATCCAACATTACTCATGCTTAAAACATGTTTAAAAACAATAATCAAAACCACATTTAACTCAAGCGCATTTCCATCAAAACATAGCACATTTCCGAGAGGGACTTTCAAATCACTTACTCTTGAGCTTAGCTAAGTGTTTCAAACTTACACTAAGCTCCCAAGACCACGCTCAAAGCGTTACAAAGCTGGAAAATCCATTTCCACTCAGCGATACACAAAGCCTTCCTCGCCGAAACGAAAATTACTCCTCCGGAGCCTCCAACAACGCCTCGTTTGATTCCGGATCAAGATCCCCTATTTTCACATCAACAAAACAGAGATCTAAATGCATTAAAATGTATTTCAACACCATCAACAATTCACATACTCGTTGCTCACCCAAACTACACCAATTTACTTAACCGAAACAACCGAAAACTCAATCGATTGCTTCCTAAACCAAGCCCAGCCAACATACATCACTTCTTACCATTTATAAACATCAAAACACACCTAATGAGCAACCTAACCCATCCTTATACCTCTAGCAAGCAAGATTCCACCATTTCACCTCAAAAACTCACTTAAAGCTAACAAGAAACTCAAGGATCTCAAGGATTTCGGGATCTATGTTGTCAAAACTTCATTTCAACATATTAACCAACTTAAAACTCAATTAAAATCAATTCATAACAGAGCTTAACAAAACAAGTCCGAAAATTAAGATTTCAACCATATTTTTACAAGATTTTGATCTCCAACCAAAACTATATTGAAAACTCAACTAAAACATTAATTAGAAGCCAAAGATCTTGAGAATTTCAATAAAGAACTTTGATTAGAGGTTAAGAACGGGATTTACTTCCAATCCTTGCTTTCCTCAATGAATGACAAGTTTTCCTTAGCAAAATCTTGAAGAACTTGAAAGGATTTCTTGAAAATTGATTAGGAAATACTAAGAGAGTGTTTTGGAGAAAAGAATTCTGGAGAGAAAAGAATGAAAATAGCGTTTGGCTGAAAATGATGAGAAAATGGTAATTACATGATGTAATCTCACATTAACTACCCATTTTAATTAATTAAAATAAAAATCAATTAAAGCTATTTAATCAAAAGCCATTTAAAACACATGTCATATTAAGGAAAGGTTAAATTGCCATAAAGCCCCCTAAAGATTCTAAGAATTTGGCTTCTCCTTTAAAAATCACATTTTCCACACTTTTGAAACTTTACAATTTGGTCACTATCGGAATGTCCCATTTCCAAAACTCTTTTTGTAAAATTGATTTAACCAACCTCTTAAAAATATTTTTAGAGGATTTTATCAATTTTACCACATTTTTATCCTATCCCGATCCTTGATTACCTTAAATCACCTTACGCGATTAGAACCGTTCTCGACTGGTCTGGTCTGTTGTCTAAAACATCTAGGCCCAAAACAAGGGCGTTACACCACTTGTACATGCATTGGAGACCAGCAGATAAAGAAAAGCCATGGTCAAATTCAAAAAAGTTAAACGAGAATCTTGGAAGATTTAATGTTAGATTTGTTCTTTTAATGAGTTGTAATTATATTCTAACTAGGATTTCTGCCCTAAATCAACTTAGACCTAGGCTCCTCCCCTATATATATGTAATCGACTTAAAGGAGAAACACAAGAGAGATTAGAGAGAAAACTCCTTCTTGTCGAAAAACCCTTGTGCTGCCATCCTCCATTATGTTCTAAACCTTCCTTAAGGCTAAGGGTTGGTTGTGGAGTAGTTGTGAGAGTTTTGATTGTATTTGTTTATGTTTAAAGTTTTTGCAATAAAATTCAAGGTTTGTTTACTCTTGGTTCTTCATTGTAGCAATCTTTATCGAGAGAGAAGAGGGTATAAATCTATTTGTTCAATATCGGGATAGTTGGACTCACGAAACGAGTAAACACGCTTTTTTCCAACCATAGGGTAAAGCTATATCGGCTTAGGGATAAGTTAGAAGTTCAATGGCTAAGAGAGGCTTCATAATCGGTTGGTGTTCATCCTTAGATTCACACCGGGAGGTATCATCCAAGACATGTTCGCCAATAGTACTTCAAGCTTAGGGTTAAGAAGAAGTCATTGAAGAGAGCCTTGCCGAACCTTGAATCATCGCTTAACTGCCCAGACAATCACATTGGTCTCTGCCAAGGTGGGGTTCTGCCGAGGGATACTCATGGGTGGCTATTAAAAGTTATTAAGTTGATCTACAAAACTGTGCCAGGACAATGCATTCAATCTTCACACCACGAAGCATTCCAATACCGACCTATTCTCTCACCCTGATTCCTCAATTTATTTTATTTGCTTTAATTTTAGTTTTAATCAAACCAGCTCTCAATATTTGTGTTTTTATTTTTTACTTGTGTAGAAAATTGAATCCCGAAGGTTGTCACAATCAGCGCGGAGACGAAATCTTAAATACTATAACTTGGCACCGTGTATACTTGCACGCAATTTGCACATCACTTTTGCACGTAACAAGTTTTTGGCACCGTTTTTGGGGATTGGCGTACAACTTTTTATTATTATTTTTTTTGCACTTATCTTTATTTTCTTGTATTATTCAGTGCTTCTTTTGTTTGAAAAAGATTTCAGGTGCAATACAAGCAAGGGCATCAACATGTCAAGAAAAACGACTCGAGAGTTGACGTTAGAAAATTCTTGCAATCTTTGTGAAGGAAATCACGAGTTCGAAAGTTGCCCTCATCTTTTCGGTGAATACATGGACGGACTGAGATGAGACCAACAACAAGATTATTCATGGTACGACCAACAAGCTCAAAAAATTTCCTACCATGACAATTTTTCCACTGTAGCAGTAGACATGCCCTGGCAATGTAGTTCTCCTCAAGAGCAATCAAAATCCTTGGAAGACACGCTCCAAGCTTTCATTGCATTCACTCAAGAATTGTCAGCTTCTATGGACGCAAGAATCGCCAAGGTGGACGCACTTTTGAGCAATTCGGTCCCCATTAATACCATGGATGAACATGATGCATCGACAACCTCTGCCTCGACAACCATTGATCACAAATATATACATCCTATGGACACTGACATCCCAAGGCAAGAAGACACAGGGTAATACGAAGAACACATTGATGTGCCTATGCAACAGATTGCCCTATCAAAGACTGAGGAACCTGAATAGAGCTATGCCTCAGCAGCTACACCTGCCTCGATAGCTGATGAATCTGTAGATTGCTCTCATCTACCTTTTCTTGGGCAATTGAACGACCATATAGAGAAGCAACACGATGGAAATACTTTGCTAACGTAATATGTGCCAGTAATAGCTGAACCTTTTTGAATTCTTTAAAAAATCACCTTTTCCATTGGCAGGTGTTTCTTGAGGAACCAACACCGATAGAGTTGATGCCAAAAAAATCTCTACCGATGGAGATGGTTGAGAGACCTAAAGAAAATGGTGTTCACAAAGCTCTTCATAAAATTGTGTTTTCCCTTGACCTGCACCGCATTATGACAGAAGATTGCCACAACAACTGGTTGTCGCAACAGTTGCCTCGGCAACAAAGGCTACTTTCCATCATAACGAACTTCGACAAGAATAAGGTAAGAACATAGTTGGATATTGATACGATTTTTTTAATAACATATTCATGCCTCCAGGAAAAAATACAAGGTGGAAGGTACACATGGACTACAAGGGAACAAGGAAGAAAGAAACCTCTACCATGATAATGCAAAAGCAAGCAATTGCAAACATAGTGGTCCACCCTTTTATGGGAAAAATAGTCACTCGATGGAGGGTGCGAGTGGAATACAAGGAGTATCGGAAACGATCCCCACAAGCTCGAATAGACAAGGGAGTCGTCACTTTAGGAGATGCATGCCCATGCACTCCTAGAGTAACATAATTTTTATTTTATCTTACACATTTTTATGCTTTCATGGACTTAGGATTTTAAATTTTCAGTTTTTAGGAAGTAAATTTAAATTAAGCATCTATTTTCTCACACTAATAATTTTTATTTCATTTTTTTATTTTAGGAGAAAAAATATCAAAGAGAAGAGAGAAGAAGCACGCCCAAACCAATCAACCATTCCAGCCTGCCCGCCAAGTTTGTTGCAGCAGACAGACGTTGCTTTTTGCCAAAACTTGTAACCCCCTTAGCCCGACCTAGACGATTGACCCGAACTACGAAGATTACACGGGGAAAACCAAAGTCAACCCAAAAGTAATCCTTGATTCATGACCCTTTTTTTCTTTTTAATCTTATCTAGATGCTTGTTAACATTAAGTGAGTACTCACGAGATACGATTGAAAAAGGCACAACGAACGAATATCATACAGGGACTCAATTGCACTTTACACAAAGTTAGGGACCAAATTGTAATTTTTATAAACTAGAAGGACTTCGTGGGTTTTAAGGTTACCATTATGAAATTAATCATATTACACGCTTCTCTGTAAAATTTTGACTTAAAAAGATATCTCAAACTCAAGCAATTGCAATAACAACATTTGGGACTAAAATGTAAAGCTTGCAACATCAGCACAATTCAAATATGTGTCCAACGGTCACCCGTTTCGAAACATCCACCTGCCGTATCGAAACGCTGGATCGAAATGGCGTTGACCATTTTGGTACGCGGGTGTGTTCCAAGACCGGTTCCGAAACATGGCATTCCAGTAGCCAAATCATTCTGAAACAGCCTCCACCGTTTCAAAACAAGAAGGCCATTACAGGCCCCGTTCCGAAACATTAGAGGGTGTTTCAATACGGTTTGCCCAGAAACTACAGCAAATGCTGGTTTTTCACTAAAAAACCTATTCAAACACATCTCAAAGACTCTCTAATCATACCAACAAGTCAACATACACATAAGGTACATATTTGGAACACTCAAACACAATCATAGCATCAAACATGATATCTAACTAATCTAAAGGCATGCTTCCTAATATCAAAACACAAATAGGCAATCCAACCTCAAAACAAACAATTAAGGCCATTTACAATTCAAACCAGCCAAAGCAAACATGCCACAACCTTAGGGAGTTTAAAACATCTCCCAAATACAAAACTTGGTTTCCCATTGCCAATCTATCAAAACTAAAGTGTATGAAAACTTCACCATACATGAGCTTGAACTTCCTTGGATGCCCTTAGCTTCCTTGATGCCTGAAAACACCTCAATTATCTACATTATTGGTAAAAGAGAGAGCGCAAGCACATTTACTTAGTGAGGCATGCTCTAAGAAAACCAACACAATAATGCACACTTGAAAACCTTTTCGCAAAAGCTTTTGCACAACATGCTTATTCTAACACATGCTTGAAAATCTTTCAAAGCAACTTCTCATTGAAACCACATGTACCTCAATTCTATCTCATGCATTTACCAATGCAAAACTCATGGCAAGGCCATACACATGCTTGTATCATCAAAGCATTTCTAAAACAAATCTCATATGCACGTCTCATAGCATAAATCATTTCATCAAAGGTACATGTGTAACAAAACCCATTTCATCACTTATATTGGCATTTAACATCTCATTAATACTCGGATATGCAGACACATTTCGACACTAGACTCTTCTGATGGAATCTCGCATCACCGTACTCACTTGTCTAGCAACATAGCTTCCGGTGGAATCTCTCATCACCGTACTCACATGGTGGAATCTCTCATCGCCACAAAGCTTGGGTATTTCACCAAGTTCTACTCGATGGAATGCCCATCATTGGAATATCTCCCTTTGGCTTAATTAAAGAGCACGTATGAATTTTTAGTTTATAGTGCACTCTCATCCTATTGATCGATCAATTATATCCGGTAAGTTTCTAAACATCTATGCCAATATATTGTGTTAAATCATCATCACACCTACTGCTTTTCATGCAATATTACTCAAAGGTTTTCTCACCACATTTCAAAACATAAATCACACTTTGTTTCAAACCAAAAGCCCAAATCTATTCAATGCAACATGCCTTCTCATGACATCTCTACAGGCATAGTCTCATGCTATGAATCATGCATAAAAATAGTAGGAATTTATCAATCTCAAACCATGAGCATGTAAAAGCATTTTAGGGGCAAATACCACTTTAAAGAGAGAAATTCAAACCATACTTACTTCCGGATTTCGGAAGGTGTTTCAAACCTCTCCTAAATCCTCAAAACTTGTATTTTTGTCCTCATGGACTTCTAACCCAATCGCACTCACCAATTTATGTTTCGCTTGCTTGCCGAAATGCCAATTAAGCTTCCGGATCAACTCCAAAATTGTCTGAAGATGTCTCCCATATTTTACACACATAAAAACAGAGGATTAATGCATCATCATGCATTGAAATCTTCAGCCAACACTCCAAAACTCGCTGCTCTACCTAAACCCAACATTTCGGCTACCAAACACAACCGAAATCACCTCAAACTCTTCCAAAACATAACCTAGCCAAGATCCATCACTTCGAAACATTTCTAAACATCAATTAACATCAAAAACAATCCTAAACTCGTCCTTATACCTCCAGCTTTAACAGAACACCAAAATCACCCCAAAAACCACCATTTTCACAAGCAAAAACTTAGGAAAAACAACCTATTCGGGATTGGATTGATAAAACATCATTCCTCACATCATTTAACATCCAAAATACATTAGAAAACCATCTCAAAACAGAGCCTAATCAATTACCACGAAAATCTTCAAGATCTCTTCCAAAATCTTGAGTTTTAAGCCAAAATCTTGTTTCCAACATTAAAACCATTCATAAATCTTTAATAAAGGATTGACAACTTGGGAATTTCAGTAAAGAACTGAGTATTTAGAGGAGAAGAACAATCTTACCTCTAAAAGATGATTTCTCCTTGATTTAGGCAAGTTTACATGAAAATTCAATGTAGAAAACCAATAGATTTGATGAAAGATTGATTAGGAATCAATGAGTGATGGAAATCTCATCAAATGAAGTGGAAATCAAAATGAATTTTGCTGGAGAAAGAGTGTTTGGTAGATAGGATTTTGAGAGAAAATGAAATGAGAGAAAATTAGAGAAAAGTGGTTATGAAAGCCAAAGGTAGTTTATCACCTTTATTTTATTTAATTAAAGGGTTATCTTCACCAGTGGTCCCTTTTGTTTAGGGTGTGTTTTATTTTGGTCACCAAAATTCAAAAACGAGTATTCTGGTCCCTAACGTTACAAAACGTTTATATTTTAATCACCCAACCGTTAGTCTCCGTTACTTGGCTAACGGATGGCTGACATGGCTCGTTAAAAAATTAAAAAACCCACGTGTTTAGTCCATTTTCATTACATTTCCCACACCGTTCCCACTTGTCAGCGCCCCACACCTCGCTCCGCTGCAGCCGCCGCAAGCCAGCCTCCCCACGCCTCTCTCGACGCGCCCCATACTCAGTATCTTCCCCAGTTTCCCCGTCTCGTTCAGCTCGTTCACCTCGTCGGCTCCGCCGAGGCACCGCCCCTTAACGAACACCCTCGACACGGTGGCTTCATCCCCTAACAACTCCCTCAACTCGCTCAGGAATTCACCATGCAAGGACACGTCCCGCTCGTCAAACACCACACGTTGGACCTCGAGTATCCCCCGCACCTTGTTGCAATCCTCGAACGTGCGGCGAACACCCCTCAACGACGTCGTGTAAATAACCACCGTGTCGTTCCCGCCCGGCGGGCATATCTCCGGGAACTCGCTTAACGGGTCTCGTTTGGTTATTATCTTATCGTAATTCGCCATCCTCCCTTCTTTCTCCCTCTCTTCCCTGTCCTTTACTATGAATATATTATCTTTCAACTTGGACGCTGCCGGGTTAACTGAAACTCGTGGCTCGGGGTTCTTCGACTCAGTTGGTGTCGATTTCGTCTCTTTTCCCACTGACTCAGTTTTCCTTAACTCGTTCGCAGCTGGTTTTGATTCTTTCGTAGACAACTTCGCGTCTAGCTCTTCTACGATGTGAAAAGTTAAGCTTTTTCGAGGCTGGTTCTTGTTTTCTTGCTTTGTTGGTTTTAGAGGCGACGCCGGAGCTTGAAGCTTTTTCTTGTTGTCGTTAATGGCGGGCTTGATTTTTTAACGAGCCATGTCAGCCAACCGTTAGCCAAGTAACGGAGACTAACGGTTGGGTGATTAAAATATAAACGTTTTGTAACGTTAGGGACCAGAATACTCGTTTTTGAATTTTGGTGACCAAAATAAAACACACCCTAAACAAAAGGGACCACTGGTGAAGATTACCCTTAATTAAATCATTAATTAAATCACCCAAATTAAGGAAATATCTGATGAAAACATTTTTGGTAAATTAGCTCCTTAAAGATTCAAAGTTTCAATCCTTTACAAAACAGTCACTACTAAACTTTGCAAAAACTGCGATTTGGTTACTACATCGAAATGTAATATTTCCAAACCCTATTTTGTAAAATTACTTTCACCATTCACTTTTATATATTAAATGAGGATTTTTAGATATTTTTCTATATTTTTAAAGCATCCCGAACTAGGTGTTCCCTAAAACTTCCTTTTATATTCGAATCGTTTCTCAGACCGATCCGATTCAGACCCTAAACTTCTAAGCCCAAAATTGGGGTGTTACAAAACTAGTCGTTCCCAAACGCCCGTTTCGTTCCAACGTCTCTCTACCCGGGCAACAGCTGTCTCGGCAGACCCTTTCATTCCTATTTAAACCCCTCATTTTTTACTATTCACTCTTCTTTACTCTCTCTTTCATATTGTTTCACAGATTTCCCTTGCTTTTAGATTTCTTTCCTTTTTCTACAGATTCTCAACTCTTACAACCCTCTTCCGTATCAAAACCCTAAAACCCAATATCAAAAATGGCAATAACTCCACGCCGCCGCGTTGCCTAGACAGAATCCGAAGAATCTCTCAATCGCTTCACTACACCAGAAATCAAAGCCTGACACAATGAAAAATTCAAAGAAAGATTGGTGTGGGAAGAGCAAGGATTCTACTATGAGACGGGGAAGAGGAATTTCAGGCTCGAGCACTTCATCTACTTAAAGATCGCACACAAAAAATGGAAGATCTTTGCCCAGCAACGCAAGCCAACAAATCAGACAATGGTGCGCAAATACTATGCTCATGGGCCGACAGAGGAAGTGTCGACAGTCAATGTCTGCGGGCGGAAAATGTTGATTGACAAAGACAAGATCAACCTCTATTGTGACCTTTACATTCAAGAGGATCAACACGTAGAGTTCCTCACCTCCCTCACGATAGACATTTATGATGCAGTGAAAGAAGAGCTTTGCATTCCAGCGACAATCTGGAATGTGGGCGAAAATTGAGGCACCGTCAATTGACGGAACTTGCTGCCCGAGGAAAATTTGTAGAACACGTTAGTGAAGAGACGATTGCTGCCCACGTACCACAACTCCACCATCGACAAACCATGCTTAGAACTCATCCACTCCATCATCAACAAAAGGTATATCAATGTGGGTGTGATTATAGCTAATGAGATTTTTGAGTGTGGGCAAAAATCGAAGGGGCAACTCTACTTCCCCAGCCTCATCAGAGCTTTGTACGAGAAGGCACACGTTGTGGCTGCCCTAACTAACACCATGATGCCGGACAAAACCGAGTGGACGAGGGACATCATCCTTTGAAAAATAGAGATCACATCTTCCACTCAGAAAAATTATACCGAGGCACCAGACATGGGCAGCCAGCAACCATACAAACAGCCCGCCTCGGCAACCACCATATGGAGCATGGCAGCCCAGTTTGGCAGAATAGAATGACGCCGGCTGACTTTCATGGCCTACATCCAAGACTTCAACAATGCCACCATGACCACCATCAAGGAGAAGTTCCCAGCAACCCAATTTCTAGAGTTCCTTGCCGAGATCTTTGCCCCGGAAGCAATAGAAATGTCTGCCTCGGCAACCCATCTGGCCGCCTCTGCAACTCCAACCGCCCTATCTCAATCGAGCCTCGAGGATCCCCAACAGCCACAGCCACAGAAGTACTCTCCATATTTGACAATCGTGGAGACACATCAGCCGCCCCAATAAGAGAACAAGGGAAGACATCACGGGCAGCAGCCGACGCACCAAGACCATCCGACTCAGCCTACCTAAACTCATTATCATCAGACTCAATATGGCAAGACTTGGCCCGATCCATCACTAGGAAACTCGAGCCATCATTCTTCCTAGGTGCAAAGAGAAAATGTTGCGTGTAAAAGAGTCTATCGCAATTGTAGTGCAAGTGTACACGACGCAAGTAGTAAGTGATACGAAGTATCGGATATCATCTCCACAGGGATTGGGCTAATAGCTTCACCTTGGTTTACTGCACGAAAGTAAAATAAATATTTGAGAGTTGTCACGAGAATAATAAAATAAAAACGCAAGTAAAAGAATTGAGTTATCAAGATAGAGAGAATGGGCTGGTATTGAATTGCTCGGTAGTGCAGGTATTGGATTGCTTAGAAACTCCAGTTCTGTTGTCGCTCCCGTCGCCGACAGCACCTGTCGCGGCGGCTGTCCGTTGGTTGTCGCGGCAGCAAACACGCCAAATCCGTACTTCAAGTTTGGCAAGAATCCTAGATCTGCCTTGGCCTATCCCTAGGTCCAAGTCTGTCGATGATCACGTCTTTGATGATACCTCCCGGTGTGAATCGAAGGATGAACACCGATGTGTATGAATTCTTCTTTAGCCACTTAACCTTGCCCTATCCCTAGGCACAAGATAGTTCAACTATAAACTAGAGAACTTGCTCTTATTTCTTTCGTATACTTAACTCTCCCGATGCTAAGTAAATAGATAACCTCACAATGCTCTCCCGATGCTCTTGCAAGATATTAAAACCAAAATAAGAGAACTTGAAGTTTATTTTATTGAACTGAAAATTCCTAAAACAAAACAACCCTTGCAACTACTTTACAAAACAACCCGTAGCCCTAGGGGGAATTTAGAACATGTCGGTGACGGGTGAACGGCAGGGGGTTTAAGTTATCGGTTATGGGGAAGAATGAGGGATATCCTTCTAGGTTAAAACCTATGCCCTTATATAAGCTTTGGGCTCAAGTATTCTAATTTAACAAGGATTATAACTTTAATGAAAAGTAAGATTCTAATAAATGCTTAATCTCTAAGGATTCCTACTTTTCAGCTGCCTCCTTGCTTTATGGGAATTCCTTTCCTTGAGCTTTGGCTTGACATATCTTTTGATCCGGGGCTTAGAAAAATATTTGGCTTTCACACGACAGACGAGCAGATTTTTCTCTATCTATCGAGGTCCACTTTACTTTTCCTCTTCATAAATCTGCTGTCACCCTGCTGTCACGACAGATCCATGGCAGCTTCGTCTTCTTCGTCTGCTTGTCCAGTTCAGCTCTTCTGCTTCTCTGCCCTGCGCCTACCTTCTTTGTCAACTATGGCATATATCTGCAAATTAAGACATCTTTTAGTAGAACCCGTGCTTTTAATCTATTTGTGATGTTTTACTAAAAACTAACCTAAATGCAATGCAATGATGCTTGAATGCAGCAGAAATATGGGTTAAAAAGGGTGTAAATAATAGAACTTTTACACACTCAACACACCCCCAAAATCAAGTTTTTTCTTGCCCTCAAGCAATTAAACCTAAAAGAAAAATGAAAATTTTTTGTGTTGTCCTTCAAACAATGAACTGTCCCTTACCCGTCGCTCATTCTCTATGGCGGCAGCAACCTGTCGGAAAGGTTAGGATCTGTCAGGAATCTCCCTATAGCTCTCGTGCAGTGTGTGCATGCTTGTGAACAGTTATAAGCTAAGACTCTCTTAGTTTCACTAGAATATTCAAATTTTTTAACTCGAATTTTTATGCCAAAGTTTATTTTCTTGAAGACACATTTTCATGCTTCTTTTTCTTTCTATTTTCAAGCTAAGCTTTTCTAGAGCCAGTTTTGGGCACCTCTAGTTAGCTTCCTAGAGCCGGTTTTGGGCACCTCTAGGTTTTTGAGTTTCTTTTGCTAAACTTCTTTCCTAGAGCCAGTGTTAGGCACCTCTAGGGGCTATTCAAGTTCTATGCTTCCTATTCTAGTTTGGCTAAGAGAAATCTAAGCAATATAACAGTCACAAAGGTGTTTAAATTTTCAGAACTATAGAAAGGCTCTAAACTTCTCCTTAAACTGTCCTAAAGATGCTGCCACGACAGAGCCGTCATGACAGGTAAGTTAACTTCACAGTTTTAAGCAACAGTTTAAATTTTCTGATTTTTTTAAGAGAACTTAAATAAATAAAAGACACAACAATTAATAAAAAGATGTACTTAAGACTCCATTAATGATGGAGGGTTGCCACCCCAAACTCGAGGGTTGCATTGCCCTCAATGCAAAATGACAGAAAAAACAAAAATATGAAGAAAAGTACATCACAAAAGATAAAGGCAGACATCAGTAAAAGAAAAAATAAAAAACTTAAATTTTAAGTCGCTGTTCTTGCTGCTGCTGCTGACACGGATCTGACGGCGGCGTCTGGGTTGAGGAAGAGGCTGGGCAGGCTCAGAGGCAGGTTCAGAGGCAGCCTGCTCCACGAGCTGGACGTCGGAACTGCTACCACTGTCCCAAGTGCTGCTGGTGGTTGTGCTAGCCTTGGGCATTAGTTTCCTGTCTGCCATGTGTTTTATCCGCTTGACAGGTGTAAACTCTCTCTCCAAATTCCTCCTGATCAGAGGGATATCATCGAAGGCAGGCCTTTTTGTTCCTCTGGCAGAGGTGTCGGCCGGTGGACTGCCTGCTGCCGTCGGGGCAGGTGATGTGGTGGAGGCAGTAGAGTGGGAATGTGGGGAGGCAGGTGGCATAGATGTGTGGACAGGAGTGGGGATATGGAAATAATGGGCAGGAAAAGTAGGGAATTGAACATCGGGAAAATTTAAAGTTTGGGTAATGAAGTTTACCGTCGAATTTGTGAAATCCCGGATGAAGGTCATCAATCCCATTTGTCTTTCCTCTACCCGTTGTAGCGCAGCAAGGATGTGGGCGGAGTGGTCTGTCGGAGCGGTGGCGGCAGCAGGTTCAGGGGCAGGCTCCTCTGATGGTTCTTCTGGGGAGCCGGCTGGGTTGAAGGAAGAGATAGGTGTAACTACTACCAGCTCCATGAGGCTGTTGATGTTGTTGTCTGTCCAGCCTCTGCCCTTTATGATTTTGTCGGAGGGTTCCTCGGGGACAGCAGCACAGTGGCATAAGGAGGTTATTGTGAACGGCAGGCAGAGGCGGGAGTCGAAGCGGAAGGCGCAGTCCAGAATGCTGTCTCTCATATATCGGCCCACATTAATAGGCCTGTCGTGCATGATGGAATGGATGAGTGCGAGCCGCTGCTGGTTGACTGTCGTGTGGTGGGAAGAAGGCATGATGCGCTTTTTGATAAAAGCGTTCCAGAGTTTGGCTTCAGGGAGGAGCTGCCCCCTTTTTACAGAGTGGGGGTTCTTTTTGTTGGTTGTCCATGTGGTTCCTTCCTCTGTCACCTTTGCCATGACAGCAACATAGGCGGCAGCATCGAGGGTGTCGAGAAATTTCTGGTGGGCATCATCATCGGGGCCAAAGTAGAGGCCAAACATGTGGTTGATGCTGTCAGCTGTGAAGGGTACTTTCACTCCTCGAACGGTGACAGATGTTGCCGTTCTGCTGTCTATGGCAGCATAAAACTCCCGGACTAATGTGTCGTTTAGTTCTGCCGGTTGTTCAGCGAAGTGCTCCCATAGTTGAGCCGTGATGGCTCTTGTGATGAACGGCCGGAGTCCCATGTTGGGTGCCTTTCGGATGTACACGAAACCCCGTTCCTCCCATAACTCCTTTGTGGCGAAGGGCGTTGCTGCTGCTGAAGAGGAAGCTGAGGCAGCACTACGGCGGGTCTGTCTAGACGACATGTTAGTTGCAAGGGTTGTGAAAAATGAAGAAAGCAAATAAAACTAGAGGAGAAAGCAAGGAAGAATAAGCAGAAGTGAGAAAAAATGAAAATGAAAACGGGGTTTTATAGCGGTCGAGGGTCTGCCCGTTTAATGCTGTAACGGCAGGCGTGAATAACGGGGCGACGGATGGGATTTAGCGTGTCTGACGCGTCTGACACGCATTTATGCGTCTGTTACGCGTCTGCCACACGCTTCTGCGTCTGCCGTGTCAGTCTGTTGACAGCCTGTCTTATCTGTCTGCGGCGGCAGCCGAAACGACAGGTTTCAATAAATGGGCTCTGTTGGGCTTGATGGATGGATGGTGGGCTTGGATCACTTCTCCTTTTCTTCTTGACTCCTTTATTTCCTAAAAATAGAAAATATAAAAACATTATTCGAATAAAATAACCTAATTTCCTAATAAATAATACTAATAAATAATAAAAATAAAAATAAAACTTAAGTTAAATTAGGGATGCCTTGTGGGGCATCTCCTAAAGTAACCACTTCTTGTATTCCTGGGGCTTCAGTCCCCTGATAGTGCTTGAGGCGCTGTCCATTGACTTTGAATTGGTGCCCGTCTTTTAATGATCGGATAGTGATGACACCATGGGGAAAAGCTTGTACCACTTGGAAGGGGCCAGACCATCTAGACTTTAGCTTTCCTGGGAAGAGTTAAGTCTAGAATTAAACAACAACACAAGCTGCCCTGGGCAGAACTGTCGTGGCAGCAGTTTCTTGTCATGCCACTTCTTAGTCTTTTCCTTGTAAATCCTTGCATTGTCGTAAGCCATTGTCCGTAATTTCTCAATCTCGTTCAGATCTAATAGCCTTTTCTGGCCTGCCTTATCCAAGTCCATGTTCACTGCCTTGATTGCCCAATATGCTTTGTGCTCAATCTCGACAGGCAGATGACAGGTTTTCCCATAAATCAGTCGGTATGGAGACATGCCCAATGGAGTTTTAAAAGTTGTCCGATATGCCCATAATGCATCGTTCAGAAGTAGAGACCAATCTTTCCTAGTGGGTTTAACCATCTTTTCAAGAATGTTCTTCACTTCCCTATTGGATATCTCAGCTTGTCCATTGGTCTGTGGGTGATATGCTGTCGCAATCCTGTGCTTGACACCATATTTCTTCAAGGCGGCAGCAATTACCCTATTATCAAAATGTCTCCCCTCATCACTGATAATCGCTCTAGGGATGCCAAATCTAGAAAAAATGTTTTTATGTAAAAACTTTTGGACCGTCTTGGCATCATTCTTTTGAGTTGCGATTGCTTCTACCCACTTGGAGACATAATCTACTGCTAGGAGGATGTAAAGATTTCCACATGAAGATGGAAAAGGTCCCATAAAATCAATCCCCCAAACATCAAAGATCTCGACTTCTAGAATGTTCTGCAGTGGCATCTCGTTTCTCCTTGAGATGTTACCTGTCCGCTGGCACCTGTCACAGTTCTTGTAAAAGTCCTGTGCATCTTTATACAGTGTCGGCCAGTAGAACCCTGACTGCAGCACCTTGGCAGCAGTTTTATTTCCTCCTAAGTGACCTCCATATTGTGAAGCATGACAGTGATGGAGAATGTCTTCTTGCTCTTCTTGTGGTACACACCTCCTTATAACCTGATCTGCGCACATTTTGAAAAGAAGAGGTTCGTCCCAATAATAATGCTTAACATCATTTTGGAACCTCTTCCTGGCTTGATAATTAAGATCAGAAGGTAATATTCCGCTAACTATAAAATTAACGAAATCAACATACCAGGGAAGGTCAGAAGACTTACCTGCCGCCATGGCTGTCGCGACAGCGATTGCGGCAGCAAAGAGCTGCTCATCAGGGAAGGTCTCCAGTATGTGTGTCTCATCTATTGGTAGACTCTGTCCCTTCTCCAACCTTGACAAGTGATCTGCCACCTGATTTTCTGTCCCTTTTTTGTCCTTGATCTCAAGGTCGAACTCTTGTAATAGCAAGATCCACCGTATCAATCTAGGTTTTGCATCCTTCTTTGCGAACAAATACTTTAGGGCAGAATGGTCGGTGTGTATTATTACTTTCGTCCCAAGTATGTAAGAACGAAACTTGTCGATGGAGAACACCACAACTAACAGCTCCTTTTCTGTGGTGGTGTAGTTCACTTGGGCGTCATTTAACGTCTTGCTGGCATAGTAGATGACGTGAAACAGCTTATCTCTGTGCTGCCCAAGTGCTGCCCCGACAGCATAGTCACTAGCATCACACATGATCTCAAATGGCTGTGTCTAGTCTGGTGGATGTACTATGGGGTCTGTCACTAGTTTTTCCTTCAGAACCTTGAATGCTTCAGTACATTCTTCATTAAAGTCAAAGGGTCGGTTCTGTTCTAAGAGATGGCATAGGGGCTTCGTGATTTTCGAGAAATTTGCAATGAATCTCCGATAAAAACCCGCATGCCCTAAAAAACTTCTAATGCCCTTGACTGTGGTCGGCGGCGGTAGCTTCTCTATGACTTCTATTTTAGCCCTGTCGACTTCTATCCCACCGCAGCTAATCTTATGGCCAAGGACTATCCCTTCGTCCACCATAAAGTGGCATTGTTCCCAATTTAGAACAAGATTAGCTTTTTCACATCTTTCAAGTACCTTTTGAAGATTGCCGAGGCAGCCCTCAAAATCGTCTCCAAAGACGGAAAAATCATCCATGAAAATCTCAAGGAAGTCCTCTACCATGTCGGAGAATATGGCCATCATGCACCTTTGGAAGGTGGCAGGTGCATTACAGAGTCCAAACGACATCCTCCTAAACGCGTATGTTCCGTAGGGGCATGTAAAAGTCGTTTTTTCTTGATCCTCCGGTGCAATAGCAATTTGATTGTACCCTGAATAACCATCAAGAAAACAATAGTAAGGTTTACCCGCTAATCTATCAAGCATTTGATCAATAAAGGGTAAAGGAAAATGATCTTTTCGGGTAGCTTTGTTAAGCTTCCGATAGTCCATACAAACCCTCCAACCGGTCACAGTCCTGGTTGGGATTAACTCATTGTTCTCGTTGGTTATCACGGTCATTTCTTCTTTCTTGGGAACACATTGCACTGGGCTCACCCATTTGCTGTCGGAGATGGCGTAAATAATACCAGCATCTAGCCATTTAATTATCTCTTTACGCACTACCTCCTTCATTGCATGGTTTAACCGCCTTTGGGCATCTATAGTCGGCTTATGGTCTTCCTCGAGGAGGATTTTGTGCATGCATAACGCCGGACTAATGCCTTGTATGTCTGCTATCGTCCATCCAATCGCCTTTTTGTGCTGCCTTAGCATGTCAATTAGCTGCCGTTCCTGTTCCTGCGGCAGCTTGGCAGAGATGATTACGGGCAGTGTGTCATTGGAACCAAGATAAGCATATTTTAACTGCCCTGGCAGGGGCTTAAGTTCTAAAGCAGGTGGTTCAACAATAGATGGCTTTTGGATTACATGGTTATCCGAAGTATAATTCAAGGGTTCGAATAACTTACCTGGACGATTGCCTAACCAGTTTACCTCCTCCTGTTCTTCAGTATCAGATGTATCAGATTCAGAGGAGTCGCTGTCGTCGGTGCTGTCGTCGTTGCTGTCGTGATAGGCCTGTAGGTGGCTGTCGCGGCAGTGACCAAATTTTATATCACAGCAGCACGACCTGATGCAGGGTTGATCAAAGGTCACCTCAATGATGGCCTTGCATTCCTCGTCCACATCGGCATGTTTCATCGCTTGGAGAACATTCAACTTAATCTCTTGATCATTTACTCGCATGGTGAGTTCTCTTTTCTCCACATCAATCAATGATCTTCCCGTGGCTAAGAAGGGTCGCCCAAGGATGATTGGTGCGTTTTCATATGCCTCACAATCTAAGATAAGAAAGTCAGCAGGAAAAATAAGCTTATCCACTCTTACCAGAATATCTTCAATTTTTCCCTCGGGATGAACGTAAGAGCGGTCGGCTAGCTGCAGGGTTACTATCGTGGGCTGCGCCTTCCCAATACCTAGTTTCTGAAAAACAGATTTGGGCATTAGATTAACACTGGCACCAAGATCACAAAGTGCCTTACCCACAAATTTGTCGCCGATTACACAAGGTATGATGAAGCTCCCCGGATCCTTCTTTTTCTGGGGCGGCTGCCTATGAAGAATACTCATGCAACCTTCTGTCATTTTTACCGTTTCAAATTCCCCAAGTTTAGATTTTTTCGACATAACATCCTTGAGAAATTTAGCATAACCGGGCATCTCCCTAACAGCATCTAACAACGGAATATTAATATGAACCTGTTTAAAAATATCATAAATCTTTTTAAGTTGAGATTCATGCTTAGCTTGCTGTATCCGTTGAGGAAAAGGTGGTGGAGGACGGTAATCAGCAATACGTCCTTCACACTGCATGCGAATCTGAGAACGGTAATCATATTTTTTCTCCTCTGTCGCTTCTGCTGTCGTGACAGGCTCATCGGCAGGTTTATCCAAGGCAGGTTCCTTTTCTGTTTCAGCTTCTTTTTCCGGCCCTGGTAATTTCTTCCCACTCCTAGTAGTAATTGCCTTACATTGCTCATGTGGGGGTGGTTTAGCATTTTCAGTATTGCTAGGGAAACCTCCATTCTGCCTCTGCTTAATATGTTGCGACACCTGACCCATTTGTGTCTCTAGAGATTTCAAGGTAGCCTCATGATTTGTCATTCTCATCTCGCTTTTATCCATAAAGGTCTCCGTCTTCTTGACAAACTAATTCATATTCTCCATATACGTACCAGTCTGAGACATAAAGGTGGCCAGAGTCTGCTCCAATATACTACTCGTGGCAGGTGGTGGCTGCTGTTGCTGCTGCGGCGGCAGGTGCTGCGGCAGTTGCGGCGGCAGTTGCTGTCGTGTCAGCAATCTAGGTCCTCCCTGATTCTGATTATATGCTTGCGGATTCAGGGCATTGTTAGGATTACTCCAGGAAAATTTGGGATCCTTCCTCCGTTGGGATTATAATTGTTGGAATTGTAGTTCGGCTTGTAATTTCCAACATATTTTTCCCTCTTCTATTTGTATTGGGCACTCATCCCTACTATGATTTCCCTCACAGATAGTACAAACTTCCTCGACAGCAAATCCTTGTAATTCATCTTCATTTAATAAGCGTTTCATTGCTTTAGTAAGGAATGCTACCTGTGATTTCATAGTGCTGTCGGCCTCATAGTCCTTGACAGCAAGTACCCGTTTACCCCCTCTTCTTGCTGTCGGAAACTGCTCCTCATTCTTGGCCAGATTTTTCAAAACTTGCATTGCCTCGTCTGGATCTTTATCCAATAATAATCCATTTGCTGCAGAATCAATTCGAATGCGAGTTTGTAAGTTAGCAGCATTATAGAACTTATTACCTGATTCCAGACATGAAATCCATGCATTGGACAGTTCCGAAGAAGAGTAGTAAATCTGTCCCAGGCCTCGTGCATCGGCTCGTCGTCTTCCTGTTGAAAAGTAGCAATTTCATTACGTAATCGCTCAGATAAATGCGAAGGATTAAAACGAGATAAGAATTCACGAGATAAATCTGCCCAAGTTCTAATTGAACCCGGCGTAAGTTTATTCCACCAAGTTTTAGCTCTGTCCCTCAATGAATGGGGAAATAACCGAAGCCTCAGTATCTCCGGACTAACTCCTGGCAGTCTAAACGAACCACAAATCTCCTGGAACGTTTTGGGATGCTCCCTAGCATCTTCTGTCGCAGAACCACTAAACTGCCTGGCGTTGTTGATCATACTAAACATGACAGGTTTAAGTTCGAAGTTGTCAACATCAATATCCGGCAGCGTGGTCTCCAGCTCTACATGATCGTTCAGCATGTAGTCACGACATGACCGTCGTCCATCTGCTGCGGGCGGGTCACCGACAGGCGGGTGGTTTTCGCCAAGGGGTGGTATGTGACCGCCGGCAGGTTGGTTATGGCCCATCTTCTCTAACTGTTCCTCGAGGTATTCGTTTCTGTCTAAAAGTCGGCGAAGTTGTTTCTTGAGACTGAAGGAACGTTCTACTTCCGGATCTAATGGATACTCAGGATCTTCACCTCTTTTAGATCTGCGCATAAACAAGAAAACCTCGTGAAAAGCAAGAGTTGAAAACACAAAAGAAAAATTAAAGAAAAATAAAAATAAAAACGAAAATAAAAATAAAAACGAAAAGTGCAATAAAAGAAAGATGTAGTTATGTTGCCAATCCCCGGCAACGGCGCCAAAAACTTGTTGCGTGTAAAAGAGTCTATCGCAATTGTAGTGCAAGTGTACACGGCGCAAGTAGTAAGTGATACGAAGTATCGGATATCATCTCCACAGGGATTGGGCTAATAGCTTCACCTTGGTTTACTGCACGAAAGTAAAAGAAATATTTGAGAGTTGTCATGAGAATAATAAAATAAAAACGCAAGTAAAAGAATTGAGTTATCAAGATAGAGAGAATGGGCTGGTATTGAATTGCTCGGTAGTGCGGGTATTGGATTGCTTAGGAACTCCAGTTCTGTCGTCGTGCCCGTCGCGGCAGCACCTGTCGCGGCAACTGTCCATTGGTTGTCTTGGCAGCAAACACGCCAACTCCATACTTCAAGTTTGGCAAGAATCCCAGATCTGCCTTGGCCTATCCCTAGGTCCAAGTCTGTCGATGATCACGTCTTTGATGATACCTCCCGACGTGAATCGAAGGATGAACACCGATGTGTATGAATTCTTCTTTAGCCACTTAACCTTGCCCTATCTCTAGGCACAAGATAGTTCAACTATAAACTAGAGAACTTGCTCTTATTTCTTTCGTATACTTAACTCTCCCGATGCTAAGTAAATAGATAACCTCACAATGCTCTCCCGATGCTCTTGCAAGATATTAAAACCAAAATAAGAGAACTTGAAGTTTATTTTATTGAACTGAAAATTCCTAAAACAAAACAACCCTTGCAACTACTTTACAAAATAACCCGTGGCCCTAGGGGGAATTTAGAACATGTCGGTGACGGGTGAACGACAGGGGGTTTAAGTTATCGGTTATAGAGAAGAATGAGGGATATCCTTCTAGGTTAAAACCTATGCCCTTATATAAGCTTTGGGCTCAAGTATTCTAATTTAACAAGGATTATAACTTTAATGAAAAGTAAGATTCTAATAAATGCTTAATCTCTAAGGATTCCTACTTTTCAGCCGCCTCCTTGCTTTATGGGAATTCCTTTCCTTGAGCTTTGGCTTGACATATCTTTTGATCCGAGGCTTAGAAAAATATTTGGCTTTCACACGACAGACGAGCAGATTTTTCTCTATCTATCGAGGTCCACTTTACTTTTCCTCTTCATAAATCTGCTGTCACCCTGCTGTCACGACAGATCCATGGCAGCTTCGTCTTCTTCGTCTGCTTGTCCAGTTCAGCTCTTCTGCTTCTCTGCCCTGCGCCTGCCTTCTTTGTCAACTATGGCAGATATCTGCAAATTAAGCCATCTTTTAGTAGAATCCGTGCTTTTAATCTATTTGTGATGTTTTACTGAAAACTAACCTAAATGCAATGCAATGATGCTTGAATGCAGCAGAAATATGGGTTAAAAAGGGTGTAAATAATAGAACTTTTACACACTCAACAGAAAACATTATGCCACCGAAGTCTGCCCAGACAATGAAGAAGGCGGCGAACGAGAAGTCACACAAAAGGCAAAACCAGGTCCACCTTCCTGCCAGCAGCCGCCAAGGGTGGCAAAATGCTTCAAAATGGCAGCTCGAAAGAGGGTGATCATAGCCACCGCCGACAAAACCTCCTCTACGACACTATCAATCTAAGCTTCTATCTCCTTCTTCTATTTTATTTTTGTCTAATCTATGCTAAATTTTGTGTATGTAGGCATGCATTAAGGACAATGCTCCTCTCGAGTTTGGGGGGGATTAGTCCTCTAATTTTTTCTTTTGTTTTTCTTTTATTTTCTATTTTTTATGTCTTTATTTTTTATATTTTTTTAGTTGCATTTAGGTTCGAATGTAACATGTCTTCATTTAAAATCTAATGAATTCTAAGTTTGAGGGAAATCCTTGAGTACTTTTTACCCGCTGCGGTAGATGGCCCGCCTTGGCGGCTACCTTAGCATGACTTTGGATGTACTTAGAATCTTACTATGATCTAAACTTAAAGAAAACACTCTTTGTGACTAGTTTGATTTTAGGACTTCTAGGAAACTTAGGTATTTCACCTAGTAAACTTGGCTAGAACTTGATGTTCTGTTAAAAAAAAGAAATAAAAAAGCGTCATAAAGGTGCCCGAAACTGGGCTCTAGAGAAAAAAATCATTAGAAGTGCCTATCACAGGCTCTAGTTGTTATGAATTGCAAAAGAAACTAGAGGGAAACCCAAAGGGAATTAAGGTGTTTATCAAGGTTTACTTAGAAAACCGAAGAATCATTCTTATCACAAGGACCGCACACACTCACGAGATACATAGTTTGGTTCCGGGTAAGTTCACTGTCGTTCGAAAGGTTGCTAATTAGGCATAAATCTACATGGTATGTAATGATTGCTCAAGGTGCTTTCTCGACTAAGTTTGCATATGATTTTAAGTTTTGGCATGTTATTGTTAGATTCCATTGCTTGAGGACAAGCAATAGTTCGAGTTTTGGGGTGTGTTAAGTGTGCAAAATTCCTATATTTATGCCCTAGTTTAGCTCAATTATTATTATTCTTAAGCATAGGTTAGTTGCATTTATTAGGAAAACATACACAAAAATACATAGATTAGATATTCTTCCTTATTTGTTGAACTTAATTGTTTTTATATAAAAGATGCTGCTTCGGTGCGTTTTCTTTCTGTGCGCATGTACCCGCCTAGGAATATGTCGCTGAGGCAGCAAAGAGGGCAGAAGAGGAGAAGCTGGAAACTTATAGAGGAATTTGTTGGACCAGCTGGAGAGATGATCGAGGAGGAGAGGCAATGAAGAGCTGTGCCAACCCCTGCACACCAACCCAGACCTCTGCCGAGGCAGTCAAGAGTGTGCCGCTGAGGCAGCAACTCAAGGAAAGGTTGAAATATGCCAAGTGGTGTGTGACTGAAAGAGCCTATCAAGCCTGATTTTTGGAGACCACTTGCACATGCATTGGAGCTCAACAAACAAAGAAAAGCCATGGTCAAAGTCAAGATGGAAAAAGTCAAACGGGAATATAGGAAGATTTAATGTTAGATTTGTTGTTTTAATGAGTTGTAATTATATTCTAACTAAGATTCCTGCCCTAAATCGACTTAGACCTAGGCTCATCCCCTATATATATGTAATCGACTTGAAGGAGAAACACAAGAGAGATTAGAGAGAAAACTCTTTCTTGTCGAAAAACCCTTGTTTCGCCATTGTCCATTATGTTTTAAGCCTTCCCTAGGGCTAAGGGTTGGTCGTGGAGTAGTTGTGAGAATTTTGATTGTATTTTTTTAGGTTTTCAGTTTTTGCAATAAAATTCAACGTTTGTTTACTCTTGGTTCTTCATTGTTGCAATCTTTACCGGGAGAGAAGAGGGAAACAATCTATTTGTTCAATATCGATAGACTTGGAGTCATGAAATGAGTAAACACGGTTTTATCCAACCATAGGGTAAAGCTACTTCAGCTTAGGGATAATTTAGAAGTTCAACGGCTAAGAGATGCTTCATAATCGGTTGGTGTTCATCCTTAGATTCACGCAGGGAGGTATCATCCAAAACGTGTTTGCCAATAGTACTTCAAGCTTAGGGATAAGAGGTAGTCATTAAAGGGAGCCTTGCCGAACCTTGAATCACCGCTTAACTACCCCAGGTAGTCACATTGGTTTCTACGGAGGCGGGCTTCTGCCGGGGCACATAAGGGGACGGTAAACTGCCGAATGCTTCAGCTCGAGACAAAACTCTGGAATTCATTTGTAAAACGTTGCCTAATGCCTACCTCTCATAACAACACTATAGACAAACCTAGCCTTGCACTTATGCACTCTATTTTGCACAATAGAACTATTAATGTTGGTGACGTAATTTGCCATGAGATGTACCAGTGCAACCTAAAAGAGAGAGATTCTCTCTACTTCTCGATGCTCATCACCGGCCTCTGCAAACAAAAGAAGGTCCCAACCGATCCGGCTGATGAATATACACCAAAGAGGAAGGGGTGGGACAAGGAGACCTACTACAAAATGATGCAGATAACTGAAGCCGAGCCATTCTTTACATCGGTACAAGGCACTACCGCGGCGACATCCTTGGGTGACATCCCAGAAATGCCTGCACCCTCTGCCTCGACAGTGACCCTTTAGCATATTTCCAAGAAGTTAGAAGAGATGGACGGAAGGCATCAGCGGTTCACGAGGGATTTCACCCACTTCATCACCTAAGTACTTAAAGAGAAGTTCTCGGAAAGCATTGTGCCATTCCCATCATTCCCTACCGACCTCGCTGCTGAAGCAGCACAAGATCCCTCTACCACGACAATCTCGACCTTCTCCACCTCGACAACGCCTACATTCTCTGCCCTGGTCAGAAAAGACAAGGGCAAAGCTCTTCTAGATGAGCCGATCTGCATCGAGTCCTTGTCTGATTGGTTTGACACCGTCCACTCCATCCTCAAGAAATTCGATGTCGTTCAAACCTCCTCACTCAAGCGCAAGGCAACCACAACCGAGGGGATTTGCCCTGACACGAACGAGGAAGAGGAGGTGACCACAAAAGCCAAACCAACCCCTCCAACGCACACCCAACCACCGAGAACCACCAAACGGGTCAAACACATGGCAACGAGAAGATTGATCATCCAAAGTGATGATGAATCCTCTGAGTCTCCACAAATATAGTTTTTTCTACTTTTGCCTCTTATTTTGCCTTTATGTTTTGTGATATGTGTTCATGCATTGAGGGCAATGCATTGATTTGAGTTTGGGGGTGTAGGTCACTACCGAGGCAACTACTGCCGCATTAATTCATTATCTAAAAAGCAATGTAGTTTTTCTTTAATGAGTAATACTTGCCTAGTTCTTTAATTTGACTTAGAACTGCCTAGACTTGCAAAACTCTTCCAATGATGAAACTACCTTAGCACTTAAAAATACACATTAAAGCTTAGGATGAATATTAGGAAACACTTAGAGTTACACTATGGACTGAAAATGAAACTACACTTTTGTGACTTGTATGATTTAAGGAGTTCTACGACACTTAAGATGTGTTCTTGCTTAGAAAGAAAATTTTGGGTAAAAAGTTAGAGGTGCCTAACACCGGATCTAGCTTAAGGAAGCCCTAGAGGTGACTGAAACTTGTTCTAGGCTAATCACTAGAGGTGCCCGAAATTGGATCTAGTAGATTATATTGCTTAATTTTTTTGTGTGAAATTGCTCAAGTTAAGTATGTTAATGCTTACGTGTTTACTTAGAATCCGGATAATCATCTTGTTCACAAAACATGCACACACTCACAAGCATCATAGTTTGATTCTGGATAACTTCTTTAGTCGTCCGAAAATTTAATCATGTATTGTCAAGTGCTAGGTCATGAGGAAGAAGGTGAGTTGAAGCAATCTCTATGAAGATTAAGGACTTTGGCGAGTAATTATTTTGTTACTAGTTGCATTGCTTGGGGACAAGCAATAGTTTGAGTTTGGGGGCGAGTTAAGTATGTAAAAGTACTATTATTTCACCTTTTTTTGTAACGCCCTGGTTTATGGTTTAGACATCGGATCAGACCGGTCGAGAACGGTTCGAATTGCGTAAGGTGATTTAAGGAAATCAAGGATCGAGATAGGATAAAATTGTGATAAAAATTGCTGAAATCCTCTAAATATATGTTTAAGAGGTTGGTCAAGTCAATTTTACAAAATGGATTTCGAAAATGGGACATTTTGAGTAGTGACCAAATTGTAAAGTTTCAAAACTGGGAAAAATGTGATTTTTAATGTGGAAGCCAAAATCTTAGAATCTTTAGGGAGCTTTAAGTCAATTTGACCTTTTCTCAATATGACATGTGTTTTAAAAGGATTTTAATTAAATGGATTTAATTGGGTTTATATTAATTAATTAATAAAGTTAGTTAATGTGAGATTTTCAATTACGTAACTACCAACTCTTTCTCATTTTCAGCCAAACACTAATTCTCTCATCTTTTCTCAGAATTCTTTCTTCCAAAAATTCTCTCAACATTTTTCTAAACATTTTTCAAGAGATCTTTCCTAATTCTTCAAGATTTTGCTAAGGAAAACTTGTCATTCATTGTGAGAAGCAAGGATTGGAGGTAAATCCCGTTCTCAACTTCTAATCTAAGTTCTTTAATGAAATTCTCAAGATATTTGGCTTCTAAATACTATTTTTGGTTGACTTTTCATTATAGTTTTGATTGGAGATCAAAATCTTGTAAAAATATGGTTGAAATCTTAATTTTCGGACTTGATGTGTTAACCTCTGTTTTGTGTTGATTTTAATAGAGTTTAAAGTTGATTAATATGTTAAAATGATGTGTTGATAACATAGATCCTGAAATCCTTGAGTTTCTTGGTTGTTTTAAGTGGGTTTTTGAGGTGAAATGGTGGAATCTTGCTTGATGGAGGTATAAGGTTGGGTTAGGTTGTTTGTTAGATGTGTTTTGATGTTTATAATGCTTTGGAAGTGATGTATGTTGGCTGAGCTTGGTTTAGGAAGCAATCGATTGAGTTTTCAGTTGTTTTGGATGGGTATTTTGGTGTAGTTTGGGTGAGCAACAAGTTTGTGAATTGTTGCTGGTGTTGGAATGCATTTTAATGCATTTAGATCTCTGTTTTGATGATGTGAAAACATGGGATCTTGATCTGGAAGCAAACGAGGTGTTGTTGGAGGCTTCAAAAGAGTGAATTCCGTGTTGGCGAGCAAGGCTTCGCGTATCGGTGAGTGGAAATGCAATTTCTTGCTTTGTAACGCTTTGAGCGTGGTCTTGGGAGCTTAGTGTAAGTTTGATACTCTTAACTAAGCTCAAGAGTAAGTGATTCGGAAATACCTCTCTTGGAAATGTGCTATGTTTGGTGAAATTTCACTTGAGTTGAGTGTGGATTTGTTTATTGTTTTTAAGCATGGTTTAATGCTGGATTTTAATGCCATTATGTTAAGGATGCACTAGGTAAGTGATCCTTGGTTTGCATGTGTTGAATGCATATGATATTAAGCATGTTATGCTTGTGGAAATGGCATTATGCTTGTAAAATAGTGGATTAATGTGGTTAAATGATTATATTGGCAAATGATGAAAATGGTTTTTGGTTACTTTAATCGGATATAGTTAGCCGGCTATAGGATTGGGTGCACCATGAATAAAGTCGCCTTGGATGTCTAGGGGTTGTGATTGTACCGTAATATCCATCCAAGTACCCTAACTATTGAGGTTGAGATTACAACGGTGAATGGTTAGTCCCATGTTTGAGTCTTGTGTATGTGTCACGTACTCTCGTTAGAGGAATTATAAAACTACCAATGAGTGATGTTGAGGGTTATGATTGTGCCATTAATCTCCATCACAGGTGTTGAGGGGTTGTGATTGTGCCATTGATCTCCACCTTGTGTAGTCCAGTAGTGTGTATGAAGCGTGTGGGACAACACTTGTAATCCGCGTATCCGATTGTGTCTTGTGTTGAAATGGTTTATGGATTATCACTTGTGAGCCAATATAATGTAAGTGAATAATGTGAAGCATGAGATGCTTGTAAATGATGCAAGAATGCATGAGATGCTTGGTAAAGCATGATCAATGGTTTAATTGCTGTTTTAATTTGTTGCATATGAGCATGTGTTTATAAAATGCATTGATGTCTTGAGAAGACATGTTTTATGAAAAAGGCATGTGATGAAAGTGGTGGTTTTGCAAGCCATGTGAAATGCATTGATGAATGTTGTTAGCGATCCTCACTAAGCTATATGCTTACGCTCTTTTATTTCGTCAATGCAGAGAATTGAACGTTTCAAGGTAGCTCAAGAGCAAGAGGATTCCAAGGATTTGTTTAAGAGATTTATATGGTTCAACCTTAGTGTAATAAGTGGCAATGGGTGGGACTTCTACTTCCTGATTTTGGTTGGAGATGTTTGTTATTTCAAGCATGTTTAGTTTCTGACTGTGGACTTTTATTTGGCCTTTATGCGGCCTTATGGTTTGTTTGTGGTGTTTTACCTTTTCTATAGCTTGATATCTTAAGCATGCTAGAATAGCTAAATGTCATCATGATATGAAGTGGTTGATGAGTATGATTTGTTGTTTGATGGTGTTTAAAAGTCTATTAGAAAGATTATATCTTGTATGCATGTTTTGAACTAGATCAGATGTGTTTCTGTATGTTCAAATGAAGTTGGATGAAGCCAATCTCGTACGCGTATCGATACAGGGGAAAGCGTATCGATACGCTAAGGCAAAATGAGGCATTTCTGTACACGGGTATCAAAAGGGATTGCCCGCGTATCGATACGCCTAGGCCAAGTTTGAAGGCCGTACCGATACACGAGGAAGCGTTTCGATACGCTCAACCCTTCTTTAGCTACTGTCTTCCCGCGTATTGATACAGGGTCAAGTGTATCGATACGAGTAGTTAAATTTCAGTTAAAAGTATCATTTAAGGTTTGGAAATGTTGCATTTTGGTCCCTGAATATTGTGTGAGCAATTGAATGAGCTTGGATGATTCGTTTGAGCTGAAATTTGGCATGTTGGCATGTTACATGACTAATTGAAGATTGGTAAATTTAAAATCCTGAAAGTCCCTGTATTTTATGGAATTTATAGTTTAGTCCCTAAAAGTCAAATGTATGCAATTGAACCCCTAATTGAACTCCGATCGCTGTCACGTTTTCACCTAATCGCTTTGCTGAACTTATAGGTTAATAATATTCATCTAGAGAAGAAAAAAAATAAAAAAAAGGGTTGTTAATCGTGGTTGACTTTAATGAGATGACTTCAGTTTTCCCCGTGTAATCTTCTTAGTTCGGGTCAGGCGCCTAGGCCGAGCTAAGGGGGTTACAATTTCTATAATAATTATTGCTAAATCTACACCCATTTGAATCATATTGTAGCCCTCCATGCATCAATCACACCGAGCTCATCTTTATCATGCTTTTCCCTTATATTTAGTTTACTTGATGAGAAAATACTACTTATGTGCGTGTTTGGTACGTATGCAGATTTTGTTACTCAATGCCCGGGCAAGAAATGCCGCAGTAGTAAAGAAAAGAAAGGAGTGGTGCAGAATCATCTCTCGATGGTCAAGATCAAGCTAGCTGTGGATGTCAGTTTCTACTAAAGGAAGTTGAACAATGGCATAGAGCCTTGCTGAGCAGAAAAGAAAAACAGAACATTGCCGAGGCAATAGCCAAGCCACTGTCGTGAGAATGACCTAACACACTCGACAATGGAGAAAATATGCAAAGTGGAGCGCGTTTTGAAGAGAATAAAAAGCTGAATTTTTCTATGCACTTTTCATGGAGATCGGACGACAAAGAAACCATTAAAACACCGAAGGAAGGTCAAGAGAAGATTCCACGCAAAAAAGGAGAATTTTAAGAAAGAAAGAAAGATATAATACTTTAAAAGAAGACCTTTTCTCTTAAAGTGTTTAATTGTAACTTAACTTCCTTCTCAAGAAGGACTTGACCAAAAGCCTCCTCTATAAAAAGCCAAAGCCGACCATTGAGAAGATGATCTAGAGATCGAGCAATTGAGAGTTGAAAGAATTTGTAGGGAGCTTACATCTCATTATGTTCTAATTTCTTCTTAGGGTTTAGATCGAATTGTTTAGTAGTTGTGAGAGAACGATTGGATTTTGTTTAAGTTTTTGTTAATGCAATTTTAGTTCAAGGTTTTCTTATGATTGGTTTTTTATCTTGTATAGGAGTGAAATGAGAGAGGATCTCGTTAACTATCTATTTGTCTAATATCTGGAGAGTTAAACTCACGAAATGGATAAGCATGGTTTTCATCCCAATCGGTGAAAACTAACTCAGCTTAGGGATAAGTTCGAGTTTTAACGGCTAAAAGAAGCGTAGGATTGGTTGGTGTTCATCCTTGGTTCACACTGGGAGGTATTATTAAGGCCTGCGCATCAGCATGGTTTCGACTTAGGGATAAGGAGGAACCACTGAAGAACGCTTTGCAAAACCTTAACGTTGTTCGTTGCTACCCGAACAAGGGATTACCAAGGAATATATTTAACCCGTTGCCGCGGTAATAACTTTGATCTTTGTCGAGGAAATCTGGTGTTCATTGCATTCAAAGACTGAGTTAGTCCAATTGGTTTCCACAATACGAAATAATATAATATGGCCCATTCTCTCATCTTGATTACTCAACTTTTAGTTTACTGGCTTATTTTATTTTTTGTTCATTATATTACTTTAAAAACCAAATCAAGCACTTGTGTTCTTTACTTTTGTTTCCTTTTCACTGCGAGACAATAACATTGAAGGTTTCACCAATCTCTGTGGAGATGATACTCAGTACTCATCACTTTATTACTTGAGACGCATATACTTGCACAATTGCGGGGCACTTTACACACGCAACAAGCTACAAACAAAGAAGATCTCAAAGGCATCCTAAAGGTAAAAGGATTTGAAATGTATGTGTTTCTACGAAACTAGTAGTTTCTAATAATATTAATGCTATTGCTTCTTGGATTCCTAAAGGAACCAAGCATTTGGGAGCTAACTCACATGGACCCAAAATGATTTTGGTACCAAAAATCAAGAACTAATCTTTGTTTGTAGGGAGAGAATTTCTACAAGGCCAAAGCTTAAAGTCAAAACACTTGGTACCTTGATAGTGGATGCTCAAGACACATGATCGACGACAAGAGTAGATTCATGGAGCTAAAGCCAAAAAGTGGTGGAGTTGTGACATTTCGTGAAAACTCCAAAGGCCATATTGAGGGTATTAGATCCATTGATAATCTATCCTCTATTCTTATTGAAGATGTTTTATATGTCAATGGTCTAAAGCATAACTTGTTGAGAATTAGTCAATTATGTGACAAATGTTTTAATGTTCTTTATGATATAAATGGTTACAAAATTTTGGACATTAAAAAATAAGATAATGGTCATTGGTCATCGTATAGGTAACATATACACGGTGCATCTAGATGACATTCATACATCACATGCATGTTTGGTTGCTCAAAATGAAAATGATGCATGGTTATGGCATAGGAAACTAGGACATGCTAGCATAAATGTTTTAGATAAATTGGTTTCCTAAGATCTAGTTAGAGATTTACCTAAGCTAAAATTCTCCTTAGGTAAAATTTGTGATGCTTTTGCTAAATGTAAACAAAACCGAACTTTTTTAAATCAATAAATGATGTTTCAACTAGTAGAGTTTTACAATTGATCCATATGGATCTCTTTGGGCCTATTAGGACAAATAGCTTGGGTGGAAAATCATATGCTTATGTTTTAGTTGATGATTTCTCTAGATACAATTGGGTTCTCTTTTTAAGTACAAAAGATGAGGCTTTAGAAAAATTCATCACATTTTCAAAAGTCACTCAAAATGACCTTGATCAAAACATAACTCATGTTAGAAGAGACCATGGAACAATATTTTAAAATTTAGGTTTTGAGGATTTTTGTAACTTTAATGGTATTAGCCACAATTTTTCCGCACCTCGCACTCCTAAATAAAATGGGGTAGTTGAGAGGAAAATCCTACTTTAGAAGAAATGGCTAGAACCGTGCTTTTTGAAAATAATTTACCTAAGTATTTTTGGGCGGAAGCCACAAACATAGCTTGTTATATTATAAATCGTGTAATGAATATGCCTATTTTAAAGAAAACTCATTATGAGATTTTAAAGTCAAAGAAGCCTAACATTAGCTATTTTCATCCTTTTCGATGCAAGTGTTTTGTTTTAAACAGTGGAAAAGATCATTCAGGTAAATTTGATGCAAAAAGTGATGATGCTATTTTCTTAAGATACTCTTTAAACTCTAAAGCCTATCGAGTGTCTAAGAAAAGAACCTTAGTTGTAGAAGAGTCTATTCATGTGGTTTTCGATGATAATTTCCTTCCGAGGAAAGATTCTTGTGATGATGATGATGTAGGGATTATTGAAGCCAATGATGGTGGACAATCATCAAAGGTGGATGAGGTTCCAACCAAAGACGAAGAAGCACAAGATCCTCCCATAGAATCCTTGAAGGACATGAATCTTGGTGAAAAGGAAGTGAACTACCCAAGGGAACTCAACTATGTCAAAGATGGTGAAATTTTAGGTGATCCATCTAAAGGGGTAACCACTAGATCCTCTCTTTGGTTGCTTAATAATGTTGCATTTATTTCATGCATTGTGCCTAAAAATATCAAAGAAGCATTAAAATATGATTTTTGGATATTGGCCATGCAAGAAGAACTTAATCAATTTGAGAGGAGTAAAGTTTGGACATTAGTTGATAGGCCTAGTAATAAGTCTACTATAGGAACTAAATGGGTCTTTAGAAACAAACTAGATGAGAGTGATAATATAGTAAGGAACAAGGCTAGACTTGTTGCTCAAGGTTATACTCAAGAAGAGAGAATCGATTTTGATGAAACTCGTGCACCCGTAGCTAGAATGGAATCAATTAGGATGTTTCTTGCATTTGCATGTTATCATGAATTCAAGCTTTTTTAAATGGATGTTAAAAGTGCATTTTAAATGACTTTATTAATGAAGAAGTGTATGTTGAACAACCACCAGGTTTTGAAGATCCATTTTACCCAAATCATGTTTTTAAATTAACTAAAGCTTTATATGGTTTGAAACAAGCTCCTAGAGCTTGGTATGAAAGGCTTTTAATTTTTTTTTGGTTGAAAAAGGTTTTGAAAAGGGGAAAGTGGACACTACACTTTTCATTAAAAGAAATGGTAATCACATCTTAGTAGTACAAATTTATGTTGATGATATATTATTTGGTTCTACTAATGAGTTTTATTGCCAAGAATTCTCTAAGTTAATGCAAGGTGAGTTTGAGACGAGGATCATGGGGGAGCTCCCATTCTTCATGGGACTCCAAATCAAGAAAATGAAGGATGTCATCTTCGTCAATCAAGCTAAGTACATCAAAGATATGCTCAAGAAGTTTGGCCCGGAGAATGTGAAGCCTCAAGCCACTCCAATGAGCTCATCAATTAAGCTTGACAAAGATGAAGGAGGTAAGTGTGTTGATTCTAACCTTTATCATTCAATGATTGGCTCTTTGCGTTACCTTACCGCAAGTATACCCAATATCATGTTTAGTGTTTTCTTGTGTGCTAGGTTTCAAGATAGCCCTAGAGAAGCACACCCTGTAGCCATTAAGAGAATCTTTAGATACCTTAGAGACACACCTGGTTTAGGCCTTTGGTATCCTAGAGACTCTTCCTTTAGCTTACATGCTTATTCTGATGCAGATTTTAGGGGTTGTAAGATAGATAGAAAAAGTACCCCCGACACTTCCCAATTCCTAGGTAGTATGCTCATATATTCGTTCTCTAAGAAACAAAATAGTGTAGCCTTATCTACCACCGAAGCAGAATATATATCGACCCGAAGTTGTTGTGCTCAAGTCCTTTGGATGAAGCAACAACTTCTAGACTATGGAATTGATGTAGGTACCATACCCCTTAAGTGTGACAACACTAGTGCCATATGTCTCACTAAGAATCCCATCCAATATTCTATAACCAAGCACATAGTGATAAGACACCATTTCATTAGGGATCATGTCCTAAAAAATGATGTTGTTCTAGAATATGTTGATACCTCAAAATAACTAGCGGATATCTTTACAAAGTCATTACACAAAGAGTGTTTTTGGACTCTTAGGAGAAAGTTAGGTCTAACTAGCCTATCTTGACCTTTTAGAGCCCTTAAGTGTAAAAAATTGCTTGTTTTTGAATGATGATTTTATTTATGTAGTTTTTCCTCTTGATCCATCTATTCTTATTGCTAGGGGAGTATGTATTTGTTTTGGTCCATAAATGTAGCTCATTCATCATACACATGCATTTAAGATCTTTTAAAATCCAATTTTTGAACTCAAGTCAGCTAAAAAATGCATTTCTAGTAAAAGGGTATCGATACGGGTCACCGCGTATTGATACAGGTTGCCTAATGGACATCGATAAAGTTTTAACTATATTGATACGATTACACGTATCGATACGATATGAAAACCGTATCGATATGCCACGTCAGCGTATCGATACAGTAACCCACTAGAGTTTAAATTGGGGATTAAATGGGTGTTTCACATTAATTAAAACTTAATCTCTTTTCCTCTCAAACCCTAGCCATTTTCACTATAAAACCCCCTTTAATCACCTTGATTTTTCACACCAAACTCAAAATTCTTTGAGGGTTTTTCATCAACACACCAAGGATAAGCTTTGCTATCAAATTGGTGCATTCATCATCCTTCATTTTTCCATACTCCATTGACCAAATTGTATAGATTTAAATCTAAACCAAGGTTATGAAAATCTTTTATTTCTTGAGATTGTTGTAGTCTCAACAACTCTTCAGCTTTCTTTATAATTTCAGCATAGCTGACTTGATATACTGAGTTCGGATCTTGAGACCATTGAGAATTTTGAGAATAATGCAGTGGGTTTACTTCTGGTGGTGTTGCCATTTGTGACATATTTCCAGTCGGTTGTCTAACAGTTGGATAAGGAATATAGTATCCTGAGTTAGGATAATACATTACCAGAGTTTGTACTGGCATGAATCCTTGGTTAGGATAATGTGGTCTTTGAATCCCTTTGTTGGGTTTCTTTCGGACAGTAGTTTGTTCTCCAACTGATTCTAGATGTTTTTTTGCCTCTATCCATCATGCCTGCTAAGATAATCAACAATAACATTGTCAGTGACTTTAACATATAAAACTTCAAAACTAAAAGTACATAATTCATTATACCATCTAATTCTTTTGGGTAATGTTTCTAATTTTCATTTGTGAGAAATTGTTTTACCTCTTGGTTATTAGTTTTTATTATAAATTTTTCTGGTGCTACATATATGAAAAATGTTTGTATACCATTTTTATGGCTAACAATTCTTTTTCAAAAATTACATAATTAATTTCATTTTCTTTAAATTTTCTTGAACCATATCCACATATCATTTCTTGATTGTCTATGGTTCTGGCTTTTAATATACAACCCCGATATTTTTCTGAGGCATCTGTTTCTAATATTAATTTATCTCCTTGTTTGGGAAGATAAATGTAATACCCTAATTTTTGTTGATAAGAGAGGCCTTTAATTTATGATATTGAGCTGAGTAGGTGATTAAATGTGTATTGTTAGGAGTGACCGAAGTAAAAGATTTCAAAATTAAAGAACCAAATTTAGGTGACTAGTTTGAACAACTCGTAAATGCGGGGTTTTGCATGCTAAACCAATAGACTAAAGAGACTCTTCCATGTGGCATGTAATTAGGGATACACTTGAGCAATGTGAGTCTTAGTGGGAGTTCCACTAAGCCGATTGTCATCTTCTCCCTGATTCTAGTTTACAGACGAGACCATTGGTGAGAAGGGGAGAATTGTTCAAGCTTTGCTTGAAGATCGAGGGTTTATGCTTGGAATTGAATTAATTTTGAAAGCATGTAAGTTTTCCTTTTTGTGATTCTTTGCCTTGAAATTGAATGTTGTAATGAATTGAAGATTGATTATTGTATATTGATTGTAATTAGAGAATTAGATTAAGGGAAACTTAGATGATGAGTGATGATTAAGTTAATTGAAAGCTTGGCTTGTTGAATCTAAGTTGGGTATTAGAAAACTTATATTTGGCATGAACACACATACATAATATATATATATATGTGTGTGTGTGTGTGTGTGTGTGTGTGTGTGTGTGTGTGTGTGTGTGTGTGTGTGTGTGTGTGTGTGTGTGTACATTCTGAAAATATACCTTTGAACTCATTGAGGATTCGTATAAACTATGTTAGCTAGAGGAAACTACTTAAGATCGAAATGAAGACTTTTTCGATAGTGATTCTATAAATTGCTTAAAATGGTTAGTTGATGCGAAGAAGGGGTTGTTGTTTCCAGTAGAATGACAATGTAAGATCATTGGATTAAATAAACATCATTAAGAGTGTGTATGAGACAATTTAGAGATCCTTAAAGCAGATAAGAATCTGCCTCGTTTCGAGCAGAACCGTGTAGGGACTATTTTATTACTGTTCGAATAGCTATGTGAGAGATAGGGACAACTATGGTTTTAAATCAATGACCTCTAGCATTTGGTGTATGAGTACATGAAAATTTTAGGTAAATCCTTGATAGAAAGATGGCTAAATTGGCACAAAAAGAGCACCTATGTGTAATAGAGGCATATTCGAAATGCATGGGGTCTAAGGGATTGTTTTAATTATATGATTAATGCTTCAAATTGTTAATGCCACATCTATGAATATGAGATTTAGTATTGTTTAAAGGCATTAGAGAATATTGTCTTAAAGACTTGGGTAAACGTGTATGTGTACTAATAGATAATCGAATGATGGTCACTCAATTCTAATGCCTTGATAAATCCTTGTCATACCTAGGCAACAAGAATTCTGATCAAGAAGATGAGAGGAAGAAAGGAGTCATAATCCACAATCCATAGTAGCTCGGAGTATCTATGAGTGTAACCTATACTTTTAAGTAATTTAATTGTTGTATAAGAGCCAAATCATTCGAATGCTCAATAAGGCTTCAATACCTTGCTTGTTGTGCTTACTCAAATCCTTGGAAGGTAAATGCTAAGGAAAGTTTGTATGCTATTTGTTAGAATCAAGCATGTTTATAAGTGGTTAGAATAAATTCTTCACGTAGCATCTTGGATATTGGTTATACACTATTATCTTGATATAAGGATTTATGGAGCTAATAAGGTTCCATAATAAGTCTTGTCTAGTGTGGGTTTGAGTATGATTGGCATGCCGATAGTGTGTCCTGAGCTCAGTTTGGAATTTGGACTACGGTCCCCTAATAGGTACAAGTATACCCCTGAACAATATAAATAAGAATTCTAGCTCAATGATATGAAATGATCGTTGACTGGTCTTGTGGTTAATGATATCGAAACTTTAGACCAATTGAGCAAAACTGTATGATTCAACTAAGGTTGTCTGTGTTAAACTGTTGTTAAAGGAATAAGTTGTATAGTTAAATCAACTCAAAGGAGTTTCCTGACAATGAAACCTACACCTTTGAAGCCTGTTGATTGAATAAGTTAAATTGAGTTTATAGTGACATACTGCTGAATGTTATTGAGCTTACATCCTGAATTGATATTGCCATTGGAGAAAGATGATTTCGAGTATTACTTGCCTCGATGTGAATGTTTATAATCTGAAATAAACTTTATGCTATGCTTTATTTGTATTTGTAATCAAGGCTACTATTCTTACTACTCACCTTGTTACATTTCTCATGAAAGATAGCCGAGTAGGACATTTTGGAGAAGTCGAAGCAAGGGTCACACAAGCTTAGTGTATGTCTTATTTTGTTGAATGTTAAACTCCTAGAAGGTGGCACTAGGCTGAACATTAGGCTTATGACCTTTTTGAATACTTTGGGGGCATTGTAAATATTAAGTCATCAATGTTTGTATATAATATGTGATTGGCCTAACGTTGTTAACATTTTAACTTGCTTGACTTGGTGTGATTGATTGCTCGAATGCTAATTAGTCTAAGGTGTGATAATAGTTGAATTCATTGAATAACTATGATCGGGAGTATTGAATGTCTTAGATGATTCTTTTGAAGCTTGACTTAGATCATTGAATGATAGCCAATATGTGAGTTGGAGGTGTATGTGTTCTCTTGGCATGCCATGTGTGTTATGGGTTGTGTAAATGATCTTGAAGGCATGTTAGATTATGTAAGTAGAAAGTGGTGTATGATATAGTTGGCATAAATTCTTTAATGTTTTACCCTTTATGTGTCTTTAAACGTGAATTGTTATGTAGACATAGTTCCTTAAACAATTCAATATATCTATACATCATTTCCTATTAGTGAAGGAATATGATAGGCCTTTTCGGTGTAGTGAGATGCTTGTACTCAATATCAACTTGACTTATCGATCTCATGTTTAAATTGGAATAAATGGATTAGAATACCATATAGGTTCAAACCATCCTAGGATTTAATCGAGATAGTATAAACAATTGGCTCTTGAAATTTTAAGGTTACTTAAATAAGAATCCAAGAAAGTTTATAAGTTAGATAAGCTTATTGACAACTTGTTTATGTTTACTCTTGTGTAATTATAATTCTTTGAAATTGTTGCTTATCTAGTTGCTTGTACTTGTACGAATTGTTTGTTCATATGAGTGACATCTTTTGCATGGACATGCATAAACAATACAATTTTGAAATGATCTTGTTATCTTCTTGATTACTTAAACTTCAAGGTCCTTAGTGAATACCTTCACTTGTTCGAACTCTAACTTGCTAGACAAGTTAGTCTGTCTACTCCTAGAAATGTATAATCTTCTAGGCTCGAGGGTTATGGTATTACAATAAACTTTTGGGATATATGTGATTTTAGATTTTAATTTTCTAATTATTTTTTAATCTTGTTTAGTCCATGAAAAAGTGTTGTCTATTTTTAATTAATCATAAAACATGCCTAATTTTCAGACAATTTTGGAAAGAAATTTCTGCCATAGTTAACAATTCCTAGAAATGGTTGAAGTTGTTTTTTATCTTCAATATTTTCAGAGAATTCTTTTATTTTAACAATAATGTGATCCTGGAGTTTAAGACCATCTGCAAATAATTTTAATCCTAAAAATTCTATTTTTGTTTTTTCTAGCTCTATTTTCTGAGGGCTTAATATAATTCCATGTTTTATGAATTCTTGAGATATAATATTTAAATGTTTTCTATGTGAATCTAGTGTTTATGAAAATACTAATATATCGTCTATGTAGATTATACAAAACTCTTTAACTTTATTAAAAAATGAATTCATCCATTTTTGGAAGACATGTGGTGCATTCCATAATCCAAAAGACATTACTTTCCATTGATAATGCCCACTAGGTGCACTAAAGGCTGTTAACAGTTTTGATTTATTAGTTAGCATGATTTGCCAAACTCCTGATTTAGAATAAAACTTACTAAAATATTGAGCTTGTTTAGCTTGACTAATTAAGACATCGTTTCTTGGAATAAAATAGTTGTCAAATATAATATTTTGATCTAATATTTTATAATTAATAACCATTCTAGGTGTTCCCCTTTTTATTTCTGAATGGTTCTTGACCATGAATGCCGAACTAGAATGTGGACTTTTAGTGTGTTCTATTAGTCCTTTATATAATAAGTATTTAAATTGAATATTAAATTCATCTATATCTTGTTTAGTATAGATCATGGGTTTTACTCTTATGATTTTATTGAGATTTTCTAACTTTATGCTATAGTATCTTGGACTGGTTTTTCATAATTTTAATGGCTCTTCACTAAAATTATTTTTTAGTAATTTAAATAGCCAATGATTAGTGTCTACTTGATTGATTTGCTCCTTTTTTAGAGGCCTAAAACTTTGATTACATATAAACATATGATTTTTTTATCAAAGGAACTCCTACCTGTATTTTTTCTACGGATAGAATAATTTTTATTTTGTCTATAGAAAAGGATAAATAATTATGAATGAAATTGTTTCCTTATAAGATGTCCCATGCATGTGAGGAAAACCTAAAAGCTTTGGAACTATAAATTTAATTTATTTTATGTAGATAAGAACATTTTTGGCTTTATATTCAATAATAGTCTCGTTTTCATCTATTCCTATGGCTTTAATGAGATTCTTCATTGATTGTCATTTTTGGCTTAGAATGACATTTTTTCTATAGCTACTTGTTGTAGCTCCAGTGTCTAATAATGCATGCAAAAAATATTTTTTATAGTCTTTGAATTGAAATGTAATTTTTATATATGTATAATATTTTCTACGTTGAGAATTAGAAAAAGTTATTATATCTTTTCCTAATTTTAATTGTTGTATTATTGTAGAAGTTTGTATTTATTCTATCCTAGTGTTTCTAGAATTAAAAGAATTTATACTTGGTTCAGTAGGAGAAATAGGAATATGGATTTTTTTCGTTCCTATCAACATTGACATGTTTTCATCTTCCTCAACTGGTTCAACATTAGGGGTTGATAGTAAGAGTAGTTTTTTTTATCACTACTATTAGTAGGTGTATTCCTAAAATATAATTTATCACCGGATGTGACATATTCTATTGTAAGTGCAGGTTTGGAAATACCTGCATCAGTAATTTTTTCTATCATCCAATCTTTAGGAATAAATAGATCTTTTAAATGTAATAAAGTAGGTTGTATTTCTGTAGTAAATTTATTAGGTTCAAAAAGTTCAATAATTTTGTTATTGACTTCTTTTATGTCTACCTCATCCTTATTTGTATATTCATTAAAAGAGGTCCAACTAATTGCTAAATCTTCTGCTAGATCTTTAATGTCTGAATTTTTTGTCTGAATTCTTAAACATAAACATTATTTTATTAATGGATCAGTTATTGATAAAAAGTAAAAGTAGGGACCAATTGAGACTTAAAAAATATAGGGTATAATAAGGTAAAAGTAGGGTTAAAATGTTGGATTAAACTCCTAAAGGAACTAGACTAAAATGTGCTTTAAAGTAGCTTAAATGCAAGCTGCCAGTTTAAATCCCCAGCATGCTACCCTGTTTTAAATTGTAAAACTATATTGATTAGGAAAGGGAAAATATATGTGCCATACGTGGTTGAAAAGTTGTATGAATAATATTTCTAGAATGGTAAAGTAATTGAAATTTCGATATATGTGTAAAAAGATATGGCCAAAATAATGACTAGTACTCAAACTGCCAGATTAAGGACAATTTTATATGTTTAAGTGTTTGTGATTGTATAAATGGACTTATATGGTTGAAATGAATTCTAATATGATTTGTATATGTTTTTTTAAAGTTTAAGAGCAGGAGTGTGAAGATTACTTGGGGGATTCAAGAGTAGGGCAACCAAATAGAAAGGGCAAGAGGATAGTGATCAAGAAAACAACAATGCTTGGAGTATTGTGAGTGTAGTTAATCCTTAGGGTTAGGACTAGTGTCCTAACCAATGTATTTATTTTATTATATGATGATTTGAAAGCATGAAATGAACTTAAATAATATTTGGTAAATGATCTAAGAGAAGAAGGTTAAATGAAAAGATAATTACTTATGTTTGCTACTAGTTTAGTGATATTGTATGATACATGGTATATGCACATGATTGATGGATCATATTAGTACTGTATGGTTGTTATGCTACTGCCCTCGAATGCTATATGTTTTATGAATGGACATAAGTGGATTATACATGTTAAAAATAATGAGATTTTGATCAAAATTAGAGCTTATATGCTTGCAACGTGCTATATGCTTATGATTGATATGTTTGTTTGTTAATGACTTGCCTTGTGATTGTTTGAATTAAAAGACACTATAATCCCTTGGTTGACTAGTTGGTCTTAGGTAGAACGACATGCCTTAGAGTCTAGAGCTCCTCTAAAATTAGTACCTTGTGTACTCTCTGTTGGTGATATTAGCACCTTTTTGATGCTTTGAGCATCCTCTGTTGATCATTTGATTACCTTGTGTTGGTGTGGAAGACACCTTGGTTTATTGTACACCCTCTGATTTTGATGCCTTGTGCATCCTTTAAATTATTACTTTGTACCTAAAGAGACTTGATTACCTAGTCCTACTAATCTACCAAGGCAAAACATTATAAGTACTTGGATAAGACATATAACAAGTGAGATATGTGATATGTATTGTTATGTGTTTGTGATTATATGAAATATGAGCCCAAGACATTAAAGGATTTGAACACTAATTTGATTTTGTTTGAATATACAAGATCTACTTGTTTAACATGCCTATTTGAATGGTGGCTATATATATATAACATGTCTATGTGTTATTTGATTGATTACATGATTGTTCTATTTACATGATATGCTATAAGTCCATTGGTTGTATTGTTAAATGCTAGAGTTTTTACATTATTCTTTGATGTAAATGTGCATACATGCCTACTTGTTATTTTCATGTTTCTAAATATAGCTAAGTGACACTTAATCATGTTTAAACTAGTTAGGTGATGCTTAAGTAAAATTGAGGCCTAGCTAGGTAACCTTGATTAATTGAAATAAGACACCTAAAAGACTAAACTATTAGATTTAAGTGCTACCTCACTAAGTACATCTTCTGTACTTATCACTCTCTTGTTTCTTTCTTCCCAAACAACAGGATATCTCGAGCAAGAAGCTATCTATTCAGCCCAAAAGCAATCACAAGATAAGAATCATGTATGATATAAGCCTTATGTTTAGACTCCTAGATGGTGGCATAGAGTTATGTCTAGAAATATGCTTCATGTTCCTTGATTTGAATTTTCACCTAAGTTGGTCTATAAATATTTTCTATGCTTCTTGATTGCTAAGAACTACTTAAGTAAGCTAGCTATGTAAATGTTAAGCTAAGCTTGTCTATGTTATGTAAATATTAAGTCAAGCATGGCTATGTTTTGTAATACAATATTTTGTTATCTGTATAAGTAATCTAGCTTGGCTTGATCTATGTTCTCATTATGTCTATATTTGATATATGTAAATGGCTATGGTTGATACGTATTTACGAGGTTAATACTTTGATAAATGGTTTGCAAATGCTATGTGGTGTTGATGATCCCTTGCCATTCGAATGGTTTATAATGTTATAGGTTGGCAATGCATCTAGTTGGTCGATATTAAATGATGTTTAAAATGATTCTAATGGTTATGACATGGTTTGAATGGTTCTAGGAGGACATAGTTCAATTCGAATGGTTTGGTGATATGTAAGGATGAATTGTTGATTACATGTTTAGAGGTTGTTTGATTGTTATATGATTATTTGTTTGATAATCTATCAAGACATGTATAGGAATAAAGTTTATCAATAGGATATATATATTAAATTAAAAGGAACTTGTAGTAGGTTGATTTAGATTGGAAGATCTTCTATGTTCGTTGAATGTAAAAGCATAATTGATGTTGCCATTGTTATTTAAAGTTGAATATAGAAACTTGAATATAAGGATGACATGAGATGTTAGTATTGTATGATTATGGATGCTTAAAATTTCAAACCATTTGATCTTGCTAAGTTAAAAAGTTTTTGCCCACCATATTGTATGGTTCAAGTTTGGTTTATATGTTTTATTTTGAAAACTATATGTTATGCCTTGTTGAACATTACACATATGTTATATGTTTAGTTCCAATTTCGAATCAGTTCTGTTTTAATCTGTAACGCCCTTCGCTCCTAACCCGGGTGAGGGGTGTTACAAAGATTGTGACAACTATCAGATTTCACCTTTCTGCACAAGTAAAAAGTAAAAAAAAACAAATATTAAGAGGTGGGTTTATCACACAATCCACAGTTGGCGAGGCAAGCACGAGCTCGTGCTATGGAGCCTTAGAGGGGTTGTGGGCATGGTTGGGGTAATTTTCAGTGACAAGAGGATGGTCAGCGGAATGTGGCGCATGTACTCGCGGTACAACCAAAAGGTTGTGGACCAGCTCGAGTCTATGCTCATCATGAGGGCCGGAATGACACGGATGTGATCGCATGTACCTTTTTCTTGCAATCCTTGTCATTGCTTGCTTTGATAGATTCTGGTTCTACACATTCATACATTTTGCATGAGCATGCTCATTTTCTGATGTGCCATTAGAGTTTCTTGATGTGGGTATGCAAGTTACAAGTTTTTTTGGTGAAATCGTAGTCGTTAGGAAGTTGTATAGAAGGTGTCCTTTGATGGTTCAAGGACATGTGTCTCCTGTTGATGTAACGAAGTTACCTTTCTATGGTTTTGATATTATCCTTTGGATGGATTGGTTGTCAGAGCATAAAGTTGTGGTTGATTGTGAGACCAAGCGTGTTTCGTTAAAGCTTGTCGATGATTTTGAAGTTGTGGTGGTGGGTGAGAACATAAAGTTCTTGTCCAATGTTGTTTCGGCGGTGGAAGCTCACAAGTTGATGAGTGGTTGTTGCCAAGCTTGTTTGGCGTATGTATGAACGCAAATATGAAGGAAGCACATCCGCAAGATATTCAGACAGCTTGTGATTTTCTAGGGGTGTTTCCGGAAGAGTTACCTGGGTTGCCACCGGATAGGAAGTTCGTGGTGTATAGTGATGCATCCGATGTGGGTTTAGGGTGTGTGTTGATGCATGAGGGTATAGTAGTTGCTTATCCGTTGAGGCAATTAAAGGTGCATGAGCATAATTATCCTACTCACGATCTTGAACTTACGGCTGTAGTGTTTTCTGTAAAACACATGTTTGATTTTGATATAACTAAGTATGTTAAGGATCAAATTGAAAACTTGAAATAGATTTCTAAGTCACTCAAATGATTTATAAATCACCAACACTTTAATCTGATTTAAAAAACTCAAACCCCAAATATTTTCTAAGTGTTCCAAGGCCAAAGTATTGAAAAACGTCCAGGAATATCGATACGCTTCCAACCGTATCGATACCTTTTTTTACAAAGTTGGCTACTGGAAAAGCGTGTTTCGATACACTCCTCACCGTATCGAAACAACGTATAGAAACAGATTGAATCTGTATCGATACGCCCCTCTGTAAAAAACTGAAGGAGTTTGATTAGTGTACCGATACAGTTCCACCCGTATTGATACGATTTTAACAGAATTTTTAATTTGAAGAGTTTTAAATGTTTTCGACTGTTGGTGTCAGTTGTTAGGTAACCAAAATTTAAAGTGGTAGTTGACCCATACCGATACGCTCTTAGTTGTATCGATACGGAAACTTCCAATGAGCTAAGTTGAGAAAAAGGTATCGATACGGTCTTACCCGTATCGAAACGGTCGATGTCTCGTACCGATACGCTTCCACGCGTATCGATATTCTTCCACGTGTATCGATACACCCTCTTTATTATTGTGCAACGACTCTTTTTGTTTTGAGATAAGTATCGATACAAGTCCACGCGTACCGATACGGTAAGCTGCAGAAGTGCATTTATGGTGGAAAGAGAGGGTCCCAGCGGCTATAATCAATACCCTAACCACCCAAACAGCTAGAATTGATAGAGAAGGTATAAATTGAAGCTTATTGAAGACTAGCAACAACTATTGCATCAAAGATAAACATCCAAGCAAAAATCCATGCTCAAAGTGCTTATTTCCAATTTTTTGTAAACCTCAAATTGTGTTGTGTTCAATTCCTATCTTATCATCAAATTCGTATTGAGTGTTTGTATTTAAAGGGGCAATCTTGTATTTGAGAGATATCTTTCTTGCCTAAATTCTTCTTTGTACTCTTGTGAGGGTTTGGTCAAATTTTGGGTAGAAAATTTGACCGGTTGTGTAAAGGTTACTTCCTAAGCCTTGAAAAGGGGAAGAACAAATTAGTGAAATGTTGGAAATCCTTAGTTGTAGCTAGGGTAGTGGATGTAGAGTTCATTTGGAACTTGAATCACTCTAAAATTCCTTTTTCTTCATTTTTAGCTATCCTTTTACTCCAGCAAATTTTTAAAAGCCCAATTCACCCTCTCTTGGCTTTGATCAATCCATTGATCCACTCAACAATTGGTATTAGAGTCTACCTCTTTAAAGGATTAACAACCACAAGAGGAGTTCCTAGGAAGAGTGTGATCATCCAAAAATCAAGCCATGACATCTACCTCCGGGTCAAGCATGTCTGAGTCTCAATCAACCACAAAATCACCTTTCTTCAACAGTGATAACTATCCATTTTGGAAGAACTGGATGCGCCTCTTCATCAAATCCAACGATTATCTAGTTTGGGATGCCATTGAAGATGGTCCTTATGTTCCAATGAAGAGAGACGGAGAAGGAAGATTGGTGCTAAAGAAGAAAATTGAGATGAGTGAAGAAGAGAGAAAGAAGATTCAAATCAATGATAAAGCTCTTCACATGTTGTTTAGTTCTTTCGGTCCTGACATCTACTCCAAAGTCTCATCCATTGAATGTCCCAAGGAAGTGTGGGATACACTAGAGACCACTTATGAAGGAACAAGTGAGGTAAAGGAGACCAAGATTGGAATTCTCAATCTTAGCTATGAGAATTTCAAAATGGAGCCCGACGAAACCGTGTCCAAGATATTCGATCGCTTCGCAACAATCGTCAACGGGCTTTAAAGGTTTTAGAGAGATAATCTCAGAAGACAAACTTGTCCGAAAGCTACTCTACTCACTTCCCGAGTCTTGGGATGGGAAGAGAACCGCCATCATTGAGTCCAAAAACTTGAAGACACTCAAACTTGATGAGCTAGTGGGTTCTCTCCTTACTCATGAGATAATGAAGCAAGGAAGGGAAGATGAAAAGAAAAAAAAGAGAGAAGAGTGGAGAAGCTCGAAGTAGAAAAGAAAAAGAAGATAGGAGTGGCTCTCAAAGCTTCACTACATTAGGAGAGCACTTCTAGTGAGGAGGAAGACCTAGAAGAATTTGCTATGATAGCCAAAAAGTTCTCACGATTTATGAGGTCCAACCGAGGAAGAAAGATGTAAATAAAAATGGACTTCAAAACAAAAAACGAAGAAGAAGAAGAAGAGAGGGATCAAATCATTTGCTTCGAGTTCAAAAGACTCGGTCACATTCGTTTGGAATGCCCTCAACTCAAGAAGAAGGGCTTTGAGAAGAAGAAGAAGCTCAAAGCCAAGCTTGCTACTTGGAGTGACGAGGAGTCATCCAAGGATGACGAACACGAAGTGGCCAACCTTTACCTCATAGTGTAATCACTTATTTTGTTCGGGTGTTAAACCCGTATATTATGTTATTATTACTATATTATTAATTGGCTTTAGTTATATGGTGATTAATAATAAGAACTAAAAAAAGGAAAAAAATTAAAAACAGTATATATATATATATACTATTACTATTTGAGTATCTATTATTACTATCTACTTTTATATATATTATTATCGTATATTATTATCACCTATTATGCTATAATTATCTATCATATTGTTTACTATTATTATTATTATCATATGTTACTACTATTATTATCTATCTACATTATTATCTTACATATTATAATTATTATTATATATTATTATTATACCTATTAGTGTTATGTTATGCTATAATAATATACTTTCGTGTGTTGTTACAATTACTATTATTATCCTATTATTATTATTATTATTATTATTATTATTATTATTATTATTATTATTATTATTATTATTATTATTATGAAAACAAAACACAAATACTAAATAATGAAGCCCATTATATATTATATAAACAAGCCCAAATTAAATAAATAAAAGTCTCATTAAATAATAAGCCCAATATTTATTACAGTCTATTATCCAAAAAAATTACAAGGCCCGTTGGCCCGAATAACTTAATAGCCCTAATCTGGAAAAACCTAATGGTCTCTCTTTTGTTTTGCACAGCCCAATCTCAGCCGTCAGATCTGGATCCAGATCTGACAGTCCAGATTACCACTCGAAAGGAAACCCTAGTCGACCTCTTATTACCCTAGAGCCGCATATGTCTGAGCCGTCGAATCGAGCTTGACCATTAACGGCCAGGATTGAAGCTTGGAAGCCTCCAGAACCTCCATGCGCCGCACGTGCGGCTCCCCAACTCCTTCACGCGCGTGTGTGGACCACAACCGACCACTCAGCTTCTCACATGCACCGTTCGATCAATCTGAGCCCGTCCGGATCCCATCAACGACACACACAACCGGCCACGTCCCATGCTTCTCTGGTCCCCTCCTCAGTCGTCACATGCACACCAAAACAAACAAAATGTCAGGAAAAAACACGTATCAAATTCAGAAATCACATAGGCATATAACAAAAATCAGAGGCCAAACAACGGAAATCACAGACGAATATCGACAAGAATAGGTAGAACCAATAGGGATTTTCTTTCAATTACATGCAATACAAAAAATGTAATTTTTCGGCTATAAAACCGAAACAAGCATTGTAATCCGGGAGGAGGGTTTTTCGAGATTTTTTAGAGAGATTTGTAACCGAAAACTTCAATCAATACAAGCACAGCACCTCAGTTTACGAGAGGTATCGTCTTCTCCATTTCGATTTCAGTTCGTATCGCATAAATATATATAAAAAAATAACAGAGAAACGGTCTAGGGTTTACCTTCGCATTCCCTCTTCTCGGTGCCTTTCTGTCTCCCCTCATCCGGCGATAAGCCCTCTGGCTTCATCAGTCGTGACGGGTGAGCCAACGACAAGGGTGAGTTTTTGTTTTAAGTTTTTCTTTGGGTTTCGATCGTTTGAAAAAGGGAAAATAGGAATTTGGTTTTGGTTTCGAGAAGAGAAAGGTTTTTGATCTCTGTTTGGGTTCGAAGAAAGAAAAGGTTTTTTAAGGTTCCGGCGCAGACAACGGCGACCAGAACCCTTGCGGTGCCAGAGAGAAAACAGAGAAGAGGGGGTCTCTCGGTTTTTTTAGGTTTACAAAATGGGGAAAAGGCTTCAAATGTTCTTAAGGCTGGGTATTTATAATGTTTTTTGTTTAAAAATTGGTTTAATCATGTTTTAAAACCCTCTGTGTCCCTCAAATCACGCGGTGAGGACTTCTGCTTTTCAAAACCCTTCCCACGGTCCTCGTTATTCTTCAAATCTTTTCAATCTCATCCCCAAATTTAATTTTAATCGGTTCCTGAATGGGATTTTTACCATTTTTGTCCCTGTAGGTTCTCGCATCCTTATAATTAAGTCCCTATTTCGTGTTTAATTGGTTTTTTAAATGGTTATATTACAGTTTTGGTCCCTGACAGTCTGTATTTTAATTTCACTTAGCATTTTACTTTTGTGATAATATGTTATGTTATTCATGCATTTTACTTCATATCGAATATATGTATGTGTTTGCCTTGTCGCTGTTTTTTAGACTTGTAGCATTTGTTTTTTTTATGTGCGCCCTCATATTATTTATTTTAATATGTATTCATATGTTTTTTAATCTTGTTTAAGTACATTTATGATGCTTAGTATGTTTTTGCCATGTATGTTTTTAATATGTGCGTATTTCGTCTTTTCGTTATGATTCGAATATATATTTGCCATATGCATTTTTAAATGTCATTTGAATTTGCAATTTCTGACATGCATTTCAATTTTCATCCATGTGACTTTTAGTATTTTGGTAAGTATATTAATTAATTTTAATTATAAAATGGAGATACTTATTAATTGGCGTGTTCGGGTCGACTAGCCTAGCTTATTGGATACTCCTCAAATATTCGGATTAATTCAAATCGTCTAAAGGTAAATCCGAAATTAAAACGGACAAGACCATGAAATCATTCTTTAATTGCTTACATCATGCACAAAGGTGACGTACGAGATCCGAACCCTAAACTAACATGGCAGTCATTCTTATATGACATCGGTTTAGTCTTTGGTTCGGTGTACCGTCATCCTTTTTAATTAAACGAAGAATTAATTCGGAACCACTAATTTGAAGAAAGCTCGTATAATTAAAGTCAGGTTTGCAATTAAGAACCCCTAATTAAAGTTATTTTAAAGTTCGAATAATTTTCGTCAATTAAAAGCAACAATTGTTTTGGTACCGATTTCCGGGCGTGTTGGGGGTGCTAACCCTTCCCCACACGTAACCAACTCCCAAACCCTTTCAAATGAATCTCTGGTTTAGTTTTTACGGTGTTTGGCCTACCTCAGTGGCTAGTGGCTACTCCAACCCGAATGAAAGATTATTTCAAAGGTTTTTTTTTCCCAAAACCCGAATTATTTTTTTAAAATTCCCCACTTTTAATTAAATGTTTTCAAAAAAACGAGGACCCTTGAGAGAAAAAAAAACCTTGTTACAGTCTGGCGACTCCGCTGGGGAGAATTTTGTTTTTTAAAAACAAAAAGAGAGTTAAGCCAAAGAAATAATTGTTGCTTTTAATGATGAAAATTTTTGGAATTTAGTTTGAATTTAGCGAGATGGTTCCTCCTTGAAAATAGGACTTTAATTACACGAGCTTTGATAATTGGTGGTCTTGAATTAATTTTTCCTTTAATTTCAAAGGAATCACTGACATGTGTTGCATCACGCATTAAGCTCTACACCTGAGCTTTGTCCCTTAAGTGGGAGTGAAATGCCCATACCCACGTGAGTCTCCCTCCACGGGTCGGTAATTCACTTTCGGAATCCACGCCTTTGACATGTGAGCAGCCCTCTATGTTATTAGGTCGTGCTTTCCTCCGAATTGAAACCAATTCGCAAGCTTGTAATGGGCCAGAATTTGGGCTCTTGTTACCCTAGTAGGTGATAAGATAGGTTCGGGTACCCTTGTTAGAACCAAACCCACATGAGTGAGAATTTAAGAAGCCCACCCCGGATAGAGCCATGCAGATAACCGTAGAATTAGAATTCATGCTATTAAGTCTTGTATTGTTAATCTGCTTTGTGTGTTTCCTTTCGTTTATTGTATTCAAGTATTCATTATTGTTGATACTAACCCAGTTGCCTTCTTGTGTTGTTTTGCTTATTTTTGCATATTCATCGCATTTTCATACGAAGTGTTGATTCGAGAACAGTCTAAAGTTGAAAACTTTCACAACGGGAGAAAAGAGTCCATAGCAACAAAGCTCCCGGAGTGCGCTAATTTAGAAAGAGGGGACGAGCAAAATTTATTGAAAATCGTACCCTATGTGTTTATTTTCTTGCCTCGTTGTAACAAGGCTTGATCTCCATTATGGAAAGTTGTTTAATGAGGATGTTCGTCGAATCAACGTTTCCTTGCATTCGATTTTCTGTGTTTCTTTTAATTTGTTTCCTTCAATCATTTGTTTCAGTTATGCATACACATTTCATGCATTACATCATTAAGTCACGAGATTAATTGCTCGGTGTCATGGCAGCATTCGTGACTAACGAAGATTCCGCACCCCCACTTTACTCACCATTAAAGGAGGAAAATGGAGGAAAGTTTTGCTAAGTTAGAAGCCAACTTTAGAAGGGTCCGAATGGGGCATATGATGGCCATGAATCTTTTTGTGAGTACCATCAAACTGGGGGCACGAGTTTTAGAGTTTTCCGGAATTCAAGCAGTTGGTTCAGGAACTGATGGACAATAAGGAGATTCAAATCCTCGAAGAAGCTTAAGGGGTGGGATGGATGGCCAGCCTAGCAGTAACAAGAGTTTTAGTGCATCCGAGTTTGCTTGTTTTCATTCCATTGCATTTTATTATTTTCTTGAAGTAATGTGTGAAATCAACCTTGCTACCCTTTGCCCGAAGGTAGCAAAGATCTTTTTGTAAGGGCCTAAGATTGCATGTTTTTTAAATTTCAATGAAAGGATGCATTGTGTTTCAGTTGCCTTTTCATTTTGTGTGTATATATTTGTCTATTGAGTCCTCGTATATCAATTGCACAAGGGACATTAAATTTAACCCCAAAGGTTGACTTCGAGACGCCTTTGTCTAGTGGAAATCGAAAGCTTTGAAGATGATGAATATGTGGTTTACACTATGAGTTAATTTGGTCATCTAATTAAGTACACATAGAATTAGGGCCTTCGGGAGAATAACCGAAAATATTCCGTGCTAAAAGAAGAAGAGAAAAAAGAAAAGAATAAGGAATAAAAGAAAAAGAAAAAGAAAAGGAAAGAAAAAAGAGAAAGAGAAAAGGAGAAAGGAAAAGAAAATGAAAAGACAAAAGAGAGAATACTAAAAGCCTAACAAAAGCACTCCAATGTTTGAAGCCTGGTAATAGGCATTTTCGGATACGAGTGTGGAATTTTTTGGGCACTCTGCTGTAGCAAAAGACCAATAAGGTTGCTTTGCACCATTAGCTTTAGCTACATGCGTGATGGTATTATTTTCAAATCATGACAATGCCGAGTAGCTCGAGGTTTTGTTGTTTGCTCCATCATTTATTTCGAGCCAAAGGAATGTGATGAGTTGACTTCCCCAAAATCATAAAGAATTGATAAAGGCAAAGCCTACAAAAGATAAATCTAATTGATTAAAAGGCTGAAATAATTCGGAGAGTATGTTAAATTTTAAGACATCAGCTCAGCTTTCGAGGTCTCCTAGACACATGATGCTTGAGGCAATCCTTGGTAAGCCATAGTAGTGTCGTTCGTGCACTTGATATTCGGGGTATTTAATTTGACTTGATATATTCAGGATTTGAAAAGAAAATCCAGTTTTTAAGAATGCATCTCATTTTGAAAATAGAAGATGCAATCTAAATCTTTTTTTTAACACAAATTAATTTCCCATTGCTTCGGGGATAAAGTATTGGAATGCAATGTCATGAATACAAATGACGGCTCGTCAGTGGCCATGGTAAGGACAGTAGTAGATTTCTACAAACTACATTTCAAGGACTAGAAGCATTTTTTTGTCAAAATGCTTCGATTTCTTCAGAAGATGAGAAATGGTCCTTAATGAACTTAAGAGAAAAGTTTAGGAACTTGGGGGCATGTGCTTCCCCTAATGTTGAGAAAAGAGAGAAGTCGTCGCGTTGAGTTAAGACAAAGAGAATAGTTGAGCACCCAGTTTGAATAGGGGGCAATGCTTTGAAAATGTGCACTACGAGAAGTGTTACGGCTATCCTGACCAGTGGAAGTCATCTGTCATCATTCGAGAAGAGACCAAGAGATTGAGATTTGGCAAGGACGAACAAGCCAGAAGAGATTAAGAAGAAGGTTAAGAGGGATCAGTCCAAAGAGTGAAAGCATTCGAGCACTTCAGAAAATGAACTCCAGAAAAAGTTTAGGGACTTAGGGGCATGTGCTTCCCCAAATGTTGAGAAGAAGAGAAAAGTGGCCGCGTTGAGTAAAGACGAAGAGAAGTTGAGCACTTGGTTTGAGTAGGGGGCAATGTTGAGAATAAGCCACGAGAAGTGTTATATCCATTTTGACCAGTGGAAGTCAACAGTCATCTTCGAGAAAAGACCAGAAATTGAGATGTGGAGAAGTTGAGAAAGCCCGAAGAGATTGAAAAGAAGAAGAAGAAGAGACAAGAAGAAGGTCGAGATTGACTAATCCAAAGAGTGAAAGCGCCCGAGCAATTTTGATATCATAGTTCATGCATCATTTGTAGTAAGGCATCCCTAGGATTAGGGGCATGCCAACTCACATCATCATATCATTTTTACCTATTTTGACAGGTATTAAAGTTTTTCTCGTAAAAGGAAGTCCACCTATCTATTCGGGCTCTTGGAGAATAGAAGTCGCCTATCTATTCAGGCTCTTGGAGAATAGAACCCACCTATCTATTCAGGCTCTTGGAGAATAGAACACGCCTATCTATTCAGGCTCTTGGAGAATAGAACACGCCTATCCGTTCAGGCTCTTGGAGAATGGAACCCGCCTATCCGCTCAGGCTCTTGGAGAATGAAACCTACCTATCTGTTCAGACTCTTGGAGAATGGAACCCGCCTATCTATTCGAGCTTTTGGAGAATGGAACCCGCCTATCTATTCGGGATTTTGGAGAATGGAACCCGCCTATCTATTCGGGCTTTTGGAGAATGGAACTCGCCTATCTATTCGGGCTTTTGGAGAATGGAACCCGCCTATTCGTTCAGGCTCTTGGAGAATGGAACCCGCCTATCTGTCCGGGCTTTTGGAGAATGGAATCCGCCTATCCGTTCGGGCACTTTGAGAATGGAGCTTTTGCTAATTGCCTTTATTCGAACCTCGAAGGGTTGAAGAATGTTGAAATGAGAAGGACAGCTTCAAGCCTCCGCGACCGTTGCATTTTCTCATACCACTTCCGAACCGCCAGTAGACCAAGTGCATGGTGACTCGGGATCCAAACAGGGAAGTCGGACAAAATGGGTGCTTATGGACTTTGCTTTATCCTTGTTCCACAAGTATAAGCAAAGGGGGCAACTGTAATCACCTATTTTGTCTGGGGTGTTAAACTCGTATACTATGCTATTATTACTATATTATTAATGAGCTTTAGTTATATGGTGATTAATAATAAGACCTAAAAAAAGAAAAAAAGGAAAAAATTAAAAATAGTATATATATATATATTATTTCTATTAGAGTATCTATTATTACTATCTACTATTATATATACTATTATCGTATATTATTATCATCTATTATGCTATAATTATCTATCATATTGTTTACTATTATTATTATCATATGTCACTACTATTATTATCTGTCTACATTATTATCTTATATATTATTATTATTACTATTACCTATTAGTGTTATGTTATGCTATAATAATATACTGTCGTGTGTTGTTACAATTACTATTATTATCCTATTATTATTATTATTATTATTATTATTATTATTATTATTATCTAATCTGAAAACAAAACACAAATACTAAATAATGAAGCCCATTATATATTATATAAACAAGCCCAAATTAAATAAATAAAAGTCTCATTAAATAATAAGCCAAATATTTATTATAGTCCATTATCCAAAAAAATTACAAGGCATGTTATCCCGAATAACCTAATAGCCCTAATCTGGAAAACCCTAATGGTCTATCTTTTGTTTTGCGCAGCCCAATCTCAGCTGTCATATCTGGATCCAGTTCTGACGGTCAAGATTACCCCTCGAAAGGAAACCCTAGCCGGCCACTTATTGCCCTAGTGTCGCATCTTTCTGAGCCATCGGATCGAGCTTGACCATCAACGGCCAGGATCGAAGCTCGGAAGCCTCCAAAACCTCCACGCGCCGCACACGCGCGTGTTGACCACAACCGACCACTCAGCTTCTCACGTGCACTGTTCGATCAATCCAAGCCCGTCCGGATCCCATCAACGGCACACACAACTGGCCACGTCCCGTGCCTCTCTGGTCCCCTCCTCAACCGTCACATGCACACAAAAAACAAATAAAATGTCAGGAAAAAACGCGTATCAAATTCAAAATCACATAGGCAAATAACAAAAATAAAAGGCCAAACAACGGGAATCACAGACGAATATCGATAAGAATAGGCAGAACCAATAGGGATTTTCTTTCAATTACATGCAATACAAAAAAATGTAATTTTTTGGCTATAAAACCGAAACAAGCATTGTAATCCGGGAGGAGGGTTTTTCGAGGTTTTTTTAGAGAGATTTGTAACGGAAAACTTCAATCAATACAAGCAGAGCACCTCAGTTTACGAGAGGTATCGTCTTCTCCATTTCGACTTCAGTTCGTATCACATCAAAATATATATAAAAAAATAACATAGAAACGGTCTAGGGTTTACCTTCGTATTCCCTCTTCTCGGTGCCTTTATGTCTCCCCTTTGCCGGCGATAAGCCTTTCAGCTTCATCAGTCGTGACAGGTGCGCCAGTGACAAGGGTGAGTTTCGGTTTTAAGTTTTTCTTTGGGTTTCGATCATTTGAAAAAGGGAAAAACAGATTTTTGGCTTTGGTTTCGAGAAGAGAAAGGTTTTTGATCTCTTTTTGGGTTTGAAGAAAGAAAAGGTTTTTTAGGGTTCCGGTGGCGGCAACGGCGACCGGAACCCTTGCGGCGCTAGAGAGAAAACAGAGAAGAGGGGGTTCTCTCGGGTTTTTTTAGGGTTACAAAATGGGGAAAAGGCTTCGAATGTTCTTAAGGCTGGGTATTTATAATGTTTTTTGTTTAAAAAATTTGTTTAATCATGTTAAAACCCTTTGTGTCCCTCAAATCACGCGGTGGGGACTTCCGCTTTTCAAAACCCTTCCCACGGTCCTAGCTATTCTTCAAATCTTTTCAATCTCATCCCCAAATTCGATTTTAATCGGTTCCCGAATGGGATTTTTACCAATTTTATCCATGTAGGTTCTCGCATCCTTTTAATGAAGTCCCTATTTCTTGTTTAATTGGTTTATTTAAATGGTTATATTACAGTTTTGGTCCCTCACAGTCTGTATTTTATTTTCACTTAGCATTTTACTTTTGTGATAATATGTTATGTTATTCATGTATTTTACTTCATATCGAATATATGTATGTTTTTGCCTTGTCGCTGTTTTTTAGGCTTGTAGCATTTGTTTTTTTATGTGCGCCCTCATATTATTTATTTTAATATGTATTCATATGTTTTTTAATCTTGTTTAAGTACGTTTATGATGCTTAGTATGTTTTTGCCATGTACGCTTTTTAATATGTGTGTATTTCATCTTTTCGTTATGATTCGAATGTATATTTGTCATATGCGTTTTTAAATGTCATTTGAATTTGCATTTTCTGACATGCATTTCAATTGTCATCCATGTGACTTTTAGTATTTTGGTAAGTATATTAATTAATTTTAATTATAAAACGAAGATACTTATTAATTCGCGTATTCGAGTCGAATAGCCTAGCTTATTAGATACTCCTCGGATATTCGGATTAATTCGAATCGTCTAAAGGTAAATCCGGAATTAAAACGGACAAGACCATGACATCATTCTTTAATTGCTTGCATCATGCACAAAGGTGACGTACGAGATCTGAACCCTAAACTAACTCGGCATATAGTCTTATATGATATCGGTATAGTCTTTTGGTCTGGTGTAGCGTCATCCTTTTTAATTAAACGACGAATTATTTCAGAACCACTAATTTGAAGAAAGCTCGTATAATTAAAGTCTGGTTTGCAATTAAGAATCCCTAATTAAAGTTATTTTAAAGTTCGAATAATTTCTGTCAATTAAAAGCAATAATTGTTTTGATACTAATTTTCGAGCGTGATGGGGGTGCTAACCCTTCCCCACACGTAACCAACTCCCAAACCCTTTCAAATGAATCTCTGGTTTAGTTTTTACGGTGTCTGGCATACCTTTGTGGCCGATGGCGACTCCAACCCGAATGAAAGATTATTTCAAAGGTTTTTTTCCCAAAACCTGAATTATTTTTTTAAAATTCCCCCCTTTTAATTAAATGTTTTAAAAAAAGCGGGCACCCTTGTGAGAAAAAAACCTTGTTACAAATGGCACTTGAGAAGGATTCCTCCATGGTAACCTCTAACTCATCATCTTTTGATTTTACATTTGATGAATTGCATGATGCTTATAATGAGTTACAAGAGGTATATGATGAATTAGTTGAGAAATATAAAGAGTCAGTCATAAGAAATAAAAAGATTATTTCGAATTAAATGCTAAAAATGACTCACTTTCTCATGCTAATTTAAAATTTGAGAAAAAAAATCTTAGGTTTGCAAGATGAACTTAAATTCTTCCTAGATGAAAATGTAGAACTAAATAATCTTATCTCTCAATGCAATAGTGAACACCAAAAGGTGTTAGATGAGATTAACAAGCTCAATGAGTCTTTCAAGAATGTTGGTAGTATGAAAAATGAGATAGGTGAATCCTCCAAAACTAACCAATCTAAAAGAAAGACACATAACTACAAACAAAATAGCTTCCATAGACATAATAGAATAAAAAAGATTAGGAGTGTTTGGGTTCCTAAGGAACTTGTCAAGTCTAATAATGTTGTTGCTATGTCACCTTGGATTCCTAAGGGAACCAAGCTTTTGGGAGCTAACACTCGTGGACCCAAAATGATTTGGGTACCAAAAAAACTAAAGCTTAATATCTTTGTTTGTAGGGGAGCATTGCTACAAGGCCAAAGCACAAAGTCAAAATTCATGGTACCTTGATAGTGGATGCTCGAGGCACATGACCGGAGACAAGAGTCAATTCATGGACTTAAAGCCAAAAAGTGGAGGAGTAGTGAAATTTGGTGACAACTCCAAAGGCCACATTAAAGGTATTGGATCCATACGTAATCACTCTACTATTCTCATTGAAAATGTTTTATATGTCGATGGTCTAAAACATAATTTGTTGAGCATAAGCCAATTATGTGACAAAGGGTTTAATGTCTTATTTGATAAAAATGGGTGCAAAATTGTTGACATTAAATCAAATAATATTATGCTCATTGGTCATCGCATAGGTAATATATACATGGTGCATTTAGATGACATTCATACATCACATGCATACTTTGTTGCACAAAATGAAAATGATGCATGGCTATGACATAGGAAACTAGGACATGCTAGCATTAGTGTTCTAGAAAAATTAGTTTCCCTAGATCTAGTTAGAGGTTTACCCAAGATTAAGTTCTCAAATGAAAAAATTTGTGATGCATGCTCTAAGGGTAAACAACATAAGTCATCCTTTAAATATATTAATGATGTTTCTACAATTAGGTGTTTACAACTTATTCACATGGATTTATTTGGTCCTATTAGAACTATGAGCTTGGGTGGTAAATCTTATGCATTTGTACTTGTTGATGACTATTCTAGATTTGCTTGGGTTCTTTTTTTAAGTACTAAAGATGAGGCTTTAAAAAATTCATCACATTTTCAAAATTAACTCAAAATGATCTTGAACTTAAATTTTCTCATATTAGAAGTGATCATGGAACCGAATTTCAAAATCTTGGTTTTGAAGAGTTTTTAAATGAAAATGGTATTAGCCACAATTTTTCGGCTCCTCGAACTCCTCAACAAAATGGGGTAGTTGAGAGAAAAATAAAACTTTACAAGAAATGGCTAGAACCATGCTTTGTGAAAACAATTTACCTAAATATTTTTGGGCGGAAGCCACAAATACCACTTGCTACATTGTAAACTGAGTAATGATTAGGCCACTTTTGAAGAAAACATCATATGAGATTATAAAATCTAAAAAGCCTAACATTAGCTACTTTCATCCATTTGGTTGCAAGTGTTTTGTTTTAAACAATGGAAAAGATGACTTAGGTAAATTTGATGCTAAAAGTGATGAAGTTATTTTCTTAGATTATTCATTAAACTCTAAAGCTTATCATGTATTTAATAAAAGAACTTTAGTAGTATAAGAGTCTATTCATGTTGTATTCGATGATAACCTGCTTCCGAGGAAGGATTCTTGTGATGGTGATGATGTAGGAATTCTCGATGCCTTTGATGGAGGACAAACTTCAAAGGAGGATAAGATTCCAACAAAAGAAGAGATACACAAGATCCACCTCTTGAAGCCTTGAAGGACTTGGCTCTTGAGGGAAAGGAAGTGAGCTACCCAAGGGAGTACAACTATGTCAAAGGTGGTGAAATATTGGGTGATCCATCCAAAGGGGTAACTACTAGATCTTCTCTTAAACTCATGAACCATGTTGCATTTATCTCATGCATAGAGCCTAAGAACATTAAAGAAGCATTAAAAGATGACTTTTGGTGTATGGCTATGCAAGAAGAGTTAAATCAATTTGAGAGAAGTAATGTTTGGACATTAGTTGAAAGGCCTAATAATCAATCTACTATAGGAACTAAATGGGTGTTTAGGAACAAACTAGATGGGAGTGGTAACATTCTGAGAAATAAAGCTAGATTAGTTGCACAAGGTTACACTCAAGAAGAGGGAATAGATTTTGATGAAACCTATGCACCCGTAGCTAGAATGAAGGCTATTAGGATGTTGCTTGCATATGCATGTTATCATGACTTCAAGCTTTTTCAAATGGATGTTAAAAGTGAATTTTAAAATGGTTTTATAAATGAGGAAGTGTATGTGGACCAACCACCCGGTTTTAAAGACTCAGAATTTCCAAATCATGTTTTCAAACTAACTAAAGCACTTTATGGTTTAAAATAAGCTCCTAGAGCTTGGTATGAAAGACTTTCAAACTTTTTGATTGAAAAAGGTAAGGTGGACACTACACTTTTCATAAAAAATGTATAAAAATGACATCTTAGTAGTACAAATATATGTTGATGATATTATTTTTGGATCTACTAATGAGTGTCATTGCAAAGAGTTTGGTAAGTTAATGCAAAGTGAATTCGAGATGAGCATGATGGGGGAGCTCTCATTCTTTTTGGGACTCCAAATCAAGCAAAGGAAGTATGGCACCTTCATCAATCAAGCAAAGTACATCAAGGATATGCTCAAGAAGTTTGGCTTGGAGAATGCAAAGCCTCAAGCCACACCAATGAGCTCATCTACAAAGCTTGACAAAGATGAAGGAGGTAAGTGTGTTGACTCTAAGCTTTATCGCTCTATGATTCGATCTTTGCTTTACCTTACCGCAAGTAGACCGTATATTTTGTTTAGTGTTTGCTTGTGTGCTAGGTTTCAAGCTAGTCCTAGAGAGTCTCACCTTATAGCTGTTAAGAGAATCTTTAGGTACCTTAGAGATACTCCTTGTTTAGGTCTTTGGTGTAACCCCCTTAACCCGGCCTAGACGGTTGACCCGAATTAAGAAAGTCACACGGGGAAAACCAAAGTCAACCTTGATTAACGACCTTTTTTTTTCTTTTTAAACTTGTCTAGATGCACATTAACCCTATTTGTGATCACTCAGACAACATGCTCAAAGATCACAAACATCAGAGATCAAACAGGGACCAAATTGAACAATTTACAACTTTAGGGACCAAATTGTAAATTCTATAAATTATAAGGCCTTATCCCAAATTAAAGTTACCATCTTGAAATTAATCAGGTTTCATGCTTCTCTGTCAAATTTCAGCTCAAACGGACATCCCAAACTCATACAATTGCACAAACAAGATTCAGGACCAAAATGCAAACATTCCAAAACATTTAACTGCCATTGTCAGCCCCCAACGGTCGGCTGTTCCGAAACAGGGTGAGCCTGTTTCGAAACACGGGCCGTTCCGCAACACGTACCGAAACGAGGGCTGGCAGTGGCCTTTCCGTTTCGGAACGGTGTCTCCCGTTTCGGACGCCTGGGCTGATTCAAGGCACCCGTTCCGAAACGGTAACCCCTGTTCTGAAACACCCTGCACAGAATGCAGCAGAATGCATGCTTAAACACACAATTGATCATCCAATCATGCTCCAAATGCTACCAAACTTTACCAGCAACTCATACAACATATAAGAGACATGTTTGCATCAACCAATCAACATAATATCAACATATATGAAAAACCCCAATTCTAATGGCATGCTTCCTACACAAGCAAACCATTCAAGCATAAAACTTCCAATTCAACATGTAAAGGCCAATTACAAAAACCAGCATTACCAACAACATTAAACATACTTAAAGAGTTCAAAACATCTCCCAAAACATACACATAGGTCCCCCATTGCCAAATGCCAAAAGCTAAAAAGTGTTTAAGAAATCCTTCCCATACTTGAGCTTAATTCCACTTGAATGCTTGCCTTCCTTGCTGCCCTCAAAGTACCTTAATGTTCTGCATTATTGGTTTAAGAAAACGAAAGAGAGAGCGTAAGCAAAAGCTTAGTGAGGAATGCTCATTAAAACCATTCAATAATGCATTTATAAATCACTTTATAAATCATACTTCAAATCATCATTTACTCATGCTCAAAGCAATTTAAACAAGCATTACATGCTTCCATATCATTACATGTCATATTGGCCACAAGTGATAAGTTCCATCTTTTTAAAAACAAGATCAACATAAGACTCACACATGGACTTTTAAACACCATTGTGATCTTATAATTCACAAGAACCACACGAGGACTTTTAACCACCTTTGTGTTCTTACAAGTTTCACCCCAAGGACTTTTAAACACCTTGGCCCCAAGGACTTTTAAACACCTTGGCCCATGGACTTTTAAACAACATGGCAAGGACCACACAAGGACTTTTAACCACCTTTGTGTCCTTAACAAGAACCATCCAAGGACTTTTAACCACCTTGATGTTCTTAAGTAACAAGGCTCACTCAAGGACTTTTAACCACCTTAGTGACCTTAACAAGAATCATCATGGACTTTTAACCACCATGAAGTTCTTAGAATCCACAAGGCTCACTCAAGGACTTTTAACCACCTTAGTGACCTTAACCTTTTTCAAAACATCACTTGCCAATATACATCATTATCATCAAATAATCCACTGTTTTAAAGCATTAAACCAAGCCATATTCATCATGCATTTTAAAGCATCAAACCACATTTAATCAATGTTCAAAAACAAGGTACTCTTACATTGAGTTTCCTTCAACATATGGCTTACAAAATCAGCAATAACCATGCTAAAATCATGCTTTCAGAACAGAATTTAAAACATGCAATAAACCACATTGCATAACAACCAAACCATGGCCACCACTAGGGAGTTTTCCCGAAAACTTACACTTGAGCTTAGCAAAGTTGTTTAGACTTAAACTAAGCTCCCAAGACATTGGTTTCAAAGCTGAAAACCCAATTTCACTCACCGATTCCACTTCGCCTCTTGCCGAAGCACAAATTCAAGCTTCCGGATCACCAACACTTGGATCCAAAGATGACTCCCCTGTTTTAAACACATCAAAGCAGAGGATTAATGCATCATCATGCATTAATAGCTTCAATGAAAGCACCTAAACTCGCTGCTCTCATCCACACTCCATTTTCGGCCACCAAACACAACCGAAAATGCATCCAAACAACTCCTCAACAAAGCCCAGCCATAAACCATCAAAACTAAACATCCTTTAACATCATTTAACATCTAAAAAGAACCTAATAACATCCGTATACCTCCAGCAACATCAGATCCACAAGATCACCTCAAAAACAACCAAGAATCACAAGCTAAACTTAGGAAACTAAACCTATCCGGGATTGCATTAATCAATACTCAATTCCTTATCAAATTAACATTCATTTATCATCAAAAACACACTTCAAAACACACCTTTAACAGATCAAACGAAAATCTATCAAAAATCACCAAATCTTGCATTTTAAGCCAAGATCCATTTACACAACTTAAAAGCCATTTATAAAACATCAATTAAGGATTGAGAACTTAGGAATTTCAGTAAAGAACTGATAGTTTAGAGGAGAAGGACGTTCTTACCTCCAAACTTGAGTTTCTCCTCTTTTAGAACCAAAAACCTTGATGAATCAACTAGCAAATGGTGAGGTTTAGTTGATGTGATGATTCCTCAGCATGTCTTCCTTCCGCTCCCACGTGGCTTCCTCAACACTGGGATGCTTCCACAGCACCTTTACCAACTCGATGGTCTTGCCACGAAGAACCTTACTATCCGCATCCAGAACCCTCACTGGTTCCTCATCATAGGTCAAATCCGGATTCAATTCCACTTCCTCCACAGGCATCACATGCGAAGGATCTGATCTATACTTCCGGAGCATAGAAACATGGAACACATCATGAATCTTCTCCAACTCTTGAGGTAGCCTCAACCGATACGCAACAGGACCCACACGCTCAACCACCTCATATGGTCCAATGTACCTAGGGCTCAACTTACCCTTCCGGCCAAACCTCATCACCTTCTTCCAAGGCGAAACCTTCAAGAACACACGGTCACCCACCGCATACTCTATCTCCTTACGCTTCAAATCCGCGTAAGACTTCTGCCGATCAGAAGCTGCCTTCAACCGCTCACAAATGAGCTTCACCTTCTCTGTGGTTCCCTTCAACAAAGCCGGCATCGAAACCAACTTTTGACCCGTTTCAGCCCAACAAAGAGGAGTCCTACACTTCCTCCCGTACAAAGCCTCATAACGTGCCATTTGAATACTTGCCTGATAACTATTGTTATAAGCAAACTCCACCAAAGGCAGATGCTTCTCCCAAGAACCCTGAAACTCAATCACGCAGCACCTCAACATATCCTCCAAAATCTGGATAACACGCTCTGATTGACCATCCGACTGAGGATGATAAGATGTACTGAAATTCAACCTCGTACCCAGAGCTTGATGCAAACACTGCCAGAAACGCGATGTGAACCTCGGATCCCTATCCGACACAATCGACTTAGGCACACCATGCAGCCGCACAATCTCAGCAAAGTACAGCTCTGCAAGCTTATCCAAAGAAAACGTAGTATGCACAGGCAAGAAATGTGCACACTTCGTCAGGCGATCCACAATCACCCAAACCGAATTCTTCTTCGACGGTGACAAAGGTAAACCAGATACAAAATCCATGGTAACCCTTTCCCACTTCCACTCAGGGATTCTCAACGGTTGCAACAAACCTGAAGGAACCTGATGCTCAGCCTTAACTCGCTGACACACCATACACTTGCTCACAAACTCTGCAACATCTTTTTTCAAACCCACCCAATAGTACTCATCACGAAGACCACGATACATCTTTGTACTACCAGGGTGCATAGCAAAAGGACTACTATGACCTTCAGTCAAAATAGCACGCCTCAACTCAGCATCATTAGGCACCACTATTCGACTCCCAAAACACAACACACCATCATCATTAAAGCAGAAATCCGAAGGCCTACCCTCCGCGATATCCTGAACATGAGACACCAAGGAATCATCCAGCAACTGCTTTTCCTTGATCAACTGAACCATAGATGGTTTCACTTGCAACTCAGCTACAAGACCACCATCACGCGATATACTAAAGCTGGCAAACATAGCCCTCAGCTCAACAGCTACCTTCTTACTCAAGGCATCCGCAACAACATTAGCCTTTCCAGGATGGTACTCAATCGTCAGATCATAATCCTTGAGCAACTCCAACCAACGCTGCTGCCTAAGATTCAACTCCTTCTGGGACATCAGATACCTCAAACTCTTATGATCTGTGTACACAGTACACTTCTCACCATACAGATAATGTCTCTAGATCTTTAGAGCAAAAACCACTGCAGCCAACTCAATATCATGCGTAGGATAATTGCGCTCATGCACTTTCAATTGCCGCGATGCATAAGCCACAACTTTACCCTCTTGCATCAGCACACATCCCAAACCAACATAAGACGCATCATTATAGACCATAAACTCTTTCCCTGATTCAGGCTGAACCAAGATAGGAGCTTGCGTCAAAGCCGCCTTAAGCTTCTCAAAAGCCTGCTGTCTCGCTTCCGTCCACTCATACTTAACATCCTTTTGCAACAACTTCGTCAAAGGTGCGGCAATCTTAGAAAACCCATCCACAAACCTCCGGTAGTATCCCGCCAAACCAAGGAAACTACGAACCTCATGAACAGACTTAGGAACCTTCCAATTCATCACCGCCTCAATCTTCTGAGGATCAACACGAATCACCTCAGCAGAAACTACATGCCCAAGAAACACCACCTCCTTAAGCCAAAACTCACACTTGCTCAGCTTAGCATAAAGCTGATTCTCCAACAAAGCTTGCAGCACAATCCTCAAATTCTCTTCATGCTCCTCCTCAGTACGCGAGTACACGAGGATATCATCAATGAACACCACAACGAACTTGTCCAGATATTCATGAAACACACGATTCATCATGTCCATGAAAGCAGCAGGAGCATTTGTCAAACCAAACGGCATCACAAGGAACTCATAATGCCCATACCTTGTCCTGAAAGTTGTCTTAGGCACATCCACATCCTTCACCTTCAACTGGTAATACCCTGACCTCAAGTCAATCTTAGAGAACACAGCAGCTCCCCGAAATTGATCAAAGAGATCATCAATTCTCGGCAAAGGATACCGATTCTTAATGGTCAACTTGTTCAACTGACGGTAATCAATGCACATTCTCATAGTGCCATCCTTCTTCTTCACAAACAAGACCGGTGCACCCCAAGGCGACACACTTGGCCGAATGAAACCAAGATCAAGCAACTCTTGCAACTGCGTCTTCAGCTCTTTCAGCTCCTTAGGTGCCATTCTATAGGGAGTAATGGACACAGGAGTTGTATTCTCATACAGCTCAATTCCAAACTCCACCTCGCGATTAGGAGGTAAACCAGGCAACTCCTCAGGAAACACTCCAGGAAACTCCTTCACAACTCTGATATCTTGCACACGCAACTCCTTAGAGCTAGGATTCATCACAAAAGCTAGGTAAGCTTCACAACCTTGCCTCAGCATCCTGCTCGCCTCCAAGGTAGACACCACATTGGCCAGAAACTTCACATTCTCACCAACCACAACAACATCATAATCATCCGCAAGCTTCAGCGAAACTCGCTTGTTTTCACAATCCACAACCGCACGATGCTCAGCAAGCCAATCCATACCAAGGATTACATCAAAACCATAGAAAGGCAGCTCCATAAGGTCAACATGAAAAACATGTTCTTGAACAACCAACGGACACCTTCTATACAGCTTCCGAGTCACAACAGTCTCACCAAAAGAACTAGTGACACGAACACCAACATCCAAAGACTCAACAGGCAAACCAAGCAATTCAGCATGCTCACGCAAAATGTATGAATGCGTAGATCCAGAATCTATCAAGGAAAGTAATGACAAGGATTGCAAAGTAAAGGTACCTGCAATCACATCCGCGTCATTCCTCCCCTCCCGCTGAGCATACACCCTAGCTTGACCTCCACCTTCAGGCTGAATAGCCACAACATGGGCCACTCCTCGACCACCTTCCTCTCTCCGCTGGAAATTACCACGGCCGCGCCCACGACCTCTCTGCAGAGCAGCAACAACAGGAGCACGCACTTGGCCACCAGCCAACATAGGACAATCTCGCCTCAAGTGGTCTGCAGATCCACAATTCCAGCATCCATTTCCAGCTGCCACAACAGGAGCTTGCACCTCCCTCACAGCACGAGGACAGTCACGCTTCATGTGACCACGTGAACCACAAATCCAACAAGCACTCGGATCAGCTCTAGCATTGCCTCCTCGCGCAGGTGCACCACCACCTCTCTTAGCTGAGGACTGATACTTCTGATCACGTCCCCTCTTGTTCCGTCCACCACCGGAACTATACTCAGCTGCCCGCTTACCAGAACTTGCTCCAGCACCTCTAGCAGATAAACCCAAGTTCATCTCAATATCCTTAGCTCGGCCCACCAACACATCAAAATCATCATACTCGGTGGCCAGCACATACATCTTCACATCCGTCACTAAACCATAACGGAATCTTTCGCACCTCGCCCGCTCATCAGGTACCAGTTCAGGTGCATACTGACTGAGTCGCACAAACTGCACTTCATACTCAGCCACGGTCATGCTCCCTTGGGTAAGAGACATGAACTCACGCTTCTTTTCATCCAGGTACCTCACACCAAGATACCTCCTCTTGAACACATTCTGAAAGAATGTCCAACTTATGTCAGCTTCAACCATCCCAGCAATAGTGGTCGTCCACCACGTATATGCATCATCCTGAAGCAAGGATACAACACAACCCAGCTTTTGCACATCAGTGCAACTCATCTGACCCAAGATCCTCTTGGTACTATCCATCCAGGATTCAGAACCCTCAGCAGACATACCCCTGAACTCAGTCCCACCAAGACTGCGCAAACGCTCCAAAGGTAGTCTAACACCAGCATCTCCCTGATGCCCAGCTCCATGAGCTCCAGCTACCGCTGCTCGAAACGCACCAGCAATAGCTTGCACCAACATCGTCATGTCAGGCATAGCTTGCCCCTGACCGACCTCAGGTCCAGCAGCTCCAGCACCAGCTGCAGCTTCAGCTCTTTCACCCTCAGCACCACCACCAGGTGGAGGAGGAGGTAACACCGCACTACCCGCATTTTCCTCATTCTCATTCTCATTCGGAGCCGTAGCTCGCACATTACTTCTCAACTCTCTACGTGGTGCCATACTCTAACCATGCAATCACAATGCAAATAAACAAAGTTAGGTCCAGCAAGGTAAGCAATCCAAGTACTCAAGCTCAATTTCATTCAAAATCAGCATCATTACACTAGCTTTGATTTGGCAATGGGTACCCACATCATGCTTCACCACATCATACAACTCAATTGCATCAAATACACAAGCCACTAAACATGCTTTCAATCAATCAAGCACACAAGGCATTCATACTTCAATCATGCACACCTTCATTCCCAATTACTCGAGAACTCGGCTCTGATACCACCAAATGTAACCCCCTTAACCCGGCCTAGACGGTTGACCCGAATTAAAAAGTCACACGGGGAAAACCAAAGTCAACCCGAAAGTCAACCTTGATTAACGACCCTTTTTTTTCTTTTTAAACTTGTCTAGATGCACATTAACCCTAGTTGTGATCACTCAGACAACAGCTCAAAGATCACAAACATCAGAGATCAAACAGGGACCCAATTGAACAATTTACAACTTTAGGGACCAAATTGTAAATTCTATAAATTATAAGGCCTTATCCCAAATTAAAGTTACCATCTTGAAATTAATCAGGTTTCATGCTTCTCTGTCAAATTTCAGCTCAAACGGACATCCCGAACTCATACAATTGCACAAACAAGATTCAGGACCAAAATGCAAACATTCCAAAACATTTAACTGCCATTGTCAGCCCCCAACGGTCAGCTGTTCCGAAACAGGGTGAGCTTGTTTCGAAACACGGGCCATTCCGCAACGCATACCGAAACGAGGGCTGGCAGTAGCCTTTCCGTTTCGGAACGGTGTCTCCCGTTTCGGACGCCTAGGCTGATTCAAGGCACCCGTTCCGAAACGGTAACCCCTGTTCCGAAACACCCTGCACAGAATGCAGCAGAATGCATGCTTAAACACACAATTGATCATCCAATCATGCTCCAAATGCTACCAAACTTTACCAGCAACTCATACAACATATAAGAGACATGTTTGCATCAACCAATCAACATAATATCAACATATATGAAAAACCCCAATTCTAATGGCATGCTTCCTACACAAGCAAACCATTCAAGCATAAAACTTCCAATTCAACATGTAAAGGCCAATTACAAAAACCAGCATTACCAACAACATTAAACATACTTAAAGAGTTCAAAACATCTCCCAAAACATACACATAGGTCCCCCATTGCCAAATGCCAAAAGCTAAAAAGTGTTTAAGAAATCCTTCCCATACTTGAGCTTAATTCCACTTGAATGCTTGCCTTCCTTGCTGCCCTCAAAGTACCTTAATGTTCTGCATTATTGGTTTAAGAAAACGAAAGAGAGAGCGTAAGCAAAAGCTTAGTGAGGAATGCTCATTAAAACCATTCAATAATGCATTTATAAATCACTTTATAAATCATACTTCAAATCATCATTTACTCATGCTCAAAGCAATTTAAACAAGAATTACATGCTTCCATATCATTACATGTCATATTGGCCACAAGTGATAAGTTCCATCTTTTTAAAAACAAGATCAACATAAGACTCACACATGGACTTTTAAACACCATTGTGATCTTATAATTCACAAGAACCACACGAGGACTTTTAACCACCTTTGTGTTCTTACAAGTTTCACCCCAAGGACTTTTAAACACCTTGGCCCCAAGGACTTTTAAATACCTTGGCCCATGGACTTTTAAACAACATGGCAAGGACCACACAAGGACTTTTAACCACCTTTGTGTCCTTAACAAGAACCATCCAAGGACTTTTAACCACCTTGATGTTCTTAAGTAACAAGGCTCACTCAAGGACTTTTAACCACCTTAGTGACCTTAACAAGAACCATCATGGACTTTTAACCACCATGAAGTTCTTAGAATCCACAAGGCTCACTCAAGGACTTTTAACCACCTTAGTGACCTTAACCTTTTTCAAAACATCACTTGCCAATATACATCATTATCATCAAATAATCCACTGTTTTAAAGCATTAAACCAAGCCATATTCATCATGCATTTTAAAGCATCAAACCACATTTAATCAATGTTCAAAAACAAGGAACTCTTACCTTGAGTTTCCTTCAACGTATGGCTTACAAAATCAGCAATAACCATTCTAAAATCATGCTTTCAAAACAGAATTTAAAACATGCAATAAACCACATTGCATAACAACCAAACCATGGCCACCACTAGGGAGTTTTCCCGAAAACTTACACTTGAGCTTAGCAAAGTTGTTTAGACTTAAACTAAGCTCCCAAGACATTGGTTTCAAAGCTGAAAACCCAATTTCACTCACCGATTCCACTTCGCCTCTTACCGAAGCACAAATTCAAGCTTCCGGATCACCAACACTTGGATCCAAAGATGACTCCCCTGTTTTAAACACATCAAAGCAGAGGATTAATGCATCATCATGCATTAATAGCTTCAATGAAAGCACCTAAACTCGCTGCTCTCATCCACACTCCATTTTCGGCCACCAAACACAACCGAAAATGCATCCAAACAACTCCTCAACAAAGCCCAGCCATAAACCATCAAAACTAAACATCCTTTAACATCATTTAACATCTAAAAAGAACCTAATAACATCCGTATACCTCCAGCAACATCAGATCCACAAGATCACCTCAAAAACAACCAAGAATCACAAGCTAAACTTAGGAAACTCAACCTATCTGGGATTGCATTAATCAAAACTCAATTCCTTATCAAATTAACATTCATTTATCATCAAAAACACACTTCAAAACACAGCTTTAACAGATCAAACGAAAATCTATCAAAAATCACCAAATCTTGCATTTTAAGCCAAGATCCATTTACACAACTTAAAAGCCATTTATAAAACATCAATTAAGGATTGAGAACTTAGGAATTTCAGTAAAGAACTGATAGTTTAGAGGAGAAGGACGTTCTTACCTCCAAACTTGAGTTTCTCCTCTTTTAGAACCAAAAACCTTGATGAATCAACTAGCAAATGGTGAGGTTTAGTTGATGTGATGATTAAGAATCAAAAGAGGATTGAAAAGGAAGATTTAGGTGACAAAATCAGAAGGAAATCTCTGGAGAGAAAGTGTTTGGGTTGAGAGAAAATGAGAGAAAAGGAAAATTGGAAAATATGGAAAGTTAGTTGCAAAATAGCCAAATGATTTCCCTCCACTTTTCTTTAGCTTTAAAATCAGAATTAAACATTAAAATATCTTAGAAAAATCTGGAGAAACTCCCTTTGGGTAAATAGCTCCTTAAAGATTCAAAGTTTCAATCCTTTCTAAAACAGTCACGCAACTTTCAAAAATTACATTTTGGTCACTAACCAAAATGTCACCCTTCCAAACCTCATTTTGTAAAATTGATTTCACAGTTCACTTATATATATTAAAAGATGATTTTAGAACATTTTTCCATATTTTTAATGCAACCCGAACTAGGCTTTCCTAATATCACCTTTTTAGATTCGAACAGCACTTTGACCGAACCGGTCAACGCCCAAAACTTCTAAGCCCAAAACCGGGGCGTTACATTTGGTACCCTAGAGACTCAACCTTCAACCTTCATGCTTATTCGGATGCGGATTATGGGGGGTGTAAAATTGATAGGAAGAGTACTTCGGGAACATGTCAATTCTAAGGTAGTATGCTCATATCTTGGTTCTCTAACAAACAAAATAGTGTAGCTCTATCTACCACCGAAGCCGAGTACATATCCTTAGGGTGTTGTTGTGCTCAAGTCCTTTGGATGAAGCAACAACTCTTAGATTATGGTATTAAAGTTGAAACCATACCCCTTAAGTGTGATAACACTAGTGCCATATGCTTAACAAAAAATCCCATCCAACACTCTAGAACCAAACGTATAGATATAATGCATCATTTCATTAGAGATCATGTCCTTAAGGAAGATGTTATTATAGAGTACGTTGACACATTAAACCAACTAGCATACATCTTTACAAAGCCTTTAGATAAAGAGTGTTTTTGGTCCCTTAGGAGAGATTTAGGTCTAACTAGCCTTCCTTGACCCTTTAGGACTCTTTTTGAAGTTAAAATTGCTTGATCTTGTGAAATTGCATGTTTATGTAATGTTGCTCTTGAAAATATCCATGCTTAAAACTAGGGGGAGTATGCTTCTGTTAGAGTATTATTAGAACTGCTCATTCATCATTTGCATTCATTTAAGAGATGTTAAAATCGAGCCTTTAGTTGTTCTTAAAGCCTAAAATGTATTTCTAGGCATAGGGTATCGATACGGCCTTAAGTGTATCGATACGAGTACTGTATTAGCTTCCCATACTACATTTTGCCTAAAACGGGTATCGATACGATTAAACTCGTTTCGGTACGAGCAACAAGTGTTTCGATACGGATTGAATCCGTTTCGATACGGACCGTCAACGGGCATTTCAAATAGAATTACATTTTTACCCCCGTATCGATACACCCACAGGCGTATCAATACGTGATTGCGCAGAAAACTTCTTAATGGCATTTAAAGAGTTCTACTTTTACTAAAATTGAATTTTCAAAACCCTAAAAACCCTAGCCGTTTTTCACTCTATAAATAGCCTCTCAAACCCTCATATTTTCACACCACAACTCAAAATCTCTTGAGGATTTTTAAAATCAAGCAAAGTTCTTCAAGCTTTTCATCAATTTGGTGCTAAGTTCTTCTCCCATTCCTCTCTATCAATATCAAGGTAAAAGACTTCTTTTTTTCTCTATTAATTTTTCTTTTTATTTTCGTTTTAATTTTTCTTTTGTTTTGTTTTGTCTTCTCAAAAACATATCTCTTTTCAAACTTTTTCTTTTTCTTTTGTTTACAATTTTTTTTACAAAACCTTGATTATTGGTTTTCAATGAGTTGAATGAAGAAAATTAATGCATACACTATTTTTAAACTTTTCTCTAGTTAATGGCACCTAAAAATAGAGCACATACTAGTGAAGCCGTTGAAGGTTCCAATGCCGGAGATGGTACTCACTTGAACCTCACTCTTATTTATCAACAATCTTTTAAGACCACCAGAGATCTCAACTATTTCCGACAATTTCAAAACTACAAAATCCATCCGAAGAGGGTAATTTCAATTCATTTTCGTAACTTGGAGCATTTCAAATTTGATTACTTGCCTTTGCTCCAAGAATGGAAGTTTATGGATTTTCTCCAAATTCCTAGATTTTTCTTCCGCACCTTAGTTTTGATCCTCTATGCTAATGCCAAGTGTTGTGCCAATAGAGATGGTGTTGTTACGGCCGTTAACTCTAATGTAATGGGTAAAAAGATCACCATCGATGTTCAATCTCTTTGTGATGTGTTTAAGTTAGAGGATAAAGGTCACGAAGATGAGAATGCTCTTGGCCATGTCCTAAGTGGTTCCGTCACTGCCCTTAATGCACAAGATCGAATCCTACACTTGATGGTTTCTTGGTGGTTTAGGCCCTCGGGAGGAAAGTATTCAACTATCTGCCAAGTTGATGATTTTTGGATTCGATGCTTCTGTCAAAGAGAACATCCAAATCTTGCTCGAATTATGTGTGCGGAGATTGTCTATCTCCTGCAACATCGCCACACTACACTCGTCACTTCCTTCACCTATGGCACGACTTTGAGTTATTTATTCCTACAAAAGGAGATAGATGGCTCACATGACTACCCAGCTCCCCTCACCGATCCTATCGATGAAATATCTCTTGCAAGGGGTAAGTTTCATTACTTCATTGGTAGTTGGCTTCGTCTATCCGAGCTCGCCAGTGAGGTCATAGAAGAATTTGCTAATCCTCAAGTCGCTCAAGCTCCTCCTCCACCTTCTATGGATTCCCTCATGACTTTTCTAAGTGAGCAATTCACGGGTTTGCGCACGAGAATTGCCTCCATAGATCAAGTGATGAATTTAGGGTTTACCGCTATTGACACAAGGTTTACAAGCCTTGAATATCAAATAAAGAATGTGGAGACGCGCCTCACTTCTCTTGAATGCGGTCACAACTCAATGAACATATCCCTTACCGCTTTCCATGACGAGTGGTGTCAAACTAGGAGGAATGATGATGCAAATGAGGAGGATGATGAAGATGATGAAGATGATGAAGATGGCGATGGAGATGCATAGTAGTTCATCTTTGCATAACATTTATGTAACAACCTTAGCCCGACTTAGATGTTTGACCCGAACTACAAAGATTACACAAGGAAAACCAAAGTCAACCCGGAAGTGAAAACGGCACAGCGATCGGAGTTCATTTAGGGGTTCAATTGCATACATTTGACTTTTAGGGACTAAACTATAAATTTCATAAATTACAAAGACTTTCATGATTTTAAAGTTATCAATCTTCATTTAATCATATATCATGCCAACATGTGAAAAATCAGCTCAAACGGATCATCTTAACACAATCAATTGCACACACAATGTTCAAGGACCAAAATGTAAGAAACATAAACTCAAATAGTTCAAAATTCAAACCCAACGGTCAGGCGTTTTGATACGGATGGCCCTATACCGAAATGGTCGTTTTGAAACAGGATTGACCGTTTCGATACTCGGGTGCGTTCTGAGACCCGTATCGAAACACCCCTTCCAGTAGCCAAAACGTTTCGATACGCCTTCACTCGTTCTGAAACCTTATGGCCATTTCAGGCACCTATTCCGAAAAAGGCAAGGGGGTTCCGATACGCCTTGCCCTGCAACAGCAGATTTTGCTGGTTTTTCATGCTTTAACACATTCAAATCATTCTCGAGACATGCCACATCATGCATACAACATGGATACATATCAACAATCATCATATCTAGGCATTAGCTATAACAAGGCAACCAACATGCAAGATTAGGTGCTATAGGCATGCTCCCTAGTCCACCCAAAACAATAACAAGCCAAAACCATCCTCCACATCCAAAATCAAACCATAAAGGCCAATTACGTCCCAAAAGTAACTATCAAACATGCTCAAAACAAAAGGAAAACATTATCATCCATGCATTAGCAGAAATCCCACTCGATGCCTTTTATTACACCGAAACAAACCACATACTTAGCAAGATTAAAATCTTGGATTCCTCTTGCCTATTTGTTGCCTTCAAAGCCTAGTTTTCTGCATTGATGAAACAAAAGAGTGTAAGCACAAAGCTTAGTGAGGATCGCTAAACAACATTCATCAATGTGTGTCTCATGTTTTGCAAAACCAACACTTTACATCTCATGCCATTTATAAACATGTCTTCTCAAGACCTCAATGCACTTTTTAACCTCATGTTCATAAGCATCATTTTAAAACAACATCACATGCATTCTTGCATCATACACAAATATCTCATGCATCCTTGCATCATATACAAGCATCTCATGCTTCACATTATTCATTTACATTATATTGGGTCACAAGTGATAGTCCATAAACCATTTCAACACAAGACACAATCGGATACACGGATTACAAGCATTGTCCCTCACGCTTCATACAAACTATCGGACTACACGAGGTGGAGATTAATGGCAAATTCACAACCCCTCAACATCACTCATCGGTAGTTGTATAATTCCACTAACGAGATTATAGGAAACATGCACAAGACTCACACACGGGACCAACCATTCACCGTTGTGATCTTAACCTCAATCGTTAGGGTACTTGGATGGAGATTACGGTGCACTCAATCTTATAGCCGGCTAACTATATCCGATTAAAGTAACCAAAAACCATTTTCATCACTTGCTAATATAATCATTTAACCACATTAATCCACTATTTTTGTAACGCCCCGGTTTTGGGCTCATAAGTTTTGGGCGTTGACCGGTTCGGTCAAAGTGCTGATTGAATATATAAGAGTGAATTTAGGAAAGCCTAGTTCGGGTTGCATTAAAAATATGTAAAAATGTTATAAAATCATATTTTAATATATAAAAGTGAACTGTGAAATCAATTTTGGAAAATGAGGTTCGGAAGGTTGACATTTTGGCTAGTGACCAAAATGTAATTTTTGAAAGTTGCGGGACAGTTTTATAAAGGATTGAAACTTTGAATCTTTAAGGAGCTATTATTCCAAAAAGAGTTTCTCCAGATTTTTCTAAGATATTTTAAGGCTTTATTCTGATTTTAAAGATTATGAAATGTGGAGGGAAATCATTTTTACCATTTCTTAACTAACTTTTCTATTTCTCTCAATTTTCCTTTTCTCTCATTTTCTCTCCACCCAAACACATTTCTCTAGATTTTCTTCTCTGATTTTGTCAATCTAAATCCCTCATTTCAACTCTCTTTTGATTCCTAATCATCTCTACAACAAAACCTCTCAATTTGCAAGTTGTTTCATTAAGCATTTTGGCTCTAAAAAGGAGAAATTCAAGTTTGGAGGTAAGAACGTCCTTCTCCTCTAAACTATCAGTTCTTTACTGAAATTCCTAAGTTCTCAATCCTTGATTTGTGTTTTGTTAATGGCTTTTCAATTGAAATCTTGATTTTTGGCTTAAAATGCAAGATTTGGTGATTTTTTGTGAAATTTTCGTGTGATCTGTTTGGGCAGTGTTTTGAAGTGTCAAAATGATGTTAAATGAATGCTAAATTGATTAGAAGTTGAGGTTTAATTAATGCAATCCCGGATAGGTTGAATTTCCTAAGTTTGGCTTGAGTTTTTGGTTGTTTTTGGAGTGTTTTTGGTGATCTGTTATACCTGGAGGTATAAGGATGTGTTTGTGATCATTTTGGATGTTAATTGATGTTCAAAAATGGTTAGAAGTGACGGATCTTGGCTGGGTTAAGTTTTGGAAGTGTTTGGAGGTGATTTCGGTTGTGTTTGGTAGCCAAATTGTTGGATTTGGGATGAGCAGCGAGTTGAGTCTTGTTGCTGGTGTTTTTAATGCATAATGATGCATTAATCCTTTGTTGTTGTGTGCTTGAAACAGGGGAGTTTGATCTGTGAGCTTTGAAGGTGTTGCGGAAGGTTTTCGGATGCTTGGAAGGCTTGTTGGCTAGCCTTGTTTTGTGTATCGGTGAGTGAAGTTGGGTTTTCAGCTTTTAAACCAAGGTTTGAAGGTTTTGGGAGCTTAGTTTAAGTCTAAACAACTTTGCTAAGCTCAAGAGTAAGTGATTGGATTTTCGCTCTTGAATTGTGTTGTGTTTTGGTTTTAAAAGCAATTGTGGTTGATGATTGAGATGCATGTGTTTTGCATGGTTTAAATCTGTTTTGAAAGCATATTTTAGCATGGTTTAATGCTGGTTTTGAAAGCCATTTGAGAAGGATGCTCAAGGTAAGGGATCCTTGGTTTTGTACATGGTAATTGTGGTTTAGATGCATAGTGTTGCATGTTGATCAATGGCCTTGTATGATGCTTTAAAACAGTGAATTGATGATGGTAAATGATACTTTTTGCATATTGGTTATGCATGTGAATCATTGGACTAATGAGGTAATGGTTTTGCATATTGGTTATGCATGTGAATCATTGGACTAATGTGGTGATGGTTTTTGCATTGTGGTTATGCATATGAATCAGTGGAATAACATGGTAAGATGGTTATGTTGGCAAGTGATGAAAGCGGTTCTTGGTTCGTTGATCGGATATAGTTAGCCGGCTATAGGATTGGGTGTACCGTGAATTAAGTCGCCTTGGAGGTGGAGTGGTCAAGAGTGGACCGGTAAACTCCCTTCAAGTATCCTAACGAGATGGTTAAGGTTATAATGGAGGTTGTTGCCCATTCGAGGACCTTGGTTGAGCAAAGGTTATATGGTGTTTAAAAGTCCATATATGGGAACCTTGTGCTTGTTAAGATCACAATGGCAGAGTAAGTCCATGTGTGGATCTTGTGTGGGGTGTCCCGGATCTCGTTAGTGATGTTATACAACTACCAATCGGTTATGCAAAGGTTGTATGGTGTTTAAAAGTCCATACATGGAAACCTTGTGCATGTTGAGGTTGTATGGTGTTTAAAAGTCCATGTATGGGAACCTCGGGAAAAGCTAAGGTTGTATGGTGTTTAAAAGTCCATACATGGGAACCTTGGGCTTGTAAGGTCAAATGGTGTTTAAAAGTCCATTTGGGAGGCCTTGGATTGGTAGGGTGTATGGAGCGTAGGGACAACGCTCGGAATCCGCGTATCCGATCGGGTTGTTGAGTTGAAAAGTGGATGTGGTTGATCACTTGGAAGCCAATGTAATGTTCTTGATCATAAAGAAGCATGAGATGCTTGAAAAGATGCATGGTTGCATGGAAAGTGTATAATGCTTGTGAATTCATGATTACTTGTTATGTTGAACGAGTGTTGATTATCATTTGGTAAATGATGCATGTGTGCATGAAATCTCTTTAGTGCATTGGAGTCTTGTTAAGACTTGTTTTAAAAGGCATGTGATAATGATGTTGTAGTTCAAGAGTTGCCTTGGTTAATGCATGTGTTGGATTGCTTGAGTAAATGGTTTTTAAGGGTTCTTGCTTGAATGGTGTTCAAGTATATGAAAGGAATAATATGAAATGGAAGTGTTTTCCAAGGTTTTAATTTAGCTTGCATATGGTGTTTATGCATGGAATGGTTAAAGGAATGTTTTTGCAAGTTGTACATTGAAATGGTTTTCTTAGTTTGCTGAGCTAAGGGTTGGTTTTCATGTATGTGCAATGCATGGTTTAAGCATGTTGTTGAAAAGGGTTTTCAAACATGGTTTTGGTTTGTCAAATCGGGTTGTTTAAAAAGTGTTTTGTAACCCGCTGCATTGATGGTGTTTTGGTTTCGAGCATTCCTCACTAAGCATTATGTGCTTACGCTCCTTTTTGTCCATCAATGCAGATTCTTGAAGTTTGGACAGCAAGGAGCAAGGGATTCAAGGTGGACTCCAATTGAGATGTATGTCTCGATGAATAGCTATAGTTAATAAAGGCAATGGGGGTAGAATCTCTCGGATTGATGTTTTTCTGTTCGTATATGTTCGGACAAGTATGTTTTAATGTTGTTGATGTTGCTGAATCATGATTTGGCTTTAATGAGATTGATTTGGAAAGTTTGTGCTTAAGTGGTTGCTTGTGTAGGAAGCATGTCTTTAGATTTGGGGCTTTTCATATATGATGTTATTTTGATGAATTGATGATGCAAGTATGTCTCCTTTATGTTGAATTGCATGTTGGTAAAGTTTGGTGGCTTTTGGAGCATGATTGGATGGTCAATTGTGTGTTTGAGTGAGCAAAATGCTGCAATCTGTGCAGGGCGTTTCGGAACAGTTGACACCGTTTCGGAACGGGTGCCTTGCATGAACCCAGGCATCCGAAACGGGTGCCACCGTTCCGGAACGGTTTGGCTACTGCCAGACCCCCGTTGCGGAACGTGTTGCGGAACGGCCCCGTGTTTCGAAACGGGCTCTGCCAGTTTCGGAACGGGTGACCGTTGGGGGCTGACATTGGCGGTTAAATGTTTCAGAATGTTTGCATTTTGGTCCTGAAACTTGTTTGTGCAATTGTATGAGTTTGGGATGTCTGTTTGAGCTGAAATTTGGCAGAGAAGCATGAAACCTGATTAATTTTAAGTTGGTAACTTAAAATTTGGTTAAGTCCTTAAAGTTTTCAGAATTTACAATTTGGTCCCTAAAGTTGTAAATTGTTCAATTGGGTCCCTGTTTGATCTCTGATGTTTGTGATCTTTGAGTATGCTGTCTGCATGATCACATCTAAGGTTAATGTGCATCTAAACAAGATTAAAAAGAAAAAAAAGGTCGTTAATCAAGGTTGACTTTGGTTTTCCCCGTGTGACTTTCTTAATTCGGGTCAACCGTCTAGGCCGGGTTAAGGGGGTTACAATTTTACAAGCATAACCACAATGCCATTTCCACAAGCATAACATGCTTAACATCATATGCATTCAACACATGAAAACCAAGGATCACTTACCTAGTGCATCCGTAAAATAATGGTATTAAAATCCAGCATTAAATCATGCTTAAACATGCTTAAATACAGTAAACAATCCACACTCAAGTCAAGTGCAAATTCATCAAACAAAGCACATATCCAAGAGAGGGATTTTCGATTCACTTACTCTTGAGCTTAACTAAGTGAATCAAGCTAATGCTAAGCTCCCAAGACCACGCTCAAAGCGTTACAAAGCTGGAAATTGCATTTCCACTCACCGATACGCGAAGCCTTGTTCACCAACACGGAAATTACACCTCCGAAGCCTCCAAAATCACCTTGTTTGCTTCTGAATCAAGATCCCCTATTTTCACATCATCAAAACAAAGATCTAAATGCATTAAAATGCATTCTAACACCAGAACAATTCACAAACTCGTTGCCCACTAAAACTACACCAAAATACCCTTCCAGAACAACCGAAAACTCAATCGATTGCTTCCTAAACCAAGCCCAACCATCATACATCACTTCCAAACCATTATCAACATCAAAACACATCTAATAAACATCCTAACTTATTCTTATACCCCCCGCAAGCAAGATTCCTCCATTTCACCCTAAAATCTCACTTAAAACTACCAAGAAACTCAAGGATCTCAAGGATTTCGGGATCTATGTTATCAACAAATCATTTTAACATATAAATCAACTTAGAACTCTATTAAAATCAATACAAAAGAGAGACTAACTCATCAAGTCCGGAAATCAAGACTTCATCAATAATTTCACAAGATTTTGATCTCCAATCAAAACTATATTGAAAACTCAATCAAAAATAGTATTTAGAAGCCAAATATCTTGGGGATTTACCTCCAATCCTTGCTTACTTCAATAGATGACAAGTTTTCATTGCACAAAGCTTGAAGAATTAAGAAAGATCTCTTGAAATTGACTTAGGAAATGTTGAGAGAGTTTTTGGGAGAAAGAATTCTGGAAAAGAATAAAGAAAATTGTGTTTGGCTGAAAATGAAAGAGAATTGGTAGTTACGTAAGTGAAAATCCCATTAACTACCTTTTAATTAATTAATATAAAAATCCAATTGAAATCATTTAATTAAAACCCCTTTAAAATAACATGTCACATTGAAGAAAGATCAAATTGACTTAGAGCCCCCTAAAGATTCTAAGATTTTACCATTCACCTTAAAAATCACATTTTTCCCAGTTTTGAAACTTTAAAATTTGGTCATTACTCAAAATGTCTCATTTCTGAAATCCATTTTGTAAAATTGACTTGACCAACCCCTTAAACATATTTTTAGAGGATTTTAGCAATTTTTATCACAATTTTATCCTATCCCGATCCTTAATTTCCTTAAATCACCTTACGCGATTTGAACCATTCACGATCGGTCCGATCCGATGTCTAAAACATCTAGGCCCAAAACCAGGTTGTTACAACTATCCCCCACTTAGGAAATTCTGTCCTCGAAAATCTTACCTGATGGGAAGAGATCTGGAAACTGCCTCAGCATGTCTGCCTTGCTTTCCCTCGTGGCCTCCTTTACTCCTCGGTGTCGCCACAACACCTTCACAATGTAACGCCCTAGTTTTGGGCCTAGATGTTTTAGTCATCGGATCGGACCGGCGAGAACGGTTCGAATCGCGTAAGGTGATTTTAGGAAATCAAGGATTGGGATAGGATAAAATTGTAATAAAAATTTCTAAAATCCTCTAAAAATATAATTAAGAGGTTGGTCAAGTCAATTTTACAAAAAGGGTTTTGGAAAATGGACATTTTGAGTAGTGACCAAATTGTAAAGTTTCAAAATTGGGAAATGTGATTTTTAAGGTGGTAGCCAAAATCTTATAATTCGTAGGGGTCTATAAGTCAATTTGACATTTCTTCAATATGACATGTGATTTAAAAGGGTTTTAATTAAATGATTTTAATTAGAATTTTGTAATAACTAATTGGTAGTTAATGGATTTTCATTTTACGTAACTACCAATTCCCTCTCATTTTAGCCAAACACCCTTTTCTCTCATATTTTCCAGAATTCTTTCTCCCAAAAATCCTCTCAAGTTTTATTAAATCAATTTCAAGAGATCTTCCTTAATTCTTCAAGATTTTTGCAAAAAAAAAAAACTTGTCATCTATTGAAGGAATCAAGGATTGGAGGTAAATCTTGTTCACAACCTCTAATCTAAGTTCTTTATTGAAATTCCCAAGATATTTGGCTTCTAAAAACTATTTTTTATTGAATTTTCAATATAGTTTTGATTTGAGATCAAAATCTTGTAAAAATGTTGAGGAAATCTTGATTTTCGGACTTGATGAGTTGGGCACTGTTTTGTGTTGATTTTAATTGATTTCTAAGTTGGTTTATATGTTAAAATGAGGTGTGGTTAATATAGATCCCGAAATCCTTGAGATCCTTGAGTTTCTTGGTAGCTTTAAATGTGATTTTGGGGTGCATTGGTGGAATTTTGTTTGCTGGAGGTATAAGGATGAGTTAGGATGTTTATTAGATGTGTTTTGATGTTGATAATGCATTGGAAGTGATGTATGATGGCTGAGCTTGGTTTAGGAAGCAATCGATTGTGTTTTCGGTTGTGTTGGAAGGGTATTTTGGTGTAGTTTGAGCGGGCAACGAGTTCATGAATTGTTGCTGGTGTTGGAATGCATTTTAATGCATTTAGATATCTGTTTTGATGATGTGAAAATAGAGGATCTTGGTCAGGAAGCAAACAAGGTGATTTTGGAGGCTCCGGAGGTGTAATTTCCGTGTCGGCGAACGAGGCTTCGCGTATCGGTGAGTGGAAATGCAATTTCTTGCTTTGTAACGCTTTGAGCGTGGTCTTGGGAGCTTAGTGTGAGTTTGATACACTTAGCTAAGCTCAAGAGTAAGTGTTTCGGTAATCCTTCTCTTGGAAATGTGCTATGTTTGATGAAATTTCACTTGATGTAAGAGTGGATTTGTTTATTGTTTTTAAGCATGGTTTAATGCTGGATTTTAATGCCATTCTGTTAAGGATGCACTGGGTAAGTGATCCTTGGTTTGCATGTGTTGAATGCATATGAATTTAAGCATGTGATGCTTGTGGAAATGGCATTATGGTTATGCTTGTAAATAGTGGATTAATGTGGTTAAATGATTATATTGGCAAGTGATAAAATGGTTTTTGGTTACTTTAATCGGATATAGTTAGCCGGCTATATGATTGGGTGCACAGTGAATAAAGTTGCCTTGGATGTTGAGGGGTTGTGATTGTGCCGAAATCTCCATCCAAGTGCCCTAACGATTAAGTTTAAGATCACAATGGTGAATGGTCAGTCCCGTGTGTGAGTCTTGTGTATGTGTCCCATACTCTCGTTAGTGGAATTATACAACTACCAATGAGTGATGTTGAGGGGTTGTGATTGTGCCATTAATCTCCATCACGGGTGTTGAGGGGTTGTGATGTGCCATTTGTCTCCACCTTGTATAGTATGGTAGTTTGTATGAAGCATGAGGGACAACGCTTGTAATTCGTGTACCTGGTTGTGTCTTGTGTTGAAATGGTTTATGAACTATCACTTGAAACCAATATAATGTAAATGATTAAAGTGAAGCATAAGATGCTTTTATTTGATGCAAGGTTTCATGAGATAGTTGTGTATGATGCAAGAATGCATGAGATGCTTGGTAAAGCATGAGCAATGGTCTAATTGTTGTTTATGATGTTGTATATGTGCATGTGTTCTTAAAATGCATTGATTTCTTGAGGATACATGTTTTATAAAAAGGCATGTGATAAAAATGGTGGTTTTGTAAGTCATGTTAAATGCATTGATGAATGTTGTTTAGCGATCCTCACTAAGCTTTTTGATTACGCTCTTTTGTTTCATCAATGCAGAGAATTGAACATTTGAAGGAAACCCAAAACCAAGAGGAATCCAAGGTTTTGCTAAAGAGATGTATGTGGTTCACCCTTAGTGTAATAAGAGGCAATGGGTGGGATTTATACTTTGGAATGTTTGAGGATGTTTTCCTTTACTTTGAGCATATTAGATTGTCATACTTGAGTTGTAAATGGCCTTTGGTGTTTGGATTTTGGTTTGTATGAAGTTATATATTGTTATGGTTTTGGTAAGCTAGGGAGCATGCCTTTAGTGCCTAAGATTGCATAAGTGATGCCATGATCTAGTTCAAACTTCATAAATATGGTTTATGGTATGTATGTATGTTGTGGTATGTTTCGGGTAGGTTTCGAATGTGAAAAAGCATGAAAAACCAGCAAAATCTGATGTTGCAGGGCAGGGTGTATCGGAACACCCTTATCTGTTTCGAAATAGGGGCCCGAAATGGCCATAGTGTTTCAGGACGGATGAATGTGTATCGGAACACTTTGGCTACTGGAAGACCCTGTTTCGATACGGGTTCTTAAACGAGCCCGAGTACCGAAATGGTCAATTCAGTTTCGATACGACCGTTTTGATACCAGAGTAGGCGTTATGAAACATATGACCGTTGGATTTGAATTTTGAGCTATCCTGAGTTTCTGATTCTTACATTTTGGTCCTTAATTGTTGGCTACTTAAATTGGTGAGTTTGAATGATCCATTTGAGTTGATTTTAGACATGATGGCATGTTATGTGATTAGTTGAGGTTTGGTAATATTAAAATCATGAAAGTCCCTGTAATTTGTGGAATTTACATTTTAGTCCCTAAAATACGTTTTTGTTCAATTGAGTCCCTGTTTCAGGTCTATTCACTGTGTCACTTCCGCTGGAGTATTTTATTAAACATATAGGTTAATATTGAGCGTTTAGAAAAGATAAAAAGAAAAAATGAGTCATTAATCATGGTTGACTTTGGTTTTCCTCGTGTAATCTTCGTGGTTCGGGTTAAACGTCTAGACCGGGCTAAGGGGGTTACACACAAGTTCTATCGTCTTGCCACGAAGAACTTTGCTACTCACGTCCAGAACCTTCACTGGTTCCTCAGCATATGACAGATTCGGATTCAACTCTATCTCTTCAACAGGTATCACATGCGAAGGATCTGATCTGTACTTCCGTAACATGGAGACATGAAACACATCATGTATCTTCTCCGACTCTACAGGCAATCTCAACCGATAATCCACAGGACCAATACGCTCCACGATCTCGTAAGGTCCAATGAACCTTGGGCTAAGCTTACCCTTACGCCCAAATCTCGTCGCCTTCTTCCAAGGCGATACTTTCAAGAACACATGTTCGCCAACCATGAACTCAATTTCCTTACGTTTCAAGTTCGCGAAAGACTTTTGCCTATTCGATGCTGCTTTTCAACGCTCACAAATGAGCTTCACCTTCTCGGGGGTTCCCTTAAGCATAGCTAGCATCGAAATCAACTTTTGTCCAGCTTCTATCCAACAAAGAGGGGTTCTACATCTTCTCCCATACAAAGCCTCGTATGGAGCTATTTGGATACTTGCATGGTAACTATTATTATATGCAAACTCAACCAACGGCAAGTGCTTCTCCCAAGAACCCTGAAAATCTATCACACAACATCTCAACATGTCCTCAAGCACTTGGATCACACGTTCCGACTGTCCATCCATCTGAGGATGATAAGAAGTACTAAAATTCAACCGTGTACCCAAAGCTTGATGCAAACATTCCCAAAATCGTGTTGTAAACCTCGGATCTCTATCCGACACAATAGACTTTGGCACACCGTGAAACCGCACAATCTCAGCTATATATAGCTCAACCAACTTATCCAAAGTATACGTAGTATGCACAGGAAGAAAATGCACACGCTTCGTAAGCCGATCCACAATCACCCAAACTGAATTCTTCTTTGTTGGTAACAAAGGCAAACCAGACACAAAATCCATGGTGATTATCTCCCACTTCCATTCTGGGATTCTCAAAGGCTGCAACAACCCATAAGGAACTTGATGCTCAGCCTTCACTCGCTGACACACCATGCACTTACTAACAAACTCAGCCACATCATTTTTCAACCCTGCCCAGTAGTACTCATCTTTCAGGTCACGATACATCTTTGTACTACCAGGATGCATAGCAAAAGGACTACTATGAGCTTTAGTCAGAATAGTGTGCCTTAACTCAGCAACACCTGGAACCACTATTCGACTCTCAAAGCACAGAACACCATCATCACTAAAGCTAAAATCTGAAGGTCTACCCTCCGCAATGTCCTGAACATGCGAAACAAGAGAATCATCAAGCAACTGCTTATGTTTGATCAACTCTATAAGAGATGGCTTCACTTGCAATTCTGCAATAAGACCACCATCACACGATATGCTCAAACGAGCAAACATTACTCTCAACTCCACAGCTACTTTCTTGCTCAAAGCATCGGCTACAACATTAGCCTTACTCGGGTGATACTCGATCATCATATCATAATCCTTAAGCAACTCCACCCAATGTCGTTGCCTAAGATTCAACTCCTTCTGAGACATAAGGTATTTCAAGCTCTTATGATCTGTGAACACAACACATTTCTCTCCATACAAGTAATGCCTCCAAATCTTCAAGGAAAACACCACAGCTGCAAGCTCAAGATCATGAGTAGGGTAGTTGCGCTCATGCACCTTCAACTGCCTAGATGCATAGGCCACTACCTTACCCTTCTGCATCAACACGCAGCCCAAACCAATAATGGACGCATCACTATAGACCACAAACTCCTTACCAAACTCAGCTTGAATCAAAACAGGAGCTTGCTTCAAAGCTTCTTTCAGCTTCTCAAAAGCTTGTTGTCTCACTTTCGTCCACTCAAAGCGAACATTCTTTTGCAACAACTTGGTCAAAGGCGCTGCTATCTTCGAGAAACCCTCGACAAACCTACGATAGTACCCAGGCAATCCAAGGAAGACCACTTCCCTAAGCCAAAACTCACACTTACTAAGCTTGGCATATAACTGATTTTACAGCAACGCTTGCAAAACAATTCTCAAGTGCTTATCACGATCCTCCTCGGTACGTTAATACACAAGGATATCATCGATGAACACCACCACAAATTGATCTGAGAATTCATGGAATACATGATGCATCAAGTCCATGAAAGCAGCAGGCGAGTTGGTCAGACCAAACGGCATCACCAAAAATTCATAATGCTTGTACCTCATCCGGAAAGTCGTTTTAGGTACGTCCACATCCTTCGCCTTCAGTTGAGAGTACCCCGATCTCAAGTCTATCTTAGAAAACACAAAAGCTCCCTGAAACTGATCAAAGAGATCATCGATTCTAGGCAAGGGGTACTTGTTCTTGATCGTCAACTTGTTCAATTGCCGATAATCTATACACATTCTCATCGTCCCATCTTTCTTCTTCACAAACAAGACCGGTGCACCCCAAGGTGACACACTTGGCCGAATGAAACCTCGATCCAACAACTCCAGCAATTGCATTTTCAATTCTTTTAACTCTTTGGATGCCATGTGATAAGGAGCAATGGACAGCGAAGTTGTATTATCGTACAACTCTATACCAAACTCAACTTCCCTTTTTGGTGGTAACCCAGGTAATTCTTCCGGAAAGACACCCGAAAAATCGCGAACAGTTCGGATGTCCTACACACGTACATCCTTGGTGCCAGGATTCATCCCATAGGCAAGATAAGCCTCGCATCCCTACCTCGTCATACGGTTTGCTTCCAAATCCGAAATCACATTCGACAAGAATTTCACATTCTCTCCTACTACCACTACTTCATAGTCATCGACCAACTTTAAGGTGACTCGCTTAACATCAAAGTCAACCACTGCCCTATGCTCCGTCAACCAATCCATACCAAGGATTACATCAAATTCGTAGAAAGGCAGTTCCATCAGATCCACAAGAAAAACATGACCTTGCACAGACAAAGGGCATCTCCTATACAACTTCCTAGTGACTACAGTCTCACAAAAAGAACTAGTCACTTGCATTCTTATTTCAAGCATCTCAACAGGTATATCAAGCAAATGTGCATGCTCACTCAAGATGTAAGAATGTGTGGATCCAGAGTCAATCAAAGCCAGAAAAGATAAAGACTGAAGAGCAAAGGTACTTGTGATGACATCAGTATCATTGCGCTCCTCGCGTTGAGCATAAACCCTCGATGGTCCACCTCCCTCAGGTCAAACAGCTACAACATGAGCAATACCTTGTTGCCCCTCATCTCTCCTCTAAAAGTTTCCACGGCCACGCCCACGGCCTCTCTGGGGTGTAGCTACCACAGGAGCACGTCCCTAACCTCCACCAGCCAACAAAGGACACTCCCTCCTCATGTGATCCGCTAAACCACAATTCCAACAAGAGTTCCTTGTCACCACAGCAGGAGCTTGAACCTCTCTAGCTGCTCGAGGACAATCTCGCCTCAAATGATCCCTCGAACCACATGTCCAGCATGTATGCTGCTCATACCTCACACGACCTATCTGAGCTTGTCCACCTCAACCCGGAACACCACGCCTTACCTTAGGCTGATGTCTCCTATCATGGCCTCTTTTGTTCCATCCACCACCGGAAATATTCTCAGCGGCTCTCTTCCCAGAGCTAGTACCAACACCTCTAGATGACAAACCCAGATTCTGCTCGATGTCTTTGGCTAGACACACGAGCACATCAAAGTCAGTATAACCAGCAGCTAGCATGTAGGTCTTAACTTCATGTACCAAACCGTACTGGAAGCGATCACATCGATGCCTCTCACTAGGTACCAACTCAGGAGCATACTAGCTCAAGCGTACGAACTGGACCTCGTACTCAGCCACAGATAGATTTCCCTAAACAAGCGACATAAACTCATGTTTCTTTTCATCTGAGTATCTCACCCCAAAATACTACCTCCTGAAGGCACCTCTGAAAAAATCCCAATCAACCTCATTGGGTTCCATACCAACTGTGGTAATCGTCCACCAGCTATAGGCATCACCTTACAGTAAAGATAATGTGCATCCCAGCTTGCGCACATCACGACAGCCCATCTGATACATTATGCGAATCGTACTCGCTAACCAGGCGTCAGACTCCTCAAGAGACATACCAAAGAACTCTACAACTCCCAAGCTCCTCAACCTCTCCAAAGGTAAGCCCATCTGCCCAACTGCAGGGGCCTGTACATGCGCTCCGGCAACAGCAGCCTGAAACGCTCCAGTGATCGCCTGAACTAGTGGCGTCAAATCACCCAAACCAGGACTAGCTTGTCCTAGTTGCACCTACTCCCTACCTCCAGGTGGTGGCGGAGGAGGTAGATCTCCACTGGGAGGGACATCAGCCCCTTGCTCAGCCTGGTTACCCTGCTCAGCTGCAGGCACTATCATATTCGATCTTAACTCTCTTCTTGGACTCATAGTGCTATTTAACAACACATAACAACAAAACAAGTCAAACCATTTAGTCCAGCAGCAAGCAAGAATCCAAGTTACAAAACATTTGATTAGTGTAATAAGGCAATGGGCACCCAATTTTTCGCACAGAGCATAGCATTCATGAAACATCATGCTCACATACTTTTCATCATCCCAAAATCAGCACACAACCATATGCAATTCGTACCAAACAAACATGGCATAGGGTGCAAAATTCAACCAATAGAATGCTTTTCAAACATCATACTTCAAAACATATCAATTTCACATACCAACATTCCCAATTCTTTCGTAACCTTGCATAAATCTGATGGTTTTGGTAAGCTAGGGAGCATGCCTTTAGTGCCTAAGATTGCATAAGTGATGCCATGATCTAGTTCAAACTTCATAAATATGGTTTATGGTATGTATGTATGTTGTGGTATGTTTCGGGTAGGTTTCGAATGTGAAAAAGCATGAAAAACCAGCAAAATCTGATGTTGCAGGGCAGGGTGTATCGGAACACCCTTATCTGTTTCGAAATAGGGGCCCGAAATGGCCATAGTGTTTCAGGACGGATGAATGTGTATCGGAACACTTTGGCTACTGGAAGACCCTGTTTCGATACGGGTTCTTAAACGAGCCCGAGTACCGAAATGGTCAATTCAGTTTCGATACGACCGTTTTGATACCAGAGTAGGCGTTATGAAACATATGACCGTTGGATTTGAATTTTGAGCTATCCTGAGTTTCTGATTCTTACATTTTGGTCCTTAATTGTTGGCTACTTAAATTGGTGAGTTTGAATGATCCATTTGAGTTGATTTTAGACATGATGGCATGTTATGTGATTAGTTGAGGTTTGGTAATATTAAAATCATGAAAGTCCCTGTAATTTGTGGAATTTACATTTTAGTCCCTAAAATACGTTTTTGTTCAATTGAGTCCCTGTTTCAGGTCTATTCACTGTGTCACTTCCGCTGGAGTATTTTATTAAACATATAGGTTAATATTGAGCGTTTAGAAAAGATAAAAAGAAAAAATGAGTCATTAATCATGGTTGACTTTGGTTTTCCTCGTGTAATCTTCGTGGTTCGGGTTAAACGTCTAGACCGGGCTAAGGGGGTTACACACAAGTTCTATCGTCTTGCCACGAAGAACTTTGCTACTCACGTCCAGAACCTTCACTGGTTCCTCAGCATATGACAGATTCGGATTCAACTCTATCTCTTCAACAGATATCACATGCGAAGGATCTGATCTGTACTTCCGTAACATGGAGACATGAAACACATCATGTATCTTCTCCGACTCTACAGGCAATCTCAACCGATAATCCACAGGACCAATACGCTCCACGATCTCGTAAGGTCCAATGAACCTTGGGCTAAGCTTACCCTTACGCCCAAATCTCGTCGCCTTCTTCCAAGGCGATACTTTCAAGAACACATGTTCGCCAACCATGAACTCAATTTCCTTACGTTTCAAGTTCGCGAAAGACTTTTGCCTATTCGATGCTGCTTTTCAACGCTCACAAATGAGCTTCACCTTCTCGGGGGTTCCCTTAAGCATAGCTAGCATCGAAATCAACTTTTGTCCAGCTTCTATCCAACAAAGAGGGGTTCTACATCTTCTCCCATACAAAGCCTCGTATGGAGCTATTTGGATACTTGCATGGTAACTATTATTATATGCAAACTCAACCAACGGCAAGTGCTTCTCCCAAGAACCCTGAAAATCTATCACACAACATCTCAACATGTCCTCAAGCACTTGGATCACACGTTCCGACTGTCCATCCATCTGAGGATGATAAGAAGTACTAAAATTCAACCGTGTACCCAAAGCTTGATGCAAACATTCCCAAAATCGTGTTGTAAACCTCGGATCTCTATCCGACACAATAGACTTTGGCACACCGTGAAACCGCACAATCTCAGCTATATATAGCTCAACCAACTTATCCAAAGTATACGTAGTATGCACAGGAAGAAAATGCACACGCTTCGTAAGCCGATCCACAATCACCCAAACTGAATTCTTCTTTGTTGGTAACAAAGGCAAACCAGACACAAAATCCATGGTGATTATCTCCCACTTCCATTCTGGGATTCTCAAAGGCTGCAACAACCCATAAGGAACTTGATGCTCAGCCTTCACTCGCTGACACACCATGCACTTACTAACAAACTCAGCCACATCATTTTTCAACCCTGCCCAGTAGTACTCATCTTTCAGGTCACGATACATCTTTGTACTACCAGGATGCATAGCAAAAGGACTACTATGAGCTTTAGTCAGAATAGTGTGCCTTAACTCAGCAACACCTGGAACCACTATTCGACTCTCAAAGCACAGAACACCATCATCACTAAAGCTGAAATCTGAAGGTCTACCCTCCGCAATGTCCTGAACATGCGAAACAAGAGAATCATCAAGCAACTGCTTATGTTTGATCAACTCTATAAGAGATGGCTTCACTTGCAATTCTGCAATAAGACTACCATCACACGATATGCTCAAACGAGCAAACATTACTCTCAACTCCACAGCTACTTTCTTGCTCAAAGCATCGGCTACAACATTAGCCTTACTCGGGTGATACTCGATCATCATATCATAATCCTTAAGCAACTCCACCCAATGTCGTTGCCTAAGATTCAACTCCTTCTGAGACATAAGGTATTTCAAGCTCTTATGATCTGTGAACACAACACATTTCTCTCCATACAAGTAATGCCTCCAAATCTTCAAGGAAAACACCACAGCTGCAAGCTCAAGATCATGAGTAGGGTAGTTGCGCTCATGCACCTTCAACTGCCTAGATGCATAGGCCACTACCTTACCCTTCTGCATCAACACGCAGCCCAAACCAATAATGGACGCATCACTATAGACCACAAACTCCTTACCAAACTCAGCTTGAATCAAAACAGGAGCTTGCTTCAAAGCTTCTTTCAGCTTCTCAAAAGCTTGTTGTCTCACTTTCGTCCACTCAAAGCGAACATTCTTTTGCAACAACTTGGTCAAAGGCGCTGCTATCTTCGAGAAACCCTCGACAAACCTACGATAGTACCCAGGCAATCCAAGGAAGACCACTTCCCTAAGCCAAAACTCACACTTACTAAGCTTGGCATATAACTGATTTTACAGCAACGCTTGCAAAACAATTCTCAAGTGCTTATCACGATCCTCCTCGGTACGTTAATACACAAGGATATCATCGATGAACACCACCACAAATTGATCTGAGAATTCATGGAATACATGATGCATCAAGTCCATGAAAGCAGCAGGCGAGTTGGTCAGACCAAACGGCATCACCAAAAATTCATAATGCTTGTACCTCATCCGGAAAGTCGTTTTAGGTACGTCCACATCCTTCGCCTTCAGTTGAGAGTACCCCGATCTCAAGTCTATCTTAGAAAAAACAAAAGCTCCCTGAAACTGATCAAAGAGATCATCGATTCTAGGCAAGGGGTACTTGTTCTTGATCGTCAACTTGTTCAATTGCCGATAATCTATACACATTCTCATCGTCCCATCTTTCTTCTTCACAAACAAGACCGGTGCACCCCAAGGTGACACACTTGGCCGAATGAAACCTCGATCCAACAACTCCAGCAATTGCATTTTCAATTCTTTTAACTCTTTGGATGCCATGTGATAAGGAGCAATGGACAGCGAAGTTGTATTATCGTACAACTATATACCAAACTCAACTTCCCTTTTTGGTGGTAACCCAGGTAATTCTTCCGGAAAGACACCCGAAAAATCGCGAACAGTTCGGATGTCCTGCACACGTACATCCTTGGTGCCAGGATTCATCCCATAGGCAAGATAAGCCTCGCATCCCTACCTCGTCATACGGTTTGCTTCCAAAGCCGAAATCACATTCGACAAGAATTTCACATTCTCGCCTACTACCACTACTTCATAGTCATCGACCAACTTTAAGGTGACTCGCTTAACATCAAAGTCAACCACTGCCCTATGCTCCGTCAACCAATCCATACCAAGGATTACATCAAATTCGTAGAAAGGCAGTTCCATCAGATCCACAAGAAAAACATGACCTTGCACAGACAAAGGGCATCTCCTATACAACTTCCTAGTGACTACAGTCTCACAAAAAGAACTAGTCACTTGCATTCTTATTTCAAGCATCTCAACAGGTATATCAAGCAAATGTGCATGCTCACTCAAGATGTAAGAATGTGTGGATCTAGAGTCAATCAAAGCCAGAAAAGATAAAGACTGAAGAGCAAAGGTACTTGTGATGACATCAGTATCATTGCGCTCCTCGCGTTGAGCATAAACCCTCGATGGTCCACCTCCCTCAGGTCAAATAGCTACAACATGAGCAATACCTTGTTGCCCCTCATCTCTCCTCTAAAAGTTTCCACGGCCACGCCCACGGCCTCTCTGGGGTGTAGCTACCACAGGAGCACGTCCCTAACCTCCACCAGCCAACAAAGGACACTCCCTCCTCATGTGATCCGCTAAACCACAATTCCAACAAGAGTTCCTTGTCACCACAGCAGGAGCTTGAACCTCTCTAGCTGCTCGAGGACAATCTCGCCTCAAATGATCCCTCGAACCACATGTCCAGCATGTATGCTGCTCATACCTCACACGACCTATCTGAGCTTGTCCACCTCAACCCGGAACACCACGCCTTACCTTAGGCTGATGTCTCCTATCATGGCCTCTTTTGTTCCATCCACCACCGGAAATATTCTCAGCGGCTCTCTTCCCAGAGCTAGTACCAACACCTCTAGATGACAAACCCAGATTCTGCTCGATGTCTTTGGCTAGACACACGAGCACATCAAAGTCAGTATAACCAGCAGCTAGCATGTAGGTCTTAACTTCATGTACCAAACCGTACTGGAAGCGATCACATCGATGCCTCTCACTAGGTACCAACTCAGGAGCATACTAGCTCAAGCGTACGAACTGGACCTCGTACTCAGCCACAGATAGATTTCCCTAAACAAGCGACATAAACTCATGTTTCTTTTCATCCGAGTATCTCACCCCAAAATACTACCTCCTGAAGGCACCTCTGAAAAAATCCCAATCAACCTCATTGGGTTCCATACCAACTGTGGTAATCGTCCACCAGCTATAGGCATCACCTTACAGTAAAGATAATGTGCATCCCAGCTTGCGCACATCACGACAGCCCATCTGATACATTATGCGAATCGTACTCGCTAACCAGGCGTCAGACTCCTCAAGAGACATACCAAAGAACTCTACAACTCCCAAGCTCCTCAACCTCTCCAAAGGTAAGCCCATCTGCCCAACTGCAGGGGCCTGTACATGCGCTCCGGCAACAGCAGCCTGAAACGCTCCAGTGATCGCCTGAACTAGTGGCGTCAAATCACCCAAACCAGGACTAGCTTGTCCTAGTTGCACCTACTCCCTACCTCCAGGTGGTGGCGGAGGAGGTAGATCTCCACTGGGAGGGACATCAGCCCCTTGCTCAGCCTGGTTACCCTGCTCAGCTGCAGGCACTATCATATTCGATCTTAACTCTCTTCTTGGACTCATAGTGCTATTTAACAACACATAACAACAAAACAAGTCAAACCATTTAGTCCAGCAGCAAGCAAGAATCCAAGTTACAAAACATTTGATTAGTGTAATAAGGCAATGGGCACCCAATTTTTCGCACAGAGCATAGCATTCATGAAACATCATGCTCACATACTTTTCATCATCCCAAAATCAGCACACAACCATATGCAATTCGTACCAAACAAACATGGCATAGGGTGCAAAATTCAACCAATAGAATGCTTTTCAAACATCATACTTCAAAACATATCAATTTCACATACCAACATTCCCAATTCTTTCGTAACCTTGCTCTGATACCATCAAATGTAACCCCTTAGCCCGACTTAGACGTTCGACCTGCACTACGAAGATTTCACGGGGAAAACCAAAGTCAACCCAGAAGTCAACCTTGATTAATGACCTTTTTTTCTTTTTATCTTTTCTATATGCTCAATATTAACATATACGATTAGCAAAGCGATATGGTGAAAACGGTACAGCGATCGGAGTTCATTTAGGGGTTCAATTACATACATTTGACTTTTAGGGGCTAAACTGTAAATTTCATAAATTACAGAGATTTTCATGATTTTAAAGTTACCAATCCTCATTTAATCATATAACATGCCAACATGTCAAAAATCAGCTCATACGGGTCATCTTAACACAATCAATTGCACACACAATGTTCAAGGACCAAAATGTAAGAAACAAAAACTCAAACAGTTCAAAATTCAAACCCAACAGTCAGGCGTTTCGATACGGATGGCCATGTACTGAAACGGTCGTTTAGAAACAGGGTTGACCGTTTTGATACTCGGGTGTGTTTCGAGACCCGTATCGAAACACCCCCTTCTAGTAGCCAAAACGTTTTGATACGGCTTCACTCGTTCTGAAACCTTATGGACCTTTCAGGCACATGTTCCGAAACAAGCAAGGGCGTTCCGATACGCCTTGCCCTGTAACAGCAGATTTGCTGGTTTTTCATGCTTTAACACATTCAAATCATTCTCGAGACATGCCACATCATGCATACAACATGGATACATATCAACAATCATCATATCTAGGCATTAGCTATAACAAGGCAACCAACACGTAAGATTAGGTGCTATAGGCATGCTCTCTAGTCCACCCAAAACAATAACAGGCCAAAACCATTCTCTACATCCAAAATCAAACCATAAAGACCAATTATATCCCAAAAGTAACTATCAAACATGCTCAAAACAAAGGGAAAACATTATCATCCATGCATTAGCATAAATCCCACCCATTGCATTTTATTACACCGAAAAAAACCACATACTTAGCAAGATTAAAAGCTTGGATTCCTCTTGACTACTTGATGCCTTCAAAGCCTAGTTTTCTGCATTGATGAAACAAAAGAGCGTAAGCACAAAGCTTAGTGAGGATCGCTAAACAACATTCATCAATGCATGTCTCATGTTTTGCAAAACCAACACTTTACATCTCATGCCATTTATAAACATGCCTTCTCAAGACCTCAATGCACTTTTTAACCTTATGCTCATAAGCATCATTTTAAAACAGAAATAAATCTTAGCTCATGCTTTAACAAGCATCACATGCATTCTTGCATCATACACAAATATCTCATGCATCTTTGCATCATATACAAGCATCTCATGCTTTAAATTATTCATTTACATTATATGGGCTCACAAATGATAATCCATAAACCATTTCAACACAAGACACAATCGGATACGCGGATTACAAGTGTTGTCCCTCACGCTTCATACAAACTACCGGAATACACAAGGTGGAGATTAATGGCACAATCGCATCCCCTCAAAACCCGTGATGGAGATTAATGGCACAATCACAACCCCTCAACATCACTCATCGGTAGTTGTATAATTCCACTAACGAGAGTATAGGACACATACACAAGACATACACACGGGACTAACCATTCACCGTTGTGATCTTAACCTCAATCGTTAGGGTAGTTGGATGGAGATTACGGTACAATCACAACCCCTCGACATCCAAGGCGACTTTATTCACGGTGCACCCAATCCTATAGCCGGCTAACTATATCCGATTAAAGTAACCAAAAACCGTTTTCATCACTTGCCAATATAATCATTTAACCACATTAAACCACTATTTTACTAGCATAACCACAATGCCATTTCCACAAGCATAACATGCTTAACATCATATGCATTCAACATATGAAAACCAAGGATCACTTACCTAGTGCTTTCTTAACATAATGGCATTAAAATCCAGCATTAAAGCATGCTTAAACATGCTTAAAAACAGTAAACAATCCACACTCAACTCAAGTGCAAATTCATCAAACAAAGCACATATCCAAGAGAGGGATTTCCAATTCACTTACTCTTGAGCTTAGCTAAGTGTATCAAGCTTAGGCTAAGCTCCCAAGACCACGCTCAAAGTGTTACAAAGCAAGAAATTTCATTTCCACTCACCGATACGCGAAGCCTTATTTGCCGACACGAAAATTACACCTTCGGAGCCTCCAAAATCACCTCGTTTTCTTCCGGATCAAGATCCCCTATTTTCACATCATCAAAATAGAGATCTAAATGCATTAAAATGCATTATAACACCAGCAACAATTCACAAACTCGTTGCCCACTCAAACTACACCAAAATACCCTTCCAAAACAACCGAAAACTCAATCGATTGTTTCCTAAACCAAGCACCGCCATCATACATCACTTCCAAACCATTATCAACATCAAAACACATCTAATAAACATCATAACTCATCCTTATACCTCCAGCAAGCAAGATTCCACCATTTCACCCCAAAATCAAACTGAAAACTACCAAGAAACTCAAGGATCGCAAGGATTTTAGGATCTATGTTATCAACATATCATTTTAACATATAAATCAACTTAAAACTCAATTAAATTCAATACAAAACATAACCTAACTCATCAAGTCCGAAAATCAAGACTTCATCCTCAATTTCATAAGATTTTGATCTCCAATCAAAACTATATTGAAAACTCAATCAAAAATAGTATTTAGAAGCCAAATATCTTGGGAATTTCAATGAAGAACTTAGATTAGAGGTTGAGAACGGGATTTACCTCCAATCCTTGCTTCCTTCAATAGATGACAAGTTTTCCTTGCACAATTCTTGAAGAATTAAGAATGATCTCTTAAAATTGACTTAGGAAATGTTGAGAGAGTTTTTTGGAGAAAGAATTCTAGAAAAAGATGAGGGAAAATTGTGTTTGGCTGAAAATGAAAGAGAATTGGTAGTTATGTAAGTGAAAATCCCATTAACTACCTTTTAATTAATTAATATAAAAATCCAATTAAAATCATTTAATTAAAACCCTTTAAAATCACATGTCATATTGAAGAAAGGTCAAATTGACTTAAAGCCCCATAAAGATTCTAAGATTTTGGCTTCCACCTTAAAAATCACATTTTTCCCAGTTTTGAAACTTTACAATTTGGTCACTACTCAAAATGTCCCATTTCCAAAATCCATTTTGTAAAATTGACTCTACCAACCCCTTAAACATATTTTTAGAGGATTTTAGAAATTTTTATCACAATTTTATCCTATCCCGATCCTTGATTTCCTTAAATCACCTTACGCAATTCGAATCGTTCTCGACTGGTCCGATCCGATGTCTAAAACATCTAGGCCCAAAACCATGGCGTTACGATTTATGTCATTTAGGATATTTATGCACTTTTGTTTATGTTTTTAGGATTAAGTTTGCATTATTCTAAAATCGATGCTTTGATTTTTCTGTTATATGGATTTTAAGTTGATGTTATCTTTATCTTGAACTTAATGATTATTAATATTATGTTGTTTGGTTACTATATATGCCTTTTGCCTATGTTTATCAATGTCTCTATTTTTTTATCTAACAAAAAGGGGGAGAGGGAACAAGCTCACACTTAAAATATTTTGATTTTCAAACTTAAAGTTTACCTAGCTAATATTAAGGGGGAGTTATTTTGCAAAGTTTTTTAAAGTGTCAAAATTTTTAAGTTTCGGTTTTTTTATATCAAAAAGGGGGAGATTATAAAACCTATGTTTGATTTTGATATAACTAAGTATGTTAAGGATTAAATTGAAAACTTGAAATAGATTTCTAAGTCCCTCAAATGATTTATAAATCACCAACACTTTAATCTAATTTGAAAAACTCAAACTCCAAATATTTTCTAAGTGTTCCAAGGCCAAAGTATTAAAAAACGTCCAGGCGTATCGATACGCTTTCAGCCGTATCGATACCTTATTTACAAAGTTGGCTACTGGAAAGGCGTGCTTCGATACGCTCCTCACCGTATCGAAACAGCGTATCGAAACAGATTGAATCTGTATTGATACGCCCCTCTGTAAAAACTGGAGGAGTTTGAATAGTGTACCGATACGGTTCCACCCATACCGATACGGTTTTAACAGAATTTTTAATTCGAAGAGTTTTAAATGTTTTCTACCGTTGGTGTCAGTTGTTAGGTAACCAAAATTTAAAGTAGTAGTTGACCCGTACCGATACGCTCTTAGCCGTATCGATACGGAAACTTCCAGTGAGCTAACTTGAGAAAAAGGAATCGATACGGTCTTACCCGTATCGAAACAGTCCATGTCTCATACCGATACACTTTTACGCGTATCGATACGCCCTCTTTATTATTGTGTAACGGCTCTTTCTTTTTTGAGAAAGGTATCGATACAGGTCCACGTGTACCGATACGGTAAGCTGCATAAGTGCATTTATCGTGGAAAGAGAGGGTCCCAATGGCTATAATCAATACCCTAACCACCCAAACGGATAGAATTGATAGATGAGGTATAAATTGAAGCTTATTGAAGACCAGCAACAACTATTGCATCAAAGATAAACATCCAAGAAAAAATCCAAGCTCAAAGTTCTTATTTTCCAATTTCTTGTAAACCACAAATTGTGTTGTGTCCAATTCCTATCTTATCATTAAATTTGGGTTGAGTGTTTGTACTTAAAGGGGCAATCTTGTATTTGAGAGATATCTTTCTTGCCTAAATTCTTCTTTGTACTCTTGTGAGGGTTTGGTCAAATTTTGGGTAGAAAATTTGACCGGTTGTGTAAAGGTTACCTCCTAATCCTTGAAAAAGGGAAGAACAAATTAGTGAATTGTTGGAAATCCTTAGTGGTAGCTAAGGTAGTGGATGTAGAGTTCAGTTGGAACTTGAACCACTCTAAAATTCATTGTTCTTCATTTCTAGCTATCCTTTTACTCCAACAATTTTTTAAAAGCCCAATTCCCCCCCCCCCCTCTTGGCTTTGATCAATTCATTGATCCACTCAACATTTTCTCTAAAGATATGGACGCATTATCTTTATGGCGAAAGATGTACCGTGTACAAGGATCATAAGAGTCTCAAGTATCTTATGTCTCAGAGAAAATTGAATCTTCGGCAGCATCGATGGATGAAATTGTTGAAGGATTACGATCTTACGATCGAGTATCACCCTGGAAAGGTCAATGTGGTGGCCGATGCTTTAAGTCGAAAGGTTGCGGTGGATTTGAGAGCGATGTTTGCTTGTTTGAGTTTGTCTCGTGACGCTGGCTTAGTGGCTGAGCTTCAGGTGAAACCATCTTTTGTTGATTTGATCAAGGAAAAGCAGTTGCTTGATGACTCCTTGGTTTCGCATGTTACGGACATAGCGGAGGGTAATCCTATTGAATACAGCTCCAGTGATGATGGTGTTTTGTGCTTTAAGGGTCGGGTAGTTGTGTCAGAGGATGTCGAGTTAAGGCGCACTATCTTGACGGAAGCGCACAATAGACCTTTTGTCATGCATCCTGGTAGTACTAAGATGTATCGGGGTTTGCAAGATGAGTACTACTAGCTGGGCTTGAAAAATGATGTGGCAGAGTTTGTTAGCAAGTGTTTTGTGTGTCCGCTCGTGAAAACTGAACATCAGTTTTCATCCGGTTTGTTGCAGCCTTTGAGGATTTCGGGATGAAAATGAGAGAGGGTCAAGGTGGATTTATTTCACATGTTATCAATGTAGTTGCAGGAGTGGTATGGTGCTTATTACTGATAAAAAATTTACTAATTATACATGCGTTGACATCGGTTCTACATATTCTTGGGTCATGTATGCCAATTGTTGTGCTTTTAAATTTATATAATCTGTTAGAACTTCTGCGTGTCCAATCATTTCAAAATCCCATTCTGTTATTTGGTTAATTTTTTAAAAGGTCCCTTGCTTTTCCCTCATCTGCAGCTAAATGATATATGTTAAATTTGAATTAGCCGTGATTTAGTAGAGGAAAAATTGAGAAAGAAAAGAAAAATTGGAAAATCATCAATGGCAAAAAATTATAAATGAGAAAGTTGTTTATGTAACGTTCTGTTTCTGATATAAAATTCTTAGAAAATTCCAAGGTTATGATGTTTTATCATAAGTTGTGGAAAGTTTCATGAATCATGAGGATATTTGTGATATTTCCTATTGTGTTTCATTTTTTATTTGGATTTTCCCATTTGAAGTTGATAGTTTTTTATAAGGGATGGGAGTTAAGGCATTTAGAATGTGAAATAATTCGCAGCATTAGTATTACTTGTTCTGTTTCCACTTTTTGCATCAGTTTACTTAATCATTTTTCTTTTGAATAGGATATATGAGTCCTTGTACATTGACATTGAAGAGAAAATTTCTATTTTTGTAGGAGATACTGGCCTTTTGACTGAGTCAACTCATATTAAATTGGATTTGATAGTTGGTTACCTATATGTGTCTTCACTCATTTAATGACTGATTCGGTACAGAAAGGGAAATATGTTGTGGTTACGTTCAATTACCTGCTTTTACTTTCTGGCAAGTTGAGTGGTGCCATTTTGTTTTCTTTTCGTAATCTTTTTGCCAGTAATGGGATGTTGGTGCACATTAATCATCCACCTCTGCCAATGAATCCATTATCCATTTGTGTTTTACTTGCGATTGTTGGTGTTCATGCCTGATGAACAATGTCATGAGAGTAGTTTTTACTGTGTTAATATTTATGAATTTGATTGCAACGGTGTCGAGTCTTATAGTCTTATACCTGTTTCACCAACTTAAAACTCCATTTTAACTCATCTTTCTACAAAGTTGGAACTGATACCTTTCTATCATAATAATTACATTTAAATTTTTCTTCATTCAGCACATGATTAATCTCCTATTAATGAAGTGGAATTCTGACATTAATAAACTCTTGTTGTCACCCTCTCTATTTTATTTGCAAACTAGCATTCTTGTTGTCACCCTTTCTGTTAATTAAAGCCTCATATTTTTCTTTCTTTTTGGGTAATATGTTTTTCTTTCTTTGGTGATTGATTTTCTGCTTTCTTTAAAATTTTAGAGATGCTTTGTTGATTCGCCATCTCTGGTTGGATGCAGAAGCTAATATTTATATGTTTAATTTGTTTATATTTTAGGAATGTATTCAAGAGTAAAAAAGTGAAAGTTTTTCTTCTGAGAATTTATCACAAACTTCATGGTCAAATGATGTGTTCGCTCAAGTTAAGGGACCGAAAAGAATAGGACGTGTTTGTTGTGTAGGGAAAGTTCACACTCGTTATTCTCAGGAATCTGGACCTTCACAACCAGTCCAAAATGCTGAAGACGTGGAAGGGTTGAAATCTAAGGTTGCGAAATTATAATTTTTTTTGAAACTTACTTTCTACCCTACTTTCAACAACAACGTCCATATCTATATGTGCCTGATATGGATGTTTTGCTTCGTATGGTTAATACAGATGTATACAAAATATTTTACTTTTTTATTACTCTACTTATTTTTTTAATTTAAAGTCATTATTTCCATTGCTTTTAATAGGCAACTCTTGATGCTGGTAGTGCTCCAGTGGCTATTAATTGTATCAGTTTATCTTTGCCTTCAACAAATCAACAAAATATAGATGAAAATGATCTGAGCACACAATAGAGAAGGATCTTCGAATTATTTTTAGCTTTTATTATGTACGTTATTAAGAAACACAAATATTTACTTGCATATTTCTTCTGCTTGTAATAGACTCATACATTATTATCTTACATACTTTTTTATTCGAAGATTAAATCGGATATTTTTTCTTTTAAAAATGAAATATTTTTTGTTATAATAGTATTAGTAATTTTGATATTTAAAATAAAAAATAAAATAAAAAATAACAACAATATTAATAATTATAAATATTTAAAATAAAAAATAAATGTCAATTTAACGTATATTGACGGACACAATCGTCGGTATAGATATCTTATACAGATCTGCATGATACATATACCAACGGCTAATACCGTCGCTAAAAGTCTGAATCAATTGCGACGAACAAACCATCAGTAAAGGTAAACCTTATAGCAACGGTCGAACCGTCAGTAAATACATGTCGTTATATATGTAGCATATATACCGATAGATTGCGTCCGTTGGAATAGATACACTAATTGGTCGAGGTAGTCCATACATATTTCTACAGATAGGTTCATCGGTATAGGGTCCCAACATCTATACCGACGGTTGGTTCCGTCACTATAAATTTATACCGACTAACATTTTACCGACGATATTTTGTCTGTCGAAATATCTCTTTTGTTTGTTGGTATAAAATTTTAGACAATATATTAACAAATTGTTGGTGTTTTACTGACGATTTTCAAGCCGTCGGTATGTCATTTTTTGTAGTGAGCCCTACACATGGAGGAGGAGTAGCGAGGGACTTTCTAGACGAAATTACAACACATATAATAATTGAAATATTTTATATTCATATAAAATTTTCCAAGTTAGTAAGTTATAAAACATTAATATTTTTTACTTTTTCTTTCTCGGTTGTTTGGTCGTTCTTTCTATTTTATGTTTTTTAGGGTCAGATTTGACGACGTCACGACTGATCAAGATAGCGCTTATTTGTAATATTGTTGATCTTCCCTGCCCAGAACCCTTAGATTGAATTTGGATATGCCGTTTGCGCTCATGGATAGTTTCTCACGACGCTCGGCTTTGATATGTGGTTCTCGGTGGTCTTTCAATAGCCTAATATCCTTTTGTGGTTCGTTTGTCGATGCAATCAGATTTGTTCGTATCTATTTTTCGTTCGAGTTTTTTGGATGAGTTTTTTAACCTTTTTCATGTGTAGTCATTTATGATCTAAAGTGGCTAGCTTTAGAAAAATGTTCAAATTATGTATTTAGTTTACGATGATAGTTATAAACCCATACTGTAATTTTAGATATTTTCTCTTTTAATAAGACTAACAACTTCTATTAAAAAACATTTATATTTTTTATAATATCATATTACATTACATTTTGTTATGAATATTTATCTATGTGGATGTCTATCATGATTAGAACTTTATCTAAGGAGTTTGATTTATTATTAGGAATATTATCTCTATTAATTAGAGTTTAATGTATTATGTACTTCGTATACCTATAAATAGATGAAGGCATTGTACACAATTCTAGTTTTGAATAATAATAATACGAATCTTCCTCTTTCTCTCATCTCTTTGTTCTTCTTGTTCTTCGTTATTATTCTTATTCTTCTTTATTTTATTTACAACACGTTATTAGAACGATCTCACTCAATTATTGTGATTCTTGTCAAGCGATGTTCATTCCAAAGATTACACCAATCATAAGAAAGTTTGCTTCTAAGGCGGTGGTTATATAACACGACACAAGCGCTTAATAATTACCGAGAGTAAATTGTTCATGTTGACGATTTCAAAAGAGATGATTTTGATGAGTTCAAACTTCAGAGTTTAGAGGAAGGGGAAAAAAGTAAACTTCAAGCAGTGTAAGATTATATTTAAATTATATGTTTTTTTCTTACTTTTATTCGTAAGATTATATTATTATTTTCTCAAGATCAATATTAATTTGTTTTATTCTATTGATAAGAGTTGATATTTTAAACGTTCTTTGAGTTTTACATGTCTTTAAATGAGTTGGAACGATGCATGGCGTAAAAAAGATTATGAGAAGATTCCTTGGTTCATTTGCTATGTCCCCATTGTCTTCAAGACGAAAAACAATATCGGTAAACTCTATTTTTATTTTTATCCTTTAAAATACAACTTTAAAGTGCAACAAACCGTGATAATTTTGAATCTAAAAGAAGATTGTTATAAACTCTATATTTGCTCAAAAGCAATCATTCTTCCTTGTCAAATCGATTCTAGACTTCTCCCAAGTTCAAGTTACGAAAAAATCTTCTTGATCCAAAAAAATTGTGGGAGGCATTCCTTGAAGTGAATGCAAGCATGATGTTTATTTCATGTGATTATCAAGGATGAGGCATAACCTGAAGTGAATGCAAGCATGATGTTTATTCCATGCAATTATTGGATTCGTTTCATTCCCTAAAGAAAATGCAAACATGGTAAATCAATATTTAATTGGTAACATAACTTCGATATAATCCAAGTATATTGGTTGGACATCTTGTTCTGCGAGGTTATTGGTCTCAAATGAGGTTTTTAAAGGACCTTGTGGACTGATTTAACAATGTCACGTACGATGATTAAATCTTTGTTCTCTATGAAAAGGTTTCAAAGGCCCATTGGCTCTACTCCATTCTCTGGAGTGAATGTGAGATTATATTATGGAAAGAATAAAAGCCACATTAGAAGTTGTGGTCGTGATTGAAACCGTGAATATAGACATGAAAAATATGGTCATTTTAAGGATACTTCTACCCATCAGTAGTGAGGTTATAAGGATGACAAGAGTGATAAAGATCACTCTAATAAAGTAAAATCTTTTTATTACCAATGCGATATTATAAATCATTGGTCTCGTACTTGTCGTACGTTGAAAAATCAACAATCATTGAATGATAAAGGGGAGAAAATAGAAGCAAATTTTGTTTGCGAAAAATGACGAAGATGATATTGATCCAACTTTATTTGGACATTGTTGGTCCAACTCATTTGGACGTTGTTGATTTTTTTTTATAACCCTCGAAGGGAATAAATCATTTTCTAATTATTCTCGTAACTTTCAAGAAATTATTTATCTTTTATTTATTTTTCTTTATGTTTATTTACTTTACAAACATTAATTATTTACGTTTTATATTTATATATTATGATATTTATTTATTTTGTTTAACATGATTACTTGTCAAATACAATCTATCGTGATGATTTATGCTCAACATAAGCATAAGATATATTTTCCCATTAAAATTCAAGGGAATAATATGAGTACTATATCTAAAAGTACTGAAAATATTGATGCTCTAAAAGAGCAATAAATTCTTGAGAGAAAGCACATTATGAACAGTGCAGAATTACGAATATAGCAATAATTACTGCTGATGGTAATAATATCTTCACCACTAGAAGTGAAAATTTTAAGAGAGCAATATGAGTTCGTAAAATATCCCTTTGGGAATTATAGATAACATATGTTATCAATTGGCATTTGAAATAAGCCAATGTGGATATAAATTCTAGTAGCCAAAAAGTTAGTTGAAAACTCTAGAAAGGCTATATATTGCTACCAAAAGATAATTTCCATTGAAAGCTCTGAAAGAGCTAAATATATTCCTATTCAAAGGAACAATTTTGATGATCATACTAGACATGTACGAGTGAGATTGAATCACATGTTATGGTAAACCAGAAGTTTACGAAATTCAGAAATGTATATACACACTTGTATATAGTTGGTATGATCGGTTAGACCATCCTAATCAATAATGATGCAAAAGCTAATGAGATTTATATGCACATTTATTAAAACAACCTAAAGTTCTTGTGGTGCTTGTTCTCAAAGAAATTGATTAAATTCCACTTATTGAAAGAACATGAAGTTTTTGTGTTGCTTGTTCTCAAAGGAAATGATTAAGATCCAATTTACCAAAAGAACTTGAAGTTCTTGTACTAAAGTTGAGACTGCATGTCTTGCATATCTGACTGAATATGGGCCTATATATCCGCAAATGTGGAAATTTTATATGATTTTAGTAGATGCATCTATATTGTTTTATCAACTTACAACCAAAAGTTTGTGAGATCAATTATAAAAAAAGATTCATATTATGCAGTTAAACTATTCGTCTTGCAAAAGCTAGTGGATTTATATTTTAGGCTATATTAGTTGATATGAAGCTTATTGATTATGAAAAATACAGTTTAGAAAAATTTCTATTGAATGTCTCCTATTTAATAGCAAAACTATGAGAACAAAACAATTATTATTTATATGGTATTTCTATATAGAAGCACTTATACGCATCAAGCCAATGAGTTATAATAAACTTCATGTTATGATTGGTTTTTTGGTCAGAAGTCATACATTTCTCATTTTTATAATTTTTGAATGTGCGATATATTGTTAAATTACTTCACCACAACGCACAAAATGGGTGAATAAAAAGGTTGAGAATATATATTAAGTACGAGTCTCTTTTTATGTTTAAATTCTTAAACATTAATTGGAGAATCATTTATGACATGGCATTTTCTCAACATCAGGTGAAATAATAATCAGCTGGATAAATAAAAATGAATTAGCATTATCTAGATCCTCGTATATGAACTATGTAACCCCCTAAACTCGACCCAAAAGAAATGGGCTGAATCTAGGAAGTAACGATTAAAAACTTGTCCCTTAAGATACAATTTAGGTTAAAATATTTTATTATTCAAAAGAATCGATTAAATAAGTAAAACTCAATAAATACTCTGATTAAAGTAAAACTCAATCTTTTAAACGATGTTCGATAATTAATTAAAATCTCTGAAAATAAATTCGTAAATGCATGCATCCAATAAATCTCAAATTATAGACAGTCCCAATGTCCATATTACACAAATATCCCAAACAATGTTAAAACATAAGTCCAAGGTAGTCAAAAGAGTTCATACTGAATGATAATTTATCTAAATAAATAAGAGATGCTCCAAGTACAGATCGCCTAAAAAGTCTGAGATATCTGAAAAGTAAAAATTAAGGGGTGTAAGCTAAAGAGCTTAGTGTGTCTCTAAAGTGCAACCGAAAACAAAACAATATTTTATTTTCTGATAAAGACTTTTCTGAAAACACAACAAAATTGAATCATGATGATATGATGTATGATGCACATGAATCATAGTACCCATCTCCGATACACCGAAAAGTAAGGTTCCCAGAACCTACTTTCTCCATCGTCACCATCCGAAGTGGAACTCAGCCTGAAGGGTGGAACCACTGATCCGAAGCGGAATTAAGCCCAAAGGGTGAAACCACTGAACTTCCCCGAACAAATCCCAAACCATATACCCACAATGATATGATGCAAATTTTAAAATCCGAGTCTGATCCGAAACTTGAATCATGAAAATTCGAGTTACACAATATTATAAATCCGATGTTTTACGATTCTGAAAATCTAATGTTTCACAATTTGGTAAGTCTGATTTCTCATTTAAATAACAGTATGACATGTTATGCATGATTTCTGAAAACATTCACCCAAGCACAACAGAGTATGCACACAAAATGTACAAACATTTACTTATATTAATACCAGAAGAAGCACATAAAATTTATAGCACAGAAAGAAACACACAAGTTTATAAAACAGGAAGAGACACACCTTTAAGCAACAGAAGCTCTAATGCCGAGAAAAGCGCATCTCACGCTCAGATCTAGCTGAATTAGGACGTGAAGATCCCGAAGAATGTGCACAATTGATCTGAACAAATAGAGGTAACTCGTCAACCTCGAAGACGTTATCACCTGAACATAAGAATATTCCGAATCAGATTCTAAAATTCACAACTTATCAGATTTTATGAATAATTTACTGAAATTAGCAGAACGAAGCTTTCATATTTGAATTTGAAAAAACGGGTAACAGATACGAACTCAGGACGTCGAAAAAGGTCAAGAGAAACATTTCCCGAAAAAGTCAACTCTAGTCAAAGTCAAAGTCAAACTGGTCAAAGTCAAGCTGGTCAAAGTTCAACGGTCAAACTAATCAACGGTCAACCTTAGTCAAAAGTCAAATCCAATCAACAGTCAAGGTTCAATCAACGATCAAGATCCAATTTGGTCAAATGGTCAAAGTCAAAAAGTCAACTGTAGAGTCGGTCCAATGGGTCAAGAGTCAAAACTGGTTCAGGTTAACAGTTTAACCCAGTTCTCTTATCTAGTTCGAGTCAAAGCTTGATTCGGTTTATATTACTGGTCTAGTTCATTGGTTCGGTTCAGCCGATTCACACGGGTCAGGTACCACTAATTGTTTCAGTTCATAACATCCACAAGTTGGACTCACACGGATCTGATTCACATATCCATAATGGGTCATACATGAAACTGCCTCAACTGAAATAGGCTCTCCCCATGATTCCAAATTGGGCTCGACACACAACCCACCCACATGTCACATTGCTGCAAACTGAAGCTAGGGTTTACAGACCTTTTCTTGACGGCGGCAGCACAAAATCATGGCGACGGCGAGAACACAAAACGACGGCAGCGGTGGCATGACCACCGGTGGCGAAACAAACGGTGACGGCACAAGGGAAACACAAGACTCGTCAATCACGACCCACAACTCAAAACCATATTTAAAACCAAAAACTCGAATTTCAAGCTTACCCACACACGACCGGAGCAAGGCAGTGGTGGCGCAAGCACGGAGGAGGGAACGATGGTGGAGCACGCGACGCAGTTTCGACTAGACCCGAACGCAAAAAGGAGGAGGATGGCGGCAACAGTGGCGCAAAAGAGAGACGAACGATTCCTTACCAATCTGAAGACTAACGGTGGCCGATAATGGGTATCTTAGGGTTGGGATTGGTTAGCGAGGAGAAGAGGAGCCGAACGGTGGTACCGGATCAGCCAACGGACGGTATATGGTGGTTGATCTGAGCTTTGCCGGACCGTACTGGTTAGAGGAGAGGGGGAATATCGAGGGAGAATGGGTGAGGGAGAATAGCTGCAGCTTTCAAAATGGAGGCTTCAACAATCTTAGGGCTGATAAAGAAGCTTAAATACCCAATCTTTTGGGTAAATTACAGAATAGGTCACTAGACTTAATTAGGGTTTACCGAATGGCTCAAAAACTTTACTTACTTAACAAAATTGTCCCTAAATCACTTAAGGACTAATTATTCTCAATTTCTCAATTATGGTTTCAGCTATAAAAATCCTAAAAATTTTAGGGATTCCGATTTAGGGATTTCAAAACTAGGGATTTTGAAATTGACCAAAATTTGGGTTGTTACAACTCTCCCTCCCTTAAAAGAAATTTCGTCCTCGAAATTTTTAGACTTAGCAACAGATCTCATAACCAACAAAAACACGCATATTCTTTCTCGTTCTGAATTCATGATCTAATATAACCGAAAATACTGAAACATAGAACTGAAAATAGAGCTGAAACATATTTAAATGTACCTTTCATATCATCATATCCAACGCAAACTCCGATCGAATATACCAAACCCGGTCATCTAATCTCATATCCAGCTGACCTATCACTCTGAGCAGGTCTACCGCTACTAGATGTACCAGAAGCAGCTGATCTAAACTGCCCTCTACCTCGGTGAGGTGCCTCAACTGATGCATGTGACTGACTCTGAACGGATAAACTGCTAGGTGAACGAGGATAATTTCTTAGGTAATGATCATGTGAACCACATCTAAAACACGTTTTGTTCATCAATCTGCACTCATCGTTATGCTTCTTATTGCAATAACCACATTGTAACCCCCTCGTCCCGGTCTGGTCGGATGACAGATCCGAGTGGGCCACACGGGGAAAACCGAAGCGAAACCCGTTAAGGTTCCCTCTCGGTTAACGACCCGGAAAATTCCTTTTAACTTTATCTTGTCTATAGGCATAATTAAATCCTATGTGAAGCACAACAGCGGAAAATACAAACAATTTGACATCGACCAATCAGACGATACATTAAACAGCTCATTTTACCCCTTTACAGCAGGCCGTACCGAAACACCCTTAGGGTGTTCCGATACGCCTTGACTTAGTCAACAGGCCAGGGTCAACCATAGGGAGACCGTTTCGGAACAGGGGTGACCCGTATCGAAACGACCCTAACGGTCAACTTCTCGTGGTCAACGAGATTTGACCGTTTCGAAACATCAAGGCCCGTTTCGGAACGCCTTTATCTCGCCAATTTCTCAAAATTCCGATAGCAAAAATGTTCCGAAACGACCCCTATCCATTTCGAAATGGCAGGCCAAATGCAAAGGGACCGTATCGAAACAGGGTGGCCCGTTTCGAAACGCCCCCTGTCTGCAGATTCGTTTTGGCTCTTTTAAGGCACAAGGGTGCCCCAAAACACCTCCACAACCTATAACAACACACTAGCAATGAACTTAAGGCAACCCAACATACAAGCATGCTTCAACATCAACAAAACGAACTAAACACCAAGGCACAACAACACAAGTCATGCATACATACAATTCATTTGAGGCATTAAACATTCAAAGGTCAACACTTAGACAACTTCAAAATAGAAACATGCTAACAGGGTATCAAGCAAGGCATACATCCCAAGTCAAAATAGCCAACACATACGAGGAGTCTAACATGCTCCCAAGAAACATCGACCACAACATAGCCATCAAAATTACACATGTCTCATTGCTTAGACTATTACATGTTCAACATTAAAAACTCATACTTGAAGTACTCAAGGCTAACAATCACACTTGGAGGCCCTCCACTTGCTCGAGCAACCTGCAAACTAAGGATCTCCAATGTTGAACAAAGAGAGCGTAAGCAATGATGCTTAGTGAGGGTAAGCTCTTTAAAACAAACCTCAACATTACAGGGTCCGAGCACGATCTAGCCAAGGTAAAACACATATTTACCAAGGATCCACAAGCCACAAGATAAAGATGCATGAGCACTAATCAATATATATGCCATGATCATGAGCTCAATTCCACAATACATGTATTCGCATTTAACATCCAATTAAATATCATACATCCCAACACAATGATATACCTGTCACTCAACATTGGCACCTAGCTATGACCCGAATACGCGGATAGACACGTTGGAACTCACATACAACAACCACATTACCTCACGGTGGGATTACACTCATCACCGGTCTCGCGGAGGGGATTCCACTCATCCTCACGCCCCGTCGATGGGATTCCACTCATCATCGACTATATATGAATACAATTTCCGGGCGAACCCGTACTCCTCCTTGGTGACTCAACGCCACCAAGGCCACGCGCGACTTTTGACTCATGTGTACACACTAACATCCTAATGATCGGTCATTTGTATTCAAGTATACTAGTGCCAACATTTACTCATTTCACATTACTCATTTCAATCAATTCCGTGCTTAGCACGTACTCACCAACAACCATCATCATGCATGTCTCAAGCATCACAAGTCATATCTCATCTCACATGTATAATACAATATACATAAGCATTCATATCACATTTCATACGAGACATACACAACCACATAAATGAGTTCATCCAAAGGCTCTAGATCAAGCTTAGGATTAGGCTACCACCCTAATCCTAACTCTAGGTGGGTCTACCAAGCCCGACCTAGTCCATATACTCGAACCAACCATTTAAAACAATTAACCACTCACCTAAGCTTCCAAGCTCAAAGACCAAGCAAGCGACCGTCTTCAAATTCCCGGATTCACTTCCGATGCTTCACCGATGCCCAAACTCGATTTTAATCAATCCCAAACACAAGCAAAACATTCACAATCAATATCTCATCATCGACACTAACCCGGATCAACATTTTCAAGCATCCAACACTAAAAAACAAGCCCAAAACAGAATTCCCGAGCAGCCCCTAAAACCCATAGAAATCTTCCATTTCAAGCATCCAAACAACCATCAAATACACCCAAAGTGACCCTCATATATCATACTACCACCAGCCCCCAAAAACCAACATTAAACCACCCCAAAAACCACTTTAAAACCCTCCAAAAACCCCCTTGAAAGCCAATTCCGAAAATTGCCCAAAATCATTTGAAATTCGCATATGATATACCATTTGACTTCTATATACAATAACTAAACTTATTAAATCGAAATACTTCACTTAACCACATAAAGATTTCATTTTTAATCAAAACATTCAAAACTTCCATTTTCCAAAACCTTCGTGAAAATGAAAATAAAAGGTACTTTCATGGAGAGGGAGATAAGGGGAAGTCAAAAATGCCATTACCTTTCAAAACAGAGTTGAATTGGGGGGGCTTTTGAATGAAATAGTAGATTGGAGAGGGGAACCCTTTTTCACGTTAGAGAGGAAGAAGGTGAATAGTAGAAGATGGCGTGAAATGGGTATTTTTAATTATTTGTTTAAATTTAAAGGCTAAAAGACCACATTGCCCTTAATGAATTGGACTATTCACAAAGAAGGTGATCCATGGCTATTTAGGCTAAAATCAAAATATGTTCAACACCATTTATTTTGAAATTAAAACCCGAATATTATTTAAATTATAAAACTGAGCCCGAATAATATTAAATATTATTTTCACCTAACCCCTAAACCCGGGTGTTACAACTCTCCCCCACTTAAGGAATTTCGTCCCCGAAATTACCTGGTGGAAACAAATACGGAAACTGCTCAACCATATCTGCTTTCCTCTCCCACGTGACCTCTTCCACACCTCTATGTCTCCGCAACACTTTGACCAACTCTATGGTCTTGCCACGCAATACCTTGCTATCATAAGCAAGTATCTCAACGGGTTCCTCATTATAGGACAAATCCGAATTTAACTCTATCTCCTCAACGGGCATCACATGAGAAGGATCCGATCTATATCTCCTAAGCATAGACACATGAAAGACATCATGGATCTTCTCTAACTCGGAAGGTAACCTCAAACGATAAGCTACAGGCCCAATCCGCTCAACTATCTCATACGGACCAATGAACCTCGGACTCAACTTGCCCTTCGGCCAAATCTCATTACCTTCTTCCACGGAGATACTTTCAGAAACACTTTCTCACCCACTGAGTACTCAATCTCTTTCCTCTTCAAATCGGCATAAGACTTCTGACTATCGGAAGCTTCTTTCAAACGGTCACAAATCAACTTCACTTTTTCGCTAGTCCCTTTAAGCAAGTCTGGCATATGTAACAATCTCTGACCCGTCTCGGCCCAACAAATCAGAGTCCTACATTGTCTACCATACAAAGACTCATAAGGTGCCATCTGAATACTAGACTGATAACTGTTGTTGTAAGCAAACTCAACCAACGGTAAGTGCTTCTCCCAAGAACCCTGGAAGTCAATCACACAACAACGAAGCATATCCTCAAGAATCTGTATCACTCGCTCTGACTGCCCATCAGACTGCGGATGATAAGATGTGCAAAAATGCAACCGGCTACCAAGAGCACTATGCAAGCAACCCTAGAATCTCAAAGTAAATCTAGGATCCTTATCTGAAACAATAGACTTCGGAACTCCATGAAGTCTCAAATTCTCACGAATGTACAAGTTTGCCAACTTGTCTAAGGAATCCGTAGTGTTCACTGCTAAGAAGTGAGCACACTTAGTGAACCTATCAACAATCACCCAAACGGAGTTCTTCTTCGAAGGAGACAAGGGCAACCCTGACATAAAATCCATGGTGATCCTCTCCCATTTCCATTCTGGAATCTTCAAAGGCTGTAGCAAACCTGAAGGAACCTGATGTTCTGCCTTCACTCTCTGACAAACCATACAACGACTCACATACTTGGCTACATCTCGCTTCAAACCAACCCAAAAGTAATCATTCTTCAAATCTCGGTACATTTTGGTACTACCTGAATGCATAGAAAAGGGGCTCGAATGTGCTTCACTCAGAATCTGACGTCTCAGCCCAACATCTTCTGGTACAACAATTCTATCTCTAAAGCACAACAAGTTCTCACCACTGAAACTATACTCGGTTGGTCTTCCTTCGACTATGTCCTGAACATGAGGAACTAAACTCACATCTTGCAACTGCTTCTCTCTAATCAATTGAATCAAAGAAGGCTTCACTTGCAACTCGGTGATCAAACCACCATCATCGGACACACTCAATCTAGCAAACATAGCTCTCAACTCAATAGCCACTTTCTACTCAAAGCATCGACTACTACATTTGTTTTACCCGGATGGTACTCAATGGTCAAATCATAATCTTTTAGCAACTCTAACCATCTTCTCTGTCTGAAGTTCAACTCTTTCTATGTCATCAAGTACTTCAAGCTCTTGTGATCAGTGTAAACTATACACTTCTCACCATACAAATAATGATGCCAAATCTTCAATGCAAACACAACTGCGGCTAGCTCTATATCATGAGTAGGATAGTTCTTCTCACGGATCTTCAACTGTCTAGAGGCGTAAGCAACAACTCTTCTCTCTTGCATCAAAACACATCCTAAGCCTACATAGGAAGCATCACTGTAAATCACAAACTCCTTACCTGAAACAGGTTGCACTAACACTAGAGCATTCGTCAAAGCTTCTTTCAAATTCTCAAAAGTCTTCTGTCTTGCATCTGACCATTCAAACTTGACCCTTTTTTGCAACAATTTAGTCAAAAGAGTAGCTACCTTAGAGAAACCATCAACAAATCTCCTATAGTAATCGGCTAATCCTAGGAAACTCCTAATCTCGGTCACGGACTTAGGTTGTTTCCACTCAACAATAGCCTCAATCTTCGATGGATCAACTCAGATACCTTCGGCCGAAACAACATGGCCAAGAAATACAACCTCTCGAATCCAGAACTCACATTTACTAAGTTTCGCATATAGCTGATTGCTCAACAATCTCTGTAAAACAAATCTCAAGTGCTCATCATGTTCTTCCTCTGTCTTCGAGTACACAAGTATATCATCAATGAAAACAACTACAAAACGGTCTAGATAGTCTCTAAAAATTCTGTTCATCATGTCCATGAATGTTGCTGGTGCATTCGTGAGCCCAAATGGCATCACAAGAAACTCATAGTGACCATATCTAGTCCTAAAAGCTGTCTTCGGAACATCACCCTCCTTTACCTTCAAATGATAATACCCGGATCTCAAATCTATCTTCGAGAACACTAAAGCACCTCTCAACTGATCAAACAAATCATCTATATGAGGCAACGGATACTTGTTCTTCACAGTCAACTGATTCAACTGTCTATAGTCAATACACATGCGCATGCTACCATCTTTCTTTTTCACAAACAACACGGGAGCACCCCACGGAGAACTACTAGGCCTAATGAATCCACGGTCTAATAATTCTTGCAACTGACTCTTCAATTCTTTCAACTCTTTCGGAGCCATACGACACGGAGCTATCGAAACTGGATTAGATCCTGAAACTGTCTCAATCACAAACTCAACATCTCTGTCAGGAGGCAAACCCGACAACTCTTCAAGAAACACATCTGGAAAGTCACACACTGTTATGATATCTTTCGGTCTAGCTTCACTCATATTCGGATTCATAACATAAGCTAAATAAGCCCCACATCCAGAGTCCATCAACCTATGAGCCTCTAAAGCTGACACCACATTAGACAAGAACTTAATGTTCTCGCCTACTACTACCTTGTAGTCATCAGAAAGCTTCAAGGAAATTCTCTTTGTCTCAAAATCCACACTATCCCGATGCTCAACCAACCAGTCCATACCCAGAATAATATCAAAACCATAGAAAGGAAGTTCCATCATATCAACTAAGAACACATGACCCTGAATCTTCAGTGGACATCTCCTATACATACGTCTAACCACAACTGTCTCACCAAAAGAACTAGTCACATGCATACATACATCTAAAATCTCAACAGGTATGTCTAATTTCCGCGCATGCTCACTCAAAATGTAGGAATGCGTAAAACCCGAATCAACCAAAGAAAGCAAAGACATAGACTATAACTCAAAATTACCTTCTATCACATCGGTGTCGTTCCCGGCCTCTCTCTAAGCATAAACTCTCGTTGGTCCTCCCGCCTCTGGCTGCACAGCCACGACATGAGCAAGGTTCCTCTGAGCATCTACCCTGGGTGCATCAGCCCTAAGCTGGAAGTAGCCACGACCACGCCCACGGCCTCTCTGAAAATCATTCGCTCTCGCAGGAGCCTGAGCAATGTTCGGTGCCTGAGCCGCCTGATGCGGGCAATCCCTCCTATAGTGGTCCCTCGAACCACAGCTCCAACAAGCATGGAAGTTACCCCAACACTCACCAGCATGCTGTCTCCCACAACGGGTACACTCGGGCAAACGTCCTCCTCCTCTATGGCCCTGATGGCCCCTACCATGGTGGCCACCGCCACGTCTATGGTCAAACTGATGTCCGCCACCTCTGTGCCTCTTTCCATCTCTACCATCAAAGTGGTTATGCCTCTTACCAGAACTGGAACCACCAGATCGTTTGGCCGAATCCAAACTATGCTCTAAATCCTTGGCCCTCGTGACCAATACATCAAGGTCCGAGTAGTCAGAAGCTAACGTGTACCTCTTGACTTCTTCATTCAATCCGTAGCGGAATCGGTTACAGCGTTCCACTTCAGTAGGAACCAACTCTGGAGCATACTGACTCAAGCGAACAAAGTGGATCTCATAATCGGTCATAGAAGCCTCTCCCTGAGTAAGGGCCATAAACTCGCGCTTCTTCTCGTCTAGGTACATCGGTCCCAAGTACCTCTTCCTGAAAGCGGACTCAAAGAAATCCCAATCTATCTCTGCCTCCGGAACCCCAATAGTAATGGTGACCCACCAGGTGTAGGCATCACCCTGAAGCAACGAGATCACACAACCCAATCTACGTGCGCCCGCACAACCCATCTGAGCCAAGATACGAACTGTCTTCTCCAACCATAACTCTGACCTCTCCGCAGTAGATCCCCTAAACTCCTCGGCCCCCAAGCTACGGAGCCTCTCCAAAGGTAGACTGGCATCGTCACACCTAGGCTGAGCTGCAGCCTGAGCTCCCGCAACTGCGGCCTGAAATGCTCCTGCTATCGCTTGCACTAGCGGAGTCATATCAATTCCAGCTGGACCTTGGCCACCTTGAGGTCCATCTCCTCCGGCTCCATCCTTGCCCCCGACTCCAGGTGGAGGAGGTGGTGGTGGTGGAGGTGGTGGTGGAGCGCCAACTCCTGCGGCCACCGGCCCTTCTATGTGAGCCTCCACACCAACTGTCGGCTCAAGAGGAGCCGCAACCCGTGGTTCCTGACGAACCACCCTCGGCCTACCTCTCGGTCTAGACATCGCTCTCACAAATATCAACTACAACCGCAACAACAAAACATACAAGCTGGGTTAGCAAGGCAAGGCTTCCAAGTGTTCAAGTACGTTCCCTCACTTAAAAATCATTTTTCCAATGTAATAGTAGCAATGGGACTCTTACACACATGCTTCGAAATAAAACAATTCAACATACTTGTCACACAAGCAATCATTCTTGCAAAGCAAGCAGACACCGTGCAAATCAATCAAAAACTTGAACTTACCTCACTTACCTGCCCAAGGTCTCGGTAACCTTAGGCTCTGATAACAACAATTGTAACCCCCTCGTCCCGGTCTGGTCGGATGATCGATCCGAGTGGGCCACACGGGGAAAACCGAAGCGAAACCTGTTAAGGTTCCCCCTCGGTTAAGGACCCAGAAAATTCCTTTTAACTTTATCTTGTCTATAGGCATAATTAAATCATATGTGAAGCACAACAGCGGAAAATACAAAAAATTTGACATCGACCAATCAGACGATACATTAAATAGCTCATTTTACCCCTTTACAGCAGGTCGTATCGAAACGCCCTTAGGGTGTTCCGATACGCCTTGACTTAGTCAACAGGCCAGGGTCAACCATAGGAAGACCGTTTCGGAACAGGGGTGACCCGTATCGAAACGACCCTAACGATCAACTTCTCGTGGTCAACGAGATTTGACCGTTTCGAAACATCAAAGGTCCGTTTCGGAACGCCTTTATCTCGCCAATTTCTAAAAATTCTAGTAGCAAAAATGTTCCGAAATGACCCCTATCCATTTCGAAACGGCAGGCCAAATGCAAAGGGACCGTATCGAAACAAGGTGGCCTGTTTCGAAACGCCCCCAGTCTGCAGATTCGTTTTGGCTGTTTTAAGGCACAAGGGTGCCCCAAAACACCTCCACAACCTATAACAACACACTAGCAATGAACTTAAGGCAACCCAACATACAAGCATGCTTCAACATCAACAAAACGAACTAAACACCAAGGCACAACAACACAAGTCATGCATACATACAATTCATTTGAGGCATTAAGCATTCAAAGGTCAACACTTAGACAACTTCAAAATAGCAACATGCTAACAGGGTATCAAGCAAGGCATACATCCCAAGTCAAAATAGCCAACACATACGAGGAGTCTAACATGCTCCCAAACAACATCGACCACAACATAGCCATCAAAATAACACATGTCCCATTGCTTAGACTATTACATGTTCAACATTAAAAACTCATACTTGAAGTACTCAAGGCTAACAATCACACTTGGAGGCCCTCCACTTGCTCGAGCAACCCGCGAACTAAGGATCTCCAATGTTGAACAAAGAGAGCGTAAGCAATGATCTTAGTGAGGGTAAGCTCTTTAAAACAAACCTCAACATTGCAGGGTCCGAGCACGATCTAGCCAAGGTAAAACACATATTTACCAAGGATCCACAAGCCACAAGATAAAGATGCATGAGCACTAATCAATATATATGCCATGATCATGAGCTCAATTCCACAATACATGTATTCGCATTTAACATCCAATTAAAGATCATACATCCCAACACAATGATATACTTGTCACTCAACATTGGCACCTAGCTATGACCCGAATATGCGGATAGACACGTTGGAACTCACATCCAACAACCATATTACCTTACGGTGGGATTACACTCATCACCGGTCTCGCGGAGAGGATTCAACTCATCCTCACGCCCCGTCGATGGGATTCCACTCATCATCGACTATATATGAATACAATCTCCGGGCGAACCCGTACTCCTCCTTGGTGACTCAATGCCACCAAGGCCACGCGCGACTTTTGACTCATGTGTACACACTAACATCCTAATGATCGATCATTTGTATTCAAGTATACTAGTGCCAACATTTACTCATTTCACATTACTCATTTCAATCAATTCCGTGCTTAGCACGTACTCACCAACAACCATCATCATGCATGTCTCAAGCATCACAAGTCATATCTCATCTCACATGTATAATACAATATACATAAGCATTCATATCACATTTCATACAAGACATACACAACCACATAAATGAGTTCATCCAAAGGCTCTAGATCAAGCTTAGGATTAGGCTACCACCCTAATCCTAACTCTAGGTGGGTCTACCAAGCCCGACCTAGTCCATATACTCGAACCAACCATTTTAAAACCATTTAAAACAAATAACCACTCACCTAAGCTTCCAAGCTCAAAGACCAAGCAAGTGGCCGTCTTCAAATTCCCGGATTCACTTCCGATGCTTCACCGAAGCCCAAACTCGATTCTAATCAATCCCAAACACAAGCAAAACATTCACAATCAATATCTCATCATCGAAACTAACCCGGATTAACATTTTCAAGCATCCAACACTCAAAAACAAGCCCAAAACGGAATTCCCGAGCAGCCCCTAAAACCCACTAAAATCTTCCATTTCAAGCATCCAAACAACCATCAAATACACCTAAAGTGACCCTCATATATCATACTACCACCAGCCCCCAAAAACCAACATTAAACCACCCCAAAAACCACTTTAAAACCCTCCAAAAACCCCCTTGAAAGCCAATTCCGAAAATTGCCCAAAATCATTTGAAATTCGCATATGATATACCATTTGACTTCTATATACAATAACTAAACTTATTAAATCGAAATACTTCACTTAACCACATAAAGATTTCATTTTTAATCAAAACATTCAAAACTTCCATTTTCCAAAACCTTCGTGAAAATGAAAATAAAAGGTACTTTCATGGAGAGGGAGATAAGGGGAAGTCAAAAATGCCATTACCTTTCAAAACAGAGTTGAATTGGGGGGGCTTTTGAATGAAATAGTAGATTGGAGAGGGGAACCCTTTTTCACGTTAGAGAGGAAGAAGGTGAATAGTAGAAGATGGCGTGAAATGGGTATTTTTAATTATTTGTTTAAATTTAAAGGCTAAAAGACCACATTGCCCTTAATGAATTGGACTATTCACAAAGAAGGTGATCCATGGCTATTTAGGCTAAAATCAAAATATGTTCAACACCATTTATTTTGAAATTAAAACCCGAATATTATTTAAATTATAAAACTGAGCCCGAATAATATTAAATATTATTTTCACCTAACCCCTAAACCCGGGTGTTACAACTCTCCCCCACTTAAGGAATTTCGTCCCCGAAATTACCTGGTGGAAACAAATACGGAAACTGCTCAACCATATCTGCTTTCCTCTCCCACGTGACCTCTTCCACACCTCTATGTCTCCGCAACACTTTGACCAACTCTATGGTCTTGCCACGCAATACCTTGCTATCATAAGCAAGTATCTCAACGGGTTCCTCATTATAGGACAAATCCGAATTTAACTCTATCTCCTCAACGGGCATCACATGAGAAGGATCCGATCTATATCTCCTAAGCATAGACACATGAAAGACATCATGGATCTTCTCTAACTCGGAAGGTAACCTCAAACGATAAGCTACAGGCCCAATCCGCTCAACTATCTCATACGGACCAATGAACCTCGGACTCAACTTGCCCTTCGGCCAAATCTCATTACCTTCTTCCACGGAGATACTTTCAGAAACACTTTCTCACCCACTGAGTACTCAATCTCTTTCCTCTTCAAATCGGCATAAGACTTCTGACTATCGGAAGCTTCTTTCAAACGGTCACAAATCAACTTCACTTTTTCGCTAGTCCCTTTAAGCAAGTCTGGCATATGTAACAATCTCTGACCCGTCTCGGCCCAACAAATCAGAGTCCTACATTGTCTACCATACAAAGACTCATAAGGTGCCATCTGAATACTAGACTGATAACTGTTGTTGTAAGCAAACTCAACCAACGGTAAGTGCTTCTCCCAAGAACCCTGGAAGTCAATCACACAACAACGAAGCATATCCTCAAGAATCTGTATCACTCGCTCTGACTGCCCATCAGACTGCGGATGATAAGATGTGCAAAAATGCAACCGGCTACCAAGAGCACTATGCAAGCAACCCTAGAATCTCAAAGTAAATCTAGGATCCTTATCTGAAACAATAGACTTCGGAACTCCATGAAGTCTCAAATTCTCACGAATGTACAAGTTTGCCAACTTGTCTAAGGAATCCGTAGTGTTCACTGCTAAGAAGTGAGCACACTTAGTGAACCTATCAACAATCACCCAAACGGAGTTCTTCTTCGAAGGAGACAAGGGCAACCCTGACATAAAATCCATGGTGATCCTCTCCCATTTCCATTCTGGAATCTTCAAAGGCTGTAGCAAACCTGAAGGAACCTGATGTTCTGCCTTCACTCTCTGACAAACCATACAACGACTCACATACTTGGCTACATCTCGCTTCAAACCAACCCAAAAGTAATCATTCTTCAAATCTCGGTACATTTTGGTACTACCTGAATGCATAGAAAAGGGGCTCGAATGTGCTTCACTCAGAATCTGACGTCTCAGCCCAACATCTTCTGGTACAACAATTCTATCTCTAAAGCACAACAAGTTCTCACCACTGAAACTATACTCGGTTGGTCTTCCTTCGACTATGTCCTGAACATGAGGAACTAAACTCACATCTTGCAACTGCTTCTCTCTAATCAATTGAATCAAAGAAGGCTTCACTTGCAACTCGGTGATCAAACCACCATCATCGGACACACTCAATCTAGCAAACATAGCTCTCAACTCAATAGCCACTTTCTACTCAAAGCATCGACTACTACATTTGTTTTACCCGGATGGTACTCAATGGTCAAATCATAATCTTTTAGCAACTCTAACCATCTTCTCTGTCTGAAGTTCAACTCTTTCTATGTCATCAAGTACTTCAAGCTCTTGTGATCAGTGTAAACTATACACTTCTCACCATACAAATAATGATGCCAAATCTTCAATGCAAACACAACTGCGGCTAGCTCTATATCATGAGTAGGATAGTTCTTCTCACGGATCTTCAACTGTCTAGAGGCGTAAGCAACAACTCTTCTCTCTTGCATCAAAACACATCCTAAGCCTACATAGGAAGCATCACTGTAAATCACAAACTCCTTACCTGAAACAGGTTGCACTAACACTAGAGCATTCGTCAAAGCTTCTTTCAAATTCTCAAAAGTCTTCTGTCTTGCATCTGACCATTCAAACTTGACCCTTTTTTGCAACAATTTAGTCAAAAGAGTAGCTACCTTAGAGAAACCATCAACAAATCTCCTATAGTAATCGGCTAATCCTAGGAAACTCCTAATCTCGGTCACGGACTTAGGTTGTTTCCACTCAACAATAGCCTCAATCTTCGATGGATCAACTCAGATACCTTCGGCCGAAACAACATGGCCAAGAAATACAACCTCTCGAATCCAGAACTCACATTTACTAAGTTTCGCATATAGCTGATTGCTCAACAATCTCTGTAAAACAAATCTCAAGTGCTCATCATGTTCTTCCTCTGTCTTCGAGTACACAAGTATATCATCAATGAAAACAACTACAAAACGGTCTAGATAGTCTCTAAAAATTCTGTTCATCATGTCCATGAATGTTGCTGGTGCATTCGTGAGCCCAAATGGCATCACAAGAAACTCATAGTGACCATATCTAGTCCTAAAAGCTGTCTTCGGAACATCACCCTCCTTTACCTTCAAATGATAATACCCGGATCTCAAATCTATCTTCGAGAACACTAAAGCACCTCTCAACTGATCAAACAAATCATCTATATGAGGCAACGGATACTTGTTCTTCACAGTCAACTGATTCAACTGTCTATAGTCAATACACATGCGCATGCTACCATCTTTCTTTTTCACAAACAACACGGGAGCACCCCACGGAGAACTACTAGGCCTAATGAATCCACGGTCTAATAATTCTTGCAACTGACTCTTCAATTCTTTCAACTCTTTCGGAGCCATACGACACGGAGCTATCGAAACTGGATTAGATCCTGAAACTGTCTCAATCACAAACTCAACATCTCTGTCAGGAGGCAAACCCGACAACTCTTCAAGAAACACATCTGGAAAGTCACACACTGTTATGATATCTTTCGGTCTAGCTTCACTCATATTCGGATTCATAACATAAGCTAAATAAGCCCCACATCCAGAGTCCATCAACCTATGAGCCTCTAAAGCTGACACCACATTAGACAAGAACTTAATGTTCTCGCCTACTACTACCTTGTAGTCATCAGAAAGCTTCAAGGAAATTCTCTTTGTCTCAAAATCCACACTATCCCGATGCTCAACCAACCAGTCCATACCCAGAATAATATCAAAACCATAGAAAGGAAGTTCCATCATATCAACTAAGAACACATGACCCTGAATCTTCAGTGGACATCTCCTATACATACGTCTAACCACAACTGTCTCACCAAAAGAACTAGTCACATGCATACATACATCTAAAATCTCAACAGGTATGTCTAATTTCCGCGCATGCTCACTCAAAATGTAGGAATGCGTAAAACCCGAATCAACCAAAGAAAGCAAAGACATAGACTATAACTCAAAATTACCTTCTATCACATCGGTGTCGTTCCCGGCCTCTCTCTAAGCATAAACTCTCGTTGGTCCTCCCGCCTCTGGCTGCACAGCCACGACATGAGCAAGGTTCCTCTGAGCATCTACCCTGGGTGCATCAGCCCTAAGCTGGAAGTAGCCACGACCACGCCCACGGCCTCTCTGAAAATCATTCGCTCTCGCAGGAGCCTGAGCAATGTTCGGTGCCTGAGCCGCCTGATGCGGGCAATCCCTCCTATAGTGGTCCCTCGAACCACAGCTCCAACAAGCATGGAAGTTACCCCAACACTCACCAGCATGCTGTCTCCCACAACGGGTACACTCGGGCAAACGTCCTCCTCCTCTATGGCCCTGATGGCCCCTACCATGGTGGCCACCGCCACGTCTATGGTCAAACTGATGTCCGCCACCTCTGTGCCTCTTTCCATCTCTACCATCAAAGTGGTTATGCCTCTTACCAGAACTGGAACCACCAGATCGTTTGGCCGAATCCAAACTATGCTCTAAATCCTTGGCCCTCGTGACCAATACATCAAGGTCCGAGTAGTCAGAAGCTAACGTGTACCTCTTGACTTCTTCATTCAATCCTTGGCCCCCAAAAACCAACATTAAACCACCCCAAAAACCACTTTAAAACCCTCTAAAAACCCCCTTGAAAGCCAATTCCGAAAATTGCCCAAAATCATTTGAAATTCGCATATGATATACCATTTGACTTCTATATACCATAGCTAAACTTATTAAATCGAAATACTTCACTTAACCACATAAAGATTTCATTTTTAATCAAAACATTCAAAACTTCCATTTTCCAAAACCTTCATGAAAATGAAAATAAAAAGGTACTTTCATGGAGAGGGAGATAAGGGGAAGTCAAAAATGTCATTACCTTTCAAAACGGAGTTGAAATGGGGGAGCTTTTGAATGAAATAGTAGATTGGAGAGGGGAACCCTTTTTCACGTTAGAGAGGAAGAAGGTGAATAGTAGAAGATGGTGTGAAATGGGTATTTTTAATTGTTTGTTTAAATTTAAAGGCTAAAAGACCACATTGCCCTTAATGAATTGGACTATTCACAAAGAAGGTGATCCATGGCTATTTATGCTAAAATCAAAATATGTTCAACACCATTTATTTTGAAATTAAAACCCGAATATTATTTAAATTATAAAACCGAGCCCGAATAATATTAAAATATTATTTTCACCTAACCCCTAAACCTGGGTGTTACACACATATATAAATAGGCCGACGAACTTTTGAACTACCCACGTTGCAAAATGGAACTGTAGGTGTTGTAGGTCTCAAATTCTGATAACAATGAGGAACAGAAACATCTCTAAACCATTTTCCATATGCGTTGACAAAACTAGGCTTAACAGATGTGTCTGATTGCTTCATGTCTTTCTCAAAATTCTGAACTTCCTCAACTTTCATAAGTGTAGTTATCATTCCAGAAGTCTTAGCTCGACTAACCATGTCGCTGAATATTTTATCATGATGCATAGCAACGACTCTATGAATAGGTAAAGAAAATCCTTTCAAAAACCAGTCACACTTATCTTTCTCAATCGTAACTGACCCAAGAACATATTTTATCACCCTCATAAACTCTATCTCATAATCATTAACTGACATTGTTCCATTTCAGATTTATGAAACCATCTCGACTTATCACAAGGTACTCTGCTCTCACATATCAATTCTCATTATCATACATCTCACTCTAGTTTTCTGTCTAATTAGCATAAGACAGATGATCATAATCAGAACCAAAATCACGACAACAACCTAACACAACATAAGAACTTCTACACGGTGGCTTAGCAACTATCTACAGAAGATAATAACTTATATTCAGATTCGGTACTAGAGTCTCGAACTTAAAACAATTCAAAATCACTTAATAACATAGTATACTTTTTTTCAGAAATTCTCATTTATCCCAAAATATTTCAGATGCATGCAAAAGTTAAAAATAGTTTGAAAACAACTTTTGTGAGCCCCACAGTCCGAGGGTTGAACCTAGGCTCTGATACCACTAAATGTAACCCCCTAAACTCGACCCAAAAGAAATGGACCGAATCTAGGAAGTAACGATTAAAAACTTGTCCCTTATGTTACAATCTAGGTTAAAATATTTTATAATTCAAAAGAATCGATTAAATAAGTAAAACTCAATAAATACTCCGATTAAAGTAAAACTCAATCTTTTAAACGATGTTCGATAATTAATTAAAAGCTCTAAAAATAAATTCGTAAATGCATGCATCCAATAAATCCCAAATTATAGAGAGTCCCAATGTCCATATTACACAAATATCCCAAACAATGTTAAAACATGAGTCCAAGGTAGTCAAAAGAGTTCATACTTAATTATATTTTATCCGAATAAATAAGAGATGCTCAAAGTTTCGATCGCCTAAAAAGTCTGAGATATCTGAAACGTAAAAACTAAGGGGTGTAAGCTAAAGAGCTTAGTGTGTCTCTAAAGTGCAACCGAAAACAAAACAAAACAAAATAGTATTTTATTTTCTGATAAAGACTTTTCTGAAAATACAACAAAACCGAATCATGATGATATGATGTCTGATGCACATGAATCATAGTACCCATCTCCGATACACCGAAAAGTATGGTTCTCCATAACCTACTTTCTCCATCGTCACCATCCGAAGTGGAACTCAGCCTGAAGGGTGGAACCACTGATCCGAAGCGGAATTCAGCCCGAAGGGTGAAACCACTGAACTTCCCCGAACAAATCCCAAACCATATACCCACACTGATATGATGCAGATTTTAAAATCCGAGTTTGCTCCAAAACTTGAATCATGAAAATTCGAGTTGCACAATACTATAAATCTGATGTTTTACGATTCCGACAATCTGATATTTCACAATTTGATAAGTCTAATTTCTCATTTAAATCACAGTATGACATGTTATGCATGATTTCTGAAAACATTCACCCAATCACAACAGAGTATGCACACAAAATGTACAAAACATTTACTTATATTAATACCAGAAGAAGCACATAAAATTTATAGCACGGAAAGAAACACACAAGTTTATAAAACAGGAAGAGACACACCTTTAAGCAACAGAAGCTCTAATACCGAGAAAAGCGCATCTCACACTCAGATCTAGCTGAATCGGGACATGAAGATCCCAAAGAATGTACACGATCGATCTGAACAACTGGAGGTAACTCGTCGACCTCGAAGACGTTATCACCTGGACACAAGAATATTCCGAATCAGATTCTGAAATTCACAACTTATTAGCATTTATGAATAATTTACTGAAATTAGCAGAACGGAGCTTTCAGATTTGAATTTGACAAAATGGGGCAGGGGATACGAACTCAGGACGTCAAAAAAGGTCAAGAGGAACGTTTCCCGAAAAAGTCAACTCTGGTCCAAGTCAAAGTCAAACTTGTCAAAGGTCAAACTAGTCAACCTTAGTCAAAAGTCAAATCCGATCAATAGTCAAGGTTCAATCAATGGTCAAGATCCAATTTGGTCAAATGGTCAAAGTCCAAAAGTCAACTGTAGAGTCGGTCCAATGGGTCAAGAGTCAAAACTGGTTCAGGTTAATAGTTCAACCCAGTTCTCTGATCTAGTTCGAGTCAAAGCTTTGATTCGGTTTATATTACTGGTACAGTTCATTGGTTCGGTTCAGCCGGTTCATACGGGTCAAGTACCACTAATTGTTTCGGTTCATAACACCGACAAGTTGGGCTCACACGGATCTGATTCACATATCCATAATGGGTCATACATGAAACTGCCTCAACTGAAATAGGCTCTCCCCATGATTCCAAATTTGGCTCGACACACAACCCACCCACATGTCACATTGCTGCAAACTGAAGCTAGGGTTTACAGACCCTTACTTGACGGCGGCAACACAAAATCATGGCAACGGCACGAACACAAAACAACGGCAGCGGCGGCACGACCACCGGTGGCGAAACAAATGGTGACGACACAAGGGAAACACAAGACTCGTCAATCACGACCCATAACTCAAAACCATATTTAAAACCAAAACTCGAATTTCAAGCTTACCCACACACGATTGGAGCAAGGCAGTGGTGGCACAAGCACGGAGGAGGGAACGATGGTGGAGCACGCGACGCGGTTTCGACCAAACCCGAACACAAAAAGGAGGAGAATTGTGGCAACACTGACGCAAATGAGAGATGAACGATTCCTTACCGATCTGAAGACTAACGGTGGCCGATAATGGGTATCTGAGGGTTGGGGTTGGTTCGTGAGGAGAAGAGGAGCCGAACGGTGGTACCAGATTAGCCAACGGACGGCAGATGGTGGCTGATCGGAGCTTCATTGGACCGTACTGGTTAGAGTAGAGGGGAATGTCGAGGGAGAAGGGGTGAGGGAGAACGGCTGCAGCTTTCAAAATGGAGGCTTCAACATTCTTAGGGCTGTTAAAGAAGCTTAAATACCCCAATCTTTTGGGTAAATTACACAATAGGTCACTAGATTTCATTAGGGTTTACCGAATGGCTCAAAAACTTTACTTACTTCACAAAATAGTCCCTAAATCACTTAAGGACTAATTATTCTCAATTAGGGTTTCTTTATAAAAATCCTCAAATTTTAGGGTTTCCGATTTAGGGATTTCAAAACTAGGGATTTTGAAATTGACCAAAATTTGGGGTGTTACAAACTAGAAGTTCATAAGATAATTCATTTTATTATATGTCAACTGCCAGACATATTTACTGACCTATTGAGAGTAATTAAGTCTCATATATCAGCTGAAATGCTTTGAGTTTAAATTACATGTTAGAGCGAGAGGATGTAAATCATGCCTGAAGCATGATAGTTGGAATGGTTCCAATGATCAAAATTCCCGTAAATGAAAAGTAATATGAGATGGTCATATATTGGAGGCGAGTTCTCCTGAAGAGATCCAAGACATAACTAATAATAAAACTCTAGAAGAGTTTCAGGTGCCTGAAATAAAGATTGAAATCTTGAAGAGATCTCGATGAGTTATGTCATTACGAGAATAGAACCAAAATAGAAAAGTTGTCGACAACGATTTTACAAACAATTTTACATAGAATACTTCTATAGAAGTAAAGAAAGATAACGAGGATCTTGTATAAGAATCCATAGATGTTGAAATGATTGGCCAATATAGAAAGACGTTTCAAACTTCCAAAAGTGAAGTATTTGGACTAGTAGTCCAAACAGCTAAAGGTGTAATGCAAGTGAGGCACAAATAAGTAGTCGTAAATACGACTTGACTTACGATTTATGAAGAGTTTTAATCACTTCATGGTGGATGCAATTAATTTGGCAATTATGAAATATATTACATGCGTCTAATTATTTGTGTATCCATGTTTATCCTTAAAGGATTAAAATGCTAGAAGCATTTGGAAATTTTTGAGGAAATTTTTTTAGACGTGTCTCATTGGATATTTTGGTGTATTTTGTATAATCGACTTAGTGAGTGCTATGTAACACCCGGGTTTAGGGGTCGGGTGAAAATAATATTTTAATATTATTTTGGGTTTCAGCTTTATAATTAAAATAATAATGTATTATTTTGGTCTTCGTATTCTTTTCAAAACAAACAATTGTGTTGGACCAAATTGGATTGAAACTCAAATTCATGGATTTTAAAGTAAATGATATTGCCATCTCATTAATGGCGTTTTGGTAAATATGTGAACTTTTAAATAAAAAATCCCCCCTTTATTTTAGAAGACAACTTTATCTCTTCTTCATCTTCTTCATTTCTTCTTCCACGTTAAAAAAATGTTCTTCCTCTCCAAATCTTTATTTCATCATCTCCTTGGCCTTCGTTGGTGATTTTTGAAAGGTAATTACATTTCTGACTTGCTCTCATATTCCTCTACTTGGAAGTACAAATATATTTCATTTTCATCAATGTTTTAGAATTTGGGTTTTTGAAAGATTTGGATAAAAATGATATCTTTATTGTTTTTAACTTAAGATTTTGATTTAATATTGTTAGATATGGTGTTTATGAACTAAAGGGACCAACATATATAATTTTTGAAGTGTTTTATAAGGATTCCCGAAATTGGGTTTTGGTGGGGGTTTAAGAGAGTTTTTAGTTGAGTTTTGGGTGAGGTTTGTGTTGGAAATTGAGGGTTGATGTTAGGGTAATAGTTGGGGGCTATTTTGGAAGCATTTGAATGTGCTAAATGTGTTGAAATCACAAGTTTTGGGCTGTGTAGAAGGGCTGCTCGGATTTGGTAATTTTGGGGGTTGTTCATGGCTCGAAATGTTGAGTTTGGTGTTTGATTAGTGTTCCGGGTTTGTTACCTTAATTGATGAATTGATTTGAGGTTGTTTTGAATGTGTTGAGGTGATTAGAAGCAAGATTTTGTGTTGGTGAAGCCTCGGGATCAAATTCGGAAATTGAAGACCATGGTTGCTTGGCTTGGAGCTTGGAAGCTTAGGTGAGTGGTTAAATACTTTTAAATGGTTTTCAAGTGTTGGTTCAAGCATGTGAACTAGGTTGAGATTGGAAGACCCACCTAGAGTTGGGATTAGGGTGGTGGCCTAATCCCAAACTTTAGTTAGAGACCTTGGTTGATATTTAAAGTGTTGAATTATGCCTCATGTTTAATCATGCTCATGGTGGCTATGCTTATGTTGTTATACATGTACGTGGAGGCATGGCTTAATGCATTGTTACGTGCATGTTGATGATAAATGTGATAGAGATATACATGTGTATGAAATATGATGTGATAATTGTGTTGTCGAGATGCATGTAGTGTTGACATGTGTAATGATATTATGAGGTGTTTGTATGATCCGGGGATCATGGTGAGTACATGCTAGACATGGAAATGTGGCTTGTGCATGACGGTAAGTCATGGTGAGTACGTGCTAAGCACGGAAGTGTTATGAATTGATATTATGAATGATTAATGAAATGTGTAGTATTGGCACTAGTATGCTTGGGTACAAATGATCGATCATTAGGATGTTAGTGTGTACACATGAGTCAAAAGTCGCGCGTGACCTTGGTGGCGTTGAGTCACCAAGGAGGAGTACGGGTTCGCCCGGAAATTGTATTTATAATAGTCGGTGATGAGTGGAATCCCATCGACGGGGCGTGAGGATGAGTGGAATCCCCTCCGCGTGAAATGAGGCGTAAGGATGAGTGGAATCCCCTCCGCGTGAACGGTGATGAGTGTAATCCCACCGTCAGGTAATGGTTGAGTTGTTGGATGTGAGTTCCAACGGTTATCCGCGTATTCGAGTCATAGCTAGGTGCCAATACGGAAATTGTAGTTTATGTTGCAATATGTGGTTAATTGTGAGCCAATGTGATTTGGGATGTGTTGCTAACATGGTTTAATATATGTGATTTCATATGTTGTGGATTTAAACATGTTGAGCATGATATGATATTGAATATATGCTCATGCATCATTTAATTATGGCTCGTGTGGATCGGAGGTAACATCATGCATTTTATCTCGGTTGTGGCTCGTGCTTGGACCCTGCATTGTCGAAGGTTTGTTTTATGAGCTTACCCTCACTAAGCTTTTATGCTTACGCTCTCTTTTGTTCAACAATGCAGATAATTAGCTTGTGGGTGGCAAGGGCAAGGAAAGGTCTCCAAGTGTTGCTTTCGGTGAGCTCAATGTATGCGTTTTGAGTAAATTGATGTAATAGTTAAGCAATGGGATAGGTTTTGATGTATGTTGATATTGGTTTGATTCTTGGATGCCTTGTTTGATCTCTAAGTATTGTTGTTGTTACATGCCATGAATGTCTACGTGTTTTAGTTGCTAAGGCATGAAATCCTAAATGCTTGTATGTCCATATATGCATGAATTGCTCTTCGTATGAATGTTAAGTATGTATGCCTTGATTCATGTTAATTGTCATGTATGGCTCATGTATGATTGCTTAAATGAATGTATGTGCGAGTCTTGTGAGTGTTAATACATGCCTTTGGTCCTTCGTAAGCTCTTATGTATGTCTATGCATGAATCTTGGTGTTTTTCATGGTTAGGTAGTCCTTAGGTTGAGCAGAAAGTGATCCCTTGCACTAAGGTTTCGAAACCATGGGTAAGGTTTCGAAACCTTTGCAGAGGATTTTGGTTCCAGGGCATTCTGCCAACCAAAGTTTCGAAACCTTGGGAAAGGTTTCGAAACTAAGGTCCAAGGTTTCGAAACCTTCCCTAAGGTTTCGAAACATTGGGTGAGAAATTGGTTCCAGGGGTTTCTGCCAGCAAAAGTTTCGAAACCCTTGGTAAAGGTTTCGAAACTTCTGCTTAAAATTGCACTGTTTTGAATTGTTGGCCTTTTTAAAGAGAAAAACACATAGGATCTAATGTGCCTTTAGTCAAGATTGAAATTTGGTCGTTTGATTGTATTTTGGGGTTCGGAAATGACAAGTTTAAAATGAAAAAAAAATTAGGGTTGCTAACCGAGGAGGAACCCTTTGGGTTTCGCTTCGGTTTTCCCCGTGTGGCCCACTCGGACCGGTCATCCGGCCAGACCGGGACGAGGGGGTTACATTTGTTGGTATCAGAGCCTAAGGTTACCGAGACCTTGGGCAGGTAAGTGAGGTAAGTTTAAATTTTGAATTGAGATGCACGGTGTTTGCTTGCTTTGTAAGTATGATTGCTTGTATGACAAGTATGTTGATTGTTTGTTTAAAAGCCTGTTGCTCGTTACCCGTGTATGCTGTGATGTGTGATTGTTTGTTTGAGAATGCATGTTGTTTGATCGTACGCATTTGTTTGCTTGTTCAGCGAGTATGCCTTGTTATACGCTTGGTTGAGCATGTATGTGTGCTGATTTGGTTGAATCATGTTTAGTAGAGTCCCATTGCTTCTATTACATCGGAAAAAGGATTTTAAGTGAGGGAAATCATACTTGAGCCACTTGGACCTTTCCTTTGCTAACCCAACTTGTATGTTAAATTGTTGATTGATTTATTGCTTTTAGTAAGTTTAGGGCCAGTGTGTGGGCCGCGAATCGGTAAGTGGAAGTTGTGGTTTTGAAAATGTGGATGATGTGAAGGAAGTTCATTGCTATAGTCAGGGGAGTATAGTTGTACTGGAGTTGAGGAACAATTTGTTTGCTCGAGTCCGCGTGCACGTGAGTTGATTCTTGTTGGTGGGAGATGACGAAACCGATTCTAGTACTAGTTGGTGAAAAGAAGGGAAGACCTATGAGTGGGAGTCAAGTGGTATCTATGTTATAGTGGATAAGCCATTGGTACAGTTTTGAGTTTGTCTCTTCTGCTTGGTTCTGAGTTTGTACTTTCGTATGTTGTTAACAAGCATGCAAGTTTGAATGTGCTCGATGAGGTAGGTATGAGTACCTTAGTTCTTTTGGCGAGATCTAAGTAGGGGTCTCGTGTGAGTAATCTGAATTTCAGAAGTGTTAGTGGTGACCGTTGGGGTTCAGCCTATGATTTCGATGCAAGACAGCCGATCAGTATCCGTGAATGGGAACCGATTTGTGTGTTTGGGGCCAGTGTGCGTCTGGGTGGTTTTCCAGTATGGTTGTCTATGTGTGCCCGGAACTGCGTTTTGAAGTTTTGAAATGCTCTACGAATAGTCTAGAAGAGTCGGATTTTGTTGAAGAATCAGTCTGAAAACAAGAGGACCGAAGACTATCAGTTGTGTACTTGTGAAGTTACAATTTTTGCAGAATTGTCCGTTTGTGGGAGCGTGCAAGGATTTTGACGTATCTCTGTTGAGATCTTAGACGTAGGGACGCATGTGACTAGCCTCTTTGGGAGACAATAGTGATTAGAAAGATGTACAGAAGATGTTTGTTGGTGGTTCAGAGTTACTAGTTCTAGCAGATGTGAAATAATCGTCTTCCTACGGTATTGATATACCCTTCGACAAGGTTTGGCTTGAAGAGCATAGATTTAGTGTATACATTGAGACAAAGAGAGAGTTGCTTTGAAGACGCAGATTTTTGTGTGACTGTAGTGGTAAGTGAGGATGTGAGCTTCTTGTCGAATGTTGATCCAGTTTTAGAGGTCAAAGATTGATTGAGTTTAGTTGACATGCTTGCTTAGCAATTGTGATGGATTTGATTTTGAATGAAGATTAAACCACAGAATGTTAAAATAGTTGTGTTTTCTTTTCCTAGAAGTGTTTGGAAGAATTGTCGGCTTATCTCTTGTCTAGAGAGGAAGAGTTTGATATTGAGACCGTCCTCGAGTTTACTCCTGTTTTGATTGCTCCATATCTTATGATTTCCGGAAGAATTGAGAATGTTGAAGAATCAACTTCGAGATTTGTTAGACCTTAGACTCATTAGGCCTAGTGCATCATCTCAGAGTTCTACAGTGTAATTTGTGAAAAGGGAAGAGTGACAGTACGGGGATGTGTTTAGATTTCAGATAGTTGAAACAAGTGACAGTGAATGATTAGCGTCCGTTTCTGAGTGTCAGTGATTAGTTGGTCAGTAGTGTGTGCTTCAGTCTTTCTAAGATTAATTTGAGATCCGTTTACTACCAGTTGAGAGTGAGAAAAAAAATTGAAGTACCGAAGACAACTTTTGAGGCAAGATGTGACCGTTTTGAGTTCCGAGTTATGCTGTTTTGTTGGACTAGTGTGTTGGTTACTTTTATAGAGATATTGAACAGAATATTTTCCTAAGCTTCCTGATCAGTTTGTAGTAGTCCTCATAGATGATACATGAGTATATTCAAGTACCGAAGAAGACTATGACAAGCTTTAGAGTTAGTATTGTAGATTCTATTAGAGAATCAGTTGTATGCCAAGTTGAGCCAACGTGAACTCCGAGTTAATGAAGATGTTCTCCTAGGACATGTAGTTCAGCCGAGTGTGTTAGAGAAAATCCCAAGTAGGTAGAAGAAGATGTGAGTTGGAAGAAATTGAAGACTGTGACAGATATCTATAGTTCTTAGGTCTAGCATTGTTACTTTCGAAGAATTGTAAATAGTCTTTGAAGATAGTTGCTCCATTGATAGATTGCTACAGAAGAATGTTCAGTTGTGTGGTTAGATGCGAGACAATGAGCCCTTGAGAAATTGAAGGAGACTTTGAAGAGAGCTTCGACCTTGAATCAACTTATGTTAGAGAAAGAGTTGTGAACCACAGTGATGCATTACATGTAGAGTTAGGTTGTGTACTTATGCAAGACAGAAGAATGTGGCTTGTTCAGCAAGATAGTTGGAAGACTGTGAGAAGAGTTATTCGATATGAGACATGGAGTTACTTACAATTGTATTTGCTTCGAAGACTTAGAGACAAAGCTTGTAAAGTAAGAAATGCACAGTGTATATGTACGTATCAGCAGAACTCGAAATATTTGAAGATTTAGGAAGGGTTGAAACTTGAACAGCATAATTGTTAGAAATGCTTGAAGACTGTAATATCAAGAGTGAGTACCATCCGAAGATAGTCAATGTAGTAACCAATGTTCCGAGTTGAAATTGTTGTTAGATTAGTAGTTGAGTTGCGAGTTGTATTTTCCGAATTCAGTTGCCGAATGACAGTGTTCTTGTGGCCGCGTTTCATGTTGAACCTACTTTGTGTCAGAATGTTTGATGAGAAACAGTTGCAAGACAGATTCTTGGTACCTCACGTGCGAGGCATAGTAGAAGGAAGACCTTCAGAATACAGTTTCAGAGATGTTAGAGTTTTGCATTCCAGGGACAGAATAGTTGTACCGATTGACATAGTGTTTTGAGACATGTTGATTTGACCGAAGCATACGGCAGTTCATTTGTATTGCATCTGAGTTGTATGAAGACGTATTGTGGGTTGAAAATGAGTACTTCTGGATTGAGTGGATGAATAATGTGGTTCAATATGAGAGTAAGTGTGTAAATTGCCAGCGTGTCAAGACCGAGCTTCAGTTTTCTTCTATTTGTTACGTCCGTGGAAGGTTCATAATGGAAGCGAGTAATAGAGATTCGAGATTTCAACTAGAATAATTTTGAAGACGTCTGCATAGTGTTTGGTTAATTGATGAAGACAAAGGGTCAGTCAGAGAAGTTATGAGTCGTGTGTTCAAACAGTGTTGTATGAGATTGTGAATCGGGCTAGTACAGTTGTTTATTTGTTGCGGTTACCACCAGAGTTAGAAAGAGGTTTGTGATGTGATGTGTGTATCTATGATTCAGGAATGTGAGTCGGATCTGTGTCGTGCTATGTTTGTTGAAGAGATTGAGTTGAGTTCGAAATCGCGTGCAACGAAGAATCAGTTGAGATCTTAGCATCAGATACCTATTGATGTGTGGTAAGTCCACCGAGATTGATTAGAGTGTTGTGGTGTGAAGGAAAGTGGGTTCATGTTCGATAAATTTCGGGGACGAAATTTCCTTAAGTGGGGAAGAGTTGTAACACCCGGGTTTAGGGGTCGGGTGAAAATAATATTTTAATATTATTTCGGGTTTCAGCTTTATAATTAAAATAATAATGTATTATTTTGGTCTTCGTATTCTTTTCAAAACAAACAATTGTGTTGGACCAAATTGGATTGAAACTCAAATTCATGGATTTTAAAGTAAATGATATTGCCATCTCATTAATGGCGTTTTGGTAAATATATGAACTTTTAAATAAACCCCCCTTTATTTTAGAAGACAACTTTATCTCTTCTTCATCTTCTTCATTTCTTCTTCCACGTTAAAAAAATGTTCTTCCTCTCCAAATCTTTATTTCATCATCTCATTGGCCTTCGTTGGTGATTTTTGAAAGGTAATTACATTTCTGACTTGCTCTCATCTTCTTCTACTTGGAAGTACAAATATATTTCATTTTCATCAATGTTTTAGAATTTGGGTTTTTGAAAGATTTGGATAAAAATGATATCTTTATTGTTTTTAACTTAAGATTTTGATTTAATATTGTTAGATATGGTGTTTATGAACTAAAGGGACCAACATATATAATTTTTGAGGTGTTTTATAAGGATTCCCGAAATTGGGTTTTGGTGGGGTTTTAAGAGGGTTTTTAGTTGAGTTTTGGGTGAGGTTTGTGTTGGAAATTGAGGGTTGATGTTAGGGTAATAGTTGGGGGCTATTTTGGAAGCATTTGAATGTGCTAAATGTGTTGAAATCACAAGTTTTGGGCTGTGTAGAAGGGCTGCTCGGATTTGGTAATTTTGGGGGTTGTTCATGGCTCGAAATGTTGAGTTTGGTGTTTGATTAGTGTTCCGGGTTTGTTACCTTAATTGATGAATTGATTTGAGGTTGTTTTGAATGTGTTGAGGTGATTAGAAGCAAGATTTTGTGTTGGTGAAGCCTCGGGATCAAATTCGGAAATTGAAGACCATGGTTGCTTGGCTTGGAGCTTGGAAGCTTAGGTGAGTGGTTAAATACTTTTAAATGGTTTTCAAGTGTTGGTTCAAGCATGTGAACTAGGTTGGGATTGGTAGACCCACCTAGAGTTGGGATTAGGGTGGTGGCCTAATCCCAAACTTTAGTTAGAGACCTTGGTTGATCTTTAAAGTGTTGAATTATGTCTCATGTTTAATCATGCTCATGGTGGCTATGCTTATGTTGTTATACATGTACGTGGAGGCATGGCTTAATGCATTGTTACGTGCATGTTGATGATAAATGTGATAGAGATATACATGTGTATGAAATATGATGTGATAATTGTGTTGTCGAGATGCATGTAGTGTTGACATGTGTAATGATATTATGAGGTGTTTGTATGATCCGGGGATCATGGTGAGTACATGCTAGACATGGAAATGTGGCTTGTGCATGACGGTAAGTCATGGTGAGTACGTGCTAAGCACGAAAGTGTTATGAATTGATATTATGAATGATTAATGAAATGTGTAGTATTGGCACTAGTATGCTTGGGTACAAATGATCGATCATTAGGATGTTAGTGTGTACACATGAGTCAAAAGTCGCGCGTGGCCTTGGTGGCGTTGAGTCACCAAGGAGGAGTACGGGTTTGCCCGGAAATTGTATTTATAATAGTCGGTGATGAGTGGAATCCCATCGACGGGGCGTGAGGATGAGTGGAATCCCCTCCACGTGAAATGAGGCGTGAGGATGAGTGGAATCCCCTCCGCGTGAACGGTGATGAGTGTAATCCCACCGTCAGGTAATGGTTGAGTTGTTGGATGTGAGTTCCAACGGTTATCCGCGTATTCGAGTCATAGCTAGGTGTCAATACGGAAATTGTAGTTTATGTTGCAATATGTGGTTAATTGTGAGCCAATGTGATTTGGGATGTGTTGCTAACATGGTTTAATATATGTGATTTCATATGTTGTGGATTTAAACATGTTGAGCATGACATGATATTGAATATATGCTCATGCATCATTTAATTATGGCTCGTGTGGATCGGAGGTAACATCATGCATTTTATCTCGGTTGTGGCTCGTGCTTGGACCCTGCATTGTCGAAGGTTTGTTTTATGAGCTTACCCTCACTAAGCTTTTATGCTTACGCTCTCTTTTGTTCGAAAATGCAGATAATTAGCTTGTGGGTGGCAAGGGCAAGGAAAGGTCTCCAAGTGTTGCTTTCGGTGAGCTCAATGTATGCGTTTTGAGTACATTGATGTAATAGTTAAGCAATGGGATAGGTTTTGATGTATGTTGATATTGGTTTGATTCTTGGATGCCTTGTTTGATCTCTAAGTATTGTTGTTGTTACATGCCATGAATGTCTACGTGTTTTAGTTGCTAAGGCATGAAATCCTAAATGCTTGTATGTCCATATATGCATGAATTGCTCTTCGTATGAATGTTAAGTATGTATGCCTTGATTCATGTTAATTGCCATGTATGGCTCATGTATGATTGCTTAAATGAATGTATGTGCGAGTCTTGTGAGTGTTAATACATGCCTTTGGTCCTTCGTAAGCTCTTATGTATGTCTATGCATGAATCTTGGTGTTTTTCATGGTTAGGTAGTCCTTAGGTTGAGCAGAAAGTGATCCCCTGCACTAAGGTTTCGAAACCATGGGTAAGGTTTCGAAACCTTTGCAGAGGATTTTGGTTCCAGGGCATTCTGCCAACCAAAGTTTCGAAACCTTGGGAAAGGTTTCGAAACTAAGGTCCAAGGTTTCGAAACCTTCCCTAAGGTTTCGAAACTTTGGGTGAGAAATTGGTTCCAGGGGTTTCTGCCAGCAAAAGTTTCGAAACCCTTGGTAAAGGTTTCGAAACTTCTGCTTAAAATTGCACTGTTTTGAATTGTTGGCCTTTTTAAAGAGAAAAACACATAGGATCTAATGTGCCTTTAGTCAAGATTGAAATTTGGTCGTTTGATTGTATTTTGGGGTTCGGAAATGACAAGTTTAAAATGAAAAAAAAATTTAGGGTTGCTAACCGAGGAGGAACCCTTTGGGTTTCGCTTCGGTTTTCCCCGTGTGGCCCACTCGGACCGGTCATCCGGCCAGACCGGGACGAGGGGGTTACATGCTAATTGAGGAAATATTGCAAGAATGATTAGATTTCCTTATGTATTTTATAAAGGAGTTTTGGATCAAGATTCATTATGATAATTTGAATTTCATTAAAACTCCTAAAGAGCTTCAAATTGGAAACTCATGAAGAACTTTCAAAGCATTTGATGAAAGTATTTGAGAAAAAGAATCTTGAGATGTGGTTTTGTCTCGACCTAAAGATCGTGCACTTAAATATGTGTTTTTGTCTATGAATGGACATAAGTTGAAAGAATCTTAAAGAATATTCAATATGGATAAATCATATCTATTGTAAGATTATTGGATGTGAATAAAGATAATTATATCTTTTCTTGGTCTTGAGGCACCATATATTAGTTGGTCAAAAAATATTCATGGATATACAAAGATCAACCTTTAGATCTTCAAACATTCGTTGATGTCTTCTCAAATGTCGTAGAAATAATTGTTATGCACGAGGCAAGCCAAAAATGTGTTTGGCTAAGACCATTGACCCAACATATCCAAAAGATATGTGGATTTACTTTCACAAGATATGATACAAAGCTATCTTATGTGAAGATAATGCAAGATGTATATCTCAATTTAAAACGTGGATACATCATGGAACATATTACTCCAAAGTTTCATCCCTCGCGATCTTTAGAAAAATAATATTCAAGATTGAATTATGAAGATTCAAAGATCTTATGTGATGTTTTCATGAGGGGGAGTAAATACGCGTTGCACTATTTTTCCGTTAACCGAGGTCTTTTCCCAATGGATTTTCCTGGTACGGTTTTTAATGAGGCAACATGTTATGCGTATCAAAGATGTGTGTACTCTTTTCCCTTCACTAAAGAATTTTTTTCCCCACTGGGTTTTTATCTTAGTAAGGTTTTAACGATGCACATTATCTTCATAGACATCCAAGGAGGAGTGTTATGAATATTTATCTATGTGAATGTCTATCATGATTAAAATTTTATCTAAGGAGTTTGATTTATTTATTATTAGGAATATTATCTCTATTAATTAGAGTTTAATGTATTGTGTACTTTTTATGCCTATAAATAGATGAAGGCATTGTACACAATTCTAGTTTTGAATAATGATATGAATATCTCTCTTTCTCTCATCTATGTATTCTTCTTGTTATTTGTTATTATTTTTGTTCTTCTTTATTTTATTTACAACAATATTACATTTTAATTATCATTTTTATATATTTTAGCTCATGTATAGTAAATATTATAGTTTTTTTTTCTTTAGCTGTCATTAGGCTTTTGCATTAAGAGAGGAAGAAAGAAAGACGGTGATTCTTGCAATCCCAAAAGAAGTTGCATGAATTAAGGAAATAGGCATCATTATGTTCCATTGAAAGGCAAAATTTTCGAGATTATTTCCAGTAATTTTCTTTTTGATTAAATAACAAAAATAATAATCTTATTGTTATTTTAATTCACTAAGCTATTATATTTCTTAGGATGAGTCTGCCACACTCAACGAGCAGCGATGAGCACCATTAATTTAATTTATAATATAATTATAAATTATTTAAAAATTAAAAGGTATATTAATTAAAATATATTATTTTATTTTAATTTTTTTTAAACATAAATCAAAATACATATCTACCCCTAGATTGCAAAATCCTAATTTTTGTTCATTTGAAATTCAAAGCGCCGCTGCCTTCTACCGTCGCCGTCGCTGCTGCCTTTGTCACTAGATACAAGCCTTTGTTACTTACTGATGTGAACAAGTTGGTGCTTCGGAGAAGGGCAAAGGTGGCATCGGAGGCAATGGGAGCAATGGGGGTAATGGGGGCAGTCTGAAAGTCGGGCAGAACGACATGGGCTAAGCAGGTTCAAAAAGCAAAGAATCCACCCCAAAAATCTCCATGTCGAACATCCTGAACATAAGTCGAAGTTTTTGGGCCGAATAGAGGCAGCGACAGCAGCAGCGACGACGACGACGGCAGGGGGTTGAATTTTAAATGAATAAATATTAGAGTTTTTTAATTTAGGGGTAGATAGATATTTTGATCTATGTTTAAAAGAAAATTAAAAATAAAATAATATATTTTAATTAATTTACCTTTTAATTTTTAAATAATTTATAATTATACGGCGAGTCTTTTAAATTTTCTTTATAAATTGAATTAATGATGCTCATCGGTGCTCGTTGTTAGTGGTGCTCATCGACACTCATCGAGCATGGCAGAATTTTCCTATTTGTTATTATATATACAAATAAATTATTAATTGTTTCCTACACAAATCTGTATTCAAATTAGATATGTTTTTTAACTATCTATTCTCTTGTCCTCAATGGTTAGGTGGCTGTGAGTGTAACATTCACAAGGTTTGAGACTTGGTAACCCTAAAGGAAACTATATCCAATATATGTTGCTTTATTCATAAAAATAGATCTGTTATTTTAATTTGAAATGGTGGATTATTTAAGTATAAATAAAAATATAGAAAACTATACTAATATTAATATAATAAAATAACATGGATTTATTTAACAAAATTATAATATTCAAGGAATTTAATTAGAAAATACAGTTGACAGTACATTGCACCCTCTTGTTTAGGAAAAATATATAATTTTTTATTTTAAATGTAAATATTAGATAAGATATTTAAAAACATAAAAAATACTTACTTATTTTTTATTTAATTTGTGAAATTTAAATTTTTTATTTGAAAATAAATATGATTTGTAAATTTCATAGATTTGATTTAGATGAATTTTAATTTTTTTTAAATATACATTTATACGATTAAATAAATGTATTTCAATTTAATTTATAATAAAGCCAAAATTATAGTAAAAAATTAAAATCATTATAGTACATTGCCTTTTCATGAATAATGATATATATATGGATAGGTTAAGTAGGGGTGGAAATTGGGTGAGGAATATCCGAAAACTGTAGAGATCCAAACCGACGAGGATGGAGAATAACTGAAACCTTCACCCATGGGGACGAGACAGGAGAAGCTTTATCACCGAAGCTCAAATGGGGATGGGGACGGGGATTGCTATATCCGAACCATGGGGATAACCGAACCGTAATCGAATAAATAACTGTGGGGATCCTCGAAAAATATCCATAAGGATCTCTGATATTTTACAATTTTTTTAAAATATATATAATTAACTCTTATTTATATGTATACCTACCTATCTTATTATCAATATTCTAGTTCATCAAGATATTTGTGTCTTTTGTTTAAACCTTATTAAATTTGGGTGACCTCTCTAGTAATTTATTATTTTTGTTAATTATATAATATATTTATTTCTCTATTTCTGCAGTTCGTTTTACACAAAAATCTTGTTCCCCTTCAACCATATGTTTAAGTGTATTGAGTATATGGCTTGTAAATTGAAAACGACCATATATTTTGGTTAGTAAAATAATAAATTTTGTTTTAACTTTTGGGGATGAGAATTCCCCGAAAACCGTGGGGATCCGATGAGTACGGGGATGAGGACGAAAAATTTAGCGAAACATGTAACCGAGAATACCCAAAACCGTACCCGCAAGTGTTGGGGACAGAGTCGGGAATGCAAAACCGTCCCCGAACCAACCGATTCCCACCCCTAAGGTTAAGGGTCATTTAAGAGCTTGCATTAAATACAAGATTTTTTTTGAAACAATCCTATCATTCAATGTATTACAAAACCTTACAAGATTCTATCGAAAAAAAACTCTCATTTAATATATTAGGGTTTATGATTTATGGGTTTAAGGTTTATGGTTAGGGTTTTGTGATTTAAGGTTTTATGTTTTAGGGTTTAGTGTTTAATGTTTAGGGTTTATGGTTTAGTAATACATTGAATGAGAGTTCTTTTCAATAGAATCTTTTAGAGTTTTGTAATACATTTTTTAAAATAAATGTTTTGTAATACATTGAATGATAATATTTTTTCTAATAAAATTTTGTATATAATGCAAACTCTTAAATGAAATATATATATATATATATATATATATATATATATATATATATATATATATATATATATATATGATCCGTTTACACAGTGTAAAACTCTTTAAGTTTTACATGTTTTTTGAACCGTTGGATGAGTGAAACGAATGGATGAGATTAACAGTAAATATGTGAAGATTATCACTTGGAGAAAAAGAGTAAGGAGTTAATCTGTGCCATCCATTTCTCCCATCTAACGATCCAGAAAATGTTTAAAACTTAAAAGAGTTTTACATTGTGTAAGTTGATCCTAACTCATATATATATATATATATATCATAGTTGATCCAAAACTACAAACACTCTCATTCCTTAAACACACTAATATCACATCGGACTAAAAAAACACTAGCCACTCCACTCAAACCCCAAAAAATAGGTAAATGTCGGCAACCCCTTTCTGTTCTTCTTCTTTGTTTGTTTCGTGTGAGGAGTCACCGACGAGATGACTCCGGCGTCCTCAAATGGTTGTTGGATGTCGCCGTCCCTCGCCTCTCAAGTTTTCTATCCTTTGAGTTAGGCCTATGTTCATCCCCTCCCTTGGTTGTTGACGATGGTTCCCGACGGCCGGTCGATGAAGACCAGATCTCTTGGAGGTCCACGGTGCTCCTCACGAAATTTTGGGGTAGTTTGGGTGAAAGGTCGATGTTTGCGGGGATAAGAGGTTTCGAAGGTCTGAGAGCGATGTCTAAGCTTTCTCGTCAGAGTCACTCCCGGCTGGTCTCTCTCTTTTTTTTCCGATGATTCTCCTCTCGTTCAGTGATCTTTCGCCGCATATTTTGAGTGTTGCTCGACCACCACACAAGCCTCCCTTTATTTCATTCTTGGTGTTATTTGATCTTTGGTTTTATTCAGTTTGGTGTTTGGCGTATCTCTTCGTTTGTCCCTTTCTGTTTAAGGGTACTCACCTCATGAATGTGGTTGAACTCTCAGTCATAGCTTCCCTTGCTCATAATTTGCCCCCCTCAGCATTTCTGATGATAAGATCTTTTACTCTCACGAGGAAAGAAACCGGATGGAGCTCTCGTTGAAGTGTCACCTGATCGTGATGTTGATTGAGTCATGTGCTTGGGTTCTTCTTGAGATCTTTATTGTCATTGTTTTTTTTTTTTTTTTGTCTGGATGTGTTGTTTGTTCTTTGTTTTGTCGCAGCTTGGACAGTCTGCTTGTTTGTTGTAGAATTCGTATTTTTTTATTTAACCTCCTTTATGAATGAATAAATCTTTTATTGTAAAAAAACATATATATATATATATATATATCAAAAAGCTTTTATTTTATTTTTGAAACTGAAAAGCTTTTATTTTAATTTCTGTAAAGCTTAAATAAATCTAATAATATAATCAACGTCATCCGTCGCCGTTAACTACCAAAAGTGCTTTAACGCCAGTCCATAACGCCGTTGATTCCGCGCCTTTCTGTGCTTTCACTTTCTTCACATTATCTTTGATAATTATGTTTTAAGAACCTTAAGTTTTGAGGGATTATTATTACTTTTTAATTCGAATTGTGAGAAAACTTAAAACTTTCGCCAGAACACACAGTTGCTCTCCTTTAATGGTAAGTAATTAAATGCCAATGTTTTATTTTTTGCTAGTGTGTTGAATTCATGAATTTGTTAAATTCTTATGCTCTGGGTGTTTTCAGAAAAGAATTTGACCATTTGAAGGATGAAGTCTATTTCCGTTTCTTTTTTTGTTATTATTTTCCATTGGGTCTGTTTGGTTGCTGAGAAAGTTAAAGTGGAGAAGGAAGTTTTCAGTGATTGTCTTCTCGAGCTCTGTTTCTAAAATTAAAATGTTTTCTTCTGATTTTGTTTTTGGTAAGTCAATCATCAACAGATGAACTTCAATTCCATTCTTTCATTTTTTTTCTTCATAATATTGCATTTTTATTTGATGATCACTGCATAAATTTGTTTGTTTTTTAGTTTAATCATGTGTATCCCACTTATTGGCAGATTAAATCGAATTAGATTATGCAGAGGTCTAATATAGGGACATTTTTCGACCCAGTTTTTTCCGTCCAACCCCGACTTACTTTAAGGACCTATTACCTCATCCGGCTAGACCAATTATTTTGTTGCTGTAAATTTGTTTATTTAAAGTTTCTGAGCTGCATGGCATTTCCGACTAAAATGAATCATAAAACCTGAATTTTACTTTCAAGGCTTTAGCAATTTAATTTTGTCAATACATTTATATTTCTCTGTAATCTGTATCATATTCCTTTTCATGATTGACATCTCAATGTTGCATATGCTTTCTTTTTTTCTTCTCTCATACATAAATTCCATTACTCTTAACACGATCCGAGGAGAAAATTAAAACAAGAAATTCCAGGAGAAAAAATAAAAGCAAAGAAAACAGCAGGCTTATATGAACATGTCGATACTCGTTATGTGAAACACATTTTTACGTATGATATTTTAAATATGATTATGACATAAAAAGATGACAACTACCGGATTTTTCAGTTGTATATCTAGTGATGTTGATGATGGTTTTTTACCCATTTTACAACCCACTTTTATGGTTTATATGATTTTTTACAGGTTCTTTGAGGCCCATTCTTTGAAGATTGTTATGTTATAAAAGGGATTGGGATTCATTCCATTTTCATTAGCTGTTTCACGTTGATGATACATAGAGATGAAGAAGCTTTTATTCTTCAAATCCTCCTCTTCTAGCAGTGGTAACAACAATGGTGTTCTTTCAAATTTGACGGACAAGCAAGTTTACTGGGGAAACACCTCTGAAAGTTGGTTAAGTGATCACATGGCTGACTGCAGTCGAAAGCAAATATTGGATGGCCCAAGCTTCGGTAACGGTTCATGTCTTCTTCAGAGTCAATCTTTGTCTTCTTCAGCCTTTGCCGAGGATGAGCTTGGACAACAACAGCAGTATGATCACCAATCTCGGTTAGGCATTTGGTGTGGTTGATTACAACTCTTTTTACATGTACATATCTGATGGTTTAGCACTTATTTTTGGTTTGTTCGGGGTGCAGGGCTCGGACTCCCGAGAAGAAATCCAAGGCTAAAAAATGTGATAGGAAAACTATTGGTATTAACAGGCCTTGTTCTTCTGGTTCTTCAAGGCTGCACCGTGATTCATCTGGAAGTTCTTCTTGCTCTAGCAATGTGTCGAGCCAAGTTATCGATCGCTATATCGATGGAGAACAGCTTCTGGAAATTAGCAAATCGAGGAACAGTTCGAATCTCGGAACTGGTGGTCGGAGGCATCGTCCTCGAGCTCGATATACGGCCCCTTCATCTCCAACACACAGCGTCAAAGAGATAAACAAGTCTCATTCATTTAGGGATGGTAAGGGCATAAGTCTTCACTTTTCATCTGGAGACTGGGTGGAAAACGGATTTGGCCATGAATCACCACGAATGGTTGCGAAGAATGTGATTGAGAGACTTTCGCAAACTTATGTTGCCCCGAGGTCAAGTTCAAAGGGATCCGATCATCATATTCCAATCACAAATGAAGAAGTATTTGGTGGATACATGAATAGATGTCCTAATTCCAAATTGGAGATGGATGAGTCTTACAAAAATTGTATCTTTGGGGGAAACTCTCATGGTTCGAACTCTTCTGAAACAGAAAAGAATTCAGATGTTGAATTACAAAGAAAATTGAAAGAAGCCGAGAAAAGAGTCATGCTTCTTTCTGAATCTCATGAGCAGGAAAGCTTTATTTGTAACGGTAGGTTCGATGCTTCATCGCTTGTTCGGTCGGTTCGGAGCCTGAAAGAGGAGAAAATAAAGCTAGCCCTTGAGGTTTCAGATCTTCTACGGTCTAGAATTTCCGAGAGAGCGAGTTCTAGGGAGGAACTAAGAATTGCAAGAGCAGAAATGGAGTCAAAGATTGAAAAACTAGCAAAGGAAAAGCATGAGATACAATTGGGATTTGAAAAGGAGTTCAATAAAAGGTCGACTGATTGGTCGATTAAGCTCGAGAAGTATCGATTTGAAGAGAAAAGGCTTCGTGATCAAGTTCAAGAGTTAGCAGATCAAAACGTTTCACTTCAGAGAGAAGCATCTTCCTTCAATGACAAGGAAACTGAAAATAGAAGCCTTACAAAGTACTCGGAACAACAACTTAAAGAGTTGACAAGAAGGGACGAAAAGTTGAACGATGAGAATCGAGATTTAATCCAAAGTCTCTCCGAGTCACAAGAGAAGTATAGAGCAGCAGTTGAAGATGTAGCTTGCATTAGAAGAAACTTGGAAGAGAAAGAGAAGGAGTGCAAGGAATTGCAGAGCTCTGTTACCAGACTACTCCGAATGTGTACTGAACAAGAGAAAACAATTGAAGGGCTGCGGGTCGGATGCAGTGAGGAGATCGAGAAAAAACAATCCCCAGAAAAGAATGAACAGCAAGTGAAAAAATTGCAAATGGAGCAAATGAGGTTAACTGGGGTAGAATTGGCACTAAGAAAGGAAGTAGAGTCTTATAGACTTGAAGCTAACTCTCTAGGACATGAGAATATTGATTTATTGAATCGATTAAGAGGTAACGGAAATGACACTATCAGATTAACTTTCAAGCTCGATAATGAACTGCAGGATCGTGTATGTTGTTTGCAGAATCGAGGACTCTCTATGCTTAATGAGATCATAGACGTGTCTTCCAAGTTAATTGAGTTCATCAAAGGAAAAACTAATCATCTTCAAGAAACTCAACCAGGTTTAGAGAGTCAATTTGTTGTTGATTCTGATTTGAAAATCAAAGGCTTTATACAAGGAGTTGAAAGCCTAGCGAGGACTTTGCAAACAATATCCGGTTTGTTGCACGAGAAATCTAGTTTGGTTGCTTCAGATTCTCACTTGACATCCATTGATCCCATCATGTCAACGAAACTCAACAATCAATCTTCAGAGGTAAGGTCCCCCCCCCCCCCCCCTGAAAACTACAGTTTAAGAAGCTATATACATTGAATGAAAAGCTTTTCATTGCTCATTGCACCAGAACACAATTGAATTTGATTAAAAAAAAAACTAAATGAAATCGGGTTTCCGGTTTTCTTGGTTATTTTCTCAGCTCAAAATCTCATACAAACACTCAATTTACACATTTCCAGGAGATTATAAGAAGTGAGCTGAAAGCAGAAACCTTGGTGACAAGTTTATTGAAGGAAAAGCTATATTCAAAAGAGGTTGAAATAGAACAGTTACAGGCTGAGCTTGCGGCAGCTTTGAGAGGTAATGAAATACTAAGATGTGAAGTACAAAATTCAATGGACAACATTTCATGCCTCACCCACAGATTGAAGGATCTTCAACTTCAGGTAACTTTTTGAAGTTAAATCTCTGTATCAACAAAATGATTTCTTCTTCCCTGCAAATACTTGGCATCTATGTTAACCATAAAATCGGTTTTATATTAATCTCTTTGTTGTTACCAACCATTGCATTACCTTTGGCTTTCAGTAAACATAAATGTGTAAAAATCTTAAACAGGTGGCGAGAAAGGAGGAGGATGTAAGGCGTCTGCAGAGCGAGTTAGAAGAACGGATGAAGGAAGTAAGCATGTTGAAGGGTATATTGGTTAAGGTTTCCCGGGAGAGAGATGTGACGTGGGAAGAAGTGAAGCAATATAATGAGAAGAGCATGGTTTTAAATTCAGAGATTAATGCATTGAGAAGGAGAATACAAGGTCTGGACGAAGATATACTTTTGAAAGAAGGTCAAATTACAATATTGAAAGACACGTTAAGTAATTATAACACTTTTGATCTTCTTCGTAGTCCCAATTCTATGGCTGATTTCTTGCTGAAATGACTGGGATCAATTCAATAATTCCTGGATTCTTGTTGTATTTATTATCGTGTCTAAATTAATATATACACAAGCGCTTGTGGAAACTTTTTTACACAAGTGCCTTAATTTTAGGGGTTAGGGACTTTGTTTAGGGTTTAAAATTTAGGGGTATAAGTGTAGTAGTTTTGAATTTAGGGATTGTTGATAGAATTTAGGGTTTAGGGTTAAAATTTAGGGTTTATAGGTTAAAACCTAAATCCCCACCCATATTACCTTAAAACTAAACCCTAACCCTAAACCCTAAATTCTAACCCTAATTCCTAAATTCTAAACATGAACCCTAAATTCTAAACCTTTACACTAAAACCCCTAAACTCTAAACCCTAAACACTAACCCTAAACCCTATAATTGAGGCGCTTGTGGAAATAAAAACTTTCCACCGCCAGTGTATAGGATATTAATCCATATATATTTCCTAATTAAATCTTGATAAATGTGTTACATAGATTTTAATATTTTATGTTTATGTATTTATGAAAATTCTACAACCTGAGACGAACACCGTTGAACATTACTAATGTTGAACACCGCTAATCATCATTAAATTAATTAATAAAGATTTATAATTTTAAGGACTCATCATACAATTAATATTTATTTTAAAAAATTCAATTAAATTATTTTTATATATTAAAATTTTATTTTTTTAAGAAGGATAAACTACTTGTAAAACGGGGTGTGAGAACCTTGGATAGCATACTCTGCCCTCTCTGCAAGGCTTTCCCGGAATCGTGTGCACACCTATTTTTCTCTTGTGCAGGGGTATGGCGCATCTGGATGAGGTTCTGTAAAATGGTCGAAATTTTGGCTGTGTTTTCTTGTGATACTTCCTGTTTCTTTGAAGCGTGTGAAGGCATCAGGAGGGACGGCAACCTCACTTGGTTAAAGCCGGTACCTTTTGTCGTGGTGTGGTCCGTTTGGTTATTTCGGAATGATATAGTATTCAGAAAAAAAGAGGTGGAATGGCTTCATTTGGATTTCTTGGTCAAATTTCGGCTCGCCTCGTGGTTCAAGGCAAAGTATCCAGTATGTGCATCTTCTCTTGTCGACCTTATGTCGGATTTCTCTTTGGTGGCATCTTCCTTTGCCCGAAACCTTCCTCCTGCCCCCTATCCGCTGGAGACCCCCCCACCCTTCCGGGTTTCTGAAACTAAACTCGGACGCCGTTGTCCTATCTAGGGTGGCAGATGGAATCGGTGGCCTACTTAGGAATAATAAAGGCGAGATCTTATTCGAATTTTCGGATAATACTAATTGTGCGCCTCCAGCTATCTTAGAATTTGAAGCGATGAATAGGGGTATTAGCAAATTCCTTACCTCACCGTGAGCCAATAACCATAGACTCATAGTCGAATCTGATTACCAATTAGTCGTCGATTGGTGCCTTGAAAAAGCGCCCACCTTCCTATCCGAGATAGGGTTTTGAACCTTGCGGCATTAGCACGGACAAGAGGGATGTGGTTTCGCTGGATTCCAAGATCGTTCAATATTAAGGCAAATAAGCTAGCCAAAAAAGGAATAGGGTAATATTTTAGCTGGTTTCTCGACCGTTGTCGGGCCTGGGGCATTGCTTGTTGGTTATTTTTATTGTTATGTTTATGATCACCCGTTTGTCCAGTAGTTGTTTGCAGGTTTGCAGCTTTTCTATAGTTTTTGCAGCGGTCTTTTCGGCTCAAGGGGATTTGTGTCCCGACTGGGAGATTTCACTACCGCCTTGTGGCTCTCTGTGGATTGGTTGGGGTCTTGGTTTAGTTGGGTGTGCACTAAAATTGTATTGGTTGGGCTTTGTGATTAGAGGCTATTGACCTTTTTAGCCCAAGATGTTGTGTTACTGGGCAAGATGGAGTCTTTTCGTTGGATTGTTATTGTTCCGTTGTACGTCTATAGCCAGATATGATGCACTCTTTTTTCTCCAACTAGGTTTAGGGAGGTTTTTTAATGAGGCTCATATTTGTGCTTTGTGTATGATCGATATTAATTAATCATACAAATTACCTTTCAAAAAAAGAAGAAGGATAAACTATATATTTAGTACCTCACCTATTTCCGTATTTCTATTGAACCCTCATTATTTAAATATTATTTCAATTTCACCATATTCTTTATAAAAAATAATTTAAACTTAACTCTCAACCTAAAACCCTAAACTATTAAATCTTAAACCCTTAAACTCTTAAACCTATACCATAAACAATATACCCTTAAAAATAATTTTGTTTAATAAAATCTATATATTTATATGAATTTGGGGTATATATATATGAGATGGGATCAAGTTACATGGTGTAAGTTGATCCTAACCCATATATATATATATATATTAGTTTCTTTCAGGAAATTGTTCCTTCGATTCCCAAGTAGATAGGGAAGAGGGTTAAAAAATTGCACAAATAAAAAAAAACAAGTAATGAAGCCATGTTAGTTTAAGTATAAATATGTAAATTGTTTACAACAGAAATTAACTACAATTATTTTAAATGAATAAAGAATCAGTAACTATGATACTGTAGCAAAAGTAATACTCCAATGACCTAAAACATCTTAACTAGAGATACTTCTGTGCCCGAAGCTCCACCACACAGATCTTCGGTAAAAGTTTAACATATAACAAGTGAAAGTAAATTTACCGTGTACTCCAACATGTTTTTATAGGGCCTTTCAACCTCGCTGAGAACAAATGGCTTCATATTAATGTAAATGACATGTTCTTCCCGCATATTGTGCCAAAAAGCTGGACGACCACCTTTGGAGCTACCAATCCTTTATAGGACATATCGAATTCCATCAATAGTTGGATTTGCAACTCTATAAACAGAAAAATCAGGAACCTCTCTGAAGTTAAAAGCACCCTTTACCCTCTCTGGTAAGCTTACATTTTGACAATCAGGACAGTGGTCACTTTTTAAGACAGTCTGGCTCCCAAGAACCTCTCCGCTCTTCAGAGCTGCAACTACACCCACTTCATGAGGGCGACGATCAGCATATTCAACACTCGTTGTCAAAGATGAATTCAGACTTGCATATCCAAGTGCACCCATTGAATCCCTCCGAAGCAACCTGAAACAATACATTGCCAATTAATGCATGACCCAAGAAAAAATTTTAAATCTGGGATGGTTTTCTTTTAAAAGTTAATTTACAGCAAATTTAACACCCACTAAGGTGAAGAAAAATAACTCTAACCATGCAACCCAACATAATTTTATAATTACATTGAGTTATTGCATGTGTATTTGCCATGTCCTTTCTTTACTAAATAATTCCCTGAAAGAAACTAATAAAGAAATGAGATTGGGGTGAAAAACTTTGTTGATGGCTATAATCCATATCAATTATTTTATTAAATAAAATTATTTTTAAGGGTATGTGGTTTAAGGTATAAATTTAAGAGTTTAAGGGTTTAAGGTTTAATAGTTTAGGGTTTTAGGTTGAATGTTAAAGGTTAAATTATTTTTTATAAAGAATATGGTCAAATTGAAATAATATTTAAATAATGAGAGTTCAATAGAAATAGGGAAATAGGTGAGGTACTAAATATATAGTTTATCCTTATTAAAAAAATAAAATTTTAATATATATATATATATAAAATAATTTAATTAAAAATTTTAAAGTAATTATTAATTATTTGATGGGTTCTTGAAATTTTAAATCTTTATTAATTAATTAAATAATGATCAGCAGTGTTTAGCATTAGTGGTGTTCAGCGGTGTTCGTCGCACGTGGTAGACTTATCCATGTATTTATGTCAAATCAAATCAAATTATAAATAACATTTTCCAAAAAATATATATATAAATGATTTTGTCTAAAATCTGAGGGGTTTTTTTTAGGAATAAATGGATAATTGGAGAAATACATCAACTCTAAAATTATTTAATGAGTTATGGTGAATTTTAAAATAAAATCCACAACTCGTGGATGACTTTCACCCTTCCAATGAATTTATTGAAAACATTAGCAGAAGGCGACGGCAGTTAGAAATTGTGATCTTGAAAGAATAAATTACGACTACTGTGATTTTTCTAAAGAATAATTTCAATGTCAAAGGATTTTAATGCACCAATAAATTTACATGCATGAATATGAAGTCATCAAGTGTCATCATTGAAGATTATATCTTTTAAAAGTCGTCCACACATCACAAATTTTCATAATCAAAATTTTTACTCTCAAATATGTTCATTTGAGGACAACTCCTCTAAAAATCCTTATCATCCATAAGCTATTTTAATTTACATTATAAAATTCACTTAATCTATTAAATGATTTGGTTGTTGACGTATTTCCCTATTTTTTATTCTATTATTTTATCGGTTTAATATACAATTAAATGTCTAAATTATACATCTTTTTAATTTCACGCGTCTAAATTTTTTTAATAAAAATAAGTGTGTAATGTTTCATTTTGTTAATCATAAGTGTCTAGCTGTTAAAGGTCATTTAAAAAATAATCAATCAAAATATGACACGTGTCATGTTTTTATTTTATTTTATTTTATAAAAAATAGAATTTAAAAATTCTTGAAATGTCTACAATTTATCAAAATAGTCCCCAAATCTTCAACCCCTAAGTCCCAAATCGAGATTTCAGTTGTCGCATCCGTCAATCGTCGACGACATGCCCACCACTTTCGTCGTTGGACCCCATAATCATTTATTCCATCCTCCTATCAATGAATGACGTGACTAACGTCGAAGAAATATCGTTCGCAAAAGGAATAATGGCGTGTGAGTCTTGCGGCGAGATAATGAGGCTTCGTTTTGTCGTCGACAACGTGATGAATGACAACGATAATGGTCGAATTTAAGGATTATTTTGTGAATTTTGAAAATTTTAGGGTTTTTTAACTAAGTTAAAAGAAATAAAAAATCAAAAAGAAATTAAAATCAAAGTCATGTGTCATGTTTTGATTGGATAATGCAATTTTTTTAAACAACCGTTAAGGGTCAGACACCTAACATAATGAAACGTTAGACACCTATAATTTAAAAGAGGTATAGTTTGGACACTTATTTTTTATATTAAACATTTTTTTTATTAAAAATATCAAATTCTGAGTAATAACACACAACACTTCTAATGAATTAATTTCAAATTTTAATTATATTTTTCTTCCAGGTTAATAAAAATGAAAGGTTTTATCAATAAGTGTTGGAAGTAATGACATTGTTCTTCCAATAACATAACTTGAATTCAAACCTTAAAGAAGATATTGATCCTATTTGGTAAATGGAGTTTAGGCAAAAATTAGAGGTTTGAGGTATAATTAGAGGGTTGATCAGTCATGTAATACCCGGGTTTTGGGGTCGGAAGTTGAGTGTGTGAGTCGGGTTCGAGTCTATGGACTCAGTTTAATTAAATTAGACTTTGGTTTAAAAAAAGAAAAAGAAAAAAAGGGATTTGAAATTAATTAATGGCAAATTTGTAAATTTTAAAGTAAAGGAAATGAGATGAGTGGAAAAATGGGTTTTCACTATTCATTTTCTTCCTCCTTTGGATTTTCACGTCAAAAATTCTCTAAAACCCCTAAATACTATTTCATTCATTTCCTCCATCATCTCAAGTAATTTCAACGAGGTAAGACCGTTTTTGACTTGTCCTTTCAATTTCTAGCACATTGATAGTTTTTGATTTTCAAAAACACCATTATAGAAATTTTCAAGATTTCAAAGTTTTAAAGAAATGATGAAATTTAATGGCCTTTTGACTTGTTTTTTATTTGTGTAGTTAAGTTATGAACTAATCTTGCCCTAAGACACCTTATATCTTAAAATGGTGGGATTTTAACAAAAATCCTAAAATGGATTTTTGGGGGTATTTTAAAAATGTCAAAACTTGTGTTTTTGGAGTGGTTTTGTGAAAAATTGTTGGGCTGATGTTATAGTGACATTGGATATGTGTTTTTAGATGTCATTTGATGGTTTTTAAGTGGTGATAGTGTTTGTTTGAATGGATTCCCGAAGCTACTATTGTAGGTGATTTTTAGGAGTGGAAATTGAGAGTTTTTAAGATGTTTATGTGGGGAAATGAAGGGCTGATGGTTGTACAACGTTAGGGTGATGTTTGGGACATGTTTTAGAGTGTTTTAAGTGTTTAAATTAGGAGGTAATGGCTGGGTTTTGCTGGAGTACGAAAATTGGATTATTTGGGAGAATTTCGGCTTTAAATTGTTGAGAAAATATTGGGGAATTGAGAGCTGATATGTAACAATAAATTTGTGGTTGATTAAGAGGTTAATACATTGTTTTTGATTGGTTAGAAACAGCAGATTTGGCCTTGGGCGGTTCGGACGCGATCTCGGGGAGTTGGAAGCTTGAAACGACTTTGTGGTTTGCATTGGTGTGCGAATGGTGAGTGGAAATGTTTTTAAGCAACATTTTGGTTCAAAGATGGTTTTGAAAGAGTTTGGATTGAGCTTGAAAGGTCAATCTAAACTCAAGAGTAAGTTGATGTGTATCGCCTCTTTAAATTCCCCTTTTTACCGTTTGTTTTCATACTTGTGGTGATAATTTGTTATGCATGAAATTCCAATACTTTGGAAGGAAGCATGTTGTTTGTTATTATGTTGTTGATCATGCAAGATGAAATTAATGGTGTTGTTGATCTGCCTTGTAAAATATATGTAAGTTGGTGTAGGTTGTGCATGAAAATGGTAAGTAAGACCACTTGCGGTTGGTAAGATTGTAAGTAGTAAGTTTCTACATAATTGTGGATTTTGTTACAAGTTGTTTCTGTCGTGCATGATATAGTGTATCCATGTCGCATGATGGTGATTTGTATATCGTATTGCATGGTTGGTGTCGAACCTCACGTGATGGTTGTCGTTACTACGGTGATGTGTGGTCCCACCGGTAGTGACTAGTATAAGACTACGGTGATGTGTGGTCCCACCAGTAGTGACTAGTAGGAGAGTACGGTGATGTGTGGTCCATCGGAAAACTACTAGTCGAACGGTGATGTGTGGTCCCACCGTGTGTGTTTTGGTTATGCTTGTGCATACCATGTATTGTTCATGTTTGTGTCTCACTATATTATTCCCTCTTAATGGTTTTGCTTTAAATCTAGGATTATGCCTTTATGCATACCATGAAGTGTGATGCCATGATAAATATCTATATTGTTGACTTGTTGTTGAAGTTGTATGTTAGTAAGAGGATTATGTCGTTTGATGGATTGTATGTGTTGGCCTTTATTTTAAAGAAAGCTTTGAACCCTGCATTGTCGTTGTTATATTTTTTAGCTCCGCTCACTAAGCTTTATGCTTACGCTCTCCTTTTTCCGACAATGCAGATCATTAGCTTGAAGTTAGAAGGAGTAAGAAAAGGGCGTCCAAGCGTGTGGTAGTTTGCTCAAGTATGGTTTATTAAATAATGTAGTAGTTTAGCAATGGGAAATGCTACGTGTTTTAGGAGCGTGTATCTAGACTCCTTTATGTAGGCTTTATGTTGCTAATGCTTTGTGTTGATGGAATTGTAAACCATGTTCTTTGAGATGCCTATGCTTTTGTGTTAGAGTTGTAAGCCATGTGTTTATGTGATGCTTAGGTTTTCATGTTTGAAGGCATATGTCTTGGGTATGCATTGCTTAAGAGAATGCATGTTTCCTATGGCTAAATGGTTTTGATATGCATGTTTGTATGCAAGTTCCTGTATAAATGCTTATCTTGTTGATTGATGCTTCTCTTATAGAGTGGCTTTATATGTATGTTGAGTGCTAAGCATGCTTGTTATAGGGTGCCTTGTATCTAGAGTTAATGCATGTTGGTTATGGGAGGTCTTAGATGGTGTTTGGGACAGCCTTGTTCCATAAACCAGCTAAAACTAGTCTGCTCACAGTAGGCGTATCGAAACGGTTGGTCCCGTTTCGATACGGTCCCCTTGTTTCAGGCCAGGCGTTTCGATACACGGGAGGAGCATTTCGATACAATTTTGCTACTAGAAATCTGAGATTTTGACGAGAAATTAAGAGTATCGAAACGGTCCTAGGCGTTTCGGAACGGTCTTCGAAGCGTTGACCACGAGAAGTTGACCGATGAGGGCGTATCGATACGGTTGACCAGCCTTTCGATACGGTCTCCTCGAGTTGACTTTGGCCAGTTGACCTAGTCAAGGCGTATCGATACACCCTCTGGGCGTTTCGATACGGCCTGCATTTTAAGCTAAAATGGAATGTTTTTGGTATGCTGTTTGGGTTGATCGCCTTGCTTGTTGCTTCCGTTATTGTCTTTTCACATAGGTTTAATTTAATCTATTTAAACAAGATAATAATTAAAGAAATTTTCTAGGGTTGCTAACCGAAGGGGAGCCTTAATGGGTTTCGCTTCGGTTTTCCCCGTGTAGCCTACTCAGACCGGTCAGTCGTCCAGACCGGGATGAGGGGGTTACATTTAGTGGTATCATAGCCTGAGGTTCCGAGACCTCAGGTAGGCAAGTGAGGTAAGTTTGAAGTGTTATGTTGTTGCTATGTCTCGGTGAATGTTTTGCCATGTATGCTTGATGTTTGCTTGTTAGTACGGTGTTTAAAAGCATATGCTAGCATGATGGTTGTGTTGAGGCGTAGAGTCGAGTTCTCATTGCTACTATTACTTATTTAAAAAGGTTTTTGAGTAAAGGAGTACTTGAGCTCCTTGGACCCTTTCCCCTTGCTAACCCCATATATTTTGCTTACGTGTTTTGTTTATTGTTGTATTGTTGTCTTTGGCAAGTATGAGATCGAGGCGTGGGCTTGGAGTTGGTAATCATGAATATGAGGTTTCAGAGAATGTGAATGATGAGAGAGTTCATCGCTCTAGTTCAGGGCAATATGGTCGTACTAGAGTTTGAGGTATAGTTTATCTGTTTGGGTCAGCGTGCATATGAGTTGGTTCCTATTGGGGAAGAATAATGTGACCGATCCTGATATGAGTTGGTAAGTAAGTGAAGACCTATGAGTTGACTACAGAGTGATGTCGATGTTATAGCAGGTAATTCCTCGATACAGTTACTGAGTCTGTTTTCTCTGATTAATTCTGGATCTACGCATTCGTATATTTTGAGTGAGCATGCGAGGTTGTTGAATTTACCTTGTGAGATATTAGAGGTAGGTGTTAGTGTTACTAGCTCCTTCGGGGATACAGTCGTGGTCAGAAAGATGTACAAGGGATGTCCGTTGATGGTTCAGGGTCACGTGTCTCCAGTAGATGTGATGGAACCGCCTTATTACGGTTTTGATGTGATACTGGGCATGGATTGACTTGTAGAATATAGAGTTAGGGTAGACTTTGAGACAAGGGGAGTTTTCTTAAAGCTTGCGGATGACTATGAGATTGTAATGGTAGGTGAGAATGTGGATTTCGTATCGAATGTTGTTTTAGCTTCCGAGGCTCAGAGGTTGTTTGAGTTTGGTTGTCAGGCCTACCTAGCTTAGGGATGAATCTGAAATTGATCGAGGTCAGACCACAGGATATCAGAACGGTCTGTGATCTCCCGAAAGTGTTTCCGGAAGAATTGTCTGGTTTACTGCCTGGTAGAGGAGTAGAATTGCTATAGAGATGTATGTGGAATCTGCTCCTGTTTTGATTGCTCCGTACTATATGGCACCGAAAGAATTGAAAGAGTTGAAGACTCAGTTGCAAGAGTTGTCAGATGGAAGTTCTATCCGTCCGAGTTCTTCGCCTTGGGGCGCACCTATACTGTTTTTGAAGAAGAAAGACGCTAGTATGAGAATGTACATAGATTACATATAGTCGAATCAATTGATAGTGAAGAACAAGTATCCGTTGCCGATAATTGATAATTTATTCGATCAACTTAGAAGTGTTTTAATGTTTTTAAGATAGATTCGAGATCCGGGTATTACCAGTTGAAGGTAAAAGAGGTTGATGTACCGAAGACAGCTTTTAGGACTAGATAGGGTCGTTATAAATTCTTGGTTATGCCGTTTGGATAGACTAATGCGCCAGCTGCTTTCGTGGATATGATGAATAGAATTTTTTATCATTACTTAGATCAGTTTGTGATTGTTTTCATAGATGATATTTTGGTGTACTCGTATCCCGAGGAAGACCATGACCGGCATTTGAGGATAGTTTTGCAGACCTTGTTAGACAACTAGTGATATACAAAGTTGAGTAAGTGCGAGTTATGGATCCGAGAAGTAGTCTTCCTAGGACATGTAGTGTCAGCCGATGTGATTAGAGTTAATTCGAAGAAGATAGAAGCCATTGTTGAGTGGAAGCAACTGAAGCCTGTGATAGGGATTCGTAGTTTTCTAGGCTTATCTGGATACTATAGGAGGTTTGTGAATGATTTCTCGAAGATAGCCACTCCTTTGATGAAGTTGCTTCTCAAGAATGTTCAGTTCGAGTGGTCAGATGCGAGACAGCAAGCCTTTGAGAAATTGAAAGAAGCTTTGACCAATGCATCGATTTTGATTTAGCCAGAGTCGAGTAAGGACTATGTGATTTACAGTGATTCTTCATATGTAGGGTTAGGTTGTGTTCTCATGCAAGATAGAAGAGTGGTGGCTTATGCCTCGAGACAGTTGAAGACTCATGAGCGTAACTATCCGACATATGACATAGAGTTAACTGCAACTGTGTTTGCTTTGAAGAAGATTCAGAGGCATTACTTGTATGGTGAGAAATGCATAGTGTGTACAGATCTTGGGAGCTTAAAAATTTTGAAGACATGGGAAGAGTGGAATCTTAGACAACGTATGTGGTTAAAATTGCTTAAGGCCTATGGTCTCTAGATTGAGTATAATCCGGGTGAAGCCAATGTAGTGGCGGATGCTTTGTGTAAGAAGATAGCTGTTGAGTTGAGAGCCATGTTTGCTAGTTAGAGCTTGTTCGGTGAAAGCGGTCTAGTGGCCGACCTTCAGGATGGATCTACTTTAGGTCAGTTGAATTGAGAGAAGCAACTGTTAGATAGATCTTTTGGCACCTCACGTGCAAAATATAGCAGAAAGAAGACATACAGACTATAGTTTCAGTGTTGGTGGGGTCTTGTGTTTCAGAGATAGGATAGTTGTGCCAGATGACATTGATTTGAGGCGTACGATCTTGATTGAAGCGCACAATAGTCTGTTTGCTATGCATCCCCGTAGTACAAAGATGAACCGTGGATTGAAAGAAGAGCGCTATTGGGTTGGTCTTAAGAGAGGTGTTGCCGATTTTGTGAGCAAGTGTGAGGTTTGCCAGTGTGTTAAAGTAGAATCTCAATTTCCGTCTGGTTTGTTACAGCCGTTGAGAATTTCAAAATGGAAGTGAGAAGATGTTACAATGGACTTCGTATCAGGTTTGCCTTTGACTTCCTTTAAGAAGAATTTAGTTAGGGTGATTGTTGACTGTTTCACAAGGTGTGCTCATTTCATAGTCGTTCATACGTAAGTTAGCCGATTTGTACATCAGTGAGTTTGTGAGATTACGTGGTGTGTCGAAGTCGATTGTGTCATGTAGAAATTCGATGTTTACAGATAGCTTTTGGAAATGTCTGCATGTTGCTTTGGGTACCCGTCTGAATTTCAGTACATCGTGTCACCCTTAGTCTGATGATCAGTCAGAGAGAGATATTCAAATATTAGAGATCGTGTTGATATGTGTATTATTAACCTTCAGTGCCGCGTGGGAGATCTATCGAGCATGTCAGGGTTAAGTAGCGACACAAAGGTGTGAAAGAAGCCACTTGGGGGTAGAGAAAGGAAGATATGGAGAAACGGTTTCCGTATCACTTTCCGTCAGGTAATTTCGTGGACGAAATTCCTTAAGTGGTGAAGAGTTGTAACACCCAGGTTTTTGGGTCAGAAGTTGAGTGTGTGAGTCGAGTTCGAGTCGTTGGACTCGGTTTAATTAAATTAGACTTTTGTTTAAAAAAAGAAAAAGAAAAAAAGGGATTTGAAATTCATTAATGGTAAACTTGTAAATTTTAAAGTAAAGGAAATAAGATGAGTGGAAAAAAGGGGTTTTCACTATTCATCTTCTTCCTCCTTTGGATTTCTACGTCAAAAACTCTCTAAAACCCCTTAAATACTATTATATTCATTTCCTCCATCATCTCAAGTGATTTCAACGAGGTAAGACCGTTTTTTACTTGTCCTCTCAATTTCTAGCACATTGATAGTTTTAGATTTTCAAAACACCATTATAGAGATTTTAGAGATTTCAAAGTTTTAAAGAAAGGATGAAACTTTAATGGCCTTTTGACTTGTTTTTGATTTTTGTAGTTAAGTTATGAACTATTCTTTCCCTAAGACATCTTATATCTTAAAATGGTGGAATTTTAACAAAAATCCCGAAATGGGTTTTTGGGGTATTTTAAAAGTGTCAAAACTTGTGTTTTTGGAGTGGTTTTGTGAAAAATTGTTGGGCTGATGTTATAGTGACATTGGATAGGTGTTTTTAGATGTTATTTGATGGTTTTTAAGTGGTGGTAGTGTTGGTTTGAATGGATTCCCGAAGCTACTGTTGTAGGTGATTTTTAGGAGTGGAAATTGAGAGTTTTTAAGGTGTTTATGTGGAGAAATGAATAGCTGATGGTTGTACAGTCTTAGGGTGATATTTTGGACATGTTTTGGAGTGTTTTAAGTGTTTAAATTGAGAGGTAATGGCTGAGTTTTGCTGGAGTACGAAAATGGGATTATTTGGGAGAATTTCGGCTTTGAATTGTTGATAAAATATTGGGGAATTGAGAGCTGATGTGTAACAGTAAATTTGTGGTTGAATAAGAGGTTAATACATTGTTTTTGATTGGTTAGAAACAGCGGATATGGCCTTTGACGGTTTGGACGCGATCATGGGAAGTTGGAAGCTTGAAACGACTTTGTGGTTTGCATTGGTGTGCGAATGGTGAGTGGAAATGTTTTTAAGCAACGTTTTGGTTCAAAGATGGTTTTGAAAGAGTCAAGGTTGAGCTTGAAAGGTCAATCTAAACTCAAGAGTAAGTTGATGTGTATCGCCTCTTTAAATTCCCCTTTTTTACCGTTTGTTTTTCATACTTGTGGTGATAATTTGTTTTGCATGAAATTCCAATACTTTGGAAGGAAGCTTGTTGTTTGTTATTATGTTGTTGATCATGCATGATGAAATCAATGGTTTTGTTGATATGCCTTGTAAAATATATGTAAGTTGGTGTAGGTTGTGCATGAAAATGGTAAGTAAGACCACTTGCGGTTCGTAAGATTGTAAGTAGTAAATTTGTGCATAATTGTGGATTTTGTTACAAGTTGTTTTGGTCGTGCATGATATAGTGTATCCATGTCGCATGATGGTGATTTGTATATCATATTGCATGGTTGATGTCGAACCTCACGTGATGGTTGTCGTTACTACGGTGATGTGCGGTCCCACCGGTAGTGACTAGTATAAGACTATGGTGATGTGTGGTCCCACCAGTAGTGACTAGTAAGAGAGTACGGTGATGTGTGGTCCCATCGAAAAACTACTAGTCGAACGGTGATGTGTGGTCCCACCGTGTGTGTTTTGGTTATGCTTGTGCATATCATGTATTGTTCATGTTTGTGTCTCACTATATCATTCCCTCTTAATGGTTTTGCTTTAAATCTAAGATTATGCCTTTATGCATACCATGAAGTGTGATGCCATGATAAATATCTATACTGTTGACTTGTGGTTGAACTTGTATGTTAGTAAGAGGATTATGTCGTTGGATGGATTGTATGTGTTGGCCTTTATTTTAAAGAAAGCTTTGAACCCTGCATTGTCGTTGTTATGGATTATGCCTTTACGCTCTCCTTTTTTCGACAATGTAGATCATTAGCTTGGAGTTAGAAGGAGTAAGAAAAGGGTATCCAAGCGTGTGGTAGTTTGCTCAAGTATGGTTTATTAAATAATGTAGTAGCTTAGCAATGGGAAATGCTACGTGTTTTAGGAGCGTGTATCTAGACTCCTTTATGTAGGCTTTATGATGCTAATGTTTTGTGTTGATGGAATTGTAAACCATGTTCTTTGAGATGTATATGCTTTGGTGTTAGAGTTGTAAGCAATGTGTTTATGAGATACTTAGGTTTTCATGTTTGAAGGCTTGTAAGTCTTGGGTATGCATTGCTTAAGAGAATGTATGTTCCTATGGATAAATGGTTTTGATATGCATGCTTGTATGCAAGTTTCTGTATAAATGTTTATCTTGTTGATTGATGCTTCTCTTATGGAATGTCTTTATATGTGTGTTGAGTGCTAAGCATGCTTGTTATAGGGTGCCTTGTATCTAGAGTTAATGCATGTTGGTTGTGGGAGGTCTTAGATGGTGTTTGGGGCAGCGTTGTGCCATAAACCAGCTAAAACTAGTCTGCTCGCAGCAGGCGTATCGAAACGGTTGGTCCCGTTTCGATACGGTCCCTTTGTTTCAGTCCAGGCATTTCGATACGCAGGAGGAGCGTTTCGATACAATTTTGCTACTAGAAATCTGAGATTTTGACGAGAAATTGAGAGTATCGAAACGGTCCTAGGCGTTTCGGAACGGTCTTTGTAGCGTTGACCACGAGAAGTTGACCGATGAGGGCGTATCGATACGGTTGACCAGCGATTCGATATGGTCTCCTCGAGTTGACTTTGGCCAGTTGACCTAGTCAAGGCGTATCGATACACCCTCTGGGCGTTTCGATACGGCCTGTAGTTTATGCTAAAATGGACTGTTTTTGGTATGCTATTTGGGTTGATCGCCTTGCTTGTTGCTTCCGTTGTTGTCTTTTTACATAGGTTTAATTTAATCCATTTAGACAAGATAATAATTAAAGAAATTTTCTAGGGTTGCTAACCGAAGGAGAACCTTAGCGGGTTTCACTTCGGTTTCCCCGTGTAGCCTACTCAGATCGGTCAATTGTCTAGACCGGGACGAGGGGGTTACAAGTCAAATCTGCTAATATTGTTGTTTGGTGAACATCAAATTTAAATAGTGGATTTGGGTGAAGCCGCTAATTTTGAAAAAGCTCATAATAAAAGCTTTTTGAGATTAGAGGTTTGATATTAGAGTTGTAAAGACTCTTTTACCCTTATCAGTGACCAAAAATCTCAAAATAACCTAAATTAAATATTTTACCATCCTATTTATAAGCTAATCTTATTTACTTTTTTTATTATCACATATTTATATGTGTATTTAAATTTATTAATAATTTAAATTATATTAAAATAATTATATAAATAATAAATTAATATATAAATTATTTGAATATGTTTAGAAAAGTTATATTAAAATAGTTTTATAGATTTAATTAATATTAATTAGATACAAAATATTGATAACTAATAAACTATTCAAACAAGTATTGAACATAATCATGTCCTTATATGTTATTTTGCTTGTTTAAATAATCTAACAACTATCAGCTATCAGTTAATTTTACCAAACACTTTTATAGAATTAGCTAATACAATCCGCTAGTCAAATCAGTTAATGCAATCAACTATCACCTAATATAATCCGCTATCCGCTATTAACTATCTACTAATTACCAAACAAAGCCATTATTTAAAAAAATTACAAATTCTAAATATTGACCAATAAATAATCACGCGCTATAAAAAAACGCATAACCTGAAGATGCATAATTTTGTCATTAATTGAGGAAAGTTAATGCGACAGAATTATTTGGGAGAATCCTTATTAATTTACGTGTAATTATAGATAGTAAATTTTTCTTTACAAGTATTTTAATTTTAAGATTTAAAAATTTAATTTAGTTAAAATATTTAAGAGTTTTGGTTTTTGGGTTTTTAGAATTTAAAGTTTATAATTAAAACCTAAATCTCTAGCCATATTATTTTAACCTTAAACTTTAATCTCTAAATTATAATTTTTTACCATAAACCATAATTTTTAACCATTGACCATAAATTAAAAGTCTATAAACCTAAATCCTTAAATCTTAAGGTTAACTACTAGAATAATCACTTATGTTTTTCATGAGTACAGAGTTGGTCACCGATTTTGAAAAGCGACCAGTAAGGTCACTTACGTTTTCGGGGTGTAAACTTTTGGTCACTTAGCCGTTTGTTTCCGTTAAACACCGACGAATTATTGACCTGGCAACGAAAAAATAAGAGTAAATTACTGCAATGGCCATTAAAATTTATCTCATGTACATTTTGCTCCTCAATTAAAAAAAAACATTATAGTCACTAATGAAAACGTTTCTTTATAATTTCACCATTGAATTTTTAAAAATTAATTTTTCAACGCTAAAACTTTACAATCAATTAGTATAATAATATTATAAAGGCTTAAATGAAAAATAGGTGCCCAAAGTATACCTTTTTAAATTTAGGTGCTCAAATTGCTCCTAATTTTTTCACTCTAGATTAATTTTAATATTATTGTAATATGACATGTCATTTTTTATTATTTTTAAATTAAAAATAATTTTAAAATAAAGTAAAATCATTTTTATTATTATTAAATTTAAAATATATATTTTTAAAAACATTACTTCTTAAAATAATTTAGGTGTTTAAAGTATTTTTTTTTTGTAAAAATAGGTGCCCAAATTTCCCACAGTTACAATTTTAGGTGTCCGACTGTTAAATAAGTGTTAGAAAAAAATTGTCAACCAATCGGTACTTGACACGTGGCATTAATATTATTAATTTTTAATGGAAAATACTTCAAACTTTCAAATCATTATACAATCTCAAAATTTGACAAGCTTCACAAAACAATATCTAAATCCCTAAAAACTCCCAAACTTCCGCCGTCGATTGTCGCCGCTTCCGCCGTCAGTCGCTGACCGCACCCACTTGTTCGCCAGACCAATGCGATCATTTTCCCAACACAGAGTCGTCAGAAACGCCCAACGACGTGCAACTGAACGTCAAACACGAAATCGACGTTCGCGTTTGATGTTTGGTTGCACACCGTTGGGCATTTCCGACGACGCCGTGTTAGCAAAAATTGTCGCCTTGGTCCGACGACCAAGTGGGTGCGGTCAACGACGACAACTGGCGGCAGAAGCGGCGACAGACGATGACAAAAGTTTGAGAATTTTTAGGGATTTAAGGATTGTTTTGTGAAGCTTGTAAAATTTTGAGATTTTATAATAATTTGAAAATTCTGAGTATTTTCCATTAAAAAAAATTAAAAAATAAAATTAATGCCACGTGTCAAACATCGATTGATTGACAATTTTTTAACACCCATTTAACAACCGGGCACCTAAAATTGTACCTATAGAAACTTTGGGCATCAATTTTTACAAAAATACTTTAGGCACGAAAATTATTTTAAAAACTAATATTTTTTAAAATATTTTAAATTTAATAATAATAAAAATAATTTTATTTTAAAATTATTTTTAATTTAAAAATAATAAAAAATGACATGACATGTTATAATAATAATAATAAAAATAATTCAGAGTGAAAAAATATGAGCAATTTAAAAGTTTAGTTATTAAATAGGAACAATTTGAGCACCTATTTTTCATCTAAGCATTTATAATATTATTGTACTAATTGATTGTAAAGTTTGAGGGTTGAAAAATAAATTTATAAAAATTTAAGGGTGAAATTATATAGAAACATTTTTATTAGTGACTATAATGTTTATTTTTTTTAAATTAGGGTGAAAAAATGTACACGGGATAAACTTTAATGGCAATTGCAGTAATTTACCCTTATTTTTCGTTGCCAGGTCAACAATACGCTAGTTAAATAAGCTAATACAATCAACTATCAACTAATGTAATCTGCTATCCGCTATTAACTATCTGTTAATTGTCAAAAAAATCTATTATTTTTTTTAATTCTAAATATGAACCATAAAATAATCACGTGCTATAAAAAATGCATAACCCGAAGGCATAATTTTGTCATTAATTGAGGAAAGTTGATGCGACAGAATTATTTGGGAGAATCCATATTAATTTATGTGTAATTATAGATAGTGAAAATAAAAAAAATTTACAAGCATTTTAATTTTAAGATTTAAGAATTTGATTTAGAGTTAAAATGTTTAAGAGTTTTGGTTTTTGGGTTTTTAGAATTTAAAGTTTATAGTTAAAACCTAAATCTCTAGTCATATTATTTTAACCTTAAACTCTAACCTCTAAATTATAAATTTTTACCATAAACCATAATTTCTAACCATTGACCATAAATTAAAAGCCTATTAACCTAAATCTAAATCTTAGACCTTAAACTAGATTTTTAAATTTAAAAACTAAGGTGTTTATGGAAACTTTTTGTTTCCATCATCAGTACATATAATATTTTTACATTTCAAATTTGAGACTTGTGGTTAAAATTTATGGTTTATAAATTTAAACTTAAATATATAACCATATTATCCTAGACCCTAAGCTCTAACTACAATCCCTAAACCTAACTCGTTAAGCATATTTTCACATTTCGGGTGTATTTGAATATAAATATTTAATTTATAATCAAAATTTTATTTATTTATTTAAAGCCAAGGAAGAAATTAAAAATAATTACCTAAAAAGGAGAAAAAAAAAGTTATACTAGTTTGCTAAAAAGGAGAGAAAGTTGCTAAAACGTTGGTTTGTTGAAAGCCTGAAAACCAGTCAAAACCTCCCATTATACAGCAAATAAATTAGAACATAAAAATGAAAAAAAGAAGAAGAAAGAAAAACAGAAACAAATCAGAATCATAAACACGAGATTTCTTTTGTTAAAAAAGTTTCTCCAAAAATCTACCCTTAAAACCTTTCCTCTGTTTTGTTTTTTTTCTTTCCCTCAAAAAATATATATATATTTCTTTTGTTCGATTGTTTTGTTCATACTATTTTCGAAATGATGAGTTTTTGTTAATCTTCTTAGACAGCTTTACAACTGAAAAGATCATACAAAATTCTTCATTGTTTCTTAAGGTACGTAAGAAGGAAATATCTGTTTGATCTTTGTTTTTTTTCCTTTCAAATAATCATGTTTTGATGTTTTTATGACGATGGATGCTTGCTTTTCCTTTTCTTTTTGCAATCTGGATTTTTATGCTTTAAGGTGTATAATTTAATAGGTGTTTGGTTTTTATTTTAAATTTGTTTCAGGTTTCGTATTTTTTGTAATTCTATTTTTTTAATATTTTTAGTCAATACCTTAAGATCTTCAATGTATCCATTTCGTTTGACGTCTTTAAGGTGTCAATTGATAAATGTCTGATTTTTTTTATATTGTCCCAGAGTTATATTTTTGTTGTTCTAAATTTGTTCATCGATATGTTTCCAATTTAAGCATACAGATGTTCATAATCTGAAATTCCAGTCTTGTCTTTGTTCATTTCATGCAATGTGAATGGGCTTATGTTACTTGACTTGAGTTTGAGTGTCGGATATGAGTATAAGTTTTAACACGGGTATATTCATTATTCAATCTTCTTGAAGTTTTTTCATGTATTTTAGAGGATCGTCGGAGGGTTATTATTTTTTTTTTTAAAAATGGGTTTTTTTTTATTCGAGATGCCAAAGACTGGTGCCTCATTAAAAACCTCCTTAACCTAAATTGGAGGAAAAAGAGTGCACCGAGTCAATGGAGAAGTACATTAGCATATAACACAGTCATATAGTTTATTCAATACACATTACTGGAGCTCTAAAACTAGGAAATTCATAAACACCCGTCCTCCTTGCCTGGATGGCACTTCCCGTCGCCCATGTTCTCTATCAATCTGCTCCACCGGACCAGAACAGATTTGATTCACGAGTCAGCCCTTCCTTTGCCAGCCGGTGTGCATCCACGTTATTTTCACGGTACACATGTGACAGCTCCAATCTATTCGTCGAACACATCCTCTTGCACTTCAAAGCTAGCTCTTGAAAACTTGACGGTGCTGCGTTTGGATTCCTCCCCCATAAAGTTGCGAGTTGGCAGTCGGTTTCTATAATTAATTTCAGTTTCCCATTCCATTTAGACGCCAGAAATAATGTCCCTGCTTCCAATATGCTTTGCATTTCAGCTCTTGTTGGTTCCGACACTCCAATGTTTTTCGAGAACTTTATCAGCGTCCGCCCCGAGCTGTCACGCAGAACACCACTTCTAATCATGTTTTGATACACGAGTATTTGAAGAAAAATAAAGAGTGGGAGCAACATTTTTGTTTGTTGGATCTCCAAAAGCATACATGGGTTGATTTGATTATGCCTGCATTCTTCTTATTACAACTGTGCAGGCTGATTTTTAGGATAAAAATGGAAGTGGTGTAAGGTCATTACATTGCAACTGTTGCAGATTCGGAAATTTAGCAGAAGCTGGGGCACATACTTAGGGTTAAAGAGAGTTCTTGGTATTGTTTTTTAGGATTAAATTGAAGGTTTTATAAATTCCTTTTATTGCAACTGTTCTGATTAATGTGTGTGTGTTATGCCTAAACCATCTGTTGCAGATTTGGAAATATAGTGGAAGCCCGAGCAAATACATTGCGTTAATAGAGCTCCCGTATTGATGTTCAGGATTAAAATGAAATTTTTATAAATTCTTTTTACTGCAACTGTGCAGATTATTGTGTGTTTTATTCCAAATCATCTGTTGCGGATTTGGAAATTTAGCATAAATCCAAGTAAATACTAGGATTAATAGTGTTCCCGGTATTGATATTTAGGATTAAAATGAAGGTTTTATAAGTTTTCTTTTTTCTTATTCCAACCGTGCAGATTATTGTGTGTTTTTGTATCTGAGTCGTCTGTTGCAAGTTTGGAAAACCAGAGCAGATACAGGGTTCCCGGTATTGTTTTTTATGAACGTTTGATTGCTGGGTCATTTGGGTGATAATATGTAAGTTATGGTACGAAGATCGTTGAAGCAAATTGTGTCTCGTTGCTGGAGGCAGCCTTTTGATGGTGAAAGTTCTTGTAAAGCCGGCGATGCTAATGGTAGGGTTGATGGATTGTTGTGGTACAAAGACTCTGGAGAACATTTTACTGGCAAGTTTTCGATGGCAGTAATTCAAGCAAACAATCTGTTGGAAGACCATAGTCAACTTGAATCAGGTCCATTGAGCTCATTTCAGTCGGGGCCTTATGGAACATTTGTTGGAATTTACGATGGTCATGGAGGTCCTGAAGCTTCTAGGTTTATAAACGAACACCTTTTCGGCTATATCAAGAGTATGTTATTCTTTCTTCACTTTGTTGAATTGAATCACAATCTGTTATTTTCTCACGCTAATTGGGATTAGATTGCAATGTTTAACACAAGGAGCTTGTTTTGGAAGCTTTGCTTTTGATAGTCATAAGACATTTAAAGCCAGACTGTACAGTACACCTGTATTCGACATTCTCACCCGAGTCCTAGCAGTATAGATGACAAATGGCCAATTTGGACTCAACTCGAATCCTCTTCCCTTATATATAATTTATTATCCCCTTCTCTAGCTCTAGTTTCCGAGTTTTGATTGCTAACTTGAAAGCTATAAATGGTACAGAGTTTACAACCGAGAATAATGGAATGTCAGCTGATGTAATCAACAAAGCATTTTTGGCTACTGAAGAAGATTTTCTTACTCTCGTCAAGAAGCAGTGGCCAAGTAAGCCTCAAATTGCTGCAGTTGGTTCATGTTGTTTGGTTGGAGTGATTTGTGGTGGACTGCTATACATTGCCAATGTCGGAGATTCTCGAGTGGTCTTAGGTAGACTTGAGAAAGCCTTTAAAGAGGTGAAAGCAGTTCAACTATCATCCGAGCATAATGTACGTAGTGAATCTATTCGAGAGGAGTTGAGATCATTACATCCCGATGATCCGAAGATCGTGGTCCTTCGGCATGAAGTATGGCGTGTAAAGGGTATAATACAGGTAAATTTATTGTCTTGTTGTTGTTTCCACTGTTTCTTCTGTTTACTTTACTTGGACTTGGGTACGAGTATCAAAAACAAATATATTCAATTTTCTCTATGTTTATCACAGCTTCATACTCATGTCCGATAATGTGTCCGACACAGCAATAGAATGCATATGCTTTAAGAAAAATAAAGAATCAAGTAACGTAGTCTTCTTAACAGTTTGTTTTATGAGATTGATGCAACCATTTTAAATTGATTAAAACTTGTCCATTACTTCCTATGTTGCTCGACATATAGTCGAACACGAGTATTGGGGTTCGAGTAATATATACAAGCTTGTGCAAATTGTAGATTGTAGACGTGTAGAGTTAGTAGTTAATCTACTTTGTACATATAAGTCTTATGTAAAGATATAGAAAGAGTAGTAACAAGATTAGTCCTAGCTATCATAAACTCGATGTATCAGCCTATTTAACAGGGCTTACTTTGTATGCATTTAACAATAAGAAAAATACAGAGAACAGCTTTTCTCTCCGTCTCAAATACCTGTTTTCTACACAAATAGATAGTAAATTAACGGAAGTGTATCATGTGATAGATCTCAAGATCCATCGGTGATGCATATTTAAAGAAGCCGGAATTCAACGAAGAACCTCTATTGCCAAAGTTTCGAGTTCCGGAATCATTTGAGAAGCCGATCCTACAAGCGAAGCCATCAATATTAGTGCAGAAACTCCAACCGAAAGATCAGTTTCTTATATTTGCATCGGACGGTCTTTGGGAACTCCTTAGCAATCAAGACGCAGTTAACATTGTCAACGCGTGTCCACGAAATGTAAGATCTGTTTTTCTTGGAAAAAGTTATTAGCTCTTGAACTAATTGAGCTTGGCATACATACAGGGTATTGCTCGGAGACTGATCAAAGCCGCAGTTCGTGAAGCAGCAAAGAAGAGAGAAATGAGATATTCGGACTTGAAAAAGATGGAGCGGGGAGTGAGGAGACATTTTCACGACGATATAACAGTTATTGTGTTGTTTCTAGATTCCCATGTCATAAGCTGCCAACGCTCCATTTCCTTCCAAGGTCCCACTGCTGGACTATCCGGAAATTGCAACTACTAGTCCCAACATGCACTGCGGCTACCACGGAAATATGGTCACAAAGATGCTTTTTAAAAATAAACATATCAATGCCTATAAAAATATTTCATGTAAATAAAAAAAATATTATTACTTTTATTAAAATATAATTGAAATTATAATGATTTTAACTTAAAAAATTCCTTCAAAAGCTACTATTTTATAAATATATATATATATAAAGAAATTTTAATTTGATTGTTTACTATTTTATTTAGTCAAATCAATTTTGTATTAATCTAAAATATCTATACATTTTATTATAAACTTTTAATGATATTAAAATAAAGTTAATTGATTTAATTATGTTGATATTGTTGTTAGTATAATATATAGGAGAATGTGGGAAGTATGTTTAGGTATATCCTTTAATTTAAAAGGTGAAAAGTGGTCTAATTAGTTTAAGAATTGTATAATAAAATTGATTTAAAAAATTAATAACATCCCATTATTACGTCACATGTATCTTTTCCTGATGGTAGTAACTAGTATTACGGATGTTAAAAAATAAATGTTCAATTGTCTAGAAATTTAAGTTACATTAATGATCTCTTTAGATTATTTAGCATTGCTCCATCACAATATATATTTTTTTAAATTTAATATTTACAATGTATTTATAAACAAAATTTTGGTGTATGTTATAAATAAAGTAACGAATAAGAATAAAATAACAAAGAGATGAGAGAAAAATAAACAAAATTTTGGTGTATGTTAAAAATAAAGTAACGATTAAGAATAAAATAACAAAGAGATGAGAGAAAGAGGGAGATTCATATTATTATCAAAACTAAACTTGTGTACAATGCATTCATCTATTTATATGCATAAGAAGTACATAATACATTAAACTCTAATTAATGGAGATAATATTTCTAATGATAAATAAATCAAATCTCCTAGATAAAGTTCTTATCATTATAGACATCCACATAGATAAATATTCATAACACTCCCCCTTGGATGTCTATGAAGATAATGCGACTCGTTAAAACCTTATTAAGATAAAAACCTAGTGAAAAAAAAATCTTTAGTGAAAGAAAAATAGTACACATATCTTTGATACGCATAACATGTTGCCTCATTAAAAACCTTACCAGAAAAACTCATTGGGACAAAACCTCGGTTAAGGAAAAAAGAGTGCAACGCGTATTTACCCCCTCATGAAAACATCCCATAAGATCTTTGAATCTTCATAATTAAATCTTTAATACTATTTTTCTAAAGATCGTGAGGGATGGAACTTTAGAGTAATACGTTCCATGATGTATCCACCTTGCATTATCTCTACAAGATAACATTTGTATTATATTTTATGAAAGTAAATCACATATGTTAGGTCAATGGTCTTAGCCAAACACATTTTTTGGCTTGCCTCATGCATAACAATTATTTCTACAAAATTTTAGGAGGCATTGACGGATGTTTGAAGATCTAGAGGTAATGATCTTTGTATATCCATGGATATTTCTTAACCAACTAATATATGATGCTTCAAGACCAAAAAAAGATATAATTATCTTTGTTCACTTCCAACAATCTTACAATAGATATGCTTTATCCATATTGAATCTTCTTTAAGATTCTTTCAACTTATGTCCATTCATAGACAAAACACATATTTAAGTGTTCGATCTTTAGGTCGAGATAAAATCACATCTCAAGACTCTTTCTCTCAAATACTTTTATTAAATACTTTGAAAGCTTTTCATGAGTTTTTGTGAAACCAATAAATTAATTTTGATATAACAAATGATTTAAAGACTAAATTGAAAAAGAGAAAATGATTTTTTAAGTCCTCAAAATCTCTCTATGTGTTTAAAGAAAAATGTATAAGTCAAAAATTCAACTTGTCAAATATTTTCTAAGTGTTTATCAAGCCAAAACAGTGATTTTCAAGTCACCGTTTCGGAACGACCAAAGGTCGTTCCGAAACGTTTTGAAACTGTTAAGCTCTGTTTCGAAACGAATGAAGAACAACGGAACAGTTTGAACCGTTCCGATACGGCAATATCGAAACGACCTCAAACATTTCGAAATGGAATTCAAACTTGGTTTTAAAATATGACCGTTGAAGTTTTATAACTGAATTTAAAAATATTGTTAAGGCGTATCAAAACGCTTCTAAGCCGTTTCGATATAGGCTTTGACAGTAGTAAAATGTTTCGAAATGGGCTCTTAGCGTATCGAAACGATCTTGCCCATTTCGGTACGACCTATTTATTACACCCCAATATGTCTTTCTATTTTGGTCTGTTTCGAAACAGAGTCGGGCGTTTCGGAACGGGTAGTTGTAGACTGCATTTATGGAGGGAAGATAACATCCCAACGGCTATTTTAATGAAGGCAACAACCCAACGACTAGAATTCAATGAGAATGTATAAAAGGGACCTCTAAAAGCACCAAGAACAACTATTGATCTCCAAGGAATTATCTAAACATCAAATCTAAGCAATTGTGCTAAAATCCCATAATTTCTTGTAAACCCCAATTGTGAACTTTGTATTTTCCATTCTTATCTGTTCAATTGGGTTGAGTGCTTGTAAAAGGGATATATTTTGTATTGAGAGATACTAGTCTTAGCCTTTATCTTCTTTGTATTTCTTGAGTGAGGATTGAGTCAAATTTTGGGTAGAACATTTTACCTGTATTGTAAAGGTTACCTCCTTAGCCTAGAAAAGGGGAAGAGCAATTAGTGGATTGTTGGAAAATCCTTAGTGAAGCTAAGGTAGTGGATGTAGAGTTCAATTGGAACTTGAACCCCTCTAAATTCTTTTGTCTAGCAATTTTTAATTTTCCACTCCACCACCAAAAGTTCTAAAAATCCAATTCTCCCCCTCTTGGCTTAAATCATTTCATTGATCCACTCAACAATTGGTATCAAAGCCTACCTCTTTGAAGGATTAACAACCACATGAGGAGTTCCTAGGAAGAATGTGATCAACTACAAAGCAAACCATTGCATCTACCTCCGGGTCAAGCATGTACGAGTCTCAATCAACCACCAAACCATCTTTTTTCAACGATGATAACTACCCTTTTTGGAAGAACCAGATGCGTCTCTTCATTAAATCCAATGACTATCTTGTTTGGGATGTCATCGAAGATGGTCCCACTATTCCGATGAAGAGAGACGACGAAGGAAGATTAGTGCCAAAAAGGAAGAATGAGATGAGTGAAGAAGAGAGAAAGAAGATTAAAATCAACGACAAAGCTCTTCACATGTAATTTTTCTCTTTCAGTTTCGATATCTACTCCAAAATTTCCTCTATCAAAAGTGCTAAGGAAGTGTGGGATACACTTGTGACTAAATATGAAGGAACAAGTGATGTGAAGGAGACAAAGATTGGAATTCTCAATCTTAGCTATGAGAATTTCAAAATGGAGCCCGAAAAAACCGTGTCAAAGATGTTCGATCATTTTTCAACAATCGTCAATGGGCTAAAGGGTTTTGGAGAGATAATCCCGGAAGAAAAACTAGTCCGGAAGCTACTCTACTCACTTCCCGAGTCTTGGGATGGGAAGGGAACCGCCATCATTGAGGCAAAGAATTTGAAGACACTTAAACTTGATGAGCTAGTTGGTTATCTCCTAACTCATGAGATCATGAAGCAAGGAAGGGAAGATGAAAGGAAGAAGGAAGAGTAAAGAGTGGAGAATCTTGAGGTAGACAAGAAGAAAAAGCTAGGAGTGGCTCTCAAAGCTTCTCTACATGAGGAGAGCACTTCTAGTGAGGAGGAAGACCTAGAAGAATTGGCTATGATAGCCAAAAGGTTCTCACGGTTTATGAGGTCCAACCGAGGAAGAAAGATTCAAAGAAAAATGGACTTCAAGACCAAAAACAAAGAAGAAGAGAAGGATCAAATCATTTGCTTTAAGTGTAAAAAACCGGGTCATATTCGCTCCGAGTGCCCTCAACTTAAGAAGAAAGGCTTTGAGAAGAAGAAGAAGAAGCTCAAAGCCAAGCTTGCTACTTGGAGTGATGATGAGTCATCCGAGGATGAGGAACACGAAGTGGCCAACCTTTGCCTCATGGCTCTTGAGAAGGATTCCTCCATGGTAACCTCTAACTCATCTTCATTTGATTTTACATTTGATGAATTGCATGATGCTTATGATGAGTTACAAGAGGTTTATAATGAGTTAGTTGAGAAATATAAGGCGTCAGTTCTAAAAAATAGAAAGATCATTTCGGAATTAAATGCTAAAAAATGACTCACTTTCTCAAGCTAACTTGAAATTTGAGAAAAAAGATCTTAGGTTTACAAGATGGACTTAAATTCTTTCAAGATGAAAATGTAGACTTAAACAATCTTATTTCTTAATGCAATAGTACAAAAAGAATTAGAAGTGTATGGGTTCCTAAGGATTTTGTCAAGTCTAATAATATTGATGCCATGTCACCTTGAATTCCTAAGGGAACCAAGCTTTTGGGAGCTAACACTCGTGGACCCAAAATGTTTTGGGTACCAAAAATCAAAGCTTAATATCTTTTTTTTATAGGTGGAGCATTGCTACAAGGCCAAAACTCATGGTAGCTTGATAGTGGATGCTCGAGGCACATGACCGGAGAAAAGAGTCGATTCATGGACTTAAAGCCTAAAAGTGGAGGAGTAGTGACATTTGGTGACAACTCCAAAGGACACATTAAAGGTATTGGCTCCATAGGTAATCACTCTACTATACTCATTGAAAATGTTTTATATGTCGATGGTCTTAAACACAGTTCGTTGAACATTAGTCAATTGTGTGATAAAGGATTTAATGTCTTATTTGATAAAAATGGGTGTAAAATTGTTGACATTAAATAAAATGAAATAATGCTCATTGGTCATCGCAAAGGTAACATTTACATGGTGCATTTAGATGACATTCATACATCCCATGCATGTTTTGTTGCTCAAAATGAAAATGATGCATGGCTATGGCGTAGGAAGCTAGGACATGCTAGCATTAGTGTTTTAGAAAAATCAGTTTCCCTAAATCTAGTTAGAGGTTTACCCAAGATCAAGTTTTCAAATGATAAAATATGTGATGCATGCTCTAAGGGTAAACAACATAGATTATCCTTTAAATCCATTAATGATGTTTCTACAAGTAGATGTTTACAACTAATTCATATGGATTTATTTGGGCCTATTAGAACTATGAGCTCGGGTGGTAAATCGTATGCATTTTTACTTGTTGATGACTATTCTAGATTTACTTGGGTTCTATTTTTAAGTACTAAAGATGAGACTTTAGAAAAATTCATCACGTTTTCAAAATTAACTCAAAATGATCTTAAACTTAAGATTTCTCATATTAGAAGTGATCATAGAACCGATAAAACACCCTCAACCTGGGTTTAGAAGAAAACCAGAATAAAAAATGTTACAGCAAGAAAGACCGGAAGCTTAAACCAGAAAATTTCTAATTTTAACCATAACTAAACAATTTAGTCGTTGATTCTTAAAATAAAATTCTTAAATTTCATTTATCACCAATCTTATAATTTGTAAAACAATCACTTGAACAAGACTAACATGCTTGTCTGGGAAGGAATCATTTTAAGGCATTTACTTAAGGCTTGAAGTTAAATGAACAATACCATAAAGAATGTTCTAGGGAAACTCATTCATAATTTTCATTTTTGTTTTATACCTTGAATCATTTCACTTTTCTTCTTATCATTATCTATATTAATCATTCATTCTGGGTAAAGTCTTATTAAGGTTACTAATATGAGTGATTCTAAGCATGAACATATTTTTCAACAGTAGGCTCGTTCAACTACGTAACTTTATTTAATCATTTGGCAATCATTATACATTATTTATTAAGCCATGTTGTTATTCATTTCCATAATATTCTAACATGAGACTTGAAGGGAATCGATCCCTTCCATAAAAGGATTAATCCTCACCGATTTAATATATAAATTGCATTTTACTCAATTCAAAATTAACAATGCTCTACTTGATTTTTCCATGGTTATTAAACTATAACCCTTAATCCATATCCATATTCTCAAGTACAAATAATTTTCCAAGATATGAATATAGAACGATTACTACAAGCAACTTGAACCTCATATATAATCAAAACATGCTAATATTGTTTAAAGAGCAAGTAAGTGCTTAGGATGCCATAATTAAGAGTCATACTAATTCTTACATTGTAATGCATACAAGAATTTTATTATCAATGTGTCATATTTTCTACTCAGTCAAGCCTTAGCTTAGTATTAGACTCAATTTACATTGCGATTTTATCACATTTACAAGACTTCTACATTTAGAAAACATTCGAATTCTATTTAATCGATATTAATATCATGCATTAGCTAAGACTCATGAATCATATACCATACATGCATGTTTGATTCCCCAAGTATTCATTTGAAAAACATGTACACCATTCTACTTATTAAAATATCAAGCACTAAAGAGGATTGAACAAAACACGAAATGTATTTCTTATAACATTCAAGCAATGTGCCACCATCCTAGGAGTACTACATAGGGTGAGTTCCAAACACTACTTGGACCTTGAAACAAGATTCACAGCCCTTAATTTACACTTGGAGTCATGTGAGCTTTAAGTATCCTGCAATGCATGAGAATGAATGTGTTAGGCTTATATAGCCTAAGTGAGGTAGTAACATTAATAATGGCAAGGTATAAAATACATGATTTTCATTGGAATACATCAAGGAAAACAATCATAAGTTAGCCTTTGTTATTTAGGTCTTGAATTAATTTTTATAACTTTATGGAGATTAATGGCTTAATCACGCTTAATTGCATTTATATCGATCTTATCGAAGATCGGCTTATCTCGTTGAAGTCTTCACAAGACTTGTTAATTCCTTTATAACTTTTGAATTTCTTAATGACTTATCAATTGTTTGTCGGTAGTTCGATTGAATGTTTGTTGCCTTTAAATGGGCATTTGCTCATCTCGTATATATGACTTTTAATTCAATGCTCACCAAGAGCCTTGTAACATTTATGCTCACCAAGAGCCTTGTAGCCTTTATACTCACCAAGAGGCTTGTTTAAGAATGTGCTTGTTCAATATGCTCTTGATTTCTTATTCGACTTCTCGATGATATTCGTGTCTTTTAACATGTTTGCCTTGGATCACAATTAATTATGAATAACATTGGTCCGTGTTTGACCATATAGGTCCAAGCGATACTTAGCTCAAAGTACACAACAATGGCTAATATCGAAAACATATCAATCCTAACTTCCCACTATCCAACCAAACTGTCGCCAATCTCCGTACAACTCCCCCGTTACCTCCTACTGTCGCCAATAAACATATCACATATAATGGGGCGTCCCCCGAGCCGTAGCTCATGGACCGTAGTCCCAATATACCATGCATCATAACAATGTATCCAAGGACTTCCATTGTAGGCAACTTTAGTATCTTATCTTATATTTGACATTGGGGGAAAGTATCTTATTGCACAAGTAATCTTGCTTATTACTTACTGGATATCTATTAACAAGCATTTAATCATTCTTCTTTAAGTCTTATGAAAGTATCAATCAATAGTTAGCTTCCAAGCTAAGTACACGATAATATAAACATAAGCATTCATATATACTAATATAACATAGCAAGGCACAAGGTACTTATATAATTTATAATCAAATGCTTTCAAGAATGTCATGCTATGAATGAGTGCCCATACCCAATTTGCTCTATTTGAGCTTTATGCAAAATGTGTATGATCAATGTAATACAACCACAAGCATTCAACATTTCAATCGCAATGAACCAATAAAATCGAGATGACATTGTGTCATCTGAAACATAACAACTACACTCACCTCGCTATTCCAAAGTTATGAAATACCTGAATCCACAACTACTCAAAGCTTTCAACAAAGTCTTTACTTCTACCTTCCTTCTCATATCATGTACCTCAATCAGAAATAACAAACCATTACTAACAGTTCAATTCATTCCTTTCATTCAGTAACTTCATACACAATTTACATGGTAGCACGATAAACTATCATAGTAGCACACACATATTAACGACAAATTTCAAGACTGTTATCCTAAGTCATTTATCAAGCAGATTTTTTATTCTATTTCACATTATCAGTATAAGTCTTTAGCACACTCAACTAGTTTTAAAGCTTAATGAACTGCACTCATTTTACAATTTACTGCACAATTTACCAACATATAATATGCCTAATTTCATAGCATTAAACTGCCCTGCTACATGTAACATATAGTTGCATTTAACCAAGGTACTAAACTGCATCTATTTCTTCAATTCAAGACTGTTTTTCATGCAAAACTGCACACACATAAACTGCACTATTACCACTCAATTATGCACTGTTTTTAGCCAATTTCTGCACAGTTTCTTTAACTCAATTCTGCATTACTGCATTTTAAATCGTAATTCTGCATTTCTGTAGTTTACAAGACTGCATTTTATTAATTAATCAAGACTGCATTTTTTCCACATTGTTTTTATACTGCATTTTGGGACTGCATAACCATTTTTACACTACATTTAATATTATAGTTCTGCACATGCATACTCTTAACATTCATGCTTTCAAACTACACAAAATTCATGTTTCAGTAGCATTACAATCCCAAAACAGAGTTAGTACACATCTTTTTCATTTGAAATTCTCTTGTTTTAAAACATTACAAAAGGGGTCTATAAATTTATAAATTATCTGACTAACCATTCAAATTTCAGAATCTTAGAGAACTAATTCAAAACTTCCCAGCAGCTTATACATTTTAACAGTTTTAAAAAATGATTTCATACAATTTCAGCTAACCCATTCTCATTTTTAATCAATCGAAATCAGATGAACCATTAACTTATCTATTATTCTATTTTCAAACTAAAGAGTTTTCCAATTTCATTTTATACAAACAGTCCCCTCGATCAATAAAACATTCCACTCTCATGTGTTATCATATACTTATGTTCGAGACAACTTCTAGCAAAATTTTAAGCAAGACCACTTGTAACCCCCTTAACCCGGCCTAGACGGTTGACCCGAATTAAGAAAGTCACACGGGGAAAACCAAAGTCAACCCGAAAGTCAACCTTGATTAACGACCCTTTTTTTTTCTTTTTAAACTTGTCTAGATGCACATTAATCCTAATTGTGATCACACAAACATCATACTCAAAGATCACAAACATCAGAGATCAAACAGGGACCCAATTGAACAAATTACAACTTTAGGGACCAAATTGTAATTTCTGATAATTAAAAGGACTTAACCCCAATTGAAGTTACCATCATGAAATTAATCAGGTTTCATGCTTCTCTGTGAAATTTCAGCTCAAAAGGACTTCCCAAGCTCACACAATTGAACAAACAAGATTCAGGACCAAAACGTAAACAAATCAAAACATATAACTGCCACTGTCAGCCCCCAACGGTCGACCGTTCCGAAACAGGTTGACCCTGTTCCGAAACGCGGGCCGTTCCGAAACGGGTTCCGAAACATGGCCTTGGCAGAGACCAAACCGTTTCGAAACGGTGCATACCGTTTCGGACGCCTGGGTTCATGTAAGGCACCCGTTCCGAAACGGTTCACACTGTTCCGAAACGCCTGCACAGATTGCAGCAAACAAGCATACCAAAACATGTAATTGATCATTCAAACATGCTCCAAATGTCACCAAACTTTACCAGCATGCAATTCAACATATATTTGACTTATAGGAGTCATCACAACATCAATCTAACATCATATGCAAAAAGCCCCAATTCTATAGGTATGCTTCCTACACAAGCTAGCTATACAACACCAAACTTCCAAAACAAGCATATAAGGTTCCAATTCAAAAACCAGCAATCTCAACAACATTCAACATACTTAGGGAGTCTCAAACACCTCCCGAAACATACACATTGGTCCCCCATTGCCAAATCACCCAAAAGCTAAATGTTTAACAAAAACCTTCCATACATTGAGCTTTACTTGAACTTGAACTCTTGCCCCTCTTGCTGCCCTTCAAGATACTCTAAAGCTCTGCATTATTGAATTAAGAAAACGTAGAGAGCGTAAGCAAAAGCTTAGTGAGGCATGCTCTTTAAAAACAATTCAATAATGCAATTAAAACCATTTATAAACCATGCTTAAAATCAATCCTTGCACATGCTCAAAAGCATACTTTAAACAAGCAATCTCATGCTTCAACAAAATCATTAAAACAAGCATCTCATGCTTCATAATATACTTAACATGTCATATTGGCTCAAGTGATACATTTCATTTCTTAAAACAAGTTCAACAACTTTCCCAAGGACTTTTAAACACCTTGGTCCCAAGGACTTTTAAACACCTTGGCCATGGACTTTTAAACACCATGAATAAGGACCACACAAGGACTTTTAACCACCTTTGTGTCCAATGCTTGAATCACCCCAAGGACTTTTAAACACCTTGGCCCCAAGGACTTTTAAACACCTTGGCCCCATGGACTTTTAAACACCATGGAAAGGATCACCTAAGGACTTTTAACCACCTTAGTGTCCGCAACAAGACTCATCCAAGGACTTTTAACCACCTTGATGATCTTAAGTAACAAGGCTCACTCAAGGACTTTTAACCACCTTAGTGACCTTAATCTTTTCAAAACATCACTTGCCAATATACATCATATTCATCACTTAATCCACTGTTTTAAAGCATTAAACCAAGCCATTTTCATCATGCATTTCAAGGCATCAAACCACATTATTTCAACACATAAAAGCAAGGTACTCCTACCTAGAGTTACCTTCAATATATGGCTTACAACATCAGCAAAATCCATGCTAAAACATGCTTTCAAAACAGTAATTAAAACATGCAAATTATCATCTTGCATCACAAAAAAAATATGGCCACCACTAGAGAGAAAATCCGAAAACTTACACTTGAGCTTAGCAAAGTTGTTTAGACTTAAACTAAGCTCCCAAAACCTTCAAACCTTGGTTTTAAAGCTGAAAATCCAATTTCCACAAATGCACTCACCGATTTCCACTTTGCTTCAAGCCAAAGCACCAAATCAAGCTTCCGGATCAACCAAACTTGGATCCAAAGATGCCTCCCCTGTTTCAACACATCAAAGCAGAGGATTAATGCATCATCATGCATTAATTGCTTCAATGAAAGCACCTAAACTCGCTGCTCTCATCCAACCTCCATTTTCGGCCACCAAACACAACCGAAAATGCATCCAAACCACTTCTAAACAAAGCCCAGCCATAAACCAGCAAAACCTCACTTCCATTAACATCATATAACATCTAAAAACAACCTATTAACAACCTTATACCTCCAGCAACAACAGATCACCAAGATCACCTCAAAAACTACCTTAAAACACAAGCTAAACTTAGGAAACTCAACCTCTCCGGGATTGCATCAATCAAAACTCAATTCCACATCATTTTAGAGATCATTTAACATCAAAAACACCTCTTAGATCACAGATTACTCAGATCTAACGAAAATCATCAAAAATCATCAAAATCTTGCATAATAAGCCAAGATCCATAAATCAACTTAAAAGCCTTTAATTAAACATCAATTTAGGATTGAAAACTTAGGAATTTCAGTAAAGAACTGATAGTTTAGAGGAGAAGGACGTTCTTACCTCCAAACTTGTGTTTCTCCACTTTTTGGAATGAAAACCTTGATGAAACTTGTAGCAATTGAAGAGGTTTTGAAGATATGTTGATTTGGAATCAAATGAGAGTTGAAAGGAGGAAATTAGGTGAGAAAATCAGAAACAAATCTCTGGAAATGTAGTGTTTGGTTTGAGAGAAAATGAGAGAAAGAAAATGAGAAGTTAGTTATGAAATTAGCCAAATGGCTTTTCCCTCCTTTTTGATATACTTTAAAATCAGAATTATAACTCAAAATATCTTAGAAAAATCTGGAGAAACCACTTTTGGATTAATAGCTCCTTAAAGATTCAAAGTTCCAACCCTTTATAAAACAGCCACCAAACTTGCGAAAATTACATTTTGGTCACCAGCCAAAATGTCACACTTCCAAAACTCATTTTCCAAAATTGATTTCACAGCTCACTTAATTATATTAAAAGATGATTTTAGAACATTTTTCCATATTTTTAACGCAACCCGAACTAGGCTTTCCTAATTTAACCTCTTAAGATTCGAATAGCACTTTGACCAACCGGTCAACGCCCAAAACTCCTAAGCCCAAAACCGGGGCGTTACAACTCTCCCCCCTTAAGAAATTTCGTCCTCGAAATTTACCTGAAGGAAAGAGATAAGGAAACTGCTTCAGCATGTCTTCCTTCCGCTCCCACGTGGCTTCCTCAACACCTCGATGCTTCCACAGCACCTTCACCAACTCAATGGTCTTGCCACGAAGAACCTTGCAATCCGAATCCAGAACCTTCACCGGTTCCTCATCATAGGTCAAATCCGGATTCAAAACCACATCCTCAACAGGCATCACATGCGAAGGATCAGATCTATACTTCCGGAGCATAGAAACATGGAACACATCATGAATCTTCTCCAACTCCTGAGGTAACCTCAACCGATACGCAACAGGACCCACACGCTCAACCACCTCATATGGTCCAATGTACCGAGGGCTCAACTTACCCTTCCGGCCAAACCTCATCACCTTCTTCCAAGGCGAAACCTTCAGGAACACACGGTCACCCACCGCATACTCTATCTCCTTACGCTTCAAATCCGTGTAAGACTTTTGCCGATCAGAGGCAGCCTTCAACCTCTCACAAATGAGCTTCACCTTCTCGGTGGTCCCTTTCAACAAAGCAGGCATCGAAACCAACTTTTGACCAGTTTCAGCCCAACAAAGAGGAGTCCTACACTTCCTCCCATATAGAGCCTCATAAGGTGCCATCTGTATACTCGCCTGATAACTGTTGTTATAAGCGAACTCAACCAAGGGCAGATGCTTCTCCCAAGAACCTTGGAACTCAATCACGCAGCATCTCAACATATCCTCCAAAATCTGAATAACCCGCTCAGACTGACCATCCGACTGAGGATGATAGGATGTACTGAAATGCAACCTTGTACCCAGAGCTTGATGCAAACACTGCCAGAAACGCGATGTGAACCTCGGATCCCTATCCGACACAATCGACTTAGGCACACCATGCAGCCTCACAATCTCAGCAATGTACAGCTCTGCCAGCTTATCCAAAGAAAACGTAGTATGCACAGGCAAGAAATGCGCACACTTCGTCAAGCGATCCACAATCACCCAAACAGAATTCTTCTTCGATGGAGACAAAGGCAAACCAGATACAAAATCCATGGTAACCCTCTCCCACTTCCATTCAGGGATTTTCAACGGTTGCAACAAACCAGAAGGAACCTGATGTTCAGCCTTAACTCGCTGACACACCAAACACTTGCTCACAAACTCCGCAACATCCTTCTTCAAACCTACCCAATAGTACTCATCACGAAGATCACGATACATCTTAGTACTACCAGGGTGCATAGCAAAAGGACTACTATGACCTTCAGTCAGAATAGCACGCCTCAACTCAACATCAGCAGGCACTACTATCCGACTACCAAAACACAGCACACCATCCTCATTAAAGCAGAAATCCGAAGGTCTACCCTCCGCGATATCCTGAACATGAGACACCAAGGAATCATCCAGCAACTGCTTTTCCTTGATCAACTGAACCAAAGATGGTTTCACTTGCAACTCAGCAACAAGACCACCATCTCGCGATATGCTCAAGCTAGCAAACATAGCTCTCAGCTCAACAACTACCTTCCTACTCAAGGCATCCGCAACAACATTAGCTTTACCAGGATGATACTCAATCGTCAAATCATAATCCTTGAGCAACTCCAACCAACGTCGCTGCCTAAGATTCAACTCCTTCTGAGACATCAGATACCTCAAACTCTTGTGATCCGTGTACACAGTACACTTCTCACCATACAGATAATGTCTCCAGATCTTCAGAGCAAACACCACTGCAGCCAACTCAATGTCATGCGTAGGATAGTTGCGCTCATGCACCTTCAACTGCCGCGACGCATAAGCCACAACCTTACCCTCTTGCATCAGCACACACCCCAAACCAACATAGGATGCATCACTATAGACCACAAACTCTTTCCCTGATTCAGGCTGAATCAAGATAGGAGCTTGAGTCAAAGCCGCCTTCAGCTTCTCGAAAGCCTGCTGTCTCGCTTCTGTCCACTCATACTTAACATCCTTTTGCAACAGCTTCGTCAAAGGAGCAGAAATTTTGGAAAAACCATCCACAAACCTCCGGTAGTATCCCGCCAAACCAAGGAAACTACGGATCTCATGAACAGACTTAGGAACTTTCCAGTTCATCACTGCCTCATTCTTCTGAGGATCAACACGAATCCCCTCAGCTGAGACCACATGCCCAAGAAACACCACCTCCTTAAGCCAAAACTCACACTTGCTCAACTTAGCATAAAGCTGATTCTCCAACAAAGCTTGCAAAACAATCCTCAAATGCTCTTCGTGCTCCTCCTCAGTACGCGAGTACACGAGGATATCATCAATGAACACCACAACGAACTTGTCCAGGTATTCATGAAACACACGATTCATCATGTCCATGAAAGCAGCAGGAGCATTTGTCAACCCAAACGGCATCACAAGGAACTCATAATGCCCATACCTTGTCCTGAAAGCTGTCTTAGGCACATCCACATCCTTCACCTTCAACTGATAATACCCTGACCTCAAGTCAATCTTAGAGAACACAGCCGCTCCCCGAAATTGATCAAAGAGATCATCAATCCTCGGCAAAGGATACCGATTCTTGATAGTCAACTTATTCAGCTGACGATAATCAATGCACATCCTCATAGTGCCATCTTTCTTCTTCACAAACAAGACAGGAGCACCCCAAGGCGACACGCTCGGCCGGATGAAACCACGATCTAGCAGCTCTTGCAACTGCGTCTTCAGCTCCTTCAGCTCCTTAGGTGCCATTCTATAGGGAGTAATGGACACAGGAGTTGTATTCTCATACAGCTCAATTCCAAACTCCACCTCGCGATTAGGAGGTAACCCAGGCAACTCTTCAGGAAAAACACCAGGAAACTCCTTTACAACCTTGATATCTTGCACCCTCAACTCCTTAGAGCTAGGATTCATCACAAAAGCTAAATAAGCTTCGCAACCTTGCCTCAGCATCCTACTCGCCTCCATGGTAGACACAACATTAGCAAGAAACTTCACATTCTCGCCAACCACAACAACTTCATAATCATCCGCAAGCTTAAGCGAAACCCACTTATTCTCACAATCCACAACAGCACGATGCTCAGCGAGCCAATCCATACCAAGGATCACATCAAAACCATAGAAAGGCAACTCCATAAGATCAACATGAAAGACATGTTCTTGAACAACCAAGGGACATCTTCTATAAAGCTTTCGAGTCACAACAGTTTCACCAAAAGAACTAGTGACACGAACACCAACATCCAAAGACTCAACAGGCAAACCAAGCAATTCAGCATGCTCACGCAAAATGTATGAATGCGTAGATCCAGAATCAATCAAAGAAAGCAATGACAAGGATTGCAAAGTAAAGGTACCTGCAATCACATCAGCATCATTCCTTCCCTCGCGCTGAGCATACACCCTCGCTTGGCCTCCACCCACAGGTTGAATAGCCACAACATGAGCTACTCCGCGACCACCTTCCTCTCTCCTCTGAAAATTACCACGGCCGCGCCCACGACCTCTCTGTGGTGCAACAACAGGAGCACGATCTTGGCCACCAGCCAACCTCGTACAATCTCGCCTCAGATGATCAACAGAACCACAGTTCCAACATCCATTACCAGCAGCCGCAACAGGAGCTTGCACCTCCCTCACAGCACGAGGACAGTCACGCTTCATGTGACCACGAGAACCACAGATCCAACAAGCACTTGGTTCAGCTCTAGCAAAACCTCCTCTAGCAGGTGCACCACCACCTCTCTTGGCTGAGGACTGATACTTCTGATCACGTCCCCTCTTGTTCCATCCACCTCCGGAACTATACTCAGCAGCTCTCTTGCCAGAACTAGCTCCAGCACCTTTCGCAGCTAAACCCAAGTTCATCTCAATGTCCTTGGATCGACTAACCAACACATCAAAATCATTGTACTCAGCAGCCAACATGTAGGTCTTTACCTCCGTCACCAAGCCATAACGGAACCTTTCGCACCTCTCTCGCTCATCAGGTATCAGCTCCGGTGCATACTGACTGAGCCGTACAAACTGTACTTCATACTCAGCCACACTCATGCTCCCTTGGGTAAGAGACATGAATTCACGCTTTTTCTCATCCAGATATCTCACTCCAAGATATCTCCTCTTGAACGCATTCTGAAAGAATGTCCAAGTAACATCAACTTCAGCCATCCCAGCTATGGTGGTCGTCCACCACGTATATGCATCGTCCTGCAGCAAGGACACAACACAGCCCAACTTTTGCACATCCGTGCAGCTCATCTGACCCAAGATACGCTTGGTACTCTCTAGCCAAGCTTCTGAACTTTCAGCAGACATACCTCTGAACTCAGTCCCACCAAGACTGCGCAGACGCTCCAAAGGTAATCTGACTCCAGCATCTCCCTGATGCCCAGCTCCTTGATCTCCAGCTACTGCTGCTCGAAAAGCACCCGCAATAGCTTGTACCAGCATCGACATATCAGGCATAGCTTGCCCCTGACCAACCTCTGGTCCAGCAGCTCCAGCACCAGCTGCAGCTTCAGCTCGCTCACCTCCAGCACCACCACCAGGCGGAGGAGGGGGTAACACAGCACTACCCGTATTCTCTTCATTCTCAGTCTCATTGGGAGCCGTAGCTCGCACACTACCTCTTAACTCTCTACGTGGTGCCATACTTTTACCATGCAATCACAATGCAAAATAAAACAAGTCAGGCCCAGCAAGGTAAGCAATCCAAGTACTTAAGCTCAATTTCATTCAAAATCAACATCATTTCATTAGCTTTTGTTTGGCAATGGGTACCCTCAGCATGCAACATCACAACATACAACTCAATTGCATCAACATCACAAGCCACTAAACATGCCTTCAAACAACAAGCATACAAGCTAAACATACTTCAATCAAGCATACATTCATTCCCAATTACTCGCAAACTCAGCTCTGATACCACCAAATGTAACCCCGTTAACCCGGCCTAGACGGTTGACCCGAATTAAGAAAGTCACACGGGGAAAACCAAAGTCAACCCGAAAGTCAACCTTGATTAACGACCCTTTTTTTCTTTTTAAACTTGTCTAGATGCACATTAATCCTAATTGTGATCACACAAACATCATACTCAAAGATCACAAACATCAGAGATCAAACAGGGACCCAATTGAACAAATTACAACTTTAGGGACCAAATTGTAATTTCTGATAATTAAAAGGACTTAACCCCAATTGAAGTTACCATCATGAAATTAATCAGGTTTCATGCTTCTCTGTGAAATTTCAGCTCAAAAGGACTTCCCAAGCTCACACAATTGAACAAACAAGATTCAGGACCAAAACGTAAACAAATCAAAACATATAACTGCCACTGTCAGCCCCCAACGGTCGACCGTTCCGAAACAGGTTGACCCTGTTCCGAAACGCGGGCCGTTCCGAAACGGGTTCCGAAACATGGCCTTGGCAGAGACCAAACCGTTTCGAAACGGTGCATACCGTTTCGGACGCCTGGGTTCATGTAAGGCACCCGTTCCGAAACGGTTCACACTGTTCCGAAATGCCTGCACAGATTGCAGCAAACAAGCATACCAAAACATGCAATTGATCATTCAAACATGCTCCAAATGTCACCAAACTTTACCAGCATGCAATTCAACATATATTTGACTTATAGGAGTCATCACAACATCAATCTAACATCATATGCAAAAAGCCCCAATTCTATAGGTATGCTTCCTACACAAGCTAGCTATACGACACCAAACTTCCAAAACAAGCATATAAGGTTCCAATTCAAAAACCAGCAATCTCAACAACATTCAACATACTTAGGGAGTCTCAAACACCTCCCGAAACATACACATTGGTCCCCCATTGCCAAATCACCCAAAAGCTAAATGTTTAACAAAAACCTTCCATACATTGAGCTTTACTTGAACTTGAACTCTTGCCCCTCTTGCTGCCCTTCAAGATACTCTAAAGCTCTGCATTATTGAATTAAGAAAACGTAGAGAGCGTAAGCAAAAGCTTAGTGAGGCATGCTCTTTAAAAACAATTCAATAATGCAATTAAAACCATTTATAAACCATGCTTAAAATCAATCCTTGCACATGCTCAAAAGCATACTTTAAACAAGCAATCTCATGCTTCAACAAAATCATTAAAACAAGCATCTCATGCTTCATAATATACTTAACATGTCATATTGGCTCAAGTGATACATTTCATTTCTTAAAACAAGTTCAACAACTTTCCCAAGGACTTTTAAACACCTTGGTCCCAAGGACTTTTAAATACCTTGGCCATGGACTTTTAAACACCATGAATAAGGACCACACAAGGACTTTTAACCACCTTTGTGTCCAATGCTTGAATCACCCCAAGGACTTTTAAACACCTTGGCCCCAAGGACTTTTAAACACCTTGGCCCCATGGACTTTTAAACACCATGGAAAGGATCACCTAAGGACTTTTAACCACCTTAGTGTCCGCAACAAGACTCATCCAAGGACTTTTAACCACCTTGATGATCTTAAGTAACAAGGCTCACTCAAGGACTTTTAACCACCTTAGTGACCTTAATCTTTTCAAAACATCACTTGCCAATATACATCATATTCATCACTTAATCCACTGTTTTAAAGCATTAAACCAAGCCATTTTCATCATGCATTTCAAGGCATCAAACCACATTATTTCAACACATAAAAGCAAGGTACTCCTACCTAGAGTTACCTTCAATATATGGCTTACAACATCAGCAAAATCCATGCTAAAACATGCTTTCAAAACAGTAATTAAAACATGCAAATTATCATCTTGCATCACAAAAAAAATATGGCCACCACTAGAGAGAAAATCCGAAAACTTACACTTGAGCTTAGCAAAGTTGTTTAGACTTAAACTAAGCTCCCAAAACCTTCAAACCTTGGTTTTAAAGCTGAAAATCCAATTTCCACAAATGCACTCACCGATTTCCACTTTGCTTCAAGCCAAAGCACCAAATCAAGCTTCCGGATCAACCAAACTTGGATCCAAAGATGCCTCCCCTGTTTCAACACATCAAAGCAGAGGATTAATGCATCATCATGCATTAATTGCTTCAATGAAAGCACCTAAACTCGCTGCTCTCATCCAACCTCCATTTTCGGCCACCAAACACAACCGAAAATGCATCCAAACCACTTCTAAACAAAGCCCAGCCATAAACCAGCAAAACCTCACTTCCATTAACATCATATAACATCTAAAAACAACCTATTAACAACCTTATACCTCCAGCAACAACAGATCACCAAGATCACCTCAAAAACTACCTTAAAACACAAGCTAAACTTAGGAAACTCAACCTATCCGGGATTGCATCAATCAAAACTCAATTCCACATCATTTTAGAGATCATTTAACATCAAAAACACCTCTTAGATCACAGATTACTCAGATCTAACGAAAATCATCAAAAATCATCAAAATCTTGCATAATAAGCCAAGATCCATAAATCAACTTAAAAGCCTTTAATTAAACATCAATTTAGGATTGAAAACTTAGGAATTTCAGTAAAGAACTGATAGTTTAGAGGAGAAGGACGTTCTTACCTCCAAACTTGTGTTTCTCCACTTTTTGGAATGAAAACCTTGATGAAACTTGTAGCAATTGAAGAGGTTTTGAAGATATGTTGATTTGGAATCAAATGAGAGTTGAAAGGAGGAAATTAGGTGAGAAAATCAGAAACAAATCTCTGGAAATGTAGTGTTTGGTTTGAGAGAAAATGAGAGAAAGAAAATGAGAAGTTAGTTATGAAATTAGCCAAATGGCTTTTCCCTCCTTTTTGATATACTTTAAAATCAGAATTATAACTCAAAATATCTTAGAAAAATCTGGAGAAACCACTTTTGGATTAATAGCTCCTTAAAGATTCAAAGTTCCAACCCTTTATAAAACAGCCACCAAACTTGCGAAAATTACATTTTGGTCACTAGCCAAAATGTCACACTTCCAAAACTCATTTTCCAAAATTGATTTCACAGCTCACTTAATTATATTAAAAGATGATTTTAGAACATTTTTCCATATTTTTAATGCAACCCGAACTAGGCTTTCCTAATTTAACCTCTTAAGATTCGAACAACACTTTGACCAACCGGTCAACGCCCAAAACTCCTAAGCCCAAAACCGGGGCGTTACACCACTCAATTTAAGCTCATAAATTGATCCACATGTTCTTCTATGTCATCAACTAATCAATTTCACTTCTACACCATTTGTTTCCATTCGAACAGTCCATAACTCCACACTGTTTCATACATTTTCATACATTAACATCCATTTAATTCATTCGGCTATTCCTTCATAATCTATCAAAAGATTCAAATTCAATTTGGCCCTAAACATTGATAATTATCATGCTTTTAAATCCAGGAATTTCATGGGTTCGACTCATTTAACATACAAGCTTAAACATACATTAAGCTTAATATAGATCACTCGATATGCTTCATATTCTGTCCAGAACTTCTATGAAACTAAATGACCTTCTAACTTTAGACATTCTTTAATTCATTCTAATAAATGCAGTGATATGACTAACAATATTTTCTCTTAAGAAGGAATGGAAAATAGCTTAAATTACCTCTTTATAAGCTTCGTCCCATCCCAAAATCAACCTTCAAACCAACTACTCAAGATTGTGACTTCCCTCAAGTTCTAATCTCTCTTTCGGATATGACAGAAAGGAAAAGAAAGAGATGGAAGATGATAATTCATTCTTATCTTTTCCCCTTGGAAGTGCCGAGCCATTTCTTTCAAGTTTCTTGCAGAAACACTTTTCTCTCACTAGTTTGTGAGCATCGGTCATGGAGAGGAAAGGAGAGAAAAAAAATGATAACTCTCGACCTTCATCCATTGTCTAAATGCCGTGTAACCCCTTAACCCGGCCTAGACGGTTGACCCGAATTAAGAAAGTCACAGGGGGAAAACCAAAGTCAACCTTGATTAACGACCCTTTTTTTTAATCTTGTCTAGATGCACATTAACCCTAATTGTGATCACTCAACAACATATTCAAAGATCACAAGCATCAGAGATCAAACAGGGACCCAATTGAACAAATTACTACTTTAGGGACCAAATTGTAATTTCTGATAAATAGGAGGACTTAACCCAAATTAAAGTTACCAACTTGAAATTAGTCAGATTTCATGCTTCTCTGTGAAATTTCAGCTCAAAATGACTTCCCGAACTCATACAATTGCACAAACAAGGTTCAGGACTAATACGCAAACAATTCAAAACATTTAACTGCCAATGTCAGCCCCCAACGGTCACCCGTTCCGGAACAGGCAGACCCCGTTTCGAAACACGGGCCGTTCCGCAACGTGTACCGGAACACGGGCTGGCAGTAGCCAAACCGTTTCGGAACGGTCCCTCCCGTTTTGGACGCCTGGGCTTGTTTAAGGCACCCGTTCCGAAACGGTAGGTACTGTTCCGAAACACCCTGCACAGATTGCCCCAAAATGCATACTTAAACATGCAATTAAACATCCAATCATGCTCCAATTACCACCAAACTTTACCAACATGCTTCCTACACAAGCAAACCATTCAAGCATAAACTTCCATTTCAAGCATGTAAAGGCCAAACTCAAAAACCAACATTCTCAACAACATTCAACATACTTAGGGAGTTCAAAACCTCTCCAAAAACATACACATAGGTCCCCCATTGCCAAATTACCAAAAGCTAAAAATGTACTTAAGAAACCTTCCATACTTTGAGCTTTACTTTCACTTGAATGCTTGCCCTCCTTGCTGCCCTCAAAGTACTCTAACGTTCTGCATTATTGATTTAAGAAAACGAAGAGAGCGTAAGCAAAAGCTTAGTGAGGAATGCTCAATAAAACCATTCAATAATGCATTTATAAAACACTTTATAAATCATGCTTCAAATCAACATTTACACATGCTCAAAAGCATACTTTAAACAAGCATCTCATGCTTCATATCATAACATGTCATATTGGCCACAAGTGATAAATTCCATTTCTTTAAAAACAAGTTCATCAACTTTCACCCCAAGGATTTTTAAACACCTTGGCCCCAAAGACTTTTAAACACCTTGGCCCCATGGACTTTTAACCACCATGGAATGGACCACACAAGGACTTTTAACCACCTTTGTGTCCGTATCAAGTTTCACCCCAAGGACTTTTAAACACCTTGGCCCCAAGGACTTTTAAACACCTTGGCCCCATGGACTTTTAAACACCATGGCCCCATGGACTTTTAAACACCATGGAAAGGATCACACAAGGACTTTTAACCACCTTTGTGTCCGTAGCAAGAATCATCCAAGGACTTTTAACCACCTTGATGTTCTTAAGTAAACAAGGCTCACTCAAGGACTTTTAACCACCTTAGTGACCTTAACCTTTTCAAAACATCACTTGCCAATATACATCATTATCAACAATTTATCCACTGTTTTAAAGCATTAAACCAAGCCATATTCATCATGCATTTAAAAGCATCAAACCACATTTAATCAATGTTCAAAAACAAGGAACTCTTACCTTGAGCTTCCTTCAACATATGGCTTACAAAAACAACATTAACCATGCTAAATCATGCTTTCAAAACAGAGTTTAAAACATGCAATAAACCACATTGCACAACAATCAAATCATGGCCACCACTAGAGAGTATTTCCGAAAACTTACACTTGAGCTTAGCAAAGTTGTTTAGACTTAAACTAAGCTCCCAAGACATTGGTTTCAAAGCCGAAAACCAAATTTCACTCACCGATTCCTCTTCGCCTCTTGCCGAAGCACCAAATCAAGCTTCCGGATCAACAACTCTTGGATCCAAAGATGCCTCCCCTGTTTTAACACATCAAAGCAGAGGATTAATGCATCATCATGCATTAATTGCTTCAATGAAAGCACCTAAACTCGCTGCTCTCATCCACACTCCATTTTCGGCCACCAAACACAATCGAAAATGCATCCAAACCACTTCTCAACAAAGCCCAGCCATTAACCAACAAAACCAAACATCTAATAACATCATTTAACATCTAAAAAGAACCTATTAACATCCTTATACCTCCAGCAACATCAGATCCACAAGATCACCTAAAAAACAATCAAGAATCACAAGCTAAACTTAGGAAACTCAACCTATCCGGGATTGCATTAATCAAAACTCAATTCCTTATCAATTTAGAGTCCAAATAACATCAAAAACACATCTCAAATCACAGATTTAACAGATCAAACGAAAATCATCAAAAATCACCAAATCTTGCATTATAAGCCAAGATCCAATTCACAACTCAAAAGCCTTTAATAAAACATCAATTAAGGATTGAAAACTTAGGAATTTCAGTAAAGAGCTGATAGTTTAGAGGAGAAGGACGTTCTTACCTCCAAACTTGAGTTTCTCCTCTTTTTGGAATCAAAAACCTTGATGAATCAAGTAGCAAATGATGAGGTTTTGTAGATATGTTGATTAGGAATCAAAAGAGAGTTGAAAGGAGGGATTTAGGTGAGAAAATCAGAAACAATTCTCTGGAAAGAAAGTGTTTGGGTTGAGAGAAAATGAGAGAAAGGAAAATAGGAAATTAGTTATCAAAATAGCCAAAATGGCTTTCCCTCCACTTTTGATATGTTTCAAAATCAGAATAAATCCTTAAAATATCTTAGAAAAATCTGGAGAAACTACTTTTGGAATAATAGCTCCTTAAAGATTCAAAGTTTCAACCCTTTATAAAACAGTCACCAAACTTTCAAAAATTACATTTTGGTCACTAGCCAAAATGTCACCCTTCCAAAACTCATTTTCCAAAATTGATTTCACAGTTCACTTAATTATATTAAAAGATGATTTTAGAACATTTTTCCATATTTTTAATGCAACCTGGACTAGGCTTTCCTAATTTCACCTTTTTAGATTCGAACAACACTTTGACCAAACCGCTCAACGCCCAAAACTCCTAAGTCCAAAACCGGGGCGTTACAACTCTCCCCCCTTAAGAAATTTCGTCCTCGAAATTTACCTGAAGGAAAGAGATAAGGAAACTGCTTCAGCATGTCTTCCTTCCGCTCCCACGTGGCTTCCTCAACACCTCGATGCTTCCACAGCACCTTCACCAACTAAATGGTCTTGCCACGAAGAACCTTGCTATCCGAATCCAGAACCTTCACTGGTTCCTCATCATAGGTCAAATCCGGATTCAAAACCACTTCCTCCACAGGCATCACATGCAAAGGATCAGATCTATACTTCCGGAGCATAGAAACATGGAACACATCATGAATCTTCTCCAACTCTTGAGGTAACCTCAACCGATACGCAACAGGACCCACACGCTCAACCACCTCGTATGGTCCAATGTACCTAGGGCTCAACTTACCCTTCCGGCCAAACCTCATCACCTTCTTCCAAGGCGAAACCTTCAAGAATACACGGTCACTCACCGCATACTCTATCTCCTTACGCTTCAAATCCGCGTAAGACTTTTGCTGATCAGAGGCTGCCTTCAACCGCTCACAAATGAGCTTCACCTTCTCGGTGGTCCCTTTCAACAAAGCCGGCATCGAAACCAACTTTTGACCAGTTTCAGCCCAACAAAGAGGAGTCCTACACATCCTCCCATACAAAGCCTCATAAGGTGCCATCTGTATACTCGACTGATAACTATTGTTATAAGCGAACTCAACCAAAGGCAGATGCTTCTCCCAAGAACCTTGGAACTCAATCACGCAGCACCTCAACATATCCTCCAAGATCTAGATAACCCGCTCAGACTGACCATCCGACTGAGGATGATAGGATGTACTGAAATGCAACCTTGTACCCAGAGCTTGATGCAAACACTGCCAGAAACGCGATGTGAACCTCGGATCCCTATCCGACACAATCGACTTAGGCACACCATGCAGCCGCACAATCTCAGCAATGTACAGCTCTGCCAACTTATCCAAAGAAAACGTAGTATGCACAGGCAAGAAATGCGCACACTTTGTCAGACGATCCACAATCACCCAAACAGAATTCTTCTTCGAAGAAGACAAAGGTAAACCAGATACAAAATCCATGGTAACCCTCTCCCACTTCCATTCAGGGATTTTCAACGGTTGCAACAACCCTGAAGGAACCTGATGTTCAGCCTTAACTCGCTGACACACCAAACACTTGCTCACAAACTCTGCAACATCCTTCTTCAAACCCACCCAATAGTACTCATCACGAAGATCACGATACATCTTAGTACTACAAGGGTGCATAGCAAAAGGACTACTATGACCTTCAGTCAGAATAGCACGCCTCAACTCAGCATCAGCAGGCACTACTATCCGACTCCCAAAACACAACACACCATCATCATTAAAGCAGAAATCCGAAGGTCTACCCTCCGCGATATCCTGAACATGAGACACCAAGGAATCATCCAGCAACTGCTTTTCCTTGATCAGCTGAACCAAAGATGGTTTCACTTGCAACTCAGCAACAAGACCACCATCTCGCGATATGCTCAAGCTAGCAAACATAGCCCTCAGCTCAACAGCTACCTTCCTATTCAAGGCATCCGCAACAACATTAGCTTTTCCAAGATGATACTCAATCGTCAGATCATAATCCTTGAGCAACTCCAACCAACGCCGCAGCCTAAGATTCAACTCCTTCTGAGACATCAGATACCTCAAACTCTTGTGATCCGTGTACACAGTACACTTCTCACCATACAGATAATGTCTCCAGATCTTCAGAGCAAAAAACCACTGCAGCCAGCTCAATATCATGCGTAGGGTAATTGCGCTCATGCACTTTCAACTGCCGCGATGCATAAGCCACCACCTTACCCTCTTGCATCAGCACACATCCCAAACACACATAGGATGCATCACTATAGACCACAAACTCTTTCCCTGATTCAGGCTGAACTAAGATAGGAGCTTGCGTCAAAGCCGCCTTCAGCTTCTCAAAAGCCTGCTGTCTCGCTTCCGTCCACTCATACTTAACATCCTTTTGCAACAGCTTCGTCAAAGGAGAAGCAATCTTGGAAAAACCATCCACAAACCTTCGGTAGTATCCCGCCAAACCAAGGAAACTACGGACCTCATGAACAGACTTAGGAACTTTCCAGTTCATCACCGCCTCAATCTTCTGAGGATCAACACGAATCCCCTCAGCTGAGACCACATGCCCAAGAAACACCACCTCCTTAAGCCAGAACTCACACTTGCTCAGCTTAGCATAAAGCTGATTCTCCAACAAAGCTTGCAAAACAATCCTCAAATGCTCTTCGTGCTCCTCCTCAGTACGCGAGTACACCACCACGAACTTGTCCAGGTATTCATGAAACACACGGTTCATCATATCCATGAAACCAGCAGGAGCATTTGTCAACCAAACGGCATCACAAGGAACTCATAATGCCCATACCTTGTCCTGAAAGCTGTCTTAGGCACATCCACATCCTTCACCTTCAACTGATAATACCCTGACCTCAAGTCAATCTTAGAGAACACAGCAGCTCCCCGAAATTGATCAAAGAGATCATCAATCCTCGACAAAGGATACCGATTCTTGATAGTCAACTTGTTCAGCTGACGGTAATCAATGCACATTCTCATAGTGCCATCTTTCTTCTTCACAAACAAGACCGGTGCTCCCCAAGGTGACACACTCGGCCGGATGAAACCACGATCAAGCAACTCTTACAACTGCGTCTTCAGCTCCTTCAGCTCCTTAGGTGCCATTCTATAGGGAGTAATGGACACAGGAGTTGTATTCTCATACAGCTCAATTCCAAACTCCACCTCGCGATTAGGAGGTAAACCAGGCAACTCCTCAGGAAAAACACCAGGAAACTCCTTCACAACTCGGATATCTTGCACCCTCAACTCCTTAGAGCTAGGATTCATCACAAAAGCTAGATAAGCTTCGCAACCTTGCCTCAACATCCTGCTCGCCTCCAAGGTAGACACCACATTGGCAAGAAACTTCACATTCTCACCAACCACAACAACTTCATAATCATCCGCAAGCTTCAGCGAAACTCGCTTATTTTCACAATCCACCACAGCACGATGCTCAGCAAGCCAATCCATACCAAGGATCACATCAAAACCATAAAAGGGCAACTCCATAAGATCAACATGAAAAACATGTTCTTGAACAACCAAGGGACACCTTCTATAAAGCTTTCGAGTCACAACAGTTTCACCAAAAGAACTAGTGACACGAACACCAACATCCAAAGACTCAACAGGCAAACCAAGCAATTCAGCATGCTCACGCAAAATGTATGAATGCGTAGATCCAGAATCAATCAAAGAAAGCAATGACAAGGATTGCAAAGTAAAGGTACCTGCAATCACATCCGCATCATTCCTTCCCTCACGTTGAGCATACACCCTAGCTTGGCCTCCACCTTTAGGCTGAATAGCCACAACATGGGCTACTCCACGACCACCTTCCTCTCGCCTCTAGAAATTACCACGGCCGCGCCCACGACCTCTCTGCGGTGCAGCAACAATAGGAGCACGCACCTGATCACCAGCCAACCTAGGACACTCTCGCCTCAAGTGGTCTGCGGATCCACAATTCCAGCATCCATTACCAGCTACCGCTACAGGAGCTTGCACCTCTCTCACAGCACGAGGACAGTCACGCTTCATGTGACCACGTGAACCACAGATCCAACAAGCACTAGGATCAGCTCTAGCGTTGCCTCCTCTAGCAGGTGCACCACCACCTCTCTTAGCTGAGGACTGATACTTCTGCTCACGTCCCCTCTTGTTCCGTCCACCTCCGGAACTATACTCAGCAGCTCTCTTGCCAGAACTTGCTCCAGCACCTTTCGCAGATAAACCCAAGTTCATCTCAATGTCCTTGGCTCGGCCCACCAACACATCAAAATCATCATACTCGGTGGCCAGCACATACATTTTCACATCCGTCACAAGACCATAACGGAACCTCTCGCACCTTGCCCGCTCATCAGGTATCAGCTCAGGTGCATATTGACTGAGTCGCACAAACTGCACTTCATACTCAGCCACACTCATGCTCCCTTGGGTGAGAGACATGAATTCACGCTTCTTCTCATCAAGATATCTCACTCCAAGATATCTCCGCTTGAACACATTCTGAAAGAATGTCCAAGTCACATCAGCTTCAACCATTCCAGCTATAGTGGTCGTCCACCACGTATACGCATCGTCCTGCAGCAAGGACACAACACAACCCAGCTTTTGCACATCCATGCAGCTCATCTGACCCAAGATTCGCTTGGTACTCTCTAGCAAAGCTTCAGAACTCTCAGCTGACATACCCCTGAACTCAGTCCCACCAAGACTGCGCAGACGCTCCAAAGGTAGTCTAACTCCAGCATCTCCCTGATGCCCAGCTCCTTGAGCTCCAGCTACTGCTGCTCGAAAAGCTCCCGCAATAGCTTGTACCAACATAGACATATCAGGCATAGCTTGCCCCTGACCAACCTCTGGTCCAGCAGCTCCAACACCAGCTGCAGCTTCAGCTCTTTCTCCCTCAGCACCACCACCAGGTGGAGGAGGAGGTATCACCGCACTACCCGTGTTCTCCTCGTTCTCATTCTCATTAGGAGCCGTAGCTCGCACATTACCTCGTAACTCTCTACGTGGTGCCATACTATTACCATGCAATCACAATGCAAATAAAACAAAGTCAGGCCCAACAAGGTAAGCAATCCAAGTATTCAAGCTCAATTTCATTCAAAATCAACAACATTTCATTAGCTTCGATTTGGCAATGGGTACCCACATCATGCTACATCACAGCATACAACTCAATTGCATCCAAATCACAAGCCACTAAACATGCTTTCGATCAACAAGCATACAAGGCAAACATACTTCAATCATGCATACATTCATTCCCAATTACTCGAGAACTCAGCTCTGATACCACCAAATGTAACCCCTTAACCCGGCCTAGACGGTTGACCCGAATTAAGAAAGTCACACGGGGAAAACCAAAGTCAACCCGAAAGTCAACCTTGATTAACGACCCTTTTTTTTAATCTTGTCTAGATGCACATTAACCCTAATTGTGATCACTCAACAACATATTCAAAGATCACAAGCATCAGAGATCAAACAGGGACCCAATTGAACAAATTACTACTTTAGGGACCAAATTGTAATTTCTGATAAATAGGAGGACTTAACCCAAATTAAAGTTACCAACTTGAAATTAGTCAGATTTCATGCTTCTCTGTGAAATTTCAGCTCAAAAGAACTTCCCGAACTCATACAATTGCACAAACAAGGTTCAGGACTAAAACGCAAACAATTCAAAACATTTAACTGCCAATGTCAGCCCCCAACGGTCACCCGTTATGGAACAGGCAGACCCCGTTTCGAAACACGGGCCGTTCCGCAACGCGTACCGGAACACGGGTTGGCAGTAGCCAAACCGTTTCGGAACGGTCCCTCCCGTTTCGGAAGCCTGGGCTTGTTTAAGGCACCCGTTCCGAAACGGTAGGTACTGTTCCGAAACACCCTGCACAGATTGCCCCAAAATGCATACTTAAACATGCAATTAAACATCCAATCATGCTCCAATTACCACCAAACTTTACCAACATGCAATTCAACATATATGAGACATACATGCATCAACAATTCAACAAAATAACATCATATATGAAAAGCCCCAAATCTATAGGCATGCTTCCTACACAAGCAAACCATTCAAGCATAAACTTCCATTTCAAGCATGTAAAGGCCAAACTCAAAAACCAACATTCTCAACAACATTCAACATACTTAGGGAGTTCAAAACCTCTCCCAAAACATACACATAGGTCCCCCATTGCCAAATTACCAAAAGCTAAAAATGTACTTAAGAAACCTTCCATACTTTGAGCTTTACTTTCACTTGAATGCTTGCCCTCCTTGCTGCCCTCAAAGTACTCTAACGTTCTGCATTATTGATTTAAGAAAACGAAGAGAGCGTAAGCAAAAGCTTAGTGAGGAATGCTCAATAAAACCATTCAATAATGCATTTATAAAACACTTTATAAATCATGCTTCAAATCAACATTTACACATGCTCAAAAGCATACTTTAAACAAGCATCTCATGCTTCATATCATAACATGTCTTATTGGCCACAAGTGATAAATTCCATTTCTTTAAAAACAAGTTCATCAACTTTCACCCCAAGGACTTTTAAACACCTTGGCCCCAAGGACTTTTAAACACCTTGGCCCCATGGACTTTTAACCACCATGGAATGGACCACACAAGGACTTTTAACCACCTTTGTGTCCGTATCAAGTTTCACCCCAAGGACTTTTAAACACCTTGGCCCCATTGACTTTTAAACACCATGGCCCCATGGACTTTTAAACACCATGGAAAGGATCACACAAGGACTTTTAACCACCTTTGTGTCCGTAGCAAGAATCATCCAAGGACTTTTAACCACCTTGATGTTCTTAAGTAAACAAGGCTCACTCAAGGACTTTTAACCACCTTAGTGACCTTAACCTTTTCAAAACATCACTTGCCAATATACATCATTATCAACAATTTATCCACTGTTTTAAAGCATTAAACCAAGCCATATTCATCATGCATTTAAAAGCATCAAACCACATTTAATCAATGTTCAAAAACAAGGAACTCTTACCTTGAGCTTCCTTCAACATATGGCTTACAAAAACAACATTAACCATGCTAAATCATGCTTTCAAAACAGAGTTTAAAACATGCAATAAACCACATTGCACAACAATCAAATCATGGCCACCACTAGAGAGTATTTCTGAAAACTTACACTTGAGCTTAGCAAAGTTGTTTAGACTTAAACTAAGCTCCCAAGACATTGGTTTCAAAGCCGAAAACCCAATTTCACTCACCGATTCCTCTTCGCCTCTTGCCGAAGCACCAAATCAAGCTTCCGGATCAACAACTCTTGGATCCAAAGATGCCTCCCCTGTTTTAACACATCAAAGCAGAGGATTAATGCATCATCATGCATTAATTGCTTCAATGAAAGCACCTAAACTCGCTGCTCTCATCCACACTCCATTTTCGGCCACCAAACACAACCGAAAATGCATCCAAACCACTTCTCAACAAAGCCCAGCCATTAACCAACAAAACCAAACATCTAATAACATCATTTAACATCTAAAAAGAACCTATTAACATCCTTATACCACCAGCAACATCAGATCCACAAGATCACCTAAAAAACAATCAAGAATCACAAGATAAACTTAGGAAACTCAACCTATCCGGGATTGCATTAATCAAAACTCAATTCCTTATCAATTTAGAGTCCAAATAACATCAAAAACACATCTCAAATCACAGATTTAACAGATCAAACGAAAATCATCAAAAATCACCAAATCTTGCATTATAAGCCAAGATCCAATTCACAACTCAAAAGCCTTTAATAAAACATCAATTAAGGATTGAAAACTTAGGAATTTTAGTAAAGAACTGATAGTTTAGAGGAGAAGGACGTTCTTACCTCCAAACTTGAGTTTCTCCTCTTTTTAGAATCAAAAACCTTGATGAATCAAGTAGCAAATGATGAGGTTTTGTAGATATGTTGATTAGGAATCAAAAGAGAGTTGAAAGGAGGGATTTAGGTGAGAAAATCAGAAACAATTCTCTGGAAAGAAAGTGTTTGGGTTGAGAGAAAATGAGAGAAAGGAAAATAGGAAATTAGTTATCAAAATAGCCAAAATGGCTTTCCCTCCACTTTTGATATGTTTTAAAATCAGAATAAATCCTTAAAATATCTTAGAAAAATCTGGAGAAACTACTTTTGGAATAATAGCTCCTTAAAGATTCAAAGTTTCAACCCTTTATAAAACAGTCACCAAACTTTCAAAAATTACATTTTGGTCACTAGCCAAAATGTCACCCTTCCAAAACTCATTTTCCAAAATTGATTTCACAGTTCACTTAATTATATTAAAAGATGATTTTATAACATTTTCCATATTTTTAATGCAACCCGAACTAGGCTTTCCTAATTTCACCTTTTTAGATTCGAACAGCACTTTGACCAAACCGGTCAACGCCCAAAACTCCTAAGCCCAAAACCGGGGCGTTACATGCCGTGGAAATTTCTCTCTCCCCTCCACACTTGCCATTGTCTTGGCATGACAAGTGTATCAACCCTTCTAAAACTTTGCTATTTAACATGCAATCTAAATAGTTTACAAACTATCTAATTTAACCCTTCCCTAATTAGACACTCGACTTCCTATTATTCTAATTTTAAATCCTTAATTACTTAGTTTGTCTATTGACTGAAATACCCATGATAAATTCGACTGGTATTTATTTATAGAATACTATTAGACCAAAATTTTGGATATTACAATTGCATTGCATTTAATTTAACCCCCTTTTTTAATACAGCCAATATATTTATCATTCGATTTAACCCTTGAAAAGTAAGTTACCTCTCTCACTCCTCATTTCAATTTGAACATAGACTCCTTATTAATCTGGGTTTATACATATATTTGTCCAATTGTTTTATCTTACAGGACCATTTTGATTACAAAAATCATTGAATATTGTTAACCCGGTTTTAGGGGTATTTCAACCGAATTTCAAAATCTAGGTTTTGAATAGTTTTTAAATGAAAATGGTATTAGCCACAATTTTTCAGCTCCTCGAACTCCTCAACAAAATGAGGGTAGTTGAGAGGAAAAATAGGACTTTACAAGAAATGGCTAGAACCATACTTTATGAAAACAATTTACCTAAATATTTTTGGGCAGAAGCCACAAACACCGCTTGCTACATTGTAAATCGAGTAATGATTAGGTCACTTTTAAAGAAAACACCATATGAGATTTTAAAATCTAAAAAGCCTAACATTAGCTATTTTCATCCATTTGGTTGCAAGTGTTTTGTTTTAAATAATGGAAAAGAACACTTAGGTAAATTTGATGCTAAAAGTGATGAAGCTATTATCCTAGGGTATTCTTTAACCTCTAAAGCCTATCGTGTATTTAATAAGAGAACTTTAGTAGTAGAAGAGTCTATTCATGTTTTATTCGATGCTAACCTCCTTCCGAGGAAGGATTCTTGTGATGACGATGATGTAGGAATCCTTGATGCCTTTGGTGGAGGACAAACTTCAAAGGAGGATGAGATTCCAACTAAAGATGAGGATGCACAAGATCCACCTCTTGAAGCCTTGAAGGACTTGGCTCTTGAGGAAAAGGAAGTGAGCTACCCAAGGGAGTACAACTATGTCAAAGGTGGTGAAATGTTGGGTGATCCATCCAAGGGGGTAACTACTAGATCTTCTCTTAAACTCATGAATCATGTTGCTTTTATCTCATGCATAGAGCCTAAGAACATTAAAGAAGCATTAAAAGATGATTTTTGGATTATGGTTATGCAAGAAGAGTTAAATCAATTTGAGAGAAGTAATGTATGAACATTAGTTGAAAGGCCTAGTAATCAATCTACTATAGGAACTAAATGAGTATGTAGGAATAAACTAGATGAGAGTGGTAACATTGTGAGAAACAAAGCTAGATTAGTTGCTCAAGGTTACACTCAAGAAAAGGGATTGATTTTGATGAAACCTATGCACCCGTAGCTAGAATGGAAGCTATTAGGATGTTGCTTGCATATGCATGTTATCATGATTTCAAGCTTTTTCAAATGGATGTTAAAAGTGCATTTTTAAATGGATTTATAAATGAAGAAGTGTATGTGGAACAACCACCGGGTTTTGAGGATTCAAAATTTCCAAATCATGTTTTCAAACTAACTAAAGCACTTTATGGTTTAAAACAAGCTCTTAGAGCTTGGTATGAAAGACTTTCAAACTTTTTGATTGAAAAGGTTTTGAAAAAGTAAGGTGGACACTACACTTTTCATAAAAAGGTATAAAAATGACATTTTAGTAGTACAAATATATGTTGATGATATTATTTTTGGATCTACTAATGAGTGTCATTGCAAAGAATTTGCTAAGTTAATGCAAGGTGGATTCGAGATGAGCATGATGGGGGAGCTCTCATTTTTTTGGGACTCCAAATCAAGCAAAGGTAGATGACACCTTTATCAATCAAGGAAAGTACGTGAAAGATATGCTAAAGAAGTTTGGGTTGGAGAATGCAAAGCCTCAAGCCACACCAACGAGCTCATCTACAAAACTTGACAAAGATGAATGAGGTAAGTGTGTTGACTCTAAGCTTTATCGCTCTATGTTTGGATCTTTGCTTTACCTTACCGCAAGTAGACCAGATATATTGTTTAGTGTTTGCTTGTGTGCTAGGTTTCAAGCTAGTCCTAGAGAGTCTCACCTTATAGCCGTTAAAAGAATCTTTAGGTACCTTAGAGATACTCCTTGTCTAGGTCTTTGGTACCCTAGAGACTCAACCTTCAACCTTCATGCTTATTCGGATGCAGATTATCGGGGGTGTAAAATCGATAGGAAGAGTACTTCGGGAACATCAATTCTTAGGTAGTATGCTCATATCTTGGTTCTCTAAGAAACAAAATAGTGTAGTTCTATCTACTACCGAAGCCGAGTACATATCCTTAGGGAGTTGTTGTGCTCAAGTTCTTTGGATGAAGCAACAACTCTTAGATTATGGAGTTAAAGTTGAAACCATACCCCTTAAGTGTGACAACACTAGTTCCATATGCTTAACCAAAAATCCCATCCAACACTCTAGAACCAAACATATAGAAATAAGACATCATTTCATTAGAGATCATGTCCTTAAAGAAGATGTTGTTATAGAGTTCGTTGACACCTTAAACCAACTAGCAGACATTTTTACCAAGCCTTTAGATAAAGAGCGTTTTTGGTCCCTTAGGAGAGATTTAGGTTTAACTAGTCTATCTTGACGTTTTAGGACCTTTTTGTGCTTAAATTGCTTGTTTTCTTGCAAAATTCCATGCTTATGTGTTTTTACTCCTAATTTCATCAATGCTTATAGTTAGGGGGAGTATGTTTATGCTTATACATGTTATTCCTGCTCATTCATATCATTTATGCATATAAGACTTCATGAAATTCATTTTATGCAATATTAGAGCCTCATCTGCACCTCCAGTCCTAAGTGTATCGAAACGGGTCAATCTGTTTCGATACGGGTGCCTTAAAAGAGTGATCTATGACCAAGGTGTTTTGAAATGCCTAAAAGTGTTTTGAAACGTTTTGCCTCTGCCAAGAAGTGTATCGAAACGAGTTTCGATACGAGTCAACACGTGGGATTCGATACGGTCAAGGCCGTATCGAAACGGTCAACTGGACTCGAAACGACAGTCAATGTTTCAGTACGCACGTTTCAGAACGATCGTGTCTGTTCCGTAACGGCTCTGCGAACAACTTTAAAAAGGGCCTTAAATGATAAATTTTCTTTTAATTAAAACTCCTAAAAACCCTAAACCCAATTTTCCCTATTAAAATTCTCTAAACCTCATTGTTTTTCATCAAATCTTGATGGCGTTTACTCACAAACTCAAGTCTAAGCAAGCTTCAACAATTTTGTGCAAGTTCTTCCATTAATTCATCCATCCAAAATCCCTATTTGAGGTATATTTTCATCTTTTTCTTTTTCCTTTATTTTTTTAATCTTAGGTTAGAAAATCTTAATTTTGTATAGATTATATGTTTTGCAACTTGGGTTTTTCAAAACTTGTAAAAATTTTCCAAAACCTTAAAATTTTTGGTTCGAATATATTAACTTTTACTCGTATTTTTTACTGCTTTTCATTTTTTTGTATATATTGTTTTTAAAAGTGTTGCTTTTTAAAACCTAAATGGGATTTTTCATTGGATTAAATTAAGGATGTTCATGCATACACTTAAAATTTTAAATTGCTTGCTTTATGTTTTTAGGAATTTTCCATGGAAAACGTTAACAAGAAACGGAAGACGACTCAAACGAGTGAAGCTTCAAACCAAGAAAATATCCGTCCCAACCTCACCCAAATTTTTCTCAAGAGTCTTCAGACTCAAGAGATGAAGGATCGTTTCACTTTCGTCAAGGATATAGTCGTTCGTCGAGAGCGTGTTGTTGATATCTCGTTTCTTGACTCCGAGCGTTTTGCTTTCCGCTATCTAGAGCGTTTGCAAGAATGGAACTTCATGGCCTTCTTGAACATACCAGATATTATCTACAAGCATATGATCCTCCTTTTCTACTCAAATGCCGTGCTCATTGATAATGAAGATCATACCGAGGTGATTGGCATTGAGTCATATCTCTTGGGGAAGAAGTTCATCATCAACATATCCCTTTTAGAGAATGCTCTTGGGCTCAAGAATGAAGGCATTTAGGATGAGAACCACTTTGGTGCTCACACCAAATCCGTTCTTTCTTTGGATGCTCATGACAAGTTCCTCCACTTGATGATTTCTTGGTTCATCCGCCCTTCCGGAGGTAAATTCTCCCATGTTCGTCAAGTTGATTATTTTTGGTTAGAGTGCTTTCGTCGAGGAGAACGGCCAAATCTTGTCAAAATTATGTTCGCCGAGATGGTCCATAATGTGAAGATTCTTGAAACTGATGCTCTTACATCTTTCACTTATGGGACTATTTTAAGCTATCTCTTTGGTACCCTCAACTTTGATTGCACCTATGATTCTCCGGAACCCCGCAAGAACAAGATTGGTGAATCTTCTCTCTGTAAGTCCGGGTTACGCTACTCTCTTGGCCAATGGGAACGCGTTGATAGGCAAGCCCCTCCACCTCAAGTTGAGCCACCACCTCATGCTCCGGGTCCTAACAATGAAGCACTTATGGCTTTCCTCATCGAGCGGTTCAACACGATGGATACAAACATGGCTTCGGGATTTGGTGCTATCAATACCCATTTGCAAAAGGTGGAGGATCATCTTCTTGCAAACAAAAATCGTCTCACCGTTCTTGAGAATCAACAAACATCGATGGACTTGTCATTCTCTACCTTCTATGGTCAAGGATGACTTTTCATCGTGCTCAAGCTAAAAACGATGATGATTCTTCGAATGTTGATGGTGACGATGATGACGAGGCTTAGGGTCTTCATTGCGTATCATATTAGTTTATCATATTAGGACTAAGTTTGCACCTTTATTTTATTTATGCTTTATGAACCTATGTTTTGAATTCATTGTTTGGTATTGAACTTAAACTCTATTGCTTTAAGTTTTTATGTTTGGTTATTTGAACTTTATGAATCTATATTATGTTGTTTGGTTTATTGCTTTTAACCTCGTTTCTTCTCTTGATGAGCCTTATTCATTATTCTTTTTGATCCAACAAAAAGAGGGAGAAGTAATATAAAAGCCAAATTTTTTAAAGTCGGTTTTGAATTTTAAAACTTGAATTTTAAATCTTTTCAAAACTTTAAAACCCATCTTAAATTGAGGGGGAGTTAGAACGTCTTCAAGATTTCAAAACTCTTAAAACTTCTAACTTGGTTTTGTTATATAAAAAAGGGGGAGATTGTGAAACCAATAAATTGATTTTGATATAACAAATGATTTAAGGACTAAATTGAAAAAAGAGAAAATGAATTTTTAAGTCCTCAAAACCTATCTATGTGTTTAAAGAAAAATGTATAAGTCAAAACCTCAACTTGTCAAATATTTTCTAAGTGTTTATCAAGCCAAAACAGTGATTTTCGAGTCACCGTTTCGAAACAGCCTTTGGGCATTTCGAAACGTTTTGAAACTGTTAACCTCTATTTCGGAACGTGTTTTGAAACGGATGAAGAACAATGGAACGGTTTGAACCGTTTCAATACGGTAGTATCGAAACGACCTCAAATGTTTCGAAACTGAATTCAAACTTGGTTTTAAAATATGACCGTTGAAGTTTTATAACTGAATTTAAAAATATTGTTAAGGCGTATCAAAACGCTTCTAAGCTTTTTTGATACAGACTTTGACAATAGCAAAATGTTTCGAAACGAGTTTCGAAATGGGCTCTTAGCGTATCGAAATGATCATACCCGTTTCGGTACGACCTATCTATTACACCCCAATGTCTCTTTCTATTTTGGTCTGTTTTGAAACAAGGTTGGGCGTTTCGGAACATGTAGAATTATCCAAACATCAAATCCAAGCAATTGTGCTAAAATTCCATAATTTCTTGTAAACCCCAATTGTGAACTTTGTAATTTCCATTCTTATCTGTTGAATTGGGTTGAATGCTTATAAAAGGGCTATATTTTTTATTCAGAGATACTAGTCTTAGCCTTTATCTTCTTTGTATTTCTTGAGTGAGGATTGAGTCAAATTTTGGGTAGAAAATTTGACCGGTATTGTAAAGGTTACCTCCTTAGCCCAGAAAAGGGGAAGAGCAATTAGTGGATTGTTGAAAAATCCTTAGTGAAGCTAAGGTAGTGGATGTAGAGTTCAATTGGAACTTGAACCAATCTAAATCCTTTTGTCTAGCAATTTTTAATTTTCTACTCCACCACCAAAAGTTCTAAAAATCCAATTCATCCCCCTCTTGGCTTAAATCATTTCATTGATCCACTCAACAGTTTCCAATTTGAAGCTTTTCAGGAGTTCTAATAATATCATGAATCTTGATCCAAACTCCTTTATAAAATGCATAAGGAAAAATGATAATTCTTATAGTATTTCCACAATATGTACTCACTAAGGCGATTATACCAAATGCGCAAAAATATAAATATTTAATGAGACATGTCTAAATAAATTTCCTCAGATATTTCCAAATGCTTCTAGCATTTTAAACCCTCCAATGATAAATATGGATCCACAAAATAATTAGACGCATATAAAATATTTCATAACTGCCAAAGTGATTGCATCCACCATGAAGTAATTAAAACTCTTCATAAATCATAACTTAAGTCGTGTTTACGACTAATTATTTGTGCCTCACTTGCATTACACCTTTATGTGTTTGGACTACTGGTCCAAATACTTCTTTTTTGAAAGTTCAAAGCGTCTTTCTATATTGACCAATTCAATATCTATACTTCTTTATAGATTCCTATACAAGATCCTCATTTTCTTTCTTTACTTCTATAGAAGTATTCTATGTAAAATCATTTGTAAAATTGTTGTCGACGACTTTTTAATATTTTGGTTCCATTCTCGCAGTGATATAACTCAGTAGTGCAGATATTGAATTGCTCAGTAGTGCAGGTGTTGCACTGTTAGAGAAACTTCTGTTGTCTGTTGTCGTACCTGTCACGACAGCACCTGTCGCGACAGAGGTCTGTTGATGTCGCGACATCGATCACAACTCCGTACTTCAAGCTTGACAAGAATCCATGTAATGACTTGTCCTATCCCTAGGCCCAAGTTCTATTGATGAACACTTCTTGGACGATACCTCCCGACGTAAATCAAAGGGTGAAAACCAATATTTGTGAATTCTTCCTTAGCCACTTAACCTTGTACTTATCCCTAAGCCAAGATGGTTTAACCATAAACTGGAAAACACGTATTTAATCCTTTCGTATGCTTGACTCTTCCGATATCAAACAAATGGATAACCTCACAATGCTCTCTCGATGCTCTTATGAGATATTGAAAACCATAGTAAATAAACTTGAAGTTTTTATTACTTGAACAGAAAATCCCTAAAACAATACAATCCTTGCAACTACTTTACAAAATCAACCCTTAGCCCTAGAGAGAGTTTAGAACATGGTGGAGAAGGGAAAACGACAAGGGTTTAGAGGAAGATGGCTAGGAATGAGATATCCTCTCCTAGGTCGAATTATATGCCTTTATATAGGCCTTGGGTCCAAGTTTTCTAATATGGCAAGAATACAAGTTTAAATTAAAGTACAACTCTATTAAAGACTAAATCTTTTGAGTAGATGCCTTGAATTCGTCCTCTTTTCTTGCCTTGAGTTTCTTCCTTGAACTTTGGGCTTGGCCTTCATTCTAATTAAGGGCTCAGAAAAATATGGGAGTATGTAACCCCCTTAGCCCGACCTAGACAGTTGACCCGAACTACGAAGATTACACGGGGAAAACCAAAGTCAACCCGAAAGTCAACCTTGATTAACGACCTTTTTTTTTTTCTTTTAAAACTTATCTAGATGCACATTAACCCTAAGCGTACCCTTGAGAAGAGCATACTTGAAAAGCACAGCGATCGGAAAGCAATAAGGGACTCAATTGCACAACATACGAAAGTTAGGGACCAAATTGTAAATTCTGAAAAGATGGAGGACTTAACTGATTTTTAAGTTACCAAAGTCAAATTTATCATATTACATGCTTCCTTGTCAAATTTCACATTAAACAGACATCTCAAACTCATGCAAATGCAAAAACAATTTTTAGGACCAAAACGTAAAGCTTGCAAACCTTAAAACCATTCAAATCAGTGCCCAACGGTCGTCTGTTTCGGAACAAGGTTGACCGTTCCGAAATGCGGGTTCGTTTCGAGACCTGTATCGAAATAGGGCCTGGCAGTGGCCAATTCGTTTCGGAACGACCTCTTCCCGTTTCGATACACGAAGGCCATTATAGGCCCCTGTTTCGAAACGCTAGTGCCCGTTCCGATACGGATTGCCCAGAAAGTGCAGAATTTGCTGGTTTAACATAAATTTATCCACTCAAACACATCCTAATGACTTCCTAATCATGCCAACAAGTCATCATGCATATAAGGTACATGTTTGCAACATCAAAACACATTCATGGCATCAATTAGGGAAATTCACGAGTCTATAGGCATGCTTCCTAATATCCAAAGCCAACCATCCATCAAAGCATCAAAGCAAGCACTAAAATGGCCATTTACAAGTCCAAATCATTTAAGGCATCATGCCACAACTAGGGAGTCCAAAACCTCTCCAAGAAACACAACCTAGGTTCCCATTGCCAAATACCAAAAACTAATAATGTTGTGAAAAAGTCACCATACATGAGCTTAGCTTTCCCTTGGATTCTTAGCCTCCTTGCTGCTCACAAACACCTCAATTATCTGCATTATTGGTTCAAGAGAGAGAGCGTAAGCACAAATGCTTAGTGAGGCATGCTCTAATGAAACAACACAATAATGCATTTTATAAAACACTTTTCACAAAGCCTTTTAACACACATCATCATTATTCATGCAACATTGCATTCACATCAAGCATCTCATGCTTCAATATCATTAACATGTCATATTGGCTTCCAAGTGATAAACCATAACCTTTTACAACATAAAACACAATCGGATACGTGGATTACAAGCGTTGTCCCATACGCTTCATACACACTACCGAACACACAAGGTGGAGTTTACCGGTACAATCACAACCCCTCAACACCCGTGATGGAGTTTAACGGTACAATCACAACCCCTCCACATCACTTATCGGTAGTTGTATAACATCACTAACGAGAACATGGGACACACAACACAAGATCCACACATGGACTTTTAACTACCATTGTGATCTTAACCATCTCGTTAGTGTACTTGGATGGAGTTTACGGTACAATTACAACCCCTCAACATCCAAGGCGACTTTATTCACGGTGCACCCAATCCTATAGCCGGCTAACTATATCTGATTCAAGTACTTTAAAACCAATACATCACTTGCCAATATACATCAATTATCATCAATAATCCACTGTTTTAAAGCATCTAAATCAAAGCCATTTACAACATGCATCACTATGCATCAATCCACATTTTAACAAATCAAACCAAGGATCTCTTACCTTGAGCATCCTTCAACAAATTGCTTACATAACCAGCATTAACCATGCTAAACATGCTTTCAAAAACAGAATTTAAACATGCAATTATCAACAAATGCATCGAACCAATCCATGGCTCATCCAAGAGAGTTTTTCTGAAAACTTACTCGTGAGCTTAGTTAAGTTGATTAGACTTAAACTAAGCTCCCAAACCTTCAAACATTCGATACAAAGCTAGAAATCCAACTCCACTCACCAATTCCGTTTCGCAAGCTTGCCGAAACGCCGTTCAAGCCTCATGGGGTCAGAGTCTTGGCGCAGGGACATCGCCCCCATGCGGCAACCCAGGGCTCTCACCAGCCCGGGGCTCAGCCTTTTCCACTCGATGCTTACTGGTTTCGCCCTCCCATGGGCTCATCAGGGAAGCGGGGACAGCTCCCAAACCTTCAAACATTCGATACAAAGCTGGAAATCCAGCTCCACTCACCAATTCCGTTTCGCAAGCTTGCCGAAACACCGTTCAAGCCTCCAGATCAACACCACAATGATCCGAAGATGTCTCCCCTGTTTTAAACACATCAAAGCAGAGGATTAATGCATCATCATGCATTAAAATCTTCAGCCATTACACCTAAACTCGCTGCTCTAACCAAAACTAACATTTCGGCTACCAAACACAACCGAAATCACTTCCAAACTCTTCCACAACATTACCCAGCCAAGATCCATCACTTCTAAACATTCTTAAACATCAATTAAAATCCAAAAAGAACCTAAACTCGTCCTTATACCTCCAGCTATAACAGAACACCAAGATCACCCTAAAAACCACCATTTTCATAAGCAAAAACTTAGGAAATTCAACATATTCAGGATTGCATTGATTAAACCTCAATTACACATCATTAAACATCCAAAATACATTAAAAAGCCATCTCAAAACAGATCCCAAACAATCACCACGAATTTCTTCAAGATTTAATCCAAATCTTGAGTTTTAAGCCAAAATCAAGATCACAACATTAAAACCTTTTATAAAACTTAATTTAAGGATTGAGAACTTGGGAATTTCAGTAAAGAACTGAGTATTTAGAGGAGAAGAACATCCTTACCTCTAAATGTAGATTTCTCCTTGATTAGAGCAAAAATCCTTGAAAATTCAATAAGCAAAACAAGAGGATTTGATGTAGAAAGGATTAGGAATCAACTGATGATTGAAACCTCATCATTTAGTGTGAAAATCAGTAGAAATGTTGCTGTAGAAATGTGTTTGGCTGAGGGAATTTTGAGAGAAAATGAGATGAGAAAGTTTTTAAGAAAGTTAGTTATGGAAAGCTAAAATATGGTTTCCCTCTTTTCCTTTAATTAATTAAACATTAAATGAATCATTAAAATCTAAGAAAAATCTGGAGAAATCCTTTCTTGGGTAAATTAGCTCCTTAAAGATTCAAAGTTTCAATCCTTACAAAACAGTCACCACTGAACTTTTCAAAAATTACATTTTAGTCACTATTTTGAAATGTCGCACTTCCAAACCTTATTTTGTAAAATTGATTCCACCACTCTCTTATATATATTAAAAGAGGATTTTTAGATATTTTCCATATTTTTAACGCATCCCGAACTAGGCTTTCCCTAAAACCACCTTTTATATTTGAACCGAAAATCAGACCGGTCCGGTTCAGACCCTAAACTTCCAAGCCCAAAATTGGGGTGTTACAGAGTAGTCCACGACAAACTGGCTTGAAATCCTCTATCTGTTGAGTTCCAATTCAGCATACCACTGTCGTCATGGCTGCCACAACAAATGTCATGACGGACTGTGATTTTTGACTCCAGCTCTGCAATTTGCCTCTGCTCCTTTGCTGCCCTAGGTCTATCACAGCAGATACCTGCAAAAGTAACCAAAATTAGCAGCAATTGTGCAATTTTGTCTAATTGTGATGTGTATGTAAAAATTTGAGTGTCGGTTTAACCCGAACAACGAGCCTTGTGTTTTGGATCGTAAGTTGGGCCTTAGAGCGCTCTTGAGAGACTTAGTAGGCCTCCTTATGCTGGTTGGATAAGTCTTGGGCTTGTTGTGTCAAAAGAAGAGAAAGCTAGAAGGGTAAAGAAGTAAATTACCTTATTTTGGAAGGTGAATGCTTTTCCTTTAATTTTCTGCATAAAGTACATAAGTAGATATCACCATCTTCCTCCTTTTGTTGGCCCCCATCTCTCTCTTCATTCTCCCCAAAAGAAAGCAATCAAAGATTGGATCTTTATCATTTTAAGTGTGAATTTCAGAATTCTCTTTAAGGGGAGTTTAATCAACTTGCAAGGATCTACATTTTGAGGAATGAATCTCTAAGTTTGGTGGTGGAAGGAAAGACATGGGTTTTTTGGGGGGTGAGAAGAGGTTAAGGGAGGATTTAATCTCGTTTTCCAGCCTAGTTTGTAAGTGTTGTTACCCTTTTCACCTTCTACAAGTTGTAACTCGTTTTAAAACTTTCTTGTGTAGTGAAAGAGGTTGAGAATTCTTTCAAGGAGCTTGGGAAGAAGAAGGCTTGAAGTGTTGGCTTAGAGCATTGTTTTCAGCTTTTAAGTCAAGGCTAGTACACTACTAACTCCTTGGATTCATGCACAACCTACAGATGATGCTTTGTGTGCTTAAATTTGGTGTTTGTGGTTATTTGGGTGTTTAGAGACCTTTAATGGCATAATCTGGATTACATGTTAGTAACTTGTAAAAATGATGGTAAACCACCTTAAACATTCCTATAAGATGTAGTATCGAGTTTGGAGGTTAATGGTTGTGATTTGAGGGCTTGGGAAGCCATTTCTGGGCTTCGGTATTGGTATGCGGGGAGGCTGTACCGATACCCTAGTGTTTTGGGTTTAAGAACACTGTTCATCGAGGATGAACTATTATTGGGATACCAATACCGTGTTCAACCCTTACCGGTATTCCCTTCAAGCCCATATCAGTATGAGTCAACCCATTAGTATCGGCACGCATGTGTGTACCGGTACCCAAAGGGATACCGTAACGGTACACGAGGGTCTGTACCGGTACCCACTGTGAAATATGGTATAATAAATAGTAAAATTGAGAAACCGAGATTTAAACCTCATATAGGCATAACGTGTAATAATGTGGTAAACCTTGGGTGGTTTGATTGTAATAGAAACACTAGTGTTGGGCTTGTAGCACGCTCGAATTGATCTTCTAAAACCGTCAAGAGGGTTGAATTGAACTCCCGAAAGAATTGGCTAAAACCAATAAAAATGATAGACAATTTGCACGATGATTTTAGAGTGGTTCGACTTTCTAACCAAAGTCTACATCCACTACCTTAGCACTCCACTAAGGATTTTCCAATTCACTAATATGAATTCTTCCTTTTGAGGCCAAAGGGATAACCTTACAACCGTATCTTTTCAATGGCTAAGATAAAACCACTATAGTTTTTACCTAGGCTAAACTAGAACCTCTCCCTTTTACAAGGTAGTTTGTGTAAACAATGAAAACCTCACAAGGTGGGTGTTTACAAGAATTAAGCTCACAAAATAATAAAACAATAAAAAAGACACTCTATACAATATATACAAGAGAAATGAAGAATAAAGACTTAAATGCTATTTCTCTTGATCATGAAGCTTGGATATTGTCTTTAACCATCTTCAAGTGTCCCAAGGTTGCTTTTATAGTGTGGAATGATATTCTAGCCGTTTATGGCCGTTGGAGATGTTTTGGAGCCGTTGGGAAGTCATAAAGTCGAGTTTTAAATTCTCACCTCCACAGAGGTTTTGAAACCTTAAGGAGGAATTTGTAAAAACTAGCCGTTACAAGGCCAAGGTTTCGAAACCTTCATAGAGGTTTCGAAACCTTTGTTAAGGTTTCAAAAACAGTAGCATTCTGCCCAGAAAGCTTTGAAACCTTAATGAAGGTTTCGGAACTTTCACTTAAAAACCCAATTTTGGCTAATTTTTAACTTTTAAATGTATATTCGATATAGGTGCAAAGTCAAAACATTTTAAACATATTTTCAAGTTTTAAGGACTTTTGAATTATTTTTGAAATCTTTAAACAAGTCCAAAATATTTTTCACATAATTGTTATATCAAAATATTTCTCAACAAATAGGGATCCTTGGTGGATCTGGTATTGTTGTGTGCCAAGTAAGGGCACCTTGTATGGTAGAATCACCTTGGTTGTTGAGATCCGGATTCCCAAACAACGTGTTGTAAATCCATGAGTTGAGATTCCAGATGTATGTTCTCGAGGTTGTGTGACATCGAGCCTCATACGATGACACTCGAGGAGAGATTCTGAGTACACGTGTATGTTCCTAAGGCTATATGACACAGAGCCTCACTCTAGGTTTGTTTGGTATGATGCATATGTTCATTGTGAGATTAATGCATCTTTCAAGTTTTGCTCTGTGTTTAGGCGGCTAGAGGTAGCGCCATATGATGTTATTTTTTCATGATATCATCTTTAGTTACATGCTCATATTTATGATTTTCATGAAGCATGGTTGAGTGAAAGTGTATCCACTAAGCTTCGTTAGCTCAGCATTCGGAATTGTTGTTTCCTTTCGCAGGTTAGTAGGTTGGCGTGCATTGTTTGAGCACCATCGAAGTAGGACTTTAGCATCGACTTGTGTACGAGTACTTTACTTAGATTATGTTGGGCTATGTATTCGTAGGACCCTATGTTTGTGTTATATCTCTATTTTGGATTTTAAATCATGAGTCGAATGCTTTTAATTATTTATTTTAAATGGAGCTCCCATGTAGCGTTTTAACTATTTACCCATGTTGAAATATTTGAACTTAATGGATTTTATGAAATGGATGCGGTTTGGGGTAAATCAAGTTGACAATTTTATGGTAACGGGTTGGGCTTGCGGCCCAAATGTGATATTCCAGTTAAGGGTGTTACAAGGTGTTGTATTCCGGGTACATATTAGGTTTAAGTTCAACGTTTTTGAGCCGTGAATGATGGTAGAGAGGATTTTTAACTAAGACAAAACTTATCTGAAACGAGTTCCTTGTGTTGATGCTTAGATGATATCGTTTGGGTCCATCCTATGTCGTCCCATTTGGGGATCGATGTGAGTGTTATTCGATTGATATATATGATCGTTAAAGGATTCTTGAGAAAAATTAGTTGAGAAAGTCCGTGTTAAGAGCTTCAACTAGAGGAGTTTTGTGTAAGGACCATAGAGTTGAGGTGAATGTGTGCAAGATAGATTAATGGTTGGATCCACATTAGTTGTATCTCTTTCCTCCGTTTAATTTCGAGGACCAAATTTTTTAAGGATGGGAGAGTTGTAATGACTTGAATTTTCGAGTCAACAAATAAGCATTAACCCAAGTTATGGACCTTCGTGTTAGATTGGGTTACTGGACCCACTAGATCAAGTTTGGACCTTGTTGGATAATAATTGGGCTATGTGGGCTTGAGAGGTGAACATTTGTGATAAAGATGAAAGTGTGAGGTTTTAAAGGGTGATTTTACCCTTTTTGAAAAGTGTGGCTGATTTCCCTTAATTTTGTTTTGTTTGGACATGGGGTTTATAGGGGACAAGGCACCTTTAGTGAGGCCACTATTTTCCCTTCACATCTTCTTCATCTTTCTTCACTCATTTTTCTCTCCAAAACCTCATAACCACTTTGAATAAAAGAAAACACCTTTCCTACTCATTTCATTTCTACAAGACTCAAGATTGAGATATGTTAATGTAACCCCCTTAGCCCGGCCTAGACATCTGACCCGAACTAAGAAGATTACACGGGGAAAACGAAAGTCAACCCGTGAAAGTCAACCTTGATTAATGACATTTTTTTCTTTTTAACTTTTCTAGATGCACATTATTAACCTATACGACTAGCAAATCAACTTAGCGAAAGTGGCACATCGAACGGAACTCATTTAGGGATTCAATTGCAAACAAACGACTTTTAGAGACTAATTTGTAAATTTCTAGAATTATCAGGACTAAACATGTTTTAAAGTTACTAGTCCAAAATTAATCATATAATATGCCAACATGTCAAATTTCATTTTAAACAGATCATCTAAACTCATTTAATTAAACATTCAAGACTTAGGGACCAAAACATAAGAAAACAGAAACCTGAAACGATTCAAATTCAAATCCAACGGTCACCTGTTCCAGAACACTGTACCCTGTATCGAAACGGCTGTTTCAAAAACATGTTGACCGTTTCAAAATTCGGGTGCGTTCCGAAACCAATTCCGAAACCAAGCTTCAGAGTAGCAAAATGTTCCGGAACAATCGCACCCGTTCCGAAACCCCCTGACCAATACAGGCCATCGTTTCGATACGGATGAGGGCGTTCCGAAATGTCCTACCCTGCAAAAGAAGATTTTGCTTGTTTTATACATCTTTTCACATCCGAAAACATCCCCACAAATGTTACAACCCACATACAACTTGCAAACACATCAAAGACCACAATCAAGAAGCACAGGCTAAAGCATAACATCATTCATGCAAGCATTAGAACTATAGGCATGCTTCCTAGTCTTCAAAACGATACAAAGCTAAAAACCACTTTCAAGCACAAATCAATCCTCAAAGGCCATTTACAACCCAAAGATAAGCAACCAAACATGAACAAAGTAATTAACATCATCTTCAAACATCCAAGAGTAGAAATCCCACCCACTGCCTCATATTACACCAAAGTAAAACCACATACTTTGCTAGACAAAAGTGCATGGATTCCCCTTGCTTTCTTGCTGCCTAGATATCCTAATTCTTTGCATTGATGAAACAAATGAGCGTAAGCACAAATCTTAGTGAGGATCGCTAAAACAACATTCATCAATGCATTTCATACAACCGGAAAAATCACCATTTATCAACACATGCCTTTACTTAAAATATGCCCTATCAAGGCATCAATGCACTTTTTAAAACACATGCTCGTATGCATCACATAAAAACAACAAATAAAGCTTTGCTCATGCTTTACCAAGCATCACATGCAGTCTAGTATAATTCACAAGCATCTCATGCTTAAACCATTAGTCACAACATTATATTGGCTTACAAGTGATCAATTCTCAAACCATACCAAAACCAACTAAAATGAGAGAATCGGATACGCGGATTACAAGCGTTGTCCCACACGCTTCATATTTACTACAGGACTACACATGGTGGAGATCAATGGCACAATCACAACCCCTCAACACACGTGATGGAGATTAATGGCACAATCACAACCCCTTAACATCACTCATCGGTAGTTGCATAATTCCCCTAACGAGAGTACGAGACACATACTAAAAGACTCACACACGGGATTAAACCTTTCACGTTGTGATCTTTACCTCAATCGTTGGGGTACTTGGATGGAGATTACAACACAATCACAACCCCTCGACATCCAAGGCGACTTTATTCACGATGCACCCAATTCTATAGCCGACTAACTATATCCAATTACAAGTAACCAAAAACCACTTTCATCACTTGCCGATATAATCATTTAACATCAATATTCCACTGTTTTACACGCATAAATACAATGCCATTTTCACAATCACAAATATGCTTAACATCATTTGCATTTATCACATATAACAAAGGATCACTTACCTAGTGCATCCTTAACACAATGGAATTAAAAATCGAGCATTAGTCCTGCTTAAACATGCTTTAAAACAGTAATCGAAACCACATTTAACTCAAGTGCATTTCCATCAAAGCGTAACACATTTTCGAGAGATACTTTCGAATCACTTACCCTTGAGCTTAGCTAAGTGTTTCAAACTTACACTAAGCTCCCAAGACCATGCTCAAAGCGTTACAAAGCTGGAAAATCCATTTCAACTCACTGATACGCGAAACTACACTTGCCGACGCAGAGATCACCCTTCTGAAGCCTCCAAAAATGCTTTGTTTGATTCTGGAACAAGATCCACTGTTTTCACATCATCAAAACAGAGATCTAAATGCATTAAAATGCATTTCAACACCAGCAACTAATGTCAAACTCGTTGCACACCCAAACCACACCAATTTACCCATCCGAAACAACCGAAAACTCAATCGATTTATTCCTAAACCAAGCCGAGCAAACATACATCACTTCCAAACAATTATAAACATCAAAACACATCTAAAATCAATCCAAACCCACCGTTATACATGCAACACACATAAAACCACCATTCCACCTCAAAAACTCAACTAAAACTAACAAGAAACTCAAGGATCTCAAGGATTTCGGGATCTATATCAACAAAACCTATTTTCAACCTATTAAGCAACACAAAACTCAATTAAAATAAATCTAAAACAGATCTTAACAAAACAAGTCTGAAAAATAAGAATTTCATCTTATTTTTGCAAGATTTCAATCTCAAATGAAAACTATAATGAAAACTCAACCAAAAACATTAATTAGAAGCCAAAGATCTTGGGAATTTCAATAAAGAACCTTGATTAGAGGTTGAGAACGGGATTTACCTCCAATCCTTGTTTTCCTCAATGAATGACAAGATTTCCTTAGCAAAATCTTGAAGAACTTGAATGGAATCTTAAAAACTGTTTAAGAAATATTGGGAGAGTGTTTGGGAGAAAAGAATTCTGGAGAGAAATGAGCTAAAATTGTGTTTGGCTGAAAATGAGAAGAGAATGGTAGTTACGTGATGGAATCTCACTAATTAACCACCTAATTAATTAAATAAAATAAAAACCGATTAAAACTATTTATTTAAAACCATTTTAAACACATGTCATATTAAGGAAAGGCTAAATTTCCATAAAGCTCCCTAATGATTCTATGATTTTAGCTTCTCCTTTAAAAATCACATTTTCCATAGTTTTGAAACTTTACAATTTGGTCACTCCTCAAAATGTACCACTTCTGAAACTCTTTTTGTAAAATTGATTTAACCAACCTCTTAAACATATTTTTAGAGGATTTTAGCAATTTTTACCATATTTTTATCCTATCCCAATCCTTGATTTCTTTAAATCACCTTAGGTGATTATAACCGTTTCTGACCGGTTCAGACCGATGTCTAAAACATCTAGGCCAAAAACCAGGGCGTTACAACTCTCCCCCACTTAGGAAATTTCGTCCTTGAAATTTTACCTGAAGGAAAAAGGCGCGGAAACTACTTCAGCATGTCAGCCTTGCTTTCCCACGTGGCCTCCTTAACTCATCGGTGTCGCCACAACACCTTCACAAGCTCTATCGTCTTGCCACGAAGAACTTTACTACTCACATCCAAAACCCTCACTAGTTCCTCATCATACGACAAATCCAGATTCAACTCTATCTCCTCAACATGCATCACATGCGAAGGATCCGATCTGTACTTCCGCAACATAGAGACATGGAACACGTCATGTATCTTTTCCAGCTCCGAAGGCAATCTCAACCGGTATGCCACAAGACCAATACGCTCCGCAACCTCGTAAGGTCCAATAGTTTCAAAAACACACGTTCGCCAACTGCGAACTCAATCTCTTTACGCTTCAGGTCCGCGTAAGACTTTTGCCTATCCGATGCTACCTTCAAACACTCACAAATGAGCTTCACCTTCTCGGTGGTTCCCTTAGAATAGCTTGCATCGAAATCAACTTTTGCCTAGCTTCTACCCAACAGAGAGAGGTTCTACATCTTCTCCCACACAAAGCCTCATATGGAGCCATTTGAATACTTTCCTGGTAACTATTATTGTAGGTAAACTTAAACAACGACAAGTGCTTCTCCCATGAACCTTGAAAATATATCATGCAGCATCTCTACATGTCCTCAAGCACTTGGATCACACGTTTCGAGTGTCCATTCGTCTGAGGATGATATGAAGTACTAAAATTCAACCGTGTACCCAAGGCTTGATGCAAACATTCCAAAAATCGCGTTGTCAACCTCGGATCCCTATCTGACACAATGGACTTTGGCACACCTTGCAACCACACAATCTCAGCAATGTACAACTCATCTAACTTATCCAAATTATACGTAGTATGCACATGTAGGAAATGTGCACACTTCGTGAGCCGATCTACAATCACCTAAACCGAATTCTTATTTGACGGTGATAACGACAATCCAGACACAAAATCTATGGTAATTCTTTCCCACTTCCATTATGGGATTCTCAAAGGTTGCAACAACCCATAAGGAACTTGGTGTTCAGCCTTCACTCGCTGACACACCATGCACTTGTTAACGAACTCAACCACATCCTTTTTTAATCCCACCTAGTAGTACTCATCCTTCAAATCACGATACATCTTCGTACTACCAGGATGAATAAAAAAAGGACTACTATGAGCCTCAGTCAGAATAGTGCGCCTCAACTCAACATCATCTGACACCACTATTCGACTTCCAAAGCATAAAACACCATCATCACAAAAGTTGAAATTGGAAGGTCTACCCTCCGCAATGTCCTGAACATGCGAAACAAGGGAACCATCATGCAACTGCTTATCTTTGATCAACTGAATCAGAGATGGTTTCACTTGCAATTTCGCAATAAGACCACCATCACGCGATATGCTCAAGCGGGCAAACATTGCCCTCAACTCCACAACCACTTTCATGCTCAAAGCATCGACCACAACATTAGCCTTGCCCGGGTGGTACTCGATCGTCAGATCATAATCGTTAAGCAACTCCACCCAACGACGTTACCTAAGATTCAACTTCTTCTGAGACATAAGATACTTCAAACTCTTATGATCCATGAACACAACACACTTCTCACCGTACGTGTAATGCCTCCGGATCTTCAGGGCAAACACCACAGCCGCAAGCTCAAGATCATGAGTAGGATAGTTACGCTCATGCACCTTCAACTGTCTAGATGCATAGGTTACCACCTTACCCTCCTACATCAACACACAACCCAAACCAACAATGGATGCATCACTGTAGACCAAAAACTCCTTACTGGACTCAGGTTGAATCAGAACAGGAGCTTGCGTCAAAGCTTCCTTCAGCTTCTCAAAAGCTTGCTGCCTTGCATCTGTCCACTCAAAGCGAACATTCCTGTAACAACTTGGTCGAAGGTGCAGCTATCTTTGAGAAACCCTCGAAAAACCTACGGTAATACCCAGCTAAACCAAGGAAACTTCGTACCTCTGTTACCGACTTAGGCACCTTCCAACTCATCACAACCTCTACTTTGTGCGGATCAACGCGAATACCCTTAGCTGACACAACATGTCCAAGGAAGACCACCTCCTAAGCCAAAACTCACACTTACTAAGCTTGGCATACAACTGATTTTCCAACAACACTTGCAAAACGATTCTCAAGTGTCTATCATGATCCTCCTCGGTACGAGAATACACAAGGATATCATCGATGAACACCACCACTAACTGGTCAAAGAATTCATGGAATAAACGATTCATCATGTCCATGAAAGCTGCAGGTGCGTTGGTCAAACTAAACGGCATCACTAAGAACTTATAATGCCCGTACCTTGTCCTAAAAGCTGTCTTACGTACGTCCACATCCTTCACCTTCAGCTGGTAATATCCTGACCTCAAGTCTATTTTGGAAAACATTGAGGCTCCTCGGAACTAATCAAAGAGATCATCAATTCTAGGCAAGGGATACTTGTTCTTGATTGTCAACTTGTTCAGTTTCCGATAATATATGCACATCCGCATTGTCCCATCTTTCTTCTTTACAAACAAAACTGGTGCACCCCAAGGTGACACGCTCGGCCGGATGAACCCTCGATCCAACAAATCCTGCAGTTGTGTTTTCAACTCTTTTAGCTCTTTAGGTGCCATGCGATAAGGAGTAATGGACGCCGAAGTCGTATTCTCGTACAACTCGATACCAAACTCAACTTCCCTATTTGGTGGCAACCTAGGCAATTCTTCCGGAAAGACACCCGGAAAATTGCGAACGGTTCGGATGTCTTGCACACAAACATCCTTGGTGCCAGGATTCATCACATAGGCAAGGTAAGCCTCACAACCCAACTTCATCATACGGTCTGTTTCCAAAACCGAAATCACATTCGACAAGAATTTCACATTCTCGCCTACTATCACTACTTCATAATCATCGACAACCTTCAAGGTGACCCGTTTGACATAAAAGTCAACCACAACTCTATGCTCAGACAACCAATCCATACCAAGGATCACATCAAAACTGTAGAAGGGTAACTCCATCAAATCCACAAGAAAAACATGACCTTGCACAGACAAAGGGCATCTCGTATACAACTTCCTAGTGACTACAGTCTCACCAAAAGAACTAGTCACTTGCATTCCTACTTCAAGCAACTCAACATGTATATTAAGCAAATGTGCATGCTCGCTCAAGATATAAGAATGCGTAGATCCGAAATCAATCAAAGCCAACAATGATAAAGACTAAAGAACAAAGGTACCTGCGATAACATCTGTATCGTTGCACTCCTCGCGCTGAGCATAAACCCTCGCAGGACCGCCTCCTTCGGGCCGAACTGCAACCACATGTGCAATGCCTCACTGGCCCTCGTATCTCCTCTGAAAATTCCCTCGGTCGCGCCCACGGCCTCTCTGAGGTGCAACCACATCAAGTCGCGCCCACCAACCAACAAATGACACTCCCGCCTCATGTGATCCGCTGAACCACAATTCCAACACGAATTCCCCGTCACCACAACAGGAGCCTGAACCTCTCTAGCTGCTCAAGGACAATCTTGCCTCAGATGGTCCCTTGATCCACATGTCCATCACGTGTGCTTCTCAGACCTCACTCGGCCTCCCTGGACCTGACTGCCTCGACCTAGAGCACCTCGCCTCCCCTCAGGTTGATGTCTCATATCTCGACCACTTTTTTTCCATCCACTCCCGAAACTATACTCAGCCGCTCTCTTCCCAGAGCTAGATCCAACACCTTAAGACAAAAACCTAAATTTTGTTCGATGTCTTTGGCTCGACATACAAGCACATCGAAATCGGTGTAATCTGCAGCCAACATATACGTCTTGACTTCCTGTACCAGCTCGTACCGGAAGCGATCACATCGATGCCTCTCACTAGGTATCAGCTCATGGGCATACTGACTTAGGCGTACGAACTGGACCTCGTACTCAGCCTTAGAAAGATTGCCCTGAACTAGCGACATAAACTCACATTTCTTCTCGTCCAAGTTTCTCACCCCATATACTTCCTCTTGAAAACACCCTTGAAATACTCCCAATCTACCTCATTGGGTTCCAAACCAGCCGTGGTAGTTGTCCACTAGCTATAGGCATCGCCTTGCAACAAAGAAACTACGCATCCCTGCTTACGCACATCGTTGCATCCCATTTGATCCATGATACGGATCATACTTGCCAACCAGGCTTCTGACGCCTCAAGAGACATTCCAAAGAACTCCACAACTCCTAGGCTCCTCAACCTCTCCAAAGGTAAGCCCGCCTACCCAGCTGCAGGGGCCTGTACATGCGCTTCGCCTACAACAGCCTGAAACGCACATGTGATCACCTGAACCAACGACGTTAGATCACCCAAACCTAGAGGAGGTAGGTTTCCACCAGGAGGGACATCAAACCCTTGCTCACCCTGGTCGCCCTGAGGCACCATTGTGTTCAACCACAACTCTCTCCTCGGACCCATAGTGCTATTTTTAACAAGGCATAACAACAAAAACAAATCAAACCGTTTAAGCCAACCTCGAGCAAGGATCCAAGTTTACAAAAACATTTAATTAGTGTAATAAGGCAATGGGCACCCTGGTTTCCCTCAAACATAACATAGCATGCCATGACACATTATGCTTATCATGTTTTCCATCATTCAAAAATAGCACATAACAACATCGCATCATCAACATACAATCATATTTTTTTCACATGCGATTTACATCAATCATGAATAGCATAAGCTCCAATATTCAATCAAAATCATGCTTTTCAACCAGCACACATCAATACATATCAATTTAACATACCAACATCCCCAATTCTTTCGTAACCTGGCTTTGATACCAACAAATATAACCCCCTTAGCCCGGCCTAGACGCCCAACCCTAACTAAGAAGATTACACGGGGAAAACAAAAGTCAACTTGTGAAAGTCAACCTTGATTAACGACCCTTTTTTCTTTTTAACATTTCTAGATTATTAACCTATATGATTAGACATTCAACTTAGCGAAAGCAGCACAACGAATAGAACTCATTTAGGGATTCAATTGCAAACGAATGACTTTTAGGGACTAATTTGTAACTTTCCAGAATTTTCAAAACTAAACAAGTTTTAAAGTTACCAGTCCAAAATTAATCATATAATATGCCAACAAGTCAAATTTCATCTTAAACGGACCATCTAAACTCATTTAATTAAGCATTCAATGCTCAGGGACCAAAACGTAAGAAAACAAAAACCTGAAACGATTCAAATTCAAATTAAACGGTCACCTGTTCCGGAACATTGTACCCTGTATCAAAACGACAGTTTCGAAATCATAATGACCGTTTCAAAACTCACGTGCGTTTCGAAACCAGGCTTCACAGTAGCAAAATGTTCTAGAACGATCGCATCTGATCCAAAACCCACTGCCCAATACATGACATCGTTTCGATACGGATGAGGGCGTTTCGAAACGTCCTGCCCTGTAACAGCATATTTTGCTGGTTTTATGCATTTTCCACATACGAAAACATCCCCACACATGTTACAACCCACATACAACTTGCATACGCATCAAAGACCACAATCAAGAAGCACATACTAAAGCATAGCATCATTCATGCAAGCATTGGAACTATAGGCATGCTTCCTAGTCTTCAAAACCATACAAAGCTAAAAACCACATTCAAGCACAAATAAATCCTCAAAGGCCATTTAAAACCCAAAGATAAGCAACCAAACATGAACAAAGTAATTAACATCATCTTCAAATATCCAGGAGTAGAAATACCACACATTGCCTCTTATTACACCAAAGTGAAACCACATACTTTGCTAGAAAAAAGTTCTTGGATTCCCCTTGCTTTTTGGCTGCCTCGAAATCCTAATTTTCTGCATTGATGAAACAAATGAGCGTAAGCACAAAGCTTAGTGAGGATCGCTAAAACAACATTCATCAATACATTTCACACAACCAGAAAAATCACCAATTATCAACACATGCCTTTACTTAAAACATGTCCTCTCAAGGCATCAATGCAGTTTTTAAAACACATGCTCGTATGCATCACTTAAAAACATCAAATAAACCTTTGCTCATGCTTTACCAAGCATCACATGCATTCTAGCATAATTCACAAGCATCTCATGCTTAACCATTAGTCACAACATTATATTGGCTTACTAGTGATCAATTCTCAAACCATACCAAAACCAACTCAAATGACACAATCGGATATGCGGATTACAAGCGTTGTCCCACATGCTTCATACATACTACCAGACTCACACATGACAGAGATCAATGGCATAATCATAACACCTCAACACCCGTGATGGAAATTAACGGCACAATCACAACCCCTCAACATCACTCATTGATAGTTATATAATTCCACTAACGAGAGTACGGGACACATACTACAAGACTCGCACACGGGATTAAACCTTTCACCGTTGTGATCTTTACCTCTATCGTTAGGGTACTTGGTTGGAGATTACGGCACAATCACAACCCCTCGACATCCAAGGCGACTTTGTTCACAGTGCACCCAATCATATAGTCGACTAACTATATCCGATTACAAGTAACCAAAAACCACTTTCATCACTTGCTAATATAATCATTTAACATCAATATTCCACTATTTTACAAGCATAAGTACAATGCCATTTCCACAAGAATAAACATGGTTAACATCATATGCATTTATAACATAAAACAAATGGTCACTTACCTAGTGCATCCTTAACATATTGGCATTAAAAATCCAGCATTAACCATGGCTAAACATGCTTTAAAACAGTAATCGAAACCATATTTAACTCAAGTGCTTTCCCATCAAAACGTAGCATATTTTCGAGAGAGACTTTCGAATCACTTACCCTTGAGCTTAGCTAAGTGTTTCAAACTTACACTAAGCTCCTAAGACCTCGCTCAAAGTGTTACAAAGCTGGAAAATCCATTTCCACTCACCGATCGCAAAGCTACACTTGCCGACGCAAAGATCAACCTTCCGAGGCCTCCAAAAATGCTTCGTTCGATTCCGGAACAAGATCCCCTATTTCCACATCATCAAAATAGAGATCTAAATGCATTAAAATGCATTTCAACACCAGCAACTAATCACAAACTCGTTGCACACCCAAACCACACCAATTTACCCATCCGAAATAACCGAAAACTCAATCGATTTATTCCTAAACCAAGCCCAGCCAACATACATCACTTCCAAACAATTATAAACATCAAAACACATCTAAAATCAGTCCAAACCCACCCTTATACCTCCATCAAGCATAAAACCACCATTCCACTTCAAAAACCCAACTAAAACTAACAAGAAACTCAAGGATCTCAACGATTTCGGGATCTATATCAACAAAACATCTTTTCAACATATTAACCAACACAAAACTCAATTAAAATCAATCTAAAGCAGAGCTTAACAAAACAAGTTCAAAAAATAAGAATTTCATCTTATTTTTGCAACATTTCAATCTCAAATGAAAACTATATGAAAGCTCAACCAAAACATTAATTAGAAGCCAAAGATCTTGGGGAATTCCAATAAAGAACCTTGATTAGAGGTTGAGAATGAGATTTACCTCCAATCCTTGCTTTCCTTAATGAATGACAAGTTTTCCTAAGCAAAATCTTGAAGAACTTGAAAGGATTCTTGAAAATTGTTTAAGAAATATTGGAAGAGTGTAGAATTTTGGAAAGAAATGAGCTAAAATTGTGTTTGGCTGAAAATGAGAAGAGAATGGTAGTTACGTGATGGAATCTCACTAATTAACCACCTACTTAATTAAATAAAATAAAAACCAATTAAAATTATTTAACTAAAACCATTTTAAACACATGTCATATTAAGGAAAGGCTAAATTTCCATAAAGCTCCCTAATGATTCTAAAATTTTGGTTTCTCCTTTAAAAATAACATTTTCCATAGTTTTGAAACTTTACAATTTGGTCACTCCTCAAAATGTACCACTTCTGAAACTCTTTTTATAGAACCGATTCGACAAACCTCTTAAACATATTTTTAGAGGATTTTAGAAATTTTTACCACATTTTTATCCTATCCCGATCCTTGATTTCCTTAAATCACCTTACGCGATTCGAACTGTTTCCGACCGGTCCGGTCCGATGTCTAAAACATCTAGGCCAAAAACCAGGGTGTTACAATTAATCCCCTCATCAAGAGAATCAAGAGCATCAAGAGTTTTACCCATTTCCTTTGTTGTAAATTCGTATTAAAACCTCCCCTTAGATGTTATCTCAAGTCTTGTTTTATTTTCCATGTTTGTATGGCATGAGGAAATGATCGGGGGTTTCTTCCAAGCTTGAGTCAAAGGGGAAGTTGAAGGAGCTTTGTGGAGCTTAAATTCGGGTTTGTTTCTAAAGGTTAGTACATCACTAACTCCTACTCTTCTTTAAGATCATAAATTAAATGTGTTGCTTGATTTTATAGTAGGGATTGCTAGATTTGGTGTTTGTGGTTGTTTGGGTGCTTTTTGGGTGGATGAGACTTTCAAATGGTAAAACTCGGATTTGATGTTAATCATGTGTAAAAATGGTAGTAAACCACCCTAAATAACTTTCATAAGATGTAGGATTAAGTTAAGGGGTTGTCGTGTATGTTTTGGGGGCTTGAGAAGTTATTTTTTCGAGCCTTGGAAGCTATTTCTATGGTTCAGTATCGATACTCGGGGAGCATGTACCGATACCCTACGTTCTGATCGATGATCAGGACAAAACATTAAAGGGGGTATCGGTTACCGCCCTTGTTCCATCAATTTCCAATAGCGAAAATAGTACTGGTACGCTTGGGAGTGTATCGGTACCGAAGGGGTATCGATATATAGTTCCCGTGTATCAGTACGGAGTTGATGGTCAACCCCTTTCATTAGAAGCCGAGCATCGGCATGCATAGTGTGGGTATCGATACCTAGAGAGGTGTACCGATACACGTGTTAGGGTATCGATACTCTTTGGGTAATCTGCCCAAAAATGTTGATTTTTGCCTAGAAGTCTGAAAAATTATATCGTTCGATCCAATAATCTCCTAATGGCTTAAAATGAGTTTTAAAACTGAGAAATCGCCTTATACACTAGCATAAAACTTAAGAACTCGGTAAATGACTTGTGTGACTTATATGTTGATAGCAACCATAGGATGGTATGGTTATGTTATGATGTTGTGTACCATGTGGGCACTTTTTTGGTGGGATCTATACACCTAATTAGAGTGTTGCAACACCATGGTTAGAGATGCCAAATGTACGCTCCCGATGCTATGTGACACTAATTCTCATTCGAAGATACTCGAGGGGGGATTCCGCGTACAAAGTATACGTTCTCGATGCTGTGTGGCCCTAGGTGATCTAGAACTCTACGCTGTGTGGCCCTATGAAGCATCGTAGAACTTATAAGATTTCTTGTAGATGTAATGATACCTTGAGATAGGTGATCTAGAAATCTACCTTGTGTAGGCTAGTTGATGACTCATAGAAAGTGAAGCCTTGTCTATGCTCTCTAGACTATATGTTGAGTTGATTAAACGATTGCAAATGGCCAAAAGGGGGGTGAATTGGTGATTAAAAATTTGAGGGTGGAAATTGGATGAAAGAAAATTTGACACAAGGCAATTAATAGTGGTTCAAGTTCCTAAATGAACTCTACATACACTACCTTAGCTCCCACTAAGGATTTCAACCAATTCACTATTGTTTCTTCCGCTTTTCTTGGATGAGGAGGAAACCTTACAAAATTGATTAAGCTTTCTACCCAAAGCTTAATCCAGCACACTCTTTACAATGAAGGAATTTGGTAAACCTTACAAGTACCTCTCAAAGGTTGACGTTTACCCAAATACAATCAAACACTCCCTAAACTCTCAATAAAAATTATAATGAAAACACAGTTGAGTTGGGTACAAAGATTTGACTCTAAAATGAATAAGGTTTGGATTTGAATGATTTGATGTTGCTTTAAGTCTCAATAGTTGTTGTTGTAGCATTTGAGACTTGTTTTTATACCCTTGCATTGATTTCTAGCTGTTTGGGTGGTTGAGATTATTAATAGAGCCGTTGGGTTGCAATTTCATGCAATAAATGCTCCTCAACCACCCACCATATCGGTACGGTTCATGGGCATATCGATACCTGTCTCAAAGAAGAAGGAGTTGTTGTGACTAAAAAAAAGAGGGTGTATCGATACGTTGAAGGGCGTATCGGTACGGTATTAAGGAGCGTATCGATACGGATTTTTCTCATTGGAATGCTGAATTGAGTTTTGCTAAAAAGTGTATGGTACGCTACCGTAGCATATCGATACCGTTCAATGGTCATTTAAAATTTTGGATTCCAATAAGTGACAAGCCAACTTTGAAATATTAAATTTGAAGATTTTTGCAAAGGTCAACATATTGTATCGATACGGTGACATACCGTATCGGTACGCTATAGCAAAGAATATTTTTATATGAAAACTGTATCGATACGGTCCCCATATGTATCGATACGATATAGCTTAAAGTCTTGCCCAGATGTATATCGTAACGATACGGGGTTAGATCGTATTGGTACGCTATGAACAATTAGAAGTCCAATGTTGAAAAATCGTATCGATACACATAAGTGTATCGATACGCTTGGGTGTATTGTTGAAGTTTGGCTTGAAAACTCATGAAAAGACTTAGTGAAAATCAAACCTTTAAATATGTTTTGACTTGAAATAGTGTTTGGTTCAAAATGGCTTGTCAAATTGCGCGGCTTTGAAAATACTAAAAGATTTATTGTTTTATAATTTAGTCATTAAGTTAACTTGTTATATCAAAATCAATTTTGGATTTACAATCTCCCCCGTTTTGATATAGCAAAACCAAATATAAATTTTTAAGTTTTGTAACCTTTTCAAAAGCTTACTCCCCCTTAATTTAAGATATGTTTTCAAAATTGGCTCTATATAATATTTCTCCCCCTTTTTGTTGGATCAAATATAATAGCACAAGGTAGGATAATAGCAACATAATATCATTAAATTCAAATTGCAAAATTAATGATTCAAAGCAAACAATAGTTCAAGAAAAAACATAAATCCAAACTCAAATCCTAACAACATAAATAAAAGCACATGGTTAAAATTGATAGGTGCAATAAAAACTAAATGGTATGTGATGAAATGCATAACTACTCTTTCCCACCATCATCGTCATCCTCGTCCTCTTCATCTTGATTCGGTTGAGGCCTCCTAGATTGATTAAACCAAGCACCATGGAAAGCGGCGAGAGAGATATCTATGGAATTTTGTTGAAGAGCAACGCCTTTAACTTGATCCTCCAAAGATGTGAAGCGAGTGTCAAGACCCTTGACTCGATCTTCCAAAGATGTGAATCGAGATTCAATAGCCGCAAACCCGACTTCCATGTTCTTGAATTTTTCATTAAGGAACGTCATGAGAGTGTCCATGGAGGATGAAGCAATAAGAGCACCTTGAGAGCCTTGAGGAGCTTGCGGAACATCAGCTTGAACATCTTGGTGAAGAGCTCGAGGGACACGAACTCATTCATTGTTGACATAGGCAAAGTGAGCACGGGTGAGGGAACACTCATCTATGGGTAAGCCAAGGGGTTCGAGATAGTCATGGGTGCAATCAATCTTGAGGGAGTGAAACAAATGACTAAATGCTGTAGAATAGTAAAATGAATTAACTTGATCGGTGTGATGGTGTTGAACAAGGAACACAAGGTCGGTGAACATGATTTGACAAAGATTAGGGTGCTTACCCTCACGAAAACACCTAAGCCAAATGTCGTCAACTTGACGAATAGTTGAAAATTTTCCACCCGATGGACAAAAAACCATGAAATAATGAGATGAAGTTTACGGTCTTGGGAATTTCAAACATTGACTGAACCAAGAGGACCATGACCTAATGAATTCTCATCATCAATCTCGACATTTTCAATACCAAAAGCGTTACAAAGAACATCTTGATCGACTCAAAAAGTTGTGCCCATAAGATGAGACTCTATAGCAACAACATGTTCCCTTTTTTCTCATCATGAATGCATTTGGCATTGGAAAAGAAAATTATTACCAAGTTTCGATATAAAATAGGAGGAAGGTTCAAAAAGTTTAAAATTTCCATCTTCGAATCAAAGAAAGATATTCAAATTTAAAATGCTCTAAGTTCAAAAAAGGGATTGACACAACACGTTCTTCTCTAAGAGTAAATCCTTGGAATAGTTTATAATGTGACATGTCCGAAGGGTGTAGAAAACTTTTTGGATTATATAAGAGAGGTTAGGTTTAGGATTACCCTCATCGTCTTTGATAGGATCGACATAAGTAGAGGCTAAGTATCGTTTCACTCTCATTTTGGGTGCCATAATCTTGAAGACATCACAACAATTCAAATATGTATGCAATTATCATCTCACTCAATCCAACAATAGATTCCAATAATTCAAGGAGTTGGAAAATAATTTTAATGTTAAAAATATATACAAGTATAAAAGAAATTTTTGGTGAATTTTTTTAAAAAAGAGTTTATAAAAATATATGGTATAAAATTATATTCGAATGAAAAAAATTCAGATTTTGAAAATTTTTTGTAAAAAATTTGAAAAACTTATACCACATATATATGTTTTATACAAAAATTAAGAGAAAACAACTAATAAAATAAAACAAAAAATTAAAAGGAAAAAGGAAAAAAAGTATATACCTTGAGTTATGAGAATGGATTAATAGGGCGATGTGAATGCACAAGATTGCTAGCAAAGCTTGGCTTTGATATGTTGATGAAAAACCCTCAATTAATTTGAAGTTTGATGTGAAAATTTTTAGAGATTGAGGGGGGTTTATAGGTATTTGAGGCTAGGGTTTTTAGAGCAAAAGAGGGGAGTTTGTGTAAAAGTGATTTCTCATTTAAGATCCCTATTTTAACTTTTCGCCGATATCGTATCGGTATGCCTGTATAGCGTATCGATACACATTGCTCTAATTTTAAATTTGATTTTAATATCGTATCGATACACGTGATCGTATCTATACAGTTTGACATGTATCACTTTCCTTGATGAACCCGTATCGATACACTTTTAGCCGTATCGATACACCTTTACCAGATTGTGCAATTTTGACAGTTTCACGTCCAAAAATCCAACTTTAAACGTCCCTAAATGCATGTGAATGACATATGAGCAAGATTTAACGACTAAAATTAATGCATACTCCCCCTAGCAACACACATAGAAGAAAAATGAGGCAAATTAACATAAGCATGAATACCAACCAATTTCAAGCAAAATTTTGACCATTTGAGAGCTAAAAGGGTCAAGAAAGGCTAGTTAAACCTAACTCTCTCATAAGGGTCCAAAAAATGTTCTTTATCTAAAGGTTTGGTAAATATATCTGCTAATTGGTTAAAGGTATCAAAATATTCTACAACAACATCATTTTTAAAAACATGGTCTCTAATAAAATGATATCTAATTTCTATATTTTTGGTTCTGGAGTGTTGGATGGGTTTCTTAGTGAGACAAATGACACTAGTGTTGTCACACCTAAGGGGTATTGCATCTACTTGAACACCATAATCTAAAAGTTGTTGCTTCATCCAAAGGACTTGAGCACAATAACTCCCTAAGGATATGTACTCCTCTTCGATGGTAGATAAGGCTACGCTATTTTGTTTCTTAGATACGATCATACTACCTAAGAATTGACATGTTCTAGAGGTACTTTTCCTATCTATCTTGCATCCCCCATAATCCACATCCGAATAAGCATGAAGGCTAAAGGAAGAATCCTTAGGATACCAAAGACCTAAGTTAGGTGTGTCTCTAAAGTATCTAAAAATTCTCTTAATGGCTACTAAGTGTGATTCTCTAGGACTAGCTTGGAACCTAGCACACAAGAAAACACTAAACATAATATGTGGTCTACTTGCGGTAAGGTAAAGCAAAGAACCTATCATAGATCTATAAAGCTTAGAATCGACACAGTTACCCCCTTCATCTTTGTCAAGCTTTATAGAAGAGCTCATTGGAGTGACTTGAGTCTTCACATTCTCCAAGCCAAACTTCTTGAGCATATCATTCACGTACTTTTCTTAATTGATGAAGGTTTCATCCTTGCTTTGTTTGATTTGGAGCCCTAAAGGGAATGAGAGCTCCCTCATCATGCTCTTCTCGAACTCACCTTGCATTAGCTTAGAAAATTCTTTGCAATAACATTCATTAGTATAACCAAAAATAATATCATCAACATAAATTTACACTACTAAGATGTCATTACAATATCTTTTTATGAAAAGTGTAGTGTCCATCTTACCTTTTTCAATCAAAAAGTTTGAAAGTCCTTCATACCAAGCTCTAGGAGCTTATTTTAAACCATAAAGAGCTTTGGTTAATTTAAACACATATTTGGAAATTTAAGATCCTCAAACCCGGTGGTTGTTGAACATATACTTCTTCATTTATAAACCCATTTAGAAAAGCACTTTTGAAATCTATTTGAAAAGCTTGAAATCATGGTAACATGTAAATGCTAGAAGCATCGTAATAGCTTCCATTCTAACTACGGGTGCATATATTTCATCAGAATCAATTCCCTCTTCTTGAGTGTAACCTTGAGCAACAAGCCTAGCCTTGTTTCTTAGTATGTTACCACTCTCATCTAGTTTATTCCTAAAGATCCATTTAGTTCCTATAGCAGATTGATTACTAGGCCTTTCAACTAATGCCCATACTTTACTTCTCTTAAATTGATTAAGTTCTTCTTGCATGGCCAAAATCCAAAAATCATCTTTTAATGCTTCTTTGATATTTTTAGGCTCAATGTATGAAAGAAATGCAACATGGTTCACTAATTTGAGAGATGATCTAGTAGTTACCCCCTTGGATGGATCACCTAAGATTTCACAACCTTTGACATAGTTGAGCTCCATTGGGTATGTCACCTTCTTTTCCTCAAGATCCAAGTCCTTCAAGGCTTCAAGAGGTGGATCTTGTGCATCTTCTTCTTTGGTTGGAACCTCATCCACCTTTGATGTTTGTCCTCCATCAATGGCTTCAATGATTCCTGCATCATCATCATCACAAGAATCCTTCATCGAAATGAGGTTATCATCGAAAACAACATGCATAAACTCTTCTACTCCTAAATTTCTTTTATTAAATACACGATCGACTTTAGAGTTTGAAGAATATCCTAAAAAATAGCTTCAACACTTTTAGCATCAAATTTACCTAAGTTGTCTTTACCATTATTTAAAACAAAACACTTGCAACCAAATGGATGAAAATAACTAATGTTAGGCTTCTTAGATTTTAAAATCTCATATGGTGTTTTCTTTAAGATAGGCCTAATCATTACTCGGTTTATAATGTAGCTAGCATTATTTGTGGCTTCCGCCCAAAAATATTTAGGTAAATTATTTTTGAAAAGCATAGTTCTAGTCATTTCTTCTAAACTTTGATTTTTCCTCTCAACTACCCCATTTTCATTTAAAAATTCTTCGAAACCCAAGTTTTGAAATTCGGTTTCGTGATCACTTCTAATGTGAGTAATTTTAAGCTCAAGATCATTTTGGGTTATTTTAGAAAATGTGACGAATTTTTCTAAATCCCCATCTTTTGTACTTAAGAATAGAACCAAAGTAAACCTAGAAAAGTCATCTACAAGCACAAAAGCATATGATTTACCGGCCAAGCTCACAGTTCTAATTGGCCCAAAAAGGTCCATATAAATCAATTGTAAGCAACTACTAGTAGAAACATCATTAATGGATTTAAATGAAGTTCTATGTTGTTTACCCTTAGAGAATGCATCACATATTTTATCATTGGAGAACTTAACTTTAGTGTTGCGTGTAAAGTGATGTGCAATTTGTGCAAGTATACACGTCGCAAGTAAGAAAGTGATAAGTATATCGAATATCGTCTCCACATGGATTGTACTCATCTTTTGGTCCTATCTTCTTGCACCGCAAAACAAATAAAGTAAAAACACAGATAAGTTTATTGGAAGAGTGTAAAACCAAAACCTTGATTTTGATACAACAAATATTTCAAGGACTAATTTGAAAAGATGATAAATTTTTAAGTCCTAAAACTTCTTAAATTTGACAAGAAAAATGTTTAAGTCAAAACTCAAAGTTCCATAAGTTTTTCTAAGTGTTTTCCAAGCCAAAACAGTGACTTTCGACTAATCGTTTCGAAACGATGTGAAACTGTAATGTAAATTATGACTAACCATTTTGATACACACTTCAGATGTTTTGAAACGTTTTGAAACTGTCAAGTATGGGCTCGAAACGAGACAACTCGTATCGATACGGTCGTATCAAAATGGTCTCACTCGTTTCGGTACGTGTTTTGAAAGATGGTTTAAAAATATGACTGTTGTGTTTCATAACCGATTTTCTTCTTGTCATAACTATTTTCTTGAAAGTTAGTTAAGAGTATCGATACACTTTAGGTGCGTTTCGATACGAGTTTTCACAGTTGCAAAATATTTTGATACGACCTTGTCCCATTTCGAAACAGGCTCTTTTAGTTTTGGAATGACCACGATCTTTTCGATACGGTCTCTGAAATGCTCCCACCGACTATTTTTGTTCTTGCCCTGTTTCGATACATGTAGTGACGTTCTGGTATGGGTAGGTGCAGAACAACATTAATGGTGGGAAGATGAAGTCCCTACGGCTATATTTATGATGTCAACCACCCAAGCGGCTAGAAATCAATACGAAGGTACAAAAGCAAGCATTTTAAGCACCATCAACACAATTATTGAATCTACAAGCATCATCGAAGCATCAAATCCAAACCTTAGTGCCTTTTATTGTCAAATTTTTGTACTGAACTCAATTGAGTGTTTCATTCTTATTTGTATTATGAGTTTGGGGAGTGAAAGATTGTAATTGGGTAAACAAATCATCCTTTGAGAGGAATTTGTAAGGTTTACCATTTTTCTCCATTGTAAAAATGAGTGGATTATGATTTGGGTAGAAAGCTTAACCAAAATTGTAAGGTTTCCTCCTCATCCAAGAAAGGGAAGAATCAATAGTGGGTTGGTTGAAAATCCTTAGTGGGAGCTAAGGTAGTGGATGTAGAGTTCATTGGAGAACTTAAACCACTCTAATTGCCTTGTGTCTCAATTTTTATTCTTCCAATTTCCTCCTTTAAATTTTTTATCGCCTATTCACCCCCTATTGGCCATTTGCAATTGTTTGATCAACTCAACAATTGGTATCAGAGCTACACTCATTGGAAGGATTACAACCCTCTTGAGTCGATTGTAGGAGAGTTTGATTAAAAAGTCAAGCAATGGCATCCACCTCCACTTCCAACCTCTACGAGTCTCAATCTACCACTAAACCACAATTCTTCAATGGGGACAACTACCCATATTGGAAGAGTAGGATGAGACTCTTCATCAAATCTACCGACTTCATGGTGCGGGATGTAGTTGAAGAAGAGCCATACATTCTGATGAAGAGAGATGGTGAATGAAGACTTGTCCTTAAGGTCAATGTTGAAATGACCGAAGATGATAGAAGAAGGATTCAAGTCAACGATAAAGCCCTACATGTCATCTTACTTGCTCTTGGTCCGGATATCTACTTGAGGGTGTCTTCGATTGAGAATGCCAAGGAAGTTTGGGACACCCTCCAGACAACATATGAGGGAACTAGAGTGTTTCCAAGATGTTTGATCGATTCTTGGTCATCGTTAATGGATTGAAGGGTTTCGGAGAAATCATTCCTGAAGACAAGCTAGTAACGAAGTTGTTGCATTCTCTTATGGGATCATGGGATAGTAAGAGAGCGGCTAATGTAAAGCGTTTTAGTGTTCTCTAAATATGAGCGCAAGTGCACACTCTTGTCAAGTAATAGTATAAAAGCTATCATCTCCCACATGGATTGGACAACTTAACTCAATTCGTTGTTCCTGCACAAGAAAAGTAAATTGCACAAATAAGGTTGTTTGTTTAAGAAGAAAATAAAATAAAACACAAGTAAATAAAAGGGAAGAAATCAAATTGATAGAATGGGCAGGGTTATGTTGCTTCTTAGTGTGAAACTGCATTGGATAGGACAAGTTGTTTTGCGCTGCCAAACCCTGCTGCCTTGGCGGAAGATGGCAGGTAGGCTGCTGAGATGCTCTCACTGCCTCGGCAGAGGGATGGACTTGGTCTCGGCGGCAAACTCGGCAGAACTACAAGGTTCAGTAGAACGCTTTGAAAGTGATCTCGCTTATGTCCAAGTGAGAATGATGTTGATGCCCATTGCAGATAATACCAGGCGCGACATGAATCGTGCAAAGACTTTAATGATTATTCGACCTCTTTTAGCCGCCTTAAACCCTAACCTATGTCTAGGCTGGATTGATCAACATCGTCTATAGATGAGATCGTACTTACTCTTTTGGTGAGTTCGACTCTCTCGATACTGAACAAATGGATAGTAATCAACTAATCTTTCGCCTTAATTGAAAACTATGAAGAACGTGGAATAAGCAAACCTTGAAACTTTATTGCAAAAACAAACTTAAAATCCTAAACAATTGTTCTCACACTAATTACAACATAACCCAAACCCAAAGAGACATTTAGAACACAATGGCGGCAAGAAAACCTAAACTATACCTAAGGGAAAACCTAAGTTGCTTTAAAGTACAATTACAATGAGTATATATAAGCATTAGTTAGGTCTAGTCTTTCTTGGAGTAGAAGTTTACAAAATAGCATTTTGCATTAAATGCAATCTATAAATGTTGAATTTTTTAAGTTGAATGTGGACTTAATCATGTTGCCGTGCTCCGCAAGTAAGCTCGAGTTCCTCCTTCGGCGGCTCTCCCTGCTGCTACAGTCATCGAAAAATTGAGTGGACATCATCGTTAAGATCAGGATTTTCTGCTCTACATAATGCACTCCAGTTCTCCAATTTATCATCTTGTTGTCTTGGGCGGCAGGTAGGGCGTGGCAGCTCCTCGATAGCTGCTATCTCTGTCTGGAACTGCATCAGTACTTCTCCTTAGTCTGCTGCCTCAACATCATGTCCTCAGCTCTTCTCTCCTTTTGTCATCCTCTAGTACCTAAAACTAAAACTAAACTAAAACAATATATTTTCCTTACCAAATAATAAAAAATCAATACAAAGCAGGGTAGAGTAAAGAATATTGTAAAATGCAATGCATCAACCTAATTATGCCTAAAACATACTAAAAAATAGCAATAATATGAGATGGAATATGCATGAAATATAGAACTTATAGACACTTTACACACCCCCAACCTCAAACTATTGCTTGTCCAATGCAACCTAAACATACTTGCCCATTAAACTAATCAAAAAGAATTTTTTTTTGTTTTAAACATGATTTAACACCTCAAGGCCGTGGCACTTATCATTAGATTAGTGAGAAGAGAATAACATGAATTACCACAAAATTAAACCATAATATGCCGGTAAAGTGTGTGCAGAAACTGTGAACAAACTGAAAATGAAGAACATTCTAAGTAAACAGAGATGTTGTCATGATATACAAGGTTGCTACCGAGACATCATATTTAAGCACAATTTAAATAATCATGACAATGAGGGCTTCAGCTAATCACAACTACTCTTCTAGGTCTGGAATTAAGATAAAAGCAAACTACAAAACCCCGAACCCATGGAGTAGAGTCATCCCTTGAAGACTTCCATTCACTCATGCTAATTTGTCTGTCAATTCAAAATTTTCAGATTCAAGGACTTTGATAGCAGCGGAGTGTCCTTGCTCATGATTCTTTCTAGAGCCGGTTTTGGGCACCTCTAGGGATAGACAACATAAAAATTTTCTTTTGCATGTCTTGGCAGTGCTTTTGTTTTTTTCTGTTTGTTGCCTACCGCGACAGCTTCCTACAACCATTGTTAGAATTTTACAAATAATTCAAGCAAGCAAAGTTTACCAGAAATTCTAACAAATTCAGAAAGTAACAATAGGGTTTTTAATTTTTTGGAAACTATAGAAAAATCCTATGTTTTCTTCATGCTTTTCCCCAAAATTAAGTTCTTTTTAACTTGGTCCGAAAATTTAAAGTCTGCTATCCTATCATAGGCACAAGTTCTAACAAAACAATTTTCTTTTCAATTGATTTTTCTAAGGCAAGTACATTATGCAATCTAGTATGCTCTAAAGTATGCCTAAACATGATGAGTGCTAACCTCCCCCCCAAACTTGAGATGGGCATTGCCCTCAATGCACAAAATAAAAAAAACAAAAACGAAGAGAGAAAAATACAATTGATATAAAAAGAGAAAAATAAAGTAAAACGAAGAAAAGAAAAAAAAACTAGAAGTTGGCAGATGGTTGGGAGGAGGCTTGGGTCTTTGCTGCTTAGGAGGAGGCGGATGATTGGATGATAAGGCAGAGGGCGGCAGACTTAGCTGGTGAGACCTTTGCTATCCGCGGCGGCTGGACTCTCTTGGGATTAGGGCGAGGCTCTTCTTGTTGTTCTGCAGGAGGAGTGGCAGGAGGGGCTTCGCTCTCTTCTGATTCTGTCTCCTTGTCCTCTGGCTTAACGACTATGATGTGCCGCTTCCTCTTCATTGTTCCTTCCTCCGTTGGTGCTGCCGGAGGATCAATCGCCATTGGGACTGCTACTTCTGTTGTTGTTGCTATTGTTGGCTGTTGCTGCTCAACTTCTTTTGATGAGGAGGTGTTGGCCACCGTTAATGTTGTGCAGATAGGGGAATGATGTTGTTGATGCTGCTCTAGGGAGTCTACCACCGTGTTGGAAGCGGGGTGACAGAATACGATGGGTAGTGCGTCAGAGACGACATGTAGCGGTGGAAGGTGGCGTGGTGAGCAACTGTAACACCCTGATTTTGGGCCTAGAAGTTTTAGAGTTTGAATCGGACCGGTCGAGAACGGTTCGAACCTTTAAGGGAGATTTAGGGAACACCTTGTTCGTGATGCTTTAAAATTATGGAAAAATATCTATAAATCCTCATTTATTATATGAATGATTATGGTGAAAACAATTTTACAAAATAAGGTTTGGAAATGCTACATTTCGGTGTAGTGACCAAATCGCAGTTTTTGCAAAAGTTGACTAGTGACTGTTTTGTAAAGGATTGAAACTTTGAATCTTTGAGGAGATAATTTTACCAAAATTTTTTAATCATATTTCTCTTTATTTTGGGTGTTTTAATAATGATTTAATAAAGGGAATTAAAAGATAAAAATCTATTTTGACTTTCATAACTACTTTATGATCTTTTTCCTATTTTCATTTTCTCTCAACTTCCACTCAGCCAAACACATTTCCTCCATCAATTAGCCTCTGATTTTTATTCCTTTTGATGAGATTTCAATCTCCTTTTTATTCCTAATCTTTTCCACATCAAATCCTCTTGTTTTCACTTTGGATTTTCAAGGAAACTTGCCCAAATTAAGAAGAAATCAGCCATTAGAGGTAAGCTTCGTCCTTCTTCTCTTATGATCAGTTCTTTACTGAAATTCCTAAGTGATCAATCCTTTGTTAATGATTTATGAGTTGCTTTAATGTTAGAAACATGAAATTGTGTCAAAACTCAAGGTTCTTGGTGAGATCTTGATGATTTTCGTAACTTTTGGTTAGGCTCTTTTTTGATGTTGATTTCTAATGTATTTTGAATGGTAATTGATGTTATAAATGAGGTTTTAAAAAATAAATCCCGAATAGGTTTGGATTCCAAAGTTTTGTATGCAATATTGGAGGTTTTTGGGGTGGTTTTGGTGTTCTGTTGTAGTCGGAGGTATAAGGACGAGTTTATGGTGAATTTTGGTGTTGATTGATGTTTAGAAATGATTAGAAGTGATAGATCTTGGCTGGGCTTTGTTTTGGAAGAGTTTGGAGATGATTTCGATTATTTTTTGTGGCCGAAATGATGCTTTTGTGTAGAGCAGCGAGTTTGATTAGTTGGCTGGTGGTTTCAATGCATGATGATGCATTAATCCACTTCTCTTATGTGTAATAAACAAGGGAGACATCTTCGGACATTTTTGGTGTTAATCCGAAAGTGTCGAGAGGTTAGATATCATTTCGACGTGTAACGCCTCGGTTTTGGGCTTGGAAGTTTGGGCGTTGACCGGTTTGGTCAAAGTGCTGTTCGAATATAAAAGGTGAAATTAGGAAAGCCTAGTTCGGGTTGCATTAAGAAAATGGAAAAATGTTCTAAAATCCTCTTTTAATATATATAAGTGAACTGTGAAATCAATTTTACAAAATGAGGTTTGGAAGGGTGACATTTTGGCTAGTGACCAAAATGTAATTTTTGAAAACTGCGTGACTGTTTTAGAAAGGATTGAAACTTTGAATCTTTAAGGAGCTATTTACCCAAAGGGAGTTTCTCCATATTTTTCTAAGATATTTAATGTGTTAATTCTGATTTTTAAACATATAGAAAGTGGAGGGAAGTTATTTCTAACTAATTCTCCTAAAATCTAATTTTCCTTTTCTCTCATTTTCTCTCAACCCAAACACTTTCTCTCCAGAGTTTTTCTTCTGATTTTGTCACCTAAACATCTCTTTTCAATCCTCTTTTGATTGCTAATCATCTCATCAACAAAACCTCACCATTTGCAAGTTGATTCTTCAAGCTTTTTGGTTCTAAAAGAGGAGAAACTCAAGTTTGGAGGTAAGAACGTCCTTCTCCTCTAAACTATCAGTTCTTTACTAAAATTCCTAAGTTCTCAATCCTTAATTGATGTTTTATAAGTGGTTTTAAAGTTGTGTTATGGATCTTGGCTTAAAATGCAAGATTTGGTGATTTTTGATGAATTTTTGTTTGATCTGTTAAAGCAGTGATTGGAGGTGTGTTTTTGATGTTAAATGAATGTTAATTTGATAAGGAATTAAGTTTTAATTAATGCAATCCCGGATAGGTTGAATTTCCTAAGTTTAGCTTGTGATTCTTGGTTGTTTTTGAGGTGATCTTGTGGATCTGATGTTGCTGGAGGTATAAGGATGTTATTAGGTTCTTTTTAGATGGTAAATGATGTTAAAGGATGTTTAGTTTTGATGGTTTATGGCTGGGATTTGTTGAGGAGTTGTTTGGATGCATTTTCGGTTGTGTTTGGTAGCCGAAAATGGAGTGTGGATGAGAGCAGCGAGTTTAGGTGCTTTCATTGAAGCTATTAATGCATGATGATGCATTAATCCTCTGCTTTGATGTGCTTAAAACAGGGGAGTCATCCTTGGATCCAAGTGGTGGTGATCCAGAAGCTTGATTTGTGCTTCGGCAAGAGGCGAAGTGGAATCGGTGAGTGAAATTGCGATTTCGGCTTTGAAACCAATGTCTTGGGAGCTTAGTCTAAGTCTAAACAACTTTGCTAAGCTCAAGTGTAAGTTTTCGGAAAGACTCTCTAGTGGTGGCCATGGTTTGGTTGTTGTACAATGTGGTTTATTGCATGTTTTAAATTCTGTTTTGAAAGCATGATTTAGCATGGTTATTGCTGATTTTGTAAGCCATATGTTGAAGGAAGCTCAAGGTAAGAGTTCCTTGTTTTTGAACATTGTTTAAATGTGATTTGATGCTTAAAAATGCATGATGAATATGGCTTGGTTAAATGCTTTAAAACAGTGAAGTATTTGATGATAATGATGTATATTGGCAAGTGATGTTTTGAAAAAGGTTAAGGTCACTAAGGTGGTTAAAAGTCCTTGAGTGAGCCTTGTGGTTTCTAAGAACTTCATGGTGGTTAAAAGTCCATGAGTGATTCTTGTTAAGGTCACTAAGGTGGTTAAAAGTCCTTGAGTGAGCCTTGTTACTTAAGAACATCAAGGTGGTTAAAAGCCCTCTGCTAGCCCTCGTTTCGGTACGCGTTGCGGAACGGCCCCGTGTTTCGAAACAGGCTCTCCCTGTTTCGGAACATCCGACCGTTGGGGGCTGACATTGGCAGTTAAATGTTTTGGAATGTTTGCATTTTGGTCCTGAAACTTGTTTGTGCAAATTGTATGAGGTTGGGATGTCCGTTTGAGCTGAAATTTGACAGAGAAGCATGAAACCTGACTAATTTCAAGTTGGTAACTTTAATTTAGGTTAAGACCTCTTAATTTATATAATTTACAATTAGGTCCCCAAAGTCGTAAAATGTTCAATTGGGTCCCTGTTTGATCTTTGATGTTTATGATCTTTGAGCATGTTATTTGTATGATCATAAATAGGCTTAATGCGCATCTAGACAAGTTTAGAAAGAAAAAAAAGGGTCGTTAATCAAGGTTGACTTTCGGGTTGACTTTGGTTTTCCCCGTGTGACTTTCTTAATTCGGGTCAACCGTCTAGGCCGGGTTAAGGGGGTTACATTTGGTGGTATTAGAGCTGAGTTCTCGAGTATTTGGGAATGAATGTGTGCATGATTGAAGTATGTATGCTATGTATGCTTGATTAATTGAAAGCATGTTGAGTGGTTTGTGATTTGATGCTATTGAGTTGTATGCTGTGATGAAGCATGTTGTGGGTACCCATTGCCAAATCAAAGCTAGTGAAGTGATGTTGATTTTAAGTGAAATTGAGCTTGAGTACTTGGATTGCTTACCTTGCTGGACCTGACTTTGTTTATTTGCATTGTGATTGCATGGTTAGAGTATGGCACCACGTTGAGAGTTGAGAAGTAATGTGTGAGCTACGGCTCCGAATGAGAATGAGAATGAGGAGAATGCGGGAAGTGCGGTGTTACCTCCTCCTTCACCTGGTGGTGGTGCTGAAGGTGAAAGAGCTGAAGCTGCAGCTGGTGCTGGAGCTGCTGGACCTGAGGTTGGTCAGGGGCAAGCTATGCCTGACATGACGATGTTGGTGCAAGCTATTGCTGGTGCTTTTCGAGCGGCAGTAGCTGGAGCTCAAGGAGCTGGGCATCAGGGAGATGCTGGAGTGAGACTACCCTTGGAGCGCTTACGCAGTCTAGGTGGGACTGAGTTTAGGGGTTTGTCTGTTGAAGGTTCTGAATCATGGATGGAGAGTACCAAGAGGATCTTGGGTCAGATGAGTTGCACTGATGTGCAAAAGCTGGGCTGTGTTGTATCCTTGCTACAGGATGATGCTTATACGTGGTGGACAACCACTATTGCTGGGATGGCTGATGCTGATGTAACTTGGACATTCTTTCAGAATGTGTTCAAGAGGAGGTATCTTGGTGTGAGGTATTTGATGAAAAGAAGCGAGAGTTCATGTCTCTTACCCAGGGGAGCATGACTGTGGCTGAGTATGAAGTTCAGTTTGTTAGACTCAGTCAATATGTACCTGAGCTGGTACCTGATGAGCGGGCGAGGTGCGAAAGATTCCGTTATGGTTTAGTGACGGATGTGAAGATGTATGTGCTGGCTACCGAGTATGATGATTTTGATGTGCTGGTGGGCCGAGCTAAGGATATTGAGATGAACTTGGGTTTGTCTGCTAGAAGTGTTGGTTCTAGTGCTGGAAAGCGATCAGCTGAGTATAGTTCCGGTGGTGGACGGAACAAGAGGGGACGTGACCAGAAGTTTCAGTCCTCGGCCAAGAGAGGTGGTGGAGCACCTGCTCTGGGAGGCAATGCTAGAGCTGATCCGAGTGCTTGTTGGATTTGTGGATCACGTGGTCATATGAAGCGTGATTGTCCTCGTGCTGTGAGGGAGGTGCAAGCTCCTGTTGCGGCAGCTGGTAACGGGTGCTGGAATTGTGGATCTGCAGATCACTTGAGGCGAGAGTGTCCTATGTTGGTTGGTGGCCAAGTGCGTGCTCCTGTTGTTGCTGCACCGCAGAGAGGTCGTGGGCGCGGCCGTGGTAATTTCCAGCGAAGGGAGGAAGGTGGTCGTGGAGTGGCCCATGTTGTGGCTATTCAGCCTAAAGGTAGAGGTCAAGCTAGGGTGTATGCTCAGCGGGAGGGAAGGAATGACACGGATGTGATTGCAGGTACCTTTACTTTGCAATCCTTGTCATTACTTTCCTTGATAGATTCTGGATCTACGCATTCATACATTTTGCGTGAGCATGCTGAATTGCTTGGTTTGCCTGTTGAGTCTTTGGATGTTGGAGTTCGTGTCACTAGTTCTTTTGGTGAGACTGTTGTGACTCGAAAGTTGTATATAAGGTGTCCTTTGGTTGTTCAAGAACATGTTTTTCATGTTGACCTTATGAAGTTTCCTTTTTATGGTTTTGATGTAATCCTTGGTATGGATTGGCTTGCTGAGCATCGTGGTGTTGTGGATTGTGAAAATAAGCGAGTTTCACTGAAGATTGCGGATGATTATGAAGTTGTTGTGGTTGGTGAGAATGTGAAGTTTCTTGCCAATGTGGTGTCTACCTTGGAGGCGAGCAGGATGCTGAGGCAAGGTTGTGAAGCTTACCTAGCTTTTGTCATGAATCCTAGCTCAAAGGAGTTGCGCGTGCAAGATATCAGAGTAGTGAAGGAGTTTCCTGGTGTGTTTCCTGAGGAGTTGCCTGGTTTACCTCCTAATCGCGAGGTGGAGTTTGGAATTGAGCTGTATGAGAATACAACTCCTGTGTCCATTACCCCTTATAGAATGGCACCTAAGGAGCTGAAGGAGCTAAAGACGCAGTTGCAAGAGTTGCTTGATCGTGGTTTCATTCGGCCAAGTGTGTCACCTTGGGGTGCACCGGTCTTGTTTGTGAAGAAGAAGGATGGCACTATGAGAATGTGCATTGATTACCGTCAGCTGAACAAGTTGACTATCAAGAATCGGTATCCTTTGCCGAGAATTGATGATCTCTTCGATCAATTTCGGGGAGCTGCTGTGTTCTCTAAGATTGACTTGAGATCAGGGTATTACCAGTTGAAGGTAAAGGATGTGGATGTGCCTAAGACAGCTTTCAGGACAAGGTATGGGCATTATGTGTTCCTTGTGATGCCGTTTGGTTTAACAAATGCTCCTGCTGCTTTTATGGACATGATGAATCGTGTGTTTCATGAATACCTGGACAAGTTCGTTGTGGTGTTCATTGATGATATCCTCGTGTACTCGCGTACTGAGGAGGAGCATGAAGAGCATTTGAGAATTGTGATGCAAGCTTTGTTGGAGAATCAGCTTTATGCTAAGTTGAGCAAGTGTGAGTTCTGGCTTAAGGAGGTGGTGTTTCTTGGGCATGTAGTTTCTGCTGAGGGGATTCGTGTTGATCCTCAGAAGGTTGAGGCAGTGATGAACTGGAAGGTTCCTAAGTCTATTCATGAGGTTCGTAGTTTCCTTGGTTTGGCGGGATACTACCGGAGGTTTGTGGATGGGTTTTCTAAGATTGCTGCACCTTTGACGAAGTTGTTGCAAAAGGATGTTAAGTATGAGTGGACGGAGGTGAGACAACTTGCTTTTGAGAAGCTTAAGGCGGCTTTGACGCAAGCTCCTATCTTGGTTCAGCCTGAATCAGGGAAAGAGTTTGTGGTCTACAGTGATGCGTCCTATGTTGGTTTGGGATGTGTGCTGATGCAAGAGGGTAAGGTTGTGGCTTATGCATCGCGGCAGTTGAAGGTGCATGAGCGCAATTATCCTACGCATGATATTGAGTTGGCTGCGGTGGTTTTTGCTCTGAAGATCTGGAGACATTATCTGTATGGTGAGAAGTGTACTGTGTACACGGATCACAAGAGTTTGAGGTATTTGATGTCTCAGAAGGAGTTGAATCTTAGGCAGCGGTGCTGGTTGGAGTTGCTCAAGGATTATGATCTGACGATTGAGTACCATCCTGGAAAGGCTAATGTTGTTGCGGATGCCTTGAGTAGGAAGGTAGCTGTTGAGCTGAGGGCTATGTTTGCCAATTTGAGTATTTCGCGTGATGGTGGTCTTGTGGCTGAGTTGCAAGTGAAACCATCGTTGGTTCAGTTGATCAAGGAAAAGCAGTTGCTGGATGATTCCTTGGTATCTCATGTTCAGGATATCGCGGAGGGTAGACCTTCGGATTTCTGCTTTAATGATGATGGTGTGTTGTGTTTTGGGAGTCGAATAGTAGTGCCCAATGATGTTGAGGTTAGGCGTGCTATTCTGACTGAAGGTCATAGTAGTCCTTTTGCTATGCACCCTGGTAGTACTAAGATGTATCGTGATCTTCGGGATGAGTACTATTGGGTGGGTTTGAAAAAGGATGTTGCGGAGTTTGTGAGCAAGTGTTTGGTGTGTCAGCGAGTTAAGGCTGAACATCAGGTTCCTTCAGGGTTGTTGCAACCGTTGAGAATCCCTGAGTGGAAGTGGGAAAGGGTTACCATGGATTTTGTATCTGGTTTACCCTTGTCACCTTCGAAGAAGAATTCGGTTTGGGTGATTGTGGATCGCCTGACGAAGTGTGCGCATTTCTTGCCTGTGCATACTACGTTTTCTTTGGATAAGCTTGCGGAGCTGTACATTGCTGAGATTGTGCGGCTGCATGGTGTGCCTAAGTCGATTGTGTCGGATAGGGATCCGAGGTTCACATCACGTTTCTGGCAGTGTTTGCATCAAGCTTTGGGTACAAGGTTGAATTTCAGTACATCTTATCATCCTCAGTCGGATGGTCAGTCAGAGCGTGTTATCCAGATTTTGGAGGATATGTTGAGGTGCTGCGTGATTGAGTTTCAGGGCTCTTGGGAGAAGCATTTGCCTTTGGTAGAGTTTGCTTATAACAATAGTTATCAGGCGAGTATTCAAATGGCACCTTATGAGGCTTTGTACGGGAGGAAGTGTAGGACTCCTCTTTGTTGGGCTGAAACGGGTCAAAAGTTGGTTTCGATGCCGGCTTTGTTGAAGGGAACCACCGAGAAGGTGAAGCTCATTTGTGAGCGGTTGAAGGCAGCCTCTGATCGGCAGAAGTCTTACGCGGATTTGAAGCGTAAGGAGATTGAGTATGCGGTGGGTGACCGTGTGTTCTTGAAGGTTTCACCTTGGAAGAAGGTGATGAGGTTTGGCCGGAAGGGTAAGTTGAGCCCTAGGTACATTGGACCATATGAGGTGGTTGAGCGTGTGGGTCCTGTTGCGTATCGGTTGAGGTTACCTCAAGAGTTGGAGAAGATTCATGATGTGTTTCATGTTTCTATGCTCCGGAAGTATAGATCTGATCCTTCGCATGTGATGCCTGTGGAGGAAGTGGAATTGAATCCGGATCTGACCTATGATGAGGAACCGGTGAAGGTTCTGGATTCGGATAGCAAGGTTCTTCGTGGCAAGACCATCGAGTTGGTAATGGTGCTGTGGAAGCATCGCGGTGTTGAGGAAGCCACGTGGGAGCGGAAGGATGACATGTTGAAGCAGTTTCCTTATCTCTTTCCTTCAGGTAAATTTCGAGGACGAAATTTCTTAAGGGGGGGGGGGGGAGAGTTGTAACACCCCGGTTTTGGGCTTGGAAGTTTGGGCGTTAACTGGTTCGGTAAAAGTGCTGTTCGAATATAAAAGGTGAAATTAGGAAAGCCTAGTTCGGGTTGCATTAAGAAAATGGAAAAATGTTCTAAAATCCTCTTTTAATATATATAAGTGAACTGTGAAATCAATTTTACAAAATGAGGTTTGGAAGGGTGACATTTTGGCTAGTGACCAAAATGTAATTTTTGAAAACTGCATGACTGTTTTAGAAAGGATTGAAACTTTGAATCTTTAAGGAGCTATTTACCCAAAGGGAGTTTCTCCAGATTTTTCTAAGATATTTAATGTGTTAATTCTGATTTTTAAACATATAGAAAGTGGAGAGAAGTTATTTCTAACTAATTCTCCTAAAATCTAATTTTCCTTTTCTCTCATTTTCTCTCAACCCAAACACTTTCTCTCCAGAGTTTTTCTTCTGATTTTGTCACCTAAACATCTCTTTTCAATCCTCTTTTGATTGCTAATCATCTCATCAACAAAACCTCACCATTTGCAAGTTGATTCTTCAAGCTTTTTGGTTCTAAAAGAGGAGAAACTCAAGTTTGGAGGTAAGAACGTCCTTCTCCTCTAAACTATCAGTTCTTTACTGAAATTCCTAAGTTCTCAATCCTTAATTGATGTTTTATAAGTGGTTTTAAAGTTGTGTTATGGATCTTGGCTTAAAATGCAAGATTTGGTGATTTTTGATGAATTTTCGTTTGATCTGTTAAAGTAGTGATTGGAGGTGTGTTTTTGATGTTAAATGAATGTTAATTTGATAAGGAATTAAGTTTTAATTAATGCAATACCGGATAGGTTGAATTTCCTAAGTTTAGCTTGTGATTCTTGGTTGTTTTTGAGGTGATCTTGTGGATCTGATGTTGCTGGAGGTATAAGGATGTTATTAGGTTCTTTTTAGATGTTAAATGATGTTAAAGGATGTTTAGTTTTGATGGTTTATGGCTGGGCTTTATTGAGGAGTTGTTTGGATGCATTTTCGGTTGTGTTTGGTAGCCGAAAATGGAGTGTGGATGAGAGCAGCGAGTTTAGGTGCTTTCATTGAAGCTATTAATGCATGATGATGCATTAATCCTCTGCTTTGATGTGTTTAAAACAGGGGAGTCATCCTTGGATCCAAGTGGTGGTGATCCGAAAGCTTGATTTGTGCTTCGGCAAGAGGCGAAGTGGAATCGGTGAGTGAAATTGGGTTTTCGACTTTGAAACCAATGTCTTGGGAGCTTAGTCTAAGTCTAAACAACTTTGATAAGCTCAAGTGTAAGTTTTCGGAAAGACTCTCTAGTGGTGGCCATGGTTTGGTTGTTGTGCAATGTGGTTTATTGCATGTTTTAAATTCTATTTTGAAAGCATGATTTAGCATGGTTATTGCTGATTTTGTAAGCCATATGTTGAAGGAAGCTCAAGGTAAGAGTTCCTTGTTTTTGAACATTGTTTAAATGTTATTTGATGCTTAAAAATGCATGATGAATATGGCTTGGTTAAATGCTTTAAAACAGTGAAGTATTTGATGATAATGATGTATATTGGCAAGTGATGTTTTGAAAAAGGTTAAGGTCACTAAGGTGGTTAAAAGTCCTTGAGTGAGCCTTGTGGTTTCTAAGAACTTCATGGTGGTTAAAAGTCCATGAGTGATTCTTGTTAAGGTCACTAAGGTGGTTAAAAGTCCTTGAGTGAGCCTTGTTACTTAAGAACATCAAGGTGGTTAAAAGTCCTTGGATGGTTCTTGTTAAGGACACAAAGGTGGTTAAAAGTCCTTGTGTGATCCTTGCCATGGTGTTTAAAAGTCCATGGGCCAAGGTGTTTAAAAGTCCTTCGGGCCAAGGTGTTTAAAAGTCCTTGGGGTGAAACTTGTAAAGGACACAAAGGTGGTTAAAAGTCCTTGTGTGGTCCTTGTGAATTATAAGATCACAATGGTGTTTAAAAGTCCATGTGTGAGTCTTATGTTGATCTTGTTTTAAAAAGATGGAATTTATCACTTGTGGCCAATATGACATGTATTGATATGGAAGCATGTTTTGCTTGTTCAAGAATGCTTGTAAGCATGCATAAATGATGTTTTGAAGTATGATTTATAAAGTGTTTCATAAATGCATTATTGAATGGTCTTGATGAGCATTCCTCACTAAGCTTTTGCTTACGCTCTCTCTCTTTTCTTAAACCAATAATGCAGAGCATTAGAGTGCATTGAGGGCAGCAAGGAAGGCAAGCAATCAAGTGGGAATTAAGCTCAAGTATGGAAAGGTTTTCTTGTACACCTTTAGCTTTTGGCATTTGGCAATGGGGGACCAATATGGATGTTTTGGGAGATGTTTGTACTCCCCAAGTTTGTTTAATGTTGTTAAAAAATGTTGGATTTTGTATTTGGTCATTATGTGCTTGGTTTTGAAGGTTTAGTGCTTAAATGGTTTGCTTGAGTAGGAAGCATGCTTAGAATTGGGGCTTTTCATATATGATGATATTATGCTGATTGGTTGATGCAAATATGTCTCTTGTATGTTGAATTTGTTGCTGGTAAAGTTTGGTAGCATTTGGAGCATGATTGGTTGGTCAATTGTATGTTTAAGCAAGCAAATTTCTGCATTCTGTGCAGGCCATTTCGGAACAGGTGCCTTGTAGTAGCCCAGGCGTCCGAAACGGGAGACACCGTTTCGAAACGGGAAGCCCTCTGCCAGCCCTCATTTCGGTACGCGTTGCGGAACGACCCCGTGTTTCGAAACAGGCTCTCCCTGTTTCAGAACATCCGACCGTTGGGGGCTGACATTGGCAGTTAAATGTTTTGGAATGTTTGCATTTTGGTCCTGAAACTTGTTTGTGCAAATTGTATGAGGTTGGGATATCCGTTTGAGCTGAAATTTGACAGAGAAGCATGAAACCTGACTAATTTCAAGTTGGTAACTTTAATTTAGGTTAAGACCTCTTAATTTACAGAATTTACAATTAGGTCCCCAAAGTCGTAAAATGTTCAATTGGGTCCCTGTTTGATCTCTGATGTTTATGATCTTTGAGCATGTTGTTTGTATGATCATAACTAGGCTTAATGCGCATCTAGACAAGTTTAAAAAGAAAAAAAAAGGGTCGTTAATCAAGGTTGACTTTCAGGTTGACTTTGGTTTTCCCCGTGTGACTTTCTTAATTCGGGTCAACCGTCTTGGCCGGGTTAAGGGGGTTACACAACGAGCAAGCGAAACGTAATCGGTGAGTGCGAATGGTTTTAGAAGTCCTTGTGGGACAAAGAAATAAGTTTTGGGGATTTGGGATTGGTTTGAAACACCATCCTAAGTCTAGAAATAAGTATGGCTAGATTTGCTCTCAAATATGTGGTTCTTTCCCCTAAAATGCTTTTACATGCTCTTGTTTTGAGATAGACAAATTCCTACTGTTTTTGCATGATTTGTAGCATGAGATGATGCTTTGAAGAGTTTTCACGAGATATCATGTTGCATTGAAGAATTTTGAGATTTTGAGTTAATGAAAAGCATGAGATGTGATTTTGAAATGAGAAGAAAAAGACTTGAGAAATATTACATAAAAACAGTAGGCGAGATGAAGTTTTTGACATAATATATTGGCATAGAAGATGAGATAGTTACCAGATATAATTGATCGATCAATAGGATGAGAGTGCACTATAAACTAAAATTCGTACGTGCTCTTTGGAGTCTAGCAATGGGGGTAGTGCCATCCCGATCCAAAGTGAGAATCCGATGATGAGAGATACCATCGGGGTATGACTTGGTGAAATACCCAAGCTTTGTGGCGATGAGAGATACCGCCATGAGAGTCTGGTGATGAGAGATTACAATGGGGTAGGACTTGACCTTGAGTCAAGCTAATCTGCATATCCGAGTAATGATGAAATGTGAAATGCCAATATAAAATATGGAAATGTATTTGAATCACATGTACCAAATGAAGAGATGTTTTATGCTATGAGAATTGCATATGAGATTATGATATGAAGTGCTTTCGTTTTCATTTATCATGTGTATGGCCTTGCCATGAGATTTGCATTGGTTTAAATGCATGAGATAGAATAGAGGTACATGTTTTTTCAAATGGAGATTCGCTTTGAAATGGTTTTCAAGCATTAGATAGAAAGAGCATGTTGTAGAAAATGGCTTTTGAGAAAGGGTTTTGAATAATGCATTATTGTGTTGGTTTTCTTTGAGCTTGCCTCACTAAGCAAATGTGCTTACGCTCTCTTTTACCAAAAATGCAGATAATTGAGGTGATTTTGGGCAGCAAGAAGGTTAAGAACATCCAAGGAAGAATAAAGCTCATGTATGGTGATGTTTTTACATACTTTAGTATTGATATTTGGCAATGGGGCTCCAAGGTTGTATTTGGGAGATGTGTTTTGAACTCCCTATGTTTGTGGCAAGTTTGAGTTGGCTTTTGAAGTTTGTAAATGGTCTTATATGGCTTGGTTTAAGGTTAGAAGTCTATATTTGGTTTTTTGACTAGGAAGCATGCCTTTAGACTCAATGGTCACTTGTTTGATGCCATGCTTTAGTTTAAGCCTGTTAAGTATGACATATAATGTCTAACCATGTTGCTTGTATGTTATGGTATGATTTGGGCATGTTTAATTGAGTAAAGAAGTGAAAAACCAGAAAATTCTTCAGTTGCAGGGTAGGGTGTATCGAAACACCTTTAACTGTTTCGAAACAGGGGCCTGAAATGGCCATGGTATTTTGGAACGGCTGAAGGTGTTTTGGAACACTTTGGCTACTGGAAAGCCATGTTCTGATACAGGTTTCAGAACATGCCTGAGTATTGAAACGACTAGCCCAATTTCGATACGGGCGTTTCGATACGAAGGTCAGCGTTTTGGAACAGTTGACCGGTGGGCTGTGTTTTGAATGGTTTCAAGTTTTCATGTTTTACATTTTAGTATTGGATGTTGTGCATGCAATTGTTTGAGCTTGAAATGTTCTTTTAAGCCGAAATTTAACAGAGAGGCATGTAATATGACTAATTACATAGTGGTAAGCTTAAAATATGCAAAGTCCTTATATTTTCCAATATTTATGTTTTGGTCCCTAAAAGTTTAAATCTTACAATTGAGTCCTTAAATGATTTCCGATCATTGTGATTTTCTCTCCTATGATTCTTGAGTAATCATATAGGCTTAATATGCATCTAGAAAAGATAAAAAAGGGTCGTTAATCAAGGTTGACTTTGGTTTTCCCCTTGTAACCTTTGTAGTTCGAGTCAAGCGTCTAGGCCGAGCTAAGGGGGTTACATTTGTTGGTATGAGAGCCAGGTTAGCGAATGTTTGGGGCTTGGTAAGTGGTTATTGTATGTGATTGTAAATGATTGTTACTTGTTTGTGAAAGTATGATGTATGAATGATGATGTTTGGTTCTAATGAGATGAGTTTGTGATGTTATGATACGTTTAGGGTATAGTTGGGGATCCCATTGCCATATCATTACTATTGAGAAGAATTGTTTTCAAAAATGAGCTTGAGTACTTGGATTACTTACCTTATTATGCCTAATGGAATGTATTGTATTTTGTTAGTTGCATTGTTTTATTATGGGGCCACGTAGAGAGCTTAGAATCAATACCCGTGCTGCGGCTGAGAACGAGAATGTGGAGAATGCTGAGGATCTACCTCCTCCTTCCCCTCGTGGACCACCTGGTGGTGGTGGAGCGGGGTTGGTACTGTTGGAGTTAGTACTGGGGTTGCTGGACCCGAGGGAGTTGAGGGGCAAGTTGCTCCTGATATGTCTGTATTGATACAAGCTATTGTTGGAGCTTTCCAGGCAGCAGTAGCTAGGGCTCATGGAGCTGCACCACAGGATGGTGCTAATGTGAGGTTGTCGTTAGAGCGACTTCGCAGTCTGGGAGGGACTGAGTTTAGAGGGTTGACCCCGGAAGGTTCCGAGTCTTGGTTGGAGAGTACCAAGAGGATACTTGGACAATTGAACTGCAACAATGTTCAGAAGTTGGGATGCATTGTGTCCTTGTTGCATGGTGATGTATATACGTGGTGGACAACCACAATATCGGGGATGGATGATGATGATGTGACTTGGACATTCTTCTTGAATGCATTCAAGCAAAAATTCTTGGGAGTACGCTACCTCGATGAGAAAAAGAGAGAGTTCATGTCCCTTGTGCAAGGGAGTATGATGGTGGCAGAATATGAGGTGCAGTTTGTACGCCTTAGCCAATATGCACCTGAGCTGATTCCTAGCGAGCGAGAAAGATGTTAATGATTTTGTTACGGGCTGGTGGCGGATGTGAAAACTTATATGCTCACAGTAGACTATATTGATTTCGATGTCTTGGTCATTAGAGCCAAGGACATTGAGCTGAATCTTGGTCTGGCGAGTTGAGAAAGAGGATCGAGCTCATGGAAGTGAGCTACAGAGCGTGATCTTTGTAGGGATCGCTATAAAAGGCATAAGGATAGAAGGTCACATGGTGATGCTAGACGTGCCGGTGGTAACCCTGGGAGAGGTCAGCAAGGACCAAATGCTTTCTTGAGGACTCATGAGTGTAACCTGTGTGGTAGGAGACATATTGGTGAGTGCTGGGGTAATCTTGGTACGTGTTGGAAATGTGGTAATCGAGGGCACATGAAGAAAGATTGTCCTCAGCCGTTGAGAGAAGGCTAGGCTCCGATGAGAGCAGTTCATCCACAAAGAGGTCATGGGCACGACCGTAGTAACTTTCAGCGCAGAGATGAAGGTGGGAGAAATGTGGCACATGTGGTGGCTGTTCAACCTGAGGGTGGTTGCAACACCCCTTTCCCGGCCTGGTAGAGAACCGGGTCAAAGGGCGTTACTGAAAAACAGAACGGAAATCGATAACATAAATCTTAAACCTTTTTAACCAATATTTTAATGCCAAATATGGCAATTTTTATTACTAACTCAAAACTCATTATAGCTTTAAAACCTTATACAAAACATAGGCAACATATACACAATAGTAGGCCACAAGCGACTAGTTTAATTACTTTTCCATCATACTAGGAGTTCATAAGGACAAAACACATTACTCTTAGCTCGTGGTGACTTGCCGATCTTTTGACTGCTCCGATCTCGAACCGAACACTCTATTAGCCTGAAATGTTATGCAAATGAATGTATTAGACTTACATAGTCTAAGTGAGGTAGCCAATAACAATGAATGAGCATGTTAAGCAATGCTTCATACTTCAATTGCATATTTAATGGCACATTTCACATAAGCAATCTATATACATATTATAAATGAAAGGTATGTTATTCAATCATAACAAAAGCAATATCAATAATCAATATTTTCCCTTGGATCGATTCAACAGTATTTGGATACGAGAATTCCACCACATCACCAACAATAATGGTCGTGTCATAATCCCTCCTCCGCACCAATTGACCAACACATAACACATCCCTCCTCCGCACCAATGGTCAAAGCCCAATACCCATACTAATGAGCTCATGAATTATATGGCATGCCAATTGTATCCAATACTCTCGAATCCAAGGTTCAATACTCAATAGTTCAACAACGATATTTCAATAGCAATATTTACACATCAATATCAATAACAATAATTCAATAGCGGTAGACATATATAAAAGTTTCAATAGCAATGTGCAATAATCAATTTCTAATGCTCGATATGCAATACTTACCCTTGCTTACCAACAAGGATTTCAATAATGCTTTATGCAAATTCCCTTAATTCAATGGTCAGTAAAACAAACGAAATCAATAATGATGAATTCTAAAAGGCTCCTCGCCTACTTCCGAGACTCCAACTACACTCACCTCGACAACCCTACGTTTCTCGGATAACAATTCCCTTGTTCCAAGATTTTGTTGGAGATGTCAGTTTGTTCCTTTCCAAATCTTGAGCTAGATTAATTAATAGGAATCGGTTAGAATCGATTAAACAATATCGAATTAATACGAAAATATTAATTTCGATACCAAAACTTAGACTAACCAAGAATTTGAGCTTACCCCGACGTCGACAGAGATTCGATGTTACTATATCAAAAATATCGGACAACCAATCTAATACTGAACCACCAAATTATTGTTTCTTCACTGACTCCTTATTCCAGTTGCACAATCAAACATCATTCCCCTATTTATACTAACATTGCCGGCCCCTCCTATGGTTTCCCATTTCCCACGTTAAGGTGGTGGTGGCATGGCCTAAAGCCATGTTTAGCCACGTGTTTGGCAATTGTGCCACAAGGGACACATTTTCACCAACGTGGGAAGGGCACGATAATTCCCTTCAAGTGAAGGAATTTGTCGTGGCCCCCACTCATGCCATTTATCCTCTTTTCCCCTTATACACTTGCATAGCCGGTAATTTAGTATGACTTAAAGTCATGCTTACTTGCCACGTTTATGGCAAATTGCCACCCAATTTTGTGGTTCGGCCGAGTGTCTTTACACGTGTAATTGCCTTAGGCAATTCCTTCAATTAGAAGGAAATGCCACGACATGCTATTACCTTTTTTATTTATAATAATAATAATAATAATAATAATAATAATAAAAATAAACCATTATGATTTAACCCGAATAATTAAATTTCGAACCTACTTTCAACTAGACCGGGTTTTGGGGTGTGATAACTCTCCCCCCCTTAAAAAAAATTTGTCCTCGAATTTTTTACCTGAGTACTGACGATCACCCTCTTGCTCCTTGCCCTTCATATGGTACATATGTGCAGAGGCTTTAGATTCGGGTCGGTACGATGTCTTAGATGATCCTCCAAGCTTTCCGAAGGATTCTTGTCTCACTCCCTTGCCTCGAAATGATTGAGTGGAAGGTGAATTGACAGTTGAAGAGGCAGATCTGTTCTTAGGGCAATCTTGAATAAGATGACCCATTTCACCGCAGAAAAAACAAGCTCCCGATTTCTTACGGCATTGCCCTTTAGGATGCCTGTGTTGACAGAAGTTACAAATCGAATGTCCTGTTTCTTGTTTCGAGCCATCAAAGCTTTCTTCAGGGCCAACACTAGAAAAGAACTGAATTATGGGCTGAGGCTTAGCAAAATGTTCATGTCGGGAAGGTTGAGAATACACGTTTTGTTTCGAATCTTGGTGCTTCCCTTTCTTGAAAGATTCATAAGAATAAGTTTCATCTCAGTGTCTCTTTTCAGATTGTACTTGGTTCTCCTTCCTCTTTTCGTAGGCCTTCTGAGAGGCTTCGGTAGCAATGGCTCGATTAACAAGGGTTTGGAAGTCGTCGATCTCCAAAGCAACGAAGAGAGGACGTAATTCATCACGAAGGCCATCTACGAACATTCGACATTTCTCCTTTTCTGTGTGTATGATTTCAGCACCATACCTCGCATATTTGCAGAAGTCTCGAATATACAACTCCATGGGTCTTTCTCCTTGTGTCAGATGGAGAAATTTCTTACGTCTTTCAGCGATTGTAACACCACCTTCCCAGCCTGGTAGAGAACAAGGTCAAAGGGCGTTACAAAAAAACAGAACGGAAATCGATTACATAAATCTTAAACCTTTTTAACCAATATTTTAATGCCAAATATGACAATTTTTATTACTAACTCAAAATTCATTATAGCTTTAAAACCTTATACAAAACATAGGCAATATATACACAATAGTAGGCTACAAGCGACTAGTTTAATTACTTTTCCATCATACTAGGAGTTCATAAGGACAAAACACATTACTCTTAGCTAGTGGTGACTTGCCGATCTTTCGACTGCTCCGATCTCGGACCGAACACTTTGTTAGCTTGAAATCTTATGCAAATGAATGCATTAGACTTACATTGTCTAAGTGAGGTAGCCAATAACAATGAATGAGCATGTTAAGCAATGCTGCATACTTCAATGGCATATTTAATGGCACATTTCACATAAGCAATCTACATACATATTATAAATAAAAGGCATGCTATTCAATCATAACAAAAGGAATATCAATAATCAATATTTTCCCTTAGATCGATTCAATAATATTTGGATACGCGAATTCCACCACATCACCAACAATAATGGTCGTGTCATAATCCCTCCTCCGCAACAATTGACCAACACACAACATATCCCTCCTCCGCACCAATGGCCGAAGCCCAATACCCGTACCAATGAGCTCATGAATTCTATGGCATGCCAATTGTATCCAATACTCTCGAATCCAAGGTTCAATACTCAATAGTTCAACAACGATATTTCAATAGCAATATTTACACATCAATATCAATAACAGTAATTCAATAGCGGTAGACATATATAAAAGTTTCAATAGCAATGTGCAATAATCAATTTCTAATGCTCGATATGCAATACTTGCCCATGCTTACCAACAAGGATTTCAATAATGCTTTATCCAAATTCCCTTAATGCATTGGTTAGTAAAACAAACGAAATCAATAATGATGAATTCGGAAAGGCTCCTCGCCTACTTCCGAGACTCCGACTACACTCACCTCGACAACCCTACGTTTCTCGGATAACAATTCCCTTGTTCCAAGATTTTGTTGGAGATGTCGCTTTGTTCATTTCCAAATCTTGAGCTAGGTTAATTAATAGGAATCGGTTAGAATCGATTAAACAATATCGAATTAATACGCTAATATTAATTTCGATACCAAAACTTAGACTAACCAAGGATTTGAGCTTACCCTGACGTCGACAGAGATTCGATGTTACTATATCGAAAATATCGGACAACCAATCTAATATTGAACCAGTCTTGTTTGTTAAAAAGAAAGATGGCACAATGAGAATGTGCATTGATTATCATCAGTTGAATAAGTTGACCATCAAAAACAAGTATCCTTTACCGAAGATTGATGATTTTTTGACCAGTTTCGAGTAGCAACTGTGTTTTCAAAGATCGATTTGAGGTCCGGGTATTATCAGTTAAAGGTGATGGATGTGGATGTGCCAAAAACAATATTTTGAACGAGATATGGGCATTATGAATTTCTAGTGACGTCGTTTGGATTGACGAATGCTCCTGCTGCTTTCATGGACATGATGAACAAGGTATTCCATGAATTATTAGATAAGTTTGTTGTGGCGTGCTACACTTTCTCCCATACAAAGCCTTGTATGGAGCCAATTAAATGCTTGCCTGATAACTATGGTTGTAAGCAAACTCAACCAAAGGCAAGTGCTTCCCCATGAACCTTGGAAGTCTAAATTATAGCATCTTAACATACCCTCAAGCACCTGAACAACACACTCAGACTGTCCATCCATCCGAGGATGATAAGGAGTATTGAAATTCAACCGTGTACTTAAGGCTTGATGCAAACATCCTCAAAACCTTGAAGTAAACCTCAGATCTCTATCCGACACTATAGACCTTGGCACTCCATGCAAACGCACAATCTTAGCAACAAACTACTGGGCCAACTTATCCAACGCATACGTAGTATGCACTGCCAAGAAATGTGCACCCTTCGCATGACGGTAAACAATTATCCAAACAAAATTCATCTTTGACAGTGTCAAAGGTAATCCAAACACGAATCCATGGTAATCTTTTCCCACTTCCATTCTGAAATCCTCAACAACTACTTCACTTAGAAGGAAACCAAAGCTCAACCCGCCAATAAACCAAACATTTGCTTACAAACTTTGCAACATTCTTTTTCCAACTCGTCAGGTATCACCCAACTCTCAAACCACGTTACACCTTCGTACTACCAAGGTGCACAACAAAAGAACCACTAAGGACTTCAACCAAAATAGAGCATCTCAATTCAACGTCATTTGGAACCTCTATTCAATTTCCCAAAACTCAAAACACCATCATCAATGAAACCAAAATCCTAAGGCTTCCCATCCACAATATCTTGAACACGCAGTACAAGAGAATCGTCAAGCAACTGCTTATCCCCGATCAATTGGATCTGGGATGGTTTCACCCGCAGTTTGGTAACAAGACCATCATCTCGTGATACGCTCAAGCGAGCAAACATCGCCCTCAACTCCACAACCACTTTCATGCTCAAAGCATTGGCCACAACATTGGCCTTTCCAACTTGATACCTCATCATCAGACCATACTCCTTAATCAACTCCAACCACCTTCATTGTCTAAGATTCAACTCTTCTTGAAACATTAGATACTTCAACTCTTGTGATCCATAAACTTTACACTTCTCAACACGAAAACCCAAAATTCGCCCACTCACCATCTGAAAATCCTCAACACGAGACTCTATCACCGTCTCCATCAGCTGCTCCAATTACATCAACTGTCTCAAGAAGGTTTACTTACACTCAACCAACAGACCACCCTCTCACGAAAGCCCAACCAAATTAACATGGCTTTTGAGCTTACATAACCACGCATAATGCTCATTCCCCAAGCACTTACATATGTCTGAAGGCATACGCTACAACCTTCCCAACCTGCTTAACCACTCTTCCTACAACACATCCAAGAACCATGAATCCTCTACTAAGCTCAAGCTAAACCTCGATTAGAACTATCGTCAGAACTTCCTTCCAACTCCTCCAAGGTCACCGTCAAAACTTCTTCCACCCAAAACAACCATCTTGCTATAACTATTCAAGCAAGAATACAACAACACTTCAAAACCACATCCACAAACCTACTACAACCGTCCAACCCAGAGAAACTACAACACCAAAATGCTAACTCAAAAAGCTTTTAACTGCACATCACACAACCTCGACCGATTCTAACCAAAATAGTCTCATCTTCGCCACCCAGCCGCCAAAGGCCCTTAAAACACCTAGAAACTTTACCTCCTGCTAACCAAGCTAGGCCACACTCACTCTTAACGGTAAACTTATTCACTTCCTAATCTCACACCCACTCTTCAACTCGCAGCAAAACAAAACTTTAAACCCACAAACTACCTTAATCACAACTCATCCCTATCAGGTCCAATTAACTATTCGTAAGTGTGAACATTCGTATGCATGAATACCTACATGCCTTTACGAATGCCTATGCACATGTATGCAAACTTCTAATGTCATGCCAAATGTATGCATGTACCAATATATGTAATATATGTATACAGATGATTTTAACTATGCATGTATGTCTGTTCACACTTACTAATAACGTTCTCGAACCAAATTAGGAATAACCTCTTATCTCATCCTCAGACTTTTCATGCTTCACCATTCTTATAACTCATTGCAGCAAACTACTCTAACTATTACACTTTCGTCACCAAGGTTGTTTTCAAAACAACACTGATTACTATCTAACTCACTAAATATATGACCCTAACCACTACACAAGAGGATGCAAAACCAGAACTAAGGAAAGATAACAATAATGAAGATTGCATAAAAAGATACATGCAATCGCATTATTGATCCGAGGCTCCAAGCTACAAGCACTCACTCCCGCAGAACCATCATCGTCTCCTTGCTGAAAAGAACCATGACAGTATTCACGGTCACGAGGAGCTTTAACAGACATCCCACCTTGACCACCCCGAGCTAACACTAGACAATCTCGCCTCAAATGTCCAACAGACCCACACTTCCAACAAGATTAAACCATCGTACACGTAGCACCTCTCTGCCCCTCTTGCCACCTCTGAACCCTATCTCGGCCGCGCTCATGGCCATCTGAGACCCAACTGCACGTGCTGGAGCTAGTCTTGCTACCTGAGGACAATTACGCTTCACATGTCCCATCGCACCACAGCTCCAACAAACTCCAATGTCCCAACAAACCCTAGTGTGTTGCCTTCCACATCGACCACACTCCGGTAGATGAACCACCGCTCTTTGACCTTTATGTACTTGATCCACACCACCACCATTCGCAAACCGCAGACCCGGACGAAACCTTCTATCACGAAGTCTCTTACGATGCCCATTCTCGAGGCCAGAACTCGCATCCCTTTTTCTCTCAAGCAGGTCACCATCGCCATCTGTAACCACGCCCTCACGTTTCTTAACCGCTGAGAACATATCACCCAGGTATCTTGTAACCCCCTTCGCCCGGCCTAGACGCTCGACCCGAACTACGGAGATTACATATGGAAAACCAAAATCAACCTGAAAGTCAACCTTGATTAACGATCCATTTTTTTATTTTTATCTTTTATAGACGCACATTAAGCTTATGTGATTATTCAAGAATCATATGAGAGAAGGGCACAATGATCGAAAATCATTTAGGGACTTAATTGCATGAATTACACTTTTAGGGACCAAAATGTAATTTAAACAAAATATAAGGACTTTGCAGATTTTAAGTTTACCAATATGTAATTAGTCATATTACATGCTCCTCTGTCAAATTTCGACTTAAAAGGACATTCCAAGCTCAAGCAATTGCATCCACAACATTTAGGACTAAAATGTAAAACATGCGAACTCAAAACAATTCAAAAACATCATCCAACGGTCATCCGTTTCAGAACACAAACCTTCGTACCGAAATGCTCGTAATGAAACGGTGTTGACCGTTTCGGTACTCGGGTGCGTTCTGAGACTGGTTTTGAAACATGCCTCTCCAGTAGCCAAAATGTTCCGAAACACCTTCAACCGTTTTGAAACACTATGACCATTACAGGCCCCCGTTTCGAAACAGTTAATGGTGTTTCGATACACCCTGCCCTGCAACAGTAGAAAATGCTGGTTTTTCACCTTTAAACTCCCTATGGTGTTTCGAAACACTCGGATATGCGGATAACATTCTCAAACCCACTCGACACTTTGGGTGAAATCTCACATCACCGTACTCACTCGTCTAGTAGACATAATTTCCAGTGGAATCTCACATCACCGTACTCACATGGCTATTTCACCCAAATAACTCAAAATGATCTTGAGCTTAAAATTTCTCATATTAGAAGTGATCATGAAACCGAGTTTCAAAATTTAGGTTTTGAAGAGTTTTTAAATGAAAATGGGATTAACCATAATTTTTATGCACCTCGCACTCCTCAACAAAATGAGGTAGTTGAGAGGAAAATTCGAACTTTAGAAGAAATGGCTAGAACCATGCTTTGTGAAAATAATTTACCTAAATATTTTTGGACGGAAGCCACAAGCACCACTTGCTATATTATAAATCAATTAATGATTAGGCCAATTTTGAACAAAACACCATATGAGATTTTAAAATCTAAAAAGCCTAACATTAGTTATTTTCAACCATTTGGTTGCAAGTGTTTTGTTTTAAACAATGGAAAAGACAAGTTAGGTAAATTTGATGCTAAAAGTGATGAAGCTTTTTTCGTAGGGTATTCTTTAAACTTTAAAGCCTATCGTGTATTTAATAAGAGAACTTTAGTAGTAGAAGAGTCTATTGATGTTGTTTTCGATGATAACCTCATTCCGAGTAAGGATTCTTGTGATGATGATGATGTATGGACATTAGTTGAAAGGCCTAGTAATCAGTCTACTATATGAACTAAATGGGTCTTTAGGAATAAACTAGATGAGAGTGGTAACATAGTGAGAAACAAGGCTAGACTTGTTGCTTAAGGTTACACTCAAGAAGAGGGAATTGATTTTGATGAAACATATGCACCCATAGCTAGAATGGAAGCTATTAGGATGCTTCTAGCATTTGCATGTTACCATGATTTCAAGATTTTTAAAATGGATGTCAAAAGTGCTTTTCTAAATGGTTTTGTAAATGAAGAAGTGTATGTTGAACAACCACCGGGTTTTGAGGATCCTAAATTTCCAAATCATGTGTTTAAATTAACCAAAGCTCTTTATGGTTTAAAATAAGCTCCTAGAGCTTGGTATGAAAGGCTTTTAAACTTTTTGATTGAAAAAGGTTTTGAAAAAGGTAAGGTGGACAGTACTTTTAATAAAAAGATATTGTAATGACATCTTAGTAGTGCAAATTTATGGTGATGGTATTATTTTTGGTTCTATTAATGAATGTTATTGCAAAGAATTTTCTAAGCTAATGTAAGGTGTGTTCGAGATGAGCATGATGGGGGAGCTCTCATTCTTTTTGGGCTCCAAATAAAACAAAGGAATGGTGATACCTTCATCAATCAAGCAAAGTACGTGAATGATATGCTCAAGAAGTTTGTCTTGAAGAATGTGAAGCCTCAAGTCACTCCTATGAGCTATTCTATAAAGCTTGACAAAAATGAAAGAGGTAACTGTGTCGATTCTAAGTTTTATAGATCTATGATAGGTTCTTTGCTTTACCTTACCGCAAGTATACCAGATATTATGTTTAGTGGTTGCTTGTGTGCTAGGTTTCAAGCTAGTCCTAGAGAATCACAATTAGTAGCCATTAAGAGAATTTTTAGATACCTTAGAGACACACCTAACTTAAGTCTTTCATATCCTAAGGATTCTTCCTTTAGCCTTCATGCTTATTCGGATGTGGATTATGGGGGATGCAAGATAGCTAGGAAAAGTACCTCAGAACATGTCAATTCTTAGGTAGTATGCTCGTATCTTGGTTCTCTAAGAAACAAAATAGCGTAGCCTTATCTACCACCAAATCGAAGTACATATCCATAGAGAGTTGTTGTGCTCAAGTCCTTTGGATGAAGCAACGACTCTTATATTATGGTAATCAAGTAGATGCTATACCCCTTAGGTGTGACAACACTAGTGTAACCCCCTTAGCTCGGCTTAGACGTTTGAACCGAACTACGAAGATTACACGAGGAAAACCAAAGTAAACCCGAAAGTCAACCTTCATTAAGGACCTTTTTTTCTTTTCTAAATGCTCAATGTTAACCTATATGATTAGCAAATCGATATGGTGAAAACGACACATCGATCGGAGTTCAATTAGAGGTTCAATTGCATACATTTGACTTTTAGAGACTAAACTGTAAATTTCATAAATTACATAGACTTTCATGATTTTAAAGTTACCAATCCTCATTTAATCATATAACATGCCAACATGTCAAAAATCAGCTCAAACGAATCACCTTAATACTCGGGTGTGTTCCGAGACCCGTATCGAAACACCCCCTTCCAGTAGCCAAAACGTTTCGATACGCCTTCACCCATTCCGAAACCTTATGGCCATTTCAGGCACCTGTTCCGAAACAGGCAAGGGAGTTCTGATACGCCTTGCCCTGCAACAATAGATTTTCCTGGTTTTTCATGCTTTAACACATTCAAGTCATTGTCGAGACATGCTACATCATGCATACAACATGGTTACATATAAACAATCATCATATATATGCATTAGCTATAACAAGGCAACCAACATGCAAGATTAGGTGTTATATGCATGCTCCCAGTCCACCCAAAACAAAAACAAGCCAAAACCATCCTCCACATCCAAAATCAAACCATAAAGGCCAATTACATCCCAAAAGTAACTATCAAGCATGCTCAAAACAAAGGAAAAACATTCTCATCCATGCATTAGCATAAACTCCACCCATTGCCTTTCATTACACCGAAACAAACCACATACTTTGCAAGATTAAAAACTTGGATTCCTCTTGTTTTCTTGCTGCCCTCAAAGCCTAGTTTTTTGCACTGATGAAACAAAAGAGCGTAAGCACAAAGCTTAGTGAGGATCGCTAAACAACATTCATCAATGCATGTCTCATGTTTTGCAAAACCAACACTTTACACCTCATGCCATTTATAAAACATGTCTTCTCAAGACGTCAATGCACTTTTTAACCTCATGCTCATATGCATCATTTTACAACAATAAATAAACCTTTGCTCATGCTTTAACCAGCATCACATGCATTCTTGCATCATACACATATATCTCATTCATCCTTGCGTCATATACAAGCATCTCATGCTTCACATTATTCATTTACATTATATTGGCTCACAAGTGATAATCCACAAACCATTTCAACAGAAGACACAATCAGATATGCGGATTACAAACGTTGTCCCTCACGCTTCATACAAACTATCGGACTACGCAAGGTGGAGATTAATGGCACAATCACAACCCCTCAATACCCGTGATGGAGATTAAAGGCACAATCACAACCCCTCAACATCACTCATTGGTAGTTGTATAATTCCACTAACGAAAGTATAGGACACATACACAAGACTCACACACGGGACTAACCGCTCACCGTTGTGATCTTAACCTCAATCGTTAGTGTACTTGGTTGGAGATTACGACATAATCACAACCCCTCGACATCCAAGGCGACATTATTCACGGTGCACCCAATCCTATATTCAGCTAACTATATCCGATTAAAGTATCCAAAAACCATTTTCATCACTTGCCAATATAATCATTTAACCACATTAATCCACTCTTTTACAAGCATAACCTCAATGCCATTTCCACAAGCATCACATGCTTAAATTCATATGCATTCAACACATGCAAACCAAGGATCACTTACCTAGTGCATCCTTAACATAATGACAATAAAATCCAGCATTAAACCATGCTTAAACATGCTTAAAAACAGTAAACAAGTCCACTCTTACATCAAGTAAAATTTCATCAAACATATCACATTTCCAAGAGAGGGATTACCGAAACACTTACTCTTGAGCTTAGTTAAGTGTATCAAACTTACACTAAGCTCCCAAGATCACGCTCAAAGCGTTACAAAGCAGGAAATTGCATTTCCACTCACCGATACGCGAACCCTTGTTCGCTGACACGAAAATTACACCTCCGGAGCCTCCAAAATCACCTTGTTTGCTTCCGGATCAAGTTCCCTTGTTTTCACATCATCAAAACAGAGATCTAAATGCATTAAAATTCATTCTAACACCATAAACAATTCACAAACTCGTTGCCCACTCAAATTACACCAAAATACCCTTTTAAAACAACCGAAAACTCAATCGATTGCTTCCTAAACCAAGCCCAGCCATCATACATCACTTCCAAACAATTATCAACATCAAAACACATCTAATAAACACCCTAACTTATCCTTATACCTCCAACAAGCAAGATTCCACCATTTCACCCCAAAATCTCACTTAAAACTACCATGAAACTCAATGATCTCAAGGATTTCGGGATCTATGTTATCAACGCATCATTTTAACATATAAATCAACTTAGAACTAAATTAAAATCAATACAAAATAGAGCCTAACTAATCAAGTCCTAAAATCAAGATTTCATCCACAATTTCACAAGATTTTGATCTCCAATCAAAACTATATTGAAAACTCAATCAAAAATAGTATTTAGAAGCCAAATATCTTGGGAATTTCAATAAAGAACTTATATTAGAGGTTGAGAACGATATTTACCTCCAATCCTTGCTTCCTTCAATAGATGACAAGTTTTCCTTGCACAAATCTTGAAGAATTAAGAAGGATCTCTTGAAAACGACTTAGGAAATGTTGAGAGAGTTTTTGGGAGAAAGAATTCTGGAAAATGATGAGAGAAAATTGTATTTGGCTGAAAATGAAAGAGAATTGGTAGTTACGTAAGTGAAAATCCCATTAACTACCTTTTAATTAATTAATATAAAAATCCAATTAAAATCATTTAATTAAAAACTCTTTAAAATCACATGTCATATTGAAGAAAGGTCAAATTGACTTAAAGCCTCTAAAGATTCTATGATTTTGGCTTCCACCTTAAAAATCACATTTTCCTAGTTTTGAAACTTTACAATTTGGTCACTACTCAAAATGTCCCATTTCCTAAATCCATTTTGTAAAATTGACTTAACCAACCCCTTAAACATATTTTTAGAGAATTTTAGCAAATTTTATCACAATTTTATCCTATCCTGATCCTTGATTTCCTTAAATCACCTTACACGATTTGAACCGTTCTCGACCGGTCTGATCCGATGTCTAAAATATCTAGGCCCAAAACCAGTGCGTTACAACTCTCCCCCACTTAGGAAATTTCTTCCTTGAAATTCTTACCTGATGAAAAGAGATGCGGAAACTGCCTCAGCTTGTCCGCCTTGCTTTCCCACATGGCCTCTTCAACTCCTCGGTGTCGCCATAACACCTTCACAAGTTCTACCGTCTTGCCACGAAGAACTTGGCTACTCACATCCAGAACCTTCATTGGTTCCTTATCATATGACAGATCCGGAATCAACTCTATCTCCTCAACAAGCATCACATGCGAAGGATCCGATATGTACTTCCGTAACATGGAGACATGAAACACATCATGTATCTTCTCCAACTCTACAAGCAATCTCAACCGATATGCCACATGACCAATACGCTCCACAATCTCGTAAGGTTCAATGAACCTTGGGCTAAGCTTACCCTTACGCCCAAATCTCATCCCCTTCTTCCAAGGCGATACTTTCAAGAACACACGTTCGCCAACCGCGAACTCAATTTCCTTACGCTTCAGGTCCGCGTAAGACTTTTGCCAATCCGATGCTGCCTTTAAACGCTCAAAAATGAGCTTCACCTTCTCGGTGGTTCCCTTAAGCATTGTTGGCATCAAAATCAACTTTTGTCCAGCTTCTGCCCAACAAAGAGGGGTTCTACATCTTCTCCCATACAGAGCCTCGTATGGAGCCATTTGGATATTTGCCTGGTAACTATTATTATATACAAACTCAACCAAGGACAAGTGATTCTCCCAAGAACCCTGAAAATCTATCACACAGCATCTCAACATGTCCTCAAGCACTTGGATCAAACGTTCTGACTGTCCATCCGTCTGAGGATGATAAGAAGTATTGAAATTCAACTGTGTACCCAAAGCTTGATGCAAGCATTCCCAAAATCGTGTCGTAAACCTCGGATCTCTATCTGACACAATGGACTTTAGCACAACGTGCAACCGCACAATCTCAGCTATATATAGCTCAGCCAACTTATCCAAAGTATACATAGTATGCACAGGCAGAAAATGCGCACACTTCGTAAGCCGATCCACAATCACCCAAACTGAATTCTTCTTTGTCGGTGAAAAAGGAAAATCAGACACAAAATCCATGGTGATTCTCTCCCACGTCCATTCTTGGATTCTCAAAGGCTGCAACAACCCAGAAGGAACCTGATGCTCAGCATTCACTTGCTGACACAACATGCACTTACTAACAAACTCAGCCATATCCTTTTTCAACCCTACCCAGTACTACTCATCTTTCAAGTCACGATACATCTTTGTACTACCAGGATGCACAGAAAAAGGACTACTATGAGCTTCAGTCAGAATAGTGTGCCTTAACTCAGCATCACCTGGCACCACTATTCGACTCCCAAAGCACAGAACACCATCATCACTAAAGCTGGAAACCGAAGGTCTACCCTCCGCAATGTCCTGAACATGCGAAAGAAGAGAATCATCAAGCAACTGCTTATCTTTGATCAACTGTATCAGAGATGGCTTTACTTGCAATTCTGCAATAAGACCACCATCAAGCGATAGACTCAAACGAGCAAACATCGCTCTCAACTCCACAGCTACTTTCCTGCTCAAAGCATCGGCTACAACATTAGCCTTCCCCGGGTGATGCTCGATCGTCAGATCATAATCCTTAAGCAACTCCGCCCAACGTCGTTGCCTAAGATTCAACTCCTTCCAAGACATAAGGTACTTCAAGCTCTTATGATCCGTGAACAAAACACATTTCTCTCCATACACGTAATGCCTTCAAATTTTCAAGGCAAACACCACAACTGCAAGCTCAAGATCATGAGTAGGGTAGTTGCGCTCATGCACCATCAACTGCCTAAATGCATAGGCCACTACCTTACCCTCCTGCATCAATACGCGGCCCAAACCAACAGTGGACGCATCACTATAGACCACAAACTCCTTACCAGACTCAGATTGAATCAAAACAGGAGCTTGCGTCAAAGCTTCTTTCAATTTCTCAAAAGCTTGTTGCCTCGCCTCCGTCCACTCAAAGCGAACATTCTTTTGCAACAACTTGGTCAAAGGCGCTGGTATCTTCGAGAAACCCTCGACAAACCTACGGTAATACCCAGCTAATACAAGGAAACCCCGTACCTCTATCACTGACTTAAGCACTTTCCAACTCATCACAACTTCTACCTTGTGCGGATCAACGCGAATACCCTCAGCCGACACAACATGTCCAAGGAAGACCACTTCCTTATGCCAAAACTCACACTTACTCAGCTTGGCATACAACAGATTTTCCAGCAACGCTTGCAAAACAATACTCAAATGCCTATCATGATCCTCCTTGGTACGTGAATACACAAGGATATCATCGATGAACACCACCACAAACTTATCTAAGAATTCATGGAATACAGGATTCATCATGTCCATGAAAGCAGCAAGCGCGTTGGTCAAACCAAACGGTTTCACCAAAAATTCATAATGTCCATATCTCGTGCGAAAAGCTGTCTTAGGTACGTCCACATCCTTCACCTTCAGTTGATAGTACCCCGATCTCAAGTCTATCTTAGAAAACACCGAGGCTCCCCGAAATTGATCAAAGAGATCATCGATTCTAGGCAAGGGTACTTGTTCTTGATCGTCAACTTGTTCAATTGCCGATAATCTATACATATTCTCATCGTCCCATTTTTCTTCTTCACAAACAAGACTGGTGCACCCCAAGGTGACACACTCGGCCGAATAAAACCTCGATCCAACAACTCCTGCAATTTCATTTTCAATTCTTTTAACTCTTTAGGTGCCATGCGATAAGGAGCAATAGACACCGGAGTTGTATTCTCGTTCAACTCTATACCAAACTTAACTTCTCTGTTTGGTGGCAACCCAGAAAATTCTTCTGGAAAATCACGAACAATTCGGATGTCATGCACACGCACATCCTTGGTGCCAGGATTCATCGCATAGGCAAGATAAGCCTCACAGCCTAACCTCATCATACGATTTGCTTCCAACACTGAGATCACATTCAACAAGCGACATATATATTGCCCTGAACAAGCGACATAAACTCCCGTTTCTTTTCATCCAAGTATCTCACCCCAAGATACTTCCTCCTGAAGGCACCTCTGAAAAACTTCCAATAAACCTCATAGGGTTCCATACCAGTTGTGGTAGTCATCCACCAGCTATAGGCATCGCCATGCAACAAAGATACTGCGCATCCTAGCTTGCGCACACCACTACAACCTATCTGATCCATAATGCGGATTGTAGTCGCTAACCAGGCCTCATACGCCTTAGAAGACATACCAAAGAACTCTACAACTCCCAGGCTTCTCAACCTCTCCAAAGGTAAGCCCACCTGCCCAGCTGCAGGGGCCTGTACATGCGCTCCGACAACACCAGCCTGAAATGATCCGGTGATCGCCTGAACTAGTGGCGCCAAATCACCCAAACCGGGACCAACTTGTCCTTGTTGCACCTGCTCCCCACCTCCAGGTGGTGGCGGAGGAGGTAGATCACCACCAGGAGAGACATCAGCCCCTTGCTCAGCCTGGTTACCCTGCTCAGCTGCAGGCACTATCATATTCGATCTTAACTCTCTTCTTGGACCCATAGTGCTATTTAACAAGACATAACAACAAAACAAGTCAAACCATTTAGGCCAACCGCAAGCAAGAATCCAAGTTTACAAAACATTTGATTAGTGTAATAAGGCAATGGACACCCAATTTTCCCCACAGAGCATAGCATACATGAAACATCATGCTCACATACTTTTCATCCACATAACATCATCATCACACAATCATATTCATTTCACATGCAATTCGCACGAAACAAACATGGCATAGGGTGCAAAATTCAACCAATAGCATGCTTTTCAAACATCATACTTCAATACATATCAATTTCACATACCAACATTCCCAGTTCTTTCGTAACTTTGCTCTAATACCAACAAATGTAACCCTCTTAGCCCAGCTTAGACGTTTGACCCGAACTACGAAGATTACATGGGGAAAACCAAAGTCAACCCGAAAGTTAACCTTGATTAACGGCCCTTTTTTCTTTTTTTCTTTTCTAGATGCTCAATATTAACCTATATGATTAGAAAAGCGATATGGTGAAAACGGCACATTGATCGGAGTTTAATTGCTTACATTTGACTTTTAGGGACTAAATTGTAAATTTCATAAATTACAGGGACTTTCATGTTTTAAAGTTACCTATCCTCATTTAATCATATAACATGCCAAAATGTCAAAAATCAGCTCAAATGGATCATCTTAACACAATCAATTGCACACACAATGTTCAAGGACCAAAATGTAAGAAACAGAAACTCAAACAGTTCAAAATTCAAACCCAACAGTCAGGTGTTTCGATACGGATGGCCATGTACCGAAACGATCGTTTCGAAATAGGGTTGACCGTTTCGATACTCGGGTGCGTTCTGAGACCTGTATCAAAACACCCCCTTCTAGTAGCCAAAACGTTTCGATACGCCTTCACCCGTTCTAAAACCTTATGGCCATTTCAGGCACATGTTCCGAAACAGGCAAGGGCGTTCCGATACGCCTTGCCCTGCAACAGCAAATTTTCCTGGTTTTTCATGCTTTAACACATCTCAAACATTCTCAACTATGCAACATGTTACTTTATGAAATCATTTCAAGCATCATCTCATGCTATTATTCATGCATAAAAACAGTAGGAATTTATCAATCTAAAACCATGAGCATGTAAAAGCATTTTAGAGGCAATCACCACATTCAAGAGAGCAATCTAGCCAATACTTACTTTCGGACTTAGGAAGGTGTTTCAAACCAATCCTAAATCCCCAAACCTTGTTTCTTTGTCCCTCAAAGACTTCTAAAACCATACGCACTCACCGATTACGTTTCGCTTGCTCGCCGAAACGCTATCTAAGCTTCCAAATCAACTCCAAAGGTGTCCGAAGATGTCTCCCCCGTTTTAAACACATAAAAGCATAGGATTAATGCATCATCATGCATTGAAATCATCAGCCACACACCTAAACTCGCTGCTCTACACAAAAACCACATTTCAGCTTCTAAACACTACCGAAATCACCTCCAAACTCTTCCAAAACCAAACCCAGCCAAGATCCATCACTTCTAATCATTTCTAAACATCAATTAACATCAAAAACCAACACAATCACGTCCTTATACCTCTAGCTATAACAAAACACCAAAATCACCCCAAAACCATCATTTTAACAAGCAAAACTTAGGAGAAACAAACCTATTCGGGATTGGATTGATAAAACCTCATTTGTAACATCAATTAACATCCAAAATACATTAGAAAATGATCTCAAAACAGAGCCCATTCAATCACCACGAAAATCATCAAGATCTCTTCCAAAATCTTGAGTTTTAAGACAATTTCTTGTTTCTAACATTAAAACCGCTTAAAAATCATTAATAAAGGATTGATAACTTGGGAATTTCAGTAAAGAACTGATCATTAGAGGAGAAGGACGAAGCTTACCTCTAATGGATGATTTCTCCTTGATTTGGGCAAGTTTTCTTGAAAATTCAATGTAGAAATCAAGTGGATTTGATGAGGAATTGCTTAGGAATCAAATAGTGATTGAAATCTCATCAAATGAAGTGGAAATCAAAGTGTATTTGCTGGAGAAAATGTGTTTGGTTGAAAGGAATTTGAGAGAAAATAAAATGAGGGAAAATTTGTGAAAAGTAGTTATGAAAAGTCAACGGTGGTTTTCTAATTTAATCACCTTCATTTTATTTAATTAAAACATTAATTATATCACCCAAATTAATGAAAAATCTCATGAAAACATTTTGGTAAAATTATCTCCTTAAAGATTCAAAGTTTCAATCCTTTACAAAACAGTCACTACTTAACTTTGAAAAATTGCGATTTGGTCACTATACCAAAATGTAGTATTTCCAAACCTTATTTTGTAAAATTGATTCCACCATTCCTTTTTATATATTAAATGAGGATTTTTTTGATACTCTTCCATATTTTTAAAGCATCCCGAACTAGGTGTTCCCTAAAACTCCCTTTTAGATTCGAACCGATTTCCAAACCGATCCGGTTCAGACTCTAAACATCTAGGCCCAAATTTGGGGTGTTACATGAACGGTGATGTGTAGTCCCTTTGGGTTTTGGTTGTGCATGTGCATACCATGTACTGTGATGATTGTGTTCCATTACGTCTTTGCTTAAATGGTTTTGCTTTAAATCTAAGATTTATGTTTTAAAAATTGCATTGTTGTTGTATTTTAGAGCTCTGCTCACTAAGCTTTAAGCTTACGCTCTCTTCTTTTCTAACAATCCAGATCGTTAGTGGCTTGGGAGGCAAGTGGGCAAACGAGGAATTTCTCAGAGTTCTCGGGTAGCTCAAAGTATGGTTTATGTTTTGTAATAGCATTTAGACAATGGGATTACGAGATTTGTATGTAAGGAGTGGTGTTCAAACTCCTATACTTGCTTGTTTATGCTTCTAGCATGTTTTAAATGATGGTCCTATGTTAAATTGAGACTTGATGTGGCCTTGTATGAATCGCTATGCATATTGACTTGTTGGTGTTTTTGGATTTAAGTGTTCATGTGAGCTTAGGGCTTGAAATCCAATTTGTTGTTTGAATGCATGTCTGATATTGTGATTAGGACTCCTTGCATCTAGAATGTATGTATGTTATGTTGCTATATGGTTTTTGATGATTTGGGGCAAGTTTGGGGACGTTGGGAAGTGTCAAAGTATGATTTCGGGCCTATTTGTGTACATGTGTTTCGAAATGCTCAATGTTGTTTTGGAACGGCTGAGAGCTCTAGGGGTACTCGTACCAGAACGGGGTGGTGTCGTTTCGATACGATTTGCCACTGTGAGCCCCCGTTTCGGAACACGTTTCGACACTATGAGCCTCCATTTTGGAACTCGTTCCGATACAATTTGTCACTGAAAGCCTCCGTTCTGAAACACGGTGGGATCGTTTCAAAATGGCTTGGTCTCACTTTTAAAATGGAGCCCGCGTTTCAGAACGGGCAAGCATGTTTCGAAACGCAGGTAGTTAAAACACTTACATGACCCCTTCGAAGGTTCCCGAATATTGCACTTTAGTCCCCAGAGCTTGTATACTTCCTTGTTGAGTCTATATGTATTCGTTATGATGATTTTGCCCCGTATGCAAGCGATTTGACTAACGACTATATGGTAAGTTTAAACTAATGTGTGTCCTCTGCTCGTTCGTATCCTTGTTCGCTTATCCGCTGTTGTCTACTCACCTAGGGTTAATTGTGATATTTTGACAAGATAAAAAAATAGGGTTGCTAATCGGAGTGAGGCCTTAGCATGTTTCACTTCGGTTTTCCCCGTGTAACCAGTTTGGACCTGTCTGTTGGCTAGACCAAGACGAGGGGGTTACATTTGGTGGTTTCAGAGCCTCGGTTACGAGGTCTCTCGGGAAGTTATGTCAAGTAAGTTGGTTTGTTTTGTTGTTTTCTATTGCACGGTGTATGAAAGCATGCTTTAATGATCTTGTTGTCGGTTGAGGTTTAGTCGAGTGTTCCCATTGCTAGGTGTTATTATCGAAAAATGGTTTTTGTTTAAAGAGATTGAGAACTTGGACCCTTGCCCTTGCTAACCTAATGTTTTCTTGTGTGTGATGTGTTTGATGTTTTAGATTTTATCTTCGGTATGGTGAGACTGACAGGACGGCCTACAATGGGTGACCAGGCACCCGGGGATGTGCCTCTTGTTCCTCCTGCTCCCAATGGTATTATAGCAAGTGGCAAGGGTAATGTGCCTCAGGATGGTGCGCAAGTCGGAGGTGATGGTAATGGACCTCGAGCCGTTGCGAATGTTGGAGGTAACAGAGCTCAGGTGGGTCAGGGTCAGGCAAGTGCGGACATGACTCATCTGATTCAGACTATAGCCGGGGCTTTCCAGACATATTTGGCCAGTATGCAAGCTGCAGCACCACCTCAGGGTGCGAGGACTGGTTTACCCCTAGAGAGACTCCGTAGTATGGGCAGAGTTGTGTTCCGTGGTTTGGTCCCGAGGGTTCAGAAGCTTGGCTTGAGAGTACTACACGCATCTTGGGTCAGATGGAGTGCTTAGACACTCGTATGTTGGCTTGCGTTGTCTCCTTGCTTCAGGGAGATGCATATGCTTGGTAAATCACTATTACTTCGGGTATAGTCGAAGCATATGTCACTTGAGAATTCTTTAGAAATTCCTTTAAGAAGAAGTATCTCGGAGTCCGATATCAGGATGAGAAGAAGAGAGAGTTTATGGCCTTGGTTCAGGGTAGCAAGACGGTGTGCGAGTACAAGGTTCAGTTTGTGAGTTTGAGCCAATATGCTATCGAGTTGGTTCCCAGTGAGAGGGAACAGTGCAAGCGTTTCCGGTATGGGTTGACTAGAGATGTGAAGACTTATATGCTTTCCTCTGACTACACCGAGTTTTATGTTTTGGTCTCTAGGGCCAAGGATATTGAGCAGAACTTAGGCACAAGTGCTCATGATAGTGGGTCTGATTCCGGGAAGAGACATGCGGATTGTGATTGAGATCATGCCAAGAGGCATAGAGATAGGAGTTATCAGCCCAATTCAAGAAATAGAGGCGGTAACCATGGACGGGGGGGGGGGGGGGGGGGGGGGCATCAAGGCCAAGGAGCTATTGTTCACACTCTTGAGTGCCCTAGGTGCGGGAGATGCCATCAGGGCGAGTGCATGGGTACCTTTGGGGTATGTTAGAACTGTGGTTCCCGAGATTATTTGAGGTGTAATTGTCCACACTCGGCTAGGGGCGGACCGACTCCAGCTAGGGGTGTTGAGCATTAGAGAGCCCGTGGGTGTGGTCGTGGTAACATTCAGCCAAGGAACGATGGTCAGAGGAATTTGGCTCACGTGGTGGCAGTTCAGTCTGAGGGTGGAGGACCGGTTAAGGTGTATGCACAACGAGAGGCTGGGAATGACACAGATGTCATTGTAGGTAATTTCTCGTTATAGTCTTTAACTTTGCTTTCTTTGATAGATTCAGGTTCGACACATTCGTATATCTTGGGTTAACATACGAGGTCCTTAGGTCTACCGTATGAGTGGTTAGAGGTAGGTGTAAATGTTACTAGTTCCTTCGGTGATACGGTGGTAGTTAGGAAGATGTATAAGAGATGTCCCTTGATGATTCAGGGCCATGTGTTTCTGGTTGACATGATGGAGTTGACATTCTATAGTTTTGATGTGATTTTGGGCATGGATTGGCTCGTAGAGCATAAAGCTAGGGTAGACTTTGAGACCAGGAGAGTCTCCTTGAGTCTTATAGATGATCTTGAGGTTGTGGTAGTTGGCGAGAACGTTAGGTTCTTGTCCAATGTTGTTTCTGATTTGGAAGCTTAGAAGTTGATGGATTCGGGTTGTCAGGCTTACTTGGCTTATGTGATGAATCTGAATATGAGGGAGGTTAGACCGCAAGACATCAGAACAATTTGTGATTTTCTGAGTGTTTTCCCGGAAGAGTTATCGGGTTTGCCTCTAGATAGAGAAGTTGAGTTTGCGAATGAGACATATTTTGATTCTACACTCGTGTATATTGCTTCGAATAGAATGGCACTAAAAGAGTTGAAAGAGTTGAAGACACAGCTTCAGGAGTTGTCAGATAGAGGTTTTATTAGGCATAGTATTTCTCCGTGGGGTGCTCCGGTTTTGTTTGTGAAGAAAAAGGATGGTAGTATGAGGATGTGTATAGACTATAGGCAGTTGAACAAGGTAACAGTTAAGAACAAATACCCTTTGCCTCGGATAGATTAGTTGCTTGATCAGTTGAGAGGTGCTTTAGTGTTTTCGAAGATTGATTTGAGATCAAGTTACTATCAGTTAAAGGTGAAAGATGTGGATATATCAAAGACAGATTTCTGCACACGTTATGCGCACTACGAGTTCCTTGTAATGCCTTTCGGTTTGACTAATGCTCCAGCTGCATTCATGGATATGATTAACCGAGTGCTCCACGAGTTTTTGGGCAAGTTTGTGGTAGTGTTAATAAATGATATCTTAGTGTACTCTAAGACCGAGGAAGAGCATGATGAGCATTTGCGGCTAGTACTTCAGACTTTGTGTAACACCCCAATTTTGGGTTTAGAAGTTTTAGGGTTTGGTCGGACCGGTCTGAGAAACGGTTCGAATATATAAGGAGGTTTTAGGGAAAGCCTAGTTTGGGATGCTTTAAAAATATGGAAAAATATCTAAAAATCCTCTGTTAATATATATAAGAGAGTGGTGAAATCAATTTTACAAAATAAGGTTTGGAAATACTACATTTCGGTGTAGTGACTAAAATGCGATTTTTGAAAAGTTTAGTGGTGACTGTTTTGTAAGGATTGAAACTTTGAATCATTAAGGAGCTAATTTACCCAAAAATGTTTTCTCCAGATTTTTTCTTAATTTGAATGATTTAATTAATGTTTTAATTAATTAAAACAAAAGGGAAACTACTTTTTGGATTTTCATAACTACCTTTTCCTAAATTTTTCTCATTCCTTTTTCTCTCAAAATTCCATCATCCAAACACATTTTCTCCAGCAACTTTTGCATTGATCTTCACTTCAATTGATGAGATTTCTATCATCAATTAATTCCTAATCAATCTTGCATCAAATCCTTTTGATTTACTCATTGAATTTTCAAGGAAATTGGCTCAAATCAAGGAGAAATCACCATTTAGAGGTAAGATTGTTCTTCTCCTCTAAATACTCAGTTCTTTACTGAAATTCCCAAGTTGTCAATCCTTAATTTAAGTTTTATAAATGGTTTTAATGTTAGAAACTTGATTTTGGCTTAAAACTCAAGATTTGGAAGAAATCTTGAAGAATTTCGTTGAGATTTGATTGGATTTGTTTGAGATGGTTCTTTAATGTATTTTGGATATTAAATGATGTTAGAAATGAGGTTTTATCAATGCAATCCCGAATAGGTTGTGTTCCCTGTAAAATAGTCTATCGCAATGGTAGTGCAAGTGTACACGACGCAAGTAGTAAAGTGATACGAAGTATCGGATATCGTCTCCACAGGGATTGGGCTAATAGCTTCACCGTAGTTCACTACACGAAAGTAAAGGAAATATCTGAGAAGATTGTCACGAGAATAATAAAGTAGACGTAAATAAAAGAGTAGAATTATCAAGATAGAGAGAATGGGCTGGTATTGAATTGCTCAGTAGTGCAGGTATTGCAATGCTTAAGAACTCCAGTTCTGTCGTTGCACCCATCGCGACAGCACCTGTCGCGGCAGCAGTCCGTTGATCGTTGCGGCAACAAACACACCAACTCAGTACTTCAAGTTTGGCAAGAATCCCAAATCTACCTTGGCCTATCCCTAGGTCCAAGTCTGTCGATGATCACGTCTTTGATGATACCTCCCGGCGTGAATCGAAGGATGAAAACCGATGTGTATGAATTCTTCTTTAGCCACTTAACCTTGCCCTATCCCTAGGCACAAGATAGTTCAACTATAAACTAGAGAACTTGCTCTTATTTCTTTCGTATACTTAACTCTCCTGATGCTAAGTAAATGGATAACCTCACAATGCTCTCTCGATGCTCTTGCAAGATATTAATAACCAAAATAAGAGAACTTGAAGTTTATTTTATTGAACTTGAAAAATCCTAAAACAAAACAACCCTTGCAACTACTTTACAAATCAACCCGTGGCCCTAGGGGGAATTTAGAACATGTCGACGGCGGGTAATGGCTAGGGGTTTTTGGTTGTCGGTTATGGGGTATGAGATATCTCCCTAGGTTAAAATACATGCCCTTATATAAGCTTTGGGCTCAAGTTATCTAAGTTAACAAGGATTACAACTTTAATTAAAAGTATGATTCTAATAAAGACTTAATCTTCAAGGATCCTACTTTTCAGTTGTCCTCCTTGTCTCTTGGGATTTTCTCTCCATGAGCTTTGGGCTTGACATATCTTTTGATCCAGGGCTTGGAAAAATATTTGGTTTTCACACGACAGACGAGCAGAATTTTCTTTATCTATCGAGGTCCACTTTACTTTTCCTCCACTAACTTGCTGTCGTCCTCTACTGTCACAGCAGCACCATGGCAGCATCGTCCTCTTTGTCTGCTTGTTCAGTTCAGTTCTTCTGCTTCTCTGCCCTGCGCATGCCTTCTCCGTCCACTATGGCGGCAACCTGCAAAATCAGCCATCTTTTAGTAGAATCTGTGCCTTTAATATATTTGTGATGTTTTGCTTGTAACTAACCTAAATGCAATGAAATGATGCTTGAATGCAGTAGAAATATGGGTTAAAAAGGGTGTAAATAATAGGACTTTTACACACTCAACACACCCCCAAACTCAAGTTTTTGCTTGCCCTCAAGCAATTAAAACCTAAAAGAAAATGAATATTTTTGTTTTGGCTTTCAACAGTGAACTTTCCCTTACCCGTGGTTCATTCTCTGTGACGGCAGCAACCTGTCGGATAGATTAGGATCTGTCTGGAATCTCACTATAGTCCTCGTGCAGTGTGTGCATGCTTGTGAACAGTTATATGTTAAGATTTTCTTAGTTTCACTAGAATATTCAACTCTTTAACTCGAATTTTTATGCCAAAGTTTATTTTTGAAGACAAATTTTCATGCTTCTTTTGTTTTGACTTGGTTCTTCTATTTTTCAAGCTAAGTTTTACTAGAGCCAGTTTTAGGCACCTCTAGTTAGCTTCCTAGAGCCGGTTTCGGGCACCTCTAGGTTTTTGACTCTCTTTTGCTAAACTTCTTTCCTAGAGCCAGTGTTAGGCACCTCTAGGGTCTATTCAAGTACTAAGCTTCCTATTCTAGTTTGGCTAAAAGAAATCTAAGCAGTATAACAGTCACAATGGTGTTTAAGTTTTTTCAGAACTATAGAAAGGCTCTAAACTTCTCCTTAAACTGTCCTAAAGATCGTGCCATGACAGAGCTGTCATGATAGATAAGTTCAATTCACAGTTTTAAGCCAAAATTTTCAGTCTTTTCTGTTTTTTTAAGAGAACTTAAATGAGACACAACAAATAATTAAGATGTACTAAGACTCCATTAAAATGGAGGGTTGCCACCCCCAAACTCAAGGGTTGCATTGCCCTCAATGCAAATGAAAAAATAAAAATGAAGCAGTACATCACAAAATATAGATAAGGCAGGCAGCAATAAGAAGAAAATAAAAGACTTAAATTTTAAGCATTGTCTTCACTGCTGCTGCTGACACGGATTTGGCGGCGGATTCTGGGCTGTGGGGCAGGCTGGGCTGGTTGCTCTACGACCTGGATGTCAGAGCTGTTGCCGCTGTCCCAAGTGCTGCTGCTGCTGGTGGTGGTGCTGGCCTTTGGCATAAGCTTTCTGTCGGCCATTCTTTTCTGCCTCTTGACAAGCGTGAATTCCTTCTCCAAATTCCTCTGAATAGAGGGTTCTGCCTCGCTTTCAGCCCAGACAGAGGAAGAAGAAAAACCAACGACGAAGGCAGCAATGTCATCTGAGGGCGGTCGCTTCGTCCCTCGGGCAGATGTGTCGGCCGGAGGGCTGCCGGCTGCCGTCGGGGCAGGTGATGGGGTGGAGGCAGCAGATTAATGAGGTGTTGCAATAGGTGTAGGTGTGTGGCAGGGGTGGGGATGGTGAAATAGTGGGCAGGAAAGGTGGGAAAGACAACATCGGGATAATTTAAAGTATGGTTAACAAAATTTACCGTGGAGTTGGCAAAATCCCTGATGAATGTCATCAGACCCAGCTGTCTGTCTTCCACCCTCTGAATGGCAGCAAGGATTTGAGTGGATGTGTCTGTCGGAGCAGCTGCTGCGGTAGGTTCAGTGTTGGGCTCCTCTGATGATTCTACTGGGATGGCATTAGGGTTGACGGAAGAGATGGGGGTTGCTACTGTTAGCTCCATGAGGCTGATAATGTTCTTGTCGGTCCAGCCCCGTCCCTTCACTAGTCGATCAGTGGTGGCTTCTGGTACGGCAGAGCAGCGGTAGAGAGATGTAATCATGAAGGGCAGGCAGAGGAGGGCGGTTGATCTGTGGGTGCAGTCCAAGATACTCTCCCTCATGTAGCGTCCCACATTTATGGGCCGTTTGTTCATGATGGAATAGATTAGGGTTAGCCTCTGCTGGTCAATTGTAGTGTGATGGGAGGATGACAAAATTCGCTTCTTAATGAAAGTGTTCCATAATTTGGCTTCTGGCAGCAGCTGCCCTCTTCGTACGGTATTGGGATTTTTCTTGCTCGCGTTCCATTCAGTTCCTTCTTCTGTCACTTCTACCATTACAGCATCGAAGGCAGCGGTGTCTAGGGTGTCCAAAAACTGCTGGTGAGCATCGTCGTTGGGACCGAAGTAGAGGCCATACATATTGTTGATGCGTTCTGCTGTGAATGGTACTTCTGTCCCTTGGACAGTTACTGTTGTTGTCGTCTTGCTGTCGATGGCAGCATAGAATTCCCTCACCAGCGTTACATTCATTTCTGCTGGTTGCTCTGCAAATTGCTCCCATAGCAGAGCCTTTATCGCCCTTGCGATGAACGGTTTGAGCCCCATATTCTCTGCCTTTCGAGTGTAGATAAAGCCTCGTTCTTCCCAGAGGTCCTTAGTTGCGAAGGACTGCGGGGTGGGTGCTACCGGTGAAGAGGTTGAAGCAGCACTGCGGCGGGTTCTTCTGGAAGACATGTTAGTTGCAAGGGTTTTGTGAAAGTAAAGAAAACAAAGAAAAACGAGAGGGGAGAGCAAGTAAGAATAAGCAGAAGTGAGGAAAATGAAAATGAAACGGGGTTTTATAGGGGAAGAGTTGCTGCCCGTTTAATGTTGTAACGGCAGGCGTGAATAACAGGGCGACTGTTGAGCTTTAGCGTGTCTGACGCGTCTGACACGCATTTATGCGTCTGTTACGCGTCTGTCACACGTTTCTACGTCTGCCGTGACAGTCTGATGACAGCCTGTCTTATCCATGTTTGCGGCGGCAGTTGGAACGACAGGCTTCAATAATGGGATATATTGGGCTGATGGATGGATGATGGGCTTGGGTCACTTCTCTTATTCTTCTTGACTCCTTTATTTCCTAAAAACAGAAATCATAAAAACATTATTCAAATAAAATAAACCTAATTTCCTAATAAATAATAAATAATAGAAATAAATAAAAATAAAATTTAGGTTAAATTAGGGATGCCTTGTGGGGCATCTCCTAAGGTAACCACTTCCTGTATTCCTGGGGCTTCAGTCCCCTGATAATGCTTGAGGCGTTGTCCATTGACTTTGAATTGGTGCCCGTCTTTTAATGATCGGATAGTGATGGCACCATGGGGAAAAACTTGTACCACTTGGAACGGGCCAGACCATCTAGATTTTAGCTTTCCTGGGAAGAGTTTCAGTCTAGAATTGAATAACAATACAAGCTGCCCTGGGCAGAACTGTCGTGGCAGCAACTTCCTGTCATGCCACTTCTTAGTTTTCTCCTTGTAATTTCTTGCATTGTCGTAGGCCATTGTTCTTATTTCTTCAATCTCGTTTAAATCTAACAGCCTTTTCTGGCCTGCCTTGTCCAAGTCCATATTTACTGCCTTGATTGCCCATTATGCTTTGTGCTCTATCTCGACAGGCAGATGACAGGTTTTTCCATAAATCAATCGGTATGGAGACATGCCCAATGGAGTCTTAAAAGTTGTCCTATATGCCCATAATGCATCATTAAGGAGTAAAAAAATCCTTCCTAGTTGGCTTAACCATCTTCTCAAGAATGTTCTTAACTTCCTTATTAGATATTTTAGCTTATCCATTGGTCTGTGGGTGGTATGCTGTCGCGATCCGATGCTTGACACCTTATTTCTTCAAGGCGGCAGCAATAACCCTATTGTCAAAATGTCTCCCTTCATCACTGATAATCGCCTTAGGGATGCCAAATCTAGAAAAAATGTTTTTGTGTAGAAACTTTTGGACTGTCTTGGCATCATTCTTTTGAGTGGCGATAGCTTCAACCCACTTAGAGACATAATCCACTGCTAGGAGGATGTATAGATTTCCACATGAAGATGGAAAAGGTCCCATAAAATCAATTCCCCAAACGCCGAAGATCTCGACTTCTAGAATGTTCTGCAGTGGCATCTCGTTTCTCCTCGAGATGGTACCTGTCCGCTGGCACCTGTCACAGTTCTTGTAGAAGTCCTGTGCATCTTTATACAGTGTCGGCCAGTAGAACCCTGACTACAGCACCTTGGCAGCAGTTTTGTTGCCTCCTACTTGACCTCCATATTGTGAAGCATGGCAGTGATGGTGAATGTCTTCCTGCTCTTCTTGTGGTACACACCTCCTTATGACTTGATCTGCACATAGTTTGAAAAGAAGAGGTTCGTCCCAATAATAATGCTTAACATCATTTTGAAACCTCTTCCTGGCTTGATAATTAAGATCAGAAGGAAGTATTCCGCTAACTATAAAATTAATGAAATCAGCATACCAGGGGAGTTCAGAAGACTTACCTGCCGCCATGGCTGTTGCGGCAGCGATTGCGGCAGCAAAGAGCTGCTCATCGGGGAAGGTCTCCAGTATGTTAGTCTCATCTATTGGCAGACTCTGTCCCTTCTCCAACCTTGACAAGTGGTCTGCCACCTGATTTTATGTCCCTTTTTGTCCTTGATTTCAAGGTCGAACTCTTGCAATAGCAAGATCCACCGTATCAATCTAGGCTTTGCATCCTTCTTTGCGAACAAATACTTCAGGGCAGAATGGTCTGTGTGCAATATTACCTTCGTCCCAAGTATGTAAGAACGAAACTTGTCAATGGAGAATACCACAGCTAATAGCTCCTTTTCTGTGGTGGTGCAGTTCACTTGGGCGTCATTCAATGTCTTGCTGGCATAATATATGACATGAAACAGCTTATCTCTGCGCTGCCCAAGTGCTACCCCGACAGCATAGTCACTAGCATCACACATAATCTCAAATGGTTGTGTCCAATCTGGTGGCTGTACTATTGGGGCTGTTACCAGTTTTTCCTTCCGAATCTTGAATGCTTTAATACATTCATCATTAAATTCAAAGGGTCGGTTCTGCTCTAAAAGATGGCACAGGGGCTTGGTGATTTTTGAGAAATTTTCAATGAATCTCCGATAAAAACCAGCATGCCCTAAGAAACTTCTAATGCCCTTGACTGTGGTTGGTGGCGGCAGCTTTTCAATCACTTCTATTTTGGCCCTGTCGACTTCTATCCCACGACGGCTAATCTTATGGCCAAGGACTATCCCTTCATCCACCATAAAGTAGCATTTTTTCCCAATTCAAAACAAGATTTGCTTTTTCACATCTTTCCAGTACCTTTTGTAGATTGCCAAGGCAGCTCTCAAAATCGTCTCCAAAGACGGAAAAATCATCCATAAAAATCTTAAGGAAGTCCTCTACCATATCGGAGAATATGGCCATCATGCACCTTTGGAAGGTGGCGGGTGCATTGCATAGTCCAAACGGCATCCTCCTAAAAGCATACGTTCCGTAGGGGCATGTAAAAGTCGTCTTTTCTTGATCCTCCAGTGCGATAGCAATTTGATTATAACCTGAATAACCATCAAGAAAACAATAGTAAGGTTTTCCCGCTAATCTATCAAGCATTTGATCAATAAAGGGTAAAGGAAAATGGTCCTTTCGGGTAGCTTTGTTAAGCTTCCGATAGTCCATACAGACCCTCCAACCGGTTACAGTCCTGGTTGGGATTAACTCATTGTTCTCATTGGTTATCACGGTCATTCCTCCTTTCTTAGGAACGCATTGCACCGGGCTCACCCATTTGCTGTCAGAGATGGCGTAAATAATACCAGTATCTAACCACTTGATTATATCTTTACGCACCACCTCTTTCATCGCATGGTTTAGCTGCCTTTGGGCATCAATAGTCGGCTTATGATCTTCCTCTAAAAGGATTTTGTGCATGCATAGCGCCGGACTAATGCCTTGTATATCAGCTATCGTCCATCCAATTGCCTTCTTGTGCTGCCGCAGCATGCCGATTAGCTGTCGTTTTTGTTCCTGTGGCAGCTTAGAAGAGATGATTACGGGCAGTGTGTCATTTGAACCAAGAAAAGCATATTTTTACTGCCCTGGCAGGGGCTTAAGTTCCAAGGCAGGTGGTTCAACAGTAGATGGCTTTTGGATTAAATGGTTATCCGAAGTATAATTCAAAGGTTCGAATAACTTACCTGGACGATTTCCTAACCAGTTTACCTCCTCCTGATCTTCAGTATCAGATGTATCTAATTCAAAGGAGTTGCTGTCGTCGGTGCTGTCGTCAGTGCTGTCGTGACAGTCCTCTAGGTGGCTGTCGTGGCAGTGACCAAATTTAATATCGTGACAGTCCGACCTGATGCAGAGTTGATCAAGGGTAACGTCAATGATAGCCTTGCATTCCTCATCCACATCAGCATGTTTCATCGCTTGGAGAACATTCAACTTAATCTCTTGATCGTTCACTCGCATGGTGAGTTCTCCTTTCTCCACATCAATCAGTGATCTTCCCGTGGCTAAGAAGGGTCGCCCAAGAATGACTGGTGCGTTTTCGTCTGCCTCACAATCAAAAACAATAAAGTCAGCAGGAAAAATAAACTTATCCACTCTTACCAGAATATCTTCAATTTTTCTTTCTGGATGAACGTAAGAGCGGTCTGCCAGCTGCAGAGTTACTGTCGTGAGTCGCGCCTTTCCAATACCTAATTTCTGAAAAACAGACTTTGGCATTAAATTAACACTAGCACCAAGATCACAAAGTGCCTTACCCACAAATTTATTTCCGATTACACAAGGTATGATGAAGCTCCCCGGATCCTTCTTTTTCTGGGGTGGCTGCCGGTGAAGAATACTCATGCAACCTTCTGTCATCTTTACCGTTTCAAATTCCCCAAGTTTAGATTTCTTTGACATGACATCCTTGAGAAATTTGGCATAATCGGGCATTTCCCTAACGGCATCTAACAGCGGAATATTAATATGAACCTGTTTAAAAATATCATAAATCTTTTTAAGTTGAGATTCTTGCTTAGCTTTCTGTATCCGTTGGGGAAAAGGTGGCGGTGGACGATAGTCAGCAATACGTCCTTCCCACTGCTTACGAATCTGAGGAGGTTTGGGTTCATCAATTTTCTCCTCTGTCGCTTCTGCTGTCGTGACAGGCTCATCGGCAGTAGTCTGTTTATCACCTGTCGGAGCAGCTTCCTCAGCAGGTTTATCCAAGGCAGGTTCCTTTACTGTTTCAGCTTCTTTTTCTGGTCCTGGTAGTTTCTTCCCACTCCTAGTAGTAATTGCCTTACACTCCTCATGTGTGGGCTGCCTAGCATTTTCAGTATTACTAGGGAATCCTCCAGTCTGCCTCGGCTTAATATGTTGAGAAACCTGACCCATTTGTGTCTCCAAGGATTTCAGAGTAGCTTCATGATTTTTCATCCTCATCTCTGTTTTATCCATGAAATTCTCTGTTTTCTTGACAAACTGATTCATATTCTCAATATAAGTACCTGTCTGAGACATAAAAGTGGCCAGAGTCTATTCCAGTATACTGCTCGTGGCAGCTTGTTGCTGCTGTTGCTACTGCGGCGGTAGTTGCGGCGGCAGTTGCTGTCGCGTCAGCAATCTAGGTCCTTACTGATTCTGATTGTGTGTTTGAGGATTCAGGGCGTTATTAGGATTACTCCAAGAAAATTTGGGATCCTTCCTCCAATTGGGATTATAATTGTTGGAATTGTAATTTGGCTTATAGTTTCCAACATATTTTCCCTCTTCTACTTGTATTGCGCACTCATCCCGACTATGATTTCCCTCACAGATGTCACATACTTCCTCAACAGCAAATCCATGTTGTCCATCATCATTCAATAACCTTTTCATTTCTTTAGTAAGGAATGCTACCTGTGATTTCATCATGATGTTGGCCTTATAATCCTTGACAGCAAGTACCCGTTTACCCCCTCTTCTCGCAGTCAGAAACTGCTTCCCATTCTTAGCCAGATTTTTCAAAACTTGCAATGCCTCTTCTGGATCTTTATCCAATAATAGTCCATTTGCTGCAGAATCAATTCGAATACGAGTTTGTAAGTTAGCAACATTATAGAACTTAGTTACCTGATTCCAGACGGGGAATCCATGCATTGGGCAGTTCTGTAGAAGAGTAGTAAATCTGTCCCAGGCCTCGTGCATTGGCTCGTCATCTTCCTGTTGAAAAGTAGCAATTTCATTACGTAATCGCTCAGATAAATGCGAAGGATTGAAACGAGATAAAAATTCACGAGATAAATCTGCCCAAGTTCTAATTGAACCCGGCGTAAGTTTATTCCACCAAGTTTTAGCTTTGTCCCTCAATGAATGGGGAAATAACCGAAGCCTCAGTATCTCCAGATTAACTCCTGGCAGTCTAAACGAACCACAAATCTCCTGGAACATTTTGAGATGCTCCCTAGCATCCTCTGTAACAGCACCACTAAACTGCCCGGCATTGTTGATCATACTAAACATGACAGGTTTAAACTCAAAGTTATCAACTTCAATATCTGGCAGCGTGGTCTCCAGCTCTACATGATCGTTCAACATGTAGTCACGACAGGACCGTCGTCCGGCAGTGGCAGGGTTATCGGCAGGCGGTATAACATCGCCAGCAGGTGGGTCGTCGGCCATCTTCTCTAGCTGTTTTTCAAGGTACTCGTTCCTGGCTAAAAGGTGACGAATTTGTTTCTTGAGATTGAAGGAACGTTCAATTTCTGGATCTAATGGATACTCAGGATCTTCACCTCTTTTAGATCTGCGCATAAACAAGAAAACCTCGTGAAAAGCAAGAGTTGAAAACACCAACTAAAAATAGAAAAATAAAAATAAAAACAAAAACAAAAACGAAAAGTGCAATAAAAGAAAGGTGTAGTTATGTTGCCAATCTCCGGCAACGGCGCCAAAAACTTGTTACGTGTAAAATAGTCTATCGCAATGGTAGTGCAAGTGTACACGACGCAAGTAGTAAAGTGATACGAAGTATCGGATATCATCTCCACAGGGATTGGGCTAATAGCTTCACCTTAGTTCACTGCACGAAAGTAAAGGAAATATTTGAGAAGATTGTCACGAGAATAATATAGTAGACGTAAATAAAAGAGTAGAATTATCAAGATAGAGAGAATGGGTTGGTATTAAATTGCTCAATAGTGCAGGTATTGCAATGCTTAAGAACTCCAGTTCTGTCGTTGCACCCGTCACGGCAGCACCTGTCGCGGCAGCAGTCCGTTGATCGTTGCGGCAGCAAACACACCAACTCAGTACTTCAAGTTTGGCAAGAATCCCATATCTGCCTTGGCCTATCCCTATGTCCAAGTCTGTCGATGATCACGTCTTTGATGATACCTCCCGACGTGAATCGAAGGATGAACACCGATGTGTATGAATTCTTCTTTAGCCACTTAACCTTGCCCTATCCCTAGGCATAAGATAGTTCAACTATAAACTAGAGAACTTGCTCTTATTTCTTTCGTATACTTATCTCTCCCGATGCTAAGTAAATGGATAACCTCACAATGCTCTCCCGATGCTCTTGCAAGATATTAATAACCAAAATAAGAGAACTTGAAGTTTATTTTATTGAACTTGAAAAATCCTAAAACAAAACAACCCTTGCAACTACTTTACAAATCAACACATGGCCCTAGGGGGAATTTAGAACATGTCGACGGCGGGTAAAGGCTAGGGGTTTTTGGTTGTCGATTATGGGGTATGAGATATCTCCCTAGGTTAAAATACATGCCCTTATATAAGCTTTGTGCTCAAGTTATCTAAGTTAACAAGGATTACAACTTTAATTAAAAGTATGATTCTAATAAAGACTTAATCTTCAAGGATCCTACTTTTTAGCCGTCCTCCTTGTTTCTTGGGATTTTCTCTCCTTGAGCTTTGAGCTTGACATATCTTTTGATCCGAGGCTTGGAAAAATATTTGGTTTTCACACGACAGACGAGCAGAATTTTCTCTATCGATCGAGGTCCACTTTACTTTTCCTCCACTAACTTGTTGTCGTCCTCTCCTGTCACGGCAGCACCATGGCAGCATCGTCCTCTTTGTCTGCTTGTTTAGTTAAGTTCTTCTGCTTCTCTGCCCTGCGCCTGCCTTCTCCGTCCACTATGGCAGCAACCTGCAAAATCAACCATCTTTTAGTAGAATCTATGCCTTTAATATATTTGTGATGTTTTGCTGTAAACTAACCTAAATGCAATGAAATGATGCTTGAATGCAGCAGAAATATGGGTTAAAAAGGGTGTAAATAATATGACTTTTACACACTCAATAGGTTGTGTTTCCTAAGTTTTTGCTCAAGAAAATGGTGGTTTTGGAGGTGTTTTTGGTGTTCTGTTATAGCTGGAGGTATAAGGACCAGTTTAGGTTTATTTTGGATGTTATTTGATGTTTGGAAATGGTTAGAAGTGATGGATCTTGGCTGGGTTAAGTTTTGGTAGAGTTTGGAGGTGTTTTCAGTTGTGTTTGGTAGCCGAAATGTTGGTTTTGGGTAGAGCAACGAGTTTATGTGCGTTGGCTGAAGATTTCAATGCATAATGATGCATTAATCCTCTGCTTTGATGTGTTTAAAACATGGGAGACATCTTCGGACACTTTTGGAGTTGATCCGGAGGCTTGATTGGTGTTTTGGCAAGCAAGCGAAATGAAATTGGTGAGTGGAGTTGAGTTTCCAGCTTTGAAACGATTATTTGGAGGTTTTGGGAGCTTAGTTTAAGTCTAAAAAACTTAGCTAAGCTCAAGAGTAAGTTTTTGGAAAAACTCCCTCGGATGTGCCATGAAGTGGTTTGATGCATTGGTTATATTTTGCATGTTTAAATTCTGTTTTGAAAACATGTTTTTAGCATGGTTAATGCTAGTTTTGAAAGCCATGTGTTGAAGGATGCTCAAGGTAAGAGATCCTTGGTTTGACATATTGTTAATATGGTTTTGATGCATAGTGATGCATGATGTTAAATGGCTTTGATTAATGCTTTAAAACAGTGAATTGTTGATGGTAAATGATGTATATTGGCAAGTGATGTAATGGTTTTAAAGTACTTGAATCGGATATAGTTAGCCGGCTATAGGATTGGGTGCACAGTGAATAAAGTTGCCTTGGATGTTGAGGGGTTGTGATTGTACCGTAAACTCCATCCAAGTACCCTAACGGGAGAGGTAAGATCACAACAGTGGTTAAAAGTCCATGTGTGGATCTTGTGTTATGTGTCTCTTGCTCTCGTTAGTGGAACTATACAACTACCGATGAGTGATGTTGAGGGGTTGTGATTGTACCCTTAAACTCCACCTTATGTTGTTCGGTAGTGTGTATGAAGCGTGTGGGACAACGCTTGTAATCCGCGTATCCGATTGTGTTTTGGATTGTAAATGGTTATGAACTATCACTTGAAAGCCAATGTGATGTATTGAATGTATTGAAGCATGAGATGCTTGTAAATTATGCAAGGTTGCATGAAAAGAGATGGGCATGTGGTTTTAAGCTTTGCTTAAGTGTTTTCTAAAAATGCATTATTGTGTTGGTTTGTATTGGAGCATGCCTCACTAAGCTATTGTGCTTACACTCTCTCTTTTGTACCAATAATTCAGATAATTGAAGTACTTAAGGTCAACAAGGTAGCTAAGAGTGTCCAAGGGAAACCAAGCTCATGTATGGTGATATTTTCATACACTATTAGTTTTGATAATTTGGCAATGGGAACCTAAGATGTGTTTTGGGAGATGTGTTGAACTCCCTAGGTTGTGGCATGTTGCTTTTGATGGTTTGAATTTGTAAACGGCCTTTTAATTCCTGTTTTGGGGTTTGGTTGATTGCTTGGACTTGGATAATAGGAAGCATGCCTATAGACATGTGAAATTTCGTAATTGATGCTATGAATGTGTTTAGGTGTTACAAACATGCTTCATATATGTATGATGACTTGTTGGTATGACTAGGAAGTTATTAGGAAGTGTTTGAAAGGATTTATGTTTTAAAAACCAACAAAATCTGCAGTTTCTGGGCAAACCTTATCGAAACACTCTCTGGTGTTTCGAAACGGGGACCTAAAATGGCCTTCGTGTTTCGGAACGGCTGGAGGCTGTTCCAAAACGATTTAGCTACCAGAGAGCCGTGTTTCAGAACCAGTATCGAAACGAGTGAGTGATGCCCCGCGTTTCGATACGGGTGCTATGTGTTTCGGAACAGGTGACCGTTGGGCATCAATTTGAATGATGCTGAAGTTTGCGAATTTTACGTTTTAGTCCTGAATGTTGTAATTGCAATTGTATGAGTTCGAGATGTCCAATTAGGGTGAAATTTGACAGGGAAGCATGTAATATGACTACTTTCAGATTGGAAACTTTAAAATCAATTATGGTCTTCTATTTTACAGAATTTACGTTTTGGTCCCTAACATTTGTATATTGTGCAATTGAGTCCCTTCTTGAAGTCCGATCGCTGTGCTTTTCACATATACGTTTTGGTCCCTAACATCTAGACAAGATTAAAAAGAAAAAAAGGGTCACCAATCACGGTTGACTTTCGAGTTGACTTTGGTTTTCCCCGTGTAATTTTCATAGTTCGGGTCAACCGTCTAGACCGAGCTAAGGGGGTTACATTTGGTGGTATCAGAGCTTAGTTCTCGTATCTTTGGGATTTGTGGTGTGGATAATGTATGTGTTTTTGCATGATATGCCTTTAGGGTGAAAGTATGTTGATGAATTGAGATGTATGGTTGCAATTGTGATGTTATGCTATGTTGAAGCATGTTAGGGGAACTCATTGCCATGTCAAAACTAATGAAAAGAATTGTTTTTGGATAATGAGCTTGAGTACTTGGATTACCTACCTTGTTGAGCCTAATTATGTTTATTGCATTTGTGTCAGTGCATTATTTTCTTGTAAATGGGGCCTCGTAGAGAGATGAGGATAAATACGAGAGCTATGGCTCAGAATGAGAACGAGGAAAATGCTGAGAATGTTGTGGATTTACCTCCTCCCCTGGTGGTGGACCACCCGATGTAACACCCCCTTCCCGGTCTAGGAGAGAACCGAGTTAAAAGAGTCTTATCGGAACCAAATAATGATTATTCTGTAGATTTATTAAAAGTTCGGGATCGATTTTAATTTAATTAGGCAATATGAGGTTCTCTTTTATCCTTAATTGGTTCATGGCAAGGTAAGAACCAACACTAAACAATGTTAAACTTACAAAACTTAAATAGTTGCAAGTTATTCAATTTGATTTGTAGGGTTTGAGACTAAGAGTAAAATTCAAAAGATGACCAAGATCCATAATTGAATTACATAACCCTGTTTCGAAACATTATGAGCTGTATCGAAACGGGTTCACTAAAACCATTCGCACTGACCCAATCTGCTAGTCCGTTTTGGAACAGGTTGACCTGTTTCGGAACGGGTTGACTTTGACTTGACCGTTTCAAGCCCCGTTTCGAAACACGAGTCTCCAGTGGCAAAACCGTTTTGATACTTGTTTCGGTATGGGGGTTGACAGTAGCAAAAGTGTTCCGAAATGGCATCACTTCGTTTCGGAACTCCCTGACTCTCATGCTTATCTTTGGGCAACCGTATCGAAACGCCATCACCCATTTCGGTACGGTGACCTGAAATGACAGATTTTATCTGGTTTTTGAAGCTTTTACCATACTAAACCATGTCTGATTAAGCCGAAACTTTGCACCCAACTTATTTCTACCAATATTTACCAGCATACAAATTTTCATAATCATATCAATTCGTTTACTCCATTTTTAACTATTATACCAAAAGCATGATTTAAACTAGTTTAGTAAAAGTCTAGATAGTCATATTTAAGCCTTTAAGCCTATTACAAAATGGACAAGCCATTGCCACAACAAAAAGAGCGTGATGACTAGATTAGCTACCTTGCCACTTCCCTAGGAGTTATATTGTAAAATACATTACTTGGTTTGGAGCAGTGACTTGTCTTGCAACCGATCTGATTCTTCACGAACACTTCCTAACCTGAGAATGCATGAAATAGACACGTTAGGCACTCAATGCCTAGTGAGGTAATCATAGAGCAACATTAAAAGAATGACATAGATACACTAATTATAATTCCATGCTATCATCTTAATACTTAATTCAAATACATGGTTAATTAATGTAAAGCTTAACATTCATAACTTTTCCTTGGATGGAACTAAAATCATGGATACACAAATTCCCCGCCTCGCCAAAACATAAATGGTCTTATATCCTCCGCCTCACCAATTGACCAATAACAACACATCCCTCCGCCTCGCCAAACATCGTAGGCCGTAGCCTTAGGACCGTAGTCCACCCGTACACTGAGCTCATGAAGGTCTTAACTGATTTTTTAAGTTACCAATATTAAGTTAGTCGTATTACATGCATCTCTGTCAAATTTCACCTTAATCAGACATCTCAAACTCATGCAATTGCAATTACAACTTTCGGGACTAAAACGTAAAGCTTGCAAACCTCAACACCATTCAAATCAGTGCCCAACGGTCACCCGTTTCGAAACAGTGTTGACCGTTTCGAAACACGGGTTCGTTCCGAGACTAGTTTCGAAACAGGGCCTTCCAGTAGCCAAATCGTTTCGGAACAGCCTCCAGCCTTTTCGAAACATGAAGGTCATTACAAGCCCCCGTTTCGAAACGCCAGTGCCCGTTCCGATACGGTATGCCCAGAAGCTGCAGATTTTGCTGGTTTTTCATACAAATATCCACTCAAACACATCCTAATGACTTCCTAACCATGCCAACAAGACATCATACACATATAGAGCATGCTTGCAACTCCTAAACACATTCATGGCTTAAAACATGAAACTTCACATGTCAATAGGCATGCATCCTAATATCCAAAAACCAAACAACCAACCAAACTCCAAATCAAACATCAAAAGGCCAATTACAAATCCAAAACATCAAAAGTATCATGCCACAAACTAGGTAGTCCAAAACATCTCCCAAAACACATCTTAGGTTCCCATTGCCAAATTACCAAAACTAATAGTGTATGAAAACATCACCATACATGAGCTTAGTTTCCCTTGGACTCTTAGCTTCCTTGCTGCCCTCAAACACTTCAATTGTCTGCATTATTGGTACAAAAGAGAGAGAGTAAGCACAATTGCTTAGTGAGGCTTGCTTTAAAGAAACAACACAATAATGCATTTTAGAAAACACTTTCAACAAAGCTTTTAATCAAATGCTCATCTCTTTTCATGCAACCTCACATACTTTACAAGCATCTCATGCTTCATTATAATCAACACATCATATTGGCTTTCAAGTGATAACTCATAACCATTTACAACTCAAAACACAATCGGATACGCGAATTACAAGCGTTGTCCCATACGCTTCATACACACTACTGAACAACATAAGGTGGAGTTTATCGGTACAATCACAACCCCTCAACACCCGTGATGGATTTTAACGGTACAATCACAACCCCTCCACATTACTCATCGGTAGTTGTATAATTCCACTAATGAGTGCAAGGGACTCATAACACAAGATCCACACACGGACTTTTAACCATCGTTGTGATCTTACCTCACTCGTTAGGGTACTTGGATGGAGTGTACGGTACAATCACAACCCCTCAACATTCAAGGCGACTTTATTCACGGTGCACCCAATCCTATAGCCGGCTAACTATATCCGATTCAAGTACTTTAAAACCATTACATCACTTGCCAATATACATCATTACCATCAACAATTCACTATTTTAAAGCATTAAATCAAAGCCATTTATCATCATGCATCACTATGCATCAAAACCATATTAACAATATGTCAAACCAAGGATCTCTTACCTTGAGCATCCTTCAATACATGGCTTTCAAAACCAGCATTAACCATGCTAAAACATGCTTTCAAAATAGAATTTAAACATGCAAACTATAACCAATGCATCAAACCACTTCATGGCTCATCCAAGGGAGTTTTTCCAAAAACTTACTCTTGAGCTTAGTTAAGTTTTTTAGACCTAAACTAAGCTCCCAAAACCTTCAAATATTTGTTTCAAAGCTGGAAACCCGACTCCACTCACCAATTACGTTTCGCTTGCTTGCCGAAATGCCAATTAAGCCTCCGAATCTACTCCAAAAGTGTCCAAAGATGTATCCCATGTTTTAAACACATCAAAGCAGAGGATTAATGCATCATCATGCATTGAAATCTTCAGCCAAAACACTTAAACTCGCTGCTCTACTTAAAACTAACATTTTGGCTACCAAACACAACCGAAATCACCTCCAAACACTTCCAAAACTTAACCCAGCCAAGATCCATCACTTCTAACCATTTCTAAACATCAATTAACATCCAAAATAAACCTAAACTCGTCCTTATACCTCCAGCTATAACAGAACACCAAGATCACCTCAAAAACCACCATTTTCATAAGCAAAAACTTAGGAAATACAACCTATTCGGGATTACATTGATAAAACCTCATTTCCACATCATTAGACATCCAAAATACATTTAAGATTCATCTCAAAACAGAGCCTAAGCAATCACAACGAAATTCTTCAAGATTTCTTCCAAATCTTGAGTTGTAAGCCAAAATAAAGTTTCTAACATTAAAACCATTTATAAAACTTAAATTAAGGATTGATAACTTGGAAATTTCAGTAAAGAACTGAGTATTTAGAGGAGAAGAACAATCTTACCTCTAAATGGTGCTTTCTCCTTGATTTGAGCCAATTTCCTTGAAAATTCAATGAGGAAAACAAAAGGATTTGATGCAAGATTGATTAGGAATTAATTGATGATAGAAATCTCATCAATTGAAGTGAAGATCAATGCAAAAGTTGCTGGAGAAAAGTGTTTGGATGATGGAATTTTGAGAGAAAAAGAAAAGAGAAAATTTTAGGAAAAGGTAGTTATGAAATTCCAAAAAGTGGTTTCCCTTTTTCTTTTGATTATTTAAAACATTAATTGAATCACCTAAATTAAGGAAAAATCTGGAGAAATCATTTTTGGGTAAATTAGCTCCTTAAAGATTCAAAGTTTCAATCCTTACAAAACAGTCACCACTAAACTTTTCAAAAATCGCATTTTAGTCACTACACCAAAATGTAGCAATTCCAAACCTTATTTTGCAAAATTGATTCCACCACTCTCTTATATATATTAAAAGAGGATTTTTAGATATTTTCCATATTTTTAAAACATCCCGAACTAGGTTTTCCCTAAAACATCCTTTTATATTCGTACCGAAAATCAAATCGGTCCGGTTCAAACCCTAAACTTCTAAGCCCAAAATTGGGGTGTTACAACTCTCCCCCCTTAAGAAATTTCGTCCTCGAAATTTACCTGGAGGAAAAAGGTACGGAAACTGCTTCCTCATATCATCCTTTCTTTCCCACGTGGCTTCCTCAACACCACGATGCTTCCACAACACCTTAACCAGTTCAATGGTCTTGCCTCGAAGAACTTTACTATCCGAATCAAGAATTTCAACCGGCTCCTCATCATAGGTCAAGTCTGGATTCAACTCCAAATCATCCACAGGCATAACATGCGAAGGATCCGATCTATACCTCTGAAGCATAGAGACATGGAACACATCATGAATCTTTTCCAACTCTTGCGGTAACCTCAACTTGTACGAACAGGACCCACACGTTCAATCACCTCGTATGGTCCAATGTACCTAGGGCTCAACTTACCCTTCCGGCCAAACCTCATCACCTTCTTCCAAGGCAAAACCTTCAAGAACACACGGTCACCTACCGCAAACTCAATCTCCTTACGCTACAAATCCGCGTAAGACTTCTGTCGATCAGAAGCTTCCTTCAATCGCTCACAAATGAGCTTCACCTTCTCGGTGGTTCCTTTCAACAATGCTGACATCGAAACCAACTTCTGACCTGTTTCAGCCCAGCAAAGAGGAGTTCTGCACTTCCTCCCGTACAAGGCTTCATAAGGTGCCATTTAAATACTTGCCTGGTAGCTATTGTTATAAGCAAACTCCACCAAAGGCAAATGCTTCTCCCAAGAACCTTGAAACTCAATCACACAGCACCTCAACATATCTTACAACACTTGGATAACACGCTCAGACTGTCCATCTGACTGTGGATGATTAGAAGTACTGAAATTCAGCCGCGTACCCAAAGCTTGATGCAAACACTCCCAAAAACGCGACGTAAACCTCGGATCTCTATCCGACAATATAGACTTTGGCACACCATGCAGCCGCACAATCTCAGCAATGTACATCTCTGCAAGCTTGTCCAAGGTATACGTAGTATGCACAAGTAAGAAATGCGCACACTTCGTAAGGCGATCCACAATCACCCACACCGAATTCTTTTTCGATGGCGACAAAGGCAAACCAGACACAAAGTCCATGGTAATCCTTTCCAACTTCCACTCAGGAATCCTCAACGGTTGCAACAACCCAGAAGGAAACTGATGTTCATCCTTAACCCGCTAACAAACCATGCACTTACTCACGTACTCCGAAACATCTTTCTTTAATCCCACCCAATAGTACTCATCCCTAAGATCACGATACATCTTTGTACTACCAGGGTGCATAGCAAAAGGACTACTATGATCTTAAGTCAGAATAGTACGCCTCAACTCTGCATCATTCGGCACTACTACCCGACTTCCAAAACATAGTACCCCATCATCATTAAAACAGAAATCCGATGGTCATCCTCAGCAATATCCTGAACATGTGGCACCAAAGAATCATCCAACAACTGCTTATCCTTTATCAACTGAACCAAAGATCGTTTCACTTGCAATTCAGCCACAAGACCCCCATCTCGTGAAATGCTCAAGCTGGAAAACATAACCCTCAACTCCACCGCCACCTTTCTACTCAAGGCATCCGCTACAACATTAGCTTTTCCCGGATGGTACTTGATCGTCAGATCGTAATCTTTAAGCAACTCCACCCAACGTCGTTGCCTAAGATTCAACTCTTTTTGAGACATCAGATACTTCAAACTTTTGTGATCCGTGTACACAGTACACTTCTCACCATATAGATAATGTCCCCAAATTTTCGAAGCAAAGACCACCGCAGCTAACTCAATATCATGCGTAGGATAATTGCACTCATGCACCTTCAACTGGCGCGATGCATAAGCCACCACCTTACCCTCTTGCATCAACACACACCCCAAACCAACATAGGATGTGTCGTTGTACACCACAAACTCTTTCCCTGATTCAGGTTGAACCAAGATAGGAGCTTGCGTCAAAGCTGCCTTAAGCTTCTCAAAAGCCTGATGTCTTGCCTCTGTCCACTCATACTTGACATCCTTCTACAACAACTTCGTTAAAGGTGCAGCAATCTTCGAAAATCCATCCACAAACCTCTGATAGTATCCTGCCAACCCAAGGAAACTACGGACTTCGTGAACAGACTTAGGAGGCTTCCAATTCATCACCGCTTCAATCTTCTGAGGATCGACACGAATCCCCTGAGCAGAAACCACATGACCAAGGAATACAACTTCCCTAAGCCAGAATTCGCACTTGCTAAGCTTAGCATAAAGCTGATTCTCTAACAGCGCCTGCAACACAATCCGCAAATGCCCTTCATGCTCCTCCTCAGTACGAGAGTACACAAGGATATCATCAATGAACACCACAACAAACTTGTCCAAGTATTCATGGAACACTCTATTCATCATATCCATAAAAGCTGCAGGAGCATTTGTCAAGCCAAACGGCATCACAAGGAACTCATAATGCCCATACCTCGTTCTAAAGGCTGTTTTTAGCACATCCACATCCTTCACCTTGAGCTGGTAATAACCTGACCTTAAATCAATCTTAGAGAACACAGTCGCTCCCCGAAACTGATCAAAAAGATCATCAATCCTCGGTAAAGGATACCGATTCTTGATAGTCAACTTATTCAGCTGACGATAATCGATGCACATTCTCGTAGTGTCATCCTTCTTCTTCACAAACAAGACCGGTGCACCCCAAGGTGACACACTCGGCCGAATGAAACCACCATCAAGCAACTCCTGAAGTTGCGTCTTCAGCTCCTTCAACTCCTTAGGTTCCATTCGGTAAGGAGTAATGGACACTGGAGTTGTTTTTTCATACAACTCAATCCCAAACTCCACCTCTCGACCAAGAGGCAATCCAGGTAACTCCTTCAGAAACACTCCAGGAAACTCTCGCACAGTCCTAATATCTTGAACTCGCAACTCCTTAGAGCTAGGATTCATCACAAAGGCCAGATAAGCCTCACAACCTTGCCTCAGCATTCGGCTTGCTTCCAAGGAAGACACCACATTGGCAAGAAACTTCACATTCTCACCAACCACCACTACCTCGTAATCATCCGCAAGCTTCAACGAAACTCGCTTGTTCTCAAAATCAACTACAGCCCGATGTTCAAGAAGCCAATCCATTCCAAGGATTACATCAAATCCATAGAATGGAAATTCCATGAGATCAACAAGAAAAACATGGTTTTGCACTTCCAAAGGACATCTTCTATACAACTTCCGTGTCACAACGGTCTCACCAAAGGAACTAGTTACACGCATACCAACATCCAAAGACTCAACAGGTAAACCAAGCAATTGAGCATGTTCACGCAATATGTATGAGTGTGTAGATCCAGAATCAATCAAGGAAAGTAATGATAAGGATTGAAAAGTAAAGGTACTTGCGATCACATTCGTATCATTTCTCCCCTCACGCTAACCATACACTCGAGCCTGGCCACCACCCTCAGGTTGAACAACCACCACATGCCTCCCACCATCATCTCTGTGCTGAAAGTTACCACGGCTGCGCCCACGACCTCTCTGTGGTGCAACCACCACAGGAGCACGTCCCTGACCACCACCGGCCAACAAAGGACACTCCCTCCTCATGTGGTCTGCCGAACCACAATTCCAGCAAGAATTACCGGTCACTGCTACAGGAGCCTGAACCTCCCTCGCTGCTCGGGGACAATCTCGCCTCAAATGGCCACGTGATCCACACGTCCAGCACGTGTTCTGATCATCTCTCATCCTATCTCCCTGAACAGGCGCACCATGCCCTCCATTACCATGCCTAGCAGAAGACTGATACCTCTTGTCTCATCCTCTCTTGTTCCATCCACCACCGGAACTATAATCAGCAGCACTTTTGCCCGAGCTAGAACTAACACCTCTGGAAGACAAACCCAAGTTCTGCTCAAAGTCCTTCGCTCTACTCACCAGCACATCAAAATCCGTATAGTCAGCAGCAAGCATGAAAGTCTTCACGTCCGTCACCAAACTATAACGGAAACGTTCACACCTCTTCCGCTCATCAGGGATTAGCTCAGGTGCGTACTGGCTAAGGCGAACAAACTGGATCTCATACTCAGCCACCGTCATGCTTCCTTGCGTAAGAGACATAAATTCTCTTCTTCTCATCTAGGTATCGCACGCCTAGATACTTTCACTTAAACGCGTTCAGAAAGAACGTCCAAGTCACATCATTGTCCTCCATTACAGAAACAATGGTCATCCACCACGTATACACATCATCATGTAGCAGTTCATTTGCCCCAAAATCCTCTTGGTGCTTTCCAACCAAGATTCAGAACCTTCAGGAGATAAACTTTTGAACTCAGTCCCTCCCAGACTGCGAAGACGTTCCAAAGGCAATCTCACGTTAGCATCATCCTGATGTGCAGCTCTGTGAGCTCTAGCTACTGCTGCTTGAAAGGCTCCCGCAATAGCCTGAATCAACACAGTCATGTCAGGAGCAGCTTGCCCCTACACAACTTCAGGTCCAGCGACCCCAGCACCAACACCAAAATTTTCACCTCCAGCACCACCACCGACGGGTGGTCCACCACCAGGAGGAGGTATATCCACAACATTATCGACATTTTCCTTATTCTCATTCAGAGCCATAGCTCTCGTATTCATCCTCATTTCTCTACGAGGCCCCATTTATAAGAAAAACAATGCACTGACACAAATGCAATAAACATAATCAGGCTCCACAAGGTAAGTAATCCAAGTACTCAAGCTCATTTCCAAAAAATATTTCCTTTCATTAGTTTTGATATGGCAATGGGATCCCCTAACATGCTTCAACATAGCATAGCATCACAATTGCATCCACACATCGCAATACATAAAACATTCCTTCACTTAAAAGGTCCATCATGCAAAAACACATACATCACCCACATAACAATTCCCACTTACACGAGAACTCACCTCTGATACCACCAAATGTAACCCCCTTAGCCCGGACTAGACGGTTGACCCGAACTACGAGATTACACGGGGAAAATCAAAGTCAACCTTGATTAACGACCCTTTTCTTTCTTTTTAAACTTGTCTAGATGCATGTTAACCCTAAGCGAACGCTTGAGAAACATATACGAATAAAGCACAACGATCGAATTCAAATAAGGGACTCAATTGCACAATATACAAGTGTTAGGGACCAAAATGTAAATTCTGAAAATTAAAAGGTCTTAACTGATTTTTAAGTTATCAATATTAATTTAGTCATATTACATGCATATCTGTCAAATTTCACTTTAATCGGACATCTCAAACTCATGCAATTGCAATTACAACTTTCGGGACTAAAACGTAAAGCTTGCAAACCTCAACACCATTCAAATCAGTGCCCAACGGTCACCCGTTTCGAAACGGTGTTGACCTTTCCGAAACACGGGTTCGTTTCGAGACTAGTTTTGAACCAGGGCCTTCCAGTAGCCAAATCGTTTCGGAACAGCCTCCAGCCGTTTCGAAACACGAAGGCCATTACAGGCCCCCGTTTCGAAACGCCAGTGCCCGTTCCGATACGGTTTGCCTAGAAGCTGCAGATTTTGCTGGTTTTTCAAACAAATATCCACTCAAACACATCCTAATGACTTCCTAACCATGCCATCAAGACATCATACACATATAGAGCATGCTTGCAACTCCTAAACACATTAATGGCATCAAACATGAAACTTCACATGTCTATAGGCATGCATCCTAATATCCAAAAACCAAACAACCAACCAAACTCCAAATCAAGCATCAAAAGGCCAATTACAAATCCAAAACATCAAAAGTATCATGCCACAAACTAGGGAGTCCAAAACATCTCCTAAAACACATCTTAGGTTCCCATTGCCAAATTACCAAAACTAATAGTGTATGAAAACATCACCAAAACACTTCAATTTTTTGCATTATTGGTACAAAAGAGAGAGCGTAAGCACAATTTCTTAGTGAGGCTTGCTCTAAAGAAACAACACAATAATGCATTTTAGAAAACACTTTTAACAAAGCTTTTAATCAAATGTTCATCTCTTTTCATGCAACCTCGCATACTTTACAAGCATTTCATGCTTCATTATAATCAACACATCATATTAGCTTTCAAGTGATAACTCATAACCATTTACAATTCAAAACACAATCGGATACGCGGATTACAAGCGTTGTCCCATACTCTTCATACACACTACCGAACAACATAAGGTGGAGTTTATCGGTACAATCACAACCCCTCAACACCCGTGATGGAGTTTAACAGTACAATCACAACCCCTCCACATCACTCATCGGTAGTTGTATAATTCACTAACGAGTGCAAGGGACTCATAACACAAGATCCACACACGGACTTTTAACCACCGTTGTGATCTTACCTCACTCGTTAGGGTACTTGGATGGAGTGTACGGTACAATCACAACCCCTCAACATCCAAGGCGACTTTATTCACGGTGCACCCAATCCTATAGCCGGCTAACTATATCTGATTCAAGTACTTTAAAATCATTACATCACTTGTCAATATACATCATTACCATCAACAATTCATTGTTTTAAAGCATTAAATCAAAGCCATTTATCATCATGCATCACTATGCATCAAAACCATATTAACAATATGTCAAACCAAGGATCTCTTACCTTGAGAATCCTTCAATACATGGCTTTCAAAACCAGCATTAACCATGGTAAAACATGCTTTCAAAGCAGAATTTAAACATGCAAACTATAACCAATGCATCAAACCACTTCATGGCTCATCCAAGGGAGTTTTTCCGAAAACTTACTCTTGAGCTTAGTTAAGTTGTTTAGACTTAAACTAAGCTCCCAAAACCTTCAAATATTTGTTTCAAAGCTGGAAACCCGACTCCACTCACCAATTATGTTTCGCTTGCTTGCTGAAACGCCAATTAAGCCTCCGGATCAACTCCAAAAGTGTCTGAAGATGTCTCCCATGTTTTAAACACATCAAAGCAGAGGATTAATGCATCATCATGCATTGAAATCTTCAGCCAACACACTTAAACCCGCTGCTCTACTTAAAACCAACATTTTGGCTACCAAACACAACTGAAATCACCTCCAAACACTTCCAAAACTTAACCCAGCCAAGATCCATTACTTCTAACCATTTCTAAACATCAATTAACATCCAAAATAAACTTAAACTCGTCCTTATACCTCCAGCTATAACAGAACACCAAGATCACCTCAAAACCACCATTTTCATAAGTAAAAACTTAGGAAATACAACCTATTCGGGATTGCATTGATAAAACCTCATTTCCACATCATTATACATCCAAAATACATTTAAGATTCATCTCAAAATAGAGCCCCAGCAATCACAACGAAATTCTTGAAGATTTCTTCCAAATCTTGAGTTTTAAGCCAAAATCAAGTTTCTAACATTAAAACCATTTATAAAACTTAAATTAAGGATTGATAACTTGGAAATTTTAGTAAAGAACTGAGTATTTAGAGGAGAAGAACAATTTTACCTCTAAATGGTGATTTCTCCTTGATTTGAGCCAATTTACTTGAAAATTCAATGAGGAAATCAAAAGGATTTGATGCAAGATTGATTAGTAATTAATTGATGATAGAAATCTCATCAATTGAAGTGAAGATCAATGCAAAAGTTGCTGGAGAAAAGTGTTTGGATGACGGAATTTTGAGAGAAAAAGAAATGAGAAAATTTTAGGAAAAAGTAGTTATGAAATTCCAAAAAGTGGTTTCCCTTTTTCTTTTAATTAATTAAAACAATAATTGAATCACCTAAATTTAGGAAAAATCTGGAGAAATCATTTTTGGGTAAATTAGCTCCTTAAAGATTCAAAGTTTCAATCCTTACAAAACAGTCACCACTAAACTTTTCAAAAATCGCATTTTAGTCACTACACCAAAATGTAGTATTTCCAAACCTTATTTTGCAAAGTTGATTCCACCACTCTCTTATATATATTAAAAGAGGATTTTTAGATATTTTTTCATATTTTTAAAGCATCCCGAACTAGGCTTTCCCTAAAACCTCCTTTTATATTCGAACCGAAAATCAAACCGGTCTGATTCAGACCCTAAACTTCTAAGCCCAAAATTTGGGTGTTACACGATGCGCTCAAGTCTTTCACTTATGGGACTATTTTAAGTTATATCTTTGGCGAGCTTCGTCTTGATTGCACAAATGACTCATCGGAACCCCGCAAGTAAAAACTTGGTGAATCTTCTCTCCGCAAGTCCGGATTTCGTTACATCAACAATGGCCAATGGGAACGTGTTGATAGGGAAGCACCTCCACCTCAAGTTGAACCTCAACCACAAGCTCCGATTGCAAACAATGAAGCTCTCATGGGTTTTCTTACCGAGTGGTTCAACACTATGGAGGCGAGTCTTGGTACCATAAATACTCGATTGCAATCAATGGAGAATCGACTCACATCCCTTGAGAACCAACATCAGTCTATGGACATGTCCTTCTCCACTTTTTATGGTCAATGGATGGATTTCCCCTGCTATCAAGCTAAGGACGATGGAATCATCCATGGATGATGATGGTGACGACGACGAAGCTTAGGATTCTCATGTCATCTCATATTAGCTTATCATATTAGGATTAAGTTTGCATCTTTATTTCCTATTATGTTTCATGAACCTATGCTTTGATTATCTTTGTGGGATTATGCTTTGAACTTTATTGTTTAAGATTTATGTTTTGGATATTTGAATTCTATGAATTTATATTATGTTGCTTACTGGTTATTACTTATTGCTTTTAAACTTGTCTTTTTTAGCCTTGTTTATATTTTTTATCTAACAAAAAGGGGGAGAAGTATCTAAGAGCCAAAATTCGTTTTAAGTGTTTTTGAGTTTTAAAAACTTGGATTTAAATCTTTTTAAAAAATTTAAAACCCATCTTAAATTGATGGGGAGTTAGAATGTATTCAAAATTTTCAAAACTCTTATAAATTCTAACTTTGGTTTTGTTATATCAAAAAGGGGGAGATTGTGAAACCGATTAATTGATTTTGGTATAACTAAAGAATTTAAGGACTAAATTGAAAATGTGAAAACGAATTTTTAAGTCCTCAAACCTCTCTATATGATTAAAGGAAAATGCCTAAGTTAAAAACTTATATTGTCAAAAATTTTCTAAGTGTTCTTGAAGCCAAAACAGTGTTTTTCGAGTCACCGTTTCAGAACGGCCTAAGGCCTTTCGAAACAATTTTGAAACTGTGAACTCATGTTTCGGAACGGGTATTGAAACGGTTTTGAAACTGTGAACCCTTGTTTCGAAACGAGTTTCGAAACGGCTTAAGAACATCGAGACACTGTATCGAAACAACATCCAACGTTTCGAAACGGTATTCAAGTCAGATTTAAAAATTATGACCGTTGAAAGTTTTTAACCGATTTTACACAAGTCGTTAAGGCGTATCGAAACAATTTCAAGCTGTTTCGATACAGGCCTTGATAGTGGCTAAAATGTTTCGAAACGAGTTTCGAAACGGCTCTTAGCGTATCGAAACACCTTTAGTCCATTTCGATACAGGCTCTTTAATGCACCCCAACGGCTCTTTCTATTTTGGTCTGTTTCGAAACAGGGTCGGGCGTTTCGAAACAGTTGGTTGCAGACTACATTTATGAAGGGAAGATAACATCCCAACGGCTCTATTGATGAATGCAACAACCACAACGGCTAGAATTCAATGAGAAGGTATAAAAGGGACCTCTAAAAGCTTCAGCAACAACTATTGATCCAAAAGCAAACATCCAAACATCAAATCCAAGCATTTATGCCTAAATCTCATTATTGTCTTGTAACCCCAATTGTATTTTTCATTCTTATCATTTCAATTGGGTTGAGTGCTTGTAATTGGGCTATATTGTGTATTGAAAGATACTTGTTTTAGCCAACAACTTCTTTGTTTCTATTATGTGAGGATTGGGTCAAATTTTGGGTAGAAAATTTGATCAAAATTGTAACGGTTACCTCCTTAGCGTAGAAAAGGGGAAGAGCAATTAGTGGAATTGTTGAAAATCCTTAGTGAAGCTAAGGTAATGGATGTAGAATTCGATTGGAATTTGAAACACTCTAAATTCCCTTGTCTACTAATTTTTATTTGTCAATTCCACTCCAAAAAGTTTAAAAACCCAATTCACCTCCTCTTGATTTATTTCGATCATTCGATCCACTCAACACTTTGTTTCTGGGAATCAAGTCAGTTTGGTCAAAACTATCGGTTCTTTTGTAACTTGCAATGAGCATGTGGGAGAATTTTCCTTAACAAATCAAAGCAAATTCTCAACCAAACAAAGGCAATCCTTTCGAAGAGCTTGGCTAAAAGAGTGACTAAGATAGATAACCCTCCTAATGAATCTTTGATAATAACTATTTGTCCTTAGGAAACTTAAGACTCTACTAACGTTCCTTAGAAATTTTCATTCACAGTTGATTAAGTCTTCTAGGGATTCACCTTAATCCTTCTTCAAACATAGATTGGATGGCTTTGAAAAGTTTATAGCATGATTTAAGGGTGTTTCAAGTATTCATGTTATATCTGGAGTAGACAAGTATGTCATATTTGAAGACTACTACATTCAAATAAGGCATGAAGATTTGATTCATAAAGTCCATAGATTTGATAGGGCATTTGTCAAACTAAGCGGTAAAAATTCATAATGACAGTATGGAGTCCTGAATGTTGTCTTTAGCACATCGATTTTCTTAACTTTTATCTACCAATATTCTGATCGATGATGGAACTTAGAAAGCACCATAACTTCCTTAAGCGAATTAGACAAGTCTACAAACTGGAACTTAACTTCCCATATTTAAGGTAAGATAAGGGGTTGAACTAGAATTAAGTAAGGCATATACAGGGTTTAAGTACAATTGAATTGTACTCACGAAGGTGTAAACTTTGGCATTAGGCTAACTTGTTCATCAAAATTCTTATTTACACAATCAAGGTAGAGTAGGAGTTTCTTATTGTTGCCTAGCAACATTCAAAGAATTTTAACATTCCAAATTCATTTCTCATTGCCTCCTTTACTAGAGGTACCGGCCGAATTCTCATTATTCCGACCTAGATACAATTCTAACGTGTACTTTAACTTGCAATATATAAAGGAGCTCGTATCCACCATAGATCACAAATATTTTGTTAAATGCAACACCTAGGTGGCACATGTATTTAAATAATTATGCAACAATTCCTTGTTTAGTCCGAAAACCGACTAAACTTAGGCTCTGATACCAAACTGTAATATCCCCTACCCGGTCTAGGAGATAGACCGACTAGAGAGTGTTACTAAACAAACATAGCCAAAAAATAATTGACAATTAGACAAGCATTCGAATTATTTTAGTGATGACAAGGGTTTTTCTTTGTCATTTTAGGGACTATAAATTTGTTTAATTTTCTTATGTTATAAAATGGGACTAGTTTTGAAAATTTGACATTAAGAGCACACCTAAAAAAATTTCCAACTTAAACTTTCACAAGACATACTAAAGAGATATACAATTTGCTCCTCAAGCAATAAAAACTAAACCTCAAGTATCCTTTAATCACTAATCGCCACATAATCAATATGGTATAAATTATCTTTATTATTACCAAAAATTTATCTCATACATAAATCTCATTCGGCCTCTGTATAAATTAGAAACATCCTTGCATACCAAGTCTTATCTCTCTAGGGTACAAGACATTCATCATACATATATTTATTATTAAACATGTTGCTAACAATATTGTAATAAAGATATTCCTTATAAGACATATCCTTTTTCATTAAGACCCTAGCAAGTGTATTTCTACCATTTCATACTCGATTACAAAATGAATTCTAATCTGACAAGTTAAGCCAAGTTATTTATTTCCATTTAGTCGAATACAATCATTTGACCTTAGCAATTTAATCAGACTCGTTGGTTAATCCGATTTCAACATGTGAAAGAATTGGTGCTTTGAAATCATAAATATTCTTAGACTTACTCATGACTTCTATTATGATATACCCTTTACTAGGCGAACTAAATTAGATTTTATCTAGATACTTAGAGTTAGGTTTTGTCTAGATACTTAGCTCCACGAATTAAGACACCTTTTTATGGGCTTAAAATAATAATAGACAACCATATCGAATAATTACTAGCAAAGATTAGAACTTAACAAGCTTCTATATGCAATTTTAATCATGTGCCACCCTACTAGGAGATTTAACAAAGCTTACATAGCTTGCCTTTTTGTGCTTGTGATCTTGGCCGAGCTCCAAGGTAAGGGATCACTAACATAACCTGAAATTAATAACACATTTGCCCAGTAAGTAATCACTTAGTGATGTAGCTTAATCAACCAATATAATTTACAAACTTTAAGACGTAACCCTATTCCATCGTCAACACTATCAAGTTTAGATAAGTACCAGACTTGTTCGATTGTAACTTATTATATACTTAGAATTTGAACATGCCAACAACTTTAAGACTATCAAATCTATGAAAGATGTCTTGATCCCATGTAAATCATTACGACTTCCTTAACTCTAGCTTGTTCCAATCATTGACTTACTTGATAAGTAAGTAATCTCTCTTTATTACATACATGGTTCAAAAAGAAAGTTAATACAACCATAAATTTTCAAATCTACATTAGTATACCTCAAGTCTTAAAGCCTAGAATGTGATTAAATTCCTTTATTCTTGTCTTTCCTTTTTTTATATTTACCAATTATTGTTGGACCAACATAGGAGCCGAATTGATATGGTTTGGGGGTCATGTTCCAAAACATTCAGTTAGAGCCTGGATGGTTATACTGGATAGGCTTCCAACCATGGATAGATTGAAGAGGATGGGGATTCTTCACGCTGATCAGACTGATTCTTGTGTTCTATGTTGGGAAGTTCCTGAAACAAGGAACCATTTGTTTGCTGAATGCTTCTTTTCGCGTGGAATCTGGAATGCTGTTCTTGAAAAATGTGGACTGCAGCATAGGATGGTGACTTGGGATGAGGAACTTGCCTGGTTGTGCTCTCGGTTGAAAGGCAAGTCCTTGCTTGTTTATATGCTGAAGTTAGCTTGGGGCTCTTTTGTATACTGTGTTTGGGAGGAACGAAATCGAAGAAGGTTCAAAGGAGTAAATAGGGAGATAGATTCTTTAATTACTTGTATTCAATCGATTTTGAGTGTAAAGATTCACCATAGACATGTTCATATTGATGATGTAAATAGGAACTTACTTGAGGCTTGGGGAATTCCTTGGTTGGATGCCTAAGTCCTAAAGTCTTGTATGATGTATTCTCTTGTCTTGGATAAATAAACACAACAATTATCCAAAAAAACATAGGAGCCGAATTCCTCACATCGATAAAAATCAATATATGCCATAGTTATCTCTTACTTATCACGCAAGCAAACCATTTCTTATAGCTTATTTAAAGCTTACTCTACAAGGAATTACTTATCATGTTCGATAATTAAGTAAACCAATTTACACGTATAAGACCTGATTAATCTTTTAGGCATGTGTTTCTTGACACAAAAGGTATCAAATTAACATATTATTAACATGTATGACATCTTACATGAATTATCAACTTAGCATCTCAGAACTTAATAATACTTATTTCCTAAGTTATCAAACTTAACATCTCAAGACCTGAAATACTTAATAATCAACATTAAATACATCATTTCAAACATACATCACTTGTCATCTAATTTATCAACATATCATTTCAAAACATGTACGGTATTATACTCGAACAAAATATTATCTAATATGTGTCAAGGCATTCGAACCAAATATGTGCATCCATGAATACAGCATTCAACAATTGTACAAGTCAATATACTCGATCAAGTAAATGTATAAATATATATAAACATATTCGAACATAGCCTATATCCTTCTTTAATGGAAAATACAAGAATTGAGTAGTTGTATAGCTCTTGTCTACCAAATTGTTACCATGGTTTAACAATTTAAGGGATAAACTTACATTAATATCTTTAACAAGCTTTGGGACATCATATAGCATCTCAAGGACGTAATTACATAGCATGCAAGTTTTCAAAGCACACTCACGCGAACATATGAAACTTTTCATTCAAGATATCAAGTAGCATATCTTAGTTAACTTTTCTTTTCTTAACATATACAGTATCAATATAAGTTCTCCATTCAATACTTAAATTCCATTATTGTCTTTTATTACAACCTTGAGAATCGAATAATGGCCTAGATACTTGAATCCCCAACCAACTTTCGCTCATGATGATAATAATGGTACTCGCATGTCTTTCACAATTATTGTCTTTTATAACATAAAGTGTGCATAGCTTCATTCAGTGTTAGCATAACCATGTTACATTACCCATTTTCTCAATAAGGGTACAAGAGTATGTTCAGCACACGTCTTTTATAACATTACCCCTTTTTACCAACATTCACTTGATCACTTCACAAGTATATATATATATATATATACCATTCCTTGTATTCAAGTTATCCATTTCACATAAGGATTAGTATTTTAAAAGTTTGTTTATCAATTCACATCATATTTTTTCTATTCATGTAAGTCATTCAAATCATACAAGCATCATATAACATTGAAAGCATTGCAAGTCATAGCCAGCACATAATCCATCTACTAATGATCCTTAATTCATATTCATGTTTTTAACTACATTGTAACTTAGAAGAAACTTTACTTCTCAAGCAAGTAGAAGCATTCATATAGTAATCGCAAGAAGTATAATCTCAATCTTAAGATCAAGTAATATTATCTTATTTATGCCAAGAGGAGTATTATTCCACCTACTTGTCATTGTGCAAACTAAATCTTTTATTTCACATATCAAACATTTCTAGTTTCCATTAGATTTCAAGTATAACATGCATTTCATGTATAATTCAATCACATAGCATTTATAGATTGGTATTACCTTATCATCCAAGCTTAGAAGCACTCACATGACTTAATTCAATACTTAAACAAAGTAAAATTAAATAAATTAAATAACATGTCCGGGATAGTTTCAATCTATCACGAGTCTTTAAGCTACACTCACCTCTTATTCCGATGTTACGGAATACCTGAGTCCACAACTCCATATACTCCTAATTTGATCCCCTTTCTAGCCTTCATGCCACTACCCATTTCCTTATCATAGAATGTACCTCTAAATAAATAACCAATCATCAATACCAATTCAAATCATTATTGATTTCAACTAAAAGAAACAATCCAATCTTCATAAGATTATATTTATAAACATAATGATTTGAATTCAATAATAGTCCAAATTACTTTTATATATATATATTTATTCTCAAAACAGTTCACTCATGCTTTCAATAATGCAAAACAGTCCATTAACATCTTTAAGCACCTTAAAACAGCCCTTAACGTACATGCATGTGATCATGCACTCACAAAACTGCACATGACTTCTTTAAATACTCCAAAACAGTCTTTAACATTTAAATATGGTGTCAAACAGTCCCAAGTATCTATATACATTACACTTATTCAAAGCAATTCACCTATTGGTCATGTATGAGAAAAACAAGACAATTGTACACATTTTCATTTTAACATATCAAATCAGTTTGCTATATAGCCTTAACCTTCTCTCAATACTTATTACACAGTCTTTATATTCTCCAAAACTGGCCTACAAGTTTACCAATTCATTCCTTATTTCATTTCACCCATTTCAGTCTTCTTCAGACTTCTAAAACTGTCCAAAAACACAAGTTTACAATCGTTCGTATCATTTTTCAAGTGTCCAAAAACAGTACTTAATTATATGTTTACTAACATATATAAATAGTCCTCAATGATTCACATATGCTCACAACAATTCTATTTTTCTAGTCCATTTATGCAGGCTCAAAACTTTCCTCATAACAGCTATACCAACCAAATCAAGCTTCACATATGCACATACATTTTTCAATAGACCCCAAAGGCTTCATAAAACAATCTCCCCTGATTTTTAACTACCAAAAATTCAGTCCCTTAATTGATCACAAGTATATCAAACGACTTCAATTGCATATGCATGTAATACATGTACCTAATCAGTCGATATATACTTCCTTATGCATCAAGAACAGCCCAATTTATACGTACAATTATATACATTCATACACGATCAAAACAGCATAATTCAAGTACATATACACAAAAACAGGGAACTTCGTCTATGCTTAGGTGTTAACAAAATAATCAAACTATCAAATATTAATTAGACAGTTTTTAATATCTTCTTAACGGCTTTTAGAAATAAGAATTAAACAGCCTTAGTATCCTGAAATTAAGATACAATTCAGAAAGCATGGCAACCCACTAGGTGCCATTCGGAAGATTCCTACATCCTTACCTAATTTCTTTCAAGCATTTACATCATTCCAACTATCTTTAACATAACATTTCACTATAAGCATTAATTAATCAAACTAAAATCCTTATAACAACTCTCAATTCGAGTTTGATAGAGAGAAAAAAAAGCTCTCTCTCTCTCCCTCTCTTTCCCACTCCCTCCCTCTCCCTCTCTCCCTCCCCCTCTCCCTCCCTCCCCCTCCCCCTCCCTCCCTCCCTCCCTCCCTCCCTCCCTCCCTCCCTCCCTCCCTCCCTCCCTCTCTCTCTCTCTCTCTCTCTCTCTCTCTCTCTCTCTCTCTCTCTTTCTCTCTCTCTCTCTCTCTCTCTTTGTTCAAAGAAGAAGATGACCACTTAGATGATTTATCCTTTGGTTAATTACATCATACACTTGCCACTCCCAACTTTGAGCAAGTGGACAAGTCCTCAAAAGCATGAAATTTTAACATGCAAACCACAACATTCTCAATCATTCATTTTAGCCCTTCCAATTATGACTTTTAAGTTTTACTTTAATTTTGGTCTAAATCATTTAATCAATAATACTAATGATACAATTTGGTAACACCATTTATTTACTTGTTATTGTTCATAACTCATATTACTCAATGTATACTCGAATGAACTCAAAGAGTCAAATCATGTCCCTGGATTGGTGAATTCATAAGCTTGCACCTCTACCATCACAAACAATTTATAAAAAATGTATAGAACTACTCAAATCGGTTAATCGATTTTGCAAGAAATTTTGATATGTAACCGAATCGAAATAATTTATTTAAAAAATATGTACCCAAATCGAATTTTTCGATTTGTTTAACCATGTCATTCATGAGTGACTAAAATAGGAACAATCCTAATGTTGAGAAGAAAGTTGAGTGATGAACGATGTAGTTTACCATTATTTTATTCAACGACTTCTAACGGAAGGTAATGGGAGTAACCATACTAAAAGCGAACTAAAAGTATGTTGATTATAACGTAAGTTTTAATAGTTTGGCAGCCAAAATAAAATCGCCTTAAAAGTACAGTGACAATTTATGTAGTTTACCTTTAAATATATTTAAATGAAAATTTTCAAAACTCTAAATAAATGTATCATTCAAAAATATTAATATATAATGAATATTTAAAGGTTTATGTCTCTATGTATTGCGAATAATTATTAAAATAACACCAACAATTAGTTAGTCTAGCAGGATGAGATGTTAGGTCCTTCAATAAGGTTAGAGATCTGAATTTTGGCGTTGTGAATGGAGAAAACTGGGTTTGGAGGGTTTCCCTTATAATGTGCCTCTGCAAAATCCTTTCTGACTTATTCGACCAATGGATCGAATACAAGTTGTTTTTTATAAAAAATAATTATTAAAATATCTAAAAATGAATCGAAGGTTTAAGAATATCCAAATCCATATTATATCATTCAAGAAGAAACCCAAGAAAAAGGTTAAGAAAAAGAAAGGAAAAATTAAGTAGCATTGTCATTAACTCAAAGTCCTTTTAACGAACAACAACAAAGCATGGTGATAGATAGATAGTAGTATATATTAGGGCAACCCCTTTCAAGGGTTGTTACCATGTGCTGCAAGATGGGTGGTAGTAGTAGTTATATTTTCAGTCGGTAGGATTAATAGAGTACATCAAGATGACTCAAGTCCTTGTAAGAAATTCAGTGTTTGATTAAGAGTTCGTAAAGTTTTATTAATAGCATAATCCTGTGCCATGGATTCTGAATGCTATGCTCCCATCCCGTAATCTGGTTGTTAAAATTGTGCACGGACTAGGGGAAGAGGGTCGAGGTTAGCAATTTGTATCCTTATTTTTGTTTTCTTGGATTTGTCGTACAAATTGTCCTCGAATCCTTGGTCTCTGCTCAGCCAGCTTCTTTCTACTCTGATATCGAACCTGAAAAATTGTGTCAATAAGAAATAGAATAGAGAACAACGTTTAGAGCTTATAAATAAACTTAGATGAGTGGTGTAATTTGATTCTTTTTTCCATATCTGTCAAATATTTAGCTTTAGCTCAGAAGGTTTCATTCATTTTCTTTAAATTTTTTTTTTTTAAAAAAATATGTACTGTAGTTACCTTCTTCTCGAAGCACCTTTCTTTTCTTTTCTGCCGAAATTTGTTCAAAGCGGCTTCTCTTTGAGCAAAACGATTTTGATTAGGCCCAGTAGCGGCTCCAAATCCCAAGCCACCAACAACTCCACCCTTCCCAAGAAGTGGAACTACATTTTCACTTTCAACATTTAATCCTCTACAACTTAATGATGTGATATTCCCATTCTGCCCATTGCTTCCATGGTTACTTTCTGATGCACTTCCATTCAAAGCGTTGGCATCAACATGTGACATATTAGATGACCCGCACTGGAAAGACTCTTCATGATTACCTGATTTCTGATTTGGGGGCATGTTATGGAAGTGGTGGTGGTGATAATGGTGATGCTGATGTTGCACTTGCACCTGTTGCTCTGTGGCCCTTGTTTTACCATTAATCTTTTTACCCACTACAACATCCACCTTTCCTTGTGTCGGAGGTTGGACTTGGAAGGCTGAAGAAGGAACTATAGCTTTAGGCGTCGGCTTTTCACTCATAACTGCTGATTTGCTCAAGCCATTGTTCGTGGTCGAACCTATGTCGTTATTGTTACTACTTCCATTAGACTGTTGATTTAGAGGCATGTTATTCGAGTTTGATTGCAAATTCTTCAAACAATCCGTATTAGCTGCCTCTGAGCTATTATCAAGTGGAGAACAACTACCAACGTTTCCTATTGGAGCCTGATTAGTAGTTGAACCAGAATTATACCTGCATGGAAATGGAAATTAGTCGACTATGAAATTAAGATAATTAAACACCAGAAGTTGTGGTTTCCAAATACCTTGAGAAGGCTGAAAGCCCTGAATGTCTCAACACATTCCGTTTATGGGCACTTGTTCCGATATCTCCAACATCTATCAATCTCTTTAAACTTAGCTCCAGGGATGGCATTTCCTTGTTTTTGTAGATGACCTTACCTTTGGTATCAGAAACCTTGCACAGACCATTCATGATGTCTAGGACTGCACTTTCTATCTGAGCATCCGAGTTATTGATGGCGTCTATCACATTAGTAGCCCGGTTTCTCAAATCACCGGCGAGTTTCTCATTGTGAAGCTCCGATTCTGCCTTGTGTAGTTTCTCATCATCTTTATCAAGTTTGATTTCATATAATTTTTCTTGGTTAGCACCGGCCATGTTGGAATTCACCTTTCCACTCAGGTTTTCAAGCTGCAATGCTGTAATTTTAGGAGCTCCTTTCTCTAAATCTATTCCCTTAACTGGATTATCTGATGCATCGTAGTTTAATCAGACAAAAAGAAAAGAAAAGGGATTATTAATTAGAGGGAGTCTTGTGCAGTGCACATACAGAGTTCATGATCCCGACCATCACACCCATTTTCTGTGGTTACTGGAACCCAGTTATTACTAAGCAGTACTTCAGGCCTTGAATGCATGACCTGGTCCAATATTAGTTGGGAACTGTCAACCTCTACCACTTTCTTTGTCCACGAGCTCTGCAAATCAAACAATTTAATGGCGCATTGCGAAATTCCAAATAAAAAAAAATTAATGTATACAACGTTCTTCACCTGAGTGCCACTTCCATTGTCACTTCTGTCCTGAGCATTCAATCCTACACGTGTGGTGTCGTCCTCTTTATAACTTGCAGTGTTGTTGTCTGAATCAGCACCTGCTGATTTGGCGGATTTTTGAGTCCTTGTACCACTTCCACTTCCACTACCACTAGACTGTTGAAAGGATAAGAGATGAAAACTTTTGCATGTTTGTGCTGTCTCATGTCAAGAAACTGGTAAAAACATGGGAAACATAAAAGCAAACATTTTGTTTTGTTTCGTTTTATGAGCATTCCAAGAAACTCGACAATAAAGGGCAGACCTGAAATTGTTTCAAGCGTAAAGTGGGTTTAAACTATAGCAACTCACGCTGTGGCATCTCCGCCAAACATGCTGCCAGAGATTCTTAAGCTCGTTCTTTCGAATCGGCTTAACTAAAAAGTCAACTGCACCCTTGGATAAACACTTCAACACTACGTTCATAGAATCATGAGATGACATCACTGCACACAAAACTCGCCAGGTGTAGCAGTTAAAAGTATCAACTGTTAACAAAATCATCTATCTTTTACCAAATAAACACTACTTGGAGAAGCGATATAGGAAATATACTCACTAATCACTGGAATATTCTTGCGAGTTTTGTGGTTCATTATCTTGCCTAAAAGGCCAATGCCCGACAAACAAGGCATTACTACCTCAGTTAGAATAAGATCAATATGATTGGCTATATCTTCCAAGATCTTCCAAGCTTGCAAACCATTAGAGACAGCAATAACTGACAAATTCGAGAAAAAAGAAACAGATTATATTATAATTAGATTGCAAAAGAAGAAATTTTATATTTAGAAGAAGAAAAAAAGTTCACTAACCTTCATAGCCACAATTTCGTAGCAATGCGCAGACAACATGGCAAGTTGAGTCATCATTTTCGACCAATAGAATCTTGAGAGACCTTAGAGGTAAAAACCTCTCCCAGCAAACTAGAGGAGCACGAAGCTGAACCACCACTTTCTTATTGTTGTTTTTGTCTTCCACGTCATCATTAATGCGTGACTCGTCTTCTTCGGAGAGGCCTTGCCCCTCACCCATGACCCCATCCCTTATTTTTGCATTCTCATCCCGGATATGTGTATTGAGTTCAACCAATCTACCACTCACCGGACCATTACTATTCATTTGAACCATCCCCATCAACCAGATTCAAAAAGACTGATAAGGAGGAAGGCACCAGATTGAGTTGGTTTCTCTATTCCAAAAACAAGCTTGCACATTCCGTTGTCTTCAATATACAAATGTCTACAATCACACACCTTCGCCAATTCCTGTATAAAATATTTAGCATTACATGTCACCCACATACAACAATCATATATAACACTTGCTCTCATCTTACTATAACCCAAAAATGAAGCACACACATGAAAATACGAGTTCCTAACAACATAGAAAATTCTTGTATTCAATAGGCAAGAAGCTAAGTTATTCAAACTCAAGTGTTCATCCTCTGTAGGTTCAAATTTTCAAAATTTTCTTACTTGATTATTTAAAGGTCATGTCTCAACATCCATGTACAAATATATATACGAAACAAAAGATAAAGATGAATGTTATTAAAAGTCATGTCTTAGAATTTATTGGAATATCAAAAAAGATTGTATGAGAACTTCAAATATTTAATTTTAAGTTTCTGCTTCTATTTTGAATGAAGATATTAAGAAGTTTGATTTATTTATTTATTTTCAAATTTCATTTCGGTTACAACATGATAAAAAATGCAAGGCTTATTATACAACAAAAATACGTAGTGCAATAAAAAATATAAAGCTCTCGTTGTCTTTTATTAGCGGCATGATATCATAGCTACTTAATATCTTAAGTTATGTCATGAATGTTTTAATAGACAAGATAAAAAGTCAAAGACACCAAAGATGTAAAAATGATAAATAACTTTATTTTAATTTCATTATTTTTTTTTAGGATTTTGCTATTGTCAGCGCTAAAAATACATTCCTAAAAAATTATGTTTAATTAATTTTAGGTTGTTTAATGTAATTAATACTCACTTAGAATGGTTTATTGTTTAAGGTTTATGGTTTGGGGATTTGGATTTAGGGTTAGGGTTTATAGTTTATGGTTTATGGTTTAAGTTGTATAGTTTGATATTTAGGGTTTATGGGTTGTGTTTAGGGTTTGGGTTTAGGGTTTGATGTTTATGGTTTAGAGTTTAAGTTTGAGGTTTGAAGTTTAAATTTAGGGGTTGTGGTTTAAGATTTGGGGTTTTATTGTTTAATTAAATTAAAAAATTTAAATTAATGAAACACAATTTTTTAGGAATGTAATTAATTACATTCTACTATATTTCTTTAAAAAGCAAAAAAAAAAAACATTAATTACAAGAATATATAGTGTTCTTATTGACAACCCTTAGGGCTGTCAATAGCATAACCTTTTTTTTATCGGCAAAAGAGTATGATTTTATTAATAGGTATCATGCAATGCCATTACACTCCACGGTCTCATTAAAAAAACTCCTACACTTAAACGGAGGAAAAGAGTACCGAGGAGTATGAGATAAAGAATAAACGCCAAAAATAACCGAACAAACACGAAACAACCTAAAACAAAAAACCAAAACACAAAACATTCACGCTAGCATGCAAAACCAAGATGTGCTATCAACACCACCCCTCGCCAAAAAGAGTTGGCCAAGCAATGAATACATGAGCTCAACAATAAGCCCCCTCAGATGCAATTTCTAGGTCAAAAGATGTCGTTAAGCACCAACCGAAAAAATGGCCCGATGTTGTGTGTTTCCATACTATTCGATCCTCACACTTTTAACACGCCACTCTATCGACCCAAAAGAAATCGCGCACCACGGCCAAAGACACACGGTATGTATACGCCGAACCAATCCCTCTCACATTCCACGACCACAAACTCAACTTGAAATCGAGCAGTCAAGGGGTCGATGTAATACCGCTTGTCATAAGGCCATTATCCTTTCTTATAAGGCATGTTTGATAGGATATGTATTGTCGTCACTTTTATATCCCAATACCTCATGTTTCTTTTCTGATGTGGGATTAATGTCCCTCGCCTTTTTATGACGTGATACTATGTATAGTTAAGTCTCCACTTTGTGTAATTTCTTTCACCACCCTACCATACATTGTTGAAGGATATCAGCTTTACGTCCATCCACCACTCCTATTTTGCTTCGCCTTTTTTTCATTAGCAAATAGTTGAGCATTTAAAAATTTATCAGTCGTACAAACAATAGTCAATTCTTCACCATCAACAAATTGCTTTTTACCTATTGATTTTATTAGAGCCATGCTTTTCTTTCTTCATAGCTTTGTTGAATGCTAAATATAGCCATGGAAACAAAAATATGATTCCTCAAAAGAATAAATTTGTTCACTCTACTCATTGGCCTCCTAGCATCTTTCACATGATTGAAACAGACAAACTGGATCCTTGTTCCCCCATGTTCCTTTTTTTATGGAATAAAACGTTAATAAATTTTCCTTGGTAACTAAAATATGTCCTCAATCCTTTCCAATGAATATTTTCTAATAAATTTTCTAATACCTTATATTTTAGTTATATCCCATCACCATTGTTCTCCTATTATGTATTAGCCAAATTATGTCAAACTTGAATTTGTGTAAAAATTCTTTAAGTACACCTAGAGTATGTGGCATGTATTTAGTGTTTACATATTTTTTGTGATTTTGGTCTTTGTCTTGTATAAGCTTAGTTAATTTCAATCCATGGTGTAACATATATTCTTACTATGCCTAGAATTTGACTTGCTTGAAAGTTATGGTGGGTGCATTTGAAAAAATGAATAGGTTCATTATGATAAGTTTGCTATTGGAAGGATTCTATGAAGGATTACAAGTGTGTTATGAATAACTAGAGTCTTTGATGGGAGAAACTTTTATAGATGATTAGGTAAGTAAAAGGCATTATTGTGCTAAATGTTATGACAAAATATGATCTAGGGTGAAAAGATGTATATGCACTTGTTATGTAATGTTTGAGATGTGCCATTAATGTTGGAACTTGTCCTTGATATGTTCTAAAGTTTTTAGAAGTTTGTTGTGTTGGTGCGAACCAACTTGTCTCAATGGTTAAAGGAACAATTGTTGTTCCTATAGGTCACGAGTTTGAACACCAGCAGTTGCAGCCAGGGTGATTGAGCATGTATTATTAAATGATATATTCATTACATGGTATGAATTGGTACATGTTGAAGTCTTTATCAATTGAAGGATGTTCTTTAGTGAATTTATTAAAGATACATTTCTTGTCAAGTCTACAACAGAAAAGTTTTTTTTTTAATCCAAAATCATTTGAATAGTTGACAGCATAAATCAAACAAAATAATCAAGAGATTAAGAAGGAATTAACTAAGTTTAATCTATGCAATATGAGTTTATTACCTATTATAATTTTTACAATTTTATTAATGTTCTCCTTTCTAATGATGTAAATACCATTAAGATGAAAAAAATGAAAAAAAAAATATTCCTAATGTTCTTTAGATGACCGAGGTTCTCTCTAAGGAGAATTTATGGTTCACCATAAATTCTTTCAGAAAGGGACACAATGATAATACACACTTTTAGAGAGACTTTATATTTCACCAACCTATGATAATCACACGACCAATCGTCAATAAAGAAAACAATCAAACGTAAGCTATCAAGATGATTATTCATTTATTGGCTTTTAACATTTGAGAAGTAGTAGAGGAAGATCGAAAAATTCCTCCACCTTCAGCCAATCAATTTTTTACACAAACGAGGAACCATAGAGGAAATGATTAAAAAAAAGACTAAAGCAAGGCATGCTTATTGTATGTAACTTTTTCATGGTATTCTATATTGTATTTGTAGTGGTCTTAAACCGATACAAAGTATTTTAAGGTCCATCCTAATAAAAAAATTTAATGTATTTTGACTCCTTTCAGTTAATATTGGTCTACGTTAGTACGCACTTACATGTAGGTATAAAAAGTTTAATATTTTAAATCTATTTTTTACATTTATATTTTCATATAAAATTAATTGATTTTTATTTTAAAATATATATAATCATTTAATTAATTTATTAAAATTAGTAATTTTTAGATTTGTATTTTCATATAAATATATTTATAACTATGTAATTTATGTATATTTGCATTATACATTAAAAATATTTAAGAAGTAACAATAAACCTAAAATGACACACCAAAACACATTGATACTAATATGTACCGGTGCCAAAGAAAAATGGTAAGTCAATTGATACAGTACCGACTACTTTGGCTTTATCATCAAAATCATGAAACTTGAATTTACTCTATGAATTGGGAGTACCCTAGGGAAGAATCAAAGGTATGAAACAACCAAGAACGTATAGCTGGTGATTTGCTTTTGAGAATTTGAAATAAAGAGAATGGAATATTCTAAAATAGTAAAAGATTATATCGAATCGAACAACCGCTTACAATAACATGTGCGAAGATATTACTAGATATAGAATTTTTTAATGATTATCACTATATGTATTTAAGGATTGTTTTGCAATTAATTTGGGAAGAAAAGCATGTACATTAAACTCAATATGTGTTTCGTAAGCTATTATTGTGGAAGAAATTTCTAAGATTTAGTAGGAAATGAAAATTGAGTCTAAGGTTCATCGGGCCATATAAAATTCTTAGGAGGATAGATTCATTGACGTACCAATTGAAATTACCAACAAAATTTAGATTGTGTTCATGAAGTATTCTTTCTATGTGCTAATGTTAAAATGGTATTTACCAATTTTTAAATATAGTCAATTTGGAGGCATTTACTCCAAGAAAACTAGTGGTTGCTTAGTCTCATTTCATTCATCATTTTTCTTCACCAAACTCTCAATTTCTTTTTTTACTCAGTCGATTCCACTTTGAATTTCATCAAATTAAATAAGACTCCACCTTTCTTTTCATGATGTTCTACTAAATTTCTTCAATCTCTACCTTTTAATGCCAATTTCATCTAGTTTTCTTCACTTTAGTTCACATGAGAATTTCAACATTTTATGGATTCCAAGATAAGCTGAGGTAAGTGATGACTTCTTATGGTTTTTGAGGGTTTATTATAGTATAAAAACCTTATTAAATCACTTAAAGATTGGTTTAAAGCGGTTTTTGTGCTATATTTAGAATTTTTTTGAGGAATTTCTTACTAAGCGTGTGCAGCTGATTCCTTTGCGCTTTTGGAGTTATTTAGGAATATATAGATGTTAGAGAGCATTATTTAAGGGAAATCATGAATGGAGCTTTTGAGTGAATTAAGAATGGAATTGGCTTAATTGGTTTGTGAGATAACTTTTGAAGCTTAAGGTATTGAGTTTCTTGGCTCTAAAAGTCTCTAATGATGTTTGAAAGATTATGATTAAAAGTGGATGGATTTTATTTGAACCGGTAAGTATCAAGTTACAAAGTTTTAAGCAATTTTAGGCTTAATTGGGTGAGATTAAGGAAAATCATGTTATGGTGTTGTGTAGTTCTAGTTAATGCAATGATGACTTAGTTATGGTTTTTTTTATAAGGTTAGTAGTACCTTTGTTTTATTCAAGTTGACAAAACCTATTTTATGACTTAAACTTTATTTTAAAAAAATTAATTTGAGTCGAGCCGAGTTGTTGAATTTCTGTACAAATTTAATTGTAATTATTTATAATGTTATAGTACTGATTGATTCTAATTTGAATGACATTATCTAATCATATAAGGTGTGTGTGTGTATAATGTTATATTACCGATTGATTCTAATTGTAATTATTGATTCTAATTTTACGACTCAAACTATATTTAAATTTTTTTGATTCAAGTCGACCGAGTTGTCAAGTTTCTGTAAAAATTTAATTGTAATTATTTATAATGTTATATTACGGACCGATTCTAATTTAAATGACTTTCTCTAATCATATGAGGTGTGTATGTTTCTTTATATTGTTTTTTCACGTGTGTGAGTAAGATTTGTAATGTTATTTAATATAAAAAAATATCATCTAAAATTATAAAATATATTTATAATATTATTTTTAAAGAATGAAATTTTGAGGATAAAGTATTAATGAGAGTATAAAGGAGTCAAGGAATTAATATGAAGAATGAATTAAAAAATAAGTATAGTTGAAGGATTAAATTGAATATATTTATAATATATTCATTGTTTGTTTTTGGGAGAATCTCTTACTTCCTCCATAACAACAATCTAACTTGGTTGTGGGTTCTTCTAAGATTACAATTCTAAAATTTAGAGAAGACATGAAAAGTTACTTTTGATCTCCATCTCTTCTTTTAACAACTTGTGGCCTTTGGAATATACTCATATACTCATTCTTTGGAATATCCGTGTCTGAAGCTGGGCACACCATGTGTTCGTGTATTTGTCACAATCTGATTTCTCCATGTTTTGTGTTTCTTGGTGAATGGAAAGGAATTACAAAGGTATTGTAGGGAATGGAGGCCGAAGGCTATGGACTTTGTTTGTTACTAATATATCCCATCAAATTCACTAGAAAGGATTGTGGCAAGTCTGTGATCATCATGGAATCATAGCCGATGTGTTTATTCCCCAAAAGAGATCGAAGAATGGAGCTAGATATGGCTTTGTGAGAATGGAATCGAAAAGAGATGCATACTGTGTGATAGAAAGGTTGGATGGGGCATGGGTTTATGAAGCATACATCAGAGTTTCGATGGTGAGAAGGGATAGGTTTGATATGTTCTGACAGAGAAAAGGCATCAAGTTCCACAAAGCGTATCTAGGCCGATTGGTAGAGAGAATACTATGAATCTTGGGTCATTCACAACGGGGCCAATCCGGAAGCGTTTGGTTGGAGTGTTGGATGAAAACAATGTGGACATCCTGCAATGTAGCGTGGTCGGACGAAGCATACGTGCAACAACATTGGCAAAATTGTCTGGTGAGTTTACTAGAGAAAAATTACAGGGATTTTCCATTATGAGGATAGCAGGACCATTTTTTCTACTTATGTTTAATGATGTTGAATCTCGGGGGAATTTGTTGGAATCAAGAGTTTTGTTGCAATGGTTTGAGACGGTCCAGGAATGGCCGTCGAATATAAAATTGGATTGAAGACATGTATGGCTGACTATAAGAGCAGTTCCAATTCAGGCTTGGTCAAAGCATACGTTCATAAATATTGCAAAGGTATGGGGATCCCTTGTGTATATTGATAAAGAGACGTCTGCACTGACACCGTTTGAACAAGGTTGTATTCAGATCAAAACATATGTGATGAATAGAATTGTTTATGTTGTGGAATTAGTGGTGAATGGGAGGATATATCTGGTGCATGTTCAAGAAATAAAAAGCTTATTCCGGACTGTGCAGGGTAAAGAAGTGTAATTGAATGAGGATGAGAGTGTGAGTGAGTAAAGCGCAATAAAAGAGGAAGCTCAACATGATGTTCATGATCAAGTCTCTGAGACTGGAATTGAGAAGACACCGATCAAAACTGATGGGATGGTTGAGGTGGCGTCAACCACGGATAAGCTCATTGTGAATAAGTTGGTGACGGATTCAGAGGGCACTATTATGCCAGATTCTTTAGGGGACGTGGCACACGGGCTTAAGCAAGATCTCTTGGAGGTAACATGACGCCTTGACTTGAGGGTTCTAGATTGCAGCGAGAGTGCTATAGATGGTCTGCATTGAGATGGTCATGGGATCGAGTAGTGTATGGAATTAATATGGTAATGAACATTGAGGAGATGGAACAACAACCGAGCATGGATAATGAACAAGTCGAGAGGCACGCATGTAGTGATCAACATGCGAATAACACCTTACTTAATAAGGCATCTGATACGGAAGTGATAAAGTATAATGGGGCCCTGTGCAAGGTTAGAAGTGTATCAAATGTGGTCTTTAGTTTCATGCAGCAAGAATAAAGGATTGAGGCAGAGAAGAATTTGAAGAAAAAGGGTAGATGAAGACCACAAAAAAATCAGAAAGAAGGTCAAGGTGTTGCAAACGGGTCTCTTTCTGATTCTGACTTCATTAACCTGAAAAAGGCTATCTTGAGAGAAGAAAAGGAAACAATCGAGTTGGACAAACTCATTGGGGCATGTACAGTGGGTAATGAGGAAGCACTCGTGAAGGATATCGCGCGTCTCATCGAAGCGCGCGACCATGCCCAATAAAGAAGTCTTCTGTTGTCGTTTGTTATGGGGATGATCATTTATGTGCAGTGTGTATTGGTGGATGTAGGTACATGTTTACAATCACTCTTTCTTGTTACTTCTTAGTTGTAGTACTTGGAGTTTGTGGTCTTCATCGAGAAGCATATGATATCTTGGCTGCTTTGGCCAAAGGTGTCGCGACTTGGTGCCAAGCTAGTGTTGAGTAGTCTTTTGAGTTGTTTTTATGGTGTCTTGGGTTAGGTTTTTCTCTTGTCTTGTGTTTGTTCGCACTTGGTGTGCGGTTGTGTCTTTCCTTTTTGTGTTTGTTCGTGTTATATACTTTCAAGGGCACTCTTTTCCTCCGACTAGGTTTAGGGGTTTTTAATAAGGCCTCTATTAGTATTTTCTGTATGATTGTGTTTAATAAGAATCATAATTTTCAATCAAAAAATTGAAAAAAAAATGTTAACAATATGAATTGAAGCTACATAGATATTATATAGTGATAGTTGAACATGTGGTTTAAATTTGGTTAAAAATAGACTTAAAATGAAGGATGAATTGAAGAAATGAGTAAATCATACAAAGTTTAGGGGCTAAATTACAAAAATAAGAAATTTATTTTCAAAAATATGAATTGAATCTAAATAGGCATTCTAAAGTGATTTAGGAGCATGTGCTTCGAATGTGGTCAAACTAGACTTAAAACGAAGGAGAAATTAAAGAAATTAAGAAATCGTAAAAAGTTGATGGGCAAAATTACAAAAATAGGACATTTACTTTCAAAAAAATGTTCTACTGTGCTTTAGGAACATGTGGTTCAAATTTGGTCAAAAAAGAACTTAAACTAAAAAAATTAAAGAAAAAAAAGGAAATCAATGACTAAATCATAAAAATGTAAAATTTGTTTTTCGAGTTAAAAAAACTCAAACCCAAAATTTTCACATGTTATTCAAGTTGACTTGAACCGATAACTCAAAATTAAAAAATCGAGTTTTTTGAGTCGAATTTTGCTTATCTCATATGTGGGTCCTTTTATCATCAAAGAAAAGGGAAAGGCAATAGTTGAGTAGTATTTTTTATTGAGTGATGGGCAAGTACGGTTCCTGTTTTTGAACCTTGTGGTTTGATGAATGATTTAGTGAAAAAATGTGTGCTTTGGTAGTGGTGTATCATCGGTCTAATATGTGTATACGTGTTCAACACAATTTCAACTATATTTTGGTTGAGTGTGAATGAGCAATAGTTGGTTAGGTAAGAGTGCATTTGATATAATGCATGATCAACGTTGGCATGTGTCGTTAAAAGTGAATAAATATGCTAATGAAAAATGTATGCATGTAAAATGATGACAAGTTATGAGTTAGCTTTAATAATCTTATTAACGATGCATTTAATGTCAATGTAAATTCACGCTACCGCTATATTCTACATGTAATAATATGAGTGTTTGAATGATAAAAATTGTGCATCTTCTATTAGTTGGCATGCCATAAAATTAGAGATCTTGTTGATATGTGTTATGTGTTTTGTTTATGTGTTTAGAATTAGGAATACCATACAAGAAATGTGATTGTGTAAGTGGATTAAAATTGATAAATTTTGAAGAAAAAAAAAAGAATTCTAGATTTATAAGGTTAAAAAATGTAAAAGTGGAGCTTAAGAGAGTTAAACCCGAGACCTTAAGCATTTTAAACTGAGTACTCAACCATCTGAGCTAAGAAAGCTCTTAGTTATATTTTACATCACTTTATTAATAAGTGGACCTCGAAAGTTAAAATAAATAAAATAAAATAATAAAATATCTCAACCACCCCAACCACCCCATTTCTTTCGAATTAAATGACAACTCTGGAAATATGCAGATCTAGATGTGCAAATTTTCATCTCTCCTAACTTCTCATCTTCCATCACCGTTACCTACTCGATCTCCTCCACCGCCCGATCGTGGCCACCACCGCTAAACAAATTGTCGCCTCTTCCTGATCAAAACCCCTCAATCACTCGCGCAACTGTCGTCCCGATCGTTGAAAATTGAGGGTTGAAGGTTCGTTGAACCTAGGGTTAAAACCTTTTAGGTTTTGCGTTTTTCAGCCACAACCACCGTCCGTTCGAGTCACGACCGCTACCATCGTCCTCCCTAGGCCGAGCCAAGCAAACCCTATCCATTGAGCGTCTGTCCATTGCCGTTTAAGCCTCGTCGAAGCCATACAAGTTTCGACTGCTTTGGGTCATTTTGGTAAGTTTCGGTGAGTTTCGACTTAATATCGGTATTAAAATTTATGTGGGTTGATGGATTCTGGAAATTTTGGCATTCAGGGTGTTTTTCTAGCCATTTAGGGTCGCGCATGCAACACACGCGTCGTCCAAGGCAATTTCTAGCCGCCTTGGACGATGACCTAGATAAATCGACCTTAAACCCACCTTCTCTTAAACCGAACTGAGCTAAATTGTCTTAAACCGGTTTTGCCTGAACCGAACCGAATTGACCGACCCAAGTCAAATTGACCCAACCCGAGTTTGACCCATATCCGACCCGACCCGTTTGACCCGAATCGAGTCAACTCAGTTGGTTGAGCCAACTCAATTGATCGAGTCAACTCAATTGATTGTTGACCTTTGATTGTTGATAGTTGATTGCTGATGTCAGCATGACGTCTTCGTTGACTTTGACTTTGACCAAAAAGTCAAATTTTTCGAAAACCCCTACCTTAAGTTTTTCGTCATCCTGGGTCCATTTTTGGAGCCCGTTTCACGAAATTCAAACCCGAAAGCCTCCGAATATAACGTTGAACCCGAACATACATATGTACTAAGTTATTTTACTTGAGAAAAATTGTTGAACAAAGGACTGACATACAATATTATTTGTTTAAAGGTACTAGAGACTCTCCCGATCGTGCATCTGCCCAGCCCATCTCCCCTTAGGTTCTAGCACAACGTCGAAGTGTCACATTGGTGCTCAGTAGATCATTTGACCGACTGACTTGATCTTTAGAGGTATGTTCCTTGTGTGCTACACAAACGTTTGAATATCGTTTTACATGCTTATATGTTTTATTAAATTGATCATGTGCACATGATTGGCAAACTTGATTTCACATGAGCATAACACGTTTTCTGAAGTAAGCATGGTTATATTGTATGTCTGATTTATGCCTAAGTACATGATTGAATAACATGCTCTCTGGTTATCGTTTTACTGAAAATAATTGTATGCTTTGTATTTACCGTAATTATTGCTGCTACTGATTACTGAAATTACTGCATAGACTGACATTGGGGTACTTAGGATAGAGTATGAAGTTACCGCAAGTTCAGCCCTGATCCGACTGGTAATTCCTTACCGTTACAGGTTCCTATGCTTCGGCTAGGGTGATTCCTTACCGTTCAGGTTCCTATTCTCCGGCTAGGGTGATTCCTCACTGTACCTAAGGCAATCCCTTAGGATGGCACTTACGCCCAATGGACCTACGTTAATGCCTTTATAGATGTAATTTTGAGGAATTGCATACCGAAGTTTGGTTGAAGGGTAGATTGAGAACTAAACTGAACCGTACTGCTACTTGAATCATATGTTTTGAAATAAAAAATGTTTATCGTATTGTTTGTAGTACATGTTTTTACTTGCACTATTGGAACACACTGAGCTCCCCAACTCACACTTCTCTATTTTTTTCTTCCTTTCAGATATTTTGGATAGGCCACCTTGTACCTGACACTTAGAGGATCGACACATTCAATACCCTGTTTAGAATGTAATATTTTCATTCACCATTTTGTTCTTTTAGGGCGACACGTGCCTATATTTTGGGATGTATGATATTATGTTATGAGCATTTTGCTACACTATGTGATATCAAAGATTTTGGTAACCACTTTTTTATGGGTTTATATAAATGATTTCATCATCCTGCGTCGGTTTATGTAATTATGTTTAATTTGATGCTAAAATCTTTGGTATGTTTTTACTTGGATTTTAAAGTGGAGATGTAACCTGTTAGACATGGTCAATACGCATAGGCCTGTCTAGGGGGTTACAATGACATTGTGATATGTGATATAAGCACATTAGTGGAATTGTGATTAAGAAAAAGCATGAATGTATATGTTTAAATAAAAAAATGTTGTCAAAGTTGTGTCAACAATCTCTAGAGCATGTAGTTAAAAAATTTCAGTTGACACCCTCCATTCTCTCTTAGGTTATGAGTTCAATACTTATTAGGAACAAAATTTATCTTCATCTCCCTATTCAGGAAGTGTTCAAAAAAATGTTGTCAAGATGGCCTTATTAAATATAGGCACTAAAAGGTGAACTATGTAATGAGAAAATTGCATGTGTTTGCATGATCTCGTTTAGTTGCATTTCATGATTTATTATTAAGTTTAAAATGCAATGAATCTACCATAGTGTTTCGTTCCTCGTAGAATATCATTGAATTTCATTTGTGCAACTAGAGTTATTAAATGAATGAGCAGAGTCATCTTTGGTTTGAGTCAATACAAATTTAAAATTCTGAGTTGATTTTGGATTCGAGTTAGTTTCGAGTTGAATATTTTCGGGTTATGGTCATTTCATGTTCAGTGATTTGAGTTAACTTAAAAGAATGAATTGCTTTGATTTAAATAACATTAAAATCAAAGTTATCTGTAATGTATACTCATATATTTTTTGTTTGACAATTAAAGTTATTTGAACTAAATCATACATTTCACACATGTATTATTATTATCTAACATGTAAATAACTATTTTACACTAAATCACTAATCCAATTACAATATGATAGTGAAAATTAAATTATGTATACTATTTATGTTTTTATTATATGTATATAAATTTTATAAACATTAAATTATTATACATTTATATATAAAGAACAATTTTGTATTTTATATTCTAAGCCTTAAATCCTTAGCTCTAAATCTTAATTTTGTATATTATAGTCAGACTAGCTCGAGAAGTCTCAGTTTTCAAGGACAAATTATTAGATGGACCTGGTTCATCACGTCATTCGTGGTCCCAGCCAATAAGGTTCATCCATCTAATAATTTTTTAAGGTGAATCTTCACTTCTTTCCTTTGTGTAAATAAAGACTGGATGGTTATTTGAAAGTTATTGTGAGATGGATGGAACTTTATTGGTTAGGACCATGGATGACGTGATGAGCCAATTCCATCTAATAATTTCTGGTTTTCAAGAATGTAATAAAACTTTACACTGTTTTCTAATTGTGGCACGGGGACTTGGTTTGATTGTAATGTTTTATTTTGTTGCATTTTGGATTTACTCGTAATACGGTTTATTTGATATGTTTTTAGGACTTGATGGACTATATTATCGTGTTTTGATTTGTGAATTAAGTACTATGAAATACTTTTAGACGTTGTGTTTCTAATTTTAACTTAAAAGATGTGAACACATCATTTTGTTTAAAATGATCAATACATGTGCTAATGAGACTACTAAGCTACCTTTCATCATTAAATTTTGCTGAAAATATTTTGGTTCGTTAATCATTTGATTCGGCAAATTTGGATGTTTATTTATGAAAGTTAAAGCATTAAAAACAGTCTTACCAGTCACTAAAGATGAATATAACTTGATGGAGGTGCGTGCATTGCATATTGGTAAGCTTATGGCGTTTTTGACATTTATGCAATGCATAGAGGTGGAAAACGGGTCGGGTTTGGTTCGTATTATTTTGGGCGGGTAAAATTTTAGGCATGATATCATTCAGTTTACGTTCAGTTTGATTCGGTTCGAGTATGACCTCACTCGGTTTAAGTTCGGTTCTATAGTAATTCGGGTCGGTTATCTAGTCGGTTGATTTCGGGTCGAATATTTTTGGATTGGTTGATTCCGGGTCGGTTCAATTTTAGGTCAATAAGAGATCGGTCGTTTTTTATTCAGGTCAACCTTTGAATCTTCGAGTTGAGATGAGTATGAGTCGAATCGAAGTATATATAGAATATTAGTATATTCATGTAAAAACACATCTTTTTGTTTGCCAATTATCATTTAGGTTATTTTTTGTTTAAAAAGAAAGACTTCAATTCTTAACTATGTATACACTGATGATGCAAACTCGTTTCAACTCGAAAATTAATATTTTTTTCGTTGTAGCAATTTCATATTATTATTATTATTATTATTATTATTATTAATCCAGAAACAAACTAGTAAAATTTTGTATGGTCAAATCGGATTTGGGTAAAATAAATTCAGGTTGTTTTCAGTTTGAGTGAAATCGGTTCGTGTTGCCTTTGGTTCGATTGAAAATCAGTTTGAGTCCTTATCAGTTCAACTAAAGTTTGGGTCGATTTTGTTTCAATTCAAATTATTTTGAGTGTCGAATCATGTTCGGGTCGAAATCGGATCTCGAGTCGGGTGACTTGTGGGCATGTGCATCTTCTAGTCATAAACTTGACATAGTCTACTTAAGGAGGTAGCTTAATTTGGTGGTTTTAAAGTTGGAAAATTTGAATTACAAATCTGTTTTCCGTAATTTTGTAGAAAATGGATTGATTCCATAGGGGAAAATGATAGATCCTCTTCCCCTTGGTGGCTGGGTAGTTTTTATGTTTGGCAAAGGATCGATTTCTTGAGGCACAGGATTGATCCCCTGACCCTAAAATAGTACGAGATTTAAGATCCTATCTTACGAGTCATTTGCAAGGAAGAGGAAGAAATGAGGGAATGTAGAGGGTTTGCCTTTGAATCAAGCCTTATGGGTAATGGCTTAGAAATTAGACAAATTTGGATATGCAACACCAAGTGAGTAGTAGGGTGTTTGTAGACAACCAATGACCCAGTTTTTCATGGCCAGATTAAATTATATCTTCTAAGGAAGTGCAAAAGTAATGAGATCTACTGCAATACAGAAATTCAAGTTTCCACGAGAAAAACCTGGAGTTGGAATCTCTCAAGTCAAGGTGGATTGTTGAAACTCAAACCTTAGAATCTGTTACAATTACAACAAGTATACTTCAGTTGGATTACCATAGGAAAGAAGGTTATACTTGTATAACTATTTTCATGGGTCTAGTGACGGATGCAATACTTTATAATAAGAGGCGAACCTATAAAATTTTAAAATGGCCGAAAATAAATTTTTAATAGAATATATATATATATAAATATTTTTTTTAAAAATCTAAATAATATATAAATTTCAAATTTTTAAGAGTCCATCCCAGCACGCGTCCAAATATGTGTTTCACCTCAAAAACAAACAATATCACTTGCATAGGAAAGAAGCCCAAGTTAAATCGTATTCCTATTCTTACTTTTATACAATTAAAGTAGATTAAGCACGTGATTCAAGAAACTTCAGTTTTTTGTTCTTCTGAAAAATAAAATAAAATTAACAATAGCTTCCACTTTCATAAAATAATCTCTCTTTTTCGTAATGTTTAACCCGGAGCAAGTAAAAGAAGAAAAGTTTATGTATTTGAAGTATATTCAGGAAAAGAAACTAAATTCCAAATTTAAATATGAATTCTCAAGTATTCAAATTAAAACAGACGACAAAAATATAAGTAAACAACCAAAAAGAAGAAAGACTTGATTCAAATTTCGATTTTCCAGATACTCCTTTCAAATTTCTCACTGTACAAGAATCGTACCAGAGCTTAATTCTCAAATTTTACGTCAGTGAAGTTGAAAATAGCACCATATTGTATGATACCAACTAGTATAAATCGAGCAAAAAAAAAAAAAATTGTGGTTGTAATGAAGAAATAAAGAAGAAATCTAGCTGAGACATCGAAAAGTACGCCGATTCAAAAATCTTTGACAAATTGAATCACACTTTTATTCAAATAAATGCTTCAATTCCTTCTCTTTTTGCTCTTTTGTTCTCAAAAGAAGAAAAAAAACAAGACGTTTTTAAAGAAGAAAAAAAAGCTACTATTATTTTCTATTGGAAAATGGAAAAGGAAAGTAAAAGATGGAGTTTCAAACAACATCAATAACTAAAACAGTGAAAATTGTTAGCAAAAACATTTAAAAATTAAAACAGAAATAAACTTAGAAGTTAGAATTATTTACCTTTCGAAACTCGTTTGAAACTGAACCTTATCCCATTGTGCCGAGGGTCGAGAGTTCTAAAGCGAAAATTTCAGAGGGGGAAAAGAGCAAAGAATGAGGAGGAGGAAGAAGAAGAAGAAGAAATTGACTGGTTGAGAAACCGCGGGGGCGAAAGATTGCAAGAGTAGTAAGAGAGAGAAGACACGTCCAATAAAAAAATATTATTTGATCTGATGACATGGAACCCAGATTTAAAGCTGGGCTGTGAATAGCTTTGGGGATTCATTGGATCGTGTAAAGTGAAACGTGGCGCTATGTGAGTTGAGTTAATGATGCTTGGGGGGAGTTTCAGGAGACTGTAAATACTGGACGATGGCGTTTTCAAAATCAAAGGTGACCACACTGTGCCTGGTTTCTAACTAATGCCGAGTTGACGACAACTTTATTGTCATGTGACGATAATACCCTCAATTGTTTTTATTTTTACATGACTCGGTCCATGTCAGCAAGAAAATATCTTCGCTCACTTGCCTGGCTTCCTTACCAGGTTATATGGTTTGATGCCTCTTATTAAAAAAAATTAGGGTTTAATATTAAATTTTAATGTTTTAGTTTAAGAGGAAGGTTTATAGTATCGTAGATGTATTTTTTAAAGTTTAAAATTTAGAGTTGAGACTTAAATTTTTAACTTTTAGTCAGAGCCGTCCCTGGGCCTGGGCAACAGAGGCGACGGCCCAAGGCCCCAGGGCGGCAAGGCCCACCGGCCACTAGGAAAAAAAACAATGAAGTTGCCCGCCAAAATTTGGTTACTAGTTTTTCACTATTAAACTAAACTTAAAATTATAAGCGGCAAAAAAGTATAATTATGATTTCTTAGGGAACTGGAAAATAAAGTCGGCCACTTCACTTTAATTATTTTCTTTTTTTAAGTCTAATTATTTTTCTTATAATTATATTATCAAATAAAATTTTAAAAAAACCCTTAAAAATATGGTGGCCCACCAGTTATAGTTAAGTATAAAGTTGTTGATATCTAGTTAGTCTAAGTATTAGTGTATTATAGACCATAATTAAAGATTATAATAATTTTTTTTCAATTTTAAATTGAGAATAAAAATTTTATATACACCTATAAATAATATTTATATTATTTTTGTTATTCTCATCACTTTCTCTCTTTCTTATGTTATTTTCTCACAATTTATTTTGAACTTTTTATTTATATAAATATTTTAATAGTTTATCGAATCCTCTTAATTATGTCGGTGACAGTTGCACCTGCTGAAAGAAGTTTTTCAAAGTTAAAATTGTTAAAATTCCATTTGAGATCGTTAATGTCACAAGAAAAGTTGAATCATTTTATGTATTGAGAAAAATATGTTAGATCGTATTGATATAGACACTTTTATTAATGATTTTGCATTTAAAAATGCTTGTAGAAGTTGTTTTACACAAATTGTTCGATGTTTAATAAAATTTCTTGATATTTTTCATTTGATAATTATTGAGCATAATAAAAAACATAATTTACAAATAATTCAATTTATTTTTTATATTCTTCAAATTTAGTTTTTTAATATTTGTTATTAGGGGCCCAATTTTTAAATTTGCCCCAAGGCCACCAAAATTTCAGAAACGGCTCTGCTTTTAGTATTGGGTATAAAGAGGAACACTAAAAAAAGGAAAAAAAATTGTCCGGTTCAAATATGTTTAATATTTTTATATATTTACGTTCCCATATATATATATATATATATAAAGAATCACGGTAAGTATACATGAATTAGAACTCGTGGAGTGGTCCTAGTGGTAAAGTGTAAAACCTATGTTTGATTTTGATATAACAAATTGTTTTAAGAACTTATTTGCAAAGTAAATAAATTTTTAAGTACTTTAAAGTCTCACAATTGACTCAAAATAGACAAGTATTTTTAAGCCCAAATTGTTTTCCAAAGTCAAAACTTAAACTCAATAAAATTTTCTAAGTTTTTTTAAGCCAAACAATACAAAACGTATAGGCGTTTCGATACACCCAATGGTGTTTCGATACGGCCAAACCTTATTTGGCTACTGGAAGATATCTTTTCGATACAACCTATATTGTTTCGATACAACATTCTTTAGGGTTTAAGAATTTTTAAGCATCTTGTATCGATACGCCTTGTCGTTTCGATACGGTCTAAGAGATTTGTAAAATCTTAGCATTTATTATTTTTTACTATTACTTGTCAGTTATTGGGAACGAGCAATTTTTTAAAAGGCAGTTAATCCGTATCGGTACGTCTTAGGGCCGTTTCGATACAGATTTTGGTAGTAGCTCAAGTGAGAAAAATTGCATCAGTATGACCAAAGTCGTTTCGATACGACCCCTTATACCGTTTCGATATGCGTTCTCGCATTTCGATACGCCTCAATTTATTACCTGCAATGACTCTTTCTGTTTTGAGACAAGGATCAGTACGGGCCTTCGTGTTTCAATATGGGCAAGTGCAGAAGTGCAATTATGGTGGGAAATAAAGGCTCTAACGTCTTTATTGATGACCTTAACCACCCTAACGGCTAGAAATCAATGCAAGGGTATAAATAGCGTAGCCTTATCTACCACCGAAGCGGAGTACAAATTCTTAGGGAATTATTGTGATAGCCTTAGAGATACACCTAATTTAGGTCTTTGGTATCCTAGGAATTCCTCCTTTGACCTTCATGCTTTCTCCGATGCAGATTATGGGGATGTAAGATAGATAGGAAAAGTACCTCCGGAACAAAAAAAATGTAGCCTTATCTACCACCGAAGCGAAGTACATATCCTTAGAGAGTAATTGTGCTCAAGTTATTTGGATGAAGCAACAACTCTTAGACTATGGTGTTCAAGTAAATACCATACCCCTTAAGTGTGACAACACTAGTTCCATTTGTCTCACTAAGAATCTCATCCAACACTCTAAAACTAAACATATAGAAATTATACATCATTTCATTAGAGATCATGTCTTAAAAAATGATGTAGTTTTAGAATATGTTGATACCTTGAACCAATTAGCGGACATATTTACCAAACTTTTATATAAAGAACATTTTTGGACCCTTAGGAGATAGTCAGGTTTAACCAACCTTCCTTGACCCTTTTAGGTCCCAAATAACAAAAATGAGCTTGAAATTATTTGATGCTCATGCTTATGTTGATTTGCCTCCTTTTGCATCTATGCTTGTTGTTAGGGGGAGTATGTATATGCTTTAGTTCATATATCTTGCTCATATCTCATGTCCATGCATTTAGGATCATTAGAAATCCAATTTTCAGACACCTTTGTGCCCAAAATGTATCTTTTGGGCAAGGTGTATTGAAACATGCAAGATTGTTTCGATACGACATGCTTGAACAAATACCTAACCTTAAATCTTAGGTAGATGGTATCGAAACGGTTAAATACATTTCGATACGGGGAAGCTTAATCAGGTTTCGGTATAGTTAAACATGTACCAATACGGTAAGGTGTTTCAGTATGCGTAAACACGTTCCGATACACCTGTTTCGATACGCCTTCTGGCGTATCGGTATGCGCGGCCACAGATTATTAATTTGAGTCATTAATTGGTTTCCATCTTCAAACATACTACCATTAAAACTCAATCTCCTTTCCTCAAAAACCATAGGTTTTCATTTTATAAATACCCATCAAAACTCTTTGTTTTTCACGCAAATCTTTGAGGGTTTTTACTCCACAACTCCAAATTCAAGGCTATTTCATCAAATTGTGCATCATCTTCAAGCATTCATCCCTAATCCCTTATCAAGGTAAAAGTCTTTTCTTTTCAATTTTGTTTATTTTACTATACTGTTTTATGCTAATTTTTGTACATAAAATACATATATATTATGACTTTCAAGATTTTGCAAAATTTCTTTCAAAATTTGAAATTTTTGTTTCCAATATAAAATTATACTGTATAGTTAATTTTACTGTTTTTCAAAATTTTCTTTACCAAAATTCCTTTTTATATATTATATTATATTATATTATATTATATTATATTATATTATATTATATTATATTATATTATCCTACCTTGATCAATTGGATTATTTTTGGATCGAATGTGATGATTATGCATACATTGTTTTCTTGTGCCTTGATTTATTTTCAGATTTTCCTATGGCTCCTAAAAAAAGGGTAAGAACTACGAAAGTTGGAGAATCCTCCAATGTTGAGAATGATGGGATTACTCGCCCAAATCTTGTGGTTATTTACCCAAGGTGTTTTTGCACCACGGACGAGATGGACTATTTTCGCCAATTTCAAACTCATGACATTCGTCGCAATCAGGTTGTATCTCTTCCCTTTTTAGATTCCGAGCGCTTTCAATTTCGATATCTTCATCTTTTAAGGCATTGAAGCTTATAGATTTTTTGGCATTACCACCTATTGTCTACAAAAATCTTGTTTTGGTTTTCTATGTCAATGCCAAGTGTATTGTTGGTCCCAACAAAAAGACTGTGATTGCTATTGAGTTATATTTGATGGGGAAGAAGTTTCAGGTTACCATTAAGACTTTAACTGGTGCTTTTGGTCTTGAAGATGTGGGTATAGCCGATGAGGACTCATTAAGACATATCTTGAGTTGTTCCGTTACCGTTCTCGATGATCATGATCGCATTCTTCACTTGATGATCACTTGGTGGTTCCGCCTTTCCGGTGGAAAATTTTCATCCATCCGCCAAGTTGATGATTTTTAGCTTCGATGCTTCCGTGAAGAGAAACATCCAAATCTTGCTCAAATCATGTTTGTCGAGATGGTTTACCTTGTTCAACATCGTCACACCGATCAGGTTACTTCTTTCACCTACGACACCACTTTGAGTTAATTGTTTACTCAATTAGAGATAGATTTCTCTCATGATGAACCATCGCGTCTCAAGGATCAAATCAATGAGAACTCCCTCATTCGTGCTAAATTTCACTACATCAACAATGAGTGGGTTCGTCTCGCCAAGCTTCTACCCGATGCTATTCTCGACGAACTTCGTCAAGTGGCTCCTCAAGGCGCTCAACCGGACAACGCGGCACTCATGGCCTTTCTCACCTAGCAATTCACAAGCTTGCACACATATATTGATGATCGTGTTGCTTCCATTGCTTCTAAACAAACTTCTTTGGACATGTCTCTTGCGGCATTTCATCATGAGTGGAGGCAATCTAGGAAGAACGATGATGATGGTGAAGATAAAGATGACGATGAAGACGAACCTTGAATTTTGCATCTCATTGCATATCATCTTTTATGATTTCCCTTTTATGCATCTATCTATGTTTTTTTTAGGACATATGCTTTGATTTCTTGTTCTTAGGATTCAATTTTGGATATTATGTTTGGATATTTTGGAACCTTTGCTTTGGTTTATTATGCCTAATGATATTATGTTGCTTTAATTTTGCTCTGTCTTATGCTTTATTGCTTTATATCTTAGCTATATCCTTTGGTTCTTCACTGATTTGATCTAAAAAAACGGGGAGAAGGGTTAAGCTATTTTTTTCTTCAAAACATAGCTTAAAGAAAGGGAAGTACTTAAAATTTTACTTTGATTTTGTTATATCAAAAAGGGAGAGATTGTAAAACATATGTTTGATTTTGTTATAACAAATTGTTTTAAGGACTTATTTTCAAAGTAAATAAAATTTGAAGTACTTTAAAGTCTCACAATTGACTCAAAATTGACAAGTATTTTTAAGCCCAAATTATTTTCCAAAGTCAAAACTTAAACCCTATAAAATTTTCTAAGTTTTTTTTCAGCCAAACAATACATAAACGTACAAGCGTTTCGATACACCCAAGGGTGTTTTGATACGGCCAAACCTTATTTGGCTACCTGAAGAAATCATTTTGATACAACCTATATTGTTTCGATACAGTCTTCTTTAGGGTTTAAGAAATTTTAAGCATCTTGTATCGATACGGCCTTACCGTTTTGATACGGTCTGAGATATTTGTAAAATTTTAGCATTTATTATTTTTGACCGTTACTTGCCAGTTATTGAGAACGAGCAATTTTTTAAAGAAAGTTAACCCGTATCGGTACGCCTTAGGGCCGTTTCGATACGGATTTTGGTAGTAGCTCAATTGAGAAAAATTGCATTGGTACGACCAAAGCCGTTTTGATATGACCCCTTATACCGTTTCGATACGCGTTTCGTCGTTTCGATACGCCCCAATTTATTACATGCAATGGCTCTTTATGTTTTGAGACAAGGATTGATACATGCCTTTGTGTTTCGATACAGGCAGGTGCAGAAGTGCATTTATGGTGGGAAATAAAGGCTCCAACGTCTTTATTGATGACATCAACGACCCTAACGGCTAGAAATCAATGCAAGGGTATAAATACAAGCCTCAAAAGCTTCAGCAACAACTATTGAACCTCAAAGCAACATCCAAGCAATGAAATCCAAGCCTTAGTACTTATTGTCAAATTCTTGTACTCAACTCCTTGAGTTCTTATTGTAAATCAAATTTGAGAGTTTGAGGAGTGTTTGTAAATAAATTGGGCTATATTTATCTTGTGAGAAATCAATTGTAATAGCCAATTTTCTTCTTTGTAAAATGAGAGTCTTGTGATTCAATCTTTGGGTAAAAATATTGGGCATTTGTAAAGGTTGCCTCCTTAGCCTAAAAAAAGGGAAGAACAAATTAGTGGAGAGTTTGTTGAAAATCCTTAGTGAGAGCTAAGGTAGTGGATATAGAGCTTGTTTAGAAGCTTGAACCACTATAAGTGCCTTGTCTATTATTTTTACTTGTTCTTTTTGCTCCATCCAATCTTTAAAGTGCCAATTCACCCCTTCTTGGCCATATCGGTTAATTTGATCCACTCAACATAAAAGATGATGTATTTCATCCAAGTGACCCGAGTTCGAGCACCATGTGTGCACGATGTGTGTTATTAAAGGGCTAAAAAAATTGAACAGAATATTCAAAAAAAAAAGTATACATGAATTACCCATAAAAATGTACAAAATTAATATTATCTCATAATAATAATATCTATCTTTGTTATTAAACCCTTTAGGTTATCGTGTATCAACTGAATGATTGTTATCGCTTAAGCAGATCCTGAGTTCGAGTCATTGTGTATGTAGAAAATTCTCGCTGAAAGATTCACTCACTAAAATCAGGTGTGCGACGCAGGTCGGTCCGAATTAATCAGAGCAAAGCCTTAAAAACCGGAAGAGCAACAAAAAAATTATTATAACTGTTTAAAGATTGAATACGAAATTAAAAAAAAAACTGTAAATTTTATGTACATGAGTTTTTCATTCCATTCGTATCATTTATTAAATTAAATTTTAAATATATTTTTACATAAGCTATTTTCTTATAGTAATATCTTGGATATGATAAAATTTAATATAAATTTAAGAGAAGTGTACAAAAATATAATGAATCAAAATATATTTTTTACTTGATTCAGAATATTTTTTTGTTACTCTTCTAATTTTCAGGGCTTTGTCCAGACTAATTCAGATCAACCCGCGTCACACACTTGATTTTAGTGGGTGAGTCTTCGAGCGAATATCTTTTGCATGTATAAGGACTCGAACTCAAGACCTGCTTAAGCGATATCAAGTTACTTACCACTTGAAAGTTGAAACAACCTCGTTTGGTATTAAAAATTGATATTTATTAAAACGTCTTTGAGAATTAAAGCTTTAAAGTATACTTTTTATTGATATTATTCCTTGTATAAAAATGAAAAAATATATATATTTGCGAATTTTTGTTAAGGTATTTTTCAAGGTTTTGCTCTATTTAATTATTTTAGACCAAAACTGGAAAATTATACAAAATTAATTTTTTTTGAGAAATATATGTTTTCCACTTTCATATCTTACACACACACACACATATATATATATATATATATATTCCAAAATTAAACCTATGTTCTCTCTATAGCTAGTGAAAAGTTATATGGAAATGGAAACCCTACAACGCTCGACGAGTACCACTAAGCACTACTAACGACGAGCATCAATAAGCATCATTAAATTAATTTATAAAGATTAACAATTTAAAGGACTCAACGTATAAATATAAATTATTTAAAAAGCTAAAGGTAAATTATTTAAAATAAAATATTAATTAAATTATTTGTCATATACATAATATTTTTTAATTTTTTTAAAATAATTAGATCAAATATCAATCTTAGTCATTTTAAAAAATAAAACTTGAAACCTTAAATTCTAAACACTAAACACTAAACTACAAACCCTAAACAATAAATCTAAAACTTGAAACACTAAACTCAAAACCCTAAACCCTAAACCCTACACCCTAGATTCAAATATTAGGTTTAGGGTTTCTGGTTTAGGGTTTCCGATTTCATGTTTAGGGATTATAGTTTAGGGTTTAGTGTTTTGAGTTTAGGGTTTAAGGTTTTAGTTTTAAAGTTTAGGATTTCAGGTTTAATAGTTAGTATTTGATCCAATTATTTTTAAAAAGTTTAACAAAAATTATATATATGGAAAATAATTTTATTAAAATTTTATTTTAAATATTTTATAATTATATGTTTAGTCCTTGAAAGTTTTAATATTTATTAATTAATTTAATGGTGCTCAACGGTGCTCATCATTAGTAGTGCTTAGCGGTTGCTCGTCGAGCGTAGTAGACTCATCCTATGATTCATAGGATTCAGGTATATGCTAGAAATTCCTTGCCCCGCCCCGCCTTGGTATATATTTAAATAAATATATATTTTTATTATATTTATAAAAATACCACTATATATAAACACTTTTATGGTTGTTAAGCTAATTTTTTTATTTGTGCTTATCGTAATTTTTTTAATGTTGTTCAAGTTTCAACATATCTGATTATGATGGTTAATGGTTCAAGTTTATTTTTTTAAATATGTAATTTTTCATGTGGGTAATTTAAAATTTATTTTTATTTTTTATATAGGTTTAAAGTCTTTTTGAAATTAAATTTTATGGCTGTAATGGTGGATTGATCGGATCTAACTTTTATCATCGTCAGAGATTAATATTTTTTTTTCAATTTTTCGGGTCGGGTCAGTTCGGGGTCGGGTTTAAGAGTTGGTATATCGAGGCAGGGCTGGACGGGTAACCTAATATTTTAATCCGAGACGGGGCGGGGTCGAGTTTAGGGGCTTATAGGTTGGGGCGGGGTCGGGACGGCCAAAAAACCGGCCGCCCCGCCCCGTGCCCATCACTACCTATGAAAATAAGATTTTCTATCGCCTTAAACATTTCTCATTAGTCAAATTTATTAAGTTGTCGTGGAGTGGTTGTAACACCCCAAAATCCATTCTAGTCAGAATTTGGTTCCGGTGATCAGAAATCTTACATCGATAAAGTCTAAACATTGTTTCGATGTTGACTGTGAGGTCAATTGCTTAGATATTGGACTCCAATTGAGTTAAACTATCGAGTTTGGGTCTTATCGAATTCATTAAAAGCTTTTTAGTGACCAAATTATAGTTATTGGAAAGTTCGAGGGTAAAACTATGAGAATTAAGAGTTGAGGGACTAACCTTGCCATTAGCCCCTCCTTAATTAAAACCTCTCATACGTGGGATAATCTGGTGAAGCTACTTCACCTTAAGGAAAGCTCTTAAGCTAGTAATAAAAGAAATGAATAGAAAATGGATAGAAAAAAGACTTACCCGATACAAAACTCAAGCAATCACATCTCCCTTGTCTTCATCATCTTTCTCTAAGCACACACCTCCATTGGAGGGAAACTTAAGCTTGATTTTTCTTTGATTTATTGATATCGAATCATTGATATCGTTTGAGTAAGCTATATTCCTCAAACAATCATTGGAGTCCATGGATATATCAAGCTTAGTCCTAAATTAGGGTTGGTTAATCCATGTACACCTTGATAGCTAATATTTATTTTAAGTTTAGATGTTGATTTTGATATCGTTATATTGATTACGATATCGTGATATTGTTTTTAACATACTACTATTGATTTTCTAGCTCAAGAAGTGGAGAGAGAGGCTTCGTCATCTCCATCGAAATCTAGAAAACAAGTTTGTTGTCATCCGAGAGCCGAAAGAGCATCGGATATCAAGGTGAGTGTAGTTTGAGTTTCGGGATTAGGCGAGGAGCCTTCCCGAATCCTTTATTGTTAGTTTCGATCATATAGCTACCATTTCTTTTAAGGAAGTTGCATTGGATTGTTAAATGGATATATTGCTAAGCATCGATAAGTTTGGTAATGAACATCGAACATAGTTATTGAATATGGATATAGTCAATGAAACCTTGGATTTGGACGGACATTGGATACAATTGGCATGCCATAGAATTCATGAGCTCAGTGTACTGGTGGACTACGCTCCTAAGGCTACAACCTATATTGATTTGGCGAGGCGGAGGGACTAGACCATTTATTGATTTGGCGAGGCGTAGGAAATTACGTATCCACTATCTTGATTCAATCCAAGGGTTAATAATGAATTTGATATGTTAAATATTGCATATTGGAGCATAACATTGCTATTGTTAAGCATGAGTATACGTAGATGTATCACTTATTGATATTTACATTGTAAATGACCACCTCACTAGACAATGTATGTATAATGTGTCTCATCTCATGCATTTCAGGTTAAGGAATTGACCGTTGTGAAAGATCGAATAAGTCGTAGCAAGACAAGTCACTACAAGCCAAGAGTAATGTATTTTAACCTTATGGACTCCTAGGAAGGTGGCAAAGTAGTTGAACTAGTCTTTTGTGCCCATTTTGGTATGCTCACAATGTGTATAAGTTGAAATGTTGTTTAAGGCCAAAAATGAATTTTGGTGTTGTTAAAAGTTGGCAAAAATGACATATAAGGCTCACATAGGTGAAAACCTAGTAAACATATTCGAATGATCATGAAATTTGGCATGCCAATAGATTATAACATTGAAATGTTGTGTGTAAAGTTTCACTGCATTTGAACACCGTTCGATAGGTCAATTCGATTAAAAACCAGCAAAAATCTGTTATTACAAGTTAGGCCGTATTGATACGGGGTAATGGCGTATCGATACGGTTAAGCATAAATGAACTTAAGAAGCAGGGTGTATCGGTACAATTTAGAGCTTTTTTGATACGTTTTGCCACTGGAATTCCTCATTTCGATACACGCCTCACCTGTCTCGGAACGAGTCACTAGTCAAGGTTAACGAAAGTCAACCTGTACCGAAATAGAGCTTACCTGTATCGATACGGGGTATTGGCAAAATCAACTCAGGCTAATCATCTTACACCCCTTTCAAAATGACATCAAAGTGTTTCGATACATAGTTAGTTAAGATTGGTTAAAAGGCATTGATTGAAGGTTTTCAATGTTTATAGATTGGTCACTGAATTTAGGATGACTCAATTGGATTTGTAAATGAACTCTAAATAATATGAAATTTACAGACTTGCTGTTATGGTATTGAATTTCATTTTGGTATAATCAATTGCATCGAAGGACCTCTAGATTATTAGATTTACAGTTTAGTCCTTAAAACATGTAATAGCTAAGAATTGGTCCTAAATGATTAATTATTATTCCTTATTTGATGAATTGTACTAAGACGTATAATCGGTAATATTGAATAAGCATAACATTGATTGTATGTTGATTTTGGATTGAAATTTATCGCATCGATCATCGTGTTGTTCATCGATAGCACCTTCCGACCCAGCTCTCGACCAGGACGAAAATGGGGTGTTACATTTATGGTATCAGAGCTAGAGTTTAGTCGATTCTAGGACTAAATCGAAGCTTATTGCATTATTATTGTGTTACTTTGCTACCTAGGAGTTTTATATTGTGTGTATTGTGACTTGTCGACTAATATGATCACTTTGTAATTTAGATATGTCTCAAACTAACGAAGCTCCTATTGACGAGCTTGCCACCGACTCCTCGACTCATGGCGAGGAGATAAGAGGTGGAGACCCTCTGAATCCTCCGAATCCTCAGAAACCTCGTGTTTAGAATGCTGAGCCTACAACACCTACTGCTCAGGCTGAATGTTGTAAGAACATGGCTGATATGTTCAAGTAGTTTATGACTGTAATGAGGGCTGAGCAAGTTGCACAACCTATCGCTCTTGCTATTCAACTTACTCGGGCTCCTGTCGATAAATTATATCAGTACCGAGCTTACACCTTTACTGGTCAAGATGATGACAATCCTAAAGTTTTCGAGTGTTGGTTGTATAACACTCTTCGAATCCTGAACAAGCAGTTGAGTGCTCGGACGAGCACAAACTCGAGTGTGCCCTTGCGTTTTTGGCCGATGAGGCACTCCATTGGTGGGAGACTACTACATTGACGGTCTCCGAGAATGTTGACCTGGGAATTCTTCCTTAAAAATTCCGTAAGAAGTACATCAGTGAGTTCTATCTTGCTGAAAGGCGAAGTATCTTCTTCCACCTCAAGCAAGGCGGACGACCGATCGAGCAATACATTCATGACTTTTGTAAGTATTGTAGATATGGTGCCGAATATATCAAGAGAAGGAGGAGAAGTGTCGAATGTTCATTGTAGGGCTTAATGATGAGTTACGCCTTATGTTACTGCATTGAGCATTGTTGATTTTGAAGACCTGGTGAACCGAGTTAAGGCCACTGAAGCTACACAAAAAGCTCGACGGACTGGTGGGTTCGGTAAATTGGAGAAGAGGTTTAGGGATGATTCTCAACCTCCCAAGTGGAACAAGAAAGGAAAATATCAAGGCTCTAAGTAGAATGTTTATTTGCAGCCCTCTCGTTCTGGAAATATTGATATGCTTCAATATGTGACTCAATCCTTTGCTAAGGCAGCATCTATTGATAGCACTAGATGATCGAATCGAAATATCCAACATTTAGTTTTCAACTACTACCAGAATAAGCATCCAGCAGGTCAATGCCGTAAGCAGACTGGAGCTTGTTATTACCGTGGTGAGCAAGTTCACTTTATTCGTGATTGTCCACTGAATGCAACTAAGCCTATAGCCACCCCGACTACTGCTGCCTCTCCTGCTCAATCCTTTCAAGGTAAGGGATCAAAGAAAGGATCATCAGGAACCTTTGGGAGATCGAGTTGTTTGGGAAACCATTCAACAAGTAAGACACGAAGGCCTTTGTTCAAATGTATCATGTAAGGAGCAAGGAAGAGGAGGACAAGCCTGATGTTATTGCATGTACCATTGAGTTATATTCGCATCCTTTATATGCATTGATTGATCCTGGTTTTACTCACTTTTTTATAAGTACCATAATAGTCAAGAAGTATTGTATGTCTTCTGAGCCAATAGCATCGAGAATCTTTGTAACCAATCCTTTAGGAGATTGTGTCACCGTGAGGGTAGTATGCAAGAATTTCCCCTTAATGATCCAATGGATTCCTTTTCCGACAAATTTATTGGCTTTACCGATCCATGAGTTCGATGTTATCCTAGGTTTAGATTAGCTTAGTGAGCATCAAGCTTGGGTGGATTGTTGTAAGAGGAAGTTGTACCTGTGGGGTATCGGCAAGGAAATCATTGTTTTGATGAACATGAAGAATCCTTCATTGTGTGTTTTGACGTTAGAAGCGAAAGACGAATCTTAATTATGGGACATTGACATTGTATGTGAATTCCATGATGTCTTTCATGATGAACTTCTGAGATTACCCCCAAATCGTGAAGTGGAATTTGGCATTAATGTTCAACCGGGGACGACTCTAGTTTCCATTGCACTGTACCGAATGGCAGCCGTTGAATTAAAGGAGTTGAAAGCTCAAATTCAAGAATTGTTAAGTAAAGACTTTATTCAACCGAGTTCTTCGACTTTTGGGGGACACTAGTCTCTTTATAAAGAAGAAATATGGTTTTATGCGATTGTGTATTGATTACCGATAGCTGAACAAAGTAACCATTAAGAACAAGTATCCATTGCCTAGAGTAGATGACCTATTTGATCAACTAAGGATGCCTCCATGTTTTCCAAGATTGATATGAGGTCAGGCTACTACCAAATAAGAGTTAAAGAATGTGATGTATCAAAGACTGCTTTCCGTACGAGATATAGACACTACGGATTTTTAGTGATGCCCTTTGGGTTAACCAATATATCGGTAGCTTTTATGGACTTGATGAACCGAGTCTTTAGACCCTATCTTGATAAATTCGTAGTGGTATTCATAGATGACATATTAATCTATTACAAGAATGTTGCAGAACGCCGAGACCATCTTTGCATCATGCTTCAAACATTACGGGAGAAGCAGTTATATGCAAAATTCTCTAAGTGTGAGTTTTGACTCACCAAAGTTGCATTCCTTGGACACATTGTGTCGGCTTCAGGTATTCAAGTGGACCCGAAGAAAATTCAAGATATTGTAGATTGACAACCACCAAAGAATGTTGGAGAAGTCAAAAACTTTCTTGGGATTGCTGACTATTATAGAAGATTCGTATAAGGGGTCTCTATGATAGCAACTCCTTTGATTAAGCTATTGAGGAAAGAAGATCCTTTTGTTTGGACTGAGGATCAACAACGGAGTTTCGATTAGTTAAAACAAGTCTTGACCCATGCACAAGTCCTGACCCAACCCGAGTCTGGAAAAGACTACACAATTTATAGTGATGCATCACATCTCGGGTTAGGATGTGTATTGATGCAAGAAGGCAAAGTCATCGCTTATGCTTCGAGACAACTTAAACCACATGAGATGAATTACCCTACTCATGACCTTGAGTTGGCTGCAGTTGTCTTTGCATTGAAAAATCTGGAGACAATATCTCTATGGAGAAAAATGTTATCTCTTCACCGATCATAAAAGTTTTAAGTACCTATTGACCCAAAAAGAATTAAATCTTCGACAACGAAGGTGGATAGAACTCCTTAAAGATTACGACCTTGTCATCAATTATCATCCAAGTAAGGCCAACGTTGTAGCTGATGCAATCAGCCGCAAACATTTACCTGGTAAGTATTGAGAGTAAATAAAGAGTTATATGTATTGTATGACACATTGACTCATTGCAATAACATTGCCTTGTAGCACTTCGGGCAATTAATGCTTACATCCGACTTCAAAAGCATCATTGTCTTGTAGCTGAACTTCAAGTTCAGTCTACCATCATTTCACGAATCAAGGTTTTGTAAGAGCAAGATTCTGAACTCCAATCTATTGTCTCTAATTTATCGAATAACCCCAACTTTAAAATTAATTCGAAGGGATCTTGTGATTACGTGACCGGATCTGTGTACCTAATGATGAGTCTCTTCGCACTAAAACATTCTCTCTGAAGCCCATTCAAGTTATTTTTCTGTTCACCCAGGGTTTGTTAAGATGTATAGGGACCTTCATGAACTCTATTGGTGGCCAGGCATGAAGCAGACCATAGTCGATTTCATATTTATGTGTCTCACGTGCCAACATGTTAAAGCTGAACATCATGTTCCTACCGGATTGTTGCAACCTATTGATCCACCGCAACGGTAGTGGGAGAAGATCACTATGGATTTTGTTAGTGGTCTACCTTTAACTCCTGCAAAACATGATGCTATATGGGTCATTGTAGATCGTTTCACCAAGTCAGCAGATTTCATCCCGGTTAGAATGGACTATGGTCTTCCTAAATTAGTTGATTTGTACATCAAGGAAGTGATCCGACTACATGGAGTACCCAAGTCTATTATCTTCGATCGAGATCCTCGTTTTGCATCTCAGTTCTGGAGAACCTTACAAGTGGCTTTGGGTGCTAGGGTTTATCGTAGTAATGCCTTTCACCCTCAATCTGATGGCTAGACAGAAAGGGTAATTCAGATCTTGAAAGATATGCTTCGAGTGTGCATCATCGACTTTGGTGGAACTTGGGAGAAATACTACCCCTTGTTGAGTTTGCCTACAATAACATCTACCAGGCTTCAATCTAGATAGCTCCGTATGAGGCATTGTATGTCAGGCGATGCCGAACTCCATTGTGTTGGTCTGAACTTGGTGAAGGAAAATGTTGGGCCCTGATTTACTTTGGGAAACTAAAGAACGGGTTACCATAATTCATTATCGCTTGGAAGCCGCCTTTGACTGGAAGAAGGCCTATGCCATTCTTAAGAGAAGAGACACTGAGTATGAAGTTGGTGAAAAAGACTTTCTTAAAGTATCTCCGTGGAAGAAAGTTTTGAGGTTTCAAAAAAAGGGAAAATCGAGTCCCCGATTCATTGGACCCTTTAAAGTCATTGAAAAAGTTGGCTCCATGGCATATCGATTACAGTTGCCCTCAAAACTGAGTAAAATCCATGATGTCTTCCATGTATCGATGCTCCAGAAGTACCATTATGATCCCTCACACATTATTGAACCTGAGTTTGTAGAAATTGAACCAAATTTGTCCTACGAAGAACAACCGGTTCAGATTCTTGCAAGAGAATTAAAAATGCTTCATAACAAATCTGTGTCGTTAGTTAAAGTGCTCTGGAGGAGCCATGCTATTGAAGAGGCTATATGGGAACCGGAGGAGACCATGAGGGAGAGATATCCACATCTATTCGGTTCAGGTAAAATTCGAGGAAAATATTTTCTTAAGGGGGGAGAGTATGAACTCATCCAATTGAGTCATCCTAAATTCAGTGACCAATATGTGAACATTGAAAACATTCAATCTATGCCTTTTAACCAATCTTAACTAACTTTGTATCGAAACACTTTGATGCTGTTTCGATATGGGTGTACAATGATTAGCCTGAGTTGATTTTGCCCATACCCTGTATCGACACAAGTAAGCCCTGTTTCGGTACGAGTTGACTTTCGTTGACATTGACTATTGACCCGTTTCGATATAGGTGAGGCCCTTATCAGAACAAGGAATTCCAATGGAAAAACGTATCGAAACAGCTCTAAACCGTACCGATACGCGTTGCTTCTTAAGTTCATTTATGCTTAACCGTATCGATACGCCATTACCCCGTATCGATACGGCCTGACCTGTAATGACAGAATTTTGCTGGTTTTTAATCGAATTGACCTATTGAACGGTGTTCAAATGCAATGAAACTTTACACACAACATTTCAATGTTATAATCTACTGGCATGCCAAATTTCATGATCATTCGAATATGTTTACTAGGTTTTCACCTATGTGAGCCTTATATGTCATTTTTGCCAACTTTTAACAACACTAAAATTCATTTTTGGCCTTAAACAACATTTCAACTTATACACATTGTGAGCATACCAAAATGGGCACAAAAGACTAGTTCAACTACTTTGCCACCTTCCTAGGAGTCCATAAGGTTAAAATACATTACTCTTGGCTTGTAGTGACTTGTCTTGCTACGACTTATTCGATCTTTTGCAACGGTCAATTCCTTAACCTGAAATGCATGAGATGAGACACATTATACATACATTGCCTAGTGAGGTAGTCATTTACAATGTAAATATCAATAAGTGATACATCTACGTATACTCATGCTTAACAATAGCAATGTTATGCTCCAATATGCAATATTTAACATATCAAATTCATTATTAACCCTTGGATTGAATCAAGATAGTGGATACACGATTTCATACACCTCGCCAAATCAATAAATGGTCTAGTCCCTCCGCCTCGCCAATGACCAAGTACATTACACATCCCTCTGCCTCGCCAAATCAATATAGGTCGTAGCCTTAGGACCGTAGTTCACTTGTACATTGAACTCATGAATTCTATGGCATGGCAATTATATCCAATGTTCGTACAAATCCAAGGTTTCAATGACAATATCTATATTCAATATTCAATGATAATTCCAATGACCAATGTCTTCAATGTTATTATTAGTAACCATGTTTCAATATCAATATATCATGATTTCAATGTCAATGTCAATGTCCGATGATTCATCTACAATTTTTCAATAACAATAACTATGTCGATAACAATGCGCGATGATAATGTCAATAACTATGTCCGATATTCATTACCAAACTTATTGATGCTTACCAATAGATCCGCTTAAAAATCCGATGTAACTTCCTTAAAAGAAATGTTAGATATGATCGAAATCAACAATAATGGATTCAGGAAGGCTCCTCGCCTAATCTTGAAACTCCGACTACACTCACCTTGATATCCGATGCTCTTATGGCATCTCCATCAAAAGCTAAAAGCAAGGGCGTTGTCATCCGAGAGCCGTAAGAGCATCGGATTTTAAGGTGAGTGTAGTCGGAGTCTCGGGATTAGGCGTGGAGCCTTCCCAAATCCATCATTATTGATTTCAATCTTATAGCTAACATTTCTTTGTTGACAAGCACCACTCTGCACTTCCAACTGAATTACGTGCGCCAGGCATTCCATACAAAGTACAAATAAATAAGGCGACAAGGGATCACCCTGTCGAATACCACAAGACGGAGTGAACGAATCAATAACTGAGCCATTCCACAGAATCTGAGTAGAGATAAAGGATACACACCTCATGACCGCATCACACAAGAAAGCAGGGACACCCACATCAACCAACGTATCCGCGATAAACTCCCATCCTAATCGAATGTAAGCTTTCTCAAGGTCGATCTTAATTGCCATCTAGCTCTTACGACCCTTCTTGCCTTGCATCGAATGTACAATATCCTGGGAAATAATGATATTATCCACAATAGACCTTCTGGGCACGAAAATTGTCTGGTTCTCAAAAACCCAGGATGATAAGAAAGGTTTCAGTCTATTGCCGATAACCTTTGTCAAAAATTTATAAACCACTGTGCATAAGCTGATTGGTCAAAATTAAGAGAGTAGTTCAGGTTTTTGTACCTTAGGCAATAAAACGAGCAGCGCACCATTCCATGATTCTAATACAGGTGCTTCCACAAAAACTGACTGAATAGCCCGACAAACATCATGCCCCACTATAGACCAATTCTTCTAAAAGAAGAAGGCGTTCAAGCCATCAGCCTCGGGTGCCTTGAAAGGACCCATATCTCGCAAAGCCAGATAAATCTCCTCATTAGTCATCATTCTCTTCATGGATCGTCTCTCCTCATTAGAGATAGCAGGAAACAAACTACGATACTCGTATGGTGAACCGGCTCTTCTCGAATTAGTGAACAAAGAATGGTAAAACGCAACTGCCATATTCTTCAACAAATCACCCTCTGAAAAACAATTCCCATCATTATCCTTCAAAGCCGAAATTGTGTTAGACCATCTCCGAGCAAGTGTCGAGGCGTGAAAATACTGAGTATTACGATCACCATCACGTACCCAAGAAATACAAGACTTTTCCTTCCACAAGCTCTCTTCCTGATCCAGCACCGCTTTTAGCTCTAACTTCAATTTCGACGTAAGTTGCACAAGGGACTCAGAATAGTACATCTATAAAGCTCGATCAATCCCCCTCAAACGGGCCATGAGCTAACGCTTCTTCTGAACAATATGTCTAAACACTTCTTTATTCCATGTTCGCACCTTCGATCTAAATGCATCAATATTCATGTCAAGGTCCACATTGCCACGCCAAACTGAGCGAAGAAACTCTTGAAGTTGCTGATGTTCTTGCCAAACCCTAATGAAATGAAACAAACTATTCTTTTTATCAATGTCATTTTTTGAAAGATTCAAGAGAAGGGGAAGATGATCATAACCTAATTTATCCAAATGCAACACATAAGAGATAGGGAAAGTCAAAAGCCATTTACTATTCACCAAGCAACGATCCAGCTGTTGATAAAGAGATCAATGCGACCAAGTAAAAGGCGGACCCTGAAACCCTAAATCCATAAGGCTCGAGTCAAAAAGAAAGTAAGCAAAGAGCTTGCTGCCCCGAACTCACCGATTAGCACCACCACATCTCTCGTCTGAACTCAAAATCACATTAAAGTCACCCCCGAATGCCCAAGGAACATCATCCCTCTAGATGAATTCCCATAAGTTGAGACCAAATATATTTTTGTATAGCCGTTTGAGGACACGTATAAACAACATTAAAGAAAATCCAAACATCTGTTCCATGCTCTCTACACTTGCCATGCACAAATTGATTAGCCACCTGCGGAATTTCCATCTCAACACCTTTCTCCCACAGTAGCCAGATTCCCCCACGAAACCCATGCGCCTCAACATGGAATGAATAAGGAAAACCCAACTTCGCAATGACTCTATCCGCACGCCCCGATCTTATGCAAGGTTCAAATAAAGAAACCACCTTAGGTCTATGATCACAGTTAAATTGCTTCAGATACTTTCAAAAGGTCAGGCTTACAACACACTGACAGTTCCAAAACATGATATTAATCATCATAAAAAAACAAAAAAGAGGTACCTTACTGATCAAGGTCAGTGAACGAGCCATCCCGCATAGCAGCATCAACCATATCCACCTGATTAGCCCTTATCACAGCTGACGGTTGGTTCAAAGCGTCACCTTTGGCCAACACTAGACCACCACCACCCGGATTATTGTTTGTAAGAGACATGGCAAGTTGTTGGACCCATTCAGACACCACCGACTGAGCCGCATTCCCATGTTCAACTGATTTGACAATTTTCACCCCTTTTCGATTAATGTCCTTCAAACCCTTGTTATTACCGCCAACATTACGACCTCTCTTTGACCCCGTCGGTCGACTCTCTTTAAAAACACTTTCATCAACAAAAAGTGCTTTATGATTACCTTATTTAAAAGATCGAACCTGCGCCAGCGCGTCAGGTATGTCACCATGAACCACCACATTCGGGGAGCCACCAACCCCCTTCGATTGAGCCTTAGCCCCTTTCGACTTTCTACTAGGATTTGATGTTAGGTATACCGCGTTGTGTTGCACATGAGAGGCGGGTTGAAACATTAAATTAGGTGCCACTATCTGGCTTGTCTCCAGCCCCATGCTCCTGTACCGTAAGAGGCATGTCACGATGAGGTTCATCCTCATCCATTTTCTCAACATCGTCCAGCACGACATAACACGACGAACCATATAAGTTGGCACCTTTAGCATCCCACGCCAAACGAAACTCACGATCAACCGTGTTGCCAACAACATGATTATCCTCAACCATACCATCACCATTCGCCTGAAAACTATCATGGGCATGGCCATACACTCCACAATAGAAACACACTTGTTGCAAACCCTCAAACTCCAACTTCTGCATAAAACCATCAATACCCACTCAAGACAGAGATGGTTGATTCAGATCAACCAAAATAGCTAACCTGGCAAACTTGCTCTGCTCTGCCACCTTCGTATTGTAATCAACTCGAACAACTTTCCCAATGACCACAACAATTTCATGAAATAATTTCTTTGAGTAGTAACGATATGGTAGACCAGGCAACCAAACCCAAACAATCATTCGAGAGGGATACTTCTTAGAAGTAGAGAAGGATCGACTCCATGGCTGAGCAGTAAGATAACTTCCATATATGGTCCAAGGACCCTTTGTTAACATTGTTACGTAGTCCTTCACATCCTCAAATCTCACCAAGAAATAGTTATTATCCATGTCAATGAGTTGAAGATCACCCACAGGTTCCCACATAGCATGAATCCGAGCTAGAAGCGTACAGAACCCAATATTCCTTCCAAGCAGACGAACAATGATCGTATTCTCCATATTTCTGTTGATATGATCATGTACCCTATCCGAAAACTTTATAGTAGGGTACGATCTGGCTCTATTAATGATTACATCCTCGGGTAGAAGATCAATATCATCACCATTTGGGTCAATCTCTAGCCCAGACCCGAATCTCCCATGCTTCTCTTTGACCAGTTTACTCGCATAAGTCGCCTTCGCCTCCAGTGGGTTCGAAGGTGCAGCAACCTCAGCATCAGGCGTGCTAACCGGGACATGCTTGAGCGTCATATCCATACCATCCTCCACCTCAATCGGGGTAGTCACCCCACCATCCACGTCAAGCACATCAACACTCTTGCTATTCTTTAGTAGGCGAGGGTCCTCCACCGACACCGACAAGCCAGTCCTCTCCAGCGTTGGTGTCATGGACAAAACCGGTAGACCATCCGGCGGCCAACCACCAGCGTGGTCATAAAGAGTCAACGTAGGGTATATGCTAGGGTTCTCCTTAGGATTTTCCATTTAGTTAGTTTTTACTCTTGTTTCTTGAGATCGTTACTTTTTGTTGCCTTTCTCTTTATTGATTCAATAAAATTGATTAGTTATTATTATTATTATAATTATTGTAATTATTATTATTATTATTATTATTATTATAATTTGTTATGAATATTTATTTATGTAGATGTCTATCATGATAAGAATTTTATCAAGGGGATTTGACTTATTTTATCATTAGGAATATTATCTACAGTAATTGGAGTTTAATGTATTATGTACTTCTTATGCCTATAAATAGATGACTTACTGAAGACATTGTACACAAGTCTATATTTGGAGAATAATATAAATCTCCCTCTTTCTCTTTCTCTTGTCCATTGTTCTTGTTCTTTGTTATTTTATTTACAACACGTTATCAACACGAGACTCTAACCAACTAAGGTGTTTTGTCGTTCGAATCCTAAAGGAGTTATTGAAAAGAATTTGATACTAGCATGAATCAAAGATAAGTTATTCTCCCTCAATTATATTTTAATTATCGATTCTCTTTCTTTCTTTGATCTTTAACTTGACTTTTAATTTTTGAAAAATATTTGGTTGTTTGGTGTTAGTGTAGCCATAGAGTAACTCAATTACCGTGGTTAGTGTCGACAATTCCCGAAAAAGATTTTAACAAGATAATGGTAACTACATCTATCATATATTTCGATATAGCAATTGATTAATCATTCTTATTTATACATCTTTATGGTTGTTTATTTGTTTAAGAATGACAATTATTTTGTAGTGATTATATTTATGTTTTTTTAAGTTGATATTTTAACCATAATTTGAGTTTTACATGATATCTTTAAATGGCCTTGAAAGATAAAAGAGATTATGAGGAGCTGTCTTGGTTATGTATATCTCCATTGTCCTTGAGAGGAAAATCAATATCGGTAAACTCTATTTTTATTTTTATTCTTTAATTTATGATTTTAAGGTGTTATAAATTATGGTGATTTATGTTTTTATTTTATTTTGATGGTTTAATCCGAGTATATTGGCTGGACATCCCGTTTTGCGAGGCTATTGGTCTCAAAGGAGGTTCTTTTTAAAGGACCTTGTGGACTAGTTTAACAATACCACGTATGAGGATTAAATCTTTGTTCTCTATAAGTATTATATATATATATATATATTGGTTGCTTAATTATTTTTTAATAGTATGATTGCTATAAAGTCTATATTTTCTTGAAAGCAATATTATTTTTGTGTCGAAAAATTCGACTATAGACTTCTCCCAAGTTCAAGTTACGAAAATCGTCTTGATCCAAATTTTTTTATGGGAGGCATTCCCTGAAGTGAATGCAAGCATGATGTTTACTCCATGCGATTATTGGACTTATGTCATTCCTTGAAGTGAATGCAAGCATGATGTTTATTCCATGCGATTATTGGATTTGTTTCATTCCTTGATGTGAATGCAAACATGATAATTCACTATATGGTTAGTGAATAAAAGTCAGTTATGTGCCAGAGTATCACTGATGAGGTTTTAAAGACCTGTTGACCTCCGCTATATTCCTTGAAGTGAATGTGATATTTTTATAGCAAAAAAATAAATAAATGCCACATTAACAATTGTGGTCGCGATTGAGGCCATAAAAATAGACATGGATAAGATGATCCTTTTAAGAATGTTTATATCCACCGAAAGTGAGATTATAAGGATGACAAGAATGATAGATATCATATCAAAATCTTTATGTTATCAATACTATGGTACAAACCATTGGTCTCGTACTTGTCAAACGCCAAAGTATTATGGACTTTATCCATAATCATGAATGATAAATAAAAGAAAATATAAACAAGTTTTGTTTATAGCGAAAATAATTATGACGTTGTTAGTCCAACTCAATTGGATATTGTTAATTTCTTCATAACCCTTGAAGGGAATAGTTCACCATTTATTTTATTTCACTTATAACCTCTAAAGGGAATAATTGATCTTTTATTTATTTTGTTTTATGTTAATTTTATTATTTATTTATGTTAATTTACTTTATATTAACTTGTTTTACATATTATTTATTTATCCTTTATGTTAATTTATTCTTTGAAGAATATGATTACTTTCAGAATAAAATATACAATGAATTGTGGCTATTTATGCCTAGCAGACAATGCAAGTACTCATATTATACTTAAGCGTAAGAAATATTTTCCCATTTAAATGCAAGGGAAAAATATGAGTACTATTTCCCAAAGTACAAAAGTATCAATGCTTTGTAAGAGCGATAAGTTCTTGAGGGTTTATCTCTGATAGATAATCGATTTGATATGATGTGCTATATTTAATATTTTTCATTCCCCAAAGTGATTGAAACAAAGCATATTTTGAAAGGTGCATGCATAACTATGCATATTTTTCCATTTAAAATGCAAGAGAATAATGTGAGTATTATATCCGGAAGTACTAGTATCACATAAGACTTCGACTGAGAAAATATGTTATTGCCAAATGGAACTCTATTCCATTTTCACAGTGCATTATACTCGTCAAAGACGCAATGAGACTTATTGAATTTTAAAGATATTTACAGAAATATATTGAGAATATTAGTCGAGAGGGTGCTGACTATCACAATATTACGAGTATAACTCAAGGCAATAATAAAATCTTGAAAAAAAATATATGCACTATCATCCATATTGTACTACACAAGAATTAGTACAAATTGAAGCTTATGCTATTGTAAATCAGAAGTTTACTAATAACTTTATTATTTGGCATGACCGGTTAGGTCATCCCGGTTTCAATTATGATGTAAAAATTTGTTGACACTTCATGTGGTCATTATCGAAGAACTAAAATTTTCTTCAAGATAATATTTTTCATGTGATACTTGCTATCAAAGCAAATCGATTGTTCAATCATCACCAGCTAAGATAGATTGTGAATCTATTAATTCGTAACTTGGTCATATGTATCCTTGTTATCAACTCGTAACTTGGTGTTTGCGAGGCTACTTGCCCAGTTGATAAAATTATGAGCACATTTTCCAGATTACCTTATAAAGACAACCGATCTTGATAATGCTGGTGACATGTCATTTTACATGTAGTATCATTAATTCGCATCAAGCCAATAAATTATTATAAGTTCTCCCCATTACAAATGGTTTTGGTCAAAACCAAATGTTTCTCATCTTAGATTTTTTGTGCGGTATATGTTCTGATACTTCCACCACAACACACAAAGATGAGTTCTCAAAGGAGGTTGGGAATATATGTCAGATTCAAATTTCCCTTGATAATTAAATATCTTGAGCTTTTGATAGGGAATTTATTTACACCTCGATTTACTACTATCATTTTAATGAGTCAGTTTCCCCAACATTAGGGAGAGAAAATAAAATAGCTGGAAAAATAAATAAATTGAAAAGAATTATCATTATCTTAGTTTGATCCACGTACTCAACAATGTAAACTATAAGTTCAAAGGATAATTCATTTAGCAAATCAATTGCCAGATGGTTTTGCTGGCCCTAATAGAGTGACTAAGTCACATATACCAGCTATGAATGCTCCGTTTAAATTTGATGTCCCAGAAGGACAAACTCTAGTTGCTAATGAGTCTAACTTACGCCTATAGCGTGGTAGGCAAGTAGGTTTCAAAGATAAAAAACCTTGAAAAAAAGGAAGAGAGCTATAGTTATGGTGGTCTGATCGAGGAATCAATGAATTATGAAAATCTCAAGAAGAGATTAAAAGGTCTCCAATAGAGACATTAACATGACTCAGGTACTTGATAATAAAGAGATTTCAATAGATTATGTCATGTCTGGTAATAAGTGTAACTGAAATCAAATCGACGTCGATAATACATTTGCATGCAATACAACACTAGAGATTTTATTTGATAATGTGGATCATGAATCATTGTCAATTGGACAATGTAAACAAAGAAATGATTGGCCAATATGAAAAGAGGCAATTGAGGTGAAACTAAGATCTCTTTCGAAAAGAGAAGTATTGGGCATATAGCCCGTATATTGAAATGTGTAAAGCTCGTGGATGTTAACGAGTCTTTGTGAGAAAGTCACGAGATATAAGCTCGTTTGGTTGCACAAAAATTCTCACAAAGACATGAAATTGATTATAAGGAAAATATATTCTTCGATGGTGGATGCAGTTATTTTTAGATAGTCTGACAATAAATGAAATAACTCAGTTTCCGCCTAATGGATGTTGTTACATCTTATTTGTATGAGCCTCTTGATAACAACATTTACATGAAGCTTTAATTCAAGTTATCGAGAACATTATTAAATTATATCGAATATATTTTTTATGGATTAAAACCTTTTGGGAAAATTTGATATAATCACCACATCGAATACTTATTAGCGGAAGGCTATAAGAATGATATAATTTATGGAGCATTTTATTAAGAGGTTTAGCTCTGGATTTGTCTTTGTTTTTATTCTGTATGTTAGCGATTCATTGAGACTCATGATGAGATCTCCTTAACAATGGAATCCTTGTGCACCAATCGGCATACACAGAAAAATGTTTAAAGAGACTTTCAATGCATAATGCATATTCATTGATCACTATTTGGTTGCTAGATCTCTTAATGTAAACAAAGATCCATTCCGCCCTCGAAAAAAAGGTGATAAGATTTTTGGTCTAAAAGCACCATATATACATTAATTGATCTGGAAGCATCGTATCTTAGCTGGTCCAGAAATACTATCTAACTGCTACGAGAATATTGCCTTTAAATAATTGTTATGAATGAGGCAAAGCTGAAGTATGTGTTTGGCTAAACATATCTAGAAGATATGTGAATTGCTTTCATAAGATAATATGCAAGCTATCTTATGTAGAGATAATGCAGAATTTATATCTCAAGGTGGATACATCAAATGTGATAAAACGAAACATATCTATTTAAAGTTTCGTCCCTCATGATCTTAAGAAGAATAATATTTGATGAATCATTTCAAGCAATAATTTGGAAGATTTATCCACTAGTGCATACTCTATTTCAACATTTGAAGATTATATTCAAGATTGAATTATGAAGATTTAAAGATCTTATGTGATATTTTTTATGAGGGGGAGTAAATACGCGTTGCACTCTTTTTTCCTTAACCGAGGTTTTGTCCCAATGGATTTTCCTGGTAAGGTTTTTAATAAGGCAACATGTTATGCGTATCAAAGATGTGTGTACTCTTTTTCCTTCACTAAGAATTTTTTCCCACATGGTTTTTGTCTTAGTAAGGTTTTAACGAGGCACATTATCTTCATAGACATCCAAGGGGAAGTGTTATGAATATTTATTTATGTGGATGTCTATCATGATAAGGACTTTATCAAGGGGATTTGACTTATTTTATCATTAGGAATATTATCTACAGTAATTAGAGTTTAATGTATTATATACTTCTTATGCCTATAAATAGATGACTTACTGAAGGCATTGTACACAAGTCTATATTTTGAGAACAATATAAATCTCCCTCTTTCTCTTTCTCTTGTTCATTGTTATTGTTCTTTGTTATTTTATTTACAACATTATTATTATTATTATTATTATTATTATTATAGAAAAAACAAAATGTGAGAACCACGTAAATTTGTCATTTATAAAAGACATAGTTTTGAAATAATTAAAAAAAATACAAGAAGATATAATTTAGTATAGATGTCAACTAAAAATTAGCATTAAATATTTTGTCATTTTACATGAAATTTATTCGGTATTTTGTTTATCAATATTTCAATATAATAGAAGCAAATTAAAATGTTTCTTTATAGAATGGCATAATTAAAAAATATTAACTATTGATTAAGTTTATCTTCATTGGCATGTTGTTGGTATATTGTATATGAGAATGTGAAATTGAGCATGCTTAAACGCTTAATATTTTTAGATTTATTATTTTTTTCGAATTAAAACTAAATTGATAAAATGTGTAAATACAAAAGGTTAAATGTGCTATTATAAAATATTTCTTAACGGTCATGTCACCCCGTTAACGGAAGTTAACTGCATAATGGCCATTTTATCACAAAACCATAAGTTTAACCCTCAGTTTGTGATATTTGAAAGTTGAGTGATCAAAACAAACTTGTCGAGATAGTTCAATGACCATTTTTTATTTTACCTTTTAAAATATAAAAAACAACTAATAATGATAATAATGTTATGAATATTTATCTAAGTGGATGTCTATCATGATAAGAACTTTATCAAGGAGATTTGACTTACTTTATCATTAGGAATATTATCTACATTAATTAGAGTTTAATGTATTATGTACTTCTTATGCCTATAAATAGATGATTTACTGAAGGCATTGTATACAGGTCAATATTTGAGAATAATACAAATCTCTCACTTTCTCTCATCTCTTTGTTCTTTTATTCTTGTTCATTGTTCTTCGTTATTTTATTCACAACACGTTATCAACACGACTCTAATCAACTGAGGTCTTCATTGTTTGAATCCAAAAGAAGTTATTGGAAAGAATTCGATTCTAGGATGAACCAAAAATAAGTTTTTTTTCTCTTCATTCTTTTAAATTACCGATTGTCTTTTTCTTTATATTTTAACTTAATTTTTTTATTTAATTTTTTTGAAAAGTTTAGAAGTATGTTTGATTTATTCGAACATTGGAAAGAGATAAATTTGTGGCTTCTCACAAACCAAAAGACGAATCGACATAGACAAAGAGGTTGCGTTTGGTGTAAATTACGTGGGTTATATATATATATTTTATTTAATCACGTGGGTTATAATTATATACGCTATCTATGTTTTATTGATTAAAATCATGTTGGTTTAAAATGATAATAATAATAAGTACGCATCAAACCTCATGTTATGCATGTGTGTTTTCTCTTGTTCCTAAAAGGGTTAATTAGCGGTATGTTTATTCATACTATTACTTATATGATTATATTTGATATTTTTTCATATCATTATTTATGTTGTTTTATTTGGTAAAAGTTAGTATTTTTAATTGTGTTTTGAGTTTTACATGATATGCTTAAATGTCTTGGAAAGAGATGTGATATAAAGGGATTATGAGAAGCTATCTCGGACATATGCTATGTCTCTATTGTTCTCGAGAGAAAAATCAATATCGGTAAATATTGGTTTTATTTTTATTCTTTATATTATTATTTTAAAGTGTGATAAATCGTGATGATTTTGCTTGAAAGCAATAATTTTTATGTGTCGAAAAACTCGACTATAGACTTCTCCCAAGATCAAGTGTTGAAAATTTGTCTTGATCCAAAAGTTTTATGGGAAGCATTCCCTAAAGTGAATGCAAGCATGATATTTATTCCATGAGATTATTGGATCTATTTCATTCCCTGAAGTGAATGCAAAAATGGTAAATCACAATTCAATTAGTGACATAACTTTGATATAATCCAAGTATATTGGCTGGACATCCCGTTCGGCGAGGCTATTAGTCTCAAATGAAATTTTTAAAGGACCTTGCGGAATGGTTTAACAATGCCGCATGCGAGGATTAAATCTTTGTTATTTGTGATAAGGATATGTCAATACTTCATTTTTCATGAAAAAAATGTTTTCCTCAGACACAATGTTGTGAAAAAGATTTCAAAGGCCCACTGGCTCTACTCCATTCCCTGAAGTGAATGTGAGATTATTTTATGAAAAGAATAAAAGCTACAGTAGAAGTTATGGTTGAGATAGAGGCTATGAATATAGTCATGGACAACATGGTCATTTTAAAAATGCTTAGACCGACCAAAAGTGGTATTATAAGGATGACAAGGATAAATGATTTATGGCGAAGCATTATGGACTATATCCATAACCACGAATGATAAATGAAAGAAAATATAAACAAATTTTGTTTATGGCGTTGCTAGTCTAACTCATTTCGATGTTGTTGATTTTCTCTTAACTTCTTAAGGGAATAATTCGCCTTTTATTTTATTTCCCTTATAACCTCTAAAGGGCATAATTGATCTTTTATTTATTTTATTTTATGTTAATATTTATTTATTTATTTATTTATTTATTTATGTTAATTTACTTTATGTTAATTTGTTTTGCACATTATTTATTTACGGTTTATGTTAATTTATCATTTGAAGAATAGGATTACTTACGGAATAAAATATGCAGTGAATTGTGACATTGTGCATTATGTGAGTACTATATCTCAAAGTACTAAAATATCAATACTCCGGAAGAGTAATAAGTTCTTGTGACATTATATTTGATAGATAATTGATTTAATATGTGCTATATTTAATATTTTTTATTCTCTGAAGTGAATGAAAAAAACACATAGTGAAACGTGCATAATAATGCCTATTTCCCATTTAACAATACAAGGAAATAATGCGAGTACCATATCCGGAGTACTAATATCATAGAAAGCTCACGAAGAGCATATATGTTATTGCCAAATGGAACTTTATTCCATATTGTAACCCCCCTCGCCCCAGTCTGGTCGGCTGACCGGTTCGAGTAGGCTGCACGGGGAAAACCAATGTGAAACCCGTGAAGGTCCCACCTCGGTTAGCGACCCTAATTTTCCTTTTCCATTTATTTTACATCTTGTCTAGAGGCATTTAGTTACCTAAGTGATCACGATGGCGGAAAACGAGGCCCACAAAAGCCCTACAGCAAACCGGCCTAAGCCCGACTCTTGTGACCCATTAGAGATGTCCAAAAAGCCCATTCCCAGCCGCCCGTTTCGAAACAGACGTCACCCGTTTCGAAACGCGGGCTCTAGTTTGAAAAGCCAGGTACCCGTACCGAAACGCAACCACCCCGTTTTGGAACAGGGTCCTATTTTTGCCTAGGCGTTTTGATACCCGTTTCGAAACAGGCGTTCACAGTGGCCAAAGCGTTTCGAAACCTGTTTTCAAACAGGGGTTCACAGTGGCCAAACCGTACCGAAACGTGTTCCAATACGGGGGACCCTGGAACCACACCCGTTCCGAAACGACACAACTCGTTTCGAAACACTTGCACCCTGCAGTTTTCCAAAATCAATTTTACACATCTCTAAACGATCCCAAGCGCCCTAAACGATCCCAAGAAGCATACACAACATACAAACACACTCTAGAGGCATACACCCTATAGCAACCATGCTCGAGATACACAAGATATAAGATAGACACCCAAACACAAGATCATACATTCACCACAAGGAAGCATACATAGCTTTTAAGGTTACATGCCTTAGCCAACAAAACATATAAGCATTCAAGACATGCAACATAAAAAAGGTTTACAATTAGACATTTAAGATAGGTAATTTAAACAAGGTTTACAAGCAAACCAAGGCCACCAAAGCCAACCAACATCAACATGCATCAAGGCATTCACATCAACAACACCTATCCTATTGCTTGACTATTACAATTTAAACAAATTAAAGATCATACTTGAGCTAACCAAAAGCAACCCTTGGAGACCTTTCTTTGCCCTTGCCACCCACAAGCTACTGATCTGCATTGTCGAACAAAAGGAGCATAAGCATAAAAGCTTAGTGAGGGTAAGCTAATAAAACAAACCTTCGACAATGCAGGGTCCAAGCACAAGCAACTACCATGATGAGATGCATGATCTTACCTCCGATCCACGAGAGCCAAATCAAACATGATGCATGAACATATATTCAACATTATGCCATGCTCAACAACTCATAAGCTCAACATACAATGATACATAACTCAATGTATTAACCACATCATATATCGATTCATAAAGGGAGTCACATTTCATATCAAATAGGCATATATATAATCTCATATTGGCACCTAGCTATGACTCGAACACGCGGATAACACGTTGGAACGCATTTCCAACATAACCATTACCTTCGGTGGGATTACACTCATCATCGGTTCTCGCGGAGGGGATTCCACTCATTCTCACGTCCCGTCGATGGGATTCCACTCATCACCGACTAATATAAAGATTTTTGGGCGTACCCGTACTCCTCCTTGGTGCCTTAACGCCACCAAGGCCACGCGCGACTTTGACTCTTGTGTGCACACTCATCCTAATGATCGATCATTGTACCCAAGCATACTAGTGCCAATATTAAATAAAATCCACAACCTTTCACAACATTAATTTCAATATAATTTCCGTGCTTAGCACGTACTCACCATGATCCTCAAAATCATGCAACCACCTCATAACCTCATTTCACAAGCCAACACTACATGTATATCATCCAAACAATTATCACATCTTATTTCACACATGCGTATATCCACATTATATTTGTCATCAACATGCATATAACAATGCATTTAGCCAAGCCTCAACATACATGTATATCACATTATACATAATCATCATAACTCAAATCATCATGAGGCATAACATCAATAAAAGAGTTCATCCAAGGTCTCTAACTAAAGCTTAGGATTAGGATACCACCTTAATCCTAACTCTAGGTGGGTCTACCAAGCCCAACCTAGTCCACATGCTTGAACCAACCACTTAAAAACAAATTTGAAAACATTAACCACTCACCTTCACCTCCAAGCTCCACTACTAAGCAACCATGGTCTTCAAATTTCTAGATTTGTTCCCAAGGCTTCACCAACATAAAACTTGCTTCTAATCACCTCAACACAAGCAAAACAACTTCAAATCAACTCAAACATCAAAGTAGCTAACCCGGAATACTAATCAAACACCAAACACAACAATTCAAGCCATGAACAATCCCCAAAATCACCAAACCCGAGCAGCCCTTATACCCAGCCCAAAACTTGTGATTTCAACACATTTAACACATTCAAATGCTTCCAAAACAGCCCCCAACTATTACCCTAACATCAACCCTCAAATTCCAACACAAACCACACTTAAAACTCAACTAAAAACCCTCCTAAAACCCCACAAATCCAACCTAAAACAACCCCAAAAACTCATCCAAAACCCTTCAAAAACCCCCTTTAAACCCAATTTCGGGAATGTGTTCAAAACCATGTAAAATTCATATATGTTGAACCATTTAACTCTTAGACTTCATATCTAACCTCATTAAATCGAAATTTTAAGTTTAACAACATAAATCTATCATTTTAACTAAATCCACCAAAAACTCAATTTCTAAAACATTGAAGAAAATGAAAATCATTTGTACTTTTGAAGAGAGGGTGTTGAGGACAAGTCAAAAATGATATTACCTTTCAAAACCGAGTTGAAATGGAGAAGAAAGGTGATGGAATAGTGTATTCAATGGAGGAGGAAAAGTTGTTGGTTTTGTTTGAGAGAGGGAGAAGATGAGTGAAATTGGGTGTTTTTAATTGTTTTGTTTTAATTTAAAAGCCAAAGACAATTTTACCCTTAATGAAATGAGATATTCACAAGAGCATGTAATCCATGGCTATTTGGGGTTTAATTTCAAAATATGACCAACACAACTAATTAATTTGAAAACAAAAACCCGAAACATTATTTTAATTATTTAATTCACTCGACCCCCAAACTCGGGTGTTACAACTCTCCCCCACTTAAGGAATTTCGTCCGCGAAATTACCTAACGGAAACAAGTACGGAAACTGCTCAACCATATCAGCTTTCCTGTCCCACGTGGCCTCTTCCACATCTCTATGTCTCCACAACACCTTGACCAACTCTATGGTCTTACCACGCAACACCTTGCTATTAGAAGCAAGTATCTCAACAGGCTCTTCATTGTAAGACAAATCTGGATTCAACTCTATCTCCTCGACGGGCATAACATGAGAAGGGTCTGATCTATATCTTTTAAGCATCGACACATGAAAGACATCATGGATCTTCTCTAACTCAGAAGGTAATCTCAAAAGGTAAGCTACAGGCCCAATCTGTTCAACTATCTCATACGGACCAATGAACCTCGGACTCAACTTGCCCTTCCGGCCAAATCTCATCACCTTCTTCCACAGAGACACTTTTAGAAACACTTTTTCACCCATGAAGAACTCAATCTCTTTTCTCTTCAAATCTGCATAAGACTTCTGACGGTCGGAAGCTGCCTTCAAACGGTCACAAATCAACTTCACTTTCTCGGTAGTCCCCTTAAGCAAATCCGGCATAGGTAACAATCTCTGACCTGTCTCGGCCCAACAAATCGGAGTCCTACATCGTCTACCATACAAAGCCTCATAGGGAGCCATCTGAATACTAGACTGATAACTGTTGTTGCAAGCAAACTCAACTAAAGGTAAGTGCTTCTCCCAAGAACCCTAGAAGTCGATCACACAACAACGAAGCATATCCTCTAGAATCTGTATCACTCGCTCTGACTGCCCATCGGACTGCGGATGATAAGAAGTACTAAAATGCAAACGGCTACCTAGAGCACTATGTAAACAACCCCAGAACCTCGAAGTAAATATAGGATCTCTATCTGAAGCGATAGACTTCGGAACTCCATGAAGTCTCACAGTCTCACGGATGTACAAGTTTGCCAACTTGTCTAAAGAATATGTAGTTTTCACTGCTAAGAAGTGAGCACACTTAGTGAACCTATCCACTATCACCTACACAGAATTCTTCTTCGAAGAAGACAACGACAATCCCGACACAAAATCCATGGTGATCCTCTCCCATTTCCATTCCGGAATATTCAAAGGCTGTAACAAACCTGAAGGAACCTGATGCTCTGCCTTCACTCTCTGACAAACCATACAACAGCTCACATACTGGGCTACGTCTTTCTTCAAACCAACCCAGAAGTAATCATTCTTCAAGTCACAGTACATCTTGGTACTACTCGGATGCATAGAAAAAAGGACTCGAATGTGCTTCACTCAGAATCTGACGTCTCAACTCAACATCTTCTAGTACAACAATTCTATCGCTAAAGCAAAACAAGTTCTCACCACTGAAACTATACTCGGTCGGTATTCCTTTGGCTATGTACTGAACATGAGGAACTAGTGTCACATCTTGCAACTGCTTCTCTCTAATCAACTGAATCAAAGAAGGCTTCACTTGCAACTCGGTGATCAAACCACCATCATCGGATACGCTCAATTTAGCAAACATAGCTCTCAACTCAACGGCAATTTTTCTACTTAAAGCATCAACTACTACATTTGCCTTACCCGGATGGTACTCAATGGTCAAGTCATAATCTTTTAACAACTCAAGCCATCTTCTTTGTCTCAAGTTCAACTCTCTCTATGTCATCAAATACTTCAAGCTCTTATGATCGATGTAAACTATACACTTCTCAACATACAAGTAATGACGCCAAATCTTCAATGCAAACACAACTGCGGCTAACTCTATATCTTGAGTAGGATAGTTCTTCTCATGAACCTTCAACTGTCTAGAAGCATAGGCAACAACCCTTCTTTCTTGCATCGAAACACAACCTAACCCTATGTAGGAAGCATCACTGTAAATCACAAATTCTTTACCTGAAACAGGTTGCACTAACACTAGAGCATTTGTCAAAGCTTCTTTCAATTTCTCAAAGGCCTTCTGTCTTGCATCTGACCATTCAAAATTAACTCTCTTTTGCCACAACTTAGTCAAAAGAGCAGCTACCCTAGAGAAACCATCAACAAATCTCCTATAGTAACCGGCTAATCCTAGGAAACTCCAAAACTCAGTCACAGACTTAGGTTGTTTCCACTCAACAATAGCCTCAATCTTCGATGGATCAACATGGATACCTTCGGCCGAAACAACATGGCCAAGAAATACAACCTCTCGAATCCAGAACTCACATTTACTAAACTTCGCATACAACTGATTGCTCAACAATCTCTGTAAAACAAATCTCAAGTGCTCATCATGCTCTTCTTCTGTCTTCGAGTACACAAGTATATCATCAATAAAAACAACTACAAAACGGTCTAGATAGTCTCTAAAAATCATGTTCATCATATCCATGAATGATGCATGTGCATTCGTGAGCCCAAACGGCATCACAAGGAACTCATAGTGACCATATCTAGTCCTAAAATCTGTCTTCAGAACATCACACTCTTTCACTTTCAACTGATAGTATCCTGATCTCAAATCTATCTTTGAGAACACTGAAGCACCTCTCAACTGATCAAACAAATCATCTATGCGAGGCAATATATACTTGTTCTTCACAGTCAACTGATTCAACTGCCAGTAGTCAATACACATGCGCATACTACCATCTTTCTTTTTCACAAACAACACATGAGCACCCCAAGGAGAACTACTAGGCCTAATGAAACCACGGTCTAATAATTCTTGCAACCGACTCTTCAATTCTTTCAACTCTTTCGGAGCCATACGATACGGAGCTATCGAAACTGGATTAGATGTTGAAACAGTCTCAATCACAAACTCAACATCTCTGTCAGGAGGCAAACCCGACAACTCTTCAGGAAACACATCTAGAAAGTGACAAACTGTTCTAATATCTTTCGGCCTAGCCTCACTCATATTCGGATTCATAACATATGCTAAGTAAGCCCCAGATCCGGAATCCATCAACCTATGAGCCTCTAAAGCTGACACAACATTAGACAATAACTTAATGTTCTCGCCTACTACTACTACCTCGTAGTCATCAGAAAGTTTCAAGGAAATCCTCTTCGTCTCAAAAATCCACACTAGCTCGGTGTTCAACTAACTAGTCCATACCCAAAATAAAATCAAAACCATAAAAAGGAAGTTCCATCATATGAACAGAGAACACATGACCCTGAATCTTCAGTGGACATCTCCTATACATACGTCTAACCACAACTGTCTCACCAAAAGAACTAGTCACATGCATACCTACATCTAAGATCTCAACAAGTATATCTAACTTTCGTGCATGCTCACTCAAAATGTAGGAATGTGTAGAACTCGAATCAACCAAAGAAAGCAAAGACATAGACTGTAACTCAAAATTACCTGCTATAACATCAGTGTCATTCCCGGCCTCTCTCTGAGCATAAACTCTCGCTGGTCCTCCCGCCTCTGGCTGCACTGCCACAACATGAGCAAGGTTCCTTTGAGCATCTACCCTAGGTGCATCAACCCTAGGCTGGAAGTAGCCACGACCGCGCCCACAGCCTCTCTGAAAATCATTCGCTCTCGCAGGAGCCTGAGCTATGTTCGGTGCCTGTGCCGCCTGATGCGGACAATCCCTCCTAAAGTGGTCCCTCGAACCACAGTTCCAACAAGCATGGAAGTTACCCCAACACTCACCAGTGTGTTGTCTCCCACAACGCGGACACTCGGGCAAACGCCCTCCACCTCTATGGCCATGATGGCCCCTATCATGGTGGCCACCGCCACGCCTATGGTCAAACTGCTGTCTGCCACCTCTATGCCTCTTGCCATCTCTATTGTCAAAGTTGTTATGCCTCTTACCAGAACTAGAACCTCCAGAACGCTTGGCCAACGCCAAGCTGTGCTCAATGTCCTTGGCTCTAGCAACCAAGACATCAAAGTCAGAATAATTGGAAGCTAAAGTATACCTCTTAACATCCTCATGAAGCCCATATCTGAAGCGGTTACAACGCTCCCTCTCATAAGGCACCAACTCTGGAGCATACTGACTCAGACGAACAAAGCGGATCTCGTAATCAGTCACAGTAGCATCTCCCTGAACAAGAGCCATAAACTCTCGCTTCTTCTCATCTAGATACCTCGGCCCTAGTACCTCTTTCTGAAAACAGACTCAAAGAAATCCCAATCAATCTCTGCCTCTGGTACTCCAGTAGTAATGGTGACCCACCAGGTGTAGGCATCACCCTGAAGCAAGGAGATCACACAGCCCAATCTACGTGCGCCCACACAACCCATCTGAGCTAAGATGCGGACGGTCTTCTCCAACCATAACTCAGACCTCTCTGGAGTAGACCCTCTGAACTCTTCAGCCCCTAAACTACGGAGCCTCTCCAACGGTAGACTAGCATCATCACCCCTAGGCTGAGCTGCAGCCTGAGCTCCCGCAACTGCGGCCTGAAATGCTCCCGCTATAGCTTGCACTAGCGGAGTCATATCAATTCCGGTCGTACCTTGGCCACCTTGGCCACCCTGAGGTCCCTCTCCTTCAGGTCCATCCTCGCCTCCAACTCCAGACGGAGGAGGTGGTGGTGGTGGAGGTGGTGGAGGTGGTGGAGGAACTCCAACTCCAGCAGCAGCATGCCCTTCTATATGAGTCTCCACTCCAACCACCGGCTCAACAAGAGCCGCGAAACGTGGTTCCTGACGAACCACCCTCGGCCTACCTCTCTGCCTAGACATCGCTCACAAACAATAACTACAACCATAACAAACATACAAAATTGGGTTAGCAAGGCAAGGCTTCCAAGTGCTCAAGTACGTTCCCTCACTTTAAAAATTCTTTTCCGATGTAATAGTAGCAATGGGGCTCTACTCTACATGCTTCAAGCAACACACACACACAATCAAACAACATACACCAAGCATACTTGATAAACAAGCAATCATGCTTACATGGCAAGCAAACACCGTGCAATTTCAATACAAAAATTAAACTTACCTCACTTACCTGCCCTAGGTCTCGGAAACCTTAGGCTCTGATACCAACAAATGTAACCCCCTCACCCCGGTCTGGTCGGCTGACTGGTTCGAGTAGGCTACACGGGGAAAACCGATGCGAAACCCGTGAAGGTCCCACCTCGGTTAGCGACCCAAATTTTCTTTTTCCATTTATTTACATCTTGTCTAGAGGCATTTAGTTACCTAAGTGATCACAATAGCGAAAAACGAGGCCCACAAAAGCCCTACAGCAAACCGGCCTAAGCCCGACTCTTGTGACCCATTAGAGATGTCCTAAAAGCCCATTCCCAGCTGCCCGTTTCGAAACAGACGTCACCCGTTTCGAAACGCGGGCTCTAGTTTGAAAAGCCAGGTACCCGTACCGAAACGCAACCACCTCGTTTCAGAACAGGGTCCTATTTTTGCCTAGTCGTTTTGATACCCATTTCGAAACAGGCGTTCACAGTGGCCAAAGCGTTTCGAAACCTGTTTCGAAATAGGGGTTCACAGTGGCCAAACCGTACCGAAACATGTTCCGATACGGAGGACACTGGAACCACACCCGTTCCGAAACGACACAACTCGTTTCGAAACACTTGCACCCTGCAGTTTTCCAAAATCAATTTTACACATCTCTAAACGATCCCAAGCACCCTAAACGATCCCAAGAAGCATACACAACATACAAACACACTCTAGAGGCATACACCCTATAGCAACCATGCTCAAGATACACAAGATATAAGATAGACATCCAAACACAAGATCATACATTCACCACAAGGAAGCATACATAGCTTTTAAGGTTACATGCCTTAGCCAACAAAACATATAAGCATTCAAGACATGCAACATAAAAAGGTTTACAATTAGACATTTAAGATAGGTAATTTAAACATGGTTTACAAGCAAACCAAGGCCACCAAAGCCAACCAACATCAACATGCATCAAGGCATTCACATCAACAACACCTATCCTATTGCTTGACTATTACAATTTAAACAAATTAAAGATCATACTTGAGCTAACCAAAAGCAACCCTTGGAGACCTTTCTTTGCCCTTGCCACCCACAAGCTACTGATCTGCATTGTCGAACAAAAGGAGCATAAGCATAAAAGCTTAGTGAGGGTAAGCTAATAAAACAAACCTTCGACAATGCAGGGTCCAAGCACAAGCAACTACCATGATGAGATGCATGATCTTACCTCCGATCCACGAGAGCCAAATCAAACATGATGCATGAACATATATTCAACATTATGCCATGCTCAACAACTCATAAGCTCAACATACAATGATACATAACTCAATGTATTAACCACATCATATATCGATTCATAAAGGGAGTCACATTTCATATCAAATAGGCATATATATAATCTCATATTGGCACCTAGCTATGACTCGAACACGCGGATAACACGTTGGAACGCATTTCCAACATAACCATTACCTTCGGTGGGATTACACTCATCATCGGTTCTCGCGGAGGGGATTCCACTCATTCTCACGTCCCGTCGATGGGATTCCACTCATCACCGACTAATATAAAGATTTTTGGGCGTACCCGTACTCCTCCTTGGTGCCTTAACGCCACCAAGGCCACGCGCGACTTTGACTCTTGTGTGCACACTCATCCTAATGATCGATCATTGTACCCAAGCATACTAGTGCCAATATTAAATAAAATCCACAACCTTTCACAACATTAATTTCAATATAATTTCCGTGATTAGCACGTACTCACCATGATCCTCAAAATCATGCAACCACCTCATAACCTCATTTCACAAGCCAACACTACATGTATATCATCCAAACAATTATCACATCTTATTTCACACATGCGTATATCCACATTATATTTGTCATCAACATGCATATAACAATGCATTTAGCCAAGCCTCAACATACATGTATATCACATTATACATAATCATCATAACTCAAATCATCATGAGGCATAACATCAATTAAAGAGTTCATCCAAGGTCTCTAACTAAAGCTTAGGATTAGGCTACCACCCTAATCCTAACTCTAGGTGGGTCTACCAAGCCCAACCTAGTCCACATGCTTGAACCAACCACTTAAAAACCAATTTGAAAACATTAACCACTCACCTTCACCTCCAAGCTCCACTACCAAGCAACCATGGTCTTCAAATTTCCGGATTTGTTCCCAAGGCTTCACCAACACAAAATCTTGCTTCTAATCACCTCAACACAAGCAAAACAAATTCAAATCAACTCAAACATCAAAGTAGCTAACCCAGAATACTAATCAAACACCAAACACAACAATTCAAGCCATGAACAATCCCCAAAATCACCAAACCTGAGCAACCCTTATACCCAGCCCAAAACTTGTGATTTCAACACATTTAACACATTCAAATGCTTCCAAAACAGCCCCCAACTATTACCCTAACATCAACCCTCAAATTCCAACACAAACCACACTTAAAACTCAACTAAAAACCCTCATAAAATCCCACCAATTCCAACCTAAAACAACCCCAAAAACTCATCCAAAACCCTTCAAAAAACCCCTTTAAACCCAATTTCGGGAATGTGTTCAAAACCATGTAAAATTCATATATGTTGAACCATTTAACTCCTAGACTTCATATCTAACCTCATTAAATCGAAATTTTAAGTTTAACAACATAAAGCTATCATTTTTAACTAAATCCTCTAAAAACTCAATTTCTAAAACATTGAAGAAAATGAAAACCATTTGTACTTTTGAAGAGAGGATGTTGAGGACAAGTAAAAAATGATATTACCTTTCAAAACCGAGGTGAAATGGAGAAGCAGGGTGATGGAATAGTGTCTTCAATGGAGGAGGAAAAGTTGTCGTTGGTTTTGTTTGAGAGAGGGAGAAGATGAGTGAAATTGGGTGTTTTTAATTGTTTTGTTTTAATTTAAAAGCCAAAGACCATTTTACCTTTATTGAAATGAGATATTCACAAGAGCATGTAATCTATGGCTATTTGGGGTTTAATTTTAAAATATGACCAACACAACTAATTAATTTGAAAACAAAAACCCGGAACATTATTTTAATTATTTAATTCACCCGACCCCAAACCCTGGTGTTACACATATTCACAATGCGTTATACCCGTCAAAGTCGCAAAGAGACTTATTGAATTGTAAAGATATTCACATAAATGAGTATCATATTGTGACTATTAGTCAGGGGTGCTGACTATCTTCATATTACGAGTATAAACCAAGGCAATAAGAAAATTTTGACAAAATTACATGCACTGTCATCCATGTTGTACTACACAAGAATTAGTGCAAGTTGAAGCTCATGCTATTGTAAATAAGAAGTTTACTGATAACTTTATCATTTTGGCATGATTGACCAAGCTATCCCAATTCAATTATGATGCGAAAATCTATTGATACTTCATGTGGTTATTCATTGAAGAACAATAAATTCTTGAGAGAAAGCACGTTATGAAAAGTGCAGAATTGCAAATATTGCAATAATTACCGTTGATGGTAATAATATCGTCACCACTAGAAGTGTAAATTTTTAAGAAGAGCAATATGAGTTCGAAAAATAATTCTTTAGGAATTATAGATAACATATGTTATTAAGTGGCATTTGAAATAAGCCAATGTGGATATAAGTTCTAGTAGCCAAAAGTCAGTTGAAAACTCCAGAAGAGCAATATATTGCTACCAAAAGATAATTTCCATTGAAAGCTCTTAAAAAGCTAAATATATTCCTATTCAAAGGAATAATTTTGATGGTCGTACTAGACTTGTACGAATGAGATTGAATCAAATGATATGGTAAACTAGAATTTTACAAATTCAAAAATATATATACACATATATATAGTTGGCATGATCGGTTAGACCATCCTGATCAATAATGGTGCAGAAATTATTGAAATTTACATGCACATGTATTAAAAGAACATGGAGTTCTTGTGGTGCTTATTCTCAAAGGAATTGATTAAATTCCACTTATTAAAGAACATAAAGTTCTTGTGTTACTTAAAGGAATTGATTAAATCCCACTTACTAAAAGAACCTGAAGTTCTTGTGTTGTTTGTTCTCAAAGGATATAGTTGATCCCACTTACCAAAAGAATTAGAACTTGAAGTTCTTGTGCTGAAGTTGAGACTGTATGTCTTGCATATCTGAACGAAATATGGGCCCATATATCCGCAAATGTGAAAAGTTTTATATGATTTTAGTAGATGCATCTACATTGTTTTATCAACTTACAACCAAAAGTTTGTGAGATTAATTATAAAAGGATTCATATTATGCAGTTAGACTATTCGTCTTGCAAAAGCTAGTGAGTTTATATTTTAGGCTATATCAATTGTTACAAAGCCTATTGATTATGAAAAAAATATAGTTTAGCAAAATTTCAATTGGATGTCTCCTATTTAATAGCTAAACTATGAGAACAAACGAGTTATTATTTATATGATGTTTCCATATAGCAACACTTATACGCATCAAGCCAACGAGTTATAATAAACTCCCCATTATGATTGGTTTTTGGTAAGAAGCCATACATTTCCCATTTTATAATTTTTGAATGTGCAATATAAATTGCTCCACCACAACGCACAAAATGGGTAAATAAAAGGGTTGAGAATATATATTGAGTACGAGTCTCCTTTTATGTTTAAAATCTTAAATATTAATTGGAGAATCATTTATGACATTATTTTTCTCACCATCAGGGGGAGATAATAATTAGCTGAATAAAGGAAAATGAATTATTGTTATCTAGATCCTCGTATATGAACCAGGAGTTCATAAGATAATTCATGTAATTACATGTCAACTGCCAGACATATTTACTGACTCAATGAGAGTAACTAAGTCTCATATACCAGCTAAAATGCTCTAAGTTTAAATTACATGTTAGAGCTTGTTAGAGCGAGAGGATGTAAATCATGCCTGAAGCATTATAGTTGAAATGGTTCCAATGATCAAAATTCTCGTAAATGAAAAGTAATATGAGATGGTCATATATTGGAGGTGGGTGCTTCTGAAGAGACCCAAGACATAACTAATAATAAAAATCTTGAAGAGATCTCGATGAGTTATGTCACTACGAGAATAGAACCAGAAAATTGAAAAGTTGTCGACAACGATTTTACAAAAATATTTTACATAGAATACTTCTATAGAAGTAAAGAAAGAAAATGAGGATCTTGTATAGAAATCTATCTAGAAATATAGATATTGAATTGGCCAATGTAGAAAGACGTTTTGAACTTCTAAAAGAGAAGTATTTCGACAAATAGTCCAAACACCTAAAAGTGTAATACAAGTGAGACACAAATAAGTAGTCGTAAATACGACTTGAATTGTAATTTATGAAGAGTTTTAATTACTTCATGGTGGATGTAATTATTTTGGCCGTTATGAAATATTTTATATGCGTCTAATTATTTTGTGGATCCCTATTTATCCTTGAAGGATTTAAAATGCTAGAAGCATTTGGAAATTTCTGAGGAAATTTATTTAGACATGTCTCATTGAATATTTATATTTTTGCGCATTTGGTATGATCGCCTTAGTCAGTACTTATTGAGGAAATACTATAATAATGATCATATTTCCTTATGCATTTTATAAATGAGTTTGGATCAAGATTCATGATATTATTAGAACTCACGAAGAGCTTCAGAATTGAAAACTCATGAAGAGTTTTCAAAGTATATAATGAATGTATTTGAGAAAAAGAATCTTGAGATGTGGTTTTGTCTCGACCTAACGATCGAGCACTTAAATATGCGTTTTTTTGTCTATAAATAGACATAAGTCGAAAGAATCTTAAAGAAGATTCAATATGGATAAAAACATATCTATTGAGTAATCTAATAATTGTAAGATTGTTGGGTGTGAATAAATTTATCTTCGGAAGAAAGATAAATAAATGATTCTTCTGGAAGCACCATGTATTAGTTGGTCAAGAAATATCCATAGATATACAAAGATCATTTCCTTTATATCTTCAAACATTCATCGATGTCTCCTCAAATCTTGTAGAAATAATTGATATGCACGAGGCAAGCCAAAAATGTGTTTGGCTAAAAGTATTGACCCAACATATCCAAAAGATATATGGATTTACTTTTACAAGATATGATATGAAGCTATTTTGGGTAGAGATAATGCAAGATGTATATCTCAATTGAAAGGTGGATACATCATGAAACATATTACTCCAATGTTTCATCCCTCACGATCCATAGAAAATAGTATTCAAGATTGAATTATGAAGATTTAAAAATCTTCTATGATGTTTTCATGAGGGGAGTAAATACGCGTTGCACTCTTTTTCCCTTAACCAAGGTTTTGTCCCAATGGGTTTTTCTGGTAAGATTTTTAATGAGACAACATGTTATGCGTATCAAAGATGTGTGTACTCTTTTTCCTTCACTAATGAATTTTTTTCCCACTGGGTTTTTATCTTAGTAAGGTTTTAACGAGGCACATTATCTTTATAGACATCAAAGGAGGAGTGTTATGAATATTTATCTAAGTGGATGTCTATCATGATAAGAACTTTATCAAGGAGATTTGACTTACTTTATCATTAGGAATATTATCTACATTAATTAGAGTTTAATGTATTATGTACTTCTTATGCCTATAAATAGATGATTTATTGAATGCATTGTATACAAGTCAATATTTGAGAATAATACAAATCTCCCACTTTCTCTCATCTCTTTGTTCTTTTATTCTTTTTCGTTGTTCTTCGTTATTTTATTCACAACAAATAGAAAATAATTGTTTAAAGTAAAAATATTAAATATTTATATAAATTTTAAAAATATAAAAAGTAATTAAATTATAAAAAATATTCAAGAAAGTATTATAAAATAAAAAAATAAAAAAATTATAAAAAATCAAACATCTTCACCGAAAGAAGTCATAAATTGTCTCTCACCGACTCGAGTCTATCATCATTCCTCAAATAATTATTTAAATAAATCGAGCAATCATATTTAGTCGGTTGGCTAAGCTGCTTAATTTTTTTCTCTCATATTTCTTTAGGTCATAAATTTTAGACCAACTAGGAGCACCATTAATTCCCCTAAAATCTCTTCTTCTCACCTTTAGGTAAAATTAAAATTAAAATTAGAATATATATATATAAAAGATGACACTGAAAAGGTAAATTGAAAATTACACTGAAAAGGTAAATTTTGTTTATCGTGATTTTCCCTATTTCCTATAAATATATTATTAGTAGTGAGTAGTTAATTGAAAATTACACTAAAAAGGTAAATTTTATTGGATGGATTATAAATAACGTGTGAGTCAAGTCTATCTAATAATTTTTCAATCTTGAGCACCATTTGGTCCAATTTTCAACTCATCGTTTTTAAATCGTAGGAGAAAAGTTCAAAAGTCATTGTTTCTCCAACTCAATGTTGGTTCTAGTACTGAAATGTATTCGAGGAACGGTTGTAGACTCGAGTTGAAAAAAATCTGTTCTAAGACTTCTCCAAGTGTTCAACTTAATAACGATCAAAGACAGGTTTTGTTATTCAAGAGACTTAATTTAGGCTAAAGGGGTTATTTTGTCGTCGAGTTCGACTCAAATTAACAATGTCACCCTTCGCGCAAAAACTCGTTTAATTAGGTCCTCCAATTCGCACATTGAAGTAATTTACCCTTTGACCAACGTTGATCGTTACAGTGCTGACGTGGAAGTTAACGGCGATGACACGATAGTCAACTGTGATGATGTGACATTGCATGTGTGATGATGACATGACAAAGGGGTTGAATTGATTTTTTAAACTGAATCTGAGAACATAATTGAATTTTTTATCGAGTTCATGTGCATAATTCATTTTAAATGAAAGTTCGATAGCTTACTTAATCTTTAAGCTAAAAATAATGAATTACTAAAACTTAAAAAATAAAAATACTATAATGGATTTAAAAAATTAAGTAAAAAACATAAAATTAGAAATATGAAAATTTATAAACACAAAAACTCAAAATTTTAAAATGTTTGTAAACCATCCGAAAAGTATTTAAAAAATTTTCTAGCTATGCTAAGCGTACTAATATTCCTTGAGCATATTTAACAAATGTTGATTCCACTGAAAATTTATTTAAAAAATGGTAACACCTAGACTAACAAAATTAAAGACTTTTTCGATGAAAGTGTTCGGTTTTTAATACTTTATAAATATTTTTTAATTTTTTTAATTTATATTTTATCATTTTTAATCTCAAATACATTTTAATTTTTCATATTAGTTTTTTTTTCAATATTTTATGTATTTTTATTCCGTTTATGGATTTTTTTAATTGAAAAATATTTTGATTTTTTCTGAGAGTTCTCACTTTTCTTATTTTAAGATGATAAGGAACCCAAAGAATATTTACATTAAATTGTAAATCAATTTTTCATATATTTTATTTGTAAAAGTTCAACTTGAAAAACCAAATTATTTATCTAATTTTATTCAAAAACTAAATAAATCGATTAAATTAACTTAAAATTTAAACAAATTATTTACCATTTTTAAATTTTTAATAATTTCTTAAATTTATTTTTAGTTTAAATATTAAATAAGTTATAAACTGCCAATTAAAATGAATTATGCCCTTGAACTCAACAAAATTTTAATTATGGCATCGAATTCAATTTAAAAAATCAATTAAGCCCCTCTGCCATGTCATCATCATAATGCATTGCCACGTCATGATCTTGGATCATCATGTCAGCACAGTTGGCAGCCACGTCAGCACCGTAACGGTCAACGTTGGTTAAAGGGCTAATTTGCTGCAATGTGCGAACTGGAGGACCTAATTGAACGCGTTTTCGCGCGAGGGGGCAACATTGTTAATTTGGGTTGAACTCGGGGGCAAAATAACCCATTTAGCATTTAATTTATGTATTATAAAGATACAAAGATCATTTTAGTATAATTTTAGGGAGGGGCAAATTGATTATTTTTCAAAAATATATAAGCAATCTTTTATCCTTTAAGCCTTTTTTATATTAAGTAAAGAAAAATTATATTCTCAAGATAAATGACATTATTCGAATTCATTCAAGATAAAATAATATAAACAATCTTATCATTCGATCTATTATCTTTTTCCCTTAAAGTTTTTTTTTTAATAAAAGACATCACAACTTATTGATAAAAGGAACATAGATGATGCGAATAAGTTTTATAATTTTATTATATATGTTTCCCATATATTTATACTTATACTTCCATGATTACAAATACGAGTTAATAATTAAAGCATTTACAAATATCTTTTGTTTAATAATTCATGTATTTATATCATTCTCATATACTTTTTTATGTATTATAATCAATTTTTAAAATTTTTAATACTTGTTTTAGTATCTATATTATAGTTAATTTATCTATTTAGTGACTAAAGAATTTTTTTATCAGTTTGGTCATTGCACTGTCATTTTGTTATCACAATATGCCATCGTATTTTTGTTTTAGAAAATCTGGCTAAACCCAATGACATGCTGCAATGTATAATTAAAAATTCATACAAATGAAAAAAGTTTCTTAAATTTTCTTTCAAAAAACTCATAAATTTTTTATTTTATAATTTTTTGAACATTTTTTAAATTTATTACAACTCTTTAATGATTCTACGAATTAAAAAAAAAATATGGCCAAGTTTGGTAAATAGCGGTTTTGGTAAAAATTAGAGGTTTTAGGCATAATTAGAGGTTTGACCAGTCAAATCCGTTAATATTGTTGTTTGGTGAACAACAGGTTGAAAGAGGGGATTGGAGTGAAATCGCTAATTTTGAAATAACTCCTAATAGGAGCTTTTTGAGATTAGAGGTTTGATATTAGAGTTGTAAAGACTCCTTTACCCTTACCAGTTACCAAAAATCTCTAAATAACCTAAATTAAATATTTTCTCACCCTATTTATAAGCTAATCCTATTTGTTTTTTATTTTTTATTTTATTATCACATATTTATATGTATTTAAATTTATTAATTAATTAAAATATATTAAAAAAATTATATAAATAATAAATTAATATATAAATCATTCGAATATGTTTAGAAAAGTTATATTAAAATTAATTTTTATAAATCTAATTAATATTAATTATATACAAAATATTGATAAGTAATAAACTATTCAAACAAGTATTAAATATGATTATGTCATTATATGTCATTTTATTTGTTTAAATAATCTAACAGCTATCCGCTATCAGTTAATTTTATCAAACACTTTTATACAATCAACTAATAAAATCCACTAGTCAAATCAGCTAATGTAATCCGCTATCAGCTATCCGCTAATTTCCAAACATGACCTAGTTTTTTTTAGGCCCTGTTTGGCAATTAGCGAATAGCTGATAGCGGATAGCGGATTACATTAGCTGATAGCTGATTGCATTAGCTGATTTGACTAGCGGATTGTATAAAAGTGTTTTGTAAAATTAATTGATAGCTGATAGTTGTTAGATTATTTAAACAAGCAAAATGACATATAATGGCATGATTATATTCAATACTTGTTTGAATAATTTATTAGTTATCAATATTTTGTATCCAATTATTATTAATTAGATCTATAAAATTATTTTAATATAACTTTTCTAAACAAATTCAAATGATTTATATATTAATTTATTATTTATATAATTATTTTAATATAATTTATTTAATTAATAAATTTAAATACACATATAAATATGTGATAATAAAAAAAGTAAATAGGATTAGCTTATAAATAGGGTGAGAAAATATTTAATTTAGGTTATTTTGAGATTTTTGGTAACTGGTAAGGGTAAAAGAGTCTTTACAACTCTAATATCAAACCTCTAATCTCAAAAAGCTCCTATTATGAGCTTTTTCAAAATTAGTGGTTTTACCCCAATCCGCTCTTTCAACCCGTTGTTTACCAAACAACAATATTAGCGAATTTAACTGGTCAAACCTCTAATTATGCCTCAAACCTCTAATTTTTGCCCAAACCTCTTTTTATCAAAGCCTTATTAAATTGTGTCATCTTAATTTTCAGACGTGCATGCATTTATAGCATGTTATTGTTAGATTTTTCTTGCAATGCTTAGTTTTTAACAAGTTTACTGCCTCAAAATTTTTGAATGTGGTGGAGTACTAGATTATATGATAACATATGTTCATATTTTTTTATTTTTCTTACATATATGAATGCTCGAACCCGGACTTCTAGGCTTTGATTGGTATGAATGATGGAAATGTGGAAGGATGAGAAATTTATTAATCAAATGGATAAGATTCAAAGTAAGAAGGTGGTTATGAATCTCCACCATTTGATTAACAAAATTTTCATCCTTCTTCATTTCCCTCCTTCATACCAATCAAAGCCTTAGGATGAATATCATCATCTTTTTCACTGGAAGCACTCATTGAGTTCTTCGTAAAATAGTTAAGTATCAATTTAGTTGTAAAAAGATTGAAAAATATATTTTAATGATAAAATATTATTATAATTAAAACTCCCTAATTAAAATAAATTAAGCATTCAAGGATAAAAACACAAGATGGATAAGATTTTATGTAAATAAATTACCATTCTACCTATATAAAATACTAAATAATTTATTATAAATTATATTATTGAAATATAAAATAATTTCTTTCATACAAATTATGAATATGAGTTAATCTCTAATTTTAATTATTTTCTAATTTCATTTACATGTTATTCATGTCACATCCAACAATATCAATACACAATTTTAAAAGCAAGTCATGTAACCCCTCGACCCGGCCTAGCCGTCAGACCGCATCGAATGGGTTACACGGGGAAAATCGAAGCAAAACCCGTTAAGGTTCCACTCCGATTAGCAACCCTAGAAAGTTTCTTTTAAAGTTATCTTGTCTAGATGCTTTAATTATGTCCTATGTGAGAGGACATGCAACGGAAACACACATGGACACAAAACACGTGAAACATACAATTAAATAAACCCTTTTTAACTTTTACAACAGGTCGTATCGGTACGCTAGAGGACTGTATCGATACGCCTGGACTTGGTCAACACCCCAAAGTCAACCTAGGGAGATCGTATCGATACGCTAGAAGACCGTATCGATACGTTCTCAACGGTCAACTTTCCCAAGGCCAAACTATGAAGACCGTACTGATATCCTCAGGACCCATACCGATACGCCAAAATCTCGTAAATTTCTCAGATTTCAAGAGAGCATTGGGCGGATCGATACACCCCCGCGTACCGGTACGCATTGCCTAAAACAAGGTCCAAAGCAAAGGACCTTATCGATACGGCCCTTGAGCGTATCGATACGCCCTGCACTGCAAAACCTGTTTTGGCTGCTAAAAACACAAGGATTTGACACTAGAGGCATGTAATGACCATTCCAGCAACATACAAGCTCAAATACAACATAAGGCATCCATGGATAAGCATATGAAGCAATTTAAACACTTAATGAGGCAACATCCAACAAGATAAGATTCATAGAGGAAACATGCATACCAAGCATTCACGCACATAGCCAAAAGTTAAACAAAAGCATACTTCAACATGGCATAAGGCAATACAAGCCCAAAACAACTAACCAAACTTGTCTAAACAAAAAGGACACGCTAACAACATCTCAAACATAAAGGTCCTATCCCATTGCTTAAATACTAATTATCGTAGTCTAGACCATACTTGAGCAAACCAAACTCCCTTGGATCCTCCCTTGTTCCCCGAGCCGCTCCAAAGGTCTACGGGCCTGCATTGTTGGAAAAGAGAGCGTAAGCGTTTAAGCTTAGTGAGCAGTGCTCAAAGAGTAACTACAACAATGCAGTTTTAAAACATAGTTTGCTTGAAAACCAAAACCTTTTTCCAAATCATTTCCACATGTTTGAACACACAATGTCATGCATTTACCTACGCGTGCATTTACCGAATGCAACCACAAGCCATATGCTTACCATATGCCCATTCTCATAACGCAGGCAAAGTAAACCACAATGCATAAATATAAGCATAATAGAGGGAAATCAACAACAAGCTTAACATGAGAATTAGAGCATTCATGGGTATATTGACATTCAACGTTTTTACTCGGATATGTGGATAGTTTCTCAAACATATTAGACACTTCCGGTGGAATCTCACATCATCGTACTCACCTGTCTAGTAATAATGATTTATGGTGGAATCTCACATCACCGCACACCTCCTTAGTGAAATCTAACATCACTAAGGTCACGCACGAATTTCACCTCGAGTGCACTCTAATCCTATTGATCGATCAATTATATCCGGTAACAACCCAATACATGTCAATATACTCAATTACAACCACAAGCATTACCGATGCTTGAACCACTTACCAAGTCCAAACTTCCATGCAAGGCATGTACTCACAATGCAAGAATAAATACAAGTCCCACATCTCAACACACATAACAATGCAATTTAACACATAACAACATAGCATGTTCAAACTTGCATTCAAGAATTGTAAAACACAATTTAATTGCATAAACCTTTAAAACTTACTCTTGAGCTTGGATTGGCCTTTCAAGCTCAATCCAAACCCTCAAAACATTCTTTTAACCACGTTAAGGCTTTTAAAATCAATCCACTCACCTACCAACACTCAAACAATGTCCAAGTTGCCGAATCAAGCCTCCGAACTACCCTGATTTCCGTCCACAAAGCCCGAATCCAATTCCTCTGTTTTGAGCAACCCAAAATCGAGCATTAGAACACAAATACACTCACAAACACATCAATAACCCGGAATTCAGCATCCTTGCAACAATACACATAGATTCAAGCCCAAACTACACTCGAAACATAACGATTTCAGTCTCAAACTACTAGCGGCCACAACCAACGAATTTACCATAAAAAACCTACCTTTTAACATCCCTAAACATCAACCCAAAGCTACCAAACCTCCAACTACCTTTTAGACTCAAAACCCAACCAAAAACTCAAGATTTCCAACTCTTAAAGTCACCCACAATACCCATTTCGGGTTTCCATTAAAAACCCACCATTTTTATGTTATTTTAGTGTTAAAACAAAGTTAAAAACACTCTCAACTCAGCCCTAAATCAACCCAACGGAAACCCAAAGATTTCTTTTCATTTCCATCCAAACTTTAAAAATCAAAATTTGTTTTATCCATGAGTTTTACAAAAATATCAACATATAAGACTCAAGGAAGATGAGACTAAGTTGAGGAACCATTTACCTTGAAGAAATCACTTGGTTTGGAAGCTTGAAATTAATGGAATAATGACTAGGGTTTGGGGAGGGTTTTAGAACATGAAACTTTAAATAGAAAAGATGATGGCTTTTGTTGAAAAATCTTTTTTTATGAAAAATTCCTTTTTTGCCCTTTAGTCTTTTAAAACTCTTTTTGGTGTATTAAAAATAGTTTTTCTCCAATTTGATTTAACCCAACCCGGTTCAACTAATCTGATAACTCTCGGCCCTACATTCGGGGCATTACAACTCTCCCCCACTTAAGGAATTTCATCCCCGAAATTTACCTAGCAAAAAGAGATGCGGAAACTGATTTCTCATGTCACCCTTCCTCTCCCAAGTGGCTTCTTCCACCCCACTTAACCTTAACCAACTCAATGGTCCTTCCTCGCAACACTTTGATGTCCGAAGCCAAAATCTCAACTGGTTCTTCATCGTAGATCAAATCCGGATTCAATTCTATCTCCTCAACTGGCATAACATGTGACGGTTCTAATTTATACCTCCGAAGCATCGAGACATGAAACACGTCGTGAATCTTATCTAGTTCGGCCGACAGTCTCAATCAATAGGTAACGAGACCAAGTCTCTCAACTATCTCATACGAACCGATGAACCTCGGGCTCAACTTGCCTTTCCTACCAAACCTCATCACCTTCTTCCAAGGTGGAACTTTCAAGAACACTTTGTCGCCCACGACATATTCTATTTCTCTTCTTTTCAAATCTGCATAAGATTTCTGTCTATCCGAAGCTGCGTTCAAACGGTCACAAATCAACTGTACTTTCTCGGTAGTACCCTTAAGCATATCAGGTAAGGGTATCAATTTCTGTCCCGCTTCGGCCCAACAAACAAGTGTTCTATATTTTCTACCATACAGAGCTTCATTAGGTGCCATATGAACACTCGCTTGATAACTGTTATTATACGCAAACTCTACTAACAATAGATGCTTTTTCCACGAACCCTGAAATTCTATAATGCAACATCTCAACATATCTTTCAACACTTGTAAGACTCTCTCTGACTGACCATCGGTCTGAGGATGATATGAAGTGCTGAAGTTCAGTCGAGTACCTAAAACATTGTGCAAACTCTCCAAAAATCTAGTCGTGAACATCGGATCTCTGTCTGACACTATAGATTTCGGTACACCATGCAATCTAACTATCTCTCTGATATACAAATCGGCCAACTTATCTAGAGTATAAGTAGTGTGAATGACAAAAAAGTACGCACATTTCGTAAGACGATCAACAATTACCCAAACTGAATTCTTCTTAGAAGGTGTCAACGGAAAACCCGATACGAAATCCATAGAGATTCTCTCCTACTTCCACTTGGGAATTCTCAACGATTGTAACAAACCTGAAGGGAACTGGTGCTCGGCTTTAACTCGCTGACAAACCATGCACTTACTCACAAACTCAACAACATCTTTCTTCAAACCAACCCATAAATACTCATTTTTCAAATCACGATACATTTTTGTGCTTCCCGGATGTATAGCAAATGGACTATAGTGAGCTTCAGTTAGGATGATGCGTCTAAAGTTTACATCTTCCGGAACAACTACTCTACTCTTGAAACACAAGACTCCATCACTACCAAAACAAAAATCTGTCGGTTTACCCTCCGCTATGTCTTGTACATGAGATGCAAATGATCTATCTTGCAATTGTTTCTCTCCAATCAACTGAAGCAACGAAGGTCTAACTTGCAACTCGGCCACTAAACCACCATCTTTGGAGAAACTCAATCTAGCAAGCATAGCTCGTAACTCCACTACTACCTTTCTACTCAAAGCATCAACCACTACATTGGCTTTACCCGGATGGTACTCAATCATGAGATCATAGTCTTTAAGAAACTCTAGCCACCTACGTTGTCTAAGATTCAACTCTCTTTGCGTCATTATATACTTCAGACTCTTATGATCCGTATACACAGTGCATTTCTTACCATACAAGTAATGTCTCCAAACTTTCAAAGCGAAAACCACTGCAGCCAATTCTATGTCGTGCGTAGGGTAATTACGCTCATGAGTCTTGAACTGTCTAGACACATAGGCTACTCTTCCCTCTTGCATAAGCACACAACCCAAGTTAACATACGACGCATCACTGAAGACTACAAACTCTTTCCCTGACACGGGCTGAAATAAAACATGAGCTTCGGTTAAGGCTTCTTTCAATTTCTCAAACGCTTGTTGTCTTGCATCAGCCCACTCAAACCGAACATCCTTATGTAGCAATTTAGTCAAAGTAGTTGCAACTTTTGAGAAACTCTCAACAAAACGTCTATAGTAACCGGCCAAACCTAAGAAACTACGAACTTTGGTCACTGTCTGCGGTGGTTTCCAATTCACAACTGCCTCAACTTTCTTAGGATCCACTCGGATTCCCTCGACTGATACAATATGGCCTAAGAAGACTACTTCCCTAATCCAGAATTAACATTTGCTCAACTTGGCATACAACTGACTGTCTAACAATTTCTGCAACACCAAACGCAAATGTCGATCATGATCTTTCTCGGTATGAGAGTACACCAAAATATCATCAATGAACACTACCAAAAACTGATCTAAGTACTCATGAAATACTCTATTCACCATGTCCATAAAAGTTATCGGTGCATTAGTTAAACCAAAGGACATCACTAAGAATTCGTAGTGCCCATAACGAGTGTGGAAAGCTGTCTTCGATACATCTTGATCTCTTACTTTCAACTGATAATAACCAGATCTCAAACCTATCTTCGAGAACACTGAAGCACCTCTCAATTGATCAAACAAGTCATCAATTCTCGACAATGGATACTTGTTCTTCACTGTCAACTTATTCAACTGTCGTTAATAGATACACATTCTCAAACTGCTATCTTTCTTTTTCAAAAACAACACAGGTGCACCCAAAGGTGAAGTACTCGGACGAATGAACCCTCGGTCTATCAATTTTTGAAGATGTGTCTTCAACTCTTTCATTTCTGTAGGATCCATTTGGTAAGGTGCAATGCAATCGACACTGGAGCTGAATCTGAATAAGTCTCAATAACAAACTCGACATCTCTATCCGGAGGCAAACCAGGCAGTTCTTCTGGGAATACACTCGGAAAGTCACAAACCGTTCTAATGTCTCGTGGCCGTGCCTCATCCATATTCGGATTCATAACATAGGCTAGGTACGCCTGACAACCCACATCCAACAACCTCTGAGCCTTTAAGGCTGAAACTACATTGGACAAGAACTTAACATTCTCTCCCATTATTACTACCCCGTGATCCTCTGAAAGTCTCAAGGACACCCGCTTTGTCTCAAAATCCACTCTAGCCCTATGCTCTACAAGCTAGTCCATGCCTAATATTACATCAAAACCATAAAATGGCAATTCCATCATATCCACGAGAAATACATAACCCTGAACCATCAAAGGACATCTTCTGTACATCTTTCTGACCACAACTGTCTCATCAAAAGAAATAGTGACATTCATATCCACACCTAATATCTCAACCGAAATATCTAACAATCTTGCATGCTCACTCAATATGTATGAATGCATAGAACCGAAATCAATCAAGGAAAGCAAAGTCAAAGAATGTAACGAGAAATTACCTACAATCACATCTGTGTCATTCCTGTCCTCACGGTGTGCATACACTCTAGCTGGCCCACCTCCCTCGGGCTGAACCGCTATAACATGAGCTACAATCCTCTAACCGTTATTCCTAGGCTGAAATATACCTCGACCGCGCCCACGACCTCTCTGATGGTCGAAAGCTCGTACAGAAGCTTGTCCATCCCTAGACGGATGTGGATAATCGCGCTTCAAATGTGACCTAGACCCGCAATTCCATGAGCCATAAGTGCCCTAACACTCACCGAAATGACGTCTACCACACTTGTTGCACTTGAGAGTACGATACTCAGTCCCTTGGCCGTGATGGCCTCGCTCCGGATTACCATCTCCCCGTCTATGATGATGATGAGGTTTCCTATCCTTGTGCCTCTTGGCACGATCTCTATCCCAATCAGCATTCCTCTTTCCGGAACTAGATCCACCCTTGCGATCCGCAAGTCCCAAAGTCTGTTCGATGTCCTTGACCCTAGCGACCAACACATCAAAGTCTGTATAGTTGGAAGCCAACTTGTAGGTCTTCACATCCTGAACCAACCCATAACGGAAAAGCTCAGAACGTTACGCCTCAGTAGAAACTAACCCAGAAGCATATTGACTCAGACGTACAAACTGTACCTCATAGTCGGACATGGTCAAGCTACCCTGAACTAGAGCCATGAACTCTCTCTTCTTCTTATCTAGATATCGAGGACCTAGGAACTTCTTACGAAAAACATTCTTGAAGAACTCCCAAGTAACCTTGGCCTCTGGCATACCCGTAGTGATAATAGTCCACCAAGTGTAGGCATCTCCCTGAAGCAAAGAGACAATGCAACCCAACTTATGTGCTTCGGAGCACTCCATCTGACTCAAGATACGAACTGTGCTCTCAAACCATGCCTCTGACCCCTCGGGCGACAACCCACGAAACTCAACCCCGCCCAAGCTACGAAGTTTCTCTAACGGTAAACCAGAACATGTACCATGAGGCGGTGCTGCAACCTGAACACCTGCTAAAGCTGTCTGTATAGCCCCGGCTATAGCCTGAATCAAGGGATTCACATCAATACATGTATGTCCCTGACCAGCCTGGGGTCCAACACCGTCCGTATTCGCTCCACCACCGGGAGGCGGAGGAGACAAGTTCTCTCCTCGCACATCCTCAACATTCTCAATCCGTTCAACCCTCAACCTTCCCATCGGTCTCACCATGGTAACAGATGCAAAGGTAAAAAACAAACACAACGAGTGAAATGATTTAGGGTCAGCAAGGAACAAGGTCCAAGGTGCTCAAGTCCTTAAACATAAAATCACTCAATATAATAGTATACATCAATGTGTGCCTTTCTACGATTTCTCAACCAACACAAAGATAGCCACAAGCATGCTTACAATCACCGTGCAATCACAATCAACAAGCTTACACCATAAAACTTACATCACTTACCTTTCGACTTGCAGAAACTCAATGAACCTAGGTGAAACCTAGGATCTAATACCAACAAATGTAACCCCCTCGACCCGGCCTAGCCGCCAGACCGCATCGATTAGGTTACACGGGGAAAACTGAAGCGAAACCCGTTAAGGCTCCACTCCGATTAGCAACCTTAGAAAATTTCTTTTAAAGTTATCTTTTCTAGATGCTTTAATTATTTCCTATGTGAGAGGACACGCATCGGAAACACACATGGATACAAAACACGCGAAATAGACAATTAAACAAACCCTTTTTAACTTTTACAATAGGTCATATCGGTACTCTAGAGGACCGTATCGATACGCTTGGACTTGGTCAACACCCCAGGCCAAACTATAAAGATCGTACCGATACCCTCGAGACCCGTACCGATATGCCAAAATCTCGTCAATTTCTCAAATTTCCAGAGAGCATTTGGTGTATCGATACACCCCCGCGTACCGGTATGTCTTGCCTAAAAAAGGTCAAAAGCAAAGGATCGTATCGATACGGACCTTGAGCGTATCGATACGCCTTGTACTGCAAAACTTGTTTTGGCTGATAAAAACACAAGGACTCAACACTAGAGGCTTGTAACGACCATTCAAGTAACAAACAAGCTGAAATATAACATAAGGCATCCATGGATAAGCATACGAAGCAATTTAAACACTTAATGAGGCAACATACAACAAGATAAGATTCATAGAGGAAACATGCATACTAAGCATTCACCCACATTGCCAAAAGTTAAACAAAAGCATACTTCAACATGGCATAAGGAAATACAAGCCCAAAACAACTAAACAAACTTGTCTAAACAAAAAGGACACGCCAACAACATCTCAAACATAAAGGTCCTATCCCATTTCTTAAATACTAATTATCGTAGTCTAGACCATACTTGAGCAAACTAAACTCCCTTGGATCCTCTCTTGTTCCCCGAGCCGCTCTAAAGGTCTAAGGGCATGCATTTTTGGAAAAGAGAGCGTAAGCGTTTAAGCTTAGTGAGCGGTGCTCGAAGAGTAACTACAACAATGTCATGGGTATATTGACATTCAACATTTTTACTTGGATATGCGGATAGTTTCTCAAACCTACTAGACACTTCCGGTGGAATCTCACATCACCGTACTCACCCGTCTAGTAATAACATGATTTCCGATGGAATCTCACCTCATCATACTCCTCCTTAGTGGAATCTAACATCACTAAGGCCACGAGCTAATTTCAGCTCGAGTGCACTCTAATCCTATTGATCGATCAATTATATCAGGTAACAACCCACCACATGTCAATATACTCAATTACAACCACAAGCATTACCGATGCTTGAACCACTTACCAAGTCCAAACTTCCATGCAAGGCATGTACTCACAATTCAAGAACAAATACAAGTCCCACATCTCAACACGCATAAAAATGCAATTTAACACATAACGACATAGCGTGTTCAAACTTGCATTCAAGAATCGTAAAATATAATTTAATGGCATAAACCTTTAAAACTTACTATCGAGCATGGATTGGCCTTTCAAGCCCAATCCAAACTCCCAAAACATTCCCTTAAACATGTTAAGGCTTTTAAAATCGATCGACTCACCAGCCAACACTCAAACAATGTCCAAGTTGCCGAATCAAGCCTCCGAACTACTCGGATTTCTGTCCACAAAGCCTGAACCCAATTTCTCTGTTTTGAGCAACCCAAAATCGATCATTAAAACACAAATACACTCACAAACACATCAAAAACCCGGAATTCAACATCCTTGCAGCAATACACATCGATTCAAGCCCAAACTACACCCGAAACATAGTGATTTCAGTCTCAAACTACTAGCAGCCACAACTAACGAATTTACCATAAAAAAATATACCTTTTAACATCTCTAAACATCAACCCAAAGCTACCAAACCTCCACCTGCCTTTTAGACTCAAAACCCAACCAAAAACTCAAGATTTCCAACTCTTAAAATCACCCACAATACCCATTTCGGGTTTCCATTAAAAACCCACCATTTTTATGTTATTTTAGTGTTAAAACAAAGTTAAAAACACTCTCAACTCAGCCCTAAATCAACCCAACAAAAACCCAAAGATTTCTTTTCATTTCCAACCAAACTTTAAAAATCAAAATTTGTTTTATCCATGAGTTTTACAAAAATACCAACACATAAGACTCAAGGAAGATGAGACTAAGTTGAGGATCCATTTACCTTGATGAAACCACTTAGTTTGGAAGCTTGAAATCAATGGAATAGTGACTAGGGTTTGGGAAGGGTTTTAGATCGTGGAATTTCAAATAGAGAAGATGTTGGCTTTTGTTGAAAATCCCTTTTTTATTCATTTTTATGAAAAGTTCCCCTTTTTGCCCTTTAGTCTTTTAAAACTCTTTTTGGTGTATTAAAAATTGTTTTTCTCCAATTTAATTTAGCCCGACCCGGTTCAACTAATCTGATAACTCCCGACCCTAAACTCGGGGGGTTACAAGTCATGCGATCACCAACCAAAACTTCTGAAAATCTTTTGTTCAATCTCATTTAAGCAAGACCAATATCACCTGAATCATTCATATTCAATAATATGAAACCTCTATTGTTCAAAAAAAATATGAAACCTCTAAAGAAAATGTCCACAATCCTTTGAGGTTTGATGGAAAAATAAATTAACTGTTTTAAGATTTATTTATCACTAAGTTTTAATTAAAAACAAAAATTATCTATTGTACCTCATTTCTGCGCATCCGAACATGACTCTTAGTGCCTATGTACTAGGCAACTCCTGAAGTAACCTCATGGCATCGCCTTCTCAGAAGACGAACAAATACCACATGTAAGAAAATTGGAGGCCTACACGACCTTGGGTACAAACACTGTTAGGAGCTACAACGCCTCACCCACGTGACTAGACTTGAGAGCCTATGGAGTGAAGTTGGGCTTATCTCTGTCACTCATCAATAGTTGTCACTAGGCCTGACATCATCCTATCAACAATAGCACATGAGGTTATAAATACCCATGCAACCGAAGAGAGAGGACAAGCTGAACAAAGAGGAATAATACTTCTCTCCTCCCCCATATGATTCTCTCTTTCTTTCATTTACTCCTACCACCATATCTACGACTCTCTTCCCCAAATCAATCGGGGTCTACCACTTGAAACCGCCAGTAACCACATTTGTCCTCTCCTTCACCCTCCTTGTTCGGTGTTTACTGATTTTAGGCATCAAAAATTGGTGTAGTGTGCGTGGAGGATATTCTCGACCAAGATAGTCAATCACAATATCTTTCTCGGGTCCAGTTTTCCATATTTTCTTAGCAACACTTCCACCCCGTTAGATCTTTGCGGCCGTCAATGCTGGTGACAAGATCAATGACAACGGTGGACGTTGGTGACACCATAGTCCACATGCAAAGTTTCTCTTTTAGAGCTCAACCGAGAAAAAAAAACAAAAAAGATGAGTATCAACTTCTCGCTACTCACATCCGAGGATCATGCTAGAAGGATGACAAGATTGCAATTTCTTGCCAGATTTGCTGATGAATATTTTCTATCAAGTGAGGTTTCAAAACCATATTGAAAAAAGATATTCTTGACTAAAGGAACTTGGGAGCCCGTCCCACCACCAAAGGATGTCGTGATACTGTGAGGGGAGCACCTCTCATATACCCGCCAACAGTTCACGCTACACGTATGCGAGGTGTATCCCTAAAAAGGTTCCAACCCTTAAACATCACGTGAAAGCCTTCAGATCGTCTTTCTTGGGCTACATCGAAAGAACGCCAACGAAAATGGCTTCTCGCATCAAGGATGAAGTATGTCAAGCAAAGAAGCTATAAATATCGGTTTGAAAACATAAAGCTCCGTAAATGACGAAGCCTTGCACACATGAGAAGCACCTCAGCCTTAAGCTTCTTCTTCTTTTTGTGTGTTAAAGAGAAACGTAGAGGTTCTTCGACACTAGAAGAGAAAGATCTCCTACAAAGGTTTTGTCTCATAAGCCACCAAGTATTGGGGAATATCCCCTACTGTTTAATATCCTAGAAATCTGATAAATACCCTAGGAAAGACTACTCAAATTGCTTTATGAATGTATTGATGAGTGATTGATGAACCAACGAATGCTCAAATAGTTGGACTATTTTCTCGACGAATGAGTATGTAGTTTTGAATGAATATTTAATTGAATGAGTGTATGGAAGTGTGAACGAATATATTAAATTTGCAAATATTTTTACCTCTCCAACACTCTGATATGTCTATGCACTTTCATTCTCTAAATGAATCCATCCCACCGAGAAAATTAATTAATGCCTCTGCCCACCCAACGCCTTTGACGTTTTATTTTTCTCCAAGGGTGTTGAAATACCCGTACTCATGTGTCTTGAAGGAAACCTAATATGAAAAAGTACGGATTCCTTGGTACCATTTGTATCCCGGATGAAACCAACTCTACAAGGACATAGAGGATGGATCGCTTCTACTCATTCAATTCTTCTAGCATTGTGTTTTTCCTCCAAGGGTGTAGAGATGCCAACACTTCTATGTCTTGGATGACACATGATCTGTAAAAGTGTGGATGTCTATCCTTGCAGGTGATTGCCTCTAGCCCATTCAATGCCTTCAATATTGCATTTTCTCCAAAGGGTCTAGAGATGCTTGCGTTCATTTGTGTCTATCAGTGGCACCAACTCTACAAGAACACAAAGGAACCCTCCACTTATGCAATATCCCTCGGTATTGCTACTTAAAAAGTGATAGACGCCTATACTTATTTTGTGCTCTAAAAATACCGGCTCTACAAAGGTATAGATGCATGTCAAAGTAGAGGATACATTCACTCGTTCAATGCTAAATTGCGTTGTAACCTTGACAAAGTAGAGATGTTTGTACCTATTTGTGATTTGAAAACACCAAATCTACAAAGGTACATATGGAATTGCTCGAAGCATGCCGTTTTGGTGCACCAGATACCTCATCTAGTCCAAAGCTAAGTGTATTGTTGATTCAAAACAACCGAAGATTCCTATACCCAATTGTGCTCCGATAGCACGGTTCTACGAGGGTGTAGATGCTATATTTTGATAAATGTCTCTCGATTAAACTAAACAACTTTGCTTATATGATGCTAAGTGCATTGTTGATTTGAACAAGCCAAAGATGTTTGTGCCCATTTGTGCTCTCGCAACACCAACTATACAAGGGTGTAGCTGAAATTGATCGATATATACCTTTAGATAGCACAAAACGCCTCTTCTTATCCAATACCAAGTGCATTGTTGATTCAAATGAATTAGAGATGTCTGAGTTACTCAAACTGATGTGGCAAATTCGCCACGATTGGCAGTCATACGTGAGGGACTAACTCCATTTTGTCGATGAGATCTTTTTTAAAGTCTCGTTTTGAGTCACAATATTAAACTCCCACAAAGAAATATTACTTTTTACCTCCGGATGAGAAACACCCCCAATGATTAGCCTCTAGGATAATCTCTTACATTTCACTCACTCATGCCTTTAATGACACTACATTTTATGAAAGGGACTACCACTTAACCAAAGAACAAGATACTCCAAAAAAAAACAAATATCAAAATCAGGCTTAAATACCCAATCTTCAATTTTCGGACAAGATGCCTCAGTCAAGGACTGGTAATTTGGTTCTCTTAAAATAATTTAAGGCTGACTAATAAATAGCATGAAGAAACTATCTCATTCGTCGAGCTCAGACTAAAGGGGGAGACAAGCCCAAGTGTGCAAATAAAAGGTAAAACAACAATTGCAATAAATGAAGGCATATATATATTGTCAAAGTTACAAGACTGTCTAGGATTAATATTATTTGGGTAGTAGAGCTTTTGGGACCAATCGTTGGAGGTTCATCTCCAGGCTTACCAACAGTTACTATTGCGTCAAAAATTGGCTCCCCAGAAGCTTGCTTCTCATCTGAGTCACTAACAAAACCCTCATAACAAACCTATAAGGTTTCTCTGCACTTTGAAGCATTCATAGCCTATAAGCCCAGGGCATGACCATTATATGTTGGGTCCACAATGTATAGCTTCATGGCCTTTGGTAATCTACCCACTTCTCTTCGGAATAATTAAAGGGGTAAAAACCCAACACTTCCTTCTTTGCATAGATATGCCAACAAAAACGAAGATTTCAACCCCTTATATCTACTAGACCAAGCATCCACTAGACAAAGCACACTATGTTGACTTCACATATCTACAAAACCATCAAGTTTATCCAGCTATTAATCAACTTGAAAGGCTATCCTCTCTACTCTTTTTCTCGTAGAGCATAACTGCTGGACTTCTGCTTCAAGAGCGGTCAAGTCTTAGACCTTGCTATCTAGCTTCGCCTTTGCTTTCCAAACCTCCTTGAAACTTTTAACATCGATTTCCTTCTCCCTTATTACTACAGTGCGAGCATCCTCTACTTCCCGCCTGGTCGCCTCAACTTGTGTATTAACCTTTACAATTGACTCGACATCAACGTTACGAGCTTTCTCTATTACCTTGACCAACTATTGGGTCTTGGCCAATTTTTTTCCTAAGCTCGACCGTCTCTTTCTCCAATGCCTCAACCTTGGCATTGGACCATAATCAATCTGCTTCTTTTGCAACCATTTCTTCTTTAGGACATCACTCCTCTTCAATGACCCTAGTGAAGGTAGAACCAATCTTCTTTTCATCTTCGACGAAGAGTCCCACCATTCTGAACAATAAACTTAGTGCTTGGGAAGTTTTCATCGTAGCATCTGCACATTTTCGCTTTGTAAGCTAGAAGATGATCTTGACTCAACATGCCCATCGTAGACTGGGTTAGCCAGAGAAGCTATAACTACTAAAGAAAGTTATGGTTAGACTTCATGAGTCAAAGAAGAATGTAGAGAAGAACATCGAATCGCACATGTTTGTATATGTACCCGATGAGGTAGGAACCTCAGCCTCCGCTTGAGTTGGAGCTATGTGTGGAAGAGAACTCTATATTGTTCTAATGGTCCCCGAAGGCTCTAGAAGTGGGGAAACCATAAAAGTTAGTCAAGTAGTAAACACGAAGGGCCCGAGGAAGTCGTCTCCATAGTAATGGTGACCAGTTACTCCCTCGCGCAAGTCCTCTTCATCTTTTCTTCGAAAAGGCCAGCAAGGCCCATTTTCCTTCCTGCACCCATGAAGATGTTATCCAGACTTCTGACACCCATTCTAGCCACAATCACCTCCAAGTTCAATAGAGTGGTAGAGTAGCCTTCGTTGAAGGCATTCCTCCGATGCTACATGATCTACAACCATTTTGCCCCGTTTTTCGTGGTAGATTCCAAAAAAGCCTAGATGGTTGAAAAGCTATGCTTCATACATGTAAAAGGCAAGTAATTTAGTCAATTTGGCCCTAAAATGAAAATTAGACCTTTTCTAAGCTGCTTTACCTCTGTTCTCCGAGGAGAATGATGAATCTGATGGGGTAGAGTCCAACACCTAAAAAAGAGGTAGATTTTCTCATCCATTTTCGTTTCACTTTCTGATGAAAAGGTAGTAAGAGAGAAATATTTATATGTGCCTAGTGTCGAGGGAGCACTAGAGATCCAGTTAGGACCAACATCGTGAAAGTTGCCCTGACTGACATGATCAAAGGCATCAACACCCCTCATGGTAACGTTACTCACGTTATCACTGAGTGAGATCTCCGAATCAACCACATTATCTTCGACATTGTGATCTCTACCTACCATGGCAATCGTTTAGGCAGTAGGTTCCGATGGGAAATACGAATATGAACTCGTTGTTTTCCCACAACAAGCTGTGACTCGCATCAACTTTCTCGCCTACTTCTAGTCGGTTTTTCATTTGAATGAGCCTCAATTACCGGCTTCGAACTTCTCTATGGTCCTACCTCCCCTCATTATCAGTTTTAGTAGACTTCTGAGAAGTGTTGAAAGATCAGCGACTTGCAAAGATATTAGAGAGGAGTTTAGAGTTTGAAGTTGATAAATGCAACTGCTCTAGCTATAGAGAACTTTTATAGCCGGAGAACACGCTTCCTCAAACAAATCTTCATCTGCACTTCGAAGTAGCAACAATAATAGAGGGGCATGTGTACCCTTTTACAACCACAAGATGAATTGACATGACTACACAGTCAAGGTAACTGTCTCTTGGCATTCCAATAGTCACAAAAAAGCTTCTTTCATACTCTTCGGCTCGTACCACTTTATAGTACTCCTTCGACCAAAGGGGAAGACAAGTGTTATGCCTGATATCTCCGCATCCAGGTATGACCCCTAATGCCTCCATACTTAGCAACTTCGGAAGTAACCTTACAGCAGTGCCTCCTCCAGAGACGGGCAAATACTAGAGATAAGAAAACCAAAGGCTTGCACGACCATGAGAACGTACAATTCTATGAGCTACGACGCTTCACCCACGTGACCAGTCTTAAGAGCCTATGGATTGGGGGTTGAGCTTAGCTCTGCCGCCCATCAATAGCTGTCACTAGGCCTGACACCGTCCTATCAACAGTAGCACCTAGGTTTATAAATACCCATGCAATCGAAGAGAAAGGACATACATTATAGAACAAAGGGAGTTTTCTTTCCTTCACCATTTGATTCTCTCTTTCTCACCTTTACTCCGACCACCCTGTCTATAGCTCTTCGCCCCAAATCAACCGGGATGAACCGCCTGAAACTACCACCAACCACCTTGTTCCTCTCCTCAAACTCCCTTGTTCAGTGTTTGCCCATTTTAGGCATCAAAATTGTCCTTTATTATTCTATTTTTTTTCTTATTTTTATTTAATAAATTCAATTAAAATAATAATAGTGTAATTAATCATAAAATTGTTTAAATCATTTTTAAATATTAAATTATAATATATTATAAAATAAGTATAATCATAATACATATTTCTCTTAATATTAGATTTTTATCACACTAACGATGTGAGTAGAAGCAAATATTTTAAGTTAAAAATATTTTTTTTGAAATAAAACTATACCACAATGATTGTAGGTATGATGTTAAAGAATTTATATATAATCTTAGTAAACATGACTTTTGATCTTTAGATAATCTTATGTTGTTTTGTTCAACACTGTCATAATAATATAAGTTATTATTTATAAGAAAAGTGTTTTAATAATGGGAAAATATTCTAGTGGAAATTTTTTCCCTCAAGTGTTTAGTTTTTAAGAATTATAAGTTAGAGTTTAGAATTAGGATTTTAGTGTTTGTGGTTAGATTTTAAGGTTTGATAATAAATTTTATAGTTTAAACTTTAGAATTTAAAGGTTAGGATTTAGAGGACTTAAATAGCATACATGACAACTTTAGAAATTCGATTGTGAAAAAAACTTTCCACTAACGAACCATCAAATAATTACACTTCAATAATTTTCCAACTCATTAATAGACTTAATAACATATTGATGAAGTAAGTCTATTTTTAGAAAAATGCCATGAATGATAGTTATATGAAGTGATAAAAAAAGAATAATGTGTTCAAAAGAAAGAAGAAAAAAAAAGAATATTTGTTTTTATTGTTTTCACATTCCAGGAGATCGATTAGATACTTCGGTAGTGAGGGTGTTTGAACGAACTACGAACAGTGACTATATATATTTGCATGACAATGAAGATACCAAGTATTTGACACTTACTAATTATATTAATTTCAAATAGTATAATAATATCTAAAATGTTGATTAAAATACTATATCGGATATTTTGTCTAAATATAGAAAAATCAGGGACGAAGCCACTCTCATTTTTTTAGTATAATACATTTTAGGTTCTTAAGAAAATTCTACAACGGACGACGAACATTGATAAACCCCACTAACGATGAACACCTTTAATTTTTTTTAAATTTTAAAAATCTAAAAGACTAAAATTATAATTAAAATTATCTCTTAAAAATAAAAATCAAATTTAATAGTTACTTTATAATATTTTTTAATAGTTTAGAATCAAATATACACAATTCTCCTAAACCCTAACAAAATCAATCTCTTACAAAAATAGAAATCAATTTATAATTTTTTAATAGATTAGAATCGAATATACCCACTTGTTCACATAGTTGTCGCGTCCATTAAATTTGGGTTTAAACTGATTTCTATCAAATAGATTTAAAAAACCGATTTCTATTGTTTCTAAGAGATTGATTTTGTTAGGGTTTAGGAGAATTGCGGATATTTGATTCTAACCTATTAAAAAATATTATAAAGTAACTATTAAATTTGATTTTTATTTTTAATAGATAATTTTAATTATAATTTTAGTCCTTTAGATTTTTAAAATTTTTTAAAAGAAATTAATGGTGTTCATCGTTAGTGGTGTTCATCAATGTTCGTCGCACGTGGTAGACTCTTCATTTTCAAAAACTCTATTTTATTGAAGTACATGAATCATATTAATAAATTTATCAAAATGTAAATATAAAATGTTTCTTATAAAAATATAATTCAGGGAAGAGAGAATGAATAAAAATGTATGAATATGTCCATAATCCAATCCAACGAGGTTGGGTGTACGGAGTGGGGCGAGTAGATTCTGAATTGCCAATAAAAAGGGTTAATAATGCGAAGGGAATAAGAAATGTAAGGCCATGGTTTCCCCCTTTATGTTTTCCTTTATAATGTTTCTACTTTTGGGGGGTTCTCTTTAACCTTTGCATCTCATGCCTTTTGTATGGGCCTCTTTTTGTTAAAAAAAAGATTTGTTATCTCATTCTCTTAAACTGAACCATCTTCACTTCTATCCATTTATGAAGGTTGAATATTCAATTCAATCGAGTAAAAGCGTTTTGGGTTAACGACTCATATTTTATCATTTATATTTTTAAAAAATTTGAATCGAGTTGAATATATTTATTTGAGTTAAATTAGTTTTTTTAGATATATCAAATTTAAACTTTGTTGACAACTTGTCTAAATTTCAAATTAAAGCACAAAAACACATAATTTACAGGATGAGTCTACCACGTGCGACGAACATTGATGAACACCACTAACGATGAACATCGATGAACACCATTAAATTAATTAATAAAGATTTAAAATTTCAAGGACCCATCATACAATTAATAATTATTTTAAAAAATTCAATTAAATTATTTTTATATATTAAAATTTTATTTTTTTAATAAGGGTAAACTATATATTTAGTACTTCACATATTTTTGTATTTTTATTGAACCCTCATTATTTAAATATTATTTTAATTTGACCCTATTCTTTATAAAAATAACTTAACCCTTAACCCTCAACCTAAAACCCTAAACTATTAAACCTTAGACACTTAAACTCTTAAACCTATCCTATGTTACTATGGATCTCAAGCCAACCCTTCCCCACTCACTGCTCGGTTGTCTCACCATCTTCCTCAAGACTCACCCAGATTCGAACTACATCCCACTATCTCTATCATAGGATAATAATAACAGCTGGATTTTTCCGACCTCGTAATCATGGAGGAATTGGTCATTCACTCCATTCTAGCTATGTCACTATTTGCATCTTCAGGTGAAGCTTTCTTTGCCTGTATCACTTGAAAAATGTTTACTTCAAGCAGAATTAATAAAAGGTTTTGAGCAATTCTAGAAACTAGATAATCGGTAGGTGCCACATAGTTTTATTTTTGACACCATGATGTGATCCCCGAGTTGTAATTTATGTGTGCTAACAAATTCTATTGAGAAATTTAATACCATAACCATAAATCATGTTGTCACGGAGAGAATGTTTTTTTTTTTTTCATTTTTCGATTCTATAAAAGAAAACCAAGTGTAATAACATTCCATCCTAAGAAATCAAAATGAAACAACAAAAATTTGTGTCGGAATCCCATAAAATGTCTAGAAAGCATCGCCTGTTGGATGTAGAATCATTTTTTTTTAAATTGGGCAAATCAAATAGAACAGATTAATTAATTGCTTGATTTGGGAGGGGTGAGTCTTGAGGAAGATGGTGAGACAACCGAGCAGTGAGTGGGGAAGGGTTGGCTTGAGATCCATAGTAACATGGGATAAGTTTAAGAGTTTAAGGGTTTAAGGTTTAATAGTTTAGGGTTTTAGGTTGAGGGTTAAGGATTAAGTTATTTTTTATAAAGAATAAGGTCAAATTAAAATAATATTTAAATAATGAGAGTTCAATAGAAATACAGAAATATGTGAGGTACTAAATATATAATTTACCCTTATTAAAAAAATAAAATTTTAATATATATATAAATAATTTAATTAATTTTTTTAAATAATTATTAATTGTATGATGGGTCCTTGAAATTTTAAATCTTTATTAATTAATTTAATAGTGTTCATCGGTGTTCATCGTTAGTGGTGTTCATCAATGTTCGTCGCCCGTGGTAGAATTTTTCTAATTTACATAGCATAAACGTAAAAACTTCTTTCAAAGAAAAATAAGAAATAGACAAGAGAATTTAGTATGATAAACTAGATTTGATAAATTGATGTTTAATGTTTAAATCTAATAAAACTTTAATTAACTCAAGATTGTTATATATTTGTACAAAAAAAATGGTATTTTTTTGAATGGTCTAAAGGTGATTACAATGTAATATCTGTTCATACATAATTTTAACCCTTTGACAATGGGCACCTTATGGATAAAGCGATTTGAGCATGTGTCTCATAAAATTAATATCATCCACTTTTTCACTGAGACGCTTGTTGAGTTCAAAAAAATAGTCATTATATAACTTATCTTGGTTTTGAGAATATTCTAAAATATTTATGGATGTTATATACCTTTTAAATCTTTTTATATAGATTTTTGGACTTTTTAATTCAAATATTATTTTGATATTTTTTATAGAGAGAGACCAACATGCTCTTATTTTAGAATTGAAAGGGGCTAAGAGGTATCTATAGCAATTTATTAATTGGGGTTTCAAGTATTTGAATAGTAGAAATTCAACTTGATTCAAACCAAAAAAAATCGAATAATTTATTTGAGTTTACTCGAAAAACTGGATAATTTGATTAGATTAAATTGAAATATTATTATTTTTAGGCTTAAGGGTGTAAAAAGCCCTTGAACTTTTGAAAAAAAATCAATTAAGCCCCTAAACTTTTTTTACACCCAATTAAGCCCTTGAACCACAAAATTTAATCAATTAAGCCCTTAAACCAATAAATTGAATCAATTAAACCATTTGACCAACTTTGACCATTAAATCTTAATAGTTTTGTTCGATCCATTGTTGCAGTGCACTATGTCACAATGTTTCCACTTGACAGTTTTCAGAATTTTTTTATTTTATTTAAAAAATTCTTTAAAAGTTCTAAAAATTCTAAAAAACTTATAAAATTTATAAAAAATACTTTTTGAATTTCTTTTGTAAATGCAACATGATGGAACTGTAGTGTATTATGTGCCGGTAATATCTGAAGAAAAAAAAGGTCAAGATTTAATGGTCAAAATTGGTCAAAGGGCTTAATTGATTCAATTTCTTGGTTCAATGGCTTAATTGATTAAATTTTTTTGTTCAAGGGCTTAATTGGGTGCAAAAAAAGTTTAAGGGCTTAATTGATTATTTTTCAAAAGTTCAAGGGCTTCTTACACCCTTAAGCCTTATTTTTAATTCAAATCGAATTTTATTGGTACCATTATTTGTCAATTTTTGTTTTGTTTCTATCACATACTTATTTAATCTGTTTGAATTCAACTTCGAGTTTTGAATATTTGTATATTCTTTGAAGAAATTATTCACGTCATTACTGGGTGGAAGATGTTATTGGTGTTTACAAATATGATTTATTGAAAAAAATATGATTATTTTATTTTTTGTGATTTTAATTTTATTTTAAAATTAATAAAATATATAAACATCTTTAAACGTATTTTTCTTATTTCACACCCGTGTGCATCTGTTGTCAGACAGTTTAAGTTTTAAACATCGAACTTGGATAGATATATACTTTTATAAATAATACTATTGATTATTTTTATTGAATAAATAAAAAATACAACAAAAAATTATACTCTTGAAAAAGAATAATCTACAAAATTCAAAGTAGATTAATCAAGTTAACCAATCATTTTCCCTAACATCATCAAACATCGAAAGCTAGTCATTAAATAATAAAAAATAACATATAAGGAAATAATTAAAAACTCAATCAAACAACCTAGAAAAAGATACACAAAAAAACATCATCGTCAATGGTGAATGATGAACACCATTAAACTCTAATTAATAATAAAATTATCCAAAAAAACTCTAATGTCTCTCCTCTACTTAACCTTAATGATAGTCATGATGAACGTCTCCCACCGTACAAGAACCCCGGTGGACAGACACTTGAAGGTTATCCCTCTATGCGAGTGTTGGTGGCGCTTGAACGTGCAAGTTCTTCGGTTCCACTATAAGATCAGTGTATGGCCAAAAAGTGTCGAAACGATGTTCATGGGCTGGATGTGGATGCGCAGTCATCACCCGATGTTATGGTTGTTGAAGATGGTAGCAAAAATAATGGTGTGTTTGGTGCAGGGGTGGATGCGATGGTTGTTTCCCAAATTGAAACTGGTGGAGGTGTTGAGAACACGGATGATGGAAAGAATAAGGGTAAGGCTTCTTTATGCGAGTATGGCTGCTAAACCCTCATCGGAGAAACCAAGTAACAATGGTGGATTACGTGTGGTGAACTAGGAGGTTATAATCCTTGATGAGGATGTTATAATTGATCGATCTAGAGCATTCATTATGGTTTGCTTTTCTGACAAAGTTCATGATCAAATCGATAGGAATATGCGTAATGTAATTATCGTTCGTTTGTTGGGACGATCGATCAGCTATAAAACTCTCCTAACAAGGATTTAGACGCTTTGGACTCCGAAGGGTGATATTCAGTTAGTGGACTTAGATAATAACTACTTCCTTGTCAAATTCATATATGAAAAAGAGTACACAAAAGTTCTTACTGAAGGACCATGAACAATCTATGAGAGCTACCTGACAGTCCAACCATAGAGTCTGTAACCCCCTCGTCCCGGTCTGGTCGGATGACCGGTCCGAGTGGGAAACACGGGGAAAACCGAAGCGAAACCCGTTAAGGCTTCCCCTCGGTTAACGACCCGGAAAATTTCTTTTTTTTATTAATCTTATCTAGATGCAATTATAATCCTATGTGAAGCACAGCAGCGGAAGAACCAAACAACGCACCACTCACCGACCAAACAAACATAAAACAGTCTATTTTACTTCATTCCAGCAGGCCGTTTCGAAACACCTATAGGGTGTTCCGAAACGCCCTGACCTGGTCAACGGCCCTGGGTCAACCACAAGGTGACCGTTCCGAAACAGGGATGACCCGTATCGGAACGACCTTGACGGTCAATATCTCGTGGTCAACGAGATTTGACCGTTTCGGAACTTCAAAGGCCCGTTTCGGAACGGCTTCATCTCGCCAATTTCTCAAAATTACAGTGGCGAAAACGTTCCGGAACGACCCTCATCCGTTTTGAAACGGCAGGTCATTTACGCAGGGCCGTTTCGGAACACGGGGACCCGTTCTGAAACGCCCCCTGTCTGCAGACTTTTCTGGGCTGTTTTGAGGCACAATGATGCCCCAAAACATCCCCAAGACACCAAACTACTTCAAGACAAGACATCCTAAAGTATGACACTTATACTAGCATGCTTCAACAATAATTAGACATGTCTAAAACCAAAGTCACAACCCAATTACATGCATTTGATCAACCATCATTCAAGCACAAGTATAAGCACTTAAAGCATAGTCCAACATCTCAAGCAAGCAAAAGACATAAGTTAACAAACACTATGGCAACACAACCATGCAAAAGCCATACATATAAAGGAGTCTACACATGCTCCTATCAACCAACAACAACCACAAGACATATCACATCCCATTGCTCAACCATTACATGTCTAATATTTAAAAATCCATACTTGGCGAACTCAATCCAAACCACACTTGGAGGCTCTCCTCTTGCCCGAGCAACCCACGAACTAAGGATCTGCAACGTTGAACAAAGAGAGCGTAAGCAATGATGCTTAGTGAGGGTAAGCTCTAAAAACAAACCTCAACATTGCAGGGTCCGAGCACGATCCAACCAAAGCCATTCACACATACCAAGAGTCCACAAAGATGTAAATGCATGAGCAATATATCACATATATGCCATAAATATGAGCTCAATACTACCATACATGCAATCACATACAACATCCAAACAGCTCATAATCTCAACACATTGATACATATATCAAACAACATTGGCACCTAGTTATGACTCAAATACACGGATAGACTCGTTGGAAACTCATATCCAACAACCACATTACCTCGGTGGGATTCCACTCATCACCGGCCTCGCGGAGGGGATTCCACTCATCCTCACGCCCCGTCGATGGGATTCCACTCATCACCGACTATATTTAAATACCATTTCCGGGCGTACCCGTACTCCTCCTTGGTGACTCAACGCCACCAAGGCCACGCGCGACTTTAGACTCATGTGTACACACTAACATCCTAATGATCGATCATTTGTATTTAAGTATACTAGTGCCAATATTTTACTCATTCCACATTACTCATTTCAATCATTTCCGTGCTTAGCACGTACTCACCATGGACACAACCATGAACCATCACCATACATGCTTTAAGCCATACAATTCATGCCTCAATTCACATGTATAAAACAATATACATAAGCATTCATATCACATGGCATACAAGGCATATACAATCATCCAATTGAGTTCATCCAAAGGCTTAGACCAAGTTTAGGATTAGGCTACCACCCTAATCCTAACTCTAGGTGGGTCTACCAAGCCCAACCTAGTCCACATACTCAAACCTACTAATTTAAAATCATTCAAGGAAATCGACCACTCACCTAGCTTCCAAGCACAAGACCAAGCAAGCTACAACCTTCAACTTTCTGGATTCACTCCCGATGCTTCACCGATGCCCAAGCTCGATTCTAATCATCTCAAACACAACCAAAACGTTCGAATCAATAACACATCATCGAAAACAACCCGGATTAACATTAACAAGCATTTAACACCCCAAACAAAGTCACAAAACAGAATTTTCGGGTAGCCTCTATAGCCCACTGAAATCTTCCATTCCAAGCACCCAAACAAGCCTCAATTTCATCCAAAATGATCCTCATATATCATACTACCTACAGCCCTCAAGAACCAACCTTAAACAACCCCAAAACAGACTCTAAAACCCTCCAAAAACCCTCTCAAAACTCAATTCCGAAAATTGGTCCAAAACACCCGAAATTCATATATGTAGTATCATTTGGTCTCTATACTTCATTACTAATCATATTAAGTCAAAACATTTAACTTTGCAACATAAAGACACCATTTTTAATCAAGATTTTCAAAGTTTCTATTTTCTCAAAACTTCATGAAAACGAAAATGAATGGTACTTTTAGAATGGGGATGATGAGGAGAAGTCAAAAGTACTCTTACCTTTCAAAACGGAGTTGAAATGAAGAAGGGAGATGATGGAACAGTAGCTCCAATGGCTTGGGGAGGTTTTGTCTGATATTTTGAAAGTGAAGGGAGAAGAAGAAAGTGAAGAAATGGGGTTTTTGGTTTATTTAGTTTTAAATTGAAAGTCCAATGACCCATTTGCCCTTAATGAAATGGGTTATTCACAAGGACATATTTTTCCATGGTCATTTGGGGTTTTAATTCCAAAACTCAGTCTATCATTAATTTAATTAATTTCGAAAGCCAAACCCGGGCCATTATTTAAATCATAGAACCGAACCCAAGATAATATTAAAATATTATTTTCACCTAACCCCTAAACCCGGATGTTACAACTCTCCCCCACTTAAGGAAATTTCGTCCCCGAAATTACCTGGTGGAAACAGATACGGAAACTGTTCAACCATATCCGCTTTCCTCTCCCACGTGGCCTCTTCCACACCTCTATGTCTCCACAACACCTTGACCAACTCTATGGTCTTGCCACGCAACACCTTGCTATCAGAAGCAAGTATCTCAATGGGCTCTTCATTATAGGACAAATCCGGATTCAACTCTATCTCTTCAACGGGCATCACATGGGAAGGGTCTGACCTATATCTTCTAAGCATAGATACATGAAAGACATCATGGATCTTCTCTAACTCAGAAGGTAACCTCAATCGATAAGCTACGGGCCCAATCCGCTCAACTATCTCATACGGACCAATGAACCTCGGACTCAACTTGCCCTTTTGGCCAAATCTCATTACTTTCTTCCACGGAGATACTTTCAGAAACACTTTCTCACCCACTGAGTACTCAACCTCTTTCCTCTTCAAATCTGCATAAGACTTCTGACGATCCGAAGCCGCTTTCAAACGGTCACAAATCAACTTCACCTTTTCTGTGGTTCCCTTAAGCAAGTCTGACATAGGTAACAACCTCTGACCTGTCTCAGCCCAACAAATCGGAGTTCTACACCGTCTACCATACAAAGCCTCATAAGGAGCCATCTGAATACTAGACTGATAACTGTTGTTGTAAGCAAACTCAACCAACGGTAAGTGCTTCTCCCAAGAACCCTGAAAATCAATCACACAACAACGAAGCATATCCTCTAGAATCTGTATCACTCGCTCTGACTGCCCATCGGACTGCGGATGATAAGATGTGCTGAAGTGCAGACGACTACCCAAAGCACTATGCAAACAACTCCAGAACCTCGAAGTAAATCTAGGATCCCTATCTGAAACTATAGACTTCGGAACTCCATGAAGTCTCACAATCTCACGAATGTACAAGTTTGCCAACTTGTCCAAGGAATCCGTAGTGTTCACTGCTAAGAAGTGAGCACACTTAGTGAATCTATCAACAATCACCCAAACTGAATTCTTCTTCGAAGGAGACAAGGGCAACCCCGATACAAAATCCATGGTGATTCTCTCCCACTTCCATTCCGGAATCTTCAAAGGCTGTAGCAAACCTGAAGGAACCTGATGCTCTGCCTTCACTCTCTGACAAACCATACAACAGCTCACATACTGGGCTATGCCTTGAACATGAGAAACTAAGTTCGCATCTTGCAACTGCTTCTCTCTAATCAACTGAATCAAAGAAGGCTTCACTTGTAACTCGGTGATCAAACCACCATCATCGGACACACTCAATCTAGCAAACATAGCTCTCACCTCAACGGCCACTTTTCTACTCAAAGCATCGGCCACTACGTTTGCCTTACCTGGATGGTATTCAATGGTCAAATCATAATCTTTTAACAACTCTAGCCATCTCCTCTGTCTCAAATTCAACTCTTTCTGTGTCATCAAGTACTTCAAGCTCTTGTGATCGGTGTAAACAACACACTTCTCACCATACAAGTAGTGACGCCAAAACTTCAATGCAAACACAACTGCGGCTAGCTCTATGTCATGAGTAGGATAGTTCTTCTCATGAATCTTCAACTGTCTAGAAGCATAAGCAACAACCCTCCTATCTTGCATCAAAACACATCCTAAGCCTACGTAGGAAGCATCACTGTAAATCACAAACTCCTTACCTGAAACAGGCTGTACTAACACTGGAGCATTTGTCAAAGCTTCCTTCAACTTCTCAAAGGCCTTTTGTCTTGCATCTGACCATTCAAACTTGACTCCCTTTTGCAACAACTTAGTCAAGGGAGCGGCTACTCTAGAGAAGCCATCAACGAACCTCCTATAGTAACCGGCTAATCCTAGGAAACTCCTAATCTCGGTCACGGACTTAGGTTGTTTCCACTCAACAATAGCCTCAATCTTCGATGGATCAACTCGGATGCCTTCGGCCGAAACAACATGGCCAAGAAATACAACCTCTCGAATCCAAAACTCACACTTACTGAGCTTCGCATACAACTGATTGCTCAACAATCTCTACAAAACAAATCTCAAGTGCTCATCATGCTCTTCTTCTGTCTTCGAGTACACAAGTATATCATCAATGAAGACAACCACAAACCGGTCCAGATAGTCTCTAAAAACTCTGTTCATCATGTCCATGAATGCTGCTGGTGCATTCGTGAGCCCAAATGGCATCACAAGAAACTCATAGTGACCATATCTAGTCCTAAAAGCTGTCTTCGGAACATCACACTCTTTCACTTTCAGCTGATAGTATCCGGATCTCAAATCTATCTTCGAGAACACTGAAGCACCCCTCAACTGATCAAACAAATCATCTATACGAGGCAACGGATACTTGTTCTTCACGGTCAACTGATTCAGCTGTCTATAGTCAATACACATGCGCATGCTGCCATCTTTCTTTTTCACAAACAACACTGGAGCACCCCACGGAGAACTACTAGGCCTAATGAAACCACGGTCTAATAATTCTTGCAACTGACTCTTCAATTCTTTCAACTCTTTCGGAGCCATACGATACGGAGCTGTCGAAACTGGGTTAGACCCTGAAACTGTCTCAATCACAAACTCAACATCTCTGTCAGGAGGCAAACCAGGCAACTCTTCAGGAAACACTTCTGAAAAGTTACACACTGTCCTGATATCCTTCGGTCTAGCTTCACTCATATCCGGATTCATAACATAAGCTAAATAAGCCCCACATCCAGAGTCCATCAACCTATGAGCCTCTAAAGCTGACACCACATTAGACAAGAACTTAATGTTCTCGCCCACTACCACTACCTCGTAGTCATCAAAAAGCTTCAAGGAAATTCTCTTTGTCTCAAAATCCACACTAGCCCGATGCTCAACTAACCAATCCATACCCAAAATAATATCAAAACCGTAGAAAGGAAGTTCCATCATATCAACTGAGAACACATGACCCTGAATCTTCAGCGGACACCTCCTATACATACGTCTAACTACAACTGTCTCACCAAAAGAGCTAGTAACATGCATACCTACATCTAAGATCTCAACAGGAATATCTAACTTCTGTGCATGCTCACTCAGAATGTAGGAATGTGTAGAACCCGAATCAACCAAAGAAAGCAAGGACATAGACTGTAACTCAAAATTACCTGCTATCACATCGGTGTCGTTCCCGGCCCCTCTCTGAGCATAGACCCTCGCTGGTCCTCCCGCCTCTGGCTGCACAGCCACGACATGTGCAAGGTTCCTCTGAGCGTCTGCTCTAGGTGCATCAGCCCACGGCTAGAAGTAGCCACGACCGCGCCCACGGCCTCTCTGAAAATCATTCCCTCTCGCAGGAGCCTGAGCTATGTTCGGTGCCTGAGCTGCCCGACGTGGACAGTCCCTCCTAAAGTGGTCCCTCGAACCACAGTTCCAACAAGCATGAAAGTTACCCCAGCACTCTCCAGTGTGCTGTCTCCCACACTGTGCACACTCGGGCAAGCGCCCTCCTCCTCTATGGCCCTGATGGCCCCTACCATGGTGGCCACCGCCACGTCTCTGATCAAACTGGTGTCCGCCACCCTTGTGTCTCTTAGCATATCTACCATCAGAGTGGTTATGCCTCTTTCCAGAACCAGAACAACCAGCTCGTTTGGCTGCACCCAAACTATGCTCCAAATCCTTGGCCCTCGCGACCAACACATCAAAGTTCGAGTAGTCAGAAGCCAACGTGTACCTCTTAACCTCTTCATTCAATCCGTATCGGAAACGGTTGCAGCGTTCCACTTCAGTAGGAATCAACTCTGGGGCATACTGACTCAAGCGAACAAAGCGGATCTCATAATCAGTCACAGAAGCATCATCCTGAGTAAGAGCCATAAACTCTCGCTTCTTCTCATCCAAGTACCTCGGTCCCAAGTACCTCTTTCTGAAAGCAAACTCAAAGAAATCCCAATCTATCTCGGCCTCTGGAACCCCGGTAGTGATGGTGACCCACCAGGTGTAGGCATCACCCTAAAGCAGTGAGATCACACAACCCAATCTACGTGCGCCCGCACAACCCATCTGAGCCAAGATACGAACTGTCTTCTCCAACCATAACTCCGACCTCTCCGGAGTAGATCCTCTAAACTCCTCGGCCCCTAAGCTACGGAGCCTCTCCAAAGGTAAGCTAGCATCATCACACCTAGGCTGAACTGCAGCCTGAGCTCCCGCAACTGCGGCCTGGAACGCTCCCGCTATCGCTTGCACAAGCGGAGTCATATCAATTCCAGCTGGACCTTGGCCACCTTGGCCACCTTGAGGTCCCTCTCCTCCGGCTCCATTCTCGCCCCCAACTCCCGGTGGAGGAGGTGGTGGTGGTGGAGGAGCGCCAACTCCCGCGGCCCCCGGTCCCTCTATGTGAACCCTCACACCAGCCATCGGCTCAACCGGAGCTACAACTCGCGGTTCCTGACGAACCAACCTCGGTCTACCTCTCGGTCTAGACATTGCTCTCTCAGATATTAACTACAACCACAACAACAACACACAAAATGGGTTAGCAAGGTGAGGCTCCCAAGTGTCCAAGTATGTTTCCTCACTTAAAAATCATTTTTCCAATGTAATAGTAGCAATGGGACCCACACACACGTGCTTAAAAGTAAAACAATCAGCATACTTGTCACATAAGCAACCATTCTTGCAGAACAAGCAAACACCGTGCAATTCAACTTAAAAACTTAAACTTACCTCACTTACCTGCCCAAGGTCTCGGTAACCTTAGGCTCTGATACCAACAAGTGTAACCCCCTCGTCCCGGTCTGGTCGGATGACCGGTCCGAGTGGGCCACACGGGGAAAACCAAAGCGAAACCCGTTAAGGCTTCCCCTCGGTTAACGACCCGGAAAATTTCTTTTTTTTATAAATCTTATCTAGATGCAATTATAATCCTATGTGAAGCACAACAGCGGAAGAACCAAACAACGCACCACTCACCGACCAAACAAACATAAAACAGTCCATTTTACTTCATTCCAGCAGGCCGTTTCGAAACACCTATAGGGTGTTCCGAAACGCCCTGACCTGGTCAACGGCCCTGGGTCAACCACAAGGTGACCGTTCCGAAACAGGGATGACCCGTATCGGAACGACCTTGACGGTCAATATCTCGTGGTCAACGAGATTTGACCGTTTCGGAACTTCAAAGGCCCGTTTCGGAACGGCTTCATCTCGCCAATTTCTCAAAATTACAGTGGCGAAAACGTTCCGGAACGACCCTCATCCATTTCGAAACGGCAGGTCATTTACGCAGGGCCGTTTCGGAACACGGGGACCCGTTCCGAAACGCCCCCTGTCTGCAGACTTTTCTGGGCTGTTTTGAGGCACAAGGATGCCCCAAAACATCCCCAAGACACCAAACTACTTCAAGACAAGACATCCTAAAGTATGACACTTATACTAGCATGCTTCAACAATAATTAGACATGTCTAAAACTAAAGTCACAACCCAATTACATGCATTTGATCAACCATCATTCAAGCACAAGTATAAGCACTTAAAGCATAGTCCAACATCTCAAGCAAGCAAAAGACATAAGTTAACAAACACTATGGCAACACAACCATGCAAAAGCCATACATATAAAGGAGTCTACACATGCTCCTATCAACCAACAACAACCACAAGACATATCACATCCCATTGCTCAACCATTACATGTCTAATATTTAAAAATCCATACTTGGCGAACTCAATCCAAACCACACTTGGAGGCTCTCCTCTTGCCCGAGCAACCCACGAACTAAGGATCTGCAACGTTGAACAAAGAGAGCGTAAGCAATGATGCTTAGTGAGGGTAAGCTCTAAAAACAAACCTCAACATTGCAGGGTCCGAGCACGATCCAACCAAAGCCATTCACACATACCAAGAGTCCACAAAGATGTAAATGCATGAGCAATATATCACATATATGCCATAAATATGAGCTCAATACTACCATACATGCAATCACATACAACATCCAAACAGCTCATAATCTCAACACATTGATACATATATCAAACAACATTGGCACCTAGTTATGACTCAAATACACGGATAGACTCGTTGGAAACTCATATCCAACAACCACATTACCTCGGTGGGATTCCACTCATCACCGGCCTCGGGGAGGGGATTCCACTCATCCTCACGCCCCGTCGATGGGATTCCACTCATCACCGACTATATTTAAATACCATTTCCGGGCGTACCCGTACTCCTCCTTGGTAACTCAACGCCACCAAGGCCACGCGCGACTTTAGACTCATGTGTACACACTAACATCCTAATGATCGATCATTTGTATTTAAGTATACTAGTGCCAATATTTTACTCATTCCACATTACTCATTTCAATCATTTCCGTGCTTAGCACGTACTCACCATGGACACAACCATGAACCATCACCATACATGCTTTAAGCCATACAATTCATGCCTCAATTCACATGTATAAAACAATAAACATAAGCATTCATATCACATGGCATACAAGGCATATACAATCATCCAATTGAGTTCATCCAAAGGCTTAGACCAAGTTTAGGATTAGGCTACCACCCTAATCCTAACTCTAGGTGGGTCTACCAAGCCCAACCTAGTCCACATACTCGAACCTACTAATTTAAAATCATTCAAGGAAATCGACCACTCACCTAGCTTCCAAGCACAAGACCAAGCAAGCTACAACCTTCAACTTTCCGGATTCACTCCCGATGCTTCACCGATGCCCAAGCTCGATTCTAATCATCTCAAACACAACCAAAACGTTTGAATCAATAACACATCATCGGAAACAACCCGGATTAACATTAACAAGCATTTAACACCCCAAACAAAGTCACAAAACAGAATTTTCGGGTAGCCTCTATAGCCCACTGAAATCTTCCATTCCAAGCACCCAAACAAGCCTCAATTTCATCCAAAATGATCCTCATATATCATACTACCTACAGCCCTCAAGAACCAACCTTAAATAACCCCAAAACAGACTCTAAAACCCTCCAAAAACCCTCTCAAAACCCAATTCCGAAAATTGGTCCAAAACACCCGAAATTCATATATGTAGTATCATTTGGTCTCTATACTTCATTACTAATCATATTAAGTCAAAACATTTAAATTTGCAACATAAAGACACCATTTTTAATCAAGATTTTCAAAGTTTCTATTTTCTCAAAACTTCATGAAAACGAAAATGAATGGTACTTTTAGAATGGGGATGATGAGGAGAAGTCAAAAGTATTGTTACCTTTCAAAACGGAGTTGAAATGAAGAAGGGAGATGATGGAACAGTAGCTCCAATGGCTTGGGGAGGTTTTGTCTGATATTTTGAAAGTGAAGGGAGAAGAAGAAAGTGAAGAAATGGGGTTTTTGGTTTATTTAGTTTTAAATTGAAAGTCCAATGACCCATTTGCCCTTAATGAAATGGGTTATTCACAAGGACATATTTTTCCATGGTCATTTGGGGTTTTAATTCCAAAACTCAGTCTATCATTAATTTAATTAATTTCGAAAGCCAAACCCGGGCCACTATTTAAATCATAGAACCGAACCCAAGATAATATTAAAATATTATTTTCACCTAACCCCTAAACCCGGATGTTATAGAGTCGATCTTTTACGAAAACAAAAAAGTATCCTTCGCATGTGATCGTTTGAGTTAGGTTATCGGGTCTCTCTTATCGTTATTATATGAAAGCTTTGTTCCGGTATCTTGCTCTAGCTATTGGACATGTGATAAAGATTGATTACAATACTCAAAGGGGTGGCCGAGGTAAGTTTGCAAGATTAGCGATTCTGGTTGATATCAACAAACCTCTTCTTTCTTATATAGATATCGGTGGAAATATTCAGAAAGCTGGAGTGTGAAGATCTGCAATAAATCTATTTTCAATGTGGAAGTTATGGGCACTCTAAGGAGGAATATGGAACGACTAAGCGGAGTGAAGATCCACCTATGAATAGAGAAAATGATGCTATGGACTGAGGAATAATTCCTGCCACGGAGCCTCAAAATTCAAATCCCTATGGACCTGACGTGATGGTTGAAACTCAAAGAAAGAAACAGAACTTGACTGAGCGAAGCAATAAAGGTACGAATGTTCCCCTCGGATCTCGATTTTCGTCACTTGTAGAGGTTGATGGTAATGAGGATAATTCAGGGGAAGTTGCATCAGATATACCTATGAGGACACATGTTGTAGAAGAGGGTGCGATGAGGAAGGCGCAAGGGTTGGGAAAATCCAATATAAGTGAGGAGTGGGTTGTGCATAAGAATGTTGCGTATTTGAAATCGAATCCAGATAAAAAGAAGAAAGCTCAAGGTGGCAGTGAAGTGCAAGGTAGCGCTACTCAAGGAACTACGGTGGTTTCCCTTGTGGATGGACACAATGTCAAGGGTGCTTCACATTGAAGTGATACTGGAAAAGGGCTGAAGTGGGTTCCCATGAGGCTGTGCGGATAGATGAACATGAAAGCAAGGAACATGTTTCTTTGGTTTTAAGGGTTTGAAGTGTTGGTGTATGCCCAAAGACCAATCATATGATGATTGAATAGACATACTATTTTACTAGATTTATCAAGTAATGGCATTGATGTTATTATCATTTGGTATGTTTCTGTGCATCAAACTAACCATTGGATAATAATGTCCATACAATAATACGATTATTGTTAAATAAGATCCTTAGTCGAATATTATTACGGGTATGGACAGTGATAATATATAAAGACTAATATGTGGTTGATGACAAGCGTTGTCATTGACATAGAGATGTCAAAATCAACACATAAGTATTTGTTAGAGAACAACATACTGGATTGACCCGCTATGAGCATGTTTCTTGGGTAATTATGTGACAGTCACAACATTGCTCATGATAAACATATGTATAATCTTCAGACTTGAGATTAACATGATTTCAACATAAAGATTTACGTATTTTGACATAGTCAAACGTGTGTCGTAACTGACTACATTATAAAGACTGATGATTGGATACATGATGACATATGTAGTGAAATATGATTGATCAAGAAAGGATTTGTCCCTCCTACATAATGGGAGAAATATCTTCAGCCACTTGATTGAGTTAGATTAGAAAATGCATGGCCATGCTCGAATATTATGATATGAGATATCATAGAGATTCGTTTATCATATCTACTCAAGACATCAAGAAACACTAGATGGACAACGCAAGTGTGACTAACCCATGACTTGTGTTCATCTAAGATATAAAGGACAAAAGGATGAAATACATAAAGGAAGTTTATTCAGGAATTAGGAAAGTCAAACCATTACTTCATGCAACTTAGGTAGCAATGATGTATTGCTAGATGCCACTCATTGTTTGTAAAATTAGAACAGTTCTAATTTTGCTGCTAATGTTGCATGAACCTACAAGGGTCACACCCTTCGAATGAAACGAAAAAAAATTGGAAATCATACTCCCTTTTTTAGGGAGGTTGCAGAAAATCCCCTACGGGATAAGGGAAATCAGCAACTCCCTTAAATGAGAATAATATTGGATAAATATTGTATTTATCAAATATTATTTAAAGTATGGAAAATATTTAGAGACTTAAATATTATATAATAAGATTCTAGAAATTTAAATATATATTTGGAATTTATATAATATATATTTAATTCCAAGTTTATGTAGAATTAGATTCTACATAATTAAAAAATATATATTTAAATATATTCAAATCCAAGTAAAGATAGAATGAGATTCTATATAATAAAAAAATATATATTTGGATTAAATATAATGTATATTTAAATCCATATTTTATGTAGAATAAGATTCTACATAATTAAATATATATATATTTCATTTAATATTATTAAATATAATGTATATTTAATATAAATCAATTTCAAGTAGAATTAGATTCTATGAATTTTGGTTGAACTTGGATTTAAGGTATTCAACTAGAATTAAGTCTCTAAATACTATTTAAAGGGACAAGGGCTAGCAACCAAATCATCCCTCTTCCTCCTCTTGAAGATTTCGACAACACTCATAGGGATTCCCCACTGGAATTCGACATATCCCAGAAAGCTCTCTGAAAAGCTGTTCGATATTTTTCTGGTGTTCTACTTGTCCCCTAGCAAATCCCTGAAGGTTCCCTTGCTCGATTGCAAGGTCCGGTTGAACTCCTGGTCAATTTCAGACTCCTTCAGGAATCCCTAGAGGGATTTTGACTTCTCCCTTGAAGGTGTTCAAACTTGTCGAAATTTATCCCTAAGTGTTAGGGAGGCGAAAACTTTGTTCGTTTTGTTCGGTGGACTCTGTAGAGGTCGTTGCGAACCTGTGACGATTCTGGTTTTACTTGACGTGGTTATTTCGACATACCGTCGGTTTTCTAGTTTCTAGAGTTTTAAAAAGGAACTCTTCATCTTTTCACCTTGGATTCGTTCCTGTACATGGATCCTGGATGGATTATGTCAGATTAATTTTTCCGCTGCGCAACGGGGCGTGCCGACGTAACCCAACAGTGGTATCAGAGCCACTTGTATCATACGAATTCGGACTTAAATTCTTGGGTGATGTTTATGTATGAGATGCATGCTGTTTGATTCGATTTAGATATTTATCGTTTATCGTATCACACCTAATATAGACTTATTTCGATTACCACTGAATTATTAAGAGTTAACCATAACTATGTTAGGTTGCTTCAATGTTAAATGTTAACATGTTGAGACTAATAGTTAGTCTAGAGAACAAGTAGTTGTTCGTAGTTTCATAGATTTTTGAAATCTCTGAAAGGGCTTCTAATTTGATAAAAGTTATCAAACTATCTTTCACGGTGAATCCATAAGAGTTATGGTTAGATGTTATGAAAAATGCATGTCTAGGATTGGCATCATCAAAGACCTGATACTTAAGTGTGCCTAGTGTACCACCTCTCTTTCATGTCGACCTACCTGGTGCATTTGTTCGTTAACGCAAATGGTTTATGAAACCTCGTGATCCTTCTTTGGCCCATTAACCGCAACATAGGGATAATTAGTTTAAAACTCCGTAAACACGTCGTTACTTTGTACGCACGATGTTTGAAATGTATGTTAGATTGCACGGTTTTTGTTTTGCATGGTTATAGCCCATAGCCTTTATAGTTTTGGTTTTTATAAATACGGCCCGCGTGTCGTGCCTTCCTCTATCTTCTATTGTACTTCTCTTCTCATCTCACTCCCTCGCATGTAACGCGAGTTTCTGAAAAATTGTAAATACTCATGGAGATAAAGCAAGAACCAAGGTAGCAGCGTGGTGGGCCTTCTCTTGTGGACCGGGAGTTTTAGAAGCAGATTCTATCTTTAGTAGAATGGTCCTCCCATTGTCTTGGGATGGGTCGCCTTAGGTTAAGAAGGGCTATAATCATTGCATATTTGTAACACTCCAAATTTGGGCTTAGAAGTTTAGGGTCTGAACCGGATCGGTCTGAGAAACGGTTCGAATTTAAAAGGGAGTTTTAGGGAACACTTAGTTTGGGATGTTTTAAAAATATAGAAAAATGTCTCAAAATCCTCTTTTAATAGATAAAGGTGATTGGTGAAATCAATTTTACAAAATAGGGTTTGGAAATACTACATTTCGATGTAGTGACCAAATCGCAGTTTTTGCAAAGTTTAGTAGTGACTGTTTTGTAAAGGATTGAAACTTTGAATCTTTAAGGAGCTAATTTACCAAAAATGTTTTCATCAGATTTTTCCTTAATTTGGGCGATTTAATTAATGATTTAATTAAATAAAATCAAGGAGATAAACTACCTTTGACTTTCATAACTACTTTTCTCTAATTTTTCTCCCATTTCATTTTCTCTCAAAATCCTATCAATCAAACACTTTTTCTCCAGCAAAATTCACTTTGATTTCCACTTCATTTGATGATATTTCCATCACTCATTGATTCCTAATCAATCTTTCAACAAATCCACCTGATTTCTACATTGTATTTTCGTGGAAACTTGCCCAAATCAAGGAGAAATCATCATTTAGAGGTAAGCTTGTTATTCTCCTCTAAATACTCAGTTCTTTACTGAAATTCTCAAGTTTTCAATTCTTTATTAAAGTTTTATGAATGGTTTTAATGTTGGAAACAAGATTTTGGCTTAAAACTCAAGATTTTGGAAGAGATCTTGGAGATTTTCGTGGTAATTGATTGGGCTCTGTTTTGAGATGGTTTTCTAATGTATTTTGGATGTTAAATGATGTTAGAAATGAGGTTTTATCAATCCAATCCCGAATAAGTTGTTTTTCCTAAGTTTTTGCTTGTGGAAATGGTGGTTTTTGGGGTGATTTTGGTGATCTGTTGTTGCTGGAGGTATAAGGTCATGTTTATGTTGCTTTTTGATGTTAATTGATGTTTAGAAATGGTTAAAAGTGATAGATCTTGGCTGGGCTTTGTTTTGAAAGAGTTTGGAGATGATTTCGGTTGTTTTTGGAAGCCGAAATTAGGTTCTGGAGTAGAGCAACGAGTTTAGGTTGTATTGCTGGGGATTTTAATGCATGGTGATGCATTAATCCTATGTTGTTATGTGTTAAAAACATGGGAGAATGATCTGGAAGCGATAGAGGTGCGTTGGAGGTTTCGGACGCTTGGGAGGCTTGTCGGCTAGCATAGTATTGTGTATCAGTGAGTGAGATCATGTTTTCCAGCTCTGGAATGGTTTTGAAAAGAGGTTTGGGAAATTAAATTTAGGCTTGAAACGCCGGTTTAAGTTCGGAAGTAAGTAAAGTGGAATTCTCTCTCAATTGTGCTATTATTGTTTTGACAACTATCAAAATGGGTTTTGATGTGATTCATTTGACAATGTGGTTTAATTTGTTGTTTGAGCATGGTTTTAAAGCATGTGAGTTGGTTGTCAAACTTGGTTTGAGGAAAGATGCATGAAATTGATATTCCTTGTGAGTATGAGTTGTCAATTTGTGTCTCAAATGCTTTGTTCGACTTTTTGGCCTTGAAGGTGTTGCATGCTTTAAAAACAGCGAATGTGTTGATGTTTAATGTGATATATATTGGCATAGATGATGTAAAGATTACCGGATATATTGTTCATTCAATAGGATGTAGAGTGCACTATAAACTGAAAATTCGTACGTGCTCTTGGGTGTCGTCCCAAAGAGAGATACCAATGATGGGCATTCCATTGAAGTAGGACTTGGTGAGAGACCAAGCTTTTTGGCAACAAGAGTTATTGCCATGAGACCGATGATGGGCATTCCATCGGAGTAGGACTTGGTGAGAGACCAAGCTTTTTGGCAACAAGAGTTATTGCCATGTGAAATCAATGAGGGGCATTCCATCTTAGTAGGACTTGGTGAAATACCCAAGCTTAGTGGCGAGAGTAGATACCGCCATGAGAGCCGGTGGCGAGATCCCACCGGGGTAGGACTTGACCTCGAGTCAAGCTGTTCGTATATCCGTGTACAATAGAATATGAAAAATGCCAATATATGATAATGAATTGTGTCACATGTACCAATGCTTGAGATGTTGTATGTAATGAGAAATGCATATGAGATAATAATTTTATGAAATGCTTTTGTGTATCAAGCATATATGGCCTTGCCATGAGATTTGCATAGGTTGTATGCATGTGTTAGCAAGATGGTACATGTGGTTTTCAAAATGGAGATTTGCTTACGCAAATGAGGTTTTAAGTTTATAAAATGCTTTTGAGTAACGAGTATGTGTGGCTTTGCCATGAGTTATGCATTTGTTGAATGCATGAGATATATAGAAGGAACATATGGTTTCCAAAAGGTATTTGTTTTGAAATGATTATCAAGCATGAGAAAACTATAGTGTGAAGTGGAAGTGTTTTCCAAGGAAATTGGTTTAAACTTGGCATGAAGTGGATATGCATGGAAAGGTTTTAATGATAGTAATTGCAAGGATGTTGTTTGGGGTGAGTTGTTTAGTGTATCAAAGTTAAATGTTGGTTTTCTTGTTGAGCAATGCATGTTTTAAAGCAATGGTGTTCAAAGGAGATTTTCAATCAATACTTTGGTTTATTGGATTGTGAATACATTTTAGGAAGGTTTTATGAATCGCTGCATTGATGGTGTTTTGGTTTTGAGGATTCCTCACTAAGCATTATATGCTTACGCTCCTTTTTTTTTCCATCAATGCAGATAATTGAAGTTGGGACAGCAAGAAGCAAGAGATTCAAGAAGAGCTCCACTTGAGAAGTATGTTTGGTTATAGCTATTGATAATAAAGGCAATGGGGGGGGGACTTTTATGTTGTTGTGTAACGAGGTTGTTATCTTGACCATGTTCGGTTTATGGTTTGGTACTTGTTGATGATTGCTTTGCAATATTTGAATCTTTTTCTTCATATGTTGATATGCTATGTTCTTTGGTTAAGGTAAGATCTTGTGTTGAATGTGATTAGGGAGTTGGTGTGCCTAATGCTTGATTTGTATCTAGTTTTTAATGCAATTTGATAGTTATAATGCTTAGCATGTTGTTGATATGTTATGGAATGATTTAAAGTATCTTTGTGGGTGTCTTAAGGTGAAAAACAAGAAGTTTCTGATGTTTCTGGGCAGGGTGTACCGAAACACCCTTGGCTGTTTCGAAACGAAAGCTTGAAATGGCTTGGGCATTTTGGAACGACTAAAATGTATTGAAACACCCTTGGTTTAAACTTGGCATGAAGTGGATATGCATGGAAAGGTTTTAATGATAGTAATTGCAAGGATGTTGTTTGGGGTGAGTTGTTTAGTGTATCAAAGTTAAATGTTGGTTTTCTTGTTGAGCAATGCACGTTTTAAAGAAATGGTGTTCAAAGGAGATTTTCAATTAGTACTTTGGTTTATTGGATTCTGAATAAATTTTAGGAAGGTTTTATGAATCGCTGCATTGATGGTGTTTTGGTTTTGAGGATTCCTTACTAAGCATTATATGCTTACGCTCCTTTTTTTCCATCAATGCAGATAATTGAAGTTGGGACAGCAAGAAGCAAGAGATTCAAGTAGAGCTCCACTTGAGAAGTATGTTTGGTTATAGCTATTGATAATAAAGGCAATGGGGGGGAACTTTTATGTTGTTGTGTAACGAGGTTGTTATCTTGACCATGTTCGGTTTATGGTTTGGTACTTGTTGATGATCGCTTTGCAATATTTGAATCTTTTTCTTCATATGTTGATATGCTATGTTCTTTGGTTAAGGTAAGATCTTGTGTTGAATGTGATTAGGGAGTTTGTGTGCCTAATGCTTGATTTGTATCTAGCTTTTAATGCAATTTGATAGTTATAATGCTTAGCATGTTGTTGATATGTTATGGAATGATTTAAAGTATCTTTGTGGGTGTCTTAAGGTGAAAAACAAGAAGTTTCTGATGTTTCTGGGCAGGGTGTACCGAAACACCCTTGGCTGTTTCGAAACGAAAGCCTGAAATGGCTTGGGCGTTTCGGAACGACTAGAAGTGTTTCGAAACACTTTAGCTACTGGAAGTGTCTGTTTCAGAACTAGGTTCGGAACATACCCGCGTACCGAAACGATCAACACCGTTTCGATACGGGCGTTCGACACGGATTTTTCGATACGGTTGTCAGTGTTTCGAAACGGGTGACCGTTGGACACAGTGTTGAATTGCTTTGAAGTCTGCATGCTTTATATTTTAGTCCTAAAAGTTGTAATCGCAATTTCTTGAGCTTGAGGTGTCTTTTTAAGCTGAAATTTGACAGAGAGGCTTGTAATATGATTAATTGAGGTTTGGTAAAACTAAAATCTTGAAAGTCCTTTTAATTTTCAAAATTTACATTTTGGTCCCTAAAAGTGTATTTCTTGCAATTGAGTCCTTAAATGTTTTCTGATCGCTGTGCTTTTCTCTCCCAAGGTTCTTGGGCTTTCACATAGGTTTAATGTGCATCTAGAGAAGATAAAAGAAATAAATGGTTGTTAATCAAGGTTGACTTTGGTTTTCCCCGTGTGATCTTCGCAGTTCGGGTCTAGCGTCTAGGCCGAGCTAAGGGGTTACATTTGTTGGTATCAGAGCTAAGTTGTGAATATTTGGGGCGATGGTAAGTTTGTGGTAAGTTGTTATGGTAAGTGTTGGATGTTTATTCTGATGTGTGGTTGAAAGTTGGTTGAAAAATACATTTCTGAGTGAATTGTTGATGTTTTATCGTGCTTTGTGGTTACGATTCTTCTGTAAGCTAATGTGAACATGTGTTGGTGACATACTGGTGTTGTGAGTTGATTTTCTGAATAATGAAAATGTGATGGGTATGATATGTTGATATTATGCTGTTGAGGGTGAATGTTGTTTGATGAGAGCATGATTGAAGTTTGCTGATTGATATGCTCGATGTTTGTGATATCAATGCTTTTATTGATTGTTATGTCTTATAAAAGGGGAGAATTCGGGATACCCATTGCCTTATTATTATAGCTATTGTGTTATGTTGGAGTTGGAGTCTTGAATCCTTGCTTGAAGCTAGCCTGATCATTTTGTTTGTTTTGTTATCATTGATTTGTTAATAATAGCACAATGGGATCGGTGAGAGAATGGCAGTTGGGTACGACGGTTGCTGCTTTAGAGCAAGTTGTTAAGGGGTGGAATTCACTTTTTGGTGGGAGTGTATCATTTTAGTCTACAGAGCCTTGAGTTGAGGTAGTAAGACTGGAGGTGAGAGTTGGTTCTGTGATGAAGGATTCATCACTTGTGGTTCAAGAGGTGTCGGGAACATCTCAGGCCGTGGTGGAGGTGAGGCCAGTGTATGTGCCAACTGTGGGGCATACGAGTTTGTCAAGGTATCGTTTACAAGATTTGGGAGTTGTGAAGTATCGTGGTTCGACACCTGAGGCGTTCGAGGCTTGGTTAGCCAGTATACTTCCAATTTTGGACCAGGAAGGGTGTGACAATGCCTGTAAGTTGGGAAGTGTTGTCTCGTTAATGTTGGAGGATGCTTGTGCTTGGTGGACATTTGTGGCGGTGGCATCGAATATCCATGATATAGATTGGGAGTTCTTTGTGTCTGCCTTTAATAGAAGATATCTTGGGGAGAAGTTCTCAGGGGTTAAGCAACGCGGGGGTGTGGCTTCAGATTTTGATGGTGAGAAAAGTATAAGCAAAGAGCTGTTGGTACTGACCTCGAGAGTGGTCAGCGTAAGAGGCTATGTGACAGAAGGGTTTGCTTGAATCGAAGTTTAGGTGGTAGTGCTGATGTGGGTCAAGTGCTACATGATCAAGGAGTGGTGGTTCGGTTGCCGATGTGTAACCGTTGTAGAAGGCGTCATGTTGGAGTTTGTTGGGGTGTTGGAGTTTGTTGGAACTGTGGTTCTATGGAGCATGTGAAGTGGAATTGTCATCAAGTAGTGAGATCAGCTTCAGTGCGTGAAAAAGGGTCTCAGAAGGGTCGTGAGCGCGGCTGAGACAGAGTTCGGAGGTGGCAAGAAAGGTAGAAAGGTATGAGGTGTTTAGGGAATGGATCTTGTTGGAATTGTGGGTTTGTTGGACATTTGAGACGGAATTGTTTGGAGTTAGCTCGGGGTAGTCAGGGTTCTTTACCGCAGGGAGACGGTGATGACCTTAAAATGTTGGTTGGTGCTGCGGCGGTACGGCCAGAGAATAATGGTTCTGCGGGGAAGAGAGTTTGTCTGTTGGAGCTCCGAGGCAATAAGGTGATTACACGTAACTTTGCTAAGTAATCCTTGCCCTAGTTATCTTTGTTTGGTTCCGGTTTGGATTCCCTTGTGGAGTAGGTAAGGTCTTATAGCTAGCAGGTTGGGGTAGTAGCCGGTGTTGTTTTGAAAACAACTTTAGTATGAAGAGGGTATTAGTGGAGTATTTTGTAGTTAGCAAATTGTTAGAATGGTAGAGCTGGAAAAGTTAGAACTAAGGTAAGAGGTTGTTCTTAGGCAGATCCCGAGGATGTTGTTGGTAAGTGTGAACCGACATACATGCACAGTTAAAACCATTTGTTATATATTATATATATGTTGGTACATGCATACATGCGACATGACATTAGAGGTTTTGCATACATGTACACAGGCATTGATAGGGCATATTGGTGACCATGTATACGAGCGTTCACACTTGCTAATAGCTAGTTGGGTCCGATAGTGTTGTGGTAGGATTAGGTTGGTTGGGGGTTTAAAGTGTTGTTTTGGTGCTAGGTTAATGCTAGAAGTAGTAGAAGGTTGTAAACAAGTTGTCAGTAATAGTGAGTGCGATCTAGCATGTTGGCAGAAGGAAGGTGTTTAGGTGCTTAAAGGGTTTAGCGGTGAGGTGATAAGGAGGTGGTCATTTGGAGTTAGAATCGATTGAGGTGGTTGCGAATAACAGATAAGTGATGTAGTTTCTCTGTGCTGGGTGATTGTTGTAGGGTAGTGGATGTGTTCCGGAGTGTTGAGGCGTCTTGGCGTTGATGGTTGCAATAGGAGGGTTGTTTATGTAGGTGATGGTTCGTAGTAACCTTAGAGGAGTTGGGAGGAGGTTGTGTTGAGAACTGTAGATAAGGTTTAGCTTGGGATGAGTAGAGGTTTCGAAATCTTAATATGTTTGTATGGAATGGGTGGTATCCAGGTAAGGTTAGTGTTATGGTCAAAGCTTGAAGTGGAAAGGCAATGTAGGTTCAAGGGCCATTGTTGGTCGGCCGGGTTCTTGTGAAAAGTGGTTTGTTAGTCGAGTATAAGTAAATCTTTCCTAAGTCAGTTGGGGGTAAGTGGAACAGCTGGTGGAGTTAAGGTTGGAGTCTTGTGACGTGGATTTCGGATGTTGTGTGAGTAGTTTTGATGAGTTTTTATAGTAGTGATAGTGGCGGATGTGAAGGAATGTTATCAATACTTTGAGAAGTTTGAGTAAGAAGTTGTTGCTTAAGAAGTTTTTTTTTGCTTATCGTGGTAATTGTTGAGCAGGAGTGGAGCGGTTGGCGAGAGGTTTTAGAAGCAGAGTAGGTTGTGGGTCACATGGTGGCTGAAAAATGGATGGGTTGGTGTCACCGCGTGTGCAAGTTTGTTGAGGGAGTTATGAGATAAGACAGAGTATGTTGTAAAGATTTGAGAGTTCTTCGGGTTGTTGGGGCTATACAAAGTTCGAAAGTGTGAAAGGTTAAGCTGAGATTAATAACCGAGTGTTCTGGAAGTCTTGCACCGTAAGTGGTGGTGCTGGATTTGGATATAGTGCAAGTTTGATTTGAGGATGTGTTGATTTTCGTGGTGTTTTGGGATGAGGATGTTTTTCAGTGGTGGTTAAGTCTCCCGTGTTACATTGTGTGTTGCTTTGGGAAGTTTGGTATCGTGCTCTTTTCGCAGGTTGAAATTTCGAGGAAGAAATTTCCTATGAGGGGGAGAGTTGTAACACCCCAAATTTGGGCTTAGAAGTTTAGGGTCTGAACATGATTGGTCTGAGAAACGGTTAGAATTTAAAAGGGAGTTTTAGGGAACACCTAGTTCGGGATGCTTTAAAAATATAGAAAAATATCTAAAAATCCTTTTTTAATATATAAAGGTGGTTGGTGAAATCAATTTTACAAAATAGGGTTTGGAAATACTACATTTCGATGTAGTGACCAAATCGCAGTTTTTGCAAAGTTTAGTAGTGACTGTTTTGTAAAGGATTGAAACTTTAAATCTTTAAGGAGCTAATTTACCAAAAATGTTTTCATCAGACTTTTCCTTAATTTGTGTGATTTAATTAATGATTTAATTAAATAAAATAAAGGAGATAAACTACCTTTGACTTTCATAACTACTTTTCTCTAATTTTCTCTCATTTCATTTTCTCTCAAAATTCTATCAACCAAACACTTTTTCTCCAGCAAAATTCACTTTGATTTCCACTTCATTTGATGAGATTTCCATCACTCATTGATTCCTAATCAATCTTTCAACAAATCCACTTGATTTCTACATTGTATTTTCATGGAAACTTCCCCAACTCAAGGAGAAATCATCATTTAGAGGTAAGCTTGTTCTTCTCCTCTAAATACTCAGTTCTTTACTGAAATTCCCAAGTTTTCAACCATTTATTAAAGTTTTATGAATGGTTTTAATGTTGGAAACAAGATTTTTGCTTAAAACTCAAGATTTTGGAAGAGATCTTGGAGATTTTCGTGGCAATTGATTGGGTTCTATTTTGAGATGGTTTTCTAATGTATTTTGGATGTTAAGTGATGTTAGAAATGAGGTTTTATCAATCCAATCCCGAATATGTTATTTTTCTTAAGTTTTTGCTTGTGGAAATGGTGGTTTTTGGGGTGGTTTTGGTGATCTGCTGTTGCTGGAGGTATAAGGTCATGTTTATGTTGCTTTTTTATGTTAATTGATGTTTAGAAATGGTTAGAAGTGATAGATCTTGGCTGGGCTTTGTTTTGAAAGAGTTTGGAGATGATTTCGGTTGTTTTTGGAAGCCGAAATGAGGTTCTTGAGTAGAGCAACAAGTTTAGGTTGCATTGATGGTGATTTTAATGCATGGTGATGCATTAATCCTATGTTGTTATGTGTTAAAAACATGGGAGAATGATCCGGAAGCGATAGAGGTGGCGTTGGAGGTTTCAGACGCTTGGGAGGCTTGTCGGCTAGAATAGTATTGTGTATCGGTGAGTGAGATCATGTTTTCTAGCTCTAGAATGGTTTTGAAAAGAGGTTTGGGAACTTAAATTTAGGCTTGAAACGCCGGTTTAAGTTCGGAAGTAAGTAAAGTGGAATTCTCTCTCAATTGTGCTATTATTGTTTTGAAAACTATCAAAATGGGTTTTGATGTGATTCATTTGACAATGTGGTTTAATTTGTTGTTTGAGCATGGTTTTAAAGCATGTGAGTTGGTTGTCAAACTTGGTTTGAGGAAAGATGCATGAAATTGATATTCCTTGTGAGTATGAGTTGTCAATAGGATGATGTAAAGATTACCAGATATATTGATCGGTCAATAGGATGTAGAGTGCACTATAAACTAAAAATTTGTACGTGCTCTTGGGTGTCGTCCCAAAGAGAGAGACCAATGATGTGCATTCCATTGGAGTAGGACTTGGTGAGAGACCATGCTTTTTGGCAACAAGAGTTATTTCCATGAGACCGATGATGGGCATTCCATCGGAGTAGCACTTGGTGAGAGACCAAGCTTTTTGGCAACAAGAGTTATTGCCACGTGAAATCGATGAAGGGCATTCCACCGTAGTAGGACTTGGTGAAATACCCAAGCTTAGTGGCGAGGGTAGATACCGCCATGAGAGCTGGTGGCGAGATCCCACCAGGGTAGGACTTGACCTCGAGTCAAGCTATCCGCATATCCGTGTACAATAGAATATGAAAAGTGTCAATATATGAGAATGAAATGTGTCACATGTACCAATGCTTGAGATGTTGTATGTAATGAGAAATGCATATGAGATAATAATTTTATGAAATGCTTTTGTGTATCAAGCATATATGGCCTTGCCATGAGATTTGCATAGGTTGTATGCATGTGTTAGCTAGATGGTACATGTGGTTTTCAAAATGGAGATTTGCTTACGCAAATGAGGTTTTAAGTTTATAAAATGCTTTTGAGTAACGAGTATGTGTGGCTTTGCCATGAGTTATGCATTTGTTGAATGCATGAGATATATAGAAGGAACATATGGTTTCCAAAAGGTATTTGTTTTGAAACGATTATCAAGCATGAGAAAACTATAGTGTGAAGTGGAAGTGTTTTCCAAGGAAATTGGTTTAAACTTGGCATGAAGTGGATATGCGTGTAAAGGTTTTAATGATAGTAATTGCAAGGATGTTGTTTGGGGTGAGTTGTTTAGTGTATCAAAGTTAAATGTTGGTTTTCTTGTTGAGCAATGCATGTTTTAAAGCAATGGTGTTCAAAGGAGATTTTCAATCAATACTTTGGTTTATTGGATTGTGAATACATTTTAGGAAGGTTTTATGAATCGTTGCATTGATGGGGGGAAACTTTTATGTTGTTATGTAACGAGGTTGTTATCTTGACCATGTTCAATCAATGCATTATGTGCTTACGCTCCTTTTTGTCCATCAATGCAGATAATTGAAGTTGGGACAACAAGAAGCAAGGGATTCAAGAAGAGCTCCACTTGAGAAGTATGTTTGGTTATAGCTATTGATAATAAAGGCAATGGGGGGAAACTTTTATGTTGTTATGTAACGAGGTTGTTATCTTGACCATGTTCAATTTATGGTTTGGTACTTGTTGATGATCGATTTGCAATATTTGAATCTTCTTCTTCATATGTTGATATGCTATGTTCTTTGGTTAAGGTAAGATCTTGTGTTGAATGTGATTAGGGAGTTGGTGTGCCTAATGCTTGACTTGTATCTAGTTTTTAATGCAATTTGATAGTTATAATGCTTAGCATGTTGTTGATATGTTATGGAATGATTTAAAGTATGTTTGTGGGTGTCTTAAGGTGAAAAACCAGAAGTTTCTGCTGTTTCTGGGCAGGGTGTATTGAAACACCCTTGGCTGTTTCGAAACGAGTGCTTGAAATGGCTTGGGCGTTTCAGAACGGCTAGAAGTGTTTCGAAACACTTTAGCTATTGGAAGTGTCTGTTTCGGAACTAGGTTCGGAACATACCGGCGTACTGAAACGGTCAACACCGTTTCGATACGGGCGTTCAACATGAGTGTTTCGATACGGTTGTCAGTGTTTCGAAACGGGTGACCGTTGGACATAGTGTTGAATTGCTTTGAAGTCTGCATGCTTTACATTTTAGTCCTGAAAGTTGTAATCGCAATTGCTTGAGCTTGAGATGTTTTTTTAAGCTGAATTTTGGCAGAGAGGCTTGTAATATGATTAATTGAGGTTTGGTAAAACTAAAATCTTTAAAGTTATTTTATTTTCCAAAATATACATTTTGGTCCCTAAAAGTGTATTTCTTGCAATTGAGTCCTTAAACATTTTCCGATCGCTGTGCTTTTCTCTCCCAAGGTTCTTTTGCTTTCACATAGGTTTAATGTGCATCTTGAGAAGATAAAATAAAAAGGGTCGTTAATCAAGGTTGACTTTTGGGTTGACTTTGGTTTTCCTCGTGTGATCTTCGCAGTTCGGGTCTAGCGTCTAGGCCGGGCTAAGGGGGTTACAATATTTATTTATCGCTTATATTTACCTTGTATGTAATGCAATGGATGTTTTATAAGCATGGTTAAACATAGTTCTATTGATAGGATCAATGTTAAAATGATGAGATAATTAAGTAAATCCCTCACTATAATTCTAAGTCTCTTTTAACCATCCAATATTTACCCTCGTTAAAGCTTCGATCGATATAATGCGAGCTTTTCCAAAGCAATGTCACATTTATCTATCTTAGTTAAACGCGAAGAATAAGCTAGTGATATTTGCCGGTTGAGATATTGGTATCGACTTAGTTGGGTTGTTCTAATAAGATTAGAAAACCTAGTGGTTAAAAGTTTTGGATAATCATAAGTAGATTTAAAGAACAAGAGTTGTTCGCCAAAAGATGAGGAATTACATGAGATGTAATTAGTAAGGTGTTACTTACCTAAATAACCATTTCCTAAAAGACTGACCAAAGCCGATTTAGGAGTGGTGAAATACGGATCCTCACTCACTAGAAAAACTATCGAAACGTTTTTTCTGAAATTAAAACTAGAGGGTTTTTAATTTTGAAGAAAATAGTGGGAGTAAAACTTATAGTTAGGACCTATCTATAAATTTTAAAATTTAGTAAAACTTATGTAGCATATTTTCTTTGTTGTAGAATTAATGGCAAATAATACTCTATCTCTGCGATCTATCCTTGAGAAAGATAAGCTCAATGGCATAAACTTCCTTGACTGGTTCCGCAATTTGAGAATTGTTCTCAAACAGGAAAAGAAGGAATATGTCATGAAGAACATGTTCCTGATGAATCGGATGCAACTGCTTCCAGAGCTGACAAAGATAAGTTTAAGAAACACATGGACGACATGCTGGTTGTTGGTTGTCTTATGCTTGCCTCCATGACCCCTGAGCTTCAGAAGCAACATGAGGACATGGTAGCTTATGATATGATTCAAAATCTCAAGGAGATTTATGAAGGGCAAGCTCGTTAAGAGATGTACGAGACCTCTAAAGCTCTGTTTCAATGCAAGATGAGTGAGGGATCTCCCGTAGGAGCTCACGTCATCAAAATGATGGGCTACATCCAAACGTTGGAGAAGCTCGGCTTTCCGTTGAAAGACGGATTAGCTACTGATGTCATCCTGCAATCGTTGTCGGATAGTTTCAATCAGTTCGTCCTTAATTTCAATATGAATGAAATTAACAAGATGCTCCCACAGTTTCTCAGCATGTTTAGAACTACTGAAATCAACCTGAAGAAGGTAGGACCTAAACCTGTTCTTATGGTCCGCAAGGGCAAGAAGAAAGGTAAATCGGTAGCAAAGTCTAAAGGTGATGGTAAGACCGAAACCGATGGAAAGGAGGCATTGAAACCTAAGAAGGGAATCAAGAAGGATAGAAAATGTTTCCATTGCGGCAAGACCGAACATTGGAAGAGAAACGACCCCACACACCTACAAGAAGTCAAGAAAGCAAAAACGAGTGAGGCATCAACCTCAGAGGCTTCTAAAGAGAAGACATCAGAATAGACATGGACCTGCGAATGGAAATAAAGCAAGAGTTGCTACATCATCCATTAGGACATATGTTTTTGCTTAAATATATATTTTTTAGTTTTTAAGATTATTATTTTGTGCCTAAGTTTTAGTTATCTTGTAAGGACAAGATATTTTTAATTTTGAGATTATTATTCTTTAATCTCTTATGGCACAACGAATCAATGATCTTTAAACTAATCAAATCAATAATATTTATAAGATAAATAAAACAAATGACTAATCTCAAACTCATAAAAAGTATTAAGGTAATTTGATAAGATCAAATTCAAGAATATTTAAAGTTTGATGAACTTTCAAAGAATGTAACCCCCTTAACCCGGCCTAGACGGTTGACCCGAATTAAGAAAGTCACACGGGGAAAACCAAAGTCAACCCGAAAGTCAACCTTGATTAACGACCCTTTTTTTTTCTTTTTAATCTTGTCTAGATGCACATTAACCCTAATTGTGATCACTCAACAACATATTCAAAGATCACAAGCATCAGAGATCAAACAGGGACCCAATTGAACAAATTACAACTTTAGGGACCAAATTGTAATTTCTGATAAATAAGAGGACTTAACCCAAATTAAAGTTACCAACTTGAAATTAGTCAGATTTCATGCTTCTCTGTGAAATTTCAGCTCAAAAGGACTTCCCGAACTCATACAATTGCACAAACAAGGTTCAGGACTAAAACGCAAACAATTCAAAACATTTAACTGCCAATGTCAGCCCCCAACGGTCACCCGTTCCGGAACAGGCAGAGCCCGTTTCGAAACACGGGCCGTTCCGCAACGCGTACCGGAACACGGGCTGGCAGTAGCCAAACCGTTTCGGAACGGTCTCTCCCGTTTCGGACGCCTGGGCTTGTTTAAGGCACCCGTTCCGAAACGGCAGGCACTGTTCCGAAACGCCCTGCACAGATTGCCCCAAAATGCATACTTAAACATGCAATTAAACATCCAATCATGCTCCAATTACCACCAAACTTTACCAACATGCAATTCAACATATATGAGACATACTTGCATTAACAATTCAACAAAATAACATCATATGTGAAAAGCCTCAAATCTATAGGCATGCTTCCTACACAAGCAAACCATCCAAGCATAAACTTCCATTTCAAGCATGTAAAAGCCAAACTCAAAAACCAACATTCTCAACAACATTCAACATACTTAGGGAGTTCAAAACCTCTCCCAAAACATACACATAGGTCCCCCATTGCCAAATTACCAAAAGCTAAAAATGTACTTAAAAAAAACCTTCCATACTTTGAGCTTTACTTTCACTTGAATGCTTGCCCTCCTTGCTTCCATAAACAACTTTACTTTCACCAAAAGCTTAGTGAGGAATGCTCATTAAAACCATTCAATAATGCATTTATAAAACACTTTATAAATCATGTTTCAATCATCATTTACACATGCTCAAAAGCATACTTAAACAAGCATCTCATGCTTCATATCATAACAGGTCATATTGGCCACAAGTGATAAATTCCAATTCTTTAAAAACAAGTTCATCAACTTTCACCCCAAGGACTTTTAAACACCTTGGCCCCAAGGACTTTTAAACACTTTGGCCCCATGGACTTTTAAACACCATGGAAAGGACCACACAAGGACTTTTAACCACCTTTGTGTCCGTGTCAAGTTTCACCCCAAGGACTTTTAAACACCTTGGCCCCAAGGACTTTTAAACACCTTGGCCCCATGGACTTTTAAACACCATGGAAAGGATCACACAAGGACTTTTAACCACCTTTGTGTCCGTATCAAGAATCATCCAAGGACTTTTAACCACCTTGATGATCTTAAGTAAACAAGGCTCACTCAAGGACTTTTAACCACCTTAGTGACCTTAACCTTTTCAAAACATCACTTGCCAATATACATCATTATCATCAATTTATCCACTGTTTTAAAGCATTTAACCAAGCCATAATCATCATGCATTTAAAAGCATCAAACCACATTTAATCAATGTTCAAAAACAAGGAACTCTTACCTTGAGCTTCCTTCAACATATGGCTTACAAAAACAGCATTAACCATGCTAAATCATGCTTTCAAAACAGAATTTAAAACATGCAATAAACCACATTGCACAACAAACGAGTCATGGCCACCACTAGAGAGTATTTCCGAAAACTTACACTTGAGCTTAGCAAAGTTGTTTAGACTTAAACTAAGCTCCCAAGACATTGGTTTCAAAGCCGAAAACCCAATTTCACTCACCGATTACACTTCGCCTCTTGGCGAAGCACCAAAACAAGCTTCCGGATCAACAACTCTTGGATCCAAAGATACCTCCCCTGTTTTAACACATCAAAGCAGAGGATTAATGCATCATCACGCATTAATTGCTTCAATGAAAGCACCTAAACTCGCTGCTCTCATCCACACTCCATTTTCGGCCACCAAACACAACCGAAAATGCATCCAAACCACTTCTCAACAAAGCCCAACCATTAACCAACAAAACCAAACATCTATTAACATCATTTAACATCTAAAAAGAACCTATTAACATCCTTATATCTCCAGCAACATCAGATCCACAAGATCACCTCAAAAACAATCAAGAATCACAAGCTAAACTTAGGAAACTCAACCTATCCGGGATTGCATTAATCAAAACTCAATTCCTTATCAATTTAGAGTCCAAATAACATCAAAAACACATCTCAAATCACAGATTTAACAGATCAAACGAAAGTCATCAAAAATCACCAAATCTTGCATTATAAGCCAAGATCCAATTCACAACTCAAAAGCCTTTAATAAAACATCAATTAAGGATTGAAAACTTAGGAATTTCAGTAAAGAACTGATAGTTTAGAGGAGAAGGACGTTCTTACCTCCAAACTTGAGTTTCTCCTCTTTTTGGAATCAAAAACCTTGATGAATCAAGTAGCAAATGATGAGGTTTTGTAGATATGTTGATTAGGAATCAAAAGAGAGTTGAAAGGAGGGATTTATGTGAGAAAATCAGAAACAATTCTCTGGAAAGAAAGTGTTTGGGTTGAGAGAAAATGAGAGAAAGGAAAATAGGAAGTTAGTTATCAAAATGGCCAAAATGGCTTTCCCTCCACTTTTGATATGTTTTAAAATCAGAATAAATCCTTAAAATATCTTAGAAAAATCTGGAGAAACTACTTTTGGAATAATAGCTCCTTAAAGATTCAAAGTTTCAACCCTTTATAAAACAGTCACCAAACTTTCAAAAATTACATTTTGGTCACTAGCCAAAATGTCACCCTTCCAAAACTCATTTTCCAAAATTGATTTCACAGTTCACTTAATTATATTAAAAGATGATTTTAGAACATTTTTCCATATTTTTAATGCAACCCGAACTAGGCTTTCCTAATTTCACCTTTTTAGATTCGAACAGCACTTTGACCAAACCGGTCAACGCCCAAAACTCCTAAGCCCAAAACCGGGGCGTTACAACTCTCCCCCCCTTAAGAAATTTCGTCCTCGAAATTTACCTGAAGGAAAGAGATAAGGAAACTGCTTCAGCATGTCTTCCTTCCGCTCCCACGTGGCTTCCTCAACACCTCGATGCTTCCACAGCACCTTCACCAACTCAATGGTCCTGCCACGAAGAACCTTGCTATCTGAATCCAGAACCTTCACTGGTTCCTCATCATAGGTCAAATCCGGATTCAAAACCACTCTCCACATGCATCACATGCGAGGGATCATATCTATACTTCCGGAGCATAGAAACATGGAACACATCATGAATCTTCTCCAACTCTTGAGGTAACCTCAACCGATACGAAACAGGACCCACACGCTCAACCACCTCGTATGGTCCAATGTACCTAGGGCTTAACTTACCCTTCCGGCCAAACCTCATCACCTTCTTCCAAGGTGAAACCTTCAAGAACACACGGTCATCCACCGCATACTCTATCTCCTTACGCTTCAAATCCGCGTAAGACTTTTGCCGATCAGAGGCTGCCTTCAACCGCTCACAAATGAGCTTCACCTTCTCGGTGGTCCCTTTCAACAAAGCCGGCATCGAAACCAACTTTTGACCAGTTTCAGCCCAACAAAGAGGAGTCCTACACTTCCTCCCGTACAAAGCCTCATAAGGTGCCATCTGTATACTCGCCTGATAACTATTGTTATAAGCGAACTCAACCAAAGGCAGATGCTTCTCCCAAGAACCTTGGAACTCAATCACGCAGCACCTCAACATATCCTCCAAAATCTGGATAACCCGCTCAGACTGACCATCCGACTGAGGATGATAGGATGTACTGAAATGCAACCTTGTACCCAGAGCTTGATGCAAACACTGCCAGAAACGCGATGTGAACCTCGGATACCTATCCGACACAATCGACTTAGGCACACCATGCAGCCGCACAATCTCAACAATGTACAGCTCTGCCAGCTTATCCAAAGAAAACGTAGTATGCACAGGCAAGAAATGCGCACACTTCGTCAGGCGATCCACAATCACCCAAACAGAATTCTTCTTCGAAGGAGACAAAGGTAAACCAGATACAAAATCCATGGTAACCCTCTCCCACTTCCATTCAGGGATTTTCAACGGTTGCAACAACCCTGAAGGAACCTGATGTTCAGCCTTAACTCGCTGACACACCAAACACTTGCTCACAAATTCTGCATCATCCTTTTTCAAACCCACCCAATAGTACTCATCACGAAGATCACGATACATCTTAGTACTACCAGGGTGCATAGCAAAAGGACTGCTATGACCTTCAGTCAGAATAGCACGCCTCAACCCAGCATCAGCAGGCACTACTATCCGACTCCCAAAACACAACACACCATCATCATTAAAGCAGAAATCCGAAGGCCTACCCTCCGCGATATCCTGAACATGAGACACCAAGGAATCATCCAGCAACTGCTTTTCCTTGATCAACTGAACCAAAGATGGTTTCACTTGCAACTCAGCAACAAGACCACCATCTCGCGATATGCTCAAGCTAGCAAACATAGCCCTCAGCTCAACAGCTACCTTCCTACTCAAGGCATCCGCAACAACATTAGCTTTTCCAGGATGATACTCAATCGTCAGATCATAATCCTTGAGCAACTCCAACCAACGCCACTGCCTAAGATTTAATGTAACGCCCCGGTTTTGGGCTTAGGAGTTTTGGGCGTTGACCGGTTGGTCAAAGTGTTGTTCGAATCTTAAGAGGTTAAATTAGGAAAGCCTAGTTTGGGTTGCATTAAAAATATGGAAAAATGTTCTAAAATCATCTTTTAATATAATTAGGTGAACTGTGAAATCAATTTTGGAAAATGAGTTTTGGAAGTGTGACATTTTGGCTGGTGACCAAAATGTAATTTTCGCAAGTTTGGTGGCTGTTTTATAAAGGGTTGAAACTTTGAATCTTTAAGGAGCTATTAATCCAAAAGTGATTTCTCCAGATTTTTCTAAGATATTATAAGCTATTTTCTGATTTTAAAGATAACAAAAAGGAGGGAAAAGCTCATTTGGCAATTTTCTCAACTAACTTCCCATTTTCTTTCTCTCATTTTCTCTCAAACCAAACACTACATTTCCAGAGATTTGTTTCTGATTTTCTCACCTAAATTCCTCCTTTCAACTCTCATTTGATTCCAAATCAACATATCTTCAAAACCTCTTCAATTGCTACAAGTTTCAACAAGCATTTTGATTGCAAAAAGTGGAGAAACACAAGTTTGGAGGTAAGAACGTCCTTCTCCTCTAAACTATCAGTTCTTTACTGAAATTCCTAAGTTTTCAATCCTAAATTGATGTTTAATTAAAGTCTTTTAAGTTGATTTATGGATCTTGGCTTATTATGCAAGATTTTGATGATTTTTGTTAGATCTGAGTAATCTGTGTTTTAAGAGATGTTTTTGATGTTAAATGATCTCTAAAATGATGTGGAATTGAGTTTTGATTGATGCAATCCCGGATAGGTTGAGTTTCCTAAGTTTAGCTTGTGTTTTAAGGTAGTTTTTGAGGTGATCTTGGTGATCTGTTGTTGCTGGAGGTATAAGGTTGTTAATAGGTTGTTTTTAGATGTTATATGATGTTAATGGAAGTGAGGTTGTGCTGGTTTATGGCTGGGCTTTGTTTAGAAGTGGTTTGGATGCATTTTCGGTTGTGTTTGGTGGCCGAAAATGGAGGTTGGATGAGAGCAGCGAGTTTAGGTGCTTTCATTGAAGCAATTAATGCATGATGATGCATTAATCCTCTGCTTTGATGTGTTAAAACAGGGGAGGCATCTTTGGATCCAAGTTTGGTTGATCCGGAAGCTTGATTTGGTGCTTTGGCTTGAAGCAAAGTGGAAATTGGTGAGTGGATTTGTGGAAATTGGATTTTCAGCTTTAAAACCAAGGTTTGAAGGTTTTGGGAGCTTAGTTTAAGTCTAAACAACTTTGCTAAGCTCAAGTGTAAGTTTTCGGATTTTCTCTCTAGTGGTGGCCATGACTTTGATGTGTTGCAAAATGGTGATTTGCATGTTTTTAATTACTGTTTTGAAAGCATGTTTTAGCATGGATTTTGCTGATGATATAAGCCATATGTTGAAGGTAACTCTAGATAGGAGTACCTTGCTTTTGTACATTGTTTAAATGTGGATTGATGCTTTAAAATGCATGATGAAAATGGCTTGGTTAAATGCTTTAAAACAGTGGATTAAATGATGAATATGATGTATATTGGCAAGTGATGTTTTGAAAAGATTAAGGTCACTAAGGTGGTTAAAAGTCCTTGAGTGAGCCTTGTTACTTAAGATCATCAAGGTGGTTAAAAGTCCTTGGATGAGTCTTGTTGCGGACACTAAGGTGGTTAAAAGTCCTTAGGTGATCCATTCCATGGTGTTTAAAAGTCCATGGGGCCAAGGTGTTTAAAAGTCCTTGGGGCCAAGGTGTTTAAAAGTCCTTGGGGTGATTCAAGCATTGGACACAAAGGTGGTTAAAAGTCCTTGTGTGGTCCTTATTCATGGTGTTTAAAAGTCCATGGCCAAGGTGTTTAAAAGTCCTTGGGGCCAAGGTGTTTAAAAGTCCTTGGGAAAGTTGTTGAACTTGTTTTAATAAATGAAATGTATCACTTGAGCCAATATGACATGTTAAGTATATTATGAAGCATGAGACGCTTGTTTTAATGTTTATGTTGAAGCATGGGATTGCTTGTTTTAAGTATGCTTTTGAGCATGTGCAAGGATTGATTTTAAGCATGATTTATAAATGGTTTTAATTGCATTATTGAATTGTTTTAATGAGCATGCCTCACTAAGCTTTTGCTTACGCTCTCTACGTTTTCTTAATTCAATAATGCAGAGCATTAGAGTATCTTGAGGGGCAGCAAGAAAGGGCAAGCAATCAAGTTCAAGTGAAGCTCAAAGTATGGAAGGTTTTGTTAAACATTTAGCTTTTGTGTGATTTGGCAATGGGGGACCAATGTGTACGTTTTGGGAGGTGTTTGAGACTCCCTAAGTATGTTGAATGTTGTTGAGATTGCTGGTTTTTGAATTGGAACCTTATATGCTTGTTTTGGAAGTTTGGTGTTTGAATAGCTAGCTTGTGTAGGAAGCATGCCTATAGAATTGGGGCTTTTTGCATATGATGTTAGATTGATGTTGTGATGATGCCTATAATGCTTAAATATGTTTAATTGCATGCTGGTAAAGTTTGGTGACATTTGGAGCGTGTTTGAATGATCAATTGCATGATTTGGTATGCTTATTTGCTGCAATCTGTGCAGGCGTTTCGGAACAGTATGCACCATTTCGGAACGGGTACCTTACACGAACCCAGGCGTCCGAAACGGTGTGCACCGTTTCGAAACGGTTTGGTCTCTACCAAGGCCGTGTTTCAGAACGGTGTCGATCAGTTTCGGAACGGCCCGTGTTTCGGAACGGGGCTGATCGGTTTCGGAACGGCCGACCGTTAGGGGCTGACATTGGCAGTTATATGTTTTGAATTGTTTACATTTTGGTCCTGAATCTTGTATGTTCAATTGTGTGAGCTTGGGAAGTCCTTTTAAGCTGAAATTTCACAGAGAAGCATGAAACCTGATTAATTTCAAGATGGTAACTTTAATTTGGGTTAAGTCCTTTTAATTATCAGAAATTACAATTTGGTCCCTAAAGTTGTAATTTGTTCAATTGGGTCCCTATTTGATCTCTGATATTTGTGATCTTTGAGTATGATGTTTGTGTGATCACAATTAGGATTAATGTGCATCTAGACAAGATTAAAAAGAAAAAAAAGGGTCGTTAATCAAGGTTGACTTTCGGGTTGACTTTGGTTTTCCCCGTGTGACTTTCTTAATTCGGGTCAACCGTCTAGGCCGGGTTAAGGGGGTTACATTTGGTGGTATCAGAGCTGAGTTTGCGAGTAATTGGGAATGAATTTATGCATGATTGAAGCATGTTTGCCTTGTATGCTTGTTGTGTGAAAGCATGTTCAGTGGCTTGTGATGTTGATGCAATTGAGATGTATGCTATGATGTTGCATGTTGAGGGTACCCATTGCCAAACAAAAGCTAATGAAATGATATTGATTTTGAATGAAATTGAGCTTGAATACTTGGATTGCTTACCTTGCTGGGCCTGACTTGTTTTATTTTTGCATTGTGATTGCATGGTAAAAGTATGGCACCACGTAGAGAGTTAAGAGGTAGTGTGCGAGCTACGGCTCCTAACGAGAATGAGAATGAAGAGAATACGGGTAGTGCTGTGTTACCCCCTCCTCCGCCTAGTGGTGGTGCTGGAGGTGAGCTAGCTGAAGCTGCAGCTGGTGCTGGAGCTGCTGGACCAGAGGTTGGTCAGGGGCAAGCCATGCCTGATATGTCTATGCTGGTACAAGCTATTGCGGGTGCTTTTCGAGCAGCAGTAGCTGGAGCTCAAGGAGCTAGGCATCAGGGAGATGCCGGTGTTAGACTACCTTTGGAGCGTCTGCGCAGTCTTGGAGGGACTGAGTTCAGAGGTATGTCTGCTGAGAATTCGGAAGCTTGGCTAGAGAGTACCAAGCGTATCTTGGGTCAGATGAGCTGCACGGATGTGCAAAAGTTGGGCTGTGTTGTGTCCTTGCTGCAGGACGATGCATATACGTGGTGGACGACCACCATAGCTGGGATGGCTGAAGCTGATGTTTCTTGGACATTCTTCCAGAATGCGTTCAAGAGGAGATATCTTGGAGTGAGATATCTAGATGAGAAGAAGCGTGAATTCATGTCTCTTACCCAAGGGAGCATGAGTGTGGCTGAGTATGAAGTGCAGTTTGTGCGCCTCAGTCAGTATGCACTGGAGCTGATACCTGATGAGCGAGAGAGGTGCGAAAGGTTCCGTTATGGCTTGGTGACGGAGGTTAAGACCTACATGTTGGCTGCTGAGTACAATGATTTTGATGTGTTGGTTAGTCGATCCAAGGACATTGAGATGAACTTGGGTTTAGCTGCGAAAGGTGCTGGAGCGAGTTCCGGCAAGAGATCTGCTGAGTATAGTTCCGGAGGTGGGCGGAACAAGAGGGGACGTGATCAGAAGTATCAGTCCTCAGCCAAGAGAGGTGGTGGTGCACCTGCTAGGGGTGGTTTTGCTAGAGCTGAACCAAGTGCTTGCTGGATCTGTGGTTCGCGTGGTCACATGAAACGTGACTGTCCTCGAGCTGTGAGGGAGGTGCAAGCTCCTGTTGCGGCAGCTGGTAATGGATGTTGGAACTGTGGTTCTGTTGACCATCTGAGGCGAGATTGTCCGAGGTTGGCTGGTGGCCAAGATCGTGCTCCTGTTGTTGCACAGCAGAGAGGTCGTGGGCGCGGCTGTGGTAATTTCCAGAAGAGAGAGGAAGGTGGTCGTGGAGTAGCTCATGTTGTGGCTATTCAGCCTGAGGGTGGAGGCCAAGCGAGGGTGTATGCTCAGCGCGAGGGAAGGAATGATGCTGATGTGATTGCAGGTACCTTTACTTTGCAATCCTTGTCATTGCTTTCTTTGATTGATTCTGGATCTACGCATTCATACATTTTGCGTGAGCATGCTGAGTTGCTTGGTTTGCCTGTTGAGTCTTTGGATGTTGGTGTTCGTGTCACTAGTTCTTTTGGTGAAACTGTTGTGACTCAAAAGCTTTATAGAAGGTGTCCCTTGGTTGTTCAAGAACATGTGTTTCATGTTGATCTTATGGAGTTGCCTTTTTATGGTTTTGATGTGATCCTTGGTATGGATTGGCTTGCTGAGCATCGTGCTGTTGTGGATTGTGAGAATAAGCGGGTTTCGCTTAAGCTTGCGGATGATTATGAAGTTGTTGTTGTTGGCGAGAATGTGAAGTTTCTTGCTAATGTTGTGTCTACCTTGGAGGCGAGTAGGATGCTGAGGCAAGGTTGCGAAGCTTACCTAGCTTTTGTGATGAATCCTAGCTCTAAGGAGTTGAGGGTGCAAGATATCAAGGTTGTGAAGGAGTTTCCTGGTGTTTTTCCTGAAGAGTTGCCTGGTTTACCTCCTAATCGCGAGGTGGAGTTTGGAATTGAGCTGTATGAGAATACAACTCCTGTGTCCATTACTCCCTATAGAATGGCACCTAAGGAGCTGAAGGAGCTAAAGACGCAGTTGCAAGAGCTGCTTGATCGTGGTTTCATCCGGCCGAGTGTGTCGCCTTGGGGTGCTCCTGTCTTGTTTGTGAAGAAGAAAGATGGCACGATGAGGATGTGCATTGATTACCGTCAACTGAACAAGTTGACTATCAAGAATCGGTATCCTTTGCCGAGGATTGGTGATCTCTTTGATCAATTTCGGGGAGCTGCTGTGTTCTCTAAGATTGACTTGAGGTCAGGGTGTTATCAGTTGAAGGTGAAGGATGTGGATGTGCCTAAGACAGCTTTCAGGACAAGGTATGGGCATTATGAGTTCCTTGTGATGCCGTTTGGTTTGACAAATGCTCCTGCTGCTTTCATGGACATGATGAATCGTGTTTTTCATGAATACCTGGACAAGTTCGTTGTGGTGTTCATTGATGATATCCTCGTGTACTCGCGTACTGAGGAGGAGCACGAAGAGCATTTGAGGATTGTGCTGCAAGCTTTGTTGGAGAATCAGCTTTATGCTAAGCTGAGCAAGTGTGAGTTTTGGCTTAAGGAGGTGGTGTTTCTTGGACATGTGGTCTCAGCTGAGGGGATTCGTGTTGATCCTCAGAAGATTGAAGCGGTGATGAATTGGAAAGTTCCTAAGTCTGTTCATGAAGTCCGTAGTTTCCTTGGTTTGGCGGGATACTACCGGAGGTTGGTGGATGGTTTTTCCAAGATTGCTGCTCCTTTGACGAAGTTGTTGCAAAAGGATGTTAAGTATGAGTGGACAGAAGCGAGACAACAGGCTTTTGAGAAGCTGAAGGCGGCTTTGACTCAAGCTCCTATCTTGATTCAGCTTGAATCAGGGAAAGAGTTTGTGGTCTATAGTGATGCATCCTATGTTGGTTTGGGGTGTGTGCTGATGCAAGAGGGTAAGGTTGTGGCTTATGCGTCGCGGCAGTTGAAGGTGCATGAGTGCAACTGTCCTACGCATGATATTGAGCTGGCTGCAGTGGTTTTTGCTCTGAAGATCTGGAGACATTATCTGTATGGTGAGAAGTGTACTGTGTACACGGATCACAAGAGTTTGAGGTATCTGATGTCTCAGAAGGAGTTGAATCTTAGGCAGCGACGTTGGTTTGAGTTGCTCAAGGATTATGATCTGACGATTGAGTATCATCCTGGTAAAGCTAATGTTGTTGCGGATGCTTTGAGTAGGAAGGTAGCTGTTGAGCTGAGGGCGATGTTTGCTAGCTTGAGCATATCGCGAGATGGTGGTCTTGTTGCTGAGTTGCAGTGAAACCATATCTGGTTCAGTTGATCAAGGAAAAGCAGTTGCTGGATGATTCCTTGGTGTCTCATGTTCAGGATATCGCGGAGGGTAGACCTTCGAATTTCTGCTTTAATGAGGATTGTGTGTTGTGTTTTGGTAGTCGGATAGTAGTGCCTGCTGATGTTGAGCTGAGGCGTGCTATTCTGACTGAAGGTCATAGTAGTCCTTTTGCTATGCACCCTGGTAGTACTAAGATGTATCGTGATCTTCGTGATGAGTACTATTGGGTGGGTTTGAAGAAGGATGTTGCAGAGTTTGTGAGCAAGTGTTTGGTATGTCAGCGAGTTAAGGCTGAACATCAGGTTCCTTCTGGTTTGTTGCAACCGTTGAAAATCCCTGAATGGAAGTGGGAGAGGGTTACCATGGATTTTGTATCTGGTTTGCCTTTGTCTCCATCAAAGAAGAATTCTGTTTGGGTGATTGTGGATCGTTTGACGAAGTGTGCGCATTTCTTGCCTGTGCATACTACGTTTTCTTTTGATAAGCTGGCAGAGCTGTACATTGCTGAGATAGTGAGGTTGCATGGTGTGCCTAAGTCGATTGTGTCGGATAGGGATCCGAGGTTCACATCGCGTTTCTGGCAGTGTTTGCATCAAGCTCTGGGTACAAGGTTGCATTTCAGTACATCTTATCATCCTCAGTCGGATGGTCAGTCTGAGCGAGTTATCCAGATTTTGGAGGATATGTTGAGATGCTGCGTGATTGAGTTCCAAGGTTCTTGGGAGAAGCATCTGCCTTTGGTTGAGTTCGCTTATAACAATAGTTATCAGGCGAGTATACAGATGGCACCTTATGAGGCTCTGTATGGGAGGAAGTGTAGGACTCCTCTTTGTTGGGCTGAAACTGGTCAAAAGTTGGTTTCGATGCCTGTTTTGTTGAAAGGGACCACCGAGAAGGTGAAGCTCATTTGTGAGAGGTTGAAGGCTGCCTCTGATCGGCAAAAGTCTTACGCGGATTTGAAGCGTAAGGAGATAGAGTATACGGTGGGTGACCGTGTGTTCTTGAAGGTTTCGCCTTGGAAGAAGGTGATGAGGTTTGGCCGGAAGGGTAAGTTGAGCCCTCGGTACATTGGACCATATGACGTGGTTGAGCGAGTGGGTCCTGTTGCGTATCGGTTGAGGTTACCTCAGGAGTTGGAGAAGATTCATGATGTGTTCCATGTTTCTATGCTCCGGAAGTATAGATCTGATCCTTCGCATGTGATGCTTGTAGAGGATGTGGTTTTGAATCCGGATTTGACCTATGATGAGGAACCGGTGAAGGTTCTGGATTCGGATTGTAAGGTTCTTCGTGGCAAGACCATTGAGTTGGTGAAGGTGCTGTGGAAGCATCGAGGTGTTGAGGAAGCCACGTGGGAGCGGAAGGAAGACATGCTGAAGCAGTTTCCTTATCTCTTTCCTTCAGGTAAATTTCGAGGACGAAATTTCTTAAGGGGGGGAGAGTTGTAACGCCCCGGTTTTGGGCTTAGGAGTTTTGGGCGTTGACCGGTTGGTCAAAGTGCTGTTCGAATCTTAAGAGGTTAAATTAGGAAAGCCTAGTTCGTGTTGCATTAAAAATATGGAAAAATGTTCTAAAATCATCTTTTAATATAATTAGGTGAACTGTGAAATCAATTTTGGAAAATGAGTTTTGGAAGTGTGGCATTTTGGCTGGTGACCAAAATGTAATTTTCGCAAGTTTGGTGGCTGTTTTATAAAGGGTTGAAACTTTGAATCTTTAAGGAGCTATTAATCCAAAAGTGATTTCTCCAGATTTTTCTAAGATATTATAAGCTATTTTCTGATTTTAAAGATAACAAAAAGGAGGGAAAAGCTCATTTGGCAATTTTCTCAACTAACTTCCCATTTTCTTTCTCTCATTTTCTCTCAAACCAAACACTACATTTCCAGAGATTTGTTTCTGATTTTCTCACCTAAATTCCTCCTTTCAACTCTCATTTGATTCCAAATCAACATATCTTCAAAACCTCTTCAATTGCTACAAGTTTCAACAAGCATTTTGATTGCAAAAAGTGGAGAAACACAAGTTTGGAGGTAAGAACGTCCTTCTCCTCTAAACTATCAGTTCTTTACTGAAATTCTTAAGTTTTCAATCCTAAATTGATGTTTAATTAAAGGCTTTTAAGTTGATTTATGGATCTTGGCTTATTATGCAAGATTTTGATGATTTTTCGTTAGATCTGAGTAATCTGTGTTTTAAGAGATGTTTTTGATGTTAAATGATCTCTAAAATGATGTGGAATTGAGTTTTGATTGATGCAATCCCGGATAGGTTGAGTTTCCTAAGTTTAGCTTGTGTTTTAAGGTAGTTTTTGAGGTGATCTTGGTGATCTGTTGTTGCTGGAGGTATAAGGTTGTTAATAGGTTGTTTTTAGATGTTATATGATGTTAATGGAAGTAAGGTTGTGCTGGTTTATGGCTGGGCTTTGTTTAGAAGTGGTTTGGATGCATTTTCGGTTGCGTTTGGTGGCCGAAAATGGAGGTTGGATGAGAGCAGCGAGTTTAGGTGCTTTCATTGAAGCAATTAATGCATGATGATGCATTAATCCTCTGCTTTGATGTGTTAAAACAGGGGAGGCATCTTTGGATCCAAGTTTGGTTGATCCGGAAGCTTGATTTGGTGCTTTGGCTTGAAGCAAAGTGGAAATTGGTGAGTGGATTTGTGGAAATTGGATTTTTAGCTTTAAAACCAAGGTTTGAAGGTTTTGGGAGCTTAGTTTAAGTCTAAACAACTTTGCTAAGCTCAAGTGTAAGTTTTCGGATTTTCTCTCTAGTGGTGGCCATGACTTTGATGTGTTGCAAAATGGTGATTTGCATGTTTTTAATTACTGTTTTGAAAGCATGTTTTAGCATGGATTTTGCTGATGATATAAGCCATATGTTGAAGGTAACTCTAGATAGGAGTACCTTGCTTTTGTACATTGTTTAAATGTGGATTGATGCTTTAAAATGCATGATGAAAATGGCTTGGTTAAATGCTTTAAAACAGTGGATTAAATGATGAATATGATGTATATTGGCAAGTGATGTTTTGAAAAGATTAAGGTCACTAAGGTGGTTAAAAGTCCTTGAGTGAGCCTTGTTACTTAAGATCATCAAGGTGGTTAAAAGTCCTTGGATGAGTCTTGTTGCGGACACTAAGGTGGTTAAAAGTCCTTAGGTGATCCATTCCATGGTGTTTAAAAGTCCATGGGGCCAAGGTGTTTAAAAGTCCTTGGGGCCAAGGTGTTTAAAAGTCCTTGGGGTGATTCAAGCATTGGACACAAAGGTGGTTAAAAGTCCTTGTGTGGTCCTTATTCATGGTGTTTAAAAGTCCATGGCCAAGGTGTTTAAAAGTCCTTGGGGCCAAGGTGTTTAAAAGTCCTTGGGAAAGTTGTTGAACTTGTTTTAATAAATGAAATGTATCACTTGAGCCAATATGACATGTTAAGTATATTATGAAGCATGAGACGCTTGTTTTAATGTTTATGTTGAAGCATGGGATTGCTTGTTTTAAGTATGCTTTTGAGCATGTGCAAGGATTGATTTTAAGCATGATTTATAAATGGTTTTAATTGCATTATTGAATTGTTTTAATGAGCATGCCTCACTAAGCTTTTGCTTACGCTCTCTACGTTTTCTTAATTCAATAATGCAGAGCATTAGAGTATCTTGAGGGGCAGCAAGAAAGGGCAAGCAATCAAGTTCAAGTGAAGCTCAAAGTATGGAAGGTTTTGTTAAACATTTAGCTTTTGTGTGATTTGGCAATGGGGGACCAATGTGTACGTTTTGGGAGGTGTTTGAGACTCCCTAAGTATGTTGAATGTTGTTGAGATTGCTGGTTTTTGAATTGGAACCTTATATGCTTGTTTTGGAAGTTTGGTGTTTGAATAGCTAGCTTGTGTAGGAAGCATGCCTATAGAATTGGGGCTTTTTGCATATGATGTTAGATTGATGTTGTGATGATGCCTATAAGTCTTAAATATGTTTAATTGCATGCTGGTAAAGTTTGGTGACATTTGGAGCGTGTTTGAATGATCAATTGCATGATTTGGTATGCTTATTTGCTGCAATTTGTGCAGGCGTTTCGGAACAGTATGCACCGTTTCGGAACGGGTGCCTTACACGAACCCAGGCGTCCGAAACGGTGTGCACCGTTTCGAAACGGTTTGGTCTCTGCCAAGGCCGTGTTTCGGAACGGTGTCGATCAGTTTCGGAACGGCCCGTGTTTCGGAACGGGGCTGATCGGTTTCGGAACGGCCGACCGTTAGGGGCTGACATTGGCAGTTATATGTTTTGAATTGTTTACGTTTTGGTCCTGAATCTTGTATGTTCAATTGTGTGAGCTTGGGAAGTCCTTTTGAGCTGAAATTTCACAGAGAAGCATGAAACCTGATTAATTTCAAGATGGTAACTTTAATTTGGGTTAAGTCCTTTTAATTATCAGAAATTACAATTTGGTCCCTAAAGTTGTAATTTGTTCAATTGGGTCCCTGTTTGATCTCTGATGTTTGTGATCTTTGAGTATGATGTTTGTGTGATCACAATTAGGATTAATGTGCATCTAGACAAGATTAAAAAGAAAAAAAAGGGTCGTTAATCAAGGTTGACTTTCGGGTTGACTTTGGTTTTCCCCGTGTGACTTTCTTAATTCGGGTCAACCGTCTAGGCCGGGTTAAGGGGGTTACATTTAACTCCTTCTGAGACATCAGATACCTCAAACTCTTGTGATCCGTGTACACAGTACACTTCTCACCATACAGATAATGTCTCCAGATCTTCAGAGCAAAAACCACTGCAGCCAGCTCAATATCATGCGTAGGGTAATTGCGCTCATGCACTTTCAACTGCCGCGATGCATAAGCCACAACCTTACCCTCTTGCATCAGCACACATCCCAAACAAACATAGGATGCATCACTATAGACCACAAACTCTTTCCCTGATTCAGGCTGAACCAAGATAGGAGCTTGCGTCAAAGCCGCCTTAAGCTTCTCAAAAGCCTGCTGTCTCGCTCCCGTCCACTCATACTTAACATCCTTTTGCAACAGCTTCGTCAAAGGAGCAGCAATCTTGGAAAAACCATCCACAAACCTTCGGTAGTATCCTGCCAAACCAAGGAAACTACGGACCTCATGAACAGACTTAGGAACTTTCCAGTTCATCACCGCCTCAATCTTCTGAGGATCAACACGAATCCCCTCAGCTGAGACCACATGCCCAAGAAACACCACCTCCTTAAGCCAGAACTCACACTTGCTCAGCTTAGCATAAAGCCGATTCTACAACAAGGCTTGCAAAACAATCCTCAAATGATCTTCGTGCTCCTCCTCAGTACGCGAGTACACGAGGATATCATCAATGAACACCACCACGAACTTGTCCAGGTATTCATGAAACACACGGTTCATCATATCCATGAAAGCAGCAGGAGCATTTGTCAAACCAAACGGCATCACAAGAAACTCATAATGCCCATACCTTGTCCTGAAAGCTATCTTAGGCACATCCACATCCTTCACCTTCAACTGATAATACCCTGACCTCAAGTCAATCTTAGAGAACACAACAGCTCCCCGAAATTGATCAAAGAGATCATCGATCCTCGGCAAAGGGTACCGATTCTTGATAGTCAACTTGTTCAGCTGACGATAATCAATGCACATCCTCATAGTGCCATCCTTCTTCTTCACAAACAAGACTGGTGCACCCCAAGGCGACACACTCGGCCGGATGAAACCATGGTCAAGCAACTCTTGCAACTGCGTCTTCAGCTCTTTCAGCTCCTTAGGTGCCATTCTATAGGGAGTAATGGACACAAGAGTTGTATTCTCATACAGCTCAATTCCAAACTCCACCTCGCGAGTAGGAGGTAAACCAGGCAACTCCTCAGGAAAAACACCAGGAAACTCCTTCACAACCCTGATATCTTGCACCCTCAACTCCTTAGAGCTAGGATTCATCACAAAAGCTAGATAAGCTTCGCAACCTTGCCTCAGCATCCTGCTCGCCTCCAAGGTAGACACCACATTGGCAAGAAACTTCACATTCTCACCAACCACAACAACTTTATAATCATCCGCAAGCTTCAGCGAAACTCGCTTATTTTCACAATCTACCACAGCACGATGCTCAGCAAGCCAATCCATACCAAGGATCACATCAAAACCATAAAAGGGCAACTCCATAAGATCAACATGAAAAACATGTTCTTGAACAACCAAGGGACACCTTCTATAAAGCTTTCGAGTCACAACAGTTTCACCAAAAGAACTAGTGACACGAACACCAACATCCAAAGACTCAACAGGCAAACCAAGCAATTCAGCATGCTCACGCAAAATGTATGAATGCGTAGATCCAGAATCAATCAAAGAAAGCAATGAAAAGGATTGCAAAGTAAAGGTACCTGCAATCACATCCGCATCATTCCTTCCCTCACGCTGAGCATACACCCTAGCTTGGCCTCCACCTTCAGGCTGAATAGCCACAACATGGGCTACTCCACGACCACCGTCCTCTCGCCTCTGGAAATTACCACGGCCGCGCCCACGACCTCTCTGTGGTGCAGCAACAGCAGGAGCACGCACCTGATCACCAGCCAACCTAGGACAATCTCGCCTCAAGTGGTCTGCGGATCCACAATTCCAGCATCCATTACCAGCTGCCGCTACAGGAGCTTGCACCTCTCTCACAGCACGAGGACAGTCACGCTTCATGTGACCACGTGAACCACAGATCCAACAAGCACTAGGATCAGCTCTAGCGTTGCCTCCTCTAGCAGGTGCACCACCACCTCTCTTAGCTGAGGACTGATACTTCTGATCACGTCCCCTCTTGTTCCGTCCACCTCCGGAACTAAACTCAGCAGCTCTCTTGCCAGAACTTGCTCCAGCACCTTTCGCAGATAAACCCAAGTTCATCTCAATGTCCTTGGCTCGGCCCACCAACACATCAAAATCATCATACTCGGTGGCCAGCACATACATTTTCACATCCGTCACAAGACCATAACGGAACCTCTCGCACCTTGCCCGCTCATCAGGTATCAGCTCAGGTGCATACTGACTGAGTCGCACAAACTGCACCTCATACTCAGCCACACTCATGCTCCCTTGGGTAAGAGACATGAATTCACGCTTCTTCTCATCAAGATATCTCACTCCAAGATATCTCCGCTTGAACACATTCTGAAAGAATGTCCAAGTCACATCAGCTTCAACCATTCCAGCTATAGTGGTCGTCCACCACGTATACGCATCGTCCTGCAGCAAGGACACAACACAACCCAGCTTTTGCACATCCGTGCAGCTCATCTGACCCAAGATTCGCTTGGTACTCTCTAGCCAAGCTTCAGAACTCTCAGCTGACATACCCCTGAACTCAGTCCCACCAAGACTGCGCAGACGCTCCAAAGGTAGTCTCACTCCAGCATCTCCCTGATGCCCAGCTCCTTGAGCTCCAGCTACTGCTGCTCGAAAAGCACCCGCAATAGCTTGCACCAACATAGACATATCAGGCATAGCTTGCCCCTGACCAACCTCTGGTCCAGCAGCTCCAGCACCAGCTGCAGCTTCAGCTCTTTCTCCCTCAGCACCACCACCAGGTGGAGGAGGAGGTATCACCGCACTACCCGTGTTCTCCTCGTTCTCATTCTCATTAGGAGCCGCAGCTCGCACATTACCTCGTAACTCTCTACGTGGTGCCATACTATTACCATGCAATCACAATGCAAATAAAACAAAGTCAGGCCCAGCAAGGTAAGCAATCCAAGTATTCAAGCTCAATTTCATTCAAAATCAACAACATTTCATTAGCTTCGATTTGGCAATGGGTACCCACATCATGCTACATCACAGCATACAACTCAATTGCATCCAAATCACAAGCCACTAAACATGCTTTCGATCAACAAGCATACAAGGCAAACATACTTCAATCATACATACATTCATTCTCAATTACTCGAGAACTCAGCTCTGATACCACCAAATGTAACCCCCTTAACCCGGTTTAGACGGTTGACCCGAATTAAGAAAGTCACACGGGGAAAACCAAAGTCAACCCGAAAGTCAACCTTGATTAACGACCCTTTTTTTTTCTTTTTAATCTTGTCTAGATGCACATTAACCCTAATTGTGATCACTCAACAACATATTCAAAGATCACAAGCATCAGAGATCAAACAGGGACCCAATTGAACAAATTACAACTTTAGGGACCAAATTGTAATTTCTGATAAATAAGAGGACTTAACCCAAATTAAAGTTACCAACTTGAAATTAGTCAGATTTCATGCTTCTCTGTGAAATTTCAGCTCAAAAGGACTTCCCGAACTCATACAATTGCACAAACAAGGTTCAGGACTAAAACGCAAACAATTCAAAACATTTAACTGCCAATGTCAGCCCCCAACGGTCACCCGTTCCGGAACAGGCAGAGCCCGTTTCGAAACACGGGCCGTTCCGCAACGCGTACCGGAACACGGGCTGGCAGTAGCCAAACCATTTCGGAACGGTCTCTCCCGTTTCGGTCGCCTGGTCTTGTTTAAGGCACCCGTTCCGAAACGGCAGGCACTGTTCCGAAACGCCCTGCACAGATTGCCCCAAAATGCATACTTAAACATGCAATTAAACATCCAATCATGCTCCAATTACCACCAAACTTTACCAACATGCAATTCAACATATATGAGACATACTTGCATCAACAATTCAACAAAATAACATCATATGTGAAAAGCCCCAAATCTATAGGCATGCTTCCTACACAAGCAAACCATCTAAGCATAAACTTCCATTTCAAGCATGTAAAAGCCAAACTCAAAAACCAACATTCTCAACAACATTCAACATACTTAGGGAGTTCAAAACCTCTCCCAAAACAGACACATAGGTCCCCCATTGCCAAATTACCAAAAGCTAAAAATGTACTTAAAAAAAACCTTCCATACTTTGAGCTTTACCTTCACTTGAATACTTGCCCTCCTTGCTGCCCTCAAAGTACTCTAATGTTCTGCATTATTGATTTAAGAAAACGAAAGAGAGCGTAAGCAAAAGCTTAGTGAGGAATGCTCATTAAAACCATTCAATAATGCATTTATAAAACACTTTATAAATCATGTTTCAATCATCATTTACACATGCTCAAAAGCATACTTAAACAAGCATCTCATGCTTCATATCATAACATGTCATATTGGCCACAAGTGATAAATTCCATTTCTTTAAAAACAAGTTCATCAACTTTCACCCCAAGGACTTTTAAACACCTTGGCCCCATGGACTTTTAAACACCATGGAAAGGACCACACAAGGACTTTTAACCACCTTTGTGTCCGTGTCAAGTTTCACCCCAAGGACTTTTAAACACCTTGGCCCCATGGACTTTTAAACACCATGGAAAGGATCACACAAGGACTTTTAACCACCTTTGTGTCCGTATCAAGAATCATCCAAGGACTTTTAACCACCTTGATGATCTTAAGTAAACAAGGCTCACTCAAGGACTTTTAACCACCTTAGTGACCTTAACCTTTTCAAAACATCACTTGCCAATATACATCATTATCATCAATTTATCCACTGTTTTAAAGCATTTAACCAAGCCATAATCATCATGCATTTAAAAGCATCAAACCACATTTAATCAATGTTCAAAAACAAGGAACTCTTACCTTGAGCTTCCTTCAACATATGGCTTACAAAAACAGCATTAACCATGCTAAATCATGCTTTCAAAACAGAATTTAAAACATGCAATAAACCACATTGCACAACAAATGAATCATGGCCACCACTAGAGAGTATTTCCGAAAACTTACACTTGAGCTTAGTAAAGTTGTTTAGACTTAAACTAAGCTCCCAAGACATTGGTTTCAAAGCCGAAAACCCAATTTCACTCACCGATTCCACTTCGCCTCTTGCCGAAGCACCAAAACAAGCTTCCGGATCAACAACTCTTGGATCCAAAGATACCTCCCCTGTTTTAACACATCAAAGCAGAGGATTAATGCATCATCATGCATTAATTGCTTCAATGAAAGCACCTAAACTCGCTGCTCTCATCCACACTCCATTTTCGGCCACCAAACACAACCGAAAATGCATCCAAACCACTTCTCAACAAAGCCCAGCCATTAACCAACAAAACCAAACATCTATTAACATCATTTAACATCTAAAAAGAACCTATTAACATCCTTATATCTCCAGCAACATCAGATCCACAAGATCACCTAAAAAACAATCAAGAATCACAAGCTAAACTTAGGGAACTCAACCTATCCGGGATTGCATTAATCAAAACTCAATTCCTTATCAATTTAGAGTCCAAATAACATCAAAAACACATCTCAAATCACAGATTTAACAGATCAAACGAAAATCATCAAAAATCACCAAATCTTGCATTATAAGCCAAGATCCAATTCACAGCTCAAAAGCCTTTAATAAAACATCAATTATGGATTGAAAACTTAGGAATTTCAGTAAAGAACTGATAGTTTAGAGGAGAAGGACGTTCTTACCTCCAAACTTGAGTTTCTCCTCTTTTTGGAATCAAAAACCTTGATGAATCAAGTAGCAAATGATGAGGTTTTGTAGATATGTTGATTAGGAATCAAAAGAGAGTTGAAAGGAGGGATTTATGTGAGAAAATCAGAAACAATTCTCTGGAAAGAAAGTGTTTGGGTTGAGAGAAAATGAGAGAAAGGGAAATAGGAAGTTAGTTATCAAAATGGCCAAAATGGCTTTCCCTCCACTTTTGATATGTTTTAAAATCAGAATAAATCCTTAAAATATCTTAGAAAAATCTGGAGAAACTACTTTTGGAATAATAGCTCCTTAAAGATTCAAAGTTTCAACCCTTTTATAAAACAGTCACCAAACTTTCAAAAATTACATTTTGGTCACTAGCCAAAATGTCACCCTTCCAAAACTCATTTTCCAAAATTGATTTCACAGTTCACTTAATTATATTAAAAGATGATTTTAGAACATTTTTCCATATTTTTAATGCAACCCGAACTAGGCTTTCCTAATTTCACCTTTTTAGATTCGAACAGCACTTTGACCAAACCGGTCAACGCCCAAAACTCCTAAGCCCAAAACCGGGGCGTTACAAAGAATATGGGATGGTCCCATAATTAAATCCCACAAGTGGAACGAAAAGTCTTTGAAAGAGAATCAAATATGTTAGACATGTTTTGATTGAGAACAAGTCATTTTCGACTTCTTTACACACTAGAAAAACAACTCTCATACTTAATCGTGTTTTTTTTCGAAATGTCATATAAGATATGGACTAAGAATTGTTCTAGAATACCTTTGAAGTTTTAAGGTTACTTACATGTTAAAATGTTTACAAAGTTCGAACCTTAAAAACTCCATTTGTTGTTTATCCTAACGAGAACAAAGCGTTTGTTTCTCAAACGAGAGTTTATCTTGAAAGAGATTAATTCTCACAAAGGGATATTATTTCTTCAATTTTAACGAGAAAAAAATGTTTGTTGCTCAAACGAGAGTTTCTCTCGAAAGAGATTACCTCTCACAAAAGGAACAAAGTGGAATTTGTAATATGAAGAAATTTTAGACAACAAATTTATGAACCAAAGATTGATAATGTTCCACAAATGATCAAGGAACATTCGAACAAAGCACAACCATTGCGTTGATCCTTAAGAGAATACCATATACTTGAGAAATATGGATTTCTCACTATCCGTACATGGAAACACTCCTCTTTTCGGATCAAGATAAAGACTAAGTCTTATCAGAAAGCAATGGTGAGCCCAAAATTTGAGAAATGGCTAAGAGCCATGAGAGATGAGATGAAATCCATGTCTAAAACCAAGTATAGACTTTGGTTACCTAAAAGGGTAAAACCTAAGAGGTATATGGATGAGTTTTTTTTCAAAAAGGAAAAACCGACATAGATGATGAAACATACAAAGGATGATTCGTCGCTAAAAGTTTTCGACAAACTTCATAGAATATGATAAAACATCTTCCTTGTAGCTATGTTTAATCCATCTTAATCTCACTTGCAAGTAGTTACATACGATGATTATGGAATCAAATAAAGGAATGTCAAAACCACTTTCCTAAGGGAAAACTTGAAACAGATGTGTACATGACACATCCAGAAGGTTTTGTCACTCCAGTAAACACTTGGAAGGTATGTAAGCTACAAAGGTCTATCCGTAGACTAAGGCAAGCTTCTCGAAGTTGGGATATTCATTTCAGAAGATACAATCAAAAGGTTTGGTTTATCTAGAAACAAAGGGGAGTCTTGTTTTCAAAAGAGCTAGTGGGAGCATTGTTACTTTCCTAAGTATTGTATGTAGATGACATACTCATCAAAAGGAACTAAAGATTGCAATCCGTTTTGCATTAATAAAAGATAATGCGAGTTAGCAACATGAGATAGTATCTAACTCTACAACATAGGTTGTATGTATTACAGCCGACATAACAATAAAGAAGAATGTTTGGATCTAAAGGGTTCACTTCTGAACTAAGGGTTGTTCCCAGCATATTAGATGCTATATAACCCTGTTATGATGGAACCTTTGTGTAAGCAAATAAAACCCAGATCTCATCAATAAATCCAAACATATTCTAAAGTTCTTACATCTTGGAGATGTGAAAGTATGCAACATACGCACAAAGTTGATAACTTTGTCAACTCCCTAACAAAGCTTTTGACACAGCATAAGCATGTCAGTTACACTAAGCCATATCGTATTAGATACGAGAATGATTGGTCTTAGTGCTAGTGGGAGATTGTTGGAGTATGTCCAAAGAATAATCATATGATGATTGAGTAGACATACTATTTTACTAGATTTATCAAGTAATGGCATTGTCGTTATTATCATTTGGTATGTTTCTGTGCATCAAACTAACCATTGGATAATAATGTCCATACAATAATACGATTATTGTTAAATAGGATCCTTAGTCGAATATTATTACGGGTATGGACAGTGATAATATATAAAGACTAATATGTGGTTGATGACAAGCGTTGTCATTGACATAGAGATGTCAAAATCAACACATAAGTATTTGTTAGAGAACAACATATTGGATTGACCCGCTATGAGCATGTTTCTTGGGTAATTATGTGACAGTCACAACATTGCTCATGATAAACATATGTATAATCCTAGACTTGAGATCAACATGATTTCAACATAAAGATTTACGTATTTTGACATAGTCAAACGTGTGTCGTAACTGACTACATTATAAAGACTGATGATTGGATACATGATGACCTATGTAGTGAAATATGGTTGATCAAGAAAGGATTTGTCCCTCCTACATAATGGGAGAAATATCTTCGGCCACTTGATTGAGTGAGATTAGAAAATGCATGGCCCTGCTCGAATATTATGATATGAGATATCATAGAGATTCGTTTATCGTAATCTATTCAAGACATCAAGAAACACTAGATGGACAACGCAAGTGTGAATAACCCATGACTTGTGTTCATCTAAGATATAAAGGACAAAAGGATGAAATACATAAAGGAAGTTTATTCAGGAATTAGGAAAGTCAAACCATTACTTCATGCAACTTAGGTAGCAATGATGTATTGCTAGATGCCACTCATTGTTTGTAAAATTAGAACAATTCTAATTTTGTTGCTAACGTTGCATGAACCTACAAGGGTCACACCCTTCGAATGAAACGGACAAAAATTGGAAACCGTACTCCCTATTTTAGAGAGTTTGCCAAAAATCCCCTATGGGATAAGGGTAATCGACAACTCCCTTAAATGGGAATAATATTGGATAAATATTGTATTTATCCAATATTATTTAGAGTATGGAAAATATTTAGAGACTTAAATATTATAGAGTGAGATTCTAGAAATTTAAATATATATTTGGAATTTATATAATGTATATTTAATTCCAAGTTTATGTAGAATTAGATTCTACATAATTAATATTTATATATTTAAATATATTTAAATCCAAGTAAAGATGGAATGAGATTCTATATAATAAAAAAAATATATTTGGATTAAATATAATGTATATTTAAATCCATGTTTTATGTAGAATAAGATTCTACATAATTAAATATATATATATATATTTCATTTAATATTATTAAATATAATATATATTTAATATAAACCAATTTCAAGTAGAATTAGATTCTATGAATTTTGGTTGAACTTGGATTTAAGGTATTCAACTAGAATTAAGTCTCTGAATACTATTTAAAGGGACAAGGGCTAGCAACCGAATCATCCCTCTTCCTCCTCTTGAAGATTTCGACAACACTCCTAGGGATTCCCCACTGGAACTCGACATATCCCAGAAAGCTCTCTGAGAAGCTGTTCGATAATTTTCTGGTGTTCTACTTGCCCCTTAGCAAATCCCTGAAGGTTCCCTTGCCCGATTGCAAGTCCCAGTTGAACTCCTGGTCGATTTCAGACTCCCTCAAGAATCCCTGGAGGGATTTGGACTTCTCTCTGGAAGGTGTTCAAACCTGTCGAAATTTATCCCTAAGTGTTAGGGAGGCGAAAACTTTGTTCGTTTTGTTCGGGTGGATTCCGTAGAGGTCGTTGCGAACCTGTGACGATTCCGGTTTTACTTGACGTGGTTATTCCGACATACCGTCGGTTTTCCAGTTTTCAGAGTTTTAAAAGGTACCTCTTCATCTTTTCACCCCGAATTCGTTCATGTACATGGATCCTGGCTGGATTACGTCGGATTAATTTTTCCGCTGCGCCACGGGGCGTGCCGACGTGACCCAACATGAAGTTGCATTGTGTGGGTTCTAAAGGGTTCAAGGAAAATATGAAGAAGGGATTGAAAGTGGGCAAACCATCTGAGGGTCGATAACATACTCGTCCGATCTTAGCTGAGTGGGTTTAGAATATCTCACACCCATTAAGGTACTTTGGTGCCCAGGATGGATCGACTCCTATTGACCTTTTGAATGGGACGAAACCTCTTGGATAGAACACTCATCGAATGATGAGATCCGTGAAATGGATCATACCATGGATCACTTTCATAGTGGTTTGGCACCGGTGGATGATTGCCTTGACGACAATCATTAAGTGTATTTGCTTTCATCCTCAAATGATATTTTTGATGATAAGCATTCTCTTTTAGAATTGTCAAGGTGCATCTAGTTTGACCTTTTGTCGAAATTTTTAAAAATGTGTGCGTGAGAACCGACCTTCACATGTGGCGTTGTTTGAACCACGTGTGAGTTGCCCCTTTGTTGATCTTGTTGTTTAAAGACTAGGTTTCTAGCGCTCTTTTTGAGTGGAAGCTCATGGTTTTGGGGGTGGGATATGGCTCCTTTGGAATGATGATATAGTTATTGAGATTTTACACATGTCTAATCAGTTCATTAATGGACCGATTTCAATCTAGGCTTGATCAATGATGGATTTAGTTCACGGCGGTGTATGTGAGTCCACAAGCATATAGGCGGAAGTACCTTTGGTCTCAGCTTCAATCTTTGGCACCAGGGGATGACTCGCCTTGGGTATTAGGTGGAGATTTTAATGTTATTTTGTTGGCAGATGAGCGTGTAGGTGTTGCGAGTGAGAATGTGGGTGGTAGCCGGTTGTTTGTGGATTTAATGTTCAAAATGGGGTTGGATGATCTTGGGTCTAGCTTTAACTTGGTCTAAAGGGAATTTATTTCAGAGATTTGACCGCTTTCTACCCAATTCTTCTTGGATCTCATGTTTTGTAGAGTCTTATGTGTTGCATCTTGACGGAGTGGGTTCGGATCATCGACCTCTTCTTATTCGGCTTTAGGATCCTAAGAAATAGAGTGATGCTCGACCCTTTCGGTGTATTGCTGCTTGGCATGACACCCTGAGTTTTAGGATTTCCTTCAGTCGGTATGGCAGGGTGGATTATCTCTTGAGTAGAATTTATCATCTTTTACGGGAGAGGTCTATGTGTGTAATAAGGATATTTTTGGTCACATTCGTGCAAAGAAAATAAGATTAATCGCACGACTCATCGGGGATTGATGATGCTTTGACAATGAAGCACTCGACGTTATTAGTTCGGCTTGCTTTGAAACTTCAGAATGACATTGAGTTTGTTTTTTAGCAGGAGGAGAAATTCTGGAAACAAAAAGCAGGTATGAAATCGGTGGTCGATGGGGACATGAATACGAAGTTCTTTCACGCCTCCACTCTTACTCGACGTATGGCAAACACTATTACAATTTTGAAATTGGAAGATGAGTCGTGGTGCATAGATCAATCTTTGTTACTAGAGATTGCTCAAATTTTTTTCCAAAGTCTATTCACGTCTTGCGAAGGGCGGTAGCCTTGGGACCTCAAGGGCTTGTTCACGTCTCTTACTGGTGCGAAGAGTATGGAATTAACCAAGTCGGTCACTCCTTCCAAAATTCACCAAACAATTTTTGAGATGGGTGGCATGAAAGATCATGCGATTGCTGGCTTTAATCGATGTTTTATTAGAATAACTTGAGTATTGTTGAAGAGTATGTCCGGTAATGCTTTTCATACAAGGGTTGTTCCTACTAATCTTAATCGTACCCTGTTTGTAATATCCTCAATGTACCTTAGAAGGAAAATAAATTAAGTTGATTAATTAATTGAATTAATTGATCACAAATTAAATATAATTAGATGATTTAGTAGCTAATTGAATGAAATTGAAAATATGAGAGCTAAATTAAGATGACTAAACTAGGATTAAGCTTAAATAATAAAGTTGCATGCAAAAATTTCAAATGGACCAAGCCTAACCCTAGTAAATAGCTAATTTTAGAAGAGAGTTGAGGGTTAGAATTGAGTTTTCCAGCCCCTAATCATCTCCTTGGCCGGCCACTTGAGAGAAAGTGAGATTAGACAAATCCCACTACCAAACCAAACACTCTCTTCTCCTTCTTCCTTTCTTCTTCTTGTCGTGAAACTTAGAGTGAAAAAGGAGAGGATTGTTGCTGTTTTGCTGGCCATGGAGGAGTGTTGAAGCTCAATTTAAGATTAGAATCGAGAGGAATTAGAGATTTTGCAATGTAAGTAGCCTCCTTGTCACCATCTTGTTAACCGATTGAGTTGGTGCATTTGCTTTAGTCTTATCTTGAATTTATGGATGAAAATGATAGTATCATACATGCATGTGTTTTTCATGATCTTAGAATTGAAATTTGATGAAGGATTGTACTTGAAATCTAATTTTTAGCTTGAATTAGAGAACCAATTAACCTAAGGAAAGATTTGAAGATAATGTTTATGGCTCTGGACTAATCTGTAAAATTGAAAGATTTAGGGTTTGAACTGTAAAATTTCCATTAGGAATGAATTGAATATTAGGGTCTTAATTATAAAATTTAGGCTTTGGATTGGATAAATTGTGATTAAAATGAAGTTAGATTGAAGGAATTAACAAATTGGTTCAGTAAATTATGAAAACTGAATTGTGGGACTGTTTTGTAATAATTAGAAAATCCTAGGATTAAAATTGGTTAAATTATGATTCTGGAAGTTGATTAAAAATTCAGGGGATTCTGTTAGAAAAATTTTAGTAACTTGAATTGAACTTAGAATTGCTCAATTTGATAAATTGAGCAAATTAGTGAAATCCATTCTGAATAGTCCTATTCAGGACAACAACTTTGAAAAATTCACTATAAATTATATATAACGAATTTTAATCTGAAATTTTGATGGTATAAACTTTCATATGTCTATTTTAGTTGGGAGAAAACGGATCTCAATTTGGAGCTATGTGCTAAAATATGGAAATGAATTACGTTAGGCACTCCAAAACTGTTTTTTAATCTGGAATACTTGTAAAGAAGTAATAAACTGTATTAATCTAAACGTGATAAAAATATGGGACCAATTTGGTTAAATGTATTATTTAGTTCCCTTTCTAAGAATGTATGATAATTGATTTTTGGAATTGTATAGAAAATGTTATGACCAGTTCAGTTATTGGTGTTCAAGTTTGCCAAATTAGGTCAGCCTTGAGAAATTAAATTTAGCATTTGCATATTGGTTCTCTAATGCATGATTTAGATACTAATATGTCTTTTATAAGTATATATATGATCCACAAGATCAAGGGATTGAGAACTTGGAGGAGGAAGCTAAGATTGGGTCATCCCAAAGGAGGAGCAAGGGGATTACTATCAAGGAACAAGAGTAGCTTGGAAGTTTGTGAGTGTAGTTTATTTAGGGTTAGGACTAGTGTCCTAACCAATGTTTATTACTTGATTTGTTATGCTTTCTTTATTACATGAACATGAATTAATTATGGATTGGTAAAAAATTAGATAAGGGAAGAAGTGAGTTAAATGATAGAAACACTAGGAATGGTTGGTTGCCTAGAATGCACTTAAAGGTTGATACATGTTTGTTTACCTTGGCTGATTGTTATATGTATGAATTGAATCTGGTTGCTCTTGATTTAGATGATTGAATGATATGAAAATCCATGTGAAAGCTTGCTGGAAATCTATCATGCCATGGTTTGATTGAATAACCTCTTGTTGTATCATGATTTATCTTATATGACATGAAATATACTAGATATGCTAATTTAAAAGCTACAAAACCTTGGTTTACTAGATGGCTTAGGTAGAAGGGCATGCCTTAGGGTTTAAAGCTCTCTTGATTTGAGTATTGATATACCTTCTTGTATAGGTGATTATACACCTTCTTGATTAGCACCTTGTGTCCATTGTGAAATGGTACTTTATGTACTAGTGGAATTGATGTCTTAGCATCTACTTGTGATACTGTCTAGTATCTTCTTGATTAGGTACAAATGTACCAAATTGTGACTCGATTACCTAGACCAATCTAATAACCAATGTAACTTAATTTACAAGACTAAATATAACATGACTTGTCTTGCATGGTTAGTTCTTATGATAATTGTTATTGGAACTTGTTTTGCAAGCAATGATTATTGTTATATGACTTTTTGTGAATGTATATGATTGAATATGCTATAATACTAGCTAGGTCTTCTTATTAAATGCCTATGTAGGTAATCTTCCAAGTTTCTGACTAGGCCTCTATATTAAAAATCTATGTTGGAAATCTTTGTGCAACCTTAAATAAGATCCAACTTAATTTAAAATTGAATAATGTAAATGCTACCTCACTAAGTACAACTTTGTACTTATCATCTATTGTTTCCTTCTTCCCAACATAACAGATTGATCATGGTTCGATAACTAATACTTCCTTGATCGAAAGCAAAGACTACGAGCAAGTAATCATGTACGATGTTATCCTTCTTGTTTGACTTCCGGAGGGTGGCATAGAGTTAATTTTTGTGTTGGTTATGTCATGAATATTGTGTCTAGATGATATGGTTAATGATGTACATGCTTGTTGATTTTGGCATGTAATTAATTTAAGACATGTTTGTAAATATAAACTTGGTTCTGGTCTTTATATACACATGACGCTAGAATCATGTTTTGAGACTCGACTTGTAAATATGTTAGCTTGGTTTAATGAATGATAGTATGATTTTTTTTGAAATATTGAATGAATTATATAGTTGATTGAAATGTTGGTTGGGTATGTTTGATTAATTGTTCTTTGCCTTGAAATAAATCGAATGAAAATTTTATTATGTATGTGATTGATGTTTCGAATAGGTCAATAAAGAATAGGATATATATTGTTTACATGTATGGTTTGAATAAATAAGTTATAAGTAAGAATAAACTTTAACATCACACATCTTGTAAGTTAAGTAAATGAATTGTCTAATTTGGTTGTTTATGTTTGAGATTGAATGCCGTGAAATTGAACATGTTAGATTTATTTGCTAACTATTTTGGTTGATCGTTGCCTACTAGCCAAGAAACTCATTCTTTCGGAATGAGTTGTGAAAAGTTTTAAATTTTTTGTGTTTTCAAACTGACGCCTCTCGACCGATTTACTACTAAACCGGGAGAGAGGTGTCACATTTGTTTGGTATCAGAGCTTCAGTTTAGCCGATTCTCAGGATTAGATCAAGTCATCATGCATTATATAGGAATTTTCTATGCCACCAAGAAGTTCTAACATGATATGCTTGTATCAATTGATTACAAATATCAAATTTCTAAACCTTTCCTTTGTTCTCAACCGTAGTATATCCGAGACAAGATTAGCTCGGGATGATGAGAGCCTACGAGGTTCATCTAATGAGGGTGACAATGTCCGGATGGGGACTAATCCTCTGAGACAGAGTGAGTAACTTGCTCCTGCAGCTCTTGCCCCTAGCAGAGCCCCACTCGAGAAATTATAAAAATATCGGGCATATACATTTGTTAGTGCCACTGAGGAGAAGCCCGAGGATGCTGAATATTGGTTGGAAAGAACCACACAAATATTAAACAAGCAATTATAATGCACGGATGAGCATAAGCTGGAATGTGCAATTGCACTCCTTGCAGATGAAGCTTTGAGCTGGTGGGAAATGACTACTCTGACTGCTTCTGCAGAATCTGTTATCTGTGAATTCTTTGTTAAGGAATTTAAGAAGAAATATATTAGTGAGCAGTATGTGGCCGAGAGAAGGAAGTGTTTGTTGTACTTGAAGCAAGCTAATCGACTTATTGAGCAATACATGGCCGAGAGAAGTACTGTAAGTACGGGGCAGAGTATATCAAAACCGAGCAGGACAAGTGTCGTATATTTATCGATAGGCTAAATGATGATTTGAGTCCGATGTTTACGACTCTAGGGATTACTGATTTCCAAACTTTAGTAAATCGGGTTATTGCCACCGAAGCTAAGATGAAGGCATCTGAACGTAGAAAGGGTGGCGGTTGGAGTGATAAGATGCAAAAACGGGATGATAAACCCCACTGGCCGTCAAAGATGGCCCGATATCAGAAGGAAGGGTCCTCTACCTTCTCTCATACTCCCGAAGTAATTTTACACTAAAGCCACATTCGATAGGTAACGCTACTACCCTGATGATCTTTGTGAATAACACGGGTAATTCTGGGAAGGTACCTACATGTAAATTTTGTTTAAAGCTTCACTATGGCCAGTGCCGGTCTCAGTCTAATCTGTGTTATACTTTCAGTGGAGCTGATCATTATGTGAAGGATTGTCCACAGAATACTAATAAACCTTTAGTTCCAGCTCCTACAAATCAGACTCCTACACAATACAATCGGAATATGGGGATCAAGGCAAGCTCAATATGGTAATCAGGCTAAAAGGAAAGGCCATCAATCTATTGCCACTCACTAGGAATCACGAGCTCATGCCGGGGTTTAACACATTCGTGGCAGAGAAGAGTAGGAATCACCTGACGTGATCGCAGGTACTGTCGAATTGAACCTAAATCCTGCATCTACTCTTATTGACTCGAGATCCACTCATTCTTTTATCTATTCAAAATTGCTTGCTAAGTTGAATATGAAATCTGAATCTGTTGCATCTAGCCTTATAGTCTCAAATCTGATAGGAGGAAATAAGACGATTAATCTTCTCATTAAAGATTGTCCTATTACTATTCGAGGCATTCCATTTCCCATCGATCTTTATGTCTTGCCAACATGTGAATTCGATCTAATCTTAGGATTAGATTGGTTGGGAAAGTATCAAGCTTGGATAGACTTTCAGAACAATAGACTTTATCTTCGAGGTTTAGGAAAGGAATCTATCCTATTAATTGATAAGAAGCCTACCTCGATTTTTTCCGCTATGGTGTTGCAAGACGACTACAATTTCGGCTTGCCATCGATGCCAGTGGTGTCAGAATTTATCGATGTTTTTTTCGGAAGAACTTCTTGGACTCCCTCCATTTCGGGAAGTAGAATTTAGAATTGACATTCATTCTGGAACTAATCCGGTGTCAGTTACACCATATCGAATGACCCCTATTGAGTTGAAAGAATCGAAGAAGCAAATTTAAGAGTTGCAAGACAAGGGTTTTATCCGACCGGGCACTTTTCCATGGGGTGCTTCGATTTTGTTCGTAAAGGAGAAAGATGGTTCGATGCGGCTGTGTATCGACTATCAGAAGCTGAATCAGATAACAATTAAGAATAAATATCCATTGTCGAGAATTGAAGATTTGTTTGATCAACTTCATGGTGCAGCTGTATTCTATAAGATCAATTTAAGGTCAGGTTACTATCAGATGAGAGTAAAGGAGGATGATGTACCCAAAACATCTTTCCGAACTCATTACAGTCACTTTGAGTTCCTTGTAATGTCATTCAGGCTAACCAACGCCCCGACAACCTTTATTGACCTTATGAATCGAGTCTTCAAGTTGTTTTTGATAAGTTTGTGGTTGAATTTATTGATGACATTTTTGTTTACTTTCGAAGCAAAGAAGAACACTCCGATCATCTTAGAATTCTATTGCAAACTGTTGAGTGTGTAAAAGTTCTATTATTTACACCCTTTTTAACCCACATTTCTGCTGCATTCAAGCATCATTGCATTGCATTTAGGTTAGTTTTCAATAAAACATCACAAAAGGATTAAAAGCACGGATTCTACTGAAAGATGGCTATTTTTGCAGGTATCTGTCATAGTAGACGATGAAGGCAGGCGCAGGGCAGATAAGCAGGAAAGCTGAACTGGACAAGCAGCCGAAGAAGACGAACCTGTCATGGACCTGTCGCGACAGCAAGGTGACAGCAGACTTATGAAGAGGAAAAGTCAAGTGGACCTCGATAGATAGAGAAAAATCTGCTCGTCTGTCGTGTGGAAGCCAAACAATTTTCCAAGCCCCGGATCAAAAGATATGTCAAGCCAAAGCTCAAGGAAAGGAATTCCCACAAAATAGGGATGCGGCTGGAAAGTAGGAGACTTTAGAGATTTAGTCTTTATTAGAATCTTACTTTTAATTAAAGTTGTAATCCTTGTTACCTTAGATAACTTGAGCCCAAAGCTTATATAAGGGCATAGATTTAACCTAGGAGCATAACCGATTACCCCATAACCGAAACCAAACCCCTGTCGTCCACCCGTCATTGACATGTTCTAAATTCCCCCTAGGGCTACGGGTTGTTTTGTAAAGTAGTTGCAAGGGTTGCTTTGTTTTAGGATTTTTCAGTTCAATAAAATAAACTTCAAGTTCTCTTATTTTGGTTTTAACATCTTGCAAGAGCATCGGGAGATCATTGTGAGGTTATCCATTTACTTAGCATCGGGAGAGTTAAGTATACGAAAGAGATAAGAGCGCGTTCTCTAGTTTATAGTTGAACCATCTCGTGCTTAGGGATAAGGCGAGGTTAAGTGGCTAAGGAAGAATTCATACACATCGGTGTTCATCCTTCGATTCACGCCGGGAGGTATCATCAAAGACGTGTTCATCGACAGACTTGTGCCTAGGGATAGGGCAAGGCAGATCTGGGATTCTTGCCAAACTTGAAGTACGGAGTTGGAGTGTCTGCTGCCGTGACTGCCAACGGACAGACGTCGCGACAGGTGCTGTCGGCGACGGGAGCAACGACAGAACTGGCGATCCTAAGCAATTCAATACCTGCACTACCGAGCAACTCAATACCAGCCCATTCTCTCTATCTTGATAAACTCAATCTTTTATTTACGTTTTTATCTTATTATTCTCGTGACAACTCTTAATTATTTCCTTTACTTTCGTGCAGTAAACAAGGTGAAGCTATTAGCCCAATCCCTGTGGAGACGATATCCGATACTTTGTATCACTTTACTACTTGCGTCGTGTACACTTGCACTACCATTGCGATAGACTATTTTACACGCAACACAAACTCTTAGGGAGCATTAACTCTTTGCCAAATTCTCCAAATGTGAATTTTGGCTTTCGGAAGTGTCATTCCTCGGTCACGTTATCTCGGCCGATGTAATGAAAGTTGATCCTAAGAATATACAAACTGTGATCGATTGGCAACCTCTGAAGAATGTTAGTGAGGTTCGCAGTTTTCTCGTTTTAGCAGGTTATTATCGAAGATTCGTTAAAGGTTTCTCTACGATTGCTTATTGCTAACCAAACTCCTAAGAAAGGATAATCCCTTTTCTTGGTCCGAAAATCAACAACGAAGTTTCGATCAGTTGAAACAAGCACTAACTCATGCTCCGGTACTGACCCAACCTGAATTGGGCAAAGAATTTTCGTTTATAGTGATGCATCCTATTCGAGTCTAAGTTGTGTGTTGATGCAAGGAGAAAAAGGTTATAGCATATGCATCACGACAATTGAAACCACATGAGCTTAATTACCCGACACATGACCTTGAGTTAGCCAAAATCATTTTTGCACTCAAGATCTGGAGACATTACTTATACGGTGAGCAATGTCATCTATTCACGGATCACAAAAGCCTCAAATACCTTCTCACCCAAAAAGAATTAAATCTGAGACAGAGAAGGTGGATGGAGTTACTAAAGGATTATGATCTAGTGATTAATTACCATCTCGAGAAGGCTAATGTAGTAGCAGATGCACTAGGTAGAAAACCGACTCCCAGTAAGTCTTACAAAAATTTCTTAAATTTATTTAAACCTTCATTTAAATTCTTAAGAGAACAAATTGAATCTTTCTTGTTTTCCAAGAAAGAGCTCGAACACTTCCTTGTTAGACTTGGAAGTCAATTGAAATCTTCAATCTCGATAATAACGTGTTTAATTTGACTACTTGTAGGTCCAACGACTATCAATGCTCATTTTCGACTTGAAAAAGCTCGGAATTATCTATCGGAACTCCAAATTCAATCTAGTCTAATCACCAGGATCAAAGAGATTCAACAGCTTGATCCCGAACTTTAAAAAATCATCTCTAAGCTTGAGTCTAATTCCGACTTCTCGGTTAAGCTGAATGGTCTAATCTATTTCAGAGATAGAATCTGTATCCCCGATAATAAGGAATTCTAATAGAAAATCCTCAGTGAGGCTCACCAAATTCCCTTCTCTATTCATCCGAGATCAGTAAAAATTTACAAGGATCTCAAGCCCTTGTACAGGTGGCTGAGAATGAAGACTTCTATAATCAATTATGTGTCTAGGTGCTTGAATTGCCAACGTGTGAAGGCTGAAATCGAGTTCCAACTAGTTTGTTGCAGCCAATTAAATTTCCGCAATGGAAGTGGGTACAAATCACCATCGATTTCGTATCTGGACTTCCTTGTACACCAAGAAAGAACGATGCAATTTGGGTGATAGTTGATAGATTCACCAAATCAGCCCATTTCATTCCCGTCAGAATGAGCATGAAATTGGAAGCTTTAGTTGAATTGTATATTCGAGAAGTCACCCATATTCACGATATTCCTATTTCCATCATATCCGACCGAGATCCTCATTTCACTGCACGATTTTGGAAGTCATTGCAACAAGCTCTTGGGACCAAACTCAATCTTAGTACATCTTTTCATCCTCAGAGTGATGGTCAATATGAAAGAGTAATTCAAGTCTTGGAAGACATGCTTCGGGCATGTATTATCGATTTCGGGAAGAATTGGGAGAAATCGTTGCCTCTGGAAGAATTTGCTTACAATAATAGCTACCAGTCTTCGATTCAAATTGCTCCTTTTGAAGCACTCTATGGAAGAAGGTGTCGAACTCCCATATGCTGGTATGAGTTGGGTGATAATAAGGCTTTGGGCCATTAGATTCTCCAGGAAACTGAAAAACAAGTTCAGATTATTCATTCCTGATTGAAGCAAGCCTTTGATAGGCAGAAATCATATGCTGATCAGAAAAAAAGGGACATTCAATATGAAATTGGAGACAAGGTTTTCTTGAAAGTGTCTCCATGGAAGAAAGTCTTTCGTTTTGGCAAGAGAGGAAAACTTAGTCCTCGATTTATTGGGCCTTTCGAAGTGACTGAGAAGATCAGTCTTGTAGCTTATCGACTCGCTCTTCTTCCCGAGTTCGATAAGATACATAATGTCTTCCACGTATCAATGCTAAGACGCTACCGTTCTGATCCATCTCACCTACTAGAGCCGAAAGAAGTGGAATTGAATCCCGATCGTTCATACGAGAAAGAACCTATTCAGATTCTCGATCGGGAGGTTAAAAGTCTCGAAAATAAGAACATTTCTCTTGTAAAGGTTATCTGAAGAAATCATAATGTGGAAGAAGCTACATGGGAACCAGAGGACATGATGCAGAAGCAATATCCTCATCTCTTTGATTAAGGTAAGAATTCGAGGACAAATTCTTATTTTAAGGGGAGAGGAATTGTAATATCCTCAATGTACCTTAGAAAGAAAATAAATTAAGTTGATTAATTAATTGAATTAATTGATCACAAATTAAATATAATTAGATGATTTAGTAGCTAACTGAATGAATTTGAAAATATGAGAGCTAAATTAGGATGACTTAACTATGATTAAGCTTAAATAATAAAGTTGCATTTAAAAATTTCAAATTGACCAAGCCTAACCCTTGTAAATAGCAAATTTTAGAAGATATTTGAGGGTTAGAATTGAGTTTTCCAGCCCCTAATCATCTCCTTGGCTGGCTACTTGAGAGAAAGTGGGATTAGACAAATCCCACTACCAAACCAAACTCTCTCTTCTCCTTCTTCCTTTCTTTCTTCTTCTTGCCGTGAAACTTAGACTGAAAAAGGAGATGATTGTTGTTGTTTTCTTGGCCATGGAGGAGTATTGAAGCTCAATTTAAGATTAGAATCGAGAGGAATTAGAGATTTTGCAATGTAAGTAGCCTCATTGTCACCGTCTTGTTAACCGATTGAGTTGGTGCATTTGCTTGAGTCTTATCTTGAATTTATGGATGAAAATGATAGTATCATACATGCATGTGTTTTCAAGATCTCAGAATTGAAATTTGATTAAGGAATGTACTTGAAATCTGATTTTTAGCTTGAATTAGAGAACCCATTAACCTAAGGATAGATTTGAAGATAATATTTATGGCTCTGGACTAATCTGTAAAATTTAAAGAGTTAGGGTTTGAATTGGAAAATTCCATTGGGAATGAATTGAATATTAGGGTCTTAATTATAAAATTTAGGCTTTGGATTTGCTAAATTGTGATTAAAATGAAGATAGATTGAAGGATTTAACAAACTGGTTCAGTGAATTATGAAAACTGAATTGTGGGACTGTTTTGTAATAATTAGAAAATGCTAAGATTTAAATTGGTTAAATTATTATTCTGGAAATTGATTTAATAATCAGGGGATTGTGTTAGAAAATTTTTAGTAACTTTAATTGAACTTAGAATGGCTCAATTTGATAAATTGAGCAAATTAGTGAAATCTGTTCAGAACAGTCATGTTCAGGACAACAACTTTGAAAAATTCACTATAAATTGTATATCAATAAATTTAAGCTGATATTTGGTTGAATTAAAATTTCATATGTCTATTTTAGTTGGGAGAAAACGGAGCTAAATTTGGAGCTATGTGCTAAAATCTGGAAATGAATTAAGTTAGGTACTCAAAACTGTTTTGAGTCTGGAATACTTGTATAAAAGTAATAAATTGTATTAATCTAGAAGTGATAAAAATGTGAGGATAATTTTGTTATATATATTATTGAATTAACTTTCTAAGAATGTATGATAATTGATTTTTGGAATTGTATAGAAAAAGTTATGACCAGTTAATGACTGGTGCTCAAGTCTGCCAGATTAGGACAACCTTGAGAAATTTAATTTATCATTTGCATATTGGTTGTCTAATGCATGATTTAGATACTGATATGTCTTTTATATGTATATGTATGATCAAAAAGATCAAGGGATTGAGAACTTGGAGGAGGAAGCCAAGATTGGGTCATCCCAAAGGAGGTGCAAGGGGATTACTATCAAGGAACAAGAGTAGCTTGGAAGTTTGTGAGTGTAGTTTATTTAGGGTTAGGACTAGTGTCCTAACCAATGTTTATTACTTAATTTGTTATGGTTTCTTGATTATATGAACATGAATTAATTATGGATTCGTAAAAAAATTAGATAAGGAAAGAAGTGAGTTAAATGATAGAAACACTAGGAATGGTTCGTTGCCTAGAATGCACTTAAAGGTTGATACATGTTTGTTTACCTTGGCTAATTGTTATATTTATGAATTGAATCTGGTTGCTCTTGATTTAGATGATTGAATGATATGAAAATCCATGTGAAAGCTTTCTGGAAATCTATCATGCCATGGTTTGATTGAATAACCTCTTGTTGTATCATGATTTATCTTCTATGACATGAAATATACTGGATATGCTAATTTAAAAGCTACAAGACCTTGGTTTAGTATATGGCTTACGTAGAAGGGCATGCCTTAGGGTCTAGAGCTCTCTTGATTTTGGTATTGATATACCTTCTTGTATAGGTGATTATACACATTCTTGATTATAACCTTGTGTGCCTTGTGAAATGGTACTTTATTTACTAGTGGAATTGACGTCTTAGCATCTACTTGTGATACTATCTAGTATCTTCTTGATTAGGTACAAATGTACCAACTTGTGACTCGATTACCTAGACCAATCTAATAAACAAGGCAACTTAATTTACAAGACTAAATATAACATGACTTGTCTAGCATGGTTAGTTCTTATGATAATTGTTATTGTGACTTGTTTTGCAAGAAATGATTATTGTTATATGACTTTCTATGAATGTATGTGATTGAATATGTTATGGGACTAGATTGGTCTTCTTGTTAAATGCCTATGTAGGTAATCTTCAAAGATTCTGACTAGGTCTCTATATTAAAAATCTATGTAGGAAATCTTTGTGCAACCTTAAATAAGATCCAATTTAATTTAAAATTGAATAATGTAAATGCTACCTCACTAAGTACAACTTTGTAACCCCCTTAGCCCGGCCTAGACGCTTAACCCGAACTACAAAGATTACACGTGGAAAACTAAAGTCAACCGAAAAGTCAACCTTGATTAACGACCCTTTTTTCCCTTTTATCTTTTCTAGATGCACATTAAGCCTATGTGTTGCGCAAGAGTCATATGAGAGAAAAGCACAGCAATCAGAAATCAATTAGGGACTTAATTGCAAAAATTAAACTTTTAGGGACCAAAATGTAAATTTTGGAAAATATAAAGACTTTGCAGATTTTAAGTTTACCAATATGTAATTAATCACTTTTCATACATCTCTGCCGAAAATCAACTTAAAAGGAAATTCCAAGCTCAAGAAATTGCATCCACAACTTACAGGACTAAAATGTAATACATGAGAACTTGAAACAATTCAAATGCACAGTCTAACAGTCAACCGTTCTGGAACGCTGACCTTCGTACCAAAACACCCGTGTTTTGAAACACCTTCACCCGTTCTGAAACACTATGGCCATTTCGGGCCCCTGTTTCGAAACAGATAAGGGTGTTTCGATACACCCTGCCTGCAACAGCAGAAAATTATGGTTTTTCACATCTTAACACTATCAAACATGCTCCAAAACATTCCATAACATACCAACAACTAGTTTAGATATTAGAGAACATAATTGAGAAGCTTAAGCTAAAGCATGGCATCAAACACATGAACATTCAAACTATATGAATGCTTCCTAACCACAAAACCAAATATAGAACTCAAACCTCCAACCAAACCATTTAGGACCATTTACAAACCATAAAAGCCATAACAAACTTACTACAAACATAGGGAGTCCAAAACACATCTCCCAAATACAACCTTGAAACCCCATTTTCGAATACCAATACTAAAGTGTGTAAAAACATCATCATACATGAGATTTACACTTCCTTGGATGTTCTTAACCTCATTGCTTCCCAAAACACTTCAATTATCTGCATTATTGGTACAAGATAGCGTAAGCATGTTTTCTTAGTGAGGCATGCTCTAAAGAAAACCAACACAATAATGCATTATTCAAAACACTTTCTCAAAAGCCATTTCCAACAACATGCTCATTCTATCTCATGCTTGAAAACCATTTCAAAGAAAATTGAAGACACATGTACCTCTTTTCTATCTCATGCATTTATACCAATACAAAACTCATGGCAAGGTCATACACATGCTTGTGGAAACTAAAGCATTTCATAAACAAATCTCATATGCATTTCTCATAGCATAAATCATCTCAACATTAGGTACATGTGAATCAAATACATTTTCATATATTATATTGGTATTTCACATTTCATCATTACCCTGATATGCGGATTAGCTTGACTCAAGGTCAAGTCCTACCCCAATGGTATCTCTCATCACCAGATTCTCATGGAGGTATCTTTCATCGCCACAAAGCTTGGGTATTTCACCAAGTCCTACCCGATGGGATGCCCATCATCAGTTTCTCATGGCGGTATCTCTCATCGCCAAAAATCTTGGGTGATTCACCAAGTCCTACCCGACGGGATGCCCATTATCGGTCTCTCCCTTTGGACTGAATCCAAAGAGCACGTACGAATTTTTAGTTTATAGTGCACTCTCATCCTATTGATCGATCAATTATATCCGGTAAGTATCTTATCTTCTATGCCAATATATTATGTCAAAACATTATCTCACTTACTGTTTTTCATGCAACACATCTCAAATCTTTCTCATCTCATTTCAAAATCATAATACATGCTTGCATTAAATCAAAATCTTGAAACTCTTCAATGCACATGCTATCACATGAAATCTCTTCAAAGCATCATCGCATGCTACAAATCATGCATAAAAACAGTAGGAATTTGTCTATCTCAAAACAAGAGCATGTAAAAGCATTTTAAGGGCAACCGCCACATAATTGAGACCAAATCTAGCCATACTTACTTCCGGAATTAGGAAGGTGTTTCAAACCTTTCCTAAATCCCCAAACTTTGTTTCTTTGTCCCTCAAGGACTTCTAAAACCATTCGCACTCACCAATTACGTTTCGCTTGCTCGCCAAAATGCTATCGAAGCTCCCGACACTTCCGGATCAACACCAAAAGCGTCCAAAGATGTGTCCCCTGTTCGTAACACATAAGAGTAGAGGTATAATGCATCATCATGCATTGAAATCATCAGCCACACACCTAAACCCGCCGCTCTACTCAAAAGCCTCATTTCAGCCACCAAAAACAACCGAAATCATCTCCAAACTCTTACAAAACAAACCCAGCCAAGATTCATCACTTCTAAACATTTCTCAACCTCAATAAACACCAAAAAACACCATAAACTCGTCCTTATACCTCCAGCTATAACAGAACACCAAAACCACCCCCAAAACCACCATTCTAGCTTGCAAAACTTAGGAATCCAAAATACATTAGAAATCAACCTTAAATTCAGAGCCTAACCAATAGTTAAGAAAATCATCAAGATCTCTCCAAGAATCTTGAGTTTTGACACAATTTCATGTTTCTAACATTAAAGCAACTCTAAAATCATTAACAAAGGATTGATAACTTGGGGATTTCAGTAAAAAACTGATCATTAGAGGAGAAGGACGAAGCTTACCTCTAATGGCTGATTTCTCCTTGATTTGGGCAAGTTTTCTTGAAAATACAAAGTGAAAACATAAGGATTTGATGAGGAAAAGATTAGGAATCAAAAGGAGATTGAAATCTTATCAAAAGAAATGAAAATCAAAGGCTAATTGATGGAGGAATTGTGTTTGGCTGAAAAGAAATTGAGAGAAAATGAAATGAGAGAAACTAACGTAAGGTAGTTATGAAAAGTCAAAGATAGATTTTCTTTTTAATAACCCTTATTTCCCTTAATTAAAACATTAATAAAAACACCCAAAATAAAGAGAAATCTGATTAAAAATATTTTGGTAAAATTAGCTCCTTAAAGATTCAAAGTTTCAATCCTTTACAAAACAATCACTATTCAACTTTTGCAAAAACTACGATTTGGTCACTACACCAAAATGTAGTATTTCCAAACCTTATTTTGTAAAATTGTTTTCACCATAATCATTCATATAATAAATGAGGATTTTAAGATATTTTTCAATATTTTTAAAGCATGTCGAACTAGATGTTCCTTAAATCTCCCTTAAAGGTTCGAACTGTTCTCGACCAGTCCGATTCAAACTCTAAAACATCTAGGCCCAAAATCAGGGCGTTACAAACTTTGTACTTATCATCTCTTGTTTCCTTCTTCCCAAACATAACAGATTGATCTTGGTTCGATAACTAATACTTCCTTGATCGAAAACAAAGACTACGGGCAAGTAATCATGTATGACATTATCCTTCTTGTTTGACTTCGAGAGGGTGGCATAGAGTTAGTTTTTGTGTTGTTTATGTCATGTATATTGTGTTTAGATCATATGGTTAATGATGTACTTGCTAGTTGATCTTGGCATGTAATGAATTTAAGACATGTTTGTAAATATAAACTTGGTTATGGTCTTTATATACATGTGACACTAGAATAATGTTTTGAGACTCGACTTGTACATATGTTAGCTTGGTCTAATGAATGATAGTATGAACTTATTTTGAAATATTGAATGAATTATATAGTTGATTGAAATGTTGGTTGGGTATGTTTGATTAATTGTTCTTTGCCTTGAAATAAATCGAATGGAAATTTTATTATGTATGGGATTGATGTTTCGAATAGGTCAATAAAGAACATGATATATATTGTTTACTTGTATGGTTTGAATAAATAAGTTATAAGAAAGAATAAACTTTAACATCACACATCTGGTAAGTTAAGTAAATGAATTGTCTAACTTGGTTGTTTATGTTTGAGATTGAATTCCCTGAAATAAACATGTTAGATTTATTTGCTAACTAATTTGGTTGATCGTTGCCTGCTAGCCAAGCGACTCATTCTTTCGGAATGAGTTGCGAAAAGTTTTTAAATATTTCGTGTTTTCGAACCGACGCCTCTCGATCAGTTTACTACTAAACCGAGAGAGAGGTGTCACACTGTTGGATTTAATTCCTAAAGTCCCTATACCCGAGCCAATTGCCCAATTTTTCCCTATAAGCCTCTGCACGGTTGTTTATAAAGCTACCACCAACATTATAGCAAACTGGTTGAAGCCTTTACTTGCGCGGTGGGTCTTGGAGAATCAAAAGAGCTTTGCGCTAAGGAGATCTAGCACAAATAATATTTTGATTACCCAGGAATTCATTCTATGTAGATGAAGAATGATAATAAAAGGTGGATGGTGTTTAAATTTATCCTCGAAAAGGCTTATGATAAACTAGAATGGGATTTTATTAATGGTACACTACGTGATATCGGCGTTCCCGAGGTGTTTGTTTCTTTTTTCATGCAATGTATTTTATCCGTGAGTACACAAATAATCTGGAATAGAGTATTGACAGAACCCTTTATCCGTACCAAGGGGATACGACAAGGTGACCCTCTGCCTCCTTACATCTTTATACTGTCTATGGAGTGTTTGGCGCAGACCATCCAAGTGTAGGTAAATAGTGGGAATTGGAAGCCTTTTTGAACATCAAGTCGTAGCCCGAGAATTTCGCACCTTTTCTTCGCGGATGATTACCTTTTATTTGTGGAGGCATCATTACATTAGTTGCAAGTGATTCGCTCTACGCTCGATTACTTATGTGTTGCCTCTGACCATAGAGTTAGTCGGGCTAAAACCAATATCTTCTTTTCTAAGAATGTGGTAGGGGATCTACGACATCAAATCGGTTCTTCATTTGGTTTTACAGAGGTTTTTGATCTTGGTAAATACCTTGGGGTTCCATTACTGCACTAGCGGGTCTCTTCGGCCTCAAATGGGTATCTTGTTTAGATGATTCGTAAAATGCTGGGTGGATGGAATGCTAAATCCTTATCCCTAGCTGTTCACATTGCTTTAACCAAAACGGTCCTTGCGGCTATACCCTCTTGTAGTATACAATCCGCTTATTTACCCAAGAAGGCTTGTGATGAGTTGGAAAGTTTAATACCATGTTTTATTTGGGGTATATCTTTCGAGTGGGGTGTCATGCATTTGGTGAAGTGGGTTGATGTTTGCCGCCCTACAACTTATGGTGGACTCGGCTTCCGTAAACTTCACACTCAGAACAAAGCTTTTTTTAATGAAGATTGCTTTCAATCTGCTTGCTAAAAAAGACACGTTCTGGGTGCATTTTCTCCGCGCTAAGTATAAGTGTCTAGATGGCATACCGATTATGATTCGAAACCAAAACTGTTGTGGGTTTGGAAAGGTCTCAGTGTTGTTTGGGAGGACGTTCGATAGTGTATCCACTTGAATATTGGTAATGGTGTCTCCGTCGATTTTTTGACCGACCCTTGGGTTTCGGAAGTTGGGCTGTTTGCATTACGTGGCGTCCTTGGAGTGGTGTTCCGTTACACAAATGGTCTTTCCGATTGGGGACTGGTTGTGGCATAAATTTCAGCATCTGCTGCCACTTCCGGTCCTTCTTCGCATATCGGCGAGTAAAGGGCTTGTAACATCATCGATTGAGGATTCTGTGGGATAGCTTTGTGGTCCTAGCAACAACTTTTTAATTCGTACGGCTTATGAGATTTGTGTTGGTCCAAGGCAGGATGTAGCTGATCCTATTTTGAAGGTGGTGCATCGGTATCGTTGGTTACATAAGACCACGATCTTTTATGGCTTATTTGTTGCGGTAAGCTTATGATGAGTGCGAAGCGTGTCTGTCGGCATCTCTCGGATGATAGTTCTTGTTCTTTGTGCCATGCGCCGATGTAGGATATTAATCATTTGTTACGAGCATCTCCCATTGCAGTTGGGGTTTGAAAACGTTGATCAAGCCTGCGGAATTACATGAGTTTTAGCAATGAAGATCAACTCTTGGATAGGTATGAATCTATCGAACTCGGAAAATTATGTTCGGGACAATCGTGGTTGGGACTTGATGTTCGGAACAATTTTATAGAATATATGGCTTCATCAGATCTCTGTGGTGTTTGACAATCCGCTTGAAGATTCTAGACCGCTGCTTGAACGATGTTGTCGACTTTGTTTGCATATTGAGAGAGCTTTAGCTCATGTTCGTGATCCTTCTCGTGGGGGTGTGCCGTCGGCCCGTGAGTTTGTTTTCTTGTCGCCACCTGTTGAGGGCACGCATAAGATCAACACAGATGAATCGAGATGGCAGGAAGATGGCCTAGCTTCGTGTAGACGAGTTGTCCGTGATTACAATGGCGAATGGCTCCTTGATTTCACCAATTTTATTGGTGTTTGCACTATTTTGGAGGAAAAGTTATGAGGGATCTTTGTTGGTCTTTTGTCAGCTTGTGATTATGGTTTGCTTAAGGTGGTGCTGGAAGTGGACAATCTTGACGCCATTCACTGAGTACAAGTGAGTGTTCTAGATCAGGGATGCTCATCGCTTCTCTTTCATATACGCAGTTTAATATCCTGTGGATGGGAGGTTGAGTTCAAGCATGTGTTGAGAGAAGAAAATATGGCTGCGAATAGGTTAGCTCGATCGACGAACATGGATGATTTGGAGACGGTGTTGTTCGATCGTTCTCCCTCGGATGTTTTGCCTTTGGTCCAACACGATGCTTCTAGGTTGCATCGGCAGTGGGGTGTTTTTTGCATTATGGTTTTGCTTTGTGTTTTCTGTTGTTACCTTTTCTATTTCTGACCGTAATGTATTTTTTCTCTATCATTATTATAATGTGTACTCTTTTTCCTCCACCTAAGTGAGAGATTTTTATTGAGGCACGTGGCAATATTCTCTTCTTCATAAAAAACTCTAGTTAATTATAAAATTTTACAACAAATTAATGACTGATTTTATTATAATTCAAATACAACATGTTTAGAGTGATTGCTAATATTTAAAGTTCAGTGTATTCAATCAACATCTCTCTCAATTTTTTAAAACATAAAAATAATTTGCCTTATGATTTTAGAAAATATAAAAAGTTTGCTAAAGAGAACAATGAAATCAGAAAGCTACTGAAACTCGTCGTTCGATTTATGGAGCCTCTGGATGCAGTGGTTGATTTTTATCAACTTGATTTAATAATGTAGCTAGTATAAGCTTGTAAGTTACTTGATTTTTACATTAAAAAATTAAATTTAAACAATAGCATTGGATATGTAATTGTATATTAATATTTTAAAGCTCTACTCTAGTGAGTACATGAAATTTAATTACAAATTCAAATATCTAATATAATTAAATTAAAATCGAAGTGAATTTTCATAATGAGGTGTTATTTGTTTCATATATTTTGGCCGAATATTATTTGTTATATATAAATATTTGATAAATAAAGAAACAAACAATCATGTGCTAACTGGAACAACTAGAATGAAAAAGTTACAAAATACCACCCGGCGGGGAAAGGAATCGGTGGCACAATAAGTCTTCAAATGTCACTAACTTCGCTATACCAATTACCATATGCAAGACGATTGCCCTCCCTAATAAAATGCTCCACCGTGATCAACGACGGGCGATTCATTAGATCCACAATATATGTAGCAAGAGGTAAAGATCTTTGACTCTAATGAGCTCGACGAATAACACAAATCGCATCCAAACTATGCACTTAAAATACTACCCTTTTAACTCCCATCGACCAAGCCTGTAACACCCGAGTTTGGGGGTCGGGCGAAATTAAAATAATAAAATAATACTTTGGGTCTCGTGTTTTCAAAACAAATGATTTTATATTGGGCTTGTTTTGATTTAAAACTAAATTCCATGGATTTTAGGATTTTTGAGATAGTCATCTCATTAATGGCAAATTGGTAAATATTTTGACTTGTAAAATAAAAACACTCTTATTTCAAAACACCCAAACTATTCATCATCTCCTACCTTCAAGCCTTTCTAACGTGAAAAACCCTTTCACCATTGTGTTTAATGTTCCATCTTCCTTCTTACTTATTGTTAGAGATTTTTCAAAGGTAAACCCACTTTTGACTTGTCCTCATCATTCTTTGTAAGTTTATAGTTTTATTTTTCATTAAAACTCATAATTTCCCATTTTAGAGTTTTGAAAGTTTGGATTAAAATGTGAACTTTATTAGCTTTAACTTGAGTTTTCGGTTTGTTGATGTTAGATAAGATGTTTACAATCTAAAAGGTCCAACACACTTGATTTTTACAAGGTTTTATGATGTTTCCCGAAATTGGGTTTTAGGGAGGTTTTTGAAGGGTTTTAAGTTGAGTTTTGGGGTGTTTAATGTGGAAATTTGTTGGCTGATGGTTAGGCTATGTATAGAGGTTGTTTTGGAAGCTTTTGGGAGTAATATAAGTGTTTGAATCATTGGTTTTGGACTGTGCTTTAGGGCTGCTCGGGAATGAGGATTTTGGGGTTGTCCTTAGCTTAAAAACACGTGTTCTGTGCTTGGTTTTTGTTCCGGGTTGCTACATTAATTTGTGAATTGATTTGAGGTTATTTTGATTGTGTTGGGATGATTAGAAGCAAGGATTTGTGTTGGTGAAGCCTCGAGAACAAATTTAGAACCGTTGGGAGCTTGATCGGCTAGTGTGGTTGAGCTTGAATTGTCGGTGAGTGGTTAAATGTTTTTAAATGGTTTTCAAGTGTTGGTTCAAGCATGTGGACTAGGTTGGGCTTGGTAGACCCAACTAGAGTTGGGATTAGATTGGTAGTCTAATCCCAAGCTTTAGTTAGAGACTTTGGTTGAACTTTAAATGTTGAGTATGCCTCTTGATTCAGGTTAATTATGATTAATGTGATTATGTATATTGTGATATACATGTTGTGTTGAGGCATGTTATTGATGCATTGTTATATGAATTTGGTTTGTGCATGTTGGTAAGTCATGGTGAGTACGTGCTAAGCACGGAAGTTGATTTGAAATGATATGTGAAAGGTTATGAAATGTATTAGTATTGGCACTAGTATGCTTAGGTACAATGATCGATCATTAGGAAGTTTATTGTGCACACGAGAGTCAAAATGCGCGCGTGGTCTTCGTGATGGTAGTCATCAAGATGGAGTACGGGTTCGCCCGAAAATCTTCATATATATGTTAGTCGGTGATGAGTGTAATCCCATCGACGGAGCGTAAGGATGAGTGGAATCCCCTCCGCGAGAAACGGTGATGAGTGTAATCCCACCGTAAGGTAAATGTGAGTTGTTGGATGCGAGTTCCAACGATTATCCGCGTATTCTAGTCATAGCTAGGTGCCAATATGGATTGATATATGTGTTGCCAATACGAATTGTGGAATGTGTTTGATATATATTGATATAAGCATTTCCATGTGTTGAGCTTATGAGTTGTTGAGTATGGCATGATGTTGATAATTGTGTTCATGCATCATTATTATTTTGATTCATGTGGTTCGAAGGTAAGATCATGCATTCTTCCTTGGTTGAGTTGTTCTTGCTTGGACCCTGCATTGTCGAGGTTTGTTTTATGAGCTTACCCTCACTAAACTTTATGCTTACGCTCTCTTTTGTTCGACAATGCAGATCCGTACTTCGTGGGTTGCTAGTGCAAGAAGAGGGCCTCCAAGTGTGCTAGTTGAGTTTTTGCTATCCTCAAGTATGAACTATTTTAAGTTAATGATGTAATAGTCAAGCAATGGGAACTTATGTGGATATTTTGTTTTAGGAGCATGTTTAGACTCCTTATTATGTGGAGGTTATGTTTAAGGTTTGCTTATGCCTAGTATGTTGGCCTTGTGCCCTTTATGGATGCTTAAGTGTATGAATCTTTGTTGAATTGATGTTTCCTATTAATGAATGGGTTTTATATGCGTGAAGTGTGTTAAGCATGTTTGTTTTAGGGTCCCTAGCATCTAGAGTTAATTTATGTTGGTTGTGGGAAGTTCTAGGTTGTGTTTGAGGCAGCCTTGTGCCACAAACCAGCTAAAACCTGTTTGTTCGCAGCAGGTGTATCGAAACGGTTGGACCCGTTTCGATACGGTTCCCTTGTTTCAGGCTAGGCGTTTCGGTACGCAAAGGGGGCGTTTCGATACGATTTTACTATTGGAAATATAAGATTTTGACGAGAAATTCAGAGTATCGAAACGGCCTCAGGCGTTTCGGAACGGTCTTCGTAGTGTTGACCATGAGAAGTTGACCGATGAGGGTGTTTCGATACGGTCAACACCCGTTTCGATACGGTCCCCTCAGGTTGACTTGGGCCAGTTGACCTAGTCAAGGCGTATCGATACACCCTCTGGGCGTTTCGATACGACCTTCAGTTTAAGATGAAATTGGCTGTTTTTGGTTGGCTGTTTGGTTGTTCACCTCACTTGTCTTCTTCCGATGTTGCCTTTTCACATAGAACAATATAATGCTTCTAGATAAGATAATAATTAAATGAAAAGTTTTTCCCTGGTTGTTAACCGAAGTGGAGCCATAACGGGTTTCGCCTCGGTTATCCCCGTGTAGCCCACTCGAACCGGTCAGTCACCCAGACCGGGACGAGGGGGTTACACTTGTTGGTATCAGAGCCTAAGGTTTCCGAGACCTCGGGCAGGTAAGTGAGGTAAGCTAAATTCCTGTATTGCAATTGCACGGTGTTTGCTTGCCATGTAAGCATATTTGCTTGTTTACCAAGAATGCTTGATGTTTGTTTAGTTGATCGTATATGTATGTTGTTTGAAGCATGTTGAGTAGAGTCCCATTGATTCTATTACATCGGAAAAAGGATTTTTAAGTGATGGAAACATACTTGAGCCACTTGGACCCTTGCCCTTGCTAACCCTATCTTGTATATTGTTATTGTGTTGTAGTTGTTATCTGTGAGCGCGTATGTCGAGGCCTAGAGGTAGACCGAGGATGGTTCATCAGGAACCTCGTGTTGCGACTCATGTTAATGAGTCGGTGGTTGGAGTAGAGGCTCCTATGGGAGAGCCTGTTGTTGGAGTCAAAGCTCCTTCACCACCACCACCTCCTCAGCCTGAAGTGGGAGGCGAGGCTGGAGCTAAGGGAGCGGGACCACAGGTTGGTCAAGGTGGCCAAGGTCCTACGGGGATAGATATGGATCCGCTAGTTCAAGCCATAGCGGGAGCGTTTCAGGCCGTAGTTACCGGAGCTCAGGCGGCAGCTCAGCCGAGAGGTGATGATGCTAGCTTACCGTTAGAGAGGCTTCGTAGCCTAGGGGCAGAAGAGTTCAGGGGATCCACACCTGAGAGATCTAAGTTGTGGTTGGGGAAGACAATCTGTATCTTAGCTCAGATGGGATGTGTTGGAGCTCGTAAGTTGGGCTGTGTGGTTTCGATGCTTCAGGGTGATGCCTACACCTGGTGGGTCACCATTACTTCTGGTGTGCCTGAGGCCGAGATTGGTTGGAACTTCTTTGAGACTGCTTTCAAGAAGAGGTATTTAGGGCCGAGATATCTGGATGAGAAGAAGCGGGAGTTCATGGCTCTTGTTCAGGGAGATACTTTAGTGACATATTATGAGATTCGTTTTGTCCGTCTTACTCAGTATGCTCCGGAGTTGGTTCCTACTGAGAGAGACCGTTGTAATCGGTTCAGATATGGACATCATTAGGAAGTCAAGAGGTACACCTTAGCTTCAGATTATTCTGATTTTGATGTCTTGGTCGCTAAGGCCAAGGACATCGAGCATAGCTTGGGGCTGACCAAGCGTTCGAGAGGATCCAGTTCAGGAAAGACACACAACAACTTTAATCGTGGTGATGCCAAGAGGCATCGGGGCAGTGGACATCAGTTTGACCATAGGCGTGGCGGTGGCGACCATGGTAGAGGCCACCAGGGCCTTAGAGCTGGAGGGTTTTTGGCCGAGTGCACTCGTTGTGGGAGACAACATTTAGGAGAGTGTTGGGGTAACTTTCATGCTTGCTGGAACTGTGGGTCGAGAGACCACTTCAGAAGAGATTATCCGCATCAGGCGGCATAGGCACCAAACCTAGCGCAGGCTCTTGCGAGAGCGATTGACTATAAGAGAGGTCGTGGGCGCGGTCGTGGTTACTTCCAGCCGAGGGCTGATGCACCTAGGATAGAGGCATCGAGGAATCTTGCTCATGTTGTGGCAGTACAGCCAGAGGCCGGTGGACCAGCTAGAGTCTACGCACAGAGAGAGGCAGGGAATGAACATATGTGATAGCAGGTAATTTTGAGTTACAGTCCATGTCTTTGCTTTCCTTAGTTGATTCGGGTTCTACGCATTCTTACATTTTGAGTGAGCATGCAAAGAAGTTAGACATACCTGTTGAGATCTTAGATGTAGGGATGCATGTGACTAGTTCCTTTGGTGAGACAGTTGTAGTTAGACGAATGTATAGGAGGTTTCCGTCGAAGATTCAGGGTCATGTGTTTCCTGTTGATATGATGGAGCTTCCGTTCTACGGTTTTGATATTATTTTGGGTATGGATTGGTTGGTTGAGCACAGAGCTAGTGTAGATTTTGAGACAATGAGAATTTCGTTGAAGCTTTCTAATGACTATGAGATAGTAGTAGTAGGCGAGAACGTTAAGTTCTTGTCAAATGTTGTGTCAGCTTTAGAGGCTCATAGGTTGATGGATTCCGGTTGTTGGGCTTACTTAGCGTATGTGATGAATCCGAATATGAGCGAGGTCAGACCAAAAGATATCAGAACAGTTTGTGATTTTCCGGATGTGTTTCCAGAAGAGTTACCGGGTTTGCCTCCTAACAAAGATGTAGAGTTTGTGATTGAGACTGTTTTAGGGTCTACTCCAGTTTCTATTGCTCCGTACCATATGTCTCCGAAAGAGTTGAAAGAGTTGAAAAGTTAGCTTCATGAGTTGTTAGACCGTGGTTTTATTAGGCCTAGTAGTTCGCCTTGGGGTGCACCTGTGTTGTTTGTGAAGAAGAAAGATGGCAGTATGAGAATGTGTATTGACTATAGGCAGTTGAACCAGTTGATAGTAAAGAACAAGTATCCAGTTTCCACGTATAGATGACTTGTTTGATCAGTTGAGGGGTGCTTCAGTGTTTTCGAAGATAGATTTGAGATCAGGGTACTATCAGTTGAAGGTGAAAGAGTGTGATGTTCCGAAGACAACCTTTAGGACTAGATATTGTTACTATGAGTTCCTTGTGATGTTGTTTGGGCTCACGAATGCACCAACAGATTTCATGTATATGATGAATAGAGTTTTCAGAGACTATCTAGACCGGTTTGTAGTTGTTTTCATAGAAGACATCCTTGTGTGCTCGAGATCAGAAGAAGAACATGATGAGCACTTGAGACTTGTTTTACAGAGATTGATGAGTAACAGTTGAATGCTAAACTTAGTAAATCTGAGTTCTAGATTCGAGAGGTTGTGTTTCTTGGCAATGTTGTTTCAGCTGAAGGTATCTGTGTTGATCCGATGAAGATTGAAGCTATTGTTGAGTGGAAACAACCTAAGTCAGCGACTGAGATTAGGAGTTTCCTAGGATTAGTTGGTTACTATAGGAGATTTGTTGATGGTTTCTCTAGAGTAGCTGCTCCGTTGTCTAAATTGTTGCAGAAATGAGTTAAGTTTGAGTGGTCAGATGCGAGACAGAAGGCATTTGAGAAATTAAAAGAAGCTTTGACGAATGCTCCAGTGTTAGTACAACCAGTTTCAGGGAAAGAATTCGTGATCTATAGTGATGCTTCCTACGTAGGTTTAGGTTGTGTTCTGATGCAAGAAAAGAGAGTTGTTGCTTATGCTTCGAGACAGTTGAAAGTGCATGAGAAGAACTACCCTACACATGATATCGAGTTAGCCGAAGTTGTGTTTGCGTTAAAGATTTGGCATCACTACTTGTATGGTGAGAAGTGCACAGTTTACACTGATCATAAGAGCTTGAAGTATTTGATGACTCAGAGAGAGTTGAAATTGAGACAGAGAAGATGACTTGAGATGTTGAAAGACTATGATTTGACTATTGAGTACCATCCGGGTAAGGCAAATGTAGTAGCTGATGCGTTGAGCAGAAAAGTTGTAGTTGAGTTGAGAGCTATGTTTGCTAGACTGAGTGTATCGGGGGATGGTGGTTTGATTACCGAGTTTCAAGTGAAGCCTTCTTTGATTTAGATGATTAGAGAGAAACAGTTGCAATATGTGTCTTTAGTTTCTCATGTTCAGGACATAGTCGAAGGTAGACCGACCGAGTATAGTTTCAGTGGGTGAGAAAATGTTTATGAAAGTATCTCCTAGGAAGAAGGTATTGCGATTTGGCCGGAAAGGCAAGTTGAGTCCAAGGTTCATTGGTCAGTATGAGATAGTTGAGCGGATTGGGCCAGAAGCTTACCGTTTGAGATTGCCTTCAGAGTTAGAGAAGATCCATGATGTTTTTCATGTGTCGATTCTTAGGAGATATAGATAAGATCTGTCTCATGTTATGCCCGTTGAGGAGATAGAACTGAATCTGGATTTGTCTTACAATGAAGAACAAGTTGAGATACTTGCTTCTGATAGCAAGGTGTTGCAAGGCAAGACCATAGGGTTGGTCAAGGTGTTGTGGAGACATAGAGGCGTGGAAGAGGCCACGTGGGAGCGGAAAGCTGATATTCTTGAGCAGTTTCCGTACTTGTTACCGTCAGGTAATTTCAGGGACGAAATTCCTTAAGTGGGGGAGAGTTGTAACACTCGGGTTTGGGGGTCGGGTGAAATTAAAATAATAAAAAATATTTTGGGCCTCGTGTTTTCAAAACAAATGATTTTATGTTGGGCTTGTTTTGATTTAAAACCTAATTCCATGGATTTTAGGATTTTTGAGATAGCCATCTCATTAATGGCAAATTGGTAAATATTTTGACTTGTAAAATAAAAACACTCTTATTTCAAAACACCCAAACTATTCATCATCTCCTACCTTTAAGCCTTTCTAACGTGAAAAACCCCTTCACCATTGTGTTCATTGTTCCATCTTCCTTCTTACTTATTGTTGGAGATTTTTCAAAGGTAAACCCACTTTTGACTTGTCCTCATCATTCTTTATAAGTCTATAGTTTTATTTTTCATTAAAACCCATGATTTCCCATTTTAGAGTTTTGAAAGTTTGGATTAAAAATGTGAACTTTATTAGCTTTAACTTGAGTTTTCAGTTGTTGATGTTAGATAAGATGTTTACAATCTAAAAGGTCCAACATACTTGATTTTTACAAGGTTTTATGATGTTTCCCGAAATTGGGTTTTAGGGGTGTTTTTGAAGGGTTTTAGGTTGAGTTTTGGGGGTGTTTAATTTGGAAATTTGTTGGCTGATGGTTAGGCTATGTATAGGGGTTGTTTTGAGAGCTTTTGGGAGTAATATAAGTGTTTGAATCATTGGTTTTGGTTTGTGCTTTAGGGCTGCTGGGGAATGAGGATTTTGGGGTTGTCCTTAGCATGAAAAACATGTGTTTTGTGCTTGGTTTGTGTTCTGGGTTGCTACATTAATTTGTGAGCTGATTTGAGGTTATTTTGATTGTGTTGGGATGATTAGAAGCAAGGATTTGTGTTGGTGAAGCCTCAGGAACGATTCCGGAACCGTTGGGAGCTTGACCGGCTAGTGTGGTTGAGCTTGGAATAGTCGGTGAGTGGTTAAATGTTTTAAATGGTTTTCGAGTGTTGGTTCAAGCATGTGGACTAGGTTGGGCTTGGTAGACCCACCTAGAGTTGGGATTAGATTGGTAGTCTAATCCCAAGCTTTAGTTAGAGACTTTGGTTGAACTTTAAATGTTGAGTATGCCTCTTGATTCAGGTTAATTATGATTAAAGTGATTATGTATATTGTGATATACATGTTGTGTTGAGGCATGTTATTGATGCATTGTTATATGCATGTAGTTTGTGCATGATGGTAAGTCATGGTGAGTACGTGCTAAGCACGAAAGTTGATTTGAAATGATGTTGTGAAAGGTTATGAAATGTATTAGTATTGGCACTAGTATGCTTAGGTACAATGATCGATCATTAGGATGTTTAGTGTGCACACGAGAGTCAAAATGTGTGCGTGGTCTTGGTGATGGTAGTCATCAAGATGGAGTACGAATTCGCCTAGAAATCTTCATATATATATATATTAGTCGGTGATGAGTGTAATCCCATCGACGGGGCGTGAGGATGAGTAGAATCCCCTCCGCGTGAAACGATGATGAGTGGAATCCCACCGTAAGGTAAATGTGAGTTGTTGGATGTGAGTTCCAACGGCTATCCGCGTATTCGAGTCATAGCTAGGTGCCAATATGGATTCATATATGTGTTGCCAATACGGATTGTGGAATGTGTTTGATATATATTGATATATGCATTTCCATGTGTTGAGCTTATGAGTTGTTGAGCATGGCATGATGTTGATAATTGTGTTCATGCATCATTATTATTTTGACTCATGTGGTTCGAAGGTAAGATCATGCATTCTTCCTTGGTTGAGTTGTTCGTGCTTGGACCCTGCATTGTCGAGGTTTGTTTTATGAGCTTACCCTCACTAAGCTTTATGCTTACGCTCTATTTTGTTCGACAATTCATATCCGTAGTTCGTGGGTTGCTAGTGCAAGAAGAGGGCCTCCAAGTGTGTTAGTTGAGCTTTTTTATCCTCAAGTATGAACAATTTTAAGTTAATGATGTAATAGTCAAGAAATGGGAACTCATGTGGATATTTTGTTTTAGGAGCATGTTTAGACTCCTTGTTATGTGGATGTTATGTTTAAGGTTTTCTTATGCCTTGTATGTTGGCCTTATGCCCTTTATGGATGCTTAAGTGTATGAATCTTTGATGAATTGATGTTTCTTATCAATGAATGACTTTTATATGCGTGAAGTGTGTTAAGCATGTTTGTTTTAGTGTGCCTAGCATCTAGAGTTAATGTATGTTGGTTGTGGGAGGTTCTAGTTGGTGTTTGAGGTAGCCTTGTGCCATAAACCAGCTAAAACATGTCTGTTCGCAGCAGGTGTATCGAAACGGTTGGACCCGTTTCGATATGGTTCCCTTGTTTTAGGTCAGGCGATTCAGTACGCAAAGTGGGCGTTTCGATACGATTTTGCTACTGAATCTGAGATTTTGACGAGAAATTCAAAGTATCGAGACGGTCCGAGGCGTTTCGGAACGGTCTTCGTAGCGTTGACCACGAGAAGTTGACCGATGAGGGCGTTTCGATACGGTCAACACCCGTTTCGATATGATCCCCTCAGGTTGACTTGGGCCAGTTGACCTAGTCAAGGCGTATCGATACACCCTCTAAGCGTTTCAATACGGCCTTCAGTTTAAGATAAAATGGGCTATTTTTGGTTGGCTGTTTGGTTGTTCGCCTCTCTTGTCTTCTTCCGCTGTTGCCTTTTCACATAGGACAATATAATGCCTCTAGATAAGATAATTATTAAATGAAAAGTTTTTCCCGGGTTGTTAACCGAAGTGGAGCCTTAACGGGTTTCGCCTCGATTATCCCTATGTAGCCCACTCGGACCGGTCAAACGCCCTGACCGGGACGAGGGGGTTACAAAGCCGTAAGCAACCCCTCATAGATGCCCAAAACCCAGCTTCAATGGCCGAGCAAATCCCTATACCTTTTAAAAACCAATCATCCAGCTTTCTTGGTTGTCCTTACAACTCCAGCACAAGAGGCTACACCCGTAACTAAATATGTTGTCCTGTCAGTGTTCAGCTTGCACCATCCTAAGGGTGGATGTTCCCAACACACCTAACTGAGAATGGGTGCCTTCAGACTGAGAATGGATTGGGCCTGGTAAGTAGAGGTCTTGTAGAAGTCGGACTTTAGTTTCCTCAGTGGATTGGGCCACAAACTAAGAATGGGTGCCTTCAGACACCATCATGTTGTAATGGTGGGCAATCAAGGCTACAATGAAATCCACTTTGGTTCCTCTAAAAAATACCCACCCTTCTCCATGATGGCCGAAATGCGTATAGAACTCTTTTACCCATTCAACATTGATTGGTTCGGGCTGCTAAATATATATTTCACATTTATGCGTGGCAACCACAACCAGTTCACAATCAATTAACTTAGGTAGTATCACAAGGTCATTGACGAGTCCTTCCTCCAGTAAAATTTCTCGAGTCTGCAAATTCTCATATCATTTCTCAAATTATATGGAGTGGAGTCAATTGCACAGTAGAGAAGGAAGTTTTGAAGAAGAATCAGAGTCATCAGAGAAAGAATCTGAAGAGAAATTCTGAAAAGATAGTGAAGATGGTAGACTGAGACTCCTACTCCGTGGAGGAGGTTGCTGAGTGCGGTGGGTAACTAGGATTTGTTGTACCATATTTCGCAACAAAAAGGCTATTAGGGTTTCAATGTATATTCTTGCAGTCACTAGTACGGGAAACGTTGTTTATCAAAGATCAAAATACTTGAGGGCAAAGGATATGAAGGGTTTCAAAGGCAAAGAGTTTTTAAGGTGATTGAGGGAAATTAACATTTAATGTTGATGGTTTTGAAACGTGAGAAAGAGGAAGGCTAGGCGGCTAGGCAAATAAGAATACGACAAGTGGCAGTTATAAGGCATCAAGGAGAGAGAAAGAGCTGAAAGGAAAAGGTTAAAAAGGTTCTCAATCTTGGCCATCCAAAATATCAACTTGGTCAACACGGTCAACCCAAAAGCCATAACCCAACCAACATGCAACCAGTTTGCTTTCTTGGCTCCTAAGAGAACATTCAACACTTTGTCTTTTCCTTGTAATAACTGCCAAAAATACACAAGCATTAAATAAAACCCAAACCTAATAATAAAAGGTAACAATGAAAAGAAAAAGAATTGCATAAAATTAAATGCGAAAATTGAAAATGGCGTAAATTAAAGGATGGGACTAAATGCACTAGACATCCAGTACTGTGACTAAATATTTGTCACGATGAACCGATGCTCCTTTGTAGATCTTCAGCCACTTTAACACCTTGGTGAGCTTGCTTAGGCTTTGATCTATGAATGGCAATGGGTGGCGATCTCATGAACTATCTGTGATTTAATAAATGAGTCCATCGTGCCATTTGATGATCTCATTTTCATCCACAGTCTTCATAATTGGATTTAGTCTCCATTGTGATTTTATGGAGCTGGTGTTATCATCTGCAAGCAAAATCTTATGCATACACAAAGTAGGACTTATACTCTTTATGTCAGAAATAATCCAACCAATAGCTATTTTATGTTAAGACAAGACATGTAACAATTTAGCTTCTTGTTTATGTGTTAAACTAGCAGATATAATAATACACAATGTATTATTCTCCCATAAATATGCATATTTTAATTTTTGGGGAATATGTTTTAGATCAAGTACCGATGGATGCTCTAGTGAAGGCTTGAGAGATTTAAACTCAGCATAATCCAATGGTTCAAAAGTCATACTTTGTCTGGTGAGCACAACATTGGATTGTTCAATCTCGACCTTACCTTCGTCATCAGCTTCTTGCATAACCTCATCAATGTCAACTTGCTCCAAAGCGCGAAGCGCATTGCTGCAGCATATTTCTGGCAAACTTTCTTCAATTAGTGTGCTAAAGATGTTGAGTGTGATCTTTTGGTCATTCATATTCATAGTTAATTCTCCCTTTTCACAATCAATCACAAAACGCTCAGTGGCAAGGAATGGTCTCCCGAGGATGATGGGAGCATTCTCATCATCTTCGCAATCAAGGATGATAAATTCTACCAGTAAGATAAACCTATCTACCTTAACTAAAACGTCTTCAATTCTGCCATCGGGTCAGATTTGAGAATGATTGGCAAATTAAAGGATCACCGATGTAGGCTTAGCTCGTCCCATCCCTAATCTAGTAAACACATATTTTCGCATCAAGTTAAAGTTGCACCGAGATCAAATAAGGCATGACCAGAATAGTTGTGCCCTATGGAGCATGGAATGGTGAAAATGACCTGATCCTTCATCTTGAGTGGTAAATCACTTAGCACAACTACATACTCGCCCGCATTAGAAACATTTTCAACTTCACCCACCATCATTTTCTTGGTCACGATCTCCATAAAAAACTTTGCATATATCGACATCTGATCAATGGCCTCCAAGAATGAGACATTCATATGCAACTATTTGAACTTGTCCAGAAACTTCTGGAACTAGGCATCTTGTTTCTGAGCCTTCAATCGCTATGGGAATGGAGGTGGTGGTCTGGGCTCATCGTGTAGTTACTGGATGTAGGGGCATCCTTAGCTTTGTCATGCTTGCCATCAATAGCAAGGTCACCCATTGTATCAGCCACAAGATTTATTTTCTTGGGTGCAGGAGCATCAATGGATGACTTTCTTGGAGTGGAATATACTAGGGAACCTCCCCCAAACATGGCTTATGTTCTCAATTGCGTGCCACTACACAGTGTGGTGGCATTGCATTGCTCTTTATTAAAGGATTGAGTGACTTTAGTATCACTAGATGATCCTCAAGAAGGTTATACTGTTTTGCATGACCGATTGCTGGTTTTGCAACATGGTAGCCTACGATGTGAGCATATCACTATGGTTCTTTAAATGAGCTGCCCGATCCTACATAATAACTCGGGCAATTTCCATACAATTTTGATAAGTACTATGAAGAGAATTATAATTGTATTTAGAAGCTCCCTAGTTTTTCCTTTAAGTCTTTTGTTGGAATCCATGAGGTTCTACTGTGGCATTCTGTCGTGCTCTTGAATTACCTGTATTACCTCCCCAATCAAAATTTGGATGTTGCCGCAACCCTGGGTTGTAGGTGTTGGAGTAGGGATTGTTGTTGCGGTTAATGTTCCCTACGCAACATCCATATTCTTGTTGTTAGGGTCATCACTCGACTGGTGTTCCCTATCACAATGCTCGCTTGTGAAAAGAATTACCTTAGCCTCTCGGACATTATATGTCAACAGCATGTTCTTGAGCAGGTTAGTGATGGTAGAGAGCCGAGCCGCTACACTCTAGGAATCAACCAATTAGATCGTTTCGAAAGCTTTATGGCCTAGCTTCAACCTTCCCCTTGGGAACTGATAGTCGTTATTGGCTATATGGTCACAATAATTCAAAAGCCTCTTCATGATCTTTTCAAGCAAAATACCATTAACTCAAGAGTCAATCATCATCCATGGAGGTGCATTGACGCCATTATAGAACGTCATAACCTGTAGCCAATCATCAAATCCAAGAATCGAGCACTTGCTTAGCATATCTTTGTATATGTTCCAACATTCATACAAGGATTCATCATCATACTGTTGGAAGGAGATGATATCGTTGCGCTTCTAGTTATGCACATTTGTTGGATCTTATCTCTATAGAAACTTGATGCACAAGTCATCCCAGGATGTAATAGATCCTGAGGAACAAGTCTTCAACCATGCCCTTGCCCAATCCCGCAAGGAGTAAGGAGATATCTTGAGTCTCAACGCATCATCAGGAATACCTGGTTTTCTGAAATATTCACAAACTTCTAAGAAAGCTTGAATGTGTTCTCAAGCATCCTCTATTACTGATCCTCCAAATTGTCCAATAGAGTTGAGAATGTTGAACAAAACAAGATTTAGCTCAAAGGGAGTTGTCCCTAGATCAGGCACCACGATCGATGAGTTGAGGTTGTTGATAACAGGCTCAATGTTCATTCTAATGGGCCTTCTAACTCTAGTAGGTGGTGGAACCTCTTGTCGTCTTTGGCCTTTATTTAGGGATGTATTGTCATCAACTACCACCGGTGGTATGCCATTGTGACGCTCATTCTCATGGTCATCCACTTCGTTCTCGTTCACCAAATTCTTTTTTTCTTTGCGTATCTCTCGTAAAGTCTTCTCGATCTCTAGATTTAATGGAAGAATAGGTTTTAAGGTGGACATTCTGGTCATGCACTGGAACGTACCTGAGAAATAAAAAGAAAAAATGAAATGCAAATAAAATAAAATAAAATCTTAAGCGCAATTACAACGTGATTATCAATTGCCAATCCCTGACAACTACACCAAAAACTGGTCGAATAGTGATGCACTTTAGAGCAAGTATACTCGTCGAATCAAGTAATAAAGTGATAGAGTAGAGTTTCGAACTCACGAGGATTAGATCAATAACTACGAAGTTATCGAACTTAAGAATGTGTGTGCATGTATTGGTTGTTGTTGAATTATCAAAACTAAAAACAATTGAAGTAAAGGTAGATATGATTAAGAAGAACAAATGTTGCATCAAATAACAAAAAATTATGCAAGCTGGATTTATTGTTAAGGATATATGCTTGATTACTTATTTCAATGCTATAGAGACTAGTGATACACGTCTGCGTAAACCACTAAGATTTTATCTATTCAACATGGTTTTCTAAAGAAATTCTGACTCTCTCCATCCCTAGAAGTTAATAAAATTGAAGCTAAGGTGATACATGTTTGCGTTAACCCTAACAACTCTATTATTTGTTTAAGAACTCTCTTTTAGTCATTGAAACCCTAAACTTATTCCTAAACCAAATTAAGACTAAGTTAACATCTTAGCCCCACTTTTCATATGTGTATAACCTAACTCTCTCGATATTAAGGCACAAATCAATAGTTAAAAGGCCTCTCTCGATGGCTCTTACAATCACTACGCATGAAGATCGATGAACAAAATAAATAAAGGGAAACAAACCATGGCATTCAAATAAAATAATCAAAACGTAAAATCTTGGGAAGCAATAAACCCAACTAAAGTATTTACCTCATGTTTGAGCCTAAAACACCCATAAAAAATAATTAAAGTACAACAGTTTACCAAGAAAGGGATAGAAAAGGGACGAGCGTCCTCGACGATCTTCCTCCATGTTGTCCAACTGTGCTGCAGGTCTGCCACTCCTTTGCCTCTCTCGATGGCGTCTGTCGTGAGGAGATTTCTCTAGCTTTAAGTCTGGTGGCTCTCTGAAAGCTTCAAAGTAGGACTGTTGTCTCAATCGCGTTCTCCTTGTGATAGAGTAGCGCAATTGTGGATTGGAAAACCCTCAGTCAAGTTGTTGCAAGAACTAGGAGCTCTAGACTCAATCAAGAAAGCTATGGGCAGATCTGAAAAATTAATAGAAAAGAGAAGGGCTTTTCTTGAAAATTTCAGATTCAAGGCTAGAAATTTAAAGAAAAGAATACAATAAGGAAGATTAGAAGATGAATAATAAGAATATAACGAAAAAGATGAATAAGGATTAAGAGAAGAATGGGTAAAACAAATCTGAAATTTCCAGCTTTGTTTATAGAATTATGGGAGATGGCGTGAAGATTGAAGATGAAGATGGCTTCTGATTTGTTGTTGTTGTTGTTTTGTCCTCAACACCCTCTTAGACGCAATTATCTAAGCAAGCATCCTCAAGAGGCTCTAACCCACCCTCCTAGACGCAATTACATAGGCAATCAAGAGTGTGAATATTGTCTCCCTCACAAGAACTCATCGAACTTATGTTGAAGAAGACTACTAAGGCACAAGTAATCAGCACTTGTAAAAACAAACTCACTAAATATTTCATTAATCAAATAAAATCGAATAATCTTAATTACAATGGTGGAGGCTTCATCCTTTTATAGGTGAAGGATAGTCAAAGTAATTTAACTTCTACTAAAACTAGGAAACCCTAATTTAATTAAAAAATAAAATAAAACAACCTTTAAACTCCTTGTGCTTAGGCTGCAAGTAATAAGCTGATAAGAGCTGCTTGGGAGAAGGGTAGTTGGTTACTAAAGCATATAAAAACCTATAATTTAAATATTAATAATTAAGTTGGGCTAAGTCTAATTCGTCCAAAAGCTTTATATAGTAGCTTTTGGACCGAATTTTACAAAATCCCGTAATAATCCTGTATCCAGTTTTCTGCATGCCCAGTCTTCAGTAAAATGGGCGTATCTTGAGTTCCTGTTGTCTGATTGATGCGTTTCAAGATGCATTGGAAAGGTAACTGAATGTCGGTCAATTTGTTAGCGGACAATTCTGCCCAAATATTTCAGGATCCCCTCCGAAATGTAGTCTCAAGTTGGCTGATTTTCCAGACTTCACAAACAGATCCGGCTTCTTGTCCAATATGCATTGCTTTAGCCCTGCCATGCATGTATCACCTTGTATTGTTGTCCAAGTATCCCTTATATAGGCAGTGAAACTAGGGTTTAATAACCCTAAAGTGCGTGCAGCTTCATTAAAGTAGGCCATTGATTTCTTGCTATATTTAATGTTTCGTATATAGGAGTAAGTCCATATGGATCAAAGTAGATTCGTCTCCAACTCTTTATACCTCGTCAGCTGTAGCCACGAGATCAACTACCCATATGCTCCAGAATTCCTTCAGCATCCTGCACATGCACCACAAAACACCACATTTCCCATAAAAAGCACAAAAATATATAACATTTAAGCACAAGCGTTGTAACTCCCTAACTATATGAAAATTATCCTAAATGTAACTAAATGTACTTGAAAACATGCAAAAGTAAAGTAAAAAGGGTACACAAAATAGGATATATATACACAGTCATCATGCTTCCCACCATGTCACATCTAACTTGGACAATCTATCACTACGTGCACCATACCCATGCTTTGATGATGTAACGCCCCGGTTTTGGGCTCGAAAGTTTTGGGCGTTGACCGGTTCGGTCAAAGTGCTGATCGAATATATATAAGAGTGAATTTAGGAAAGCCTAGTTCGGGTTGCATTAAAAATATGGAAAAATGTTCTAAAATCATATTTTAATATATAAAAGTGAACTGTGAAATCAATTTTGGAAAATGAGGTTCGGAAGGTTGACATTTTGGCTAGTGACCAAAATGTAATTTTTGAAAGTTGCGGGACAGTTTTATAAAGGATTGAAACTTTGAATCTTTAAGGAGCTATTATTCCAAAAAGGATTTCTCCAGATTTTTTCTAAGATATTTTAAGGCTTTATTCTGATTTTAAAGATTATGAAATGTGGAGGGAAAATCATTTTATCATTTCTTAACTAACTTTCTATTTTCTCTCAATTTTCCTTTTCTCTCATTTTCTCTCAACCCAAACACATTTCTCCAGATTTTCTCTTCTAATTTTGTTGCCTAAATCTCTCATTTGAACTCTCTTTTGATTCCTAATCATCTCATCAACAAAACCTCCCAATTTGCAAGTTGTTTCATTAAGCATTTTGGCTCTAAAAAGGAGAAATTCAAGTTTGGAGGTAAGAACGTCCTTCTCCTCTAAACTATCAGTTCTTTACTGAAATTCCTAAGTTCTCAATCCTTGATTTGTGTTTTGTTAATGGCTTTTCAATTGAAATCTTGATTTTGGCTTAAAATGCAAGATTTGGTGATTTTGGTGAAATTTTCGTGTGATCTGTTTGGGCAGTGTTTTGAAGTGTCAAAATGATGTTAAATGAATGCTAAATTGATTAGAAGTTGAGGTTTAATCAATGCAATCCCGGATAGGTTGAATTTTCTAAGTTTGGCTTGAGTTTTTGGTTGTTTTTGGAGTGTTTTTGGTGATCTGTTATACCTGGAGGCATAAGGATGTGTTTGTGATCATTTTGGATGTTAATTGATGTTTAAAAATGGTTAGAAGTGATGGATCTTGGCTGGGTTAAGTTTTGGAAGTGTTTGGAGGTGATTTCGGTTGTGTTTGGTAGCCAAATTGTTGGATTTGGGATGAGCAGCGAGTTGAGTCTTGTTGCTGGTGTTTTTAATGCATAATGATGCATTAATCCTCTGTTGTTGTGTGCTTGAAACAGGGGAGTTTGATCCGTGAGCTTTGAAGGTGTTGCGGAAGGGTTTCGGATGCTTGGAAGGCTTGTTAGCTAGCCTTGTTTTGTGTATCGGTGAGTGAAGTTGGGTTTTCAGCTTTTAAACCAAGGTTTGAAGGTTTTGGGAGCTTAGTTTAAGTCTAAACAACTTTGCTAAGCTCAAGAGTAAGTGATTGGATTTTCGCTTTTGAATTGTGTTGTGTTTTGGTTTTAAAAGCAATTGTGGTTGATGATTGAGATGCATGTGTTTTGCATGGTTTAAATCTGTTTTGAAAGCATATTTTAAGCATGGTTTAATGCTGGTTTTGAAAGCCATTTGAGAAGGATGCTCAAGGTAAGAGATCCTTGGTTTTGTATATGGTAATTGTGGTTCTGATGCATAGTGTTGCATGTTGATCAATGGCTTTGTGTAATGCTTAAAAACAGTGAATTGATGATGTAAATGTTACTTTTTGCATATTGGTTATGCATGTGAATCATTGGACTATCGTGGTGATGGTTTTTGCATTGTGATTATGCATATGAATCAGTGGAATAACATGGTAAGATGGTTATATTGGCAAGTGATGAAAGTGGTTCTTGGTTCGTTGATCGGATATAGTTAGCCGGCTATAGAATTGGGTGCACCGTGAATTAAGTCGCCTTAGAGGTGGAGTGGTCAAGAGTGGACCGGTAAACTCCCTTCAAGTATCCTAACGAGATGGTTAAGGTCATAATGGAGGTGTTGCCCATTCGAGGACCTTGGTTGAGCAAAGGTTATATGGTGTTTAAAAGTCCATATAGGAGAACCTTGTGCTTGTTGAGATCACAATGGCGGTGTTAAGTCCATGTGTGGATCTTGTGTGGGGTGTCCCGGATCTCGTTAGTGATGTTATACAACTACCAATCGGTTATGCAAAGGTTGTATGGTGTTTCAAAGTCCATACAAGGGAACCTTGTGCATGTTGAGGTTGTATGGTGTTTAAAAGTCCATGCATGGGAACCTCGGGAAAAGCTAAGGTTGTATGGTGTTTAAAAGTCCATACATGGGAACCTTAGGCTTGTAAGGTCAAATGGTTTTTAAAAGTCCATTTGGGAGGCCTTGGATTGGTAGGGTGTATGGAGCGTAGGGACAACGCTCGGAATCCGCGTATCCGATTGGGTTGTTGAGTTGAAAAGTGGATGTGGTTGATCACTTGGAAGCCAATGTAATGTTCTTGATCATAAAGAAGCATGAGATGCTTGAAATGGTGCATGATTGCATGTGAAGCATGAGATGCTTGTAAAGATGCATGGTTGCATGAAAAGTGTATGATGCTAGTGAATGCATGTTTACTTGTTAAGTTGAACAAGTGTTTATTATCATTTGGTAAATGATGCATGTGTGCATGAAATCTCTTTAATGCATTGAAGTCTTGTTAAGACTTGTTTTAAAAGGCATGTGATGATGATGATGTGATTCATAAGTTGTCTTTGTTTAATGCATGAATTGGATTGCTTGGATAATGGTTTAAAATGGGTTTCTTGCTTGAAATGATGTTCAAGTTTATGAATGGGTAATATGAAATGGAAGTGCTTTCCAAGGTTTTAATTTAGCTTTGCATATGGTGTATATGCATGGAATGGTTAAATGAATGTTTTTGCAAGTTGTACATTGAAATGGTTTTCTTAGTTTGCTAAGCTAAGGGTTGGATTTCATGTATGTGCAATGCATGGTTTAAACATGTTGTTGAAAAGGGTTTCCAAACATGGTTTTGGTAACAAATCGGGTTGTTTTTAAAGTGTCGTGTAACCCGCTGCATTGATGGTGTTTTGGTTTTGAGCATTCCTCACTAAGCATTATGTGCTTACACTCCTTTTTGTCCATCAATGCAGATTCTTGAAGTTTGGACAGCAAGGAGCAAGAGATTCAAGGTGGACTCCAATTGAGATGTATGTCTCGGTGAATAGCTATAGTTAATAAAGGCAATGGGGGTAGAATCTCTCGGATTGATGATTTTGTATTCGTATATGTTCGGACAAGTATGTTTTAATGTTGTTGATGTTGCTGAATCATGAATTGGCTATAATGAGATTGGTTTGGAAAGTTTGTGCTTAAATGGTTGCTTGTGTAGGAAACATGCCTATAGAATTGGGGCTTTTTGCATATGAGGTTGTTCTAATGATTTGTTGATGCTTGCAAGTCTTATATATGTTGAATTGCATGCTGGTAAAGTTTGGTGGCAATTGGAGCATGTTTGAATGATCTATTGCATGTTTTGGAATGCCTTTTTGCTGCAATCTGTGCAGGCGTTTCGGAACAGTGTGCACCGTTTCGGAACGGGTGCCTTGAATGAACCCAGGCGTCCGAAACGGTATGCACCGTTTCGAAACGGTTTGGTCTCTGCCAGACCCCTGTTGCGGAACGCGTTGCGGAACGGCCCCGAGTTTCGAAACGGGCTCTGCCTGTTTCGGAACGGGTGACCGTTGGGGGCTGACATGGGCGGTTAAATGTTTCAGAATGTTTGCATTTTGGTCCTGAAACTTGTTTGTGCAATTGTATGAGTTTGGGAGGTCCGTTTGAGCTGATATTTGGCAGAGAAGCATGAAACCTGATTAATTTTAAGTTGGTAACTTAAAATTTGGTTAAGTCCTTAAAGTTTTCAGAATTTACAATTTGGTCCCTAAAGTTGTAAATTGTTCAATTGGGTCCCTGTTTGATCTCTGATGTTTGTGATCTTTGGGTATGCTGTTTGCATGATCACATCTAGGGTTAATGTGCATCTAGACAAGATTAAAAAGAAAAAAAAGGGTCGTTAATCAAGGTTGACTTTCGGGTTGACTTTGGTTTTCTCCGTGTGACTTTCTTAATTCGGGTCAACCGTCCGGGCCGGGTTAAGGGGGTTACATTTGGTGGTATCAGAGCCAGGTTGCGAATGCTTGGGGAAAATGGTAAGTTGTTGTGATGTGTGTTTGATGTTTACCTTGATGTGTGGTTGAAAGTTGGTTGAAACACGTGTTTCTGAGCATGTTGCTGATGTTTTCAAGCATGTTTTGTGGTTATGAATCTTGGTTGAGTTTATGTGGAAATGTGCTGATGTTGTGAGCTGGTGTTATGCTTAATGAATGTGTAATGAGCATGTTATGTTGTTAATATACTGTTGAAAGTGGATGTTGTTTGATGTAAGCATGATCAAAGTATGTTGTTTGATATGCTTGATGTTGTGATATCCATGTTGTGTTGACTGTTATGTCATGAAAAGGGGAGGATTCGGGATACCCATTGCCTTATTAATATAGCTATTGTGTTATTTTGGAGTTGGAGTTTGAATCCTTGCTTAATGCTGGTCTAACTGGTTTGTTTGTTTGTTGTGATTGTTTGTTGTTGTTAGTAATATGGCAAAGTCGATGGAAGAATGGCAGTTGGGTAAGATGGTTGCTGCCTTGCGGCAGGTTGTTAAGGCTTGGAATTCACCTTTCTGTAGAGGTGTTTCGTTTCAGTCTTCTGTGCCTGGAGTTGAGGTGGTAAGGCGAGGGAAAGAAGCTGGTTCTGTGGTGAAGAGTTCATCATCTGTTGTTCAGGAGGTGTTGGGAACATCTCAGGTTGAGGTAAAGGTAAAGTCAGTGGATGAGTTGGCTGTGGGATGTGTGGGTTTGCCGAAGCAGCGTTTGCTTGATTTGGGTGCTGTGGAGTATCATGGTTCGACACCTGAGGCATTTGAGGCCTGGTTGGCCAGTGTGGTTCTGATCTTGTATCAGGAGGGTTGTGATTATGCATGTACGCTGGGGAGTGTTGTTTCTTTGATGCTGGAGGATGCGTGTGTCTGGTGGACATCAGTGGCGGAGGCGTCACATATTCCTGATATTGATTGGGATTTCTTTGTATCTGCTTTTTGTGAAAGGTATCTTGGAAGGGAATTTCCAAGGATTGAGCAAGGTGAAGGTAGTGCTGTTGTGGAGCAAGTGTTGCTTGAGCAAGGAGTGGAAGCTCAGCCTCCGGTATGTGACCGTTGTGAAAGGCGCCATGTTGGAAGTTGTTGGGGCGCGGGTGCTTGTTGGAATTGTGGTTCCAAAGTGCATGTTAAGCGTGATTGTCCTCTTGGAGCGAAGTCAGCTTTGGTGTTAGCCAAAGGGTCTTTGAAAGGTCGTGGGCACGGCCGAGGCAAGGTTCAAACGTGGAAAAAAGAGCAGAAGGTTGTGAAGAGTTTGGGAAAAGAGAATTGCTGGAAATGTGGGTCTGCTGGACACATGAGACGTGATTGTTTGAGGTTGGCTCGGAACAGCCAAGGTTCCTTACCGCAAGGAGTTGGTGGTGACCCTGGTGTGTTAGCTGGTGCTGCAGTTGTGCCGCAGGAGGTTGAAGGTTCCGCAAGGAAGAGAGCTCGTCTGATGAATCTTCAGGGTGGTGTTGTGTTTTCAGGTAACCTTGTTAAGTAATCTTTGCTCTAGTTACCTTAGTTTGGTTTCTGTTGGTTTTCCTTGCGTGGTAAGTTAGTCTTGTTGCTAGCATGTTTGGGGTGATGGTAGTTGTTTGGAAGCATCTTTGGTGTGAAGAAGGTTTAGTGAGTATCTGGTGGTTAATGGTTGTTGGTATGATGGAGTTAGATAAGTTAGAAGTGAGGTAGGAGGTTGTTTTTAGACGGATTTTGAAGATGTTATTGGAGGGTGTGAACTGGCATTCATGCACAGTTAAAATCATTGTTATATGCTATATTATATATGTTGGTCCATGCATACATGTGGCATGACATTAGAGGTTTTGCATACATATACATCAGGCATTGATAGGACATGTTGGTGATCATGCATACGATGTTCACACTCGCTAATAACTAATCGAATCTGTTAGTGTGGTGGTTGGTTTGGATGATGGGTTTTTAGAGGTTGTTTTGGTGTTGAGTGAGAGTTAGAAGTAATGTTAAGCTAGATTCTAGTAGTGGTGAGAGTAGGGTATAGCCTGTGGTAGAAGGATAAGTGTTTGTTGCTTAAAAAGAGTTTAGTGGTTTGGTGGTGAAGGGTACCGGTTGAGGTTAGTATCGGTTATGTGGTTTGTATAGCTAAAAGGAAGTGGTAGTTCCTTGGTGCTAAGTGATGTTGCAGTTTTGTGGTTGTGTTCCAAGTGCTGAGGTAGCTTAGCTTTTAAGTTGTTGTGAAAGGGTTGTGTTTGTAAGTGCTGGTTCTTAGTGACCTTTGAGGAGTTGAAGAGCTGTTATGTGTGTTTTGTTAAGCGATGTCCTGGTAAGGCAAGTGTTGTGGTCAAGCTTGTGATGGTTTGGCAGTGAAAGATCGAAGGCTTTTGTTGGTCGTTTGGGTTCTTGTGAGAAGTGGTTGGCTGATTGTGGTTAAGAAAGTTCCGTTTGAAGTCAGCTGGTGGTGTGTGGAATGGCTGGCGGAGTCAAGTTGGGGTTGTGATGTAATTTTTGGAATCTGGGTGAGTAATCCTGGTAAGTCGTTATGGTAATGTTAGCGGCGGATGTGAAGGATGGTCAGCTTCGTTGAAGAGTTTGAGTAATCAGTTGACGTTTAAGGATTTCTGCTTGTTGGGAAAATCCTTGGAAGGGGTTAGGGAGTTGCAAGATTTTTTGAAGCAGAGAAGTTTGCATAGTGGCTGAAGTGGATTGGTTGGTGTCACTGTGTAAATAAGTCTTGGGAGTTGTGTGTTACAGTGATGTGTGCTGTAAGAGCTGAAGTTCTTCAGGTTGATGTTTGGGCTGTGTACGGTCCGGTTATGTGCAAGGTTAAGTTGTGGCTATCTTGCGTTTTCTGGATTTTGTGAACAGTGTGTGGAGGTGCTAGTTTGGTGGAGGTTTTGTGTGGATAGTAGTCAGTGTTGGTTGAGGCTTTTGTGTTGCCTTGTGTGTTGCTTTGAGAAGGTTGTGGTTCTCTTTCGCCGGTTGAAATTTCGAGGACGAAATTTCCTAAGGGGGGGAGAGTTGTAACGCCCCGGTTTTGGGCTCGGAAGTTTTGGGCGTTGACCGGTTCGGTCAAAGTGCTGATCGAATATATATAATAGTGAATTTAGGAAAGCCTAGTTCGGGTTGCATTAAAAATATGGAAAAATGTTCTAAAATCATATTTTAATATATAAAAGTGAACTGTGAAATCAATTTTGGAAAATGAGGTTCGGAAGGTTGACATTTTGGCTAGTGACCAAAATGTAATTTTTGAAAGTTGCGGGACAGTTTTATAAAGGATTGAAACTTTAAATCTTTAAGGAGCTATTATTCCAAAAAGGATTTCTCCAGATTTTTTCTAAGATATTTTAAGGCTTTATTCTGATTTTAAAGATTATGAAATGTGGAGGGAAAATCATTTTATCATTTCTTAACTAACTTTCTATTTTCTCTCAATTTTCCTTTTCTCTCATTTTCTCTCAACCCAAACACATTTCTCCAGATTTTCTCTTCTGATTTTGTTGCCTAAATCTCTCATTTCAACTCTCTTTTGATTCCTAATCATCTCATCAACAAAACCTCTCAATTTGCAAGTTGTTTCATTAAGCATTTTGGCTCTAAAAAGGAGAAATTCAAGTTTGGAGGTAAGAACGTCCTTCTCCTCTAAACTATCAGTTCTTTACTGAAATTCCTAAGTTCTCAATCCTTGATTTGTGTTTTGTTAATGGCTTTTCAATTGAAATCTTGATTTTGGCTTAAAATGCAAGATTTGGTGATTTTGGTGAAATTTTCGTGTTATCTGTTTGGGTAGTGTTTTGAAGTGTCAAAATGATGTTAAATGAATGCTAAATTGATTAGAAGTTGAGGTTTAATCAATGCAATCCCGGATAGGTTGAATTTCCTAAGTTTGGCTTGAGTTTTTGGTTGTTTTTGGAGTGTTTTTGGTGATCTGTTATACCTGGAGGTATAAGGATGTGTTTGTGATCATTTTGGATGTTAATTGATGTTTAAAAATGGTTAGAAGTGATGGATCTTGGCTGGGTTAAGTTTTGGAAGTGTTTGGAGGTGATTTCGGTTGTGTTTGGTAGCCAAATTGTTGGATTTGGGATGAGCAGCGAGTTGAGTCTTGTTGCTGGTGTTTTTAATGCATAATGATGCATTAATCCTCTGTTGTTGTGTGCTTGAAACAGGGGAGTTTGATCCGTGAGCTTTGAAGGTGTTGCGGAAGGGTTTCGGATGCTTGGAAGGCTTGTTAGCTAGCCTTGTTTTGTGTATCGGTGAGTGAAGTTGGGTTTTCAGCTTTTAAACCAAGGTTTGAAGGTTTTGGGAGCTTAGTTTAAGTCTAAACAACTTTGCTAAGCTCAAGAGTAAGTGATTGGATTTTCGCTCTTGAATTTTGTTGTGTTTTGGTTTTAAAAGCAATTGTGGTTGATGATTGAGATGCATGTGTTTTGCATGGTTTAAATCTGTTTTGAAAGCATATTTTAAGCATGGTTTAATGCTGGTTTTGAAAGCCATTTGAGAAGGATGCTCAAGGTAAGAGATCCTTGGTTTTGTATATGGTAATTGTGGTTTTGATGCATAGTGTTGCATGTTGATCAATGGCTTTGTGTAATGCTTAAAAACAGTGAATTGATGATGTAAATGTTACTTTTTGCATATTGGTTATGCATGTGAATCATTGGACTATCGTGGTGATGGTTTTTGCATTGTGATTATGCATATGAATCAGTGGAATAACATGGTAAGATGGTTATATTGGCAAGTGATGAAAGTGGTTCTTGGTTCGTTGATCGGATATAGTTAGCCGGCTATAGGATTGGGTGCACCGTGAATTAAGTCGCCTTGGAGGTGGAGTGGTCAAGAGTGGACCGGTAAACTCCCTTCAAGTATCCTAACGAGATGGTTAAGGTCATAATGGAGGTGTTGCCCATTCGAGGACCTTGGTTGAGCAAAGGTTATATGGTGTTTAAAAGTCCATATAGGAGAACCTTGTGCTTGTTGAGATCACAATGGCGGTGTTAAGTCCATGTGTGGATCTTGTGTGGGGTGTCCCGGATCTCGTTAGTGATGTTATACAACTACCAATCGGTTATGCAAAGGTTGTATGGTGTTTCAAAGTCCATACAAGGGAACCTTGTGCATGTTGAGGTTGTATGGTGTTTAAAAGTCCATGCATGGGAACCTCGGGAAAAGCTAAGGTTGTATGGTGTTTAAAAGTCCATACATGGGAACCTTAGGCTTGTAAGGTCAAATGGTGTTTAAAAGTCCATTTCGGAGGCCTTGGATTGGTAGGGTGTATGGAGCGTAGGGACAACGCTCGGAATCCGCGTATCCGATTGGGTTGTTGAGTTGAAAAGTGGATGTGGTTGATCACTTGGAAGCCAATGTAATGTTCTTGATCATAAAGAAGCATGAGATGCTTGAAATGGTGCATGATTGCATGTGAAGCATGAGATGCTTGTAAAGATGCATGGTTGCATGAAAAGTGTATGATGCTAGTGAATGCATGTTTACTTGTTAAGTTGAACAAGTGTTGATTATCATTTGGTAAATGATGCATGTGTGCATGAAATCTCTTTAATGCATTGGAGTCTTGTTAAAACTTGTTTTAAAAGGCATGTGATGATGATGATGTGATTCATAAGTTGTCTTTGTTTAATGCATGAATTGGATTGCTTGGATAATGGTTTAAAAGGGGTTTCTTGCTTGAAATGATGTTCAAGTTTATGAATGGGTAATATGAAATGGAAGTGCTTTCCAAGGTTTTAATTTAGCTTTGCATATGGTGTATATGCATGGAATGGTTAAATGAATGTTTTTGCAAGTTGTACATTGAAATGGTTTTCTTAGTTTGCTGAGCTAAGGGTTGGATTTCATGTATGTGCAATGCATGGTTTAAACATGTTGTTGAAAAGGGTTTTCAAACATGGTTTTGGTAACAACTCGGGTTGTTTTTAAAGTGTCTTGTAACCCGCTGCATTGATGGTGTTTTGGTTTTGAGCATTCCTCACTAAGCATTATGTGCTTACGCTCCTTTTTGTCCATCAATGCAGATTCTTGAAGTTTGGACAGCAAGGAGCAAGAGATTCAAGGTGGACTCCAATTGAGATGTATGTCTCGGTGAATAGCTATAGTTAATAAAGGCAATGGGGGTAGAATCTCTCGGATTGATGATTTTGTATTCGTATATGTTCGGACAAGTATGTTTTAATGTTGTTGATGTTGCTGAATCATGAATTGGCTATAATGAGATTGGTTTGGAAAGTTTGTGCTTAAATGGTTGCTTGTGTAGGAAACATGCCTATAGAATTGGGGCTTTTTGCATATGAGGTTGTTCTGATGATTTGTTGATGCTTGCAAGTCTTATATATGTTGAATTGCATGCTGGTAAAGTTTGGTGGCAATTGGAGCATGTTTGAATGATCTATTGCATGTTTTGGAATGCCTTTTTGCTGCAATCTGTGCAGGCGTTTCGGAACAGTGTGCACCGTTTCGGAACGGGTGCCTTGAATGAACCCAGGCGTCCGAAACGGTATGCACCGTTTCGAAACGGTTTGGTCTCTGCCAGACCCCCGTTGCGGAAGGCATTGCGGAACGGCCCCGAGTTTCGAAACGGGCTCTGCCAGTTTCGGAACGGGTGACCGTTGGGGGCTGACATGGGCGGTTAAATGTTTCAGAATGTTTGCATTTTGGTCCTGAAACTTGTTTGTGCAATTGTATGAGTTTGGGAGGTCCGTTTGAGCTGATATTTGGCAGAGAAGCATGAAACCTGATTAATTTTAAGTTGGTAACTTAAAATTTGGTTAAGTCCTTAAAGTTTTCAGAATTTACAATTTGGTCCCTAAAGTTGTAAATTGTTCAATTGGGTCCCTGTTTGATCTCTGATGTTTGTGATCTTTGGGTATGCTGTTTGCATGATCACATCTAGGGTTAATGTGCATCTAGATAAGATTAAAAAGAAAAAAAGGGTCGTTAATCAAGGTTGACTTTCGGGTTGACTTTGGTTTTCCCCGTGTGACTTTCTTAATTCGGGTCAACCGTCCGGGCCGGGTTAAGGGGGTTACATATGACATTATGATTGGAGATGGAACTAGACTTCAAATCACCCATACTAGTTCCACATTTCTTAAAACTCCCAAAACTCAGTTTAACTTAAATAATGTTCTTTGTGTTCCATATATGAAAAATAACCTAATTTTCATTTCTAACATTGTTTCCATTGAATTCTTACCTCATTCTTTTCTTGTTAAGGAACTTCACATGGGGGTGACGCTTTTGATGCGTCAAACTAAGGATGGTGTATATGATTGGCCTAACTCTACCCTCTCTTCCTCACCTCTTGCCTTTTCTAGTGTCAAGACCACTACAACTGAGTGGCATCACCTATTAGGACATCATGCATTTCATATCTTAAAACATGTATCTCAAGCTTTAACTTAGATTTATCAGCTTCCTCAGTCTCACCTTTTTCATGTAATGCATGTCATTGCAACAAAAGTCATAAACTTTCGTTCTTCATGTCTACTTTAGTTTCCAACCAGCCTCTTCAAATAGTTTTCTCCGTTGTATGGACTTCACCAGTTATTTCTCATAATAACTTTAAATATTATGTCATTTTCATTGATCATTTTATAAAGTACATTTGGTTTATCCCCTCAAACAAAAATTAGAAGTAAAAGAGATTTTATCAGGTTTAAAGAAATAGTTGAAAACCACTTTGATCAAAAAATCAAAACAATGTACTCAGACAATGGTGGTGAATACACTACTCTTGATAATTTTCTTGCTACCAATGGTATATCTCATTTTACTACCCCATCACACACTCCTGGACACGATGACTTTTCTGAGCGGCGTTATCTCCATATAGTGGAAACATGTCTCACTTTACTCTCGTAGGCATCAACTCCTTTAACTTTTTGGCCTCATGCTTTTGCCACTGTTGTATACTTGATCAACCGTATGCCAACCCCAACACTACAAATTTTTCCTCCATCTAAAAAAGAATTTGAGACTTTCCCTAATTATTCTAATCTCAAAATTTTTGGTTGTTTGTGCTATCCTTGGCTACGCCCATACACTACACAAAAACTTGAATCTCGTTCCAAACCATGCATTTTCGTAGGTTACTCCCTCACTCAATGTGCCTATTTTTGTTATGATCCATCCACATCTAAAATCTATGTCTCTAGGCATGTGAAGTTTGTTGAGTCCATCTTCCTTTTCAATCATTACTTACTCAAGATCTTCATCCAGATTCTACCATTGTACCCACTTGGATTTCACCACTAATACAAGTCATCATTCCACAGTCCAACATAGCACCATCCGAAGTTGGAACCCCACGACTCCAATGTGAAGCCCCAACACAGTTTTTACCTATGACAAATCAAACTGTCACCTCTCACCAATATACAGATGACTCTCAAGCACAATCCACCCCCTTAACCTCCACTACAAACACCTCAACACCCATTCCTCAACCTACCCCAAACATCCAACGACCAAATGACCAGATGCAAACCAAAGCAAAAGACAACATTCGTAAGCCTATCCAAAAATTAAACCTTCATACCAAATTATCCAAATCACCTGACCTTGAACCCACAATAATAACTCATGCCTTAAAAGAACCAAAGTAGTGTGATGCAATGTCAAAAAAATATGACGCTCTAATTTAAATGGAACTTGGGAGCTTGTTTCCCCTAATCCTAACCAAAATGTGGTAGGTTGTAACTAGATTTTTCGAACTAAACACAACTCTGATGGGTTTATTAATAGGTACAAGGAGCGATTGGTTACAAAGGGGTTCCATCAACGACCATGAGTTGATTATCATGATACCTTTAGTATGGTAGTCAAACCAACCACCATCCGACTTGTTCTTAGTCTTGCAGTAAGCTGTAGTTGGTCCCTTCGTCAACTAGATGTCACAAACACCTTCCTACAAGACCATCTAAATGACAATGTGTATATGAGTAAACTGCCATGGTTCATTGATCAAGATTTTTCATCACATGTATGTAAACTTCAAAAGGCTATCTGTAGAACTAATGTTTTGATATAATAATTGAAAAATGTTTTGGACAAAGTTAAAAATAATTCAAAACTATTTCTAAAGTCCAAACAACTTGAAACTATGTTTAGGGGATGTTTTAAAAGGGTTTTACTTGATTTCAAAGCCAAAATCAACAAAACCATCCAAATGTTTCGAAACACCCTTAGGTGTTTCGATACGAGTCTTTATCGGGTCAAAGTGTTTCGAAACTGGTTTCGAAACGGTCTCTTCTAGATGAGAATTTTGCCAAGCATTTTGATACGGGTTATGCCGTTTCGATACACCTACGTGGCATTCACTGCAATAGTCATAAACCCCCACCAGCTCTTTCCCAACTAACATTTAAATGCATATCTTTTCGATATGGGGACATGCGTTTCGATACGGGCGTTTCAATACGACCAAGAGCGTTTCGATACGGGTGCTGCATTAGATTGCAACGGCTCTTTCTACTTGAAGAGTGTTTCAAAACGAGTTCGAGTGTTTCGAAACGGAGAGTCGTAAAACTGCATTTATGGTGGGAAAATAAGTCTCCAACAACTCCAATTCAACCCCAACGGCTAGTAACGGCTACAAACACATTAAGGAGTATAAAAGGGACCTCCAAGCATCTAGTTATGGTTAATGCTTCAATTGTCAACAACAAATGATCATGAAATTGTTTTAGTGCTAAATTGTCATTGCTTTGTATAGACAAACACTAGTGAGCCAAAATTGTTAGATTTTCTCAAGTGTTTTAGGTTTTGGGTGAGATCTAAATTGTGCAAACAAATACCTATTAGAGGGATTTGAGTTTGCTTATCTTTTCTCTTGTAAAGAGGGTTTGATCAAGGCTTTTGGTAGAATGCTTGATCGGTGTATAAGGGTTTCCTCCTAAGCCTAGAAAAAGGGACGAATCAATAGTGTATTGATTGGAAATCCTTAGTGGGAAGCTAAGGTAGTGGATGAAGACCTTGGTTAGAAAGTTGAACCACTATAAGTCATTGTGTCCTTAATCTTTTTAGCTTCCACACCACTTACACCCAAAATTCCACTTCTCCACCACTTGGCGAGCAAGAACGTTTGAAGGAATCGGGCACCGCATAAACCAACAATTGGTATCAGAGCTTGGCTCAATTGAAGAGGATTAACATCCTATTGAGAAGATCTGACAAGCTCGATCATCATTTTACTCAACCGGCTCAATGGCACAATCCATTGACAAACCACCATTCTTCGACGGAACTCACTATGCCCATTGGAAGACAAAGATGAAGTTCTTCATAAAGTCAAGAGACTACAAGATATGGGACATAGTAGAAGATGGTTCGTTCGTGCCTCAACGAAGTAAAGCAGAATGGAGTGCCGATGATCGCAAGAAGCCTTGCACATCCTCTTCTGTGATTTTGGCCTAACCATATATGAGAAGATGTCTTCTTGTGAGAGTGCCAAAGAGGTATGGGACAAGCTTGAAGTAACATACGAAGGAACCGATGAAGTAAAGGAGACCAAGATCGGCCTCCTGAATCTAGCGTATGAGAACTTCAAGATGGATCCGAAAGAGAACATCGAGAAGATGTTTGATAGGTTCTCCACTATCACCAATGGTCTCAAAGTCTATGGAGAAGCCATCTCGGAAGAGAAGCTTGTCCGAAAGCTCATCTACTCACTTCCCGAGTCATGGGACTCAAAGAGGACCGCCATCATCAAAGCTAAGAATTTGAAGACCTTGAAGCTTGATGAACTCATGAGGTCACTTCTCACTCATCAAATAATGAAGAAAAACAAAGAAGATGAGAAGAAGGGGGAAGCAATTAAAGATATGGGGGAGAAGAAGCTCAAAGGGCTTGGCATCAACACAAATGCCATTGCTCTCAAATCCTCCACATGCCATCATGTTCATTCAAGTGAAGAGGAGGATGAAGAAGAAGAGATAGTTCATCTCTTCAAGAAGTGTGCCATGTTCATGAAGAAAGCCTTGAGAGAGCTTGAACGAGAATCCATGAAAAAGAAGAGGGCAAACACTTCAAGCCATAAGAAGAAGACATATGTGGCTACTTGGAGTGATGAGAACTCCACCGACGATGAACAAGCCAACCTTTGCCTTATGGTCATCGAAGAAGATTCAAGGGTAACTTCTAATTCATCTACTTCATGTTCATATTCTTTTGATGAATTACAAGATGCATATGATGATTTGGTTTTAGAGTTTAAAAATCACATTTTGAAAAACAATAAAATGATTTCAAAGTTGAAAATTCAAAATGATTTGATTTCTAAAACAAAACTTGAACTTGAAGCAAAACTCGAAGAGTTTGAACAAAAATGTTTTGATTTACAAAGTTTGCTTAATAAAGTTCAAGAAGAAAAAGATTTGGTTTTACAAAGAGCTTGAAAAGAAAAATAATTTTGGAAAATCAAACTTTTATATACGACAATCTAGTGCCCCTAGATTTGTGGATGGTAAATGATTTAGAAGTATTTGTGTCCCAATAGGACTAAGTACTTCAACTAAAAAGGATGAAATTGAAAAATGGATTCCTGAGGGAACTAAGTTTTGTGCTACTAACGTCTATGGATCCAAAGCAATTTGGATACCAAAAATTACTTGATTGTCTTTTACTAGGTGTGATGGAGAGTGATCAACAAGTCAAAAATTGAGGGGGAACTCCATGCACACAAGGAAGAACACTTGAAGATGGAAGGCTTCACATCCTCCCTTGAGTTCAAGTGTGGTAAAATCTAGTTGTTTTTGCTTTTATTTGATTTATTTTTCATTTATTTCAACTAGATCATCATATATGTTGAACTAACATTTTTATGATGCTTTGAGTAAGGGGAGCCATTTTTAAAACCAAAATTCTAATTTTTGTTATCATCTTTTCAAAACTCCTAAGTTATTTTGAACTTAATGTCATTTGAATTCTTTTTGATATAACAAAAAGTGGGATAAATGGTTTGAAAAATTGAATTTTCAAATGAATAAGGGGGAGCTCAAATAGATTTCAAATTTTTCATCTCTTATTCACAATTTTAAACTTAAAGGGGGAGAATCCCAAACAATTTTTCAAGTTGGTTTTATTATATCAAAAAGGGGAGATTGTAGAACTAATGTTTTGATATAATAATTGAAAAATGTTTTGGACAAAGTTAAAAATAATTCAAAACTATTTCTAAAGTCCAAACAACTTGAAACTATGTTTAGGGGATGTTTTAAAAGGTTTTTACTTGTTTTCAAAGCCAAATTCAACAAAACCATCCAGGTGTTTTGAAACACCCTTAAGTGTTTCGATACGGGTCTTTACAGTGTCAAAGTGTTTCGAAACGGTCTCTTCTGGATTAGAATTTTGCCAAGCGTTTCGATACGGGCTATGCCATTTCGATATGCCTACGTGGCATCAACAACATTGCTCATAAACCCCAACGATTATTTCCAAACTAACATTTAAATGCAAATCATTTTGATATGGGGACATGCGTTTCGATACGGGCGTTTCGATACGGGTGCTGCATCAGACTGCAACAGCTCTTTCTACTTAAAGAGTGTTTCGAAATGGGTTCGAGTGTTTCGAAACGGAGAGTTGCAGAACTGCATTTATGGTTGGAAATTAAGTCTCCAACAGGTCCAATTCAGCCCCAACGGCTAGTAACGACTACAAACTCATTAAGGAGTATAAAAAGGGACCTCCAAGCATCTAGTAATGGTTAATGCTTCAATTGTCAACAACAAATGATAAAGAAATTGTCTTAGTGCTAAATTGTCATTGTTTTGTATAGACAAACACTAGTGAGCCAAAATTGTTAGATTTGCTCAAGTGCTTTAGGTTTTGGGTGAGAGCTAAATTGTGCAAACAAATACCTATTAGAGAGATTTGAGTTTTCTTATCTTTTCTCTTGTAAAGAGGGTTTGATCAAGGCTTTGGGTAAAAGCTTGATCGGTGTATAAGGGTTTCCTCCTAAGCCTAGAAAAGGGGACGAATCAATAGTGGATTGATTGGAAATCCTTAGTGGGAAGCTAAGGTAGTGGATGTAGACCTTGGTTAGAATGTTGAACCACTATAAATCATTGTGTCTTTAACCTTTTTAGCTTCCACACCACTTACACCCAAAATTCCACTTCTCCACCACTTGGCGAGCAAGAACGATTGAAGGAATCGAGCACCGCATAACCCAACACTATCTATGGCCTAAAACAAACTCCTTGACCATGGTATCAAGAACTACATACTTTTCTATATCACTTTGGCTTCAAAACTCACATGCTAATACATCTTTGTTTATATTCAAATATGACGATCATTTATTATATCTACTTGGCTATGTTAACAAACTGATTAGCACTGGTGACAATGATGCAATGGTAAACCAGTTTGTTCATTTATTAGCAACACGATTTTCACTCAAGGACCTTGGTTCGCTATCTTATTTTCTTTACGTTGAAGTTCTTCCAAACAAGAATGATCTTATGTTTTCTCAACGTAATTACTTGCTAAATAGTCTTGCTCGTGCACAGATTTTTTATGTGAAACCCGTTCAAACACCACTACCAAAAAGCTTCTCTCTTTCAGTACACTCTGGGACTGCCTTATCTGATAGTTCAAAATTTAGGGCAATATTAGGTAGTTTACAATATATTTTGCTTACAAGCATTGACATTGCCTTCAATGTGAACAAATTGTATCAATTAATGCACAATCCCACCACCGAACACAGGGTCTTGTTAAACGATGTTGTCATATCTCCGTGGCACCATTAATCATAGTCTTCAACTTTATCCAAATTGTAACACCCCTTACCCGGTTTAGTCGTAAACTGGCTAAGGAATGTTACGCAAGCAACGAAAACATGATCAATCAAAAAAAATTCTTAACTTACCCTTAACAGGTAAGTTGGACTCCTAATCAATCAAAGCAATTCAATTTCATTCATATAGCATTCAACCATAATTACATGAACACTAGGCATTACAGGTTACTACTTACACAACTTAAATTTCATGTTAATAAACAACAAGCGTAAACATCTTCGTTTGATATAGCATATCATTTGAACAACGTGTACATGAATAGGTTAACCATTTCATTTGCCAAAGCAAACCAAATATTAGACCCTTGAATTCTTAACTCATTCGACCAACCTAAACACTAGCATCAAAACATGCCATAGTATTTTCAAATACAACATAACATAATAGTACTATGTTATAGCAAGTAAGCAATCGTCACTTTAATCCTGATAAGCAATCAATGCATGATTCAAATAAACTATCAATCATCTAGGCTTTCAAGATATCATATATCGTAGCGTAAAACCATTCATGCTCTTACGTCAAAGCATAATACCTAGATCAACTAGGCCCCAAGTTCAAATTATAATAACATGTCTTTACATCACTATCATATCAATTATATACATGCTTTTCAAGGATTCAAAACTGCATGATCACTAGACTAAATACATGTATAAGGCTACCATCTAGGAGTTTACAAAACAACATGGATCATACTTATGCTTGAGCTTGTCTCGTCTTGCTTCGACTCAAAGATGGCTTTCAATCCATTAACATGTAGTTTAGGAAGAATGGAAACAAGAGTGATAAGTATGATCAAGTACTTAGTGAGGTAGAAACTTAGGCTAGGAAAGTTCATTTCATTTTTAAGTGTACCTTATTCAAGAGGCGACCTTACTAGGTTCGAATAGATCGTGGCATTCTGTTTGTTATGGCATTCAAATAATCTAGGCAAGGAGAAACATTATTTCATGATATTGTTAACCAAATAGGCATAACATTTCAAGATCATGTTTACATATTATATTTCAATTTCAAGCCAACATGCATTTATCAATAAGATCATGGATATATGTCAACATATCATGTTCATGGAATATACAAGTTTAGACAATTGTGTAACCCCCTTAACCCGGCCTAGACGGTAGACCCGAATTAAGAAAGTCACACGGGGAAAACCAAAGTCAACCCGAAAGTCAACCTTGATTAACGACCCTTTTTTTTAAACTTGACCAGATGCATATTAACCCTAGATATGATCACTCAAACAGCATGGTCAAAGATCATAATCATCAGAGATTAAACAGGGACCCAATTGAACAATTTGCAACTTTAGGGACCAAATTGTAAATTCTGAAAATTATAAGGTCTCAACTCAAATTAAAGTTACCAACTTATAATTAATCAGGTTTCATGCTTCTCTGCAAAATTTCAGCTCAAACGGACATCCCAAACTCATACAATTGCACAAACAAGATTCAGGACCAAAATGCAAACATTTCAAAACATATAACCGCCCATGTCAGCCTCCAACGGTCAGGTGTTCCGAAACAGGGAGAGCCTGTTTCGAAACGCGGGACCGTTCCGCAACGTGTTCCGGAACGAGGCCTGGCAGAGGCAATTCCGTTTCGGAACAGTACCTTCCGTTTCGGACGCCTGGGCCACTACAGGGCACGCGTTCCGAAACGGTAGCTCCCGTTCCGATACGCCCTGCACAGAATGTAGAGAAATGGCTGCTAAAACACACAATTAACTTACCATACATGCTCCAAATGCAAAAAAACTTTACCAGCAACTCATACAACATACAAGAGCCATATTTGCATCAACCATTCATCATTATATCATCATATATGAAAAGCCCCAAATCTAAAGGCATGCTTCCTACTTAGCAAACCATTCAAGCATAAAACCTCCAAATCAACCACAAATTGGCCAATTACATGTTCCAGCATTATTATCAACATTAAACAAACTTAGGGAGTTCAAAACATCTCCCAAAACATCCACATAGGTTCCCCATTGCCAAATGCCAAAAGCTAAAAATGTTTAAGAAACCTTCCCATACTTGAGCTTAGTTCCCACTTGATTGCTTGCCTTCCTTGCTGCCCTCAATGCACCTTAATGCTCTGCATTATTGATTTAAGAAAAAGAGAGAGAGAGCGTAAGCAAAAGCTTAGTGAGGAATGCTCATTTAAAACCATTCAATAATGCATTTATAAACTCATTTATAAATCATACTTCAAGCAACTTTACACATGCTCTTAAAACCATTAAAACAAGCAATACATGCTTCCATTCCATTACAAGTCATATTGGCAACAAGTGATACATTTCACATAAGATCCACACATGGACTTTTAAACACCATTGTGATCTTATACCCATGGTGTAACGCCCCGGTTTTGGGCTTAGGAGTTTTGGGCGTTGACCGGTTGGTCAAAGTGCTGTTCGAATCTAAAGAGGTGAAATTAGGAAAGCCTAGTTCGGGTTGCATTAAAAATATGGAAAATGTTCTAAAATCATCTTTTAATATAATTAAGTGAACTGTGAAATCAATTTTGGAAAATGAGTTTTGGAAGGGTGACATTTTGGGTAGTGACCAAAATGTAATTTTCGAAAGTTTGGTGACTGTTTTATAAAGGGTTGAAACTTTGAATCTTTAAGGAGCTATTTACCCAAAGGGAGTTTCTCCAGATTTTTCTAAGATATTTTAAGACTAAATTTTGATTTTAAATGATATTAAAAGTGGAGGGAAAGCCATTTCGCTATTTTGGATTTTGTAACCAACTTTTCTCAATTTTCTTTCTCTCATTTTCTCTCAACCCAAACACATTCTCTCCAGAGAATTGGTTCTGATTTTCTCACCTAAATCCCTCCTTTCAACTCTCATTTGATTCCTAATCAACATATCTTCATAACCTCTTCAATTGCTAATTGTTTCAACAAGGTTTTTGATTCCAAAAAGAGGAGAAACTCAAGTTTGGAGGTAAGAACGTCCTTCTCCTCTAAACTATCAGTTCTTTACTGAAATTCCTAAGTTTTCAATCCTTAATTGATGTTTTATTAAAGGTTTTTAAGTGGTGAAATGGATCTTGGCTTATAGTGCAAGATTTGATGTTTTTTGATGATTTTCGTTAGATCTGATTAACCTGTGATTTGAGATGTGTTTTTGATGTTAAATGAACTCTAAATTGATAAGGAATTGAGTTTTGATTAATGCAATCCCGGATAGGTTGAGTTTCCTAAGTTTAGCTTGTGATTCAAGGTTGTTTTTGAGGTGATCTTGTGGATCTGATGTTGCTGGAGGTATAAGGATGTTAATAGGTTGTTTTTAGATGTTATATGATGTTAAAGGATATGTGGTTTTGCTGGTTTATGGCTGGGCTTTGTTTAGAAGTGGTTTGGATGCATTTTCGGTTGTGTTTGGTGGCCGAAAATGGTGTGTGGATGAGAGCAGCGAGTTTAGGTGCTTTCATTGAAGCAATTAATGCATGATGATGCATTAATCCTCTGCTTTGATGTGTTGAAACAGGGGAGGCATCTTTGGATCCAAGAATTGTTGATCCGGAAGCTTGTTTTGGTGCTTTGGCTTGAAGCAAAGTGGAATCGGTGAGTGCGTTTGTGAAAATTGGGTTTTCGGCTTTGAAACCAATGTCTTGGAAGCTTAGTTTAAGTCTAAACAACTTTGCTAAGCTCAAGTGTAAGTTTTCGGAATTACTCTCTAGTGGTGGCCATGACTTTGTTGTGATGCAAAATGGTTATTTGCATGTTTTAATTACTGTTTTGAAAGCATGTTTTAGCATGGTATTTGCTGATGTTTTAAGCCATATGTTGAAGGAAACTCTAGGTAGGAGTTCCTTGCTTTTGTACATTGATGAAATGTGGTTTAATGCTTTTAAATGCATGATGAATATGGCTTGGTTTAATGCTTTAAAAAAGTGGATTAAATGATGAAAATGATGTTTATTGGCAAGTGATGTTTTAAAAAGGTTAAGGTCCCTAAGGTGGTTAAAAGTCCTTGAGTGAGCCTTGTTACTTAAGAACATCAAGGTGGTTAAAAGTCCTTGGATGGTTCTTGTTGCGGACACTAAGGTGGTTAAAAGTCCTTAGGTGATCCTTTCCATGGTGTTTAAAAGTCCATGGGGCCATGGTGTTTAAAAGTCCATGGGGCCAAGGTGTTTAAAAGTCCTTGGGGCCAAGGCGTTTAAAAGTCCTTGGGGTGATTCAAGCAATGGACACAAAGGTGGTTAAAAGTCCTTGTGTGGTCCTCATTCATGGTGTTTAAAAGTCCACGGCCAAGGTGTTTAAAAGTCCTTGGGGCCAAGGTGTTTAAAAGTCCTTGGGAAGTTGATGAACTTGTTTTAATGAAATGGAATTTATCACTTGAGCCAATATGACATGTTATGTATGTTATGAAGCATGAGATGCTTGTTTTAATGTACGTTATGAAGCATGAGATGCTTGTTTTAAGTATGCTTTTGAGCATGTGCAAAGGTTGACTTAAAGCATGATTTATAAATGTTTTTAATTGCATTATTGAATGGTTTTTAAGAGCATTCCTCACTAAGCTTTTGCTTACGCTCTCTTCGTTTTCTTAATTCAATAATGCAGAACATTAGTGAACCTTGAGGGCAGCAAGGAGGGCAAGAATTCAAGTGCAAGTAGAGCTCAATGTATGGAAGGTTTTGTTATACATTTTAGCTTTTGAGTAATTTGGCAATTGGGGACCAATGTGTATGTTTTGGGAGGTGTTTGGAACTCCCTAAGTATGTTGAATGATGATATGAATGCTGGTTTTTGTATTGGATCATTACATGCTTGTTTTGGAAGTTTTTGCTTGAATAGCTAGCTTGTATAGGAAGCATGCCTATAGAATTGGGGCTTTTTGCATGTGATGTTGTTCTGATGATTTGATGATGCTTATAAGTCTTATATATGTTGAATTGCATGCTGGTAAAGTTTGGTGGCAATTGGAGCATGTTTGAATGATTAATTGCATGTTTTAGAATGCATTTTGCTGCAATATGTGCAGGGCGTTTCGGAACAGTGTGCACCGTTTCGGAACGGGTGCTTGAATGAACCCAGGCGTCCGAAACGGTATGCACCATTTCGAAACGGTTTGGCCTCTGCCAGCCCATGTTCCGGAACCCGTTGCGGAACGTCCCGTGTTTCGGAACGGGGTCTACCTGTTTCGGAACGGTCGACCGTTGGGGGCTGACATTGGCAGTTAAATGTTTTGAATTGTTTGCATTTTGGTCCTTAAACTTGTTTGTGCAATTGTATGAATTCGAGAAGTCCTTTTGAGCTGAAATTTCACAGAGAAGCATGAAACCTGACTAATTTCAAGTTGGTAAGTTTAATTTGGGTTGAGTCCTTCTAATTATCAGAAATTACAATTTGGTCCCTAAAGTTGTAATTTGTTCAATTGGGTCCCTGTTTGATCTCTGATGTTTGTGATCTTTGTGTATGTTGTTGTGTGATCACAATTAGGACTAATGTGCATCTAGACAAGATTAAAAAGAAAAAAAGGGTCGTTAATCAAGGTTGACTTTCGGGTTGACTTTGGTTTTCCCCGTGTGACTTTCTTAATTCGGGTCAACCGTCTAGGCCGGGTTAAGGGGGTTACATTTGGTGGTATCAGAGCTGAGTTCTCGAGTAATTGGGAATGAATGTATGCATGATTGAAGTATGTTTGCCTTGTATGCTTGTTGATCGAAAGCATGTTTAGTGGCTTGTGATTTGGGTGCAATTGAGTTGTATGTTGTGATGTTGCATGTTGAGGGTACCCATTGCCAAACAAAAGCTAATGAAATGATGTTGATTTTGAATGAAATTGAGCTTGAATACTTGGATTGCTTACCTTGCTGGGCCTGACTCGTTTTATTTGCATTGTGATTGCATGGTAAAAGTATGGCACCACGTAGAGAGTTACGAGGTAGTGTGCAAGCTACGGCTCCTAATGAGAATGAGAATGAAGAGAACACGGGTAGTGCGGTGTTACCCCCTCCTTCGCCTGGTGGTGGTGCTGGAGGTGAGAGAGCTGAAGCTGCAGCTGGTGCTGGAGCTGCTGGACCAGAGGTTGGTCAGGGGCAAGCTATGCCTGATATGTCTATGTTGGTACAAGCTATTGCGGGTGCTTTTCAAGTAGCAAAAGCTGGAGCTCAAGGAGCTGGGCATCAGGGAGATGCTGGAGTTAGACTACCTTTGGAACGTCTGCGCAGTCTTGGTGGGACTGAGTTCAGGGGTATGTCGGCTGAGAGTTCTGAAGCTTGGCTAGAGAGTACCAAGCGTATCTTGGGTCAGATGAGCTGCACGAATGTGCAAAAGCTGGGATGTGTTGTGTCCTTACTGCAGGACGATGCATATACGTGGTGGACGACCACCATAACTGGGATGGCTGAAGCTGATGTTACTTGGACATTCTTTCAGAATGTGTTCAAGAGGAGATATCTAGGAATGAGATATCTTGATGAGAAAAAGCGTGAATTCATGTCTCTTACCCAAGGGAGCATGAGTGTGGCTGAGTATGAAGTGCAGTTTGTGCGACTCAGTCAGTATGCACCGGAGCTGATACCTGATGAGCGGGCAAGGTGCGAGAGGTTCCGTTATGGTCTCGTGGCGGATGTGAAAATGTATGTGCTGGCCATTGAATATGATGATTTTGATGTGTTGGTGGGCCGAGCCAAGGACATTGAGATGAACTTGGGTTTATCTGCGAAAAGTGCTGGAGCGAGTTCTGGCAAGAGAGCTGCTGAGTTTAGTTCTGGAGGTGGACGGAACAAGAGGGGACGTGATCATAAGTATCAGTCCTCAGCCAAGAGAGGTGGCGGTGCACCTGCTAGAGGAGGCAATGCTAGAGCTGATCCTAGTGCTTGCTGGATCTGTGGTTCGCGTGGTCACATGAAGCGTGACTGTCCTCGTGCTGTGAGGGAGGTGCAAGCTCCTGTTGCGGCAGCTGGGAATGGATGCTGGAATTGTGGTTCTGTAGACCATTTGAGGCGAGATTGTCCGAGGTTGGCTGGTGGCCAAGAGCGTGCTCCTGTTGTTGCTGCACCACAGAGAGGTCGTGGGCGCGGCCATGGTAATTTCCAGAGGCGAGAGGAAGGTGGTCGTGGAGTAGCCCATGTTGTGGCTATTCAGCCTGAAGGTGGAGGCCAAGCTAGGGTGTATGCTCAGCGTGAGGGAAGGAATGATGCAGATGTGATTGCAGGTACCTTTACTTTGCAATCCTTGTCATTGCTTTCTTTGATTGATTCTGGATCTACGCATTCATACATTTTGCGTGAGCATGCTGAATTGCTTGGTTTGCCTGTTGAGTCTTTGGATGTTGGTGTTCGTGTCACTAGTTCTTTTGGTGAAACTGTTGTGACTCGAAAGCTTTATAGAAGGTGTCCTTTGGTTGTTCAAGAACATGTTTTTCATGTTGATCTTATGGAGTTGCCCTTCTATGGTTTTGACGTGATCCTTGGTATGGATTGGCTTGCTGAGCATCGTGCTGTGGTAGATTGTGAAAATAAGCGGGTTTCGCTTAAGCTTGCGGATGATTATGAAGTTGTTGTGGTTGGTGAGAATGTGAAGTTTCTTGCCAATGTTGTGTCTACCTTGGAGGCGAGTAGGATGCTGAGGCAAGGTTGCGAAGCTTATCTAGCTTTTGTGATGAATCCTAGCTCTAAGGAGTTAAGGGTGCAAGATATCAAAGTTGTGAAGGAGTTTCCTGGTGTTTTTCCTGAGGAGTTGCCTGGTTTACCTCCTAATCGCGAGGTGGAGTTTGGAATTGAGCTGTATGAGAATACAACTCCTGTGTCCATTACTCCCTATAGAATGGCACCTAAGGAGCTGAAGGAGCTGAAGACGCAGTTGCAAGAGCTGCTAGATCGTGGTTTCATCCGGCCGAGTGTGTCACCTTGGGGAGCACCGGTCTTGTTTGTGAAGAAGAAAGATGGCACTATGAGGATGTGTATTGATTACCGTCAGCTGAACAAGTTGACTATCAAGAATCGGTATCCTTTGCCGAGGATTGATGATCTCTTTGATCAATTTCGGGGAGCTGATGTGTTCTCTAAGATTGACTTGAGGTCAGGGTATTATCAGTTGAAGGTGAAAGATGTGGATGTGCCTAAGACAGCTTTCAGGACAAGGTATGGGCATTATGAGTTCCTTGTGATGCCGTTTGGTTTGACAAATGCTCCTGCTGCTTTCATGGACATGATGAATCGTGTGTTTCATGAATACCTGGACAAGTTCGTTGTGGTGTTCATTGATGATATCCTCGTGTACTCGCGTACTGAGGAGGAGCACGAAGAGCATTTGAGGGTTGTTTTGCAAGCCTTGTTGGAGAATCAGCTTTATGCTAAGCTGAGCAAGTGTAAGTTTTGGCTTAAGGAGGTGGTGTTTCTTGGACATGTGGTCTCAGCTGAGGGGATTCGTGTTGATCCTCAGAAGATTGAGGCGGTGATGAATTGGAAAGTTCCTAAGTCTGTTCATGAGGTCCGTAGTTTCCTTGGTTTGGCGGGATACTACCGAAGGTTTGTGGATGGTTTTTCCAAGATTGCTGCTCCTTTGACGAAGCTGTTGCAAAAGGATGTTAAGTATGAGTGGACGGAAGCGAGACAGCAAGCTTTTGAGAAGCTTAAGATGGCTTTGACGCAAGCTCCTATCTTGATTCAGCCTGAATCAGGGAAAGAGTTTGTGGTCTATAGTGATGCATCCTATGTTGGTTTGGGATGTGTGCTGATGCAAGAGGGTAAGGTTGTGGCTTATGCATCGCGGCAGTTGAAAGTGCATGAGCGCAACTATCCTACGCATGACATTGAGCTGGCTGCAGTGGTTTTTGCTCTGAAGATCTGGAGACATTATCTGTATGGTGAGAAGTGTATTGTGTACACGGATCACAAGAGTTTGAGGTATCTGATGTCTCAGAAGGAGTTGAATCTTAGGCAGCGGCGTTGGTTGGAGTTGCTCAAGGATTATGATTTGACGATTGAGTATCATCCTGGAAAAGCTAATGTTGTTGCGGATGCCTTGAGTAGGAAGGTAGCTGTTGAGCTGAGGGCTATGTTTGCTAGCTTGAGCATATCGCGAGATGGTGGTCTTGTTGCTGAGTTGCAAGTGAAACCATCGTTGGTTCAGTTGATCAAGGAAAAGCAGTTGCTGGATGATTCTTTGGTGTCTCATGTTCAGGATATCGCGGAGGGTAGGCCTTCGGATTTCTGCTTTAATGATGAGGGTGTGTTGTGTTTTGGTAGTCGGATAGTAGTGCCTGCTGATGCTGAGTTGAGGCGTGCTATTCTGACTGAAGGTCATAGTAGTCCTTTTGCTATGCACCCTGGTAGTACTAAGATGTATCGTGATCTTCGTGATGAGTACTATTGGGTGGGTTTGAAGAAGGATGTTGCGGAGTTTGTGAGCAAGTGTTTGGTGTGTCAGCGAGTTAAGGCTGAACATCAGGTTCCTTCTGGTTTGTTGCAACCGTTGAAAATCCCTGAATGGAAGTGGGAGAGGGTTACCATGGATTTTGTATCTGGTTTTCCTTTGTCTCCTTCGAAGAAGAATTCTGTTTGGGTGATTGTGGATCGCTTGACGAAGTGTGCGCATTTCTTGCCTGTGCATACTACGTTTTCTTTGGATAGGCTGGCAGAGCTGTACATTGCTGAGATTGTGCGGCTGCATGGTGTGCCTAAGTCGATTGTGTCGGATAGGGATCCGAGGTTCACATCGCGTTTTTGGCAGTGTTTGCATCAAGCTCTGGGTACAAGGTTGCATTTCAGTACATCCTATCATCCTCAGTCGGATGGTCAGTCTGAGCGGGTTATCCAGATTTTGGAGGATATGTTGAGGTGTTGCGTGATTGAGTTCCAAGGTTCTTGGGAGAAGCATCTGCCTTTGGTTGAGTTCGCTTATAACAATAGTTATCAGGCGAGTATACAGATGGAACCTTATGAGGCTCTGTATGGGAGGAAGTGTAGGACTCCTCTTTGTTGGGCTGAAACTGGTCAAAAGTTGGATTCGATGCCGGCTTTGTTGAAAGGGACCACCGAGAAGGTGAAGCTCATTTGTGAGCGGTTGAAGGCTGCCTTTGATCGGCAGAAGTCTTACGCGGATTTGGAACGTAAGGAGATAGAGTATGCGGTGGGTGACCGTGTGTTCTTGAAGGTTTCGCCTTGGAAGAAGGTGATGAGGTTTGGCCGGAAGGGTAAGTTGAGCCCTCGGTACATTGGACCATATGAGGTGGTTGAGCGTGTGGGTCCTGTTGCATATCGGTTGAGGTTACCTCAAGAGTTGGAGAAGATTCATGATGTGTTCCATGTTTCTATGCTCCGGAAGTATAGATTTGATCCTTCGCATGTGATGCATGTGGAGGAAGTGGTTTTGAATCCGGATTTGACCTATGATGAGGAACCGGTGAAGGTTCTGGATTCGGATAGCAAGGTTCTTCGTGGCAAGACCATTGAATTGGTGAAGGTGCTGTGGAAGCATCGAGGTGTTGAGGAAGCCACGTGGGAGCGGAAGGAAGACATGCTGAAGCAGTTTCCTTATCTCTTTCCTTCAGGTAAATTTCGAGGACGAAATTTATTAAGGGGGGGAGAGTTGTAACGCCCCGGTTTTGGGCTTAGGAGTTTTGGGCGTTGACCGGTTGGTCAAAGTGCTGTTCGAATCTAAAGAGGTGAAATTAGGAGAGCCTAGTTCGGGTTGCATTAAAAATATGGAAAAATGTTCTAAAATCATCTTTTAATATAATTAAGTGAACTGTGAAATCAATTTTGGAAAATGAGTTTTGGAAGGGTGACATTTTGGCTAGTGACCAAAATGTAATTTTCGAAAGTTTGGTGACTGTTTTATAAAGGGTTGAAACTTTGAATCTTTAAGGAGCTATTTACCCACAGGGAGTTTCTCCAGATTTTTCTAAGATATTTTAAGACTAAATTCTGATTTTAAATGATATTAAAAGTGGAGGGAAAGCCATTTGGCTATTTTGGATTTTGTAACCAACTTTTCTCAATTTTCTTTCTCTCATTTTCTCTCAACCCAAACACATTCTCTCCAGAGAATTGGTTCTGATTTTCTCACCTAAATCCCTCCTTTCAACTCTCATTTGATTCCTAATCAACACATCTTCAAAACCTCTTCAATTGCTAATTGTTTCAACAAGGTTTTTGATTCCAAAAAGAGGAGAAACTCAAGTTTGGAGGTAAGAACGTCCTTCTCCTCTAAACTATCAGTTCTTTACTGAAATTCCTAAGTTTTCAATCCTTAATTGATGTTTTATTAAAGGTTTTTAAGAGGTGAAATGGATCTTGGCTTATAGTGCAAGATTTGATGTTTTTTGATGATTTTCGTTAGATCTGATTAACCTGTGATTTGAGATGTGTTTTTGATGTTAAATGAACTCTAAATTGATAAGGAATTGAGTTTTGATTAATGCAATCCCGGATAGGTTGAGTTTCCTAAGTTTAGCTTGTGATTCAAGGTTGGTTTTGAGGTGATCTTGTGGATCTGATGTTGCTGGAGGTATAAGGATGTTAATAGGTTGTTTTTAGATGTTATATGATGTTAAAGGATATGTGGTTTTGCTGGTTTATGGCTGGGCTTTGTTTAGAAGTGGTTTGGATGCATTTTCGGTTGTGTTTGGTGGCCGAAAATGGTGTGTGAATGAGAGCAGCGAGTTTAGGTGCTTTCATTGAAGCAATTAATGCATGATGATGCATCAATCCTCTGCTTTGATGTGTTGAAACAGGGGAGGCATCTTTGGATCCAAGAATTGTTGATCCGGAAGCTTGTTTTGGTGCTTTGGCTTGAAGCAAAGTGGAATCGGTGAGTGCGTTTGTGAAAATTGGGTTTTCGGCTTTGAAACCAATGTCTTGGGAGCTTAGTTTAAGTCTAAACAACTTTGCTAAGCTCAAGTGTAAGTTTTCGGAATTACTCTCTAGTGGTGGCCATGACTTTGTTGTGATGCAAAATGGTTATTTGCATGTTTTAATTACTGTTTTGAAAGCATGTTTTAGCATGTTATTTGCTGATGTTTTAAGCCATATGTTGAAGGAAACTCTAGGTAGGAGTTCCTTGCTTTTGTACATTGATGAAATGTGGTTTAATGCTTTTAAATGAATGATGAATATGGCTTGGTTTAATGCTTTAAAACAGTGGATTAAATGATGAAAATGATGTTTATTGGCAAGTGATGTTTTAAAAAGGTTAAGGTCCCTAAGGTGGTTAAAAGTCCTTGAGTGAGCCTTGTTACTTAAGAACATCAAGGTGGTTAAAAGTCCTTGGATGGTTCTTGTTGCGGACACTAAGGTGGTTAAAAGTCCTTAGGTGATCCTTTCCATGGTGTTTAAAAGTCCATGGGGCCATGGTGTTTAAAAGTCCATGGGGCCAAGGTGTTTAAAAGTCCTTGGGGCCAAGGTGTTTAAAAGTCCTTGGGGTGATTCAAGCAATGGACACAAAGGTGGTTAAAAGTCCTTGTGTGGTCCTCATTCATGGTGTTTAAAAGTTCATGGCCAAGGTGTTTAAAAGTCCTTGGGGCCAAGGTGTTTCAAAGTCCTTGGGAAGTTGATGAACTTGTTTTAATGAAATGGAATTTATCACTTGAGCCAATATGACATGTTATGTATGTTATGAAGCATGAGATGCTTGTTTTAATGTACGTTATGAAGCATGAGATGCTTGTTTTAAGTATGCTTTTGAGCATGTGCAAAGGTTGACTTAAAGCATGATTTATAAATGTTTTTAATTGCATTATTGAATGGTTTTTAAGAGCATTCCTCACTAAGCTTTTGCTTACGCTCTCTTCGTTTTCTTAATTCAATAATGCAGAACATTAGTGAACCTCGAGGGCAGCAAGGAGGGCAAGAATTCAAGTGCAAGTAGAGCTCAATGTATGGAAGGTTTTGTTATACATTTTAGCTTTTGAGTAATTTGGCAATGGGGGGCCAATGTGTATGTTTTGGGAGGTGTTTGGAACTCCCTAAGTATGTTGAATGATGATATGAATGCTGGTTTTTGTATTGGATCATTACATGCTTGTTTTGGAAGTTTGTGCTTGAATAGCTAGCTTGTATAGGAAACATGCCTATAGAATTGGGGCTTTTTGCATGTGATGTTGTTCTGATGATTTGATGATGCTTATAAGTCTTATATATGTTGAATTGCATGCTGGTAAAGTTTGGTGGCAATTGGAGCATGTTTGAATGATTAATTGCATGTTTTGGATTGCATTTTGCTGCAATCTGTGCAGGGCGTTTCGGAACAGTGTGCACCGTTTCGGAACGGGTGCTTGAATGAACCCAGGCGTCCGAAACGGTATGCACCTTTTCGAAATGGTTTGGCTTCTGCCAGCCCATGTTCCGGAACCCGTTGCGGAACGGCCCGTGTCGACCGTTGGGGGCTGACATTGGCAGTTAAATGTTTTGAATTGTTTGCATTTTGGTCCTGAAACTTGTTTATGCAATTGTATGAATTCGAGAAGTCCTTTTGAGCTGAAATTTCACAGAGAAGCATGAAACCTGACTAATTTCAAGTTGGTAAGTTTAATTTGGGTTGAGTCCTTCTAATTATCAGAAATTACAATTTGGTCCCTAAAGTTGTAATTTGTTCAATTGGGTCCCTGTTTGATCTCTGATGTTTGTGATCTTTGTGTATGTTGTTGTGTGATCACAATTAGGACTAATGTGCATCTAGACAAGATTAAAAAGAAAAAAAAAGGGTCGTTAATCAAGGTTGACTTTCGGGTTGACTTTAGTTTTCCCCGTGTGACTTTCTTAATTCGGGTCAACCGTCTAGGCCGGGTTAAAGGGGTTACACATGGACTTTTAAACACCATGGACCCATGGACTTTTAAACACCATGACAAGGACCACACAAGGACTTTTAACCACCTTTGTGTCCTTAACAAGAATCTCCCAAGGACTTTTAAACACCTTGGAGTTCTTAAGTAACCAAGGCTTACAAGGACTTTTAACCACCTTGAGCCTTAACCAAGAAACAACCATGGACTTTTAAACACCATGTTGTTCTTAAAATTCACAAGAATCACACAAGGACTTTTAACCACCTTTGTGATCTTAACCAAGAACCATCCAAGGACTTTTAACCACCTTGATGTTCTTAAATATACAAGGCTCACACAAGGACTTTTAACCACCTTTGTGGCCTTAACCATCACTTGCCAATATGTATCATAATCATCAATATCCCACTGTTTTAAAGCATTTTATCAAGCCATAAACATCATGCATCTTTAAGCATAAAACCACATTTAAACAATGTTCAAAAACAAGGAACTCTTACCTTGAGTTTCCTTTAACACATGGCTTATAATCTCAGCAATTAAACATGCTAGATATGCTTTCAAAACAGATTTAAAATCATGCAAACAACACATTGCATTACAACCAAAACCATGGCCATCACCAAGAGAGTTTTTCCGAAAACTTACTCTTGAGCTTAGCTAAGTTGCTTAGACTTAAACTAAGCTCCCAAACCTTCAAAACACTGGTTTCAAAGCCGAAAACCAAATTCCACTCACCGATTCCGTTTCGCCTCTTGCCGAAACACCAATCAAGCTTCCGGATCACCACCACTTGGATCCAAAGATGACTCCCCTGTTTTAAACACATCAAAGAAGAGGATTAATGCATCATCATGCATTAATAGCTTTAATGAAAGCACCTAAACTCGCTGCTCTCATCCACACTCCATTTTCGGCTACCAATCACAACCGGAAATGCATCCAAACAACTCCTCAACAATGCCCAGCCAAAATCCATCAAAACTAAACATCCTTTAACATCATTTAACATATAAAAAGAACCTAACAACATCCTTATACCTCCAGCAACAACAGATCCACAAGATCACTCCAAAAACAACCAAGAACCACAAGCTAAACTTAGGAAATTCAACCTATCCGAGATTGCATCAATTAAAACTCAATTCCTTATCCATTTAACATTCATTTATCATCAAATTAACACCTTAAAACACAGCCCAATCAGATCACACGAAAATCCATCAAAAATCACCAAATCTTGCATTTAAAGTCAAGATCCATTTCACAACTTTAAAACCATTTATAAATCATCAATTAAGGATTGAGAACTTAGGAATTTCAGTAAAGAACTGAGAGTTTAGAGGAGAAGGACGTTCTTACCTCTAAACTTGAGTTTCTCCCTTTTTAGAACCAAAATCTTAAAAATCCAATTAGCAATTGGTGAGGTTTGTTGATGAGATGATTAGAAATCCAAAGAGAATTGAAAAGAGGTATTTAGGTGCCAAAATCAGAGGAAAAAGCTCTGGAGAGAATGTTTGGTTTGAGAGAAAATGAGAGAAAAGGAAAATTGGAAAAGTTTTGAAAATGGAAAATAACTTCCCTCCACTTTTCTTTTGTTTAAAACTCAGAATTAAATCATTAAATATCTTAGAAAAATCTGGAGAAACTCCCTTTGGGTAAATAGCTCCTTTAAGATTCAAAGTTTCAATCCTTTCTAAAACAGTCACACAGTTTTCAAAAATTATATTTTGGTCACTAGCCAAAATGTCACCCTTCCAAACCTCATTTTGTAAAATTGATTTCACAGTTCACTTATATATATTAAAAGAGGATTTTAGAACATTTTTCCATATTTTTAATGCAACCCGAACTAGGCTTTCCTAATTTCACCTTTTTATATTCGAACATCACTTTGACCGAACCGGTCCAAGCCCAAAACTTCTAAGCCCAGAACCGGGGCGTTACAACTCTCCCCCCCCCCCCCCCTTAAGAAATTTCGTCCTCGAAATTTACCTGAAGGAAAGAGATAAGGAAACTGCTTCAGCATGTCATCCTTCCGTTCCCACCTGCCTTCCTCAACACCACGGTGCTTCCACAACACCTTCACCAACTCAATGGTCTTGCCACGAAGAACCTTACTATCCGAATCCAGAACCTTCACCGGTTCCTCATCATAGGTCAAATCCAGATTCAATTCCACTTCTTCCACAAGCATCACATGCGAAGGATCAGATCTATACTTCCGGAGCATAGAAACATGAAACACATCATGAATCTTCTCCAACTCTTGAGGTAACCTCAACTTGTACGCAACAGGACCCACACGTTCAACCACCTCGTACGGTCCAATGTACCTAGGGCTCAGCTTACCCTTTCGACCAAACCTCATCACCTTCTTCCAAGGCGAAACCTTCAAAAACACACGGTCTCCCACCGCATACTCAATCTCCTTACGCTTCAAATCCGCGTAAGACTTCTGCCGATCAGAAGCTGCCTTCAACCGCTCACAAATGAGCTTCACCTTCTCGGTGGTTCCCTTCAACAACGCCGGCATCGAAACCAACTTTTTACCCGTTTCAGCCCAACAAAGAGGAGTCCTACACTTCCTCCCGTACAAAGCCTCATAAGGTGCCATTTGAATACTTGCCTGATAACTATTGTTATAAGCAAACTCTACCAAAGGCAAATGCTTCTCCGAAGAGCCCTGAAACTCAATCACGCAGCACCTCAACATATCCTCAAAAATCTGGATAACACGCTCTGACTGACCATCCGACTGAGGATGATAAGATGTGCTGAAATTCAACCTTGTACCCAAAGCTTGATGCAAACACTGCCAGAAACGCGATGTGAACCTCGGATCCCTATCCGACACAATCGACTTAGGCACACCATGCAGCCGCACAACCTCAGCAATGTACAGCTCCGCAAGCTTATCCAAAGAAAACGTAGTATGCACAGGCAAGAAATGCGCACACTTCGTCAGGCGATCCACAATCACCCACACCGAATTCTTCTTCGATGGTGACAAAGGTAAACCAGATACAAAATCCACGGTAACCCTTTCCCACTTCCATTCAGGAATTCTCAACGGTTGCAACAACCCTGAAGGAACCTGATGCTCAGCCTTAACCCGCTGACACACCAAACACTTGCTCACAAACTCCGCAACATCTTTCTTCAAACCCACCCAATAGTACTCATCACGAAGATCACAATACATCTTAGTACTACCAGGGTGCATAGAAAAAGGACTACTATGACCTTCAGTCAGAATAGCACGACTCAACTCAACATCACTGGGCACTACTATTCGACTCCCAAAACACAACACACCATCATCATTAAAACAAAAATCCGAAGGCCTACCCTCCGCGATATCCTGAACATGCGGTACCAAGGAATCATCCAGCAACTGCTTTTCCTTGATCAACTGAACCAAAGATTGTTTCACTTGCAACTCAGCCACAAGACCACCATCACGCGAAATACTCAAACTGGCAAACATAGCCCTCAGCTCAACAGCTACCTTCCTACTCAAGGCATCCGCTACAACATTAGCCTTTCCAGGGTGGTACTCAATCGTCAGATCATAATCCTTGAGCAACTCCACCCAACACCGCTGCCTAAGATTCAACTCCTTCTGAGACATCAGATACCTCAAACTCTTGTGATCCGTATACACAGTACACTTCTCACCATACAGATAATGTCTCCAGATCTTTAGAGCAAAAACCACTGCAGCCAACTCAATGTCATGCATAGGATAATTGCGCTCATGCACTTTCAGCTGCCGTGATGCATAAGCCACCACCTTACCCTCCTGCATCAACACACATCCCAAACCAACATAGGATGCATCACTATAGACCACAAACTCTTTCCCTGATTCAGGCTGAACCAAGATAGGAGCTTGCGTCAAAGCCGCCTTAAGCTTCTCAAAAGCCTGTTGTCTTGCTTCCGTCCATTCATACTTAACATCCTTTTGCAACAGCTTCGTCAAAGGTGCAGCAATCTTAGAAAACCCATCCACAAATCTCCGGTAGTATCCTGCCAAACCAAGGAAACTACGAACCTCATGAACAGAATTAGGGACCTTCCAATTCATCACCGCCTCAATCTTCTGAGGATCAACACGAATCCCCTCAGAAGAAACTACATGCCCAAGAAACACCACCTCCTTAAGCCAGAACTCGCACTTGCTCAGCTTAGCATAAAGCTGATTCTCCAACAAAGCTTGCAACACAATCCTCAAATGCTCTTCATGCTCCTCCTCAGTACGCGAGTACACGAGGATATCATCAATGAACACCACAACGAACTTATCCAAGTATTCATGAAACACACGATTCATCATGTCCATGAAAGCAGCAGGAGCATTTGTCAAACCGAACGGCATCACAAGGAACTCATAATGCCCATACCTTGTCCTGAAAGCTGTCTTAGGCACATCCACATCCTTCACCTTCAACTGGTAATACCCTGACCTCAAGTCAATCTTAGAGAACACAGCTGCTCCCCGAAATTGATCAAAGAGATCATCAATTCTCGGCAAAGGATACCGATTCTTGATAGTCAACTTGTTCAGCTGACGGTAATCAATCCACATTCTCATAGTGCCATCCTTCTTCTTCACAAACAAGACCGGTGCACCCCAAGGTGACACACTCGGCCGAATGAAACCACGATCAAGCAATTCTTGCAATTGCGTCTTCAACTCCTTCAGCTCCTTAGGTGCCATTCTATAAGGGGTAATGGACACAGGAGTTGTATTCTCATACAGCTCAATTCCAAACTCCACCTCACGATTAGGAGGTAAACCAGGCAACTCCTCAGGAAACACACCAGGAAACTCCCTCACTACCTTGATATCTTGCACACGCAACTCCTTAGAGCTAGGATTCATCACAAAAGCTAGGTAAGCTTCACAACCTTGCCTCAGCATCCGGCTCGCCTCCAAGGTGGACACCACATTGGCAAGAAACTTCACATTCTCACCAACCACAACCACTTCATAATCATCCGCAAGCTTCAACGAAACTCGCTTATTTTCACAATCCACAACAGCACGATGCTCAGCAAGCCAATCCATACCAAGGATTACATCAAAACCATAGAAAGGCAACTTCATAAGGTAAACATGAAAAACATGATCTTGAACAACCAAAGGACACCTTCTACACAGCTTTCAAGTCACAACAGTCTCACCAAAAGAACTAGTGACACGAACACCAAGATCCAAAGACTCAACAGGCAAACCAAGATATTCAGCATGCTCACGCAGTATGTATGAATGCGTAGATCCAAAATCAATCAAGGAAAGTAATGACAAGGATTGCAAAGTAAAGGTACCTGCAATCACATCCGCGTCATTCCTCCCCTCCCGCTGAGCATACACCCTAGCTTGACCTCCACCTTCAGGCTGAATAGCCACAACATGGGCCACTCCTCGACCACCTTCCTCTCTTTGCTGAAAATTACCACGGCCGCGCCCACGACATCTCTGCGGTGCAACAGCAACAGGAGCACGCACTTGGCCACCAGCCAACATAGGACACTCTCGTCTCAAGTGATCCGCAGATCCACAATTCCAGCACCCGTTACCAGCTGCCGCAACAGGAGCTTGCACCTCCCTCACAGCACGAGGACAGTCACGCTTCATATGACCACGTGACCCACAAATCCAACAAGCACTCGGATCAGCTCTAGCGTTGCCTCCCCGAGCAGGTGCACCACCACCTCTCTTAGCCGAGGACTGATACTTCTGATCACGTCCCCTCTTGTTCCGTCCACCACCGGAACTATATTCAGCTGCCCGCTTACCAGCACTTGCTCCAGCACCTCTAGCAGATAAACCCAAGTTCATCTCAATATCCTTTGCTCGGCCCACCAACATATCAAAATCATCATACTCGGTAGCCAGCACATACATCTTCACATCCGTCACTAAACCATAACGGAATCTTTCGCACCTCGCCGGCTCATCAGGGACTAACTCAGGCGCATACTGACTGAGTCGAACAAACTGCACTTCATACTCAGCCACATACATGCTCCCTTGGGTAAGAGACATGAACTCTCGCTTCTTTTCATCTAGGTACCTCACACCTAGATACCTTCTCTTGAACACATTCTGGAAGAATGTCCAAGTTAAGTCAGCTTCCGCCATCCCGGCTATAGTGGTCGTCCACCACGTATAAGCATCATCCTGTAGCAAGGATACAACACACCCCAGCTTCTGCACATCAGTGCAACTCATCTGACCCAAGATCCTCTTGGTACTCTCCATCCAAGATTCAGAACCTTCCGCAGACAAACCCCTGAACTCAGTCCCACCTAGACTGCGTAAGCGTTCCAAGGGTAGTCTAACACCAGCATCTCCCTGATGCCCAGCTCCTTGAGCTCCAGCTACTGCCGCTCGAAAAGCACCAGCAATAGCTTGCACCAACATCGTCATGTCAGGAATAGCTTGTCCCTGACCAGCTTCAGGTCCAGCAGCTCCAGCACCAGCTGCAGCTTCAGCTCTTTCACCCTCAGCACCACCACCACCGGGTGGAGGAGGTAACACCGCACTTCCCGCATTCTCCTCATTCTCATTCTCATTCTGAGCCGTAGCTCGCACATTACTCCTTAACTCTCTACGAGGTGCCATACTCTAACAATGCAATCATAATGCAAACAAACAAAGTCAGGCCCAGCAAGGTAAGCAATCCAAGTACTCAAGCTCATTTCACTTAAAAACAACATCATTTCATTAGCTTTGATTTGGCAATGGGTACCCACATCATGCTTCATCACAGCATACAATCAATTGCACCAAATTCACAAACCACTCAACATGCTTTCACTCAACAAGCATACATAGCATACATACTTCAATCATGCACACAAACATTCCCATTTACTCGAGAACTCAGCTCTGATACCACCAAATGTAACCCCCTTAACCCGGCCTAGACGGTAGACCCGAATTAAGAAAGTCACACGGGGAAAACCAAAGTCAACCCGAAAGTCAACCTTGATTAACGACCCTTTTTTTTAAACTTGACCAGATGCATATTAACCCTAGATATGATCATTCAAACAACATGGTCAAAGATCATAATCATCAGAGATTAAACAGGGACCCAATTGAACAATTTGCAACTTTAGGGACCAAATTGTAAATTCTGAAAATTATAAGGTCTCAACTCAAATTAAAGTTACCAACTTATAATTAATCAGGTTTCATGCTTCTCTGCAAAATTTCAGCTCAAACGGACATCCCAAACTCATACAATTGCACAAACAAGATTCATGACCAAAATGCAAACATTTCAAAACATATAACCGCCCATGTCAGCCTCCAACGGTCAGGTATCCCGCAACGTGTTCCGGAACGAGGCCTGGCAGAGGCAATTCCGTTTTGGAACGGTACCTTCCGTTTCGGACGCCTGGGCCACTACAGGGCACACGTTCCGAAACGGTAGCTCCCGTTCCGATACGCCCTACACAGAATGTAGAGAAATGGCTGCTAAAACACACAATTGACTTACCATACATGCTCCAAATGCAACCAAACTTTACCAGCAACTCATACAACATACAAGAGCCATATTTGCATCAACCATTCATCATTATATCATCATATATGAAAAGCCCCAAATCTAAAGGCATGCTTCCTACTTAGCAAACCATTCAAGCATAAAACCTCCAAATCAACCACAAATTGGCCAATTACATGTTCCAGCATTATTATCAACATTAAACAAACTTAGGGAGTTCAAAACATCTCCCAAAACATCCACATAGGTTCCCCATTGCCAAATGCCAAAAGCTAAAAATGTTTAAGAAACCTTCCCATACTTGAGCTTAGTTCCCACTTGATTGCTTGCCTTCCTTGCTGCCCTCAATGCACCTTAATGCTCTGCATTATTGATTTAAGAAAAAGAGAGAGAGCGTAAGCAAAAGCTTAGTGAGGAATGCTCATTTAAAACCATTCAATAATGCATTTATAAACTCATTTATAAATCATACTTCAAGCAACTTTACACATGCTCTTAAAACCATTAAAACAAGCAATACATGCTTCCATTCCATTACAAGTCATATTGGCAACAAGTGATACATTTCACATAAGATCCACACATGGACTTTTAAACACCATTGTGATCTTATACCCATGGACTTTTAAACACCATGGACCCATGGACTTTTAAACACCATGGCAAGGACCACACAAGGACTTTTAACCACCTTTGTGTCCTTAACAAGAATCTCCCAAGGACTTTTAAACACCTTGGAGTTCTTAAGTAACCAAGGCTTACAAGGACTTTTAACCACCTTGAGCCTTAACCAAGAACCAACCATGGACTTTTAAACACCATGTTGTTCTTAAAATTCACAAGATTCACACAAGGACTTTTAACCACCTTTGTGATCTTAACCAAGAACCATCCAAGGACTTTTAACCACCTTGATGTTCTTAAATATACAAGGCTCACACAAGGACTTTTAACCACCTTTATGACCTTAACCATCACTTGCCAATATGTATCATAATCATCAATATCCCAATGTTTTAAAGCATTTTATCAAGCCATAAACATCATGCATCTTTAAGCATAAAACCACATTTAAACAATGTTCAAAAACAAGGAACTCTTACCTTGAGTTTCCTTTAACACATGGCTTAAAATCTCAGCAATTAAACATGCTAGATATGCTTTCAAAACAGATTTAAAATCATGCAAACAACACATTGCATTACAACCAAAACCATGGCCATCACCAAGAGAGTTTTTCTGAAAACTTACTCTTGAGCTTAGCTAAGTTGCTTAGACTTAAACTAAGCTCCCAAACCTTCAAAACACTGGTTTCAAAGCCGAAAACCAAATTCCACTCACCGATTCCGTTTCGCCTCTTGCCGAAACACCAATCAAGCTTCCGGATCACCACCACTTGGATCCAAAGATGACTCCCCTGTTTTAAACACATCAAAGAAGAGGATTAATGCATCATCATGCATTAATAGCTTCAATGAAAGCACCTAAACTCGCTGCTCTCATCCACACTCCATTTTCGGCTACCAATCACAACCGAAAATGCATCCAAACAACGCCTCAACAATGCCCAGCCAAAATCCATCAAAACTAAACATCCTTTAACATCATTTAACATCTAAAAAGAACCTAACAACATCCTTATACCTCCAGCAACAACAGATCCACAAGATCACTCCAAAAACAACCAAGAACCACAAGCTAAACTTAGGAAATTCAACCTATCCAGGATTGCATCAATTAAAACTCAATTCCTTTTCAATTTAACATTCATTTATCATCAAATTAACACCTTAAAACACAGCCCAATCAGATCACACGAAAATCCATCGAAAATCACCAAATCTTGCATTTAAAGCCAAGATCCATTTCACAACTTTAAAACCATTTATAAATAATCAATTAAGGATTGAGAACTTAGGAATTTCAGTAAAGAACTGAGAGTTTAGAGGAGAAGGACGTTCTTACCTCCAAACTTGAGTTTCTCCCTTTTTAGAACCAAAATCTTGAAAATCCAATTAGCAATTGGTGAGGTTTTGTTGATGAGATGATTAGAAATCCAAAGAGAATTGAAAAGAGGTATTTAGGTGACAAAATCAGAGGAAAAAACTCTGGAGAGAATGTTTGGTTTGAGAGAAAATGAGAGAAAAGGAAAATTGGAAAAGTTAGTTGAAAATGGAAAATAACTTCCCTCCACTTTTCTTTTGTTGAAAACTCAGAATTAAAGCATTAAATATCTTAGAAAAATCTGGAGAAACTCCCTTTGGGTAAATAGCTCCTTAAAGATTCAAAGTTTCAATCCTTTCTAAAACAGTCACGCAGTTTTCGAAAATTATATTTTGGTCACTAGCCAAAATGTCACCCTTCCAAACCTCATTTTGTAAAATTGATTTCACAGTTCACTTATATATATTAAAAGATGATTTTAGAACATTTGTCCATATTTTTTATGCAACACGAACTAGGCTTTCCTAATTTCACCTTTTTATATTCGAACAGCACTTTGACCGAACCGGTCCAAGCCCAAAACTTCTAAGCCCAAAACCGGGGCGTTACAAATTGATTCAATGTTCAGTTCAAGGCATGTAGATCAAGCAATTAGATTAACCAGTTCCTATGTCATGGCATGTAACAAGTTTAGGATCAAGTCAAGTTTCACTTCATTTACATGTGATGACAAGCTTTATAATAACAAAATTTTACAATTAAATTCAAGTTTAGGCATAATTATCGTATTTCATGTAGTATCAAGAACAAGCAGGATCATTATCAAGGAATAGGAATATTTAGTGAACTCAATCACTATTTACAAGCATTCTCATCACTAGGAGAATAGAGCATACACGCAATCAAACAAGGAGCATGGATCATATAGACATGAATCAAACAAGGCATAAGCATAATGCTTCTGGGATCGTTTGGAACAACGTGGTGTTTACAAGGAAGTAGCATTCAAATTTTAAGGCAAGCTCAAGAACATTTGATCAACACTAGAAGGTAGGCAACCAAACAAGAAACAAACACATGGCATTCAGATCAAGGGTATGATCAAGAGTGGCAAGTTTATGATCAATATGGCTATTCTGGATGGCATTTCGTTTTCTTGGCAAGGAAACACGTCTTTGATCAACATGACATAAACAAGGCATGATCATGGCATATTACATACCTTTAATCAACAACATGGATTGATAAACAATGTAACGATTGTTTATTATTATTATTATTATTATTATTATTATTATTATTATTATTATTATTATTATTATTATTATTATTATTATTATTAACATACTAGTCAACAGTATGATATTTAAATCAACAAGACAAGTTTACAGTATCATTCAATTTTCATGAATTAATGGGCATTTCATGATTTAGTAAGTAGGCACAAGATATCACTTGGTCGGGACAAGGAAACATAGTTAAATTACTAAATATCTAGCAAGTATGACGAGGTTCATATTACTTTCATTTAATTATTAACATGTTAGCATACGAATCAATACAAACATGTAGGCATCTAATCAAGATAGTACGATAGCATCTTATCGAACAAGGCATATTAATATTCAAGTTTGCATATCAAGCATTCAAGACTACAATGTCAAGAAAATTTAATTAGAGTCATAACCATTCAAACATGAGACCAAGCTAACATGGTTTGAGATTCTTTCCAATCATGTAATACACTAATCAGGCTTCCATTCAAATTATCAACAAATACGTGGATTCATGCATCCAACCAAAGACTCAAGTATCAAATCACGAAATTCATGTTCAAGACAAGAAATCAAGTAACAAGACAAGTATTCCATGTTCAGGACATGTAATCAAACAACCAGATGCACATGCCAAGTATTGAAGGGTTAGTAGTAATCTGATTCAGGAGCATTACTAGGACAAGGCAAGACAAGAAACAAGAGAGACTCACCCTATATAATGAATTTCTTAGCTAACAAGCAACATATAATGCTTATATTAGAGAACAAGAAGGCATTGCTTGATTTCTATACAAGAAAAGACAAACATATTATTCATTTTAAACTTTCCTCTTCACTTACACTTCATGGCATTCAAATAACTTAGATTACACATCAAGGTGATCATGGTTGATTTCTTTACTTCTATGTTAAAGCATTGCAATTCATTAACTGTAACTCAAATATGCCATAGCATTTTAATCATCATTCAAGCATGTCATGGAAATTCAATGTAAATCAAACGTGTAATAGAAATTCATGTTCAAGACGAGAAATCGAGTAACAAGACAAGTATTCCATGTTCAAGACATGTAATCTAATACCCAAATGGACATGCTAAATATACCAAAGCATGTAAACTTTTAAACATTTTGTCAGGTATTATTTGAGCTTCAAATCATGATTATATCTTGTTTAATACTTTTATTTGTTACCTTGATTAGTAGTCATGTCTTCTACTAGTTTGCCTTGGATAATAGATTCAATCATGAAGAACCTTGGTTCGAATTTGACCATATAGGTTCAAGCGATATTTAGCTCAAAGCACAAAGCAATGGCTAATATCCAAGCATGTAAATACTATCTTCACATATATCCAACCAACTGTCGTCATTCTCCGTACATCTCTCCCATTACCTCCCACTGTCGCCAATATACATGTCATGTATTAATGGGGCGTCCCCCTGAACTGTGGCTCATGGACCGTAGTCCTAATTAAACCAAGTATCATTTTTTATTATCCAAGGACTTCCATTGATAGAGGGACTTAGATATCATATTACTTTTCAAGTATTTTATGTAAAAGTTATTTCATGTCTAAATCAAGAGTTACCATTTCAGCATGGTATACAAGTTCAGGCTTAGCCCTTAGGCTAATAGAGCCATAGCTTATCAAGCTTATATTCAAGTTCTCAAGTCAAGTAAACTTTTATGTTACAAGTTATCAAGTAGAAGTATCAAATATCGAGTATCGAGTATAAAGTATCATGTAAGATCACATTTATCCTTATTCAAGAAGTATTCGAGTGCCACACAAGTGACCATAGAAGGTTATACATGATTCTCATAACTCATTTGCTTGTTAAGCATGCATATTAAACATATATTCCAATCATTAAATAACAAGTATGGTAATTCTCATGTGTCAAGGCATTCAAATGATAGTACAAGTAACACAAAGGACTAACATGTGCCACATAATTCATTTACATGATAATCACACATAGCAAACATATATTTCAAGCAACCAATTTCCATTTAGTACATTCTTCATTCAATATAATTTAACAAGTATAATATAACGCCCTGGTTTTGGGCCTAGATGTTTTAGGCGTCAGATCGGACCGGTCGAGAACGGTTCGAATCACGTAAGGTGATTTTAGGAAATCAAGGATTGGGATAGGATAAAAATATTCTAAAATTTTCTAAAATTATCTAAAAATATAATTAAGAGGTTGGTCAAGTCAATTTTACAAAAAAGGTTTTGGAAAATGGACAATTTGAGTAGTGACCCAATTGTAAGATTTCAAAACTAGGAAAAATGTGATTTTTAATGTGGAGGCCAAAATCTTAGAATCTTTAGGGGGCTTTAAGTCAATTTGACCTTTTCTGAATATGACATGTGGTTTAAAATAGTTTTTAATTAAATAATTTTTAATTGAGTTTTTTTTATTAAAATAATTAAAAGGCAGTTATTGGTTTTTCAATTACGTAACTACCAAAATCCTTTCTCATTTCTGCCAAACACAATTTCACTCATCTTTTTCCAGAACTTTTTCTCCCAAAAACTCTCTCAACTTTTCCTAAATCATTTTCAAGAAAACTCTCCTAGTTCTTCAAGATTTCACTAAGGAAAACTTGTCATACATTGAGAGAAGCAATGATTGGAGGTAAATCTCGTTCTCAACCTCTAATATAAGTTCTTTATTGAAATTACCAAGATAATTGGCTTCTAAATACTATTTTTGATTGAGTTTTTAATATAGTTTTGATTTGAGATCAAAATCTTGTGAAATTGTGAATGAAATCTTGATTTTCAGACTTGATGACTTGAGCTCTATTTTGTATTGATTTTAATTGAGTTCAAAGTTTATTTATATGTTAAAATGATGTGTTGATATCATAGATCCCGAAATCCTTGAGATCTTTGAGTTTCTTGATAGTTTTAAGTGAGAATTTGGGGTGAAATGGTGGAATCTTGCTTGCTGGAGGCATAAGGATGAGTTAGGTTGCTTTTTAGCTGTGTTTTGATGTTGATAATGCTTTGGAAGTGATGTATGTTGGCTGGGTTTGGTTTAGGAAGCAATCGATTGAGTTTTTGGTTGCTTTGGATGGATATTTTGGTGTAGTTTGAGTGGGCAACTAGTTTATGAATTGTTTCTGGTGTTAGAATGCATTTTAATGCATTTAAATCTCTGTTTTGATGATGTAAAAATAAGGGATCTTGATCCGGGAGCAAACGAGGTGATTTTGGAGGCTCCTGAGGTGTAATTTCCATGTCGGCGAACAAGGCTTCGCGTATCAGTGAGTGGAAATGCAATTTCCTACAATTTAACACTATGAGTGTGATCTTGGGAGCTTAGTGTAAGTTTGATGCACTTACTTAAGCTCAAGAGTAAGTAGTTCGGAAATCTTTCTTGGAAATGTGCTATGTTTTGATGAAAATGCACTCTATGTAAATGTGGTTTTGTTTACTATTTTAAGCATGTTTAAGAATGATTTAATGTTGGATTTTAATGCCATGATGTTAAGGATGCACTAGGTAAGTGATCCTTGGTTTTTCATATGACTATGCATAAGATGTTAAACATGTGATGCTTGTGGAAATGGCATTGTGGTTATGCTTGTAAAACAATGGATTAATGTGGTTAAATGATTATATTGGCAAGTGGTGAAAATGGTTTTTGGTTACTTTAATCGGATATAGTTAGCCGGCTATAGGATTGGGTGCACCGTGAATAAAGTCACCTTGGATGTTGAGGGGTTGTAATTGTGTCGTAATCTCCATCCAAGTACCCTAACGATTGAGGTTAAGATAACAGTGGTGAATGGTTAGTCCCGTGTGTGTCTTGTGTATGTGTCCCATACTCTCGTTAGAGGAATTATACAACTACCGATAAGTGATGTGGAGGGGTTTTGATTGTGCCATTAATCTCCATCACGGGTGTTGAGAGGTTGTGATTGTGCCATTAATCTCCACCTTGTGTAGTCCGATAGTTTGTATGAAGCGTGAGAGACAACGCTTGTAATCCGCATATCCGATTGTGTCTTGTGTTGAAATGGTTTATGGATTATCACTTGTGAGCCAATATAATGTAAATGAATAAAGTGAAGCATGAGATGCTTGTATATGATGCAAGTATGCATGAGATATTTGTGTATGATGCAAAATGCATGTGTTGCTTGTTAAAGCATGAGCAAAGGTTTATTTGCTGTTGTAAAATGATGCATATGAGCATGTGGTTAAAAAGTGCATTGAGGTCTTGAGAAGACATGTTTTATAAAATGACATGAGATGTAAAGTGTTGGTTTTGCAAAGTATCAGACATTCATTGATAAGTGTTGTTTAGCGATCCTCACTAAGCTTTGTACTTACGCTCTTTTGTTTCATCAATACAGAAAACTAGGCTTTGAAGGCAGCAAGTAGGCAAGAGGAATCCAAGCTTTTAATCTTGCAAAGTATGTGGTTTGTTTCAGTGTAATAAAAGGAAATGGGTGGGGTTTATTCTAATGCATGGATGAGAATGTTTTCCCTCTGTTTTGAGCATGCTAATAGTTACTTTTGTGATGTAATTGGCCTTTATGGTTTGATTTTGGATGTGGTGGATGGTTTTGGCTTGTTATTGTTTTGGTGGACTAGGGAGCATTCCTATAGCACCTAATCTTGCATGTTGGTTGTCTTGTTATAGCTAATGCCTAGATATGATGATTGTTGATATGTAACCTTATTGTACGCATGATGTGGCATGTCTCGGGAATGATTTGAATGTGTTAAAGCATGAAAAACTAGCAAAATCTGATGTTGCAGGGCAAGGCGTATCGGAACACCCTTGCTTTTTTCGGAACAGGGGCCTGAAATGGCCATAAGGTTTCGGAACGAGTGAAGGCGTATCGAAACGTTTTGGCTACTGGAAGAGAGTGTTTCGATACGGGTCTCGGAACACACCCGAGTATCGAAACAATCAACCCTATTTCGAAATGACTGTTTCGGTACAGGGCAATCCGTATTGAAACACATGGCCGTTGGATTTGAATTTTGAGCTGTTATGAGTTTCTATTTCTTACATTATGGTCCCTTAATATTGTGTGTACAATAGGATGTGTTTGGGTGATCCGTTTGAGCTGGATTTTGACATGTTGGCATGTTACACGACTAATTGAGTATTGGTAACTTTAAAATCATGAAAGACCGTGTATTTTATGGTATTTATAGTTTAGTCCCTGAAAATCAAATGTATGCGATTGAAACCTTAATCGAATTATGATCGCTGTGTTGTTTTCTCCTAATCGCTTTGCTGAACTCATAGGTTAATAATATGCATCTAGAGAAGATAAAAAGAAAAATAGGGACCCCCTTAGCCCGGCCCGGACGGTTGACCCGAATTAAGAAGGTCACACGGGGAAAACCAAAGTCAACCCGAAAGTCAACCTTGATTAACGACCCATTTTTTTCTTTTTAATCTTGTCTAGATGCACATTAACCTTAGATGTGATCATGCAAACAGCATACTCAAAGATCACAAACATCAGAGATCAAACAGGGACCCAATTGAACAATTTACAACTTTAAGGACCAAATTGTAAATTCTGAAATCTTTAAAGACTTAACCAGATTTTAAGTTACCAACTTAAAATTAATCAGGTTTCATGCTTCCTTGCCAAATCTCAGCTCAAACGGACATCCCAAACTCATACAATTGCACAAACAAGATTCAGGACCAAAATGCAAACATTTTGAAACATTTAACCGCCCTTGTCAGCCCCCAACGGTCACCCGTTCCGAAACAGGCAGAGCCCGTTTCGAAACTCGGGGCCGTTCCGCAACGCGTTCCGCAACGGGGGTCTGGCAGAGACCAAACCGTTTCGAAACGGTGCATACCGTTTCGGACGCCTAGGTTCATTCAAGGCACCCGTTCCGAAACGGTGCACACTGTTCCGAAACGCCCTGCACAGATTGCAGCAAAAGGCATTCCAAAACATGCAATTAATCATTCAAACATGCTCCAAATGTCACCAAACTTAACCAGCATGCAATTAAACATATATATGACTTGTAGGCATCATCAAATCAACAATTTAACTTCATATGCAAAAAGCCCCAAATCTATAGGCATGCTTCCTACACAAGCAACCATTTAAGCACAAACTTTCCAAATCAATCTCATTAAGGCCAAAACATGTTCCGACAACATCATCAACATTAAAACATACTTGTCCGAACATATACGAACACAAAAACATCAATCCGAGAGATTCTACCCCCATTGCCTTGATTAACTATAGCTATTCACCGAGACATACATCTCAATTGGAGTCCACCTTGAATCCCTTGCTCCTTGCTGTCCAATCTTCAAGAATCTGCATTGATGGACAAAAAGGAGCGTAAGCACATAATGCTTAGTGAGGAATGCTCAAAACCAAAACACCATCAATGCAGCGGGTTACAAAACACTTTTAAAACAACCCGATTTGGCAAACCAAAACCATGTTTGAAAACCCTTTTCAACAACATGCTTAAACCATGCATTGCACATACATGAAACCAAACCTTAGCTTAGCAAGCTAAGAAAACCTTTCAAAGCATAAATGACATAATCATCCATTTAACCATTCCATGCATAAACACCATATGCAAAGTTAAATCAAAACCTTGGAAAATATTCCCATTTCACAACATACCCTTCTTAAACTTAAAAACCATTTAAGCAAGAAGTCCTTTAAAATCATTTACTCAATCAATCCAAAACATGCATTATCCAAAGGCAACCCATGAACCACAACATCATTATCACATGCCTTTAATCAAGTCTTAACAAGACTCCAATGCATTTAAAAGTTTCCATGCTCACATGCATCATTTACCAAATGACAATCAACACTTGTTAAACCAAACAAGTAAACATGCATTCACTAGCATTATACACTTTTCATGCAACCATGCATCTTTTCAAGCATCTCATGCTTCTCATACAATTATGCATCATTTCAAGCATTTCATGCTTCCTTATAATCAAGAACATCATATTGGCTTCTAAGTGATCAACCACATCCACTTTTCAACTCAACATCCAATCGGATACGCGGATTCCGAGCGTTGTCCCTACGCTCCATACACCCTACCAATCCAAGGTATCCCAAATGGACTTTTAAACACCATTTGACCTTACAAGCCTAAAGTTCCCATGTATGGACTTTTAAACACCATACAACCTTAGCTTCCCGAGGTTCCCATGTATGGACTTTCAACCACCATACAACCTCCACTTTTCCCAAGGTTCCCATGTATGGACTTTTAAACACCATACAACCTTGACTTTTCCCAAGGTTCCCATGTATGGACTTTCAAACACCATACAACCTTGACATGCACAAGGTTCCTATGTATGGACTTTCAAACACCATACAACCTTTGCATTCACCGATTGGTAGTTGTATCACATCACTAACGAGATCCGGGACACCCCACACAAGATCCACACATGGACTTAACACCGCCATTGTGATCTCAACAAGCACAAGGTTCCCCTATATGGACTTTTAAACACCATATAACCTTTGCTCAACCAAGGTCCTCGAATGGGCAACACCTCCATTATGACCTTAACCATCTCGTTAGGATACTTGAAGGGAGTTTACCGGTCCACTCTTGACCACTCCACCTCCAAGGCGACTTAATTCACGGTGCACCCAATCCTATAGCCGGCTAACTATATCCGATCAAAGAACCAAGAACCACTTACATCACTTTCCAATATAACACCCTTTCCACATTAGTCCAATGATTCACATGCATAACCATAATGCAAAAACCATCATTTACCATCTTTAATTCACTGTTTTAAAGCATCACACAAGCCATTAAACATCATGCAACACCATGCATCAAATCCACATTTTCAATGTATAAAACCAAGGATCTCTTACCTTGAGCATCCTTCACATATGGCTTTCAAAACCAGCATTAAACCATGCTTAAAATATGCTTTCAAAACAGATTTAAACCATGCAAAACACATGCATTTCAATCATCAACCACAATTGCTTTTAAAACCAAAACACAACACAATTCAAGAGCGAAAATCCATTCACTTACTCTTGAGCTTAATAAAGTTGTTTAGACTTAAACTAAGCTCCCTAAACCTTCAAACCTTGGTTTAAAAGCTGAAAACCCAACTTCACTCACCGATACACAAAACAAGGCTAGCCAACAAGTCTTCCAAGCATCCGAAAACCTTCCGCAACACCTTCAAAGCTCACGGATCAAACTCCCCTGTTTTAAGCACACAACAACAGAGGATTAATGCATCATTATGCATTAAAAACACCAGCAACAAGACTCAACTCGCTGCTCAACCCAAATCCAACAATTTGGCTACCAAACACAACCGAAATCACCTCCAAACACTTCCAAAACTTAACCCAGCCAAGATTCATCACTTCTAACCATTTTTAAACATCAATTAACATCCAAAATGATCACAAACACATCCTTATACCTCCAGGTATAACAGATCACCAAAAAACACTCCAAAAACAACCAAAAACTCAAGCCAAACTTAGGAAATTCAACCTATCCGGGATTGCATTGATTAAACCTCAACTTCTAATCAATTTAGCATTCATTTAACATCATTTTGACACTTCAAAACACTGCCCAAACAGATCACACGAAAATTTCACCAAAATCACCAAATCTTGCATTTTAAGCCAAAATCAAGATTTCAATTGAAAAGCCATTAACAAAACACAAATCAAGGATTGAGAACTTAGGAATTTCAGTAAAGAACTGATAGTTTAGAGGAGAAGGACGTTCTTACCTCCAAACTTGAATTTCTCCTTTTTAGAGCCAAAATGCTTAATGAAACAACTTGCAAATTGAGAGGTTTTGTTGTAGAGATGATGAGGAATCAAAAGAGAGTTGAAATGAATGATTTAGATGCCAAAATCAGAGAAGAAAATCTGGAGAAATGTGTTTGGGTGGAGAGAAAATGAGAGAAAAGGAAAATTGAGAGAAAATGAAAAGTTAGTTAAGAAATGGTGAAAATGATTTTCCCTCCACATTTCATAATCTTTAAAATCAGAATAAAGCCTTAAAATATCTTAGAAAAATCTGGAGAAATCCTTTTTGGAATAATAGCTCCTTAAAGATTCAAAGTTTCAATCCTTTATAAAACTGTCCCGCAACTTTCAAAAATTACATTTTGGTCACTAGCCAAAATGTCAACCTTCCGAACCTCATTTTCCAAAATTGATTTCACAGTTCACTTTTATATATTAAAAGATGATTTTAGAATATTTTTCCATATTTTTAATGCAACCCGAACTAGGCTTTCCTAAATTCACTCTTATATATTCGATCAGCACTTTGACCGAACCGGTCATCGCCCAAAACTTCTCAGCCCAAAACCGGGGCGTTACAACTCTCCCCCCCTTAGGAAATTTCGTCCTCGAAATTTCAACCGGCGAAAAGAGAACCACAACCTTCTCAAAGCAACACAAAAGCCTCAACCAACACTGACTACTATCCACACAAAACCTCCACCAAACTTAGCACCTCCACACACTGTTCACAAAATCCAGAACACTCAAGATAGCCACAACTTAACCTTCACATAACCGGACCGTACACAGCCCCAACATCATCCTGAAGAACTTCAGCTCTTACAGCACACCACACTGTAACACACAACTTCCAAGACCTGTTTACACAGTGACAACAACCAATCCAATACAGCCACTATGCAAACCTTTCTGCTTCTAAAACTCTTGCAAACTCCCAAACCTCTTCCAAGGATTTTCCCAACAAGAAGAAATCTTTAAGCATCAACTGCTTACCCAAACTCCTCAACGAATGCTGATAATCTTTTACATTTGCCGCTAACATCACCATAACAACTCACCAGGACTACTCACCCAAATTCCAAGAATTACAACATAACCCCAACTTGAATCCGTCAGCCGCTCCACACACCACCAGCTGACTTCAAACGGAACTTTCTTAACCACAACCAACCAAACACTTCTCACAAGAACCCAAACAACCAACAAAAACCTTCGATCTTTCATAATCCTTCCACTTCAAACTTCAACCATAACACTTGCATTACCAGAACATTGCTTATCAAAACACACATAACAGCTTCTCAACTCCTCAAAGGTTACTAAGAACCAGCACTTACAACACAACCCTTCCACAACAACTTAAATACTAAACTACCTCAGCACCTGAAAACACAACCGCAAAACTGCAACATCACCAGCACCAAGGAACTACCACTTCCTTTTTGCTATACAAACCACTTAACCGATATTAACCTCAACCGGTACCCTTCACCACCAAACCACTAAACTCTCTAAGCAACAAACACTATCCTTCTACCAACAGACCATACCACTCTCACATTGCTAGCAACTAGCTTAATATTACTTCTAACTCCCACTCAGCACCAAAACAACCTCTAAAAACCACCATCCAAACCAACCACCACACTAACAGATTCGATTAGTTATTAGCGAGTGTGAACATCGTATGCATGATCACCTACATGCCCTATCAATGCCTGATGTACATGTATGCAAAACTTCTAATGTCATGCCACATGTATGCATGGACCAACATATATAATATAGCATATAACAATGATTTTAACTGTGCATGAATGCCAATTCACACCCTCCAATAACATCCTCAAATCCGTCTAAGAACAACCTCCTACCTCACTTCTAACTTATCTAACTCCATCATACCAACAACCATTAACCACCAGATACTCACTAAGCCCTCTTCACACCAAAGATGTTCCCAACAACTACCATTACCCCAAACATGCTAACAACAAGACTAAACTTACTACGCAAGGAAAACCAACAGAAACCAAACTAAGGTAACTAGAGCAAAGATTACTTAACAAGGTTACCTGAAAACACAACACCACCCTGAAGATTCATCAGACGAGCTCTCTTCCTTGCGGAACCTTCAACCTCCTGCGGCACAACTGCATCACCAGCTAACACACCAGGGTCAACACCAACTCCTTGCGGTAAGGAACCTTGGTTGTTCCGAGCCAACCTCAAACAATCATGTCTCATGTGTCCAGCAGACCCACATTTCCAGCAATTCTCATTCCCCAAACTCTTCACAACCTTCCGCTCTTTTTGCCACCTCAGAACCTTGCCTCGGCCGTGCCCACGACCTTTCAAAGACCCTTTGGCTAACACCAAAGCTGATTTCACTCCAAGAGGACAATCACGCTTAACATGCATTTTGGAACCACAATTCCAACAAGCACCCGCGCCCCAACAACCTCCAACATGGCGCCTTTCACAACGGTCACACACCGGTGGCTGAGCTTCCACTCCTTGCTCAAACAACACTTGCTCCACAACAGCACCACCTTCACATTGCTCAATCCTTGGAAATTCCCTTCCAAGATACCTTTCACAAAAAGCAGATACAAAGAAATCCCAAATAATATCAGGAATATGTGACGCCACCGCCACAGATGTCCACCAGACACACGCATCCTCCAGCATCAAAGAAACAACACTCCCCAGCCTACAAGCATAATCACATCCCTCCTGATCCAAGATCAAAACCACACTGGCCATCCAGGCCTTAAATGCCTCAGGTGTCGAACCATGATATTCCACAGCATCCAAATCAAGCAAACGCTGCTTCGGCAAACCCACACATTCCGCAGCCAGCTCATCCACTGACTTTACCTTTACCTCAGCCTGAGATGTTCCCAACACCTCCTGCTCAACAGATGATGAACTCTTCATCACGGAACCAGCTTCTTCTTTCTGCCTTAACACCTCAACTCCAGGCACAGAAGACTGAAACAAAACACCTCTACAGAAAGGTGAATTCCAAGCCTTAACAACCTGCCCCAAGGCAGCAACCATCTCACCCAACTGCCATTCTTCCATCGACTTTGCCATACTACTAACAACAACAAACAATCACAACAAACAAACAAACCAGTTAGACCAGCATTAAGCAAGGATTCAAACTCCAACTCCAAATAACACAATAGCTATATTAATAAGGCAATGGGTATCCCGAACCCTCCCCTTTACATGACATAACAGTCAACACAACATGGATATCCCAACATCAAGCATATCAAACAACATACTTTGATCATGCTTACATCAAACAACATCCACTTGCAACAGCATTATTATCAACATAACATACTCATAGCACTTCCATCATGCATAACATCAGCTCACAACATTAGCACATATCCACATAAACTCAACCAAGATTCATAACCATAAAGCATGCTTGCATACATCAGCAACATGCTCAGAAACATCTACAATTTGCTCAGAAACATCAGCAGCACACTCAGAAACATCAACATCATACTCAGAAACACGTGTTTCAACCAACTTTCAACCACACATCAAGGTAAACATCAAACACACATCGCAACAACTTACCGTTTTCCCCAAGCATTCGCAACTCAGCTCTGATACCACCAAATGTAACCCCCTTAGCCCGGCCCGGACGGTTGACCCGAATTAAGGTCACACGGGGAAAACCAAAGTCAACCCGAAAGTCAACCTTTATTAACGACCCTTTTTTTTTCTTTTTAATCTTGTCTAGATGCACATTAACCTTAGATGTGATCATGCAAACAGCATACTCAAAGATCACAAACATCAGAGATCAAACAGGGACCCAATTGAACAATTTACAACTTTAGGGACCAAATTGTAAATTCTGAAATCTTTAAGGACTTAACCAGATTTTAAGTTACCAACTTAAAATTAATCAGGTTTCATGCTTCCCTGCCAAATCTCAGCTCAAACGGACATCCCAAACTCATACAATTGCACAAACAAGATTCAGGACCAAAATGCAAACATTTTGAAACATTTAACCGCCCATGTCAGCCCCCAACGGTCACCTGTTCCGAAACAGGCAGAGCCCGTTTCGAAACTCGGGGTCGTTCCGCAACGCGTTCTGCAACGGGGGTCTGGCAGAGACCAAACCGTTTCGAAACGGTGCATACCGTTTCGGACGCCTGGGTTCATTCAAGGCACCCGTTCCGAAACGGTGCACACTGTTCCGAAATGCCCTGCACAGATTGCAGCAAAAGGCATTCCAAAACATGCAATTAATCATTCAAACATGCTCCAAATGTCACCAAACTTAACCCGCATGCAATTAAACATATATATGACTTGTAGGCATCATCAAATCAACAATTTAACTTCATATGCAAAAAGCCCCAAATCTATAGGCATGCTTCCTACACAAGCAACCATTTAAGCACAAACTTTCCAAATCAATCTCAGTAAGGTCAAAACATGTTCCAACAACATCATCAAGATTAAAACATACTTTTCCGAACATATACGAACACAAAAACATCAATCCGAGAGATTCTACCCCCATTGCCTTTATTAACTATAGCTATTCACCGAGACATACATCTCAATTGGAGTCCACCTTGAATACCTTGCTCCTTGCTGTCCAAACTTCAAGAATCTGCATTGATGGACAAAAAGGAGCGTAAGCACATAATGCTTAGTGAGGAAAGCTCAAAACCAAAAAAACATCAATGCAGCGGGTTACAAAACACTTTTAAAACAACCCGATTTGGCAAACCAAAACCATGTTTGAAAACCCTTTTCAACAACATGCTTAAACCATGCATTGCACATACATGAAACCAAACCTTAGCTTAGCAAGCTAAGAAAACCTTTCAAAGCATAAATGACATAATCATCCATTTAACCATTCCATGCATAAACACCATATGCAAAGTTAAATCAAAACCTTGGAAAACATTCCCATTTCACAACATACCCTTCTTAAACTTAAAAACCATTTAAGCAAGAAGTCCTTTAAAATCATTTACTCAATCAATCCAAAACATGCATTATCCAAAGGCAACCCATGAACCACAACATCATTATCACATGCCTTTAATCAAGTCTTAACAAGACTCCAATGCATTTAAAAGTTTCCATGCTCACATGCATCATTTACCAAATGACAATCAACACTTGTTAAACCAAACAAGTAAACATGCATTCACTAGCATTATACACTTTTCATGCAACCATGCATCTTTTCAAGCATCTCATGCTTCTCATACAATTATGCATCATTTCAAGCATTTCATGCTTCCTTATAATCAAGAACATCATATTGGCTTCCAAGTGATCAACCACATCCACTTTTCAACTCAACATCCAATCGGATACGCGGATTCCGAGCGTTGTCCCTACGCTCCACACACCCTACCAATCCAAGGTCTCCCAAATGGACTTTTAAACACCATTTGACCTTACAAGCCTAAAGTTCCCATGTATGGACTTTTAAACACCATACAACCTTAGCTTCCCGAGGTTCCCATGTATGGACTTTCAACCACCATACAACCTCCACTTTTCCCAAGGTTCCCATGTATGGACTTTTAAACACCATACAACCTTGACTTTTCCCAAGGTTCCCATGTATGGACTTTCAAACACCATACAACCTTGACATGCACAAGGTTCCTATGTATGGACTTTCAAACACCATACAACCTTTGCATTCACCGATTGGTAGTTGTATCACATCACTAACGAGATTCGGGACACCCCACAAAAGATCAACACATGGACTTAACACCGCCATTGTGATCTCAACAAGCACAAGGTTCCCCTATATGGACTTTTAAACACCATATAACCTTTGCTCAACCAAGGTCCTCGAATGGGCAACACCTCCATTATGACCTTAACCATCTCGTTAGGATACTTGAAGGGAGTTTACCGGTCCACTCTTGACCACTCCACCTCCAAGGCGACTTAATTCACGGTGCACCCAATCCTATAGCCGGCTAACTATATCCGATCAAAGAACCAAGAACCACTTACATCACTTGCCAATATAACCACCTTTCCACATTAGTCCAATGATTCACATGCATAACCATAATGCAAAAACCATCATTTACCATCTTTAATTCACTGTTTTAAAGCATCACACAAGCCATTAAACATCATGCAACACCATGCATCAAATCCACATTTTCAATGTATAAAACCAAGGATCTCTTACCTTGAGCATCCTTCACATATGGCTTTCAAAACCAGCATTAAACCATGCTTAAAATATGCTTTCAAAACAGATTTAAACCATGCAAAACACATGCATTTCAATCATCAACCACAATTGCTTTTAAAACCAAAACACAACACAATTCAAGAGCGAAAATCCATTCACTTACTCTTGAGCTTAGCAAAGTTGTTTAGACTTAAACTAAGCTCCCAAAACCTTCAAACCTTGGTTTAAAAGCTGAAAACCCAACTTCACTCACCGATACACAAAACAAGGCTAGCCAACAAGCCTTTCAAGCATCCGAAAACCTTCCGCAACACCTTCAAAGCTCACTGATCAAACTCCCATGTTTCAAGCATACAAAAACAGAGGATTAATGCATCATTATGCATTAAAAACACCAGCAACAAGACTCAACTCGCTGCTCAACCCAAATCCAACAATTTGGCTACCAAACACAACCGAAATCACCTCCAAACACTTCCAAAACTTAACCCAGCCAAGATTCATCACTTCTAACCATTTTCAAACATCAATTAACATCCAAAATGATCACAAACACATCCTTATACCTCCAGGTATAACAGATCACCAAAAAACACTCCAAAAACAACCAAAAACTCAAGCCAAACTTAGGAAATTCAACCTATCCGGGATTGCATTGATTAAACCTCAACTTCTAATCAATTTAGCATTCATTTAACATCATTTTGACACTTCAAAACACTGCCCAAACAGATCACACGAAAATTTCACCAAAATCACCAAATCTTGCATTTTAAGTCAAAATCAAGATTTCAATTGAAAAGCCATTAACAAAACACAAATCAAGGATTGAGAACTTAGGAATTTCAGTAAAGAACTGATAGTTTAGAGGAGAAGGATGTTCTTACCTCCAAACTTGAATTTCTCCTTTTTAGAGCCAAAATGCTTAAACAACTTGCAAATTGAGAGGTTTTGTTGTAGAGATGATGAGGAATCAAAAGAGAGTTGAAATGAATGATTTAGATGCCAAAATCAGAGAAGAAAATCTGGAGAAATGTGTTTGGGTGGAGAGAAAATGAGAGAAAAGGAAAATTGAGAGAAAATGAAAAGTTAGTTAAGAAATGGTGAAAATGATTTTCCCTCCACATTTCATAATCTTTAAAATCAGAATAAAGCCTTAAAATATCTTAGAAAAATCTGGATAAATCCTTTTTGGAATAATAGCTCCTTAAAGATTCAAAGTTTCAATCCTTTATAAAACTGTCCCGCAACTTTCAAAAATTACATTTTGGTCACTAGCCAAAATGTCAACCTTCCGAACCTCATTTTCCAAAATTGATTTCACATTTCACTTTTATATATTAAAAGATGATTTTAGAATATTTTTCCATATTTTTAATGCAACCCGAACTAGGCTTTCCTAAATTCACTCTTATATATTCGATCAGCACTTTGACCGAACCGGTCATCGCCCAAAACTTCTGAGCCCAAAACCGGGGCGTTACATTCTATTTCTTACATTATGGTCCCTTAATATTGTGTGTACAATAGGATGTGTTTGGGTGATCCGTTTGAGCTGGATTTTGACATGTTGGCATGTTACACGACTAATTGAGTATTGGTAACTTTAAAATCATGAAAGACCGTGTATTTTATGGTATTTATAGTTTAGTCCCTGAAAGTCAAATGTATGCGATTGAAACCTTAATCGAATTATGATCGCTGTGTTGTTTTCTCCTAATCGCTTTGCTGAACTCATAGGTTAGTATATGCATCTAGAGAAGATAAAAAGAAAAATAAGGGTTTTAAATCAAGGTTAACTTTCGGGTTGACTTTGGTTTTCCCCGTGTAATCTTCGTAGTTCGGGTTTAACGTCTAGATCGGGTTAATGGGTTATATTTGTTGGTATCAGAGCCAGGTTCCGAAAGAATTGGGGATGTTGATATGAGAAAATGATATGTGTTGAAGTAAGATGTTTGATAAGCATGCTATTGGTAGAATTTTCAACCTTATGCCATGCTTGATTGATGTGAATTGCATGTGGAATGAGTATGATTGGGGGATGATGATGTTATGTGGATATGTGCTAATTTGAGATGATGAAAAGTATGTGAGTGTGATGTTTCATGTATGTTATACTCTGTGGGGGAAATTGGGTGCCCATTGCCTAATTACACTAATCAAATGTTTTGTAAACTTGGATTCTTTCTTGTAGCTGGCCTAGATGGTTTGACTTGTTTTGTTGTTATGTCTTGTTAAATAACACTATGGGTCCAAGAAGAGAGTTAATAACAAATATTATAGTACTTGCGGCTGAGCAGGGTAACCAGGCTGAGCAAGGGGCATATGTCCCTCCTGGTTGAAATCTACCTCCTCCCCCACCACATGGAGGTGGGGAGCAGGTGCAACAAGGACAAGCTGGTCCTGGTTTGGGTGATTTGGCGCTTCTGGTTCAGGCGATCACCGGAACGTTTCAGGCTGTTGTTGCTGGGCAGGTGGGCTTACCTTTGGAAAGGTTGAGGAGCTTAGGAGCTGTGGAGTTTTATGGTATGTCACATGAGGCGTCCGAGGCCTGGTTAGGTAGCACGATCCGCATTATGGATCAGATGGGTTGTAATGATGTGTACAAGCTAGGGTGTGCAGTTTCTTTGCTACAAGGTGATGCTTAGAGCTGGTGGACGACTACCACAGCTGGTATGGAACCTAATGAAGTTGATTGGGAGTTTTTCAAAGGTGCCTTCAGGAGAAAGTATCTTAGGGTGAGATACTTAGATGAAAAGAAACAGGAGTTTATGTCGCTTGTTCAGGGCAATCTATCTGTGGTTGAGTACGAGGTCCACTTCGTACGCTTGAGCCAGTATGCTCCTGAGTTGGTACCTAGTGATAGGCATCGATGTAATCGTTTCTGGTACGGTTTGGTACAGGAAGTTAAGACGTACCTGCTAGCTGTAGATTACACTGATTTTGACGTGCTTGTTTGTCGGGCAAAGGACATCGAGCAGAATCTGGGTTTGTCATCTAAAGGTGTTGGTTCTAGCTCTGGGAAGAGAACCGCTGAGTATAATTCCGGTGGTGGATGGAACAAAAGAGGCCGTGATAGGAGACATCAGCCTAAGGGAAGGCGTGGTGTTCCAGGTCAAGGTGGTCAGGCTCAGGGAGGTCGTGTGAGATCTCAGCAGCATACATGCTGGATATACGGTTCAAGCGATCATTTGAGGTGAGATTGTCCTCGAGCAACTAGAGAGGTTCAGGCTCCTGTTGTGGTGACATGGAACTCTTGTTAGAATTGTAGTTCGGTTGACCATATGAGGAGGGAGTGTCCTTTGGTGATGTCGTTTGGTTTGACCAATGCGCCTGTTGCTTTCATGGATATGATGAATCGTGTATTCCATGAATTCTTGGATCAATTTGTCGTGGCGTTCATCGATGACATCCTTGTGTATTCGTGTACCGAGGAGGATCATGATAGGCACTTGAGGATTGTTTTGCAAGCGTTGCTGGAGAATCAGTTGTATGCCAAGTTGAGTAAGTGTGAGTTTTGTCTTAGGGAAGTGGTCTTCCTTGGACATGTTGTGTCAACTGAGGGTATTCGCGTTGATCCGCACAAGGTTGAGGTTTTGATGAGTTGGAAAGTGCCTAAGTCAGTGACGAAGGTACGAAGTTTCCTTGGATTGGCTGGGTACTATCATAGGTTTGTCGAGGGTTTCTCGAAGATAGCAGCGCCTTTGACCAAGTTGTTGCAAAATAATGTTCGCTTTGAGTGGACAGATGCGAGACAACAAGTTTTTGAGAAGCTGAAAGAAGTTTTGACGCAAGCTGCTGTTCTGACTCAACCTGAGTCTGGTAAGGAGTTTGTGTTCTATAGTGATGCGTCCATTGTTGGTTTGGGTTGCGTGTTGATGCAGGAGGGTAAGGTAGTGGCCTATGCGTCTAGGCAGTTGAAGGTGCATGAGCGCAACTACCCTACTCATGATCTTGAGCTTGCGGCTGTGGTGTTTGCCTTTAAAATTTGGAGGCATTACCTGTATGGTGAAAAGTGTGTTGTGTTCACGCATCATAAGAGCTTGAAGTACCTTATGTCTCAGAAATAGTTTAATCTTAGGCAACGACGTTTGGTGGAGTTGCTTAAGGATTATGATCTAATGATCGAGCATCACCAGGTAAGGCTAATGTTGTAGCCGATCCATTGAGTAGGAAAGTAGCTGTGGAGTTGAGAGCGATGTTTGCTCGTTTGAGTATATCGCGTGATGGTGGTCTTATTGCAGAATTGCAAGTGAAGCCATCTCTGCTACAGTTGATTAAAGATAAGTTTTTGCTTGATGATTCTCTTGTTTCTCATGTTTAGGACATTGCTGAGGGTAGACCTTCGGATTTCAGCTTTAGTGACGATGGTGTTTTGTGTTATGGGAGTCGGATAGTGGTGCCAGATGATGCTGAGTTGAGACGCACTATTCTGACCGAAGCTCATAATAGTCCTTTTGCTATGCTCCCTGGTAGTACCAAGATGTATCGTGACCTGAAAGATGAGTACTACTGGGTAGGGCTGAAAAAGGATGTGGCGGAGTTCGTTAGTAAGGGCATGGTGTGTCAGCGAGTGAAAGCTGAGCATCAGGTTCCTTCTGGGTTGCTGCAGCCTTTGAGAATCCCAAAATGGAAGTGGGAGAGAATCACCATGGATTTTGTGTCTGGTTTGCCTTTGTCACCGATAAAGAAGAACTCAATTTGGGCGATTCTGGATCGGCTTATGAAGTGTGCACATTTTCTGCCTGTGCATACTATATATACCTTGGATAAGTTGGCTGAGCTGTACATAGCTGAGATTGTGCGGTTTCACAGTGTGCCAAAGTCCAATGTGTCGGATAGAAATCCGAGGTTTATAGCACGATTTTGGGAATGTTTGCATTAAGCTTTGGTTACACGGTTGAATTTCAATACTTCTTATCATCCTCAGACGGATGGACAGTCGAAACATGTGATCCAGGTGCTTGAGGATATGTTGCGGTGTTGCGTGATGGATTTTCAAGGTTCATGGGAGAAGCACTTGCCGTTGGTTGAGTTTGCATAAAATAATAGTTACCAGGCAAGTATCCAAATGGCTCCATACGAGGCTTTGTGTGAGAGAAGATGTAGAACCCCTCTATGTTGGGCAAAAGCTAGGCAAAAGTTGATTTCAGTGCCAGCTATGCTTAAGGGTACCACCGAGAAGGTGAAGCTCATTTGTGAGCGGTTAAAAGCAGCATCGGATAGGAAAAAGTCTTACGCGGACTTGAAGCGTAAGGAAATTGAGTTCACGGTTGGCGAACGTGTGTTCTTGAATGTATCGCCTTGGAAGAAGGTGATGAGATTTAGGCGTAAGGGTAAGCTTAGCTCAGGTTTATTGGACCTTACGAGATTGTGGAGCGTATTGGTCCTGTGGCATATCGGTTGAGATTGCGTGCAGAGTTGGAGAAGATACATGATGTGTTGCATGTCTCCATGTTACAGAAGTACACATCAGATCCTTTGCATGTGAAGCCTATTGAGGAATTAGAGTTGAATCCGGATCTATCGTATGATGAGGAACCAGTGAAGGTTCTGGATGTGAGAAGCAAAGTTCTTCGTGGTAAGACGATAGAGCTTGTGAAGGTGTTGTGGCGACACCGAGGGGTTGAGGAGGTCACGTGGGAAAACAAAGCGGACATGCTGAAGCAGTTTCCGCATCTCTTTCCATCAGGTATGAATTTCGAGGACGAAATTTCCTAAGTGTAGGAGAGTTATAATGCCCTGGTTTTGGGCCTAGATGTTTTAGGCGTCAGATCGGACCGGTCGAGAACAGTTCGAATCGCGTAAGGTGATTTTAGGAAATCAAGGATCGGGATAGGATAAAAATATGATAAAAATTGCTAAAATCTTCTAAAAATATAATTAAGAGGTTGGTCAAGTCAATTTTACAAAAAGGGTTTTGGAAAATGGAAATTTTGAGTAGTGACCCAATTGTAAGATTTCAAAACTGGAAAATTGTGATTTTTAATGTGGAGGCCAAAAGCTTATAATATTTATGGGGATTTAAGTCAATTTGACCTTTTCTCAATATGACATGTGGTTTAAAAGAGTTTTTAATTAAATGATTTTTAATTGGGTTTTATATTAAAATAATTAAAAGGTGGTTATTGGTTTTTCAATTACGTAACTACAAAAATCCTTTCTCATTTCAGCCAAACACAATTTCACTCATCTTTTTCCATAACTCTTTCTCCCGAAAACTCTCTCAACTTTTCCTAAATCATTTTCAAGGTAGTTATTGGTTTTTCAATTACATAACTACCAAAATCCGTTCTAAGTTGATTTATATGTTAAAATGATGTGTTGATATCGTAGATCCAGAAATCCTTGAGATCCTTGAGTTTCTTGATAGTTTTAAGTGAGATTTTGGGGTGAAATGGTGGAATCTTGCTTGCTGGAGGTATAAGGATGAGTTAGGTTACTTTTTAGATGTGTTTTGATGTTGATAATGCATTGGAGGTGATGTATGTTGGCTGGGCTTGGTTTAGGAAGCAATCGATTGAGTTTTCAGTTACTTCGGGTGGGTATTTCTATTTTGATGATGTGAAAATAGGGGATCTTGATCTGGGAGCAAACGAGGTGATTTTGGAGGCTCCTGCGGTGTAATTTCCGTGTCGGCGAACAACACTTCGCGTATCGGTGAGTGGAAATGTAATTTCCTGCATTGTAACGCTATGAGCGTGATCTTGGGAGCTTAGTGTAAGTTTGATGCACTTAGCTAAGCTCAAGAGTAAGTAGTTCGAAAATCTCTCTTGGAAATGCGCTATGTTTTGATGAAAATGCACCCAATGTAAATGTGGTTTTGTTTACTGTTTTAAGAATGTTTAAGCATGATTTAAATGTTGGATTTTAAAGCCATGATGTTAAGGTTGCACTAGGTAAGTGATCCTTGGTTTTTCATATGACTATGCATATGATGTTAAGCATGTGATGCTTGTGGAAATAGCATTGTGGTTATCCTTGTAAAACAGTGGATTAATGTGGTTAAATGATTATATTTGCAAGTGATGAAAATGGTTTTTGGTTACTTTAATCAGATATAGTTAACCGGCTATAGGATTGGGTGCACCGTGAATAAAGTCACCTTGGATGTTGAGGGATTGTGATTGTGCCGTAATCTCCATCCAAGTACCCTAACGATTGAGGTTAAGATCACAACTGTGAATGGTTAGTCCCGTGTGTGTCTTGTGTATGTGTCCCATACTCTCGTTAGAGGAATTATACAACTACGGATGAGTGATGTTAAAGGGTTGTGATTGTGCCATTAATCTCCATCACGGGTGTTGAGGGGTTGTGATTGTGCCATTCATCTCCACCTTGTGTAGTCTGATAGTTTGTATGAAGCGTGAGGGACAACGCTAGTAATCCGCGTATTCGATTGTGTCTTGTGTTGAAATGTTTTATGGATTATCACTTGTGAGCCAGTATAATGTAAATGAATAAAGTGAAGCATGATATGCTTGTATATGATGCAAGTATGCATGAGATATTTGTGTATGATGCAAGAATGCATGTGATGCTTATTAAAGCATGAGCTAAGGTTTATTGTTGTTTTAAAATGATGCATATGAGCACGTGGTTAAAAAGTGCATTGAGGTCTTGAGAAGACATGTTTTACAAAATGGCATGAGATGTGAAGTGTTGGTTTTGCAAAGTATGAGACATGCATTGATGAGTGTTGTTTAGCGATCCTCACTAAGCTTTGTGCTTATGCTCTTTTGTTTCATCAATGCAGAAAACTAGGCTTTGAAGACAGCAAGTAGGCAAGAGGAATCCAAGCTTTTAATCTTGCAAAGTATGTGGTTTGTTTCGGTGTAATAAAAGGCAATGGATGGGGTTTATGGTAATACATGGATGATAATGTTTTCCCTTTGTTTTGAGCATGCTAATAGTTAGTTTTTTGATGTAATTGACCTTTATGGTTTGGTTTTGGATGTGATGGATGGTTTTGGCTTGTTATTGTTTTGGTGGACTAGGGAGCATGCCTATAGCACCTAATCTTGCATGTTGGTTGTCTTGTTATAGCAAATTCCTAGATATGATGATTGTTGATATGTAACCATGTTGTATGCATGATGTGGCATGTCTCGAGAATGATTTGAATGTGTTAAAGCATGAAAAACCAGAAAAATATGTTGTTGCACGGCAAGGTGTATCGAAACGCCCTTGCCTGTTTCGGAACAGAGGCCTGAAATGGCCATAAGGTTTCGGAACGGGTGAAGGCGTATTGAAACGTTTTGGCTACTGGAAGGGGTTGTTTCGATACGGGTCTCAGAACGCACCCGAGTATCGGAACGATCAACCCTGTTTCCAAATGACCGTTCCTGTACAGGGCCATTCGTATTGAAACACTTGGCCGTTGGATTTGAATTTTGAGATGTTCTGAGTTTCTGTTTCTTACATTTTGGTCCCTGAATATTGTGTGTGCAATAGGATATGTTTGGATGATCCGTTTGAGCTGGATTTTGACATATTGGCATGTTACTTGACTAATTGAGGATGGTAACTTTAAAATCCTGAAAGTCTCTATATTTTATGGTATTTACAATTTAGTCCCTAAAAGTCAAATGTATGCGATTGATCCCCCAATCGAACTCCGATCGCCGTGTCGTTTTCTCCTAATCTCTTTGTTGAACTGATAGGTTAATAATATGCATCTAGAGAAGATAAAAAGAAAAAAATGGGTTGTAAATCAAGCTTGACTTTCGGGTTGACTTTGGTTTTCCCCGTGTAATCTTCGTAGTTCGGGTTTAACGTTTAGACCGGGCTAAGGGGGTTACATATAAGTTAAGTTCATTTCATAGCATAACTCATTGATAAGATTTAAACAAACATAACTTGGTTAGGACCTGAGTCTTAACCCTAATGATAGCTACACTCACAAAAACACCAAGCTAGTCTTGAATGATAATCCCTTTGTTTCTTTCCATAGTTTGCCCAACCTTGATGCCCTCATAAGCCTCTTCTATCTCTTGGTCTACAATTAAATGTATTAATAACACAAAAATATCATTAGAATTGATCCATATATCACATACAAACAAGCATTTTCACATTATATCCTAATCTGCCCAATTTCAGGCAGTTTGGACACCTTGTAGTATTCTGTCCATAACTTTTATTATACATATTGGATTTTAAATTAGTTTACATTTATAGAAAGCTTATTCAACCAGATTTCTATCTATGTATAGTACATATTTTTATCATTTTTACATCAATACAGTTTTATGTTCGAACTTAGGTGATTTTCCAAAATCAAATATGCCAATCTTGAGTTTTAACCCACTTTAGTGATCTTTTCAACCTAGGTCCCTCATGAGTTTATTTCAGCCCTTTTTACTATAGATTACCCTTTTTCCCCTGTATATTCAAGTATCATCTCCAACCCTCATTTAGTTCATTGTAGTACTGGAATTTTACAATTTTCTCAAAACAATCCATATACATCGAATTAGCACCTAAATGTGACCAATTTGATTCCAGATTGATTTTCCAGTAACATATTAGCATTTTTATTAATCTAATACTTCTACCCTCTAGGAAATTCAATTTCTAACAACTTTCTCCTACACAAAATTTTCCAAATCGAATCAGAACCTATTCAAAATTCTAGATTTTCAAGAACAACATGCTAGGTCGAATTTGTCCATTTCTAAAGCTTTCAATCATCAATTTCTTGCTTGTTTCTTAATCTAATTTAAATTACACACTAACCCAGAAAAAATTTAAGAACAACACAATATGATTTTCATACCCTATTTAACAACTAACTAAACTGATTATGAACAAGGACACTTACTTGGTTTTACACTAGCATGCATGCATTCTTATTGCTTAATCAACCTTCAAACCTTTGAATTTTCCTTTTTAATTCTTTCAAAAGTTTCCAGAATGTGTTTCTCCCCTTTTTTGGTGGTTCCTTTGGTGGTAAGTGAAAGAGAATGAAAAAGAAAGGATGAAACTGAAGATGAATCATCTTCCACTAGCATTATGTAGTTGCCATGTGTGAGCAAATTTTCATGTGCAATGACACATGTATTAGCCTTAGATTTTAATTATTATAATCTTAATTGCATTAATGTGATGATTGTCGATTATATATTAATTATTAATTAATATATAATTTCAATTGTTTATGTTTTAGTCGTAATGCAAAATGTTTACGCTTTTCTTTTCTATTTAATTTGACAATACTACTAAGCTAGAATTTGGGGTATTACAGTAACTCTCCTACATGCATTTTGTGATGATGGTTGGGCTAGAAATGTCGATGATTTTTCATCAACTAGCTCCTACAATATCTATTTGGGTCATAATCCAATCTCTTGGAGCACCAAAAAGCAGAGAACTGTTGCGTGCTCTTGTACCGATGCTGAATATAGATTTGTTACACACACTGCTGCTGAAGTAAATTGGGTTTGCTCATTATTAAATGATCTTGGTTTTCAACCTTCAACTTGTCCGGTGATATATTGTGATAACATTGGGGCAACCCAGTTGAGCTCTAACCAAGTCTTTCGGTCACAAGTGAAATATGTGGTTATTGACTTTCATTTCATTCGCGATCAAGTGCAAAATGGTGCTTTGTGAGTTGCACATGTTTCATCGGTTGATCAACTTGCTGATATTTTACCAAAACCACTTCCTCAGACTCGCTTTGTCTTTCTTCGAGACAAGATTGGACTCTCTTGTCAAGATCCATCTTGAGGGGGCCTAACAGAAGACTTCATCAAATCTTGCAAATTTGGGAAATTGTTACAATAGCTCGAATTGTAAAATTCTATCCGTTTGTGATTCAAATTGTCTATTTGATTTACTCCATATTTAAAGGAGTTGAGTTCTATTCTTGTTACATTTTCACTTGTATAAATATCTCAGTGAAGTGAGAAATAGAATCAGAACAAAATTTTATTTCTTCTATCATTATCGGTCTGAACTGACCGAGAGATTCTGGAATAGGCACCATAGGAATGAGAACAACCAAGGTGGGAGACAAGGCATCATGCAATACCCCACTATAAAAAAAATACTCTGTATAAGGTCACACACTTTTCGTCCAACTAAGTGCCAGTTCTTTTGATAGAAAAATACGTGTATGCCATTAATCCTTGGGGCTTTGAGAGAGCTCATACTAAAGAAAAAACTCTTAATTTCTTCATCAAATACACTCTTGCAAAGTGCCTCACGTGCTTCGTGTCGCATAGGAGGGAACAAGCCACGAAATTCATAGTCCCCTACAGTAGCACTCGACGATGTGAAAAGCAATTGGAAGAATATAAATGCCATCTCTTTTTAACTTTCCTTGCTCTTCACACCATACGTGTTACTCCGATTTCTGCCCCAAGATCGAGTTCACTCTACATATCGCTTTGGTCGACTCATGGAAGAATCGAGTACTGTGATCTCCATGACCAACCCACTTAGCACGAGCTTTTTAAAACCATAAGCTATACTCTTGCTCCAACACCGTGTCCAAATCATTTTCAAATGACTTTCTTTGTCATCCAAACACTCAGAGTACTTGGATTGAAGAGCTTTGTCAATGCCATGTATTCGAGCTAGCAACTCCTTCTTCCGTCGCCAATATGACCAAACACCTCCTTATTCTAGGACCGAACATTCTCGTTGAACTCATTCAAATTCCCCAATAGATCCATATAATCATTCCAATTGCATTCCAAAAAATCTCGGAACTTAGAGTGCTCCTGCTAAGCAGCTATAAACTAGAAAGGCCTCTTATACACAATTTGAGTATCAACGTACGGTTGTAAAAGGATTGGGCAGTGATTTGAACCCACCATGTCCAAGTGCACAATATGAGAGAAGGGATACTTATCACCCCAGCTATCATTCATCAGATAACAATCAAGGTGTTGATAAAGAAAGTTGTGCCGCCAAGTGAACATAGAACCTACAAAATCAATGTCAAAAAAACCTGTATCAGCCACAAAATCATAAAACATAGTACTCACCCCAGATCCTTGAGGAGAGCCACAAGTACATTCCTCACTACAAATAATAGCATTGAAATCTCCCCCAAGCAACCACGACACTCCATTTCCTGAATCAAGCTGCGCCAATGGTTATGGTCCCCATAAGAGCTTCCTATGTTAAATATAAGGGTTCACATATACTGACATAATTTGGCACCAATACATGATCGAAACAAAGCCGTCATATGCAATTAACAAACTGAGTTGATACTTGGCCCACCTCCAAAACCACATCATCAATCCATAGAATCCATATTCCGCCACTGAATCCTTGAGCTTCAACCCTAAATGATTTAGGGAGCCTAGTTTGACTAATAAATATAGTATTTGAAATTATACTACATTAATATTTAAACAAATAGATTGAATAGTGTTAAATACTTAAGTAAGCATTGAATGACATATAGATTTTTAATGTCATTCAACTGTCCAAATAGGGAACATTCTTAATTAATCATGTTAAAATGACATATATTTTTTTCTTAAGAACACAAATTCTAACTGTTCATGCTAGGAGACAGGGGTTCAAATCGCTTTCTCTACAAGGTGTATGAGTATTGTCAAAGGGTTAAGAATATGTATGAACTAATACTACCTTGTAATCATCTTTAGACTGTTCAAAAAATATTCATCATGCTAAAATAGATTTTTGTGTTAGAAGAGAGTTTTTAAGAAATATTCGCTAAGCATTTTAAACGGAATAGTTATGTTAATTACTTGGACGAATTAATGACATCATAACAATAAATTATCATATTATACAAAAGTAACATGAGGACTAAATCTCAAACGTGATCATCATAGAGATCCCAAACTATAGTTTATCATTTTCTTCATTTTAAAAAAAAAAAAGGACAACTCTCCATTTTTTCTTAATAGTAAGTGATTAAAATTTAGTATTTGTTCATATTTTTCTTAACCCTATAATAATGCACGTACACCTTGCAGACAAAACTACTGGAACTCGAGTCTCCAAGAATGAACATCATCATCTTTTCCATTGGAATCACTTGTTTGGTTCAAGCAAACTGCCATATTTGAAAAATCTCTAGGGTTTCTTTTAATATTGATGACTGTGTAGATATCCTATTTTGTATACCCTTTTTACTTGACTTTTGCATGTTTTCAAGCTCATTTAGTTGCATTTATGTTAGGTTGCATATAGTTTGCATGTAGATAGGGATTTACATTGCATGTGCTTAAATGTTATATATTTTGGTGCTTTTTTTGAGAAAGGTAGTGTTTAGTGGTGTATGTGCAGAAACCTAGTGGATTCTGGAGATACAATGGAGCGGCCGAGTAGCAGATCTCTCAAGCGAAACTGTCATGGCAAGAAGAGTTGGAGACAAATCTTCTTTGACCCACGTGGACTTTCTCCTAGATATGAAACATTAAAGATAGCAGGAAATCAACGACATTCTTTAATGAGACTGTGCGCTCTTTAAGGTTATGAAACCCTAGTTTCACCTCCTATATAAGGAAGACTTGGACAACAATTAAGAGAGCTTGATCTTAGACAATAGTTCTTAAGTCTTTAGCTATATGAGAACCACCAGAGTCAAAGTCTTAGAAAAGTCTCCACACGACAAACACGATCGAGAGAGGCAGAAGGAGTGGGAGACCTGCCGCAACAGTTGGACAGCATGAAGGAAGATCGTCGAGGACCCTTGACCTTTTTCTATCCCTTGATTGATAAATTGTCTTACTTTTATTATTGTATTATGGATGTTTTAGATCCAGACATGAGCTAAATACTTTAGTTGAAAGTATGCTTTTCATGATTTTTTGTTTTGAATATTTTATTTTAATGCTATAGTTGTTTACCCTTTATCTATTCTGTTCATCGTTCTTCATACATAGTTATTGTAAGAGCTATCGAGAAAGGCCTTTTAACTATTGATCTGTGGCTTAATATCGAGAGAGTTAGATTATAAAACATGAAAAGTGGGGATAAGTTGTTAACTTAGTTTTAATCCAACTTAGACATAAGTTTAGGGTTTCAACGACTAAAAGGGAGTTCTCAAACAAATAATAGGGTTGTTAGGGTTCACGCAAACACGTATCACCTTAGCTTCAATATTATTAACTTCTAGGCATCAAGAAAGTCAAGAGTTCTTTGGAAAATCCTGCCGAGTAGATAAAGATCTTAATGGTTTACGCAAACATGTATTGTCAGTTGCTATAGCATTGAAATAAGTATTCATGCATATATCCCAAGCAATGAACCCAACTTCGATAATTATATGTTATTTGCCGCAACATTTGTTTGTCTTAATCATAGCTATCTTTACTTTATTTGCAATTAGTTTTTGTAAACTAACACCAATCAATACTTGCTCACACATTCTTAAGTTCGATAACTTTGTAGTTAGTGATCCAACTCTCGTGGGTTCGACATTTTGCTCTATCACTTTATTATTTGATTCGACGAGTATACTTACTTTAAAGTGCATCACTATTCGACCAACATCAAATCCTGTCGAGTAGATAGAGATCTTAATGGTTTACGCAAACATGTATTGTCAGTTGCTATAGCATTGAAATAAGTATTCATGCATATATCCCAAGCAATGAACCCAACTTCGATAATTATATGTTATTTGCCGCAACATTTGTTTGTCTTGATCATAGCTATCTTTACTTTATTTGCAATTAGTTTTTGTAAACTAACACCAATCAATACTTGCTCACACATTCTTAAGTTCGATAACTTTGTAGTTAGTGATCCAACTCTCGTGGGTTCGACATTTTGCTCTATCACTTTATTATTTGATTCGACGAGTATACTTACTTTAAAGTGCATCACTATTCGACCGACATCAAATATGAGTGTATAGATGATGATGATGATAATGAAAATGAAAAGTAAATATGGAATCGTTTGATAGATTTCACACTAATTCGACCTGAGTGGAGTGATTTTTTTTTGAAAAAGATAGATAGAATGAAATGCAATTATGTTTTGGGATGTGAATGTAGAATGATTGTAGTATTTTCTTTTTCCACTCTGCCTGATATAACAAAATTATCATTTATCACTTTTATATGTATAATTATTTAAACGGGAAAATGCTAAAATAAAATCATAGAATAGATTTAACAACATTCGACATCGTCCCTCCCCATTAGAACTGTGTAGTTATAGATATCAGATTCGATCCAATAAAAAAAATTAGATATATAATTTTTTTTTCAAATATTAGATTTTTAAATTTTCAATCACATATTTGATTTTTCAAATTATTAATACTATTTTTTTTAATTAATAATAATAATAATAATAATATATGATGATGAAAATGATAAAAATGATGATAATAAAAATAATCATGATAAATATAACAAAATAGACAAATAAAACTTTGAGTTCATATTGGTCATTGGTTGAGAACAAAAATTGAACTCTATAAGATATTGTGATAACAAAGTCACCATCGATCCCTTTTATTATATGAGGTGGACTGGAAACCTAAAAACAAACAACAGATTATGAAATTTCAAGGGTCCGTGGCACAATTACGTGTGGGGAATGATTAGCACCTCCATCACGTCCGCGGAACAACGCTTACTTGATCACTAATATTTTCTTGGTAACTCGGATGAATGTGTGCAAAGATTAATGTAAAATTCTACAAAGTTTTAAAGATGACATAAATTCATTCAAAGTTTTAATTATCTACATATTAGAGAAAAATATTTACCTTTCTAAAAGATTACCTAAAAAGATTTTATTTAATTGCTTACAGTTACGGAAAATGTTTATTTTTTTTATCAAACATGTATGATATTAAGGGAAAATCATACAACAAAAACTAAGTTGACCCTCATTAGAAACCCCTAAGCCTAGGTCGGGGGAAAAGAGTACTCAACCTAGTTCGTGTACAAGGCAACAAAGCATGACAAACGACAATACCACAAATGAAAGAAACAACACAACACAAACACAAAGAGAAAGAACAAAGCCAAAACAATGCAACACTAATGTTCCACTTAAAACCAAGATGCACGACCAACACCATTCTTGGCCAACGCATCCGCAAGAGAATTCACTTCACGGAAAATATGATGGAACACAACTGATGTGACACACACAAAAAATAATAAGTGAACTGGGGGCTAGTGGGGTTTGAACCCACGACCTCAACCGCCCCTACCCCCTTCGGTTCTAAACCATTGAGCCAAGTGCTCATTTTTTCATGTATTGCATGGAGGTATATTAGAATCAAGTTTAAGCGGGATATTAAACCAAATTTAATATCCCATTTAACCCTTCAGATCTAAGTCTGGTGAACCAAGCCTCTAGAGAATTCTAAAAGCCTCTTACCTACCCTTTCTCCGTTCAAGCTCCGACGAGCTCTCTCCAGCCGTTCGTGGCATCCACCGTCCCCACCATCGCCACTGTTGCCCCATCGCCACAACAACCCGACCAACCAACCTATGTTTCTGCCTGTTCTTCGCACAAAAATAGTGGAAGACCGTTCGGCTTCACCAACCCCGATCTGCTTCACTGTTGCTCCCTACGCAACATCGCCACTGCCATCGTGTATATCGTATCGCTCCAATCACCCAGCCACCGAGCACGCGCGTTGTTGTGTTGTTGTTCACCGTATATAACGGTTCGAAGCTCCGACGATTTTAGTTGTCACGACCGTCCCCCTCTGTTTCCGGCCGATGGAGGAATCCATTCGAGTTATGGGTGTGACCGTTAAACTCTCGCGCCGAGCCGTACAAAACCCGACCATTTGTTTGTTTGTTCGACTCCGGCAAGGGCCTCGTCAAAATAACGCACCTGTCTGACCGTTCTAATTCATTTTAAGTAAGATTCGGTTGATTTTCTGGCTGGTTACGAGTTTAGATGGATGGGTTTTGAAGTTAGTTTAACGAGTTCTCTTTTCCGGCGGAATCGTAGCGTTTGGGGTCTCCGATGACCTTTCCCGGCGATCGTCCGACGATCTGCAAACCTCAAGGTGCGTGAACCGGTTCGTGCATGGCCCAATTGCCTGAACCGGCCCAACCTAACCCGGTTTGGCTTTGGATCGAACCGGCCTACATGAGCCCTCTAATCCAAGCCCAAATTTGAGTCTGGCCTGAGTTGTTCCACCCAAACCCAAATCCGACCCGCCTCTAACCCGCATACGACCTGGCTGAGTCAACTCGCTGAGTCAACTAAGTTGACTTTGATTGTTGATGTCATGTTGACGCCAGCATTGACTTAACTGCTGATGTCAGCGTTGACTTGACTGCTAAGATTAGCGTTGACTTTGACCAAAAAGTCAAAATTTTTGAAAAAGACCTATTTTATATTTTTCGACGTCCCAAATTCGTTTTAGAAGCTCGTTTCGCAAAATTTAAACGTGAAAGCCTCCGAATCTGACCTTGAACTCGAACTTGTATACGTATCTAATTATTTAGTTAAGGGTGTTGTGATTAAGGATTGAAATGTAAATTTTTGTAATTGAAGGTACTCGCAGTTCCTTGAATAAGAGATGTTGAGGGACGTCGAATTCAAGATTCGAGTACATTTGAATGGGGTATCATGAATCGACTGATGTAGCTTGGAGTTAAGGTAATACAATACTACCTCTTGTGTGCATTATGGAACATGTTAGTATCCGATAATTGACTGCATGATCATGTTAAGTATATGATAAATTATGTTAAAGTCACATTGATTTCAGAAAAAGGATAGCACTTAGGTAAGACTGGGTTACTCGGTTTAGGGAGATATGAGACTTGTAAGAACTTCTGATATCCAAGAAAATTAGTAGGACCAATATACTGTCAATCTGTTTGTCTGTCAATGGTCTAACTTTTGAAATGTTTTCTTACGAAATTGCGGAGAAGCCCTTGAGGCGTTAGAACTACAAAATACCTATGACAACAAAATAATCTAGGAATCTACACCAAATCTTGTAAAGTAGCTTATTCATCTGAAAACCTCGATTTGTTGAAAAGTTGTGGATCAAAGCTTAAATCTTCGAATTGTAGAGTACTTGGATTGCATTGAACCTTGAATAATCTCTATAATTTAACTCACAAAAAATATATGTATATTCGTATATTTGAACTAATCAAAGTGGCGTAAAATATCGGACTGGCCGGCTTGACCAAAGAGGATTGAAAACATCAAAAAGGTTGAATTGATCGGATTGAACGTGAAGACTAGAAGACCAAAATATCCTCGGGTACTACATGTCAACTATCTGAAATGATGGATATAACATCGAGATCTGAAATTAATGAATAGTCGGAGGAACTGAAAGGCTCAGAATAATTGAAACACATTCAGACGTCGAGGTGACTAAAAACACCTCTAAGACTTGAAATGAGAATTATCAATAAAGCCAAGCAAAGGCAATAGCCCTGAAAGTGGTAATACACGACCCTTGTTGGTTGGTCGTTTCGGGAACTATTCTGATGTTGGAAGAAAACCATATAAATGCCTGTTCATGTTATTTGGAGCAAGTACCTAGGTCAATGGTAAGAGCAACATGTTCTTCATATGTATTCGATACTATGGAACGAGATCAGAGGCTTTACACATGTCTGATTACTTGGGAAATACATTTTGAATACCCGTTCAATATCTTGTTGTATGTTCAGTGTTGCTTGGTGAAGACGAGCTTTTGTTATACAATGTAGTCAGTTTTGAGAAGTGAGTACTTGTGGTGTACAAATCCGATTAAATAATAAACATTGTGCGACAGTTTGCGATTAGTTCAAAGGAACTCGGAAACCTGATAACTAACTAGAACTTCTGAACTATGTACATCACTACTCTTACCCGATAGTCTAAATACCAAATTACCCATGAAGGTTGAAATGACTAAAATGCCCTCGTAGGCTAAAATGATTAGATCACTCTCAATACATCTGAAATTTCAATGTTCTCAATGTGTCAATTTTCGAATGTTTGTATGAACTGTTAGTACCGAGCTTCCTCACCTAGGGATCTCGTTCTAAGATTAGTCCATAATTAGCAGACGTTCTATGCTCCCTTTCTGATAATTATCAAGCGTCTCTGAGAAATATATTAAACCATAAAGTGTGTACCCTATGGCTGTGAATACAATCTGCTTTAAACTAAGATTATTTGTTATGAATTAAAAGTATGACTCTGTTACTCGAAATGAAAGCTCAATTCTTGGCTTTTGTCTTCTGATACATAAATATAACTGATATCCGTCTTTTGATACAAAAATAAATCTGATATGTGTCCTCTGCTATAAAAATATATCTGATATTTGTTTTTTGATATTACTGTCTATTGAATATAAACTTAATTTCATATGGGGTATAAATGAAGATCTGTAGGCTCAGCGCTGGTAAGCCCTTCTAGACCTAAGCTCTTACGCCCAATGGGCCTAGGGTAAGTCTCTCTAGACCTAAGGCATTCCCTTAGGTAGGCTCATACACCTCATGCATATGGTAAGACCTTGTGTATGCAGTTTATGGGGAATTGCATTTTGGAGTTCGGTTGGAGGGTTGTTAAGTAAATTGATAAAACTTACCGACCTCTTCTAAAACATATCCTACTAAATTAATGTATCAATGTTGAACTATCTAAAAAACTACAATTCACACTTAATGAACCAGTCTGAACTCCTTGATTCAACTTCTAAAATCTTAATATGTTTTGAATCTAGGGCTTTAGACTCACCTCGTAAGGTTCAGGTGATCAGATAAAAAACAACTCTGTGACCTCCTAATAATGCTTCACTGAATTATCAAATCATAATTTGAGCTTACCGTTGCCCAATTCTTCATGACAATGTTAAGTTTCCATATACCTACTTGTTTCTTTAGCATTTTCTTGTAGTTTGTTACTGAGCTTTTCGAAGCTCATGTTGTTTTTACCATCACAGGTTAAAAGACCTACCATGTTGCAGCTATCAACGTTGGTATGAGAGTTTCTTCGGCTTTGCTTGTGGAGTACGACACCTGTGTAATTAGGGGGCATGTATGCCACATGTGGTTTTATATTCGAGTATGAAACTTGAATCAACAACTTTTATCACAGTTTTGTTTCATTGTCTGAATGTTTTCTGAAATTGTATTTTAATTCAAAACTTGATTTATGATTTTAAATGGTTTAACATTTATTTATTTGAAACTTTAACGTAGGTCGCTCTGGTGGCCCTAATGTGACTTCTTAGGTCGCTCTGGTGCCCCTAATGTCTAGGAGGTTACATTTAATGGTATCAGAGCTTAGGGTTGCGTCTTTCTAGGTTGATCTGCCGATCGTCTGTCATAGGGTGTCTGGTCTGTGCATGCCCCTAGCATAATCGTACTCCTCCGAGCCGAAACTCCGATGTCGAATCCCTTTTCTGAATCAAGTGAATCTAAGGAATATGACTTCCATAGCTCGATCTGTACTAGCAAGAAATGTTTATATCGTGTGTTTGTGTTTTGGATTAAATTGATGGGTTAGGATCTGAGATGGTTCATGCAGGTGAAATTAAGGAATCAGAAGCAGATTGAGAATAAATGTTTGATCATGCGAGGTAATAGATATAAGATTTCACGTAATGCTATTCGGTGATGATGATTATGTTTGAGAATATCCCAATAGAAATTTGATAAAAAAACATTATTAATTTAAAACAATGGTAATTGTGAATGTGGCGAAAGTTTAAGTTCGATGGTTACTCTGTAATACACGAAGGAAGCAATTTTCTGAAAATTTCGTTGAAGGTAAGTGGTATCCGTATAAAACCTTGGTTATCTTTCAACTTGAAGAATGACCTATAATATGAAAATGTGGCGTGGTGTTTCGTTATATTATCCTTGAATGAAATTTGGTGTTACATCCTAATTCTGGAAGGCCTTGAGTACTCGTATGTAATTTCAGGTACCTATTTTCTTTCGTAAATTGATATTCATCCTAGTAGAATAATTAAGATTACAGAGAAGATACTTCAGGGTTGTAAGATTGACTTCTGTGGTAGTTGGAAAGATTCTGACCCATGGCTGAGACCATTATAATAACAATTATGAGTCCAGTGTTCGTTTGACTTCGTAAGTTTTGTATGGATTCATATATTGTATTCTAATTGGTTGGTCTGTGAGGTATAATGGGATGATCTTGGGTCCAAAGGACAATCAGAGTGGCCGAGAACATTGCCAGATTGATCCGTGACTGTCTGAGAGCCTAAAAAACAAAGATATTTTGATGAACAAGTTTCGCTACAAGACTGGATGAAAGAGCAGTTTCTGCATTTCTCAGACTCTGGAAAATTTCGAGGACGAAATTTCTTTTAGGGGGAGAGAGTTGTAACACCCAAAAAATTAATGAGTGAATTGGGGCATGGTGGGGTTTGAACACACGGCCTCGCCTCTCCCTTCCACCTTGGGTGCTAAACCATTGAGCCAAGTTCTTATTTCTGTCATGTATTGCATGCAACAATATTATAATCAAGTTTGAGCGAGATATTAAATCAAATTTAATATCCCATTTGACCCTTCAGATCTAAGTCTGGTGAACCAAGCCTCTAGAGATTCCTAAAAGCCTCTCACCTACCCTTTCTCCGTTCAAGCTCCGACGAGCTCTCTCCAGCTATCATTTTCATCCGTCGTCCCCACTATCGCCCCATCGCCATAAAAACCTGACTAGCCAACCTCTCTTTCTGCCCATCCTTCACACAAAATCAGTGGAAGACCGTTCGGCTTCACCAACTCCGATATGCTTCACCGTCGTTCCGTGCGCAACACCGCCGTTGTTGGCATGTAGATCTTCTCGCTTCGATCACCCAGCCACCGAGCACGCACATTGCTGTGTTGTCGTTCACCGTATATAACGGTTCCAAGCTCCGGTGATTTTAGTTGTCGCGGCCGTCCCCCTCTATTTCCAGCCGATGGTGGAATCCGTTCAAGTCGTGTGTGTGACCGTTTAACTCCCCACGCCAAGACGTACAAAACCCGACCATTTGTTTATTTGTTCGACTCTGGCAAGGGCATCGTCAGAATAGCGCACCTGTCCGACCGTTCTGATTCATTTTAGTTAAGATTCGGTGAGATTTTTCGGCTGGTTTGTAGTTTAGATGGATGGGTTTTGAAGTTAGTTTAACGAGTTCTCTTATTTGGCAGAATCGTGCCGTCTGGGTTCTTCGATGACCTTTCTCGATGATCGCCCGACGATCTCCAAGCCTCAAGGTGAGTGAACCAATTCGCGCATTGCCCAATTTCCTGAAATGACCCAACTTGACCCGGTTTGGCTTTGGATCGAACCGGCTTGTATGAGCCCTCTAATCCAAGCCAAAATTTGAGTCCGGCCCGAGTTGTTCGACCCAAACCCGAGTCCGACCCGACCTGTTGCTAACCCGCATCCGACCTAGCTGAGTCAACTCAGTTGACTCTGAACGATGACGTCAGTGTTGACTTGACTGCTGACTTCAGCGTTGACTTTGACGAAAAAGTCAAAATATTTGAAAAAGCCCTATTTTATGTTTTTTGACGTCCTAAATCTGTTTCTGGAGCATGTTTCATAAAATTCAAACCCGAAAGCCTCTGAATCTGACCTTGAACTCGAACTTGTATACGTATCTAATTATTTAGTTAAGGGTGATGTGATTAAGGACTAAAATGTAAATTTGTGTAATTGAAGGTACTCGCAGTTACTTGAATACGAGATGTTGAGGGACGTCGAATTCGAGATTCGAGTGCAATCGAATGGGGTATCATGAATCGACTGATGTAGCTCCGAGTTAAGGTAATACACTACTACCTCTTGTATGCATTATGGAAAATATTAGTATCCGATAATTGACTGCATGATCATGTTATATATATGATAAATTCTGTTAAAGTCACGTTGATTTTCGAAAAGGATATTACTTAGGTAAGACTGGTTTCTCGGCTTAGGGAGATATGAGAGTTGTAAGATCTTCTGATGTCCAAGAAAATTAATAGGATTGGTATACTATAAATCTGATTGTCTGTCACTGATCTAACTTCTGAAATGCTTTCTTATGAAATTGCGGAGAAGCCCTTAAGGCGTTAGAAGTAAAAAAATACCCCTGACAACAAAATAATCTAGGAATCTACACCAAATCTGGTAAAGTAGCTTATTCATCTAAAAACCTCAATTTGCTGAAAAGTTGTGGATCAAAGCTTAAATCTTCGAATTGTAGAATATTTGGATTGCATTGAACGCTAAATAATCTTTGTAATTTAACTCACAAAAATATAGGTATATTCGTATATCTAAACTAATCAAAGTGGCGTAAAATATCGGACTGACCGGCTTGACCAAAGAAGATTAAAAACATCGAAAAGGCTGAATTGATCGGATTGAACGTAATGACTAGAAGACCAAAATATCCTCATGTACTAATTGTCACTTATTTGAAATGATGGATATAACATCGAGATCTGAAATTAATGAATAGTCGGAAGAACTAAAAGGCTCGGAGTAATTGAAACACATTCGGACGTCGAGGTGACTAAAAACACCTCTAAGACTTGGGAATGAGAATTATCAATAAAGCCTAGCAAAGGAAATAGCCCTGAAAGTTGTATTACAAGACCCTTGTTGGTTGGTCATTTCAGGAACTATTGTGATGTTGGAAGAATACCATATAAAGGCGTGTTCAAGGTATTTGGAGAAAGTACATAGGTCAATGGTAAGAGCAACATGTTCTTCGTGTGTATTCGATATTATGGATCGAGTCTAGATGCTTTACACTTGTCTGGTTACTTGGGAAATACCTTTTAAATACATGATCAATTTCTCGTTGTATCTTCAGTGTTGCTTGGTGAAGACGAGCTTTTATTATACAATGTAGTCAGTTTTGAGAAGTGAGTACTTGCGGTGTACTGATCCTGTTAAATAATAAACCTTGTGCGATGGTTTACGATTAGATCAAAGGAACTCGGAAACCTGATAAATAACTAGAACTTTTGAACTTCATACATCACTACTCTTACCCGATAGTCTAATTACCAAATTACCCCTGAATGTTGAAATAACCAAAATGCCCTCGTAGGCTTAAATGATTGAATCACTTTCGATACTTCTGAAATTTCAATGTTCTCAATGTGTCAACTTCCGAATGTTTGTTTGAACTGTTAGTACCGAGCTCCCTCACCTAGGGACCTCGTTCTGAGATCAGTCCAAAATTGTCAGACATTTTATGCTCCATTTTTGATAATTATCAAGCGTCTTTGAGAAAAATATTGAACCATAAAGTGTGTACCCTATGTCTGTGAATACACTCTACTTTAAACTAAGATTATCTATTCTAAATTAAAAGTATGACTCTGTTACTCGAAATGAAAGCTCAATTCTTGGCCTTTTTCTTCTGATACAGAAATATATCTGATATTCGTCTTTTCATACAAAAATAAATGTGATATATGTCCTATGATGTAAAAATATATCTGATATCAGATTTTTGATACTATTGTTTTCTGAATATAAACTAAATTTCATATGGGGTATAAATAAAGATCTGTAGGCTCAGCGCTGGTAAGCCCTTCTGGAACTACGCTTCTACGCCCAATGGGCATAGGGTAAGTCTTTCTAGACCTAAGGCATTTCCTTAGGTAGGCTTCTACGCCTCAGACCTAGGGTAAGACCTTTTGTATGCAGTTCAGGGGGAATTGCATTTTGGAGTTAGGTTGGAGGGTAGTTAAGTAAATTAATAAAACTTCATGACCTCTTCTGAAACATACCCAACTAAATTAATGTATCAATGTTGAACTCTCTGTAAAACTACAATCCGCGCTTAATGAACCACTATGAGCTCCTTGATTCAACTTCTAAAATCTTAATCTCTTTTGAAAATCTGGCTTTAGATTCACCTCGTAAGGTTCGAGTGATCAAATAAATAACAACTCTGTGACCTCCTATTAATCCTTCACTGAATTATCGAGTCGTAATTTGAGCTTATCGTTGCCCAATTCTTCATGACAATGTTAAGTTGCCATATACCTACTTGTATCTTTAGCATCTTCTGGTAGTTTGTATTACTGAGCTTTTCGAAGCTCACGTTGTTTTTACCATCACAGGTTAAAAGACCTACCATGTTGCAACTATCAACGTCGGTATGTGAGTTTCTTTGGCTTTGCTTGCAGAGTACAGAACTTGTGTAATTCGGAAGCATGTATGTCATGTGTTGTTTTATATTCCAGTTTGAAACTTGTATTAACAACTTTTATCATCGTTTTGTTTCATTGTCTGAATGTTTTCTAAAATTGTATTTTAATTAAAAACTCGATTTATGATTTTAAATGGTTTAACAATTTATTTATTTGTAACTTTATCGTGGGTCGCTCCGGTGGCCCTAATTTGACTTCTTAGGATTCGTATTAACGCATAGGCAGGTCTAGGAGGTTACAACTGAGTCAAGCATGCCGCTAGCCTCATCAATCAACCGAAATCAACGCCAAAGACACCAAGGTTGTCGTTCATTTTGTATTACCCACGAAATTGCCACTAGAGAATCAGACTCTACAACAACATGAAAACCATGTCACCATTTAGAGTGAAGGAGAATGGACATAGAATGTGCGATTGCCCTAACTTTCACGTCATTCAAGTACAAAACACCAAGAGGACCCAAAAATAAAGCTAGAACAAAACCTGACTCATCTCAAAGCACACCTTCACAACCCGCCGAACCCAGTTTACCTCGAGCAGATCCATCCTCATTGAATTTTAAAAACCCCTTCGACGGAGGTTCCCAACAAACTCCATGGCACCCAATAGTTTTCCGAATGCATTTCTTCACAAGGATGAGACCACCAATCAGCTTCCAAAATATGTTGTGAGATGCCCACCTTAACCCAAAAAAGAGAACGTAATCGAACTAGAAAGAAAAAATCCTCCACCGAGCAACTCTTACCATTAAAAATCAAATCACTATGCTCCATTCCTTGACGATGTGTCAAACACCCTTGACTTTACTACAGAGTTTTTACTACATTAAAATTGCCTCCAATACACAAAGGCGCATCGAAATCATAGAACAAAGAACGCAAAACTTGCCAAAGAGAAACCTGCTCAACAAGCAAACAAGGCGTATAAACATTGCACATATAACACGCCCAATCTTCATTAACCCTAGTACCTTTAACCAAAATGAAACTCTGATGCAACAATACTGAATTGAAACGAAAGCATGAAAGATCCCAAATAGTCAACAGTACACCCGAATTACCCAGTGAAGGTGAAAAAGCAAAATCGAAATTATCTATAAGCCAAATTTGGCTCACAGACCCATGCTCAATTTTTCCATTTTAGTCTCTTGAAGAAAGACCATCTCAACTTGCTGCTGTCGTAATAAATCATGTACAGTTCATTTTTTCCGTGACGACCCCAATTCACGAACATTCTAAGACAACACTCGCATGATTCACCTTTACTGGCAAATGTTCAGCTCTTCAATTAGATGGGCAATGTCCAGTACAATCTCATTCCCATTTCCGATCGTCAAAACCCCCACCAAATGACCAATCTTAAGAGTTTCCTCTGCTTCACGTAAGATCTTTTTTTACGGTTGGTGAAATTCAAATCAGACAGTGAACCATTGGCAAAACCCTGCGCTTGATCCGAGTTTTTCTTTGGCCTCCCTGACCCCTATTGTTCAACTTTTCTTATGCAATTACCCTACTTTCAGGTGTGAGAAAACCCAACAAAATTTCAGAAACCTTTCTCACAAATCTCAAAATTTCAGAAAACCCAACTAGTCAGGAACAGTTCGAATCGTATTAGGTGGTTTAGGGAAATCAAGGATCGGGAAAGGATAAAAATATTACAAAATTAATAAAATCCTCAAAAATCACGTCTAAGAGGTTGGTCAAATTGATTTTACAAAAAAAGTTTTGGAAGTTGTACATTTTGGGTAGTGACCAAAATGTAAAGTTTTAAAACTGTGGAAAACTTTGGATAATTGTAAATCTTAGAATCTTTAGGGAGCTATGGTGCAATCACACCTTCCTTAAATTGACATGTGTTTTAAATGAATTATTTTATTTGATTAAAATGGATTTTTTTAATTATTTTAATTAATTAAATGGTTATTTGAGATTTCATTTTACGTAACAAACTCTCATTTCAGCAAACCCATTTTTCTCAACTCTTTCTCTAGATTTCTTTTCTCCCAAACACTCTCTCTGATTTCTAAATCATTTCCAAGAGTTCTCTTCAAGATTTTCAAGATTTCTAAACCTTAAGAAAGGCAAGGATTGGAGGTAAATCATGTTCTCAACCTTTAATCTAGGTTCTTTATTGAAATTCCCAAGATCTTTGGCCTCTAAATGTTGTTTTTGGCTGAGTTTTGATTATAGATTTGATTTAAGATCAAAATCTTACAAAATTATTTTTTAAATCTTGATTTTCGGAGTGTTATTGATGAGCTTTGTTTTGGATTGATTTTAATTGAGTTTTGAGTTGTTTATTATGTTGAAAAGGAGTTTTGATAATATAGATCCCGAAATCCTTGAGTTTCTTGATGGTTTTAGTTGGGTTTTTGGGGGTGGTTCAATGGTGTTATGCTTGTTGGAGGTATAAGGAAGGGTTTATGTTGTTTTTAGATGTGTTTTGATGTTTAATAATGGTTGGAAGTGATGCATGTTGGCTGGGCTTGGTTTAGGAAGCAATCGATTGAGTTTTCGGTTGTTTCGGATGGGTAAATTGGTGTAGTTTTGGTGAGCAACGAGTTTGTGTTTAGTTGCTGGTGTTGAAATCCATTTTAATGCATTTGGATCTCTGTTTTGATGATCTAAAAATAGGGGATCTTGATCCGAAAGCAAGTGAAGCTTTGTTGGAGGCTTCAAAAGTGTTATTTTCGCGTCGGCGAGCGAGGTTTCGTGTAACGGTGAGTGGAAATGGAATTTCCAGCTTTGTAACGCGTTGAGCGTGGTTTTGGGAGCTTAGTTTAAGTTTGAAACACTTAGCTAAGCTCAAGAGTAAGTGATTCGAAAATCTCTATTGTTTTAAAAGTATGTTTTTGAGCATTGAGGATAATGGGTTTTAATGCCATTTTGTTAAGCATGCACTTGGTAGGTGATCCTAGGGTTTATGAGATATATGCATTTGAGTTTAAGCATGTTTATGCTTGTGAAAATGGCATTTTGATTTATGCTTGTAAAAACAGTGAAATGATGATGTTAAGTGATTATATTGGCAAGTGATGGAAATGGTTTTTGGTTCCTTTAGTCAGATATAGTTAGCCGGCTATAAGATTGGGTGAACCGTGAATAAAGTCGCCTTGGATATCGAGGGGTTGTAATTGTACCGTACACTCCATCCAAGTACCTTAATGATTGATGCTAAGATCACAACGGTTGATGGTTTAATCTCGTGTGTGGATCTTGTGGTTTGTGTCTCGTACTCTCGTTAGTGGAATTATACAACTATCGATAAGTGGTGTTGAGGGGTTGTGATTGTACCATTAAACTCCACTACGAGTGTCACAACGGTTGATGGTCTAATCCCGGGTGTGAGCCTTAAGGGTCCGGTAATGTGTATGAAGCATGTGAGACAACGCTTGTAATCCGCATATCTTATTGTGTCAATTGTGTTTGGAATTGATATGGTTTGTTATTGATCACTTGCGAGCCAATATAATGTTGTTGAATAAAGATTTAAGCATGCTATTCTTCGAACTATGCTAGAATGCATGTGATGCTTGGTTTAAGCGTGAGCAAAGATTTTTGTCGTTATATTTGTGATGCTATGCACATGTGGTTTGAAAGTGGATTGGTGTCTAAAGTGCATGTTTTAAAGGAAGTCATATGTTTTCAAAATAATGATGATATGGTTTTCAAAATGCATTGATGAATGTTGGATTTAAAGCGGTTCTCACTAAGCTATATGCTTCCGCTCATTTGTTGCATCAATGTAGAGAATTGAGCATTGAGGCAGCAAGAGAGCAAGGGGATTCCAAGTATTTGGCTAAGCAATGTATGTGGCTTTACTTTAGTGTAATAAGAGGCAATGGGAGGGATTTCTACTCATGGTTTTGTTGGTGATTTTAATCATCTTGAGCATGTTTGGTTTATGTTTTGGATTTGTAATTGGCCTTATTTTGGTTTATGGTCTTATAACTTGGTTTTTGACTATGTTATGCTTTGAGTTTAAAAGCGTGCTTGAGTAGCTATTACCTCACCTTGGATTATCATGCTTGTTGCTTGTGTTCAGTTGTTTGTTGATGCTTATGTGTTTGGTAAGTTGTCTATAACATGTATGATTGATTAGGACTTGCTTGCATGTTGTTGAATGTGTTTTGAGGGTTGTTGGAAATGCAATTTTGGTATGCGTATCAATACTTGGGGTTGTTTATCGGTACGCTAAGGTAGATTTCATGCTTTTTAGTACAGGGTATCGGTACGGATTGCCCGCGTATCGATACACCTAGGCCAAGGTTGAAGGCCACACCGATACACGGGGAAGCGTATCGATACGATCTTCCCATCTTTTGCTACTGTCAACCCGCGTATCCATACGAGCTAAGGTGTACTGAAACGGGGTCGTTAAATTCTATTATTGGAATCTTTTTAAGTTCTGAAGTGTTGCATTTTGGTCCCTATTTAATGTTTGTTCAATTAGATGAGTTTGGATGATCCGTTTGAGATGAAATTTGACATGTTGGCATGTTACATGACTAATTAAGGATTAGTAACTTTAAAATATGGTAAGTCCTTGTATTTTATGGAAATTACGTCCTAGTCCCTAAAAGTCAAATGTATACAATTGAACCCCTAAATGAACTCCGATCGTTGTGTCGTTTTCGCCTAATCGTTTTGCGGATCATATAGGATAATAATGTGCATCTACTGAAGATAAAGAGAGAAAAAAAAGGGTCTTTAACCGAGGTTGATTTTCACGAGTTGACTTTAGTTTTCCCTGTATAATCTTCTTAGTTCTTGTCGGACGTCTAGGCCGTGCTAAGGGAGTTACACTCATGGTTAGTAAAATCATACATGAAGACTTGCTCAAACGAAATAGGCCTTTCCAACGGAGGCAGGCTATTTGGAATTACATTACAATCGTATTCAACTAGGCCTAGGGCTCTAGGGGATCCCTCAACCACCCGATCAACAAGGCCCACAAACTCCCATCGACAGATCTGACGATCCTTGTTCCGCACCCAATACCGTTTCCTCAACGCGATACCCCAAACTCCCATCGACAATATCAATCTCTACTAGCTGTAACAATACTGAATTCGGGACCAATGTCTCGCCAGAGAATGAATGAGCCTCCAATGATTCTTGTGCCATAGGAGTACTAGCCTCCTTGTCCTCAATTTCTCCCGCCGGCAGACTTGCATCACCAGATTTAGGACACTCAGCAATCGAATGCGAGAATTGATCTTCTCCCTCATACTCGTCAATTGGCCCCACTAATGCATCTTGTTCCATTCCCCTCCAAGGATCAATCTCCTGCACATGGACAGGGAATGAATTTTTCCCCACCACCAAGTCGACAATCTCATCAATTCTATATAGTGACTCTGTACGGATCATGATTTGTCCCCTCTCAAATGAACTAGGTTTCTCTGTGTTACCCACAAGGCAAACCAATAACCCCCAAAGTCTAGCAATATTTGCAATGGTTTGTTAGGACCAAACATGAATGGGATTCCGCTTATCGACAACAAAACACTCATAGTCGACATCTCAATCTTCGACGAGCAAGCCATAATTTTGGAAAACCATTGGTCTAATGATTTATGTTGGATGAAATTTTGTTTCACTTTATCATCATTACAAATTAACAATACCATAGAAGCAACAATACACATTATATAGAAGCCACAAAGGCCTATCCTACTTAGCTCTTCCACCAATTCCATGACTGGCTCGTTACAAACAGTCCACCCAACAAGACTCTTCTATAATATAGCAGCATTGTTATGATCGATCGACCCAAACACATTCATGAATGGCTTCTCTAGGTTTTTCGGTTTTTCTCAAGTTCAACAAAAGATTTTTTCTGACGCCAAAATGAATGACGATCACTCCTTCATGCCCACACAACCCTGATTCTCGATCTATGCACCGAAAAACGATCTAATCTTTCCATGACTCGTTCTATATCACTCTTAGCAGCCATACGAACAAAACCACAATGAGTCCCATCTCTCGCTCTTTTTTTGGGAATGAAAACATCAACCACAATCCTATGGCTGTCAAACGCTTGGCATAAGCTCTTCCAATGAAAGCAAGGTGGGATATTTCTCACAAAACATGTCCAAACCCTTTTTGGGCCAGACTTTTCCAATCTCCTCACTGTTCCCATTCGTAAAGCAGACGAACTCACACAAATATAAGGAAAATGTTTATTTACTTTTTTAAGAAATTACCTAAGAGAGTATTATTTAATTCTTACAATGAAAGGAAATGAATTATTTAATTTTCTAAATAATTTACCAAATTAGTTATTAAGAGACAAATTATTTAAGGAATCTAAACCTAAGATATTCATAGTTAAATTATGTTATTAATAAACTAACCTACAAGGCAAAAATTCAATTAAGTTGTCTAAACTTATTAATATTTATAAGGGAAACTAGCCTAAAAGTAAACTTTTATAATTAATTTACATAATAATTTTTTTGTCACTTTTAAAGAAATTATATTATCACATATATTAACGAAAAGTTAAACTTAATTATATGACATAATTACCAATTAGATTTTTTTTAAAGAAAGATATGAATTGAATAAGACGATGATTAAATTGCATCCAATAAAAATTAAATGACTGAAATTTAAATAAAAACGACTAAAGTGAAGAGATTGCAAACAATGGGGCCGAAATTTAAGTAAAATCGCAATTTGGTCACTACACCGAAATGTAGTATTTCTAAACCTTATTTTGTAAAATTGATTTTACCACACTTATATATATATATATATATTAAATGAGGATTTTTAGATATTTTTCTATATTTTTAAAGCATCCTGAACTAGGCGTTCCCTAAAACCTCCTTTTATATTCGAACCATTTCTCAGACCGGTCCAGTTCAGACCCTAAACTTCTAAGCCCAATATTGGGGTGTTACAGGATGAAAATCAGAGGTTAATTGATGAAGGAAATGTGTTTGGCTGAGTGGAAGTTGAGTGAAAATGAAATGAGAGAAAAACTAACGTAAGGTAGTTATGAAAAGTCAAAATAGATTGTCCTTTTAATTATCATTTATTTCCTTTTATTAAAACATTAATAAAAAACTCCCAAATTAAAGAGAAATCTGATGAAAAACATTTTGATAAAATTAGCTCCTTATAGATTGAAAGTTTCAATCCTTTACAAAACAGTCACTAGTGTACTTTTGCAAAAATTGCAATTTGTTGACTACACCGAAATGTAATATTTCCAAATCATATTTTGTAAAATTGTTTTCACCATAATCATTTATATAATAAATGGGGACTTTTAGATATTTTCCTTATTTTTAAAATATCCCGAACTAGGTGTTCCCTAAACCTCCCTTAAAGATTCGAACCGTTCTCGATCGGCCCAATTCAAACTCTAAAACATCTAGGCCCAAAATCAGGGCATTACATATATTGTTTTTAATAATGAAATGATGATGGATGCATGTGGTAAGTGATCCATGCAAGTATGTGTTTTATACTCGTGTTTAAAGCATGAGGTGTTGCTTTGGAAAATGGTTTTATGTTGATGCATATGAAAATAGTGAGGTATGTGGTTATAATTGATTATATTAGCAAGTGATGTGATTTTAAAATGTTATCGGATATAGTTGGTCGGCCATAAGATTAAGTGCACTATAAACAAGTTGCCTTGGATGTTGAGGGGTTTATACGGTGTACCGAATATTCCATCACGGGTGTCACAACGGTTGAGGGGTTTATATTGTGTATTGAATGCTCCTGTGTATGAACCTTGAGATGCCGGTGAGAATGTATGAAGTGTTTGGACAACACTTGTGAATCCGTGTATCCGTTGAACTATTTTGGAAATGGAACTTGGTTAACGATCACTTGTAAGCCAATATAAGTGTTGATGTATCATGAAAAGGTTTATGTTGTATAATGAGATTTATACATGTTACTCTTTAAGCTTTGCATATGGCATGTTATGCATGGGAAGGCTTAAATTGAGGTTTAGCAACGGGACTTATTGTTAACTATGATACATGCCGCATATTGTTTAATATGTTGGTTTGGGAAAGGTTTATGTGCATGGTTTTCAAGGCATGATGTCTTACAAGTGGATTGAAATGATGATTTCAATGGTTTTGAGAAAATGTTTTGAAATTGCATTGATGGTGTTTTGTTTTGAACACTCCTCACTAAGCCTAGTGTGCTTACGCTCTCTTTGTCCATCAATGAAGAGAATTAAAGGAGAGGAGGCAACAAGTGAGGAAGGAGGATCCAAGGGCTTCGTTCTTTGAAAGTATAGTTTCAAGATAGACTTTTAGTAATAAAGGCAATGGGGATGCATTGATGTTTTAGGAGTGTGTTTGCTAAACTCTCTATTTTGAGCAAGTTAATATTGTTGTTTTGAAGTTGTAAATGGCCTTTACTTTTTGGTGTTTGCTTTGGCTTTCGGTTTGGTGTTCAAATGGTCATTTTTCATAGGAAGCATGCATATAGATTGATAATCATAAGGGGTTGATGTTGGAAGCATGTTTGGGTGTTTATTGTCTTTGTATATATGCTCTAAGTGGTTGATAATGTAACATGTTGGAATGTTTTCGAATGAGTTTAAGCATGAAAAACCAGTATTTTTCGGCATTTCAGGCCCAAGTGTTTTGATACAGTCGATGGTGTTTCGATATGGGTATGTATATTTTTAGACCCCGTATCGAAATAGGTGAAGGTGTATCGTTACGCCCCCTTGGATTAAACAATTATGGAAAATCTCGCATTGATACACTATCTAGACCATATCGATATGCCCCCATGTATCGATACACTATTGAGCCATTTCGATACGACTGGTAGGTAAGTTGGTTATTTGGAATGTTAAATGTTTCTAATTTCTTTCGTTTTAGTCCCTAATCATTATGCATGAAATTGAATGAGTTTGGATGATCTTTTATAGCTAAAATTTGACACGTATGCATGGAACCTGACTAATTGAGGATTGGTAAACTTAATTCCATGTAAGTTTTTATAATTTTCCAGATTTACAATTTGGTCCCTTAATTTTTGTGATTGCAATTGAATGCCCTATTGATGTCCGTTTGAATTGAGATTTGACACCGTGACATGAAAAATGACTAATCAAAGGGTGGTAACTTCAAATAGGCTAAAGTCCCTGTAAATTGTAAAAAAATATGATTTGGTCCTCGGAACATGTTTGTTGTCAAACAAATGTCTAATCGATGTTTGATTGAGTTGAGGTTTCATTCGATACGAGCTCAAATAACATAGGATGATAATGTGCATCTGGATAAGATGAAAAGAAAAGAAAAAGGTTGTTTATTGAGGTAAAATTTCCCGGTTTACTTCAATATTCCTCGTGTGACTCGCTTGGTTCGGTCTCGTGTCTAGACCGGGTCGTGGGGGTTACAAATACTTTCAAAAAAATCCATAATAGTACGAATATCCTCTATATGAACACATTTACTTCTCGAATTCATCATATAGGCCAAATAAGTTTCACAACCCAAACTCACCATATTTTCTTCCTTAATAGCCAAAATAACATTGGACATGAATCTCGTCCCTTCACCAACCACTTCTATCACATAATCATCTCCAAGCTTCAAGGCTATCCTTTTGAGCTCAAAATCAACTATGACATGATGCTGAAAAAGCCAATCAACATTGATGATAACATCGTACCCATGGAATGGTATTTCCACCAAATCAACTAGAAAAAAACAACAATTGTGGACCTCATGCAGACATCTCCAATATAAATGGTTCACCATCACCGTTTCACCTAATTAACTCGTAACAATAACCATCACATTAAGAATCCCAACTTGTACCATCAATGCATGGACATGTTCACTCAATATATAGGAATATGTAGATCCAGAATCAACTATGGAGAATAATTGAATAGATCGCAAAGTAAAGGTACCTACAATCACATTGGTAGCAATATGAGCCTCACTTTGCGCATACACATGAGCAGGACCTCCAATATTTGGATGGATGACAATAGTGTGTGTTACAGTCCTCTGACCATGTAACACCCTGATTTTAGGCCTAGATGTTTTGGACATCGGACCGGACCGGTCGGAAATGGTTCGAATCATGTTAGGTGATTTAAGGAAATCAAGGATCATGATAAGATAAAAATATGGTAAAATTGCTAAAATCCTCTAAAATTATGTTTAAGAGTTTGGTCAAATCAATTTTACAAAAAAAAGTTTCGGAAATAATACATTTTGGGTAGTGACCAAAATGTAAAGTTTCAAAACTGTGGAAAATGTGATTTTTAAAAGAGGAAACAAAATCTTAGAATCTTTAGGGAACTTTATGGAAATTTAGTCTTTCCTTAATATGACATGTGTTTTAAAAGGAATTTTAAAGTGATTTAATAAAAGGATTTTTATTAAATTAAAATTAATTAATTAGAAAAGTGAGATTTCATTTGACGTAACTACCTTCCTCTTATTATTTTCAGCCAAACACCATTCTAACTCATTTTCTCCAGAATTCTTTTCTCCCAAACACTCTCTCATTATTTTCTAAACAAATTCCAAGAGTTCTTTCAAGTTCTTCGAGATTTTTGCTAAGGAAAACTTGTCATTCATTGAGGAAAGCAAGGATTTGAGGTAAATCACGTTCTCAACCTTCAATCGAGGTTCTTTATTGAAATTTCAAAGATCTTTGGCTCTTAATTAATGTTTTTAGTTTAGTTTTCATTATAGCATTAATTTGAGATTGAAATCTTGCAAAAATATGATGAAACTCATGAATTTCGGACTTGTTTTGTTAAGCTCTATTTTGGATTGATTAAAATTAAGTTTTGAGGTGGTTAATGTGTTGAAAAGAGGTTTTGTTAATATAGATCCCGAAATTCTTGAGATTCTTGAGTTTCTTGATAGTTCTAGTTGGGTTTTTGAGGTGAAATGTTGGAGTAAAGCTTGCTGGAGGTGTAAGGAAGGGTTTAGGTTGTTTTAGATGTGTTTTGATGTTTATAATTGATTAGAAGTGATGTATGTTGGCTGGGCTTGGTTTATGAAGCAATCGGTTGAGTTTTCAGTTGTTTCGAATGGGTAAATTGGTGTAGTTTGGGTGAGCAACAAGTTCGTGATTGGTTGCTGGCGTTGAAATGCATTTTAATGAATTTAGATATCAGTTTTGATGATGTGAAAATAGGGTATCTTGATCCGAGAGCAAATGAGACGTTTTTGGAGGCTCCGGAAGAGTAACTTTCGTGTCGGCGAGCAACGCTTCGCGTATGCTGAGTGGGAATGGATTTTCCAGATTTTAACGCTTTGAGCGTGGTCTTGGGAGCTTAGTGCAATTTTGAAAAACTTAGCTAAGGTCAAGAGTAAGTGATTCGAAAGTCTCTATCGGAAATGTGCTATGTTTTGATGGAAAATGCACTTGAGTTAATTAAGGTTTTGATTATTTTTTTATATCATGTTTTAAGCATGGTTAATGCCGGATTTTAATGACATAATGTTAAGGATGCACTAGGTAAGTGATCCTTGGTTTTATGTGATAAATGCATTTGATATTAAGCATGTTTATGCTTGTAAAACAGTGGAATGTTGATGTTAAATGATTATATTGGCAAGTGATGAAAATGGTTTTTGGTTACTTTAATCGGATATAGTTAGCCGGCTATAGGATTGGATGCACCGTGAATAAAGTTGCCTTGGATGTTGAGGGGTTGTGATTGTACTGTATACTCCATCCAAGTACCCCAACGATTGAGGTTAAGATCACAACGGTGGATGTTAATCCCGTGTGTGAGTCTTGTGTTATGTGTCTCGTGCTCTCGTTAGTGGAATTATACAACTACCGATGAGTGGTGTTGAGGGGTTGTGATTGTACCATTATACTCCACCACGGGTGACACAACGATGGAGGGTTGCTCTCGTGTGTGAGCCTTATGTAGTCTTGTAGTGTGTATGAAGCGTGTGGGACAACACTTGTAATCCGCGTGTCTGATTGTGTCATTTGTGTTGGTTTTGGTATCATTGAGAATGGATCACTTGCAAGTAAATATAATGTTGTTGTTAAATGATTTAAGCATGAGATGCTCGTGGTTTATGCTAGAATAAATGTGATGCTTGGTTTAAGCATGAGCAAAAGATTATTTTGCTGTGATTTTAATGATGACTAAAGCATGTGGTTTGAAAAGTGCATTGGTGCTTAGAAAAGCATGTTTTAAAGAAAGGCATGAGGTTGCAATTGATGATGCAATGGTTTTATGAAATGCATTGATGAATGTTGTTTTAGCGATCCTCACTAAGCTTTATGCGTACACTCATTTGTTTCATTAATGTAGAGATTTGAACATTCAAGGCAGCCTAATAGCAAGTGGAATCTAAGCTTTTTATTAAACAAAGTATGTAGTTTCACCTTGGTGTAATAAGAGGCAATGGGTGGGATTTCTACTCTTGTTAGTATTTGGTGATGTTAAACACCTTAAGCATGTTTGGTTTTCTTATTTTGGTTTGTAAATGGCCTTTAAGAATTGATATGTGCTTGAATGTGGTTTTTAGCTTTTTTATGGTTTTGAAGACTAGGAAGCATGCTTATAGTTCTAATGCTTGCATGAATGATGCTATGTTTTAGCTTGTGCTTCATTTTAATATTCTTTGATGTTTATACATGTTGAATGTGTGATGTGGCATGTGTTGGAATGTTTTCGGAGGTGAATGTTTGAGAAAAACTAGCATTTTGAGAAGTTGCAGGGCATGGCGTTTCGGAACGCCCTTATCTGTTTCGAGAACGATGGCCTGGAATGGTCATGGCGTTTTAGAACAAGTAACACGTTCCAGAACATTTTGTTATTGGAAAGTATTGTTTCGAAACAAGTTTCGGAATGCACCCGCGTATCGAAATGGTCAACCTGGTTTCGAAACGGCCATTCCTATACAAGGTCTTCTGTTTCGAAACACCTGACTGTTGGATTTGAATTTGAATTGTTTCAGGTTTCTGTTTTCTTACGTTATGGTCCCTGAATGTTGAATGTTTAATAAAATGAGTTTGGATGATTTGTTTAGGATTAGTTTTGGATTGGTAACTTTAAAAATTGTCTAGTCCTTATAATTATGGAAATTTTAAATTTAGTCCCTAAAAGACGTTTGTATGCAATTGGACCCCTATTTGAGTTTCGTTCGCTGTGTCACTTTCGCTAAGTCAAATTACTTATCATATAGGATAATAATGTGCATTTAGAAAAGATAAAAAGAAGAAAATGTCGTTAATCGAGGTTGACTTTAACGAGTTGACTTCAGTTTTCCCCGTGTATCTTCTCAGTTCGGGTCGGGCATCTAGGCCGGGCTAAAGGGGTTACATTTGTTGGTATTAGAGCCAGGTTACAAAAGATCTGGGGATGTTGGTATGTGAAATTGGTATGTATTGATGTGTGTTGATTGAAAGGTGTGATTTTGGTTGAATATTGGAGCTTATGCTATGCTTGATTGATGAAAATCGCATGTGTGATGAATATGATTGTATGTTGCTGATGGGATGTTGATATGTGCTTATTTTGGATGATGGAAAGCATGATGAGCATGATATGTTATTGTATGTTATGTTATGTTTGAGGGAAATTGGGGTGCCCACTTTCTTATTACACTAATTAAATGTTTTTGTGAACTTGAATCCTTACTTGAAGCTGGCCTAAACGGATTTGTTTTGTTTTATTGTTATGCCTTGTTAAAAATAGCATTATGGGTCTGAGGAGAGAGCTAAGGTCAAACACGATAGTGCCTGTGGCTGAGCAAAGCGACCAGGGTGAACAAGGGGTTGATGTCCCTCATGGTGGAAGTTTACCTCCTCTACCACCACCTAGAGGTGGGGAGCAGGAGCAGCAAGGACATGATGGTCTGGGTTTGGGTGATCTAATGCCATTGGTTCAGGTGATCACCGGGGCGTTCCAGGCAGTAGTAGCCGGAGGGCATGTACAGGCCCCTGCAGCTGGGCAGGCGTTTTTAACTTTGGAGAGGTTGAGAAGCCTAGGAGCTGTTGAGTTCTTTGGTATGTCTCCTAAGGCGTCAGAATCTTGGCTGGCGAGCACGATCCGTATCATGGATCATATGGGATGTAATAATGTGCGCAAGCTGGGGTGCGTTGTTTCTCTTCTCCAGGGGGATGCGTATAGTTGGTGGACGACTACCACCGCTGGGATGGAATCCAATGAAGTGGATTGGGAGTTTTTCAAGGGTGTCTTTAAGAGAAAGTATCTAGGTGTGAGATACTTGGATGAAAAGAAAAGCGAGTTCATGTTGCTAGTTCAAGGAACCCTTTCTGTGGTTGAGTACGAAGTCCAATTTGTACGTCTGAGCCAATATGCTCCTGAACTGATACCTAGTGAGAGGCACAATTGTGATCGCTTCCGGTACGGTCTGGTACATGAAGTCAAGACATACATGTTGGTTGCAGATTACAACGATTTCAATGTGCCGGTGTGTCGAGCCAAAGACATTGAACATAACTTGGGTTTGTCATCTCGAGGTGTTGGTTCTAGCTCTGGGAAGAGAGCAGCTGAATATAGTTCCGGGTGTGGACGGAACAAAAGAGGTCGCGATAAGAGATATCAGCCTGTTAGGCGAGGTAATATTGGACATGGTGCACCGACTCATCGAGATCGGATGAGAGCATAACAGAACACGTGCTGGACGTGTGGATCTCGAAGTTCTTAGGCGAGATTGTCCTCGAGCGTCTAGGGAGGTTCAGGCTCTTGTGGTGGTAATAAGGAATTCGTGCTGGAATTGTGGTTCAGCGGATCACATGAGGCGAGAGTGTCCTTTGTTGGCTGGTGGAGGCCAGGGACGTACACCTGCTGTGGCTGCAGCTCAGAGAGGCCGTGGGGGCGACCGAGGGAATTTTTAGAGGAGAGAAGAGGGCCAGAGAGGCATTGCTCATGTGGTGGCAGTTCGGCCTAAGGAAGGCGGTCCTGCGAGGGTCTATGCTTAGCGCGAGGAGCGCAATGATACCGATGTTATCGCATGTACCTTTGCTCTTCAATCTTTATCAATAATGGCTTTGATTGATTCTAGATCTACACATTCTTATATCTTGAGTGAGCATGCGCATTTGCTTGATATACCTGTTGAGTTGCTTGAAGTAGGAATGCAAGTGACTAGTTATTTTGGTGAGACTGTAGTCAGTAGGAAGTTGTATAGGAGATGCCCTTTATCTGTGCAAGGTTATATTTTTCTTGTGGATTTGATGGAGTTACCCTTCTACAGTTTTGATGTGATCCTTGGTATGGATTGGTTGACTGAGCATAGAGCGGTGGTTGATTTTGATGTTATGCGGGTCACCTTAAAGCTTGCTGATGATTATGAAGTGGTGGTGGTAGGTGAGAATGTGAAATTCTTGTCGAATGTGATTTCAGCTTTGGAAGCAAACCGTATAATGAGGTTGGGTTGTGAGGCTTACCTTGCCTATGTGATGAATCCTAGCACAAAGAATGTACGTGTGCAGGACATCCGAACCGTTTGCGATATTTCGGGTGTCTTTCCGGAAGAATTGCCTGGGTTGCCACCAAACAGGGAAGTTGAGTTTAGTATCGAGTTGTATAAGAATACGACTCTGGTGTCCATTTGTCCTTGTCTCATGGCACCTAAAGAGCTAAAAGAGTTAAAAATACAGCTGCAGGAGTTGTTGGATCGAGGGTTCATCCGGCCGAGTGTGTCACCTTGGGGTGCACCGGTCTTGTTTGCAAAAAAGAAAGATGGGACGATGCAGACATGCATAGATTATCGGTAACTGAACAAGTTGACGATCAAGAACAAGTATCCTTTGCCTAGGATTGATGATCTCTTTGATCAGTTCCGGGGAGCCTTAGTGTTTTCTAAGATAGACCTGAGGTCAGGATATTTTCAGCTGAAGGTGAAAGACGTGGATGTACCTAAGACAACTTTTCAGACAAGGTACGTGCATTACGAGTTCATAGTGATGCCGTTTGGTTTGACCAACGCACATGCTTCTTTCATGGACATGATTAATCGTGTGTTCCATGATTTCTTAGATCAGTTTGTGGTGGTGTTCATCGATGATATCCTTGTGTATTCGCGTACCGAGGAGGATCATGATAGACACTTGAGAATAGTTTTGCAAGCGTTGTTGGAGAACCAGTTGTATGCCAAGCTAAGTAAGTGTGAGTTTTGGATTAAAAAGGTGGTCTTCCTAGGGCATGTTGTATCAGCTGAGGGTATTCGTGTTGATCCGCACAAAGTAAAGGCTGTGATGAGTTGGAAGGTGCCTAAGTCAGCGACAGAGGTACAAAGTTTCCTTGGTTTAGCCAGGTATTACCGAAGGTTTGTCGAGGGTTTCTCGAAGATTGCTGCACCTTTGACCAAGTTGTTGCAGAAGAATGTTCGCTTTGAGTGGACAGATGCGATGCAGTAAGCTTTTGAGAAGCTGAAGGAAGCTTTGACACAAGCTTTTGTCTTAATTCAACCTGAGTCTGGTAAGGAGTTTATGGTCTATAGTGATGCGTCCATTGTTGGTTTGGGTTGTATGTTGTTACAGGAAGGTAAGGTGGTAGCCTATGCATCTAGACAATTGAAGGTGCATGAGCATAACTATCCTACTTAGGATCTTGAGCTTGCAGCCATTGTGTTTGCTTTGAAGATCTGGAGGCATTACCTATACGGCGAGAAGTGTGTTGTGTTCACAGATCATAAGAGCATGAAGTATCTCATGTCTCAGAAGGAGTTGAATCTTAGGCAACGTCGCTGGGTGGAGTTGCTTAAGGATTATGATCTGACGATCGTGTATCACCCGAGCAAGGCTAATGTTGTGGTCGATGCTTTGTGCAGGAAAGTGTCCGTGGAGTTGAGGGCGATGTTTGCTCATTTGAGCATATCGTGAAATGGTGATCTTATCGCTGAATTGCATGTGAAACCATCTTTGATTCAGTTGATGAAGGACAAGCGATTGCTTGATGATTCTCTTGTTCCTCATGTTCAGGACGTCGCGGAGGGTAAGCCTTCAGATTTCAGTTTTAGTGATGATGGTGTTCAATGTTTTGGGAGTCGAATAGTGCTGCCAGATGATGTTGAGTTGAGGCGCACTATACTGACTAAAGCTCATTGTAGTCCTTTGGCTATGCATCCTGGTAGTACGAAGATGTATCATGAATTGAAGGATGAGTACTACTGGGTGGGGTTGAAAAAGGACGTGGCTGAGCTCGTTAGTAAGTGCATGGTGTGTCAGTGAGTGAAAGCTGAACATCAGGTTCCTTCAGTGTTGTTGCAGCCTTTGAGAATCACAGAATGGAAGTAGGAGAGAATTACCATGGATTTTGTGTTTGGGTTGCCGTTGTCACCGTCAAAGAATAATTCGGTTTGGGTGATTGTTGTTCGGCTTACGAAGTGTGCACATTTCCTGCCTGTGCATACTATGTATACCTTGGATAAGTTGGATGAGATGTACATTGATGAGACTTTGCAGATAGAGATTCGAGGTTTACATCGCGATTTTGTGAATGTTTGCATCAAGTCTTGGGTACACGGTTGAATTTCAATACTTCCTATCATCCTCAGATGGATGGATAGTCAGAACGTGTGATTCAGGTTCTTGACGATATGTTGAGATGATGTGTAATAGATTTTCATGGTTCTTCGGAGAAGCACTTGCCGTTGGTTTGAGTTTGCGTATAACAATAGTTATCAGGAAAGTATTCAAATGGCTCCATACGAGGCATTGTATGGGACAAGATGTAGAACCCGTCTTTGTTGGGCTGAAGCTGGGCAAAAGTTAATTTCGATGCCAGCTACGATAAAGGGAACCATCGAGAAGGTGAAGCTTATTTGTGAGCGTTTGAAGGCAGCATCGGATCGACAAAAGTCTTACACGGACCTGAAGCGTAAAGAGATTGAGTTCGTTGTTGGCGAACGTGTGTTCTTGAAGGTATCACCTTGGAAAAAAAGGTGATGAGATTAGAGCGTAAAGGTAAGCTTAGCCCAAGGTTCATTGGACCTTACGATGTTGTGGAGCGTATTGGTCTTGTGGCATATCGGTTGAGATTGCTTTCGGAGCTGGAAAAGATACATGATGTGTTTCATGTCTCGATGTTGCGGAGGTACAGATCGGATCCCTCGCACTGATGCTTGTTGAGGAGATAGAGTTGAATCCGGATCTGTCATATGATGAGGAACCAGTGAGGATTCTTGATGTGACTAGCAAAGTTCTTCGTGGCAAGACGATAGAACTTGTGAAGATGTTGTGGTGACACCGGGGAGTTGAGGAGGCCACGTGGGAAAGCAAGGTGGACATGCTGAAGCAATTTCTGCACCTTGTTCCTTCAGGTAAAATTCCGAGGACGAAATTTCCTAAGTGGGGGAGAGTTGTAATGCCCTGGTTTTGGGCCTAGATGTTTTGGATATCGGATCGGACCGGTCGGAAACGGTTCGAATCTCGTTAGGTGATTTAAGGAAATCAAGGATCTGGATAGGATAAAAATTTGCTAAAATTTGCTAAAATCCTCTAAAATATGTTTAAGAGTTTGGTCAAATCAATTTTACAAAAAGAGTTTTGGAAGTAATACATTTTGGGTAGTGGCAAAAATGTAAAGTTTCAAAACTGTAGAAAAATGTGATTTTTAAAAGAGTAGCCAAAATCTTAGAATCTTTAAGGATCTTTATGGCAATTTAGCATTTCCTTAATATGACATGCGTTTTAAAAGGGATTTTGAAGTGATTTAATAAAATGATTCTTATTAAATTAAATTAATAAATTAGAAAAGTGAGATTTTGTTTGACGTAACTACCTTCCTCTTCTCATTTTCAGCCAAACATCATTCTAACTCATTTTCTCCAAAATTCTTTTCTCCCAAACACTCTCTCACTATTTTCTAAACAAATTCCAAGAGTTCTTTCAAGTTCTCCAAGATTTTTGTTAAGGAAAACTTGTCATTCATTGAGGAAAGCAAGCATTAGAGATAAATCCCATTCTCAACCTTCAATCTAGGTAGTTTATTGAAATTCCCAAGATCTTTGGCTTCTAATTAATGTTTTTAGTTGAGTTTTCATTAGAGTACTGATTTGAGATTGGAATCCTACAAAAATATGATGAAACTCTTGATTTTCGGACTTGTTTTGTTAAGCTCTGTTTTGGTTTGATTTTAATTAATTTTTGAGGTGGTTAATATGTTGAAAAGAGGTTTTGTTGATGTAGATCCCGAAATCCTTGAGATCCTCGAGTTTCTTGATAGTTCTAGCTGGGTTTTTGAGGTGAAATGTTGGAGTAATGCTTGTTGGAGGTGTAAGGACGGGTTTAGGTTGTTTTTAGATGTTTTTTGATGTTTAAAATTTATTGGAAGTGATGTATGTTGGCTAGGCTTGGTTTAGGAAGCAATCGATTGAGTTTTCAGTTGTTTTGGATGGGTAAATTGGTGTAGTTTGGGTGAGCAACAAGTTTGTGATTGGTTGTTGGTGTTGAAATGCATTTTAAGGCATTTAGATCTCTATTTTCATGATGTGAAAACAAGGGATTTTGATCAAGGAGAAAACAAGACGTTTTTTGATGCTCCAGAAGAGTAATTTTACTGTCGGCGAGCAAGGCTTCGCGTAACGGTGAGTGGGAATGGATTTTCCAGCTTTTAACGCTTTGAACGTTGTCTTAGGAGCTTAGTGTAGGTTTCAAACACTTATTTATGCTCAAGAGTAAGTGATTCGAAAGTCTCTCTCGAAAATGTGCTATGTTTTGATGGAAAATGCACTTGAGTTAATTGTGGTTTTGATTACTGTTTTAAATCATGTTTTAAGCATGGTTAATGATGGATTTTAATGCCATTATGTTAAGGATGCACTAGGTAAGTGATCCTTGGTTTTATGTTATAAATGCATTTGATATTAAGCATATTTATGCTTGTGAAAATGGCATTGTGTTTATGCTTGTAAAACGGTGGAATGTTGATGTTAAATGATTATATTGGCAAGTGATGAAAATGATTTTTGGTTACTTTAATCAGATATAGTTAGTCGGCTATAGAATTGGGTGCACCGTGAATAAAGTCTCCTTGGATGTTGAGGGGTTGTGATTGTACCGTATACTCCATCCAAGTACCCTAAGGATTGAGGTTAAGATCACAACAGTGGATGTTAATCATGTGTGTGAGTCTTGTGTTTTGTGTCCCGTGCTCTCGTTAGTGGAATTATACAACTACCGATGAGTGGTATTGAGGGGTTGTGATTGTACCATTATTCCCCACTGTGGGTGTCACAACGATGGAGGGTTGCTCTCGTGTGTGAGCCTTATGTAGTATGGTAGTGTGTATGAAGCGTGTGGGACAACACTTGTAATCCGCGTGTCCGATTGTGTCATTTGTGTTGGTTTTGGTATCTTTGAGAATGGATCACTTGCAAGCCAATATAATGTTGTTGTTAAATGATTTAAGCATGAGATGCTCGTGGTTTATGCTAGAATGCATGTGATACTTGGTTTAAGCATGAGCAAAAGATTATTTTGCTGTAATTTTAATGATGACTAAAGCATGTGGTTTGAAAAGTGCATTGGTGCTTAGAAAAGCATGTTTTAAAGAAAGGCATGAGGTTGCAATTGATGGTGCAATGGTTCTATGAAATGCATTGATGAATGTTGTTTTAGCGATCCTCACTAAGCTTTATGCTTACGCTCATTTGTTTCATCAATGCGGAGATTTGAGCATTCAAGGCAGCCCGATAGCAAGTGGAATCCAAGCTTTTGATTAAACAAAATATTTAATTTCACCTTGGTGTAATAAGAGGCAATGGGTGGGATTTATACTCTTGTTAGTATTTGGTGATGTTAAACACCTTAAGCATGTTTGGTTTACTTATTTTGGTTTGTAAATGGCCTTTGAGGATTGATTTGTGCATGAATGTGGTTTTTAGCTTTTGTATGATTTTGAAGACTAGGAAGCATGCCTATAGTTCTAATGCTTGCATGAATGATGGTATGTTTTAGCTTGTGCCTCATGTTAATATTCTTTGATGTATATACATGTTGAATGTGTGATGTGACATGTGTTGGAATGTTTTCGGAGGTGAATGTTTCAAAAAAACCAGCATTTTGAGAAGTTGCAGGGCAAGGCGTGTCGGAACACCCTTATCTGTTTCGGAATGATGGCCTGGAATCGTCATGGCGTTTCGGAATGAGTAAGCACGTTCCAGAACATTTTGCTACTAGAAAGCATTGTTTCGAAAAGCACCCGCGTATTGAAAACGGTCAACCTGGTTTCGAAACGGCCATTCTGATACAGGGTCTTGTGTTTCGAAACACCTGACCGTTGGATTTGAATTTTAATTGTTTCAGGTTTCTGTTTTCTTACGTTATGGTCCCTGAATGTTGAATGTTTAATTAAATGAGTTTGGATGATCCGTTTAGGATGCAATTTGACATGTTGGCATGTAATATGATTAATTTTAGATTGGTTACTTTAAAACCCGTTTAGTCCTTATAATTCTGGAAATTTACAATTTAGTCCCTAAAAGATGTTTGTATGCAATTGGACCCCTAATTGAGTTTCGTTCGCTGTGTCGCTTTCGCTAAGTCAATTTACTTATCATATAGGATAATAATGTGCATCTAGAAAAGATAAAAAAGGTCATTAATCATGGTTGACTTTAACGAGTTGACTTTAGTTTTCCCCGTGTAATCTTCTCAGTTCGGGTCGGGCGTCTAGGCTGGGCTAAGGGGGTTACAGACCACCTGTTGGTCTCTAAAAGCCACTCGTACCTCGGCCACGACCTCTAGTAGGAGTAGTAGTTGCAACAAAAACAATACGGGGTTAACCACCATCATCACGCCTAGGGCAATCTCGAACTTTAAAATCTATAGAATCATATACAAAGCAAGAACCTAACAAACGACAACACTCATCAAGGTTTTTCATCCACAATGCTTACGCAAAGCTGACTCAATAACAATGGCAGGTTAATTGTTCTCTCCACACACGTCATCGCATCTAGAGTCCCATCGGTACTTATTATCACATCCTTGCTTCGACAACTTTTCGAAAAACTTAGACAACTCATCAGATCTCTTTAAAGAATCAATATTCATGGGCTAAGACGGTAATCTTAAAGCCTCTTCATTTTCCTAGGCTTTGTTTACAACTGTATAAAACTATTCCACGTCTCATGCTACCATATAAACCTTGATGTCCTTAGTCAGACCATATCGAAAATGCTTGCACCATTGCCTTTCTGTCGCTAGCAACTCAGGTGCATACTGACTCAAGAAAACACATAGAACCTCATACCCAACCACAAATAACTTCCTCTTAACCAAATCTATGAATTCACGTTTTCGTGCGTCTTGATATTGAGCTCCCAAATAGTTCCTCCTGATTGAGGTCCAAATGAAAGCCAAGTTAACAAGATCAGCAATGACTCTATTATGGGTCGTGGTCCACCAGTGGTAAGAATAACCTCAAAGTAGTGATACTTTACAACCTAGTCTAGTAGCGTCATTACAACCCATCTATTCAAAGATACGCTCAAATCCTTCAAACCAGTGCTCAAACTCCATTCGGTCATTCCCAAACAACCCATGGAACTTAGTACCTCCGAGATTATGTAGATTCTCTAAAGGTAACCCTTGAGGCCTAGGATTTACCAGAGTAAGTAGAGGAGTATTCACACCAGCAACACGATGGAAAGACCTATTAATATCCTGGAATAACGGTGTCAAGCCTCCCAAATATGGCCCTTGCTGTGTCGGAGGTGCTAGAGTAATCAAGCCATTTTCCTCTTTGGGGTTAGCATTCGTACCACTAGATATGGTATCTCTCGTGTCCATACGACGTGGAGGCATAACGATATAGTATCTATCATATTCAAACAAAAACCAAGTTAGGGCATGTATCCAACAAGTGATCCAAGGACAACCTACAAAAATTATTTCAAAATACACATGTAATGCGCAATGTATTCCCATTTTACCCCGCAAAAACAAGTCAATCATTCAGCATACACGAGAATGTCTAACAACTTCTCGGAGTAACCAGACATAACTCAAAGGTTCGAGGTTGTGAAATATAGATCTGATACCACCAAATGTAATGTTTATCACCTGGCCTAGAAGGATTAGACCCGAGTGACAAATGTCATATTGACCACTGAAGTGATCTGAATTCTAACTAACCAACTTATAGGAATTTTAAATTTTTTTTTTAGTTCTAAATGTTTCACTAAGTCCTATATGATTTAAATAGTTAAAGACTAAAGTTTCATGTGAAACGAACATCTAAGTCAAGCTCAATTATATGCATTAAGGATTTAGGGACCAAATTGTAAAATACTAAATTCCATGGCATATACTGAAATTAAACATACCATTATGCAATTCAATAAAAATCATTCTTACTGGTCAAATATTAGCTAAAACAAAGTACAGGAACATCCACAATTGAACATTGAAATTAAAGGTCCAAAATACAGGAAAGCAAAACATGAAACAGTCCATCAGCTAACTTACCTAATGTAATCAAGCCATTTTCCACTTTCGAGTTAGTATTCATACCACCTAATGTGGTATCTCTCATGTTCATATGACGTGGAGGCATATCGATATAGTATCTATCATATTCAAACAAAAACCAAGTCAAGGCACGTATCCAACTAGTGATCCAAGAGAAACCTGCAAAAATAATTTCAAAATGCACATGTAATAGGCAATGTGTTCCCATTTTACCCTACAAAACAAATCAATCATCCAGCATACACGAGTATGTCTAACAACTACTCGGAGTAACCAGATTTAACTCAAATGTCTAAGGTTGTGAAACATAGATCTGATACCACCAAGTGTAATACATATAACATGGCCTAGAACGATTAGACTTGAGTGACAAATGTCATATTGACCACCAAAGTGATATGAATTCCAACTAACCAAATTACAAGAATTTTAAAGTCTTTTTGAGTTCTAGATGCTTCACTAAGTTCTATATGATTTAAATAGGCAACGACTAAAGTTTCATGCGAAATGAACATCTAAATCATGTTGAATTAAATGCATTAAGGATTCAGAGACCAAATTGTAGAATAGTAAATTCTAAAGCATATATTGAAATTAGACATACCATTATGCAATTCAATCAAAAACATGCTTATATGTAAAATATTAGCTAAAATAAACCATAGGAACATTCGCAATTGAACATGGAAGTTAAAGGTCCAAAATGCAAGAAAGCAAAACATGAAACAGTTTATCAACTAACTTACCTACCGTCTGTACCGGTACATGGAAACTCATACCAGTACTTGGGTTTTCCAAAAATTCTAGTAGAATGATTTTGTATCAGTATTGCATATCATACAATGCGAGGGAATCGTATTGATTCCCAAACATGGTATGCTGGTATGCCATAGCTCAAAATACCAATTTTTACAAAGGGGTGCCGGTACACTATGAATTTTGTACTGATACTTACTGGATAGCAATACAGATTCGAATATGTAATACCAATCCGAAACCCCCAAAAATGATTCCGATCAACCTGTACATGCTCTTATTGATGGATAAGCATAAATGTCATATGATGATGCAATTATGACACAATTTACTACATCTAACATGGTCATTTGAATCATCTAGAGGCAGTCCTAAAATGACAAAACAAACATCCAAAAGTGCATATTTGGTCATAATTTAAAAATAAATCATATAACCATTATTGACAACTCACATATGAAAAATAAAAGATGCAATAAACACGAGCAAGACAAGATGAGATCATCATAGCCAAAAATGACTCCCTAACGCATACTCAAAAGTCCAAAGGGGTAAAACCAACAGATACAAACCCCATGTAATGACCCATATTGCCTTGTTACAATTTTCTTAAATTCCAAAACACATACTCAAAAGTAATGTTTGTCTTGTACGAATCACTAGCCTCGAATGCAGCCCCTAAATACTTAGTGAAGTAAAACAAGCGTAAGCAATAATAACTTAGTGAGGCATCACAATGGCTAGACTAACAAGACCTTGGGGTTCACAATTAAAAAAATGATTGCTAGACTAATGAGTCCTTGGAACCCACTATTGCTAGACTAACGAGTCCTTAGGAACATGGTGATGAACGATCGATTAGACTAATGAGTCCTTGATACCTTTTCATTTTCACATTTATATTGAGTATTTATATCATATGGCATGCCAACTATATCTGATCTCATATTTTATTTGTCACAAGGTAATATATCCATTAAACCAAATTTACTTACACTTTTTCTTATGCAAAGCGCAAATTTACATATTCAAAAGGCGTTGCCGAAATCAACCAATGCATATCATATCGGAAACTTATATCGATGCAATCAAGCACTCTCATTCTATTTTAAAACATGACATATCAATTTAAGAGCATTAAGTTAAGTATATTGGTTTTCTCAAAATAAATCGTATAATCATAAATCCACGAAACAATCCAATCTAAAATTAAGTGAGAGTTAGAAACGCTTACTTCTGAGTTTTAACAAATCTTGTTAGGCTTCATTAAAATCTCTTAACAGTATTTCAAACCTTGTTTTAAAGCGTTCATAATATGCATTCCCCACAAAGCTTTCGCCTAAACGCCGAAGCTTCTCTAGATAGACGAGAATGTCCAAAACGCAAGCTAAACTTCCATACTCGATTTCAAATTTCCTGCTACTCAGTCATAACATATTTCCTCATCAATTTATATCAAAAAACTTCCAACAACATTAACAATATTGGTTCGTTAACTATAATCCTCATTAACAATTTAAAATCGTACAACACTATACTTCTATCATTCATAAACTTAACTTAACGTAATTTACATCATTCTGATTAGGCTTAACTAAAAAATAAGTGCCCAAAATATGTCTCTTTTTTGCAATAGGTGCCTATAGTATTTTTTGGTTGAAATAGGTGCGTAAAGTTTCATTTTGGTTGAAATAGATGTTGTAACACCTTGAAATCCGGTCTAGTCGGAATTAGATTCTGATGATCGAAATATGATTTTTTTGTATAAACTAAAGTATGATTTTATCCTTGGTCTTAAGTCTAGATAAGTGTAACCCCCTTAGCACGGCCTAGACGCTTGACCCGAACAACGAAGATTACACGGGGAAAACCAAAGTCAACCTTGATTAACGACCATTTTTTTCCTTTTTATCTTTTCTAGATGCACATTAAGCCTATGTGTTACGCAAGAATTACACTTTTAGGTACCAAAATGTAAATTTTGGAAAATATAAGGACTTTGCAGATTTTAAGTTTACCAATATGTAATTAGTCACTTTTTATACATCTCTGCCAAAAATTAACTTAAAAGGTCATTCCAAGCTCAAGCAATTGCATCCACGACATACAGGACTAAAATGTAAAACATGAGAACTTGAAACAATTCAAAATGCACAGTCTAACGGTCAACCGTTCCGGAACACTGACCTTCGTACCGAAACGTCCGTAACGAAACAGTATTGACCGTTTCGGATCTCGGGTGCATTCCAAGACCAGTACCGGAACAAGCTTCTTTAGTAGACAAAGTGTTCTGATACACCTTCACCCGTTCCGAAACACTATGGCCATTTCGGGCCCCTGTTTCAAAACAGATACGGGTGTTTCGATACACCCTGCCATGCAACAACAGAAATTTTTGGTTTTTCAGATCTTAACACTATCAAACATGATCCAAAACATTCCATAACATACCAGCAACTTGTTTAGACATTAGAGAACATAATTGAGACGCTTAAGCTAAAGCATGGCATAAAAAACATGAACATTCAAACTATATGCATGCTTCCTAACCACAAAACCAAATATAGAACTCAAACCTCCAACCAAACCATTTAGGACCATTTACAAACCATAAAAGTCATAACAAACTTACTACAAACATAGGGAGTCCAAAACACATCTCCCAAATACAACCTTGAAACCCCATTGCCAAATACCAATACTAAAGTGTGTAAAAACATCATCATACATGAGCTTTACACTTCCTTGGATGTTCTTAACCTTCTTGTTGCACAAAACACTTCAATTATCTACATTTTTGGTAAAAGAGAGAGTAGGCATGTTTTCTTAGTGAGGCATGCTCTAAAGAAAACCAACACAATAATGCATTATTCAAAACACTTTCTCAAAAGCAATTTTCAACAACATGCTCATTCTATCTCATGCTTGAAAACCATTTCAAAGAAAATCTCCATTTGAAAACACATGTAGCTCTATTCTATCTCATGCATTTAAACCAATGCAAAACTCATGGCAAGGCCATACACATGCTTGTGGAAACTAAAGCATTTCATTAACCAATCTCATATGCATTTCTCATAGCATAAATCATCTCAACATTAGGTACTTGTGAATCAAATACATTTTCATATATTTTATTGGCATTTCACATTTCATCATTACTCGCATATACGGATTAGCTTGACTCAAGGTCAAGTCCTACCCCGGTGGAATCTCTCATCACCAGATTCTCATGGCGGTATCTCTCATCACCACAAAGCTTGGGTATTTCACCAAGTCCTACCCCAATGGTATCTCTCATCATCGGATTCTTACTTTGGATTGGGATGGCACTACACCCATTGCCCAACTCCAAAAAGCACGTACAAATTTTAGTTTATAGTGCACTCTCTCATCCTATTGATCGATCAATTATATCCGGTAAGTATCTCATCTTCTATGCCAATATATTATGTCAAAACATTATCCCACCTACTATTTTCATGCAACATTTCTCAAATCTTTCTCATCTCATTTCAAAATCAAAATACATGCTTGCATTAAGTCAAAATCTTGAAACTCTTCAATGCACATGCTATCACATGAAATCTCTTCAAAGCATCATCTCATCCAACAAATCATGCATAAAAATAGTAGGAATTCGTCTATCTCAAAACAAGAGCATGTAAAAGTATTTTAAGGACAATCACCACATAATTGATAGAAAATCTAGGCATACTTACTTCCGGACTAAGGAAGGTGTTTCAAACCTTTCCTAAATCCCCAAACCTTGTTTCTTTGTCCCTCAAGGACTTCTAAAACCATTCGCACTCACCGATTACGTTTCACTTGCTCGCCAAAACCCTATCTAAGCTCCTGGCACTTCCGAATCAACACCTAAAGCGTCCGAAGATGTCTCCTCTATTCATAACACATACATTGAAATCATCAGCCACACACCTACACCCGCTGCTCTACTCAAAAGCCTTATTTCGGCCACCGAAATAACTGAAATCATCTCCAAACTCGTCCAAAACAAATCCCAGCCAAGATCTGTCACTTCTAAACATTTCTAAGCCTCAATCAACATCAAAAATCACCACAAACTTGTCCTTATAATTCCAGCTATAACAGAACACCATAACCACTCCAAAAACCACCATTCTAGCATGCAAAACTTAGGAATCCAAACCTATTCGGGATTTGTTTAATAAAACCTCATTTATAACATCAATTACCATCCAAAATACATTAGAAATCAACCTCAAATCAGAGCCTAACCGATAGTTACGAAAATCATCAAGATCTCTCCAAGAATCTTGAGTTTTGACACAATTTCATGTTTCTAACATTAAAGCAACTCAAAAATCATTAACAAATGATTGATAACTTGGGAATTTCAGTAAAGAACTGATCATTAGAGGAGAAGGACGAAGCTTACCTCTAATGGTTGATTTCTCCTTGATTTGGGCAAGTTTTTTTGAAAATCTAAAGTGAAAACAAGAGGATTTGACGAGGAAAAGATTAGGAATCAAAAGGTGATTGAAATTTCATCAAAGTGAATGAAAATCATAGGCTAATTGATGCAGGAATTGTGTTTGGCTGAAAAGAAATTGAGAGAAAATGAAATGAGAGAAAACTAACGTAAGGTAGTTATGAAAAGTCAAAGATAGATTTTCTTGTTAATAATCCTTATTTCCCTTAATTAAAACATTAATAAAAACACCCAAAATAAAGAGAAATCTGATTAAAAACCTTTTGATCAAATTAGCTCCTTAAAGATTCAAAGTTTCAATCCTTTACAAAACATTCACTATTCAACTTTTGCAAAAACTGCAATTTCGTCACTACACCGAAATGTAGTATTTCAAAACCTTATTTTGTAAAATTGTTTTCACCATAATCATTCATATAATAAATGAGGATTTTTAGATATATTTCCATATTTTTAAAGGATCTCGAACTAGGTGTTCCATAAATCTCCCTTAAAGGTTCGAACCGTTCTCGACCGATCTGATTCAAACTCTAAAACATTTAGGCCCAAAATCAGTGCGTTACAACTCTCCCCTTCTTAAGAAATTTCGTCCTCGAAATTTCCATGGAGGAAAAGGTAGGGAAATTGCTTCTTCATGTCTTCCTTCCTTTCCCACGTGGTTTCCTCAACACCACAATGGCTCCACAAGACTTTGACCAGCTCGATGGTCTTACCCCGGAGAACCTTACTATCTGAATCCAGAATCTCAACAAGTTCCTCATCATACGTCAAATATGGATTCAACTCAACCTCTTCCACTTGCATAACATGCGACGGATCCGATCTATACCTCTGAAGCATGGATACATGAAACACATTATGTATCCTTGCTAACTCTTGAGGTAGTCTCAGCTTGTAGGCAACAAGACCCATACGTTCTAACACCTCGTATGGTCCAATGAACCTTGGGCTCAACTTGCCTTTCCGGCCAAACCTCATCACCTTCTTCCAAGGTGAAACTTTTAAAAACACACGATCACCCACAACAAATTTTATCTCCTTACGCTTCAAATCTGTGTAAGACTTTTGCCGATCCGTTGCTGCCTTAAACTGCTCACAAATGAGCTTTACCTTCTCGGTGGTTCGTTTTAACAAAGTCGGCATCGAGACCAACTTTTGTCCCGTTTTAGCCAAACTAAGGAGTTCTGCACTTCCTCCCGTATAAAGCTTCATAAGGTGCCATTTGAATACTTGCATGGTAACTGTTATTATAAGCAAACTCCACCAAGTGCAAGTGCTTCTCCCAAGAGCCTTGAAATTCAATAACACGGCACCTCAACATATCCTCAAGCACTTGGATAACACGCTCAGACTGCCCATCCGTATGTGGATGATAAGAAGTACTAAAATTCAGCCGTGTACCCAATGCTGGATGCAAACACTCCCAAAACCTTGCGGTGAACATCAGATCTCCATCCGACACTATAGATTTTGGCACCCCATGCAATCGTACAATCTCAGCAATGTACAACTCTGCAAGATTATCTAAGGTGTACGTAGTATGCACATGCAAGAAATGTGCACACTTCGTAAGACGATTCACAATCACCCAGAAAGAATTCTTCTTTGATAGCGATAAAGGCAAACCAGACACAAAGTCCATGGTGATCCTCTCCCACTTTCGTTCAGGAATCCTTAACGGCTGCAACAACCCTGAAGGAAATTGAAGTTCAGCCTTAACTCGCTGACAAACCATGCATTTGCTAACATGCTTAGCGACATCTTTCTTCAATCCCACCCAATAGTACTCATCCTTTAGATCACGATACATCTTTCTACTACCAGGGTGCATAGAAAAAGGACTACTATGAGCTTCAGTCAGAATATGCACCTCAACTCAACATCATTCGACACCTCTATTTGACTCCAAAAACATAAGACACCATCATCATTGAAACAGAAGTCCGATGGCCTACCTTCAGAAATATCTTGAACATGTGGCACCAAGGAATCATCCAACAGTTGTTTGTCCTTTATCAACTGAACTAGAGATGGTTTCACTTGCAATTCAGCAACAAAACCACCATCCCACGATATGCTCAACCTAGCACACATCGCCCTTAACTCCACCGCCACTTTCCTGCTCAAGGCATCGGCCACAACATTGGCCTTCCCCGGATGATACTCGATCATTAGATCGTAATCCTTAAGCAACTCCACCCAACGTCGTTGCCTAAGATTCAACTCCTTCTGAGACATCAGATACTTCAAACTTTTATGATCCATGTACACAATACACTTCTCACCATATAGATAATGTCTTTAGATCTTTAGAGCAAAAACCACTGCTGCTAACTCAATGTCATGCGTAGGATAGTTGCGCTCATGCACTTTCAACTGTCGCGACGCATAAGCCACTACCTTACCCTCTTGCATTAACACACACCCCAAACCAACATAAGAGGCGTCACTATACACCACAAAATATTTCCCAGATTCAGGTTGAACCAATATAGGAGCTTGCATCAAAGCTGTTTTTAGCTTCTCAAAAGCTTGTTGTCTTGGTTCTGTCCACTCATACTTGATATCCTTCTACAACAAATTCGTCAAAGGGGCAACAATCTTAGAAAATCCATCCACAAACCTCCAGTAGTAACCTGGCAACCCAAGGAAACTACAAACTTCATGAGCAGACCTAAGAGGCTTCTAATTAATCACCGCCTCAATCTTCTGAGGATCAACTCGAATCCCTTCAGCCGAAACCACATGGCCAAGAAAAACAACCTCCTTTAGCCATAACTCACATTTGCTCAGCTTAGCATAAAGCTGATTTTCTAACAACACTTGCAAAACGATCCTCAAATGACCTTCATGCTCCTTTTCAGTACGAGAGTACACAAGGATACCATCGATGAACACCACGACGAACTTGTCCAAGAATTCATGGAATACCCTATTCATCATATCTGTGAAAGCAGCATGAGCATTCGTCAATCCAAACGGCATCACTAGAAACTCATAATGCCCATACCTCGTTCTAAAGGCTGTTTTTGGCCCATCGACATCCTTCACCTTTAACAGATAGTATCCTGACCTCAAATCTATCTTTGAAGACACAGTCGCTCCTCGAAACTGATCAAAAAGATCATCAATCCTCGGCAAAGGATACTTGTTTTTTATGGTCAACTTATTCAGCTGACGATAATCAATGCACATCCTCATCGTGCCATCTTTCTTTTTAACAAACAAGACCGGTGCACCCCAAGGTGACACATTAGGCCGAATAAAGCCTCGTTCAAGCAACTCTTGAAGTTGCGTCTTCAGCTCCTTCAACTCTTTGGGTGCCATTCGATAGGGAGCAATGGACACCGGTGTTGCGTTCTCGTACAGCTCAATTCCAAATTCAACCTCTCAACTAGGCGGCAAACCTGGTAATTCCTCCAGAAACACTCCAGGGAATTCACACACAGTCCTTATATCTTGTACGCGGACCTCTTTGGAACTAGGATTCATAACAAAGGCTAGGTAAGCCTCACATCCTCTACGCATCATCCGGCATGCTTCAAGCGTCGACACCACATTAGATAGAAACTTCACATTTTCTCCCACCACCACAACTTCATAATCATCTGCTAGTTTCAACGAAACTCGCTTGCTTTCAAAATACACAACGGCTCTATGCTTAACAAGCCAATGCATGCCAAGAATTATGTCAAAACCATAGAATGGCAATTCTATAGGATCGACAAGAAACACATGATCTTGCACCATTAAGGGGCATCTCCTATACAATCTTCTTGTTACAACCATCTCACCAAAGGAACTAGTCACACGCATTCCAACATCCAAAGACTCAACAGGCAAACGAAGCATTTGAGCATGTTCATGTAATATGTACAAGTGTGTAGATCCAGAATCAATCAAAGAAATTAATGAAAAGGATTGCAAAGTAAAGGTACCTGCGATCACGTGAGTGTCATTCCTTCCCTCTCGATGGGCATACACTCGAGCCTGGCCACCACCCTCAAGTCGAACAACCACCACATGTGCCACATTTCTTCCACCCTCATCTCTACGCTGGAAATTACCACAGCCGCACCCATGACCTCTCTGTGGCTTGACTGCTCTCACCGGAGCCTAACCCTCTATCAACGACTGAGGAAAATCTTTCTTCATATGCTCTCGATTACCACAGTTCCAACATATACCCAGATTACCCCAACACTCACCAGCATGTTTCCTACCACACCGGTTACACTCAGGAGTCCTAAAGAAAGCATTCGGTCCTTGCTGACCTCTTCTAGGGTTACCACCCCCACGTCTAACATCACCATGTGGCCTTCTATCCTTATGCCTCTTATAGTGATCTCTTCCAAGATCACGCTCTGCAGCTCGCTTCCCCGAGCTAGATCCTTCTGCTCGACTCGCAAAACCCAGATTCAGCTCAATATCCTTGGCTATAGTGACCAAAACATCGAAATCAGTATAATCAGAAATGAGAATATAAGTCTTCACATCCGCCACTAGGCCGTAACGTAATTGCTCACATCTTTCTCGCTCACTAGGAATCAGCTCAGGTGCATATTAGCTAAAACGTACAAACTGCACCTCATATTCTACCACCGACATGCTCCCTTGCACAAGGGACATGAGCTCCCTCCTTTTCTCATTGAGGTATCGAACTCCCAAATACTTTCGCTTGAACGCACTCAAAAAGAATGTCCAAGTCACATCATCATCATCCATCCCAGATATCGTGGTTGTCCACCATGTATATGCATCACCATGCAACAGGGACACAATGCATCCCAACTTCTGAACATTATTGCATTTCAGTTGTCCAAGTATCCTCTTGGTACTCTCCAACCAAGACTCGGAACCCTCCGGGATCAACCCTCTGAACTCAATCCCTCACAGACTGCAAAGTCGCTCTAACGACAACCTTGCATTGTCACCATCCTGAGGTGCATCTCCATGAGCTCCAGCTACTGCTGCCTGGAAAGCCCCAGCAATACCTTGTATCATCACAGACATATCAAGAGTAGCTTGCCACTGAATTCCCTCGGGTCCAGCAACCCCATCACCAAATCTAGCAGCACCAACCCCAGCTCCACCACCACCAGGTGGTCCACCAGGAGAAGGAGGAGGTAGATCCTCAGAATTCTCCATATTCTCGTTCTCAGCCGTTGAACGGGCATTGATTCTAAGCTCTCTACGTGGCCCCATAATAAAACAATGCAATTGAAAAAATACAATAAATCCAATTAGGCATAATAAGGTAAGTAATCCAAGTACTCCAACTCATTTTTGAAAACAATTCTTCTCATTAGTAATGATATGGCAATGGGACCCCCCAACTATACCCCAAACACATCATAGCATCACAATTTCACCTCACTAGAACCACACATCAACAATCATACATCACACTTTCACTGAAAAGTCACAATCATTCATAATCACACATATTAACCACTTACCAATCCCCAAACATTTGTTAACCTGGCTCTGGTACCAACAAATGTAACCCCCTTAGCCCGACCGAGACACTTGACCTGAACTACGAAGATTACACGGGGAAAACCAAAGTCAACCCGAAAGTCAACCTTGATTAACGACCATTTTTTCCTTTTTATCTTTCTTGATGCACATTAAGCTTATGTGTTACGCAAGAGTCATATAAGAGAAAGGCACAACGATCAGAAATCAATTAGGGACTCAATTGCAAGAATTACACTTTTAGGGACCAAAATGTATATTTTGGAAAATATAAGAACTTTGCAGATTTTAAGTTTACCAATATGTAATTAGTCACTTTTCATACAGCTCTGCTAAAAATCAACTTAAAACGACATTCCAAGCTCAAGAAATTGCATCCACAACATACAAGACTAAAATGTAAAACATGAGAACTTGAAACAATTCAAATGCACAGTCTAAGAGTCAACCATTCCGGAACACTGACCTTCGTACCGAAACGTCTGTATCAACACGATATTTATCGTTTCAGTATTCGGGTACGTTCCGAGACCAGAATCGGAACAGGCCCCTCCAGTAGCCAAAGCGTTCTGAAAACACCTTCACCCGTTCTAAAACACTATGGCCATTTCGGGGCCCTTTTTCGAAACAGATAAGGGTGTTTCGATACACTCTGCCCTGCAACAGCAGAAAACTATGGTTTTTCACATCTTAACACTATCAAACATGCTCCAAAACATTGCATAACATACCAACAACTTGTTTAGACATTAGAGAACATAATTGAGAAGCTTAAGCTAAAGCATCGCATCAAACACATGAACATTCAAACTATATGCATGCTTCCTAACCACAAAACGAAATATAGAACTCAAACCTCCAACCAAAACATTTAATACCATTTACAAACCATAAAAGCAATAACAAACTTACTACAAACAAAGGGAGTCCAAAACACATCTCCCAAATACAACCTTGAAACCCCATTGCCAAATATCAATACTAAAGTGTGTAAAAACATCAACATACATGAGCTTTACACTTCTTTGGATGTACTTAACCTTCTTGCTGCCCAAAACACTTCAATTATCTGCATTATTGGTAAAAGAGAGCGTAAGCATGTTTGGTTAGTGAGGCATGCTATAAAGAAAACCAACACAATATTGCATTATTCAAAACACTTTCTCAAAAGCGATTTTCAACAACATGCTCATTCTATCTCGTGCTTGAAAACCATTTCAAAGCAAATCTTCATTTGAAAACACATGTACCTCTATTCTATCTCATGAATTTAAACCAATGCAAAACTCATGGCAAGGCCATACACATGCTTGTGGAAACTAAAGCATTTCATAAACAAATCTCATATGCATTTCTCATAGCATAAATCGTATCAACATTAGGTACATGTGAATCAAATACATTTTCATTTATTATATTGGCATTTCACATATCATCATTACTCGGATATTCGGATTAGCTTGACTCAAGGTCAAGTCCTACCCCGGTGGAATCTCTCATCACCGGATTCTCATGGCGGTATCTCTCATCGCCACAAAGCTTGGGTATTTCACCAAGTCCTACCTATATGGTATCTCTCATCATCGGATTCTAACTTTGGATTGGGATGGCACTACCCCCATTGCCCAACTCCAAATAGCATGTACGAATTTTAGTTTATAGTGCACTCTCTCATCCTATTGATCGATCAATTATATCTGGTAAGTATCTCATCTTCATTGCCAGTATATTATGTCAAAACATTATCTCACCTACTATTTTTCATGCAACATTTCTCAAATCTTTCTCATCTCATTTCAAAATCAAAATACATGCTTGCATTAAGTCAAAATCTTAAAACTCTTCAATGCACATGCTATCACATGAAATCTCTTCAAAGCATCATCTCATGCTACAAATCATGCATAAAAACGGTAGGAATTTGTTTATCTCAAAAGAAGAGCATGTAAAAGCATTTTAAGGACAACCACCACAAAATTGAGAGCAAATCTAGCCATACTTACTTCCGGACTGAGGAAGGTGTTTCAAACCTTTTCTAAATCCCCAAACCTTGTTTCTTTGTCCCTCAAGGACTTCTAAAACCATTCGCACTCACCGATTACGTTTCGCTTGCTCACCGAAACGCTATCTAAGCTCCCGGCACTTCCGGATCAACGCCAAAACCATCCGAAGATGTCTCCCCTGTTCATAACACATAAGAGCAGATTATGAATGCATCACCATGCATTGAAATCATCAGCTACACGCCTAAACCCGCTGCTCTACTCAAAAGCCTCATTTCGGCCACCAAAAACAAGCGAAATCATCTCCAAACTCTTCCAAAACAAAGCATAGCCAAGATCTATCACTTCTAAACATTTCTATGCCTCAATCAACACCAAAAAATCACCATAAACTCATCCCTATACCTCCAACTATAACAGAACACCAAAACCACTCCAAAAACCACCATTCTAGCATGCAAAACTTAGAAATACAAACCTATTTGGGATTTGTTTAATAAAACCTCATTTATAACATCAATGACCATCCAAAATACATTAGAAATCAACCTCAAATCAGAGCCTAACCAATAGTTACGAAAATCATCAAGATCTCTCCAAGAATCTTGAGCTTTGACAAAAATTCATGTTTCTAACATTAAAGCAACTCAAAAATCATTAATAAAGGATTGATAAATTGGGAATTTCAGTAAAGAACTGATCATTAGAGGAGAAGGACAAAGCTTACCTCTAATGGCTGATTTCTCCTTGATTTGGGCAAGTTTTCTTGAAAATTCAAAGTGAAAACAAGAGGATTTGATGAGGAAAAGATTGAGAATCAAAAGAAGATTGAAATCTCATCAAAAGGAATGAAAATTATAGGCTAATTGATGGAGGAATTGTGTTTGGCTGAAATGAAATTGAGAGAAAATGAAATGAGAGAAAACTAACGTAAGGTAGTTATGAAAAGTCAAAGATAGATTTTCTTTTTAATAATCCTTATTTCCCTTAATTAAAACATTAATAAAAACACCCAAAATAAAGAGAATTCTAATTTAAAACATTTTGGTAAAATTAGCTCCTTAAAGATTCAAAGTTTCAATCCTTTACAAAATAGTCACTATTCAACTTTTGCAAAAACTACGATTTGGTCACTACACCGAAATGTAGTAATTCCAAACCTTATTTTGTAAAATTGTTTTCACCATAATCATTCATATAATAAATGAGGATTTTTATTTATTATTCCATATTTTTAAAGCATCTCAAACTAGGTGTTCCCTAAATCTCCCTTAAAGGTTCGAACCGTTCTCGACCGGACTTTAAGTGAATAAATTTAACGGACTAGAACACTATTAAATAGTATTGGAAACCTTAGTGGCTGATTTGTAAAAATTGATAGTTCTGAGATAAAGCATGAGCTCCAAAAGGTTGAGAAACTAATTTTCACGTGATGTATCTAAAGAGGTTCCTTCAATTGAAGGAAACCTTAAGTGTTAAAAATAAAACAAAAGGGGTAAATAAATGACATATTTTATTACCCTTACTCGATTAAAGAAAACAAGCATACACCTCCCTTCATATTCTTCCTTTAGATATCAAGCAAGCACCTCCATGGGAGCTTGATAGTAAGCTTCGATTTCTTTGGTTCTTGGTTGGCAAATCGTTCCTATCGGTTGGGTGAGTTTAATCATCTAAATGATCAAATGAACCCGTGGTTAATTTGTGTGTAATCTTGACCTAGGGTTTCGTCATTCATGGAAAACTTTAGATGATAATATTATTAAGCTTAAATATTGTTTTTGAAGTCATTTTATTCAATACGATATCGTAGTATCAATTCGAATAATTTCTTATTGGATTTCTTGCTCAAGAAGAGGATTGTGACAATCTATCATCATCAACCAAAGCTAGAAATAAGGGTGTTGTTATCCGAGAGTAGTAAAAGCATCGGATTTTAAGGTGAGTGTAGTTAGAGTCTCGGTTCTAGGCAAGGTACCTAGCCCGAATCCTTTGTTCATGATATTCTTGTTACTAACCTTATATGGTAAGTTTTATCGCATCAGAATTTATGTTGATCATGTAGGTAAGACATGGTAAGCATAAGACATTGATTATGGTACTGTCATTGTCATCGAATATTGCTATCGACCTTGTTTATGTTAAGGAATTATTGATTTTGATATTGATATGATCATTGGACAAGTTGTGTAAATATTGCCATTGTAATATTGATTTTTAATTACCAATTATTGTCATTGTTATGGACCTTGGATTCGATTGATTAGGGATACAATTGGCATGCCATAGAATTCATGAGCTTAATGTATGGGTGGACTATAGTCCTAGGGCTATGGCCTATACTGATTGGCGAGGCGGAGGGATGTGTTTGATTTTGGTCATACAAGCAAGGTGGAGGATACAGACCAATCATTGTTTGGTGAGGCGTAGGAATTTGTGTATCCACAGTCGAGAATCGATCCAAGGAGTACTGATATGAGATTATGATAATTGATAAGGAATCGTGATTATCGTTATACCATGCCTATTGTTATTGTTATCGTTATTGCATCATTGTTAAGCATGATTTGTTTTGCTTATCTTGTTTATTTGCATGTTAAAGACTACATCCCTTAGGAAAAATATGCCTAATGCATTCATCTTATGCATTTCAGGTTAAAAAGTTTTTCATACCAAGATCGGGGATTAGTCGAGCAAGCAAGTCACCTCCGAGCTACAAGTAATGTGTTTTGATCTTTTGAACTCCTAGAAAGGTGGCAGGGTAGTCAAACTAGTCCTTTATACCCATTTTGTTGTGTATGTAAAGTGCTTGTAGTGTATTTCGCTATATAGTCCTAAATGGTACTTTTGGTGTTGTATAAGTTGCCAAAGTTGTCATATATGGTGCTTAAAGGTCAAAACATAGCAAACGTAACCATATGATCATGATATTATGCATGTCGTTAGATTACATGTTTTATGGATTGCTAGTAAAATTTCATGGTTATCGGACAAGGTTTGATGCGGTAAACCGATGAAAACCAGATAAAATTTTGACATTATAGGACAGGGTATCGATACGGGTGATGGCGTATCGATACGCCCTTGATCTGGGAATTAAGGAATTCAAAGGGGTATCGATATAGTTTGAGCCGTACCGATACTATTTTTGCCACTGTCAACCATCGCCTCGCTACGGTCGGTGCCATATCGATGCAATTTTCCTATCCTGTGCTACTATGAACACTCGTACCGTTACGGACCTAGCTCGTATCGATAATGGTCAACCCAAGTCAAGTACATATTTGTTGTGAGTCAACCTGTATCGATACGGGTCATACCTGTATCAGTACAAATCTTAAGCCATAATAACATGTGTTGACCATTGACCACCTGCATTGATACAACCCAAGGGTGTATCGATACGAGTAGGATGCTTAGTTAATTACTTATCCTTTAATTGATGAATTTAGCTATTAATGAACTGCATGAAACACCAAATGAATGTGAGCTTATGAGATATTACATTATGTTGAGACATGTTTATTTGTTTAAAAGGATTTGCACTTCGGACCTTAATGTTTTCATTTAATATATTGCTTAGGCCCTAATTGGTCAATTAATTGCTCGTAGAGTAAATTGGACTAAATAACATATCTGGTATAAATTCTTGATTATCGATGATTATCGATGTTTAAGATGAAATTTTTGTGCTCTGTTCTTTTTATCGTCCGTTGGTAACACTCTCCGATTCTGTTCTCGACCAGACCGAGTAGGGGTGTTACATTTGTGGTATTAGAGCTAGAGTTTAGTCGATTCTAGGACTAAACTGAAGTCTATCGCATTGTGTTTATTGTGACTTGTCGACTGATCTGATCTTTTATATAGATATGTCTAAGACAAACGAAGCTCATATTGACAAGCTCGCTGTTGGCTCCTCGACACAAGGTGAGGAGGTTAGAGGAGAGAATCTTCCAAATCCACCGCAACCACAAAACCCTCCGGTTCAGGGTACTGAGCCTACAACACCTACTGCTTTTGGGTCCTTGATATTGACACAGTAAGTGAGATTCCGGATGTCTTTCCTAATGAGATTTTGGGTCTACCTCAGACTCCAGAAGTGGAATTTGGCATTAAAGTGTAACCAGGAACAACTTCTATTTCCATTGGACTTTATCGGATGGATGCCGTCGAGCTAAAGGAGTTGAAAGTCCATAAACAAGAATTGCTTGACAAAGGCTTTTTTCGGCCGAGTTCCTCACCTTGGGGAGATCCGGTCCTCTTCGTGAAGAAGAAAAATAGTTCCATGAGATTATGTGCTGATTATCGGCAATTAAACAAGGTGACCATCAAGAATAAATACCATTTACCCAGAATTGATGATCTATTTGATCAACTCAAGGATGCCATTGTGTTTTCCAAGATTGATTTAAGGTATGGGTACTATCAGATGAGAGTAGAAGATTGTGACGTGCCCAAGACTGCTTTTCGTACAAGGTACGGTCATTACGAGTTTTTGGTTATGCCTTTCGGGTTAACAAATGCTCTGACAGCTTTTATGGACTTGAAGAATCGAGTCTTCTAACCCTACCTTGACAAATTTGTAGTGGTTTTCATTGGTGATATTTTGATTTATTCCAAGTCTACGGAAGAACTTCGCAACCATCTCCGCATTGTGCTCCAAACTCTTCGTGAGAAGCAGTTATATGCTAAGTTCTCTAAGTGTGAGTTTTGGCTCACCGAGGTGTCCTTCTTAGGGAACATTGTATCAACTTCAAGAATTCAAGTTGACCCGAAGAAAATTCAAGCTATCTTAAATTGGCATCCACTGAAGAATATTGGTGAAGTCAGAAGTTTCCTCGGCCTTGTAGGATATCACCGAAGATTCGTCAAAGGATTTTCTTTGATAGTCGCACCATTGACTAAGATATTACAGAAAAACACCCCATATGTATGGACCGAGGATCAGCAGAAAAGTTTTGATCAATTAAAGCAAGTTCTAACTCATGCACCGGTCCTGACCTAGCCTGAGTCTGGAAAGGACAACACTGTCTAGAGTGATGCTTCATATCTGGGGTTAGGGTGCGTTCTGATGCAAGAAGGGAAGGTTGTTGCTAATGCTTCGTGAAAACTCAAACCACATGAGTTGAACTATCCTACTCACGACCTGGAATTGGTCGTTGTTGTCTTTGCATTAAAAATTTGGAGACATTATCTCTACGTAGAAAAATGTTATTTATTCACCAATCATAAGAGCCTTAAATACCTCCTGACACAAAAGGAATTGAATCTTCGACAACGGAGATGGATGGAAGTCCTTAAGGATTATGACTTGGTCATTGATTACCATCCGAGCAAGGCCAATGTTGTAGTTGATGCGCTCAGCCGCAAACCTTCGCCTGGTGAGCATTGATAATAGACTAGAAGTTATAGGTATTGTGAAGTACATTAACTCATTGTAATATTGCTATATTGTAGCCCCTCGAGAAATTAACGCTCACTTTCGACTTCAGAAGCATTGTTGTCTTGTAGATGAACTCCAATTTCAGTATGCCATCGTTTCGCGAATCAAGGATTTGCAAGAGCAAGATCCTGAAATTCAAACCATTGTCTCTAAGCTATCGAATAACATTGACTTAAGAATTAATTCTGAAGGACTCTTATGCTTCCATGATCGAGTATGTGTACCTAATGATGAAACTTTTCGCACCGACATTCTTTCTAAAGCTCATTCGAGTTCTTTTTTTGTTCACCCCGGGTCTGTGAAAATGTATAAAGACCTACGCGAACTCTATTGGTGGCCAGGCATGAAACAAGCCATTGTTAATTACATATCCAAATGTCTCACATGCCAACGTGTTAAGGAAGAACATTGTGCTCCTACTGGACTATTATAGCCTATCGATCCACCGAAATGGAAATGGGAAAAGATAACGATGGACTTTGTTAGTGGTCTACCGTTAACCCCTACAAGCATGATGCTATATGGGTCATTTTAGATAGTTTCATGAAGTCAGCTCATTTTATACCAGTTAGAATGGACTACGATCTTCCTAAGCTAGCTAACTTGTATATCAAGGAAGTAATCTGACTCCACGGAATACCTAAGTCAATCATCTCCAATCGGGATCCTCGATTTGCATCTCAATTTTGGAGGACCTTACAAGGAGCTCCGGGCACCAGAGTTAATCTTAGCATAACCTTTCACCCTCAAACTGACGGTCAGTTAGAAAGGGTAATTTAGGTAAATCATTGAACAAACTGTCTATAGCAAATCCTAGAAAACTTTCTTTGTCATTGAACCTCTTTGTACAGATTTTGGAAGACATGCTTTGGGCATGCACTATTGACTTTGGTGGGACTTGGGAGAAATCTCTACCCCTTTTCGAATTTGCCTATAATAACAGTTACCAAGAATCCATCCAAATGGCCCCGTACGAGGCACTATATGGTAGACGATGTAGAACTCCATTGTGTTGGTCGACACTTGGTGAGGGCAAGATGTTAGGTCCGGACTTGCTTCGTGAGACTAAATAACGGGTCACCATTATCCATGATCATTTAAAAGCTGCCTTTGATCGACAAAAGGCTTATACAAATCTTAAAAGGACAAACATCGAATATGAAGTTGGGGAGAAAGCCTTCCTCAAGGTGTCACCGTGGAAGAAAGTTTTAAGATTTGGCAAAAAGGGAAAATTGAGTCCTCGATTCATTGGACCCTTTGAAATCATTGAAAATATTGGCTTAGTGGCATACCGACTATTGCTACCTTCAAAATTGAGTAAAATCCACGATGTTTTTCATGTATCGATGCTTTAGACGTATCGATCTGACCCCTCACACATTGTGGAACCTGAATCTATAGAACTTCGACCAAATTTTTCCTATGAGAAAGAACCGGTTTAGATTCTTGCAAGAGAAGTCAAGAGGCTTCGTAACAAAACTGTACATTTCATTAAACTGCTCTGGAGGAGCCACACCATTGTAGAAGCCACTAGGGACCCTGAAGAGACCATGAGACAACAATATCCACATCTCTTTGATTCAGGTAAAATTCGAGGACGAATTTTTTCTTAAGGGGGGGGGGGGAGAGTTGTAACACCCTGAAATCCGGTCTAGTCGAAATTAGATTCTAACAATCGAAATATGTTTTCCGTATAAACTAAAGTATGGTTTTAGCCTTGGTCTTAAGGCTAGATAAGTGTTAAAGGACTTTAAGTGAATAAATTTAACGGACTAGAACTCTATTAAATAGTATTTAAACCTTAGTGGTTGACTTGTAAAAATTGATAGTTGGGAGATAAAGCATGAGCTCCAAAAGTTTGAGGGACTAATTAAGTAATTAGCCCCTCTTCAAAATAAAGAAATTCTCACGTGGGGTATCTAAAGAGGTTCCTTCAATTGAAGGAAACCTTAAGTGTTAAAAATAAAACAGAAGCGGTAAATAAATGTTATCTTTTATTACCTTTACCCGATTAAAGTAAACAAGTATACACCTCCCTTCATCTTGTTCCTTTAGATATCAAGCAAGCACCTCCATGGGAGCTTGATAGTAAGCTTCAATTTCTTCATTTCTGGGTTGGCAAATCGTTCCTATCGGTTGGGTGAGTTTAATCCTCTAAATGATCAAACGAACCCATGGTTAATTTGTGTGTAATCTTGACCTAGTGTTTGGTCATCCATGGAAAACATGAGATGATAATATTATTAAGCTTAGATATTTTTTTGATGTCGTTTTATTGAATACGATATCTTAGTATCAATCCTAATAATTTCTTATTAGATTTCTAGCTCAAGAAGAGGGCTGTGACAATCCATCATCATCCACCAAAGCTAGAAATAAGGGCGTTGTTATCTGAGAGTAGTAAAAGCATCGGATTTTAAGGTAAGTGTAGTCAGAGTCTCGAGTCTAGGCAAGGTATATAGCCCGAATCCATTGTTCATGAATTTCTTGTTACTAATCTTATATGGTAAGGTTTTATTGCATCGGAATTCATGTTGATCATGTAGGTAAGACATGGTACGCATCGGACATTGATTATGTTACTGTCATTGTCATCGAATATTGCTATCGACCTTGTTTATGTTAAGGAATTATTGATTTTGATATTGATATGATCATCGGACAAGTTGTGTAAATATTGCCATTGAAATATTGATTTTTTATTACCAATTATTGTCATTGTTATGGACCTTGGATTCGATGGATTAGGAATACAATTTTCATGCCATTGAATTCATGAGGTTAGTGTATGGGTGGACTACGGTCCTAGGGCTACGGCCTATACTAATTAGCGAGGTAGAGGGATGTGCTTGATTTTGGTCATACATACGAGGCGGAGGGTACATATGGATCGTTGTTTGATGAGGCGTAGGAATTTGCGTATCCACAGTCGAGAATCGTTCCAAGGAGTATTGATGTGAGATTATGATAATTGATAAGGAATAATGATTATCGTTATACCATGCATATTGTTATCGTTATTACATCATTGTTAAGCATGATTTGTTTTGCTTCTCTTGATTATTTGCATGGTAAATACTACCTCACTTAGGCAAAATATGCCTAATGCATTCATCTTATGCATTTTAGGTTAAGAAGTTGTTCGTACCAAGATCGGGGATTAGTCGAGCAAGCAAGTCACCTCCGAGCTACAAGTAATGCGTTTTGATCTTTTGAACTCCTAGAAAGGTGGCAGAGTAGTCGAACTAGTCCTTTATACCCATTTTGTTGTGTATGTAAAGTGTTTGTAGTGTGTTTTGCTCTATAGTCCTAAATGGTACTTTTGGTGTTGTATAAGTTGCCAAAGTTGTCATATATGGTGCTTAAGGGTCAAAACGTAGCAAACGGAATCATATGATCATGAAATTCTGAATGTCATTAGATTACATGTTTTATTGATTGTTGGTAAAATTTCGTGGCTTTCGGACAAGGTTTGATAGGGTAAATCGATGAAAAATCAGATACAATTTTGACATTAGATGACATGGTGTCGATACGGGTGATGGCGTATCGATACGGCCTTGTTCTAGGAATTAAGGAAATCAAAGGGAGTATTGGTACGGTTTGAGTCATACCTATACCATTTTTGCCACTGTCAACCATCGTATCGCTACGGTCGGTGCCGTATCGATGAAATTTTACTACCATGTGCTACTATCAACACATGTACCGATACGGACCTAGCCTGTATCGATAAGGGTTAACCCAAGTCAAGTCAATATTTGTATTGAGTCAACCTGTATCGATAAGGGTTAACCCAAGTCAAGTCAATATTAGTGTTGAGTCAACCTGTATCGATACGAGTCTTACATGTATCGATACGGACCTTAAGCCATAATAACATGTGTTGACCATTGACCACCTGTATCAATACAACCCATGGGTGTATCGATACGGGTAGGCTGCTTAGTTAATTACTTGTAGTGAGATGAAATTTGCTTGGATTATGACCGATCCTTATCCTTTAATTGATGAATTCAACTATTAATGAATTGCATGAAACACCAAATGAATGTTAGCTTATGAGATATTGCATTATGTTGAGACATGTTTACTATTTTAAAAGAATTTGCACTTCGGATCTTAATGTTTTCTTTTAATATATTGCTTAGACCCTAATTGGTCAATTAATTTCTCGTAGAGTAAATTGGACTAAATAACATATCTGGTATAAATTCTTGATTACCGATGATTATCAATGTTTAAGATGAAATTTTTGTGCTTTGTTTTTTGTATCGTCCGTTGGTAACACTCTCTGATTCGGTTCTCGACCAGGCCAGGTAGGGGGTGTTACAGATGTCAATGTAGGTGCCTCAGTTAACTTTAAAACAAGCCAAAAATGAAACTTTAGGGACCTATTTCAGCCAAAAAATACTTTAGTCACCTAATGCAAAATTGAGACATAATTTGGGAACTTATTTTGTAGTTTAGCCTTCCTATTATAATTTCATCAATAATATCACCAATCAACTACCCATAATAGTAGCTAACATCTAGATTTAATCAATGAAATCATAATCCACCATTGAATTACCATAAATCCAATATACCCAATTAAATCTCATTTTAATTCCAAAAGCCATTAAAAACAATAAATTAGAGACACAAAACATGTGAAATTTCAGTAAGAAACCTTAGCTCAAATTGCTAGATGAAAATCAGCTTGAAGATGAGCTCTCCTCTTGTAGTTGACGTGAAAAATGGTGAGAAAGATGAAAGAATCGAAATCAAAGGTTTTACAATTGTTTAGAATTAAATGAAGAAGATGTTAAAAAATGGATTGGAAATCAAGAATTTCTTAAAAGATGTTTGGGACAAAAAAAGAGAAAGTTGAGAGAAAATCTTAAAAATCATATTTCCATAGAAATAGAATAATCGTCATTGGTTTCACTAAAATAAGAGGGAGTTCTGAAATAAAGCACAAAATGGTTTATTTGTTCCGTAAGGATTCTTAATTTGTGCCTCTTTTTAATTTAGTTAGTAAAAATCATTTATGTCATATTTATAAAATAGTCACTGACAAGTGTCGAAATTGTCAAATAAATTATTCATATTCTCAATTAAATATTGGAAAGTAATATAGAGAAGTATCCACAAGGACTAAGGAAATTTTAATGTTGCTACTTTGTTTTAACCTTGATTTAACTTACAAATAAAAATATAGGGGGTTAGAAATAGTAACTGAGTAAAAATAAAAGATGAACAAATTCAGTAAATCGTAAATAAAGAATTCAATTGTAATGATTTAGCCTTAGGCTTTGCTAGCTTCAATTTCAATCGTTCACCAAAATTTCCAAGTCAATCTCTCAAATATGGTTCTTGTTGCTTTAACCACGTCTATCATCGTTAGCACCAAAATAGTTTTGAATTTTGGAAGAGCCCAACTCGAGTTATAACGTCTCTTTGAGAATCGAACTCGATCTTGATTCCCCTTAGCGGACCGCCTCTAAGTTTGTTCAGAGGAAGATGAATTAGGACCAACCGATCCAACTCCCAAACTGCAAGTCAAAACACCTTTCAAATCAACGTTGACTTTTTGAGTTGAAGATGTAGTAACTTTAAAGGAATAGTCGATTGTCACTCCTAGTTTCCAGATAATCGAAGAATACTTTCCAAAGTTGTGAAGTGCAACTCAATTCTCCGAAGAATACTTTATGAAGGTGATACATGTATGCATTAACTCTAACTACTCTATTATTTGTTAAGAACTCCCTTTTAGTCGCAGAAATCCTAAACATATGTCTAAGCCAGATTAAGACTAAGTTGACAGCTTAGCCCCACTACTCATGTTTGTATAACTTAACTCTCTCGAATATTAAGCCACATATCAATAGTTAACTGGCATCTCTCGAATAGCTCTTACGATTAACTACGCATTAAGCACATGAACAGAATAGATGAAGATGAAAACAACTATAGCATTGAAATATAATAATCACAACATAAATTTGACCATTGTAAACCCCTCGACCCGGTCTGGACGAAAGACCGAACCGAACGAGTCACACGGGGAATATTGAAGTAAATCGAGAGGTTTACCTTAATAAACAACCGTATATTTTCTAATTTTATCTTTTCTAGATGCTCATTATGGTTCTAAGTAATTAACTTCATAGTGGAACAAATACAACTTGATCAAACATTAATTTGGGATTCAATTGCACTTAGGGACCATTTTGTAAATTTGACAAAATACATGGACTTCTTCAATTGTTAAGTTACCAACCTTTAATTAGTCATACTACATGCCTCTCTATCAAAATATTAGCTCAAAACAATCATCCATGCTCATTTAATTGCAAACACAACATTCAATGGTCAAAACGTAAAGAAAAAGAACTTTAGAATATTCCATCAACTAACATAACAACCAGTTGTTTCGGTACAGATTGCCATGTATCGAAACAAGTGTACCAAAACAGGTTCCCATGGCTCAGAACACGGGTCCGTATCGAAACACCCTTCGACGTGTTTCGGAACAGAAGCTTCCAGTAGCAAATTGTACCGGAATAGGCTTCCCCTCTTTCGAAACCTTTAGGCCATTTCAGGCTCACCGCTTCGGTATAGGCTTGAGTGTACCAAAACACTTGGGCCTGTAATGACACATTTTGCTGATTTTTCACACTTTAATCCATGCTCAATATGCTTCCAACGTGCATACAACATATTTAGAACAACAAACCACAACATACATGGTAGAAACAACAACATAACAAGTCCATAGGCATTAAGGGTATCTATATGCAAGCAACCTATGCAAAAATAGCCACTTAGAAGACAAAACACAAACCAAGGCATAAACTAAACATTAAAGGCTATTCACAAGCCATTAAGGGCATTACAAACATGCCTCAAAACAGGGAGCTCCAAAACACAATCTCCCAAACACAAAGCATGTAACACCCAAAAATATGGTCTAGTCGAAATTGGGCTTCGGTGATCGGAAATTTCACATCGATAAAGTCTAAATATAGTATGTGCTAGTTAGTTAGTGACATTGGACTCTAATTGAGTCAAATTATTGAGTACTAGTCTTATCGAATTTTTTAAAAAGCTTTCTAGTGACCAAATTATAGCTATTGGAAAGTTTTGAGGGTAAAACCATAAAGTATCGAGAGTTGAGGGACTAACCTTGCGATTAGCCCCTTCTCAATTATAATTTTCGTCTACGTGGATGAAAGAAATTAGTTTCCTTCGTGATGAGGAAAGCCATTCGGCTATCTAAAGTTTTAAGGACAAAACAAATTAAGAAAATACAGGAAATGAGATAGAAACTTACAAGAGCCTTGAGAAAGCAAACACCTCAATTGCCAGCTTCTTCTTAATCTAAGCAAGCACCTTCGTTGGATAGGAAACTTAAGCTTAGTTTTTTTTTCAATTTACTAATATCGAATCCTTGCTATCGTTTGGGTAAGCTATAATCCTCAAACAATCGTTGTATTCCATGGATGTATAAAGCTTAATATCAAGCTAGGGTTTTGACCATCCATGGATAATTCATCGTTGTTGTTTATATTGAATTTGGATATCGATTTTGATATCGTTATATTTATTTTGATATCGTATTATCGATCCTAATAATCTCCTATTGATTTCCTAGCTCAAGATAACGAAAAAGAGTATCCATCGAATTCACCAAAGGCTAGAAACAAGGGAGTTGTCATCCAAGAGCCGTAAGAGCATCAGATTTTAAGGTGAGTAGTCGGAGTCTCGGGATTAGGCGAAGGGTCTTCTCGAATCCCTCATTATTGATTTTGATCTTATAGCTAACACTATCCACTAGGAAGTTGCATCAGATTGTTAAACGGATCCATTGGCAAGCATCGGTAAGTTTAGCAATGAACATCGGACATAGTTATTGGCATCGCCATTATGCATTGTCATCGATATAGTTATTGTTATTGCAACATTGTAAATAAATCATCGGATATTGATATTGACATTGATATTTAAACCATAAAATATTGATAATGAGACAAGTTCGCTATTGATAATATTGAAGTCATTGGTCATTGGAATTATCATTGAATATTGGATATGAATATTGACATTGAAACCTTGGATTTGAATGGACATTGAATACAATTGGCATGCCATAGAATTCATGAGCTAAGTGTACGGGTGGACTATGGTCCTAGGGCTACGACCTATATTGATTTGGCCAGGCGGAGGGATGTGTTTTGATATTGGTCATATTGGTGAGGTAGATGGACTAGACCATTCATTGATTTGGCGAGGCATACGAATTCGCCTATCCACTATCTTGATTCAATCCAAGGGTTAGTAATGGATTTAACATGTTAAACATTTTATATTGAAACATAGTATTGATATTGTTAAGCATGAGATTATGTATATGCTTCTTACATTGTTATTTACATTGTTTGTGACTACCTCACTAGGCAATGTATGCCTAACGTGTCTCATCTCATGCATTTCAAGTTAAGGAATCGACTCGTTTTGAAGATCGGATAAGTCGCGGAAAGACAAGTCTCTACAAGCCAAAGTAATGTATATTGACCATATAAACTCCTAGGTAGGTGGTAAATTAGTTGAACTAGTCTTTTGTGTCTATTTTGGTATGCTTGTAAGGTGCATAAGTTGTAATAATGTTAAAGGCCCTAATATGACTTTTGGTTTGGTTAAAACTTGGCAAAATGGCATATTTGGCTCACTTGGGTCAAAACTTAGTAAACATATTTGTATGAACATGAAATTTGGCATCTCAGTAGTTTATAATATTGAAATATTGTGTGTAAAGATTTATTGCATTTGAAAACCAGAAAAAATCTATCATTATTGGTTAGGTTGTATCGATACGGGGTAATGGCGTATCGATACGGTTAAGCATAATTGAACCATAGAACAGGGCGTACCGATACGGTTTGGTACTGTATCGAAAAGTTTTGCTACTAGAATTCTATGTTTCGATACGATCTTAGCCTGTATCGGAACGGGCCAAAGTCAAAGTCAATGAAAGTCCACTCGTACCGAAATAGGGCTTACCTGTATCAATACAGGTAATGGGCAAAGTCAGCCAAGGTTGACCATCGTGCACCCGTATCGAAACAACATCAAAGCATTACGATACATGGTTAGTTAAGTTGGTTAAGAAGGCATAATCTGGAAGTTTATAGTGTGCACAGATTGGTCACTAAAATTAGAACTATTAAACTGGATGAGTAAATGAACTCCAAATTGCATAAAATTTTACAGTCTTGTTGTTATTGTGTTGAATTTCAATAAGGTATAATCAATTGAATCAAAGGACCTCTAATTTGTCAAGATTTATTGTTTAGCCCCTAAAACTTGTAATAGTTAAGAATTGGTTCTAAATGATTAATTATTGTTTCATAATAGATTAATTGGACTAAGATACATTTTTGGTAATGTATTATTGTATAAGATTGTCCAAGTAATGATTATAAGTTGAATTTTTTTACACCAATCATCTTACTATTTATCGGTATCACTTTTCGACTCGGTTCTTGACCAGGCCGGCCAGGGGGTGTTACAAAGCATCCTCCCATTGCCAACTATAATTACTAATAAGGAAACATAAAACCATACTTGAGCTTAAACCAAATCCTTAGAATCCTTCTTGCCTCTTCGCTGCCCACCAAAGCTAATTCTCTGCATTTTTGGAAAAAGAGAGCGTAAGCACAATTACTTAGTGAGGGATGCTAAAAACAAACCAACAACAACAATACAGTTTAAAACCATTTCTCATTTAGAAATCTCTTTCTCATCGTGCTCTTTCCATCTCATGCTTGAAATCATTTTCAAAGCAAAACCACATCATTTAAAACTACATGTACCAGTTATCCCATGCATTCATCACAATGCAAAATCTCAAGGCATAACCTTACATGCTTAAATCTCATAAAGCATTTCTCAAATCATATTCTCATATGCAAAACACAATGCATAAATCATTTATAATCAAGATACATGTGAATCTCATAATCAATCTTATATATTGGCATTTTAGCAACATTACTCGGTTATGCATATAGCATGAATAAGTGTCAAGTCCTAGCCCAGTGGAATCTCACATCATCGGACTCTCAAGGCGGCATCTCTCATCGCCACAAAGCTGGGGTGTTTCACCAAGACCTACCCCGATGGAATCTCACATCATCGAACTCTCACTTTGGAACGGGATGGAACTTCCCCCATTGCCCGAACCAAAGAGCACATATGAATTTTGTATTTTATAGTGCACTTCTCATCCTATTGGTCAACCAATTATATCTGGTAACAATAATCTCATCTCATGCCAATATATACATTTTAAACATCATTACTTATTGATTATCAATGCATCAATCTAAAACATTCTCATCCCATTTTAAACGCATTTACAATGCATTAGCATTTTATCAAATAGATCAAACTCATTTAATCATCAATTCTATCTCATGGGATCTTCAAAGTCAACATTGCATTTATCAAAACATGCATAAGTCTATCTTCAAAACAATAACATGATCATAAACTCAATGTGACAATAACCGAGAAACGAGAGCGAAAACAATCAAACTTACTTACGCACTTAGATTAGTGTTTCAAACTCAATCTAAACCCACCAAACCTTGCTTTCAAATCCTTCAAAGACTTTTAAAACCAATTGCACTCACCGATCACGCCTCGCTTGCTTTGTCGAAGCGAAATCAGGCTTCCGAAACTTCACAAAACGTGTCTGATACAAACTCCCCTGTTTATACCACACAAAAACACAGAATTAATGCGTCTCGGTGCATTAAAATCACTAGCAACCAATGTTATCTCGTTGTTCTACCCAAAAACATGAAATCGCCCACCCGAAACAACCAAAAACACCTTCGATTACTCGCCAAACATTACCCGGCCAAAATCTAACTCTTCTAACCACTTTTCATCATCAATTAACATTTAAACACAACCTAATCTCATCCATAAACCTCCAGCAACACCAGAACCTCAAAACTTCACCAAAACCACCAAATCTAGCCATCTACAACTAGAGATCCAATCCAATTCAGGATTTATACGATAAAACCTTTATTTAAACACAATTAATATCCAAATCATAACTAAAATCAATCTCAAACCATACAAAACGGTAGCAATTCAGAAATCCTTAGAGATCACCTTTTAATGCTTGATTCATCAATTTTCATCAATTAAATTACAAAACATTTTAATAACCATATTTAGAGAGCAAAAGACTTTGAAATTTCGTTAAAGAACCTTGATTAGAGGAGTTGAATGAAATTTACCTCTAACATTTGCCTTTTCCTTTAAATGACAAGGTTTTGTAGAAATCCTTCAAGATTGCTCTATATAAAATGAATGAAAATCAAGGAAAACATTTGCTAACTAAGAAGAAGTAGAAAGATGGAAATCCCTAAGGTTTTTGAGAGAAAAAGAAGTTTTTGGCTGGTTGGAAAATGAGAGAAATAAAAGTTACGTCAATTAGTCTTTTAGATGATAAATCCTTTTCAATAAAAATCTCTTTTTACAAAATAGTCACTAAACCGATTTTATGTTTTGGCCCTATTTCTAAACAGTCCTTAAAAATAGATTTTACATTTTTTTTACAAAATAGTCACTAAACCGAAATCTCGATCTTCCAAAAGTCATTTTCCAAAATTGACTTTAACAACCCATTTTACACATTTTATAAGATTTTAGGAATTTTTCTCATAATTTTATCATATCCCGAACTACGTTTTCCCTTAACCAATTCCGAAAACTCGGATCTTTAATTTAAGTTCTACTAACTTCGAACCAACACTAAAAGCTTCTAAGCCCAAAGTCGGGGCGTTATAACTCTCCCCCACTTAGGAAATTGCGTCCTCATTTTTTTTACCTGGAGGAAAAAGATGAGGAAACTCTTCTTCGTGTCATCCTTTCTTTCCCACGTGGCTTCTTCAACACCACGATGTCGCCACAAGACATGGACCAACTCAATGGTCTTACCACGAAGAACCTTGATGTCCGAATCCAAGATCTCAATTGGTTTTTCATCATAGGACAATTCCGAATTCAACTCAATCTCTTCAACATGCATAACACGTGGCAGATCTGATCTTTACTTACGAAGCATGGATACATGGAAAACATCATGTATCTTCTCCAACTCAGAAGGCAACCTTAACCTATAGGAAACAGGTCTAACACGCTCTAGCACTTCGTATGGTCCTATAAACCTCGGACTCAACTTGCCTTTCCGCCCAAATCTCATCACCTTCTTCTAAGGTGAAACCTTCAAAAACATTTTATCTCCCACAACATACTCAATCTCCATACACTTCAAATCCGCGTAAAACTTTTGCTGATCCGAAGCCGCTTTCAACCTCTCACTAATGAGCTTCAATTTTTTTGTAGTGCCCTTAAGCAAATTACGCAAGAAACCAACTTTTTTCCTGATTCCGCCCAAGAATGAGGTGTTCTACACTTCCTTCTATACAAGGCCTCATAAGAAGCCATTTGAATACTCGCTTGATAGTTGTTATTGTAAGCAAAATCCACTAAGGGTAATTGTTTCTCCCAAAAACCATGGAAATCAATGATGCACATCTCAACATGTCCTCCACCACCTGGATAACTCGTTTTGCTGACCATTATTCTGAGGATGATATGATGTACTGAAATTGAAACTCGTGCCCAACACTTGATGAAGACACTCCAAAAATCTCACTATAAAACACGGATCTCGATCTGAAACAATTGACTTAGGCACTCTATGCAACCTCACAATCTCAGAGATGTACAAATCCGCCAACTTGTATAACGTATACGTAGTATGCACCGCCAATAAATGTGCACACTTCGTAAAACGATCAACAATCACTCCAATGGAATTCTTTTTGGACAGTGTCAAAGGCAAACTCGTCACGAAATCCATAGTGATTCTCTCCCATTTCCATTCTAGACTCTTCAATGGTTGCAACAATCCAAAAGGAAATTGATGTTCATCTTTTACTCTTTGACAAACCACGCACCTACTAAGAAAATCAGCAACGTCTCTTTTCAAACCAACCGAATAGTAATCATCTTTCAACCCACAATACATTTTTGTACTACCAGGATGCATAGCAAAAGGACTGCTATGAGCCTCAGTCAGAAAAGTACGCCTTAGCTCAACATCCTCTAGCACAACAATTTGACTCTTAAAACACAAAACACCATCATCATTGAAACAAAAGTCCATTAGATTTCCTACCGCAATGTCCTGAACATGTGGTACCAACGAATCATCTAACAATTGTATCTCCTTAAACAACTCCACCAACGAGGGTTTCACTTGCAATTCAACCACTAAACTACCATCCTGCGATACAATCAACTGAGCAAACATCGCCCTTAACTCCGCATCCACCTTTCTACTCAAGGCATAAAGGTAATGCCTCTAGATTTTCAAGGCAAACACCACCTCAGCTAACTCAATGTCATGCGTAGGGTAGTTCTGCTCGTGCACCTTCAATTTCCGAGATGCATAAACAACCACCCTACCTCCTTGCATCAACACACATCCCAAACCAACATAGGATGCATCACTATAAACCACAAACTCTTTTCTCGATTCAGGTTGAACCAAGATAGGAGCTTGCATCAACGCTTCCTTCAACTTCTCGAAAGCTCTTTGTCGAACCTCCGTCTACTCAAACCTAACATCCTTTTGTAACAACTTTATCAAAGAAGCAGAAATCTTAAAAAAAAAACCATCCACGAACCTACGGTAGTATCCTGCCAAATCAAGTAAAGTATGCACCTCATTAACTTTGTCAAATTCCGTACCTTGTGCAAAAAGCAGTGTTAGGAACATCCACATCTTTTACCTTCGACTGGTAGTATTCCAGATTTCATGTCAATCTTAGAAAACACCGAAGCACCTCGAAATTGATCAAACAAATCATCAATCCTTGGCAAATGATACTTGTTCTCAACTATCAACTTGTTCAATTGACAATAATCTATACACATTCTCATCGTGCCATCCTTCATCTTCACAAACAAGACCAGTGCGCCCCATGGTGAAACACTAGGTCTAATGAAACCTCAATCGAGCAACTCCTGAAGTTGCATCTTCAACTCCTTCAACTCTTTCGGAACCTTTCAATAGGGAGCAATAGACACTGGAGTCATATTCTTGTACAACTCAATGTCAAACTCAACCTCTCAGTTTGGTGGCAAACCATGCAACACTTCGAGAAAGACACCAAGAATTTCACATATTGTCTGTATGTCCTACACTCACACCTCCTTTCTGCTTGGATTCATTACATAGGCTAGGAAAGCTTCACATCTCGAACGCATCAACCGACCCGCTCAAGAGCTGATACAACATTAGATAAGAATTTCACATTCTCACCTACAAATACCACTTCATAATCATCGACAAGTTTCAACGAAACTCACTTAACCTCAAATCAACCACAGCTCTATGCTTAGACAACCAATCCATACCAAGAATCACATCAAAACAATAGAAAGACAACTCCATAAGATCAACCTCAAACACATGACCCTAAACAGACAAAGGACATCTCCAATGTTGCAACTTTGCCAATGGCATTACAACTTAAGAAAATTCCCTCAACGTACTTCATTAGCATCAACTAATCTCAGAAAAGACCTCGTATTCCAAACATCGACCACATAAACCATATTAAACATCTTTACTCCTAAAGATTTTAAAAAATCTTTTTGCGAAAGCTACTTACATTTTATCTTCATCGTTCTTTGAGAAATCATCCGTAAGTGTGAACACATGTGTGTATACCAACTACATGCCCTCGTAGATGCATATGCATATGTATGCAAAAATTTCTAATGTCATGCTCAAGTGTATGCATGTAATGACGTATTTAAATATTACATATAAGTGCTTTGTATTGTGCATGATTAACGATTCACACTTACCAACAATACCCTCGGACCGATCACTTGCAACCAAATCAACATCCCTACAGCACCTCAGACGTATTCACCAAAATTTACACCTATCCACTTTCAGAACGAAAGCTTCAATGTAAAGACAACTCCACATCTTGCTTTTCAGTCAAGATTTGCTTCAGTGCATCATTGCACACGAAACCGCTACCACTCTTGTTAGACTTAAACCCCAAGTATTCTAAAACTACTTGATTCTTCTCAACCTTGAATGCCACTAAGACATTCTCCATCTACACGCCAAAGATACTAAACCAAAACATCACCATTATCGATGATTACCACAATGATACTACAAGAAAAGAAATCTTGAACAAACATTTCTACAACCACATTATCATCTTACACATTGCCTTAAACAAACCACGTCTCAAGACTCACATCACTTGTGTTCATCAGCCGCCTGATCTAGAATTCGCTTGTTCATCCATACAAATGAACCTCATATTTGAAAACAATCATGTTTCATTGCACCCATGAAATAAATTCTCACTTCTTTTCATCAAGCTAGCGATCACCCGGAATCTTCCTCTTGGAAGCATTTCCAAAGAACTCCCAATTACATCTGCAGGTTCCATACCCGCAATGATGGTCATCTACCTCGTAAAAACATCTCTACGAAGAAAAAAACAACACAACTCTCAACATAGTCATTAATCTCATTCTTAGCCACATTACTCACATTGGCCAAAGCAAGAATTCAAGGCGCTCAAATTTTACTTTTCAAAACCAAAGTTCTCTTTACTTTAGTATTAATATGGAAATGGGTACCCTTAATTTCTCCCCCAACAACATATAACAATTACAATTCATGTTATCAAACACCATGCATCTCACATACATCAAACAATGATCAAAACATAGCATAATCGATCATCGTGCATAGCATTCATCAAGGATTCAAACAAACAACAATATCACATAAACATTACCTCCCAATTTTTTCGTAACCTGGCTCTGATACTACCAAATGTAACCCCCTCGACCCGGTCTAGATTAAAGACTGAATCGAACGGGTCACACGGGGAATATTGAAGTAAATCGGGAGGTTTACCTAAACAAACAACCATATTTTTTCATTTTATCTTGTCTAGATGCTCATTGTAGTCATAAGAGATTAACTTTGCAATGGCACAAATAACAACTCGGTCAGACATCGATTTGGGATTCAATTGCACTTTAGGGACAATTTCATAAATTTAACAAAGTACATGGACTTCTTCACTTTTTAAGTTACCAACCTTTAATTAGTCATATTACATGACTCTATGTCAAAATATTTGCTCAAAACTATCATTCATGCTGATTTAATTGCAAACACAACATTCAAGGGTCAAAACGTAAAGAAACGAAACTTTAGAATATTCCATTAACTAACATAACAGCCTATTGTTTTGGTACAAATTGCCATGTATCGAGACAGGTGTATCGAAACAGGTTCTTATGGATTGGAACACAGGCCCGTATCGAAACACCATTCGAGTTGTTTTAGAATAGAAGCTTCTAGTAGCAAATTGTACCAGAACATACTTCCCTTGTTTCGAAACCCTTGGGCCATTTTAGGCTCACTGTTTCGGTACATGCTCAAGTGTACCAAAACACATGGGCCTGTAATGACACTTTTTGCTAGTTTTTCACACTTTAATTCATACTAAACCATTCAAACATGCTTCTAGCGTGCATACAACATATTTAGAACATGAAACCACAACATACATGGCAGGAACAACATCATAGCAAGTCCATAGGCATTAAGGGAATCTATATGCAAGAAACCTATGCAAAAATAGCCACTTAGAAGACAAAACACAAACCAAGGCATAAACCAAACATTAAAGGCCATTCACAAGTCATTAATGGCATTACAATCATGCCTCAAAACAAAGAGCTCCAAAACACAATCTCCCAAACACAAAGCATCCTCCTATTGCCAACTATTATTACTAATAAGGAAACATAAAACCATACTTGAGCTTAAAAAAAATCCTTGGAATCCTTCTTACCTCTTCTTTGCCCACACAAGCTAATTATTTGCATTGTTGGAAAAAGAGAGCGTAAGCACAATTGCTTTGTGAGGGATGCTCAAAACAAACCAACAACAACAATGCATTTTAAAACCATTTCTCATTTAGAAATCTCTGTCTCTCATGCTCCTTCCATCTCATGCTTGAAATCATTTTCAAAGCAAAACCACGCCATTTAAAACCAAATGTACCATCTATCTCATGCATTCATCACAATGCAAAATTTCAAGGCATAGCCTTACATGCTTAAATCTCATAAAGCATTTCTCAAATCATATTCTCATATGCAAAACAGAATGCATAAATCATTTATAATCAAGGTACATGTGAATCTCATAATCAATCTCATATATTGGCATTTTAGCAACATTACTCGGATATGAGGATAGCTTGACTAAGTATCAAGTCCTACCCTGATGGAATCTCACATCACCAGACTCTTATGGCGGCATCTCTCATCGCCACAAAGCTTGGGTGTTTTACCAAGACCTACCCCGATGGAATCTCACATCGTCAAAGTCTCACTTTGGAACGGGAAGGCAGTACCCCCATTGCCCAAACCAAAGAGCACGTACGAATTTTGTATTTTATAGTGAACTTCTCATCTTATTGGTCGACCGATTATATCTAGTAACAATAATCTCATCTCATGTCAATATATACATTTTAAACATCGTTACCTACTATTTTTCAATGCATCAATCTAAAGCATTCTCATCCCATTTCAAAAGCATTTACAATGCATAACATTTTCTCAAATAGTTCAAACTCATTTAATCATCATATCTATCTCATGGGATCTTTAAAGTCAACATTTCATTTTCAAAACATGCATAAAACAATAGGTATAAATCTATCTTCAAAACTAAAGCATGATCATAAACTCAATGGGACAATAACCGAGAAACGAGAGCGAAATATCTCAAACTTACTTCCGCGCATTGATTAGTGTTTCAAACTGAATCTAAACCCTCAAACCTTGCTTTCAAATCCTTCAAAGACTTTTAAAACCAATTTCACTAACCGATCACGCCTCGCTAGCTTTGTCAAAGCGGAGTTAAGCTTCTGAAACTTCACCAAACGTGTCTGATACAAACTCCCTCGTTTATACCACACAAAAACAGAGAATTAATGCATCTCAATGCATTAAAATCACTAGCAACCACTGTTATCTCGTTATTCTACCCAAAAACACAAAATCGCTCATCCGAAACAACTGAAATCACCTTTGATTACTCGCCAAACTTTACCCAGCCAAAATATAACACTTCTAACAACTTTTAAACATCAATTAACATATAAAAACAACCTAATATCATCAATAAACCTCCAACAACACCAGAACCTCAAAACTTCACCAAAACCCCCAAACCTAGCTATCTACAACTAGAGATCCAAACCAATTCAGGATTAACATGATAAAACCTTTATTTAAACATCAGTTAACATGCAAATCATAACTAAAATCAATCTCAAACCATACAAAATAGTAGCAATTTGGAAATCCTTAGAAATCACCTTTTAAAGCTTAATTCATCAATTTTCATCAATTAAATTACAAAACATGTTTAATAACCATATTTAGAGAGCCAAAGACTTGGGAATTTCATTAAAGAACCTTGATTAGAGGAGTTGAACGAAATTTACCTCTAACCTTTGCCTTTTCCTTCAAATGACAAGGTTTTGTAGAAATCCTTCAAGATTTCTCCAAGATAAAAGGAAGGAAAAATCAAGGAAAACATTTGTTAACTAACAAGAAATAGAAAGATGGAAATCCATGAGGTTTTTGAGAGAAAAAGAAGTGTTTGGCTTGTTGGAAAATGAGAGAAATGAAAGTTACATCAATTAGTCTTTTAGATGATAAATCATTTTTAATAAAAATCTATTTTTTTTCTTTTTAATAAACATTTTTCTAAAATGGTCAATTAAAGGAAATGACTCATTAAATATATATTAGCTCCCTAAAGATTCTATGTTTTGGCCCTCTATCAAAACAATCCTTAAAAACATATTTTACAATTTTTACAAAATAGTCACTAAACCGAAACCTGGATCTTTCAAATGCCATTTTCCAAACTTGACTTTAACAAACATTTTTAGAAGATTTTAGGAATTTTTCTCATAATTTTATCATATCCTGAACTTTGTTTTCCCTAAACTAATCCCGAAAACTCAAATCTCTAATTTGAGTTCTACTAACTCCGAACCAACTCTAAAAGCTTCTAGGCCCAAAATCTGGGCGTTATAACCATAATTAAAAGTATATAGTATGACAATTTATCAAGCAATAAATAAATAAGTCGAGCATCCTCAATAAAACTCCTAATTGTCGTCCAACTGTGCTGTAGGCCTCCTCTCTGTCAGCCACTCTTGATGGCTTCGTTCGATAAAGAGATTTGTCTAGCTTTGCCCCTGTAGTTCTTTGCAAGCTCTGACTAGGACTATCGTCTGAATCGTGCTCTTTATCGATCTGTCTCCTTTGAGTAGCGTCCAAATCTTCATTAGTTATCTCTAAAGTTGCGCGACTTCATTAAAGAAATCTAATTGTTTCCTGCTTCATTAAATGTTGCGTATCTGGGAGAAAGTCCACGTGGGCAAAAGTAGATTCATCTCCAACTCTTTATGATTCGTCAGCTCCAGCCATGCGGTCAGCTCCTCTCTTGCTCTAGTGGTCCTCCAGCAGCCACCAGAATCCTATACATATACCACAAACACCACCTTCCCATTAAAAGCACCAATATATATGACAATTTAAGCACAGACGATGTAACTCCCTATCTACATGCAAATCTGTACATTCTATTCTAAATACAACCTAAATGAGCTTGAAAACAAGCAAAAATATAAGGATTAAGAGCATATAAAATAGAACATTTATGCACTCGTCACTAAGCATGGATTGGACCATGCTTAGCATAATTGTATGGAAAATAAAGGAAGAGAATAAAGTAAAAGATGAAAAGAAAATAAGCTATTATTGAGTTAACCAAGGGAAATACAAATTCTAATATGTTGAATAAACTAGCCTATAGGGTATTTATACACAAGGTTTAAAAGAGATAAAATAATAAATCTCTTCGATCAAAAATAAAATAATGGATAAATATTTTAAACTAGTGGCCCTTATTTAAATCAATGATTTATCACAAAAGATAAAGGTAATTAATCTTATTCATGTAGCTCTTGTTCAATTCTGCTTTATCTTCTGGATAATCTCATACTTATCTCTCGGGCATTTATCCTTAAGATAATTTCGAATTTCGACTTTGGAATAATGTCGATCTGCCTTCTAGAAGCTATTGACTGGATCGCCAAAATATGCTGCTCCTCGAGCTTGGACTGCATCGTCCTCAACTATCCCATCAGCCAAACTATTATCTCATCACTAAAATCTCAAGAGATTTATTTCTTTTCACCCACTTTTGATTTCTACATGGTTCCCATGGATTTCTACATCAACTAGCTTTGGAATTCTTGACAATTTTCACCTAAATCATTGCCAATCAAGGAAAAAGCTTGTGTTAGAGGTGATCTTTCTTTTCTATTCTAATCAATGGTTTTTTATTGAAATTCTAAATCTTTGATTCTTTTTTTTAGTTTTTAATTTAATTTAATGATTATTTGGCAATATCTTGATTTAATTGGGTTTTATTAAGGGGTATTAATATAATTGTTTAATTTTAGATTTTGATTCTGGATTGAGATAATTGATGAATATTTAATTGAATTTTAAATTAATTATTAGATGCAATATACATGGTCGATGAAATTTTTGAAAGAAAGTAGAAAAATAATTAAATGGGTGCGTTCGAAGCAGGGGGAGCTGCCCTGCTCTTTGCGGAAATGCGCTGAGCGCATTGTTGGAAGCTCAAAAAAACTGAGCAATTGGAGATTGCGGGGTTTAAGGGGCTGTGCGTGAATTTGGAGGGAAAAAAGATTAGATTAAAGGAATTGGAGCGTGGAATTCAAAGAAATTGATTCCAACTGAGCAGTGGCATAGTAAAAAAAAGGGAAATGGAAATGGTGACCAGTGGCGTGATGTATTAGGAATTTGATTGGTTCGAATATTTGTGATGGGGTGCTATAATGTAATGTTTATCACCTGGCCTAGAAGGATTAGACCCGAGTGACAAATGTCATATTGACCACCGAAGTGATCTGAATTCTAACTAACCAACTTATAGGAATTTTAAAATCTTTTTGAGTTCTAGATGTTTCACTAAGTCCTATATGATTTAAATAGTTAACGACTAAAGTTTCATGTGAAACAAACATCTAAGTCATGCTCAATTATATGCATTAAGGATTTAGGGACCAAATTGTAAAATATTAAATTCCATGGCCTATACTGAAATTAAACATACCATTATGCAATTCAATAAAAAACATTCTTACTGGTCAAATATTAGCTAAACCAAAGTACAGGAACATCCACAATTGAACATGGAAATTAAAGGTCCAAAATACAAGAAAGCAAAACATGAAACAGTCCATCAACTAACTTACCTAATGTAATCAAGTCATTTTTCTCTTTCGAGTTAGTATTCGTACCACCTAATGCGGTATCTCTCATGTTCATACGACGTGGAGGCATAGCGATATAGTATCTATCATATTCAAACAAAAACCAAGTCAGGGCACGTATCCAACAAGTGATCCAAGAGAAACCTGCAAAAATAATTTCAAAATGCACATGTAATAGGCAATGTGTTCCCATTTCACCCTACAAAACAAATCAATCATCCAGCATACACGAGTATGTCTAAAAACTACTCGGAGTAACCAGACTTAACTCAAATGTCTAAGGTTGTGAAACATAGATCTGATACCACCAAGTGTAATACATATAACATGGCCTAGAACGATTAGACTTGAGTGACAAATGTCATATTGACCACCAAAGTGATATGAATTCCAACTAACCAAATTACAAGAATTTTAAAGTCTTTTTGAGTTCTAGATGCCTCACTAAGTTCTATATGATTTAAATAGGCAACGGCTAAAGTTTCATGCGAAATGAACATCTAAATCATGTTGAATTAAATGCATTAAGGATTCAGAGACCAAATTGTAGAACAGTAAATTCTAAAGCATATACTGAAATTAGACATACCATTATGCAATTCAATCAAAAACATGCTTACATGTCAAATATTAACTAAAATAAAGCATAGGAACATCCGCAATTGAACATGGAAGTTAAAGGTCCAAAATGCAAGAAAGCAAAACATGAAACAGTCTATCAACTAACTTACCTACCGTCTGTACCGGTACATGGAAACTCATACCAGTACTTGGGTTTTCCAAAAATTCTAGTAGAATAATTTTGTATCAGTATTGCATATCATACAATGTGAGGGAATCATATTGATCCCCAAACAGGGTATGTTGGTATGCCATAGCTCAAAATACCAATTTTTACAAAGGGGTGCCGGTACACTATGAATTTTGTACTGATACTTACTGGATAGCAATACAGATTCGAATATGTAATACCAATCTGAAACCCCCGAAAATGATTCCGATCAACCTGTACATGCTCTTATTGATGGATAAGCATAAATGTAATATGATGATGCAATTACGACACAATTTACATCATCTAACATGGTCATTTGAATCATCTAGAGGCAGTCCTAAAATGACAAAACAAACATTCAAAAGTGCATATTTGGTCATAATTTAAAAATAAATCATATAACCATTATTGACAACTCACATATGAAAAAAAGATGCAATAAACACGAGCAAGACAAGATGAGATCATCATAGCCAAAAATGACTCCCTAACGCATACTCAAAAGTCCAAAGGGGTAAAACCAACAGATACAAACCCCACATAATGACCCATATTGCTTTGTTACAATTTTCTTAAATTCCAAAACACATACTCAAAAGTAATGTTTGTCTTGTACGAATCACTAGCCTCGAACGCAGCCCCCAAATACTTTAATCATTTGTATTAATGAAGTAAAACAAGCGTAAGCAATAATAACTTAGTAAGGCATCACAATGGCTAGACTAACAAGACCTTGGGGTTCACAATTAAAAAATGATTGCTAGACTAATGAGTCCTTGGAACCCACTATTGCTAGACTAACGAGTCCTTAGGAACACGGTGATGATCGATCGATTAGACTAATGAGTCCTTGATACCTTTTCATTTTCACATTTATATTGAGTATTTATATCATATGGCATGCCAACTATATCTGATCTCAAACATTATTTGTCACGAGGTAATATATCCATTAAACCAAATTTACTTACAATTTTTTCTTATGCAAAGCGCAAATTTACATATTCAAAACGCGTTGCCGAAATCAACCAATGCATATCATATCGGAAACTTATATCGATGAAATCAAGCACTCTCATTCTATTTTAAAACATGACATATCAATTTAAAAGCATTAAGTTAAGCATATTGGTTTTCTCAAAATAAATCGTATAATCATAAATCCACGAAACAATCCAATCAAAAATTAAGTGAGAGTTAGAAACTCTTACTTCTGAGTTTTAACAAAGCTTGTTAGGCTTCATTAAAATCTCTTAACAGTATTTCAAACCTTGTTTTAAAGCGTTCATAATATGCATTCCCCACAAAGCTTTCGCCTAAACGCCGAAGCTTCTCTAGATAGACAAGAATGTCCAAAACGCAAGCTAAACCTCCATACTCGATTTCGAATTCCCTGCTACTCAGTCATAACATATTTCCTCATCAATTTATATCCAAAAACTTCCAACAACATTAACAATGTTGATTCGTTAACTAAAATCCTCATTAACAATTTAAAATCGTACAACACTATACTTCTATCATTCATAAACTTAACGTAATTTACATCATTCTGATTAGGCTTAACTACAAAATAAGTGCCCAAAATATGTCTCTTTTTTGAAATAGGTGCCTATAGTATTTTTTGGTTGAAATAGGTGCCTAAAGTTTCATTTTGGTTGAAATAGATGTTGTAACACCCTGAAATTCGGTCTAGTCGGAATTAGATTCCGATGATCAAAATATGTTTTGTGTATAAACTAAAGTATGGTTTTATCCTCGGTCCTAAGTCTAGATAAGTGTAACCCCCTTATCATGGCCTATGTAATGCCTCGGTTTTGGGCTTAGAAGTTTTGGGCGTTGACCGGTTTGGTCAAAGTGCTGTTCGAATCTAAAGAGGTGAAATTAGGAAAGCCTGGTTCGGGTTGCATTAAAAATATGGAAAAATGTTCTAAAATCATCTTTTAATATAATTAAGTGAACTGTGAAATCAATTTTGGAAAATGAGTTTTGGAAGTGTGACATTTTGGCTAGTGACCAAGATGTAATTTTCGAAAGTTTTGAGGCTGTTTTATAAAGGGTTGAAACTTTGAATCATTAAGGAGCTATTTATCCAAAGGGAGTTTCTCCAGATTTTTCTAAGATATTTTAAGACTAAATTCTGATTTTAAATGATATTAAAAGTGGAGGGAAAGCCATTTGGCTATTTTGGATATTTTTGCAACTAACTTTTCTCAATTTTCTTTCTCCCATTTTCTCTCAACCCAAACACTTTCTGTCCAGAGAATTTGATCTGATTTTCTCACCTAAATCCCTCCTTTCAACTCTCATTTGATTCCTAATCAACATATCTTCAAAACCTCTTCAATTGCTACTTGATTCAACAAGGTTTTTGATTCCAAAAAGAGGAGAAACTCAAGTTTGGAGGTAAGAACGTCCTTCTCCTCTAAACTATCAGTTCTTTACTGAAATTCCTAAGTTTTCAATCCTTAATTGATGTTTTATTAAAGGTTTTTAAGTGGTGGAATGGATCTTGGCTTATAATGCAAGATTTGGTGATTTTTGATGATTTTCGTTAGATCTGATTAATCTGTGATTTGAGATGTGTTTTTGATGTTAAATGAACTCTAAATTGATAAGGAATTGAGTTTTGATTAATGCAATCCCGGATAGGTTGAGTTTCCTAAGTTTAGCTTGTGATTCAAGGTTGTTTTTGAGGTGATCTTGTGGATCTGATGTTGCTGGAGGTATAAGGATGTTAATAGGTTGTTTTTAGATGTTATGTGATGTTAAAGGATGTGTGGTTTTGCTGGTTTATGGCTGGGCTTTGTTTAGAAGTGGTTTGGATGCATTTTCGGTTGTGTTTGGTGGCCGAAAATGGTGTGTGGATGAGAGCAACGAGTTTATGTGCTTTCATTGAAGCAATTAATGCATGATGATGCATTAATCCTCTGCTTTGATGTGTTGAATCAGGGGAAGCATCTTTGGATTCAAGAGTTGTTGATCCGGAAGCTTGTTTTGGTGCTTTGGCTTGAAGCAAAGTGGAATCGGTGAGTGTGTATTTGAAAATTGGGTTTTCGGCTTTGAAACCAATGTCTTGGGAGCTTAGTTTAAGTCTAAACAACTTTGCTAAGCTCAAGTGTAAGTTTTCGGAATTTCTCTCTAGTGGTGGCCATGATTTTGTTGTGATGCAAAGTGGTTTAATGCATGTTTTAATTACTGTTTTGAAAGCATGATTTAGCATGGTTTTTGCTGATGTTATAAGCCATATGTTGAAGGAAACTCTAGGTAAGAGTTCCTTGTTTTTGTACATTGATTAAATGTGGTTTGATGCTTTTAAATGCTTGATGAATATGGCTTGGTTTAATGCTTAAAAACAGTGGATTAAATGATGAAAATGATGTATATTGGCAAGTGATGTTTTAAAAAGGTTAAGGTCACTAAGGTGGTTAAAAGTCCTTGAGTGAGCCTTGTTACTTAAGAACATCAAGGTGGTTAAAAGTCCTTGGATGGTTCTTGTTGCGGACACTAAGGTGGTTAAAAGTCCTTAGGTGATCCTTTCCATGGTGTTTAAAAGTCCATGGGGCCATGGTGTTTAAAAGTCCATGGGGCCAAGGTGTTTAAAAGTCCTTGGGGCCAAGGTGTTTAAAAGTCCTTGGGGTGATTCAAGCTATGGACACAAAGGTGGTTAAAAGTCCTTGTGTGGTCCTCATTCATGGTGTTTAAAAGTCCATGGCCAAGGTGTTTAAAAGTCCTTGGGGCCAAGGTGTTTAAAAGTCCTTGGGAAAGTTGATGAACTTGTTTTAAAGAAATGGAATTTGTCACTTGAGCCAATATGACATGTTATGTTGAAGCATGAGATGCTTGTTTTAAGTATGCTTTTGAACATGTGCAAAGGTTGATTTAAAGCATGTTTTATAAATGTTTTTAAATGCATTATTGAATGGTTTTTAAGAGCATTCCTCACTAAGCTTTTGCTTACGCTCTCTTCCGTTTTCTTAATTCAATAATGCAGAACATTAAGGAACCTTGAGGGCAGCAAGGAAGGCAAGCATTCAAGTGAAAGTAGAGCTCAATGTATGGAAGGTTTTGTTAGTACATTTTAGCTTTTGGTAATTTGGCAATGGGGGACCAATGTGTATGTTTTGGGAGGTTTTTGGAACTCCCTAAGTATGTTGAATGATGATAAGAATGCTGGTTTTTGTGTTGGATCATTACATGCTTGTTTTGGAAGTTTGTGCTTGAATAGCTAGCTTGTGTAGGAAGCATGCCTATAGATTTGGGGCTTTTTGCATATGATGTTGTTTTGTTGATTTGATGATGCTAGTAAGTCTTATATATGTTGAATTGCATGCTGGTAAAGTTTGGTAGCATTTGGAGCATGTTTGAATGATCAATTGCATGTTTTGGAATGCATTTTGCTGCAATCTGTGCAGGGCGTTTCGGAACGGGTGCCTTGAATGAACCCAGGCGTCCGAAACGGTAGGCACCGTTTCGAAACGGTTTGGCCACTGCCAGCCCGTGTTCCGGAACCCGTTGCGGAACAGCCCGTGTTTCGAAACGGGTACAGCCTGTTTCGGAACGGTCGACCGTTGGGGGCTGACATTGGCAGTTAAATGTTTTGAATTGTTTGAGTAATTGTTTGGTCCTGAAACTGGTTTGTGCAATTGTTTGAGTTCGGGAAGTCCTTTTGAGCTGAAATTTCACAGAGAAGCATGAAACCTAACTAATTTCAAGTTGGTAAGATTAATTTGGGTTAAGTCCTTCTAATTATCAGAAATTACAATTTGGTCCTTAAAGTTGTAATTTGTTCAATTGGGTCCCTGTTTGATCTCTGATGTTTGTGATCTTTGAGTATGATGTTTGTGTGATCACAATTAGGATTAATGGGCATCTAGATAAGATTAAAAAGAAAAAAAAAGGGTCGTTAATCAAGGTTGACTTTCGGGTTGACTTTGGTTTTCCCCGTGTGACTTTCTTAATTCAGGTCAACCGTCTAGGCCAGGTTAAGGGGGTTACAGCCTAGATGGTTGACCCGAACAACGAAGATTACACGGGGAAAACCAAAGTCAACCTTGATTAATGACCCTTTTTTTCCTTTTTATCTTTTCTAGATGCACATTAAGCCTATGTGTTATGCAAGAGTCACATGAGAGAAAGGCACAGCGATCGGAAATCAATTAGGGACTCAATTGCAAGAATTACACTTTTAGGGACCAAAATGTAAATTTTGGAATATATAAAGACTTTGCAGATTTTAAGTTTACCAATATGTAATTAGTCACCTTTCATACATCTCTGCCAAAAATTAACTTAAAAGGACATTCCAAGCTTAAGCAATTGCATCCACAACATACAGGACTAAAATGTAAAACATGAGAACTTGAAACAATTCAAATGCACAGTCTAACGGTCAACCGTTCCGGAACGCTGACCTTCGTACCGAAACGTCCGTATCGAAACAGTGTTGACCGTTTCAGAACTCGGGTGCATTCCAAGACCAGTACCGGAACAAGCTTCTTTAGTAGCCAAAGTGTTCTAAAACACCTTCACCCGTTCCGAAACACTATGGCCATTTCGGGCCCCTGTTCGAAACAGATACGAGTATTTCGATACACCCTGCCATGCAACAGCAGAAATTTCTTGTTTTTCAGATCTTAACACTATCAAACAAGCTCCAAAACATTCCATAACATACCAGCAACGTGTTTAGACATTAGAGAACATAATTGAGAAGCTTAAGCTAAAGCATGGCATAAAACACATGAACATTCAAACTATATGCATGCTTCCTAACCACAAAACCAAATATAGAACTCAAACCTCCAACCAAACCATTTAGGACCATTTACAAACCATAAAAGCCATAACAAACTTACTACAAACATAGGGAGTCCAAAACACATCTCCCAAATACAACCTTGAAACCCCATTGCCAAATATCAATACTAAAGTGTGTAAAAACATCACCATACATGAGCTTTACACTTCCTTGGATGTTCTTAACCTTCTTGTTGCACAAAACACTTCAATTATCTACATTATTGGTAAAAGAGAGAGTAGGCATGTTTGCTTGGTGAAGCATGCTCTAAAGAAAACCAACACAATAATGCATTATTCAAAACACTTTCTCAAAAGGAATTTTCAACAACATGCTCATTCTATCTCATGCTTGAAAACCATTTCAAAGCAAATCTCCATTTGAAAACACATGTAGCTCTATTTCATATCATGCATTTAAACCAATGCAAAACTCATGGCAAGGCCATACACATGCTTGTTGAAACTAAAGCATTTCATAAACAAATCTCATATGCATTTCTCATAGCATAAATCATCTCAACATTAGGTACATGTGAATCAAATACATTTTCATATATTTTATTGGCCTTTCACATTTCATCATTACTCGCATATGCGGATTAGCTTGACTCAAGGTCAAGTCCTACCCCAGTGGAATCTCTCATCACCAGATTCTCATGGCGGTATCTCTCATCGCCACAAAGCTTGGGTATTTCACCAAGTCCTACCCTGATGGTATCTCTCATCATCGGATTCTCACTTTGGATTGGCATGGCACTACCCCCATTGCCCAACTCCAAAAAGCACGTACAAATTTTAGTTTATAGTGCACTCTCTCATCCTATTGATCGATCAATTATATCCGGTAAGTATCTCATCTTCTATTCCAATATATTATGTCAAAACATTATCCCACCTACTGTTTTTCATGCAACATTTCTCAAATCTTTCTCATCTCATTTCAAAATGAAAATACATGCTTGCATTAAGTCAAAATCTTGAAACTCTTCAATGCACATGCTATCACATGAAATCTCTTCAAAGCATCATCTCATGCAACAAATCATGCATAAAAATAGTAGGAATTTGTCTATCTCAAAACAAGAGCATGTAAAAGCATTTTAAGGACAATCACCACATAATTGAGAGCAAATCTAGGCATACTTACTTCCGAACTTAGGAAGGTGTTTCAAACCTTTCTTAAATCCCCAAACCTTGTTTCTTTGTCCCTCAAGGACTTCTAAAACCATTCGCACTCTCCGGTTACGTTTCACTTGCTCACCGAAACCCTATCTAAGCTCCCGGCACTTCCGAATCAACACCTAAAGCGTCCGAAGATGTCTCCCCTATTCATTACACATAAGAGCAGAGGATTATAGCATCATCATGCATTGAAATCGTCAGCCACACACCTACACCCGCTGCTCTACTCAAAAGCCTCATTTCGGCCACCAAAATAACCGAATTCATCTCCAAACTCTTACAAAACAAAGCCCAACCAAGATCTGTCACTTCTGAACATTTCTAAGCCTCAATCAACATCAAAAATCACCACAAACTCGTCCTTATACCTCCAGGTATAACAGAGCACCAAAACCACTCCAAAAACCACCATTCTAGCATGCAAAACTTAGGAATCCAAACCTATTCGAGATTTGTTTAGTAAAACCTCATTTATAACATCAATTACCATCCAAAATACATTAGAAATCAACCTCAAATCAGAGCCTAACCGATAGTTACGAAAATCATCAAGATCTCTCCAAGAATCTTGAGTTTTGACACAATTTCATGTTTCTAACATTAAAGCAACTCAAAAATCATTAACAAATGATTGATAACTTGGGAATTTCATTAAAGAACTGATCATTAGAGGAGAAGGACGAAGCTTACCTCTAATGGCTGATTTCTCCTTGATTTGGGCAAGTTTTTTTGAAAATCCAAAGTGAAAACAAGAGGATTTTACGAGGAAAAGATTAGGAATCAAACGGAGATTGAAATCTCTTCAAAGTGAATGAAAATCAGAGGCTAATTGATGGAGGAATTGTGTTTGGCTGAAAAGAAATTGAGAGAAAATGAAATGAGAAAAAACTAACGTAAGGTAGTTATGAAAAGTCAAAGATAGATTTTCTTTTTAATAATCCTTATTTTCCTTAATTAAAACATTAATAAAAACACCCAAAATAAAGAGAAATCTGATTAAAAACATTTTGATAAAATTAGCTCCTTAAAGATTCAAAGTTTCAATCCTTTACAAAACATTCACTATTCAACTTTTGCAAAAACTGCAATTTGGTCACTACACAGAAATGTAGTATTTCCAAACCTTATTTTGTAAAATTGTTTTCACCATAATCATTCATATAATAAATGAAGATTTTTAGATATATTTCCATATTTTTAAAGCATCCCGAAGTAGGTGTTCCCTATATCTCCCTTAAAGGTTCGAACCGTTCTCGACCGGTCTGATTCAAACTCTAAAACATTTAGGCCCAAAATCAGTGCGTTACAACTCTCCCCTTCTTAAGTAATTTCGTCCTCGAAATTTACCTGGAGGAAAAAGGTAGGGAAATTGCTTCTTCATGTCTTCCTTCCTTTCCCACGTGGTTTCCTCAACACCGTGATGGCTCCACAAGACTTTGACCAACTCGATGGTCTTACCCCGGAGAACCTTACTATCCGAATCTAGAATCTCAACAAGTTCCTCATCATACGTCAAATCTGGATTCAACTCAACCTCTTCCACAGGCATAACATTTGACGGATCCGATCTATACCTCCGAAGCATGGATACATGAAACACATTATGTATCCTTGCTAACTCTTGAGGTAGTCTCAGCTTGTAGGCAACAAGACCCACACGTTCTAACAACTTGTATGGTCCAATGAACCTTGGGATCAACTTGCCCTTCCGGCCAAACCTCATCACCTTCTTCCAAGGTGAAACTTTTAAAACCACACGATCACCCACAGAAAATTTTATCTCCTTACGCTTCAAATCCGCGTAAGACTTTTGCCGATCCGTTGCTGCCTTCAACTGCTCACAAATGAGCTTCACCTTCTCGGTGGTTCGTTTTAACAAAGTCGACATCGATACCAACTTTTTTCCCGTTTCAGCCCAACTAAAAGGAGTCCTACACTTCCTCTCGTATAAAGCTTCATAAGGTGCCATTTGAATACTTGCCTGGTAACTATTATTATAAGCAAACTCCACCAAATGCAAGTGCTTCTCCCAAGAGCCTTGAAATTCAATAACATAGCACCTCAACATATCCTCAAGCACTTGGATAACACGCTCAGACTGCCCATCCGTCTGTGGATGATAAGAAGTACTGAAATTCAGCCGTGTACCCAATGCTTGATGCAAACACTCCCAAAACCTTGCGGTGAACCTCGGGTCTCCATCCGACACTATAGATTTTGGCACCCCATGCAATCGTACAATCTCAGCAATGTATAACTCTGCAAGATTATCTAAGGTGTACGTAGTATGCACAGGCAAGAAATGTGCACACTTCGTAAGACGATTCACAATCACCCAGACACAAAGTCCATGGTGCTCCTCTCCAACTTCCATTCAGGAATCCTTAACGGCTGCAACAACCCTGAAGAAAATTGATGTTCAGCCTTAACTCGCTGACAAACCATGCATTTGCTAACATGCTTAGCGACATCTTTCTTCAATCCCACCCAATAGACTCATCCTTTAGATCACGATACATCTTTCTACTACCAGGGTGCATAGAAAAAGGACTACTATGAGCTTCAGTCAGAATAGTGCACCTCAACTCAACATCATTCACCACCACTATTCGACTCCCAAAACATAAGACACCATCATCATTGAAATAGAAGTCTGATGGCCTACCTTCAGCAATATCCTGAAAATGTGGCACCAAGGAATCATCCAACAGTTGTTTGTCCTTTATCAACTGAACTAGAGATGGTTTCACTTGCAATTCAGCAACAAAACCACCATCCCGCGATATGCTCAAGCTAGCACACATCGCCCTTAACTCCACCGCCACTTTCCTGCTCAAGGCATCGGCCACAACATTGGCCTTCCCCGGATGATACTCGATCGTTAGATCGTAATCCTTAAGCAACTCCACCCAACGCTGTTGCCTAAGATTCAACTCCTTCTGAGACATTAGATACTTCAAAATTTTATGATCCGTGTACACAGTACACTTCTCACCATATAGATAATGTCTTCAGATCTTTAGAGCAAAAACCACTGCTGCTAACTCAATGTCATGCGTAGGATAGTTGCGCTCATGCACTTTCAACTGTCGCGACGCATAAGCCACTACCTTACCCTCTTGCATTAACACACACCCCAAACCAACATAAGAGGCGTCACTATACACCACAAACTATTTCCCTGATTCAAGTTGAACCAATATAGGAGCTTGCGTCAAAGCTGTTTTTAGCTTCTCAAAAGCTTGTTGTCTCGCTTCTGTCCACTCATACTTGACATCCTTCTACAACAACTTCGTCAAAGGGGCAGCAATCTTAGAAAATCCATCCACAAACCTCTGGTAGTAACATGGCAACCCAAGGAAACTACGAACTTCATGAACGGACGTAAGAGGCTTCTAATTCATAATCGCCTCAATCTTCTGAGGATCAACTCGAATCCCTTCAGCTGAAACCACAAGGCCAAGAAAAACAACCTCCTTTAGCCAGAACACACATTTGCTCAGCTTAGCATAAAGCTAATTTTCTAACAACACTTGCAAAATGATCCTCAATTGACCTTCATGCTCCTTCTCAGTACGAGAGTACACAAGGATATCATCGATGAACACCACGACAAACTTCTCCAAGAATTCATGGAACACCCTATTCACCATATCCATGAAATCAGCATGAGCATTCGTCAATCCAAACGGCATCACTAGAAACTCATAATACCCATACCTCGTTCTAAAGGCTATTTTTGGCACATCGACATCCTTCACCTTTAACTGATAGTATCCTGACCTCAAATCTATCTTTGAAGACACAATCACTCCTCGAAATTGATCAAAAAGATCATCAATCCTCGGCAAAGGATACTTGTTTTTTATGGTCAACTTATTCAGCTGACGATAATCAATTCACATCCTCATCGTGCAATCTTTCTTTTTAACAAACAAGACCGGTACACCCCAAGGTGACACACTAGGCCGAATAAAGCCTCGGTCAAGTAACTCTTGAAGTTTCGTCTTCAGCTCCTTCAACTCTTTGGGTGCCATTCGATAGGGAGCAATGGACACCGGTGTTGCGTTCTCGTACAGCTCAATTCCAAATTCAACCTCTCGACTAGGCGGAAAACCTGGTAATTCCTCCAGAAACACTCCAGGGAATTCACACACAGTCCTTATATCTTGTACGCTGACCTCTTTGGAACTAGGATTCATAACAAAGGCTAGGTAAGCCTCACATCCTCGACGCAACATCCGGCTTGCTTCAAGCGTCGACACCACATTAGATAGAAACTTCACATTTTCTCCCACCACCACAACTTCATAATCATCCACAAGTTTCAGAGAAACTCGCTTGCTTTCAAAATACACAACCGCTCTATACTCAACAAGCCAATGCATGCCAAGAATTATGTCAAAACCATAGAATGGCAATTCCATAAGATCGACAAGAAACACATGATCTTGCACCATTAAGGGGCATCTCCTATACAATCTTCTTGTTACAACCATCTCACCAAAGGAACTAGTCACACGCATTCCAACATCCAAAGACTCAACAAGAAAACGAAGCATTTGAGCATGTTCATGCAATATGTACGAGTGTGTAGATCCAGAATCAATCAAAGAAATTAATGAAAAGGATCGCAAAGTAAAGGTAACTGCGATCACGTGCGTGTCATTCATTCTCTCTCGATGGGCATACACTCGAGCCTGGCCACCACCCTCAGGTCGAACAACCACCACATGTGCCACATTTCTTCCACCCTCATCTATGCGCTAGAAATTACCGTAGCCGCGCCCACGACCTCTCTGTGGCTCGACTTCTCTCACCGGAGCTTGACCCTCTCTCAATGGCTGAGGAAAATCTTTCTTCATATGCCCTCGATTACCACAGTTCCAACATATACCCAGATTACCCCAACACTCACCAGCATGTCTCCTACCACACCAGTTACACTCATGAGTCCTAAAGAAAGCATTCGGTCCTTGCTAACCTCTTCTAGGGTTACCACCCCCACGTCTAACATCACCATGTGGCCTTCTATCCTTATGCCTCTTATAGTGATCTCTACCAAGATCACGCTCTACAGCTCGCTTCCCAGAGCTAGATCCTTCTGCTCGACTCGCCAAACCCAGATTCAGCTCAATATCCTTGGCTATAGTGACCAAGACATCGAAATCAGTATAATTAGATATGAGCATATAAGTCTTAACATCCGCCACTAGGTCGTAGCGAAATTGCTCACATCTTTATCCCTCACTACGAATCAGCTCAGGTGCATATTGGCTAAGACGTACAAACTGCACCTCATATTCTACCACCGACATGCTCCCTTGCACAAGGGACATGAGCTCCCTCTTTTTCTCATCGAGGAAGCGAACTCCCAAATACTTTCACTTGAACGCACTCAAAAAGAATGTCCAAGTCACATCATCATCATCCATCCCACATATCGTGGTTGTCCACCATGTATATGCATCACCATGCAACAGGGACACAATGCATCCCAACTTCTGAACATTATTGCATTTCAGTTGTCCAAGTATCCTCTTGGTACTCTCCAACCAAGACTCGGAACCCTCCGAGATCAACCCTCTGAACTCAATCCCTCCCAGACTGCGAAGTCGCTCTAACGGCAACCTTGCATTGGCACCATCCTGAGGTGCATCTCCATGAGCTCCAGCTACTGCTGCCTGGAAAGCCCCAGCAATAGCTTGTATCAGCACAAACATATCAAGAGCAGCTTGCCCCTGAATTCCCTCAGGTCCTGCAACCCCATCACCAAAGCTAGCAGCATCAACCCCAGCTCCACCACCACCAGGTGGTCCACCAGGGGGAGGAGGAGGTAGATCCTCAGAATTCTCCATATTCTCGTTCTCAGTCGTAGAACGGGCATTGATTCTAAGCTCTCTATGTAGCCGCATAATAAAACAATGCAACTGACAAAATACAATAAATCCAATTAGGCATAAAAAGGTAAGTAATCCAAGTACTCAAGCTCATTTTTGAAAACAATTCTTCTCATTAATATGATATGGCTATGGGACCCCCCAATTATACCCCAAACACAGCATAGCATCACAGTTTCACTGAAAAGTCACAATCATTCATAATCACACATATTAACCACTTACCAATCCCCAAACATTTGCTAACCTGGCTCTGATACCAACAAATGTAACCCCATTAGCCCGACCGAGACGCTTGACTCGAACTACGAAGATTACACGGGGAAAACCAAAGTCAACTCGAAAGTCAACCTTGATTAACAATCATTTTTTCCTTTTTATCTTTTCTTGATGCACATTAAGCTTATATGTTACGCAAGAGTCATATGAGAGAAAGGCACAGCGATCAGAAATCAATTAGGGACTCAATTGCAAGAATTACACTTTTAGGGACCAAAATGTAAATTTTGGAAAATATAAGGACTTTGCAGATTTTAAGTTTACCAATATGAAATTAGCCATTTTTCATCAGCTCTGCCAAAAATCAACTTAAAACGACATTCCAAGCTCAAGAAATTGCATCCACAACATACAAGACTAAAATGTAAAACATGAGAACTTGAAATAATTCAAATGCACAGTCTAACAGTCAACCGTTCCGGAACGCTGACCTTCGTACCGAAACGTCCGTATCAACACGGTATTGATCGTTTTGGTACTCGGGTGCATTCCGAGACTAGTATCAGAACATGCCCCTCTAGTAGTCAAAGCGTTCTGAAAACACCTTCACCCATTCTAAAACACTATGGCCATTTCGGTCCCCTTTTTCGAAATAGATAAGGGTGTTTTGATACACTCTACCCTGCAACAGCAGAAAACTATGGTTTTTCATATCTTAACACTATCAAACATGCTCCAAAACATTCCATAACATACCAACAACTTGTTTAGACATTAGAGAACATAATTGAGAAGCTTAAGCTAAAGCATCGCATCAAACACATGAACATTCAAACTATATGCATGCTTCCTAACCCACAAAACCAAATATAGAACTCAAACCTCCAACTAAAACATTTAGTACCATTTACAAACCATAAAAGCAATAACAAACTTACTACAAACAAAGGGAGTCCAAAACACATCTCCCAAATACAACCTTGAAACCCCATTGCCAAATATCAATACTAAAGTATGTAAAAACATCACCATACATGAGCTTTACACTTCTTTGGATGTACTTAACCTTCTTGCTACCCAAAACACTTCAATTATCTGCATTATTGGTAAAAGAGAGCGTAAGCATGTTTGGTTAGTGAGGCATGCTATAAAGAAAACAAACACAATATTGCATTATTCAAAACACTTTCTCAAAAGCCATTTTATCTCATGCTTGAAAACCATTTCAAAGCAAATCTCCATTTGAAAACACATGTACCTCTATTCTATCTCATGCATTTAATCCAATGCAAAACTCATGGCAAGGCCATACACATGCTTGTGGAAACTAAAGCATTTCATAAACAAATCTCATAGCATAAATCATATCAAACACTAGGTACATGTGAATCAAATACATTTTCATATATTATATTGGCATTTCACAAATCATCATTACTCGGATATACAGATTAGCTTGACTCAAGGTCAAGTCCTACCCCGGTGGAATCTCTCATCATCGGATTCTCATGGCGGTATCTCTCATCGCCTCAAAGCTTGGGTATTTCACCAAGTCCTACCCAGATGGTATCTCTCATCATCGGATTCTCACTTTGGATTGGGATGGCACTACCCCCATTGCCCAACTCCAAAGAGCATGTACGAATTTTAGTTTATACTGCACTCTCTCATCCTATTGATCGATCAATTATATCTGGTAAGTATCTCATTTTCAATGCCAATATATTATGTCAAAACATTATCTCACCTACTGTTTTTCATGCAACATTTCTCAAATCTTTCTCATATCATTTTAAAATCAGAATACATGCTTGCATTAAGTCAAAATCTTAAAACTCTTCAATGCACATGCTATCACATAAAATCTCTTCAAAGCATCATCTCATGCTACAAATCATGCATAAAAACAGTAGGAATTTGTCCATCTCAAAACAAGAGCATGTAAAAGCATTTTAAGGACAACCACCACAAAATTGAGAGCAAATCTAGCCATACTTACTTCCGGACTGAGGAAGGTGTCTCAAACCTTTCATAAAGCCCCAAACCTTGTTTCTTTGTCACTCAAGGACTTCTAAAACCATTCGCACTCACCGATTACGTTTCGTTTGCTCGCCAAAACGCTATCTAAGATCCCGGCACTTTCGGATCAACACCAAAATCGTCCGAAGATGTCTCCCCTGTTCATAACATATAAGAGCAGATTATGAATGCATCATCATGCATTGAAATCATCAGCCACACACCTAAACCCGCTGCTTTACTCAAAAGCCTCATTTCGGCCACCAAAAACAAGCAAAATCATCTCTAAACTCTTCCAAAACAAAGCATAGTCAAGATCTATCACTTCTAAACATTTCTAAGCCTCAATCAACACCAAAAAATCACCATAAACTAATCCCTATACCTCCAGCTATAACAGAACGCCAAAACCACTCCAAAAACCACCATTCTAGCATACAAAACTTAGGAATACAAACCTATTCGGGATTTGTTTAATAAAACCTCATTTATAACATCAATTACCATCCAAAATACATTAGAAATCAACCTCAAATCAGAGCCTAACCAATAGTTACGAAAATCATCAAGATCTCTCCAAGAATCTTGAGTTTTGACACAATTTCATGTTTCTAACATTAAAGCAACTCAAAAATCATTAACAAAGGATTGATAACTTGAGAATTTCAGTAAAAAACTGATCATTAGAGGAGAAGGACAAAGCTTACCTCTAATGGCTGATTTCTCCTTGATTTGGACAAGTTTTCTTGAAAATTCAAAGTGAAAACAAGAGGATTTGATGAGGAAAAGATTAGGAATCAAAAGAAGATTGAAATCTTATCAAAACGAATGAAAATCAGAGGCTAATTGATGGAGGAATTGTGTTTGGCTGAAATGAAATTGAGAGAAAATGAAATGAGAGAAAACTAACATAAGGTAGTTTTGAAAAGTCAAAGATATATATTCTTTTTAATAATCTGTATTTCCCTTAATTAAAACATTAATAAAAACACCCAAAATAAAGAGAAATATAATTTAAAACATTTTGGTAAAATTAGCTCCTTAAAGATTCAAAGTTTCAATCCTTTACAAAATAGTCACTATTCAACTTTTGCAAAAAGTACGATTTGGTCACTACACCGAAATGTAGTATTTCCAAACCTTATTTTGTAAAATTGTTTTCACCATAATCATTCATATATGAAATGAGGATTTTTATATATTTTTCCATATTTTTAAAGCATCTCAAACTAGTTGTTCCCTAAATCTCCCTTAAAGGTTCGAACCGTTCTCGACCAGACTTTAAGTGAATAAATTTAACGGACTAGAACACTATTGAATAGTATGGGAAACCTTAGTGGCTGATTTGTAAAAATTGATAGTTGGGAGATAAAGCATGAGCTCCAAAAGGTTGAGAAACTAATTTTCACGTGGGGTATCTAAAGAGGTTCCTTCAATTGAAGGAAACCTTAAGTATTAAAAATAAAACAATAGGGGTAAATAAATGACATATTTTATTACCCTTACTCGATTAAAGAAAACAAGCATACACCTCCCTTCATATTCTTCCTATAGATATCAAGCAAGCACCTCCATGGGAGCTTGATAGTAAGCTTCGATTTCTTCGGTTCTTGGTTGGAAAATCGTTCCTATCGGTTGGGTGAGTTTAATCATCTAAATGATCAAATGAACATGTGGTTAATTTGTGTGTAATCTTGACCTAGGGTTTCGTCATTCATGGAAAACTTTAGATGATAATATTATTAAGCTTAGATATTGCTTTTGAAGTCATTTTATTCAATACAATATCGTAGTATCAATTCGAATAATTTCTTATTGGATTTCTTGCTCAAGAAGAGGATCGTGACAATCTATCATCACCAACCAAAGCTAGAAATAAGAGCGTTGTTATCCGAGAGTAGTAAAAGCATCGAATTTTAAGGTGAGTGTAGTCAGAGTCTCGGTTCTAGGCAAGGTACCTATCCCGAATCCATTGTTCATGATATTCTTGTTACTAACCTTATATGGTAAGTTTTATCGCATCAGAATTTATGTTGATCATGTAGGTAAGACATGGTAAGCATAAGACATTGATTATGTTACTGTCATTGTCATCGAATATTGCTATCGACCTTGTTTAGGTTAAGGAATTATTGATTTTGATATTGATATGATCATCGAACAAGTTGTGTAAATATTGCCATTATAATATTGATTTTTAATTACCAATTATTGTCATTGTTATGGAACTTGGATTCGATGGATTAGGGATACAATTGGCATGCCATAGAATTCATGAGCTTAGTGTATGGGTGGACTATAGTCCTAGGGCTATGGCCTATACTGATTGGCGAGGCGGAGGGATGTGTTTGATTTTGGTCATACAGGCAAGGTGGAGGGTACAGACCAATCATTGTTTGGTGAGGCGTAGGAATTTGTGTATCCACAGTCGAGAATCGATCCAAGGAGTACTAATATAAGATTATGATAATTGATAAGGAATCGTGATTATCTTTATACCATGCCTATTGTTATTGTTATCGTTATTGCATCATTGTTAAGCATGATTTGTTTTGCTTATCTTGTTTATTTGCATGTTAAAGACTACATCACTTAGGAAAAATATGCCTAAAGCATTCATCTTATGCATTTCAGGTTAAAAAGTTTTTCATACCAAGATCGGGGATTAGTCGAGCAAGCAAGTCACCCCCGAGCTACAAGTAATGTGTTTTGATCTTTTGAACTCCTAGAAAGGTGGCAGGGTAGTCAAACTAGTCCTTTTTACCCATTTTGTTGTGTATGTAAAGTGCTTGTAGTGTATTTCGCTATATAGTCCTAAATGGTACTTTTGGTGTTGTATAAGTTGCCAAAGTTGTCATATATGGTGCTTAAAGGTCAAAACATAGCAAACGTAACCATATGATCATGAAATTATGCATGTCGTTAGATTACATGTTTTATGGATTGCTGGTAAAATTTCATGGTTTTCGGACAAGGTTTGATGCGGTAAACCGATGAAAAACCAGATAAAATTTTGACATTATAGGACAGGGTATCGATACGGGTGATGGCGTATCGATACGCCCTTGTTCTGGGAATTAAGGAATTCAAAGGGGGTATCGATACAGTTTGAGCCGTACCGATACTATTTTTGCCACTGACAACTATCGCATTGCTATGGTCGGTGCCATATCGATGCAATTTTCCTATCATGTGCTACTATGAACACTCGTACCATTACGGACCTAGCTCGTATCGATACTGGTCAACCCAAGTCAAGTCAATATTTGTTGTGAGACAACCTGTATCGACACGGGTCATACCTGTATCAATACAGATCTTAAGCCATATTAACATGTGTTGACCATTGACCACCTGTATTGATACATCCAAAGGGTGTATCGATACGAGTAGGATGCTTAGCTAATTACTTATCCTTTAATTGATGAATTTAGCTATTAATGAACTGCATGAAACACCAAATGAATGTGAGCTTATGAGATATTACATTATGTTGAGACATGTTTATTTGTTTAAAAGGATTTGCACTTCGGACCTTAATGTTTTCTTTTAATATATTGCTTAGGCCCTAATTGGTCAATTAATTGCTCGTAGAGTAAATTGGACTAAATAACATATCTGGTATAAATTCTTGATTATCGATGATTATCAATGCTTAAGATGAAATTTTTGTGCTCTGATCTTTGTATCGTCCGTTGGTAACACTCTCCGATTCTGTTCTCGACCAGACCGGGTAGGGGTGTTACATTTGTGGTATTAGAGCTAGAGTTTAGTCGATTCTAGGACTAAACTGAAGTCTATCGCATTGTTATTGTGTTACTTTTCCACCTAGGAGTTATATATTGTGTTTATTGTGACTTGTCGACTGATCTAATCTTTCATATAGATATGTCTAAGACAAACGAAGCTCATATTGACAAGCTCGCTACTGGCTCCTCGACACAAGGCGAGGAGGTTAGAGGAGAGAATCTTCTGAATCCACCGCAACCACAGAACCCTCCGATTCAGGGTACTGAGCCTGCAGCACCTACCGCTCGGGCTGAATGCTATCAGAACATGACTAACATGTTCAAACAGTATATGGTTGCAATGCAAGCAGCACCTTCAGCTCATTCTACTCCTCTTGTTGTCTAGGTATACTCCTGCTCCTATGAATAAGTTGGCTTCATTTCGAGCCTACTCTTTCACTAGACAAGATGATGATAACCCCAAGATTACCGAATATTGGCTGGATAACACCCTTTGTATCCTGAATAAGCAGTTGCTGTGTTTCGACGAGCACAAGCTAGAGTGTTCTATTGCATTGCTGACCGACGAGGCCCCTATGTAGTGGGAAACCACTATTCTTACCGTTCCTGTAGAATCAGTCACTTGGGAATTCTTTCTTAAGGAATTTCGGAACAAGTACATGAGGGAGTACTATCTTGCGGAGAGACGAAGCACTTTTCTTCATCTGAAGCAAGGCGGGCGGCCTATCGAGAAGTACATCTATGATTTCTCCAAGTATTGCCGATACAAACCTGAGTTTATAAAGAAAGAGGAAGACAAGTGTAGAATGTTCATTGCTGGGTTGAGCGATGAGCTGCGACCCATGTTAACGAGTTTGGGTATCACCAACTTCTAGGATTTTGTGAACCGAATTAAAGCAACAGATGCTGCGAAGAGAGCTCAAAGAGGAAATATGTCCAATAGATTTGAGAAAAGGGCACGAGATGATTCTCGACCTCCCAAATGGAATAAGAAGGGAAAATATCAAGGCTCGAGGAAAGCTTCATATTCACAGCCTTTCTGTACCGGGAACATTGAGAGACCACAGACTATCACCTAGTTCTGGTCTAAGGTGGCTCCAGTTGAGAGTACTGGAGGTTTGAATCGGAATGTGCATCATCCAGATTGTAATTTTTGTCAGAAACGGCACCCAGTAGGCCAGTGTCATAAGTAGACGGGAGCATGTTTCTTTTTTGGGGATCAAGGACATTTTATCAGGGACTGTCCTCAGAATCCCTCAAAGTCAGTGGCTGTGCACGGAGAAACCTCCTCATTTGCCCAATACTTCTGAGGAAAAGGGCCAAGACAAGCACCATCAGGAGATTTAGGTAGACCATGCAGATTCGGGAAGCAAGGTAACAAGTAGGAATCGAAGGCCTCTACCCAGATGTATCATGTGAGAGGCCGCGAGGAGGATAACGAGCCTGATGTCATAGCACGTACTTTTATGTTATATGCACACTCATTGTATGTATTTATTGACCATGAATCTACACATTCTTTTATAAGCATAGAATTGGTTAAAAGACATAGGATGTCTAGTGAAACTATGGCAACAGAAATCTCTGTGACAAATTTGTTAGGTGATTGTGTTACTCTAAGCCTTGTATGCAAGAATTGTCCGATCTTGATTAAAGGAATCCCGTTCCCCGTGGATCTCCTAGTTTTACTAACCCACAGGTTTGATGCGATACTAGGCCTTGATTGGCTTAGTAAACATCAAGTGTGGGTAGACTGCAGCAAGCGAAAATTGTATCTCCGAGGCCTTGGCAAGGAAAGTATAATGTTGGTGGAATCTCGGAACTCCATGTTGTGTGCATTATCCATAGAAACCAGGAATGAACCTCGGATTCTTGATATTGACACAGTAAGTGAGATTCCGGATGTATTTCCTAATGAGATTTTGGGTCTACCTCAGACTCTAGAAGTGGAATTTGGCATTGAAGTGTAACCGGGAACAACTCCTATTTCCATTGGACCTTATCGGATGGCTGCAGTCGAGCTAAAGGAGTTGAAAGTCCATATACAAGAATTGCTTGAAAAAGGCTATTTTCGGCCGAGTTCCTCACCTTGGGGAGATCCGGTCCTCTTCGTGAAGAAGAAAAATAGTTCCATGAGATTATGTACTGATTATCGGCAATTAAACAAGGTGACCATCAAGAATAAATACCATTTATCCAGAATTGATGATCTATTTGATCAACTCAAGGATGCCATTGTGTTTTCCAAGATTGATTTAAGGTATGGGTACTATCAGATGAGAGTAGAAGATTGTGACGTGCGCAAGACTGCTTTTCGTACAAGGTACGGTCATTACGAGTTTTTGGTTATGCCTTTCGGGTTAACAAATGCTCTGACAGCTTTTATGGACTTGAAGAATCGAGTCTTCTAACCCTACCTTGACAAATTTGTAGTGGTTTTCATTGGTGATATTTTGATTTATTCCAAGTCTACGGAAGAACTTTGCAACCATCTCTGCATTGTGCTTCAAACTTTTCATGAGAAGCAGTTATATACTAAGTGTGAGTTTTGGCTCACCGAGGTGTCCTTCTTAGGGAACATTGTATCAACTTCAAGAATTCAAGTTGACCCGAAGAAAATTCAAGCTTTCTTAAATTGGCATCCACCGAAGAATATTGGTGAAGTCAGAAGTTTCCTCTACCTTGTAGGATATCACCGAAGATTCGTCAAAGGATTTTCTTTGATAGTCGCACCATTGACTAAGATATTACAGAAAGACACCCCATATGTGTGGACTGAGGATCAAGAGAAAAGTTTTGATCAATTAAAGCAAGTTCTAACTCATGCACCGGTCCTGACCCAGCCTGAGTCTGGAAAGGACAAAACTGTCTAGGGTGATGCTTCATATATGGGGTTAGGGTGCGTTCTGATGCAAGAAGGGAAGGTTGTTGCTAATGCTTCGTGAAAACTCAAACCGCATGAGTTGAACTATCCTACTCACGACCTGGAATTGGTCGTTGTTGTCTTTGCATTAAAAATTTGGAGACATTATCTCTACGGAGAAAAATGTTATTTATTCACCAATCATAAGAGCCTTAAATACCTCCTGCCACAAAAGGAATTGAATCTTCGACAACGGAGATGGATGGAACTCCTTAAGGATTATGACTTGGTCATTGATTACCATCTGAGCAAGGCCAATGTTGTAGTTGATGCGCTCAGCCGCAAACCTTCGCCTAGTAAGCATTGATAATAGACTAGAAGTTATAGGTATTGTGAAGTACATTAACTCATTGTAATATTGTTATATTGTAGCCCCTCGAGTAATTAACGCTCACTTTCGACTTTAGAAGCATCATTGTCTTGTAGATGAACTCCAATTTCAGTCTGCAATCGTTTCACGAATCAAGGATTTGCAAGAGCAGGATCCTGAACTTCAAACCATTGTCTCTAAGCTATCGGATAACGTTGATTTCAGAATTAATTCTGAAGGACTCTTATGCTTCAATGATCGAGTATGTGTACCTAATGATGAAACTTTTTGCACCGACATTCTTTCTAAAGCTCATTCGAGTTCTTTTTTTGTTCACTGCAGGTCTGTGAAAATGTATAAAGACCTACGCGAACTCTATTGGTGGCCAGGCATGAAACAAGCCATTGTTAATTACATTTCCACATGTCTCAGATGCCAACGTGTTAAGGCAAAACATTGTGCTCCTACTAGACTATTATAGCCTATCGATCCACCGAAATGGAAATGGGAAAAGATAACGATGGACTTTGTTAGTGGTCTACCATTAACCCCTACAAAGCATGATGCTATATGGGTCATTTTAGATAGTTTCATGAAGTCAGCTCATTTTATACCGGTTAGAATGGACTACGGTCTTCCTAAGCTAGCTAACTTGTATATCAAGGAAGTAATCCGACTCCACGGAGTACCTAAGTCAATCATCTCTGATCGGGATCCTCGATTTGCATCTCAATTTTGGAGGACCTTACAAGGAGCTCTGGGCACCAGAGTTAATCTTAGCACAACCTTTCACCCTCAAACCGACGGTCAGTTAGAAAGGGTAATTCAGGTAAATCATTGAACAAACTGCCTATAGCAAATCCTAGAAAACTTGCTTTGTCACTGAACCTCTTTGTACAGATTTTGGAAGACATGCTTTGGGCATGCATTATTAACTTTGGTGGGACTTGGGAGAAATCTCTACCCCTTTTCGAATTTGCCTATAATAACAGTTACCAAGCATCCATCCAAATGGCCCCGTACGAGGCACTGTATGGTAGACGATGTAGAACTCCATTGTGTTGGTCGACGCTTGGTGAGGGCAAGATGTTAGGTCCGGACTTGCTTCGTGAGACTAAATAACGGGTCACCATTGTCCATGATCGTTTAAAAGTTTCCTTTGATCGACAAAAGGCTTATACAAATCTTAAGAGGAGAGACATCGAATATGAAGTTGGGGAGAAAGCCTTCCTCAAGGTGTCACCGTGGAAGAAAGTTTTAAGATTTGGCAAAAAGGGAAAATTGAGTCCTCGATTCATTGGACCCTTTGAAATCATTGAAAAGATTGGCTTAGTGGCATACCGACTATTTCTACCCTCAAAATTAAGTAAAATCCACGATGTTTTTCATGTATCGATGCTTCAGAAGTATCGATCTGACCCCTCACACATTGTGGAACCTGAATCTGTAGAACTTCGACCAAATTTTTCCTATGAGGAAGAATCGGTTCAGATTCTTGCAAGAGAAGTCAAGAGGCTTCGTAACAAAACTGTACATTTCATTAAAGTGCTCTGAAGGAGCCACCCCGTTGTAGAAGCCACTTGGGACCCTGAAGAGACCATGAGACAACACTATCCACATCTCTTTGATTCAGGTAAAATTCGAGGACGAATTTTTTCTTAAGGGGGGAGAGTTGTAACACCCTGAAATTCGGTCTAGTCGGAATTAGATTCTAACAATCGAAATATGTTTTTCGTATAAACTAAAGTATGGTTTTAGCCTTGGTCTTAAGGCTAGATAAGTGTTAAAGGACTTTAAGTGAATAAATTTAACGGACTAGAACTATATTGAATAGTATTTAAACCTTAGTGGTTGACTTGTAAAAATTGATAGTTGGGAGATAAAGCAAGAGCTCCAAAAGGTTGAGGGACTAATTAAGTAATTAGCCCCTCTTCAAAATTATAGAAATTCTCACGTGGGGTATCTGAAGAGGTTCCTTCAATTGAAGGAAACCTTAAGTGTTAAAAATAAAACAGAAGCGGTAAATAAATGTTATCTTTTATTACCCTTACCCGATTGAAGTAAACAAGCATACACCTCCCTTCATCTTGTTCCTTTAGATATCAAGCAAGCACCTCCATGGAAGCTTGATAGTAAGCTTCAATTTCTTCATTTCTTGGTTGGCAAATCGTTCCTATCGGTTGGGTGAGTTTAATCCTCTAAATGATCAAACGAACCCATGGTTAATTTGTGTGTAATCTTGACCTAGGGTTTGGTCATCCATGGAAAACATGAGATGATAATATTATTAAGCTTAGATATTGTTTTGATGTCGTTTTATTGAATATGATATCGTAGTATCAATCCTAATAATTTCTTATTAGATTTCTAGCTCAAGAAGAGGGTTGTGACAATCCATCATCATCCACCAAAGCTAGAAATAAGGGCGTTGTTATCCGAGAGCAGTAAAAGCATCGGATTTTAAGGTGAGTGTAGTAAGAGTCTCGAGTCTAGGCAAGGTATATAGCCCGAATCCATTGTTCATGAATTTCTTGTTACTAATCTTATATGGTAAGGTTTTATTGCATCAGAATTGATGTTGATCATGTAGGTATGACATGGTACGCATCGGACATTGATTATGTTACTGTCATTGTCATCGAATATTGCTATCGACCTTGTTTATGTTAAGGAATTATTCATTTTGATATTGATATGATCATCGGACAAGTTGTATAAATATTGCCATTGAAATATTGATTTTTATTTACCAATTATTGTCATTGTTATGGACCTTGGATTCGATGGATTAGGACTACAATTTTCATGCCATTGAATTCATGAGCTCAGTGTATGGGTGGACAACGATCCTAGGGCTACGACCTATACTAATTGGCGAGGTGGAGGGATGTGCTTGATTTTGGTCATACAGGCGAGGTGGAGAGTACATATGAATCATTGTTTGGTGAGGCGTAGGAATTTGCGTATCCACAGTCGAGAATCGATCCAAGGAGTATTGATGTGAGATTATGATAATTGATAAGGAATAATGATTATCGTTATACCATGCCTATTTTTATCGTTATTACATCATTGTTAAGCATGATTTGTTTTGCTTCTCTTGTTTATTTGCATGGTAAAGACTGCCTCACTTAGGCAAAATATGCCTAATGCATTCATCTTATGCATTTCAGGTTAAGAAGTTGTTCGTACCATGATCGGGGATTAGTCGAGCAAGCAAGTCACCTCCGAGCTACAAGTAATGCGTTTTGATCTTTTGAATTCCTAGAAAGGTGGCAGAGTAGTCGAACTAGTCCTTTATACCCATTTTGTTGTGTATGTAAAGTGCTTGTAGTGTGTTTTTCTCTATAGTCCTAAATGGTACATTTGGTGTTGTATAAGTTGCCAAAGTTGTCATATATGGTGCTTAAGGGTCTAAACATAGCAAACGTAATCATATGATCATGAAATTCTGAATGTCATTAAATTACATGTTTTATTGATTGTTGGTAAAATTTAGTGGCTTTCGGACAAGGTTTGATAGGGTAAATCGATGAAAAATCAGATACAATTTTGACATTACATGACAGGGTGTCGATATGGGTGATGGCGTATCGATAAGGCCTTGTTCTAGGAATTAAGGAAATCAAAAGGGGTATCGATACGGTTTGAGTCATACTTATACCATTTTTGCCACTGTCAACCATCGTATCGCTACGGTCGGTGCCATATCCATGAAATTTTACTACCATGTGCTACTATGAACACTCGTACCGATACGGACCTAGCCCGTATGGATACGGGTCAACCCAAGTCAAGTCAATATTTGTGTTGAGTCAACCTGCATCGATACGGGTTAACCCAAGTTAAGTCAATATTAGTGTTGAGTCAACGTGTATCGATACGGGTCTTACCTGTATCGATACGGACCTTAAGCCATAATAACATGTGTTGACCATTGACCACCTGTATCAATACAGCTCATGGGTGTAGATACGGGTAGGCTGCTTAGTTAATTACTTGTAGTGAGATGAAATTGGCTTGGATTATGATTAATCCTTATCCTTTAATTGATGAATTCAACTATTAATGAACTGCATGAAACACCAAATGAATGTGAGCTTATGAGATACTGCATTCTATTGAGACAAGTTTATTTGTTTAAAAGAATTTTGTAACCCCCTTAACCCGGCCTAGACGGTTGACCCGAATTAAGAAAGTCACACGGGGAAAACCAAAGTCAACCCGAAAGTCAACCTTGATTAACGACCCTATTTTTTCATTTTAATCTTGTCTAGATGCACATTAGTCCTAATTGTGATCACACAAACATCATACTCAAAGATCACAAACATCAGAGATCAAACAGGGACCCAATTGAACAAATTACAACTTTAGGGACCAAATTGTAATTTCTGATAATTAGAAGGACTTAACCCAAATTAAAGTTACCAACTTGGAATTAATCAGGTTTCATGCTTCTCTGTGAAATTTCAGCTCAAAAGGACTTCCCAAGCTCATACAATTGCACAAACAAGTTTCAGGACCAAAACGCAAACAATTCAAAACATATAACTGCCAATGTCAGCCCCTAACGGTCGACCGTTCCGAAACAGGTAGACCCCGTTTCGAAACACGGGCCGTTCCGCAACGGGTTCCGAAACATGGGCTTGGCAGAGGCCAAACCGTTTCGAAACGGTGCATACCGTTTCGGACGCCTGGGTTCATTCAAGGCACCCGTTCCGAAACGGTGCACACTGTTCCGAAACGCCTGCACAGATTGCAGCAAAATGCATTCCAAAACATGCAATAGATCATTCAAACATGCTCCAAATGCTACCAAACTTTACCAGCATGCAATTCAACATATATAAGACTTGCAAGCATCATCAAATCATCAGAACAACATCATATGCAAAAAGCCCCAAATCTATAGGCATGCTTCCTACACAAGCTAGCTATTCAAGCACAAAACTTTCAAAACAAGCATGTAATGATCCAATTCAAAAACCAGCATTCATATCATCATTCAACATACTTAGGGAGTTCCAAACACCTCCCAAAACATACACATTGGTCCCCCATTGCCAAATTACCCAAAAGCTAAAAAGTACTTATAAAACCTTCCATACATTGAGCTTTACTTTCACTTGAATACTTGCCCTCCTTGCTGCCCTCTAGGTTCTTTAATGCTCTGCATTATTGAATTAAGAAAACGAAGAGAGCGTAAGCAAAAGCTTAGTGAGGAATGCTCTTAAAAACCATTCAATAATGCATTTAAAAACATTTACAAATCATGTTCAAAATCAACCTTTGCACATGCTCAAAAGCATACTTAAAACAAGCAATCTCATGCTTCAACATAAACATGTCATATTGGCTCAAGTGATAGATTCCATTTCTTAAAACAAGTTCATCAACTTTCCCAAGGACTTTTAAACACCTTGGCCCCAAGGACTTTTAAACACCTTGGCCATGGACTTTTAAACACCATGAATGAGGACCACACAAGGACTTTTAACCACCTTTGTGTCCATAGCTTGAATCACCCCAAGGACTTTTAAACACCTTGGCCCCAAGGACTTTTAAACACCTTGGCCCCATGGACTTTTAAACACCATGGCCCCATGGACTTTTAAACACCATGGAAAGGATCACCTAAGGAATTTTAACCACCTTAGTGTCCGCAACAAGAATCATCCAAGGACTTTTAACCACCTTGATGTTCTTAAGTAACAAGGCTCACTCAAGGACTTTTAACCACCTTAGTGACCTTAACCTTTTTAAAACATCACTTACCAATAAACATCATTTTCATCATTTAATCCATTGTTTTAAAGCATAAAACCAAGCCATATTCATCATGCATTTAAAAGCATCAAACCACATTTATTCAATGTACAAAAGCAAGGAACTCCTACCTAGAGTTTCCTTCAACATATGGCTTACAACATCAGCAAAAACCATGCTAAAACATGCTTTCAAAACAGTAATTAAAACATGCAAATAACCATTTTGCATCACAACAAAATCATGGCCACCACTAGAGAGAAATTCCGAAAACTTACACTTGAGCTTAGCAAAGTTGTTTAGACTTAAACTAAGCTCCCAAGACATTGGTTTCAAAGCTGAAAACCCAATTTTCACAAACGCACTCACCGATTCCACTTTGCTTCAAGACAAAGCACCAAATCAAGCTTCCGAATCAACAACTCTTGGATCCAAAGATGCCTCCCCTGTTTCAACACATCAAAGCAGAGGATTAATGCATCATCATGCATTAATTGCTTTAATGAAAGCACCTAAACTCGCTGCTCTCATCCACACACCATTTTCGGCCTCCAAACACAACCGAAAATGCATCCAAACCACTTCTAAACAAAGCCCAGCCATAAACCATCAAAACCACATATCCTTTAACATCATATAACATCTAAAAACAACCTATCAACATCCTTATACCTCCAGCAACATCAGATCCACAAGATCACCTCAAAAACAAACTTGAAACACAAGCTAAACTTAGGAAACTCAACCTATCCGGGATTGCATCAATCAAAACTCAATTCCTTATCAATTTAGAGTTCATTTAACATCAAAAACACATCTCAAATCACAGATTAATCAGATCTAACGAAAATCATCAAAAATCATCAAATCTTGCATTATAAGCCAAGATCCATTTCACCACTTAAAAACCTTTAATAAAACATCAATTAAGGATTGAAAACTTAGGAATTTCAGTAAAGAACTGATAGTTTAGAGGAGAAGGACGTTCTTACCTCCAAACTTGAGTTTCTCCTCTTTTTGGAATCAAAAACCTTGTTGAAACAATTAGCAATTGAAGAGGTTTTGAAGATATGTTGATTAGGAATCAAATGAGAGTTGAAAGGAGGGATTTAGGTGAGAAAATCAGAACCAATTCTCTGGAGAGAATGTGTTTGGGTTGAGAGAAAATGAGAGAAAGAAATTTGAGAAAAGTTGGTTACAAAATCCAAAATAGCCAAATGGCTTTCCCTCCACTTTTAATATCATTTAAAATCAGAATTTAGACTTAAAATATCTTAGAAAAATCTGGAGAAACTCCCTTTGGGTAAATAGCTCCTTAAAGATTCAAAGTTTCAACCCTTTATAAAACAGCCACAAAACTTTCGAAAATTACATTTTGGTCACTAGCCAAAATGTCACACTTCCAAAACTCATTTTCCAAAATTGATTTCACAGTTCACTTACTTATATTAAAAGATGATTTTAGAACATTTTTCCATATTTTTAATGCAACCCGAACTAGGCTTTCCTAATTTCACCTCTTTAGATTCGAACAGCACTTTGACCAAACCGGTCAACGCCCAAAACTCCTAAGCCCAAAACCGGGGCGTTACAAATTTGCACTTCGGACCTTAATATTTTCTTTTAGTATATTGCTTAGGCCCTAATTGGTCAATTAATTTCTCGTAGAGTAAATTGGACTAAATAACATATATGGTAGAAATTTTTTATTACCGATGATTATCAATGTTTAAGATGAAATTTTTGTGCTTTGTTCTTTGTATCGTCCGTTGGTAACACTCTCTGATTCGGTTCTCGACCAGGCCAGGTAGGGGGTGTTACAAATGTCAATGTAGGTGCCTCAGTTAACTTTAAAACAAGCCAAAAATGAAACTTTAGGGACCTATTTCAGCCAAAAAATACTTTAGTCACCGAATGCAAAATTGAGACATAATTTGGGAACATATTTTGTAGATTAGCCTTCCTATTATAATTTCATCAATAATATCACCAATCAACTACCCATAATAGTAGCTAACATCTAGATTTAATCAATGAAATCATAATCCACCATTGAATTACCATAAATCCAATATACCCAATTAAATCTCATTTTAATTCCAAAAGCCATTAAAAACAATAAATTAGAGACACAAAACATGTGAAATTTCAGTAAGAAACCTTAGCTGAAATTGCTAGATGAAAATCAGCTTGAAGATGAGCTCTCCTCTTGTAGTTGACGTGAAAAATGGTGAGAAAGATGAAAGAATCGAAATCAAAGGTTTTACAATTGTTTAGAATTAAATGAAGAAGATGTTAAAAATGGATTGGAAATCAAGAATTTCTTAAAAGATGTTTGGGACAAAATAAGAGAAAGTTGAGAGAAAATCTTAAAAATCATATTTCCATAGAAATAGAATAATCGTCATTGGTTTCACTAAAATAAGAGGGAGTTCTGAAATAAAGCACAAAATGGTTTATTTGTTCCGTAAGGATTCTTAATTTGTGCCTCTTTTTAATTTAGTCAGTAAAAATCATTTATGTCATATTTATAAAATAGTCACTGACAAGTGTCGAAATTGTCAAATAAATTATTCCTATTCTCAATTAAATATTGGAAAGTAATATAGAGAAGTAAGGTCAATCCACAAGGACTAAGGAAATTTTAATGTTGCTACTTTGTTTCAACCTTGGTTTAACTTACAAATAAAAATATAGGGGTTAGAAATAGTAACTGAGTAAAAATAAAAGATGAACAAAATCAGTAAATCGTAAATAAAGAATTCAATTGTAATGATTTAGCCTTAGGCTTTGCTAGCCTCAATTTCAATCGTTCACCAAAATTTCCAAGTCAATCTGTCAAATATGGTTCTTGTTGCTTTAACCACGTCTATCATCGTTAGCACCAAAATAGTTTTGAATTTTGGAAGAGCCCAACTCGAGTTATAACGTCTCTTTGAGAATCGAACTCGATCTTGATTCCCCTTAACGGACCGCCTCTAAGTTTGTTCAGAGGAAGCTGAATTAGGACCAACCGATCCAACTCCCAAACTGCAAGTCAAAACACCTTTCAAATCAACGTTGACTTTTTGAGTTGAAGATGTAGTAACTTTAAAGGAATGGTCGATTGTCACTCCTAGTTTCCAGATAATCGAATAATACTTTCCGAAGTTGTGAAGTGCAACTCAATTCTCCGAAGAATACTTTACGAAGGTGATACATATATGCATTAACTCTAACTACTCTATTATTTGTTAAGAACTCCCTTTTAGTCGCAGAAATCCTAAACTTATGTCTAAGCCAGATTAAGACTAAGTTGACAGCTTAGCCCCACTACTCATGTTCGTATAACTTAACTCTCTCGAATATTAAGCCACATATCAATAGTTAACTGGCATCTCTCGAATAGCTCTTACGATTAACTACGCATTAAGCACATGAACAGAATAGATGAAGATGAAAACAACTATAGCATTGAAATATAATAATCACAACATAAAATCGACAATTGTAAACCCCTCGACTCGATCTAGACGAAAGACCGAACCGAACGAGTCACACGGGGAATATTGAAGTAAATCAAGAGGTTTACCTTAATAAACAACCCTATATTTTCTAATTTTATCTTTTCTAGATGCTCATTATGGTTCTAAGTAATTAAATTCATAGTGGAACAAATTACAACTTGATCAAACATTAATTTGGGATTCAATTGCACTTTAGGGACAATTTTGTAAATTTGACAAAATATAGGGACTTCTTCACTTGTTAAGTTACCAACCTTTAATTAGTCATACTACATGCCTCTCTATCAAAATATTAGCTCAAAACAATCATCCATGCTCATTTAATTGCAAACACAACATTCAATGGTCAAAATGTAAAGAAAAAGAACTTTAGAATATTCCATCAACTAACATAACAACCAGTTGTTTTAGTACAGATTGCCATGTATCGAAACATGTGTACCAAAACAAGTTCCCATGGCTCGGAACACGGGCCCGTATCGAAACACCCTTCGACGTGTTTCGGAATAGAAGCTTCCAGTAGCAAATTGTACCGGAATAGGCTTCCCCTCTTTCGAAACCCTTAGGCCATTTCAGGCTCACCGCTTCGGTATAGGCTTGAGTGTACCAAAACACATGGGCCTGTAATGACACATTTTGCTGGTTTTTCACACTTTAATCCATGCTCAATATGCTTCCAACGTGCATACAACATATTTAGAACATCAAACCACAACATACATGGTAGAAACAACACCATAACAAGTCCATAGGCATTAAGGGTATCTATATGCAAGCAACCTATGCAAAAATAGCCACTTAGAAAACAAAACACAAACCAAGGCATAAACCAAACCTTAAAGGCCATTTACAAGCCATTAAGGGCATTACAAACATGCCTCAAAACAGGGAGCTCCAAAACACAATCTCTCAAACACAAAGTATGTAACACCCCAAAATATGGTCTAGTCGAAATTGGGCTCCGGTGATCGGAAATTTCACATCGATAAAGTCTAAATATAGTATCTGCTACTTAGTTAGTGACATTGGACTCTAATTGAGTCAAATTATTAAGTACTAGTCTTGTCAAATTTTTTAAAAAGCTTTCTAGTGACCAAATTATAGCTATTGGAAAGTTTTGAGGGTAAAACCATAAAGTATCGAGAGTTGATGGACTAACCTTGCGATTAGCCCCTTCTCAATTATAATTTTCATCTACGTGGATGAAAGAAATTAGTTTCCTTCATGATGAGGAAAGCCATTCGGCTATCTTAAGTTTTAAGGACAAAAGAAATTAAGAAAATACAGGAAATGAGATAGGAACTTACAAGAGCCTTGAGAAACCAAACATATCAATTGCCATCTTCTTCTTCATCTAAGCAAGCACCTTCGTTGGATAGGAAACTTAAGCTTAGTTTTTTTTCGATTTACTAATATCGAATCCTTGCTATCGTTTGGGTAAGCTATAATCCTCAAATAATTGTTGTATTCCATGGATGTATAAAGCTTAATCTCAAGCTAGGGTTTTGACCATCCATGGATAATTCATCGTTGTTGTTTATATTGAATTTGGATATCGATTTTGATATCGTTATATTTATTTTGATATCGTATTATCGATCCTAATAATCTCCCTATTGATTTCCTAGTTCAAGATAACGAAAAAGAGTATCCATCGAATTCACCAAAGGCTAGAAACAAGGGAGTTGTCATCCGAGAGCAGTAAGAGCATCAGATTTCAAGGTGAGTAGTCGGAGTCTTGGGATTAGGCAAAGGGTCTTCCCGAATCCCTCATTATTGATTTCGATCTTATAGCTAACACTACCCATTAGGAAGTTGCATCAGATTGTTAAACGGATCCATTGGTAAGCATCGGTAAGTTTGGCAATGAACATTAGACATAGTTATTGGCATCACCATTCTGCATTGTCATCGATATAGTTATTGTTATTGCAACATTGAAAATAAATCATCGGATACTGATATTGACATTGATATTTAAACCATAAAATATTGATAATGAGACAAGTTCGCTATTGATAATATTGAAGTCATTGGTCATTGGAATTATCATTGAATATTGGATATGAATATTGACATTGAAACCTTGGATTTGAATGGACATTGAATACAATTGGCATGCCATAGAATTCATGAGCTCAGTGTACGGGTGGAATACGGTCCTAGGGCTACGACCTATATTGATTTGGCCAGGCGGAGGGATGTGTTTTGATATTGGTCATATTGGCGAGGTAGATGGACTAGACCATTCATTGATTTGGCGAGGCGTACGAATTCGTCTATCCACTATCTTGATTCAATCCAAGGGTTAATAATGGATTTAACATGTTAAACATTTTATATTGAAACATAGTATTGATATTGTTAAGCATGATATTATGTATATGCTTCATACATTGTTATTTACATTGTTTGTGACTACCTCACTAGGCAATGTATGCCTAACGTGTCTCATCTCATGCATTTCAAGTTAAGGAATCGACTCATTTTGAAGATCGGATAAGTCGCGGAAAGACAAGTCACTACAAGCCAAAGTAATGTATATTGACCATATAAACTCCTAGGTAGGTGGTAAGTTAGTTGAACTAGTCTTTTATATCTATTTTGGTATGCTTGTAAGGTGCATAAGTTGTAATAATGTTAAAGACCCTAATATGACTTTTGGTTTGGTTAAAACTTGGCAAAATGGCATATTTGGCTCACTTGGGTCAAAACTTAGTAAATGTATTTGTATGAACACAAAATTTGGCATCTCGGTAGTTTATAATATTGAAATATTGTGTGTAAAGTTTTATTGTATTTGAACATCGTTTGGTTGGTCAATTCGATTAAAAACCAGCAAAAATCTATCATTATTGGTTAGGCTGTATCGATACCGGGTAATGGCGTATCGATATGGTAAAGCATAATTGAACCATAGAACAGGGCGTACCGATACGGTTTGGGACTGTATCGAAATGTTTTGCTACTAGAATTCTATGTTTCGATACGATCTTAGCTTGTATCAGAACGCGCCAAAGTCAAAGTCAATGAAAGTCCACTCGTACCGAAATAGGGCTTACATGTATCAATACAGGTAATGGGCAAAGTCAGCCAAGGTTGACCATCGTGCACCAGTATCGAAACAACATTAAAGCATTACGATACATGGTTAGTTAAGTTGGTTAAGAAGGCATAATCTGGAAGTTTTCAGTGTTCACAGATTGGTCACTAAAATTAGAATTATTAAACTGGATGAGTAAATGAACTCCAAATTGCATGAAATTTTACAGTCTTGTTGTTATTGTGTTGAATTTCAATAAGGTATAATCAATTGTATCAAAGGACCTCTAATTTGTCAAGATTTATAGTTTATCCCCTAAAACTTATAATAGTTAAGAATTGGTTCTAAATGATTAATTATTGTTTCATAATAGATTAATTGGACTAAGATGCATTTTGGTAATGTATTATTGTATAACATTGTCCAAGTAATGAATATAAGTTGAAATTTTATTACATCGATCATCTTACTATTTATCGGTATCACTTTTCGACTCGGTTCTTGACCAGGCCGGGAAGGGGATGTTACAAAGCATCCTCCCATTGCCAACTATAATTACTAATAAGGAAACATAAAACCATACTTGAGCTTAAACCAAATCCTTAGAATCCTTCTTGCCTCTTCGCTGCCCACCCAAGCTAAGTCTCTGCATTTTTGGAAAAAGAGAGGGTAAGCACAATTGCTTAGTGAGGGATGCTAAAAACAAACCAACAACAACAATAAATTTTATAACCATTTCTCATTTAGAAATCTCTGTCTCATCGTGCTCTTTCCATCTCATGCTTGAAATCATTTTCAAAGCAAAACCACATCATTTAAAACTACATGTACCAGTTATCCAATGCATTCATCACAATGCAAAATCTCAAGGCATAACCTTACATGCTTAAATCTCATAAAGCATTTCTCAAATCATATTCTCATATGCAAAACACAATGCATAAATCATTTATAAACAAGGTACATGTGAATCTCATAATCAATCTTATATATTGGCATTTTAGCAACATTACTCGGTTATGCAGATAGCATGAATAAGTGTCAAGTCCTAGCCCAGTGGAATCTCACATCATCGGACTCTCAAGGCGGCATCTCCCATCGCCACAAAGCTGGGGTGTTTCACCAAGACCTACCCCGATGGAATCTCACATCATCGAACTCTCACTTTGGAACGGGATAGCACTTCCCCCATTGCCCAAACCAAAGAGCACGTATGAATTTTGTATTTTATAGTGCACTTCTCATCATATTGGTCAACCAATTATATCTGGTAACAATAATATCATCTCATGACAATATATACATTTTAAACATCATTACATATTGTTTTTCAATGCATCAATCTAAAACATTTACAATGCATTAGCATTTTATCAAATAGTTCAAACTCATTTAATCATCAATTCTATCTCATGGGATCTTTAAAGTCAACATTTCATTTATCAAAACATGCATAAGTCTATCTTCAAAACAATAACATGATCATAAACTCAATGTGACAATAACCGAGAAACGAGAGCGAAATATATCAAACTTACTTACGCGCTTAGATTAGTGTTTCAAACTCATTCTAAACCCTTAAACCTTGCTTTCAAATCCTTCAAAGACTTTTAAAACCAATTCCACTCACCGATCACGCCTCGCTTGCTTTGTCGAAGCGAAATCAAGCTTCTGAAACTTCACAAAACGTGTCTGATACAAACTCCCCTGTTTATACCACACAAAAATAGAGAATTAATGCGTCTCAGTGCATTAAAATCACTAGCAACCAATGTTATCTCGTTGTTCTACCCAAAAACATGAAATCGCCCACCCGAAACAACCAAAAACACCTTCGATTACTCGCCAAACATTACCCGGCCAAAATCTAGCACTTCTAACCACTTTTCATCATCAATTAACATTTAAACACAAGCTAATCTCATCCATAAACCTCCAGCAACACCATAACCTCAAAACTTCACCAAAACCACCCAATCTAGCCATCTACAACTAGAGATCCAATCCAATTCAGGATTAATACGATAAAACCTTTATTTAAACACAATTAACATCCAAATCATAACTAAAATCAATCTCAAACCATACAAAACGGTAGCAATTCAGAAATCCTTAGAGATCACCTTTTAATGCTTGATTCATCAATTTTCATCAATTAAATTACAAAACATTTTAATAACCATATTTAGAGAGCAAAAGACTTTGGAATTTCGTCAAAGAACCTTGATTAGAGGAGTTGAACGAAATTTACCTCTAACATTTGCCTTTTTCCTTTAAATGACAAGGTTTTGTAGAAATCCTTCAAGATTGCTCTATATAAAAGGAATGAAAATCAAGGAAAACATTTGCTAACTAAGAAGAAGTAGAAAGATGGAAATCCCTAAGGTTTTTGAGAGAAAAAGAAGTGTTTGGCTGGTTGGAAAATGAGAGAAATAAAAGTTACGTCAATTAGTCTTTTAGATGATAAATCCTTTTTAATAAAAATCTCTTTTTACAAAATAGTCACTAAACTGATTTTAAGTTTTGGCGCTATTTCTAAACAGTCCTTAAAAATAGATTTTACATTTTTTTACAAAATAGTCACTAAACCAAAATCTCGATCTTCCAAAAGTCATTTTCCAAAATTGACTTTAACAAACCATTTTACACATTTTTAGAAGATTTTACGAATTTTTCTTATAATTTTATCATATCCCGAAGTACATTTTCCCTTAATCAATTCCGAAAACTCGGATCTTTAATTTAAGTTCTACTAACTCCGAACCAACGCTAAAAGCTTCTAGGCCCAAAGTCGGGGCATTATAACTCTCCCCCACTTAGGAAATTGCGTCCTCAATTTTTTTTTTACCTGGAGGAAAAAGATGAGGAAACTCTTCTTTGTGTCATCCTTTCTTTCCCACGTGGCTTCTTCAACACCACGATGTCGCCACAAGACATTGACCAACTCAATGGTCTTACCACGAAGAACCTTGATGTCTGAATCCAAGATCTCAACTGGTTTTTCATCATAGGACAATTCCGAATTCAACTCAATCTCTTCAACATGCATAACATGTGACAGATCTAATCTTTACTTATGAAGCATGGATACATGGAAAACATCATGTATCTTCTCCAACTCAGAAGGCAACCTTAACCTATAAGCAACAGGTCTAACACGCTCTAGCACTTCGTATGGTCCTATAAACCTCGGACTCAACTTGCCTTCCAGCCCAAATCTCATCACCTTCTTCTAAGGTGAAACCTTCAAAAACATTTTATCTCCCACAACATACTCAATCTCCATACACTTCAAATCCGCGTAAAACTTTTGCTGATCCGAAGCCGCTTTCAACCTCTCACTAATGAGCTTCACTTTTTTCGTAGTGCCCTTAAGCAAATTACGCAAAGAAACCAACTTTTTTCCTGATTCCGCCCAAGAGTGAGGCGTTCTACACTACCTTCTATACAAGGCCTCATAAGAAGCCATTTGAATACTCGCTTGATAGCTGTTATTGTAAGCAAAATCCACTAAGGGTAATTGTTTCTCCCAAAAACCATGGAAATCAATGATGCAACATCTCAACATGTCCTCCAACACCTGGATAACTCGTTTTGCTGACCATTAGTCTGAGGATGATACAATGTACTGAAATTGAAACGCGTGCCCAACACTTGATGAAGACACTCCCAAAATCTCACTATAAAACACGGATCTCGATCTGAAACAATTGACTTAGGCACTCCATGCAACCTCACAATCTCAGATATGTACAAATCCGCCAACTTGTCTATCGTATACGTAGTATGCACCGCCAATAAATGTGCACACTTCTTAAACGATCAACAATCACTCCAATGGAATTCTTTTTGGACAGTGTCAAAGGCAAACCCGTCACGAAATCCATAGTGACTCTCTCCCATTTCCATTCTAGACTCTTCAATGGTTGCAACAATCCAGATGGAAATTGATGTTCATCTTTTACTCGTTGACAAACCACGCACCTACTAAGAAAATCAGCAACGTCTCTTTTCAAACCAACCCAATAGTAATCATCTTTCAACCCACAATACATTTTTGTACTACCAGGATGCATAGCAAAAGGACTGCTATGAGCCTCAGTCAGAAAAGTACGCCTTAGCTCAACATCCTCTAGCACAACAATTTGACTCTTAAAACACAAAACACCATCATCATTGAAACAAAAGTCCATTAGATTTCCTACCGCAATGTCCTGAACATGTGGTACCAACGAATCATCTAACAATTGTATCTCCTTAAACAACTCCACCAACGAGGGTTTCACTTGCAATTCAGCCACTAAACCACCATCTTGCGATACAATCAACTGAGCAAACATCGCCCTTAATTCCGCAGCCACCTTTCTACTCAAGGCATCAACTACAACATTAGACTTCCCTGGATGCTACTCGATCATCAAGACATAATATTTATGCAACTCAAGCCACCTTCGTTGCCTAAGATTCAACTCCTTCTGCGACATCAAGTACTTCAAACTTTTGTGGTCTGTGTACACCGTACACTTTTCACCATAAAGGTAATGCCTCTAGATTTTCAAGGCAAACACCACATCAGCTAACTCAATGTCATGCGTAGGGTAGTTCTGCTCGTGCACCTTCAATTTCCGAGATGCATAAACAACCACCCTACCTCCTTGCATCAACACACATCCCAAACCAACATAGGATGCATCACTATAAACCACAAACTCTTTTCTCGATTCAGGTTGAACCAAGATAGGAGCTTGCATCAACGCTTCCTTCAACTTCTCGAAAGCTTGTTGTCGAACCTCCGTCCACTCAAACCTAACATCCTTTTGTAACAACTTTGTCAAAGGAGTAGAAATCTTTAAAAAAAACCATCCACGAACCTACGGTAGTATCCCACCAAACCAAGTAAACTATGCACCTCATGAACTGAATTAGGTAACTTCCAATTCATCACTGCTTCAACTTTTTGAGGATCAAATCTAATCCCTTCGGCCGACACCACATGACCAAGGAAAACAACTTCTTTAAGCCAAAACTTACACTTGCACAACTTAGCATAAAGTTAATTTTCCGTCAAAACTTGCAACACAATCTGCAAATGGTTATCATGATTCTCCTCGGTACGAGAGTACACAAGAATATCATCGATAAACACAACCACAAACAAACCCAAGAACTCAGGAAACACGCGATTCATCATGTTCATGAACGCAGCAGAGGAATTAGTCAAACCAAAAGGCATCACCAAAAACTCATAAAGTTCGTACCTTGTGCGAAAAACAGTGTTAGGCACATCCACATCTTTTACCTTCAATTGGTAGTATTCCGGATTTCATATCAATCTTAGAAAACACCGAAGCACCTCGAAATTGATCAAACAAATCATCAATCCTTGGCAAATGATACTTGTTCTCAACTGTCAACTTGTTCAATTGACGATAATCTATACACATTCTCATCGTGCCATCCTTCTTCACAAACAAGACCAATGCGCCCCATGGTAAAACACTAGGTCTAATGAAACCTCGATAGAGCAACTCCTGAAGTTGCATCTTCAACTCCTTCAACTCTTTCGAAACCTTTCAATAGGGAGCAATAGACACTGGAGTCATATTCTTGTACAACTCAATGTCAAACTCAACCTCTCAGTTTGGTGGCAAACCAGGCAACACTTCGAGAAAGACACCCAGAATTTCACATATTGTCCGTATGTCCTACACTCGCACCTCCTTTGTGCTTGGATTCATTACATAGGCTAGGAAAGCTTCACATCTCGAACGCATCAACCGACCCGCTCAAGAGCTGATACAACATTAGATAAGAATTTCACATACTCACCTACAACTACCACTTCATAATCATCGACAAGTTTCAACAAAACTCGCTTAACCTCAAAATCAACCACGGCTCTATGCTTAGACAACCAATCCATACCTAGAATCACATCAAAACAATAGAAAGACAACTACATAAGATCAACCTCAAACACATAACCCTAAACAGACAAAGGACATCTCCAATGTTGCAACTTTGACAATGGCATTACAACTTAATAAAATTCCCTCAGCGTACTTCATTAGCATCAACTAATCTCAGAAAATACCTCGTATTCCAAACATCGACCCCATAAACCACATTAAACATCTTATTTACTCCTCAAGATTTTAAAGAATCTTTTTGCGAAAGCTACTTACATTTTATCTTCATCGTTCTTTGAGAAATCATCCGTAAGTGTGAACACATGTGTGTATACCAACTACATGCCCTCGTAGAAGCATATGCATATGTATGCAAAAATTTCTAATGTCATGCTCAAGTGTATGCATGTAATGATGCATTTAAATATTACATATAAGTGCTTTGTATTGTGCATGATTAACGATTCACACTTACCAACAATATCCTCGTACCGATCACTTGCAACCAAATCAACATCCCTACAGCACCTCAGACGTATTCACCAAAATTTACACCTATCCACTTTCAGAACGAAAGCTTCAATGTAAAGACAACTCCACATCTTGATTTTCAGTCAGGATTTGCTTCAGTGCATCATTGCACACGAAACCGCTACCACTCTTGTTAGACTTAAACCCCAAGTATTCTAAAAATACTTGATTCTTCTCAACCTTGAATGCCACTAAGACATTCTCTATCTACACGCCAAAGATACTAAACCAAAACATCATCATTATTGATGATTACCACAATGGTGCTACAAGAAAAGAAATCTTGAACAAACATTTATACAACCACATTATCATCTTACACACTGCCTTAAACAAACCACGTCTCAAGACTCACATCACTTGTGTTCATCAGCCGCCAGATCTAAAATTCGCTTGTTCATCCATACAATTGAACCTCATATTTGAAAACAATCATGTTTCATTGCACCCATGACATAAATTCTCACTTCTTTTCATCGGGCTAGCGATCACCCGGAATCATCCTCTTGGAATCATTTCCAAAGAAATCCCAATTACATCTGCAGGTTCCATACCCGCAGTGATGGTCATCTACCTCGTAAAAACATCTCCGCGAAGAAAAAAAAAACAACACAACCTAACTTTCACACATCCTTACAACTCATCTAATCAAGAATCTGTCGGGTATTCTCAGCATACTCATTAATCTCATTCTTAGCCACATTACTCACATTGGCTCTAAGCTCTCGTCTCGGTCCCATTATCAAAACGGTTTTACTAAAAAAGAATGAAAAAATTAAACAATCAGGCTAGCCAAAGCAAGAATTCAAGGCGCTCAAATTTTACTTTTCAAAACCAAAGTTCTCTTTACTTTAGTATTAATATGGAAATGGGTACCCTTAATTTCTCCCTCAACATCATATAAAAATCACAATTCATGTTATCAAACACCATGCATCTCACATACATCAAACAATGATCAAAACATAGCATAATCAATCATCGTGCATAGCATTCGTCAAGGATTCAAACAAACAACAATATCACATCAATTTTACCTCCCAATTTTTTCGTAACTTGGCTCTGATACCACCAAATGTAACCCCCTCGACCCGGTCTAGATTAAAGATTGAATCGAACGGGTCACACGGGGAATATTGAAGTAAATTGGGAAGTTTACCTAAATAAACAACCATATTTTTTTCATTTTATCTTGTCTAGATGCTTATTGTGGTCATAAGAGATTAACTTTGCAATGGAACAAATAACAACTCGGTCAGACGTCGATTTGGGATTCAATTGCACTTTAGGGACAATTTCATAAATTTAAAAAAGTACATGGACTTCTTCACTTTTTAAGTTACCAACCTTTAATTAGTCATATTACATGCCTCTCTGTCAAAATATTTGCTCAAAACAATCATTCATGCTGATTTAATTGCAAACCCAACATTCAAGGGTCAAAACGTAAAGAAACGGAACTTAAGAATATTCCATTAGCTAACATAACAACCTTTTGTTTTGGTACAGATTGCCATGTATCAAGACAGGTGTACCGAAACAGGTTCTTATGGATTGGAACACAGGCCCGTATCGAAACACCCTTCGAGTTGTTTCGGAATAGAAGCTTCTAGTAGCAAATTGTACCAGACCATACTTCCCTTGTTTCAAAACCCTTGGGCCATTTTAGGCTCACTGTTTCGGTACAGGCTCAAGTGAACCAAAACACATGGGCCTATAATGACACTTTTTGCTAGTTTTTCACACTTTAATTCATACTAAACCATTCCAACATGCTTCTAGCGTGCATACAACATATTTAGAACATGAAACAACAACATACATGGCAGGAACAACATCATAGCAAGTCCATAGGCATTAAGGGAATCTATATACAAGCAACCTATGCAAAAATAGCCACTTAGAAGACAAAACACAAACCAAGGCATAAACCAAACATTAAAGGCCATTCACAAGTCATTAATGGAATTACAATCATGCCTCAAAACAAGGAGCTCCAAAACACAATCTCCCAAACACAAAGCATCCTCCTATTGCCAACTATTATTACTAATAAGGAAACATAAAACCATACTTGAGCTTAAACAAAATCCTTGGAATCCTTCTTACCTCTTCGTTGCCCACACAAGCTAATTCTTTGCATTGTTGGAAAAAGAGAGCGTAAACACTATTGCTTTGTGAGGGATGCTCAAAACAAACCAACAACAACAATGCATTTTAAAACCATTTCTCATTTAGAAATCTCTTTCTCTCATGCTCCTTCCATCTCATGCTTCAAAATCATTTTCAAAGCAAAACCACGCCATTTAAAACCAAATGTACCATCTATCTCATGCATTCATCACAATGCAAAATCTCAAAGCATAGCCTTACATGCTTAAATCTCATAAAGCATTTCTCAAATCATATTCTCATATGCAAAACACAATGCATAAATCATTTATAATCAAGCTACATGTGAATCTCATAATCAATCTCATATATTGGCATTTTAGCAACATTACTCGGATATGAGGATAGCTTGACTAAGTATCAAGTCCTACCCCGGTGGAATCTCACATCACCGGACTCTTATGGAGGCATCTCTCATCGCCACAAAGCTTGGGTGTTTTACCAAGACCTACCCCGATGGAATCTTACATCATCAGACTCTCACTTTGGAACGGGATGGCAGTACCCCCATTGACCAAACCAAAGAGCACGTACAAATTTTGTATTTTATAGTGAACTTCTCATCTTATTGGTCAACCGATTATATCTAGTAACAATAATCTCATCTCATGTCAATATATACATTTTAAACACTGTTACCTACTATTTTTCAATGCATCAATCTAAAGCATTCTCATCCCATTTCAAAAGCATTTACAATGCATAACATTTTCTCAAATAGTTCAAACTCATTTAATCATCATATCTATCTCATGGGATCTTTAAAGTCAACATTTCGTTTTCAAAACATGCATAAAACAATCGGTATAAATCTATCTTCAAAACTAGAGCATGATCATAAACTCAATGGGACAATAACCGAGAAACGAGAGCAAAATATCTCAAACTTACTTCCGCGCATTGATTAGTGTTTCAAACTGAATCTAAACCCTTAAACCTTGCTTTCAAATCCTTCAAAGACTTTTAAAACCAATTCCACTCACCGATCACGCCTCGCTAGCTTTGTCGAAGCGAAGTTAAGCTTCTGAAACTTCACCAAACGTGTCTGATACAAACTCCCCCGTTTATACCACACAAAATAGAGAATTAATGCATCTCAATGCATTAAAATCACTACCAACCACTGTTATCTCGTTATTCTACCCAAAAACACCAAATCGCTCATCCTAAACAACTAAAATCACCTTTGATTACTCGCCAAACTTTACCCAGCCAAAATATAACACTTCTAACCACTTTTAATCATCAATTAACATATAAAAACAACATAATATCATCAATAAACCTCCAACAACACCAGAACCTCAAAACTTCACCAAAACCCCCAAATCTAGCTATCTACAACTAGAGATCCAAACCAATTCAGGATTAATATGATAAAACCTTTATTTAAACATCAGTTAACATGCAAATCATAACTAAAATCAATCTCAAACCATACAAAACAATAGCAATTTTGAAATCCTTAGAAATCACCTTTTAAAGCTTGATTCATCAATTTTCATCATTTAAATTACAAAACAAGTTTAATAACCATATTTAGAGAGCCAAAGACTTGGGAATTTCATTAAAGAACCTTGATTAGAGGAGTTGAACGAAATTTACCTCTAACCTTTGCCTTTTCCTTCAAATGACAAGGTTTTGTAGAAATCCTTCAAGATTGCTCCAAGATAAAAGGAAGGAAAATCAAGGAAAACATTTGTTAACTAACAAGAAATAGAAAGATGGAAATCCATGAGGTTTTTTTAGAGAAAAAGAAGTGTTTGGCTTGTTGGAAAATGAGAGAAATGAAAGTTACATCAATTAGTCTTTTAGATGATAAATCATTTTTAATAAAAATCTATTTTTTTCTTTTTAATAAACATCTTTCTAAAATGGTCAATTAAAGGAAATGACTCATTAAATATATATTAGCTCTCTAAAGATACTATGTTTTGCCTCTCTATCAAAACAATCCTTAAAAACATATTTTACAATTTTTACAAAATAGTCAATAAACCGAAATCTGGATCTTTCAAATGCCATTTTCCAAAATTGACTTTACCAAACATTTTTAGAAGATTTTAGAAAATTTTCTCATAATTTTATCATATCCCGAACTTTGTTTTCCCTGAACTAATCCCGAAAACTCAAATCTCTAATTTAAGTTCTACTAACTCCGAACCAACGCTAAAAGCTTCTAGACCCAAAATCGGGGCGTTATAACCATAATTAAAAGTATATAGTATGACAATTTATCAACCAATAAATAAATAAGTCGAGCGTCCTCAATAAAACTCCTAATTGTCGTCCAACTGTGATGTAGGCCTCCTCTCCGTCAGCCTCTCTCGATGGCTTCGTTCGATAAGGAGATTTGTCTAGCTTTCCCCTGTAGTTATCTGCAAGCTCTGACTAGGACTATCGTTTGAATCGTGCTCTTTATCGATCTGTCTCCTTTGAGTAGCGTCCAAATCTTCATTAGTTATCTCTAAAGTTGCGTGACTTCATTAAAGAAATCTAATTGTTTCCTGCTTCATTAAATGTTGCGTATCTGGGAAAAAGTCCACGTGGGCAAAAGTAGATTCATCTCCAACTCTTTATGCTTCGTCAGCTCCAGCCATGCGGTCAGCTCCTCTCCTGCTCTAGTGGTCCTCCAGCAGCCACCAGAATCCTATACATATACCACAAACACCACCTTCCCATTAAGAGCAACAATATATATGACAATTTAAGCACAAACGATGTAACTCCCTATCTACATGCAAATATGTACATTCTATCCTAAATACAACCTAAATGAGCTTGAAAACAAGCAAAAATACAAGGATTAAGAGCATATAAAATAGAACATTTATGCACTCGTCACTAAGCATGGATTGGACCATGCTTAGCATAATTGTATGGAAAATAAAGGAAGAGAATAAAGTAAAAGATGAAAAGAAAATAAGCTATTATTGAGTTAACCAAGGGAAATACGAATTCTAATATGTTGAATAAACTAGCCTATAGGGTATTTATAGACAAGGTTTAAAAGAGATAAAATAATAAATCTCTTCAATCAAAAATAAAATAATAGATAAATATTTTAAACTAGTGGCCCTTATTTAAATCAATGATTTATCACAAAAGATAAAGGTAATTAATCTTGTTCATGTAGCTCTGGTTCAATTCTGCTTTATCTTCTGAATAATCTCATATACTTATCTCTCGGGCATTTATCCTTAAGATAATTTCGAATTTCGACTTTGGAATAATGTCGATCTGCCTTCTAGAAGCTATTGACTGGACCGCCAAAATATGCTGCTCCTCGAGCTTGGACTGCATCGTCCTCAACTATCCCATCAGCCAAACTATTATCTCATCACTAAAATCTCAAGAGATTTATTTCTTTTCACCCACTTTTGATTTCTACATGGTTCCCATGGATTTCTACATCAACTAGCTTTGGAATTCTTGACGATTTTCACCTAAATCATTGCCAATCAAGGGAAAAGCTTGTGTTAGAGCTGATCTTTCTTTTCTCTTCTAATCAATGATTTTTTATTGAAATTCTCAAGTCTTTGATTCTTTTGTTTTAGATTTTAATTTAATTTAATGATTATTTGGCAATATCTTGATTTAATTGGGTTTTATTGAGGGGTATTAATATAATTGTTTAATTTTAGATTTTGATTCTGGATTGGGATAATTGGTTGAATATTTAATTGAATTTTAAATTAATTATTAGATGCAATATACATGGTCGATGAAATTTTTGAAAGAAAGTAGAAAAATAATTAAATGGGTGCGTTCGAAGCAGGGGGAGCTGCCCTGCTCTTTCCGAAAATGCACTAAGCGCATTGTTGGAAGCTCAAAAAAACTGAGCAATTGGAGATTGCGGGGTTTAAGGGGCTGTGCGTGAATTTGGAGGGAAAAAAGATTAGATTAAAGGAATTGGAGCGTGAAATTCAAAGAAATTGATTCCAACTGAGCAGTGGCATAGTAAAAAAAAGGGAAATGGAAATGGTGACCAGTGGCGTGATGTATTAGGAATTTGATTGGTTCGAATATTTGTGATGGGTGCTATAATAAATTGGTTATTTTAATGTGGTTAAATTTATATTGACCATTGTATTTTCTTATGGAAGTTGGCGAGTGTATTAACGTTGTTCAGTAGGCATTGGGCATTGGCGTCGAGCCGTTGTCTTCGAAGCGATATCAAGTTGGTGATTGGAATTAGTTTTAAAAGCCTTTCAAATACTTAAAAGCAAGGTTTGGAGGTTTAAATTGAGTTTGAAACACTAATCTAAGCTTGAAAGTAACTTTGAGATTTTTCGCTCTCGTTTCTGGGTTTTTATTCTATTGATTTTGTGATCATGCTCTTGTTTTAAAGATAGATTTACACCTATGGTTTATGCATGTTTAAGGAAAGGATATGATGACTTTAATGATCACATGAGATAGAATTGACATTTCAATGAGATAGAACTATTTGAGAAAATGATATGGATTGTTTATGTTTTGAAATAGGATGAGATAGATATGTGTTTATGCATTGAAAAATAGCAGGTAAATGATTTTTAAAAATGAGTATATTGGCATGAGATGAGATTATTGTTACCGGATATAATTGGTTGACCAATAGGATAAGATGTGCACTATAATATACAAAATTCGTACGTGCTCTTTGGTTCGGGCAATCGGTGTAGTGTCATCCCTATCCAAAGTAAGAGTGTGGTGATGAGAGATTCCACCACGGTAGGTCATTGTGAAACACCCAAACTTTGTGGCGATAAGAGATGCCGCCATGAGAGTTCGGTGATGTGAGATTTTGTCAAGTTATCCGCATATTCGAGTAATGTTGCTAAAATGTCAATATATGAGATTGATTATGAGATTCACATGTACCTTGATTACAAATGATTTTATGCATTCTGTTTTACATATGAGAATATGACTTGAGAAAAGCTTTATGAGATTTAAGCATGTAAGGCTATGCTTTGAGACTTTGTTTTTTATGAATGCATGAGATTGATGGTACATGTGATTTAAATGATGTGGGTTTGCTTTGAAAATGATTTAAAGTATGAGTTATAAAGAGCATGATAAGATAGAGATTTCTAAATAAGAAGTGATTTTAAAATGCAATTTTGTATTTGATTTGTTCTGAACATCCCTCACTAAGCATTTGTGCTTATGCATTTTTTTCCAACAAATCAAAGAATTAGCTTGTGTAGGCAACGAAAAGGCAAGAAAGATTCCAAGAATTTGGACTAAGATCAAGTATAATTTTATATTTGCTTATTAGTTATAATAGTTGGCAATGGGAGAATATCTTGTTGTTTTGAGAGATGTGTTTTGAAACTCCCTGGTTTGAGGAATGTTTGAAATGTCCTTAATGACTTGTAAATGGCATTTAAAAGGTCTTGCGGCGACATCGTGGTGTTGAGGAAGCCACGTGAGAAAGAAATGATGACATGAAGAAGTATTTTCCATATCTTTTTCCTCCAGGTAAAATTTTGAGGACGGAATTTTCTAAGTGTGGGAGACTTGTAACACCCCGATTTTGAGCTTAGGAGTTAGCCGAGTTCGACTAAGCGGTTCGAGCGGGTTAGACTAGTTTCGGAAATAATTTGAAATAAATGATTTTTGAGGGAGGTGAAATATGGGAAAATATTTTAAAATCTTAAAATAATATTTTGAAGGTTTTGGAGAGTTCAATTTGATAAAATTGGACTGATTTAATTAGTATTTTGAAAACGATGACTAAATCGTAAAAATTGTAAAATACGTTTTAATGACTAAATTGAAAAGAATCAAAGGCTTAGAATCTTTAGGGAGCTATTACACCAAGGTGTTATTAGCTTTTTCCCTTGTTTTGGTATTTTTAAAAATTTTAATAAATTGATTTATTAAATGGGTTCTAATAAAAAGAATTTTAAAAGGCTAAAACATTTTCTTACATAACTACTTTTCTCCTAACTTTTTCTCTCAACTTTCCCATCAACCATACTATTCTCTTATCACTAAAATCTCAAGAGATTTATTTCTTTTCACCCACTTTTGATTTTTAAATGGTTCTCATGGATTTCTACATCAACTAGCTTTGAATTTTTTTTGAAGATTTTCACCTAAATCATTGCCAATCAAGGGAAAAGCTTGTGTTAGAGGTGATCTTTCTTTTCTCCTCTAATCAAAGGTTCTTTATTGAAATTCTCAAATCTTTGATTCTTTTGTTTTAATTTTTTATTTGATTTAATGATTACTTGATAATATCTTGATTTAATTGAGTTTTTATTAAGGGGTATTAATATAATTGTTTAATTTTAGATTTGGATTCTCAATTGAGGTAATTGGTTGAATGTTTAGTTGAGTTATTATATTAAATATTAGATGAAATATACATAATTGATGAAATGTTCGAAACAAAGTAAAAAAAATAATTAAATGGGTGCGTTCGAAGCAGGGGGAGCTGCCCTGCTCTTCACGGAAATGCGCTGAACGCATTGTTGGAAGCTCAAAAAAATTGAGCACGTGGAGATTGCTGGGTTTAAGGGTCTGTGCATGAATTTAGAGAAAAAAAAAAGAGGTTAAAGGAATTGGAGCGTGAAATTAAAGGGAATTGATTCCCAACTTGGAAGTGGCATAGTAAAAAAAGGGGAAATGGAAATGGTGCCCAGTGGCATGATGTTTTAAGAATTTGATTAGTTCGAATATTTGTGATGAGGTGCTATAATAAATTGGTTATTTTAATATGGTCAAATTTATATTGACCCTTTTATTTTCTTATGGAAGTTGACAAGTTTTCGGACGTTGTTCGGTAGGGATTGGGCATTGGCATCAAGTCATTGTCTTCGAAGCAGTATCAAGTTGGTGAGTGCAATTGGTTTTAAAAGCCTTTCAAAGACTTGAAAGCATGGTTTGGGGTTTAGATTGAGTTTGAAACACTAATCTAAGCCCGAAAGTAAATTTGAGATGTTTCGCTCTTGTTTCTCGATTTTTATCCCATTAGTTTTATGATCATACTCTTGTTTTGAATATAGATTTACACATACTGTTTTATGCATGTTTTGAGAAATGATATGATGACTTTAATGATCACATGAGATAAAATTGATATTTCAATGAGATAGAACTATTTGAGAAAATACTATGCATTGTTTATGTTTTGAAATGGGATGAGATAGATATGTGTTTATGCATCGAAAAACAGTAGGTAAATGATGTTTAAAAACGAGTATATTGACATGAGATGAGTTTATTGTTACTGGATATAATTGGTCGACCGATAGGATGAAAAATGCACTATAATATACAAAATCCGTATGTGCACTTTGGTTCGGGCAATGGGGGTAGTGCCATCCCGTTCCAAAGTGAGAGCGTGGTGATGAAAGATTCCACCAGGGTAGGTCTTGGTGAAACACCCAAGCTTTGTGGCGATGAGAGATGCCGCCATGAGAGTCCGATGATGTGAGATTCCACCAGGGTAGGACTTGACAATGTGAGATTCCGTCAAGCTATCCGCATATTCGGTAATGTTGCTAAAATGTCAATATATGAGATTGATTATGATATTCATATGTACCTTGATTACAAATAATTTTATGCATTGTGTTTTGCATATGAGAATATGACTTGAGAAATGCTTTATGAGATTTAAGCATGTAAGGCTATGCCTTGTGACTTTGCATTTTGATGAATGCATATGTTATATGCTACATGTGGTTTAAATGATGTGATTTTGCTTTGAAAATGGTTTCAAACATGAGTTAGAAAGAGCATGATGAGATGAAGATTTCTAAATGAGAAAGTGTTTTAAAATGCATTGTTGTTGCTGGTTTGTTTTGAGCATCTCTCACTAAGCATTTGTGCTTATGCTCTCATTTTCCAACTTTGCAAAGAATTAGCTTGTGTCGGTAGAAAAGAGGCAAGAAGGATTCCAAGGATTTGGACTAAGCTCAAGTATGGTTTTATATTTGCTTATTAGTAATAATAGTTGGCAATGGGAGAATACGTTTTTGTTTTGGGAGATGTATTTTGAAACTCCTTGATTTGAGGCATGTTTGAAATGCCATTAATGACTTGTAAATGGTCTTTAATTGTTGATTTATGCCTTGGTTTGTGTTTTGACTCTTTAATGGCTTTTTGCATAGGTTGCATGCCTATAGATCCCTTTGTTGTATATTGACATGTTATGATGATGTTTCTGTCATGTATTTAACACCCCTTCCAGCCTTGTCGAGAATTGGGTCGGAGCGTGTTATCGGTGAATAATACGGTGATCAATGCTAGACATCTATAAATAAAAGATCAGATTAGTTGACAAGTCACAATACTCAACAGAATAACTCATAGGTTGCAAAGTAACATAACAAACAATACAATCATGCATAGATTTAATCCAGAACCGACTAAACTCTAGCTCTGATACCACTAATGTAACACTCCCTTCCCAGTCTGGTCAGGAACCGGGTCGGAGCTATAAATTTCAACTTGTTGTCAACACTCGAACAATAATACACAAACAAAACATTACCAATATATATATATATATATATATATATATATATATATTAATCCATTTCATTCATAAAAGAACCACATTAAATCATTTAGGACCGTTTTATAACTTTTACAAGTTTTAGGGACCATTCTGTAAATCTTGCAAACTAGGGGTTCTTCGATGAATTAAACTAAAACACAATGTAATTCAGCACAACATTGATGAACTTACAAAATTTCATGCATAAAAAAGATCATTTACCCATTCAATTTACTCATGCAAAACTCAGTGACCAAAATGTAAATAATGCACACTTTCAGATTATGCTTTAACCACTTTAACTAACCCTGTATCGAAACGCTTAGAGCCATTTCGATATGGGTGGACAATGGTCAACCTTGTTGACTCTTCCCTTTTAACCGTATCGATACGAGCGAGACCTTGTTGACTCTCTTTGACTTTGACCCATTTTTGATACGCTATGAAACCGTATCGAAACGAAGGTCTCCAGAGACGAAATGTTTTGAAACGACCCTAAACGGTTCCGATACGCCCTGACCCTTGGGCTCAAATATGCTTACACGTATCGAAATGTCATCACCCGTTTTGATATGGCATGACCTGTAATGACAGATTATTGTTGGTTTTTCTTCAATTTAACATGTTGGACGATGTCCAAATGCAATGAAATTTCACACACAATATTTCAATTATATAAACTACTAGCATGCCAAATTTTAGATCCATATAAATCAATTTACACGGTTTTTACCTTTTTGTACCCAAACATGCATTTTAAGGCCATTTCATACCACATAGAAGACTCATCTTAACAAATTATACTTTTAGCACTTAACCACAACATAATCACATCAAAAGAGACTTAATAGACTTATACATAGACCTTACCACCATATATGAGTTCAAAGGGTCAATATACATTACTTAGAGCTTGGTTGTGACTTGTGCAACGCTTCAACTTCTCTAATCTCGATCCTAAAACTTGTCTAACCTGAAATGGATGCAATGGAATGTATTAGGCATACTTTTCCTAGTGAGGTAGTCACAAACCAATGAATAACATGAATGCCAAACAAAATGATTCAATGATAATCATTATATATCTTATGCAATAAACATATCATGCTCTTTATTCATAACAGAAACATAGTATCGTGTCATCAATGGCAATATCATGCTTTCATCATCAATGGTAATATCATACTTTCATATCAAGACATTATCATTAACCATATTTCCCTTGGATCGATTCATGGTATTTGGATACACGAATTCTACCTCCTCGCCAAATCAATAAATGGTCATCATGTCGACATCGCCAAAGACCAATACACAATACATCCATTCGCCTCGCCAATCAATATAGGCCGTAGCCCTAGGACCGTATTCCACCCGTACCAAAGAGCTCATGAATTCTATGGCATGCCAGTTATATCCAATACTTCGAATCCAAGGTCCAATAATCAATAGTTCAATATTCATGATTCATTAACAATATTCCACATCAATATCAATGACAATAATTCGATGGCAATGGCATCATATCAATAATCATATGACAAATAGCAATAACTCATGTCAATACTTCAATGATTTCCATGACAATGATAACAATGCTATGAACAATGAATCGATGCAATACTTACCAAAACTTACCAATATGGCTTATAATAATGCTTCATGCAAGACCCTTAAAATCAATGGTTAGTAAATCGATAATCAATGATTCGAGATGGCACCTAGCCACTCTCGAGACTCCGACTAAATTCACCTTGACAATTCGAAGCTCTTAAGGCTCTCAAATTGCAATACCCTTATCTCTAGCTTTCAATGGGGGCGATGGGTTAGTCTTTTCCACTTCTTGAGCTAGGAAAAGCAATAAGGGATCATTAGAATCAATATAACAATATCGATACTTAAATATCCATTAGCTGTAGACAAAGCTTAACTTAAAGCTTGAAATTGATCATTCAATAGCTAAGAAAATCGATGGCTAACTTAAGGGTTTCACTTACCCGATCGATAACTATGATTTGATGTTCTTAAAACAAGGAAAACCTAAGCTTAAGGTTCTCAAATGGAGAGGTGCTTGCTTGAGCTTGGTGAAGAAGACAACAATGGAGGTGTGTGCTTGTTCTTTCCAAACTAAAGAATAGAAATGGTTCTTGGTGAAAACTTAAAACAAGGATAAGCTTCTTTCCTTTCTATAAAGAGCCAAAGCTTTATTCGCTACTCCACCTCCCACTGAGCCAATAAGAAGGTTTCCTTCTACCAAGGTTTTACTAATCCCAATGTTTGTCTCTTCAAGACAAAGGATGAGAATTGGTTTCGATAAAGCTCAACAAAAGATGAGATCATTTTTCAATTTCCTTTATTTATTCTAACCATAATCACCAGCCACCTCCCAACCAACCAATGAAAATGTTTCCCTTAGCAAAGGGAAAGCTTAAAGAAAATAATATAATGTCCATCTTTTCATTATCCTCTTCCAAATTTAACACATGAGTGACCTCTAGTCATTTCTCCTGACCATATTCACGTGGAGAGGGCAGCAATAAGCAGGTGAATCATCACATTATCCTTTCTTCTAAATTTTTCTTTTAAACATACTCGAAACAGGGGATCCGTTTTGAAACGAAAGGAACCGTATCAAACGGTCAAGCAAAAGTCCAAAAGTTATTTAAAACTGTAGGAGTCGTGTCGGAACACCTACAATTGTTTCGAAACGTCTTACCTAGGCCGTTTCGGTGCGAGTCTAACCGTATCGAAACGCCCAGCTCAAAATTATCTTATTAGGCATTTTTCAAGGCAAACCCATTAAGGACTTAGCTCAATTAGGGTCCTATAACAATATAATCTATAACAAAGAATTGGTATTTCGATATTTTAATATCAGTACTCCGATCATCGGTATCCAATTCTGACTAAACCAAATTTTGGGTGTTATAATGTATGATTGTTGTTTGATGTTTTAAATATGTTGTATGCATGTTGGAACATCATTAATTGGATTAAAGTATGAAAAATCAGCAAATTGCGACATTTCAGGCCCAGGCGCATCGATACGGCTAAGCCATTTTAGCCATAGCGTATCGGAACGGTTGAAAGTGTATCAATACGGTTCTTGTGTAATAGACAGAGGGTATCTGTACTTGGGGGCGTATCTGTACAATTTTGAGCTACTAGAAATTCGTGTATCGATACGGCCCAAAGGCGTATCGATACAGGCTTTGTGTTTTTTAATTTGGAAGCTATTTAGTTAAGAGCGTATCGATAGCGGTCTTAGTGTATCGATACCACCAACATGTAAGTTAGTTAATGGTATCTTCTGAAGTTCTATTTCTTTACGTTTTAGTCCCTAAATGTTGTGGATGCAATTGAATGAGTATGAATGATTATTTTAAGTTGAGATTTGGCAGAGATGCATGTAATGTGACTATTTAGAGGTTGGTAACTTAAAAAGTGAAGAAGCCCATGTAACTTGGTAAAATTACAAAATGGTCCCTAAAATGTGTTTTTATGCATTTGAGTCTGAAATTGATGTCTGATCGGGTTGCAAATCATTTCGCCAAGAAGATTATTATTTAGAATAATAATGAGCATCTAGAAAAGAAAAATGAAAAAATAGGGAGTTTTATTGGAGTAAACTTCTCAGTTTACTTCAATATTCCCCGTGTGATCCGTTCGGTTCGGTCTATCGTCTAGACCAGGTCGATGGGGTTACACAGATCGTTCCCACGACTCCTGCCATGACATCCAGTGAAAATCTAGATTTTGGCTTCAATTGTTAGTTTTGGGCTGACATAGTTTAATAAAGCTCCTACCAAAATAAATCTCAAAAAAGCAATTTAGGAGTATATATATCATAAAAATGGAGAATAAAACACATTAAAAATATGCAATATTCTACACTTATCAAATTCCATCTCACTTATTCAATGCTTGTCCTCAAGCACATTCTAATTTTTACTCCCCCCACTTAGTCAAAACTTACTCAAAAGTTTCACTAAAATCCAAAAAACATGCTTGGATCGAAAGAGTTGAACAAGATAATTAGATAAGGGCAAAAAATGAGTCAACAAAAGCAGTTAACCAAATGATCAACAATGTAGAATTTTCATTTGTTTTCTTTTAGGTTGAGACATCATCGAACCAAGACTAGCCTTCTTCGGAGTGTGGGTTTTATTTTTCCTCCCCTTTTGAATCTCTTTTTTTTTCTTTTTTCTCTCTTCTTTTTTTTTCTTTTTTTTACTTCGTAGCCTCGGCTCATCACTCGGATCTTTGTACTGGAAACGAGATTACAACCCAAGAACCTCGCCTCGGCCTCCACGCCGGTCACATACCGATCTATCGCTCATAATCGTCTCACCATGAAGCAGCACACCTGATGACAATGTCAAACGAATATTAGCGATACAAACCAAAATCATATTTAAGCACGAATGAAAGTTGTACCACTAAGTTAAAAACATTCATCAAATTCATTAAAGTGCCCAAACTAGTTTATACATGTGTAACCCAATTAATTCAAGCATGACAATAGAGGATTAAAGCGAAACTCTTAAGTCGGTATTGACAAGTGACAGTCGTAATCATCAAAATAAGCTCTTAAACAATTATGAATAAGCAAGGCAAAATTTGATTCCACCCTTACTTAAAGTGTATTGCCCCAATACGAAAATATAAAGCACAAAAGTGAAAAGAGGTAGAATACTTCCCATGTTTAGCGGCAGTAGGTAGTCGTCAGTCGGAGTGTGCAAGCAACGAACAGTGGGTTGCGATGGTACGAGGCCGTAAGGGTTGTAGGTAAGGGTAAAAGAAAGAAAGAAGTAGAAGGGAAATGGGCCAATTTTGATGGAATGTGCGGCTGTGAGGGTTGGGAAAGTAAAAGAAAGAAGGGGAATTGGGTTTGAAAGACAAAACTCGCGTGAGGTCGAGTTTAAAGAAACAATGCGTTCGTTTCTAAGGGAGAGTTTGGCACCAAAACAGTGCGTACAAGGGGAAAATGCGTTTAGTGAAACGGTGCGCATACCCAAACAAATTTTTCCTCCTTGCCTGCGATTAAAATTCCATGAATTGACATACTGTCTTCCCATGCAAATCAATGTCACGACCATTCGTTCAAACTCAATCAAATTAGGAGGATCCTTGGTGTACCTAAAAATAAAAATAAATAAATAATGGGTAATCTTCATTGATGGTCACTTTTGTTTTGGGTTTGTTTTATTATGGTCACCCGAATTCAAAAAAGATTATTCTGGCCACTTACGTTCGAAACCGTTTCTGTTTTAGTCACTGGACCATTAACCTTCGTTAGTTAAAAATAATAATTTCTAATTTGACCCCCAAACTTTCAAAACTTCATTTTTCACCATCTTTCCCAAAACTCAATGAACTTCCCACTGCAGGGGAGAACTACAAAAATCATTGATTGATTTTTTGATCTATTGAACTGCAAAAATGAAATGTCTACATGTTAGAATTTAGGGATAGTTGTTTCTGTTAACTATTGAACTGGATTTTAGTTAGTTTTACTTGAGCAGCGTAATGGTAATTATGTTTTATATTGTTGTTTCTGTTAACTATTTTTGGTTGCTTTTTAGTTATTGCGACTTCTTTGAAAGTAGAAAGACCTATAGGTTTAGTTTTCTTATTTTCTGGCTACGATTGGCTTTTCTTTTTTTCAATTTTCATTTTTCTCCCAAACACTAGAAGGTGACTGGATTTTATATCTTTTAAGTTTGACTATTTTTTGATTTCTTAAATCTAGTAGTGAAATGTTATGATTATTATCAGGCAAGCAAAAGATGTCGTGAAAGACATAAAAAAGAAGCTTGGGAGTAAAAATCCAAAAGTTCAACTTCTTGCGCTAACTGTAAGCTGCTAAAAACTTTTTCATTGATTTCCACTAGTCTCTAGGTATAATGATCACTTTTGTTGCATGTTTTGTCACCATTTTGTTCATTGAACTAAAATTGTTTAAATTTGGTTTACTTTCTACGTTCTAGCTGCTAGAAACTATCATAAAAAACTGCGGGGACATTGTCCATATGCATGTTGCAGAGAAAGGTGTTCTTCATGAGATGGTTAAAATAGTCAAGAAAAAGGTAGGGAGTCCCCATTTTGTAGTTGTTCTCTTCTTGTAAAACTTGTTCTCAATTTTTGTACTGTTCAAATGTAGCCCGACTTTAATGTTAAAGAGAAGATATTGACTCTGATTGACACTTGGCAAGAAGCTTTTGGAGGTGCAAGGGCAAGATATCCACAATATTATGTTGCATACAAAGAGTTGTTGGTATGTCTGCTTAGGCTTCTCATCTTAAATTGTATGTCTTTGAGACATGCTGTATTACTTGTGATCTGATTCTCCTTATGCCATTCTTCATTTGTGATTTACTCAAAATACATTGATATGCGAAGAGTACTTCTACATAATATGGCCTTTTCCTTTTTTTCCCCTCTGAGGCAAATTGGTTTATTGTTCAGCGTCTTGGGGCAGTATTCCCACCAAGATCTGAGAGGTCTGCACCCGTACTTACTCCTCCTCAAACACAACCTTTAAAGATGGTAAAAATTAAGTTTTGAAAGTTTGGGGGTCAAATTAGAAATTTTTATTTTTAATTAACGGAGGTTAACGGTCCAGTGACCAAAACAGAAACGGTTTCGAACGTAAGTGGCCAAAATAATCTTTTTTGAATTCGGGTGACCATAATAAAACAAACCCAAAACAAAAGTGACCATCAGTGAAGATTACCCATAAATAATTACCAATAAAAATAAATGAATAACAAAAATAATGAATGAAATAAACAAAAAGAAAAATGGGTTGTCTCACATTAGAGCACTTTTAATTAATGTCGTTGGCTCGACGACCTAATTTATACTACAGGCTTTGCGGGAAATACTTCCTCTACTTCTTTCACTTTGTCCAACTGAAAAATTGTACGATCATGCAATTTTTTGGTTTTTTTCTTGTAGATTCGGTAATTCACGTAAGCATTTTTCGGATCTTTTCAAGCTTTGAAAGTTTGTTCGAAATAATTACCATAAAGGTATCTCTTTCACCCAAAGATGTGTACTTCAAGTGTTTCAGTAGTGGTTTCAACTCAATTTCTGGTGCCTGCAATATTGAAGGTAAAAGTTTAGTCTTTGAAGGTTCTAGGCACCAATTTAACTCAATGTGAGAAACATTTTCTAACTCTATCGATACATCAGCTTCATCATTCAAATCCCTGCACAATTCATCATAAAAGTTATAATCAATAAATGGTTCTATTTTATCAATAAAGCTAACATTTTTCATAGAATTGGGATATTTCATGGCCTTATAAACATAAAATTTCACTACTTCTCCATCAAACACCATGGTGAACGTTCCACTTCGCACGTCAATTTTGGTTTGTAGAACACTCAAAAATGGTCTTCCAAGCAGGATATCGAATGGATTATTAGAGAGCTCATTCACCATGTCAACGATGTAAAAATCCGATGGAAAATCAACTCATTTACCTTTACAAGAACGTCTTCTAGGACTCCTTCCAAATACACCACTGACCTGTCAGCTAACTGGATGACCACCCATGTTTCTTTCAAAGGACCAATGTTTAGTAATTTAAAAATAAATAAAGGCATAACGTTAATTGACGCACCGAGATCATACATAGCCTTTTTGATACTCACATTGCCTATTTTACATGGAATAGCAAACATACATTGATCCTTATACTTAGGTGGAAGTTTTCTTTGAAAAATCGCAAAAATATTTTCACCTAAATTTACCTTTTCATTCCCAAAGAGTTTCCTTTTGTTTGTGTAGAGATCTTTCAGAAATCTCGCATATCGTGGGACTTGTTTGATTGCGTCGAGGAGTGGAATGTTGATTTCAATCTTTAGAAACATTTCGAAAATCTCTTTTTTCACTTTCTTTGTTGCGCTTAGTAAGCCTTCTTAGGAATAGAGGAGGCACGACATACGATGATAGCACGGTAGGCTCTGCAGGTTGTTTCGATTCTTTTTTCTCCTTTATGCGTTTGGCGTTAGTGCCTTCATTGGATCCGGATTCGATGATAGCTCCGCTACGTAGGGTAATGGCGCACACATTTTGTTTCAGATTTGGTTCCGTTTGAGATGGTAGTTTTTCCTGGGATTCCAATCGACTTACCCTTAGCGCAAGTTGGCTCATATGTTTGTCGAGTTATTGAAAATGTGCCTCGGTCTTTTGTTGTAACTTTTCTATGCTAACTGTCAATCTCTCCATTATGGCCTCTAAAGATGACTTCTAGGGTTGGTGCTATTGAGGCATAGGCGGGCGCGGTGGGTTGTATTGAGGATTTGACCCACAGTTAAGATTCATATGGTCCCTCCATCTGATATTGTAAGTGTTTAACTGGGGTTCATATCACCTTTAGGGAGGTCCTAGGAAGTTTCCCAAGGCATCTACATGTGACGTATTGCTCTCTTGCAGCATTAGGCAACGGTCTATCTGATTATCTGGCATGGTACAGATTCTACATAAACGAGCATTGCTTGTTTCACCTGCAAGAAAAGTTTGAACTATATCAGTGAGTTTATCAAGTTTTGCTTCAATTGAAGGAGTACTTATCTCATAAACCCGTCTAACAGGTTCATTTGTTGGACGGAATTGTTGGTAATTAGTGGCCATCATTGAAATAAACTCCCTGGTTGCAGGAGGAGTCAGGTTAACAAGTGCTCCTCCACTTGTTGCATTGGTCGTTTTCATTTCAATCAGAAGCAACCCTTCGTAGAAGTACTACAAGAGGGTTTATTCTAACAAGTCGTGTTGTGGACAACTGACGCTTAGCTTCTTGAATCGTCCCAATAATAGTATAACGATTCATTGTCTTTTTGTCGAATCCCCACCATGCTTATCCTTAGTTCGCTCGCTCTAGCTGCAGGGAAAAACCTGTCAAGAAACAAGCTAGACATCTTAGTCCATGTATCAACTGAACCCGACGGTACGTAAAATATCAAATCTTTTGCTGAATCAGCTAAAGAAAAAGGAAAAGTGTAGACTCTTGGCGTGAATAGGAAATTCATGGCAATAGGGTGTAAAAGATGTTGGAAAAGTAATAAAACAATGCCAAGAAAAGTCTATTGCGTGCAAGTATACACGGTCTGCAAGTAATACAATAGTTAAGCTGAGTATCAATCCCACAGAGACTGTTTTTTGGATTTCGATTGCTTTGCAGGTTTACTTGTTTTCAAGGAAAATGATTGTTTTGGGTTGAAATTGATTTGAATGAAGGAAAAGAAAATAAAAGAAAATAAAACGTTGGTAAGAGAGTGTCTTAGCAAATTATGACTGTTGGCAAGGAGTGCTTGGTTTTCACATTAATCATGCCATGTCGGCTTTCAATAAATCTTGTCGTGGCATTGTTTGCCGAGCATATTCAAAAATGATGGCAATGCCTTTTTCGATGGCCAATGCCCTAAATTGTTTATGTGAAAACCCCTATATGATTATAGTGAATGTTTTCTCAAAAACTGATTTGATTAAGTCTCAATCTTTACTCCTGAGGGGTAGATTTCACTCCCGAAGTAAGTTGATCTACTAGAACATCTTCTTTCGAAGCATCTCATCTCAGTATCTAGCATTTGTTCGTTGCCACCCAAGTCAGTTATGATATTGAGCTGCAATATGCTAACTACGCTAGCCATCGTTTGGCATAGTACTTTTTAAAAGAGAGTGCCAGCTTTCGCTTGGAAGTACGCTTAAAAATAGAAATCATGCCAGATAGAACAAAACATTGACGAGGCAGCAGACACACCCGACGCAGCGTTGCCTCTACCACTGCCACGGCAATGTCAACCTCAAGACACAACGGCATAACAAACTGGTTCGCGTCCACAGATTCAGCGAAGAGGTATTACAGTTCTTTCCAAAAGAGGGAAATGTGGGAGGAACGAGGTTTCATCTACACCAAAAAAACGGGAGATCTAGGACTAGAAGGTTTCATAGATAAGAAGATACAAGCCCTCAAGTGGCAGAAATTTGTTGCCCAGCCCGAGGAAATGAACGTAACCCTCGTTCGTGAATTCTACGCTGCCGTCAACAATAAGGATGCCACGACAGTGACCGTTTGAGGCAAAGAGATATCTCTTGAGCCGGCGTACATCAACACACTATACGGGTTGTGCGTGAGCAAGAAGGAGGACAACCACCGAAGGTTTGTGAATGGTATGTCGCCGGCAGATTATGACGCTGTCATGGCAGAAGTGACAGAGGAAGGCACAGAGTGGAACGAAGACCCAAAGCATTGGTGGACTGTGAGAAGGACCCAGCTAACCCCACAAGCCAAGCTGTGGAACCATTTATCAAGAAACGCCTCATGCCTACCTCCCACATCAACAATGTCGACAGACCGAGGTTAGCCATTGTCCACTCTATTCTAAATGAGAGGCAAATCAATGTTGGCTGCTACATCCAGGACGGAATACTCGAGTGTGCTCTCTGACCGTCAGGCCCCCTCATCTTCCCCTATCGCATCACCACAATCTGTCGGGGCAACAACGTACCAGAAATTGAAGAGGATGTCAAGGTCCAAGGAAAAGGGTGAACGCAGCGGAATATTACAGTTTAATGGAATTAAAAGCTGCCACTCCTCTGTCGCACATCAACCCCACTGCCACGACAGAACCGACAGCATGCCCTAGCTCCCCTGAACATGTCGCAACAAACCCAGAGCAGAATTCAACAACATTGGTGTTCACCCTTTGATTCACGCCGAGAGGTATCATCCAAGAAGTGTCCATCAACAGAACTTGGGCCTAGGGATAGGACAAGTCATAGCAGGGATTCTTGCCATGCTTGAAGTACATAGTTGTGTGATCACTACTGCGACATCATCAGGCCTATGCCGCAACAGGAACGACGATAGAGAACAGGCGTTCCTCTTATAGTGCAACACCTATACTACTGAGTAATTCAATATCGGCCTATTTCTTAAACCTGATTCCTTACTCTTTTATTTTAGTTGTTTATCAAGATTACTTCACAATCCAATTAAACTATTTTTCTCTCTTGTGCAGCAATTTAAGGATAGAGTTATTTCCAGTCCCTATGGAGACGATATCTGATACTCCAAGTATCATTTTACTATTTGCGTCGTGTACACTTGCACTATTTACGATTGGACTATTTTACATGCAACAATGTGCTTAGGATTGGTCTGCCAACTGGAGCGTCATAGTGGTGGGTCACGCTTCTATGCCAAGCATTTTGAAAACAAACGCTGGTATCAGGTTGATACTGGCACCCAAGTCGCATAGTGCCTTGCCCACGAATTTGTTGCCTATGGTGCATCGAATTGTGAAACTCCTCAAATCGTTCAACTTTGGTGGCAATCTGTTTAAGATCATGGCACCGCATTCTTGTGTGACTACTACAGTCTCAACTTCCTCTTTTTAGACAAAATATATTTCATAAATTTCACATAGTTGGGTATTTGTTCAGGGGCTTCTACCAATGAAATGTTGATTTGCTGCTATTTGACAACTTCCAAGAAGCTCTTAAACTGTTGATCTTGCTGTGCTTTTGAAGTCTTGCTGGAAATAGTGGTGGCCGATAAACATAAGCTGGTGCCGATGACTTTGCCAACGCAGTCTTGGCATCAGTCATGACATCATGGTGTTGTCTAATCTCAGTCTTTTTGTCCTTGATGTTGGCATCACGTTTTTCATTAAGTTCGACATTGTTATTAGCATCAGGTCTAGCATTGTTATTAGCATCAGGTTTGGCATTGGAACTGGTACTGGTACTGGCATCATTTGTTTTAGGGTTCTCTTCTTCTAATTCCCTAAGCTTGTCTACTGGCACTGGCTTTTCGCCTTGGCAATCGACTAGCCGTTTGGTAGCCATCTCTGCCTCACAGTGCTTACCACTATGAAGGGTTGCGGCCTTGCACTGCTCATTATTTTGGTGCCAAGTATCTTCAGTGTCATTTGGCAACGCACCTTGAGGGCGAGTGTTAATGGCTTTAGCGAGTTGCCCCATATGGACTTCCAGATTCCTTATTCATGTTGCCAAGCTATGGACTGTTATATCATTCTTCTCCATGTACTCTGTGCAATTTCCTCCTTGATTGAATCCTTGCCCTTGCTGGAAATTGTTTTGAACTCTCTATGGAAATGTGTTTTGTTAGAATGATGGCATGGCATTCTGATTTTGCCTCTGAAAATTCTGGTTTTGTCTCTAGGCATTCTAGCATTGTACATTGCATTGGTTTCCTCCTTGATTACCCCAAGCTAAATTAGGGTTCTGCCTCCAACCTGCATTGTAAGTGTTGAATTTATTATTATAAAACAACCAGTATTGCCAACGGAAGATACCGACTCGTGGTTGGCAAGGCATTTATCCTCATAGTGATTTCTCCACAGATTGTAGAAAACAGTTCTAATGCTTTGACTGCTTGAGAATCATTGCTTTTTTGCAAAGTTCTCACCGTGGTGGTGAGATTGGAAATCTCGGCATGGATGGATTTTAGCTCGTCAACATGTAATTTCCCATTAGCTTTAGTTCTAGTCCCAAGTCTAGCAACAGAACATTTGAAATCATTGATGGCTATCCTCTCAAGGATGCCAACAGCTTCGGTGTAGTTTTTGTCAAGCAGAGAACTGGCTGTTGAAGCATCAACAATAGTCCTTGTTTGTACATTCAATCAGTTATAGAAAGTTTGTTACTGTGTCCAATTTGGGAACCCGTGCATAGGACACCTTCTCAAAAAATATTTAAATCTTTCCCATGCATCATACAAGGTCTCGTCCTCAGCCTTCCTGAAGGTAATGATCTCTCTTTGCAGCTTGTTAGTGAGCGTTGGCGGCTGAAATCGCGTCAGAAACTTTTGGCATAGATCTGCCCATGAATTGACTGACCTCAGTGGCAAGGAATTGAGTCGTGTCTTAGCTTTATCTCTCAAAGAAAAAGTGAATAATTTTAGCTTCACAGTATCCTGAAACACTTCTTGTTGCTGAAATAACTGGCATATCTCCATGAGTTGTTTTAGATGATGCATTGGATCTCCAGTCAGTGCTCCATCGAACTGTCCTACGTTTAAAAGAGTTGAAATCGTTACATGCTTAAGTTCAAAATTTGATGCATTTATCGCATTGCCAATAACTCTTGGCATTAAGCCAGTGATGTCATGTGCTTATTGTTCTCAAATGGGTCTTTCCACTTCGGCATTGTTATTGTTATTTCCCAATATCCCTCCGTTATGGGCCTTATTGCCACCACTAACATGTGCCATCTCTCTGACTCACTTTTTCAATCTAGGTAAAGTACGTTCAATTTCAGGGTCGTTCTTGGTCATACACCAAACAAAACAATCAAATCAAATAAAAAAACAAAACAAAACAAAACAAAAATGAAAGAAAACAAGTACGAAAAAACAAATGAAATTTCGTTGCAGTCCCCGGCAAGGACGCCAAAAACTTGTAGACTCTCGACGTGAATAGGAAATTACTGGTAATAGGGTGTAAAAGATGTTGGAAAAGTAATAAAATAATGCCAAGAAAAGTCTATTGCGTGTAAGTATACACGATCTCCACGTAATACAATAGTTAAGCTGGTTATCGATCCTACGGAGACTGCGTTTTGGATTTCGATTGTATTGCATGTTTACTTGTTTTCAAGGAAAATGATTGTTTTGGGTTGAAATTGATTTGAATGAAGGAAAATAAAATAAAATAAAATGTTGGTAAGAAAGTGTCTTAGCAAATGATGAGTGTTGGCATGGAGTGCTTGGTTTTCACATTAATCATGCCAAGTCGACTTTCAATAAATCATGACGGGGCATTGTTTGCTGAGCAGATTCAAAAATGATGGCAACACCTCTTTCGATGGTCGATGCCCTAAATCGTTTATGTTAAAAAAAACCTATATGACTATAGTGAATGTTTTCTCAAAAACCAATTTGATTAAGTCCCAATATTTACTTCTGAGGGGTAGATTTCACACTGGAAGTAAGTTCATCTACTTGAACATCTTCTTTTGAAGCATCTCACCTCAGTATCTAGCATTTGTTTATTGCCACCCAAGTCAATTATGATATTGAGTTGCAATAGGCTAACTATGTCAGTCGTCGCCTAGCATAGTACTTTTAAAAAGAGAGTGCCAGCTTTCTCTTGGCAGTACTGTAGAGTGTCCATAAATTCTATATTTTGTACACATTCCTGCCCTTATTATTGTTGTTTTTAAGCTCATTTAGGCATATTTAGGTGCATTGCATGCATAATAACAGGGTTTGCTCTTTTACCAAGCTTTTAGTGAATATTCTATATTTGGTTAAGAAAATATACAATTTTAGTTTAGTTTTCATTTTTAGGTGTTGTAGATGTGTAGAGAAGGAGAGGGCGGGAAAGCAGGGAACAAAAGGAGCTTTACTGAAGCAATTCCAAAGAGCCGCCAAGGACGCTGCCATAGCAACCAGCCGCCTAGGCGACAATACATTGACTCAGCCAAGATGGGCTTCGATTTATTGAGGATGATTTTCTGAATCCAACAAGCCCAGTCTTGCAATTTTCTAAAGCCTGGAACGGTGTGCAGAGCAGATTAAAGATTGATAAGTATGAGTAATTATCTTTACTTGCATGAGAAGGCAACGTCCAAAAGGAGTCCACGTTCAAGTCAAAGAAGTCAACATTTAATGTAAAGCAACTTTAAAGACTTCAACTCCAATGAGGACTCAAACTTAAGGCCATTAGCTCTATATATACTCATGTTTTCGAGGGTATAGAAGGGGGAGATCACGTTATTAGATAACCCTAGCAACTGCCTAGTCTAATTCTCCCATAGGGTTTAGGTTTTTGTGTGTAAAGTAGTTGTGAGAAGCAGTTGTAATAGTTTAAGTTGTTTTTGCAATAAAATACTCTTATTTTTCTTAATTTATGTGCTTCACTTCCTTCAATTAGTTCCAAAAGTCCAGTTGAAGAATCCATTTGTCGGGCACGACAATGTCAAACTCACGAAAGAAATAAGCACGGTCTCATCATGACGAGGTGTTGACTAATTCGGCTTAGACATAAGTTAGAATTTCAACGGCTAAAAGAAGCAATCAAACGTTGAGTGTATGTGTTCGGTTTACACTTAGATTGTTAGGTATTACCTATATCACGCAGCAACGGAATCCTAGCCTAGACATAGGTAGGATCACTTCAGAATTGCATCGCCAAACTTGGAGTATCTGCCAGACTTACCGCCATGACTTCTCTCCATCTCACTTGCCGGGACAGCGAAAGTTGCAAGAGCAGAGTACTACCGCGGCAGCGAAAGTTGCCGCCGCCTTATTCCGCCATTACTCGCCAAGGCAGCAGATCGTGGCAGAGCAAAACACACTTAATCTTTACAACGCAGTCTACACATTACTGAGCTACAACTACATGGCCCAATCTATCAACATGGTCTCTCTTTCTCTCTTCAATTACTTATGTTTTTACATTTATGCTTTTTAATATTCAGAAATTTAATTGTGCAATTAACTATTTTCTTGTGCAGGAAGACACTCATAGAAGATGTTACAATCCATGTGGGAGACGATATCTTATATACTATAACTTGACAGAAGTGTGCACTTGCACTCATAAATAGAGAAAACCCAAACGCTCTACAAGTTTTTGGCGCCATTGTTGGGGATTGGCAACAGCAACTGCGTTTGAATTCCTGCACTTCTACTTTTAGTTTTTGCATTTAAATTTCTGTTTAGTTTTCAAAAAAAATTACGCCTCTTGTTTGTCTTTGGGTTTATGACCGGGGGAAATCGTAAATCTGAGCTTGTAAATGAAGAAGACATCGATAAGAAGGAAAAAAAGGGAAAAGAGGTATGCTAGAAAATAGAAGCCCACCAACCCAACCTAGACACATGCCCAACACCTAGCCGTCAGGGTGGCAAAGATAGTAGTTAACACCCACCTAAGGAGAGGAATGACATACCTGGACGAAAAGCCAAACACAAAACCCTCAAGAAGTGGTTATGTTTGGGAGATGCATCTTCCAACATAACCTAATTTTTATTTTTATACATTAGAATTAGATTTAATTTTTATTTAATTTCCACATCTTTATTTTTCTTGAAATTCATTTAATATTCAGTTATTTTTATTTAATTTTTGCATTTAATTTATTTTAGGTTAGGAATGAAGGCAAGACCAAAAAGGTTAAAGAATAAAGGAGAGGCCCAGCCCATCGACCAAGGCGGCCAAAGGCTGTGTAACGAGCATATTAGCATAACGGCTAGCCGCAACGGCTATATTTGCAACAGCTGGCAGCAACGGCTATCTGCGTAACGACTAAAATCTCGTAAAACGTGCCGTAATTATTGTCGTCTGTTGGCAGCGTGCCTGCCAAGGCAGCAAAGAGTAGCGGCTATATAAGGCCAACTATTATCTCCTCATTCTTCACTTTGCTCTATCTTTTTCTCTCAATTCTTCTTGTCTTCTTTGCTCTCAAGATCTCATCTGCGTTATTTTCTTGTAATTTCTTTCTTTTCTTTAGGAAACACAGTCATTCTCACAATTATGGCAACATCCAAACCCACAACCTCCTCCTCCAAGCCAACCTTCCAGAGGTTCTATAATGTTGATGCAGCGGCAACCTATCGGCAGCACTTCATTGAGCGACAAATTTGGGAAGAGATAGGTTTCCAATACATAAGGAAAGAAGGGGATCTTGGCCTTGAGCCCAATGTATTTGAAAGAGTCCACACACTAGATTGGCATATTTTTGCAGGGCAGCCAGAGGAGGTAAACACCAACTTAGTTAGAGAATTTTATGCCCACAAATCTACCCCAAAAAACCCATTCATCTACGTTCGCGGCGAGGGTGTCAAGGTCACGTCGGTAACAATAAAAAGCTTCTACGGAATAGAAATCAAAGAGAATTTGCACGAAAAATGGAGCTTGGCTTTAAAGGCATCAAACAACAAAAAAAACAAAAGAGAAATTTGCCAGCCCAACGCCAAATGGCTCACCGACAAAAATAACAGCTCAGTCAACCGCCGCGACTTGCTGCCAGAGGCCATTCTTTGGAGTCACTTCGTCAAGCGCCGCCTAATGCCCACTTCACATGGTTCCAAAGTCAATAGGTCGCGACTGGCCCTAATCCATAGCATAATGAAGGGGTGACCAATTAACGTTGGGGAAGTTATACTAGAAGAAATCTATGCTCACGCAGCCAAACCCAAGTCCAAGGCACCCCTCGGTTTCCCCTCACTCATCAACGGCCTCTCTGCCAATTTATGTGTGCCGCCGCATCCCAACGATACTATCATCGCCGCCAAGGAAGGGTGGACAAAGAAGGCTTGCCTCTAGATGATGCAAGAGCCAGAGCCTGAAACACCAACAACCGCCCAGCCGCCATCCAATCCTCCCGCCACCCCGGCCGTGATAGGCAGTACTGATGCTGCCCTTTCTTCCGCCATGGTTCCTCTGCTTTGAACCCTCATGGAGAGCTGCCAGAGAATTGAGCACAAACAAGTAGTCTTTACGAGATACGTCGTGGAGGTGCAAGAGTCCTTTGTGGCCTACTTTCTGGACAAATATCATGACGACGGCCCAAGGATGTCAGCCTTCTCACCGGAGCTAGTAGCTTCTAAACCAACTCAGATCACACCTCGACCAGCTGCCACTCCAGCCGCAGCAGACAGCGAAGGACCACATATCCGCCCCAAAAGAAGGACAACGCCCACTCTCATCCAGCCATACAACCTCACCTCCTCTTTTGATTCTGAAAAAGAGGAGATCCAGGCAGAAAAAGAGGATAAGACTATTACCGCCGCTCCAGAAGTAGAGGAGGCAACTGCTAAGGAGAAAACTGAGACCTCGGATTCATTGGACATGGAGGTATTTGAATCCTTCGGCGACGAACCGGCAGAAGCAGCAAGGAAAAGGAAGCGGCTCGCTCGAGCGACTGAGCCTCAAGACGAAGGGTCTAAAACCGAACCAGAAGAACCACCTAAAAGACCCACTCTCAGCCGCATCATGCTACCACATGGCTAGAAGAAAAGCCCAACCGCCAAATCTCCCGCCTCACGCCACCCCGTCCTCCCCCTCCTTAGAGTCGTCCTCCCCTCTCCTCAGAGTCCTTCTCCAAGGCAGCGGTAGAAACGAAGGAGAACTCACATAGTTTATAACACCTTTCTTTATTTTTATGTTTTTTTTTATTTTCTATTTTCTTTTTCTTTTTATGTTTTATTCTGTTTTTTATTTTATATTATGTGTAAGGCATTAAGGACAATGTCAACCTTGAGTTTGGGGGTTAGTCCTCTTTTCTTTGCTTTTAGTTGAATTTAGCCGCATGTAGTACCATGTGTAAATTCTGCCATAGCACATAATGAAATAGAAAATCTTAGCTTAAAAACTTGTGCTAATGATAGTTAGTCGACTTCCATATTTGCATCATACTTAAAATTAAACTTAATCATGGGAAGAAGCATGAAAAATACTTAGAAAATTAAAATTTTTTTAGTTGCCAATTATTCTTACATTGTCTGTTGAGTGCTAAGTTTTGCTTGAGTTCTAAGTTTAACACTACCTGCTTTATGTAATGAAAATTTCTTAATTGGATGCAGGATTGTTGTCGTGGTAGCACAGTGCAGCTAAGTAAAAAAAGGAAGCCCCCATGGCCGCAGCACAAATATGCTTATTACCCTGGAGGTGCTCGAAACAGGATCTAGGAAGGATCATGAGCAAGGACACTCTACTGCTATCAAATTCCAAGTATCTAAAATTATTTGAAGTGACAGGCAAATTAGCAAGAGTAAATGAAAGCCTTCACAGGATGACTCTATTCAAAGGGTTCAGAGTTTCGTAGTATGCTCTTATCTTAGCATTAGACCTAGAGAATAGTTGAGATGAGTTGAAGCCCTTGAGTCCATGATCAGAAAAAAAAGAGGAAAAAAGTGTTTAACTGTGCTGCCATGGCAACAACTCATATCCTTTTGTGTATTTAATTATTTTTAGCGTTCTTTGTTTACTTAGTTTACTCAGCATGTTTAGCATGGACACAGGTTGGCACACACTGCACTGACACTAAAAAAATTAAATTCTAAGTTATTTCATGTCATTCCCTATCACTAACATAAAATAGGTGACACGACCTTGAGGTAAGAAATCAAGTTAAAGGCTATGTTTCTATTAATTTTTGTGCAAGGGGCAGGTTTACTAGTTAGGTTACATTGCTTGAGGACAAGCCATAGTTCGAGTTTGGGGGTGTGTAGAGTATCCATAAGTTCTATATTTTGTACACATTCATGCCCTTATTATTGTTGATCTTAAGCTCATTTAGGCATATTTAGGTGCATTGCATGCATAATAACAGTATTTGCTCTTTTACCATGCTTTTATTGAATATTCTATGTTTGGTTAAGAAAAGATATTGTTTTAGTTTAGTATTCATTTTCAGGTGATGTAGTTGTGTAGAGGAAGAGAGGACATTAAGCAAGGAGCAAAAGGAGCTGTAATGAAGAAGTTCAAAAGTTCCACCAAGGACACCGCCATAGCAGCAAGCCGCTTAGGCGGCAATACACCGACTCAACCAATATGGGCTTCAATTTTTTTAAGCCTCGAACGGTGTGCAGAGCAGATTAAAGATTGATAAGTAGGAGTACTTATCTTTACTTGCTGGAGAAGGCAACGTCAAAAAGGAGTCCACATTCAAGTCAAAGAAGTCAGCATTTAGTGTAAAGTAGATTTAAAGACTTCAACTACAAGGAGGACTCAAACTTAAGGCCATAAGCCCTATATATACCCATGTATTCGAGGGTATAGGGGGGAGATCACGTTTTTAGATAACTCTAGCTACCACCTAGTCTAATTCTCCCATAGGGTTTAGGTTTTGTGTGTAAAGTAGTTGTGAGAAACGGTTGTAATAGTTTAAGTTGTTTTTGCAATAAAATACTCTTAGTTTGCTTAGTTCATGTGCTTCACTTCCTTCAATTAGTTCCAAAAGTCTAGTTGAATAATCGATTTGTCGGGCACGAAATGTCAAACTCACGAAAGAATTAAGCACGGTCTCATCATGACGAGGTGTTGACTAATTCAGCTTACACATAAGTTAGAATTTTAGTGGCTAAAAGGAGCAACCAAATGCTGACTGCCTGTGTTAGGTTTACACTAAGATTTCTAGGTATTGCCTACATCACGCAGCAACAGAATCCTAGCCTAGACATAGGTAGAATCAATTCAGAATTGCTTCACCGAACTTGGAGTATCTGTCAGAGTTGCCGCCGGGACTTCTCTCCATCTCACCTGCTGAGACAACGAAAGTTGCAAGAGCAGAGTACCGTCGTGGCAGAAAAAGTTGTTGCCGCCTCATTCCGCCATTACCCGCCAAGGCAGCAGATCGTGGCAGCACAAAAGACACTTAATCTTTATAACGCAATCTACACACTACTGAGCTACAAATACTTGGCCCAATCTATCAACTTGATCTCTCTATCTCTCTTCAATTACTTGTGTTTTTACTTTATGCTTCTTAATATTCATAAATTTAATTGTGCAATTTACTATTTTCTTGTGCAGGAAAACACTCATAGAAGTTGTTCCAATCCCTGTGGGAGACGACATCTTATATACTATAACTTGACAGGAGTGTGCACTTGCGCTCATAAATAGAGAACAACCAAACGCTCTACAAGTACGCTTAAAATTGAAATCATGCTAGATAGAACAAAAAATTGATGAGGTAGTTATGATTTATAAAATGCTAAGCATAAAGCATAATGATCAACCTAAAAACCCCCCACCAACTATGAAGTTAATTCATGGTGGGATTAACAACCAATAATCCATCATCATTTTTAACATCCATCATCATTTAAAAATAAAATAAAAATAACCAAACTAAGGATAGGCTAGAAGAGGGTCTTTCAATGCAGCTCTCCACAGCCAGGCCTTGGTCGAAGGTTGAACTCCGATCACACTCCGGTTCTCTCCTCCCAAAAAATCCCTCTCATTGCTTGATCGATTGGCCTTTATATAGGCGTATAAATAAAAGGATGAGATAAGCCTTTGTATTTGAATTTAAAATGATCAAAGGATAAGAGATAGAGCTCTATCCGATCATTTTGATGGCTTATCCTCTTGGTGTGATAGCTTATCAGGCTAGGGCTGACGTCATCATTCCAACGCTTCTTTGGCATTGCTGAATGGCATGGTCATGCCAACCGCACTTGGCATTTCTTCCAATTTTTTCGGGAATTGGTCCAATCCCTATTTCTTCGCAGCCTGATATGGTCCTATTTTATCGGAGTTACCAACTTCTTGGTCTGGCATTAAGTACTCTTTTATGCCAATTGGTGCTTAGAAGTATTCACCCTACCGTGCCAACGGCAACCCGGCATCCTTCTCGGCATCACTCCCTGTGGCTTCATACTCAGACAAACCATATGAAACTCTTTCAGGTGTTTATGTGCGTTTTCGTTTTGCAAACCATTGAAGGTAGGCAAAAGATGAATCAATCTCGTCTTCAACTCGAATGTTATTTCTCCATTTAAAAACGTGATGCACAATGAATGGTGCTCTTCAGGTGCTGTAGTGAGCTCTCGGATAGTTTGTTCAGCCATATCTTTCGATTTGTCATCCTCGAATGAAAATATATCTTCAATTTCAAGAGTTCTTACTTCAAAGTGAGGTAATGATGAAGCTTGTTGTTCTCTTCCGTATCCAAAAGTTTCTCCTCATAATCTTCAGGTAAGCGCTTCGAATTTCGGTACATAGCTTAGTTCTCCTTATAACAACCTGGTCATAGATCAAAACAAAAAGTGATTTGTAATTTTTTCCAAGTCCTAAGCAACGACACCAATTTGAAAAGTGTCGAAATTGTCAAATAAATTAATCATATTCTTAATAAAATATTGGAAAGTAATATAGTTGATAACCTCGTAAAAAGCATACATTTCATGCCTTTTTACTTAGTTATTTGCTTGTCTTTAAGATCATTTCATTTGCATTTAAATGCATTTATTTCATATAGTTTCATGCGGTGTTGTTAGTTTGGTTGTTTTGATTTAATTAAGAAATGGGTGCTGCTTGAGGAAGGGTTGTTCTGGTATGAGGATGTGCAGGTATGCAAGGGAGTGTGGCTGAGCAAAGAAATGTTGTGGCATTTTGGACGGTAATTCTGGGCGCAAAAAAGAACAAAGCAACAAAGATATTTTCCAGCCCACGTGAAGAGAACCCCCTTTTGTTTATTGTGCCTGGTATATCCTAGGGAATATTCCCTAGGACACACAATGAATGTTTAGGGCACAAAACCCTAGGAGCCTCCAGTATATAAAGGACAAGATACCCACATAAAAGGGAAGTGAAAAAAATACTTTTGGGTGCTAAGAGTGAGGAGAGAAGGCAGCTACTTTCCATCTTCTCCCTCAACTTGGTGTCCGCCATTGTCGAAGCTCCAAGGGGTGACCTTGCTGGCCTTTGAGAGAAGCAGCAAGTCTAGGGTGGTTCGTGGCAGTCCAAGGCAGCACGGGAGATTTCCTCTTTCTTTGTTGTTTACTTTAACTCTTTTTATTTTGGAAAATGAGTTGTTTAAGACGAATAATGATGGATGATTTGTACCCAGCCATGAACTAACTTTAGATGACTTGGGTTTGTTGTGGATGATTATGTTATAGTTTTAATGGATGTTTAGCATGTTTCCAGTTTCATATGCTTTGTCTACTATTTTATTGCCTTAAGTTTGTAAGTGTTAGATTAGCTCAGTGGTCGAGAGAGCTGAGCTTAGATCCACATAGACAATGGGGTTGGTTGCTGAGAGACACAACTCTAACTCGCCTTAGAGATAAGGAAAGAGTTTCAATGACTAAAAAGAGTAGCACGTATACGATAAGTAGCTTGTTAGGTTTCACGCTGAGAGATATTGTCGTAGCATTCTAGTTGTCAAGTTTTTTGGCAGAGATAGTTTAGAAACACTATAGGAAACCCTGTCGAGCATAGTTTGAGCTGGAAGGTGTTAGATAAACATTAGAAATAGACGTAGGAGTCTTTAGCAAACCCAGCATGTCATTCCCAATAATGAGTTTCGCATACAATTGAGGACCTTGCATCTTATTCGTTTCACTTTAGTTTTATTTAATTGCTTTTGCTACAACATTTCTGATATTTTCCCACTTACTATCACATTTATATTTAGTTTATATTTTGTGTGCTTAAACCTAACTTGAAATACCTCCAATCCATGTGGGGACGATACTCACTCATCACTTTACTACTTGTTTCGACGTGTATACTTGCACTATTTGCGTATCATTTATAGTACACCACACAGCGCAACAAGTTTTTGGTGCTATTGCCGAAGATCTGCAACTGGTCATTTTAGGTTTAGTTTTTGCATCGTTTTTATTTTCTCTTTTTGTATAGATATATTTGTTATTTCCATTTGTCTCTTTTTCAGGTTTGTGATGGTGCATTACCCGAGGAAGACCCGATGGACCCACACTACCTTATATTCCTGAAATCGAACATCTTTTCTGCCAAAGGATGCGAATACAAGAAGCTCTCATAATCATGAACGGAGCTCAAAATCAGGGCATTCCACCAATTGGAAATCAAGATAATCATGATGCTGCAGCAAATGGAAACCAGGGCACGGCAGCTCAAGCTCGCCTATGTTTTATTAGAGTTCACTTAAATCCTATTTTGGATGATCTCGGCCCTGCAATCGTAACTCTTGAGATTCAAGTAGCTCACTTCAAGCTTAAACTTGTGATGTTCAACATGTTAAACTTGATTGGAGAGGTTGGTGGCTCGCCTCATGAAGATGCAGAACATCACATCCATGCATTCTTGGAGGTATGTGACTCATTTAGACAACAAGAGGTGCATGAAGATGTGTTGAAGCTGAAATTATTCCCTTATTCACTAAGTGATCGAGCACGAGAGAGGTTGAGTGAAGTACCAGCCGGTTCGATGGAATCATGGACAGACTTGTGCAAAAAAAATTGTTGCGGTATAATCCACCCGACAGGAACACCCAACTAAAGAATGATATTTCTTCCTTTTGTCAAGATGATGACGAGTCGATGTATGAGTGTTGGGATAGATTCAAAGGATTATTGCGCAAATGCACAAATGATGGTTTTCATGATTAGACGCAAGTGGTGTTGTTCTACTATGGTGTTAATGCTCCCACGAGGATGATGCTAGATGCTTTAGCAAATGGAACTTTACTGTACAAGTCGCCCGAAGAAGCATTTGACATTCTTGATAGGATAGCCAACAATCACTACCAATTTCCTTCTTCGAGATTAGGAATGGGGAGGAAGACTCAAAGAACATGTGATCTTGATGCAGATGATTCAGTTTCAGCTCAATTATCAGCCATCAAGAATATGCTAAAAAATCTCCAACGTCCTAATGAGGTGAAGGAAGTGAAGACTGCATCTACTTGTCTTCGTTGTGATTGAAACCATCATTTGAGCGAGTGCCTAGAAAATAACGAGTCTGCCAACTATGTGGGGAATTATAGTAAGAACAAAAACCCCTGCTCGAAAACCTACAACCCAGGATGGCGTCAGCATCCTAACCTTTCTTGGGGAAATCAAGGAAACATAAATTCTTGTGGCTCGAATCAACAACAAAATCTAACTGAACCCTTAGGTTTCCAGCAAATATATGCCAAGTCAAAACAACAAGGGTTCGGCATCTTCATCAACCAACAATTCTTTGGAAGCTACTTTCAAGGATTTATGACAACTTCGAAGGATTTCATGACAACAACGAGAACCCTACTTTAAGAACACTCTATGTCTATCAGAACTCAAGGAGGACTGCTACAAAGCCATCATCCTTGAGAGCTTTGGAAACCCAAGTAGATGAAATCGCTCAAGCTTTGTATGTTAGACCTCAAGGAAATCTGCCTAGTGATACTAGTCACTAAAATTCATTGCAAAGAGCAGTGTAGTGCACTCGCTTTAAAATGTGGCACCCAACTCAACAAAAATGATAGGTTTGGGGGAAGAATGAGGAGGATTCTAACCTAAAAATTGTTCAGAAAGAATATGATGAGCAAGAGGAATCAGCTCGTGAGAAGGAGAAGGAGGAGGAACTGTCAAATGAACCTGTTGATGGAAGATCAAATGCTACCTCAAAACAATATCCCTACTAGTAGAGGAAGAAGCATAATGACGATCTCCAATTCAAGAAATTTGTGGGTGTTCTTGAACAACTACATATCAAGGTCCCCTTTGGTGGTTGTTGATCAAATGCCCACTTATGCTAAACTCCTCAAGGATATTGTTACCAAGAAGAGGAAGGTTGAGAGGTATGAGATAGTTGCTACAACAAAAGAATGTTATTCTGTATAGAGTAAATTGCTACCCAAACGGAAGGATCTGGGCAGCTTTATCATCCCATGCTCCATTGGTAACAATTATGTGGGTAGAGCCTTATGAAATCTTGGGTCTAGTGTTAATCTAACGCCCGATTCTGTTTTTATAAAGCTTGGTATGGGAGAAGCAAGACCTACAACTGTTATTTTGCGGGTAGCCGATAGATCTCATGTCCGTCCGGAAGGAAGGATTGAAGATGTTGTGGTGAAAGTTGACAGATTTGTATTCCCAGTTGACTTCCTCATTCTCGATTGTGAAGCGGATGACAACACACCCATAATCTTGGGTCGACCTTTCTTAGCCATCGGCCGTATATTGATTGATTGTGAAAAGGGAGAGTTCACCATGAGAGTGGTTGATTAGAGGGTGACTATAAATGTCTTTGACACCCTAAGATATCTAGATGAACATAAGGAATGTCAACACATAGATGCTATGGTAGGAGAGGAAGCCGCGGAATTTTGTTGTAGCAATTTCTTGCAAATTGAGGATTATTTAAAGCTCAAAGAAGACGAGCTTGAAGAGTTCGAGGAGCTTGAGGCATTCCCAATAAAGGTGCAGCAATTCAGCCTGCTCATAGCCAAACTAGGTACGCACTTTGAGCCTTTAGATTTTTGTTGCATGTAAATAGTACTTCGCAATTGTGCAAGTATACACGACAAAAGTAATATAGGGATAAGTATATGAGTATCGTCTACAGGGATTGGTACTCAACCTTCAGTTCTACTCCCTCGCACTGCAAAATAAATAAAGTAAAAACAAAAATTAATTGGTTGATTTGATATAATCTAAAAATAACTAAACTAAGAAAATTCAGTAAATAAAACAAGAAGAAATCAAGATGAGAATATGGGTCAGATTAGAGTGTGTCGTAATGTGGAATCCTCTTGACTTTGTTTTTGTTCTTGAATGCAACAATGCACTACTGCCGTGGAAGTGACCTAAATCCCTACCACGGCCGCAATGGCTGAAGTCCTGTCGCGGCAATCCCTTGCTCGTTGGTAGATACAGTTAAGGCTCGGTAAAGTGTCCTTGGGTGGTTCCTCCTTATCCCTAAGCACAAAACGATGGTTGATGACTGAACTCTGATGATACCTCCCGGCGTGAATCAAAGGGCAAACACCAACTGCTCATGAATTCTTTTAGCCACTAAAACTATAACTTATCCCTAGGCCGAGTTAGTTAACACCACGTGGGGCGAAAACTGTACTTATTCCTTTCCTGAGCTCAACTCTCTCGATATTGAACAAATGGATAATCTCATAAACCCTCTCCCGAGTAGAATGTGAAAATAATAAAAGCCAGAATAAGCAAACCTTAACTTTTATTGCATTAGGTACAAAAACTAAGTACAAAGAGTTTTCACACAACTACTAAACAAACTAATCCTAACCCTAAGAAATTTAGAATATAATGAAACTAATCCTAAGCTCAATCCCTCTCTCTCTGATCCAATGTCCTCTCACTCTTCTCTTCATGGCGGCAAGCCTTTATATAGGGGAAGGTGTAGGCACAAATCCTTCTTTGAGATGAAGTTAAGTTGGAGTTGGACTAGACTTTATTAAAGAAGTAAAACTCGTTATTTTATTACAATATACACTTTTATCCAAGAGTTCAACTTTATACTTCCTTCCAAGTTTTCCTCCTCTTCTCGAGCTCTAGTTGCCACGCAAAGTGCGTAGAAAAATTTAGCGTTAAAAGCTCTACAAGTCGGCTACCACTATGCTCATTTTCCCTCTGGCGAAATGATGTCGCGGCTGAGCTTTCGCTGTCTCGGCATCGGTCTGCTCTGCTCAGAAAGGTTTCCTCAGCTTCTCTCAGTAGAAGCTGTCATGTGGCTTTGCTGGATCAGGGTATGTTGTCTACTACTTCGGCGTCATCTTCCCTCGTGCTCTCTGTGCTGTGGCGACGTCATCATGCTCTAGCAGTGGTCATCCTGCAAGACTACCAATCATGCATTAAATAGTACCTTTTTCATAAAATAAATGGAATATAAGGTTCAAAGGCATAAATGATGAAATCTATGCATGGAAGGCCATAATGCAGCTCAAATGGGTGTAGGTTAATTGATAATTGCCATGAAAATGGGTCAAAATATAGGACTTTTGGGCACTTGTAAATTTTTCTGAATTTACTCCTCCAAAACCTTCACTTGAGCATGCACCTACATTAGAATTGAAGCCTTTACCAACACACCTTAAATATGCTTATTTGGGTAATAATGAGACTTTGCCCATGATAATTTCTTCTAGTCTGACACCTAAGCAAGAATCTAGCTTGATAAATATGTTATCCCAACATAAAAAAGCTCTCGGTTGGACTATGGCTGACTTGAAGGGCATAAGACCTACTATTTGCATGCACAAAATTTTCCTTGATGATTGTCACAGCAATTCGGTTGAATCCCAAAGAAGGCTTAACCCAATCATGAAGAAGGTGGTGATAAATGAGATAATCATGTGGCTCGATGCTGGTGTTATCTACTCAATATCCAACAGTTCATGGGTCAGCCCAGTACAATGTATACCCAAGAAATGAGTCATGACCGTGGTAAGCAATGAGGACAGTGAATTGTTGCCAACAAGAATACTAACGGGGTGGAGGATATGCATGGACTATCGGAAGCTCAACAAACCAACCAAGAAGGACGATTTCCCCCTCCAATTCATCGATCAAATTCTAGATCGATTGGCGGGAAAATCCTTTTATCGTTTCCTCGATGGATACTCAGGGTACAACCAGATTGCTATAGCACCAGAAGATCAAGAGAAGACAACTTTCACATGCCCCTACAGTACTTATGCCTTTAGAAGGATGCCATTTGGGCTTTTCAACGCTCCAGCCACTTTTCAGAGATGCATGCTAGCCATTTTCTCAAACATGGTAGAAGAATTCTTGGAGATCTTCATGGATGACTTCTTAGTCTCCGGAGATGACTTTGAGTCATGTTTGGCAACTTGGCAAAGGTACTCAAGATGTGTGAAGAAGCCGACTTGGTTCTCAATTGGGAGAAGTGTCATTTTATGGTGACGAAAGGGACTGTTTTGGAGCACAAGATGTCGAAGAAAGGCATAGAGGTGGACATGGAAAAGGTTGAGGTGATCGAGAAAATACCTCCCCTACCACTGTGAAGGGCATTAGGAGTTTCTTGGGCCATGCAGGCTTCTACAAGAGGTTCATCAAGGACTTCTCCAAGATCTCCAAACCATTATGCACTTTGCTACAACAAAACCATCCCTTCATATTTGATGATGATTGCCACAGCGCATTCAAGGAACTGAAGGAGAAACTTATCTCAGTACCCTTCGTTGTTCCACCAAATTGGTCCTCACCATTTGAGCTGATGTGTGATGCAAATGACTACGCAGTGGGGGCTGTACTAGGGCAACGCTGAGGTAAGCCCTTTCATGTTATTTACTATGCTAGTCGGACCTTAAATGATGCACAAATCAACTACACCACTACTGAAAAAGAATTATTGGCTATTGTGTTTGCCTTTCATAAGTTTAGAGCATACTTGATAGGCACTAAGGTCATTTTTTCACACCGATCACTCAACCATTAAATACTTGGTAACTAAAAAGGATGCTAAACCTAGACTTATTAGGTGGATACTTCTCTTGCAAGAATTTGACCTAGAAGTTAGGGATAGGAAGTGTTGTGAATACCAACTAGCTGATCATCTCTCTAGGCTAGAAAAAAGGCTAAAAATAGTGATGAACAAGAAATTAAGGAGAAATTTCCTGATGAGAAAATATTATATGCGACAGCAATGTCGTGGTATGCTGATATTGTTAACTTTCTTTTTAGTGGTATTTTGCCTCCTGATTTGAATAGCCAAGGTAGAAAAAAGTTCAAGCACGATGTGAGATTCTACTTTTGGGATGAACCTTATTTATTCAAGCAATGTGCTGACCAAATGATAAGAAGATGTGTCCCCGAAAAATAAGCAAAAATGAAATCCTATTCCATTGCCACCCATCATCGTGTGTAGGCCATTTTGGAGGAGCTAGGACTGCCGCAAAAGTCCTCCAATCATGGTTTTACTGGCCGACACTTTTCAAGGATGTACACGAATATTGCAAAACTTGCGATAGATGCCAACAAACAAGAAATATTTCTCGAAGGCACGAAATGCCCTTGCAAGGCATCCCGGAAGTGGAACTCTTTGATGTATGGGGAAAAGATTTCATGGGACCATTCCTTTCGTCATTTTGGGATCTTACATCTTTTGGCAATGGATTATATGTCAAAATGGTTTGAAGCAGTGGCTACACCAAATAATGACTCCAAGACTGTTTGATGTTCCTTCACAAGAACATCTTAACAAGCTTTGGAGCACCACGAGCCATCATCAGTGATGATGGGACTCACTTTGACAATAAGTTGATTGCCAAGGCATTAAAAACATACGGGGTGAGACACAAAATTGCTACTGCATATCACCTCTAGACCAATTGACAAGCTGAGATCTCTAATCGAGAGATAAAGTTGATACTTGAAAAGGTAGTCAATCCCAAGAGAAAAGGTTGGTTTCAAAGGCTTGATGAGGCATTATGGGCCTATCGCACAACTTTCAAGACACCCTTGGGAATGTCCTCATTCAAGCTTTTCTATGGTAAGGCATGTCATCTTCTCGTCAAGCTTGAACACAAGGCTTATTGGGTCATGAAGAAGCTCAACATGGATGTTCAGCTAGCTAGAGAAAGAAGGTTGTTGGAGCTTAACGAGATGGAAGAGTTTAGGGCCCACGCTTATGAAAATGCACGGTTGTACAAGAAGAAGACAAAGAAGTGGCATGATAAACATCTTTTGCCACGACATTTTTCAGAAGGTCAACAAGTGCTTCTCTATAACTCAAGGCTCAAGCTCTTTCCTGGAAAGCTGAAGTCTGGATGGTCAGGCCCCTTCTTAGTACACAAGGTTTATCCCCACGGTGCAGTGGAAATCAAGAACTTAAACGATGATTCCGTCTTCAAGGTCAATGGCCAACGACTTAAGGTCTACAATGGAGCTCATATTCTGCGGGACAAGTCATCCTTGCTCCTCCATGACCCTTGAGTGATTGCACCCCCACTCTTTTTAATTTTGCTATAGCATTTAAATGTTTTTATGTTTATAAATGATTTAATTTGTCTTTTTATTAGTCGTACTTTCATCATTTATTTTAGTTGCTCTTTGTTTTTTTATATTATGATGTTGTTTTGCTTTTATTCCATGTCAGACTTACATCTAGAGCTGCAGGTGGCACGCTAGGGCTTCATTTAAGGAGACAAGCTTTTTCCTATTAGGGTTAGGGCTTTGTTTTATCCTATTTGAGGGAAGTGGAATAAAGCAAAATATTTTTCCCAAGTTTATGGTCGGCATTAAAGAGGCAAAAATAGAAGGATTTTTATTCCTTTTAAAACCTTTAAAACCTTAGACAATCATCACTTTTTTAGATTCTCCCACCTCCTTTTTACCCTACATTAACTCCCCATCATATCACATCTTTTCCCACGCCTCACAACCGTCAAATCACCTTCTCTCTCTCCATTACTTGTAACAGTTTCTTTCCAGTCAACTTCCCACCTCATAATTGCTTTTGTTTATTTTACCTCTTTCCTCCCTTAAACGGTAACTTCCTCTCCCTTCATCTTCTTCGACAACTAAAACCCCATTAAAACCAAACTTCTTCACCTTTCATATCCTTCATAGCCTTTAACCCAAAAGAACAATCATCAAAACCAAATCAAAAAAATCCCCACCTTTTTCTTGCAAACATGGCCCGCTGCAAGACCGTTACTGGTGCTTCAAGTAGTGCTCAAACCCAATCTGCCGTGGAGATCAAAAAGTTCTTCGATGAAGCGGCCAAGGCGTGCTTCCAACTTCTCAAGGAAAGGAATGTCTTTCTGGAATAGGGTTTCAAATTCCTTATTAAAGGGGATGAGGGTTTTAAAAAGGAAGTAATGGACATCATCTCCAAGCACAACTAGGAACCTTTTGTCAAACACCCAGGTGATATATGTGTGCCCTTGGTGAAGAAGTTCTATGAACACTTAAAAAGCCCTACACAATCTGATGTGTACGTGAGGGGTGACCAAATTAAGTTCACGGCTGCTGCAATCAACAATTTTTATGGCTTGAAGAATGTGGTGAACCAACACACCCCTTTTGCTTAAAACGTCGATGCTCAAACCATTCAAGAAGTCCTTGAGGACTTATGCTTTAATGGAACTCAGTTGGACCCCTCCAACAAGTCTACAGAACGTGAACGCCTCAAACCTGAGGCCAAGGTATGGATCCACTACGTCAAGACCCGGCTGATGCCCACGTCCCACCACACCATAATGCATATAACTAGACTCCTCATGCTACACTCCATCCTCAATGGTTGTCTGATCGATGTTGGGAAGACAATAGTGGATGAGGTATATTCTTGTGTTAACCAAAAATTAAGCCTCTTGATTTTCCCTAACTTGATTACATCATTGTACCAAAAGAAGGAAGTTTTTGAAGACCCCAAAGTGGATGAGGTAAAGACAGTGAAGAACCCCCTCACTCCAGACCAGATTCTAGGGTTAATGGGGCTTTGACGAAGATGCCCCAGCAAAGACAATTACTGGAGGGGCTAAGACGTTTGTAGCAAGAAGAGTTGCTTCGCTGGTAGCCTCAACACAACGCCTATGCACATACATGGAAGAGATGTACAACAACTTCACAGCCTTCTTTAGATATGTTAGGAGAGAGATGCAGTACTCAATGCCTATTTGAATGAGATGTTGTCGCATATGGAAGTTAACTTCCCCACCTTCCCTGAGGACTTATTTGTTGTTGTAACGCCCCAGTTTTGGGCCTAGGTGTTAGTCGGGTTTGGTTAGGCGGTTCGGTTCGAACATGTTTAGCGGTCTAGTCTAGTTTCAGGAAATAATTAGATTAAAAGGTTTTTGGTCAGATAAAAATATGAGTTCCTACTAATGCCTTTTGGATTGACCAATGCACCGGTTGCGTTCATGGATATAATGTATCGAGTGTTCCACGAATATCTTGATCAGTTTGTGGTGGTGTTTATCGATGATATCATTGTGTACTCTCGTACCGAGGAGGATCACGATAAGCATTTGAGGATAGTGTTGCAGACTTTATTGGATAATCAGATTTATCCAAAGTTGTGTAAATGTGAGTTCTAGATTAGAAAGGTGGTGTTTCTTGGTCATGTGGTGTCGGCTGAGGGAATCCATGTAGATCCTCAAAAGATTTAGGCAATTGTAGGTTGGAAACAACCGAAATTAGTGACGGGGGTTCGTAGTTTTTTGGGCTTCGCTGGGTATTACCGTCAGTTTGTAGATGGGTTTTCTAAGATAGATGCTCCATTGACGAAGTTGCTTCAAAAAGATGTTAAGTTTGAGTGGACGAATGCGAGGCAACAAGCTTTTCAAAAGTTGAAGGAAGTTTTGGTACAAGCTCCGATCTTGATTCAACCTGAATCGGGAAAAGAGTTTGTGGTGTATTGTGATGCATCCTATGTGGGTTTAGGATGTGTGCTGATGCAGGAGGGTAGAGTAGTTGCTTATGCGTCGAGCCAATTGAAAGTGCATGAGTGTAATTATTCTACTCACTATCTCGAGATTTCGGATGAAGTGTTTGCTCTAAAGTTATGGAGGCATTATCTTTACAATGAAAGGTGTATTGTGTACATGGATCACAAGAGTCTCAAGTATCTTATGTCTCAGAAGGAGTTAAATCTTTGGCAACGTCAATGGATGGAGTTGTTGAAGGATTACGATCTTACGATTGAGTATCACCCAGGGAAGGCCAATGTGGTGGCCGATGCTTTGAGCCGTAAGGTTGCAGTGGAGTTGAGAGCGATGTTTTCTCGTTTGAGTTTGTCTCGTGATGCTGGCTTAGTGGCCGAGTTTTTTTGTGAAACCATCTTTTGTTGAGTTGATCAAGGGAAAGCAGTTGTTTGATGATTCCTTGGTTCCACATGTTTCGAATATAGCGGAGGGTAATCCTACGGATTACAGTTTAAGTGATGATGGTGTTTTATGTTTAAAGGGTCGGTAGTTGTGTATGAGGATGTTGAGTTAAGGCGCACTATCTTGATGGAGGCGCACAATAGTTCTTTTGCCATTCATCCTGGTAGTATGAAGATGTATCGGGGGTTGTGAGATGAGTACTACTGGGTGGGCTTGAAAAAGGATGTGGCGGAGTTTGTTAGCAAGTGTTTGGTGTGTCGGCGTTTGAAAGTTGTACATCAGTTTTAATCCTATCTGTTGCAGCCTTTGAGGATTCTGAAGTGGAAATGGGAGAGGATCACGATGAATTTCATGTCGGGTTTGCCTTTGACACCGTCAAAGAAGAATTACGTGTGGGTGATCGTGGATCAGTTGACGAAGTGTGCACATTTCTTGCTTGTGCATACTACGTTTACCCTGGATTAGTTGGCAAAGTTTTATGTTGAAAAGGTTGCGCGGTTGCAAGGTGTTCCTAAGTCTATAGTCTCATATAGGGATCTGCGGCTCACATCGAGGTTCTGGGAGTGTTTTCATCGAGCCTTGGGCACGAGGTTGGGTTTTAGCATGTCTTATCATCCTCAGACGGATGGTCAGTCGGAGTGGGTTATCCAGGTGTTGGAGGATATGCTCCGATGTTGTGTGATTGATTTCCAAGGAGTGTGGGACAAAGTGTTTCCATTGGTAGAATTCGCCTATAATAATAGCTATCAAGCGAGCATACAAATGGCACCGTATGAGGCTTTGTATAGACGGAAGTGTCGTACACCTGTGTGTTGGCAGTAGCGGGGCAAAAGTTGCTCTCTTTGCCGGATATGCTCAAAGGTACAACCGATAAGGTGAAGCTCATTTGTGATTGTCTAAAAGAGGTCTCGGATCGTCAGAAGTCTTGTGTGGATTTGAAGCGTAAGGAGATTGAGTTTGAGGTTGGTGAGAAGGTTTTCTTGAAAGTTTTGCCTTGGAAGAAGGTGATGAGGTTTGGACGAAAGGGCAAGTTGAGCCCGAGGTTTATCGGACCTTCTGAGGTGCTTGAGAGGATTGTCCCTATTGCGTATAGATTGTGGTTACCTCTGGAGTTGGAGAAGATACATGATGTTTTCCATGTATCCATGCTTAGGAGGTATCGTTTGGATCCTTCGCATGTGTTGCCGATTGAGGAAGTGGAGTTAAATCCAGACTTATCTTATGATGAGGAACCGGTGAAGATTTTGGATTCGGATAGTAAGGTGCTTCGCGGGAAGACCATCGAATTGGTGAAGGTGCTTTGGTGACACTAAGGTGTCGAAGAAGCGACATGGGAAAGGAAGGAGGATATGAAAAAGCAGTTTCCATATCTCTTTCCACTAGGTAAATTTCGAGGACAAAATTTCTTAAGTGGGGGAGAGTTGTAACACCCCGGTTTTTGGCCTAGGTGTTAGCCAGGTTTGGTTAGGCGGTTCGGTTCGAACCTGTTTAGCGGTCTAGTCTAGTTTCGAGAAATAATTAAATTAAAAGGTTTTTGGTCGGATAAAAATATGAGAAATTTTCCTAAAATCATAATTATATATATGATTAATTTTGGTAAAGGTAATTTAAAGAAAACAATTTTGGAAATCAGACATTTTGGTTTAGTGGCTACAATGTAAAAATGGAAAAGTTTGATTTAATGGCAAAAACGTAAAAGGCTAATGCTTTGAATCTTTAAGGAGCAATGCCAAGGGCTAATAGAGACTTTTCCTCCTATTTTATATTTTTTATTAAATAAATTATATTAAAAAGATGGAGGGAAGTTAAAACAGTTTTTCATTTTCTCACAAATTGGATTTGACGATAGTTTTCTTCTCTCATTTTTTCTATCAAATTACATTCATCCAAACAACAAGATTTTCAAGTTAAACTCTAAATTTGATTTGGATTTCAAAGATTTATCTATTTTATATTGATTCTCTATTGAATCTCTTGTTTTCTCTTTGGTTTTCTTTTGGTTTCTTTTCAAAAATAAAGGAAGAGCTCATCATTAGAGGTAGGTTCATTCTTCTCCTCTAATGACATGTTCTTTACTAAAATTCCCAAGTATTTAGTCTTTTACATATTGTTTTTAATGGGTTTTTATATATTAATTGATGAAATCATGTTTTATAGAGGTTTATTGAAGATTTATGGTGGATCTTTGGATTTGAAGTTAATTCTTGAGTTAATGATTAATTATTAACATGTTGTTATGGGTTAATAATGTTAATTTGATGGATTTTGTTGAGTAATCCCAAAACTAGTTAGATTGCTAGAAGTTAGAGGTGAAATCTTGAGTTTAGGGGTTGTTGTTGTGATTTCTTGATAGTTGGAGGTTTATAGAGGTTGGGGAAGTGTTTTAGGTTGTAAATGGATAAGGATTGATGGTTGATTTTGTTGGGTAATGGTTGGGAGCGGTTTATAGTTGTTTTGTCGATGTTTTTGGGTTGTATCGATTGTTCATTACTTGGCGAATGTTGGAGTTGCGTGGGGGATTGTGTTGCTGGAGGTTTTGATGCAAGAGTCTGCATTAATCCTCAGTTTTTCTTTGGTTAGAAGCGGGGCAAGACGTTTCTTGACCGTTAGAAGGCATATTTGGAGTTTCGAAAGCTTGGAATAGCTTCGGTAAGTGAGGCGAAGTTTTATCGGTGAGTGGATGTGGTTTGAACGTTTTCATAAGCTTGGAAATAAGGTTTTGGGAGGTTAGTTTAAGCTTGAAACGCTTAGCTAATCTCGGAAGTATGTATGGTTGCTAAAGCTCTCAGTTTTTCGGTTTAAAGTCCATGTGGAATATCATGCTCATGTTTTGGATTTATAATTGTTACTCACTGTTATGCATGTTTTATAAGCATGGTTTTTGCTTATTTATATCCCACGAAATGATTTGATTATGTTTCAAGAGGTTATATTCTTGATGAGATATTATGCTATATTTGAGCATGTTTTGAGATGGGATATGTGATGATTTTATTGATGCATTGAAAGCAGTGAGTTAACATAGATTTAAATGATATATTGGCTTAGTGGTGAGATTTTTCTATTATCGGATATGTTGGTCGACCGATATGATGTAAAGTGCACTATAATATATAAAATTCGCACGTGTGATAAATTCTTCGGTTACATAATAGGGGTGGATTCTATTGTGTTGCAAGTGATAGGGGTAGATTCTATCCCCAACGGGCAATGCAGGTAGTGTCATCCCGGCCGAAGTGAGATTATGGTGAAGGTTGATTTCACCATGTGACTTGATAGGGGTTGATTCTATCAAGGGCTTGGAGGGGGTTGATTTCGTCAAGTGTGTCCGTATATATGTTCATTATTGGATGGGGGTAGATTCCATTCGGTTCACTTGAAATGCCAATATATGAATTGAACATGTATCACAGTTTTTGAAATACTTTTGTATAAAGGCTTTTATACATGATGATTATACTTTATGAGATTTAAGCATGTGAAGCTTTGGTGTGGATGCATTGATATATGCATGAGGAAATGATACATGTGGTTTATTGTTGGGTTTTATGGTGCTCAATTTCCTTCAACCAATGTGTTTGCCAGGTTTGGAGAAGATTGGATTTTTGGGAGTAAAAGTGGAAGCTAAAATATTGGAATTGGACACAAGGATTTATAGTGGTTCGGCCTTCTAACAAGCACTTACATCCACTACCTTAGCTTCCCACTAAGGATTTCAACCAAATTCACTAAGAATTTCGCCCCCTTTTCTAGGCTAAGGAGGCAACATTTACAACCCTCAAAGCTTGAGTAAACCCTCTTCACAAGAGAAATTCTAAGCAAACTTGAAATCCCTCTAATAGGTGTTTGTTTGCACTATTTAGCTCTCACTCAAACCCTAAACACTTGAGCAAATTTAACAATGTTTAGCTCACTAGTGTTGTGTATACAAGAAAATGGACAATTGAGCTCTAAGATAAAATCTTAATCATAGTGTTGTTGACAATTAAAGCATTAGTCTTCTCTTGATGCTTGGAGGTCCCTTTTATAGTCTCAAATGAGTTTGTAGTCGTTGAGGACCGTTGGGGTCTTTATTTCCCACATTAATTGTAGTTCTAGTGCCTATCATATTAGTACACGGGGACCCGTATTGGTACGATCTTCTTCAGAACTAGCCGTTGGGCTCTTGCTAGCCTAAGCGTATCAATACGCTAGGAAGTGTATCGGTACGATCTGCATTTTAAAAGACCATTGGGAAATAGTTGTTGAGGGTTGTTAAAGCAGGGATCGGTACGCTTTAAAAGCGTATCGGTACGACCCCTCTCTGTATCGCTATGGGCAAGCCTGTATCGATACGGGTTTTAGCAAAATCAAAACTAGAGTAAAAAGGGTATCGATACGGGGTATACAGTATCGGTATGGTAGTGCTGAAAAGCCAGGTTTGACTGTTTTAAAGCATTCAAAACTTTTCCAAAATCCTTTTTAAATACCTCAAACATATTTTTAAATTGTTTGGACTTAAAGACATGTTTTAAATTCCTTTCAAATTAGTCCAAAATAATTTTCAATTATTATATCAAAACACCTTGTTCTTCAATCTCCCCCTTTTTGATATAATAAAACCAACTTGAAAAATTGTTTGGGATTCTCCCCCTTCAAGTTTAAAATTTTGAATAAGAGATGAAAAATTTAAAAGTAAGTAAAGCTCCCCCTTATTGATTTGAAAATGCAATTTTTCAAAATTAATTCTCACCCTTTTTATTATATCAAAAAGAATTTAAATGATTTTAAGTTCAAAATAACTTAGGAGGTTACTAAAAATTGACACAAATAAGAATTTTGATTTTAAAATGGCTCCCCCTTACTCAAAGCATCATCAAAAGATGTTAGTTCAACACATGATAATCTAGTTTAATTAAAAGAAAATAAGTCAAATTAAACAAGTAAAAACAACTAGATTTTACCAACACTTGAACTTCAAGGGAGGATGTGAAGCCTTCCTTCTTCAAGTGTTCTTCCTTGTGTGCATGGAGCTCCCCCTCATTGATTGGACTTGTTGAACACCTCCATCACACCTAATCAAGACAATCATACAAATTTTGGTATCCAAATTGCTTTGGATCCATAAACGTTAGTTGCACAAAATTTAGTCCCCTTAGGAATCCATTTTTCAATTTCATCATTTTATGTGAAGTGATTAGTTCTTTTGGAACCCCAAACACTTCTAAAACATTTTCCATTTAAAAATCTATGGCCACTAGATTGTCTTACATAAAAATTTGATTTTCCAAAATTATTTTTCTTTTCAAGCTCTTTGGAAATCAAATCTTTTTCTTCTTGAACTTTTTAAAGCAAATTTTGTAAAACAAAACATTTTTGTTCAAACTCATTGGGTTTTGCTTCAAGTTCAATTTTGGTTTTAGAAATCAAATCATTTTGAATTTTCAAATTTGAAATCACTTTCTTGTTTTTCAAAATGTGATTTTTAAACTCTAAAACCAAATCATCATAGGCATCTTGTAATTCATCAAAAGAAAATGAACATGAAGTAGATGAACTAGAAGTTACCCTTGAATCTTCTTTGATGGCCATAATGCAAAGGTTGGCTTGTTCATCGTCGGTGGAGTCTTCATCACTCCATGTAGCCATATATGCCTTCTTCTTTTGGCTTGAAGTGCTTGCCCTCTTCTTCTTCATGGATTCTCGTTCGAGTTCTTTCATGGCTTTCTTCATGAACGGGGCAAACTTCTTGAAGAGATGAACTATCTCTTCTTCTTCATCCTCCTCCTTGCTTGTATCGACATGGTTGCACTTGGAGGATTTGAGAGCCATGGAATTTGTGTTGATGCCAAGACCTTTGAGCTTCTTCTCCCTCGTAGCTCTAATCTCTTCCTTCTTCTTCTTCTCCTCTTCTTTGTTTTTCTTCATTATTTGGTGAGTGAGAAGTGACCCCATGAACTTATAAAGCTTCAAAGTCTTGATATTCTTGGCTTCGATGATAGCGGTCCTTTTTGAGTCACATGACTCGAGAAGATAGTAGATGAGCTTTCAGACAAGCTTCTCTTCCGGAATGGCTTTGAATCTTTAAGGAGCAATACCAAGGGCTAATAGATACTTTTCCTCCTATTTTAAAATTTTGATTAAATAAATTATATTAAAAAAGAATGAGGGAAGTTAAAACGGTTTTTCATTTTCTCACAAATTGGATTTGATAATAGTTTTCTTCTCTCATTTTTCTCTCAAATTACCTTCAACCAAACAGCAAGATTTTCAAGGTAAACTCTAAATTTGATTTGGATTTCAAAGATTTATCTATTTTCTATTGATTCTTTATTGAATCTCTTGTTATCTCTTTGGTTTCTTTTCAAAAATGCAGGAAGAGATCATCATTAGAGGTAGGTGTGGCGATGAGAGATACCGCCATGAGAGTCTGGTGATGAGAGATTCCACCGTGGTAGGACTTGACCCTGAGTCAAGCTAATCCGCATATCTGAGTAAAGATGAAATGTGAAATGCCAGTATAAAATATGGAAATGTATTTGAATCACATGTACCAAATGAAGAGATGTTTTATGCTATGAGAAATGCATATGAGATTTGAATATGAAATGCTTTAGTTTTCACAAGCATGTGTATGGCTTTGCCATGAGTTTTGTATTGGTTTAAATGCATGAGATAGAATAAGGGTACATGTGTTTTCAAATGGAGATTTGCTTTGAAATGGTTTTCAAGCATGAGATAGAATGAGCATGTTGTAGAAAATGGCTTTTGAGAAATTGTTTTGAATAATGCATTGTTGTGTTGGTTTTCTTTAGAGCTTGCCTCACTAAGCAAATGTGCTTACGCTCTCTTTTACCAACAATGCATATAATTGAGACGTGTTTGGGCAACGAGAAGGTTAAGAACATCCAAGGAAGTGAAAGCTCATGTATGGTGATGTTTTTACGTATTTTAGTTTTGATATTTGGCAATGGGGCTCCAAGGTTGTATTTGGGAGATGTGTTTTGAACTCCCTATGTTTGTGGCAAGTTTGTGTTGGCTTTTGAAGTTTGTAAATGGTCTTATATGGTTTGTTTGAGGTTTGAAGTCTATATTTGGTTTTGTGACTAGGAAGCATGCCTTTAGACTCAATGGTCATTTGTTTGATGCCATACCTTAGCTAAAGCTTCTTAAATATGTTCTTTGATCTCTAATCATGTTGCCGGCATGTTATGGTATGATTTGGGATATGTTTGAGTGTGGTAAGAGGTGAAAAACCAGAAAATTATGCTGTTGCAGGGCAGGGTGTATCGAAACACCCTTATCTGTTTCGAAACAGGGGCCTGAAATGGCCATAGTGTTTCGGAACGGATGAAGGTGATTTGGAACATTTTGGCTGCTAGAGAGGCCTGTTTCGATACTGGTCTCGAAACGTACCCGAGTACCGAAACGGTCAACACTGTTTCGATACAGGTGTTTCGATACAAAGATCGGTGTTTTGAAACGGTTGACCGTTAGACTGCAAATTTGAGTTGTTTCAAGTTCTCATGTCTTACATTTTAGTCTTGGATGTTGTGCATGCAATTGTTTGAGCTTGTAATGTCCTTTTAAGCTGAAATTTAGCAGAGAGGCATGTAATAGGACTAATTACATAATGGTAAGCTTAAAATATGCAAAGTCTTTATATTTTCCAAAATTTACATTTTGGTCCCTAAAAGTGTAAATTTAACAATTGAATCCCTAATTGATTTTCGATCGATGTGCTCTTCTCTCCTATGATTCTTGAGTAATCACATAGGCTTAATATGTATCTAGAAAAGATAAAAATAAAAAAGGGTCGTTAATCAAGGTTGACTTTCGGGTTGAATTTGGTTTTCCCGTGTAATCTTCGTAGTTCGGGTCAAGCTTCTAGGCCGGGCTAAGGGGGTTACATTTGTTAGTATCAGAGCCAGGTTAGAGAATGTTTGGGGCTTGGTAATTGGCTATTGTATGTGATTGTGAATGATTGTGACTTGTTAGTGAAAGTATGATGTATGAATGATGATGTTTGGTTCTAATGAGATGAGTTTGTGATGCTATGCTACGTTTGGGGAATAGTTGGGGATCCCATTGCCATATCATTACTATTGAGAAGAATTTTTTTCAAAAATGAGCTTGAGTACTTGGATTACTTACCTTATTATGCCTAATTAGATTTATTGTATTTTGTCAGTTGCATTGTTTTATTATGGGGCCATGTAGAGAGCTTAGAATCAATACCCATTCTACGGTTGAGAGTGAGAATGTGGAGAATGCTGAGGAACTACCTCCTCCTCCTCCTCCCCCTAGTGGACCACTTGGTGGTGGTGAAGCTGGGGTTGGTTCTGCTGGAGTTGGTGTTGGGGTTGCTGGACCTGAGGGAGTTCAAGGGCAAGCTACTCCTGATATGTTTGTATTGATACAAGCTATTGCTGGAGCTTCCCAAGCAGTAGTACTTGGGGCTCAGGGAGCTGCACCACAGAATGGTGTCAATGTAAGGTTGCTGTTAGAGCGACTTCGCAGTCTGGGAGGGACTGAGTTCAGAGGGTTGACCCCAGAAGGTTCCGAGTCTTGGTTGGAGAGTACCAAGAGGATATTTGAACAGTTAAACTACAACAATGTTCAGAAGTTGGGATGCATTGTGTCCTTGTTGCATGGTGATGCATATACGTGGTAGACAACCACAATCAGGGATGGATGATGATGATGTGACTTGGACATTCTTTTTGAGTGTGTTCAAGCGAAAGTATTTGAGAGTTTGCTACCTCGATGAGAAAAAGAAGGAATTCATGTCCCATGTGCAAGGGAGTATGACGGTGGCAGAATATGAGGTGCAGTTTGTACGCCTTAGCCAATATGCACCTGAGCTGATTCCTAGTGAGCGAGAAAGATTGAACGATTTTGTTACGGTCTGGTGGCGGATGTGAAGACCTATATGCTCGCAGTCGATTATACTGATTTTGATGTCTTGGTCACCCGAGCCAAGGATATTGAGTTGAATCTTGGTTTAGCGAGTCGAGCAGGAGGATCTAGCTCATGGAAGCGAGCTGCAGAGTGTGATCTTCGTAGGGATCACTATAAGAGGCATAAGGATAAAAGACCACATGGTGATGTTAGACGTGGGGGTGGTAACCCTGGGAGAGGTCAACAAATACCAAATGCTTTCTTGAGGACTCCTGAGTGTAACCGGTATGGTAGGAGGCATACTGGTGAGTGTTGGGGTAATCTTGGTACATGTTGGAACTGTGGTAATCGAGGGCACATGAAGAAAGATTGTCCTCAGCCACTGAGAGAAGGTCAGGCTCCGATGAGAGCAGTTGAACAACAGAGAGGTCGTGGGCGCGACCGTGGTAACTTTCAGCGCAGAGATGAAGGTGGAAGGAATGCGGCACATGTGGTGGCTGTTAAACCTGAGGGTGGTGGTCAGGCTCGAGTGTAGGCCCATCGAGAGGGAAGGAATGACACAGACGTGATCGGAGGTACCTTTACTTTACAATTCTTGCCATTACTTTCTTTGATTGATTCTGGATCTACACACTCGTACATATTGCGTGAGCATGCTCAAATGATTTGTTTGCCTGTTGATTCTTTGGATGTGGGTATGCGTGTGACTAGTTCCTTTGGTGAGATGGTTGTAACAAGAAAATTGTATAGGAGATACCGCTTAATGGTGCAAGATCATGTATTTCTTATTGATCTTATGGAATTGCCATTCTATGGTTTTGACATAATTCTTGGCATGGATTGGCTTGTTGAGCATAGAGCCGTTGTGGATTTTGAAAGCAAGCGAGTTTCACTGAAACTTGCGGATGATTATGAGGTTGTGGTGGTGGAAGAAAATGTGAAGTTTCTATCTAATGTGGTGTCGACGCTTAAAGCAAGCCGAATGTTGCGTCAAGGATGTGAGGCTTATCTATCCTTTGTTATGAATCCTAGTACAAAGGAGGTTCGCGTACAGGATATAAGGACCGTGTGTGGGTTTCCTGGAGTGTTTCCGGAGGAATTACCTGGTTTGCCACCTAGTCGAGAGGTTGAATTTGGAATTGAGTTGTATGAGAACACAACTTCGGTGTCCATTGCTCCCTATCGCATGGCACCCAAAGAGTTGAAGGAGTTGAAGACGCAACTTCAAGAGTTGCTTGACCGAGTCTTTATTCGGTCTAGTGTGTCACCTTGGGGTGCACCGGTCTTGTTTGTTAAAACGAAAGATAACACGATGAGGATGTGCATTGATTATCGTCAGCTGAATAAGTTGATCATCAAGAACAAGTATCCTTTGCCGAGGATTGATGATCTTTTTTATCAGTTTCGAGGGGCAACTGTGTTTTCGAAGATCGATTTGAGGTTAGGGTATTATCAGTTAAAGGTGAAGGGTGTGGATGTGCCAAAAACAGCCTTTCGAACGAGATATGGGCATTATGAATTTCTAGTGATGTCATTTGGATTGACGAATGCTCTTGATGCCTTCATCGACATGATGAACAGGGTGTTTTATGAATTCTTAGATAAGTTCATTGTGGTGTTCATCGATGACATCCTTGTGTACTCTTGTACTGAGAAGGAGCAAGAGGGTCATTTGAGGATCGTTTTGCAAGCGTTGTTAGAGAATCAGCTTTATGCTAAGCTGAGCAAACGTGAGTTCTGGCTAAAGGAAGTTGTTTTTCTTGGCCATGTGGTTTCGGCTGAAGGGATTTGAGTTGATCCTCAAAAGATTGAGGCGGTGGTGAATTGGAAGCCTCCTAGGTCTGTTCATGAAGTTCGTAGTTTCCTTGGGTTGGAAGGTTACTACCGGAAGTTTGTGGATGGATTTTCTAAGATTGTTGCCCCTTTGACGAAGTTGTTGCGAAAGGATGTTAAGTATGAATGGACGGAAGTGAGACAACAAGCTTTTGAGAAGCTTAAGGCAGTTTTGACGCAAGCTTCTATCTTGGTTCAACCTGAATCAGGGAAAGGGTTTGTGGTGTATAGTGACGCATCCTATGTTGGTTTGGGGTGTGTGTTGATGCAAGAGGGTAGGATAGTGGCTTATGCATTGCGACAGTTGAAAGTGCATGAGCACAACTATCCTATGCATGACATTGAGTTAGCAGCAGTGGTTTTTTCTTTAAAGATCTAGAGACGTTATCTTTATGGTGAGAAGTGTACTGTGTACACGGATCATAAAAGTTTGAGGTATCTGATGTCTCAGAAAGAGTTGAATCTTAGGCAACAACGTTGGGTGGAGTTGCTTAAGGATTACGATCTAACGATCGAGTATCATCTGGGGAAGACCAATGTGGTGGCTGATGCTTTGAGCAGGAAAGTGGCAGTGGAATTGATAGTGATGTTTGCTAGCTTGAGCATATCACGAGATGGTGGTCTTGTTGCTGAGTTGCAAGTGAAACCATCTCTAGTTCAGTTGTTAAAGGACAAACAATTGTTGGATGATTCTTTGGTGCCACATGTTCAAGATATTGCAGAAGATAGGCCATCGGATTTCTGTTTCAATGATGATGGTGTTTTATGTTTTGGGAGTCGGATAGTGGTGCCGAATGATGTTGAATTGAGGTGCACTATTTTGACTGAAGCTCATAGTAGTCCTTTTGCTATGCACCCTGGTAGTACAAAGATGTACTATGATCTGCAGGATGAGTAATATTGGGTGGGATTGAAGAAAGATGTCGCTGAGTATGTTAGTAAATGCATGGTTTGTCAGTGGGTTAAAGCTGAACATCAATTTCCTTCAATGTTGTTGCAGCCATTAAGGATTCCTGAATGGGAGTGGGAGAGGATCACAATGGACTTTGTGTCTGGTTTGCCTTTATCGCCATCAAAGAAGAATTTTCTCTGGGTGATTGTGGATCGCCTCACGAAGTGTGCACATTTCTTGCCTGTGCATACTACGTATACCTTGGATAAGCTTGCGGAGTTGTACGTTGCTGAGATTGTACGATTGCATGGAGTACCAAAATCTATAGTGTCGGATAGAGATCCAAGGTTTACCGCAAGGTTTTGGGAGTGTTTGCATCAAGCATTGGGTACGCAGCTGAATTTCAGTACTTCTTATCATCTGCAGACGGATGGACAGTCGGAGCGTGTTATCCAAGTCCTTGAGGATATGTTGAGGTGTTGTGTTATTGAATTTCAAGGCTCTTGGGAGAAGCACTTGCCTTTGGTGGAGTTTGCTTATAATAATAGTTACCAGGCAAGTATTCAAATGGCACCTTATGAAGCTTTGTACGGGAGGAAGTGCAGAACTCCTCTTTGTTGGGCTAAAACGGGACAAAAGTTGGTCTCGATGCCGTCTTTGTTAAAAGGAACAACCAAGAAGGTGAAGCTCATTTGTGAGCGGTTGAAGGCAGCATTAGATCGGCAAAAGTCTTACGCAGATTTGAAGCGAAAGGAGATAGAATTTGTTGTGGGCGAGCGTGTGTTTTTGAAAGTTTCACCTTGGAAGAAGGTGATGAGATTTGGCCGGAAGGGCAAGTTGAGCCCAAGGTTCATTGGACTATACGAGGTGATAGAACGTGTGGGTCCCGTTGCTTACAAGCTGAGACTACCTCAAGAGTTAGCAAAGATACACAATGTGTTTTATGTATCCAAGCTTCGGAGGTATAGATCGGATCCGACGCATGTTATGCCTGTAGAAGAGGTTGAGTTGAATCCAGACTTGACGTATGATGAGGAACTTGTTGAGATTCTGGATTCGGATAGTAAGGTTCTCCGAGGTAAGACCATCGAGTTGGTTAAAGTCTTTTGGAGACATCGTGGTGTTGAGGAAACCACGTAGGAAAGGAAGGAAGACATGAAGAAGCAATTTCCTTACCTTTTTCCTCCAAGTAAATTTTGAGGATGAAATTTCTTAAGAGGGGGAGAGTTGTAACGCCCTGATTTTGGGCCTAGAAGTTTTAGAGTTTGAATCGGACCGGTCGAGAACGGTTCGAATCTTAAAGGGAGATTTAGGGAACACCTAGTTCGGGATGCTTTAAAATTATGGAAAATTATCTAAAAATCCTCATTTATTATATGAATGATTATGGTGAAAACAATTTTACAAAATAAGGTTTGGAAATACTACATTTCGGTGTAGTGACCAAATCGCAGTTTTTGCAAAAGTTGACTAGTGACTGTTTTGTAAAGGATTGAAACTTTGAATCTTTAAGGAGCTAATTTTACCAAAATGTTTTTAATCAGAATTCTCTTTATTTTGGGTGTTTTAATAATGATTTAATAAAGGGAATTAAAAGATAAAAATCTATTTTGAATTTCATAACTACTTTACGATCTTTTTCCCTCTTTTCATTTTCTCTCAACTTCCACTCAGCCAAACACATTTCCTCCATCAATTAGTCTCTGATTTTCATTCCTTTTTTATGAGATTTCAATCTCCTTTTGATTCTTAATCTTTTCTTCATCAAATCCTCTTGTTTTCACTTTGGATTTTCAAGGAAACTTGCCCAAATTAAGGAGAAATCAGCCATTAGAGGTAAGCTTCGTCTTTCTCCTCTAATGATCAGTTCTTTACTGAAATTCCCAAGTTATCAATCCTTTGTTAATGATTTGTGAGTTGCTTTAATGTTAGAAACATGAAATTGTGTCAAAACTCAAGGTTCTTGGTGAGATCTTGATGATTTTCGTAACTATTGGTTAGGCTCTGTTTTGAGGTTGATTTCTAATGTATTTTGGATGGTAATTGATGTTATAAATGAGGTTTTATCAAACAAATCCTGAATAGGTTTGGATTCCTAAGTTTTGCATGCTATATTGGTGGTTTTTGGGGTGGTTTTGGTGTTTTGTTGTAGCTGGAGGTTTAAGGACGAGTTCGTGGTGATTTTTGGTGTTGATTGAGGTTTATAAATGATTAGAAGTGATAGTTCTTGGCTGGGCTTTGTTTTGGAAGAGTTTAGAGATTATTTCAGTTGTTTTTTATGGCCGAAATGATGATTTTGGGTAGAGCAGCGAGTTTGATTAGTTGGCTGGTGATTTCAATGCACGATGATGCATTAATCCTTTGCTCTTATGTGTATTAAGCAGGGGAGACATCTTCGGACGCTTTTGGTGCTGGCCTAGAAGTGCCGGGAGCTTAGATAGTGTTTCGGCGAGCAAGCGAAACGTAATCGGTGAGTGCGAATGGTTTTAGAAGTCCTTGAGGGACAAAAAACAAGGTTTGGGGAATTAGGATTGGTTTGAAACACCATCCTAAGTCCGGAAGTAAGTATGGCTAGAATTGCTCTCAAATATGTGGTTGTTGCCCCAAAATGCTTTAACATGCTCTTGTTTTGAGATAGACAAATTCCTACTGTTTTATGCATGATTTGTAGCATGAGATGATGCTTTGTAGAAATGTCATGAGATAGCATGTTGCATTGATAAGTTTTGAGATTTTGACTTTATGCAAAGCATGAGATATGACTTTGAAATGAGATGAGAAAATCTTGAGAAATATTGCATAAAAACAGTAGGTGAGATGATGTTTTGACATAATATATATTGGCATAGAAGATGAGATACTTACCGGATATAATTGATCGATCAATAAGATAAGAGTGCATTATAAACTAAAATTCGTACGTGCTCTTTGGAGTCGGGCAATGGGGGTAGTGCCATCCCGATCCAAAGTGAGAATCTGATGATAAGAGATACCATCGGGGTAGGACTTGGTGAAATACCCAAGCTTTGTGGCGATGAGAGATACCGCCATGAGAGTCCGGTGATGAGAGATTCCAACGGGGTAGGACTTGACCTTTAGTCAAGCTAATCTGCATATCCGAGTAAAGATGAAATGTGAAATACCAATATAAAATATGGAAATGTATTTGAATCACATGTACCAAATGAAGAGATGGTTTATGCTATGAGAAATGCATATGAGATTTGAATATGAAATGCTTTAGTTTTCACAAGCATGTGTATGGCTTTGCCATGAGTTTTGCATTGGTTTAAATGTATGAGATAGAATAAGGGTACATGTGTTTTCAAATGGAGATTTGCTTTGAAATGGTTTTCAAGCATGAGATAGAATGAGCATGTTGTAGAAAATGGCTTTTGAGAAAGCGTTTTGAATAATGCATTGTTGTGTTGGTTTTCTTTAGAGCTTGCCTCACTAAGCAAATGTGCTTACGCTCTCTTTTACCAACAATGTAGATAATTGAGACGTGTTTGGGCAACGAGAAGGTTAAGAACATCCAAGGAAGTGAAAGCTCATGTATGGTGATGTTTTTATATACTTTAGTTTTGATATTTGGCAATGGGGCTCCAAGGTTGTATTTGGGAGATGTGTTTTGAACTCCATATGTTTGTGTTGGCTTTTGAAGTTTGTAAATGGTCTTATATGGTTTGTTTGAGGTTTGAAGTCTATATTTGGTTTTGTGACTAGGAAGCATGCCTTTAGACTCATTGGTCATTTGTTTGATGTCATGTCTTAGCTAAAGCTTCTTAAATATGTTCTTTGATGTCTAATCATGTTGCTGGCATGTTATGGTATGATTTGGGATATGTTTGAGTGTGGTAAGAGGTGAAAAACCAGAAAATTATGTTGTTGCAGGGCAGGGTGTATCGAAACACCCTTATCTGTTTCGAAACAGGGGCTCGAAATGGCCATAGTGTTTCGGAATGGATGAAGGTGATTCAGAACATTTTGGCTACTGGAGAGGCTTGTTTTGATACTGGTCTCGGAACACACCCGAGTGCCAAAACGGTCAACACCATTTCGATATGGGTGTTTCGATACAAAGATCGGTGTTCCGAAACGGCTGATCGTTATACTGCAAATTTGAATTGTTTCAAGTTCTCATGTTTTACATTTTAGTCTTGGATGGTGTGCATGCAATTGTTTGAGCTTGGAATGTCATTTTAAGTTGAAATTTAGCAGAGATGCATGTAATATGACTAATTACATAGTGGTAGGCTTAAAATATGCAAAGTCGTTATATTTTCCAAAATTTACATTTTGGTCCCTAAAAGTGTAAATCTTACAATTGAATCCCTAATTGATTTCTGATAGATGTGCTCTTCTCTCCTATAATTCTTGAGTAATCACATAGGCTTAATATGTATCGAGAAAAGATAAAAAGAAAAAAAGAAAAAAAGGGTCGTTAATCAAGGTTGACTTTGGTTTTCCCTGTGTAATCTTCGTAGTTCGGGTCAAGCTTCTAGGCTGGGCTAAGGGGGTTACAGATTCACTATTGAATCTCTTGTTATCCCTTTGGTTTCTTTTCAAAAATGCAGGAAGAGATCATCATTAGAGGTTGGTTCGTTCTTCTCCTCTAATGACATGTTCTTTACTGAAATTCCCAAGTATTTAGTCTTTTACATTTTTAATGGGTTTTTATATATTAATTGATGAAATCTTGTTTAATTGAGGTTTCTTGAAGATTTATGGTGGATCTTTGGATTTGATGTTAGTTGCTGAGTTAATGATTGATTACTAACATGTTTTTATGGGTTAATAATGTTAATTTGATGGATTTTGTTGAGTAATCCTGAAACTAGTTAGATTGCTAGAAGTGTTTTAAGTTGTAAATGGATGAGGATTGATGGTTGATTTTGCTAAGTAATAATTGGGAGCGGTTTAGAGTGGTTTTGTCGATGTTTTTGGGTTGTATCGGTTGTTCATTGCAAGGCGAATGTTGGAGTTGCGTGGGGGATTGTGTTGCTGGAGGTTTTGATGCAAGAGTATGCATTAATCCTTTGTTTTTCTTTGGTTAGAAGCAGGGCAAGACGTTGCTTGATCGTTAGAAGGCATATTTAGAGTTTCGGAAGCTTGGAATAGCTTCGGCAAGTGAGACGAAGTTGTATCGGTGAGTGGATGTGGTTTGAACGTTTTCATAAGCTTGGAAATAAGGTTTTGGGAGGTTAGTGTAAGCTTGAAACGCTTAGCTAATCTCGGAAGTATGTATGGTTGCTAAAGCTCTCGGTTTTTCAATTTAAAGTCCATGTGGAATATCATGCTCATGTTTTGGATTTATAATTGTTACTCACTGTTATGCATGTTTTATATGCATGGTTTTTGTTGATTTATATCCCACAAAATGATTTGATTATGTTTCAAGAGGTTATATTCTTGATGAGATATTGTGCTATATGAGCATGTTTTGAGATGGGATATGTGATGATTTTATTGATGCAATGAAAGCAGTGAGTTAACATGATTTAAATGATATATTGGCTTAATGATGAGATTTCTATTATCGGATATGTTGGTCGACCAATAGGATGTAAAGTGCACTATAATATATAAAATTCGTGTGTGTGATAAATTCTTTGTTACACAATATGGGTAGATTCTATTGTGTTTCGAGTGATAGAGGTAGATTCTATCACCAACGGGCAATGCATGTAGTGGCATCCCGACCAAAGTGAGATTATGGTGAGGGTTGATTTCATCATGTGACTTGATAGGGGTTGATTCTATCAAGGGCTTGGCGGGGGTTGATTCCATCAAGTGTCTCTATATATCCGATCATTATTGGATGGGGATAGATTCCATCTGGTTCACTTGAAATGTCAATATATGAATTGAACATGTATCATGAGTTTTGAAATGCTTTTGTATAAAGACTTTTATACATGATGATTATGCTTTATGAGATTTAAGCATGTGAAGCTTTTGTTTGGATGCGTTGAGATATGCATGAGGAAATGATACATGTGGTTTATAAATGATGCTTTAAATGTGATTTTAAATGCATGATGTGGTTATGTTTTAAAGGAAACATTGTTTTGAAAAACTGCATTGTTGTTGTTTAAATTGAGCTTTCCCTCATTAAGCAAATATGCTTACGCTCTCCTTTCCAACAATGCATATTAGTGAGATTATTGGCGGCAAAATAGCAAGGGAATTCACCCAAGACATCACACAATTTACAAGTTTGGGTTTTGACACTTTTAATATGGTAGAAATGACAATGGGGAGAGTACCTTGGTATTTGGGAGGGGTTGTTTAAACTCCATGGTTTGGCAAGTGTGTTTTGCCTTTTAAGACTTGTAATGGGCCTTTATATGTTGTTATTCTTTGCTTTGTAAATTTTGATACTCTACGTGGATTGCTCTATGTTGCATGCCTTTAGAGTAATCATGTTTTGCAATTCATGATGTTAGATGCCTTTGATGACGCCTATGTGTTGGATAAATATGTGGTTGATGTTTACCTATGATTGCTTGATGTTTGATGGCCATTTGGTATGTTTAAGGGTGTTTAAATGTTGTTGTTTTAATGCATATCTTGTATGTGTTTCAAAACAGTAGCACCTGTTTCAATACAACTTGCATATTTGGCCTTAATGTTTCGGAACACTGCTAGGTTGTTTCGATATGTCTAGTTATATTTTATACCCGTATCGAAACTCGGGGTTGTTTCGATACGGCTCTGTGTTGTCTGAATGTTAGGGAGTTCAATTTGGGGATTTAATTCTGAAACGGGTAAGGATTGTTTCAAGACCAAATGCTACTGGAATACATGGTTTCGAAACATGGTGTCTGTTTCGAAATGGGGTCGTTAAGTTAGTTAAAATGGCATTATCTGTTAGTTTTGAATGTTTACATTTTAGTCCATGTTTATTTGTTATGCAATTATGGATGATTGAACGATCGTATGATGATGATATTTCACCTGCGAGCATGTAATGAACCTAATTAAAGGTTAGTGACAATAATTTATGATTTGACCTTATATCGAATTATTGCAAATGAATGGACAACTGATGTTCGGTTTAATTGGAAATATATTTGTTGCGTGAGTAAACACTATAGGGTATAATTATGCATCTGGACAAGTTAAAAGAAAAAAAATAGTTGTTAATCGAGGTTGACTTTAACGAGTTAACTTCAGTTTTCCTCGTGTAATTCTCTTAATTTGGGTCAAACGTCTAGACCGGGCTAAGGGGGTTACTGTTGTCCCAAAAGATCCTCCTACCACCATGAGAGATAGCACATCCCGTTCAACGCCTGGTGCAAAGAAAAGCACTGCATCGCGTTTGAAACATGCCCCAAGGAGAGACAACTACAAAAGAAACCCTAACTGCAATCAAAGCCTGTTCACAGCCCCAACCCTCAACTCAAGAGAAAGCCCTCACTGATGCCACCACAGACCAAAGTAAGAAGAGAAAGAGAAAAGTAAAGGAACCAATACAAGCCCCACTGACCAAAGACCCTGCCGATGACCCTGTCAGCATCGAGAGTGATGAGGAGGACCAAAGACAAAAACTCGCAAGAAGCACACGACATGTCGTGTGTGGAACACCCCTGCCGAGAAGAGTGATTCTTCCGAAACGAATGATGATGATGACCAGCCGGAGCAGCCTGCCCAGGAAGCCCAGAATGAAGCAACCCCACCACTAGAAATGGATGCCACTGACCAACCCATTGCTTCGCTGAAGAAGAAAGGCATCAACCACAAGGCAACCAGAACAACACCACCAAAGTAGGACCCCAACGAGGTACCTTTGCATTGCATTTAAGTTAGTTTCATTTCATTTACTTTTCATGCATTTAGGACACTACATCTTTCAAGTTTGGGGGGGAGTAGTGTTCATAGTTAGTCATTTGCATTTGTAGTTAGAAATAGAATTTTGCTATGGCATATTGTTTAGTTTAGAGACTGTTATTGAGGATGTCCAATGATGAGTAATTTTTTATGGATTTGGATTGATTGAATGTTCATGATCGTTGAGATTGGTAGAACTGACTTTAGGGCTTGATGCTTTGTGATTAAACCATTACACGATTGCATGCTCTTTATGCTTAAGAAGGATTAGAGAATTTTTTATAAAGACTCTTGCATGCTTTAGTATGTATAATATTAATGAACTTGAATGATAAATGAAAGCATGAAAGGCTTGTTTGAACTCCCTTTTTGTTTATTACATGTGTTGGAAAAGAAATAAATGTTTTGGCATGGCTGTAGAGGGACACTCCGCTTTGTGTTGCATTGCCTGGAAACCTTACTTAAATAAATGGCAGCAACATCGAATGAGTGAATGAAAGTAGTCAAGGGATTACTCTACTTACTAGCTCGGGATGAAATGTTTGCTCCATATTCATCTAGAGCTGAGGATGGTAATTGTGATGAGTTGACTCCACTCGTAACAGTGTCAAAAAAAAGTTAGAATTATGGGAGTAAAAATGTGCTTAAATTGACCGATGCATACTAGGGTATAATAGAGAACTTAGCTAGAAATTTTCTAACTTTGTTAAGCATAGATTGGATGCAATCACGCGCACACAATGCAAAGAATCTAGTCTTAACGAAAAGTTCTTAAAATCTTGATTTGTCTAGCATGTGAAGCCTATATTTTTCTGAGGACTAAAATTTTGCCATAACATTATCTTGAACTAAACTTTGCCATAGCATTCTCTCTGTTTTTCTCTACTCATTACTTGAGGACAAGCAATAGCTTAAGTTTGGAGGCGTGATAACATCGTAAAAAGCATACATTTCATGTTTTTTACTTAGTTATTTGCTTGTCTTTAAGCTCATTTCATTTGTAATTAGTTGCATTTAGTTCATATAGTTGCATGTGGTGTTGTTAGTTTGGTTGTTTTGATTTAATTAAGAAATGAGTGTTGCTTGAGGAAGGGTTGTTCTAGTATGGTGATGTGCATGTATGCAAGGGAGTGTGGCTGAGCAAAGAAATGATGCGGCATTTTGGACGGCAATTCTGGGTGCATAAAAGGACAACACAACAAAGATATTTTCCAGCCCACGTGAAGAGAACCCCCATTTGTTTGTTGTGCCTGGTATATCCTCGGGAATATTCCCTAGGATACACAAGGAATGTTTAGGGCATAAACCCTATGAGCCTCCAGTATATAAAGGACAAGATACCCACATAAGGGGGAGTGAAAAAAGTTACTTTTGGGTTCTAAGAGTGAGGAGACAAGAAGGCTACTTTCCATCTTCTTCCTCAACTTAATGTCCTCCATTGTCGAAGCTCCAAGGGGTGACCTTGCCAGCCTTTGAGATAAGCAGCAAGTCTAGGGTGGTTCGTGGCAGTCCAAGGCAGTACGAGAGATTTCCTTTTTTCTTTTTTTGTTTACTTTAACTCTTTTTATTTTGGAAAATGGGTTGTTTAAGACGGATGATGATGGATGATTTGTACCCAACCATGGACTAACTTTAGATGGCTTGGGTTTGTTATGAATGGTTTTGATTTAGTTTTTAATGGATGTTTAGCATGTTTCCAGTGTCATGTGCTTTTTCTATTGTTTTATTGCCTTAAGTTTGTAAAAGCTTTCGAGAGTTAGCTGTTACTTAAGTGTTAGATTAGCTTAGTGGTCGAGAGAGCTGAGCTTAGATCCACAAAGACAATGGGGTTGGCTGCTGAGAGGCACAACTCTAACTCACCTTAGAGATAAGGATAGAGTTTCAACGACTAAAAAGGGTAACACGTAAACGATAAGTAGTTTGCTAGGGTTCACGCTGAGAGGTATTGTCGTAGTGTTCTGGTTGTCAAGTTTCTTGCTAGAGATAGTTTAGAAACACTATAGGAAACCCTGTCTGGCATAGTTTGAGCTGGAAGGTGTTAGATAAACATTAGAACTAGACGTAGGAGTCTTTAGCAAACCCAACCTGTCATTCCCAATAGAGAGTTTCGCATACAATTGAGGACCTTGCAGCTAATTCAGTTCACTTCAGTTTTATTTGATTGCTTTTGCTACAATATTTATGATATTTTTCCCACTTACTAACACACTTATATTTAGTTTATGGGGTTTTGGAACCAAGTTGGTGGATTTGAGCTACATAATTCACGTTCAATTTCAATCATGTTATAATATTCATATATAGTTTTTTATTTTCTTTTTTGTTCCGAAACTAAATTTCGATTTCCTAGGTAGCAAAAGAGAGGCTAAAGCAGGTTATTACCCATGCAAGAGAAAAAAAATTCTTGAATCTTCAAAACTTAATGAATATGAATATTATAAAAAAATATAAAAAAAATATTTTTTAAATGTAAGACTTTTTAACAATTTTGAGGGGAAATTCAAAAATTTTAAAAAATTCATAACTTAATGAGATTTTTTTACAAATTTTGAGGGAACCTAATTAAAATTTCAAAAATATTTCATGGACATAATATAATATTTTTAAAATTTCGGGGTGCCAAAAAGTGCCCACTGGCTATACACACCATCCACCCATGTTGAACATGCTTAGAATTTGTACATGAAAATGAGAAGGAAAACAACACTATTTCGTAAAAAACACCGATATTAAGGCATGGTGAAAATGTAGTAAAAAAATGAACATGTACGAAGTTAGAAATGAAAAATAAGAAGACAAAGTTTAAAGTTATAAAACAAATAGGAGATGATGTTTAAATAAGTTAAAATTGAGAGTCCATATAAATAAATATTTTTATATAATTTTAAGTATCTTTATTAACCAAAATATATATGTTTCGCTTTACAAGCGCACGCACATACGGTAGACACATTTTCATATTTCGATGTGATTTAAAAGAAAAAAAATGATTTAAAATATTCAAATATTTTGAGTTATTCGAGTTGACGCGTCATATTTTACAACTCAAACTTTATTTGAAATTTTTTCGATTCGAGTCAAGTCAAGTCGGGTCGAGTTTTCAAGTTCCTATAAAAATTTAATTGTAATTATTTATCATGTTACTTTGGAATTTTGCTTTAGGAACCAAATTGAAAGAATGCGTAAATAACGAGGGCTAAATTTAATGAAATATTTCAAATTAGGACTAAATTAATTAAATGTATAAATATAGACTAAATATATTATTATACCAAATTTTATAACATACAATGTACGAGATTTAATGTCTAATTACTATTTTATTATAAAATATAAAATTTAATTGTCATTTTATAATTTTTAAAAATTTAGTTACAATTTTTTTTTATCAAAGTTATGTCTTTGTACTTTACCAAAATAAAAACAGTGAAAAAACAAATTCAAAAATGAAAACTACAGTTTAACTTCACTCCACAGTTCACAATAATTGTCCACTCTTTTTGTCAACTACCAAGCAAACACCAACCCCTTCTTGGTTCACCATTTTCTCTCTCAGAAAATCCCAAAGAAATTAAAACCAATCAAGATGCTACTGTTTTCTCTAAAACCCCATTGTAAATTGACTTTCTTGGTATCGCTATTATGGCTTTCTTTGCTTGTTGATTCAAATTCTGGGTTTGAGTTAGATGAGTCGTTGACTTATATTTGGCCTTTGCCATCTGAGTTCACTTCTGGCAATCAAACCTTGACTGTGGACCCAACTTTATCTTTGTCTGTCTTGGGGAAAGGAGGGTACTCCAAGATTTTGAAGGAAGGATTTGAGAGGTATAAGAAGATTATATTTAAACATGCTTCTGGGATTTCCCTTTTTCAGAAATTGAGAGGGATAAGATCTGTTTATGATATTAGTGAACTGAGAATCATTGTAAATTCAGACAGTGAAGAGGTATGTTGGAAACTTGTTTTTTTTTTCAAGTTTACTTTAAAGTTTATATATATATATGTGTGCGCATGTATATATTGGTGATTTTTTGAGGGTCTAATTATGGCAGCTTCAATTGGGTGTGGATGAGAGTTATGCTTTGTTTTTGGCAAAGAATGATGGGAAACCTATTGTTGGAGCGGCAACAATTGAGGTAAAGTTTGATTTTTTGGAGTTTTTTAGGTTTGCTATATCCATGATCTTTTAAAGAATTTGAATCTAGTTTTCATGAATTTTGTTAGTTGCATGTCTACAATTTTGTTTTCAGATGTTTCTAGCTTTTAAGTTTGATCACTTGTTTCTGACATGCATCCAACACTCGCCGCTAAATCCGGAAAACATGGCATCTTAGTTGTGTCGGTATTTTTGGCCTACACTTAGTAGTCTCCTTAGTGCATTAAGTGTATGACATTCTTTGGTGTGAGTATACGATGGGCATGCACTTTCTTACTGGTAGTCTCTTCAGAAGGTTCTGATAACGTACGTTTAGTTTTGATTTTTCTGATTTCAAGTTTAAAATTCATTTCTACCAAACTGAACTATTTCGGAGGATTAGTGAACTTGAAATCTTGCATTTAAGTAATTGTGCAATGACAACTGATATTCACTGCTCTATCTCTCTCTTCGTATTTTTGGCAGGCAAATACAGTTTATGGTGCGCTAAGAGGGCTGGAGGTTTGTGATCAATCCTTTACTCGTATACTGTTTATTGTATGTGTATGATCTTTTGATTGTATTGTTCGCAATTGTAAGTGATGGCTTTAAATGTTGATCAAAAGCATACTGATAGTTGGGTGAAATATACTCCTCCCTAACTCATGTCTGGACCACCATACTCTGTATATTGTTGACATGAGTTACTAGCTACTTTTCGGAAATTTTCTCTGAATTATCTGCTCCTTAAGCCACATGCTTGTGATGCATTTGATTGAAGTCTTATATGTGTCTCTTCACATGTTCTTCTCTTTTACAATGTTGCAGACATTCAGCCAAATGTGTGCTTTTGATTACGAGACTAAATCGGTGCAAATATACAAAGCACCATGGTACATCAAAGATAACCCAAGGTTTGCGTTTCGTGGGCTTTTGCTTGGTAAGCCTCACTTCCGTTATTTTCCTTTTAGATAACAGTTTCCGGAGAAGTACTTGATTCAGTTGTATATGCTTTTCTGTTACAGATACATCGAGACACTATTTACCGATAGATGTCATTAAGCAGATAATTGAATCCATGTCTTATGCTAAACTTGTAAGAAATGCTACTATCTGTTATTTTCTGTTCAATCCTATATTTTTCACAGTTGAAATTCATTTGAGCGCTTACGGGACTATTGTGCCATCTATATTTCTCCGGTCTTTTACACGTCATTCTGATACTGCGGATTGCATTCAGTAGAATGTCCTTCATTGGCACATCATAGACGAAGAGTCATTTCCTCTAGAAGTACCTTCATATCCAAAATTGTGGAATGGTGCTTATACAAAATGGGAACGCTATACAGTTGAGGATGCAAGTGAAATTGTTAGGTATGATACATATAAGTCATGGAATACATTCCCTGCTACGAAACTTCTAAACGCTCCTTTGATTTTTATGCTTATTTATATCTCTGAAGTAAGGAATTTTGCCTATGCATATTATTTCATGCATCTTGCTCAGACATTTGCTAATCATGTGCTTCTATTTCATATCTTCATGAACAAATGGTGAAGCTTTGCAAAAATGAGAGGTGAGAATCTTTCACGTTTATTCCCTGTTTAATAATATTTTACCCATTTTCTAGTGGTCTCTAACTCTTGTCCTATATTGCTTGGACTCGAGAGAGTCAAATACGAAATGTGCCCAGCATGAGTATGTTCAGTTTTTCCAAGTTTTCCTGATGTTTGGTGGGTCCTTGAAGGATCATATCCCTATACCTACGTCAGGATAGTATTTAAATAATAATAATAATAACAATGAAGAGTTGGAGTAGCATAGTTCTTCCCTTCACCACTGTTTTCCTTCTAGATCTGTAGTCATGTAATGGGAATATGGGATTAACGATAAAAGCATAGTTTAATTTGTTAAAACACTGCTCGTCTCATTCTCTGCATTGGGGGTAACTTATTACTTCGCACCATGTTTGGCAGGCATCCATGTAATGGCAGAAGTAGATGTACCCGGTCATGCAGAGTCATGGTAAGTTGCTTTGTAATGCCGATATTTTCTTTGGTTGAGAGGTTCCAAGCGCATGAAACTTTATTTTGAGTAATTTTATTTGCAAAGTTCATTTTATGGTAGTTGAATCTTCTCAACTTTCCCACCCCCATAATCTTGCAGTGAGAAGGACTTAGTTTCTCAGCTGAACATATCCAACTATATCTTGAATGGCAGGCAATATGAAAGATGCCTGATTTTTACTCTTTCATTTCAATAAAAGAAATGAAATCGTTTTATCTTAATTTGCATTTTGAGTTTTATATTTCCTATTGAGTTCACTTATTTATTAAACCCAGATATAAACTAACCTTCGTTTTCTGTAGGGGAGCTGGGTATCCTGATCTTTGGCCTTCTTCTTCCTGCAGAGAGCCACTTGACGTTTCAAAAAATTTCACTTTTGAATTGATTTCAGGCATTCTATCAGGTTGAGATCGGCAAAAAAATCTTTTTCTTGGTAGTATTTGCCATTTTCCGCAACTGGTCTAGTTTAGTGGATTGACAACAATCTTTTCGATGTGCTAATATTAAGAATCATGGTTTTGAACTTGATCTCAGTGCGTAGATATTTACACAGCTGGTTAGTTTATTGGTTCATATGTAGGCATAAATGGCTAGTTTTTTGTAAAGTTGCAGTTAACTGTCAACATTTGTAGTCAACTAAGTCGAATCATTTTAAAGAAAAAAATATTCTAAAGAAGTTTTGCAATATAAAATACAGTCCAGCTTCAAATGTGGGTCTGGCATCCCATGTATGAGAATAACTTCATGCAGGATCTTGATAATCTGAAACATCTAATCCCCCAATAGAACTATTTACATAATTATTCCAGGTTCAGTTCCTTTCTTTCTAAAAATAATTGCCAAAATACTAACCCTGAATATAATGGAAACTGAAGCAAATCCGCATTTCGGTTTTTGCTGAAATTATATACTATGAGTTTGAACCAAGGTTTTGCTATTAGCTGTACGTATACCCTACATGATACAGATCCACATCAGACACAAATGCTCTAACATGTAACAATCACTTTCTCATTTGTTATATGGTTTATAATTGAAATTTTCTTTTACAGATATAAGAAAAATTTTCCCATTTGAGCTCTTCCACTTGGGTGGCGATGAGGTTCATACAGGTTGGTAGATTCGATCTCTTCTTGATAACTGACATTTCCATTATCTCTTTGTTAAAAACACAATTGTGTTCTTGTCACTTTTTAGATTGAAAGGAAATATTTTCACTGAGCTTCTCCTTTCGATTATGAGTGCTGTCTGCTAAATTACTTAGATTCGGGTGTAAGTGTCAGGAATGGGTATGTGTTTAACATGGGCTTGTTCAATTTTCCTATGTTTTTTCATGTATCTGAAGGTTCCTTGGACTACACGTGTGCTTGTAAAGTCGTCGAAAGCTTTTAAAATTTACCCTTTACTTTAAATTTTTGGATTGATAAATCATCATTATTTCACTATATGTGTGTATTCATTTTTAAATAAATGAGTGGACTTCTCATTTCTACTCTTTTTGCAGTTAATCTCATGCTTGGTTATGCATTTAGTTCTGCCTTAACAAAATTTATTAATACTGACACTAATTGTTTTGACAGATTGCTGGACCTCTACTCCACACATAAAACAGTGGTACATGCCTAACTCTTCTCGTTGTTCAATACTGGTTATATGCTGATTCACATTCAGAGTAACTTCTACACCAATTGAGTTTGAAATTGACGAGAATAATATTAATTCAGCTATTTATTGCTGTTGGGATTAAGCTGTAACCTTTTGATTCAAGCTGTGCCATCTTATAAACTAGTCCGATCAAAACGAATTACAGGCTCAATGACCACAACATGACTGCTAAAGAAGCGTATCAATATTTTGTACTCAAGGCTCAAGAAATTGCGATCTCGAAAGACTGGACGCCTGTCAACTGGTGTGTCATTAGCCATGCTCTACAATTGTTGTTTAATGTTTTATGCATGACTTCGGCTCTGGTTTTTTCGTGCATCCCAAGTTATTTGTTCTAGCATCACTTCTTCTCACGAAGTTCTCAATACAGTAACTTAAAAGTTGTCAGATGTAGTAAAATAAATATAAAGTAAATTACCTAACATTTAAAAAAAAATGTGCATGTGATGAAACCTATGTTGCTCCAACTTTTTCTGTAAGTACCTATGTCTAACTTCCATGTCCAATGCATTCCTGGACATGTATATGGCTGTACAGGGATATTGTTGGGCTCGAAGATATGACCCTCTAAATACATTATAAAACTTTGAACATATGTAAGGCACAATATTTTTCTGACACACACACCCAAGTTCGAGTAACTTAAGATGAAATCAAGATATTATTTCTATAAGCCTGCTTAACTAAATACAAAATTCAGCTATAAAAATGTTGTTTTTCTTATCTTTTCCTTGTATCCGAGGAATCTGACTATTCTTCATTGCAGGGAAGAAACCTTCAATTCTTTTCCATCAAAGCTTAATCCACGAACTGTCGTACACAACTGGTGAGTTTTAATCTGAAAAGGTTCACATGTAAGGGGTATTACTTTGTATTTCAATCGCGAATGATTTAATCTAAAATGCCAGGTTGGGTCCTGGGGTTTGTCCGAAGGCTGTTGCAAAAGGATTCAAATGCATTTTCAGCAATCAAGGTGCTTGGTATCTTGACCATCTAGATGTTCCTTGGAATGAAGTTTACAATGCTGAGCCACTTGAAGGAATAAACAATGTGTCCGAGCAAAATCTTGTTCTCGGAGGGGAAGTTTGCATGTGGGGCGAGACAGCTGATGCATCAAATGTTCAGCAAACAATATGGCCTCGAGCTGCTGCTGCGGCAGGTACGTGAGAGAGTTATTAAAACACGAGTATTTATTTAACATTGTTATTATCTTACAACCATATATGCTTGAGTCATGCTTTTTCTTTTCGAGATAAGTTCCTCTTTTTCTCCACCAATACCCCATCTTGAGTGCCTTCAAGAGGTTCCAATAAAATTTGTAAAAAACTTAAGAATATTGGTTAGAGACTCAATGTGAGTTCTCTGTTATTCCTCTTAATTCATCCGTAATCAAAGTACATACCAGTCTTATAGTCGACTAGATACGGCCTAGATTTACAACTTTTGGTGGACTACTCTAGGAGTTATCTTTATCTGCACTTTGGATAGAGATTAGAGTTAATCAAAATACTAACAGTCACAGATAAGTTGTAACACCCTCAACCCGGATGTCACATTTGGGCATTAAGCTCAACCCGATACCATAAAATTTTGCCTAGTTAGCCCAATCCACAAATCAATTTTTCATAAAATCCATCAAGTTCAAATATTTCAACCATAGATAAGTAATTTAAAGTTTACATGGGAGCTTCATTTAAAATACAATTTAAAAGCATTTGACTCAACGTCTAAATCCAAAATACGAGTTACAATACAAACCATAGGATCCTACGAATACATAGCCCAAATAAATCGATGCTAAAATCCTACTCCGATGGTGCTTCACCAAAACAACAATTCCGAATGCTGCTCAGTGGATACACTTCCACTCTACTTATTATACTTCATGCAAATCATAAAAATGAGCTTGTAGCTAAAGATGACATCATGACAATACAACAATATATGGCGCAACCCCTAGCCGCCCAAACACATAGCAAATAAAAGATGCATCAATCTCACAAAGCAAACATATGCATTATACCAGACAAACTTAAAGTGAGGCTCGATGTCATATAGTCTCGGAAACTTACACACTTTATGGATGAGGCCCGATGTCACACAATCTCGAGAGCACGGATTCAAAAAATGGCCCGTTACCGCTATAACAGCGGTTATTTAACAGTAACGCCGCCGGTCAAAACCGTTAATACCATAAATAACGGTGGGAATCGGAATCACACCGGTAACAGTTGATAACGGCTGTTGTTTATCGGTTAACGGTCAATAGCGGCGATAATGGTGCGCTATTCCCGTCATTTGGAATCCAGAGATGTAAAAGAATAAAAAAAAATCATAAATAAATTTTTTGAAATCTGAAAAAGATGTAAAAGGGAATATATTCCCTGTTCTGCACAAGCCTGAAAATGTTGGGAAAATTGAAAAAAATAGATTTCACAATCTGAAAACCTGCAGATTTCAACGCATCTCCATTTTGCTCCAAACCATTGCAATTTGCATCTCCAATTCTCCATTCCGCAGTCCAGATTTCAACGCAAACAATCCAAAAAATCGAAATTTTTCTTAGACCCACCCAACCTCTCTGTTGAAATATAAGTTTCACAAACAACTCACCGTTGAAAACTTGAAATCTGCCGTCTGTTGATATTTGTTGGTGTCGCCGCCGTTGAGGTTGTTTTTTGAAGGTATGAATGTATGATTTTGTTGATTTGTTCTGTCGTTCTGACTTCTGAGAAAGAAAATATTGGGTTTAGCCGTTTAGGCCTAAGGGTGAAAGAAAGTCATTTGGTGATTTTTATTTTAGGTTTGAAACAAAGGGAGAATTTTAAGGGTAGGGATGTGGGGTAGTTAAAACTGAAATTTAAGTTCAATTTTTTTAGTCAATAATCATTTAATTTTAGTTTAAATAATAATTTAGTTCTTTTTGTTCTTTAAATAATAATTAAGTTTTCATTAAGTGTAAATAATAATTTAGTCAATGGTTAAGCGGATGAAAAAATTGATTAACATAAAAAGAGTTTTTAAGTTTTTGATTAAACCCTAGAGATGAGTATTAGCCTTCCACCGATTTCCACGGGGATTGCCGGCGTCCAGACGGCGGCGCTTTACAATGATTTGAGTGGGCAGCCGTCGGGAGGGGTGGTTGACGTTCCTATTCCGCCGACACTGGAGCGGCAGGGTTCTCCTATGGCTATGGAGACTCAACCGGTACTGAAGAAGGTGAGGGATGATACTGGTTTGCCTGGGGGAGGTGATGTGGACATGGTTGGCGATGGGGCTGAGCAGTCGACGATGGACGGGCGAGCGGGTGAGCAGCCGGTGTTGACTGGGCAAGTGGCTGAGCATGGCGGGGTTACTTGTGGGAAAAAGTCGTATGCAGCCATGGTGGCGGAGGACTCGACAAGCGGCGACGGTGCAAGTGCAAGTGACACCGTAGAAGGACTTGAGGTCTCGGACTCAGATTTTGTGGTTGATCGTAGTGGTATTTTTCCCAGAATCTCGTTTTCGGAAAGAATACATGAGCAAATTGATGAAAGCATGAAAACGACCATCATACTTAGGCCTTTGGGAAGAGCGATAGGGTTTAAAACCCTAGTTAACCGAGTGCATGCGATATGGAAAACGGAGAAACACTTTCAAGTTATTGACTTGGATAATAATTATTTCCTGGTGAAGTTTGAATCAGTGGATGATTATACTAAAGTGCTTACGGGTGGTCCGTGGACTTTATTTGGATGTTATTTGACAGTGCAACCATGGTGTCGGAATTTTTCGACTGCCGAAAAACACCTGTCTCAAGTTGTCGTGTGGATACGTCTCCCGGGTCTTGCTTATAGGTATTATTCGAAGGCGTTATTCTGGCGTATCGCGGACGTTATTGGTCGTGTTATTAAGATCGATTATAGCACGGCGTTGGGTGAGAGGGGCCGTTTTGCGAGACTCACTGTGGTTGTTGATCTCAACAAGCCTCTATTGTCATGTATTGGGATCGATGGTTTTGTTCAGAAACTTGAGTATGAGGGTCTCAACGTGATTTGCTTCAAGTGTGGCAAATATGGGCATTCAGCGGAATTGTGTGTGAATGAGCTTGGTGGTGGTGAGACGGATACAGTGCCGCGTTCGATTAATAATGAATCGCAAGTGTCATCTAAGATGGAGCTGTCGAGGGAAGAGTTGTTTGGCCCGTGGATGATAGTGGAAAGGAACCGTCGACGGATATCCCGGGCGAATGGTAATAGAGAAGATGGAGGTCGGCCGGTTCGAGGCGGATCTCGTTTTGGAGTCTTACAAGACTTGCGTGAAGAGGATGGTACTGTGGCGGAAGGTGAGCTAGCTAACGATACGGGAGGGCATGTGCACCAACGTGGGTTGGACGTGCATGGTAGTGCACAACCAGGTGCTAAGGAGTGGACCACGCGTTCTAATATGGGAATTGCCGATGGGGCTGCTTCTAAGGGTAATGGGCGGGTCTCTACACATGGGAATGTGGCGCGCAATTCAAGCTCTAAAGGGTCAGGTAGCGCTGGAGGGGTGAAATCTAAGCTGGGTGAGGTACAGGGTGCTATTGGCGGTGGAAATAAAGGCAAGGGGATTGCTTTGGAGGAGGCTCACGCAGGGGCTTCGGATGTGGGACAGCAGGTGGTGAGGAATGATGTTGCCGCACAGGTTACTTCGGTTAGCTTGGGGGATCACGCAGTGGGTGTCATTCCATCCGTGGTAGGTGTTGACCCACAAGCAACTATGTATACGACGGGGATTGCGTCGGGTTCTCACAGGGCTCTATCGATAAAAGAGGGGAGGGTGACTTTAAATCTACTTCACGGTTTCGCAATGGTGGAAATTCGGGTAAAGGCAGGAATAATCTTTCAGTTGTGCAACGGAAAAGTTTAAAAGTTTCAAAAAAATCGGAGTCTCGAGTACCACCGCGGCCTGTGCTAACGGAATGGGTCTCGTCGCTCACTTCGAAACTTGATAATTTGCAGGATACGGGGCAGTCACAAGACACGCTTGATAGGGTGATTCGGAGTTTTGGGTTTCCGAACTCTTTCCGTGTGGAGGCGCGTGGTTTTAGTGGTGGCGTTTGGCTTTTGTGGCGGGATGGTATGGAGGTTACGATACTTAGTGTGAGTAATCAGTTTGTGCATGGGAAAGCTCGTGAGGTTAGTTCGAATCATTGGTTATTTTTTACTGCGGTTTATGCTAGTTCTAATGTTTGCATTAGAAGATATTTGTGGGATAGTTTGAATCGGTTTAGCCCTGGGGTTGATGTTCCATGGGTGTTGGGAGGGGACTTTAATGTAATTCTTCGTAAGGAGGAGAGATGTGGTGGTTCGAGTGAGGCATTAGGGGTTAGTTCCCTTTTCCAGAGTTTTCTTGACGATACAGAGTTAATGGAGGTTGATTATAAAGGGGATGAGTTTACTTGGTGTAGGGGCAATTTATATCAGCGGTTAGATCGGTGTTTGGCTAATAATGCTTGGTTTGTGGCTTACCCGATGTCGATTGTGGTCTATTTGGATCGGGTGGGCAGTGATCATTGCCCTCTCCTGCTTAAACTGAATGGTGCTTTGTCCCCTATTTCGGAGCGGCCTTTTCGGTTCTTGGCGGCCTGGCAGGATCACCCTGAGTTTCGGGCGTGTCTTGAATCTTCTTGGGATGCTTCGTCCTCGGTGGTTGTTAATGCTCAAAACTTTCAAAATGCAGTAAAACAGTGGAATGTCGATGTGTTTGGTCATATTGGAAAAAAGAAGAAGCGCATTTTGGCGAGACTTAGGGGTATTGAGAAATCGTTGCAACGATCGCATTCAGAGTTTTTGATTGCTTTGAGGAGTGAGTTGAGGGCTGAACTTGATGTTATTCTTGAGCAGGAGGAATCATTGAGGTTTCAGAAATCACTAAGTCAATGGATCGTATCAGGGGATAAAAATACTCGGTATCTCCATGCATCGACTATGGCGCGTCGTAGAGCTAATTTAATTGCAGGTCTGAAATCGAGTAATGGGCAGTGGAATACGGATCAAACGTCTTTGCGAACGGATGCAATTGAGTTCTACAGGCGGCTGTTTACCGCGGATTCGGATTGTCAGGGACAATACCGTGTTCGTGGTTTGTTCCCCAGATTGAGCGATGTGGCTTTGAGGGCTCTAGGCGGGATGATTACGAACGAAGAGATTAAAGCCGCGATTTTTTATATGAACCCGTGGAAGGCCCCGGGGATTGATGGACTACATGCGGCTTTTTATTAGCGTAATTGGGATGTTGTGGGAGATAGTGTGTGTCGGTGTATACGGAAGATTTTTTCGGGGGAGCCGTTTCTGTTAGAAATCAATAGGACTACTCTGGTTCTAATTCCTAAGGTGACATCTCCTGAGACGATGAGCCAATTTCGGCCTATCAGTCTTTGCACTGTTATTTACAAAGCCATAACTAAGGTGGTGGTTAATCTGATCAAGCCGTATCTGTCAGATTGGATCTCCGAAAGCCAAACTAGTTTTGTTCCTGGGCGTGCTATCTCTGATAATATTATTATTGCCCAGAAAATTGTCCACTCTATGAATCGGAAAACCGGTAAGCGCGGGTGGATGGCGTTGAAAATTGACTTAGAGAAAGCTTATGATAGATTGGAGTGGGCTTTTATCGATGACACCTTGAGAGATGTTGGTATCCCGGATGATCTCCGCGAGTTGGTATTAAAATGTGTTTCTAGTGTGTCGACTCAGATTAGTTGGAACGGCTCTTTAACTGATTCATTCACGCCTTCGCGAGGTATCCGGCAAGGTGACCCTATATCTCCGTATTTGTTTGTGCTTTGTATGGAGCGACTCAGTCAGGCGATTAATCAGAAAGTGGCAGCAGGTCAGTGGAAGGGCTTTTGTACATCTCGGCGAAGTCCTGTTATCTCTCATTTAATGTTTGCGGATGATATGATGCTTTTTGCGGAAGCCTCATTGGAACAGTTGGATGAGATTCGGGAGGTGTTGATTGACTTTTGTAAGTTTTCGGGACTCAAAGTAAATGTGCACAAGTCCAGTATTTTTTTCTCTAAGAATGTTGTGAGGGAGATGTGTCATTCCTTGAGTACGACGGTTGATTTTTCTGAGGTTTCCGACCTTGGCCGTTACCTTGGAGTTCCGATGCTACATAAACGGGTAACTCGAGCAACTTACTCTTATTTAATTCAGAAGGTCCGAGACAGGCTATCAGGCTGGAAAGCTCGGTATCTATCGTTTGCGGGACGGATAACGCTTGCAAAGGCAGTTTTGTCGGCTATTTCGTATTATGCTATGCAATCAACTAGGATTCCTATAGGAGTATGTGAGGACATTGAGAGGTTAATTCGCAATTTCATTTGGGAGAGTTGTGCGGATAACCGGAGCATTCACTTGGTAAATTGGGATGAGCTTTGCAAGCCGATTGAGCTAGGTGGTTTGGGGTTTAAAAGGTTGAAAGAACAGAATGATGCTTTCCTCATGAAAATTGAGTTTCATTTGATTGACAAACGGGGACAGCTTTGGGTACGTTTCTTGCGTGCTAAATATAAGTGCGTTGAGATTATGCCAGTATCTATTATTCGAAGTAACTGCTCACTTTTATGGCGAGGACTGTCGACAATTTGGGACGAGGTTAGAGCGGGTGTTTTCTGGAGAGTAGGTAATGGTGAGTGCATCGATTTTTGGCGCGACAATTGGGTCTGTGGGATTTGTTCGCTTGATTTGGTTGCTACGGATCCAAGTCGTATTCCGGCAGCTTTTGTTCCCCTAACGGCGATGTGTGCGCGTACTGGGCAGTGGAACGTGGAGCAACTGCATAACTGTTTTGCTCCAGCCGCCGTTGACAATATTATGGCCATTCGTCCTCCACTTGGCGATGGGGTCTTGGACGCGGTGGGATGGCGTTGGAATGACGATATGCGGTTTACGGTGAGGTCCGCGTACGCCACATTCCAGCCGCGCAGCGGTTCAAATAGTGATGTGGTATGGCGGTTGGTGCAACGGTTTCAAGGACCGCAGCGGATAAAATGTTTCCTATGGCTGGTATGTAAGGGACGGATTTTGACCAATGGTGAGTGTGTCCGGAGGCATTTGGCGGACTCGGCCGCGTGCTTACTGTTTGGAGCAAGTGACGAAGATGTCGACCATCTTCTTCGTCATTGCTCAAAGGCGAAATTGGTTTGGCAAAGATTGGTGCCGCCTGCGCAATGGGGATGGTTCTACAGGGGGTCGGTGGTTGAATGGATCAAAGCCAACCTGCAGAATGTAGATGCTGTTTGGGATGGAGTCGAGCGTTGGGACTTGATGTTTGGAGCCGTAGTGTGGTACATTTGGCTTGCGCGCAACCGGGTGGTGTTCGCCAATGAATGTACGGGGGAGGAGGAGACTGTTGCAAGAGGTAAGAGGCTAGTGTAGGAGGTTTTGCGTGCACTCTCTACCGCACGAACAGGGCAGGGCGCTGTGGAGGAGGTTCGCCAACAGCAGTAGCGGCGATGGCTGCCTCCGTGTTCTCCGGGTTGGAAACTTAATGTTGATAGTGCTTGCAATAACAGCACGGGTTTGGCGTCTTGTGGAGGAGTTCTCCGAGATGGTACAGGCACTTGGGGCGGGGGTTTTACGAAGTTTATCGGCCGGTGCAGTGCAATCGAAGCGGAATGTTGGGCGGGGTTTGATGTATGCCCTTCACTGTCATATTGCGGATGTCACTGTGGAATCAGATTGTATGGAGGTAATTCGGATGTTGCGCAATGGTAACGATAGGCGGGGCGAGCTTTCTTTGGTGAGTGCGATCCGCGCCTTGACTCGTCGGTTTCGAAGTTGTGAGTTCCATCATGTCTTTCGGGAGGCTAACCGTGTTGCGGATGCTTTGGCTAAGTTGGGACCTTGGTCGGGTTATGAGGTGACGTATTTGGAATATCCGCCAGATGCGGTATTGGATTTATTGCATGATGAGTTACTCGAGTCGGGTTAGGAATATGTTTATGTTTTGCTATTTTACGATGTAATCCTATGGTCAGTACTCTTTTCCTCTATCTAGGTTAGGGAGGTTTTTAATGAGGCTCGCCATGGTATTTCTTCCTCCTTGATTAATCAAAAATAATAATAATTTAGTCATGTCCTTTAGTTTAAATAATAATTTAGTTCTTTTTGTTCTTATCCTATCCATCAGGTTTTTGTTAAACTATATTATATATGTCCATTTTTGTTTAGAAAACACTCTAAAAATCATTTTAATTATTTTTTATATCTATTATGATTTATAATAAGTTGTGCGAGTTTAAAAAAATTTCACGACCGCAACACCCGTAGTGACCGTTATGATCGCAACCGCGACACGACCGCTTTTCAAATCCCTGCTCGAGAGCTTACACCCACACTCGGCATCCCTACTCGAGTGTCTTCGAATGAGGCCCGGTGTCACACAACCTCGGGATCATACATTCGATGTCTCATCTCATGGTGTTGTAACATGCTCTCTGAGTATCCGAATCTCATCAATCAAAGGTGACTTTACTAGGCGAGTGTCCACACAGCACATAGATACTATGACTCTATGGTTTCTATCATAAGTGTGACCCAATTAGCTGTGCATTCTAGATGTGGGTCTTCTATGAATGAAATTAAAGTCTTTATGTGAGTTAAAACAAACCCATCCAATTTGCAAACCTTTTGATTACCAGATTTCTCTTCATACTTGAAGGGATTTGCATGTACACTTCTGGTAGTGTCCCACTCAAGAAGGCACTCTTGATGTCCAATTGATTGAGTTCACCGTCTTCATTAGCTGCCAAGGATAATAGCACCCTAATTGAATTCTATTTAACAACTGGTGCGAAAGTTTCTTGATAGCCTATCCCATAAGACTGTGTGAATCCTTTGGCCACAAGTCTTGCCTTGAATCTCTCCACATTCCCATCAAAATTATACTTTATTGTAAATACACACTTGCAACTTATTGATCTCTTCCTTGGTGGTAATTCAGTTGGTGTCCAAGTTTTATTATTCTTTAGTGCACTCATCTCTTCTTCATCTGCCCTTTTCCACTTGGGATCTTTTAGAGCTTCCTCTACTGCTTTTGGAACATAAATCCTGTTAATATTTGCAGTAAATACTCTAAATGAAGGCTTTAAGTTCTCATATGCAACAAACCTTTGAATTGGATGATTTTTTCATTTCCTCACACCTTTCCTTTGAGCAATGGGCAAATCAACAGTGTCAATAAGAGAGGAATAGGGTTTTCATTTTGAGATATTTAAAAATAAAATGTTTGCAATCTACAAAATTAGTGGTTACTTATTACCCTACTCTCACTTTTCCCTGTTCAATGATTTGTCCAGGTAAACATGTCTGATTTATAATGTTTGGATAGAAAAAGATTTATTTTTCTTTTCAGAATGCGATGATGTTCTCTTTTGCGTCCTAACCTTTCATATTAGGACTTTAGATTTTCTATATGTTCTCTTTTCGATGTTCATGCAATAAATGTGAAACTGAATTCTTGGATTACATCTGTTAACCTTAACTACAAATCTACAATATGCATATTAAACAACTTCTAGCTTCTTCTAGATGGCTGCATTCAGCATAGTGTTCATTTTGGTGCAGTTAAGCATTTAGAGCAAGCAACTAAACTGTGTATTTCTGATCGTGTTGGATTCAATCATTAAACTATCTTTTATCGACACAATCTGTTTACTTGTTTCGATTGCATCTTCATCTTCAACTTCTTATTACAGAGCGGTTGTGGAGTAAAAGGGAGGCTGTATCTGTACGAAACGTTACTTCAACCGTATTGCCTAGGTACCATTACTTCAGATGCCTATTGAATAGGCGTGGGGTTCAAGCTGCTCCTGCCACAAATTATTATGCACGACGACCTCCAACTGGTCCCGGATCATGTTATGAGCAATAGTTCTGCAGTTCGATACTTGTCAGATTGATCCAGAACTGCCTGTATGTGCTCTTGTATGTGTTAAAAGAGCCTTCAGAACCTTAAAGCATCACGATTTCTGCATTTTCAAACAATCCGCCGGTGTTCGCTTCATCTTATATGCTCTTGTATATGTTGAACGTACACTTGGTACCTTAAACTGTTGTGTTTTCGACATTTTCAGACTATCTACTGGTGTTCATTTCATTTCATCTTGTGCTATCTTTTGTTTCTATGTTGTAATTATCTCTCCGAATTTGAATTTATACTTGTTTATGTTTTGTATAAATACCGTGATAATGTTTGTTGTGTTGCTTGCTTATATATCTATATATGTGCGCGCGTGAAGTATTGGTGTCCAACATCAGTATCCGATTAGTGTCAGAACATGAGTTTGGAATATTTTGGTCAGTGGTAATACTCGAATTTCGCCCTCCTTTTATTAGTAGTAGTATTTCTCTTAGTAAGTTCTCTTTTCCTTTAAACACCGGGGTCAGCACCAATTTTAATATTGTTTGCCGACCGCCGGATCTATCGTTTATTTTATTTTTTAGTTTTCAATAAATTATTATGTTCCTGTGGCACGATTTTATTCTACCTTTTGGTAGGTTTTTTTCTGTTTTTTGGCACGTTTTTTATTTATTTTTTATTAGGGTTAGAAATGACGACTGATCATGATGACGGTCCTTTCATTATGTTTTTGATTTTATCTTACTAACTACTCTGAAGGGAGTTGATACTTTTTTAAAGGACTTGCGGATAACTTTTGCTATTATCAACCCAATTACTCTAGTATACAGGGGGCATGGGAATGGACACGAAAGACCTCTGAAAAGTAAAGTTGTGAATTAGCTACTAGTTTTTCCCATGGTTTCTGAGTATTAACTAAAGTAAGAAAGCTTTCATGGTTTTCTAGCTGAAAGTTTCAAAATCATGTGCAGCAAAAAGATTCTTATGGGACCTAAGGAGGCAATTGAAATATGCATATGTCTAAATGACAAGGTAAATTAAGTAAAGATTGCACAAGTGTCGTTTTCATTCTTTGACATTGCGGTATTCAATATATGAACTATATGGCTGGATGCAAAAGAAAATTCGAACCCCCATCGCACACCTGGCTTTGGTGGGTAAGTCTCCCATCGAGGATTTTCTGCATACACAATGCCTCGAACCCGAGACCTGCTTAAGCGATACCAAGCTACATACCACTTGGACCAACCCGTTGGTTAAATCAAACGTTTTAAAAAATAATGCTAAACACGAAGTCTAAAATTTTAAATATTTAATTTCTCATCAATGTTATGATAAATTTTAATTTAATTTTCTTTTGATGAAAGCTAAAGTGATTACAAGTAGTCGCTCAATCACCCTGCTGCAGCTGCTGGTGCTCGTGACCTCTAGGAACAACAACCGTTCCCTTAACCACTGAGTCAAGTTGGTTCGGGCAAATTTTAATTTAATTGAAAATAAAAGGTGAGTAATAATCACATGATAAAAGTCTATTTATCCAAATATAATCATTAAAACTTTATTTTTAGAAATAATATTTTGTTTATAATTATTTATAAAAATAATATTTATAGACAAAAGTACTTTCAAAAACTCTTCTCTCTTGATCTTAAGCTTAGATGTTTATCCTCTTATTCTTCAAATGTCCTTTAGCTTGTATTTATAGTGTGGAATGAAAAATTAACCGTTAAAAACTAGTTGTTGGGGATGAAAACTAGTCGTTTATAGCTGTTGGGGATGAAAACTAGCCGCTAAAGAGTTTAATTCTAATCACAAGTGACTTTTATATCACTTGAATTTTTTTTGAGTTAAAAAGATTGTAAAACAATTTTAAACATATTTTTCAAGTATTTTAAATTTTGAATTTTTTTACAATTTTTTAAAGTCTAAAAACATTTCATATCAAAATAAATATCTCAACATACGATGAAAAAGTTTAAAATCTCATGACATTTAATTTATCCAAGATTTTTTAGAAAACTCTATGCATTAATATGAATAACACATATTGAAAACACATATGCATAAAGCTTCAAAGAATGTTATGCACTAAAATGGTTTTAACAAACAAGTTTGTGTAAACATTCAAAAATTCATTAAAAACAAGTAACCAAAGTATATAATCAAATAGATTAAGCGTAGAGGTTACCCATCTTTAACGTGTGAGCATGTCACCTTTGCAATTAAGAGAATGATTGATGTTTCATCACGATTTCTTGAACTTGATGTCGAACAAATTAGCTCTTCAAGGTCGGTTGAATGTAGAAAAGGATCAAACATTCATAGGATCTCTTCAATGGTTGTTGGACCTTCGATTTGAGCCTCACTTTGATACCACTTTATAGGCTTGATGCACTTCAACCAAATATCACCAATGAAAGGTGCAAATATCTCTTGTGAAGTTGTGAAGCAAAAACTGACAAAAGAAATGGCAATTTTTACATGATCCATTTTAGAGTGGTTCGACCTTCTCAACCAAGGTCTACATCCACTAGCTTAGCATCCACACTAAGGATTTCCCAATTCACTACCATATTTTTTTTCTTTTTATAGGAAAAAAGATTATATTTACAACTTATCTTTTCACGGGTTAAGATAGAATACTCTACCTAATTTTTATAAGGCTCAACTAGAACATATCTCTCAATTACAAGGTCTTGACATTTGTAAACAATAGATCTCTCTATGTGGGTGTTTACACTTTTTGGCTTACTAGGACTGGACTCTAAAGATTTGCAAGAGAATACAAAAGAAATAAAACAATGAAAAACTCTTCTCTCTTGATCTTAGCTTGGATGTCCATCCTCTTATTTTTCAAGTGTCATTGGCTTGTATTTATAGTGTGCAATGAAAAGCTAGTCGTTAATAGCCGCTGGGATGAAAATTAGGTGTTAGGACATTTAATTCCAGTCATAAATACATTTATGGTACAATGGGTATCAGTATGCACATTACCGTATCAGTACGAGCAACTTCGTATTGGTACTGGAGTATCGTACCAGTACCAAAGGCTTGTTTTTTACTTTTAAATTATTTGAAAATATTTGTTTGAGTCAAAAACATTGTAAAAACAATTTTAAACATGTTTTATATATTTTGGACTTTGAAATATTTTTACAATTTTGTTTAAGTATAAAAATATTTTTCATTGATTTATATCAAAATAAATATCTCAACAAAAACTAATTTGATCATGCATGAATATTAACTCCAAACTTCTGAACTTGGACCGCTCCAAGCAACTTTTAATTTTCACCGCTTCAAAGGCAAGCCCTAATCAAAGGCAAGTCTTTGAAGCGTGAAACCATGGTTGTATAGTTTGAAAAATACACTATAATTTTTTATCAGTATTACAGACCCAAGAAAATCAAGTAAGAAACATCAAAAGAGAAAATGAGAGGTAGAGTCGTCCCTGAGTCACGACAATAAGGACGCCTGCCCAAGACCCTGGCTCTAAAAATAATAGTACAATAAGCATGTTAATAAGTTTGAATAAATAAAGATGAGTAGGGTCTATTACCCATAGCTTTGAAAATAATGCAAGATTAAAACTTAATTAAAAATTTAATTTAAGAATAAAGGGTAGGAGTGAGCCAAAGATTTTATAATATATATATATATATATATATATATATATATAAGGAGTGGGGCCTAAATATTTTATTATATATCAATATATATGATATAAAAATATTTATTAGTAATATTTATTAGTAGGATCTACTTTAAAATTTATTTATTTTTCATTATTTATTATTAATGTTAGGGCTGTAAATGAACCGAACGTTCAGCGAACCGTTTGTGAACTGTTCAGCGGGAAGTTCGTTTATGTTCGTTTATTTATTAAACGAACGAACATGAACAAGATTTTTTGTTCGTCTAATTAAATGAACGAACACGAACAAAAGGCTTGTTCGTTCATTTATGTTCGTGAACGTTCGATAATTCGTTCGTTTATGTTCGTTCATTTATGTTCGTTCGTTTAATTTATGTTCGTTCGTTTATGTTCGTTCATTTATGTTCGTTCGTTTAATTTATGTTCGTTCGTTTATGTTCGTTCATTTATGTTCGTTCGTTTAATTTATGTTCGTTCGTTTATGTTCGTTCATTTATGTTCGTTTATGTTCATTTAAATTTATTCACGTATGTCTAGGGGTGTTCATTATTCGGTTAAACCGAACTAACCGACCGAACCAAAACAAAATTGGTTAATCTATTAGATAATTTTAGGTTTCGGCTAATGATTAAGAGTTTTTTCAAATTCAATTATCGATTAATTCGGTTTAAAATCGGTTAATTAATTGAATAAATCGAACTAACCAAAAATATTAAATATTTAACAAAATATATATGTTCTTTTGTGTTCGTTTATGTTCGTTTACCATTTAAACGAACGAACATGAACGAACACAAACAAGCTACATTCCTTAATGAACGAACACGAACAAGAAATTTTGTGTTCGTTTATGTTCGTGTTCGTTCATTTGTTCGTTTAAAGTTAAACGAACGAACATGAACACACCCTCGTTCGTGTTCGTTCGGTTCGTTTACAGCCCTAATTAATGTTAAATTTTTTAAATATATTTATTATCAGAGGTCATTTTTTAAAAAAATTTGTTGTTAAAAGGTTAATTATTTTCTAATATTTATTATTATGAGTCTATCTTAAATTTTTTAATACTTATTATTATAATGGTGCAAATTTTTTTCTACAATATTTGTTATTATAATCAGCTCTTAAAATTTAATTTTTTCAATACTTGTTATTGGGGACTCAATTTTTCAATACTTGTTATTATTGGCATATTCTTAATTTTTTTTCTTCAAAACTTGATATTAGGGACAAAATTTTAAATAATATTTTGCAACCGCAACAATGATCGCTATATAGTAGTAGCGGTACCATCCAAAACCATGATACATGCAACCATTATGTCTATAATAATATATGTTTTAAAAAAAATTCACAACTAGAATACTCATTGTGATTGAAATAACATTTGTTATATCTACAATGATGATAAATGCAACACGACTGAAAATGTGATCGCAACCGTAATTTAAATTCTTGATTTATGGCCTAATTTTTAAGTTCGCCCTAGGGCCACCAAAATGCCAGAAACGAGTTTGGTGAGAGGAGGACGGTGTGATCTGCAAAGAAAATAAAAATTAAAGAAAAATAGAGAAATGAGTATTAATAAGAGGAAGAGGGTACCTATGGAAGAGAAAGGAAGAAGGGAAGAGAAGTTTAACAAAACATTATTTAAAAGAAAATAAATAATGTAAAAATTAATTAAAAAAATATTTTTTAAACATATTTGGATAAATAAACTCATGATGAGCATGGCAATCCCTGATGAGCATCTCTAACAATAATAAAAAATGTTTACGAACAGGTCTAAATTTCAGTCTCTCAAACACGAGAAGAGTCAAATAAAATAATTGAAAAGAAAATCATTGAAAAAGACTGCTATCATCCCTTCATCACTCATCCTTTCCTCTTTTCATTTTTTTTTGTTATTTCTTCTTCTCTCTCCCCAACTCAACTCTTTCCGTGGCTTCTTCATCTTCCTTTCACTTCCCTGTAAGTCTCAAATCTCTCTTTATTATCTCTTTCTCTTATGCCCTTCTTTCATGTCTTTTTTTTTCCTTCTTTTTTCACTGATCCCCCCCCCCCCCCCCCCTAAAGTTGTCGAGATAGATTTACAGATTGGGTCTTCCAATTTTTTAATTGATTTTCTTTCTATTGAACACTTTTCCTTTTCCTTTCCTTTTTCTGTACTTCGAATTTGTAAGATGGGATTTCGATTCTCATTAATCTTTGTGTTTGCAGTGACTTGTTCTTCATGATTGATTTACATGGGTTTTTGATTTCATCACATATTGGGGTTAGTTCTACTTCTGCTATCTCCATTCGTCATTTCAAGTAAAGGTTTTTCTTTTCCATTTTTTAAAATTCCAAGTTGGGTTTTTCTTCTAGGGTTCCATATTTTGCCTTAGATTTTATTGAAGTATTGAAAATGGGCATGGCAAAACAGTGGAAATTTAGGGGTTTTATTAGGTTTTTGGATTTGGGTCATATTTGTTTGTTGAGCTTATTATGGTATATGTATTGATGGCAGCATTGTGGATAAAGAGTGGGGAGCTTTCTTGGAATATTTTTATTTCTCTTGATATTACTATAAGTCACATTGTAAAGTGGAAATGGTGGGCAAAGAGGATGTTCCTGCTAGTCCTAGGGCTCCATCATGCCAGCTTTCCGGCTCGCGGAAAATGTTTTGGCGTTCAGCTTCATGGTCTTCTTCCCGGACCAGTGGTCAAATTCCATTACCCGAGGATAAAGAGCTAGTAGAAGGCCCTAATGGTAATGATGGTACTAATAATGGACAAACTCGCCGGTTTCCTCCTCCTCCTTTAACTCCACGTTCCCAACAGAATTGCAAGGCCAGGTCATGTTTGCCACCTTTGCAGCCACTGTCAATCGCACGGAGGAGTTTGGATGAGTGGCCGAAAGCTGGTTCTGATGACCTTGGTGAGTGGCCGCAACCACCAACCCCAAGTGGGAACAAGAGTGGTGAGAGGTTAAAGCTTGATTTATCATCAATTCAATGGAATAATGATAAGAACGGTGGGCTTCTAAAGAGGGATAAAATTGCTTTCTTTGATAAAGAATGCTCAAAAGTGGCAGAACATATTTATCTCGGTGGAGATGCTGTTGCAAAGGACAGAGAAATACTAAAAAAGAATGGTATTACTCATGTTTTAAATTGTGTCGGCTTTGTTTGTCCGGAGTATTTCAAGGCTGATTTTGTGTATAGAACTTTGTGGTTGCAAGATAGTCCATCAGAGGATATTACTAGCATACTTTATGATGTTTTTGATTATTTCGAGGATGTGCGGGAACTGGGTGGAAGAGTTTTTGTTCATTGCTGCCAGGGCGTATCAAGGTCCACATCATTGGTGATAGCATATCTTATGTGGAGAGAGGGACAGAGTTTCGATGATGCTTTTCAGTATGTAAAAGCTGCAAGAGGAATTGCTGATCCGAATATGGGTTTTGCTTGCCAGTTGTTACAGTGCCAAAAGAGGGTCCATGCATTCCCGTTGAGCCCTAGTTCCTTATTGAGGATGTATAGAATTGCACCTCACTCGCCTTATGATCCTTTGCACCTAGTCCCTAAAATGCTGAATGACCCGTCTCCTTCTGGTCTGGATTCTCGAGGTGCTTTTATTGTTCATATACCTTCTGCAATATATATTTGGATTGGTAAATCCTGTGAATCTATTATGGAATGGGATGCACGAGGTGCTGTTTGTCAGATTGTTCGATATGAGAGAGTGCAGGGACCAATAATAGTTATAAAGGAAGGAGAAGAACCGGCTTACTTTTGGAATGCGTTTTCATACCTTCTACCATTGATGGATAAATCTGAAAATAAAGTCAAGGTAGGGGAGTCAGCAGCTAAGATATGCCCTGGTGAGAGGAAAGTGGATTCATACAATGTTGATTTTGAGATTTTTGAGAAGGCTATAAAGGGCGGTTTTGTCCCTCCGTTTGCTTCGTCTGAGAATGAACTTGAAACCCACCTTCCTGCAAGAGAAAGCAGTTGGAGTATGCTTCGACGTAAGTTTGCCTTTGGCGTAATGAAGGAGTTTGTTTCGACACCAAAGATATTGCTCTCCAGGGTTTATTCAGATTCCATGATGATAGTTCATGCATCATCACCGTCATCGACATCATCATCTTCGTCTTCATCCTCCTCGCCTCCTTTTCTCTCCCCAGATTCCATCTCTTCTGAATCAAGCACTTGTTCAAAGTACCTTTCGGAATCTTCTATTGATTCACCTTCAGCTGTTTCATATTCTCTTCCAGTTTCTTCAACTCAGTCGGACTTTTCTAACTTGTCTCTTGTTTCATCCCGAACTTCTTCACACCCTAAATCTAATAGCTTTGAAATTGGCAGTGTCAATCTCACTTCTCATCCTTGTTCACAATCTGCGTCATCACCCCTAAAAAAGGTTTCTCCTTCTCTTGCTGAACGCCGCGGCAGTTTGTCAAAGTCTCTCAAACTGCCTGTGGTGAATGATAATGTAAGAAACACAAATGATCAGTCATGTTTTCTTGTCAAGCAGGATGGGGTCCAGATAAATGACAATACTAGTTCATCATGTGAATCTGATACTGAAATTGTCTTCGACTCCAAGCGTGGTGGTAGAAATGGTGGGGATATTTTGATTCAAGCTTCTAGTTTGAAGATATCTCCAGGTAGACTAGCTAATGCTGACTCGCGTGATACGAACTCTGCTTTTATTAGTACTTCTGGAAGCCCACGAAATCGTCCTCCTCAGGATGGTCTCGCATCTGCTGTTCCAAACAGGATGGAGGAAAGTATTCCGGCTTTTCCTGGTGTACTTCAGCCTTTTGTATGCCGCTGGCCCAGTATAGAGAAGATGAAAAAATTTAATAGAACTGATCTGGATTCAAAATCTGCTTTTGCAATTTTTTCTCCAACTACAGCCTTTGGCAAAAATGAAGATAGGAATCTATATTTTTGGATAGGAAGGTCTTTTCTTCAGGAGGAAACCTTGATTCAGTTAGACTACAGCAGCGTAATGGGGGATAGAGAAGATATTGACTGGAACCGAGTTTGTTATGATGTACTAACTCAAGTCGGTCTGCCTAAGGATACCCCAGTGAAGGTATGGATTAATATTAGTTTTTGAAGTTTTGGACTTTATATTATTTGCTTCTTGTTTTCATGTCCAAGTACGGGTAATGTTCTAGTTTTGTTTATGCCAGAGTAAAATTATGTTAAAGATTTTCACCACCATTAGAAAAAACGGGACCAGAGGTTGTAACAGTTGGACTTCCGCTTCCTGGTCGAACCAAGGGGTTTTACTGTAAAATAAACCATAAAAATCAGTAATAATTAACATAGTTGCATTTAGTTTTAATGTTAATATCTTTAATATAAAACCAAGAGATTAAATTGTAAATCTCATTAATTTACAAATTATTATTTCTATTTTAAAGAGGATAGTATACAGGAAACCGGTTAACCTCTATAAAAGAACTTCATAAGATTTGTCAGCGAGCTCTCTTTTGTGACATTCTGTTTGATTTTGATATGTTCCGTTGCAATTCAGCCGCGGGAGATGCAAATCCACTCTCTTGCCTTTTAACCTTCTAATTTGGACCTTGATATTTACTATGAGCAGATTGTTAAAGAAGATGAAGAGCCAATGGAATTTCTTATGTTGCTGAAGAGATTGTAGATTTACTGCAACTAAAGTATAGATCAACAAGCTGAGGCAGTTCATAGATTATCTTTTATTTCTTCAAATGACTTATTTTTGCTGTGGAATGTCAGGCATCAAGCGTAGTTCCCATGGCAAAACAAATGAGGTCAGTAACCTTGTTTCCTGTCATTTCTCATTGACCGTATTTATTTCAAGCAAGATTTCTCTATCAGGGTGCCTAAGTTGCTCATCTCTTTATTTTTCTTGAAATATACGTGTTTGACAGCCTTGCCTAAGTTGCTCATATCCAGATATCATCCAATACTTTGAAAATTTTGAACATTCCTGTATCCGACACATCGAAGTTTGAGTAATATAGCTAGGCACCGTAGTTGGGTAGCAGCTTTTCTTACAGAATAGTATGGTTAAATTATGCACCGTCCTACCGCTATCTGCTGCATACAAGGATTTTGAGGCCATCAAAATCATATCTCAACTAGGTTAAATTGTGTGCTGACATTCTCTAACATCATTTTCTCGTGGCTTTTAGGCCACAATTGAGTTCTTCTGTTTTGTTACTTACCTTTTCTTTGAGTTTTACCCGAGAGCTGAATTTTTGCATAATCGTCCCGTTGTGCACATGAAAGAATGACCAATGTGAAACAGTTTTGGTCGTGCAAGGATATTCTTTCACATGTTTCTTTTCCATATTTCTAATTACTTTGGATGTCATTCAGCTGCAAGGAAAGTACTTGTAAAGTTCACTTCCAGTTGGTTGTTTTGTGTTCAGACTTCAGTTATAGAACATGAAGACAATATAAGCAAAGATGTCAGATTGTCAGTACTCAGTAGAAACATGTTAATCTATGCTCAGAGGGGTATTAAAAATTAGTTAAAAATTCACCAGAGATGCAAAAGCATGTAATATTGACTCTTTTCCGTCGTGAAATCGAGAGTTTTACACAGTATATTCTGAGAACCTTTATGTGGTAGTAAATGTCATTTCCCTCTTTGCTGTCCCTATGCCTTAGCACCATCATTTTTGTGTTTTGTGAACTCTTGGAATTTGAAAATCCCTGTGTTTTGTAAATGGCAGCGATTTGCAAATCCAGCCTCATCATCATGAGTTTATTGTTTATTTCACTCAGTAATTTTTGATGTTTGCAGGTAACTACAAGTCTGGTTGTACAGCATCATAACACCATCGTAACCGGTAACCGATAATCATTTGTTTCGATAGACTGTTATTGTATATTCAGTGTTATCAGAACCAGATTCTGAAAATCTTAGTTGTTTCTGTCTGCAACGTTGTTTCTCTTTCCAAATTTACATCTACTTTTCTTGGCAAATGTTGGATTCTAAAAAATGAGTTGATATTACTACATTATTAGATTATGAATGGATAATATTAAAAAACATTAAAGGATGCACATTCGGTATTAATTCTCTATTGAATTAAAATGGTGCATCACACGATATTTTATATTTGAAATTAAAATAAAAAGAAAAAAAAATGAGTGGACAATATTAAGGCAATGTTAAATTATGTATGTTATCCCATGCATAATTCATCCCCTTGTGTCTTGGTGGCAAAGGTAGATGTTTATCATCCCTTGAGACCCGGGTTCGAGCACCAGTAATGCATGCTGTGTGTGCCGTCTTTGAAAAGACTAAGAAAGTTGAACAGATGCTACCCTTGCATCGCACCAGCATATTCAAAAAAAAAATATTAAATGTACATGCTGTTTAACGTGCAACCAAAAACAGCTCTATTCAATAAAATTCATTTCCAAAAATATATTATCAAGAAACTTCACATGAAACTCACGATAGAAGCGGGTTGTCTAAAGAACGGGAAGTTAGTGTACGATTAATAAACGGTGGAATGTTAGAGCCGTCAGATGAAAAACTTATGATTTTGACCATTAAATTTAGATTCTCATAAAAAATACGCGGAAACGAGAAGAGAGCGTTGCCGGTAAGTATCGAAATTTAGTAAGAAATTTCGGAACTTAATGGGAGAAAATTTGTGTAGCAACGTCAAAAGTAAAAAGAGCACATACGTTGTGGAGCTATGAAATATGTACCGGAACCAGTAGTTAATAGTATAAACTCAAATTGTTAGTAAGGTATCTGACAAGTAAAGTTGGAAGAAGATGTCTCAGAATTCGATATAGAGTAACGAAGCAATCTGATGTGAAAGTAACATTTAAGCTTTAACGCGTAACAATTGACGTTTTTCTCATGATATTGGAACTTTTACACATGTTTCGAAACCTGTAGAAAATGTATAAACTATAAATGTTTAAAATGACTTTAAGAATACATGTTTGTATAGTATGTTTCGGAACGTACGTATAAGTACCGAAACTTATAGAAAGGTATGTTGGATGGATAAAAGTAGACATAGAAACTGTAAAAGTTTAAGAAGTAGATAATATATTAGCTGAAATCGGCAAATATTAGAGTTTGCAAAGGAGTTATGCAACCTAAAGTTGAAAATGATAATATTTTCGGTATAATGATTCATATTTCTAGTTTTTTTGTAAGTCCTTTTAAAGCCCTCTGACTTTTATTTCCCGACTAAAAATTTAGAGAAATCTCTGAAGCTGAGAAAAATATTTCAGTCAGTGTAAAGGATCGAAACCTTAACTTAAGTTAGCAATTGAAGCTGTGCAGTTGTCTCCATCGCGAAGGTAACAAGCAAATCCCAAAATCTAAGGTTTATTTATTTGCGAAATACTTGAAATCTAGCGATTGCGTTTTGAAATTTTGGTATGGAATTGCATTTTGTGTTGGATGAAATCTATTTAAACTGAATATTATGCCAGGGTTGTTTTTTTGTTTTGTTTTGAAAATGATACATTTTTCTATCGGTTTGAGCCAAAAAAGGTTAGATTTGTATGTAATGAGAATGAGTTTGTTTATGAGTGAGTTGATTTGTTTCTGCACTAATTCATGTGAAGATTTAATTCTTAGGATGACTACAACAAATCTGAATCTCGTTTTTGACAAAGATGCTGATAGAATTGGTAAAGAATTTGGTGATAAAGATGGTAATGATGAAGTTGGTAAGGAAGGTTCTGATGAAGTTGCTGATAAAGATTGTAATGCTAAAGAAGTTGCTCATAAAGATGGTAATGATAAAGTTGGTAACGAAGTTGCTCCGTCTAAGATGCTGTCCATATGTGATAAGTCGTACGGGAAAAAACATGTCCTCCCTTCATAAAGTTTTAGTAAGTTCATATGTACGTGTTCTTATTGAAATGAAATGTAGAAGGAATGACTGATTGAATGTATACTTTTGTTCATTTTATTGTTTTACAATAAGGTGAATGTATAAGGATGAAGAAAAGAGAGAAAAAAGTGACTACTGAGGTAGGTTTTAGTTGATTATGTGTAAAAAATGTTAAATTCATTTGAATAAGTTAAATTTGTAGGTTAGGAAAGAGTTGGGCAAAAAATGGAAAAAATGTCGAAAGAAGACAAACAACCTTACATTGATGAAACTGAGAAGAAGGCGGCGGCATACAAAGAGTATAAATCAGGACATCCAAAAAAGGTAATAGAGAATAACAATAATTCTTTGTTTGATACAATAAGATTGACGTAGGAACTTATCCCCTGTCTACATATATCTTTTGACACAAGGTGTAGTCAGAAGAAATTGTACGATTTCACAGAAGAAATGAAGACGATGGGGATTGATCCTGTTCTTGAAGAAATTGGTTTCGGGTCATTAGTTTTTTATAAAATCGAGCAGTCTACATCGAAACCTATGTAAGGAATTGATGGAAAGTTTTGATGTTGGAATGAGTGTTATTGAGTTTGAAAGATACAACATTACTCTATCAATTGAAGATGTAGAAGCTATATTGGACCTGAAGAATGACGGTGTTGATGTTCATGAAGTGTTATGGTAGAGAACTCGGTGCAAAGTATAACCTCAACAAATTTTTAACTTATGCAAAAATCAAGCAAGATATAGTGTCTGATGCTTTTGAAGGGGATGCTTTGAAAGCAAGGGTGTTGCTCTACATTATTGGAGTGTTCCTGTAACACCCCCTTCCCGGCCTGGTAGAGAACCGAGTCGGAGCGTATTACTGGAGGACTATATGATGATTGGTGCTATAAAATCTCATCTTAACCACATTCTTAATCAATATTAGTTTAGGATGATTGGTCCAATTCAATCATAAGAAATCCACAAATAACCATTAGGATCATATTATAACTTTTATGAGTTTAGGGACTAATCTATAAAAAGTGATAGTAACAAGTCTTTTAAAGCAACATACAGTAAAACAATGTAATTCAATGTATGGATAACTAGCCTATAAACTTTCATACAATTTGAAGCTTGTAAACATAGTCAATTTATGTTTAAGAAATTCAGTGGCTAAATTGTAACAATAGCAATCTATCTGATAAGCCTTTAACCAATTTACCAAACCCCGTATCGAAACACCCTAGGCTGTTTCGAAACAGGTGCATGAGAGTCAACTCCTGTTGACCTTTCCCTTTAGACCGTTTCGATACAGGCTTGACCAATATCGGAACGAATTGACCACCTTTAACTTTGACTCGTTTCGGTACGCTATGAACCCGTACTGAAACATTGATCTCCAATGTCAAAATGTTCCGAAACGACACTATTTCATTTCGGTACACCCATACCCTTAGGTTCAATATTGTGCACCCGTACCGAAACGTCATCACCTGTTTCGATACAGCCTGGCCTGTAATGACAGATTTTTGCTGGTTTTTATTCGATTTACCCTGTCGAACGATGTCCAAATGCAACGAAACTTTACACGGAATACTTCAATGGTATAAACTACTAGCATGCCAAATTTCATGACTATATGAATACGTTTACCATGTTTTTACCTTTTTGATCTATGTATGCATTTTCCATCCATTTTAAACTTTACCAAAAGGGGCATTTAAGCTATATAACTTATTACAACCTTAGCAATGCACCAACACAACAAGATAGGCACAAATGACTAGTTCAACTACTTTGCCACCTTCCTAGGAGTTTATAAGACAAAAACACATTACTTGGGGCTGGTAGTGACTTGTCTTGCTTGCCGATCCGATCTTCCGACACACAAACCTTCTTAACCTTAAAATGCATGAGATGAGACACGTTAGGCATACTTTGCCTAGTGAGATAGTCACAAACAATGTATGTAACAATAATGTCATGGTTATACTTATGCATAATCTCGTGCCAACAATGTCAATGCTATGCAACAGTACACAATGTATAAACATGTTTCATCTTCATTCTTAGTCCTTGGATTGAATCAAGATCATGGATACGCAAATTCCTACGCCTCGCCAAATCAATAAATGGTCTAGTCCCTCTAGGTCTAGGCACAAAGGAGTTAGAGTTACTAGAGTTACCCTTCTCCCATGTTTCTGTTTCCTTGAATAACAGGAAATCACTTGCTTTTCTAGCATATAAGACATGCATACACATAAAAACAAAACTTACAACTGTACTATTCATTCTTTAATTCTTAGTTGGCATATTCTGATAACTAATACTAGATAACTAGGCTGCAGTTGGGCCTGTAATTCTTTTCTAAGCACTGGGCTCGACCTGGTCCAATATCCCTCTTTGACCCGCGTCCCTTTTGACTCCAACGCTGTCGTTTGGCATTATCGTGCCTTCTTTCCTAGAGAGCTCTCCATCGGTCCCCTCTTTCGAAACTTCCAACTCAGATTCTCCACGCATGGTCGTGACATCCACTACCTAGCTCTCTTGCGAGAATGGAGCTTCTTGGCCTTCTTGAGCATTCCAGACATTTTCTAAAAGCATATGGTCATACTATTTTACTCCAATGTCGTTCTTATTGATAAGGAAGATCATACTGAGGTAATTAGCATTGAGTTGTACCTCTTGGGCAGAAATTTCACTATTAATATATCCATTTTAGAGAAAGCTCTTGGGCTCAAAGATGAAGGCATTGAGGATGAGAACCACTTTGGTGCTCACACCGGATCCGTTCTCACATTGGATGCTCATGATCGGTTACTCCATTTGATGATCTCTTGGTTCATCCGCCTTTTAGGAGGAAAGTTTGCCCACATTCGTCAAGTTGATTATTTTTGGTTGGAGTGTTTTTGCAAAGCACAACGCCCGAAATTGGTCAAAATCATGTTCGCCGAGATAGTCCATCAAGTGAAGATTTGCGAAACCGATACACTTACTGTAACCCCCTTAGCCCGGCCTAGACGGTTGACCCGAACTACGAAGATTACACAGGGAAAACCAAAGTCAACCCGAAAGTCAACCTTGATTAACGACCCTTTTTTTTCTTTTTAGACTTATCTATATACACATTAACCCTATGTGAGCACGCACGGAACATACATGTGAAAAGCACATTGATCGAACAACATGAGGGACTCAAATGCAAAACATACAAATTTTAGGGATCAAAATGAAAAATCTGTAAATTAGGAGGTCATAACTGATTTTAAGGTTACCAATATTTAATTAGTCATATTTCATGCTTCCCTGTCAAATTTCACTTTAATCGGACATCTCAAACTCATATAATTGCAATTACAACTTTCGGGACTAAAACGTAAAGCTTGCAAACTTAAACATCATTCAAATCAGTGCCCAACGGTCACCTATTTCGTAACGGTGTTGACCGTTCCGAAACACGGGTTCGTTTCGAGACTTGTTTCGAAACAGGGCCTTCCAGTGGCCAAACCGTTTCGATACGGTCACCAGCCGTTTCGAAACACCGAGGCCATTACAGGCCACTGTTTCGAAACGCCAATGAGTGTATCGATACGGTTTGCCCAGAAGCTGCAGATTTTGCTGGTTTAACATACATAAAACCACACAAATACATCCTAGTGACTTCCTAAACATGCCAACATGTCATCATACATTTAAGGTACATGTTTGCAACTTTAAAACACATTCATAGCATCAAACATGGAATTCCACAAGTCTATAGGCATGCATCGTAATATCCAAAACCAAACAACCAACAAAACACCAAATCAAGCATCTAAAGGCCAATTACAAATCCCAAAACATCAAAGGCATCATTCCACAACTAGGGAGTCCAAAACATCTCCCAAAACACATCTTAGGTTCCCATTGCCAAAATATCAAAAACTAATAGTGTTATGAAAACATCACCATACATGAGCTTAGTTTCCCTTGGACTCTTAGCCTCCTTGTTGCCCTCAAACACTTCAATTATCTGTATTATTGGTTCAAGAGAGAGAGTGTGTAAGCACAATTGCTTAGTGAGGCATGCTCTAAAGGAAACAACACAATGATGCATTTTAGAAACCACTTGCATCAAAGCTTTCTAAACACATGCTCAACACATTTCATGCAACCTTGCATACTTTACAAGCATCTCATGCTAAATTAAAATCAACATGTCATATTGGCTTTCAAGTGATAATCCATAACCATTCACAACACAAAACACAATTGGATACGCAGATTACAAGCGTTGTCCCACACGCTTCATACACACTACCGAATAACACAAGGTGAAGTTTACCGGTACAATCACAACCCCTCAACACCCGTGATGGAGTTTAACGGTACAATCACAACCCCTCAACATCACTCATCGGTAGTTGTATAACTCCACTAATGAGAACACGTGACACATAACACAAGATCCACACACGGACTTTTAACCACCGTTGTGATCTTACCTTTCTCGTTAGTGTACTTGGATGGAGTTTACGATACAATTACAACCCCTCAACATCCAAGGCGACTTTATTCATGGTGCACCCAATCCTATAGCCAGCTAACTATATCCGATTCAAGTACTTTAAAACCATTACATCACTTGCCAATATACATCATATAACATCAACAACTCACTGTTTTAAAGCATTAAGCAAAGCCATTTAACCTCATGCATCACTATGAATCAAATCCACATTTACAACTTGTCAAACCAAGGATCTCTTACCTTGAGCATCCTTCAACATATGGCTTTCAAAACCAGCATTAACCATGCTAAAACATGCTTTCAAAATAGAATTTAAACATGCATATTATAAACAATGCATCAAACCACTTCATGGCTCATCCAAGAGAGTTTTTCCGAAAACTTACTCTTGAGCTTAGTTAAGTTTCTTAGACTTAAACTAAGCTCCCAAAACCTTCAAACATTTGTTTCAAAGCTGGAAATCCAACTTCACTCACCAATTCAGTTTCGCAAGCTTGCCGAAACGCCGATCAAGCCTCCGGATCAACTCCAAAGGTATCCGAAGATGTCTCCCCTGTTTTAAACACATCAAAGCAGAGAATTAATGCATCATCATGCATTGAAATCTTCAGCCAACACTCTTAAACTCGTTGCTCTACCTAAAGCCAACATTTCGGCTACCAAACACAACGGAAATCACCTCCAAACTCTTCCAAACCTTAACCCAGCCAAGATCCATCACTTCTAACCATTTCTAAACATCAACTAATATCCAAAATGAACCTAAACTCGTCCTTATACCTCCAACTATAATAGAACACCAAGATCACCCCAAAAACCACCATATTCATAAGCAAAAACTTAGGAAACACAACTTATTCGGGATTGAATTGATAAAACCTCATTTACACATCATTAGACATCCAAAATTCATTTAAGAATCATCTCAAAATAGAGCCCAAACAATCACAACGAAATACTTCAAGATTTCCTCCAAATCTTGAGTTTTAAGCCAAAATCAAATTCATATCATTAAAACCATTTATAAAACTTAAATTAAGGATTGATAACTTGGGAATTTCAGTAAAGAACTGAGTATTTAGAGGAGAAGAACAACCTTACCTCTGAATGGTGATTTCTCCTTGATTTGAGTCAATTTTCTTAAAAATCCAATGGGGAAATAAAAAAGATTTGATGTAAGATGGATTAGGAACTAATTGATGACTGAAATCTCATCAATTGAAGTGAAGATCAATGAAAAAGTTGCTGGAGAAAAGTGTTTGGATGATGAAATTTTGAGAGAAAAATGAAATTTTGAGAGAAAAAGAAATGAGAAAATTTTAGGAAAAGTTAATTATGACATTTCAAAAAGTGGTTTCCCTTTTTCATTTAATTAATTAAACATTAATTAAATCACTTAAATTAAGGGAAAATCTGGAGAAATCATTTTTGGGTAAATTAGCTCATTAAAGATTCAAAGTTTCAATCCTTACAAAACAGTTACCAGTGAACTTTTTCAAAATTGCATTTTAGTCACTATTCCAAAATGTTGTATTTCCAAACCTTATTTTGTAAAATTGATTTCACCACTCTCTTATATATATTAAAAGAGGATTTTTAGATATTTTTCCATATTTTTAAAGCATCCCTAACTAGGCTTTCCCTAAAACCTCCTTTTATATTCGAACCGAAAATCAGACCGGTCCGGTTCAGACCCTAAACTTCTAAGCCCAAAATTGGGGTGTTACACTTACATCCTTCACTTATGGGGTTGTTTTAAGCTATGTCTTTGATACTCTCAATTTTGACAGTTCTTTTGATTCTCCGGAACCCCGCAAGCAAAAAATTAGTGAATCTTCTCTTATCAAATCAGGTTTCGCAATACTCTTGACCAATGGGTTCGTGTTGGTAGGCGAGCTCCGGCATCTCAAGTTGAGCCTCCACCTTAAGCTTCGGCTCCTAACAATGAGGCACTTATGGCTTTCATTACCGAGCGGTTCAACTCGATTGATACGAACATGGCTTCGGGATTTGGTGCTATCAACACTCGTTTGCAATCCTTGGAGGATCGTGTTCTTGGAAACGAGAATCGCCTTACAGCTCTTGAGATTCAAAAATCATCTATGGGCTTATCCTTCTCCACAATCTATGGGCTAAAGACAATGATGATTCTCTTGATGATAATGGTGGTGACGATGATGACGAGGCTTAGGATTTCCATTGCATATCATACTAGTCTATCATATTAGGAATAAGTTTGCACCCTTCTATCCTTTTATGTTTTAAAGACCTATGCTTTGCTTATTTTGTTTGGGATTGAGCTTAAACTCTATTGTTTTAAGTATTTATGTTTGGTTATTTGTTTCTTGAACTTAATTCTATATATGTTATGTTGTTTGGTTTCTTGCTTTTAACCTTGTTTCTTCTCATGATTAAACTTTGTTATTATTCTTTTTGATCTAACAAAAAGGGGAGAAGTAATATAAGAGCCAAAAATTTTTTTGTTGGTTTTGAGTTTCAAACACTTGAATTTAAATCTCTTTAAAACTTTAAAACACATCTTACATTGAGAGGGAGTTAGAACGTTTTCAAGATTTCAAAATTCTTAAAAATTCAAAATTGGTTTTGTTATATCAAAAAGGGGAGATTGTAAAACTAATGAATTGATTTTGATATAACAAATGATTTAAAGACTAAATTGAAAAAGAAAAAAAAATGAATTTTAAGTCCTCAAAACCTCTCAATGTGTTTAAAGAAAAATGTCCATGTGAAAACTTAAACTTATCAAAAAAATTCTAAGTGTTTACCAAGTCAAAACAATGATTTTCGAGTCACCGTTTCGAAACGGACTTTGGGCGTTTCGGAACATTTTGAAAATGTTAACCTCTGTTTCGGAACTAGCTTTCCCGTTTCAATACGGGTGTATCGAAACATGTCTTAGTGTTTCGAAACGGATGAAGCACAACAAAACGGTTTGAACCGTTTCGATGCGGCTGTATTGATACGACCTCAAACGTTTCGCAATGGATTTCAAACTTGTTTTCAAAATATAATTGTTGAACTTTTAACTAACTTTTTAAGATATAGTTAAAGCGTATCGAAACGCTTCTATTAAATTTGATTCTAACAAAATCAATCTCTTAAAAAATAGAAATCAATTTATAATTTTTTAATAGATTAGATTCAAATATACCTCATATTATTTTTTGTTAGGGTTTAGGTTTAGGAGAATTGAGTATATTTAATTCTCATCTATTAAAAAATTATAAACTGATTTCTATTTTTGTAAGTTACTGATTTTGTTAGGGTTTAGGAGAATTGGGTGTATTTGATTCTAACCTATTAAAAAAATATTATAAAATAACTATTAAATTCCATTTTTATTTTTTAAGAGATAATTTTAATTATAATTTTAGTCATTTAGATTTTTGAAATTTAAAAAAAAAATTAATAGTGTTCATCGGTGTTCATCGTTAATGATGTTTATCAATGTTCGTCGCCCGTTGTAGAATTTTCTTTTCAAAAAAGATTATCATCTGATAATAATTTTTTTCATAAACCAAACCCCACTTTAATGTATATCACCAATTCTTTTGTATTTTAAAGAATAGTGTTTAAAATGACTTAATTTTTTTACAACAATGACGAACACTTTTCTACCATACTCCTAAAACAATACCAAACTCAACATTATTCTTACCGCTGATGAAACTCAAACATTACCTCCAATCAAACTCAAAAATTATAAAAATAAACATAATCTAATCGAATTGGAACTGAGCTCATTTATGTGACTTAAATACGACCTGAAGACATCTATGCTACATTTAATGTGTAATAATCTTCCCTTTCTCGGGATTAAAAAAAGGAAGAAGAAGAAACAGAAAGGTTTCGACCTCCCCAGACAAGTGGAGCCTTGCCCTATTTACAATTTACAGCTGTAACCAATACAGAAGAGTTGTTGGGAATTTTATTGCATTAAATCGTTGAAATAATCCCTTTTAAATAAAAACAAAATAAAATTTAAGATATGTTATCTTTATAGTATAAACTTGACTAAAAATATAAGAAATATTAATATAAATATCGTTGGCCATGAATGAACGCATTTCACAAACAAAGCTCACTTTCTTCTTCTCAATCTCAATCAATGGAGTTCTTAACAACAATATGTTTTTCTCTTGTTTTCTTCATTATTTCCTATTTTCTCAAAAGGGTTTTTAAGAAGCGAAGCCATTGCTGTTACATGTTAGCTTACGAATGTTTCAAAGCTACCGATGACAGGAAACTCGACACTGAATCTTGTGTAAGAGTTGTTACGAGGAACAGGAATCTTGGTCTGGAGCAATACAGGTTTCTGTTACAAACGATGGTGAATTCTGGTCTCGGGGAAGAAACTTATGGCCCAAGAAATGTGCTCGCAGGCCGAGAAGAAACTCCCACTTTAAAGGATGCTTACGAAGAAATGGATGAAATCATGTCCGACACACTCGACAGGCTGTTTCTCAAGACCGGTGTTTTGCCATCCGACATCGATGTACTCGTAGTGGATGTCTCGTTGTTTTCTCCGGCACCGTCGTTGACAGCTCGAATAGTTAACCGATATAAGATGAGGGACAACATTAAGACCTTCAGCTTGTCCGGTATGGGGTGCAGTGCAAGCATGGTGGCAGTCGATCTCGTCCAACAATTATTTAGGAGTTATGAGAACGCGTATGCGGTCGTTGTGAGCTCGGAAACCATCGGTCCCCATTGGTATTGTGGGAAGGAAAAGTCGATGATGCTGTCGAATTGTTTGTTTCGATCGGGTGGATGCTCAGTTCTTTTAACAAACAAATCGTGTTTCAAACATCGTGCTTTGATGAAATTAAACCATTCGGTTCGGACCAACATCGGATCGAACGACGAAGCGTACGGATGTTGCATTCAAATCGAAGACAAACAAGGTTACAACGGTTTTCTTCTTACAAGAAACCTAACAAAAGCAGCCGCAAAAGCTTTCACTATGAATCTCAAACTCTTAGTCCCCAAAATCTTACCAATTCAGGAACTTCTTCGATTTGCCATCTTTTCATTCTATAAAATCAACAAAAAAACCGCTACACCCGAATCATCATCGTCAACAAAAACAAGCTTGAATCTGAAAACCGGTATTGACCATTTCTGCATTCACCCTGGTGGAAGAGCCGTGGTCGATGGGCTCGGAAAGAGCTTAGGACTAACCGAATATGACCTAGAGCCAGCTCGAATGGCGCTCCATCGTTTCGGAAACACATCAGCGGGCGGTCTGTGGTATGTTTTAAGGTATATGGAGGCCAAAAAGAGGCTTAAGAAAGGTGACAAGATTCTAATGATAAGCTTGGGAGCTGGTTTTATGTGCAACAACTGTGTTTGGGAAGTGATGAAAGACTTGGAAAATGGAAATGTATGGGAAGACTGTTTAGATCGTTATCCAGTTTCAAGGAAAAATCAGATGAAACCTTATGCCGAGAAGTACAGTTGGATCAATGACGAGTGTCTCAACTTTGTTCGGATGGATTTTTCAAACCTCATTCTTTCCTGCAATTCCTGATTGAATATTTTCCTGCAATAATTTTAATATTAGGGTTGGCTTTATTCTTCATCAAGTCGCCATTGTTTGTTGTTAAATTCCCTGCAAATCTGTAATGTTTGTTGTTTGTTGAACGGAGACTATGCTCCTTTCTATAATATTTGTTTAACCTAATCATATTATCCGGTTATACATTGTTATTTTCTCGACCTAATCATATATATATATATATATTACCTCCACCAATGTCCTAACCCTAAATTCGGTATTGCCTCCAAGAAGATGCGTATGCCTCAGGAACCCTTAGTTCTCGGGTCACCAATTCCCAAAAATAATTACTGACATGGCGAATGTCCCTTTAGTTGAGCCTACTCATGCCGGCCCATTAGTAGCCATCATGACGCTAAGTCTGACAACGTCCACCGACTAGGACTTTAGAAGCCACGACATAGTAAAGTTGTCAGAGACATATACATGCACATGAACAAGGGAAAAATGGTCTCTCTCTCTCCCTCTCTCTCTCTCTCTATCTCTACATATTCCCCACACTAGCCACCATTTGCGGCTCTCGGCCCAACCAGAATTGGTGATGTAACCCCCTCGACCCGGCCTGACTAATAGACCGAATCGAACGGATCACACGGGGAATATTGAAGTAAACTAGGAAGGTTTACCTCAATAAACAACCCTAATTTTTTTTTCTTTTTATCATTTATAGATGCAACTTAGATTCCTATGTGTATACATAAGCAGCGGAAAAAACAACGTCACACAAACACTCAATGATTGAACATAACTAAAGGTTTAAGGACCATTTTGAAAATTCGTCAAATCACAAGGGTAATTCCCAAATCCGGATTAACAACCCTTAATTAAATTCATTACAAACTTCTCTGTAAAATATCAGCTCAAAACGACCATCAGAACTCATATAATTGCATACATGATCAACATGGACCAAAATGTAAGAAAACAGGAACTCGGAATATCCAAAAATTGTATTAACAACCATCCGTTTCGGAACAGTGAGCCCTGTATCAGAACGGTCATTTCGAAACCCCTTTAAGACTCGTTTCGGAACAAGGTTTCACAGAGGCAAAATGTTTCGAAACATGCCTCACCGTTTCAAAACACCAAGGCAATTTCAAGCCCCCGTTTCGAAACATGCAAGGGTGTTTCGAAACACATGGGCCTGTAATGTTTTAAAAAGCTGATTGAACTCGATTTAAATCTTCCGAAACCATCCCGACATATACTCAATCATGTTTGCATCACAAATATACATCAATCAGTAAGCATAGGAAGCAAAGGCATCATCATAGCATCATAAACAATAACAAAGAGACTAAAGGCATGCTTCCTAGAAGAAATATGCCCCAAAAGGTCAAATTGTAATTCCAAGCATAAACCAAAACTTTAAGGCCAATTACACAACCAAATATGCATATTAAACTTGCACCAATATAGAAAATACCACGCCAACAACATTCATATCATTGGACACCTACATTGCCTTTATTACACTAGTCCAAAACCAAAATTTGTGCTGCCTCCAAAGCTTAAATTGACTGCATTGATGAACAAAGAGAGCATAAGCATACAAGCTTAGTGAGGATTGCTCAAGACCAAAATCATCATCAATGCATAAAACCATTTTTCACTCTTTTCAAAACCATCATGCCTCCTTTGAAAAACCCATGCACTTTATCCTTAAAATCAACATGCTAAACATCATGCAACATGAGTCACATATTTCCCAACAATTAAACCATTGCTACACAACCATCAAGACTTCCAAGCATAAACACCATTATGCTAAGCTTATGGTAAAATAAGCATTTTTCACAATATGTAACAACAACATTTCCATAGCATTGTAATCCATTATATTGGCTTTCAAGTGATTAACAACAATCTCAATTCTCAAAAACATATCGGATACACTGATTACCAAGGGTTTTCCCAAACCCTTCATACACCCTACCGACATCTCAAGGCTCACACACGAGAGCAACCCTCCACCGTTGTGACACCCGTGGTGCAGTATTCGGTACAATCACTACCCCTCAACACACTCATCGGTAGTTGTATAACCCGCTAACAAGAGACAGAACACACACACAAGGTTCGCACCCGGGAGCTACCCTCAACCGTTGCAACCTTAAACAATCCTCAATCGTTAGGGTACTTGGATGGAGTTTTCGGTACAATCACAACCCCTCAACATCCAATGCGACTTGTTTATAGTGCACTCAATCCTATAGTCGGCTAACTATATCCGATTTCATTTACAAAACACTTTTCAAAACATCACTTGCCAATATAATCCATATTTCATGTACACCTCATTGTTTTTCCAAAGCATTCATGATAAGCCATAACACAAACATTAAACTATGCTTCAAACCTCATGCATCATCACATGCATATAAGGGTCACTTACCTGGTGCATCCTTAAACCATATGGCATCATCAAACACATTTCATAAACTCAAAACATGCTTTAAAACAGTAGGTTAACACAATTAAATCAAGTGCATTCAAAATATCACAATAGCACAATTCGAGAGAGAAATTCACTTTACTTACTTCCGAACTTAGCAAAGCGTTCCAAGCTCTTAATAAGTTCCCAACACCTTTTCTAAAACATTTCCACACTGGAAAACCAAGTTCCACTCATAGACTTGCGAAACCACACTTGCCGACACAACTATCAATCGTCTGAAGCCTCCAAAATCACTTCGTTTGATTCCGGAATACTATCCCATGTTTCCAACACATTAAAATAGAGGCTCAATGCATTAAAATGCATTCAAAACACCAGCACTCAAAAGAAAACTCGCAGCCCTGCTCTAAAGCACCAAATCACCCATATGAAACAATCGATTGACCTCTAACCTCAGCCCAGCCATTACCCAACACATTTTAGGCATAAATCAACATCCACAAACAGCCTAAAACCATCATTATACCTCCAACAACTCAGATTCCACTTTACACCCCAAAATTCAACAAAAAACACTCCAAAAACAAAGGATCTCAAGGATTTCGGGATCTCTATGATTAAGACTCTATTCCAACACAAAAAACCTTTCAAAACACATTTAGAAATCATCTCAAACAAGCCAAATCATCATAACTCCGAAAATCACCTTAAAACATCTTTTTCAACAAGATTTTGATATTTTATCAAACTAATAACAAACCGCAATTAAAAACATGAATAAAGAGCCAAATATCTTTGAGAATATCATTAAAGAACCTTGATTAGAGGGTTATCACGAAATTTACCTCTAATCCCTGCTTCTCTTCTAATTTGGCAAGTTTAGCTTGAAAGAATTTAAAGGAAAATGAGAGAAATCACCGAGGAAAAGTTGGAAATCAAAAGAGAATTTGAGAATGAAGAAAATCTGGAATTTGAGAGAAAATGGAGAGTGTTTGGCTGAAGTGAAAAGGAGAGAATGAAAAGATCGTCCAAAAATCTTTTAACTGATTAACTAACTTTTAATCAAATTAATTTAAGCCATTTTAACAATTATTAAACCATTAAAACACATGCCATATTAGAGAAAATGCTTAATTGCCAATAAGCTCCCTAAAGATTCTAAGATTCTGACTCTTTTTGAAAAATACACTTTCTCTTAATTTCAAAATTTTACATTTTGGTCACTGCCCAAAATGTATATTTCTAAAACCCATTTTGCAAAATTGATTTAACCAACCTCTTAAATATCATTTATAGGGTTTTAAGAATTTTTTATCATATTTTTATCCCATCCCAAAACTTGATTTCTCTAAACCATCTCTTAATGATTCGAACATCCAACTACCGGTTCCACCGGCCCAACCCGACTCACAAAACACCTAGGCCCAAAATCGGGGCGTTACAACTCTCCCCCACTTAGGAAATTTCGTTCTCGAAATTTTTCTTGAAGGAAAAAGGTGCGGAAACTGCCTCAACATGTCCGCCTTGCTTTCCCCCGTGATCTCCTAAACTCCTCGGTGTCGCCACAACACCTTCACAAGTTCAATCGTCTTTCCACGAAGAACTTTACTACTCGAATCTAGAATTCTCACCGGTTCTTCATCATAGGATAGATCCGGATTTAACTCAATCTCCTCAATTGTCATCACATGCGATGGATCCGATCTATACCTTCGCAACATAGAAACATGAAACACATCATGGATCTTTTCGAACTCGGGAGGCAACCTCAACCGATAAGCCACAAGACCAACTCGCTCCACAACATCATAAGGTCCAGTAAACCTCGGACTGAGCTTTCACTTACGTCCGAATCTCATCACCTTCTTCCAAGGTGATACCTTAAGGAACACACGATCTCCAACTGCAAACTTAATTTCCCTACGCTTTAAATCCATGTAAGACTTCTGAGGATCTACTGGAAACCAACTTTTGCCCCGCCTCAGCCCAACAAAGAGGCATTCTATACTTCCTCCCATACAAGGCCTCACACGGAGCCATTTGTATACTTACCTGAAAACTGTTATTATAGGCAAACTCAACCAAGGCATATGTTTTTCCCAAGAACCATGGAAAGCAATCACACAACACCGCAAAATGTCCTTCAATACCTGGATAACTTGTTCCGACTGTCCATCTGGCTGAGGATGATAAGAAGTGCTGAAATTCAACCGCGTACTCAACGTCTGATGTAATCATTCCCAGAACCTTACCGTAAACCTCGGATCCCTATCCAACACTATAGATTTAGGCACACCACACAAACGTACAATCTTAATAATATATAACTCTGCAAACTTGTCCAACGTATACGTAGTATGCACAGCCAAGAAATGTGCACACTTTGTAAGACGATCCACAATCACCCATATGAAGTTCTTCTCAGATGAAGACAAAGGCAAACTGGATACAAAATCCATCGCAATCATTTCCCATTTCCACTTCGGTATCTTCAGAGGCTGTAACAGACCAGAAGGAAACTGATGCTTAGTTTTCACACGCTGGCGAACCATACACTTGCTTACAAAATTAGCAACATCCTTTTTCAACCCCACCTAATAGTATTCATCCTTCAAAGCACGATACATTTTAGTACTATCAGGGTGCATAGCAAAAGGACTACTATGAGCCTCAGTCAAAATAGTGCGCCTCAACTCAACATCTTCCGGCACAACTATTCGACTTTTGAAACATAGAACCCCATCATCATTAAAATAGAAGTTCGTTGCCTTACTAGCAACTATGTTCTAGACATGAGGCACCAACGAATCATCTAGCAACTATTTCTCCTTAATCATCTGAATCAAGGAAGGTTTCACTTGCAACTCGGCTATCAAGCCACCATCACGCGATATACTCAACTGAGCAAACACAGCTCTCAGCTCAATAGCTACCTTCCTACTCAAAGCATCGGCCACCACATTGGCCTTCTCGGGATGATACTCAATGGTCAGATCATAATCCTTAAGCAACTCCAACCATCTTCGATGCCTAAGATTCAACTCTTTCTGCGACATAAGATACTTCAAACTCTTATGGTCGGTGTAAACCACACACCTTTTACCATAAAGGTAGCGTCTCCAAATCTTCAAAGAAAACACCACTGCAACGAGCTCAAGATCATGCATAGGATAGTTGTGCTCATGCACCTTCAACTGCCTAGACGCATAAGCCACAACCTTTCCACCTTGCATCAACACACAACCCCAAATCAACATACGAGGCATCACTATATAATACAAACTCCTTACTCGATTCTGGTTGAATCAAGACAAGAGCTTGCGTCAAATCTTCCTTCAACTTCTCGAAAGCTTGTTGCCTAACATCTGTCCATTCAAAGTGAACGTTCTTTTGCAACAACTTGGTCAAAAGAGCAGCAACCTTAGAAAAACCTTCAGCAACCCTTCGGTAATATCCAGCTAACCAAAGGAAACTTCGCACCTCCGTCACCGACTTAGGCGTTTTCCAAATCATCACAACCTCCGCCTTGTGTGGATCAACCCGAATACCCTCGGCTGACACCTCATGTCCAAGGAAAATCACTTCCTTGAGCTAAAACTCACACTTGCTCAGCTTAGCATAAAGTTGATTCTCCAACAGCACTTGTGTAGAGTGTTTGGGTGTTCTCTATTTATAAGCGCAATTGCACACTCTTGTCAAGTTATAGTATAAAAGATATCGTCTCTCACAGGGATTGGACATCTTGATTTGAGTTGTAAGTCCTGCACAAGAAAAGTAAATGCACAATTAAATTAGATGATCGAAAGACAAAGTAAAATAAAAACACAAGTAATTAAAAAGGAAGTGATCAGATTGATAGAGAGGGTATGGTTATGCTGCTTCATAGTGTGAAACTACGTTAAATAGGATAAGCTATTTTGCTCTGCCAGACTCTGCTGCCTCGGCAGATGATGGCAGGTAGACTGTTGGGACCCTCTCACTGCCTTGGTAGGGGAATGGAACTGTGCCTTGACAGCAAACTCAATAGAACTATAAGGCTCGACACAACGCTTCAAAAGTGACGATGCTTCTGTCTAAGTCAGAGTTCTGTTGATGCCTACTGCAGATAATACCAGTCGCGGCGTGAATCGTGCAAAGACAGCAATGTTGATTAGTCCTCTTTTAGCCGCCTTAAACCCTAAACCTATGTCTAGGCTGGATTGATCGCATCGTCTATAGATGAAATCGTACTTACTCCTTTCGTGAGTTCGACTCACTTGATACCGAACAAATGAATAGACCTCAACTAATCTTTTGCCTTAATTAAAAACTATGAAGAACATGGAATAAGTAAACCTTGAAATTTTATTTCCAAAAACAAACTTGAAACCCTAAACAACCATTATCACAACTAATTACAACATAACCCAAACCCAAGGAGAAATTTAGAACATATCGACAGCAAGAAAACCTAAACTATGCCTAAGGAAAACCTTCGTTATTTTGAACTAGAATTACAATGAGTATATATAGGCATTAGCTAGATCTAGTCCTTCTTGAAGTAGAAGACTTCAAAGTAGCTTTTTACATTAAATGTTGCTTTAAACTCTGACTTCTTTGAGTTGAATGTGGACTTTATCACATTGCCTTGCTCCACAAGTAATCTCGAGATTCTCCTTCGGCGGCTCTGCCCGATGCTACAGACGTTAGAAAATTAAGTGGACAACATCGATAGAATCAAGATTTTCTGCTCTACAGATCGCGCTCTGGTTCTCCAACTCCATAGTTTATTGTCTTGGGCGGCAGGTTGGGTGGCAGCAGCTATTCGACAGCTACTGTCTCTTTCTGGAACTGCATCAGTACATCTCCTAGGTCTGCTGCCTCATCATCACGTCCTCAACACCTCTTTCCCTCTGTCAGCCTCTAGTACCTGAAACCAAAAGTATACTAAAATAGTATCTTTTCTTCACCAAAGAAAAGATAATCTAGAAAAAAATGGCAAAGTAAAGAAATACTGTAAAATGCAATGCCTTGTCCTAATTATGCCTAAAATGTACTCAAGAACAACAAGAATATGAGATGGAATGTGCATGAAATATAGAACTCGTGGACACTTTACACACTCCCAAACTCGAACTATTGCTTGTCCTCAAGCAATGCAGCCTAAATATACTTCCCCTTATATTAACCAGAAAGAAAAACATCTTTTCAGCTTGATTTAGTACCTTAAAGCCATGGCACATATTTTTTTTCAAAAGTGAATCGGGCCTCATTAAAAACCCTTTTCCTAATGAAAAGGGAAAAGAGTGCCCCACTAAAATTTTATTAATAAAGGGAACCAGAATACAAAACACCCAAAAGTTCGAACAACTATTACAACGATGAAACAAACTCCCTCCCCTGACATCCCATCCCCCAATTTACCCGATTCCTCGTTTATCCATGGCACCTATAGTAGATTAGTGAAGGGAACTTAGCAAGAAAATAACTCATAAATAATTTCTAATGCCAGTGCAAGTGTGTGCAGGACTGTGTACAGGCTGAATATGAAAAATAACTAGATAAACGAAGATGCTATTATGATATATAAGGTTGCTGCCGAGGCAACACAGTTAAGCACAATATTTAATCATGGCAATGAGGGCTTCAGCTTATTACGACTACTCTTTTAGGTCTGAAATTAAGATAGGAGCAAACTACAAAACCCCGAACCCATGGAGTAGAGTCATCCCGTGAAGACTTTTATTCACTCATACTAATTTTTCCATTACTTCAAAATTTTCAGATTCATAGACTTTGATAGCAGCGGAGTGTCCTCGCACATGATTCTTCCTAGATCCTGATGCGGGCACCTCTAGGGTAAACAACAATGTTTCTTTGTTTTTTTTTTCTACTGCCGCAGCAGCGCTTTATTTTTCTGTTTCTGTTCTTTGCCTCGACGGCTACCTGCAACCATTGTTAGAACTTTGCAAAGAATTCTAAAAACAAAGCAGGCAATATTCATTAGATATTCTAGAAAATTCAGCAAATTCTAAAAACAAAGCAGTCAATGTTCATTAGCTATTCTAAGTCATTTTGCATGCTTTTCCCATATTAAGTTCAATTTATTTATTGGTTCGAAAATATGTATCGGCTAACTATCAAAAGCACAAGTTATATAACAATTTTTTGTTCCGATTAACATTAAGGCAAGTAGAATGCAACCTATATGCTACTAAGTATGCCTAGACAAAAACATGCGAGAGCTATCCCCCTAAACTCGAGATGAGCATTGCCCTCAATGCACAAAATAAAAACTAAAATACAAGTGATAAAAAAAAAAAAAAAAAAAAACGAAAGAAAAAAACTAGAAATTGGCTGAGGGTTGAGATGAGGCTTAAGACTTTCCTTCTGAGGAGAAGGAAGCGGTTTGGATGATTAGGCGATGGCCGGCAGATGTTCGGGCAGCAGAATTGGTAGGGGATACCTTGGCTGTCCGTGGCGGCTGGACTCTTTTTGGAGTGGGACGAGGTTCTTCTTGAGGTTCTGTAGGAGTAGCGGTAGGGAGTGCTTCGCTCTCCTCTGATTCGGTCTCGTCATCCACTGGCTCGACGGCTATGGTGTGCCGCTTCCTCTTCTTGGTTCCTTCCTCCGTTGGTGCTACCAAAAGGTTTACCACTGTTGAGGTGGCTTCTTCTACTACTGATGTTGTTGTTGTGCTGGCGGCTGCTGTTCAATCACCTTTAATGAGGAAGTGTTCGCCACTATTGCCGCCGTGCAGGGAGGTGAATGGTGTTGCTGATGCCTTCTCGGGGGAGTCTGCCACTATGTCGGAAGCGGAGGTGGCTGAGTATGATTGGTAGTGCGTCGGAGATGGCATCTGGCGGCGAAAGGCAGCATGGCGGGTAGCAACGGCTGATGGCGTTCCTTGATCTGGGGCAGTTAAATCTATAGGGTAGGTTGGCAAGGTGGGGCCGTCATTGGGATACTTCTCTAGGAAATCAGCCACAAATGATTCTTGGACCTCCCGCATATATTTCATGAAAGTGAGCTGCTGGTGCTCGATTTTCTTGTTGTTGTCGATAAGGGTGCGCAACAACGTGAGGACTTTATTGGTTGGGGTAGCTTCAGTACTGCTAGGGGCGGCTGGAGTGTCAGGCTGGGCGGCAGAGGGCTGACTGGGCGTTATGGTTCTGTCTCCTAGGCCTGCATCATTTGCAGGTGGACTTTTCTAGTTCACCCTTCCTTTGTTGTCGTCATTCCTTCTTCAGGGTTAGTCGGGACATTGAAATTGGCACAAAGGCCAATGATGAGTGACGGAAAGTACAACATGCCATTCGTCTTCCAGAAGCAGGTGTGGATCTCCTTGCATATAATCTCCCCAACATTGATGGGTCGGTTCATCATGATGTTGTGGATTAGGGTGAGGCAGGGCCAACCGACAGTAGAGTTGTCGAAGGTGGGCAGCAGATGCCTCTTGATAAATGTGTTCTACAGCATAGCCTCGGGCAGCAAGTGGCGGCGTTGGACAAATCCTCATGCTTTCCTGCCAACCATGGCATGTTGGGCTTGCACAACTTGGACATGAGTTTCTCATAATCGGCAGCCGTCAATAACTACCTCCACTCCTCATGAGGGTTGTCGTTCATATCCAGCCCATGGAATTTGTTGCTTACAGCAGCATTGAGCTTGACAGGTTCCCCTCGGACGAACATGAACGACATCTCAGGGCGGGGATGGTGGGCATAGAACTCCCTGACCATGGTGATGTTGGCTATCTCTGGCTGCCGTGCGAATATTTCCTTTCCCTTGTTGTGGATGGTTTCGAACAGATTTGGTTCTATGTCGAGATCTCATGTCTGCCTTGTATAGTGAAAGCCTTGCTCCTCCCATATGACTTGTTTGACGAATTGGGTTCGGTATCTCTTTTCGTCTTCATGGGAAAAGAAGAATTGGAAGGTGGGTTTAGGTGCCAATGTTGAAGCCATGTGAGACGGTTGAAGTTTACTGAAACTTGAAAGAAAATAAAGTGAGAGTAGTCGATGCAAAAATAAGATAGCAAGAAGGTGAACGTAAGGTAAATGGATGAAGTGAGAAGGGTTTAAATAGAAGTTATCGAGAGGTGTCGTGGCGGCATTGAATGTGTAACGGTTCAGTTGTCTTTTGCACGTTACAGGATTTTTTTTCCTGTTATTTTTTTAACCGTTGGCAGCTAGCCGTTAGCGGTCAACTAGCCGTTATGCGTTTTTCTACACTAGGCTGTTCTGGGCTGTCTCGGCGAGATGGTGGGCGGGCTCCTTGTTGGGCCTTCTTCTTGATCTAGCTTTTTTATTCCTAATCCTGAAATAATAAATAAAGATAATTAAATATTAAAAATAAATTCTAAAAATTAAAAATGTTGAAATTAATCTAATCCTAATGCAAAAAATAAAAATAAAAAAGTAAAAAAAAATTAAGTTATGTTGGGAGTGCATTTGGGTGCATCTCCCAAACATAACCACTTCCTGAGGTAGTTTGGCTTGTCCTTCCCTCCTGGGGGTCCTCTTGTTCTTATAGGTGATGTGTTGGTGGGTCTTTCAGCCTGCCCTTGGGTTTTTCGTGACACCTGCTGCTTTGGCCTGTCTATGTGCTGATTTTGGCAGCCTTAGCATCTGGGCATCCTTTGTTTTCTTTTCTTGAGGGTTGTAGCACATTTAACTTTATGCTCTGGTTGTCTACCCTCATGGTCAGCTCCCCATGTTCCACATCTTTTAATGTTCTGCCCGTGGCCAAGAATGGTCACCCAGGGATGATATAGACTTTTTCATCGGCCTCACTGTCTAGGATGAATAAATCAGCTGGAAGAATAAGGTTGCCCACCTTCACTAAGATGTCTTCGATTTTTCCCTCCGGTTGCACAAAAGAATGATCAACGAGTTTCAACATGACAGAGGTAGGTTTGGCTCGCCCAATTCCTAATTTATCAAAGACTGTCTTAGGCATTAAGTTGATGCTAGCTCCCAAGTCGTACAGAGCTTTTGTTTCATGCTTGTTGCCTATCCTAAATGGGATAACAAAGCTGCTCGAGTCTGTCTGCTTGGGCAGCAGTTTGTTGTGCAGCATTGCCATGCATTCTTCTTTTATAGCAACTATTTCGAAATCCCCAATCATATTCCTTTTAGAAACCATGTTCCCAGGGTATTTAGTGTAGTTGGGCATATTCTGAATGGCTTCTATTAGACGGTTGTTTACGTGCACCTACTTTAGAATATCCAGGAATCTCCTGTACTGGTGCTCCTGCTTCTGTTACTTAAGCCTCTAGGGGAAAGGTGCTAGCAGGCGGATGTCCTCTATACGTTCTTTGCATGGGAACTTTATCTGTGGGGGGTCATTTGCTTCAGGAAAGCTGTCAGGTTCAACTGCAGAGGCGGTTGGTATTGATGTTGCCGCGACAGGCTGTTCTTTTTGTACTTGATGTGTTTCTGGTTGCTTTCCTACCCTGGGTTCATCCAACTGCTTCCCACTTCTGGTAGATATGGCTTTGCATTGCTCATAAGTGGGCTTGGTTGCTGCCTCTGTGCTGCTGGATGCTGCTCCCATTGTTCTGCTGCTGAAGATCTCCGTGAACTGCCCAAATTGAGTCTCCAAGTTCTTTATAGCGGCCTCGTGGTTGTTCATCTTCATCTTGTCCTGTGTCCAAGCCGGGAAACCATGTAGCGGGAAGTTGTTCAGCATCTATTGGTACTACTCCCATGATTCATACATCGGCTCGTCATCCCCTTATCGGAAGGTTGTTATTTCGTTTCACAGTCTGTCTGTGACTTGGATGGGCTGAAACGGTCGAGAAAGTCCTTGCACAACTCTGTCCATATGTTGAACAATCATGTTGGCTGGTTGTTTAACCACTGTTTTGCCCTATCCCTTAGTGAATAGGGAAATAATCTCAGACTCAGTACGTCTTGATGGACTCCGTGTATTTTGAATGCTCTACAGATGTCTAGGAATCCTTTTAAGTGCTGCCGAGCATCTTCTGTGCCAGTTCCTCCAAATTTCCCTAATGTGTTGATCATGTTAAGCATAACAGGCTTCAGCTCAAAGTGATCCGCCTCAATCTCAGGTATTGTCACTGTTGGATCGAACCCTCTAAAGTCATGTTCCAAGTAGTCCCTTGTGGTTTGAACATATTGTTGCTCCCTTGGCGGAAGAGGGGGTTGCTGCCTTGGTGGATCTTGCTTTTCTCTGGGCGGTGGGTCTTGCTGCCCAACCCTGCCATTCACAGCATTGTTTGTAGGGTTGTCGTTCTCCATGTTTACCTTTGCCTTTTCTTTTTCTACTTAAGTTTTCCCTAGGGCTACTCTGATTTCCTTCTTTAGCTCTCTTGCTCTTCGTTCAATATCGTCATAGAAAACGATTTCTCCTTTTGGATTCGCCCTGGTCATGTACTAGCAAAGGAAACAGTAAAATTCTTCTTTTTATTAAAAATAAAAATAAAATGTAAAGAAATAAAAGTGTAGAGCGTTTGGGTGTTCTCTATTTACGAGCGTAAGTGCAAAATCATGTCAAGTTATTGTATAAAAGATATTGTCTCCCACAGGGATTAGACAACTTGATTCGAGTTTTAAGTCCTGCACAAGAAAAGTAAATGCACAATTAAATTGGATGGTCGAAAGACAAAGTAAAATAAAAACAAAAGTAATTAAAAAAGAAGTGATCAGATTGATAGAGAGGGTAGGGTTATGCTGCTGCTTAGTGTGAAACTGCGTTGAATAGGACAAGCCATTTTGCGCTGCCAGACTCTACTGCCTCAGCGGTGAATGACAGGTAGACTGCTGAGACCCTCTCGCTGCCTCGGCAGGGGAATGGAACTGTGTCTCGACGTAAAATTCTGCAAAACTACAAGGCTCGACATAACTCTTCAAAAGTGACTTCGCTTATGTCTAAGTCAGAGTTCTGTTGATGCCCACTACAGATAATACCAGCCGCGGCGTGAATTGTGCAAAGACAACAATGTTGATTCGTCCTCTTTTAGCCGCCTTAAACCCTAAACCTATGTCTAGGCCAGATCGATCGCACCATTAATAGATGAAATCATACTTACTCTTTTCGTGAGTTCAACTCTCTCGATACCGAACAAATATATAGAATTCAACTAATCTTTTGCCTTAATTGAAAACTATGAAGAACATGGAATAAGTAAACCTTGTAATTTTATTTGCAAAAACAAACTTGAAACCTTAAACATCCGTTCTCACAACTAATTACAAAATAACCAAAACCCAAGGAGAAATTTAGAACATGTAGGCGGCAAAAGAACCTAAACTATGCCTAAGGAAAGCCTTCGTTATTTTGAACAAGAATTACAATGAGTATACATAGGAATTAGCTAGGTCTAGTCCTTCTTGAAGTAGAAGTCTTCAAGGAAGTTTTTTACATTAAATGTGGCTTTAAACTCTGACTTCTTTGAGTTGAATGTGGACTTTATCACGTTGCCTTGATCCCCAAGTAATCTCGAGATTCTTCTTCGGTGGCTCTACCCGCTGCTGCAGACGTCGGAAAATTGAGTGCACATCATCGATATAATCATGAATTTCTACTCTGCAGATCACGCTCCAGTTCTCCAACTCCATAGTCTACTGTCTTGGGCGGCAGGTTGGGCCGCAGCAGCTGTAGTCTCTGTCTGGAACTGCATCAGTACAGCTCCTAGGTCTACTGCCTCAACATTACGTCCTCAGCTCCTCTTTCCCTTTGTCATCCTCTAGTACCTGAAACCAAAAGTATACTAAAACAATATCTTTTCTTCACCACATAAAAGATAATATAGAAAAACATGGCAAAGTGAAGAAATACTATAAAATGCAATGCTTGGTCCTAATTATACCTAAAATGTACTCAGGAACAACAATAATATGTGATGGAATGTGCATGAAATATAGAACTTGTGGACACTTTACAACTTGCAACACAATCCTCAAAAGCTTATCATGATCCTTCTTGGTACGCGAGTACACGAGAATATCATCGATAAACACTACCACAAACTGATCCAAAAACTCATGGAATACCCTATTCATCAAATCCATTAATGCAACCGGTGCATTCGTCAACCTAAACGGCATCACTAGAAACTCATAATGGTTTTACCTAGTCCGAAAAGGTGTCTTAGGTACATCCACATCCTTAACCCTTAGCTGATAGTACCCAGACCTCAAATCTATCTTCTAAAACACTAAAGCACCACAGAAATGGTCAAACAAATAATCAATCCTTGGCAAAGGGTACTTGTTCTTAATCGTTAACATGTTCAACTACCGATAATCTATGCACATACGTATTTACCATCATTCTTTTTCACAAACAAGATCGGTGCACCCCAAGGTGAAATACTCGGCCTTATGAATCCTCGGTCTAGCAACTCCTGAAGTTGCGTCTTCAATTCCTTCAACTCCTTCGGTGCCATGCGATAAGGAGCAATGGACACTGGAGTCGTATTCTCGTACAACTCTATACCAAACTTAACCTCTCGATTTGGTGGCAACCTAGGCAACTCTTTCGGAACGACATCCAGAACTCACATATGGTTCGTATTCTCGTACAACTCTACACCAAACTCAACCTCTCGATTTGGTGGCAACCCAGGCAACTCTTCTGGAACGACATCCGGAACTCACATATGGTTCGTATGTCCTACACCCGCACTTCTTTCGTATCAGGATTCATCACATACGCCAAGAAAGCTTTGCATCCAAACTCCATCATCTGATTGGCTTCAAGAGCCGAAATTGCGTTAGACAAGAACTTCATGTTCTCGCCTATTATTACTACCTCGTAATCGTCTGCAAGCTTCAAGGTAACTCGCTTAACATCAAAATCCACCACAACTCAATGCTCAACCAACTAGTCCATTACTAGAATCACATCAAAACCATAAAATGGTAATTCCATCAAATCGACTAAAAAACACATGGCCCTAAACAGATAAAGGGCATCTCCTATACCTTTTTTCTTGTAACAACAGTTTCGCCAAGGAAACTACCCGCACTCCCACCTCTAACACTTCCGAAGCAAACGTTCAAGCCACAACTTCCAAAGCAACTTGCAACAACAGGCGCAAAAAGCTATACCCCACCGATCAAACGTGGACAAGCTCGCCTCACATGGTCATACGATCCACCTATTTAATAGGTATCAAACGCTACTTAAGTCTTGACACATTGACCTCACAATCTTTGTCCAACATTACTCAACTTCGCCTCAACCCAGGCGATACCCCTTTAAGCATGACCATTGGTACACCGACTACCACTAAACTAGAGTTCACAACTTACTGTCTAGAGCCAAAACCTCTCGCACGAGCTATTACACCCATGTTCTACTCAAATACCTCACTCGTCTTAAAAACACGTCGAAAACAATGTAGCCGATAAATCAACAGATATGGCTTAACATCAAGCACCAATCTATAAAAGTGCCAACACATCGATGTCTCACATCCAATTCCAATCCATGAGCACTCATGCTCAACTAAACAATTTGTACCTTAACTCAAGTACAATTTACGATTTCAAACCCAAACCACAAATTCACATTTCTCGTCACCCAAGTATATAACCTCCAGATACTTCTCCTTTAAAACAGTTCAAAAGAACTCTCAGAATACAACATCAAGTTCTATGCCAACAACCATAGTTGTCCACCAACTATACATATCTCTATATAATCGAGATAACACTCATTTTTACACTATGGGCATCACTACACTCCATTTATTCCATAATCTTGTTCATACAGGTCATCCACTCCATGGATACCTTTAGTGACAACCCTCAAGTTCAACTTCTACTCAAATTATGTAAGCGCTAACCGTAGCTCACAACCGTCCACCAACTTGTGCAGTCACATGCACTTCAGCATTAATATCTTCACAAGCTCTAAACATCACCTATATTCCAGGCATGACGCCATCCAACACTTACCCAACCAACACAAGTTGTAACTAGATCAAGGCACATCGAGGCGTTTAGCCCCCATGAGACCTTACACATTCCTTTATTCCTTGCCAAAGGTAACAACAATCATACCAGATCGCTACTCTCTCCTTGATTTATTGTGCTATTATTCTTAGGGCATGATAACAACTAATAAAACAAACAAAACAAATTGCTTAGGCCTGCTCCAAGCAAGGATTCAAGACTTTGATTTCAACTTAAAACATTTCACTATAGTAATAAGGCAATGAGCATCCCAATTTTGCTCCCCCCCATTATAACATAAAAGCATACTACATGCACATCACAACCATCATGCTACTCAAGCATCAAAATTAAGCTCAATCAAACATCATATAACAACTCACATTCACATTCAACTATGATATATAACATCACCATCACATAATTCATATTAACATACTTTAAACATTCACCGGTCAAAACAAACATCACCACAAAACACGTATTCACTTCACATTTACTTATCAACAACTTACCATCATCCCAACCGTTCAAAACCTAGCTCTGATACCACCAAATATAACCTCCTCGACCTAGCTTGACAGATAGACCGAACCGAACGGATCACACGAGGAATATTGAAGTAAACTGAGAAGGTTTACCTTAATAAACGACCCTCATTTTTTTTATTTTTATCTTGTCCAAATGCAACTTAGGTTCCTATGTGTATACATAAGCAGCGGATAAAACAACGTCACACAAATTCTCAATGATTGAACTCAATTAAATGTTTAAAGGCCATTTTATAAATTCGTCAAGTAGCAAGGGTTATTCCCAAATTCAGATTACAAACCATTAATTAAATTCATTACAAACTTCTCCGTGAAATCTCAGCTCAAAACGACCATCGGAACACATTTAATTGCATACATGATCAACATGGACCAAAATGTAAGAAAACATGAACTCAGAATATTCCAAAAAAATGTATTAACTACCAACCATTTCGGAACAGTGAGCCCTGTATCAGAACGGTTGTTTCAAAACACAGCTGACCGTTTCGATACGCGGGTTCGTTTTGAAACCCCTTTAAGACTCATTTCGGAACATGGTTTCACAGAGGCAAAATGTTTCGAAATAGGCCTCACCGTTTCAAAACACCAAGGCAATTTCAAGCCACCGTTTCAAAACAGGCAAGGGTGTTTCAAAACACTTGGGCCTGCAATGTTTTTAAAAAACAGATTTAACTTGATTTAAATCTTCCGAAACCATCCCGACATATACCCAATCGTGTTTGCATCAAAAATATACATCAATCACTAAGCATACAAAGCAAAGGCATCATCATACCATCATAAACAATAATAAAGAGACTAAAGGCATGTTTCCTAGAAGAAAAATGCCCCAAAAGATCAAATTGCAATTCCAAGCATAAACAAAAACTTTAAGGCCAATTACACAACCAAATATGCATACTAAAATTGTACCAAAATAAAGAATGCCACACCAACAATATTCATAGCATTGGACACCTACATTGCCTTTATTATACTAGTCCAAAACCAAAACTTACCTTCAATTAAAGTTTTCCACTGATCCCTTCCAAGTGCTGCCTCCAAAGCTTAAATTGACTGCATTGAAGAACAAAGAGAGCATAAGCATACAAGCTTAGTGAGGATTGCTCAAAACCAAAATCATCATCAATGCACAAAACCATTTTCACTCTTTTCAAAACATCATGCCTCCTTTGAAAAACCATGAACTTTATGCTAAACACTATGCAACATGAGTCACATAATTCCCAACAATTAAACAATTGCTACACAACCATCAAACCTTCCAAGCATAAACACCATTATGCTAAACTTATGGTAAAACATGCATTTTTCACAATACGCAATAACAACATTTCCATAGCATTGTAATCCATTATATTGGCTTTCAAGTGATTAACAACAATCTCAATTCTCAAAAACATATCAAATACATGGATTACCAAGGTTTGTCCCAAACAATTCATACACCTTACCGACATCTCAAGGCTTACACACGGGAGCAACCCTCCACCGCCGTGACACCCGTGGTGGAGTATTCGGTACAATCACAACCCCTCAACACCACTCATCGGTAGTTGTACAACCCACTAACGAGAGACAGGACACACACAAGGTTTGCACCCGAGAGCTACTCTTAACCGTTGTAACCTTAAACAATCCTTAATCGTTAGGGTACTTGGATGGAGTTTTCGGTATAATCACAACCCCTCAACATCCAAGGTTACTTGTTTATAGTGCACTCAATCCTATAGTCGGCTAACTATATCCGATTTCATTTACAAAACACTTTTCACAATATCACTTGCCAATGTAATCCGTATTTCACTTACACCTCCGTAACCCCTTAGCCCGACCTAGACGGTTGACCCGAACTATGAAGATTACACGGGGAAAACCAAAGTCAACCCGAAAGTCAACCCTGGTTAACGACCCTTTTTTTTCTTTTTAATCTTATCTAGATGCACATTAACCCTAAGCGTACTCTTGAGAAACACATACGTGAAAAGCACATCGATCAAATTATGATAAGGGACTCAATTGCAGAAATCACAAATATTAGGGACCAAAATGTAAATTTTGGAAAGATGGAGGAATTAACTGATTTTAAGTTTACCAATACTTAATTAGTCATATTACATGCTTCCCTGTCAAATTTCACCTTAAACGGACATCTCGAACTCAAGCAATTGCAAATACAATTTTTGGGACTAAAACGTAAAGCTTACAAACCTCAAAACCATTCAAATCAGTGCCCAACGGTCACCTGTTTCGAAACGGAGTTGACCGTTCCGAAACTCGGGTTCGTTTCGAAACAGGGCCTTCCAGTGGCCAAACCGTTTCGATACGGTCACCAGCTGTTTCGAAACACCAAGGCCATTACAGACCCCAGTTTCGAAACGCCTGTGAGTGTATCGATACGGGTTGCCCAGAAACTGCAGAATTTGCTGGTTTAACATGCATTTAACAACTCAATCACATCCTAATGACTTCCTAATCATGCCAACAAGTCAACATACATATATGGTACATGTTTGCAACATCAAAACACATTCATGGCATCAATCAAGGAAATCCACTAGTCTATAGGCATGCATCCTAGTATCCAAGATCAAGCAACCACAATACACCAAATTAAGCATCATAATGGCCATTTACAATTCCAAAACATCAAAGGCATCATGCCATAATTATGGAGTCCAAAACATCTCCCAAAACTCAACCTAGGTTCCCATTGCCAAATATCAAAAACTAATAATGTTGCGAAAACGTCACCATACATGAGCTTAGCTTTCCCTTGGATTCTTAGCCTCCTTGTTGCCCTCAAACACTTCAATTATCTGCATTATTGGTTCAAGAGAAAGAGCGTAAGCACAATTGCTTAGTGAGGCATGCTCTAAAGAAACAACACAATAATGCATTTTATAAAACACTTTTCACAAAGCTTTCCATCACATAATCATCATTATTCATGCAACCTTGCATACATGTCAAGCATCTCATGCTTCAATAAAATCAACATGTCATATTGGCTTTCAAGTGATAATCCATAACCATTTACAACACAAAACACAATCGAATACGCGGATTACAAGCGTTGTCCCATACGTTTCATACACACTACCGAACATACAAGGTGGAGTTTACCGGTACTATCACAACCCCTCAAGACCCGTGATGGAGTTTAACGATACAATCACAACCCCTCAACATCACTCATCGGTAGTTGTATAACACCACTAACGAGAACACGGGACACACAACACATGATCCACACATTGACTTTTAACCACCATTGTGATCTTACCTTTCTCGTCAGTGTACTTGGATGGATTTTACGGTACAATTACAACCCCTCAACATCCAAAGAGACTTTATTCACGGTGCACCCAATCCTATAGCCGGCTAACTATATCCGATTCAAGTACTTTAAAACCAACACATCACTTGCCAATATACATCATTTATCATCAACAATTCACTGTTTTAAAGCATTAATCAAAGCCAATTATCATCATGCATCACTATGCATCAAAACCATATTTACAACATATCAAACCAAGGATCTCTTACCTTGAGCATCCTTCAACACATGGCTTTCAAAACCAGCATTAACCATGCTAAAACATGCTTTCAAAACAGAATTTAAACATGCAATTTATCAAAAAATGCATCGAACCACTCCATGGCTCATACAAGAGAGTTTATCCGAAAACTTACTCTTAAGCTTAATTAAGTTGCTTAGACTTAAACTAAGCTCCCAAAACCTTCAAACATTTGTTACAAAGCTGGAAACCCAACTTCACCCACCAATTCCGTTTTGCAAGCTTGTCGAAACGTCGTTCAAGCCTCTGTATCAACACCACAAGTATCCGAAGATGCCTCCCATGTTTTAAACACATCAAAACAGAGGATTAATGCATCATCATGCATTAAAATCTTCAGCCGTCCCACCTAAACTCGCTGCTCTAACCAATTCTAACATTTCGGCTACCAAACACAACCGAAATCACCTCCAAACTCTTCCAAAACATAACTCAGCCAAGATCCATCACTTCTAACCATTTCTAAATATCAATTAACATCCAAAATGAACCTAAACTCGTCCTTATACCTCCAACTATAACAGAACACCAAGATCACCCCAAAAACCATCACTTTCATAAGCAAGAACTTAGGAAATTCAACCTATTCGGGATTGCATTGATCAAACCTCATTTACACATCATTAGACATCCAAAATACATTTAATAACCATCTCAAAACAGAGCCCAAACAATCACCACGAATTTCTTCAAGATTTCTTCCAGGTTGTTTTTAGATGTGTTTTGATGTTTTTAGACGGTTGGAAGTGATGTATGTTGGCTGGGCTTGGTTTTGGAAGTAATCGATTGAGTTTTTGATTGTTTCGGGTGGGTAAATTGGTGTAGTTTGGGTGAGCAACGAGTTTGTGTTTAGTTGCTGGTTTTGAAATGCATTTGGATATCTGTTTTGGTGACAAAACAAGGGATCTTGATCCGGGAGAAAATGAGACGTTTTTGGAGGCTCCGGAAGGGTGATTTTCGTGTGGGCGTGCAAGGCTTCGCGTATCGGTGAGTGGAAATGGATTTTCCAGTTTTGTAACGCTTTGAGCGTGGTCTTGGGAGCTTAGTGTAAGTTTGAAACACTTAGCTAAGCTCGAGAGTAAGTGATTCGAAAGTCTCTCGGAATGTGCTATGTTTTTGTTGGAAAATGCACTTGGATTAAAATTGATTTTATTTACTGTTTTAGAGCATGTTTTAAGCATTGATAATGCTGGTGTTTAATGTCGTTTGGTTAAGGATGCATTTGGTAGATGATCCTTGGATTTATGAAATGTGTGCATTTGAGATTAAGCATATTATACTTGTGAAAGTGGCATTGTGATTTATGCTTATAAAGAGTGAATAATGATGTAAATTGATTATATTGGCAAGTGATGGAAATAGTTTTTGGTTACTTTAATCGGATATAGTTAGCCGGCTATAGGATTGGGTGCACTGTGAATAAAGTCACCTTGGATGTCGAGGGGTTGTGATTGTACCATATACTCCATCCAAGTACTCTAACGATTGAGGTTAAGATCACAACGGTGGATGGTTAAATCCCATGTGTGGATCTTGTGGTATGTGTCCCGTGCTCTCGTTAGTGGAATTATACAACTATCGATGAGTGGTGTTGAGGGGTTGTGATTATACCGTTAAACTCCACCACCGGTGTCACAACGGTTGATGGCTTAATCCCGTGTGTGAGCGTTGTGTAGTCCGGTAGTGTGTATGAGGCGTTTGGGACAACGGTTTTAATCCGCGTATCTGATTGTGTCATATGAGTTTGTTTTGGTATGGATTGTGAATTGATCACTAGCAAGCCAATATAATGTTGTTGATTAATGATTTAAGCATGTGATGCTTGTGACTTATGCTAGAATGCATGTGATGCTTGGTTTAAGCATGATCAAAAGATTATTTGCTGTTATTTTAATGATGCTAAAAGCATGAGGTTTAAAAAGTGCATTGTTGCTTTAAAAAGGGCATGATTTAAGTAAAGGCAGGTGTTGCGTGTAAAACTGTCTATCGCAATGTAGTGCAAGTGCACACGACACAAGTAGTAAAGTGATACGTAAGTATCAGATATCGTCTCCATAGGGACTGGGCTAATAGCTTCAACCTGGAATTACTGCACGAGCGGAAAAAGATATAGTTTAAATGTTGTCACGAGATAATAAAGAATACTAATAATAAAATAGTAAAGAATTCAAGATAGAGAGAATGGGACGGTATTGAATTGCTCAGTAGTGTAGGTGTTGCAAAGTCTAGGAGTCTCTGTTCTGTCGTTGCGCCTGTCGCGGCAGCACTTGTCGCGGCAGCAGTCTGTTGTTAATCGCGACAGCGATCACACAACTCTGCACTTCAAGCTTGGCAAGAATCCATGCAGTGCCTTGGCCTATCCCTAAGTCCAAGTCTGTCGATGAACACGTCTTTGATGATACCTCCCGGTGTGAATCGAATGATGAACACCGATGTTGTTGAATTCTTGCTTAGCCACTTAACCTCGTCCTATCCCTAGGTCCGAGATAGTTCAACCATAAATTGGAGAAACCGTACTTATTCCTTTTGTATACTTAACTCTCCCGATATTAAGTAAATGTGTAATCTCACAATGCTCTCCCGATACTCTTGCAAGGTGTTGAAACCCAGAATAAGCAAACTTGAAGTCTATTTTATTGAACAGAAAAATTCCTAAAACAAATGCAATCCTTGCAACTACTTTACAAATCAACCCTTAGCCCTAGGGGAAGTTTAGAACATGATGAGAAGGGGAAAACGACTAGGGTTTAGAAGAGAAGGCTAGAGGGTAAGATATCCTTCCTTAGGTCAAATTACAAGCATATATATAGGCATTGGGTTCAAGTTTTCTAATATTGAAAGAATACAAGTTTAAACTAAAGTACAACTCTATTAAATACTAAATCTTCAGAGCATATATCTTTAATTCGTCCTTCCTTCTTGCTTGGAGTTTCTTCCTTGAACTTTGGGCTTGGCCTTCATTTTGATCTAGGGCTTGGAAAAATATAAGGGTGCTCCATGACAAACCGACTTAATTTTCTCTTCTTGTCGAGGCCCACTTTACTTATTCTCTTCACCATTGCTGTCGTCCTTGGCTGCCACGGAAGCGGCCATGGCAGCATCGTCCTCCTCGTCTGCACATCCAGTTTCAGCTTTTCCTCTTCACTGCTCAGCGTCTGCTTCTCCACTGCCCTCCATCTGCTACATCAGCTACCTGCAGAAGCAACCAATTCCAGCAGAAACTGTGCCATTTGATATAATTGTGATGTATAAATGAAATATAACCTAAATGCAATGAATTATGCTTGAATACAACAAAAATATGGGTTAAATAGGGGGTAAAATATAGAACTTTTACACACTCAACACACCCCCAAACTCAAGTTTTTGCTTGCCCTTATGCAATTCAAACCTAAAAAGAAAAAAAAAACAATTTTTTTGTTTGACTTAAAACAATGAACTTTTCCTTACCTACCATTTATTCCCTATTGTGAGCAACACCTTGTTGGATAAATCAGGATTCATCCGGAACCTTGCTATAATTCTCGTGTAGTGTGTGCATGCTTGTGAACAATTATATGCCAAGACTCCCTTAGTTTACTAGAATAGTTAAGCTTCTAATTTGAATTTTTATGCCAATTTTCATCTTTTTGGAGGCAATTCTTAGGCTCCTTTAGTTTTTATGCAGACTCGATTCTATTTTCTCAAGCTTAAGTTTGACTAGAGCCGGTTTCGGGCACCTCTAGCTAACTTTTTAGAGCCGGTTTCGGGCACCTCTAGGTGTATTGAGTCTATTGTTCTTAACTTCTTTTCCTAGAGCCAGTGTTAGGCACCTCTAGGGGCAACTCAAGTGTTAAGCTTTCTATTCTAGTTTACTAGCAGAGTTCTAGACATTATAAAAGTCACAAATGGTGTTTAAGATTTAGAACTATAGTAAGGCTCTAAACTGCTCCTAAAACTATCCTAAAGGCACTGCCATGACAGAGGTTGTCACAACATGTAAGTTCAGTTCAAAGACTTAAGCCAAATTTTCATCATTTTTAGGCAAAAATAAACTAAGTAAAAGACACGATTTTTAAACTTAAACAGACTTCATTAATGGAGGGATGTCACCCCTAAACTTGAGGGTTGCATTGCCTTCAATGCAAATGACAGAGATGAAAAAAAGAAAAAAACAACATCACAAAATATAACAAAAAGGCAGACAACAATATACGATAAGAAACTTAAATGTTCAAGTGCTGTCGTCGTCGCTGCTGCTGCTGCTACTGAGGTGAATCTGCCGACGAGCAGTGACTTTCCTTGCTGGTGCTGGCAGACGGATGGGAGAGGCAGAAGTGTTCTTGGTTTTGGCTTCCCGTGGAGGTTGGATGCGGGTAGGGGAGATATGAGGTGGTTTCTCCAATACCTAAACCTCCTTGGAGCTGCTACTGTTGTTGCTGCTACTGCTGCTGCTACTGCCGCCGTCTGATTTTTCTTTATCTGCTGGTTCGACTCCGGGGCCTATTTTCTGTCGTTTCTCTGGGGTGAACTCTTTGGACAAGTTCCTCTTGATAGAGGGCTCCTCATCAGATGCCGCCCAAATTTTAGAGGAGGAGAAACCATCAATATACCTATCGAGGTCGGACATAGGCTCCTTTCTCTTGGCTCCCCTAGCAGAAGTTTCTACTGTTTGGCTGCCTCATGCAGCTGTTGTGGTAGGGGTCGGAGTGGACGTGACAGATGGCGATTTTGGTGTTGCAGCAGGTGTAGGGGTATGGGCAGGGGTGGGGGCAACAAAATAATGGTTGGGGAATACAGAGAACAGTGCATCAGGGAAATTAAGAAATGTGTGGATGAAATGTATCGTGGCGGTGGTGAAGTCTCGGATGAAACTCATCATGCCTAAATGATGTTCCTCCATTTTCTGTATGGCAGCGAGTATTTGTGTGGTGTCTGCTGGAGGAGCTGCTGCGGTGGGCTGCATGGGTTCTGTGGCAGTAGGCTCGGTGTGGGTGGGCTCTGTCGGCTCACCTGCCGCGGTAGTGGGGTCAAAAGACGACAAGGGGGTGGCAACTTTGAGTTTCATCAGGCTAAGGATGTTCCTGTCTATTCAGCCTTTCCATCGAACTCTTAAATCCTCGGCAGCTTCCGGTACATTATGGCCGCAGCAAAGGGCAGTAATGATGTAAGGCTGGAAGAGTGGTCCTTACGGCCGATATGCACAATCCAATATACCCTCATGAACGTATCTGCCAACGTTAATTGGCCTCTCATTTAAAATAGAATGGATGAGGGCTAACCTTGGTTGGTCGACTATTGTGTTGTGCGAGGAGGGCATAATCCGTTTCTTGATAAATGCATTCCAAAGTTTTGCCTCTAGCGTGAGTTGAACTCGTTTTACCGTCCTTGGATGTTTAGGATCGGTATTCCACTCGGTACCCTCTTCTGTGAGTTCTGCCATCACAACATCGTAGTGGGCAGGCTCTAAAGTCTCCACAAATCTCCGGTGGCCATCTTCCTTTCTCCCAACATAGAACCCGTAGAGTGTGTTGATGTATTCGGGCTCGAAAGGTACCTCTTTTCCTCGGACAGTAACTGCTGTCGCTTCCGTGCTGTTGATGGCAGCATAAAATTCCCGTACGAGGGTCACGTTCATTTCCTCTGGCTGCTCGGCAAATATCTGCCACTGTAGGGCTCTGATTTTGCGGGCTATGAATGGTTGCAGCCCAAGGTTCTCCGTTCTGGTGGTGTAAATGAAGCCTTTCTCCTCCCACATATCATGGATCTGGAAGGAGCTTGGATTGGATGCTGCTGGGGCAGATCCTGAGGCAGCGCTTCGGCGGGTATTTCTGGTACTCATGGTGCAAGGACTATGGAAAGAAAATGAAAGCAACTAAATTCTAGAGGAAACAAGTAGAGAGAGTAAAAGTGAGTGAAAAATGAATTGTGAAACGGGGTTTATATAGAGGGGGAGTTTGCTGCCCGTTGGAGCTGTAATGGCAGACACGAATAACGGGGCCAACTGTTACGCGGTTTCTGACGCGTCTATCACGCGTTTCCGTGTCTGCTGCGCGTTTGCGTGTCTGTCGCGACATCGTGTTGACAGGCTGGATTTTCTGCGTCTGTCGCGACAGCCGTAACGACAGGCTCCAAAGTTGGGCTTTTTGGGCTAATGGAAAGATGATGGGCTGAATTCACTTCTCTCATTCTCTCTTTTATTTCCTGAAAATAATAAAAATAAAAACTTTAGTTCCTAAAAATAAAATTAGGTAAAATTAGGGATGCCAGGAGAGGCATCTCCCAAAGTAACCACTTCCTGCATTTTGGGGGCTTCAATCCCCTGATATTGCTTCAATCTTTGTCCATTGACTTTAAATTGGTGCCCGTCTTTTAAAGATCTGATTGTGATGGCACCATGGGGAAAAACTGCACCACATGGAATTGGCAAGACCACCTAGATTTCAACTTCAATGGGAAGAGTTTCAACATAGAGTTGAACAACAACACAAGCTGCCCTGGGCAGAATTGTCGTGGCAGCAACTTCTTGTCATGCAACTTCTTTGTTTTGTCTTTGTAAATCCTTGCACTGTCATAGGCCATTGCTCGAATTTCTTCTATCTCATTCAAGTCAAGCAGCCTTTTCCGTCCTACCTTTTCCATGTCCATATTCACTGCCTTGATGGCCCAATAGGCTCTGTGCTCAATCTCGATAGGTAAATGGCATGTTTTCCCATAAATCAGCCAGTAGGGTGACATTCCGAATGGAGTTTTGAATGTTGTTTTGTACGCCCATAATGCATCATTGAGGTGTAGAGACCAGTCCTTCCGAGTTGGCTTAACCATCTTTTCAAGAATGTTCTTAACCTCTCAGTTGGATATTTCAGCCTGTTCATTGGTCTGAGGGTGATACATTGTTGCAATCCGATGTTTGACACCATACTTTTTCAAGGCTGCAGCTATAACCCTATTGTCAAAATGCCTCCCTCCATCACTGATGATAGCCTTGGGGATGCCAAATCTGGAAAATATGTTCTTATGTAAAAACCTCTGAACCGTTTTGGCATCGTTTTTCGGAGTAGCGATCGCTTCAACCCATTTGGACACATAGTCCACTGTCAGGAGGAATATATAAGTTCCCACATGAAGTTGGGAATGGTCCCATAAAATCAATCCCCCAAACATCGAAGATCTCGACTTCTAGAATGTTTTGCAGTGGCATCTCATGTCTCTTAGAGATGTTTCCAGTCCCTTGATATTTGTCACAACTTTTGTAGAATGTCTGGGCATCCTTGAACAATGACGGCCAATAAAATCCTGACTGTAAAACCTTGGCAGCATTTTTGTTACCACCTAAGTGTCCTTCATATTGTGAAGCATGACAGTGATGAAGCACAGCTTCCTGTTCATCTTGTGGTACACATCCCCTGATAACCTGATCTGCACAACATTTGAAAAGAAGAGGTTCGTCCCAATAATAATGCTTGACATCATTTTGGAACCTCTTCCTAGCTTGATAGTTAAGGTCAGGAGGAGTTATTCCGCTAACTAAATAATTAACGAAATCATCATACCATGGGAGTTCAGAAAACTTACCTGCCGCCATGGCTGTTGCGACAGTGCTTGTGGAAGCGAACAGCTGCTCGTCAGAGAAGGTCTCCAGTATTTGTGTCTCGTCTGCTGGGAGACTCTTTCCCTTCTCTAGTCTTGACAAGTGATCTGCAACTTGATTCTCTATCCTCTTTTTGTCCTTGATCTCAAGGTCGAACTCTTGCAGTAGTAGAATCCAACATATCAGTCTAGGCTTTGCATCCTTTTTGGCGAACAGATACTTCAATGCAGAGTGGTCTGTGTGGACTATGACCTTCGTTCCAAGTATATATGAACGGAACTTGTCAATAGAGAACACCGCAACTAACAGTTCCTTCTCTGTTGTGGTGTAATTTACTTGGGTGTCATTCAATGTTTTGTTGGCATATTATATGACATGGAAGAGCTTGTCTTTCCTCTGCCCAAGTGCTACCCCGACAGCAAAGTCACTAGCATCACACATGATCTCAAATGGCAGTTTCTAATCTGGTGGCTGTACTATTGTGGCTGTTACCAGTTTTTCTTTCAGAGCCTTGAATGCCTCAATACATTCAGTGTTGAAGTCGAAGTGACGGTTCTTCTCTAGATGATGGCATAAGGGTTTTGTGATCTTTGAAAAGTTTGCGATAAACCTCCGATAAAAACCAGCATGCCCTAAGAAACTCTTGATTCCCTTGACTGTGGTGGGTGGAGGCAGCTTTTCAATTACCTCGATCTTAGCTCTGTCGATTTCTATGCCGCGACAGCTTATTTTATGGCCTAGGACTATCCCTTCATCCACCATGAAGTGACATTTCTCCTAGTTCAATACCAAGTTTGCTTTCTCACATCTTTCGAGTACTTTCTGTAGGTTGCCAAGGCAGCTTTCAAAATTGTCTCCAAAGACAGAGAAGTCATCCATGAATATCTCCAGGAAATCCTCCACCATATCGGAGAATATTGCCATCATACACATTTGAAAGGTTGTTGGTGCATTGCAAAGTCCAAATGGCATCCTCCGAAAAGCGTAAGTACCGTATGGGCAATTGAACGTCGTCTTCTCTTGATCTTCCGGTACGATGGCTATTTGATTATAACCTGAGTATCCATCAATAAAACAATAGTAAGGCTTTCCCGCTAATCTATCAAGCATTTGATCAATAAAGGGCAGGGGAAAGTGGTCTTTCCAGGTAGCTTTGTTAAGCTTCCGGTAGTCCATACAAAGCCTCCAACCGGTCACAGTCCTGGTTGGGATTAACTCGTTTTCTTCGTTGGTTACCATGGTTATTCCTCCTTTCTTGGGAACGCATTGCACCGAGCTCACCCACTTGCTATCCGAGATGACATAGATTATTCCAGCATCTAGCCATTTTATGATCTCTCTACGAACCACCTCTCGCATAGCATCGTTTAGACGTCTCTAGGCAACAATGGTCGGCTTCTGATCATCATCTAAGAGGATTTTATGCATGCATAGTGTCGGGCTGATGCCTTTGGATATCAGCTATCGTCCATCCAATAGCCTTTTTATGTTGCTGCAACATCCCTATTAGCTGTTGTTCCTGTTCCTGTATCAACTTGGAAGAGATGATTACGGGCAACGTATCATTTAAACCAAGGAAAACATATTTAAGCTGCCCTGGTAGAGGCTTACGATCTAGAACAGGGGGCTCTACAGTTGATGGCTTTTGGACTATTTGTTCATCCGAGGTATAGTTTAAGGGCTCGAATAACTTACCTGGACGATTGCCGATCCAGTTTACCTCATCTTGATCTTCAGTATCAGATATGTCAGATTCTGAGGAGCTGCTGTCGTCATCACTGCCGTGACAGTCTCCTAAATGGCTGCTGGGGCAGTGGCTAATTTTGATGTCGTGACAACCCGACCTGATGCAGGTTTGGTCAAGGATAACTTCAGTGATAGCCTTGCATTCTTCTTCTACATCATCATGTTTTATTGCCTGGAGAACATTCAGCTTGATCTCTTGATCGTTCACTCTCATAGTGAGTTCTCCTTTTTCCACATCAATCAGTGATCTTCATGTGGCTAAGAAGGGTCGCCCAGGATGATTGGTGCATTCTCATCTACTTCACAATCTAAAACTAGAAAGTCAACAGGAAAAAATAAACTTATCCATCTTACCAGAATATCTTCAATTTTCCCTTATGGATGAACATAAGAGCGGTCTGCCAGCTGCAGTACTACTGTTGTGGGCCGAGCTTTTCCAATACCTAATTTCTGAAAAACAGATTTGGGCATTAAATTTATACTAGCACCAAGATCACAAAGTGCCTTACCCACAAATTTATCTCTGATTATGCACGGTATGATGAACCTCCCAAGATCCTTCTTCTTCTGGGTGGATGCTTGTGCAGAATACTCATGCATCCCTCTGTCATTTTGACCGTTTCAAATTCCCCAAGTCTGGATTTCTTCGACATGGCATCCTTAAGAAATTGGCATAACCAGGCATCTCATTTATTGCATCTAACAGCGGAATATTGATATGGACCTGCTTAAAAATATCGTAGATCTTCTTAAGCTGGGATTCATGTTTCAACTTTCGTAGCCGTTGAGGAAAAGGATGTGGAGGACGATAATCAGTAATACGTCCTTCCCACTACATTCGGATATGAGGATGCTTAGGTTCTTCATCTTTCTCCTATGTCCCTTCTGCTGTCGTAACAGGTTCATCGGCAGTAGGGTGTTTGTCGTCTACCAAGGCAGCATTCTCGGTAGTCGACTCCAAGGCTGGTTCCTTAACTGATTCATCTTCCTTCTCTGGCCCTGGTAATTTCTTCCCACTCCTTGTCGTGATGGCTTTACACTGCTCATGTGTGGGTTGTCTAGCATTTTCAGTATCGCTAGGAAATCCTCCATTTTACCTTGGTTTATTATGCTGGGAAACCTGACCCATCTATGTCTCCAGTGATTTCAGAGTAGCTTCATGATTGGTCATCTGCATCTCTATTTTATCCATGAATGACTCAGTCTTTTTGACGAAGTGATTCATATTCTCAATGTAAGTTCGTGTCTGAGACATAAACGTAGCCAAGGTCTGCTCCAGTATACTAGTCGTGGCAACTAGTGGTTGTTGCTGCTGTTGCTGCGGTTGCTGCCGAGTCAGTAATCTAGGTCCCCCTGATTCTGAGTGTTCTGTGCTTGAGGATTTGAGGCATTATTAAGGTTTCTCCAGGAGAACTTGGGATCCTTTCTCCAGTTGGGATTGTAGTTGTTGGAATTATAGTTCTGTTTATTGTAGTTCCCAATAAACATCCATTCTTCTAACTGTAGCGGACAATCTTCCAAACAGTGATTCCCATCGCAAGTTTCGCATACCTCTTCAGCTGAGTAGATAGGTTGTGAATATTCTTTCAGAAGCTTTTTCATTGCCTTAGTGAGATATGCCACCTGTGATTTTAGAGAACTATCAGCCTCATAATCTTTTACAGTTAGTACTCGTTTACCCCCTCTTCTTGCTGCAGGAAACAGTTCCTCGTTCTTCGCCAGATTTTTCAATATCACCTTTGCATCTTCTGGATCTTTGTCCAACATCAATCCATTCGGTGCTGAATCAATTCTCATACGAGTCTGTAAGTTGGCAGCATTATAAAATTTAGTTACCTAGTTCCAAACGGGGAATCCATGCATCGGGCAGTTCCTCAAAAGATTGGTAAATCTGTTCCAGGCCTCGTGCATCGGCTCGTCATCTTCCTGTTGAAAATTAGCAATTTCGTTACGTAATCGCTCAGATAAATGTGAAGGATTAAAATGAGACAAGAAATCACGAGTTAAATCTGCCCAAGTTCGTATTGAACCCGGTGTTAGTTTATTCCACCAAGTTTTCGCCCTGTCCCTTAATGAATAAGGAAATAACCGAAGCCTCAGTATCTCAGGATTAACTCCTGGTAGTCTAAACGAACCACAGATTTCCTGGAACGTTTTCAGATGCTCCCTAGCATCCTCTGTAGCAGCACCACTAAATTGGCTAGCGTTGTTAATCATGCTGAACATAACAGGTTTCAACTCAAAACTGTCAACTTCTACGTCTGGCAGGGTTGTTTCTAGTTCCACATGATCATTGAGCATGTAGTCTCGGCATGACCGGCGTGCGGCAGCGGCAGGAGGATCGACAGGTTGTTCGTTCCTCCCATCTCAGGCATGATCTTCATCATCCCAGAGATTCATTTGGATGTCCATGGCTTCTAACTATTCTTCAAGGTATTCATTTCAGGATAACACAAAGCGAAGTCGGTTCCTAAGATTGTACGAGCGTTCGATTTTAGGATCTAGTGGATACTTAGGTTCCTCTCCTCGTTTCGATCTGCGCATAAACAGAAAACCTTGTGAAAAGCACAAGTTGAACAATCCAAGTGAAACAAAATAGAAAAATAAAAGAAGTGCAGTGAAAGGTAGGGTAAAGATATGTTGCCAGTCCCCCGCAACGGCGCCAAAAACTTGTTGCGTGTAAAAGTGTCTATCGCAATGTAGTGCAAGTGTACACGACGCAAGTAGTAAAGTGATACATAAGTATCGGATATCGTCTCCACAGGGACTGGGCTAATAGCTTCAACCTGGAATTACTGCACGAGTGGAAAAAGAAATAGTTTAAATGATGTCACGAGATAATAAAGAATACTGATACTAAAAGAGTAAAGAATTCAGGATAGAGAGAATGGGTCGCTACTGAATTGTTCAGTAGTGTAGGTGTTGCAAAGTCTAGGAGTCTTTGTTCTATCGTTGCGCCTGTCGCGGCAGCGGTCTGTTGTTAATCGCGGCAGCGATCACACAACTCTGTACTTCAAGCTTGGCAAGAATCCCTGCAGTGCCTTGGCCTATCCATAGGTCCAAGTTTGTCGATGAACACATCTTTGATGATACCTCCCGGCGTGAATCGAAGGATGAACACCGATGTTGAATTCTTCCTTAGCCACTTAACCTCGTCCTCTTCCTTAGCCGATGTTGAATAAGAAAATTTGAAGTCTATTTTATTGAATAGAAAAATTCCTAAAACAAATGCAATCCTTGCAACTACTTTACAAATCAACCCTTAGCCTTAGGGGAAGTTTAGAACATGATGAGAAGGGGAAAACGAATAGGGTTTAGAAGAGAAGGCTAGAGAGTAAGATATCCTTCCCTAGGTCGAATTACAAGCATATATATAGGCCTTGGGTTCAAGTTTTCTAATATGGCAAGAATACAAGTTTAAACTAAAGTACAACTCTATTAAAGACTAAATCTTCAGAGCATATATCTTTAATTCATCCTTCCTTCTTGCTTGGAGTTTCTTTCTTGAACTTTGGGCTTGGCCTTCATTCTGATCTAGGGCTTGGAAAAATATAAGGGTGCTCCACGACAGACCGGCTTAATTTTCTCTTCCTGTCCAGGCCCGCTTTACTTCTTCTCTTCACCATTGCTGTCGTCCTTGGCTGCCACGGCAACGACCATGGCAACATCATCCTCCTCGTCTTCACATCCAGTTCTAGCTTTGTTTCTTCACTACTCAGCGTCTTCTTCTCCACTGTCCTCCATCTGCTATAGCAGCTACCTGCAAAAGCAACCAATTTCAGTAGAAAATGTGCCATTTGATATAATTCTGATGTATAAATGAAATCTAACCTAAATGCAATGAATTATGCTTGAATGGATGGTAATGTTTTGTGGTACTTTGGCATGTAAATATGTAAGGATATGAATGCATGAACTTAAGGCTATTAGCCCCTTTTGATTTGTATATAAGCATAGGCTAAAGGTTTGATGTTATGTTTAATTATCTTGTCTTTAGATTAACATGTATATATATAAATTTGATTGTTGAACACCATAGGTAAACTGAAATTGGTAATTGTTTGAAATTGTGACTTGTATGTAATAGCTTATATTCGAATGCCTTCTTGTCCTTCAAGCATGTGATCAAATGGTTTTCTTGCCTATTGCTCTTGTTATTCGAATGGTGTCTTGATCATGAAGTTTATGTTTGAATGGTATATGATCTATCATGTTAGCCCATTAATCCAATTGTATCTTGTTCAAATATTGTTTTGAAATTCGAATGAGTAGATATTGTATGAACAATGGTAATATGATTTATATGAACATTATTGTATGAAGAGAAATGTTTTAAATTGGTACTCTCTCCTAACCCGGGCGAGGGGTGTGACAACACAATAAAGGTGTCAGAGGCATATATATACACATGGATAAGGGAAAAGTGATACTCTCTCTCCCCCTCTCTCTACATACTCCTCACACCAACCATTATATGCGGCTCTCGGCCAAACCGGAATGGGTGAATCAACATCAATTGTTAGATCACCACTGTGGTCCTCATCTCCACCTCCATGTTCGGTGTCATGCACTTTTAGGCATGAACAATGTATATAAATTGTAGCCTTTACGTTCAGGTTTGATTTAGAGGTTTGTGGGGATAACTTCTCAATTTAGTTTGTTTCATTCACATCGTTAATATTTAAATATTTAAGTGATATAATTTGGGAAAGAGTCATGGAAATTAAATTGTGATGTCATATTTTAAATTTTCTTTAAAGAAAATGTTTTTGAATGAGTGTAGGTAAATAAGGGTATCAATTTCCTTGTCGATCGTGTTTAATGTTTTTATAATAATATTTTTAAAAATAAATTCACAATATTAAATGTGTTAGTTAACGCCTCAAGTTTCTAGCTAGTTGTGCTAGTAAATATAAAACTTCATCTCACTAAATTTACTACCAATTAATAATGTTGAAACTTTTAAAATGATTGATAAATCAAAATTGACATTTTTATTTATTTTTTTATTATACATTGCTATATTTAAATTTGAATATAATACTTCAACTTTTTTAACGGCTTAAATTTAATGGATAATTTATCGCTACATAAAAATTTCATCCAATTTTTTTTGGTAAACTAAAACGGAGGTCACTCAATTATGGGTAATGTTACATTTGGCTCACTCAACTATTAAAAGTAACATTTGGGTCACTCAATTATGGGTAAGGTTACATTTGTGTCACCCAATTATTAAAGTTTACATTTGGATCACTCAATTATGGGTAAGATTACATTTGGGTCACCCTTCATGTTTTTAAAAAAGTCTATCAATATGTGTATTAGATTGATTAATGATTTCAAATGAAGTATTCTAATGTTAACGAGGGTATACAAGTGATTTGGAAGAAGAAATGACTAAATTGATGTATTTTTTAAATATGAAGGGTGACACAAACGTAACCTTATCCATAATTAGTGACCCAAATGTAACCTTTAATAATTGGGTGACCCAAATGTAACTTTTAATAATTAGGTGACCTAAATGTAACCTTACCTATAATTGATTTCGTTGTAGTTTACCCTTTTTTTTATTTCAAACTTTTGTTTAAACTCATATTTTGAAATAATTAGTTGTTGAACTTGAGAAATAAAATATTTATTAGATTCATTAATTGACTGAATATTTAAAATAGCTTATATTGTCTTATCTTATATGGATTCGAAATTTAACATTTACTAATGGTCTCTCCGTTTAATAAAACAAATAAATTATGGGTAAAATACAATGGAACACACTCAATCATTGCTATGGTTACATTTTTATCACCAAATTATTAAAAAATACAATTGAGTCACTCAATTAATATTATAGTTACAAATGGGCCACTCTCATGTTTAAATGCAACCAGACGTTAAAAATGTTGTTGTCATGTAACAACCATATCACTCAATTATTACTGAAGTTACAAACATTTCACTCGATTAAAATTTGGTTAAAATTAGGTCACTCTTCCATTAAAATTCAAATGCATAGCTTACAAGGCTTAATATGGTGACAATTTTAGTCCACGAAACTTTATATATTCTACAATTTAGTCTCTATTCAAAATAATTCAATAAATTTAACCTATCATATTTAACAAATATATCAGTTAATATTTGTGTTGATTAATTTAACATAAGCTTAGAATTAATTACATAATTGAATCATATAAAAATATATTAGGTATTAATGTAATTCAAATATATTTGTCATCGCTTCGTGCATGCTTATTTTTCATTATGAAAAAACAACTTATATGTCATGTTTTAAACATGAATAAAAAAATTTGTAGAATTTCATAATAATAAAATTGTTTAACAGTTAATATTTCTAAAAAAGAACAAAAAATTAAAATTATAACAAAAATATACAAATTTTTTAATGAAAATACACAAGCTTAAAGAGAACTTAAAAAATCTATTTTATAATAAAAACTCAGTAACGTAAATAGTAGCGGTAACTAAAATATGAACTTTTGTAAAAAATTACATGGTATTAATAACTAATAAGTGAATGTTTACATAAATAATTTCAAATAGATTTGGATTAGTTTTATTTTAATATAGACAATTAGAGGTGGTAATCGGGTCGTTCGGTTCGGGTTTAGTTTGGGTCGTTTCAGGTTAATCTAGAATCGGTTTAGATTCGGTTCGGGTCGATTTTGGGTCGGTCAACATTTGATTTTTTGGGTCAATTCGGTTTGAGTTGGGTTTAGGGTTTGAGGTTTAGTATTTATGGTTTAGTTTAGAGTTATTGGTGTATGAGATTAATTCTGATTCAACTTGTTAATCTATGCATTTAAATTTGATTAAATATTTAAATCAAAGCTTCATGTATCCATATCAAAATTTTGTGTATAATTATATTAAATCAAAGTTTATTATATGTAATAATAATAATAATATTTACAATAATAATAATAATAATAATAATAATAATAATAATAATTTCTGAAATGAATTAATTTATTAAACTTATGATCTAATTGAGCTAACTAAAATCTAGAAGCATAAATCACGTACATAATTAAAATAATTCTAAAACTAAATGTGAAATTTCAATTAAATTAATCTAAATTGAAACTCAATTAAATTAAGAAAAAGAAAAGAGGAAGACAATTGGTAAAATTAGTGGTAAAAAAGACAAAATTTTGGAGGGAAATAAGCCACCAATTTTTTAAGTTAGATTGAAGAAAAAAAAGAGACAATTGGTACAAATAGAGAAGAAAAATACAGAATTTTGGAGGGAAATAAGCCACCAATTTTTAAGCTAGAGATTAATTACTTTTTAGGTCATGTTGCATTTAAAATGTTACATTTTAGTACTAATATTCAACTTTAAGTTTTAATTTAATTTAATTTAGTCACAAGTATCCCCGCTGTTTAGACTTCGGATATAGTAATCCCCTCCTCGTAGTGATATTTAGTCTCTAAAAATTTAATTTTAGTCGAAATTAACCAATCTTTGTAATTTAGTCTATTAATTTAATATAATGATATTTTTGTTCATTTTAATTTCTAAGATTTATTTTTTAGCCAAAATAACACAAAATGTTATTATACCACAACTTTGACAAGAGCAATGGTCTCTTCCATGTTATAGTACAAAAAGATAATAAAACATACATCATTTTATTATTTATTATATTGTTAAAATAGATAATATTAAAAATAAATTATTCATTTATTATATCTTAATTTTCGGGTTAAAATCGGGTCGATATTCGGTTCAACTTTCGGTTTGGGTAGCATTCGATTTGGGTCAAATCGGTTCGGGTCCATTCGCTTCGGGTCAATTCGGTTCAGGTCCATTTCGGTTCAACAAAAAATTTTGGGTCGGTTTCGGTTCGGTTTATTTCGGGTTTCGGGTCAAAATCAGGTCTCGATTTGGGTTTCAGGTCTCGGGTCACTTTTTCCAGGTCTACAAATAAGAATTACAATCTAACATTAAAAATAATTTTAAGTATCTTTACATTTATAAATTTGTGCATTAGATTAATTAATGATTTCAAATAAAGTACTCTAGCGTTAATGAGAGTATACGAGTATTTTGGGAGAAGAAAATGACAAAATTGATATACTTTTTAAATATGAAGGATTAAATTTATTTAATTTGGACTAAATTGATAAAATATATAAATTTCGAGGACTAAAACTATCATTATACCAAGTCTTGTTAGATATATTTTTGAATTTTAACGAAAAAATGACTTGATTGTAATTAAATTTTAATTGAATAATTTATTTGTAACTTCACTAATAATTAAGTAATATGTTTGTTATCTAAAACGAAAGATACATTGAAGGGGAAGTTTGAACATTGAAAGGAGTATTAAATAGTTGTGATTTAGTGACGGTAAAGAGACAAGGAAATCTTGAGCCATGTTGTGAATTGTCCAATTGAATGTAATAATATTATTATTAAAGTCTAGAGTTGACATACTCTTACCTGTTTGATGAGGTAACTTCAAATAATAAATGTAAATGTTTTTAATTTAATGACGTTAACGATTATGTAAATATTATATGAAAAATTGAATTAGATTAAACTTTTTGAAAAAAAAATCGTCTATAAGTTAAAGTATATTATACGTTTAAACATATTTTAACTCATATTCTTCTATATATTACAACTATAATAATACTAATCAATTTAACTTAATTGCATTTAAATATATTTTCAACCAAGATATAAAAATATATTTAATAAAATATATTTTGAAAAGGATGGGCGTAGCATAAATCGATTCCATCCACTAAAACAGAATTCATTTATTCATGAGAGTACTTCTGACGCACAATAAATCCCCAACATTAAAGTGAAGCAGCTACTCCCCTATTTCTTTGTTTTAATTTGTTATGCCAAATTTCCAATAGGCTTGAATCAGTCACCGCGGTCCGTAGCTAGCCTCTACCTGAAATCATATATCTATATTTACACTGACAAAGAATTAATCTGAATTTTAAGTAAAATCACAACCTACACTCCAACCTATTAATCAAAGAAAATATGCAGAGTTATTACAGCTTTCTTTCCCAAAAAATAAATTAGCAATGAGTACTTTTCTTTTATAATTTTACATGCAATGAATTTTTTATTTTTAATATTTTCTTTCCCAAAAAATGAAATTAGTAATGAGTATTTTAAGTTTAATGTCCTTAAGATTCAAGTTTTTAAATTCTGAACTGTTCTTTTGAAAAAAAATAAAAATATATTTTTTGTTAATATTATATTAAAAAGTATTAATTATAGATTTTTTATGATATATTAATACATAGAAATATTTTTAAAATTAAACTCAACAAGTGTTTCAGTGAAAAAGCGGATGATGTTTATCCTAGGAGACGAGAGTTCAAATTATTTTGTCTACAAGGTGTATGCGCATTGTCAAAGGGTTAATAATATTTATGAATAGATACTACATTCTAATCATCTTTAGACTATTAAAAAATTATGTTAAAAATTTACAGTATGTTAGTTTAATTTGTGAAGTTGAGTTTTTTTGATTTATTGAAGAAATCTTGATTTGCAAATGAAACCTAATTGATTGTGGTTTTGTTGTGGAGTCTTTATAGCTTAGATAGAATTTAAACTCAATTTTGTAAGTTTAATCTCGTAATTAATTTAATTGATTGAATTAGATTGGGTGTTCTAGAAGAACATTGATTATTTGGTGGTGATTTAGATTCCTAAGGGTTAGATATTGTTTTTTAACAACCCGAAATTTGAGTTAGTAATTTGGATCTAGAAAAGTCGGGTTTGGTATTTTTAAATTAAAAGATTTAATTTAAAAAGAATGATAATTTGGGAGATTAGAATATTTAGAGAATTGGTGACCGATTGTGGTAGGGTTTAAGATAGGAGACCTTGACTGTGATTTACCCATGTTTGGCTTGGAAGACCATTATTTGAAATAAGATGGGTAAGAGAGGGTTTAAGATAGGGTTATGTTGTAGTGAAGGAAGAAAATGCTGCTCATTTGATATTTATCGACGTTTTCTCCCTCCTAAATAGTTTTTGCTATACTTTCTTAAATAAAACACAATTTAATCTATTAAGTTAAATAATATTTCGTATTTTGATGTTTTAAAAAGTAAAAACACATCCTCTTTGCCCTTCTCATTTTCTCACATGCTATTATTTTATGTTCCGTGTAAGATGTGTTTGGATAGTGCAATGTAATTATTATTATGGTAAGGTTAAAGGGGTACTTTTGTCCCTGAGTTCGACCCAAAAATGTAATTTTGTCCCTCGCCGAAAAGTGCACTCAATGTGGCCCTCCAGTTCATGAAATCGATCAAATTGACCCTTTGACCGACGTTGACCGTTACGGTGTTGACGTGGCAGTTAATGGTGATGATGTGGCAATCCATGATGCTAACGTGGCAGTCAACGATGCTGACGTGGTAGTACACATGAGATGATGATGTGGCAGGAAGGGCTTAATTGATTATTTTAACTGAATTCGAGGGCATAATTGATTTTTTCCCTCAATTTAGGGGCATAATTGATTTTAATTAAAAGTTCGAAAACTTATTTAATATTCAAGTTGGAAAATAAGAATTTATAAAATTATTAAAATTTTAAAATATTAAAACTAGATAAATAAAATTATTAAGTGAGAATAATTAAAAAAAACAAAGTGAAAACTCTTACAGAAGATCAAAATATTCTTCAATTTATTTTATAAAAATTCATAAAGTTAATAAAAATCAATAAAATATTCTAAAAATTACTAAAAATAAAAATTATATAAAAAATTAAAATATATTATGAATTAAAAAAAGATAAAATTTAATCTAAAAACTTAATAATTATTTTATTATAAATTATTAAAAAAATTAAACACTTTTATCAAAAAAAATTCGGCTTCGTCATTTTGAGTATTACTATTCGTTAGATTTTTTTAGTGGAATCAACATTGTACTAGAGTAACAATAAAATTCAATTTTTTCCCGCTTTTTTACATCAAATTGATGCTCATTAATATTTGATGTACAGAAATGAAAGAGAATTTTGGCTTTATTAATACTTTAATACAAGGATGTCTCAATTGAAAATATGTTCAAGAAACATTAGTACGCGTAGCGTAACGAGAAACAATCGAAAGATTCTCTAATGGTTTATAAATATTTTTTTTAACTTTTTATATTTGTAACTTTAATGTTTTTACTTATATTTAATTCATTATGCTGTTTTTATTTTTTTAATATTTTATGAATATTTAAATATTAATAGTTTTTATTTTTTTTAGCTTAAAGATTAAATAAGTTATCGAACTTTTAATTTTGCCCCTAAACTCAGGAAAAAAAATCAATTATGCCCTTGAATTCAGTTAAAATAATCAATTCAGCCCCTCCTACCACGTCATCATCCCACATGTACTGCCACGTCAGCATCGTTGACCACCACGTCAGCATCTTGGACTGCCACGTCATCACCGTTAACTGCCACGTTAGCACCGTAACGGTCAACGTCGGTCAAAGGGCCAATTTGATCGATTTCATGGACTGGAGGGCCACATTGAGTACACTTTTCGACGAGGGACGAAATTGTATTTTTGAGTCGAACTCAGGGGCAAAAGTATCCCTTTAGCCTTATGGTAATTCCGATATCGTATAATTATACAGAACTATAGTTCTTTAGTAGTGTTTGACTAATAAAGTACAATTGCTAGTATTTTTTATTTATTATTTGATAGTACAAATTATAATTATATAAATATAAATATTAGAATTATATTAATAATAAAACTGAAGGTTAACTCCTGTCCAATTCTGATAATTTCCCTAAGAATTATTAATATAATTACATGTAGATCTAATTATTAAGTGATTTTCCAAATACACTATTTGGATTTTCGATAGTTAATAAGTGCATACACTATTTGACTGTGATAATTTAATAGCGCGCCTTGCGGGTGCACCGAGGCTACTGTGCTCTGCATCGCACAAGATTGCCCAACGCCTTTTGACTATCGCCATGTTGTTGACTGACGTTGATTTTTTTGAGGGATCTTACCTAAGATTTTTTCAACGTTATGAATCTGTTGGCGCAATCTATTTTGCCAAATTTGAACCCAAAAAACTATTTTTACACGTTTGACCTTGTAAATTTTTTAGTGAATGTGAAAAATTAATACATATTGTATTCGTATTTATTTGAGAAATTTTCGGGATCAAATATCAGAACTAGTGGAGTATTTGGGAAGCTCGATTAAGGAATCATCGGTTACCGCTTGAAGTTAATACATTTTGAACTCCTAATGCTTCATGAGCATCATAAATGTGATTGATTTGCGTGTTAGTGTATGCAAAATAGGTTGATGATAAATCAGCCTGTGTTGAAACCAATATTATGAGACGTGTGATGAGTTTGGGAGTATTTCGAGACTTGTAGGAGCTTTAGAGACCGTATAAGGTCGTTTGAATATTTGTATAATTATTTGATTTGTCAATTTATTTATTTTGTTGTTTGAGATATGAAATTGACATGTTCGATGGAAAATTGTACCTAATTGAACGAGAATTGACAATATTCGAATAAATGATCATAAAGTTGGTAATTGATATTAATTAATTAAATGCGCTAGAAAACAAACCCGAAAGATTTTCATAAGCTTTAGGGTTCGATTAAAGTCTCATTAATACTATAATTTGTCAATATGGTAGAAATCACGAGTGAGGTATGAGTACAAGCTTTGATTGTACTGATACATTATTCAATGTCATATTGGTACCGGTACTTGGGGTAATTGGAGATTTTCTGTAAGCAATTTCAGTATCGATACACGTGTGAGTACTGGTACCCAAGGGTACCGTATCAATATTCGTGTTTGAGTATCGATACTTGATACATTAAATAATCAATAAATGCAATTTAAAGATGGAAATTGTCATGTATATTAATAATTGATTTAAGCCTTAATAAATGAGACAATGTTGATTAATGGAGACAACAAATGAGATTAATTGTATACTTCTCCATAATTTATTAACAACTCGGTAGTGTAAAATAAATGATGTAATTACGTTTAGCAACGATAGGGAGATCATTGGGATCACGTTGCTTGTATGTCAGGTAGGCATTTGATTGGTTGAGTCATTTGATTGCTGGGATCCAGATACCTAATGTACGTTCTCGACGCTGTGTGGCACCAGGTCTCATTCGAAGATACTCGAGTAGGGATTCTGAGTATAGATTGTACGTTCATGATGTTGTGTGGCCCTGGGACTTGCTCATGTATTGCAAAGTATAGAGCATACGTTCCTGATGTTGTGTGGCCTCGGGTCTCACTCAAAGTGTACGTTCCTGATGTTGTGTGGCCTCGAGTCTCACTCTAGGTTTGTGGTTCTACTTTGTGTGCTTTTGCCTAGATGATCTGATGAGATCTCGGGTATGGTTAGGCCTTGTGTGCCATGTATGATGACTTACATGATTTGAGCATGTGTTTAGGCGACTAGTGGTAGCTCCACATGCTTATTATTCTCACCTTATTGCGCGTACTAGCTTACATGCTTATGTTTATGATTAGCATGAAGTATAGTAGAGTAGATGTGTACCAGTAAGCTTTGTAAGCTCAGTGCTCATAATCATTGTTTCGGTGCGCAGGTTGATCATTGGATCGCAGAATCGACGAGCATTATCACTACGAGATTCCAGCAAACGGTGATGACCAGAGTACAACACTTGTATTTAGTGGGTTGTATATTCATAGGACCTTATGTGATCGAGTCTGTAACTTTTATTTTAGAATTGTAGTGATCAAGTCGTATGTTTAAATGTTTTAAATTAAATTGGAGCTCATTTGTAACGATTTAATCACTTATCTATATTTTCAACCGTTGGATTTAAATGTTTTGGGAAAATATTTTATTTGGGTTAAACCTAGTTGAAAAATTTTATGGTAATAGTTCAAGCTTAAGGCCTAAATGTGACATTTGGGTTTTTGGAAAATGTTTTATGAAGTTTTTAGTTGATATTTGGGATTGAGAATCATGAGGAATTGAGAATATTTGGTGAAATGATTTCATACAAGATTATATATTATTTCAGATGAATTTTTGGTATTTTGGAAGTGTAGAAATTAGCAAACAACTTTGTGATTGAGTGCTGGAGCTTTTTGTTAGAAAAATGATATGGTACATGGACATTTTTGAGCTTGAATTTGAGTAGGTTCCATTAGTCAAACTATTTGAGACTAAGTGGATTATTAATCTACTACAAGAGTAGATAAAATGTGTATATTTACATGCTCAAAATGTTCAATGGGTGAATGAGAAATTGTTGCTCAAAGTAACACCCATAATGTTGGAAAATGAGATGAAAAGTAAAATGTCCCAAACTTGTTGGGAACATAGATTTGGAAAGCTTTATATGTAGAAGCTCTTCATGTTATTGTTGGAAACAAGACAAAGGCTTGGATTAGATACTTTGGGCTAATCATAGTTTAATTATATAAAAATCAAAGATGGGCCTTGGGCTTTGGACTTGGATTTCAAAATAACATATTTTTTCTTTCCTGACTTAATTTTCCAACAGAAACTATAGAATTAACCCACCGTGTTTATAAAGTTACAGACCCTTCAGCTGGTTGTAACCTCCAATTTATTTGGATTAATTCGGTGATAATTATCATTTTGAATTCTGGAAAGTGTAACTCTTCATAAACTTAACTAGCAGATTAATTATGTAATTAATCATGTCCCCTGCATGAACACTATAAAAGGAGGCCTCCTATTTCTATCCAAAACACACCAAAAAAACCCTTTAACCATATTGTTAAAAGTGTTCTGCTTCTGTAAAGTTCGTCGTTGCAGTCAAGGTTGCATTGCTCCTTTGGCTGTATTCTACCGTTGTATCCTGGAAGACAAACGTTCCATAGTAACTCCAACACCGAGAGTGGATGAATCTGTTTTAAGGACACTCTGATAGCACAAGCCTCGGTCTAAGTTTTTTGATTGGTTACTAGTTTTTCCTTTGGTTTCTATTATCTTTGATTTTCCAGTTTATTTCAATTTCATTTACATAAATTGTTTTTAATATTTTTTTTGTTATTCCTCTTTTTAACTTGCTTCGTTTGTAATTTAATACTTTTGAGTTGGTTTTTGATGAGGAATATATTGTTGATTGAGTTGTAGAGACATCGGAAATAGCTACAGAGGATTTGCGGATGAGCGAATGATACCGACGTTAGATTGAGGCTTTCAGCGATTAAAGCAAATGCGAGTGGTGAGTGCGAATCCATGTTTGATGTTTTCGCAAGGTTTGGAATATCTAAAGGAAGTTTAATAATAACCTAACAAGCTATGTTAAACTCAAAAAGTAAGCCATTCTAATCATTGCTCTTAATCGTTTTGAATTATTCTATGAGGAATACCAATATATGATTTTGATTTGATGAGAACTAGCAAGATTACTTACTGTTTTATGCACTAAATTTTGTTAAGCCATGTTTGTAAAGCATGGGATTACATAGGTGTATCAATATGTGATCTAATACGTTTTGATTAGTTGCTGATGAGCAACAGAGTTTGATTATAATTGATTTGTGTTTTGCATAAGAAAAACAATAAGTAAATTGTTTAAATGGATATTTGGCTTGTGACAATGTGAAATTGAGATCAGATATATCTAGGATGCCATAAGATGAGAATTTAATTTGATGGACGAATGTCTATCGATCGATCGTAACCATTTGGTTCTACAAAGTCAGGTGACTATGATTATTGGTTCAATAAGGTCAGGTGACTACAATCATTTGTTGGCTATGAACCATTAAGTACGAGTGTCTAATAATTATGGAACATATGCGAGAAAAGATTTAGCCCAATATTTGGTATGTAACACCCTGATTTATTTAATTAAAGTTATAGATAAGGATGCAAAAAAAAAAGAAAAGCAGAAAAGAATGGAAAATGTGTGAATCTTGAGTGAGGTTGTTGGGGTTTGAACCCACGACCTCACCCATATCCATCTAGGTGTTGAACCATTGAGCTGGGAGCTCACTTTTGTCAAATGTTACATGAAAATACCTTTGAGTTAATTATAAGCAGTATAATAAATGTGAATTAATATCTGAACTGACCTTTCACCTACCATCATCACGTTTTACCATCGAAAGGGGGAAAAAGTGAGAGAGAGTTTTTACATCCGGCACCGGCTCCGACCTCCGTCACCGCCCCGTCGTGGAAGTCACCGCCACCATCGGCGTGTGCATCGTCTCACTCTGAACCCCAAGCTGCTAGTCACGCGCGCAACCGCGCCACCGTCCTCCGTGAAGTGTGTAACACCCGGGTTTAAGGGTTAGGTGAAAATAATATTTTAATATTATTTGGGCTTAGTTTTTATAATTAAAAGGGTTCTTTAAAATTTCGGGTTTCGTTTTCAAATTAGTTGATTTAATGTGGACCAAGTTTTGAAATTTAATCCCAAATAGCCATTAATGGTGTGCCCTTGTGAATATCCCATTTCATTAAGGGCAATGTGGTCTTTTAGCCTTTGAATTTAAACAAACAATTAAAACACCCATTTCTTCCTATTTTCCCACTATTCATCTTCTTCTCTAACGTGAAAGGAGCCCCCCTCTTCACTCTACTATTTCATCCAAAAGCTTCTCCATTGCAACTCCGAATTGAAAGGTAATGGTATTTTTGACTTCCCCTCATCTCCCCCTTCATAAAAGTACCTTTCATTTTAGTTTCCATGGAAGTTTTAGAAAATGTCATTTTTGAGTATTTTGATTAAAAATGAGATTTTTAAGTTGTTAAGTAAAGTATTTTGATTTAATATACTTAGTTGTGGTATAAGGAAGTCAAATGGTATATCATATATGAATTTCAAGTGATTTTGGGAATTTTCGGAATTGGGCTTTAAGAGGGTTTTTGGAGGGTTTTAAAGTGGGATTTGGGGCTGTTTAAGTTTGGATTTTGGGGGCTGTAGGTAGTATGATATATGAGGATCATTTTGGGTGTAATTGGTGGTTGTTTGGATGTTTGAAATGAGAGAATTCAGTGGGTGTTAAGGGCTGCTCGAAAATTCTGTTTTTGGGGTTGATTTTGAGTGTTGGATGCTTGGTAATGTTAATCCGGGTTAGTTTCGATGATAAAATATTGATTGTGGATGTTTTGTTTGTGTTTGGGATTGATTAGAATCAAGTTTGGGCATCGGTGAAGCATCAGAAGTGAATCCGGAAAGTTGAAGGTTGTTGCTTGCTTGGTCGTTGAGCTTGGGTGGTTAATTGCTTTAAATGATTTTAAAATAGTTGGTTCGAGTATATGGACTAGGTTGGGCTTGGTAGACCCACCTAGAGTTAGGATTAAGGTGGTAGCCTAATCCTAAGCTTGATCTAGAGCCCTTGGATGAACTCTTTATATGGTTGTGTATGTCTCGTATGAAATGTGGTATGGATGCTTGTGTACATTGTATTATACATGTGGGTTGAAATATGACTTATGGTGCTTGAGACATGCATGATGATGGTTGTTGGTGAGTACGTGCTAAGCACGAGATTGGTTGAAATGAGTAATGTGAAGTGAGTAAATATTGACACTAGTTTACTTGAATACAAATGATCGATCATTAGGATGTTAGTGTGTACACATGAGTCTAAAGTCGCGCGTGGCCTTGGTGGCGTTGAGTCACCAAGGAGGAGTACGGGTTCGCCCGGAATTGTATTTAAATGTAGTCGGTGATGAGTGGAATCCCATCGACGGGGCGTGAGGATGAGTGGAATCCCCTCCGCGAGACCGGTGATGAGTGAAATCCCACCGTGAGGTAATGTGGTTGTTGGACGTGAGTTCCAACAAGTCTATCCGCGTATTCGGGTCTTAGCTAGGTGCCAATGTTGTTTGATGTGTACATTAATATGTTGAGGTTTATGATCATTGATGAGATGCTTGAATGTGGATTATATGTAATGTGGAGTTAAGCTTATGTTCATGACACTATAATGTACATTGCTCATGCATTTTTACTCTCATGACTCTTGTGAATCCTTGGTATGTTGGTGAAATGCCTTGGCTAGATCGTGCTCGGACCCTGCAATGTTGAGGTTTGATTTTAGAGCTTACCCTCACTAAGCATCCTTGCTTACGCTCTCTTTGTTCAACATTGTAGATCCTTAGTTCGTGGGTTGCTCGGGCAAGTGGAGGGCCTCCAAGTGTGGTTTTGGGCTTGAGTTCATCAAGTATGGATTTTAATGTTAGACATGTAATAGTTTGAGAAATGGGACATGTATGGTTTTGTTGGATAGTTGTTGGTTGCTAGGAGCATGTTTAGACTCCTTGATGCCTTGCTTGTGTATGGTTTGTGTTGCCATGATGAATGTTAACTCATGCCTAAATTGCTCTTTTGAATGTTAGTTAGATGCCCTAGAGGCCATCCTTATGTTTGAATGATGAATGAATGATTGCATGATTGTGGGGTATTGCCTTAGTGTTAGACTTGTCTAAATCTTGTTGAAGCATGCTAGTATTGTTAGTATGTCTTGAGTTTAATTTGTATGGTGCTGTGAGGTGTTTTGAAGGTGTTTTGGGGCACCCTTGTGCCTTAAAACAGCCAAACGAGTATGCAGACAGGGGGTTTTTGGAACGGGTCCCCCGGTTCCGGAACGGTTCCTTTGCATATGGCCTGCCGTTCCGAAACGGATGAGGGTCGTTTCGGAACATTTTTGCTACTGGAATTTTGAGAAATTGACGAGATGAAGGTGTTCCGAAACGGGCCTTTGATGTTTCGAAACGGTCAAATTTCGTTGACCACGAGATATTGACCGTCAAGGTCGTTCCGATACGGGTCACCCCTGTTTCGGAACGGTCACCTTATGGTTGACCCTGGCCCGTTGACTAAGTCAAGGCGTTTCGGAACACCCTAAGGGCGTTTCGAAACGGTCTGCTGTAAAAGACTAAAATGAGCTGTTTAATGTTTGGTTGGTCGATGTACGTTGCAAATGTTTGTATTCCCGCTGCTGTGCCTTATGTAGGATTAATTTACGCATATAGACAAGATAAAACAAAAAAAAAATTTAGGGTCGTTAACCGAGGGGAAACCTTAACGGGTTTCGCTTCGGTTTTCCCCGTGTGGCCCACTCGGACCAGTCATCCGACCAGACCGGGGTGAGGGGGTTACACTTGTTGGTATCAGAGCCTAAGGTTACCGAGACCTTGGGTAGGTAAGTGAGGTAAGTTTAAGTTTTTAAATTGAATTGCACGGTGCTTGCTTGTTTTGCAAGAATGATTGCTTGTGTGACAAGTATGTTGAATGTTTTATTTTAAAGCATGTGTGTGTGGGTCCCATTGCTACTATTACATTGGAAAAATGATTTTTAAGTGAGGGAACGTACTTGAACACTTGGAAGCCTTGCCTTGCTAACCCAACTTGTATGTTTTGTTGTTGTGGTTGTAGTTAATATCTGTGAGAGCGATGTCTAGACCGAGAGGTAGACCGAGGTTGGTTCATCAGGAACCACGAGTTGCGGCTCCTGTTGAGCCGGCAGTTGATGTGGAGGCTCACCTTGAGGGGCCGGTGGCCGCGGGATTTGGCGCTCCTCCACCACCTCCACCACCACCACCTCCTCCACCTGAAGTTGGGGGCGAGGATGGAGCCGGAGGAAATGGACCACAAGGTGGCCAGGGTGGCCAAGGTCCAGCTGGAATTGACATGACTCCGCTTGTGCAAGCAATAGCGGGAGCATTCCAGGCCGCAGTTGCGGGAGCTCAGGCTGCAGCTCAGCCTAGGTGTGATGATGCTAGTCTACCTTTGGAGAGGCTTCGTAGCTTAGGGGCCGAGGAGTTTAGAGGATCTACTCCGGAGAGGTCGAAGTTATGGTTGGAGAAGACAGTTCGTATCTTGGCTCAGATGGGTTTTGCGGGCGCACGTAGGTTGGGTTGTGTGATCTCGTTGCTTCAGAGTGATGCCTACACCTGGTGGGTCACCATTACTACCGGGGTTCCAGAGACAGAGATTGATTGGGAGTTCTTCGAGTCTGCTTTTCAGAAGAGGTACTTGGGACCGAGGTACCTAGATGAGAAGAAGAGAGAGTTCATGGCTCTCACTCAGGGAGATGCTTCTGTGACTGATTATGAGATTCGTTTCGTTCGTCTGAGTCAGTATGCTCCGGAGTTAGTGCCTACTGAGAGGGCTCGATGTGATCGTTTTAGATACGGACTTCATGAGGAAGTTAAAGAGGTATACCTTAGCTTCTGATTATTCTGACTTTGATGTCTTGGTTGCTAGAGCCAAGGACATTGAGCACAGCTTGGGGCTGGCCAAGCGTTCTGGGGGATCTAGTTCTGGTAAGAGGCACAACAACTTTGATGGTAGAGATGCTAAGAGACACAGAGGTGGCGGAGATCAGTTTGACCATAGACGAGGTGGTGGCCACCATGGTAGGGGCCATCAGGGCCATAGAGGAGGAGGGCGTTTGCCCGAGTGTACCCGTTGTGGGAGACAACATGCTGGTGAGTGTTGGGGTAATTTCCATGCTTGTTGGAACTGTGGTTCGAGGGACCACTTTAGGAGGGATTGCTCGCATCAGGCGGCTCAGGCACCGAACATTGCTCAGGCTCCTGCGAGAGCTAATGATTTTCAGAGAGGCTGTGGGCGCGGTCGTGGTTACTTCCAGCCTAGGGCTGATGCACCTAGGGTAGATGCTCAGAGGAACCTTGCTCATGTTGTGGCTGTGCAGCCAGAGGCGGGAGGACCAGCGAGAGTCTATGCTCAGAGAGAGGCCGGGAACGACACCGATGTGATAGCAGGTAATTTCGAGTTATAGTCTATGTCTTTGCTTTCCTTGGTTGATTTGGGTTCTACGCATTCCTACATTTTGAGTGAGCATGCACAGAAGTTAGATATCCCTGTTGAGATCTTAGATGTAGGTATGCATGTTACTAGTTCTTTTGGTGAGACAGTTGTGGTTAGACGTATGTATAGGAGGTGTCCACTGAAGATTCAGGGTCATGTGTTTTCAGTTGATATGATGGAACTTCCTTTCTACGGTTTTGATATTATATTGGGTATGGATTGGTTGGTTGAGCATCGAGCTAGTGTGGATTTTGAGACAAAGAGAATTTCTCTGAAGCTTTCTGATGACTACGAGGTAGTGGTAGTGGGCGAGAACATTAAGTTCTTGTCTAATGTGGTGTCAGCTTTAGAGGCTCATAGGTTGATGGACTCTGGATGTGGGGCCTATTTAGCTTATGTTATGAATCCGGATATGAGTGAAGCTAGACCGAAATATATCAGAACAGTGTGTGACTTTCCAGATGTGTTTCCTGAAGAGTTGCCGGGTTTGCCTCCTGACAGAGATGTTGAGTTTGTGATTGAGTCAGTTTCAGGGTCTAATCCAGTTTCGATAGCTCCGTATCGTATGGCTCCGAAAGAGCTGAAAGAATTGAAGAGTCAGTTGCAAGAATTATTAGACCGTGGTTTCATTAGGCCTAGTAGTTCTTCGTGGGGTGCTCCAGTGTTGTTTGTGAAAAAGAAAGATTGTAGCATGCGCATGTGTATTGACTATAGACAGTTGAATCAGTTGACTGTGAAGAACAAGTATCCGTTGCCTCGTATAGATGATTTGTTTGATCAGTTGAGAGGTGCTGCAGTGTTCTCGAAGATAGATCTGAGATCCGGGTACTATCAGTTGAAAGTGAAAGAGTGTGATGTTCCGAAGACAGCTTTTAGGACTAGATATGATCACTATGAGTTTCTTGTGATGCCATTTGGGCTCACGAATGCACCAGCAGCATTCATGGACATGATGAACAGAATTTTTAGAGACTATCTAGACCGTTTAGTAGTTGTCTTCATTGATGATATACTTGTGTATTCGAAGACAGAAGAAGAGCATGATGAGCACTTGAGATTTGTCTTACAGAGATTGTTGAGCAATCAGTTGTATGCGAAGCTTAGTAAATGTGAGTTCTGGATTCGAGAGGTTGTATTTCTTGGCCATGTTGTTTCGGCCGAAGGTATCCGAGTTGATCCGTCGAAGATTGAAGCTATTGTTGAGTGGAAACAACCTAAGTCCGTGACCGAGATTAGGAGTTTCCTAGGATTAGCCGGTTACTATAGGAGGTTTGTTGATGGTTTCTCTAGAGTAGCTGCTCCCTTGACTAAGTTGTTGCAAAAGGGAGTCAAGTTTGAATGGTCAGATGCAAGACAAAAGGCTTTTGAGAAATTGAAAGAAGCTTTGACGAATGCTCCAGTGTTAGTGCAACCTGTTTCAGGTAAGGAGTTTGAGATTTACAGTGATGCTTCCTACGTAGGCTTAGGATGTGTTTTGATGCAAGATAGGAGAGTTGTTGCTTATGCTTCTAGACAGTTGAGGATTCATGAGAAGAACTATCCTACTCATGATATAGAGTTGGCCGCAGTTGTTTTTGCATTGAAGATTTGGCGTCATTACTTGTATGGTGAGAAGTGTATTGTCTACACCGATCACAAGAGCTTGAAGTACTTGATGACACAGAAGGAGTTGAACTTGAGACAGAGAAGATGGCTAGAGTTGTTAAAAGATTATGATTTGACCATTGAGTATCATCCGGGTAAAGCAAACGTAGTAGCCGATGCTTTGAGTAGAAAAGTGGCCGTTGAGTTGAGAGCTATGTTTGCTAGATTGAGTGTGTCTGATGATGGTGGTTTGATCACCGAGTTGCAAGTGAAGCCTTCTTTGATTCAGTTAATTAGAGAGAAGCAGTTGCAAGATGCGAGCCTAGTTCCTCATGTTCAAGACGTAGCCGAAGGAAGATCGACTGAGTATATTTTCAGTGGTGAGAGCTTGTTGTGCTTTAGAGATAGAATTGTTGTACCGGAAGATGTTGAGCTGAGACGTCAGATTTTGAGTGAAGCACATTCGAGTCCCTTTTCCATGCATCCGGGTAGTACCAAGATGTACCGAGATTTGAAGAATGATTACTACTGGGTTGGTTTGAAGAGAGATGTAGCCGAGTATGTGAGACGTTGCATGGTTTGTCAGAGAGTGAAGGCAGAACATCAGGTTCCTTCAGGTTTACTACAGACTTTGAAGATTTCGGAATGGAAATGGGAGAGGATCACCATGGATTTTGTATCGGGGTTGCCCTTGTCTCCTTCGAAGAAGAACTCCATTTGGGTGATTGTTGATAGATTCACTAAGTGTGCTCACTTCTTAACAGTGAACACCACGGATTCCTTAGACAAGTTGGCAAACTTGTATATCCGCGAGATTGTGAGACTTCATGGAGTTCCGAAGTCTATTGTTTCAGATAGAGATCCTAGATTTACTTCGAGGTTCTGGAGTTGCTTGCATAGTGCTTTGGGTAGCCGGTTGCATTTCAGCACCTCTTATTATCCGCAGTCCGATGGGAAGTCAGAGCGAGTGATACAAATTCTAGAGGATATGCTTCGTTGTTGTGTGATTGATTTTCAGGGTTCTTGGGAGAAGAATTTACCGTTGGTTGAGTTTTCTTACAACAACAGTTATCAGTCTAGTATCCAGATGGCACCTTATGAGGCTTTGTATGGTAGACGATGTAGGACTCCGATTTGTTGGGGTGAGACAGGTCAGAGATTGTTACCTATGCCAGACTTGCTTAAGGGAACCACAGAAAAAGTGAAGTTGATTTGTGACCGTTTGAAAGCAGCTTCCGATCGTCAGAAGTCTTATGCAGATTTGAAGAGGAAAGAGATTGAGTACTAAGTGGGTGAGAAAGTGTTTCTGAAAGTATCTCCGCGGAAGAAGGTAATGAGATTTGGCCGAAAGGGCAAGTTGAGTCCGAGATTCATTGGTCCGTATGAGATAGTTGAGCGGATTGGGCCTGTAGCTTATCGTTTGAGGTTACCTTCTGAGTTAGAGAAGATCCATGATGTCTTTCATGTGTCTATGCTTAGGAGATATAGATCGGATCCTTCGCATGTGATGCCCGTTGAGGAGATAGAGTTAAATCCGGATTTGTCCTATAATGAAGAACCCGTTGAGATACTTGCTTCTGATAGCAAGGTGTTGCGTGGCAAGACTATAGAGTTGGTCAAGGTGTTGTGGAGACATAGAGGTGTGGAAGAGGCCACGTGGGAGAGGAAAGCGGATATGGTTGAGCAGTTTCCGTATCTGTTTCCACCAGGTAATTTCGGGGACGAAATTCCTTAAGTGGGGGAGAGTTGAAACACCCGGGTTTAGGGGTTAGGTGAAAATAATATTTTAATATTATTTGGGCTCGGTTTTTATAATTAAAAGGGTTCTTTAAAATTTCGGGTTTCGTTTTCAAATTAGTTGATTTAATGTGGACCAAGTTTTGAAATTTAATCCCAAATAGCCATTAATGGTGTGCCCTTGTGAATATCCCATTTCATTAAGGGCAATGTGGTCTTTTAGCCTTTGAATTTAAACAAACAATTAAAACACCCATTTCTTCCTATTTTCCCACTATTCATCTTCTTCTCTAACGTGAAAGGAGCCCCCCCCCTCTTCAATCTACTATTTCATCCAAAAGCTTCTCCATTTCAACTCCGAATTGAAAGGTAATGGTATTTTTGACTTCCCCTCATCTTCCCCTTCATAAAAGTACCTTTCATTTTAGTTTCCATGGAAGTTTTAGAAAATGTCATTTTTGAGTATTTTGATTAAAAATGAGATTTTTAAGTTGTTAAGTAAAGTATTTTGATTTAATATACTTAGTTGTGGTATAAGGAAGTCAAATGGTATATCATATATGAATTTCAAGTGATTTTGGGAATTTTCGGAATTGGGCTTTAAGAGGGTTTTTGGAGGGTTTTAAAGTGGGATTTGGGGCTGTTTAATGTTGGATTTTGGGGGCTGTAGGTAGTATGATATATGAGGATCATTTTGGGTGTAATTGGTGGTTGTTTGGATGTTTGAAATGAGAGAATTCAGTGGGTGTTAAGGGCTGCTCGAAAATTCTGTTTTTGGGGTTGATTTTGAGTGTTGGATGCTTGGTAATGTTAATCTGGGTTAGTTTCGATGATAAAATATTGATTGTGGATGTTTTGTTTGTGTTTGGGATTGATTAGAATCAAGTTTGGGCATCAGTGAAGCATCGGAAGTGAATCCGGAAAGTTGAAGGTTGTTGCTTGCTTGGTCGTTGAGCTTGGGTGGTTAGGTGAGTGGTTAATTGCTTTAAATGATTTTAAAATAGTTGGTTCGAGTATATGGACTAGGTTGGGCTTGGTAGACCCACCTAGAGTTAGGATTAGGGTGGTAGCCTAATCCTAAGCTTGATCTAGAGCCCTTGGATGAACTCATTATATGGTTGTGTATGTCTCGTATGAAATGTGGTATGGATGCTTGTGTACATTGTATTATACATGTGGGTTGAAATATGACTTATGGTGCTTGAGACATGCATGATGATGGTTGTTGGTGAGTACGTGCTAAGCACGAGATTGGTTGAAATGAGTAATGTGAAGTGAGTAAATATTGGCACTAGTTTACTTGAATACAAATGATCGATCATTAGGATGTTAGTGTGTACACATGAGTCTAAAGTCGCGCGTGGCCTTGGTGGCGTTGAGTCACCAAGAAGGAGTACGGGTTCGCCCGTAATTGTATTTAAATGTAGTCGGTGATGAGTGGAATCCCATCGACGGGGCGTGAGGATGAGTGGAATCCCCTCCGCGAGACCGGTGATGAGTGAAATCCCACCGTGAGGTAATGTGGTTGTTGGACGTGAGTTCCAACAAGTCTATCCGGGTTAGTTTCGATGATAAAATATTGATTGTGGATGTTTTGTTTGTGTTTGGGATTGATTAGAATCAAGTTTGGGCATCGGTGAAGCATCGGAAGGGAATCCGGAAAGTTGAAGGTTGTTGCTTGCTTGGTCGTTGAACTTGGGTGGTTAATTGCTTTAAATGATTTTAAAATAGTTGGTTCGAGTATATGGACTAGGTTGGGCTTGGTAGACCCCCCTAAAGTTAGGATTAGGGTGGTAGCCTAATCCTAAGCTTGATCTAGAGCCCTTGGATGAACTCATTATATGGTTGTGTATGTCTCGTATGAAATGTGGTATGGATGCTTGTGTACATTGTATTATACATGTGGGTTGAAATATGACTTATGGTGCTTGAGACATGCATGATGATGGTTGTTGGTGAGTACGTGCTAAGCACGAGATTGGTTGAAATGAGTAATGTGAAGTGAGTAAATATTGACACTAGTTTACTTGAATACAAATGATCGATCATTAGGATGTTAGTGTGTACACATGAGTCTAAAGTCGCGTGTGGCCTTGGTGGCGTTGAGTCACCAAGGAGGAGTACGGGTTCGCCCGGAATTGTATTTAAATGTAGTCGGTGATGAGTGGAATCCCATCGACGGGGCGTGAGGATGAGTGGAATCCCCTCCGCGAGACCGGTGATGAGTGAAATCCCACCGTGAGGTAATGTGGTTGTTGGACGTGAGTTCCAACAAGTCTATCCGCGTATTCGGGTCTTAGCTAGGTGCCAATGTTGTTTGATGTGTACATTAATATGTTGAGGTTTATGATCATTGATGAGATGCTTGAATGTGGATTATATGTAATGTGGAGTTAAGCTTATGTTCATGACACTATAATGTACATTGCTCATACATTTTTACTCTCATGACTTGTGAATCCTTGGTATGTTGGTGAAATGCCTTGGCTAGATCGTGCTCGGACCCTGCAATGTTGAGGTTTGATTTTAGAGCTTACCCTCACTAAGCATCCTTGCTTACGCTCTCTTTGTTCAACATTGCAGATCCTTAGTTCGTGGGTTGCTCGGGCAAGTGGAGGGCCTCCAAGTGTGGTTTTTGGCTTGAGTTCATCAAGTATGGATTTTAATGTTAGACATGTAATAGTTTGAGCAATGGGACATGTATGGTTTTGTTGGATAGTTGTTGGTTGCTAGGAGCATGTTTAGACTCCTTGATGCCTTGCTTGTGTATGGTTTGTGTTGCCATGATGAATGTTAACTCATGCCTAAATTGCTCTTTTGAATGTTAGTTAGATGCCCTAGAGGCCATCCTTATGTTTGAATGATGAATGAATGATTGCATGATTGTGGGGTATTGCCTTAGTGTTAGACTTGTCTAAATCTTGTTGAAGCATGCTAGTATTGTTAGTATGTCTTCAGTTTAATTTGTATGGTGCTGTGAGGTGTTTTGAAGGTGTTTTGGGGCACCCTTGTGCCTTAAAATCGCCAAACGAGTCTGCAGACATGGGGCGTTTCGGAACGGGTCCCCCTGTTCCGGAACGGTTCCTTTGCTTATGGCCTGCCGTTTCGAAACGGATGAGGGTCGTTTCGGAACATTTTTGCTACTGGAATTTTGAGAAATTGACGAGATGAAGGTGTTCCGAAACGGGCCTTTGATGTTTCGAAACGGTCAAATCTCGTTGACCACGAGATATTGACCGTCAAGGTCGTTCCGATATGGGTCACCCCTGTTTCGGAACGGTCACCTTATGGTTGACCCTGGCCCGTTGACTAAGTCAAGGCGTTTCGGAACACCCTAAGGGCGTTTCGAAACGGCCTGCTGTAAAAGACTAAAATGAGCTGTTTAATGTTTGGTTGGTCGATGTACGTTTCAAATGTTTGTATTCCCGCTGCTGTGCCTTATGTAGGATTAATTTACGCATATAGACAAGATAAAACAAAAAAAAATTTAGGGTCGTTAACCGAGGGGAAACCTTAACGGGTTTCGCTTCGGTTTTCCCCGTGTGGCCCACTCGGACCGGTCATCCGACCAGACCGGGGCGAGGGGGTTACAAAGTGTGGGTTGAAGGTTCGGCGAGAACACTCCTTTCTCCACCTTCGGTTTTCTCCGTTTTCCGGCCCCGTCTGCTGTCCGTTCGTGATGGCCACCGCCCCCGCCGTTCGGAGCGCCTTATCGTCCCGACCAAACCCTAGCCACCCACTCATGCGGTTACGCGGTCGTTAGCCGGAAGAAGTCACGCAAAGGTTCGACAAACCCTTATCTTTTCTACCGATTCTTTGCTCGACAATTCTGTCACCATCGGTTGTCCGTTCGGTGCGCTGCTGCCACCATCGTGTTCCCCGCTTCAAGCTGTGCAAAACCCCTAAAGTTTCGTGTCCATCCGACGCCGGTAAGGGCTTCATCGGAGTTGCGCCATCTCCGGCCACCTCGAGCATTTAAGGTGCAATTCGGTCTATTTTTCCGGCGAGTTTCACGTTGCTTTGGTTCGATTTAATGTATGTAGCGGAAACCTTTCGTTTTGCAGGTGAATCGGGCGATTTTGACATTCTCCGGCGAGATTCCGGTCGCTGCCGGCGACGTTCTTCGTTTAAGTTAATAACCCGGCCCAAACCCGATCCAACCCATAACCTGTCGACCCGACCCGACCGAGTTGGCTTGCCGAGTCGACTCAATGAGTCAACTCGCCCGAGTTGACTCAGTGAGTTGATTTGCCTGAGTTGACTCAGCCATCTTTGACTCGGTTGACCTGGTCAGTTGACTGCTGATGTCATGCTGACGTCAGCGTTGACTTTGACTACTAACGTCAGCGTTGACTTTTGACCAAAAGTCAAAATTTCTGAAAAAACCTTATTTTATGTTTTTTGACGTCCTGAGTTCGATGTTGAAGCCCGTTTTGCGAAATTCCAACCCGAAAGCCTCCGAATCTGACCTTGAATCCGAGATTGCTTATATGTATTTAATTTTGGTTAAGAGCTCTCTGAATAAGGACTGAAATGTGAATCTATGTCGTTGAAGGTATCAAGGTACCCTTGAATTTGAGATGTTGGGGGCCGTCGAATCTTGGGATCGAGTGCGATCGAATGAGGTGTCTTGAATCAACTGTTATAGCTCTGAACTAAGGTAATACATTACTACCCCTTGTATGCTTTATGTACATGTTGATATCTGGTTAAAGCATGCATGCTTATGATGAGTGTTTTGTGAACTCTGCTTAAGCCGAATTCGATACGGAAAATAAGTATGAGAGTCAGTAAGAGTAAAATACTCGGATAAGAATATTAATAAATCAGGAGTATCGAAAGTGCTAATAATAATAATACAGTTAAATCTAAAACTCTATCAATGGTGTCTAAGAACCAATGTTCAAAATGCGGAGTATGAGATGTTGGTTATGAAATTACGAAAATACCCTTGGAGCATAAGTATGACTAAACTACCCCTCTGATAAGGGAAATGACCTAAAATCTGCATTCGTTCTGATTATGTAATTTTACACTACCCAAGATGTATATTTTAATGGAAAGACTTCGACATCATTATGCAATACGTGTGATACAAACTTGGTTAATCCCTGAAACTCTTTATAACACATGAATGAGAATTTTCTGGAAACATTGTTGAAATCCTAAGTCGATCCATATGACAGTAATACGTGAATTAAATGAGAATGATCGTAATGACAAAAAAAAGGACAGTAACGCCCTCGAGCACCTAAATGTTTGATTAATCTGAATGACGTTATACCCTCAAGTTCTGTAATGAATGAATCGTCTGTAAAGGGCCGAAGAGAGTTATGACGACATAATCTCGTTTGAGTACGTAAATGATGGAGGTACCAAATGGTAATTCAGAATGAAATGGTAGATTTATCTTAGTCTAAAATAACCGAAATACCCTCATGAGTTAATCGATAACTAATTATTTGACGAAATTCTGGATTTGCTAATAAGACGTAAATAGCTAAGGTTCCCTTAAGTGTTGAGAAATACGACACATGTATGCCATCGCTCACCATATCGATGTAAGGTAGGAAGATCATCTTAGATTGTATGTTCGATTACTCAAAGTTAAACCGTATAATAAAGTATGAAGGTGACTGTTCAAACATACAATAAAATCAGTGTTAAGTTATGATGTACGTTAATTACTCACATCTGAACGTTGGTAAGTATTGTCAAGTTAGGTTACGCCGCATTAAACAAATTCTGGAGGTATGATAATTGTTAGAGCCCCTGAGAATTATAACTTTCGTTCTGATATGATTGTGTCATAGTATAAAATTTGTCATGACAGTCAAATAACTAAAAGGCCATGATAGCCTAAATAGTCGGAACCTCACTGAAAATATCTGATAACTTAAAAGACTTTAATTTAGAAATTTTTGAATGTCCGGCTAGAAAACTAATGATCAAATGGGATACCCGAGTTTTGTGAACCATTACTTTCAATTTTGGTAAAATTACCAAAACGTCCATGAACGTCGAAATGACCATAATGCCCCTGGTAGGCTTAAATGGCTAAATCACTCATGATATGCCTAAACTCTCAAGATCCTGATGTTTCCCCTCCTGAATATCTGGGCTAAACCGTTAGTATGAACCCCTTTTAATAGGGGTCATGTTTCAGAAATCTGTTCAAATCGTCAAAAGTTTAATATGCCCCTTCCGTAAATGCCAAACATCTCCAAGATATGATCTGTCCCACCTAGTGTGTTCCATGTGTGTTATTTTCTGTTGATTGGTTTGTATAATGATTTAATCATGAATAATATTATGTTTGATGAACTTGATATATGATACATTTTCTACCTACTTGATGTATGTCTGCTCAATATGCATACTTGTTATGTGATGGCTTGATCTATGATGATATTGTCTGACTGTCTGACGAACTTGATAATATGATCTATTAGCTTGACCTATGATGGTACAATCTGTTTGCATGATGAATGATGAAAATGTCTGTTATGCTCGATAGTATGCCCATTTATCTGTCAAAATCATGAATCTTCTGTTTCTGATACTCTGAATAGAATAGGTCTGTCACATGTATTATGTTACTCATGTCTGGAATCTGAATACCGATTGTCATCTGGGGTATACTGTTGGGTTATGATATGAAGTTTCTGTTGGTACAGCCCTGATCAAGCTGGTAAATCCTTATGGACTCAAGGTCTCCCCTTGAGTGGCACCTATGCCCATCGGGCCTAGGGTAAGTCCTTATGGACCTAAGGCATCCCCTTAGGTGGCACCTATGCCCATCGGGCATAGGGTAAGTCCTTATGGACTCAAGGTATCCCCTTGAGTGGCACCTATGCCCATCGGGCCTAGGGTAAGTCCTTATGGACCTAAGGTATCGCCTTAGGTGGCACATATGCCCATCGGGCCTAGGGTAAGTCCTTATGGATGCAGTTCTGGGGGACTGCATATTGGTGTAAGGTTGGAGGGTAGTTACTAGTAAACCATTGCATGCACTTGAACATTCGCATTGAATTGTTATGTGTTCTCATGATATGATTGGTATGCATTTATGCCTATTTGATATGAACTTTTTGGGACACACTAGACTTTAAATTCATTTTCATCTTCGTAATCTATCAACTTGTATAATTTCCCGTTTGTTACTCGATTATTGAATAAAGAAAAAGTATCATTAATCTCAAGTATAACGTTACCCTGAAATAACGGAAAGGAAATGAGGAATGTCACTTCTTGGATCATCATGAAAATGTTATGCCTACCTTGTCTGCATGAACTTATTGAATCTTTTGGTAGTTCTGTATTACTGAGCTTTTCCAAGCTCACATTGTTTTTACCATCGCAGGTTAAAAGATTATAGCATGGTATAATGTTTGACATTAGTGTTCGGAGTTCCCTCGGCGTTGCCTCTGGAGTACGGTACTGTATAGTTAGTGGGCATATATGTCATGTATTGTTTCATGTCAGTGTCTGTAAAATACTTTCTGAAATTTTTGTTATGTGTTTAAATGATTTTTCTGAAATTGTATTTTAAACAGAAGTTGATTTTACAGTTTAATATGTGTTTTGAGAAAGAAAAATGTTTTCATGTGTATTTTCACTGTGGGTCGCTCTTGTGACCCTAATGTGACTTCCTAGGATCCGTTGTAACGCATAGGCAGGTCTAGGGGGTTACATTTAGTGGTATCAGAGCTTAGAGTTGCGTCTTTTTGGGTTGATCAGCCGATCGTCTGTCGTAGAGTGTCTGGTCTGTGCATGCCCCTAGATCATAACCGTACTCCTCCGAGCCGAACCTCTGATGTTGAATCATTTCTCCTGAAATAACCAAATCTGAGTATTCTGCCCTCTATAGCTCAACATCTGCTTACAGGAAATGTCTATAACGTTCGTCTGTGTTTCGAATTAAATGGTTGAATTTGAATCTGGATAAGGAACTTGAGATGGTTTATACTTGTGAATCAGATTAAGAATAAATGTTTGATCATGTGGGATAACCGATGTAAGATTTCATGAAAGACTATTCGGTGATAACGACTGTGTTTAAATATACCCTAACGGAAACCTGATAAAAAAAACTCTATGAACTTCAGAGTGAAGTGTTTGCGATTGTGCCGAAAGTGTATAGTCTGTGGTGCCTATGTTAAACACGAAATAAATAATTGTCTGAACATTACGTTGAAGGTAAGTGATATCCATTAAAGACCGTAGCTATGTTCGATCAGTATAAAAAAACACACCTCCTCCAATGTGTGGCTTGATATATCGTTAAATATCATCTTTGACTGAAATTTGATGTCAATATCCTGATTCTAGGAGTCCTTGTTTGAGTCCTAGAGTGCTTGCCTGAACCGTAATTGCAGTTTTTAATCTAAAATTGATGGTCAACCTAGAAGAGTAAATCAGACTCTGAAATATGTACCTTCGGGAGGTATGATTAACTTATGTGGTAGATCGGAATGTCTCTTATCATTGACTAAGACCGTTTATAATAAAAGTTATGAGGCAGATGTTGTTCTGCATTTTATGAAGATTGTTATAGATTTAAATGTTACATTTTGATTAATTGGTCCAAAGTGTATGATGGGATGATTATGTCTCCAAAGTCAATTTGAGTAACTGAAGACACTGCCAGATTGATCTGTGATTGTCGTTGAGTCCCGAGAAACAAGAATTCTCTGATGGAATGGTTTTAGTACATGAATGGATGAAAGGGAAGCTTTTGCATCTCTCTGGCTCAGGCAAATTTCGAGGACGAAATTTCTTTTTAGGAGGGGAGAGTTGTAACACCTTGATTTATTTAATTAAAGTTATAAATAAGGATGCCAAAAAAAAAAGAAGAAGCAGAAAAGAATGGAAAATGTGTGAATCTTGAGTGAGGTTGTTGGGGTTTGAACCCACGACCTCACCCATATCCATCTAGGTGTTGAACCATTGAGCTGGGAGCTCACTTTTGTCAAGTGTTACATGAAAATACCTTTGAGTTAATTATAAGCAGTATAATAAATGTGAATTAATATCTGAACTGACCTTTCACCTACCATAATCACGTTTTACCATCGAAAGGGGGAAAAAGTGAGAGAGAGTTTTTACATCTGGCACCGGCTCCCACCTCCGTCACCGCCCCGTCGTGGACGTCACCGCCACCACCGGCGTGTGCATCGTCTCACTCTGAACCCCAAGCCGCTAGTCACGCGCGCAACCGCGCCACCGTCCGCCGTGAAGTGTGGGTTGAAGGTTCGGCGAGAACACTCCTTTCCCCACCTTCGGTTTTCTCCGTTTTCTGGCCCCGTCTGCTGTCCGTTCGTGATGGCCACCGCCCCCGCCGTTCGGAGCGCCTCATCGTCCCAACCAAACCCTAGCCATCCACTCGCGCGGTTACGCGGTCGTTAGCTGGAAGAAGTCACGCGAAGGTTCGACAAACCCTTATCTTTTCTACCGATTCTTTGCTCGACGATTCTGTCACCGTCGGTTGTCCGTTCGGTGCACTGCTGCCACCATCGTGTTCCCCGCTTCAAGCTGTGCAAAACCCCTAAAGTTCCGTGTCCATCCGACGCCGGTAAGGGCTTCATCGAAGTTGCGCCATCTTCGGCCACCTCGAGCATTTAAGGTGCGATTCGGTCTATTTTTCCGGCGAGTTTCACGTTGCTTTGGTTCGATTTAATGTATGTAGCGGAAACCTTTCGTTTTGCAGGTGAATCGGGCGATTTTGACATTCACCGGTGAGATTCCGGTCGCTGCCGGCGATGTTCTCCGTTTAAGGTAATAACCTGGCCCAAACCCGATCCAACCCATAACCTGTCGACCCGACCCGGCCGAGTTGGCTTGCCGAGTCGACTCAATGAGTCAACTCGCCCGAGTTGACTCAGTGAGTTGATTTGCCTGAGTTGACTCAGCCATCTTTGACTCGGTTGACCTGGTCAGTTGACTGCGGACGTCATGCTGACGTCAGCGTTGACTTTGACTACTGACGTCAGCGTTGACTTTTGACCAAAAGTCAAAATTTCTGAAAAGTCATTATTTTATGTTTTTTGACGTCCTGAGTCCGATTTTGAAGCACATTTTGCGAAACTCCAACCCGAAAGCCTCCGAATCTAACCTTGAATCCGAGATTGCTTATATGTATTTAATTTTGGTTAAGAGCTCTCTGAAAAAGGACTGAAATGTGAATCTATGTCGTTGAAGGTATCAAGGTACCCTTGAATTTGAGATGTTGGGGGCCGTCGAATCTTGGGATCGAGTGCGATCGAATGAGGTGTCTTGAATCAACTATTATAGCTCTGAACTAAGGTAATACATTACTACCCCTTGTATGCTTTATGTACATGTTGATATCTGGTTAAAGCATGCATGCTTATGATGAGTGTTTTGTGAACTCTGCTTAAGCCGAATTCGATACGGAAAATAAGTATGAGAGTCAGTAAGAGTAAAATACTCGGATAAGAATATTAATAAATCAGGAGTATCGAAAGTGCTAATAATAATAATACAGTTAAATCTGAAACTCTATCAATGGTGTCTAAGAACCAATGTTCAGAATGCGGAGTATGAGATGTTGGTTATGAAATTACGAAAATAACCTTGGAGCATAAGTATGACTAAACTACCCCTCTGATAAGGGAAATGACCTAAAATCTGCATTCGTTCTGATTATGTAATTTTACACTACCCAAGATGTATATTTTAATGGAAAGACTTCGACATCATTATACAATACGTGTGATACAAACTTGGTTAATCCCTCAAACTCTTTATAACACATGAATGATAATTTTTTGGAAACATTGTTGAAATCCTAAGTCGATCCATATGACAGTAATACGTGAATTAAATGAGAATGATCGTAATGACAAAAAAAAGGACAGTAACGCCCTCGAGCACCTAAATGTTTGATTAATCTGAATGACGTTACACCCTCAAGTTCTATAATGAATGAATCGTCTGTAAAGGGCCGGAGAGAGTTATGACGACGTAATCTCGTTTGAGTACGTGAATGATGGAGGTACCAAATGGTAATTCAGAATGAAATGGTAGATTTATCTTAGTCTAAAATAACCGAAATACCCTCATGAGTTAATCGATAACTAATTATTTGACGAAATTCTGGATTTGCTAATAAGACGTAAATAGCTAAGGTTCCCTTAAGTGTTGAGAAATACGACACATGTATGCCATCGCTCACCATATCGATGTAAGGTAGGAAGATCATCTTAGATTGTATGTTCGATTACTCAAAGTTAAACCGTATAATAAAGTATGAAGGTGACTGTTCAAACATACAATAAAATCAGTGTTAAGTTATGATGTACGTTAATTACTCACATCTGAACGTTGGTAAGTATTGTCAAGTTAGGTTACGCCGCATTAAACAAATTCTGGAGGTATGATAATTGTTAGAGCCCCTGAGAATTATAACTTTCGTTCTGATATGATTGTGTCATAGTATAAAATTTGTCATGACAGTCAAATAACTAAAAGGCCATGATAGCCTAAATAGTCGGAACCTCACTGAAAATATCTGATAACTTAAAAGACTTTAATTTAGAAATTTTTGAATGTCCGGCTAGAAAACTAATGATCAAAATGGGATACCCGAGTTTTGTGAACCATTGCTTTAAATTTTGGTAAAATTACCAAAACGTCCACGAACGTCGAAATGACCATAATGCCCCTGGTAGGCTTAAATGGCTAAATCACTCATGATATGCCTAAACTCTCAAGATCCTGATGTATCCCCTCCTGAATATCTGGGCTAAACCGTTAGTATGAACCATTTTTAATAGGGGTCATGTTTCAGAAATCTGTTCAAATCGTCAAAAGTTTAATATGCCCCTTCCGTAAATGCCAAGCATCTCCAAGATATGATCTGTCCCACCTAGTGTGTTCCATGTGTGTTATTTTCTGTTGATTGGTTTGTATAATGATTTAATCATGAATAATATTATGTTTGATGAACTTGATATATGATACATTTTCTACCTACTTGATGTATGTCTGCTCAATATGCATACTTGTTATATGATGGCTTGATCTATGTTGATATTGTCTGACTGTCTGACGAACTTGATAATATGATCTATTAGCTTGACCTATGATGGTACAATCTGTTTTCATGATGAATGATGAAAATTTCTGTTATGCTCGATAGTATGCCCATTTATCTGTCAAAATCATGAATCTTCTGTTTCTGATACTCTGAATAGAATAGGTCTGTCACATGTATTATGTTACTCATGTCTGGAATCTGAATACCGATTGTCATCTGGGGTATACTGTTGGGTTATGATATGAAGTTTCTGTTGGTACAGCCCTGATCAAGCTGGTAAATCCTTATGTACTCAAGGTCTCCCCTTGAGTGGCACCTATGCCCATCGGGCCTAGGGTAAGTCCTTATGGACCTAAGGCATCCCCTTAGGTGGCACCTATGCCCATCGGGCATAGGGTAAGTCCTTATGGACTCAAGGTATCCCCTTGAGTGGCACCTATGCCCATCGGGCCTAGGGTAAGTCCTTATGGACCTAAGGCATCCCCTTAGGTGGCACCTATGCCCATCGGGCCTAGGGTAAGTCCTTATGGATGCAGTTCTGGGGGACTGCATATTGGTGTAAGGTTGGAGGGTAGTTACTAGTAAACCATTGCATGCACTTGAACATTCGCATTGAATTGTTATGTGTTCTCATAATATGATTGGTATGCATTTATGCCTATTTGATATGCATTTTTTGGGACACACTAGACTTTAAATTCATTTTCATCTTCGTAATCTATCAACTTGTTTAATTTCCCGTTTGTTACTCGATTATTGAATAAAGAACAAGTATCATTAATCTCAAGTATAACGTTACCCTGAAATAACGGAAAGGAAATGAGGAATGTCACTTCTTGGATCATCATGAAAATGTTATGCCTACCATGTCTGCATGAACTTATTGCATCTTTTGGTAGTTCTGTATTACTGAGCTTTTCCAAGCTCACGTTGTTTTTACCATCGCAGGTTAAAAGATTATAGCATGATATAATGTTTGACATTAGTGTTCGGAGTTCCCTCTGGAGTACGGTACTGTATAGTTAGTTGGCATGTATGTCATGTATTGTTTCATGTCAGTGTCTGTAAAATACTTTCTGAAATTTTTGTTATGTGTTTAAATGATTTTTCTGAAATTGTATTTTAAACAGAAGTTGATTTTACAGTTTAATATGTGTTTTGAGAAAGAAAAATGTTTTCATGTGTATTTTCACTGTGGGTCGCTCTTGTGACCCTAATGTGACTTCCTAGGATCCGTTGTAACGCATAGGCAGGTCTAGGGGGTTACATTTAGTGGTATCAGAGCTTAGAGTTGCGTCTTTTTGGGTTGATCGGCCGATCGTCTGTCATAGAGTGTCTGGTCTCTGCATGCCCCTAGGTCATAACCGTACTCCTCCGAGCCGAACCTCTGATGTTGAATCATTTCTCCTGAAATAACCAAATCTGAGTATTCTGCCTTCTATAGCTCAACATCTGCTTACAGGAAATGTCTATAACGTTCGTCTGTGTTTCGAATTAAATGGTTGAATTTGAATCTGGATAAGGAACTTGAGATGGTTTATACTTGTGAATCAGATTAAGAATAAATGTTTGATCATGTGGGATAACCGATGTAAGATTTCATGAAAGACTATTCGGTGATAACGACTGTGTTTAAATATACCCTAACGGAAACCTGATAAAAAAAAACTCTATGAACTTCAGAGTGAAGTGTTTGCGATTGTGCCGAAAGTGTATAGTCTGTGGTGCCTATGTTAAACACGAAATAAATAATTGTCTGAACATTACGTTGAAGGTAAGTGATATCCATTAAAGACCGTAGCTATGTTCGATCAGTATAAAAAAACACACCTCCTCCAATGTGTGGCTTGATATATCGTTAAATATCATCTTTGACTGAAATTTGATGTCAATATCCTGATTCTAGGAGTCCTTGTTTGAGTCCTAGAGTGCTTGCCTGAACCGTAATTGCAGTTTTTAATCTAAAATCGATGGTCAACCTAAAAGAGTAATTCAGACTCTGAAATATGTACCTTCGGGAGGTATGATTAACATATGTGGTAGATCGGAATGTCTCTTATCATTGACTGAGACCGTTTATAATAAAAGTTATGAGGAAAATGTTGTTCTGCATTATATGAAGATTGTTATAGATTTAAATGTTACATTTTGATTAATTGGTCCAAAGTGTATGATGGGTTGATTATGTCTCCAAAGTCAATTTGAGTAACTGAAGACACTGCCAGATTGATCTGTGATTGTCGATGAGTCCCGAGAAACAAGAATTCTCTGATGGAATTGTTTTAGTACATGAATGGATGAAAGGGAAGCTTTTGCATCTCTCTGGCTCAGGCAAATTTCGAGGACGAAATTTCTTTTTAGGAGGGGAGAGTTGTAACACCTTGATTTATTTAATTAAAGTTATAAATAAGGATGCAAAAAAAAAAGAAGAAGCAGAAAAGAATGGAAAATGTGTGAATCTTGAGTGAGGTTGTTGGGGTTTGAACCCACGACCTCACCCATATCCATCTAGGTGTTGAACCATTGAGCTGGGAGCTCACTTTTGTCAAGTGTTACATGAAAATACCTTTGAGTTAATTATAAGCAGTATAATAAATGTGAATTAATATCTGAACTGACCTTTCACCTACCATAATCACGTTTTACCATCGAAAGGGGGAAAAAGTGAGAGAGAGTTTTTACATCCGGCACCGGCTCCGACCTCCGTCACCGCCCCGTCGTGGACGTCACCGCCACCACCGGCGTGTGCATCGTCTCACTCTGAACCCCAAGCCGCTAGTCACGCGCGCAACCGCGCCACCGTCCGCCGTGAAGTGTGGGTTGAAGGTTTGGCGAGAACACTCCTTTCCCCACCTTCGGTTTTCTCCGTTTTCCGGCCCCGTCTGCCGTCCGTTCGTGATGGCCACCGCCCCCGCCGTTCAGAGCGCCTCATCGTCCCGACCAAACCCTAGCCACCCACTCGCGCGGTTACGCGGTCGTTAGCTGGAAGAAGTCACGCGAAGGTTCGACAAACCCTTATCTTTTCTACCGATTCTTTGCTCGACGATTCTGTCACCGTCGGTTGTCCGTTCGGTGCACTGCTGCCACCATCGTGTTCCCCGCTTCAAGCTGTGCAAAACCCCTAAAGTTCCGTGTCCATCCGACGCTAGTAAGGGCTTCATCGGAGTTGCGCCATCTCCGGCCACCTAGAGCATTTAAGGTGCGATTCGGTTTATTTTTCCGGCGAGTTTCACGTTGCTTTGGTTCGATTTAATGTATGTAGCGGAAACCTTTCGTTTTGCAGGTGAATCGGGCGCTTTTTACATTCTCCGGCGAGATTTCGGTCGCTGCCGGCGACGTTCTCTGTTTAAGGTAATAACCCGGCCCAAACCCGATCCAACCCATAACCTGTCGACCCGACCCGGCCGAGTTGGCTTGCCGAGTCGACTCAATGAGTCAACTCGCCCGAGTTGACTCAGTGAGTTGATTTGCCTGAGTTGACTCAGCCATCTTTGACTCGGTTGACTTGGTCAGTTGACTGCGGACGTCATGCTGACGTCAGCGTTGACTTTGACTACTGACGTCAGCGTTGACTTTTGACCAAAAGTCAAAATTTCTGAAAAGTCCTTATTTTATGTTTTTTGATGTCCTGAGTCCGATTTTGAAGCCCGTTTTGCGAAATTCCAACCCGAAAGCCTCCGAATCTGACCTTGAATCCGAGATTGCTTATATGTATTTAATTTTGGTTAAGAGCTCTCTAAATAAGGACTGAAATGTGAATCTATATCGTTGAAGGTATCAAGGTACCCTTGAATTTGAGATGTTGGGGGCCGTCAAATCTTGGGATCGAGTGTGATCGAATGAGGTGTCTTGAATCAACTGTTATAGCTCTGAACTAAGGTAATACATTACTACCCCTTGTATGCTTTATGTACATGTTGATATCTGGTTAAAGCATGCATGCTTATGATGAGTGTTTTGTGAACTCTGCTTAAGCCGAATTCGATACGGAAAATAAGTATGAGAGTCAGTAAGAGTAAAATACTTGGATAAGAATATTAATAAATCAGGAGTATCGAAAGTGCTAATAATAATAATAATATAGTTAAATCTGAAATTCTATCAATGGTGTCTAAGAACCAATGTTCAAAATGCGGAGTATGAGATGTTGGTTATGAAATTATGAAAATACCCTTGGAGCATAAGTATGACTAAACTACCCCTCTGATAAGGGAAATGACCTAAAATCTGCATTCGTTCTGATTATGTAATTTTACACTACCCAAGATGTATATTTTAATGGAAAGACTTCCACATCATTATGCAATACGTGTGATACAAACTTGGTTAATCCCTCAAACTCTTTATAACACATGAATGAGAATTTTCTGGAAACATTGTTGAAATCCTAAGTCGATCCATATGACAGTAATACGTGAATTAAATGAGAATGATCGTAATGACAAAAAAAAGAACAATAACGCCCTCGAGCACCTAAATGTTTGATTAATCTGAATGACGTTATACCCTCAAGTTCTGTAATGAATGAATCGTCTGTAAAGGGCCGGAGAGAGTTATGACGACGTAATCTCGTTTGAGTACGTGAATGATGGAGGTACCAAATGGTAATTCAGAATGAAATGGTAGATTTATCTTAGTCTAAAATAACCGAAATACCCTCATGAGTTAATCGATAACTAATTATTTGATGAAATTCTGGATTTGCTAATAAGACGTAAATAGCTAAGGTTCCCTTAAGTGTTGAGAAATACGACACATGTATGCCATCGCTCACCATATCGATGTAAGGTAGGAAGATCTGCTTAGATTGTATGTTCGATTACTCAAAGTTAAACCGTATAATAAAGTATGAAGGTGACTGTTCAAACATACAATAAAATCAGTGTTAAGTTATGATGTACGTTAATTACTCATATCTGAACTTTGGTAAGTATTGTCAAGTTAGGTTACGCCGCATTAAACAAATTCTGGAGGTATGATAATTGTTAGAGCCCCTGAGAATTATAACTTTCGTTCTGATATGATTGTGTCATAGTATAAAATTTGTCATGACAGTCAAATAACTAAAAGGCCATGATAGCCTAAATAGTCGGAACCTCACTGAAAATATCTGATAACTTAAAAGACTTTAATTTAGAAATTTTTGAATGTCCGGCTAGAAAACTAATGATCAAATGGGATACCCAAGTTTTGTGAACCATTGCTTTCAATTTTGGTAAAATTACCAAAACGTCCATGAACGTCGAAATGACCATAATGCCCATGGTAGGCTTAAATGGCTAAATCACTCATGATATGCCTAAACTCTCAAGATCCTGATGTATCCCCTCCTGAATATCTGGGCTAAACCGTTAGTATGAACCCCTTTTAATAGGGGTCATGTTTCAGAAATCTGTTCAAATCGTCAAAAGTTTAATATGCCCCTTCCGTAAATGCCAAGCATCTCCAAGATATGATCTGTCCCACCTAGTGTGTTCCATGTGTGTTATATTCTGTTGATTGGTTTGTATAATGATTTAATCATGAATAATATTATGTTTGGTGAACTTGATATATGATACATTTTCTACCTACTTGATGTATGTCTGCTCAATATGCATACTTGTTATGTGATGGCTTGATCTATGATGATATTGTCTGACTGTCTGACGAACTTGATAATATGATCTATTAGCTTGACCTATGATGGTACAATTTGTTTGCATGATGAATGATAAAAATGTCTATTATGCTCGATAGTATGCCCATTTATCTGTCAAAATCATGAATCTTCTGTTTCTGATACTCTGAATAGAATAGGTCTGTCACATGTATTATGTTACTCATGTCTGGAATCTGAATACCGATTATCATCTGGGGTATACTGTTGGGTTATGATATGAAGTTTCTGTTGGTACAGCCCTGATCAAGCTGGTAAATCCTTATGGACTCAAGGTCTCCCCTTGAGTGGCACCTATGCCCATCGGGCCTAGGGTAAGTCCTTATGGACCTAAGGCATCCCCTTAGGTGGCACCTATGCCCATCGGGCATAGGGTAAGTCCTTATGGACTCAAGGTATCCCCTTGAGTGGCACCTATGCCCATCGGGCCTAGGGTAAGTCCTTATGGACCTAAGGCATCCCCTTAGGTGGCACCTATGCCCATTGGGCCTAGGGTAAGTCCTTATGGATGCAGTTCTGGGGGACTGCATATTGGTGTAAGGTTGGAGGGTAGTTACTAGTAAACCATTGCATGCACTTGAACATTCGCATTGAATTGTTATGTGTTCTCATGATATGATTGGTATGCATTTATGCCTATTTGATATGCACTTTTTGGGACACACTAGACTTTAAATTCATTTTCATCTTCGTAATCTATCAACTTGTATAATTTCCCGTTTGTTACTCGATTATTGAATAAAGAACAAGTATCATTACTCTCAAGTATAACGTTACCCTGAAATAACGGAAAGGAAATGAGGAATGTCACTTCTTGGATCATCATGAAAATGTTATGCCTACCATGTCTGCATGAACTTATAGCATCTTTTGGTAGTTCTGTATTACTGAGCTTTTCCAAGCTCACGTTGTTTTTACCATCGCAGGTTAAAAGATTATAGCATGGTATAATGTTTGACATTAGTGTTCGGAGTTCCCTCGGCGTTGCCTCTGGAGTACGGTACTGTATAGTTAGTGGGCATGTATGTCATGTATTGTTTCATGTCAGTGTTTGTAAAATACTTTCTGAAATTTTTGTTATGTGTTTAAATGATTTTTCTGAAATTGTATTTTAAACAGAAGTTGATTTTACAGTTTAATATGTGTTTTGAGAAAGAAAAATGTTTTCATGTGTATTTTCACTGTGGGTCGCTCTTGTGACCCTAATGTGACTTCCTAGGATCCGTTGTAACGCATAGGCGGGTCTAGGGGGTTACATGGTAAGTTTGATCTGTGTATCCAATGGTTTTTATATGAACTATTAAGTCACAAAATTTAATGCCAATTCGCTAAGCTTTTGAATGAGAATTGATACGAGAATGCATATTTTGATATGTGGTTTTGTTAGCATTAAAATCCTGAGTTTTGTAATTCTTTCAAATCATGGTTGCTATTGATTTCATCGCATTGCATTAATGAATATTTTATAGCGATGCGCACACCAAGCAATAAAGCTTACGCTTGTCTTGTTTCATTAATGAAGAGGAATAGAGTTTTCCGAGATGTGGATCATGACAAGTCGGTGTGGACAAGACAAACTATGTTTTGAGTATGTTTCATATTAGTAAACTTGTAACAAGGCATTGTGAGGCACTATCTTTTGGGATTTATATTTTGTTGACTTTTGAACTTGTTATGGTTTTATTTGAATGGATTCTTGGTTAATGGTTTTTGATTTTACTCTATGACATGTTACATCTTTAAGCAATAGCATTCAAATTTGGTTAACTAGATATGATTGGTTGCATTGTTCCATAAGTTTTTTTTTCTAATTGTAAAAGTTTCCTTTTGGTCACATGTGATGGAAATTATAGGTCTTTCGCTTTGTTTTTATAGATTGACCTTTTATGCGTTTAGTGTTTTGCATTTTGAGCATGACTAGGATTATGCGTTTAGACCATTCATTTGGTCATGTTGGTTGCTATAATTCATGATGCAAATACATTAACATATACGATTTATGTTTATCTTTATTTAGTAGCATTTTAGGTTGTTTGTAATTGATTCAAGGGGTTTCGGCTTGAAATTGCATATTCAAATCTACAATTTCATTTAGTGGGTATCAATACGGCAGGCTCGCTTACCGATACGATAGGATCATTTACTAGTACAACCCTCTGTATTTCTAGCAATGTTATGCAGCGAGTACCGATACTAGAACAAAGCCTATTGGTACTCTTGTCTGGCTATCGGTACAGTGCTCTAGGTACCAATACCGAATGTGGTTATTGGAAAAATATTAAGTCCCATGTATTGGTATGAAACCCCGTGTGCCGGTACGACAGGTAGGTAAGTTAGTTGGGGCCTGTTTCAGAGTTATGTTTTCTTGTGTTTTGGTCCCCTAATATCTATGTTTCAATTGAATGAGTTTCCATGCTCTGATTGTGCTAAGATTTGACTTGCAAGCATTATTTCTAGATGAACTGCATATTGGTATAAGTAATTTCAGTTTATTCCATTGAATTTTTATAATATACTTTTTGGTCCATAGTTCCTTAATGTGATTAATTGAGCATGCTAATGTCATCTGTTTAGATTGAAATTTGATAAGTTACTTTATTAAACAATATAGAACATAATGATGTTGTTATGCTCGCACTGTATGAAAAGTTTTAAATTTATCTGTATTTCTAATTCGATTGATTCAAGATCACTTTAGTGATCATTGTGACATTTTTCATTCGGGTCTAAGCCTTCTAGACCAGATAATCGATGTTACAACCTACATGACTCCGTGATGTGACCACAACCAGCAAGAATCCCAATGAATTTCCTAGAGGTCCTATGACTCGTGCAAGATCTAAAATGATTCAAGATGCTGTGGAAAATTTTCTTTGCCAATGCTAGAAAATGAATGAAGAAATGACAGCAACAATTAGATCTTGCAACGTTTTGAGTTTGTTGGAAAGTTGAAATAAGTTGCATAAGAATTTGCATGAGTAGTTGCATAATAGTTCATTCATTCCATGAGAATAAATAAGCTTGTTGTTGCATTTATGCAAGCACTTCATTTATGAAAATACTTCACTTATGTATGTGTTTCATTTAAGTATGTAGGTTTATTAATTAAACTAGTTCATTCATTGAACTTGTTCAATTAATTCTTTAAGTTTGCATAAAATTTTTATCATATTTTGATTAATATTTTATGTGTTTTTAGTGTCATTACACGTTGGGATTAAGATGGAAACAATTGAAGACTTTTCATCTTCTTCAAGGAGACATGTCATCTTTATTACCATTCAAAGAGAGAGTCTTTTTGAATTCCATGGAGGATGAAGCATTTAGAAGACTTTATTCATCCAATAAAGTTGAGAAATAAAGAAAGGAAGTGGAAGAGACACATACACTTAGATGCAAATATGGGCAGATTCATTCCAAGTCATCTACATGCACTTTTAAGAGCCAAGGAAGTGGAATATCAAAGGATCCATCACTTGGACGCGTATAAGTCTTCATTCAAGCCTTATTATGTCCAAATTCATTCTAAAATAGAAAAATGGTCGGCCACACTTGATAGGATTGAAGATAAACCATTGAATGTCATAAATTGGAGCCTTAATGCATTGTTTTGTCCATTCAAACTCTAGGCTGCCATGTACTATAAATAGGATGCTCATTTGCCTTTGGAAGGGTTTTTTTTTGCATGAAAATATATGATAGTGTTCTCTTCATTGTCTTTTAAGAACTTCATCAGCTTTCAAGCTAGTCTTGTGGCAAATTTCCCCTTTTCATTTCATTTTGTTTATAGCGTTGGTTCCTAGATTTCTAGCTAGTGGGTCACGTTCCACCCTTCCACCATCACTTCCATTTGATTACATTGTTGGCTCTTAGCTCAATTATAGCTAAAGGGTCACAATCTAACCTTCTTCCATCATTTCACAAAGGGTAAGAATGTGTAAGGTTCAGGTCAACATTCACTATCTTGTTGGATCTTTCTTGTTCCACACCGATTCTATTCCATCCATATCAACTTCTATCCACTTTTCCCCTTACAACTATCTTTAAAACCATAATCACCAACCAATCCAGCATCTATTAAAACAACAACTTTCACCATCTTCATTCCAAATACATCACTTCCACACTCAAGTTTCAAGCTTGCTACTTCATACTAGAATAACGATCGGGCAACATCACATACGAATTCGGTCATCACACAACTGGATACGTATCACTCCGAGGACAGTGTGACGATTCAGCCATACATTCCCACGATGAACTGAGAAATGTTACGTCATCTTCGCTAGTTAGAGGGTTCGAGGAAACCCATACCTAAGGAATTTTTAGTTGTTGGGATAAAGATGTTTGAATGTAAAACTAACGCAGATCCAGTTGATGCAGATTGTTGGCTGGAGAAATTAAAATGATTATTTGTTAAGATGAGCTATCCTGCCAATCAGAAAATGAGGGCCACTATATCACTGTTAGATTGTGAAACAAAAAACTGGTGGGAGTTAGTGGAGGATATGGTACCATCTAGTCAGATCACATGGGAGTATTTTCGAAAATCATTTGAGGATCGTTATGTGGAAGAAGAGTACCTGATGAACTATCGAAAATATTTAGTGAGTCTGAAACACAACAATATCTACGTTAACGACTATGAGATAAAGTTTCTGAGGCTAGTCAAATATGCTCCTAGGTTAGTTATGGATAAGAAAGAGAAGTGTGACTGGTTTTTTAAGGGACTTTAGATACTGATTCAGAAGGGTGTTGCTATGCAGTCAGACACAATGTTCAGCAAATTGGTTGCTCGAGCTAGGACTGCCGACTACTTAGAGGTACTTAATGAAAACTGGGGACCTCAAAATACTGATCAAGTTAGGAAGCAACCAGACACAACTATTCAACCAAGTTTTTTCAACCAATTTGGAAAGAGGGCTAGAGATGAGTTTGACCATCCGAGTTATTAGAGTGTGAGACCTACAATATTGACAGTTCTGATTGATAATGTGGGTTGTTCAAAAGTTTCTCACCCTATTTCTATATGTATTTATTGTAATAAGAAGCATAATGGACAGTGTAGATGAAATAAAGGAGCATGTGTAATACCCTAAAACGTACCCTAGAAATAATCAAGCTAAATAACTTAATTCGATAGCTTAATTAAGCTTGATCCTAAATCAATTAGGATGATTAGAGACTAAAATGAAAGATTGAATGAAATGAGTGATAATTAAGATGACTAATTTGAATTAAATGAGAAAGATGAAGATTACATGATAAACTTCTTAATTCCCTAATTGCCCTTGATAAATTCTACGGCTAATAACTAATTAAAGGACAACTTAGACATTTCCCTAATCCACTTAAGATGACAAGGTGTAGAGTGTCCATAAGTTCTATATTTTGTACACATTCCTGCCCTTATTATTGATGTTCTTAAGCTCATTTAGGTGCATTGCATGCATAATAACAATATTTTCTCTTTTACCATGCTTTTATTGAATATTCTATATTTGGTTAAGAAAAGATACTACTTTAGTCTAGTTTTCATTTTCATGTGTTGTAGCTGTGTAGAGGAGGAGAGGACAGAAAAGCATGGAGCAAAAGGAGCTGTACTGAAGTAGTTCCAAAGTGTAACACCCCAAATTTGGGCCTAGATGTTTAGAGTCTGAACCGGACCGATTTGAAAAACGGTTCGAATCTAAAAGAGAGTTTTAGGGAACACCTAGTTCGGGATACTTTAAAAATATGGAAAAATATTTAAAAATCCTTTTTTAATATAAGAAAGACAATGGTGGAATCAATTTTACAAAATAAGGTTTGGAAATACTACATTTCGGTGTAGTGACCAAATCGCAGTTTCTGCAAAAGTTAAGTAGTGACTATTTTGTAAAGGATTGAAACTTTGAATCTTTAAGGAGCTAATTTTACCAAAATGTTTTCATCAGATTTTTCCTTAATTTGGGTGATTTAATTAATGTTTTAATTAAAGAAAATGAAGGGTGATTAAATTAGAAACCACCTTTGACTTTTCATAACTACTTTTCACAAATTTTCCCTCATTTTATTTTCTCTCAAATTCCTTTCAACCAAACACTTTTTCTCTAGCAAATTTACTTTGATTTTCACTTCATTTGATGAGATTTCAATCTCTCTTTGATTCTTAATCAATTCCTCATCAAATCCACTTGATTTCTACATTGAATTTTCATGAAAACTTGCCCAAATCAAGGAGAAATCATCCATTAGAGGTAAGCTTCGTCCTTCTCCTCTAATGATCAGTTCTTTACTGAAATTCCCAAGTTATCAATCCTTTATTAATGATTTTTAAGTGGTTTTAATGTTAGAAACAAGAAATTGTCCTAAAACTCAAGATTTTGGAAGAGATCTTGAAGATTTTCGTGGTGATGATTGGGCTATGTTTTGAGATGGTTTTCTAATGTATTTTGGATGTTAATTGATGTTACAAATGAGGTTTTATCAATCAAATCCCGAATAGATTTGTTTTTCTAAGTTTTGCTTGTTAGAATGATGGTTTTTGGGGTGATTTTGGTGTTCTATCATAGCTAGAGGTATAAGGACATGGTTGTGTTGGTTTTTGATGTTAATTGATGTTTAGAAATGAATAGAAGTGATGGATCTTGGCTGGTTTTGGAAGAGTTTGGAGGTGTTTTCGGTAGTGTTTGGTGGCCGAAATGTGGTTTTTTAGTAGAGCAGCGAGTTTAGGTGTGTGGTTGATGATTTCAATGCATGATGATGCATTAATCCTCCGCTCTTATGTGTTTAAAACAGGGAGACATCTTCAAACACCTTTGGAGTTGATATGGAAGCTTAGATTGTGTTTCGGCGAGCAAGCGAAACGTAATCGGTGAGTGCGTATGGTTTTAGAAGTCCTTGAGGGACAAAGAATCAAGGTTTGGGGATTTAGGAAAGGTTTGAAACACCTTTCTATGTCCGGAAGTAAGTATTGGCTAGATTGCTCTCTTGAATGTGGTGATTGCACCTAAAATTCTTTTACATGCTCATGGTTTTAGATTGATAAATTCCTACTGTTTTTATGCATATTTTATAGCATGAGATGATGCTTGAAATGATTTCATGAAGTAACATGTTGCATAGTTGAGATTTGAGCTTTTATGTTAAAGCATAGCAAATGTTATGGTTTCGAAATGAGATGAGAACGTTGAGAATTGTTGCATGAAAAACAGTAGGTGAGATGATGTTTTAACATAATATATTGGCATAGATGTTGAGATACTTACCGGATATAATTGATCGATCAATAGGATGAGAGTGCACTATAAACTAAAAATTCGTACGTGCTCTTTGGTTAAGCCAAAGGGAGAGAACCAATGATGGACATTCCATCGGGTAGGACTTAGTGAAATACCCAAGCTTTATGGCGATGAGAGATCCTGCCATGTGAGTACGGTGATGTGAGATTCCACCGGAAACTATGTTGCTAGACGAGTGAGTACGGTGATGAGAGATGCCACCAAAAGTGTCTAGTGAGATGTCCGCATATCCGAGTAATAATGAGATGTGAAATGCCAATATAAAATATGTAATGATTTTTGATTCACATGTACCTTTGAAGAAATGATTTACGCTATGAGAAATGCATATGAGATTTGTATTAGAAAAGCTTTGGTGTTACAAGCATGAGTATGTCTTTGCCATGAGTTTTGCATTGGTTTAAATGCATGTGATAGAATGAAGGTACATGTGTTTTCAATGAGAAATTGCTTTGAAATATTTTCAAGCATGAGATAGAATGAGCATGTGGTTTAAAAGCTTTTGAGAAAGTGTTTTCAAGATATGCATTGTTGTGTTGGTTTTCTTTAGAGCATGCCTCACTAAGTATTTGTTCTTACGCTCTATCTTTTACCAATAATGCAGATAATTGAGGTGTTTCTAGGCATCAAAGAGGTTAAGGTCATCGAAAGAAGTTCAAGCTCATATATGGTGAAGTTTTCACACACTCTAGTTTTGATATAATGGCAATGGGAATCCAAGGATTGTATTTGGGAGATATGTTAAACTCCCTAAGGTTGTGGCATGTTTGTGTTGGCTTGTTTGAGTTGTAAATGGCCTTAAATGTTTTGGTTGAGGTTGGATTGCTTATATTGGTTCGTGATTAGGAAGCTTGCCTATAGACTATGTGAGTTTGTGTTTGATGATATGTTCGTGGTAGAATGTCCCAAATATGTTCCTTATATGTGTAATGGTTTGCTGGTATGATTTGGGAGTCTCTGAAGCATGTTTGAATGTGTTAATGGATGAAAAACCAGCAAAAGCTGCTGTTTCTGAGCAGGGCGTATCGAAACACCCTCTAGTGTTTCGAAACGGGGGCCTGAAATGGTCTTCGTGTTTCGAAACGCCTAAGGCTGTTCCGAAACAGTTTGGCTACTTGAATGTCACGTTTCGGTACTGGTCTCGGAACATACCCGCGTACCGAAACGGTCAACACCGTTTCAATACAACATTTCGGTACGGTGGGTAGGTGTTCCGAAACGGGTGACCGTTGGACACATATTTGAATTGTTTTGAGTCTGCATGCTTTACATTTTAGTCCTAAATGTTGTGATTGCAATTTCTTGAGCTTGAGATGTCTTTTTAAGCTGAATTTTGGCAGAGAAGCATGTAACATGATTAATTTCATATTGGTAATCCTAAAATCTGTGAAGTCTATTTAATTTACAAAAAATTACATTTTGGTCCCCAAACTTGTATAAAATGCAATTGAGTCCCTAAATGTTATCCGATCGCTGTGCATTTCTCATTCATGATTCGTGAGTGCTCACTTAGGTTTAATATGTATTTAGACAAAAATAAAATTAAAAAAGGGTCGTTAATCAAGGTTGACTTTCGGGTTGGCTTTGGTTTTCCCTGTGTAATCTTCGTAGTTCGAGTCAAACGTCTAGGCCAGGCTAAGGGGGTTACATTTTTTGGTATCAAAGTCAGGTTATCGAATAATTGAGGTTTGGTATGTGGTTGTTGTATGTGTTTATGCATGATGGTGTCTTTTCAGTGAAGGTTTGATGTATGAACAATGATGTGTGGTCAGTTTGAGATGATTTTGTGATGCTATGCTATGTTTGGAGTGTGGTTGGGAATCCCATTGCCATATCAGAACTAATGAGAAGAATTGTTTTCGAAGATGAGCTTGAGTACTTGGATTACTTACCTTATAGTGCCTAATTGTGTTTATTGCATATTTGTCAGTGCATTGTTTTTATAATGGGGCCACATAGAGAGCTGAGAATCAATACTAGATCGATGGTCGATAATGAGAATGCCGAGAATGCTAAGGATTTACCTCCTCCTCCCCTTGTGGTGGACCACCCGGTGGTGGTGGAGCTGGAGTTGGTAATGCTGGTGCTGGAGCTAGGGTTGCTGGACCCGAGGGTGTGCAGGGGCAAGCTGCTCCTGACATGACCATGTTGATTCAGGCTATTGCTGGAGCTTTCCAGGCATCAGTAGCTGGAGCCCATGGAGCAGCACATCAGGATGATGCATGACAACCCTCACGAGGAGTGGATATGCACGACAACCCTCACGAGGAGTGGAGGCAATCACTGACGGCTGTAGATTATGAGAAAATCAAGGCCAAACTCTGCAAGCCCAACACGTCGTGGTTAGTATGCAAGCATGTACGATCTGTCCAACGCTGCCAACTACTGCCCGAGGAAATGATGTGGAACACATTCGTCAAAAGGCACCTGCTGCCCACAACTCTACCGTCGATCAGACGTGCCTTGCCCTAATCCACAACATCATGATGAACCGGCCCATCAATGTTGGGGTAATTATCTTCAAGGAGAACCACACCTGCTTCCAAAAGACGACGGGCAGGTTGTACTTCTCGTCCCTTATCACATGCCTTTGCACCAACTTCATGTCTAGAACTAGTGATTTTATTGTTCATACTAATAAATTCATTGATAAACTGAGTCTTTCATAGACAGGACTGAGATGAAGATGAACAACAATCAGGCTGCTATAAAAAACCTGGAGACCCAATTTGGGCAGTTAATAGAAATCATCAGCAGCAAAACAATGGGAGCAACATCCATCAGCACAGAGGCATCATCCAAACCCACTTACAAATAGTGCAAAGCTATATCTACTAGAAGTGGGAAGCAGTTGGATGAACCCAGGGTAGAAAAAAAATAGAAACACAACCAGCACAAAAATAATAGTTGGCCGCGACATCATCAACACCAGCCATCCCGGCAGCTGAACTTAACTGCAGTTATGAAGCAGATGAACCTCCACAAATTAAGTTCCCGTGCAAATAGCGTATAAAGGACATCTGCCTGCCAACACCTTTCCCACAGAGGCTTAAGCAACAGAAGCAAGAGCACCAGTTTAGAAGATTCTTGGATATTCTGAAACATGTGCACATAAACATACCTCTGATAGAAGCTATTCAAAATATGCCCAACTATGCCAAATATCTTAGGGACATGGTTTCTAGAAGGAAGGGGATTGGGGATTTCAAAACAGTTGTTGTAACATAAGAGTTCATGGCAATGCTGCACAACAAACTGCCGCCCAAGCAAACAGACCCAGGCAACTTTTTTATCCCACGCATGATAGGCAGCAAACACGAAACAAAAGTCCTGTGCGACTTGGGAGCCAGCATCAACCTAATGCCCAAAGCAGTCTTCGATAAATTAGGAATTGGGCCATCCAAACCTACCTATGTCATGCTAAAACTGGTTGATCATTCGTTTGTACAACCAGAGGGTAAAATCAAAGACATCCCAGTGAAGGTGGGCAACCTGATTCTTCCAGCTGATTTCCTCATCCTAGATTGTGAGGCCGATGAAAAAGCCCCTATCATCCTTGGGCGACCATCCTTGGCCACGAGCAGAACGTTAATAGATGTGGAACATGGGGAGCTGACCATGAGGGTAGACGACCATAGCATAAATTTAAATGTGCTACAACCCTCAAGAAAAGAAAAGAAAGGATGCCCAAATGCCAAAGCTACCAAAATCAGCATAGAGACATGCCAAGGCAGCAGCTGTTGCGACAGACCAAAGGGCGGGCTAAAGGATCCAGTAGCACAACACCTGAAGGAACAAGGTCCTCAGGTTGTTGCACACCCTTATCGATAGCAACAATCGCATCAAGTAGCAGCATCTGACCTTCGTGAAATAAAGGGGGAAGTCCAAAAAGCATTTGTAGCTTATCTCCTGCAGAAATTCCCTAATGACGGACCCATCCTTCCTCCATATCCTGCAGAACTTACAGTAGAAGTCCCAGCACAAGGAACACCATCTGTTGCCGCTAACTGCATTGCCGCTTCCCATCTCCAGGTGCCCTCTCCAACGCACTACCCATCTTAGTCAGCCACCACCGCATCCAACATAGTGGAAGACTCCCCCGAGAGGCATCAGAAGCACCATTCACCTACCTGCACAGCAGCGACAGTGGCGAACACCTACTTATCAGAGGAGATCGAGCAGCAGCCGCCAAAACCAACAACAGTAGTGGTAGCAGTAGCAGCAGCCATCCCAATGGCGATTAACCCTCCAACAGCACCCACGGAGGAAGGCACTAGGAAAAGGAAGCGGCACATCATAGCCGCCGAGCTTATGGACAACGAGACAGAGTCAGAAGAGAGTGAAACACCTCCTGCCGCTCCCCCTACCGAACTTCAAGAAGAGCATTACCCCACAAGAGTCCAGCCACCGCAGTCAGCAAAAATCTTACCTGCTAAGACTGCCGACATCTGATAAAAATCTAATAAAAACACTTAGGTATATTAGCTCCTTAAAGATTCAAAGTTTTGACCCTTATACAAAGCATTCACTAAAAACAATTTTACACTTTTATTTTTTGGTCACTAGTCCCAAAATGTCAAATTTCCAAAACTCATTTTCCAAAATTAATTTCTCCAAAATCATTAACATATTAAATAAGGATTTTAGAACATTTTTCCATATTTGTATCATTCCCAAAAATATTTATTCCAATTTAAATCTTGAAACTAACTCGAATCACTAACTCGATTCTCCCGAAACGTTCATCTTTTCCGGTTAACGTCTAGGCCAAAAATTGACACATTGCAACTATCCCCTACTTAAAAAGTTTCATCCTTGAAATTTTACCTGGAGGAAAAAGGTGCAGAAATTGTTTCAACATGTCCACCTTGCTTTCTCACGTGGCCTCCTCAACTCCTCGATGTCGTCACAACATCTTTACAAGTTCAATTGTCTTACCACGAAGAACTTTGCTACTAAAATTAAGAATCTAAATAGGTTCCTCATCATAAGAAAAATTCGGTTGCAACTCATTCTCCTCCACCGTTATAACATGTGATGGATCCGACCTATACCTCCGCAACATCAACACATGAAACACATCATGAATCTTTTCCAACTCATGAGGAAACCTCAACCGATAAGCCACCAGACTAACACGTTCCACAACCTCATATGATCCAGTAAACCTTGGACTAAGCTTTCTCTTATATCCGAAACACATCACCTTCTTCCAAGGCAACACTTTCAAAAACACACGATCACCAACCGCATACTCAATCTCCCTACTCTTCAAATCTACGTAGGATTTTTGACGATCTGAGGCAGCTTTCAGACGATCAAAAATAAGCTTCACTTTCTCATTTGTTCTTTTCAACACATTAGGCAAAGAAACATGCTTCTCGCTAACCTCAACCCAACACAAAGGCGTACGACACTTCCTACCATAGAAAGCCTCATACGGTACCATTTGTATGCTAGCCTGGTAACTGTTATAATAAGCAAAATCCACCAAAGGCAATTGTTTCTCCAAAGTTCCTTTGAACTCAATGATACAACATCTCAATATATCCTCCAAGACCTGGATCACACGCTTGGACTGACCATCCGTCTAAGGATGATACGAAGTACTATAATTCAACCTTGTACCCTAAGCTGGATGTAAACACTCTTAAAACCTCATTGTAAACTACAGATCTCTATCCGAAACTATAGACTTGGGCACCCCGTGCAAATGCACAATCTCTGTAATATACAAATCCGCCAACTTATCCAAAGTATATATCGTATGCACTGGCACAAAATGTGCACACTTCATAAACCGATCAATAATCACCCAAATGGAATCCTTCTTAGTTGGCGTTAACAGCAACCCAAACACAAAATCCATGGTTATTCTCTCTCACATCCATTGTGATATCCTCAACGGTTGCAACAACTCAGAAGGAAACTAATGTTCAGCCTTAACACGCTGACACACCATGCACTTAGCAACAAAATCAGCCACATCTTTCTTTAAACCAATCCAATAATACTCTTCCTTTAAGCCTCGATACATCTCAGTACTACTGGGATGCATAGCAAAAGGACTACTATGCGCTTCAGTCAAAATGGTACGCCTCAACTCATCAACATTAGGCACCATTATCGGATCCTTTAAACACAACACTCCATTATCATTAAAATGAAAATCCGTCAGATTTCCATCCATGACATCCTTAACATGCAGCACCAACTCCTCATCATAAGGTTGCTTGTCCTTTATCAACTGTGAGAAAGATGGCTTCGCTTCCAACTCGGCCAAGAGACCACCATCTTGCATCACACTCAACCGTGCAAACATAGCTCTTAACTCCACTGCAACCTTCCTACTCAAGGCATCCGCCACAACATTAGCCTTACTCGGGTGATACTCAATTGTCCAATCATAATCCTTAAGCAACTCCAACCATCTACGATGCCTAAGCTTCAAATCCTTTTGAGTCATCAAATACTTTAAACTCTTGTGATCTATGTACACAATACATTTCTCACCATAAAAGTAATGTCTCCAAATCTTCAACGCAAACACCACCGCAACAAGTTCAAGGTCATGGGTAGGATAATTGCGCTTGTGCACCTTTAACTGACGGGATGTATAAGCCACAACTTTCCTCCTTGCGCGGTTGGCGAATGTGTGTTCTTGAAAGTATCGCCTTGGAAGAAGGTGATAAGGTTTGGGCGTAAGGGTAAGCTTAGCCCAAGGTTCATTGGACCTTACGAGATTTTGGAACGTATTGGTCCTGTGGCATATCGGTTGAGATTACCTGCGAAATTGGAGAAGATACATGATGTGTTTCATGTCTCTGTGTTATGGAAGTACATGTCAGATCCTTCGCATGTGATGCATGTTGAGGAGATAAAGTTGAATCTGGATATGTCTTATGATGAGGAACCAGTGAAGGTTCTGGACGTGAGTAGAAAATTTCTTCGTGGCAAGATGATAGAACTTGTGAAGGTGTTGTGGCGACACCGAGGAGTTGAGGAGGCCACGTGGGAAAGCAAGACAAACATGCTGAGGAAGTTTCCGCATCTCTTTCCATCATGTAAGAATTTCAAGGACGAAATTTCCTAAATGGGGGAGAGTTGTAACGCCCTAGTTTTTGGCCTAGATGTTTTAGACATCGGATTGGACCAGTCGAGAACGGTTCGAATCGCGTAAGGTGATTTAAGGAAATCAAGGGTCGCGATAGGATAAAATTATGATAAAAATTGCTAAAATCCTCTAAAAATATGTTTAAGAGGTTGGTCAAGTCAATTTTACAAAAAGAGTTTTGGAAAATGGACATTTTGAGTAGTGACCAAATTGTATAGTTTCAAAACTGGGAAAAATGAGATTTTTAAAGTGGAAGCCAAAATCATAGAATCTTTATGGGGCTTTAAGTTAATTTGACCTTTTCTCAATATGTCATGTATTTTAAAAGGGGTTTTTAATTAAATGATTTTATTAGGATTTATATTAAAATAATTAAAAGGTAGTTAATGGATTTCAATTACGTAACTATCAAAATCCCTCTCATTTTCAGCCAAAGAAAAATTCACTCATCTTTTTCCAGAATTCTCACTTCTAAAAACTCTCTCAACGTTTCCTAAATCATTTTCAAGAGTTCTCTCTTAGTTCTTCGAGATTTCACTAAGGAAAACTTGTCAATCATTGAGAAAAGCAAGGATTGGAGATAAATCTCGTTCTCAACCTCTAATCTAAGTTCTTTATTGAAATTCCCAAGATATTTGGCTTCTAAATACTATTTTTGGTTGAGTTTTTATTATAGTTTTGATTGGAGATCAAAATCTTGTGAAATTGTGGTTGAAATCTTAATTTTCAGACTTGATGAGTTGGGCTCTGTTTTGTGTTGATTTCAAATGATTTCTAAGTTGATTTATATGTTAAAATGAGGTGTTGATAATGTAGATCCCAAAATCCTTGTGATCCTTGAGTTTCTTGGTAGTTTTAAGTGAGATTTTGGGGTGATTTGGTGGAATCTTGCTTGCTGGAGGTATAAGGTTGGGTTAGGATGTTTGTTAGATGTGTTTTGATGTTTATAATGCTTTGGAAGTGGTGTATGTTGGCTGGGCTTGGTTTAGGAAGCAATCGATTGAGTTTTCGGTTGTTTTGGATGGGTATTTTGGTGTTGTTTGGGTGAGCAACGAGTTTGTGAATTGTTGCTAGTGTTAGAATGCATTTTAATGCATTTAGATCTCTGTTTTAATGATGTGAAAACAGGGGTTCTTGATCCAGAAGCAAACGAGGTGATTTTGGAGGCTCCGGAGGGGTAATTTTCGTGTCGGCGAGCAGGGCTTCGCGTATCAGTGAGTGGAAATGCAATTTTCTGCTTTGTAACGCTTTGAGCGTGGTCTTGGGAGCCTAGTGTAAGTTTGATACACTTAGCTAAGCTCAAGAGTAAGTGATTCGGAAATCCCTCTCTTGGATATGTGCTTTGTTTGATGAATTTGCACTTGAGTTGAGTGTGGATTGTTTACTGTTTTTAAGCATGTTTAAGCATGGTTTAATACTGGATTTTAATGTCATTATGTCAAGGATGCACTAGGTAAGTGATCCTTGGTTTGCATGTGTTGAATGCATATGAATTGAAGCATGTGATGCTTGTGGAAATGACATTGTGGTTATGCTTGTAAAACAATGAATTAATGTGGTTAAATGATTATATTGGCAAGTGATGAAAATGGTTTTTGGTTACTCTAATCAGATATAGTTAGCCGGCTATAGGATTGGGTGCACCGTGAATAAAGTCGCCTTGGATGTCGAGGGGTTGTGATTGTGCCGTAATCTCCATCCAAGTACCCTAATGATTAAGGTTAAGATCACAACGGTGAATGGTTAGTCCCGTGTATGAGTCTTGTGTATGTATCCTATACTCTCGTTAGTGGAATTATACAACTACCGATGAGTGATGTTGAGGGGTTGTGATTGTGCCATTAATCTCTATCACGGGTGTTGAGGGGTTGTGATTGTGCCATTAATCTCCACCTTGTGTAGTCCGGTAGTTTGTATGAAGCGTGAGGGACAACGCTTGTAATCCGTGTATCCGATTGTGTCTTGTGTTGAAATGGTTTATGGATTATCACTTGTTAGCCAATATAATGTAAAAGAATAATGTGAAGCATGAGATGCTTGTATATGATGCAAGGATGCATGAGATATTTGTGTATGATGCAAGAATGCATGTGATGCTTGTTAAAGCATGAGCAAAGGTTTATTTGCTGTTGAAAAATGATGCATATGAGCATGTGGTTAAAAAGTGCATTGAGGTCTTGTGAAGACATGTTTTGTAAAATGGCATTAGATCTAAAGTGTTGGTTTTGCAAAATATGAGACATGCATTGATGAATGTTATTTAGCGATCCTAACTAAGCTTTGTGCTTACGCTCTTTTGTTTCATCAATGAAGAAAACTAGGCTTTGAAGGCAGCAAGTAGGCAAGAGGAATCCAAGCTTTTAATCTTGCAAAGTATGTGGTTTTGCTTCGGTGTAATAAAAGGCAATGGTGGGGTTTATGCTATCGCATGGTTGAGAATGTCTTCCCCTTTGCTTGAGCATGTTGGTTAGTTACTTTTGAGATGTAATTGGCCTTTATGGTTTGATTTTGGTTATGGATGATGGTTTTGGCTTGTTATTGTTTTGGTGGGCTAGGGAGCATGTCTTTAGTACTTTTCCTTGCATGTTGATTGCCATGTTATAGCTAATGCCTCGATATGATGATTGCTGATATGTATCCATGTTGTATGCATGATGTGACATGTCTCGGGAATGATTTGAATGTGTTTAAGCATGAAAAACCAGCAAAATCTACTGTTGCAGGGCAAGGCGTATCGGAACGCCCTTGCCTGTTTCGAAACAGGGGCCTGAAATGGCCATAAGGTTTTGGAACGGGTGAAGGCGTATCCAAACGATTTTGCTACTGGAAGGGGGTGTTTCGATACGGGTCTCGGAACGCACCCGAGTATCGAAACGGTCAACCCTGTTTCGAAACGACCGTTTCGGTACAGGGCTATCCGTATCAAAACGCCTGACCGTTGGGTTTGAATTTTGAACTGTTCTGAGTTTTTGTTTCTTGTATATTGGTCCCTAAATGTTGGTTGCTTAATTCAATGAGTTTGAATGATCCGTTTGGGTTGAAATTTGACCTGATGGCATGTTATGTGATTAATTTTGGTCTGGTAACATTAAAACTCGTTTAGTCCTTATAAATTTGAGAATTTACGTTTTAGTCCCTAAAAGATGATTCTTTCCAATTGAGTCCCTGTTTGGGTTCCGTTCGTTGTGCCGCTTTCGCTGAATTAATTTGCTGAACATATAGGTTAATATTGAGCTTCTAGAAAAGATAAAAAGAAAAAAAAGGTCGTTAACCAAGATTGACTTTCGGGTTGACTTTTGTTTTCCCTGTGTAATCTTCGTAGTTCGGGTCAAACGTCTAGGCTGGGCTAAGGGGGTTACACACACAACCCAAACCTACATATGATGCATCGCTATAAATTAAAAATTCCTTTCCCATTTCTGGTTGAATCAAGATTGGAGCTTGCGTCAAAGCAGACCCAAGAAAAGCCCGATGTCTATCCTCCCTCCACTCAAAACGAACATCCTTTTGTAATAACCTAGTCAATGGTGCAGCAATCCGCGAAAAACCATCAACGAACCTACGATAATAACCAGCCAACCCAAGAAAACTACAAACTTCCAACACAGATTTAGGTGGTTTCCAACCCATGACAGCCTCGATTTTATGTGGATCAACCCGAGTTCCTTCGGCTGACACAACATGTCCGAGAAAGACAGCTTCCCTAAGCAAAAACTCACATTTGCTCAACTTAGCATACATTTGGTTATCCAACAAAGCCTGAAGCACAATTCGCAAATGTCTATCATGATCTTCCGCGGTACGAGAGTAAACAAGGATATCATCAATAAACACAACCAAAAATTGATCCATAAACTCATGGAATACTATATTCATCATATTCATGAATGCAACAAGTGCATTTGTCAAACCAAATGGCATCACCAAGAATTCATATTGTTTGTACATCATACAAAAAGTAGTCTTAGGCACATCCACATCCTTTACCTTCAACTGATAGTACCCAGACCTCAAATCAATTTTAAAAAACACTAAAGCACCTCTAAACTGGTCAAACAAATCATCAATACGTGGCAAGGATACTTATTCGTACTCGTCAACTTGTTCAGTTGCCGATAATCAATGCACATCAGCATCATGTCATCCATCTTTTTCACAAACAACACCGGAGCACTTCACGGTGAAACACTAGGCCTAATAAATCCTCGATCAAGCAACACCTAAAGTCGCGTGTTCAACTCCTTCAGCGCCATACGATAAGGAGCAATGGACACTGAGGTTGTATTTGCATACTATTCAATGCTAAATTCCACCTCCTTGTCTGGTGGCAAACCCGACAATTCCTCGAAAAAAACACTCGAAAACTCACACATTGTGCGAATATCCTAAACACGAACTTTCTTCAATCTTGGATTCATTAAATAAGCTAAAAATGCCTGACAACCGGAATCCATCATCCGACTCGCTTCTAGAGCCGAAATAACATTAGAGAATAACTTGACATTCTCGCCCACGATTACCACCTCGTTATCATCAGCTTTAAAGAAACTCGCAAGGCCTCACAATCAACCACAACCTTATGCTCGGACAGTCAATCCATACTTAGAATTACATCAAAACCATGGAATGTCAACTCTATCAGATCAACTGTGAACTCATGTCCTTAAACCATCAAAGAACATCTGCTATACAACTTCCTTGTAACCACCGTCTCTCCAAAAGAACTAATAACTTGCATACCCACATCTAACATCTCAACATGTAAATCAAGAAAATGTGCATGCTCACACAAGATATATATGCGTAGAACCAAAATCAACCAAAGATAACAACGACAAAGACTGCAAAGTAAATGTACCTACAATCCCATGGGTGTCATTACGTCCTTCGCAATGTGTGTACACCCTCGCAGGACCACCACCCTTAGGTTGAACAACCACCACATGAGCCACAATTCATTGACCATCCTCCCTACGCTGGATATTATCAAAACCGCGTTCACGAACTCTTTTTGGTGCAACAACAGGTGCTCTAGCCTGACCACCACCAGCCAATAACTTACAACCACTCCTCAAATTGTCCCTCGATCCACATCTCCAACATGAATTAATAGCAAGTGGTGCAGGAGCATGCTCCTCATGAGCCAAATAGAGACAGTCTCGTCTCAAGTGATCTCACGATCCACGATCCCAACAAGCATTATGCTGATCTCTAGCCTGGGTACCCCGACTCTGCGGTCCACGTCTAGCACTACCCCGTCCCAGCTCAAGGCAATACCTCATATCTCGGTGCTTCTTATACCGACCACTATCGAAACCAAAATATGCAGCTCTCTTGCTGGAGCTAGATCATCTTGCTCAAACACTTAAACCTAGGTTCTGCTCAATATCCTTCGCTCGTGTAACAAACAAGTCCAAATTGGTGTAGTCAGAAGCCAACATAAAAGTCTTATCATCTTGTACTAATATTGTTGTCACTAAATTTTCACCCTAGCTTTTAATAATTAATTTTTTTAAATAATAGAAATCCTTTTAAAGCCCCATTTTCAAGAAAACCCCACTTTTTAATAAAGCCCATTTTATGTTGAAGCCTATTTTTTTAAAGTGAAAAGTAAAAAGGAAAAGAAAAAGAAAGAAAAGAAAAAATAAAAATTAATTATGGTGTTTAATAATTTTAAGGAAAAATGAATAAAATGAGTTAATAATTAAGTGTGGAAAAAGAAAAAAACAACAACAAAAGGGGTCAAAAATAGTAAAAAAAGAGTGTCAGCCCGCGCGTCACGCGCTGGCGCGTGATGTCCACGCGCCTGGAGCTAGGATCTCCAAACCCTTGTCGCGAATAAAGCCGACAGTCGTTCTCCGTCCATTGGTCGCGGCAGCCGGCGTGGTTAGTGCCGATCAGACCGCCTAGTTGCTGTCATCCTTTTGCCATCGCCTCGCTTGCCGCTGTTGCCTATAGCCGCTGGAATCTGTAAAAACCCGAAACAAAATAATAACCCCGAGATTCGAATTAAATGGGAAATTGTATCCCGAATTTGGATCAAAATGGATGATTTCTTGAGGGTTTTACTGGGTATCAAGTTTCTTGTCTGATTTTAGCTTCAATTCGGGGATTGAAATCGGAATTTGGCTTGATATTGAAGCAATAAATTAACTATAAAACCCCTCAAATGCTTCATTGTTCAACACACCAAATTTGAGAGAAAAAACACTAAAAAGGGTTCAAGAAAAATCCAAAAAATTCTCTAAATTTTTTTTGAGTTGGATGGAAATTTTTGTAGGAGAAATTCGAGTTTGGAGCAATTTTCCGGGGGTGGTTTGGAGCATTTCGAGAAGCTTGAGTTCAAGTTCATCGTTCGTCGATTTCTCAGTAAATTTTTTATCGTTTCTTTGTTTTTTTATGTTAATTTTATTGTTGTTCTTGGTTGAATTTTGGTGTTTTGTTTATGTTGTTTGTGATTTTAAGGTTGCTTTCACATGGTTGGAAAATTGATCGCGATTTCGGTAACTTTTTTGTTTTAAATTTTGTTTAAATTTCTAGTTTGATCTTAAACTTATTGCATGATTTTTAAAATGTTGTTAAAGTGATTTTTGATCCTTAGAAGTGTAGGAATTAATTTAAAAGGTGTTTTCGGCTTTAAAATCCATGAATATTTTTTTTAAAATGCATGAATAAATGTGGTTAATTTGAAAACCTTAAAATTAGGGATTTAATTAGAAGAAATAATAGTGTGAGGTGTTAGAGAATAAATGGTTTGATTTTAGAAAATAAAAAAATTGTGAAATTTAGTTTTAAATAGTAGATGGGCAAAAATGATTTTAAAGGAAAAAAAGCATAAAAACATTTTTAGGGAAAAATAAGTTTACAAGAAAAAATAAAGGGTTTTAAAGTAAAATTAGGGTCTAGGATAAAAAAATGATTTTCTTTAAAAGGAGAAAAAAACTTAAAAATAGTTCTTTAGGGAAAATAAAGTTTATTTTAAAAATGGGTTGTTTTAAAAGAAAAACTTTAAAAAATGGAAAAATGAAAATGATTTTTAAAAGAGTGAAAATTCTTTTGAAAGAAAGGAAAACACAAAATCGTAAAAAAAAACATAAAAATGAAAAAGGTGAAATAATGTAAAAAGAGATTTAGCTTAGAAAATAAAAAATTAAAAAAAATAAATGCTTTTTAAAAGGAATAATAAAAAGGGTAAAATTCAAAAGAATAAAATGTTTGCTTGCTTGTTTTAGAAATATGTGAAAACTTAGATTAGGCACTAAAGCTTAGATAGAGACATTTTTTTTGTGTTGAAAAATATTCTTCATGAAAATAAAATACACTTAAGCATGTTTAAACCTTAACTTAGGAAGAGAAGACTTAGACGTTTTTTAGGGCTTTTAATAATCGAACCTAGAATTGAATAAAATGCTCAACACACTTAAATTTCTTTGTTGCTTGAAAAGTGAAAACATAATTTAATGTGGCGTCTTATTAAATGGGAATGACAGGTTAGCGCCAGAAATGTTGACGGTGATTAAAGTTCATCTCCCGGGCGATAAGGCCGTTAAAATAGACTAATATTCATTAAACAAACAAATAAAGTCGAACCTTTTTAAACTTGCAAATTCCAGTTTTGAAAAAGATTTTAAAACCAATTAGGTACCAATTTTGGGCGTCGTGGGGGTGCTATCCCTTCCCAACGCATAACTGACCTCCGAACCTGTTTTTTTATTTTTCGCAGACCGAAACCGTTATTTTATTAAAACCAAACATGTTTTATTAGAATAACCCTATTTTTAAAAGTGATCCAATCACACTTTTTAAAAAAAAAAGAATTGTGGCGACTCCGTTGATTTTTAAAGTGTTTTCCAAAAAAAGTCGAAGCCTCCCTCAAAAAAGGCTGTTGCGACAACTAGGCGACTCTGTTGGGGACGTGTTATTGTTTTTTAAAATAAAAACAAAGAGGGTCAGGCCAGAAATTGGTTTTAAATAGTTTTCAAAAAATGTTTTTTATATGGAATTTACAAGTTCATAATAGGTTCTATTTATTTGTCCGTTTAAATGAATATAATTCTATTTTACACATTTAAGACTTAACTCCAAGCTCTATTCCCGAGTTTTTTCCCGTTTGTTTTAGGTGGGGGGAACACACTTTGCTCATGTAAGAATATTGATTCTTCGTATGACCATCGCAAAGTACCTTCAGGACTCAATTCCTTTTGCCTTCGTGAGGATATTGATTCTTCGAGAAGGCTTCGGTGGTGAGTCCTCCTGAGTTGAACTCGATTCCTTTGTAGCCTATAATGGGTGAGAATCGAGGGCCTTACTAATCTTAGTAGAGGACAGCAAGGACAACTCGGGTACCTTTTTTGAATCAAACCAAGTTTGAGAATTTAGAGCCTACCCCAATAGAGCCATGCAGAAAGCCTAAGGTGTTGAGTTACATGAATATTGGGCATTGTTTTTTATTGTTTTATCTATTGTCTGCTCTTGCTTGTTAAACTCTGTTTATTATCTTGTTTATTTTGCATGTGCATCATTTCATAATACAAGGGGTTGATTCTGGAAAATTGTTCAATTGTGAATGGAAAGCCCTTCAAGGAGGAGAACCAAGCACGTGGCAACATTGGCAACTGAAGCTGCAGCTCTTCGACAGTACGTCAGGCCCGTTGGAGAAATTGGACCAAGAATCATGTGGCTAATTGAAGAAATCAAGGAGATAGGTGTTCGAGCAGAAAAATATTTGTAATTCAAAAGATGTAATCAAAATTTCGTATTTAATAAAGAGTTTCCTTTCATAAACAGATTTTCAATGGAATTGATGGCCCTTCGACTGCATTCATACATTTGCATTATCTTGTTTGCTTTGTTGTTTGCATTTCGTGAATTCATTTGTGCATACATTCATTTGTTCATTAACTAACTTAATAATAAAAAAAACAATAGAATATCCAAAATTGCTAAGACAACCCATAGATACGGTACGCGAGCCCAAACCCGAGCCATGAACTCTAAGGAACGGTTGGCAACTTTGGAGGCAAATCAAAATAACATTCAGGATAAGCTGGAGAAACTGGAAGTTGACATGAAACAACAAGTTTAAGTGGTCCATCAGAAAACGGTCAGTTCGATAGCTACATTGCTTGGATTCAAGGACCCAAATGCGACCAAAGAAGGGGGAAATACTTCTGCCATTCCTCGATTCCCGGGGATGACTTCTAGGGAGGAGGCTGCTGCCAAGGCCAAAACATCCATTCATATAGCTGAATCTTCCACTCACATTCCAAATGTGGAGGCCAACAATTACGAGGTGCCTGACCTCGATGAAGTCGCTGATAAGGCTCAAGTTGAAAAGAAGTTGGAAGAAAAATATGAAAAGTTGGCAGGAATGTTAAAGTCCTTCTAAGATGGAGCTGCTTATGGTGGAATGGATGCCAAGGATCTGAGCTTGGTAACTGATTTTGTTACGCCACCGAAATTCACCCAAACTTCGAGAAATATAATGGGACCACATGCCCCTCAGCACATCTAACCATGTACTGCAGAAAGATGTCCATGTACCTTGATAATGAGAAGCTGCTCATTCACTGCTTTCAAGACAACCTAGTAGGGTTCGTTGCACGTTGGTACTTGCAATTAAGTCGAGTAAACATTAAATCATAGAGAGACCTGTCCACGAGAGCTTCCGCTAATACGCTCAAAGGTGGAGAAAAAGTAGGTTCCGTTGAACGTTGCACGTTGGTACTCGTAATACAAGCATGTTTCAGATAAGGTTTCAACTCGTCTGGTCTTGCAAGGGATGGAGAAAAAGTACCACGAGAGCTTCCGTGTAACCCCCTCGTCCCGGTCTGGACGTTTGACCGATCCGAGTGGGCTACACGGGGATAACCGAGATGAAAACCCTTAAGGCTCCACTTCGGTTACCGACCCTAGGAAACTTTTTCATTTATTATCTTATCTAGAGGCATTAATTAAACCTAAGCGGAAGCCCAACAACAAACAGGGCCTAAGCCCAACCCTTGGAACCCTTTAGAGATGTCAAAAAGCCCATTTACAGGCCTGTGTTTTGAAACAGTCAAAGCTCGTTTCGAAACACTAGCTCCAGTTTAAAAAGTCAGACACCCGTTTCGAAACGCATCCACCCCGTTTCAGAACAGGGTCTCATTTTGCCTTGCCGTTTCGATACCCGTTTCGAAACAGGCAATTCCAGTAGCCAAAGTGTTTCGATACTGGTTTCGAAACAGGGGCTCACAGTAGCCAAAACGTATCGATACACGTTTCGATACGGGGCCCTGGAACCACACATGTTTCGAAACAGGGCTACCCGTTTCGAAACACCTGCACACTGTGAATTCTCAAAATCAGCTTTAAACACCTCCAAATGATCCCAAACATCGGCAACGACTCCAAGAAGCATACTTAACCTACAAACACACCCTATAGCATTCATGCTCGAGATACACAAGATATACGAAGGGCATCCAAACAAGGATCATGCATGGCATTTAAGACAATATGCTTACACAAGGACATATACTTAGATATTTAAGATAGGCAAATCCAACATCCAAAGCCAAATCAGCATAACATATAAAAGGAGTCTAGCATGCTCCTAACAACCAACATCAACATACTTCGTAAGGCTCAAATAACAACATCTATCCCATTGCTTGACTATTACAATCTTTCAATTTAAAGTTCATACTTGAGCTAACCAAAACGAAACTTGGAGACATTTCCTTGCCCTTGCCACCCACAAGCTACTGATCTACATTGTCGAACAAAAAGAAGCGTAAGCATAAAAGCTTAGTGAGAGTAAGCTCATAAAACAAACCTTCGACAATGCAGGGTCCAAGCACGAGCAACAACCATGATAAAATGCATGATCTTACCTCCGATCCACAAGAGCCAAAATAATCATGATGCATGAACATATAGTCAACATTATGCCATGCTCAACGACTCATAAGCTCAACACACAATGATACATAACTCAATGTATTAACAACAACATATATCAATTCGCATTGGAATCACATTTCATATCATATTGGCACCTAGCTATGACTCGACTACGCGGATAACAAGTTAGAACGCATTTCTAACGCAACCATTACCTTCGGTGGGATTACACTCATCACCGGTTCTCGCGGAGGGGATTCCACTCATCCTCACGCCCCGTCGATGGGATTCCACTCATCATCGACTAATATATAAAGATTTCTGGGCGAACCCGTACTCCTCCTTGGTGACTTAACGCCACCAAGGCCATGCGCAAATTTGACTCAACCGTGTGCACACTAATCCTAATGATTAATCATTGTACCCAAGCATACTAGTTCCAATATTAAACACAATCCATAACCTTTCACAACATCATTTCATATCAACTTCCGTGCTTAGCACGTACTCACCATGATCACTATCATGCACAATTTACAATCCAAACCACATGCATAACAATGCATCAAACCATGCCTCTACAACATGTATAACACAATATACATATCTACCATAAACACAAGTAAACAAGGGGCATAATGAGCAATTTGGAGTTTAACCAAAAGTTCCCTAAGCTAAGCTTGAGATTAGGCTACCACTCTAATCTCAACTCTAGGTGGGTTTACCAAGCCCAACCTAGGTCCACATGCTTGAACCAATGTTTAAAAACCATTTAAAAACAATAACCACTCACCGACAATTTCAAGCTCAAACATACTAGCCGATCAAGCTTCCAACGATTCTGGATTTATTCCCGAGGCTTCACCAACACAAAATCTCGCTTCTAATCATCTCAACACAATCAAAACAACCTCAAATCAATTCACCAATTAATGTAGCAAACCCGGAACACTAATCAAGCACAAAACACATGATTTTCAAGCCAAGAACAACCCCAAAACACCAAACCCGAGCAGCCATGAAAAACAGTCCAAAACTCAAGATTTCAACCTCTTTAACACACTTAAATGCTTCCAAAACGATCCCTAACCAACGTACAACAAATAGCCCTCAATTTCCAACATTAAACACACCCAAAATCAACCTTTAAACCCTTCAAAAACCCCATTAAAACCCAAATTCGGGAATCATTGTAAAACTCTTTAAAAATCACATATGTTGGACCTTATGGTTCCTAAACAACTTATCTATCAACATTAAACCAAAAGCTTTAATAAAGAATCATAAAGCTCCAACCTTTAATCAAAACTTTCAAAAACCCAAATTACAAAATACCTAGTTTTAGTGAAATCTAAAGATACCAAAATGAAGAAGAGACCAAGGCCAAGTCAAAAATGTCATTACCTCTTGAAAAGCACCAAGGATGAAGTTGAAAAGTGATGGAATAGTAACAAGAGAGAAGATCTCTCTTCTTGTCGTTGGTTTTGAAAATTTGGGAGTGAGGAAGAAGATGAGCACATGCTCTCATCTTTTGTTTTATTTTTAATTCACCCAAAAATCATATTTACAACTATGTCATTAATGAATGGCCAAAACCCACATCTCCTAAAGTCCATAGATTTTGGACTTAGAAGATAGGCCCAACATACTTTAATTATTTTGAAATCACGAAGCCCATTAGAAATATATTATTATTTTAATTATAAACCCGAAACAATATTTTAATATTATTCTAATCATAGAACCGAGACTCAAAATATTATTTTAATATTAATTTCATCTGACCCCTAAACCCGGGTGTTACATTCCGCCAATACGCTCAAAGGTGGAGGGATGTAGCGGTACAAGTGCAGCCACCGTTGTTAAAAAATGAGATCACCTAGATGTTTGTAGAAACACTAAAGGGTCCCTTTTATGATCGCATGCTTAACCATGCTACGAAGAACTTTGTATATATGTTAATCAATGGTGAACTAATCCTGGTAGCCATGAAGAGTGGAAGGTTGAACGTTGGGGAAACAAAGAAGACATATAAGAAGAAGGATAACAATGAAGTCAATGCAACGAATGTCTATCACCCCAACTACTCAACATTCGTGGTATTCAACAAACCCAATACCTTAAATAATTCCAACACCACAGCTTTGACGGTTACAAACACCCCAAAAGGAGAGCGAAGATATCAAGGGAATTCGAGGCCTTACTTTCTTCCCATCCCAATGACTTATGCAGAGTTGTTTGACGAGCTGGTCAAATCACAAATGGTGTTATCAAGGCATGTTCCTCCATTCTCACCTCCCTATCCACCATGGTATTACGAGAAAGCCCAATGTGAATATCATGTAGGAGTATGGGGCATACCATCGAGAATTGTGCCGCATTCAAAAGGGTGGTAGACGATTTAAGGAAATCGGGCATGATATCATTTGAAACTTCTAAAGAAACGGGAAATCCGTTGTCAAACTACCAGAAGAATGGAGTAAATGTCGTCGTAGAGGAAGAGGTTCACACCAACAAGAGGCACGTTTACGAGGTCAAGGCATCCATGAAATGGGTATGGACCCAGATGGTCAAAGCCGGGGGTGATAGAGGGATTTGAAGAAGCAACAAATAAAGGACTGTATTATGAATACCACCAGCAGGAGGGGCATGACATTGAGAATTGCTTGGAGTTCAAGCAGTTAGCACAAGAAAAGATTGACTGTAGAGAGTTAGAATTTTACGTGCAAAAAGAACAAGGGATGGAAGTTTGTGCATCAGAGGAATCGTCCTCTAAAAAGATCTACACAGGAATGAGGCATTTGGTGATTAAGACCAAGGTAGGGGTCAAAGAGCCAGCTAGGAGTGTAGCTCCACGATTGATTGTGAAGGTGCCAGCCCCATTTCCCTATAAGGACAACAAGCAAGTCCCTTGGAATTATGCTTGCACAATAACAGATCCAAGGAGATCAACAATTGAAGAGGAAAGAAAAGAAGAACCCGTCAATGAGGTAAGTCGTTTCACCAGAAGTGGGAGACTTTATTCAGCTCCAAAAATGGAGGATAGAGATGCAGCGCAGAGGAAGGCCGCTAATCAGCCAAAAAAGGAAGGGGAAAAGGATTTCTTCCAAGAGAAAATACCATTCATCCACGAACTAGTGAAAGAATCAAAGGCTCAAGAGTTTCTAAAAATATTCAAGCACAATGAATACAGTGTGGTATAGCATCTAATAACTTCATTGGGATTCATTATTGTTAAGCTCCGAGGGACATCGGGATGCATTATTGAAAGTGTTAAACAAGACATTTGTGTTAAAGGAGATCACGACTGACAAGATGAACATGTTGGTCAATAACATTGCAGTTAATAACTTCATATCATTTAGTGATGAAGAAATACCCGTGGGGGAAGAGGATCACGTAAACCACTTCAGATTTCTACAAGATGCAAAGGGTACATGTTATGAGGAGTTCTTATTGATAACGGGTCAACTCTAAATGTTCTCCCTTTGGAAACGTTGAAAAAGTTGCCTATTGATATCTCCCGCATTAGGGCTTATCAAAATACAGTACGAGCCTTTGACGGGACCCAAAGGGATGTGTTAGGAAAGATTGAAGTTCCCATACAGATTGGGCCATCAACATTTGAGGAAGATTTTGTTGTTATGGACATAAACCCTAGTTATAGCTGCTTGCTCGAGCGCCCATGGATTCGGACAGCAGGTGCAGTGCCCTCTACTCTACATCAGAAATTAAAGTTTGTTATTGATGGACAACTAATCATAGTTGGTGCGAAAGAAGAAATCATTGCGTCGGTGATTACATATACGCCATACATTTAAGTAGATGAGGGGGCACTTGAGTGTCATTTTAGAACGTTGGAGTTATTCAATGCAACCTTTGTCACTGAAGGAAGTAAAGTGCCAGAACCAGAGCTGTCAAGTTGCACAGAGATGCAAGTAAAGAAAATTGTAGGTCGTGTAGGTGTTCCGTTTTTGTAAGAGCGTAAGTGCACACTCATGTCAAATTATAGTATAGAAGATGTCGAATCCTACGAGGATTTGACAGTTCGTCTCGTTTCGTAGTTCCTGCACAATGGTAAAGTAAAACACAAGTGAATGATTGGTTGAGATTGGAAAGTAATTAAAACACAAGTAAAAGAGAAGAGGTGAATCAGGTTGATAGAGCAGGCAGGGTTATGCTGCCACTTAGTGTGAAAATTGCGTTGAAATAGGTATGAGTTATCCTTTGCTGCCACGATATGCTGCCTCGGCGAAAATGGTGGGCGGCAAACTACGACCCTGTCACGTGGCCGCAGCAGGTCACTGCCACTGCAGGGGTGTGTACTGTCTCGGTAGGTGGAATGGAAAGACGTCCTGGCGGCAAGTCTGGTAGATACTCCAAGTTCGGCAGGATAGTCAATAGTGATCCCTCCTATTTCTAGGTTAGGATGCTCGAGATTGATAACTTGAGGACTAGTGTGGAACAAAATCAATCAACTCAGTTAGAGATCCCTTTTAGTCGTTGAAGCTTGTGGACTAGTGTGGAACCAAGTTAGTCACGCCTCTCGTTGTGACTGTACTTAACCCTTTCGTGAGCCTTGCACTTTCGTGCCCGACAAATAGATTCTCTCAAACGACAGTTGTAGAAAGATTGAAAGAATGAAGAACAATGGATTAAGTAAACCTGGAATATTTTATTGAATAAATAACTCAAAAACCTAAAACAATCGTTTCACTCTAGTTACAACATAACTCTAACCCAATGGAGAATTAGAACATGGCGGCAGAGAAGAGCACAAGTAAAGTCTATAGAAAACCTAGGATGATTTAAACTAGAAGTACAATGGGTATTTATAGACTTAAAACTAGGCCAAGTCCTCCTTGAAGTAGAAGTCCTCTAAAGCATATTTTCTTCTTTAATGTAGCTTTAAATGCTGACTTCTTTTCTTGGAATATGAACTCTTCCTCGTTTTCCTTAGCCCGTAAGTAAGCTTGGGAATTTCGCTTCAGCAGCCCTAGCCGCTGCTACAGACGTCGAAAAATCACGTGAACGCCAACGATGAAATCAGGAGTTTTAGCTCTACAAATCGCGCTCCAGTTCTCCAAACTTCCATAATCAGCTGCCGTGGGAAGTAAGGTTGGTAGCAGCTTTTGCTCAGCAGGCGCTCGACATCAACTTACTTCAGTTGGAACAACTTTAGTACAGCTCTTGGGTTTGCTTCTCAGTGTTGTGCCCTCCGTTCCTCGGCTCCCTCGTTCAGTTGTTACTACATACAAGCAAAAATACACTAGAACAATACCTTGTGTTCACCAAATGAATGATAAGTTATAAAAGTAAGGCAAAACAATGAAATACTCTAAAATGCTATGTACGAATCTAATTATGCCTAAATGTGCTTAAAAAATTAATAATAAGAGTTGGAAAGTGCATGAAATATAGGACTTTTGGACACTTTACACACCCCCAAACTTGAACTATTGCTTTTCCTCAAGCAATGTAACCTAAAGTACTTGCTCTAATAATAGCAAGAAAGAAAAACATGTTGTTAACCTGATTTTCTGCCTCAAGGCCGTGGCACCTATATATATAACTTATGGAAGGGAAATAAGTAAGAAAACAACTCAGAATTAAATTCCTAATGCATGTGTGATATTTGCAAATCTATAAGCAAGTTGAATACGTAGAATAAAAGATTAAACAAAGATACTGCTGTAATTTAAAGGATGCTTCCGATGCAGCACAGTTTCAACACATTATTATTATTATTAATCAAGGCAGTGAGGGCTTCAACTTATCACAACTACTCTTCCAGGTTTGACGTTTAGATAGGAGCAAACTACAAAACCCTGAACCCTTGGAGTAGAGTCATCCCGTGAAGGCGATTCACTCATGCTAATTTGTCCGTCACTTTTGGGTTTTCAGATTCATGGAATTTGATAGCAGCGGAGAGTCCTCGCTAATGATTCTTCCTAGAGCCTGTTGTGGGCACCTCTAGGGTAACACATCACTTTTTTCTTAGTTTTTGATTTTGTTGCCTTTGGCAGTTCTGCTTTTTTTTTGTTTCTTTTGCCTACCTCGGCGGCTACCTGCAATTATCATTAAAATTTTGCAAAGAAAACAAGCAGGTAGTGTTCATCAAATCTTCTAGACATTCAACAAGGAACGGAGATAGTCAACATTTCCAGGCAAAAGGGAAAAAAATCTAAGTCATATTTCATACTCTATCCCAAGATTAAGTTTAATTTTAGTTAGGTGCGAAAATAAAGTAATCGGTTATCCTATCATAGGCACAAGTCATAACAAACTTTTCTTTTCCGATTATTACTAAGGCAAGTACAATGCAATCTACATGCAACTAAGAATGACTAAAAATGATGCGAAAGCAATCCTCCCCAAACTCGAGATGGGCATTTCCCTCAATGCAAAAAATAGAAAATAAGAAAACAAAAATATACACGTCAAAATTAGCAAAAATAAAATAAAGATAAATTAAAATAAAGGACAAGAAAATAAAAGTTTGTCGATGGTTAGGAGGAGGTTGGATTCTAGCTAGCTAAGGAGGAGGAGGATGTTCGGACGACGAAGCGGCTTTTGGCAAATGCCTTGGCAGCGGTTCGAGCAATATAGGTCTTTGCTTTCCGCGGTGGCTGGACTCTCTCTGGTGTATGTTGTGGCTCTTCTGGAGGCTCGGCAGGGGGAATGGCGGTAGATGCGTCGCTTCTTTCTAACTCTGTCTCGACGTCCACGGGTTCTTCTGCTATTATGTGTCACTTCCTCTTCCTTGTCCCTTCCTCTATGGGTGCTGCCAGAGGGATGAATATCATTGGGATGGCTGTTGTTGCCGCTACTACTGCGGTTTCTGATTCCGGAGGTGGCTGCTCAATCTTCTTTGATGAGGAGTCTGTTATTGCATCTGCTGTGCAGGCTGGGTAGAGATCCAGCTGGTGCCTCTCAGGGGAGTCTACCACTGTGTTAGATGGGGTGGCAGTTGAGTTATGCGGAGAATGCATAGGAGAGGGCATCTGGCAGTCTGTCTGGCGAGCGGTGGTGACAAGTGAAGTTTGTTGTGCTCTTGATGCTGCTGCAAGCTCATCAGGAAAGGGCGGCATGGTGGGCACGTCACCAGGAAATTTCTAAAGGAAATAAGCCACAAGGGCTTCTTGGGCCTCCCCACGTAGTTAATAAAGGCCAACTGTTGTTGCTCTATCCGTTTTGTGTGTTTGAGGAGTGTGTGGAGCAGCGGGATGACCTCTCTGTCTGGGCAGCTTCAGTACTGTTGGGGCGGATGGCATTTCAAACTGTGCGGCAGAGGGCTGACTGGGTGTTGCTGGCTCTTTCTCTACATCCTGCATCATCTAGATGTAAACCTTTTTGGTCCAGCCCTCCTTGGCAGCTGTGAACTCATCACTGGGCTCTATGGGGACTCAGAAATTGGTGTAAAGACTTGTGATGAGGGAAGGGAAGTACAACCTGCCTTTCTTCTTCTCGAAGCAGTTTTAGATTTCCATACAGATGATTTCCCCTACATTGATCGATCGGTTCATTAAGATGTTGTGAATTAAGGCAAGGCACGGTCGGTCAACTGTTGAGTTGTGGGATGTGGGCAGCAGGCGCCTTATCACAAACGTGTTCCAAAACATAGCTTCAGGCAGCAGGTGGCGGTGCTGGACAGATCCCACACGTTTGCCCCCTAGCCATGGTGTGTTTGGCTTGCATATTTTGGCCTTGATCTCCTCACAGTGGACAGTCGTCAGTGACTGCCTCCATTTCTCGTGCGGGTTGTCGTTCATATCAAGGCCATAATAGTTGTTGATGATAGAAGGGTTGTGCTTGACCGCCTCTCCGCGGACGTAGACGAATGGCTTGTCTGGGCAAGGCTGATGTGAGTAATATTACCCGACTAAGGTGATGTTCGCTATATCGGGCTACTGAGCGAACATATCCCATCTCTTGTAGTTGATGGTTTGGAACAAGGCGAGCTCTAGACCATGGTCTCCTGTGTGCTTCGTGTAATGGAAGCCTTGTTCCTCCCAGTCGGCCTGCTTGGAGAATTGTGCTCTATGTCTCTCCTTGTCTGCCTTGAAGCAGAACCTGCTGTAGGTGGGTTTTTGGGTTGATGTTGAAGCCATGTGATCGATTGTATTTTAACTAAAACTAAAAAGGAAATATTATGAGAGAGTAGAAGAATAAGATAGAAGGTAGCAAAAAGGTGGAAGTAAAGTAAAATGAAATGAGTGAGTGGTTTATATAGGCGCTGCCGAGAAGTGCCCAGGCGGCATTAAATGATCAACGGTCTGATTTCCTTACACACGTTACAGATTTTTTGCCCGTTATTTTTGGAGCCGTTGGCGGCCAACTAGCTGTTAAACTTCGTTGCGTTGGCTGCTGACTCGGCATGATGGTTGGCAGGCTTTTTGCTGGTCTTCCCTCTTAATCATGCTCTTTTATTCTTGATCTTAAAATAAAATAATTAAAATAATATAATAAAATCTGAAAAATTAAATACTGAAAATTAATCTAGTCCTTAAAGAAAATAAACTTTATTCATAATGCATAAAAATAAATAAATAAAAATTAAGTTTTGTTAGGAGTGCATTTGGGTGCATCTCCTAGACATAGCCACTTCCTGAGGTGGTTTAGCTTTTTCTCCCCTCCTAGGGGGTCCTCTTGTTCCTTTAGTTTCTGTTTGATGGGGTCCTTCAATCTGTCCCGAGGTCTGTCATGGCAGCCGCTGCCCTGGCCTGTTTCCACACTTATCTTGGCAGCTCTTTCATCCAGGCCTTCCTTTCCTTCCTCTGAGGGTTGCAGCAAATTCATCCTTATGCTTTGATCTTCTACCCTCATTGTAAGTTTCCCAAGTTCCACATCTATTAGCGTTCTTCCCGTGGCCAAGAAGGGTCGCCCGAGAATGATGGGGGCTTTCTCATCGGCTTCACAACCCAAGATAAGGAAATTGGCAGGAAGAATTAGGCTTCCCACTTTGACTAGTATGTCAGCAATCTTTCCCTCCAGTTGCACGAATGAGTGATAGACAATTTTAAGCGATACATAGGTTTGTTTTGCGGGTCCAATACCTAGTTTGTCGAAGACGGCCTTAGGCATCAGGTTTATACTGGCTCCCAAATCACACATGGCCTTGGTCTCGTGCTTCCTGCCCAGCCGGCATGGTATAACAAAGCTGCTCGGATCTGTCTGCTTGGGCGGTAGCTTGTTATGCAGCATAGCCATGCATTCTTCAGTGATGGCCACCATTTCGAATTCCTCTATCTGTCTCTTCTTGGAAACTATATCTCTGAGATACTTGGCGTAGTTGGGCATGCTTTGTATAGCTTCTAATTGAGGTATGTTAATGTGCACCTATTTCAGAATGTCCAAGAATTTTCTGAATTGGTGCTCCTGCTGCTGTTGTTTGAGCTTTGGGGGGATGGAGTTGGCGGGCGGATGTCCTCTATTTGCTACTTGCTTGGGGGCTTAGTTTAGGGAGGATCATCCTTGTCAGGGTTGGTTTCATGTTCTTCTGTTGGGGCGGCTGGAGTCGGTATTGCTGCTGGGGCGACTAATATGGGTGCTACTGGGGTAGGCTTACTTATATGTTCTGGCTGAATTCCTGACTGCTCTACCATCCTAGGTTCATCCAGCTGCTTTCCACTTCTTGTAGTTATGGCCTTGCAATGTTCAAAAGTGGGCTTGGCTGCTTCTGGCTGGCTGTTGGATGATGCTCCCATGGTCCGGCTGTGGTAGATTTCGGTGAACTTCCAAAACTGGGTCTCCAGGTTCTTAATAGCAGCCTCCTAGGTGTTTAACTTCATCTTCATCCTGTCCATGGAAGACTCAGTTTTTTCAATAAATTTATTTGTATAAACAATAAATTCACCAGTTTGTTTCATAAAGTTATTCAGAGTAGCTTCTAGTGAATTATTATGCTGAGGTTGTTGAGTCTACTATCGAGACTAATTCTGTTGGTAGCTTCCCTGTAGTTGTTGTGGATTTGCTACTGTCTTTGGGTTGCTCCAGGAGAAGTTGGGATGGTTTCTCCAGTTAGGATTGTATGTGTTTTGGGCTGGCTTGGTATTCCTCTCATATCCTCCCATGTAGTTTGCAGATGTAGTGCATTCAGAGGATTCATGGTTGGCTCCACATTCGCCACAAAAGGGCTCAACAACTTTTACCTCATGGACCTTCCCTGGGGATTGCATCATCTTCATCACCAGCTCCGTCAGAGTGACGAGGCGGGCATTAACAGATTCGGAGGCTTCCACCTCATTCACAGTAGTTGTTCGCCTTGTGCCGCCTCGGCGAGCTATCATGTATTTATAATCACTTTTAGCTGCTATGTTGAGCAGTCGTAGTGCTTCCTCTGGAGGTATGTCTAAGATGATCCCGTTAACCGAGGCATCTATCAACATCCGAGTTGGGTAGTTAACCTCATTGTAGAATATAGATACTTGAGTCCAAGCCGGTAAACCATGAAGCGGATAGTTTTTCAGCATTTGTTGGTACCACTCCCATGCCTCATACATCGGCTCATCATCCTCTTGTTTAAAAGTTGTGATCTCATTCCGCAATCTATCAGTGACATTGGATGGGCTAAATCGGACTAAAAAGTCCTTGCAGAGCTCCGCCCATGAAGTGAAAGATCTGGTTGGCTGGTTATTCAACCACTGTTTTGCTCTATCCCTCAGTGAATAGGGAAATAGCCTTAGCCGCAATACGTCCTGGTGTACCCCATGAATCTAGAATGCTCGGCAGATGTCCATGAATCCTCGTAGATGCTGTCGAGCATCTTCTGTGGCAGTCCCTCCAAAGTGCCCTAGTGTGTTTAGAATTTTTGAACATGACAGGCTTCAGTTCAAAATGATCTGCCTCTATCTCTGGTTCTGTTACTATTGGCTCGAACCTTTGAAAGTTATGTTCAAGGTAGTCTCTAGTTGTCCGCACTTGGGGTGGATCAAGGGGATCTTGCCTCTGTTGTACTTGTGGTCCTCTGTGAGGCAAATCTTACTGCTCGCCCTTGCCATTCACAGCATCAACTGGGGGGTCCTCATTTACCATAGTCTCTTCCTTAGATTTGCCTTTGTCCTTGTTCTTTAAGGCTTCCCTATGCTCCCTCTTGATTCGTCTAGTTTCACGCTCAAGATCGTCGTAAATAATGAAGTTTCCGCTAGGGTTAGCCCTTGTCATACACTTGCAAAGGACACTGTAAAATTTCTTTTTTTTTCTTCGATTAAAAATAAAAATAAAGGAAAAAATAAAAAGGTGCAGAAAATGAATAACGAAATTCGTTGTTACCAATCCCCGGCAATGGCGCCAAAAACATGTAGGGCGTGTAGGTGTTCCCTTTTTGTAAGAGCGCAAGTGCACACTCCTGTCAAGTTATAGTATATATGATGTCAAATCCCACAAGAATTGGACAGCTCGTCTCGTTTCGTAGTTCCTGCACAATGGTAAAGTAAAACACAAGTGAATGATTGGTTGACATTGCAAAGTAAATAAAACACAAGTAAAAGAGAAGAGGTGAATTAAGTTGATAGAGCAGGCAGGGTTATGTTGCCACTTAGTATGAAAACTGCGTTGAAATAGGTATGAGCTATCCTTTGTTGCCACGATATGCTGCCTCGGCAGGATTGGCGGGCGGCAAACTATGACCCTGTCACGCGGCCGCAGCAGGTCACTGCCACTAAGGGTGTGTACTGTCTCGGCAAGTGGAATGGAAAGACGTCATGGCGTCAAGTTTGGCAGATACTCCAAGTTTGGCAGGATAGTCGACAGTGATTACTCCTATTTCTAGGTTAGGATTCTCGAGATTGATAACTTGAGGACTAGTGTGGATCAAATCGATCAACTCGGTTAGAGATCCCTTTTAGCCGTTGAAACTTCTGGACTAGTGTGGAACCAAGTTAGTCACGCCTCCCGTTGTGACCGTACTTAACCCTTTCGCGAGCCTTGCACTTTCGTGTCTGACAAATAGATTCTCTCAAACGACTGGTGTAGAAAGATTGAAAGAATGAAGAACAATGGATTAAGTAAACATAGAATATTTTATTGAAGAAATAACTCAAAAACCTAAAACAACTGTTTCACTCTAGTTACAACATAACCCTAACCCAATGGAGAATTAGAACATGGCGGCAGAGAAGAGCACAAGTAAAGTCTATAGAAAACCTAGGATGATTTAAACTAGAAGTACAATGGGTATTTATAGACTTAGAACTAGGTCAAGTCCTCCTTGAAGTAGAAGTCCTCTAAAGTAGCTTTTCTTATTTAATGTAGCTTTAAATGCTAACTTCTTTGCTTGGAATATGGACTCTTCCTCATTTTCCTTAGCACGCAAGTAAGCTTCGGAATTTCGCTTCAGTAGCCATAGCCGTTACTACAGACGTCGAAAAATCACGTGAACGCCGACGATAGAATTAGGAGTTTTAGCTATACAAATCGCTCTCTGATTCTCTAAACTTCCATAATCAGCTTTCGCGGGCAGTAAGGTTGGCAGCAGCTTTTACTCGGCAGATACTCGACAGCAACTTACTTTAGTTGGAACTACTTCAGTACAGCTCCTGGGTTTGCTTCTCAGCGTAGTGCCCTCCGTTCCTTGGCTCCCTTGTTCAGATGTTAGTACCTACAAGCAAGAATACACTGGAACAATACCTCTTGTTCACCAAATGAATTATAAGTTATAAAAGTAAAGCAGAACAATGAAATACTGTAAAATGTTATGCATGAACCTAATTATGCCTAAAATATGCTTAAAACAGTAATAATAAGAGTTGGAAAGTGCATGAAATATAGGATTTTTTTACACTTTACACAAACACTTAGAAAAGGAGCCAAGGTTGGATTGGGATTTGGAAGAAATAATCCGGGAAGGCTTTACCCAGTAGAAATCCCAATAAAAAAAGATTGATTCGGTCTGGGCTTCAAGCCCACCAAATAGCAAATAAAAGCATAATTCAAAAAGCAAGAAGAGAGAAGGAAGTCAAGGTTGAGTGGTGAAGAAGTTGAATGAGAGCCAATGGCGTACCCACCTCTAAGTGTCATTTTCAAGACTGGAGGGCTCTTAGACCCCAATGCCCGCTTCCATGAGGAGGAGAAAGGAAAGAATGACCCATGTGATGTTTTTGAGAATTTGAGCATTAACGACATCATTGATAAGAAAGAAGAAGAAAACAAATTTTGGTCCAAGATTCTCCCTTGCCCTGAATTGAAAATCTGGGCCGCAGAAATAGTCCTCAAAGTTTTTAAGACTGCCTCAGAGTAATTCTCAGAACCAACTCTTTTACCCTTAGACCTTGGGGTAATTAGAGATCTTATGTAAAAGGGTCTATTGTCAAAACCATGATTTGAGTTTCAATAAAAGATACATTTTTCTCAAATTTTATCTTGTGGCAAACTTTCTTTCACAAAACCTAAAACCAAATGATCATAAAAAACCCAAAAAAGCAAAAACAAACATTAAAAACATAACAAATCATATCATTTCATTTATTATTTCTTTCTTGGTATATATATATATATATTGCCTCCTTTTATTTGCAGAATTTTAGATATCAATTGTCCAAATGACTCCGAATCAGATTCCGATGTTAATTTCAAGTTGCCGCTATGTTTAGAAGAAGTTGAGAGTACTAGTGATGAAGAAGGGTATGACTTGTCGGATGATTTTCTTAGAATTGTAGAAGGGGAGGAAAAGCAAATTTTGTCCCACAAAGAAGAGTTAGAGGTTTTGAATCTTGGGACTGAAGAAGAGAAGCGTGAAGTAAAGATTTGTACCACCATCTCAGTTAAGACACGACAACATTTGATTGAGCTTCTACAAGAATACAAGGACATCTTTGTCTGGTCATACCAAGATATGCCTGGTCTTGACACATATATTGCCATGAATAGGCTTCCTATAAGAGATGGATGGAAGCCCGTAAAACAAAAGCTTAGAAGAATGAAGGTTGATACACTCTTGAAAATCATAGACGAGGTCAAGAAGCAGTACAATGTAGGGTTCCTCGAAGTAGCTGAGTATCCGGAATGGGTGGCAAACATCATCCCAGTACCCAAGAAAGATGGAAAAGTAAGAATGTGCGTCGATTAAAAGGATCTCAACAAAGCAAGCCCTAAAGATAATTTTCTGCTTCCAGATATCGACACTTTGGTCGACAATACAACTGGCCATTCCCTTTTCTCATTCATGGACGGATTTTCCGGTTACAATCAAATCAAGATGTGCCCAGAAAACATGGAGAAGACTACTTTTGTAATGTTATGGGGAGCCTTCTGCTATAAAGTAATGCCCTTTGAATTGAAGAACGTAGGGGCAATGTATCAGAGACCTATGGTCACTCTTTTTCATGACATGATGCACAAAGAAATAGAAGTTTATGTAGATGATATGATCGATAAGTACAGAACTGAAGAAGAGCATCTAGCAAACTTGAGAAAGCTTTTTCAAAGATTGAGAAAATTTCAGTTAAAGCTTAATCCTGCCAAGTGCACATTTGGGGTTACTTCTGGGAAATTATTAGGCTTCGTGGTAAGCAGAAGAGGAATCGAAATCGACCTAGACAAGATAAAAGTCATACAAGAGCTCCCACCTCCTCAGATACGGAAGCAAGTTCGAGGATTCTTGGGAATGTTGAATTACATAGCTCGTTTCATCTCCCAACTCATAAATAAGTGTGACCTCATATTTAGGTTGCTTAGAAAGAACAACCCATGGACCTGGAATGAAGAGTTCCAAGAAGCTTTAGAAAAGATCAAGGAGCAACTAACTAATCCTCCAGTGTTAGTGCCACCCATTTTATGGAACCCGTTGTTACTTTATTTGAAGGTGTTTGAAAACTCAATGGGCTGCGTACTAGGGTAGCATGACGAAACTGGAAGGAAAGAAAGGGTGATATATTATGTGAGCAAGAAGTTTACTGACTGTGAAACAAGGTATACGCCAATTGAAAAGGTATGTTGTGCCTTGGTGTGGGCCACTAAGAGGCTTAATGAGTATTTGTTGTATCACACCACATGGTTGATCTCACGGCTAGACCCATTGAAGTTCATGATGGAAGCTCTATCCTTATCGGGAAAAATAGCGCGATGGAAAATGCTACTTTCAGAATACGACATCCAGTATGTGAACCAAAAAGCAATGAAAGGAAGTGCCATAGCAAATTTTCTTGCCAGTCGTGCACAAGATGATTATGAGGTATTAGACTTCAGTTTCCACGATGAAGACTTGATGTGTATTACGGAAGATGAAGAGTCGCTGACAGAATCATGGGTCATGCATTTTGATGGTGTTGTAAATGCATTAGGGCGAGGAATTAGGGCAGTTTTGGTTTCGCCAGAAGGTGATCATTATCCTTTTACTTGCCGTTTGAAGTTCTTTTGCACCAATAATATGGCAGAATATGAGGCGTGCATATTGGGCCTAAGGGAAGCCATTGACAGAAAAATACGGAAGTTGAGAGTCTATGGGGATTCAACTTTGATCATTTACCAAACCTGTGGCGAATGGGAAACAAAAGATGCAAAACTGATAGAATATCACAATTTGGTCCTCGAGTTGGCTAAAGAGTTCGAGGTAATTACTTTTAAGCATCTCCTAAGAGAAGATAACCAGATGGTTGACGCGTTAGCTACCTTGGCTGCCACGTTTAAAGCAAGTGAAGGTTTAGATATGATACCCATTAAGTTACAAATGATGGAGTCCCCAGCATATTGTTATAATGTAGAAGAAGAATAAGATGGTTTATCGTGGTTCCATGACATCTTACAGTACTTAAAGTTGCAACAATACCCAGCACATGCTTCAGAAAATGAAAAGAAAATGACCAGGAAAATTGCATCAGGATACATGCTTGATGGGGAGATCATCTACAAACAAAGTCGAGACCAAGTACTACTAAGGTGTGTAGATGCAAAAGAAGCGCAGTTAATCTTGGCAGAAGTCCATGAAGGAATTTGTGGAACCTACCCTAGTGGTTTCACCATGGCAAGAAGAATTATGCGCTTTGGATATTATTGGTCGACAATGGAGGGGGATTGCATTAATTATTCCCGTAAATTCCACAAGTTCCAAGTATACGCTGACAAGGTTCACGCGCCTCCTCAGTCTCTTCACGTCATGTCGTCTCCATGGCCTTTCTCTATGTGGGGCATAGATGTTATTGGATAGATTCATCCGAAAGCATCAAATGGTCATCGCTTTATCTTGGTAGCTATTGATTACTTTACAAAGTGGGGGAAGTGGCTTCATATGCAAATATAACTAGATCCAATGTATGCAAGTTTTTAAAAAAGAAAATCGTTTGTCGATATGGTCTACTAGAAAGCATAATTACTGATAAAGCTTCTAATCTGAATAATCGAATGATTGTTGGGGTACGTAAGCAGTTCAACATCAAGCATCGCAACTCGGTAGTATACCGCTCAAAGATGAATGGAGCAGTAGAAGCAGCCAATAAGAATATTAAGAAGATAGTCGCGATACGTATAAAGATTGGCATGAAAAGTTACCATTTGCTCTGTATGCATATCAAACAGCGATACAAACATCTACTGGGGCAACTCCATTCTCACTAGTATATGGAATTGAAGCTGTGCTACCAATCGAGGTAGAGATACCATCGTTACGTGTCTTGATGGAGGCCAAGATAGATGAGGCAGAATGGGTTCAAGAAAGGTATGACCAGTTGAACTTAATCAAGGAAAAGAGGCTGAAAGTTGTATGTCCTGGTCAAATGTACCAAAGAAGGATGATTAGGGCTTATGAAAAGAAGGTTCGCCCTAGAGAATTCCAAGAAGTTGACCTGGTTTTAAAGAAGAAATTGTCAATTCAAAGTGATCCTCGAGGAAAATGGGCGCCTAATTGGGAAGGACCGTACATTGTGACGAATGTTCTTTTAGGTGGAGCATTGATCTTAGCTGAGATGGATGGAAACGAGTTTCAAAACCCGATAAACCCTGATACTGTCAAGAATTACTATGCCTGAAGAAGAAGAAAAGAAAAAGAAAAGGAAAAAGGAAAAAGGGAAAAGAGGAAAAGAGGAAAAATAGAAAAAGAAAAAAGAGGGTTCAAAATGAAAACCCGCAAAGGGCGGCTCAGATAATTTGACAAATTTTGAGGGTCCACAGATCATACGATGTATTCAAGGTTTATTTGACGCTGGAGGCATTCAAGTTTACTTCTGGCATTCGAAAAGAGAAGTTTGGAGTATTGATATTTGAATATTTGTTTCCTTTCCTTTTTATAAACCTTCTTGTGTTTGCCACAAAATTAATAAACTTGTTTCTTGATTTTTTCTTGCTTTCTTGTTCCTTTCCTTATCTCTGTTAGCATCTTTCTTTGAAATAAGGATTAATGGATTTGACAATCATTTTTATGCATGCAAATATTTTTTAGCATTACTTTGAGAATGTTTTGAATTGTTCAGGGACTATGAAGTGTTCCATAATTATTTGGGGCATACGGTGTTAAGATGTTTAAGGAAGAAAAAGTAAAGCTTGGTTGCGAAACTTTTTTTTATAAAAAAAAGAAGAAAATTCATATGAATGTCTGTGCGCTTAAGAAGCATTTCTTAGCCATCAACTCCCTTTACATGATGATGGGAGTGGCTTTGCAAAGTCAAAATTTGACTTATGGTGTGCATCCATGAATATGAAAATGACGATTGAAAAAAATAGCTAAAGGATTAAGTGTTTCCAATGAAGTAAGAATGGGATTGAACCAGTCATCAGAAGATCAGAAAATGAGGAAGAGTCAGAGTAGTTCATAATTCATTGGTGGTTTTCAAAGAAGGAGAAATGGCCTTATCTTAGAAAATGGTGAATTGAAAGTCAAAAAACCAAGAAGGGTTGAAAGAAGAGTGAAGCAAATCATTTTGACCTACACAAGTTTAGGAGAGAGAGCCCATGATTAATCGGGTGGGCCTCATAACCAAAATACCAATAAAATTAAGAAAACAGTCTAAGTAAAAAAAAGTTCTAAAAGGAAAAACTTGTCATGCATTCATATTTTAGACATCCCAAGGGGGATGCACATCATAATTGTATTGCATGTTTTATTTTGTTTCTTTCAGGTACATGGAAGACCTGTTCAAATGAGAGTTTGCTTATTCATCCAAGCATAAGGAGAATGAAGTGTTTAAGAAGATTCGCCTATCTGTTTAGGCAAAAGGAGAATGGAGTTTGCTTATTCATCCAAGCATAAGTAGGATGAAGTGTTTAAGAAGATTCGCCTATCCATTCAGAAAAAAGGAGAAAGGAGTTTGCTTATTCATCCAAGCATAAGGAGGATGAAGTGTTTAAGAAGATTCGCCTATCCGTTCATGCAAAAAGAGAATGGAGCTAGCTTATTCATCCAAGCATAATGAGGATGAAAGTTTTCAGAAGACTTGGCCTAATTGAGCATTTGGGAGAACAAAACCCAGCTCAACTACTTAGGCATTTTGGGAGAATAGAACCTAGCTCAGCTATTCGAGCATAAGGAGAATAGAGCACGCCTATCCGTTCGGGTATTTGGGGAATGGAACCTAGCTTAACTTTTCGAGCATAAAGAGAATAGAACCAGCCTATCCGTTTGGGCATTTGGAGAATGGAACCCATCTCATCTATTCGAGCATAAGGAGAATAGATCACGCCTATCCGTTCAGGCATTTGGAGAATGGAGTCAATCAGTAAGTCAGGTGAAATTTTGTGTTTTTTTGTTGTCTTTGCTTTATCTTTGTTTCACAGAGATAAGCAAAGAGGGGCAGATGTTGTCACTAAATTTTCACCCTAGCTATTAATAATTAATTTTTAAAATATATATATATAATAAAAAAATAATAGAATTTTTTTAAAACCCCATTTTTTAAAATAAAAACCCATTTTCAAGAAAAGCTCACTTTTTAATAAAGCCCATTTTTAAAGTGAAAAGAAAAAAGGAAAAGAAAAAGAAAGAAAAGAAAAGAAAAAGGGAAAAAGAAAAATTAATTATGGTGTTTAATAATTTTAAGGAAAAAGGAATAAAATGGGGTGATAAGTAAGTGTGAAAAAAGAAAAAAAACAACAAAAAGGGTCAAAAACAGTAAAAAATAAAGGAAAAAAGAGCCAGCACGCGCGTCACGCGCTGGCACGTGACGTCCATGCGCGCAGGGCTGGGCTCTCCAAACCCTTGCCGCGAATAAAGCTGGCCACCATTCTCCATCCACCGGTTGCGGCAGCCGGCGTGGTTAGTGCCGATCAGACCGCCTAATTGCTGTCGTCCTTTTGCCACCGACCCTGCTTGCTGTCGTTGCCTATAGCTGCCGAAATCTGTAAAAAAAACCGAAACAAAATGGTAGGCCCTAGATTCGAATTAAATGGGAAACTCTATCCCGAATTTGGATCAAAATGGATGGTTTCTTGGAGGTTTTACCGGGTATCAAGTTTCTTGTCTGATTTTAGCTTCAATTCAGGGATTGAAATCCGAATTTGGCTTGATTTTGAAGCTAGAAATCAACTATTAAAACCCTCAAATGCTTCATTGTTCAACACACCAAATTTGAGAGCAAAACACTAAAAAGGGTTCAAGAAAAATCTGAAAATTTCTCTGAATTTTTCTTGAGTTGGCTGGAAATTTTTGGAGGAGAAATTCGAGTTTGGAGTAATTTTCCGGGGGTGGTTTGGAGCATTTCAAGAAGCTTGTGTTCGAGTTCATCGTTCGTCGATTTCTCGGTAATTTTTTTTATCATTTCGTTGTTTTATGTTGATTTTATTGTTGTTCTTGGTTGAATTTTGGTGTTTTGTTTGTGTTGTTTGTGATTTTTAGGTTTCTTTCACGTGGTTAGAATATTGTTCGCGATTTCGGTAACTTTTTTGTTTTAAATTTTGTTTAAATTTCTAGTTTGATCTTAAACTTATTGCATGATTTTAAAAAAGTTGTTAAAGTGATTTTTGATCCTTTGAAGTGTAGGAATTAATTTAAAAGGTGATTTGGACTTTAAAATGCATGAATAAAAATAAATAAATGTGGTTAATTTGAAACACTTGAAATTGAGGTTTTAATTAGAAGAAATAATAATGTGAGGCGTTAGAGAATAAAGTTCTTGATTTTAGAAAAAAAAAAGATTTTTGTGAAATTTAGTTTTAAATAGTAGATGGGCAAAAATGATTTTAAAGGAAAAAAGCATAAAAACGTTGTTTAGGAAAAAATAAGTTTTCAAGAAAAAATAAAGGGTTTTAAAGTAACAATTAGGGTTAGGATAAAAAAATGAATTTTTTGAAAAAAAAAGGAGAAAAATACTTTAAGAGAGCTCTTTAGGTACCAATTTTGGGCGTCGTTGGGCTGCTAACCCTTCCCTACGCGTAACCGACCTCCGAACCTGTTTTCTAATTTTCACAGACCGAAACCGTTGTTTTATTAAAACAAAAATGTTTTATAAAAATAACCCTATTTTTAAAAGTGATCCAATCACACTTTTTTTAAAAAAAGATTGGTGGCGACTCCGTTGATTTTTAAAGTGTTTTCCAAAAAAGTCGAAGCTTCCCTCAAAAAAGGCGGTTGCGACAAATATGTAACGGTGTAACGCCCCGATTTTAGGCCTAGGAGTTTTGCGAATCGGGTTGGGCCGGTGGAACCGGTAGTCAGTCGGTTGTTCGAATCGTTAAAGGGTGATTTAAGGAAATCAAGGTTCGAGATGGGATAAAAATATGATAAAAATTCCTAAAATCCTCTAAAAAGGTATTTAAGAGGTTGGTTAAATCAATTTTTCAAAACGGGTTTTTGAAGGTATAAATTTTGGCGGTGACAAAAATGTAAAGTTTTAAAGTTGAGGAAAAAGTGTGTTTTTCAAAAAGAGTCGGGATCTTAGAATCTTTAGGGAGCTAATTGGCAATTAAGCCTTTTCTCTAATTTGGCATGTGTTTTAAATGGTTTATTAAATATTAAAATGGCTTTAATTAATATAATTAAGGAGTTAGTTAATTCGTTAAAAGATTTTCATGATCATTTTCATTCTTTTGCTTTCACTTCAGCCAAACACTCTCCATTTTCTCTCAAATTCCAGATTTTATTCTCTCTCAAATTCTCTCTTGATTTCCAACTTCATCTTTGTGATTTCTCTCAATTTCCTTCAAGATTCTTTGAAGCTAAACTTGCCAAATTAGAAGAGAAGCAAGGATTGGAGGTAAATTTCGTGTTAACCCTCTAATGAAGGTTCTTTAATGAAATTCTAAAGATATTTGGCTCTTTATTCATGTTTGTGATTGAGGTTTTGTTATTGTTTTAATAAAATTTTGAAATCTTGTTAGAAAAGATGGTTTTAATGTGCTTTTCGGAGGAATTTTGATTTGATCTCTTTGAGATGGTTTCTAAATGGGTTTTGAAAGGTTTATGATGTTGAAATAGAGTCTTAATCATGTTAATCCCGAAATCCTTGAGATCCTTGGTTTTTAAGGTGATTATAGTTGGGTTTTGGGGTGTAATGTGGAATCCGAGTTGCTGGAGGTATAAGAATGGTTTTAGGTTTCTTTTCAATGTTCATTGATGCTTAAAATGTGTTGGATGTGGTGGTTGATGGCTTGGCTGAGGTTAGAGATCAATCAATTGAGTTTTCGGTTGTATCGATAAGATAAATTGATGCTTTAGAGCAGGGCTGCGGGTTTCCTTTTGAGTGTCGGTGTTTTGGATGCATTTTAATGCATTGAACCTCTGTTTTAATGTGTTGAAAATAGGGGATAGTGTTCCGGAATCAAACGAAGTGTCTTTGGAGGCTTCAGATAGGTGATTTGTGCGTCAGCTAGTGTGGTTTCGCAAGTCGATGAGTGGAACTTGGTTTTCTAGCGTGGAAACATTTTAGAAAAGGTAGTGGGAACTTAGTAAGAGTTTGAAACACTTTACTAAGTTCGGAAGTAAGTAAAGTGAATTTCTCTCCCGGATTGTGCTAGTTTGAGCCTTTGGTTGCACTTGATTTTAATTGCATTTACCTACTATTTTTAAAGCATGTTCTTAAGTATATAAATATGTTGATGATGCCATGTGGTTTAAGGATGCACTAGGTAAGTGATCATTGTATGCATGTGTTGATGCATGAGTTTTGAAGCATGGTTTAATGCTTGAGTTATGGCTTATCATGAATGTTTTGTAAAAACAGTGAGGTATGCATTAAATGTGGATAATATTGGCAAGTGATGTTGAATAAAGTGTTTTGTAAATGAAATCGGATATAGTTAGCCGGCTATAGGATTGAGTGCACTATAAACAAGTCGCCTTGGATGTTGAGGGGTTGAGATTGTACCAAAAACTCCATCCAAGTATCCTAACGATTGAGGATTGTTTAAGGTTGCAACGGTTGAGGGTAGCTCTCGGGTGTGAACCTTATGTGTGTTCCGTCTCTCGTTAGTGGGCTATACATCTACCGATGAGTGGTGTTCAGGGGTTGTAATTGTACCGAATACTCTACCACGAGTGTCACAACGATGGAGGGTTGCTCTCGTGTGTGAGCCTTGAGATGCCGATAGAGTGTATGAAGGGTTTGGGACAACCCTTGGTAATCCATGTATCCAATGTGTTTTTGAGAAATGAGGTTGTTGTTTATCACTTGTGAGCCAATATAATGGAATGAAATGCTACAGAAATGTTGATGATGCACATTATGAAAAATGCATGTTTTACTTTAAGCTTAGCATAATGGTGTTTATGCTTGGAAGGCTTGATGATCTGTAGCAAAGGTTTAATTGCTGGAAAATATATGAGTCATGTTGCATGGTGTTTAGCATGCTGATTTTAATGATAAAGTTCATGGTTTTTCAAAGGAGGCATGATGGTTTTGAAAAGAGTGACAAATGGTTTATGCATTGATGATGTTTTTGGTTTTGAGCAATCCTCACTAAGCTTGTATGCTTATGCTCTCTTTGTTCATCAATGCAGATAATTAGGAGATTTAAGGCAGCAATAACAAGGGATTCTTTCAAGAGACTTCTTAAAAGTATGTTGAGGTTTTGAACTAGTGTAATAAAGGCAATAGGGTGTCCAATGTTATAAAATGTTGATTGTTTGGTATTTTCTGCTTTGTTGCAAGTTTGCTATGCATATTTGGTTATGTAAATGGCCTTTTTAAGTGTTGGTTTATGCATGGAATTGAGATTTGACCTTTTAGTGCTTATTTCTCATAGGAAGCATGCCTTTAGTTCTCATGAGATTGTGAATGATGCTTTGATGAAGTTTTTGTCATGATCTCTTGTTTTTTGATGTGTATTTAAGTTGCAAGTATGATTAGGTATATGTCGGATTAGTTTCAGTTGATTGAAATCGAGTTAAATCAGCAAATTTAAACATTGTAGGCCCAAGTGTTTCGAAACACCCTTGCCTGTTTCGAAACGAGGGCTTGAAAATGCCTTGGTGTTTCGAAACGGTGAGGCTTGTTTCGATACATTTTGCCTCTGTGAAACCAAGGTTCCGAAACGGGTCTAAAATGGTTTCAAAATGATCCATCGTTTTGAAACAGGGTATCACTGTTTCGTTACTCTCGTTCCGATATGAGGCCCACTATTCTAAAACGAGTGGTTGTTATTTCAATTTTTTGAATATTCAGAGTTTCTGTTTCTATGCGTTTTGGTCCCTATTAGTCATGTATGCAATTAAATGAGTTTCAAAGGTTATCATGAACTGAGTTTTCACAGAGATGCACGTAATGAGCTTAATTAAAGGTTGGTAATCCTAATTTGGTAATAACCTTTGCAATTTTTCAAATTTACAAAATGGTCCCTAAACCCGGAATTGGTGCTAATCTTTGAGCGTTCAGGATGTCGTTTGATTTGTTGTTTTGTTTGGACACATAGGAACCTAACCTGCATCAAGACAAGATAAAAAGTAAAAAAATGTCGTTTATTGAGGTAAACTTTCCTAGTTTACTTCAATATTCCCCGTGTGACTCGTTTGGTTCGGTCTATCGGCTAGGCCGGGTCGAGAGGGTTACAAATGGAATTGATCACAGCGATGCCTCTTGTCTGGTACTAACTCGGGAGCATATTGGCTCAACCAAACAAATTGTACATCGTACTCATCCACATACATACTACCTTGAACTAAAGTCATAAACTTGTGTTTCTTCTCGTCCAAGTATCTAACTCATAAATAGTTCTTCTTAAAAGCAAATTGGAAAAATTCTCACGTCACATCACTAGATTCCATGCCATCGATCATATTAGTCCACCAGCTATACACATCTCCTTGCAACAGAGGTACAACACAACCCGACTTACGAGCATCATTGCACCTCATTTGATCCAAAATCCAATTCGTGCTAGGCATCCACTCCTCAGATGCTATAAGTGCAAACCCTCAAAACTCAAATCCTCCAAGGCTATGCAGGCGTTCCAACGATAAACCCTTTTGTCCAACAGCAGGCACTTGCACTCCAACAACAGCAGCCTGGAAAGCTCCAGTCATCGCCTGAACTAAAGGTGTCAAATCACCAAACATTGACCCAGCTTGTGCAGGGGTACTTGCTCCACATTCTCAGGTGGATTAGGCAGAGGAGGCGGCAAACCTCCAAGAGGTACATCATTCTCCTGATTTTGCTGCCCTCCGAAAGCAGTAATCGTGCCAAACCTCAACTCTCTCCACGGTCTGATCGTGCTAAAATATATAAGGCAAGATAATTTCAACAAAACAAACCAATCATGCCATCTTCAAGCAAGGATCCAATACATCCATTATAAATCAAAACATTTCAGATTGTAGTAATAAGGCAATGTGTCCCCAAAAGAAATCCCACATGGTATAGCACAATCAACGTACATATAACTATCATCGTGCATAGCAAACAACAACATTCAACCAATATCAACATCCCAATTTATCGCAAACCTGACTTAAACAATCAACAACAATTCTAAATAATCAGAAACTTACCTCCCAATTATCGCTAATCTGGCTCTGATACCAAATGTAACCCCCTCAACCTGACTTAGACGCCCAACCAAATCGAGTGAGCTACATTAGGTTTGCCGTAGCAAACTTGAAAGAATTAACTCAAAAAACGTCCATTTTTTCTTTTATCTTATCTAGATGCATATTATATCCTAAGGTGAGCATGCAAGCAGCGGGTGAAAACTCAAAGGAAACGAGCGTTAGAAGGACATTCGTTTGAGCATTATACAATTTAAAGACTAATACATAAATTTAGGAAATTACAAGGACTTAATTGAAATTAGAATTACAAATCCTCAATTAATCTGATTACATGCTCGCTTGCCAAATTTCAGCTTGATACGACAATCCAAACTCATTCAAATGCATGCATAACAAACATGGACCAAAACGGAAGAATCTAAAACCTTTATTATCCAAAATAACAAACATAACTACCTGGCGTATAGGTACGGCCCAAAAGTGTATAGGTACGCGGGGGCATATCGATATAGTCATTAGGCGTATCGATACGTGAGCTACAAACAGTTTTTCAGAATTTTTGTAGCTCAAAACCTTATCAATACACCTCTACTAGTATCGATACACCTCTACTTGTATCGACACACCTGGCCAAAATACACTTGCTCGTATCGATACACCTCTACCCTTATCGATACACCTGGCCAAAATACACTTACACGTATCGATACACTTGGGCATAAATTGCCCACAATTTGTTGGTTTTTCATGCTTTTAAGGTTTCAAACCCATTCCAACATGCCTTAAACATAATTACATACATATTAGATACCAAACAATGTCAATCCATAACAAAACTATTATCAAGAAACAACATCATGCTTCAAAGGAAATCTAGAGGCATGCATCCTAGAGAATAAACCATCCAACATTTAAAACATTAGTCCCAAGCAAAACCAACATATAAACGCCATTTACAACTTCAAAACAACAATATAAACTTTCTCAAATAGTGAGTTTAACAAACATAGACCCAAATCAACAATAAACCTCATTGCCTTTATTACTAAAAGTATAGTTTGAAACCATACTTTCAAAAAGTGAAGCCCTTGGATCCTCCTTGTTCACTTACTGCCTCAACTCCTTTAATTCTCTACATTGATGGACAAAGAGAGCGTAAGCACACTAGGCTTAGTGAGGAGTGCTTAAAACAAAACACCATCAATGAAATTTTAAACCATTTTCACAAAACCATTGAAAACATCATTTCAATCCATTTATAAAACATCATGCCTTGAAAACGATGCACTTAAACCATTCCAAAACCAACATGTTAAACCATATGCAACATGTATCGTTGACAAACAACAATTCTCATTGCTAAATCTCAATTTAAGCTTTCTCATGCATAAGACTCATACGCAAGGCTTAAAGAGAAAATATGTATAAAATAACATTATACAATAACATCTTCAGCATGATACATCAACAATTATATTGGCTTACAAGTGATCACAAACCAAGTTCCAATTCCAAAACACTAACATCGAATACACGAATTAAACAAATGTTCTCCAAACACTTCATACATTCTCACCGGCATCTCAAGGTTCACACACGGGAGTTTCGCCTCAACTCTTCTAACACCCGTGGTTGAGTATTCGAGGCCTCAAAACCCCTCGACACCACTCATCGGTAGATGTATAACCCACTAATGAGAGTATTCGATACCTCACAACCCCTCAACTGTTAAGCTACTTGGATGGAGTATTCGGTACAATCTCAACCCCTCAACATCCAAGGCGCCTTATTTATAGTGCACTATCAATACTATAGCCAACCAACTATATCCGATAACAATTTAAACCACATAACTTGCCAATATAATTCATTATAACCATGTACCTCATTGTTTTCATATGCATCAACACAAATTCATTTCTTCAAAGTAACAACCATGCTTTAAACACAAGTAAAAAACACCTACTTACATGGATCACTTACCGCGTGCATCCATCATCATTTCATGATTAAAACAATATATTTCATACTTTAAATCATACATAAACAGTAGGTATCACGAAATCAAAACCAAGTGCATAAATCACTTCGTAAAAGCACGATTGAGAGGGAGAATCCAGTTATACGTACTTTTGAAATTAGACTAGCGTTTCAAGCTCAATCTATGTTTCCAAAACCATCTTCAAACCTTTTTAAAGCTGTAGGTTTCGTTCTTACTCACCGACAACGCAAAGCATCATATGCTGATGCAAATTCAAGCGTCCGAAGCCTCCAAAGCTTAACCGATAGCTACGAAATTAGCCTTCCCTGTTTTAACCATACAAAAACATAAGGTAAAATGCATCACAATGCTTTCATAAACCCATCAATAACAATCCTTAGCAAACCTCAACAAACATAAGCCGAAACCCTTCTAGAATAACCGAAATTAACCTCAAACTACATCCAATCAAAGCCCATCCAAAAACTCTAGAATCCAAAATCTAATCAACATCAAATAACATCTAAAATTCATATAATAACAACCTTTTACCTCCTACATACATAAAACCACCACAACTCCTCAAAAACTCATCGCTAGAAATCTAGATAATTATAGACTAACCTAGTTTCGGGATTCCAATGTTAAACCAACTTATAAACATTATAAAACATCATAAACATGTTCTAATCTGACCAAGAACCCAACAAAATAGATCCAAAATGAATCTCAATCAATTTCACCAATTAAATCTTAACTAAACCAAATTTTCACAATTAAATCATCAAAACCCATTAAAAACATATATAAAGGATCAAGAACTTGGGAATTTTAGTAAAGAACCATTCATTAAAGGAGAAGAATGAACCTCACCTTCAATGATTGAAATCTCTCTCAATTGGATGATTTACTTCTTGAAAAACCAAGGAAATCAATGAGATTTTGTAGAAACAAGTTAGGAAATCTATTAGGAATCATTAGTTCAAGAAAACAACACCATTATCTCAAATCTTTGTTAGAAAATAAGTGTTTGGATGAAGAGATTTTGGGAGAAAAGTTTAAAGAATAGAAAATCACGTCAATTTGGTTTTTGTGAAAATAACTACCTTCCTTTAGTTAATTCCTTTTAATCCTTTAATTAAAGCACTTTAAAACTAATCGAATTGAAGAAAAATCTGATAAAAACACTTAGGTATATTAGCTCCTTAAAGATTCAAAGTTTTGACCCTTTTACAAAACATTCACTAAAAATAGTATTACACTTTTACATTTTGGTCACTAGTCCTAAAATGTCAAATTTCCGAAACTCATTTTCCAAAATTGATTTCTCCAAAATAATTAAAATATTAAATAATGATTTTAGAACATTTTTTCCATATTTTTATCCTTCCCAAAAATATTTATTCCAATTTAAATCTTGAAACTAACTTGAATCCTTAACCTGGTTCTCCCAAACCGTCTAATCTTTTTCGGTTAACGTCTAGGCCCAAAATCGAGGCGTTACTTATAATTTTTGGTTCGTCAACTTCTTCCACCGATTCTTATTCAATTTCTCCATCTTCTCGGAGAAGCATAGTGTTTCGGTTCAAATACTGGCTACCAATGTGTTCGTGCCCTAGACACTTGAAACATTGAACATCTCGCATTCGCACAAGTGCGTTCGCGCCCTTACCCTTGCTAGCGTCCGCAATGGGTTTGTTGGTTCTGGCAGATCCGCCCTTTTTAAAGTATGAGGCTTGCGAACTCTTCTTGTAAGATACAGACAGTCCCTATTTGGATGTAGAACTTCTAACGATTCGCATCGCTCACCTTCACTTTTGTTGTCTCTCCACCTTCATGGCCATATGAACCATCTCTTCAATCTCAATGTAGTGTTAAAGTTGAACAACACTAGCAATGTTTGGATCTAGGCCGACTAGGAATCTCACCATCGTAGCTTCCCGATCTTCTTCTATGTTAGCACGAATCGTGGCCACCTTTATCTCCTTAAAATAATCTTCAACATTGTGACTACCTTGTTTAATATTTTGCAATTTGTTGAACAGCTCTCGGTGGTAATGAGTCGGTACAAATCTCTTCCTCATAATGCCTCACATCTATTCCCATGTAGAGATGAGTCTTTCTCCGTTGCGTCTCCTACTAAAGGACAATTGATCCCACCATATTAGTGCATAATCCGTAAATTCAATGGCAATTAATTTTACCTTTTTACACTCGAAGTAGTTGTGACACTCAAAGATGTGTTCAACTTTTCTTTCCCAGACAACATAGGCTTCAGGATCTGTTTTGCCCTGAAGAGGCATCAAGGAAACCTTGATATTGATGAGGTTGTCATCAACTCTTGGACGAACTCATTGTCGTGTCATTCCTTGACTTGCCAAACTTTTTTGGGATGCTTGGTCTGACACTTGATAATCGTCAGTTTCTTCTTCATCTTCTTCATGCTATTGTCCTTGCCTTCTTTGGCCTTGTGCAACTTAAAGTTGATCCATTCGCTCTCGGATTGGCTCTAGCAACCTACACATTTCTCTGATAATATCTTGTTTGTTGGAATTAGTTGCATTACCATTGACATTATTATTGTCTCCAACAGTATTTCTTACGGAATTTTGAGACATAATTAAAATTTAAAAGAAAAATAAATCTTACTAGCACAAATACCTCGCGATTCAGTCCAAGGAAAGATTTGCTACGCTCATGTTTCACTCGGGACCTGGCTTTTGTCACTTAATGCTCACTCTTTCCTTTTACCACTCGTTTTCACCTCTGAAGTTTTAATCAAACTCCCTCAAGACTTGAACAAGTTTTGTTCTTTTGGAATCGATTTGAAACAAAAGTTTTAGGGTGGGATAAGTGTTAAAGATCAAACGGTAGGGGTGGAACTCAAAATAGGGTCTCGATGAACAACCTTTTTTGCTCCTCTTTCTTGATTTGAGGGTTTTTTTGTTTTGTTTTTTGACAAAATTTGAAACACTTACTTGTTTAAACTCGCTCTGATGCCAAATGATGTGATCCCGGATGCGGAATAATCAAAATGTAGGAGTTTTCCTGATCATTAATCGAAGTAAGAAAAATGCCTTGTGTTATAATTGTAAACACTGCTACGGACGGCGAATGATGTATAATGAAATTGATGCTAACTGTGAAGTGGATAGGGTGTGTTACTTGGATGATTAGGCAGTGTATTAAATAAAGGGGATAATGGACGGTGATGGTTTGTTGGTTGGGATTTGATGGAAAGATGAAATATGGAATTTGGAAAGAAATAAAGGAAAGCACCAATACTATAAAGAGTATTGACCCGAATCCTATTGGAAGTTTAGTTGATCGAGGAAAAAACATTAACTATAAGGAGATAAGACTCGAATCCTATAATGATCCTAAACAAAGACTGTGACCCACTAATTAGTAAATTAGGAAGCAACGGTATATGAAAAAAGTAATGACGGCACAAGCACTATGCTTAATAAGACGATAAAGTTCTTGTTAAAACAAGAGAAGTGAAAAAAACTCACAAAGTTTATAATATGAATTGTCTATCCATACAATGAAGATAAAAAAAGCATATTTATAAGAAAATAAAGATAACTAGAAGTTTAATGTTTCTTCTTAATGATATTAAAAGCAATGTTTCCAAGCATATTTATAAGACGGTATATGAATTGGAAGATGACATGGTTTACCATAAACCAACATCTAAGGAGACATACATATGAGTGCTTTGCACGTTGTCAAGTAGGCCCAAAAAGCATCGTTGAGGCGTAACCTCCAATCTCGATGTGTAGTGTTAACGATTTTCTCTAGGATGGACTTGATTTCTTGATTAAAGACTTTGGCTTGACCGTTAGTTTGTAGATGATAGGCTGTCGAGATTAGTTGTATCATATTATATTTTCTCATCAACGCTTTCATGACCTTGTTGTAAAAATGTGTCCCTTAATGACTTATGATGGCCTTTGGTGTTCCAAACCTCTAAAAGATTTTAGACCTGACAAAATCTGCAACAACTTTGGAATCAACAGTATGGGTAGCTCTAGCTTCTGCTCATTTTGAGATATAATCAATGACCAAAAGTATGTAGATCTTACCGAAAGAGGAAGGAAAAGGTCTCATGAAATCAATGCACCACGCATCGAAGATTTCACAAACAAAATCGGTGTTTGTGGCATTTGATTTTGATGGCCCAAATTACCTATCCTTTGGCAATGCTCACGTGATTTCTAGAATATGTAAAAATCTCTAAATAAAGTTGGCTATAAAAATTCACTTTCATGTACCTTGTGAGTCGTTCTCTTTGAAGCAAAATGATCTCAACAATTATTAGTGTGGTAAAATTGTAAGATGGAACGAGCTTCTCGTTGATGTACACATTGTCAGATCATTTGATCTGACCATATCTTCCAAAGGTATGTATCATCTCATATGTATTGCTTCGCATCGCTCTTTATCTTGTTTCTTTGGGCTCAAGACAAATAATGAGGTAATGTCCTCATTACTATATAATTAATTAGCAATGTTAGCATACCATGGGATGCTGTTTTGGAGTGCAAAGAGATTTCCTTCGATGTTTTCTTGTGATTTGCAATTATATTGAATATTTTTTGGGGAGTGTCCTGCATTGACGGGTTAATAGTATCCAAAACAAATAAAGAATATTCACCTTTAGGATATTTTATGATATCGTACTTGTTAAACTTCATGAGTTCACCGTCGAATTCTATGGCAAGTATACTATCATGCACATTGATATTTGTCCTATATGTTTTCAAGATTGACCTTCCTAACAAGATCAATGCACATTGATATCGTACCTTTGATCACTAGTCCATTTACTTGTACGAAAAGGTCCTCCAAAACACCTATGGGGTAAACGTTCGAATAATCGGCAATATGAATGATAACACATGTTTTCTTAGGAGGATCCATTTTGTTAGCGAAATAAATAGAATAAGGCATAACATTAACGGATGCTCTTAAATTTAACATGGCCTTTTCAATTTTAACATTTTCGATTTCACAAGGGATGGTGAACATACTTGATTTTTTGCATTTTTCGGGTAATTTCTTTTTAAGCACAACAAGTACATTCTCACTCATTCTTACCATTTGGTTTCCGTTTAGCTTTCACTTGTTGGTGCATAAGTCTCTGAGAAATTTTGCATAGCAAGGAATTTGATTGGTTGCATCTCGTAGGGAAATGTTTACCCTGACCTTGCAAAATGACTCAAGAATCTCTTTTTATTAATCATATTTCTTCAATTTTGCGAACCATTGAGGGAAGTGAGGTGGAATTACTATCGGTTGGGTAACTTTTAGTATGTCATTTTCTTTCTTCTCGGGATCTTGTTGCATTTTTGCACCTTTCTCGGGAAAGGTAGTTTGCCAAAAATTTCTTTGGTTTACTAGCCTTTTCTTCTCTCTTATCGGCTTTTGTGGGTGGATTATGCAAACTCATGCCACTTTTCAAAGTGATAGCACTAACATTTCTTTTAGGTTTGATAATGGTTTATAAGGGTAACTTACCTTGAGATTCAAATTGATTAAAAGATGAGGTTATCTGACTTACCTAGGTATTGAGATTTTTTTATACTCGACCTTGTCTCTTATTGGAATTGTTCCAACTATGGGTAAGTTTGTACAAGATGTCTTTGAAGGGAGGTTTTGCCAATGATGATGGTTGTGGCTTGTGGAAACTGTAAAAACTTAAATTGATTTTGATATAACAAAATGTATAAGGGCTTATTTGCAAATACAATAAATTTTTAAGTATTTCAAAGACTTACAAATTGACAAGACTTTTTGAACCAAATGATTTTTCAAGAAAAATTATTTCAAGTGTTCAAAATTTTCTAAGTATTTTCAAGCCAAACTTCATCTCTACACCTAGGCGTATCGATACGCTTAGGTAGTATCGATACAGTTTTCCAAAAATGGAAAATCAATTAACCAAGGTGTTCTAATACGATTTAACCCTGTATCGATACAATCTTCATCTGAGCAAGTTATTAAAGCATAGCGTACCGATACGGTCTCACTCCGTATCGATAAGGTTTGGATGATGATAGAAAATCTTTGTTTTAAATGAGTCGAACGTTGGTTGTCAGTTATTGGAATCCTAAATCTTTGAAATGATCGTTAACTGTATCGATACGCCTAGATAGCGTAACGATACGCTTTTTGTCAAAACACAATTCATAATTCCAGCGAGCAAACCCGTATCGATACGGCATTTCGTATCGATACACCCCTTATAACCGTACCAATATGCCCTTCCCACATATCAAGACGCCATTGTTTTAAGTCAAAATGGCTCTTTCTTCTTTGAGACAGATACTGATATGGTCTCGAGGGTACTGATACGCTATGCAGTTGATGAGCATTTATTGCAAGAAAAATGCAGCCCAACGACTAGATTAATGACTCAACCACCCAAACAGCTAGAATTCAATGCAATGGTATAAAAATATGCCTTCAAAGCTACAACAACTACTGAACCTTCAAGTAACATCCAAGCATTTATTCTAAACCCTTGAGCTTATATAGTCAAATTTGTGTACCCAACTTGTAAAATTCTTCATTGTTTATCTATCTTTCAAGTTTGGGGAGTTTTTTTTTTTGTAATTGGGCAATTAATTAGTCTATTGAAATATGCATTTCAGATTGCCTTTTTTTCTTTGTAATTGTGAGTGAATTTGATTAAGCTTTAGGTTGAAAGCTTAACCAATTTGTAAGGTTTCCTTCTAATCCGAGAAAAGAGGAAGAATCAATTAGTAGATTGGTTGAAAATCCTTAGTAGGAGCTAAGGTAGTGGATGTAGAGCTTGTTAGAAGATTGAACCACTTCAAATTGTCTTGTCTCATCTTTTTCACTTATTCCTTTCCTCCCTTTAAATTTTTAATTGTCAATTCACCCCTCTTGGCCATTTGCAATTATGTGATCAACTCAACAATTGGTATCAGAGCTACACTCATTGAAGGGATTAAAACCCTCTTGAGTCGATTCTTGAAGAGTTCGATCAAAAACAAGTAGAAGCAGTGACATCTACTTAGCCTATCTTTACATATTAGTAGTTCAAATTTACATTGATGACATTAAAAGAAATGTCAATGACATATTAGTAGTACAAATGGAAATGACATATGTAGGTCTAACCAGCCTATCTTGGCCTTTTTAGAGCCCTTAAGTGCAAAAATTTACTTGAATTTTGAATGATGATCATGCTTAAGTGATTTTGCTTCTTATTGCATCTATGCTTGTTGTTAGGGGGGGTATGCACCAGTTTTAGTCTTTATATCTTGCTCATATTTCATCCACGTGCTTTTAGGGTCACTCAATGTTTGATTTTTGGACATATTTTTGTCCAAAATACACTTTCTGGCAAAGGCGTATCGATACGACTATATGTGTATCGATACTGGTTCTTATATGGGAGTTGATATAGTAAACATTGTATCGATACGGTCACGCGTATCGATACGGTATTTAAAAATAATTTAAAATTGTGGCAAGGGGTATCGATACGCAATGTAAGCGTATCGATACGGTAATGGTTGAAGCATTAAATCGGGCTTTTAAAGAGACTCAACTTTTAATTAAAACTCAAACCCATTTTCCCAAACAAACCTTAGTAAAAAAATCACTATAAAAACCCCTCAAATCCCTTCAATTTTTCACACAAAACATAATATTCTTTGAGGAATTTTCATCAACTCATCAAAGTCAAGCTTTGCTAGCAATTTGGTGCATTCTCATCTCCTCATTCATCCATTATCCATAAATCAAGGTATAAATCTTTTTCTTTTCTTTTTAATTTTCGTTTAATATCATTGGTTTTTTTAATTAATTTTTGTATAAAACATATACATATAGTATGAGTTTTCAAGTTTTTGCAAAAAAAAAATCCAAATTTTTTGATTCGAATATAAAATTATATCGTATATTTTTCAAAAAGTTTTCAAAAATCTTTTTACCAAAATTTTCTTTTATACTTATATATATTTTTAACCTATAAAATATAGTATTTTTATCAATACCTTGAATTATTGGAATTTTTCTTTAGATTGAATGTGGTCATAATTGCATATATATGTTTCGAATTGTTTTTTATGTTGTTTTCAGGATAATGGCACCTAAAAAGAGAGCATGAAGATTTTTACCTTCTAGTTCATCAAATCCTACTCATGATGATGATGGTAATGCCAAACCAAACCTCCCTTACATTATCCAACATAGTCTCCCTACCGCGACGGCTATGGCTAATAATAAAAATTTTCAAGGTTTTACTCTTAGAGAAGAACGGGTTGTCTGAATTCCTTTTTTAAAACTCTACTCGCTTTAAGTTTTATTATCTTGGTTTACTTCAACAATGGAAATTCATGAAAAATTTGGGTTTGGCCCAGTTTTATATCGAAACTTTGTCATATTGTTCTTTTCAAATGTCATTTGCATTCATGATGCCCAAAGAGAACATGTTGTCGCTATTGAATCTCATTTTATGGGCAAAACTTTTCAAATTGAACAAGATACACTTTGTAAAGCTTTTGGTTTTGAAAATATCGGAATTGATGATGAACATTCTTTGGGTCATGGTACTCTTGGTTTCGTAACCATTTTGAATGCCCACGATCGAATCCTTCACCTTATTATCTGTTGGTGGGTTCGTCCCTCCAGTGGGAAATTTGAAAATATTCGCCAAGTCGATGGCTTTTGGCTCTATTTTTTCATGAGGGTAAGCTCCCAAATCTTTGTCAAATTATGTATGCCGACCTTGTATATCTTGTCCGAAATCGTCATACCGAACAAGTCAAATCTTTTTAATATGGGAAGACTTTGAGTCATTTGTTTCATTCCCTAGAAATAGAGTGCTTCTATGACTATCGCGAACCCCTTGGCCTACCTATTGATGAGCGTTCCCTAAACCGCTCTCATTTTGAGTTCATCAACAATGAATGTGTTCGTGTTCCTCGACCTCGTCGTCAACAAGATCAACCTCCTCCGGAAGCTCCTCAAGGTCCTCAAATTTCTCAAACCTCCATAGATGGTCTCATGACTTTTCTCACCGAGCAATTCACCACCATGCGGACGGACATGAACTCAGGATTTGCGGCCATAAACTCGGGATTTGCGGCCATCGACAGTCGTTTCACCGCAGTGGAAGATCGTTTGAGGGAGACGGAACAAGGACAAACCTCCATGGATTTTTCTCTCACTGCTCTTCGTGGCTCTTGGATCAATGCTAACCATTCTCAAGCCACACGCGATGATGAGGATGAAGAGGATGATGATGAGGAAGATGATGGTGGAACGAATAGAGCTTTTCATATCATGCCATATTATTTAGATTTTTAGTTTGCACCTATCTTTTATGTTTAAGAACCTATGCCTTGAATCAAAATATATAAAGAAGATGAAAAATAAGAAATCTCATTAAAAACTTGAATTAAAACCTTGAATCAAACCATAACTAGAAAATAAAGAGTTTAGCAACTCATGGAGAGGGGTAGTCGACAATGAGGAGAAGATTGGAGGATTCGGATTGTGTTTTCCTCTTATGATAATGGCACTATTTATAATAGAGGTTATTTACATCAACTAAGAAGAAGGACTGCAATTTAATTACTAGATAAAAGTTTATACTAATAAAAATATAAGATAACATTGGAAGTGTAGTTTGACTAGTATTCCTCTTCTTTGTTGGATTGCCGAATCATAGACGCGCCTTATCAGCCATGTGTTTTTACTATGCGTGATTAAATTTCTCAAAATATTCAAATCTAGCTAAAACTCTACTTTTATGCATGAGTTTTCCTTTCGCCATCAAAACACAAAAAATATTAAATACTTGCAAAAACAAAGCCTTGAAGGTTGATTAGAATGTTAAAACATAGGAATTTATGTATGAAAAACATGCACATATTCGACTTATCAGTACTATGACCCTCTATCTATAAAGAGATGGGAACCAGTCGGTATCAAAGATAATTTTGAATGTCCCACCTTGCAATGACAAGTATTATAAAAAAATGATTGACGCCGTAAGGAAAGCTTGATAAGTCAGACAAGTTAAATTAAAAATGAAAGGAGTAAACACTCCCAAAATATTATATCTCGAATTATTTAATCCTATGATATTTAAATAAAACTAAAATAAAGTTTTAATTTAAATCTAAAATTAAGAAATTAAACTAAAATTTGAATTTATCCTAAAATAGTACTTATTTAATTTCAAAAATCATGAAAATAACACCCAAATATGTTGAGGCGTTATTTTGAATTGAATTTTAAAATTAAATTAAATAATATTATTTACTAAATTAATTAACCATAATTCAAAGTATCGAACTAATTAAAGAAAGCCTAAAATAAGGTCTAATTATCTAAACTAATTTATTAATTTAACTAATTTACTAACTAAAACCTAATGCGTGATAATTAAATGACTAAATTAAAACAAATATAAATTTAAAATAAAAAAATTAAGGACTAAATCAAATAAATTAAAACTTATATTACTAAAATCAGTAGAACTAGTGACCAAATTGAACAAAATCAAAACCAGACCCATTTACATTCGGAATTGGAACTCGGGGAAATTGTGAACAGTAGAATTGTGAACCTACTGTTTTTTACAGTGATTTTGTGAATTTTTATCTGTCTTATTAATTGTATGTAGGCTTGTTATTCCAGTTTAGGTTAAATATATTTTCTTTAATGGATAACTGATCATAGATGAAGAAGATGAGACAAATGACTACAAGGTGTTCAACAAAATGTTTAAGAGAGCAATACTTGAGAGAACTTCGACACGTGCTGATCCATCGAAGAGATCAACACCACACTACTTCATTTATTGTAAATATTATTTATATAAAGCTGATTCCAGTTCTGATAAGAAATAAAAAATGATAATCGAAAGTGCTAAGAATGAAACTGAAATGCTAACTAAAAAAACAAAAGAATATCTAAATAAAAAGATTAAATTTATTGATTTTTTTCAATTAGAACTAAATTGATATGTAAACATGAAGGATTAAATGAGCTATTATACAAATTTTCATAACTGTCACGTTACCCATCTAACTGCAGTTAATAATTGAGTGATTATTTTGTAACAAAAAATAAAATTTAATGCTCATTATGTAACTTTTGAAAGTTCCATGCCCATTTTGTATTTTTTAGGATAGTTTAGTTACCACTTGTATAATTTACACAAGGATATATCCTCTTTATGCTCAATCTTCATACTTACCTTCTTTATGCCGTTCTATTTGATCGTTGTGTATTACAAGACATTCAAAACTCAGTAATCAACTTTCCTTTTACCTCTGGTTAGTAGATTTTGAGGAGTTGAGGCTTCTACATCATATTCGATGTATTCCAGTGTAACAGAAGCTACTTTTATAGAGCTTTGTACTACTTTTATAGGGCATGTATGCAAGGAAGGAACCAAAATTTAAATTTTGGGGGCAAAATATAAGTAATGAAAAGTGGGAGGGACAAATCCATAATTAAATATTTTTTTAAAAAAATATACAAAACAAAAGTAAAAAGATTATAGTGCATAGGGGGAAGGAGCTCCTCTAGGATCCACATAGGATAAGTCAGAGTTATAACTCGATAATAATAACAAAAGTAAAAATATTTATACTAAAGCAGTCGTCTAAGTTCATATGATAAAACCATTTGATGGAAGAAAAAAAAACTAAATAATTGTTGTATACAAATATCAAATCTTTTCATACAGACGTTGGGATTCAGATTCTAGATTTACAGTATGGCATGAGCAAACTGAGTCAAACTTCGGGTTCGTACAATATTGAATTCAGATATTTCTTACATGTTCATATTTCCTGTCTAACCATTTGAGCAAACACAGTACTCATCGAAGTTTCAGGAAGTTCATCGTCAATGACGGTGCTACTGGCTCGGCTTGTTTCCGAGGTACCGACATGGCTGATACGAGAAGAATGTTCATTGTTTTGATTGGATCTTTCTTCATTCTCTTGCAGTTGAAATGCATGTTCCAAGTTCCATAGGACATCTCCCATGGAAGGCCTGCAAATCCCATGTTCTGCCAAGCATTTCTCAATAATGTCCCAAAACTTGCTTAAACAATCCGGTTTAACTTGACCTACAAGGCAGGGATCCACAATTTCACCCAGTTTCCCATTCCTGTATGATTTCATCGCCCACTCAAGCAAATTAACCTTTTCCCTCGGAAGTGATGGATCGATAACGGGCCTTCCTGAAAGGACTTCCAGCAAAACAACACCAAAGGAATACACATCTGATTTCTCTGTTAGTTTCTGACTTGTCAAGTACTCAGGATCAAGGTACCCGAAGCTTCCTTTAACTGCAGTACTCACATGCGTCTGATCCATATCGGGACCAGTCTTTGAAAGTCCAAAATCAGAAACTTTTGCCATGAAATTCTTATCAAGTAGTATGTTTGCGGACTTGACATCGCGGTGTATGATAGCCTTAGCTGAACCGGTATGAAGATAGTGAAGCCCTTTGGCTGATCCAATGCATATCTTAAGCCTTTGTCTCCAAGTCAAGCTAGGAAAATTTGAGCCATATAGATGATTCTTGAGTGTACCATTCTCCATGTACTCATAAATTATGATCATCTCGTTTTGTTCATCACAGTAACCAATCAACGATACTAAATGACGATGTCGGAACTGAGATAACATTTCAATCTCAGTCCGGAATTCTGCAAGCCCTTGGTTTGACTGAGGAGTTCCCCTCTTGACTGCAACCTCGGTTTCATCTCTCAATACTCCTTTGTAAACCTTACCAAAACCACCTATTCCGATTACCAGATTTTCACTGAAATTATCGGTAGCCTCCAGAATTGCCACAAAAGGAAATCGGTAGCCGATCGTCAAGCTGGAAACTACGGCAGTTCCATTAGAGTATGTACTTCCTGTTGTATGAACCTTTCGTCCCCGATTCACCGAAAATTGCTGTTTCCCTAAAACAGGTTTCGTTTTTCTTCTTCTGCAGAAAATGATGATAGCTGCAACCGAAACAACAGCAAACGATCCAACAGCAACAGCAACAATAACGACGACTCTTACCCTAGAACGTCCCGAGGAAACAACATAGGGGACATCAAGATTGCCCCTAGGATCGTTTATCTTCATGATCTCCAAACCATTGAGAATAACGGTAGGGTTATTCAATGTCTTAGATGGACCAACACTTACATTAAGCTTAGCACCGGTTACTCGTGTGCAGACATCCATAAAATATGGGGCACCAAAAACATCGGATCTCTTTGAACCAAGTTGAAGATTACCTGCCAAAAGTGTATCAATATAGATATCAAGAAAGATGCGTTGATCAGTTGATTCGCTAATTATGTCACAAAAGTGAAGCCGGACAAGATAATCGAACCCCGGGTTAACATCAAAGCTCCATGTCAAGTTTGCATTAAGATTTGGGTCAGTTGAGTTCAAAGTAGTTGCAGTTCCATATACAGATGCAGGAGCAATATTTACCGATCCTCCTGTAAAATTCACTGCTGTGACATTTGAAACCGATGACCCGAGATTGTTGTCTATCAGATAACCAAAATCTGAGACCCAAAGTCGCCATAAGGAATCGTTTTGCGGAAGCACCGTTGTGTTCCCCATATTGATCCTAGCAACTGTCTCCAATGCTTGTTCCTGTAGATTCTTGTTACCTCCTTCCGGATCAATTGTTCCGACTTGTTTTGGAATGAGATTATCCGGAACCGAGAAAACTTCCAAGCCATTGATGAAAGCAAATGAATTGACAGCAGGTCTGACAGTAAGAACCAGTTTATCAGAAGTAATGTTCAAGCTATATTCCTTAACAACATATCCTTTCCCAATTTGAGATTCTCTGATAAGTGTAAAGTTTTGAGCCGAAACTGAGAATTTTGCCACACTCATGTCGAACTTTTCATACACAAAAGCAAAGAAATGGAGCCGAATCCAGTGTCTTCCTTGTTGTTTGACTGGGAAACTGTAATGGGAAGTTAGATTGAAGATTCTAGCAGTTTGATATAGAGGTGAATCATAATAAAGAGGGACTGAATTAGAGTTTGAAATGGCGAAAATATGATGCGGGGTTGAAAGATGATAAGATGAAGTGGAATTATCAGCTAGAAATGTTCTATCACCCACTGATATGTTTTTAATGGATCCACAGTCAATCAAATAGTTATCTACAGGGTTGAATCCTAGTGAAAAAAGAAACAAACAATAGATGGATGAAATCCAAACAATGAAACCAAAGTTCCCAGGATTCTCCATCAAAGGAACTCCAATGGAGAATAAAGATTGCAGTGAAACGGGAGAAACAATGAGACCAATTGCGGTGAAAATGACAGAAACAGGAGATGATCAAGAGACAAACTGCAAAAACAAGAAATTGTCAAGAAACCAGAAGGAAGAACTAGAAATTGCAGCTGAGAAGAACCTATGCATACACACAGAGAAGAAAAACAGGCTAACCTGAGATATGAAAATGAAAAAAGCTGAGAACTGGTTTGTGACTTCACCACCCAAAAAACAAAAGGGCGAGGCTGCCGACTAATTAAAAATTAAAAATAACAACTTCATAAAAAATCAACTTTGAAAAAAACAACAACGAAAGATGTCACATTCATGAGCTCCACAACTTGTATTTTTTAAAAAGTTTAGGCCGAAACCGGACATGAAATAAGTAATGAGAAAAAGACTTCGAAAACAATATATATAATTAAGTGTGTTAGGGGATAAACGTTTGGGACGTTTGACAAATTCATGGAATTGAAAAGAAAATAATAGATGGAAAGTTCATAAGTTTGAATTAAAAAATAATAAATAATTGAAATGTGGAAGAGGGAAGAGTACAGCTATGACGGAGGCAGCTGAGTCTCACTTTCCTATTGTGAATAACGTTAAATGCCTTATCTTATGTTTGGTGGTTTAGTTTAGCAGCTCACGTCTTTGGTTCGTCTAAGAACAAAAACAAAGGATACAAAAAGAAACTGTGAAGTTAATTTAGGTGGTTCAAATAATTATATAATAGAAATATGTAACTTTTCGGTGCCTCTATTTATGTTTATATAAAAAAAATTGTTTAAAATTAAAGTTAGGGTTTAAGATAAGAAATTAGGGAATTTGGGATATGCTATGGTGCATCTTGTAGGGTTTAAGGTTTATGATTTATTATTTAGGATTAATACTTAGAATTTAATTTTTAGTGTTTGAGTATAGAAAGCAGCACCGAAAAGGATAGAAATTTTTTGTACATAATTCTATAAATTAGGTAATGTTCAAAAAGATGATTACAATGTAGTATCTGTTCATACATACTCTTTAACCCTTTGACAATACGCATACACCTTGTAGACATAGCAATTTGAACTCGTGTCTCCTAGAATGAACATCATCCGCTTTTCCACTGGGACACTTGTTAGGTTCAAATCAGGTCACAATTTAAGTTGGATGTGTGGAGAAAGTAAATTAAGTTGAGATATCATTTATATAATGAGTCTTTGTAATATTTAATCTAGATTATTCAGTTAATGATTTTTTTGAATTTGGTACCATCTCATATTATTAAAAAGATTGTCTGAAAAAATAAACAAAAAACAAAAACTCACACAACAAAAGAAAGGGAAACGAAAAAATAGAAACAAAAGACAAAACTAACAACACAAGAGAAAATCAAAGGAGAAAAAAAATCAGATGATTCGAGATCAGTTGATAGCAATTCAAGGTTGAGAAGTAGAGATTAGGTACCAAATCGGTGTGAGCATTGAGCTCTATTGCCCAAGAAAGAAAAGTTGATAAGGATAATTTTCTAGGGTGGTTTCAAACATCCACGGTCTGTGGTTGCAACAGTGGAAGCATTAGCAGGAGCATCCTCAACCCAAAAATTAATCTCTATTGTTGAGGCGACCAAGAGAGGTCATTGTATGATGTTAACTCTTTAAAAGTTTTATTTTTCACGTATATATTGACATAATATTGTTTGACTTTGGGTATATATTTGTGCATTTAGTTAGTAGATTCATGCGTTTGCATCTCAGAGTTAAGGAAGGCATAGTTTTTATAGCCAGGGTGAAGGGGTATTCTCTTGCTGTGGTTGGCAGGTAAGGAGCAGGTTTGGCAGGAGCAAGACAAGAGTAGAAGGAGCAGAAGAGAAAGGTCGTGTTCAGTTGGCAAAAGCAGGACGAGGATTGTCAAGCTCAGTTGACAAAAGAAGAATGATTGATGCCCGGTTAGTTAGCTGTTAATTAGAGCCATGTCAACCCTAATTTAAAAAGAGAATAAGAAGATAACACACCTATATCGGTGCATAATAAACTTTAAAAAATTAAACCCAACCTAGGGTTTCCAGGAGCGCCTATATAAAGGAAGCTCGTCGATGACCAAAAGGAGGTTGCGTCGTGGTGAAGAGAGAGAGAGTAGAGGGCAAATCGTGGTTCGATCAGACCGTGACCGAGAGCTCTGGATCCATTGAAGGGCTGCATCGATGAATCTCCTTCTTTGTCTATTTCTCTTAGTTTTTAATCCTGATTTTATGGTGATGTTTACAAACGATTATTTATTGGTTGTTTCCCCAATCATTAACTAATTTTCTAAGTTGGCTTGGGGTGTTTGCGATGAACGCTTGATTTTGGTTTTTAATAATTGAATGGCTTGGCATTTTTGTCTATTTTGCTAGTGTTTATTTTTATCATATTTATTGCCAAACGACAGTTGGTAGTGAATGATAATTATCCCTTAATATCTTAACAGACTTAGGAGATACGAATTAATTACCAAATACTAAGGAGAGAAACTTCGACAAAAGATGTTTAAGTATATGAGCTTACTTCGAAAGTGAATCTACCCCTTAGGAGTAAAGATTAAAACTTTGTCAGGTTAATTATTTGAAAACAACTCTATAGTCTATAAACATATAGGTGTTAAAGGTAATTAACTTAGAGTATTGCCATCGATAGAGGCAATACTAACTTAAAATCCGCTCGCTAATAAACCCAAGGCTGAAAGTTATTAATCATTGTCTTTGCTAGCGAGAAATCCAAGCATCCCTTGCCAACGCCAATCAATCATCTTTACTCATTTGTTTGCCAATCTTCTTGATTATTTACTTTATTTTCTCTTAGTCATTTTCTTAATTAAACTCTGAAATCAATTGCTATCTCATTCATTTTAATTAACAAGTATTTGTCATGGCATTTAATTCTTGGACAATCCCTATGGATACGATACTCAACTTACTGTTGTAGTACTTGCAGAAAGTGTATACGTGCACGCTAAAAGACATATTCTTGGCATTATTTACTTGCTTATTTACACTGAACCATTGATCTTTTGCCAAGCACTAGTCGATTGACAAGTTTTTGGCGCCGTTGCCGGGGATGGCAACGAAATTTATTTTTTTGATTTTTACTTGTTTTTGTTTTCTGTTATTTTACTTATTTTGTTTGTTTAGTGTATGACTAGGAGCCGCACTGCGAAGGAAAATTTGTTATACTATCTAGAGATTGAAAGAACCCTACGCAGGTTAAGAAGAAAGCTTCGAGAAATAACTCTTAACGACAATGGTGGAGTCATAAATAATGCCAACAACTAGGAGAATCCGGCAATACATGAAGAAATATCACTTGCTCCTACTGTTGTTGTGGAAGAAGAACGACATATCAGAGAACACTTGGCACCCAATATGGATAACTTGATGCCATGACTGATTGGTTTAGAGGTAAATACAACTAATTTTGAACTTAAACCAGTAATGATACAAACGTTGTTGAATGTAGGTCAATTTGATGGATCACGTACTGGAGAGCCAAGGCAACAGTTGAAGCAATTCATGGAAGTGTGCCAACTATTTCAACAACCTGGCATAGCTGAAGAGACAATGAAGTTGAGACTATTCTCATTTTCTTTGAGAGATAAAGCCAAAAAGTGGCCAAGTTCTTTGCCACCTGGTTCAATTACTTCATGGGTAGAATTATGCTAGAAGTTCCTTCTAAGATTTCAGCCACCTAAACTTAATGCCAAGTTGCATAGTGAAATCATTACTTTAAGGCAGGTTGATGACGAGACTTTGTATGATGCATGGGAGGGATTCAAGTACTTGTTGAGAAGATGCCCCATGTATAGATTCCTTACTTAGAACCAGATGGAGACCTTTTATAACAGACTCAATGCGCATGCCTGGATTGTTGTTGATGCTTTGGCAAACAGTTCGTTGATAGATAAGAACTATACAAAGGGATTTGGCATCCTTGAAAGGATTACCACCAATTATCTTCAATACCCTACTACTATATTGGGAACCGGGACGAAAGTCGCTAGGAAATTAGAGCTCGATGCACTATCATTTATCAACGCTCAAATTGCCAACCTCACTAACATAGTGAAGACGATGCAGAAGCCTATTGACGTCTGAGAAGTAAAGGCACTGGAACCATTCTGCACTATTTGTGTAACGCCCCGGTTTTGGGCTTAGAAGTTTTGGGTTTGGACCGGTTCGGTCAAAGTGCGGTTCGAATATAAAAAGGTGAAATTTAGGAAAGCCTAGTTCGGGTTGCATTAAAAATATGGAAAAATGTTCTAAAATCCTCTTTTATTATATATAAGAGTATGTTGGAATCAATTTTGCAAAATGGGGTTTGGAAGGGTGACATTTTGGGCTAGTGACCAAAATGTAATTTTCGAAAACTGTGAGACTGTTTTAAAAAGGATTGAAACTTTGAATCTTTAAGGAGCTATTTACCCAATGGGAGTTTCTCCAGATTTTTCTAAGATATTAAATGATTAATTAAAGGTTTTTAAATAAAACTAAAAGGAGGGAAGATATTTTGGAATTTCCAACTAACTTTCCATATTTTCCATTTTCATTTTCTCTCATCTTTTCTCTCAAACCAAACATCTTTCTCCAGAACTTTTCTCTCTGGTTTTGTCATCTAAATCACTCATTTCATTTCCCTTTTGATCTTCAATCATCTCTTCATCAAATCCTTTGCATTTGCTAATTGGATCTTCAAGCTTTTTGATTCTAAAAAGGGAGAAAACTCAAGTTTGGAGGTAAGAACGTCCTTCTCCTCTAAACTTTCAGTTCTTTACTGAAATTCCTAAGTTCTCAATTCTTAATTTGTGTTTTATAAAAGGTTTTACAATTGAACTCTTGATATTGGCTTTAAAATGCAAGATTTGCTTGATTTTGATGAAATTTCGTATGATCTGATTGGGCAATGTTTTGAGGTGTTGATTTGATGTTAAATGAATGTTAAATTGATGTGAAATTGAGGTTTAATTAATGCAATCCCGGATAGGTTGAATTTCCTAAGTTTAGCTTGAGTTTTTGATGGTTTTTGGAGTGATCTTGATGATCTGTTATAGCTGGAGGTATAAGGATGATGTTTGATCCTTTTTGGATGTTAATTGATGATTAAGGATGTTTAGAATTGATGGATCATGGCTGGGTAGTGTTGTGGAGTTGTTTGGATGCATTTTCGGTTGTGTTTGGTAGCCGAAAATGGAGTGTGGATGAGAGCAGCGAGTTTAGGTGCTTTCATTGAAGATATTAATGCATGATGATGCATTAATCCTCTGCTTTGATGTGTTTAAAACAGGGGAGTCATCTTTGGATCCTAGTGGTGGTGATCCGGAAGCTTGATTGGTGTTTCGGCAAGTGGCGAAACGGAATCAGTGAGTGGATTTTGGTTTTCGTCTTTGAAACCAATGTTTTGAAGGTTTGGGAGCTTAGTTTAAGTCTAAGCAACTTAGCTAAGCTCAAGAGTAAGTTTTCGGAAAGACTCTCTTGATGATGAACCATGGATTGGTTGTGTGCAATGTTGTTTGTTTGCATGTTTTAAATCCTGTTTTGAAAGCATATTTAGCATGTTTATTTGCTGAGATTATAAGCCATGTGTTGAAGGATGCTCAAGGTAAGAGATCCTTGTTTTTGAACATTGTTTAAATGAGGTTTGATGCTTAAAGATGCATGATGTTTATGGCTTTGTTAAATGCTTTAAAACAGTAGAATATTGTTGTAAATGATGCATATTGGCAAGTGATGGTTAAGGTCACAAAGGTGGTTAAAAGTCCTTGTGTGAGCCTTGTTTATTTAAGAACAACATGGTGGTTAAAAGTCCATGGTTGGTTCTTGGTTAAGATCACCAAGGTGGTTAAAATTCCTTGGGTGAGTCTTGTGTATTTAAGGACAACATGGTGTTTAAAAGTCCATGGTTGGTCCTTGGTTAAGGTTACAAAGGTGGTTAAAATTCCTTGTGTAAGCCTTGTTTACTTAAGAACATCAAGGTGTTTAAAAGTCCTTGGATGATTCTTGTTAAGGACACAAAGGTGTTTAAAAGTCCTTGTGTGGTCCTTGCCATGGTGTTTAAAAGTCCATGGGGTTAAGGACACAATGGTGTTTAAAAGTCCATGTGTGGTCCTTGGAAAGTGTAAGATCACAATGGTGTTTAAAAGTCCATGTGTGGATCTTATGTTGAATGTATCACTTGTTGCCAATATGACATGTTATGAACTTGAAGCATGTATTGCTTGTTTTAAATGCTTATGAGCATGTGCAAATGATGATTTGAATCAAGGTTTATAAATGTGATTTGTAAATGCATTATTGTGTGGTTTTAATGAGCATTCCTCACTAAGCTTTTGCTTACGTTCTCCCTTTTCTTAAACCAATAATGCAGAGCATTAAAGTGCATTGAGGGCAGCAAGGGGGACAAGAATCCAAGTGGTGAACAAAGCTCATGTATGGTGAAGGTTTCTTAAACACTATTAGCTTTTGGCATTTGGCAATGGGGAACCTATGTTGATGTTTTGGGAGATGTTTTGGACTCCCTAAGTTGGTTTTATGTTGTTAATAATGTTGGAGTTTGTAATTGGCCTTTATGAAGTGGTTTTGGTGTTTTGATGCTTGAATGGTTTGCTAAGTAGGAAGCATGCCTTTAGATTTGGGGATTTTCATAATTGATGCCATGTTGAAGTTTGGTTGATGCAATTATGTTCCTTGTATGTTGAATGATTTGCTGGTAAAGTTTGGTTGCATTTGGAGCATGTTTGATAGGCTAATTAAGTGTTAAACCAGCAATTTTTCTGCAATCTGGGCAACCTGTTTCGGAACAGGTGCTACCGTATCGGAACGGGGGCCTGAAATGGCCTGGGCGTTCCGAAACGGTAGGAGCTGTTCCGGAACGGTTTGGCCACTGCCAGGCACTGTTTCGGTACCAGTTCCGGAACGATCCCGAGTTTCGGAACGAGTCTTTCCTGTTCCGAAACACTCGACCGTTGGGCACTGAAATTGTTGGTTATATGTTCTGAAATGTTTGCATTTTGGTCCCGAAACTTGTTTATGCAATTGTATGGGTTTGAGATGTCCTATTGAGCTGAAATTTGACAGAGAAGCATGAAAGATGATTAATTTCAAGTTGGTAACTTTAAATTGGGTTAAGTCCTTAAAGTTTTCAGAATTTACAATTTGGTCCCTAAAGTTGTAATTTGTGCAATTGAGTCCCTGAATGATCGCTGATTGTTATGATGTTTGAATATGATAATCTTGTGAACATATCTAGGGTTAACGTGCATCTAGACAAGAGTAAAAAGAAAAAAAAGGGTCGTTAATCAAGGTTGACTTTCGGGTTGACTTTGGTTTTCCCCGTGTGATCTTCTTAATTCGGGTCGACCGTCTAGGCCGGGTTAAGGGGGTTACAATTTGTGGAGAGAATCACAATATGGATAAATGTCTAGCGAACCCAGAATCGATAAATTTTGTTGGGAATTACAATCGTAACATTAATCCACATTCCAATACATATAATGCAGGTTGGAAGCAGCATCCGAACTTTTCATGGGCAAATCAGGGAGGTAACCAATATATTGCCTAACGTCATAACAACAATGCACCGCATGGTTTCAACCAGAATGTGATGCCATAGAAAGCACATAACAATTTCCATCCAGGGCAGTGATCTAATTAGAGGACCAGTTTGACGGATTACATAAAGCGAAATGATGCAACTATCCAAAGTTTAGCAGCATCTATGCAAAACTTGGAGGTTCAGCTAGGGCAGATTGTCAATGTACTCAGTAACAAACCCAGAGAACTTTTCCAAGTGATACGAAGGTTACTCGACAAAAAGGAAATGAACAATGCAAAGCAGTTACTCTTCGAAGTGGCAAACATTGCGAGACTGAGACACTTGTCGAACAATCAACTATTTGCTAGGACGAGAAGTTGGTGCCAGTAGATCAACCCAAGGAAGCAAAGAAAAAAGAAGCGAGCACTAACAATTCCAGACCTCAATATAATGCCACCAATAATTTGGCAAAACCAGCAAAGCCAGCATTTGCCTATCCACCACCACATTTTCCGAAAAGGCTCTAGAAACACAAGCAATATCAGCAGTTCAAACGTTTTTTAGAAGTCCTTAAACAATTGCAGATCAACATACCATTAGTGGAAGCTCTCGAACAAATGCCCAATTATGTCATATTCATGAAGGACATTTTGTCAAAAAAGAGGAAGTTGGGTGATTTCGAGACTGTCACTCTTATTGAGGGATGCAGTGCATGATAACTAATAGATTTCCACCAAAACTGAAAGATTTGGGGAGTTTCACTATTCCTTGTACAATTTGCAATAGATTCATGAGTAAAGCACTTTGCGACATGGGAGCCAACATCAGTTTGATGCCAATTTCAGTTTTCAGAAAGCTTGTTATTGAATCAAGGCCTACCATGGTAACACTCTAGCTGGCAGACCGGTCTTATGCACACCCCAAGGATAAGATTGAGGATGGGTTGGTTAAGGTAGATAAATTTATATTCCCAACTGATTTCATTATTTTAGAATATGAAGCTGATGTTGAAGTCCCAATAATATTGGGAAGACCATTTTTTTCCACGAGTAGGGCCCTAATTGATGTTCAGAATGGTGAGCTTACTATGCGTATGAATGAACAACATGTTACGTTTAAAATTTTCAAGCACTTAAGAGTGCGGATGACCATGAGGAATGCCGAGGTGTTGAGATGATAGAGTCCATTTTCAATGTAGACATAGCGCATATTTGCCAGGGCACAGATGTTGATGCCATGGAACTGGATGATGAAGATATGGTGAGTGGAGAATCTAAGGAACCAATCATGTTGAATGAGGTCATGAGTTATTTTAGGAGACCTGAGCCACTTGATTTGGCTTGTAGAGAAATCAAGGCACCCAAACCATTTGTAGAAGAACCACTGGAACTCGAGCTGAAACCTTTGCCAAGCCACCTAAAATACGCTTACATGGGGACAAACTACACTTTACCAGTGATCATTGTTATGGATTTGACTCAAGATCAAGAGGAATGATTTCTGGAAATACTGGACAATTATAAGCAAGCTCTGAGATTGACCATAGCCGATATCCGAGGAATAAGCCCAACAATTTACGTACACAAAATTATTCTAGAGGATTACCATGGCAAAACAATCGAGGCCTGGAGGAGACTGAATCCTAGCATGAAGGAGGTAGTCAAGAAAGAAGCCATAAAGTGGCTGGATGTCGGGATAATTTATCCCATTTCTAATAGCTTGTGGGGTTAGCTCGATGCAGCGTGTGCCAAAAAAGGGTGGAATGACCATAGTTCAGAACAAAAAAGATGAATTGATCCCTTCGAGGACAATGACAGGCTGGAGGGTGTGCATCGATTACAAGAAGCTAAATAATGTCACTCGAAAGGATCACTTTCAACTACACTTCAATGATTAGATGTTGGACAGATTGGTAGAAAAGTCATTTTATTGCTTTCTGGTTGGCTACTCGGGCTATAATCAGATTTCCATCGCTCTAGAATATGAGGAGAAAACTACGTTCACTTGTCTGTATGGGACATTCGCCTTTAGAATGATGCCTTTTGGATTGTGTAATGCCCCAGCAACGTTTCAGCTGCAACCCCATCGACCCGGCCTAGCCGATAGACAGAACCGAACGGGTCACACATGGAGTATTGAAGTAAATCGGGAAAGTTTACCTCAATAAACGTACCTGTTTTTTTTTCTTTTTATCTTCTCTGGATACAAGTTAGGTTTCTATGTGATCATCAAGCAGCGAAACGAACAACTACACAAACGCTCAACGATTAATACCAATTTCGAGTTTAGGAACCATTTTGTAAATTTAACAATTTGTAAGGGTTATTACCAAATTCAGATTACCATCCTTTAAATAAGTTCATTACATGCTTCTCCGTAAAAACTTAGCTCAAGACAACCACTACAACTCATTTAATTGCATCCATAAGGAACATGGACCAAAACGTAAAGATTCAGACCATTCAAAGATGAGTTTTAACCAAAATAACGAACAACATACCAGTACCCTTAGGAGGGTATCGATAATCCCCCAAAGACCAGGCTTCCCAATCCCAACATTACAAGACAGTATCGGTACGCTAGGGCACCGTATCGATACACACTCGTCCAATGACTAAAGAGGGTATCGATAAGCCCCCGTGTATCGGTACACTCCTCCTATTTATGAAGCCTGTATCGATACACTATGAAGTGTATCGATACACTCCAGTCTGCAATTTTCTCAAAAGCTGGTTTAACACTTGAAGACCCATTCCAACACATTCTAACATATATGTAACATACTTGCAACCCAAATATACTTCAACCATCAAGACAACATGGAAATAAAATCATCAAAGCAACACTAACTTCAATATTGAATTCTAGATGCATGCTTCCTATGAAAATCAAGCATCAAAATCCAATTATCAAAACCAAGCATAAACCAACATCTAAAGGCCATTTACATACCCAAATATGCATACCAAACATGTACTAAACCAGAGAATACAAAAACAACTAACTTCAAACATTGGACACACTCATTGCCTTTATTACTCTAGCTCATAACCAAACATACCATCAATCAAAGTCTTTCACCGATCCTTGCAAGTGCCGCCTCCAAAGCTTAAATTGATTGCATTGATGAACAAAGAGAGCATAAGCACAAAATGCTTAGTGAGGAAAGCTCAAAACCAAAAACACCATTAATGCTCAAAACCATTTTCACCCTTTTGAAAATCATCATGCCCTCTTTGAAAACCCATGCACTTCATCATTAAAATCAGCATGGTAAACACCATGCAACAAGTATCACATACTTCACAGCAATTAAACCATTGCTAAACAAAAATTCAAGCCTTCCAAGCATATTCACCAATATGCAAAGCTTAAGATAAAACATGCATTTTCCAAATCATGCATCATCAACATTTCCATAACATTTAAATCCATTATATTGGCTTACAAGTGATTAACAACATTCTCATTTCTCACAAAGCATTTCGGATACACGGATTGCCAAGGGTTGTCCCAAACCCTTCATACACTCTACTGGCATCTCAAGGCTCACACATGGGAGCAACCCTCCATCGTTGTGACACCCGTGGTGGAGTATTCGGTACAATTACAACCCCTCAACACCACTCATCGGTAGATATATAGCCCACTAACGAGAGACGGGACACACACAAGGTTCGCACCAGGGAGCTACTCTCAACCGTTGCAACCTTAAACATTCCTTAATCGTTAAGGTACTTGGATAGAGTTTTCGGTATAATCACAACCCCTTAACATCCAACGTGACTTGTTTATAGTGCACTCAATCCTATAGTCGGCTAACTATATTTGATTTCATTTACAAAACACTTTACACAACATCACTTGCCAATATAATGCACATTTCATGCATACCTCACTATTTTTCCAAAGAATTCATGATAGGCCATAACTCAAGCATTAAATCATGCTTCAAAACTCATGCATCAACACATGCATACAAGGATCACTTACCTAGTACATCCTTAAACCACATGGCATCATCAACCACATTTTTAATACCCAAAACATGCTTTAAAACAGTAGGTAAATGCATTTAAAAACAAGTGCAACCAAAGGCTCATAATAGCACAATCTGAGGGAGAAATTCACTTTACTTACTTCCGAACTTAGTAAAGCATTTCAAGCTATTACTATGTTCCCAAAATCTCTTTCATGAAGTTTCAAAGTAGGAAATCTCATTTCCACTCACCGACTTGCGAAACCACACTGGCCGACGCAACAATTAATCGTCTAAAGCCTCCAAAACCACTTCGTTCGATTTCGGAACACTATCCCCTATTTTCAACACATTAAAACAGAGATTCAATGCATCACTATACACCCAACCACCAACACTTTACTAGAAACTCGTTGCCCTGCTCTAAAGCATCAAAATACCCATCCAAATCAACCGAAATCTCAATCGATTGATCTCTAGACTCAGCCCAGCCATCCACCAACACATCCAACACATTTTAAGCATATAACAACATCCAAAAACAACCTAAAGCCATCATTATACCTCCAACAACTCAGATCTCACATAACACCCAAAAAACCCAACCAAAAACACTTTAAAAACCAATGATCTCAAGGATTTCAGGATTAATAAGATTAAGAATCTATTTCAACATCATAAACCTTTCAAAACTCCATTAGAAACCATCTCAAACAAACCAAATCAAAACAACTCCGAAAATCACATTCAATCCTCTTCTCTATCAAGATTTCATCATTTTATCAACACAATAATAAAACCTCAATCAAAAACATAGATAAAGAGTCAAATATCTTTGGAATTTCATTAAAGAACCTTGTTTAGAGGGTTAGTATGAAATTTATCTCTAATCCTTGCTTCTCTTCTACTTTGGCAAGTTTAGCTTTCAAGAATCTTGAAGAAATTTGAGAGAAATCACAAAGGAGAAGTTGAAAATCAAGAGAGGAAATGAAAGTGAAGGAAATCTGGAAATTGAGAGAAAGTGGAGAGTGTTTGGCTTAAGTGAAAAGAAGAGAATGAAAATGACGTCAAAATCTCTTAACCAAAATAACTACCTATTTAATTAAACCAATAAAAACCATTTTAATATTTAATAAATCATTTAAAACACATTCCAAAATAGAGAAAAGGCTTAATTGCCAATTAGCTCCCTAAAGATTCTATGATTTTGACTCTTTTTGAAAAATACTCTTTTTTCACAGTTTTAAATCTTTACATTTTGGTCACTGCTCAAAATGTATACTTCCCAAAATCAATTTTGCAAAATTGATTTAACCAATCTCTTAAATATATTTTAAAGGATTTGAAGAACTTTTATCATATTTTATCCCATCCCGAACCTTGATTTCCCTGAACCACCTTTTAATGATTCGAACTACCGATTATCGGTTCCACCGGCCTAACCCGACACGCAAAACACCTAGGCCTAAAACCGGGGCATTACAACTCTCCCCCACATAAGGAATTTCGTCCTCAAAATTTTACCTGAAGGGAAAAGGTGCGGAAACTACCTCAACATGTCAGGCTTGCTTTCCCACGTAGCCTCCTCAACTCCTCGGTACCACCACAACACCTTCACAAGCTCAATCGTCTTACCACGCAGAACTTTGCTATTCAAATCAACAATCCCCACTGGTTCCTCATCATAGGATAAATCCAGATTCAACTCAATCTCCTCAACTGGCACCGCATGAGATGGATCCGATCTATACCTCCGCAATATAAAAACATGAAACACATCATGGATCTTCTCCAACTCGGGAGGCAACCTCAACCGATAAGCCAGAAGACCAACTCGCTCCACAACCTCATAAGGTCCAATAAACCCCGGACTAAGCTTTCCCTTACGTCCGAAACTCATCACCTTCTTCCAAGGCGATACTTTTAGGAACACACGATCTCCAACCACAAACTCAATTTCCCTACGCTTTAAATCCGTGTAAGACTTCTGACGATTAGATGTAGCCTTCAACCGCTCACATATGAGCTTCACTTTCGCAGTTGTTCCTTTAAGCATATCTGGCAAGGAAACCAACTTTTGCCCCACCTTAGCCCAACAGAGAGGCGTTCTACACTTTCTCTCATACAAGGCCTCATACGGAGCCATTTGTATACTCGCCTGAAAGCTGTTATTATAGGCAAACTCAACCCAAGGCAGACGTTTTTCCCAAGAACCTTGGAAATCTATTACACAACATCGCAACATGTCCTCCAACACCTGGATAACTCGCTCTGACTGTCCATCCCTCTAAGGATGATACGAAGTGCTGAAATTCAATCTCGTACCCAGCGCCTGGTGTAAACATTCTCAAAACCTTGCTATAAACCTCATATCTCTATCCGACACTATGAACTTAGGCATACCATACAAACGTATGATGTCAGCAGCATACAACTCCGCTAACTTATCCAACATATACGTAGTATGCACAGCCAGGAAATGTGCACACTTCGTAAGACGATGCACAATCACCCATACGAAGTTCTTATTAGATGGTGTCAAAGGCAAACCGGACAAAAAATCCATTGTAATCCTCTCCCATTTCCATTCTGGTATCCTAAAAGGCTGTAACAAACTAGAAGGAAACTGGTGCTCAGCCTTCACATGCTGGCAAACCATACATTTGCTTACAAAATTAGCAACATCCTTTTTTAACCCCACCCAATCGCACTCATCCTTCAAACCACAATACATCTTAGTACTACCAGGGTGCATAGCAAAAGGACTACTATGAGCTTAAGTCAAAATAGTGCGCCTCAACTCAACATCCTCCGGCACCACTATTCGACTTTTAAAACATAGAATTCCATCATCATTGAAACAGAAGTCTGTTGCATTACCCTCATCTATATCCTGAACATGAGGCACCAACGAATCATCAAGCAACTGCTTCTCCTTGATTAGCTGAATCAAGGAAGGTTTCACCTGCAACTCGGCTATCAACCCACCATCATGCGATATACTCAACCGAGCAAACATCGCTCTCAGCTCAACAACTACCTTCCTACTCAAAGCATCAGCCACAACATTGGCTTTTCCAGGATGGTACTCAATCGTCAGATCATAATCCTTTAGCAACTCCAACCATCTTCGTTTCCTAAGATTCAACTCCCTTTGGGACATGAGGTACTTCAAACTCTTATGGTCAGTGTAAACCACACACTTTTCACCATAATGGTAGTGTCTCCAAATCTTCAGAGAAAATACCACCGCAGCGAGCTCAAGATCATGAGTAGGATAGTTACGCTCATGCACCTTCAATTGTCTAGATGCATAAGCTACAACCTTTCCACCTTGCATCAACACACAACCCAAACCAACATATGATGCATCACTGTAGACTACAAACTCCTTACCCGATTCCGGATGAATCAAGACATGAGCTTGCGTCAAGGCTTCCTTCAACTTCTCGAAAGCTTGTTGCCTAACATATGTCAATTCAAAGCAAACATTCTTTTGCAACAACTTGGTCAAAGGTGCAGCAATCTTAGAAAAACCTTCAACATACCTTCGATAATATCCAGCCAACCCAAGGAAGCTACGCACCTCCGTTACTGATTTAGGTGTTTTCCAACTCATCACCGCCTTGATCTTGTGTGGATCAACCCGAATACCCTCGGCAGACACCATATGTCCAAGAAAAACCACTTCCTGAGCCAAAACTCACACTTGCTCAGCTTAGCATAAAGCTGATTTTCCAACAGCACTTGCAACACAATCCTCAAATGCTTATCGTGAACCTCTTCGGTACGCGAGTACATGAGAATATCATCGATAAACACTACCACGAACTGTTCCAAGACTCATGGAACACCCGATTCATCATAACCATGAATGCAGCCGGTGCATTTGTCAACACAAATGGCATCACCAAGAACTCATAATGGACATACCTTGTCCGAAAAGTTGTCTTAGGTAAATCCAAATCCTTAACCTTTAGATGGTAATACCTAGGCCTCAAGTCAATCTACGAAAACACCGAAGCACCGTGAAACTGGTCAAACAAATCATCAATCCTTGGCAAGGGGTACTTGTTCTTAATCATCAACTTGTTCAGTTGCCGATAATCTATGCACATACGCATCGTACCATCTTTCTTCTTTTCAAACAAAACCTACGCACCCTAAGGTGAAACACTTAGCCTTATGAACCCTCGATCAAGCAACTCCTTCAACTCTTTGGGTGCCATGCGATAAAGAGCAATGGGCACAAGAGTCGTATTCTCATACAACTCAATGCCAAACTCAACTTCCCTGTTTGGTGGCAAACCATGCAACTCCTCTAGAAAAACACCCGGAAACTCACATATTGTTTGTATGTTTTGCACTCGCACTTCCTTCGTACCACAACTCATCACATACACCAAGAAAGCTTCGCAACCCAACTCCATCATCTGACTCGCTTCAAGAGCTGAAATTGCATTGGACAAGAACTTCACGTTCTCGCCTACGATTACTACTTCGTAGTCATCCACAAGTTCCAAGGCAACTCGCTTAACATCAAAATCAACCACCTCTCAATGCTCAACCAACCAGTCCATTCCAAGAATCACATCAAAACCATAAAAGGCAATTCCATCAAATCAACTAAAAACAAATGGCCTTGAACAGATAAAGGGCATCTCCTATACAATTTTCTTGTAACAACAGTTTCACCAAAGGAACTGGTTACTCACATTCCCGCATCTAACACCTCCGAAATGAATGTTCAAATCATAACTGCCAAAAGCATTAGCAACATCACGCGTGAAAAGCTATACCCCGCTGATCAAACATGGCCAATCTCGCCTCACGTGGTCACACGATCCACATACTTAATAGGTATCAAACGCTACTCAAGCCTATACATACTGACCCTAAGGTCCTTGTCCAACATTACTACAACCTCGCCTCAACCCAGGCGATACCCTTTTAGCATGAATATTCTTACACTGGCTACCATTAAAACTAGAGTCTGTAATTCTCTTTCTAGAGCTAGAACCTTTCACACGATTTACTAAACCCAGATTCTGCTCAATATACCTCGTCCGTGTTACCAACACGTCGAAAATGGTTTAGCCATTATAAACCACATATCTAGTCTATCATAATGTACGGACCCATAAAAGAGTCAATCACATCGATGTCTCACATCCAATTCCAATCCAGGAGCACACCCGCTCAACTAACAATCTATGTCTTAACTCGACTACAAAGTTATGATTTTGAACCCAAACCACAAATTCACATTTCTTGTCATCCAAGTATCTAACTCTCAGGTACTTCTCCTTTAAAACAGTTCAAAAGAACTCCCAAAACACAACATCGAGTCCCATGCCCACAACCACAATTTTCCACAAACTATACACATCTCCTTATCACTAAGATATAACTCATCTTCACACTATGGGCATCATTACACCCCATATGTTCCATAATCCTAATCGTACATGTCATCCATTCCATGGATACCTCCGGTGACAACCCTCGAGCTCAACTTATTCCAAAATATGTAAGCGCTCTAATCACAGCTCATAATCGTCCACTAGCTAGTGCAATCACATACACTCCAGCATTAACAACTTCACAAGCTCCGGACATCGCCCATACCCTAGGCGACATGCCATTCAACACTAGCCCGACTGGCACATATGGTACTTACATCGAGGCACATTGAGGTGTCAAGCCCCAATGAGACCTTACACACTCCTCTATTCCTTGCCTAACGACAACAACAATCATACCAGATTGCTATTCTCTCCTCGGTTTATTGTGCTATTATAATTAAGGCATGATAACAAACTAAAAAAACACTCAGGCCAACTCCAAGCAAGGATACAAGACTCCAAATCCAATTTAAATCATTTCTCTAGGTAATAAGGCAAAGGGCATTCCACTTCCCCCCCCCCCCCCCCCCAACATAGCATAAAGCATACTACACACATGTCAAAACCATCATGCATTACAAGCATTAAGATCCAACCCAATCTATCATCACATATAACGGCTTACATTCATATTCAATCACCATATATAGCATCACCATCACATACTCAACATTAACATGCTTAAGACATTCATCGGACAAAGCAAACATCACCAAAAACGCATATTCACGTCAAAATCACACACCAACAACTTACCATCATCCAACATTTCGAAACCTAGCTCTGATACCACCAAAGGTAACCCCATCGACTCGGCCTAACCGATAGACCGAACGTGTCACACAGGGAATATTGAAGTAAATTGAGAAAGTTTACCTCATAAATGACCCTATTTTTTTCTTTTTATCTTCTCTAGATGCAAGTTAGGTTCCTATGTGATCATCAAGCAGCGAAATGAACAGCTATACAAACGCTCAACGATTAATACCAATTTTAGGTTTAGGAACCATATTGTAAATTTAACAATTTGTAAGGGTTATTACCAAATTCGGATTACTATCCTTTAATTAAGATCATTACATGCTTCTCTGTAAAAACTCAGCTCAAGATAACCACTACAACTCATTTAATTGCATCCATAAGGAACATGGACCAAAACGTAAAGATTCTGTAACACCCCAAATTTGGGCCTAGATGTTAAGAGTCTGAACCGGATCGGTCTGGAAAACGATTCGAATCTAAAAGGGAGTTTTAGGGAACACCTAGTTCGGAATACTTTAAAAATATAGAAAAATATCTAAAAATCCTTATTTAATATATAAAATAGAATGGTGGAATCAATTTTACAAAATAAGGTTTTGAAATACTACATTTCGGTGTAGTGACCAAATCGCAGTTTTTGCAAAGTTAAATAGTGACTGTTTTGTAAATGATTGAAACTTTGAATCTTTAAGGAGCTAATTTTAGCAAAATGTTTTCATCAGATTTTTCCTTAATTTCGGTGATTTAATTAATGTTTTAATTAAAGAAAATGAAGGTGATTAAATTACAAAAACCACCTTTGACCTTTTCATAACTACCTTTCACAAATTTTACCTCATTTTATTTTCTCTCAAATTCCTTTCAACCAAACACTTTCTCTCCAACAAATTTACTTTCATTTTCACTTCATTTTATGAGATTTTAATCTCTCTTTGATTCTTAATCAATTTCTCATCAAATCCACTTGATTTCTACATTGAATTTTCAAGAAAACTTGCCCAAATCAGGAAGAAATCATCCATAGAGGCAAGCTTCATCCTTCTCCTCTAATGATATGTTCTTTACTGAAATTTCCAAGTTATCAATCCTTTATTAATGATTTATAAGTGGTTTTAATGTTAGAAACAAGAAATTTTCTTAAAACTCAAGATTTTGGAAGAGATCTTGAGGATTTTCGTGGTGAATGATTGGGCTCTGTTTTGAGGTGGTTTTCTAATGTATTTTGGATGTTAATTGATGTTACAAATGAGGTTTTATCAATCAAATCTCGGATAGGTTTGATTTTCTAAGTTTTGCTTATTAGAATGATGGTTTTTGGGGTGGTTTTGTTGTTCTGCTATTGTTGGAGGTATGAGGGCATGTTTATGTTGCTTTTTGATGTGATTTGATTTTTAGAAAGGATTAGAAGTGATAGATATTGGATGGGCTTTGTTTTGGAAGAGTTTGGAGATGATTTCGGTTGTTTTTGGTAGCCGAGATGAGGTTCTTGAGTAGAGCAGCGAGTTGGGTTGTATGGCTGGTGATTTTAATGCATGACTGCACATTAATCCTTTGCTCTTATGTGTTAAAAACAGGGGAGAGTGATCCGGACGCGATTGAGGTAGCGTTGGAGGTTTCGGACGCTTGGGAGGCTTGTTGGCTAGCATAGTGTTGTGTATCAGTGAGTGGGATCATGTTTTCCAGCTTTGGAATGATTTTGAAAAGAGGTTTGGGAACTTAAATTTAGGCTTGAAACACCGGTTTAATTTCGGAAGTAAGTGATGTGGAATTCTCTCTCATTTGTGCTATTATTGTTTTGAAAACTATCAAAATGGATTTTGATGTGAATGATTCGACAATGTGGTTTAATTTGTTGTTTGAGCATGGTTTTAAAGCATGTAAGTTGTTTGTCAAACTTGGTTTGAAGAAAGATGCATGAAATTAATATTCCTTGAGAGTATGTGTTGTTAATTTGCGTCTTAGGGCATTGTTCGGCATTTTGGCCGTGAAGGTGTTGCATGCTTTAAAAATAGTGAGTGTGTTGATGGTTTTAACATGATATATTGGCATAGATGATGTAAAGATTACCGGATATATTGATCGATCAATAGGATGTAGAGTGCACTATAAACTAAAATTCATACGTGCTCTTGGGATTCGTTCCAAGGAGAGAGACCAATGATGGGCATTCCATTGGAGTAGGACTTGGTGAAATATCCAAGCTTTTTGGCAACAAGAGTTATTGCCATGAGACCGATGATGGGCATTCCATCGGAGTAGGACTTGGTGAAACATCCAAGCTTTTTGGCAACAAGAGTTATTGCCATGAGACCGATGAGGGGCATACCATTTGGGAAGGACATGATGAAATACTCATGCTTTTGGCGAAAGTAGAACAGCCATGAGAGTACGGTGTGGTAGAAGCCACCGGAAAATTATGTTCTAGACGGGAGAGTACAGTGATGGTAGAGGCCACCAAAAGTGTCTAGTGAGTTGTCCGTATATCCGTTTACAATAGAGTATGTAAATGACAATATATGAGAATGTGTGTCACATGTACCGATGCTTGAAATGTTTTATGCTATGAGATTTGCGTATGAGATAATGAGATTATGAAATGCTTTTGTGTAAACAAGCATGGGTGGCTTTGCCATGAGTTTTGCATAGGTTGTATGTATGAGATAGCTAGATGGTACATGTGGTTTTCAAATGGAGATTTGCCTATGCACAGGAGTATTGAGTTTATAAAATGCTTTTGAGTAACAAGCATGTGTGGCTTTGCCATGGGCTTTGCATCGGTAGAATGCATAAGATAAATATTTGATACATGAGATTTCAATTGGTGTTTTGAGTTGAAATGGTTTTCATGTATGAGAAAGGGAGAGTGTGGAGTGGAAATGGTTTCCAAGGAAATTGGTTTAAACTTTGCACGAAGCACTATTGCATGAAATGGTTTAAGTGGAAGTTATTGCAAGAATGTTGTTTGGGGTTGAGTTGCTTAATGCATTTGAGTTTAATGTTGATATAATGTTGAATAATGCATAATTTTAAGGTGTTGATAATTTAAATGAGGTTTTCAAACAATACTTAGTTTATAGAGGTGTGATTGCTTTTAAAAAGGGTTTTATGGTTTGCTACATTGATGGTGTTTTGGTTTTGAGCATTCCTCACTAAGCATTATGTGCTTACGCTCCTTTTTGTCCATCAATGCAGATAAATGAATTTGGGATAACAAGAAGCAAGGGATTCAAGAAGAGCTCCACTTGAGAAGTATGTTTTGGTTTATAGCTATAGATAATAAAGGCAATGGGGAGGGAAAATCTTTTACGTTGTTGTGTAATTAGATTGTTTATCTTGAGCAAGTTTGCTTTATGGTTTGATACTTGTTGATGATCGTTTTGCGATATTTAGATCTTCTTCTTCATAGTTGGATATAGCTATGCTCTTTGGTTAAAAGTAAGAACTTGTGTTGAATGATATAAATGAGTAGGTGTACTTTATGCTTGTAACTTATCTAGCTGTTGATGCATTATGATGGTCTTAATGCTTAACATGTTGTTGATATGTTGTGGAATGTTTAAAGTATGTTTGATGGTGTTTTGAAGTGAAAAACGAGAGGTTTCTACTGTTTCTGGGCAGGGTGTATCGAAACACCCTTAGCTGTTTCGAAACGGGTGCCTAAAATGGCCTAGGCGTTTCGGAACGGCTAGAAGTGTTTCGAAACACTTTGGCTACTGGAAGTGTCTGTTCCGATACGGGTCTCAGAACATACCCGCGTACCGAAACGGTCAACACCGTTTCGATACGGGTGTTTCGTTATGGGTCTCGGAACATACCCGCGTACCGAAATGGTCAACACTGTTTCGATACGGGTGTTTCGGTACGGGTGTCAGTGTTCCGAAATGGTGGACCGTTGGGCTATGTTTTGAATTGTGCAAGTTTGCAAGTCTTGCATTTTAGTCCTGAATGTTGTGATTGCAATTGCTTGATCTTGAGATGTTCTTTTGAGCTGATTTTTGGCAGAGAAGCATGTAACATGATTAATTTCATAATGGTAATCCTAAAATCTATGAAGTCCCTGTAATTTATAGAAATTGCATTTTGGTCCCTAAAAGTGTATTTCTTACAATTAAGTCCTTAAACGTTTTCTGATCGTTGCGTTTTTCTCTTCCAAGGTTCTTGAGTATTCACATAGGCTTACTATGTATCTAGACAAGATTAAAATGAAAAAAGGGTCGTTAATCAAGGTTGACTTTCGGGTTGACTTTGGTTTTCCCCGTGTGACCTTCGTAGTTTGGGTCTAACGCCTAGACCGGGCTAAGGGGGTTACATTTGTTTGTATCAGAGCTAAGTTGCGAACTTTTGGGGCGATGGTAAGTTTGTGGTAAGTTGTTATGGTAAGTGTTGGATGTTTAATCTAATGTGTGGTTGAAATTTGGTTGAAAAATATGTTTTTGAGTGAATTGTTGATGTTTTTATTATGCTTTATGGTTATGAATCTTCTATGAGCTAATGTGAACATGTATTGGTGGTATGCTGATGTTGTAAGTTGATTTTGAATAATGAAAATGTGATGGGCATGATATGTTGATATTATGCTGTTGGGAGTGAATGTTGTTTGATGAGAGCATGATTGAAGTTCTGTTGATTGATATGTTGATGTTTGTGATATCAATGTTTTTATGGATTGTTATGTCATATAAAAGGGGAAAATTCGGGATACCCATTGCCTTATTATTATAGCTATGTGTTAAATTGGAGTTGGAGTCTTGAATCCTTGCTCGAAGCTGGTCTGATCGTTTTGTTGTTTTATTATCGTTGCTTTGTTAATAATAGCACAATGGAATCGTTAAGAGAGTGGCAACTAGGTACGATGGTTGCTGCTTTAGAGCAGGTTGTTAAGGGGTGGAATTCACTTTTTGGTGGGAGTGTATCGTTTCAGTCGTCTGTGCTGGGAGTTGAGGTGGTAAGGCAGAATGAGAGAGCTGGTTCTATGATGAAGGATTCATCATCTGTAGTTCAAGAGATGTTGGGAACGTCCCAGGCCGCGGTGAAGGTGAGGCCTGTGTGTGTGCCGATTGTGGGACACGCGAGTTTGTCAAAGCAGCGTTTACATGATTTAGGAGCTGTGGAGTATCATGGTTCGACGCATGAGGCATTCGAGGCTTGGTTAGCCAGTATAATTCTGGTTCTGGATCAGGAAAGGTGTGACAACGCCTGTAAGCTGGGAAGTGTTGTCTCGCTAATGCTAGAGGATGCTTGTGCTTGGTGGACATCGGTGTCGGTGGCAACGAATGTCCGCGATATAGATTGGGAGTTCTCTGTGTGTTGCCTTTAATTGAAGATACCTTGGAGATAGGTTCCCAGGGGTTAAGCAACGTGAGGGTGTGGTTTCAGCTTGTGATGGTGAGAGATATACAAGCAAAAGAGCTGTGAGTACCGACCTTGAGAGTGGTCAGCGTAAGAGGCTACGCGACAGAAGGGTTCACCTGAACCAAGGTTTTGGTGGTGGTGCGGATGGGAGTCAAGTGCCACAAGACCAAGGAGTGGTAGTCCGGTTGCCGAAGTGTGACCATTGTAGAAGACGTCATGTTAGGGTTTGTTGGGGGTGTTGGAGTTTCTTGGAACTGTGGTTCGTTGGAAATGTAAGACAGAATTGTCTCGAGTTAGCTCGGGGTGGTCAGGGTTCTTTGCAGCAGGGAGACGGTGATGAACTTAAGGTGTTGGTTGATTCTGCGGCGGTACGGCCAGAGAATAGTGGTTCTGCGGGAAAAGGAGTTTGTCTGTTGGATCTTCGGGGCGATGAGGTGATTACAGGTAATTTTGCTAAGTAATCTTTGAACTAATTATCTTTGTTTGGTTCCGGTTTGGATTTCCTTGTGTAGTGGGTAAGGTCTTATAGCTAGCAAGTTTGGGTAGTAGCCGATGTTGATTTTGAAGACAACTTTAGTGTGAAGAGGGTATTAGTGGAGTATTTTGTAGTGAGCAAATTGTTAGGGTGGTAGGGCTGGAAAAGTTGGAAATGAGGTAAAAGGTTGTTCTTAGGCGGATTCTAAGGATGTTATTGGTAAGTGTGAACCGACCTACATGCACAGTTAAAATCATTTGTTTATATATTATATATATGTTGGTACATGCATACATGTGACATGACAATAGAGGTTTTGCATACATATGCACAGGCATTGATAGGGCATCTTAGAGACCATGCATACGAACGTTCACACTTGCTAATAGCTAATTGGGTCCGATAATGTTGTGATAGGATTAGGTTGGTTTGAGGGTTTAAAGGGTTGTTTTGGTATCAGGTGAATGCTAGAAGTAGTAGAAGGTAGTAAACAAGTTATCAGTAGTAGTGAGTGTGATCTAGCATGTTGGCGGAAGGAAGGTGTTTAGGTGCTTAAAGAGTTTAGCGGTGTGGTGATAAGGAGGTGATCGTTTGGAGTTAGAATCGGTTGAGGTGGTTGCGAATAACAGATAAGTGTTCTAGTTTCTCTGTGTTGGGTGATTGTTGTAGGATAGTGGATGTATTTTCGGAGTGTGGAGGTATCTTGCGTTGATAGTTGCAATAGGAGGGTTGTTCTATGTAGGTGATGGTTCGTAGTAACCTTTGGGGAGTTGGGAGGAGGTTATGTTGAGAGCTTAGATGAGGTTTGGCTTGGGATGAGTAGAGGTTTCATAGTCTCAATATGTTTTCATGTGGATGGAGTGAGGGGCATCCCAGTAAGATTAGTGTCATAGTCAAAGCTTGATGTGGAAAGGCAATGTAAGTTCAAGGGCCATTGTTGGTTGGCCGAGTTCTTGTGAGAAAATGGTTGGTTAGTCGAGTATAAGTAAATCTTTCCTAAGACAGTTGGGGTAAGTGAAACAACTATTGAGTTAAGGTTGGAGTCTCGTGATATGGATTTTGGGTGTTGTGTGGGTAGTTTTTGATGGGTTGTTAAGTCAGATGATGGTAACGGATGTGGAAGAATTATGTCAATACATTGGGAAATGTGAGTATGCAGTTGTTTCTTAAGAAATATTTGCTTGTCGTGGTGGTCTTTGAGCATGAGTTGAGCGATTTGCAAGAGGTTTTAGAAGCAGAGAAGGTTGTGGGTCACATGGTGGCTGAAAAATGGATGGGTTGGGGCCACCGTGTGTGTGGGTTTTGTTGAGGGAGTTATGAGGTGAGGCGGAGTATGTTGTAAGGTTTAAGAGTTCTTCATGTTATTGAGGGTCTTGCATGGTTCGTAAGTTTGAAAAATTAAGCTGAGAATAGTAATCGTGTGTTCTGGAAGTCTTGCATCGTGAGTAGTGGGGTTGGAATTGGGTATAGAGTAAGTTTGATTTGAGGATGTTTCTGTGGTGGTTAAGTCTCCTGTGTTACATTGTGTATTGCTTGAGAAGTTTGGTACCGTACTCTCTTCGCAAGTTGAAATTTCGAGGACGAAATTTCCTAAGAGGGGGAGAGTAGTAACACCCCAAATTTGGGCCTAGATGTTTAGAGTCTGAACCGAATCGGTCTGGAAAACGGTTCGAATTTAAAAGGAAGTTTTAGGGAACACCTAGTTCGGGATACTTTAAAAATATAGAAAAATATCTAAAAATTCTCATTTAATATATAAAAGAGAATGGTGGAATCAATTTTACAAAATAAGGTTTGGAAATACTATATTTCGGTGTAGTGACCAAATCGCAGTTTTTGCAAAGTTAATAATGACTGTTTTGTAAAGGATTGAAGCTTTGAATCTTTAAGTAGCTAATTTTACCAAAATGTTTTCATCATATTTTTCCTTAATTTGGGTGATTTAATTAAAGTTTTAATTAAAGAAAATGAAGGTGATTAAATTAGAAAAACCACCTTTGACCTTTTCATAACTACTTTTCACAAATTTTCCCTCATTTTATTTCCTCTCAATTCCTTTCAACCAAACACTTTCTCTCCAGCAAATTTACTTTGATTTTCACTTCATTTGATGAGATTTCAATCTCTCTTTGATTCTTAATCAATTTCTCACCAAATCCACTTCATTTCTACATTGAATTTTCAAGAAAACTTGCCCAAATCAAGGAGAAATCATCCATTAGAGGTAAGTTTCGTCATTCTCCTCTAATGATCAGTTCTTTACTGAAATTCCCAAGTTATCAATCCTTTATTAATGATTTATAATTGGTTTTAATGTCAGAAACAAGAAATTTTCTTAAAACTCAATATTTTGGAAGAGATCTTGAGGATTTTTGTGGTGAATGATTGGGCTCTGTTTTGAGATGGTTTTCTAATGTATTTTGGATGTTAATTGATGTTACAAATGAGGTTTTATCAATCAAATCCCGAATAGGTTTGATTTCCTAAGTTTTGCTTTTTAGAATGATGGTTTTTGGGGTGGTTTTGTTGTTCTGTTGTTGCTGGAGGTATGAGGGCATGTTTATGTGCTTTTTGATGTGATTTGATGTTTAGAAAGGATTAGAAGTGATAGATCTTGACTGGGCTTTGTTTTGGATGAGTTTGGAGATGATTTCGGTTGTTTTTGGTAACCGAAATGAGGTTCTTGAGTAGAGCAGCGAGTTGGGTTGTATGGCTGATGATTTTAATGCATGATGGTGCATTAATCCTCTGCTCTTATGTGTTAAAAACAGGGGAGAGTGATCCGGAAGCGATTGAGGTAGCGTTGGAGGTTTCGGACGCTTGGGAGGCTTGTCGGCTAGCATAGTGTTGTGTATCGGTGAGTGAGATCATGTTTTCCAGCTTTGGAATGATTTTGAAAAGAGGTTTAGGAACTTAAATTTAGGCTTGAAACGCCGGTTTAAGTTCGGAAGTAAGTGATGTGGAATTCTCTCTCATTTGTGCTATTATTGTTTTGAAAACTATCAAAATGGATTTTGATGTGAATGATTCGACAATGTGGTTTAATTTGTTGTTTGAGCATGGTTTTAAAGCATGTGAGTTGTTTGTCAAACTTGGTTTGAAGAAAGATGCATGAAATTAATATTCCTTGAGAGTATGTGTTGTTAATTTGCGTCTTAGGGCAATGTTCGGCATTTTGGCCTTGAAGGTGTTGCATGCTTTAAAACAGTGAGTGTGTTGATGATTTTAACATGATATATTAGCATAGATGATGTAAAGATTACCTGATATATTGATCGATCAATAGGATGTAGAGTGCACTATAAACTAAAATTCGTACGTGCTCTTGGGATTCGTTCCAAAGAGAGAGACCAATGATGGGCATTCCATTGGAGTAGGACTTGGTGAAATATCAAAGCTTTTTGGCAACAAGAGTTGTTGCTATGAGACCGATGATGGGCATTCCGTCAGAGTAGGACTTGGTGAAACATCCAAGCTTTTTGGTAACAAGAGTTATTGCCATGAGACCGATGAGGGGCATACCATTGGGGAAGGACTTGATGAAATACTCAAGCTTTTGGCGAAAGTAGAACCGCCATGAGAGTACGGTGTGGTAGAAGCCATCGGAAAATTATGTTCTAGACGGGAGAGTACGGTGATGGTAGAGGCCACCGGAAGTGTCTAGTGACTTGTCCGCATATCCGTTTACAATAGAATATGTAAATGCCAATATTTGAGAATGTGTGTCACATGTACAATGCTTAAATGTTTTATGCTATGAGATTTGATATGAGATAATGAGATTACGAAATGCTTTTGTGTAAACAAGCATGGGTGGCTTTGCCATGAGTTTTGCATAGGTTGTATGTATGAGATAGCTAAATGGTACATGTGGTTTTCAAATGGAGATTTGCCTATGCAAAGGAGTATTGAGTTTATAAAATGCTTTTGTGTAACAAGCATGTGTGGCTTTGCCATGGGCTTTGCATCAGTAGAATGCATAAGATAAATATTTGATACATGAGATTTTAAATGGTGTTTTGCGTTGAAATGGTTTTCATGTATGAGAAAGGGAGAGTGTGGAGTGGAAATGGTTTCCATGGAAATTGGTTTAAACTTTGCACGAAGCACTATTGCATGAAATGGTTTAAGTGGAAGTTATTGCAAGAATGTTGTTTGGGGTTGAGTTGCTTAATGCATTTGAGTTTAATGCTGACCTTATGTTGAGTAATGCATAATTTTAAGGTGTTGATCATTTAAATGAGGTTTTCAAACAATACTTGGTTTATAGAGGTGTGATTGCTTTTAAAAAGGGTTTTATGGTTTGCTACATTGATGGTGTTTTGGTTTTGAGCATTCCTCACTAAGCATTATGTGCTTACGCTTTTTTTTGTCCATCAATGCAGATAAATGAATTTGGGACAGCAAGAAGCAAGGGATTCAAGGAGAGCTCCACTTGAGAAGTATGTTTTGGTTTAAAGCTATTGATAATAAAGGCAATGGGGAGGGAAAATCTTTTACGTTGTTGTGTAATGAGATTGTTTATCTTGAGCAAGTTTGCTTTATGGTTTGATACTTGTTGATTATCGTTTTGCGATATTTGGATCTTATTCTTCACAGTTGGATATAGCTATGCTCTTTGGTTAAAAGTAAGAACTTGTGTTGAATGAGATAAATGAGTAGGTGTGCTTTATGCTTGTAACATATCTAGCTTTTGATGCATTATGATGGTCTTAATGCTTAGCATTTTGTTGATATGTTGTGGAATGTTTAAAGTATGTTTGATGGTGTTTTGAAGTTAAAAACCAGAGGTTTCTACTGTTTCTGGGTAGGGTGTATCGAAACACCCTTAGTTGTTTCGAAACGGGTTCTTGAAATGGCCTGGGCGTTTCGGAATAGCTAAAAGTGTTTCGAAACACTTTGTCTACTGGAAGTGTCTGTTCCGATACGGGTCTCGGAACTACCCGCGTACCGAAACGGTCAACACTATTTCAATACGGGTGTTTCGGTACGTGTGTCAGTGTTCCGAAATGGTGGACCGTTGGGCTGTGTTTTGAATTGTGCAAGTTTGCAAGTCTTGCATTTTAGCCCTGAATGTTGTATTGCAATTACTTGATCTTGAGATGTTCTTTTAAGCTGATTTTTGGCAGAGAAGCATGTAACATGATTAATTTCATAATGGTAATCCTAAAATCTATGAAGTCCCTCTAATTTACAGAAAGTACATTTTAGTCCCTAAAAGTGTATTTCTTATAATTAAGTCCTTAAACGTTTTCTGATCGCTGTGTTTTTCTCTTCCAAGGTTCTTGAGTATTCACATAGGCTTACTATGTATCTAGACAAGATTAAAATGAAAAAAGGGTCGTTAATCAAGGTTGACTTTTGGGTTGACTTTGGTTTTCCCCGTGTGACCTTCGTAGTTCGGGTCTAATGCCTAGACCGAGCTAAGGGGGTTATAGATTCAGAACATCCAAAGATGAATTTTAACCAAAATAATGAACACCGTATCGGTACCTTTAGGGAGGGTATCGATACGCCCTCGACGATTAGGCTTCGAGTCCCAACATTACAAGACCGTATCGGTACGTTAGGGCACTGTATCGATAAACACTCATCCAGTGACTAAATAGGGTATCGATACGCCCTCGTGTATTGGTACGCTCCTCCCATTTATGAAGTCCGTATCAATACACTATGAAGTGTATCGATACACTTCAGTCTACAATTTTCACAAAAGCTAGTTAAAATCTTCAAGACTCATTCCAACACATTCTAACATATATGTAACATACTTGCAACCCAAATATACTTCAACCATCAAGACCACATGGCAATAACATCATCAAGGCAACACTAACTTCAATATTGAATTCTAGATGCATGTTTCCTATGAAAATCAAGCATCAAAAGCCAATTATCAAATCAAAGCATAAACTAACATCTAAAGGTCATTTACATACCCTAATATGCATACCAAACTTGTACTAAACATGAGAATACCAAAACAACTAACTTCAAACATTGGACACCCCCATTGCCTTTATTACTCTAGCTCATAGCCAAGCATACCTTCAATCAAAGTCTTTCACCGATCCCTTGCAAGTGTCGCCTCCAAAGCTTAGATTGACTGCATTGATGGACAAAGAACACCATCAATGCTCAAAACTATTTTCACCCTTTTGAAAACCATCATGCCCTCTTTGAAAACCCATGCACTTCATCATTAATATAAGCATGGTAAACACCATGCAACAAATATCACATACTTCACAACAATTAAACCATTGCTAAAAAAATCAAGCCTTCTATGCATATTCGCCAATATGCAAAGCGTAAGATAAAACATGCATTTTCTAAATCATGCATGATCAACATTTCCATAACATTTCAATCTGTTATATTGGCTTACAAGTTATTAACAACATTCTCATTTCTCAAAAAGCATATCAAATACACGAATTACCAAGGGTTGTCCTTTCATACACTCTATCGGCATCTCAAGGCTCATACACGAGAGCAACCCTTCACCGTTGTGACACCTGTGGTGGAGTATTCGGTACAATTACAACCTCTCAACACCACTCACCGGTAGATGTATAGCCCACTAACGAGATATGGGACAAAGACAAGGTTCGCACCCGGAGCTACCCTCAACGTTGCAACCTTAAACATTCCTCAATCGTTTAGGTACTTGGATGGAGTTTTCGGTAAAATCACAATCCTCAACATCCAAGGCGACTTGTTTATTTAGCACTCAATCCTATAGCCGACTAATTATATCTAATTTCATTTACAAAACACTTTACACAACATCACTTTCCAATATAATCCACATTTTATACATATCTCACTGTTTTCCCAAAGCATTCATGATAGGCCATAACTCAAGCATTAAATCATGTTTCAAAACTCATGCATCAACACATGCATACAAGGATCACTTACCTAGTGCATCCTTAAACCATATGGAATCATCAACCACATTTTTATACCCAAAACATGCTTTAAAACAGTAGGTAAACACATTTAAAAACAAGAGCAACCAAAAGCTCATAATAGCACATTTTGAAGGAGAAATTCACTTTACTTACTTCGAGACGTAGTAAAGCGTTTCAAGCTCTTACTAAGCTCCCAAAATCTCTTTCATGAAGTTTCAAAGCAGGAAATCTCATTTCCACTCACCGACTTGCGAAACCACACTTGCCGACGCAACAATCAACCGTCCGAAGCCTCCAAAATCACTTTGTTCGATTCCGGAACACTATCCCCTATTTTCAACACATTAAAACAGAGATTCAATGCATCACTATGCTTCCAAACACCAACACTTTACTAGAAACTCGCTGCCCTGCTCTAAAGCATCAAAATACCCATCCAAATCAACCGAAATCTCAATCGATTGGTCTCTAGAATCAGCCCAGCCATCCACCAACACATCCAACACATTTTAAGCATATAACAAAATCCAAAAACAATCTAAAGCCATCCTTATACCTCCAGCAACTCAGATCTCACATAACACCTCAAAATTCCAACCAAAAACACTTTGAAAACCAATGATCTCAAGGATTTCGGGATCAATAAGATTAAGACTCTATTTCAACATCATAAACCTTTCAAAACTTCATTAGAAACCATCTCAAACAAACCAAATCAAAACAACTCCAAAAATCACATTAAATCCTCTTCTCTATCAAGATTTCATCATTTTATCAAAACTATAATAAAACCTTAATAAAAAAACATAGATAAAGAGTCAACTATCTTTGGAATTTCATTATAGAACCTTGATTAGAGGGTTAGCATGAAATTTACCTCCAATCATTGCTTCTCTTCTACTTTGGCAAGTTTAACTTTCAAGAATCTTGAAGAAATTTGAGAGAAATCACAAGAGAGAAGTTGAAAATCAAGAGAGGAAAAGAAAGTGAAGGAAATCTGGAAATTGAAAGATAATGGAGAGTGTTTGGCTGAAGTGAAAAGGAGAGAATCAAAATGATCGTCAAAATCTCTTCACCAAAATAACTACCTCTTTAACTAAACCAATAAAAACCATTTTAATATTTAATAAATCATTTAAAACACATGCCAAAATAGAGAAAAGGCTTAATTGCCAATTATCTCCCTAAAGATTCTAAGTTTTTGACTCTTTTTGAAAAATACTCTTTTTTCCATAGTGTTAAAACTTTACATTTTGGTCACTGCTCAAAATGTATACTTCCCAAAATCAATTTTTCAAAATTGATTTAACCAACCTTAAATATATTTTTTAAGGATTTTAAGAAATTTTATCCCATTTCGAACCTTGATTTCCCTTAACAACCTTTTAATCATTCGAACTACCGATTACCGGTTCCACCGGCCTAACCCGACATGCAAAACACCTAGGACTAAAATGGGGCATTACATCAGTGTTACATGATGTAAATTTTTTCGGATATGATCAAAAATAACATAGAAGTCTTCATGGATGACTTCTTCGTCCTTGGAAAAACTTTCGAGGAATGCCTTTATAGTTTGGAACTTGTTCTACGGAGATGCATTGAAACTAACCTGGTCTTGAACTGGAAAAATGCCACTTCATGGTGAAGGAGGGCATAGTTCTCAGACAAAAAGTGACTAAGAAGGGACTAGGTCTAGAAAAAGCAAAGGTAGAGGTAATCAAACAATTGCCACCACCCACAAGTGTCAAATGTATTAGAAATTTCTTAGGACATGTAGATTTTTATCGTTGCTTTATTAAAGATTTTCAAAAATTTCTAAACCTTTATGCTTACTTTTGGAACAGAATGCCACTTTTGTGTTTGATAATTCTTGTTTGAAAGCTTTTCAGGAATTGAAAGACAGGTTAATTAATGCCTATATAGTCGTAGCACCAGATTGGAATGAGCCATTCAAGCTCATGTGTGATGCCATGACTACACTGTCGGAGTTGTGTTAGGACAAAGGCATGGCAAAATTTCCCATACCATCTATTATGTCAGCCACACATTGAATGAGGCCCAACTTAACTTCAGAACCAACGAGAAGGAGTTCCTTGCAGTTGTCTTTGCATTCGACATTCTTACATGGTGGGTAGTAAAGTTGTGGTATACACATACCAATCGGCACTAAAATATCTTCTGGATAAGAAAGATGCCAAGCCCAGACTGATCTGATGGGCACTTTTGTTACAAGAGTTTGATCTCGAGATAAGAAGGGGAGTAAGAACTTCGTGGTTGATCATTTGTCTCATTTAGAGCACCACATTAAGGATGGTAGCGCATCTTCCATTAGAGATGATTTTCCTAATGAATATTTTCTTGCGACCACTATCATTCCATGGTATGATGATATAGTCAACTACCTGGTCAGCAGAATAATGCCACCAGATTTATCAAGTAATGCCAATAAGCAATTTTTGAGGGATATTCGACAATATTATTGGGATGAGCCATTCTTGTTCAAACATTGTGTCGACCAAATCATTCGCCGTTGTGTGCCAAAGGATGAACAACAAAACATTCTTCAGCTTTGCCATGTAGCACCATATGGAGGACACTTTGCCGATATGAAGATAGTAGCCAAGGTGCTGCAGTCAGGATTTTTCTGGCCAACATTGTTCAAATACACCCATTATTTTTCCAAGGCATGTGACAGATGCCAGCGTACTGGAAACATTTCCAGTAGACATCAACTGCCACTTCAGAATATTATGTATTTCGAGCTGTTTGATGTGTGAGGGATAGACTTTATGGGTCCTTTTGCTCCATCATTTGGAAATTTATATATACATGTGGCAGTAGATTATGTCTCAAAGTGGGTTGAAACGGTTGCTCTCCCGACAAACGATGCAAAGGCAGTTGCCAAGTTCCTACACAAGCACATCTTTACCAGATTTGGTGCCCCCCAGAGCCATCATTCATGATGAAGGTACCCATTTCAAATGCCATCTAATCACTAAAGCTCTGTGTAGGTACGAAATCTAGCAAAGATTTGCCACTACCTACCATCCTAAAACAAATGGACATGTAGAAATTTCAAACAAGGAGATCAAGAATATCCTGGAGAAGACAATAAACCCAACTAGGAAGGACTGGTTTTTTAGGCTAGATGATTCCTTGTGGGCATACAAAAAAAACCTTTAAAACATTGTTAGGGACTTCCCCATACAAGCTTGTATTTTGGAAATCATGCCATCTTCTGGTGGAATTGAAGCACCAAGCTTATTGGGCAACCAAGCCCTATGCTCATGGAGCAGTATATATCAAAGACTTGAAAACGGGGACAACGTTCAAGGTGAATGACTAGAGATTGAAGCATTATTGGGAAGGAAGTTAGAGTAATGCCAAGGAGATTATTTTCCTTGCGGAAATTAAGTAATTGTATCATCTTAGTTTCATCATTGTAAATAATTAGGACATTTATTTTTCTTTTTAGTATTTTAGTTTAATAATTTTAGTTTTCTTTTAGAGTTTTGAAAGGATTTTGTGGGTGTTAGTGCATGAAATTTTGTCAAGCCAATATGCTAGGACATGACGACATTCGGGAACCATCATCACGGGGAGTGGTAACACGTGGATCAATTTCAGATAAGGCCCCATGAAGAGTATTTTTGCTGAACGGGAAACCTTAGTCGCCTAAATTAAAAAATTTCAAACTATGAAATTTTACCATACATTACCCAAGCTTATTTCCTGTGCCGTCAACTCCCATTACCCTAAACCTGTAACCCCCTTAGCCCGGCCTAGACGGTTGACCCGAACTACGAAGATTACACGGGGAAAACCAAAGTCAACCTGAAAGTCAACCTTGATTAACGACCTTTTTTTTCCTTTTATCTTGTCTAGATGCTCATTAACCCTAAGCGTATTCTTGAGAAACAATTGTAAGAAAAGCACAGCGATCGGATATCGATAAGGAACTCAATTGCACAAAATTCAAATATTAGGGACCAAATTGCAAATTATGAAAATTAGGAGGTCTTAACTGATTTTTAAGTTACCAATATTAAATTAATCATATTACATGCTTCCCTGTCAGATTTCACCTTAATCGGACATCTCGAACTCATGCAATTGCAAATACAAATTTTCAGGACTAAAACGTAAAGCTTGCAAACCTCAAAATCATTCAAATCAGTGCCCAACGGTCACCTGTTTCGAAACGGGGTTGACCGTTCTGAAACACGGGTTCGTTTCGAGACTTGTTTCGAAACAAGGCCTTCTAGTGGCCAAACCGTTTCGATACGATCACCAGCCATTTCGGAACACCAAGGCCATTACAAGCCCCCGTTTCGAAACGCCTATGAGTGTATCGATACGGGTTGCCCAGAAGCTGCAGAATTTGCTGGTTTAACACGCAATAAACCGCTCAAACACATTCTAGTGACTTCCTAATAATGCCAACAAGTCATCATACATATAAGGTACAACACAATAATGCTAACAAGTCATCATACATATAAGGTACATATAAGGCCATTATCTGCATTATTGGTTCAAGAGAGAGATCGTAAGAACAATTGCTTAGTGAGGCATGCTCTAAAGAAACAACACAATAATGCTTTTTATAAAACACTTTTAACAAAAACCTTCCATCACATAACCACCATCATTCATGCAACCTTGCATACATAAGCAAGCATCACATGCTTCATTAAAATCAACATGTCATATTGGCTTTCAAGTGATCATCCATAACCATTTACAACATAAAACACAATCGGATACGCGGATTACAAGCGTTGTCCCATACGCTTCATACACACTACCGAACACACAAGGTGGAGTTTACCGGTACAATCACAACCCCTCAACACCTGTAATGGAGTTTAACGGTACAATCACAACCCCTCAACATCACTCATCGGTAGTTGTATAACTCCACTAACGAGAACACGGGACACACAACACAAATCCACACATGGTCTTTTAACCACCATTGTGATCTTACCTTTCTCGTTAGTGTACTTGGATGGAGTTTACGGTACAATTAAAACCCCTCAACATCCAAGGCGACTTAATTCACGGTGCACCCAATACTATAGCCAGCTAACTATATCCGATTCAAGTACTTTAAAACCAACACATCACTTGCCAATATATATCATTTATCATCAACAATTCACTGTTTTAAAGCATTAAACAAAGTCATTTAACATCATGCATCACTATGCATCAAATCCACATTTACAACATATCAACCAAGGATCTCTTACCTTGAGCATCCCTCAACATATGACTTTCAAAACCAGCATTAACCATGCTAAAACATGCTTTCAAAACAGAATTTAAACATGCAATTTTATAACAAATGCATCGAACTACTCCATGGCTCATCCAAGAGAGTTTTTCTGAAAACTTACTCTTGAGCTTAGTTAAGTTGCTTAGACTTAAACTAAGCTCCCAAAACATTCAAACATTTGTTTCAAAGCTGGAAACCCAACTTCACTCACCAATTCCGTTTCGCAAGCTTGCCGAAACGCCGATCAAGCCTCCGGATCAACACCACAAGTGTCCGAAGATGTCTCCCCTGTTTTAAACACATCAAAGCAGAGGATTAATGCATCATCATGCATTAAAATCTTCAGCCATCACGCCTAAACTCGCTGCTCTAACCAATTCTAACATTTCGGCTTCCAAACACAACCGAAATCACCATCAAACTCTTCCAAAACATAACCCATCCAAGATCCATCACTTCTAACCATTTCTAAACATCAATTAACATCCAAAATGAACCTAAACTCGTCCTTATACCTCCAACAATAACAGAACACCAAGATCACCCCAAAAACCACCATTTTCATAAGCAAAAACTTAGGAAACACAACCTATTCGGGATTGCATTGATAAAACCTCATTTACACATCTTTAAACATCCAAAATACATTTAATAATCATCTCAAAACAGAGCCCAAACAATCACAACGAAATTCCTCAAGATTTCCTCCAAATCTTGAGTTTTAAGCCAAAATCAAGTTCATATCATTTAAACCATTTATAAAACTTAAATTAAGGACTGATAACTTGGAAATTTCATTAAAGAACTGAGTATTTAGAGGAGAAGAACAACCTTACCTCTAAATGTTGATTTCTCCTTGATTTGAGCCAATTTTCTTGGAATTCCAATGAGCAAATCAAAAGGATTTGATGTAAGATGAACTAGGAATTAATTGATGATTGAAACCTCATCAATTGGAGTAAAAATAAATGGATAAGTTGCTAGAGAAATGTGTTTGGATGAGGGAATTTTGAGAGAAAAAGAGATGAGATGTTTTAAGAAAAGTTAGTTTTGAAAATCCAAAAAGTGGTTTCCCACTTTTCATTTAATTAATTAAACATTAATTAAATCACTTAAATCTAAGAAAAATCTGGAGAAATCATTCTTGGGTAAATTAGCTCCTTAAAGATTCAAAGTTTCAATCCTTACAAAACAGTCACCACTGAACTTTTCAAAAATCGCATTTTAGTCACTATTTCAAAATGTTGCATTTCTAAACCTTATTTTGTACAATTGATTTCACCACTCTCTTATATATATTAAAAAAGGATTTTTAGATATTTTTCCATATTTTTAAAGCATCCCGAACTAGGCTTTCCCTAAAACCTCCTTTTATATTCGAACTAAAAATCAGACCGGCCTGGTTCAGACCCTAAACTTCTAAGCCCAAAATTGGGGTGTTACAACTCTCCCCCTTAAGAAATTTCGTCCTCGAAATTTACCTGAAGGAAAGAGATACGGAAACTGCTTCTTCATGTCATCCTTTATTTCCCACGTGGCTTCCTCAACACCACGATGCTTCCACAACACCTTAACCAATTCAATGGTCTTGCCTCGAAGAACTTTACTGTCCGAATCTAGAATTTTCACCGGCTCCTCATCATAGGTCAAGTCTGGATTCAACTCCACTTCCTCCACAGGCATAACATGCGAAGGATCCGATCTATACCTCCGAAGCATAGAGACATGAAACACATCATGAATCTTTTCCAATTCTTGCGGCAATCTCAGCTTGTACGCAACAGGACCCACACGTTCAATCACCTCGTATGGTCTAATGTACGTAGGGCTCAACTTACCCTTTCGGCCAAACCTCATCACCTTTTTCCAAGGCGAAACCTTCAAAAACACACGGTCACCTACCGCAAACTCAATCTCATTACGCTTCAAATCCGCGTAAGACTTCTGTCGATCAGAAGCTGCCTTCAATCGCTCAGAAATGAGCTTCACCTTCTCGGTGGTTCCTTTCAACAAAGTTGGCATTGAAACCAACTTCTGACCTGTTTCAGCCCAACAAAGAGGAGTTCTGCACTTCCTCCCATACAAGGCTTCATAAGGTGCCATTTGAATACTTGCCTGGTTGCTATTGTTATAAGCAAACTCCACCAAAGGCAAATGCTTCTCCCAAGAGCCTTGAAACTCAATCACACAGCACCTCAACATATCTTCCAGCACTTGGATAACACGCTCAGACTGTCCATCCGACTGTGGATGTTAAGAAGTACTGAAATTCAGCAGTGTACCCAAAGCTTGATGCAAACATTCCCAGAAACGCGATGTACACCTCGGATCTCTATCCGACACTATAGACTTTGGCACACCATGCACCCGCACAATCTCAGCAATGTACAACTCTGCAAGCTTATCCAAAGCATACGTAGTATGCATAGGTAAGAAATGAGCACACTTCGTAAGGCGATCCACAATCACCCACACCGAATTCTTCTTCGATGGCGACAAAGGCAAACCAGACACAAAGTCCATGGTAATCCTTTCCCACTTCCACTCAGGAATCCTTAACGGTTGCAACAACCCAGAAGGAAACTGATGCTCAGCCTTAACTCGCTGACAAACCATGCACTTACCCACATACTCATCAACATCTTTCTTTAATCCCACCAAATAGTACTCATCCTTAAGATCACGATAGATCTTAGTACTACCAGGGTGCATAGCAAAAGGTCTACTATGAGCTTCAGTCAGAATAGCACGCCTCAACTCAGCATCATTCGGCACTACTATCCGACTCCCAAAACATAGAACTCCATCATCATTAAAACATAAATCCGATGGTCTATCCTCAGCAATATCCTGAACATGTGGCACCAAGGAATCATCCAACAGTTGCTTATCCTTTATCAACTGAACCAAAGATGGTTTCACTTGCAATTCAGCTACAAGACCTCCATCTCGCGAAATACTCAAACTGGCAAACATAGCCCTCAACTCCACTGCCACCTTCCTACTCAAGGCATCCGCTACAACATTAGCTTTTCCCGAATGGTACTCGATCGTCAGATCATAATCTTTAAGCAACTCCACCCAACGTCGTTGCCTAAGATTCAACTCTTTATGAGACATCAGATACTTCAAACTTTTGTGATTCGTGTACACAGTACACTTCTCACCATATAGGTAATGTCTCCAAATTTACAAAGCAAAGACCGTCGCAGCTAACTCTATATCATGCGTAGGATAATTGCGCTCACACACCTTCAACTGTCGCGATGCATAAGCCACCACCTTACCCTCTTGCATCAACACACACCCCAAACCAACGTAGGATGCGTCACTGTACACCACAAACTCTTTCCCTGATTCAGGTTGAACCAAGATAGGAGCTTGTGTCAAAGCTGCCTTAAGCTTCTCAAAAGCATGATGTCTCGCTTCTGTCCACTCATACTTGACATCCTTCTGCAACAACTTCGTCAAAGGTGCAACAATCTTTGAAAATCCATCCACGAACCTCCGGTAGTATCCCGCCAAACCAAGGAAACTACGGACTTCATGAACAGACTTAGGAGGCTTCCAATTCATCACCGCCTCAATCTTCTGAGGATCAACACGAATCCCCTCAGCAGAAACCACATGACCAAGGAACACAACTTCCCTAACCCAAAATTCACACTTGCTCAGCTTAGCATAAAGCTGATTCTCCAACAAAGCCTGCAACACAATCCTCAAATGCCCCTCATGCTCCTCCTCAGTACGAGAGTACACAAGGATATCATCAATGAACACCACAACAAACTTGTCCAAGTATTCATGGAACACTCTATTCATCATGTCCATGAAAGCTGCAGGAGCATTCGTCAAACCAAACGGCATCACAAGGAACTCATAATGCCCATACCTCGTTCAGAAGGCTATTTTTGGCACATCCATATCCTTCACCTCGAGCTGGTAATAACCTGACCTTAAGTCAATTTTAGAGAACACAGCCGCTCCCCGAAACTGATCAAAAAGATCATCAATCCTTGGCAAAGGATACCGATTCTTGGTAGTCAACTTGTTCAGCTGACGATAATCGATGCACATTCTCATAGTGCCATCCTTCTTCTTCACAAACAAAATCGGTGCACCCCAAGGTGACACACTCGGCCGAATAAAACCACGATCAAGCAACTCCTGAAGTTGCGTCTTCAGCTCCTTCAACTCCTTAGGTGCCATTCGATAAGGAGTAATGGACACTGGAGTTGTGTTTTCATATAGCTCAATTCCAAACTCCACTTCTCGACTAGGAGGCAAACCAGGTAACTCCTCCGGAAACACACCAGGAAACTCTCGCACAGTCCTGATATCTTGGATTCGCAACTTCTTAGAGCTAGGATTCATAACAAAGGCCAGGTAAGCCTCACAACCTTGCCTCAGCATACGGCTCGCTTCCAATGTAGACACCACATTGGCAAGAAACTTCACATTCTCACCAACCACCACTACCTCATAAGCATCTGCAAGTTTCAACGAAACCCGCTTGTTCTCAAAATCCACCATAGCTCGATGTTCAACAAGCCAATCCATACCAAGGATTACATCAAAACCATAAAATGGCAATTCCATGAGATCAACAAGAAAAACATGGTTTTGTACTACCAAAGGACATCTTCTATATAACTTCCGTGTCACAACGGTCTCACCAAAAGAACTACTTACACGCATACCAGCATCCAAAGACTCAACAGGTAAACCAAGAAATTGAGCATGTTCACGCAATATGTATGAGTGTGTAGATCCAGAATCAATCAAGGAAAGTAATGACAAGGATTGCAAAGTAAAGGTACATGTGATCACATCGGTGTCATTTCTCCCCTCTCGCTGAGCATACACTCGAGCCTGGCCACCACCCTCAGGTTGAACAGCCACCACATGCGCCACATTCCTCCCACCATCATCTCTGCGCTGGAAGTTACCACGGTCGTGCCCACGACCTCTCTGTGGTGCAACAACTCCAGGAGCATGTCCCTGACCACCACCGGCCAACAAAGGACACTCTCTTCTCATGTGGTCAGCCGAACCACAATTCCAGCACGAATTACCGGTCACCGCAGCATGAGCTTGAACCTCCCTCGCTGCTCGAGGACAATCACGCCTCAAATGGCCACACGATCCACACATCCAGCACGTGTTTTGATCAGCTCTCATCATGTCTCCCTGAACAGGCGCACCATGCCCTTCATTACCATGCCTAGCAGAAGACTGATACCTCTTATCTCGTCCTCTCTTGTTCCGTCCACCACCGGAACTATACTCAGTAGCTCTTTTGCCCGAGCCAGAACTAACACCCCTGGAAGACAGACCCAAGTTCTGCTCAATGTCCTTCGCCCTACTAACCAGCACATCAAAATCTGTATACTCAGCAGCAAGCATAAAGGTCTTCACATCTGACATCAAACCATATCGGAAACGCTCACACCTCTCCCGCTCATCAAGGATAAGCTCAGGTGCGAACTGACTAAGACGGACAAACTGGATCTCATACTCAGCCACCGTCATGCTTCCTTGCCACAACACAATAATGCTTTTTATAAAACACTTTTAACAAAAACCTTCCATCACATAACCACCATCATTCATGCAACCTTGCATACATAAGCAAGCATCACATGCTTAATTAAAATCAACATGTCATATTGGCTTTCAAGTGATCATCCATAACCATTTACAACGTAAAACACAATCGGATACGCGGATTACAAGCGTTGTCTCATACGCTTCATACACACTACCGAACACACAAGGTGGAGTTTACCGGTACAATCACAACCCCTTAACACCCGTGATGGAGTTTAACGGTACAATAACAACCCTCAACATCACTCATCGGTAGTTGTATAACTCCACTAACGAGAACACGGGACACACAACACAAGATCCACACATGGACTTTTAACCACCATTGTGATCTTACATTTCTCGTGAGTTTACTTGGATGGAGTTTACGATACAATTACAACCCCTCAACATCCAAGGCGACTTAATTCACGATGCACCCAATCCTATAGCCGGCTACTATATCCAATTCAAGTACTTTAAAACCAACACATCACTTGCTAATATACATCATTTATCATCAACAATTCACTATTTTAAAGAATTAAACAAAGCCATTTAACATCATGCATCACTATGCATCAAATCCACATTTACAACATATCAACCAAGGATCTCTTACCTTGAGCATCGCTCAACATATGGCTTTCAAAACCAGCATTAACCATGCTAAAATATGCTTTCAAAGCAGAATTTAAACATGCAATTTTATAACAAATGCATCGAACCACTCCATGGCTCATCCAAGAGAGTTTTTTCGAGAACTTACTCTTGAGCTTATTTAAGTTGCTTAGACTTAAACTAAGCCCCCAAAACCTTCAAACATTTGTTTCAAAGCTGGAAACCCAACTTCACTCACCAATTTCGTTTCGCAAGCTTGCCGAAACACCGATCAAGCCTCCGGATCAACACCACAAGTGTCCGAAGATGTCTCCCCTGTTTTAAACACATCAAAGCAGAGGATTAATGCATCATCATGCATTAAAATCTTCAGCCATCACGCCTAAACTCGCTGCTCTAACCAATTCTAACATTTTGGCTACCAAACACAACCGAAATCACCTCCAAACTCTTCCAAAACATAACCCAGCCAAGATCCATCACTTCTAACCATTTCTAAACATCAATAAACATCCAAAATGAACCTAAACTCGTCCTTATACCTCCAGCTATAATAGAACACCAAGATCACCCCAAAAACCACCATTTTCATAAGCAAAAACTTAGGAAAATACAACCTATTCGGGATTGCATTGATAAAACCTCATTTACACATCATTAAACATCCAAAATACATTTAATAATCATCTCAAAATAGAGCCCAAACAATCACAACGAAATTCCTCAAGATTTCCTCCAAATCTTGTGTTTTAAGCCAAAATTAAGTTCATATCATTTAAACCATTTATAAAACTTAAATTAAGGATTGATAACTTGGGAATTTCAGTAAAGAACTGAGTATTTAGAGTAGAAGAACAACCTTACCTCTAAATGTTGATTTCTCCTTGATTTGAGCCAATTTTCTTGAAATTCCAATGAGCAAATCAAAAGGATTTGATGTAAGATGAACTAGGAATTAATTGATGATTGAAACCTCATCAATTGGAGTAAAAATCAATGGATAAGTTGCTGGAGAAATGTGTTTGGATGAGGGGATTTTGAGAGAAAAAGAGATGAGAAAGTTTTAAGAAAAGTTAGTTATGAAAATCTAAAAAGTGGTTTCCCACTTTTCATTTAATTAATTAAACATTAGTTAAATCACTTAAATCTAAGAAAAATCTGGAGAAATCATTCTTGGGTAAATTATCTCCTTAAAGATTCAAAGTTTCAATCCTTACAAAATAGTCACCACTGAACTTTTCAAAAATCGCATTTTAGTCACTATTTCAAAATGTTGCATTTCCAAACCTTATTTTGTAAAATTGATTTCACCACTCTCTTATATATATTAAAAGAGGATTTTTAGATATTTTTCCATATTTTTAAAGCATCCCGAACTAGGCTTTCCCTATAACCTCCTTTTATATTCGAACCGAAAATAAGACCGGCCTGGTTCAGACCCAAAACTTCTAAGCCCAAAATTGGGGTGTTACAAAATCCATCATTATCCCGCTCCCCATACATGCATAACTGTGATGTGATCCGCCCCACATCAAGGTTTTTTCCAGCAGCTCACGGACGAGACCTGCTCGCTAAATGGATGACATGTCAAAAAATTCCAATTTGTTCGCCAATGCGAACCATGTTATGTCCATCCATGTCAATATGCAATATGTTGCATGCACACATGCATTTACTTTATGTTCGCATGCTTTAACGTTCACATTGTGTTCGTGTGCATTGCATTAGTTCTGTTCGCGTTCACATTGCATATATTTTGTTCACATCATGAATATATGTGTTCCCATTATAGTGTATCAACATGCATTATATTTTTTTCACATTATATCTATGTTTTCATGCATGTAGTTGCATGAGCATGAATAAATATGTGTGTTATTTTATTTAAGCATGATAGTTCATTAAGTATGTTATTTTAACATATGTATTTCGTGTTATTAGCTGCATGAAGGCTAAATAAATTTGGCACTCCAATTGGAAACCAATATGGATTAATCACATGTTTTAAGTATTTTGGGATTCAAGCACTTAAGAGAGAGTAAAGGCATGTATTAAAATAACGCTTAAGGAGGGAGTTCAAGGAGTCTTGTATATTCAGTCAACATGTTCGCCATTTTTGGATGGGATCAAGGCCGATATGAATCTTGAAGTCTTCTTCAAACTTATTCCAGTATTTCTTAGCTTTCCAACGCACTTTGAATCACATTGATCCGATATCGGGAGCTTAATATATGACCAGATTACTGAAGATAGTGCAGGCTGGAAATTTAATACAGGAACAATCACCACTCAAACAAGAGACCATTCATTTGCTGCCATATTTCATCTCAATGCAAGGACCATTCAGTTTCCCCTTTTAAGAGCATTCAAAGTCTTCATGATCATCTAATTTAGCCATTAAAGAAGAGTGGATGACATCCATCAAAGCTATGAGAGCTCAACATTCTTTTCCTTGTAGACACATGGATGTCTACAATCATCAATGAGATGTCTAGATTCATTCTACAGATTCAATAAGACCATTCGGCTGCCAAGGGAGAAGAAAGGTCACAAGATATTATGTGTGCTTTCATTACCATTAAGAAGAATTTATTAACTTGTTTGTGTCTCTTTAGATTCCACCTTGTTTCCTATACATAGCCATAGCATTTCATTTGTAAGATAGGCAACTTTGAACATTTGAATACACTTTTGTGAGAGTTTAATCTCTTTGTTCTTCATTGAACTTCTTGACTTATCAAAGAATTCTCCTTGCGGCATCAATTCTATTTCCATTCTTTTATATCGTTGGTACCTAGTTGTTATATAACTAGTGGGTCTCGATCCATCATTGGATTTTGAACATTATAAGGTTCGAGTCTTCACTTTCATATAATGTTGGTTCTTCCATCGTTTTGAAACCAAAATATCTTCATTTTCCATCACCATCACTTCCACCATCATTTTCCATCATCGTCATTTTCACCATCATCTTATCATTTTTCCATCGTATCATTTTTAATTAGCTTCCGTCATCATACCGAAATTCACTATCACTTTCCTAAACAAACACCCCTTTTGAAACCATTTTTGCATCTTTGAAATATTTACTGCGTTCACAATCAGGCAATTGTAATTTTGGTTTTTCTGTAACCGGTATCGCATCATTTGGCATTCAAAGCTTTTCGAATCAAGTAAGTATTGATTTTTATTTTTCTCGGTAGTGAAAAGAAAAGTTGAGAAAGAAAAAAAAAAGAAAAAAAAAGTTCAAAAAAATCGAAAAGGAAATAAAGAAAGATTCAAAAAAAAGTTCAAAAAAAGAAATATGAAAGAAAAAATCGACATCAAAAAATTTGAGAGAGGGATTATTCTATTTCATTTATGATTCTTGAGCATCATTTGTGATCTACACCACCCTTCAATTTTTAGCATCATTTGTTTTCATTTTTAGCCTAGCATATTACCCTACATCTACTACCATACCCAACTTTATTTTCAGCCGATTCCACAAGGTTTATCTTTGTTCAAGTCAACCTAGTTCCTTTAAGAACTTAGGGAGAGAACAAGTGGTAAAAGGAAAACAACAAACATTAAGGGTATAGATGTTTTAAACATCGGATCGGGTCGGTCGGAAATGGTTCGAATCGCGTTAGGTGATTTAGGGAAATCAAGGATCGGTAAAGGATAAAATATGGTAAAAATTGCTAAACTCCTCTTAAATCATGTTTAAGGGATTGGTCAAATCAATTTTACAAAATAGGCTTTGGAAGTGGTACATTTTGGGTAGTGACCAAAATGTAAAGTTTCAAAACTGTGGAAAATGTAATTTTTAAAGAGGAGCCAAAAATCTTAGAATATTTAGGGAGCTATGGTGCAATTAAACCTTCCTTAAATTGACATGTGTTTTAAAAGGATTTTTAGGTGATTACATAAAAAGGATTTTATTTAATTAAAATATTGAAATAGTATAATGAGAAGTTTTTCACGTAATTAACTTTCATTAATCAGCCAAATCATTATCTCAACACTTTCTCCATAATTCTTTTCTCCCAAACACTCCCTCTTTGATTTCCAAATCAATTCCAAGATTTCTCTTCAAGATTTTCAAGTTTTGTGAAGCTAAAACTTGTCAAACCTTAAGGAAGGCAAGGATTGGAGGTAAATCACGTTCTCAACCTTCAATATAGGTTCTTTATTGAAATTCCAAAGATCTCTTTCTTCTATATGATGTTTTTGGGTGAGTTTTTATTATAGTTTTGATTTGAGATCAAAATCTTGCAAAAATATGATTATAATCTTGATTTTCCGACTGGATTTGATGAGCTCTGTTTTGGATTGGTTTTAATTGAGTTTGAGTTGATTATTATGTTGAAAAACTTTTTTGATAATATAGATCCCAAAATCCATGAGATCCTTGAGTTTCTTGATGGTTTTAGTTGGGTTTTTGAGGTGGAATGGTGGTTTTATTCTTGTTGGAGGTATAAAGATGGGTTAAGGTTGTTTTTAGATGTGTTTTGATGCTTAATAATGGTTGGAAGTGTTGTATGTTTGCTGGGCTAGGTTTAGGAAGCAATCGATTGAGTTTTCGGTTGTTTCGGATGGGTAAATTGGTGTAGTTTTGGTGAGCAACGAGTTTTTATTTGGTTGCTGGTGTTGAAATGCATTTTAATGCATTTGGATCTCTGTTTTGATGCTCTAAAAACAGGGGATCTTGATCCATAAGCAAACTAAGCATTTTTGGAGGCTTCAAAATGGTGATTTTCGCGTCGGCGAGAGGGGTTTTGCGTATCGGTGAGTGGAAATGGATTTTCCAGCTTTTTTACGCTTTGAGCGTGGTCTTGGGAGCTTAGTGTAAGTTTGAAACACTTAGCTAAGCTCAAGAGTAAGTGATTCGAAAGTCTCTCTCTCAGAATGTGCTATGTGTTTGTTGGGAAATGCACTTGAATTAAATGTGGATTTAATTAATGTTTTTAAATATGTTTTGAGCATTGAAAATGCTGGTGATTAATGCCACTTTATGAAGGATGCACATGGTAGGTGATCCTTGGATTTATGAGATGTATGCATTTGAGTTTAAGCATGTTTGTGCTTGTGAACATGGCATTGTGATCTATGATTGTAAAACAGTGGAATAATGTTGTTAAATGATTATATTGGCAAGTGACGGAAATGGTTTTTGGTTACTTTAATCAGATATAGTTAGCCGACTATAAGATTGGGTGCACCGTGAATAAAGTCGACTTGGATATCGAGGGGTTGTGATTGTACCGTAAACTCCATCCAAGTACCCTAGCAATTGAGGTATTAGTGTCACAAGATGGAGGTTGGCTCTCGTGGGTGGACTTGGTTAAGCGTCACAACGGTGGATGGGTTCTCCTGTGTGTGAGTTTGGTTTAGGTGATTACAATGGTTGAGGTATCTCCCATGTGTAAGCCTTGTTTTGTGTCCCGACTCTCGCTAGTGAGTTATACAACTACCAATGGGTGATGTTGAGGGGTTGGGATTGTACCGTTAAACTCCATCACGAGTATTGAGGGGTTGTGATTGTACCGTAGACTCCACCTTGGGCGTCACAACCGTTGATGGTATAATCCCGTGTGTCAGCCTTGCGTAGTCCGGTAGTGTGTATGAAGCGTGTAGAACAACCCTTGTAATCCGCGTATCCGATTGTGTCATTTGTGTTGGTTTTGGTATGGATTGAGAATTGATCACTTGCGAGCCAATATAATGTTGTTGATTAATGAGCTAAGCGTGTGATACTTGTAAATTATGCTAGAATGCATGTGATGCTTGGTTTAAGCATGAGCAAGAGATTATTTGCTATGTTTTTAATGATGTTATGGGCATGTTGTTTAAAAAGTGCATAGATGTTTTAAAAGGGCATGTTTTAAGTAAAGGCATGAGATGACATATGGTGATATTCCGGTTTTGTAAAATGCATTGATGAATGTTTTGTTTTAGCGGTCCTCACTAAGCTTTATGCTTACGCTCATTTGTTTCATCAATGTAGAGAATTAAGCTTTTGAGGCAGCGAGAAAGCAAGTGGATTCCAAGTGTCTTAACTAAACAATGTATGTGGTTTTATCTTGGTGAAATAAGAGGCAATGGGTGGGATTTCTACTCTTGGTTACATTTTGGTGATGTAAACACCTTGAGGATGTTTGGTTTGCTTATTTGGTATTGTAAATGGCCTTTGGGTATTGGTTTAAGCTTCAATGTGGTTTTCAGCCTCTTTGTTGTTTTGACATCTAGGAAGCATGCCTATAGTTCTAAAGCTTGCACCAATGATGCTTCGATATAGCTCGTGCTTCGTTTTGGTGGTCTTTGATGTGCATTCATATTGTATGTGTGTTATGACATGTGTTGGAATGGTTTCGATGGTGGAAATTTGTGTAAACCAGCAATTTGGAAAATTGCAGACCCTAGGCGTTTCGGAACACCCTTATCTGTTTTGGAACGGTGGTTTGTAATGGTCATGGTGTTTCGGAACGAGTAGGCACGTTCCGGAACATTTCGCCACTCTAAACCAACGTATCGAAACAGGAGATTTGGGGTCTCAGAACGCACCCACGTATCGAAACAGTCAACATTGTTTTGAAACGGCCGTTTCGGTACAAGGTCTTGTGTTCCGAAACGTTTGACCGTTGGATGCTGATTTGAATTGTTCCAGGTTTCTGTTTCTTAAGTTTTGGTCCCTGAACGTTGTAAGTTTAATTAGTTGAGTTTGGATTATCTGTTTGAGATGGAATTTGACATGCTAGCATGTTATGTGACTAACTTTGGTTTGGTAACTTTAAAATCTGATTACTCCTTAGTATTCTAGAAATTTACAATTTAATCCCTAAATGGCAATCATATGTAATTGAACTCCTAATTGGATTTGGATGGTTGTATTGTTTCACCTAATCACTTTGCTAAACATATAGGGTAATGATGTGCATATAGGAAAAATAAAATGAAAAAAATAATGGTCGTTAATCGGGGTTGACTTTTGCGAGTTAACTTTGGGAACCAGCACCTCTAGAAGATAGACTCAAATTCAACTCAATGTCCTTTGCTCTACCAACCAGCACATCAAAGTCAGTATACTCAGCAGCCAACATATAGGTCTTCACCTCCGTCACCAAACCATAACGGAAACGTTCACACCTCTCCCGCTCATCAGGAACAAGCTCAGGTGCATACTGACTAAGCCGGACAAACTGAACCTCGTACTCAGCTACAGACATGCTCCCCTGAGTAAGAGACATGAATTCCCTTTTCTTCTCATCCAGGTACCTCACACCCAGATACCTCCTCTTGAACGCGTTCAGAAAGAACATCCAAGTTACATCAGCTTCCGCCATTCCAGAGATAAAGGTCGTCCACCAAGTATATGCATCATCGTGCAGCAATGATACCACACAGCCCAGCTTCTGCACATCATTACAATTCATTTGACCCAAGATTCTCTTGGTACTTTCTAGCCAAGACTCAGAACCTTCAGCAGACAAACCCCTGAACTCAGTCCCTCCCAGACTGTGCAAACGTTCCAAAGGTAGTCTAGCATTAGCATCTCCCTGATGCCCAGCTCCTTGAGCTCCAGCTACCGCTGCTCGAAAAGCTCCAGCACTAGCTTGTATCAGTATTGTCATGTCAGGAACAGCTTGCCCCTGACCAGCTTCAGGTCCAGCGGCCCCAGCACCAGCCGCAACATCAGCTCCTTCACCCCCAGCTCGCGTATTAATCCTTGTCTCTCTACGAGGTGCCATTTGCTAAACAATGCAATCACAATGCAATAAACAAAGTCAGGCTCAGCAAGGTAAGCAATCCAAGTACTCAAGCTCATTTCCACTTAAAAACAAATCATTTCATTAGCTTTGATTTGGCAATGGGTCCCTCTAACATGCTTCACCACAGCATACACCACAATTGAACATACTTACAATTCACACAACATGCTTTCACCCAACAAGCATACAAAACAATCATACACATATCACCCACTTAACCGTTCACAAATATTCGAGAACTCAGCTCTGATACCACCAAATGTAACCTCCTTAACCCGGGCTAGACGGTTGACCCGAATTAAGAAGATTACACGGGGAAAACCAAAGTCAACTCGAAAGTCAACCTTGATTAACGACCCTTTTTTTTCTTTTTAATCTTGTCTAGATGCATAATAACCCTAATCAAACACTCGAGGAACACATACTCGAAAACCACAGCAATCGGACAACGATCAGGGACTCAATTGCACAACACACGAATTTAGGGACCAAAATGTAAATTTTAGAAATTTAGAGGACTTAATCAGTTTTAAGGTTACCAATATGAAATTAATTATAATTCATGCTTCTCTACCAAATTTCAACTCAAACGGACATCACAAACTCAACCAATTGCAAATACAAACGTTGGGACCAAAACGCAAGGTTTTCAAAACATAAAACCGTCAATTTCAGTGCCCAACGGTCGAGTGTTCCGAAACGGGGATGATCTGTTCCGAAACGCGAGACCGTTCCGAAACTCGTTCCGGAATAGGGCTTGGCAGTGGCGAAACCGTTCCGGAACGGCTCTGCCCGTTTCGAAACGCCAAGGCCATTTCAGGTCCTCTGTTCCGAAACGGTAGCACCCGTTTCGATACGGGCTGCCCAGAATTGCAGAATTTTGCTGGTATAAAACACAATTGACCCATCAAACACATTCCAAATGCAACCAAATCATACCAGCAAGTCATTCAACACTCAATGAACATATTGGCATCAACCAATTTCAATCATAGCCCCGATTTAAGAAAAACCCAATTCTATAGGCATGCATCATATATAGCAAACCATGAAACCATCAATTCACCAAAACCAAACACCAATGGCCATTTACAAGTTCCAGCATCACCATAAGCACAAAACCAACTTAGAGAGTCCAAAACATCTCCCAAAACAACAACATAAGTTCCCATTGCCAAATGGCAAAAGCTAATAGTGTTAGGAAAACATTCACCATACATGAGCTTAGTCTTTCTCTTGGATCTTTGACCTCCTTGCTGCCCTTAAAGAACTTCAATGCTCTGCATTATTGGTTTAGGAAAAAGAGAGAGCGTAAGCACATAGCTTAGTGAGGAATGCTCATTTAAAACATCACAATAATGCATTTGCAAAACACCTTTTCAAAACCTTAGTTCAAAACAACATTTAATCATGCACATATGCATATAAACCAAGCATTTCATGCTTCAAATCATCAACATGTTATATTGGCTTACAAGTGATAATCATAACCATTTCACAACTTAAAAACACAATCGTCAATCAACAATCGGATACGCGGAATACAAGCGTTGTCCCATACGCTTCATACACAATACCAATATCAAGGTGGAGCATGGTACAATCACAACCTCTCCACATCACTCATTGGTAGTTGTATAACATCACTAACAAGATCACGGGACATACAGCACAAGATCCACACATGGACTTTTAACCACCGTTGTGATCTTACAATACACAAGGTTCACACATGGACTTTTAACCACCATTGTGACCTTAACAATACACAAGGTCCACACATGGACTTTTAACCACCATTGTGACCTTAACAATACACAAGGTCCACACATGGACTTTTAACCACCATTGTGACCTTAACACAAGACCCACCCATGGACTTTTAACCACCATGGTGTTCTTGACCATCTCGTTAGTGTACTTGGATGGAGTTTACGGTACAATCACAACCTCTCAACATCCAAGGCGACTTTATTCATGGTGCACCCATTCTTATAGCCGGCTAACTATATCTGATTCAAGTACTTTAAAACCAACATATCACTTGCCAATATACATCATTTAACATCATTAATTCACTGTTTTAAAGCATTTAACAAGCCATTAAATCAACATGCATCACTATGCATTGAAATCACATTTATCAAAATAAAACCAAGGATCTCTTACCTTGAGCATCCTTCAACATATGGCTTATAAAACCAGCAATAAACATGCTAAAATATGCTTTCAAAAATAGAATTAAAACATGCAAACAAATCACTTTGCATTCAACCAACACATGGCTCATCAAAAAGAGAGTTTTTCCGAAAACTTACTCTTGAGCTTAGCTATGTTGTTTAGACTTTAACTAAGCTCCCAAACCTTCAAAACATTGGTTTCAAAGCTGAAAACCAAACTTCACTCACCGATTCCGTTTCGCAAGCTTGCCGAAACACCAATCAAGCTTCCGGATCAACACCACAAGGATCCGAAGATGTCTCCCCTGTTTTAAACACATCAAAGTAGAGGATTAATGCATCATCATGCATTAATATCTTCAACCAAAACACCTAAACTTGTTGCTCACATCAACACTCACATTTCGGCTACCAAACACAACCGAAATCACATCCAAACACCTCCACAACACTACCCAGCCAAGATCCATCAACTCCAAACATAATTATACATCAATTAACTTCCAAAAAGGATCTAATCACGTCCTTATATCTCCAGCTATAACAGAACATCAAGATCACCCCAAAAACCATCACTAGCACCATCAAAAACTTAGGAAAATCAACCAATTCGGGAATGCATTGATTAAACCTCAATTTCACACCAATTATACATCCAATTTTCATCAAAAAGACACCTCAAAACAGTGCCCAAACATTTCATACGAATTTCATCAAAATTAAACCAAATCTTGCATTTTAAAGCCAAGATCAAGAACAAATCATTAAAACCTTTAATAAAACTCAAATCACGGATTAAGAACTTGGGAATTTCAGTAAAGAACTGAGTATTTAGAGGAGAAGGACGTTCATACCTCTAAATGTAAGTTTCTCCTTGTTTAAAGCCAAGATTCTTCAAAATTCAATAGGCAAATGCTAAGGTTTTGATGTAGGAAAGATTAGAGATCAATTGGAGATTGAAATCTCATGTTTAGATGTCAAAATCAGAGGGAAAAAGGCTGGAGAAAAGTGTTTGGGTTGAGAGAAAAGTTGAGAGAAAAGAAATGGGAAATTTTGAGAAAAGTTAGTTATGATCCAAAAATATCTATTTCCCTCCCTTTTGCCTTAATTAAAACCATTAATTAAATCTTTAATTATTAAGAAAAATCTGGAGAAACTCTTCTTGGGTAAATTAGCTCCTTAAAGATTCAAAGTTTCAATCCTTTTAAAACAGTCACCAACTTTTCAAAAATTACATTTTAGTCATTAACTCGAAAATCACACTTCGAAACCTCATTTTGTAAAATTGATTTCACCACTCTCTTATATATAATAAAAGAGGATTTTAGGATATTTTTTCATATTTTTAATGCATCCCGAACTAGGTTTTCCTAAAAATCACCTTTTATATTCGAACCGCAAACCCGACCCGAGCGGTCCGGTCCAAACCCAAAACTTCTAAGCCCAAAATTGGGGTGTTACATTTTCCCCCTTCTCATCTTGTTCTAAACTTCCCCTAGGGCTAAGGGTTGGTTCTGTAAAGTAGTTGCAAGGATTGCATTGTTTTAGGATTTTTTCTGTTCAATAAAATAAATTTCAAGTTTGCTTATTCTGGTTTTCAACATCTTGCAAGAGTATCGGGAGAGCATTGTGAGATTACTCAATTACTTAATATCTGGAGAGTTAATTATACGAAAGGAATAAGTACGGGTTCTCCAGTTTATGGTTGAACTATCTCGGACCTAGGGATAGGACAAGGTTAAGTGGCTAAGGAAGAATTGAACAACATCGGTGTTCATCCATCGATTCACGCCGGGAGGTATCATCAAAGACGTGTTCATCGACAGACTTGGACCTAGGAATAGGCCAAGGCATAGCAGGGATTCTTGCCAAGCTTGAAGTGTTGAGTTTTGTGTTCGCTGTCGCGACAACAACAGACTGCTGCCGCAGCAGGTGCTGCCGCGACAAGCACTACGACAGAACAGAGAAGTCTTAGACATTGCAAACACCTGCACTAAGGAGCAGATCAATACCGGCCCATTCTTTACTCTTAATATTTTCATCCTTTATTTTCAGTCTTCTTTATTATCTCGTGACAAACAATTAAACTATTTCTTTATTATCCCCTGTGGAGACAATATTTGATACTTACGTATCACTTTACTACTTGTGTCGTGTACACTTGCACTACATTGCGATAGACACTTTTACACGCAACAAGTTTTTGGCGCCATTGTCGGGGACTGACAACATATATTTACCCTACTTTTACTGCACCTTCTTTTATTTTTTCTGTTTTTACTTGGATTGTTCACCCTGTGCTTTTCACAAGGTCTTTTGTTTTTCTATGCGCAGATCTCAACGAGGCAAAGAACCTGAGCACAAGTTAGATCCTGAAATCGAACGAACTTGCAACCTCAGGAAGCGAGTCCGCCTCCTAGTAGAACGAAACGAGTACTTGGAGGAACAGTTAGAAGAAATGGTGAACGAAAGACACGAAGACATGAGGAACAACCAAGAGAATCTCCGAGGTCCTGAAGATCCTTTCGGAGATGGAAGAAACGAACAGCCTGTTGATCCTCCTGCCGCTGTCACATGCCGGTCATGTCGAGACTACATGATCAATGATCATGTGGAACTAGAGACCACCCTGCCAGATGTGGAAGCTGAGAATTTCGAGCTGAAACCTCTCATGTTCAGCATGATTAATTCCGCTGGCCAATTTAGTGGTGCTACTACAGAGGATGCGAGGGAACATCTGAAAACGTTCCATGAAATCTACAGTTCGTTTAGACTACCAGGAGTAAATCCGGAGATACTGAGGCTTCGGTTATTTCCTCATTCATTGAGGAACAGAGCTAAAACTTGGTGGAACAAACTAACGTCGGGTTCAATACAAACTTGGGCAGATTTAACTCGTGAACTTTTGTCTCGTTTTAACCCTTCCCATTTATCTGAGTGATTACGTAATGAAATTGATACTTTTCAACAGGAAGACGACGAGCCAATGCACGAGGCATGGGATAGGTTTACCACTCTTCTAAGGAATTACCCGATGCATGGATTCCCTGTTTGGAATCAGGTAATCAAATTCTACAATGCTGCCAACCTACAGACTCGTATGAGAATCGATTCAGCAGCCAATGGGTTGTTGTTAGATAAAGATCCAGAGGACGCTATGGTAGTGTTAAAGAATTTGGCTAAGAATGAAGAGCGATTCCCCACATCGAGGTGAGGTAAACGAGTACTAGTTGTGAAGGATTATGAAGCCGATAATTCCTTAAAGACACAAGTTGCATATCTCACAAAGGCAATAGAGAACTTGCTGAAAAATGATTCTCAACCTGCTGAAATCATAGTTCGGAGGACAGCCCACTACACCTAGAGGAAGGGATGTACGTTGGGAACTATAACAAGCAGAACTATAATTTCAACAATTACAATCCCAATTGGAGAAAAGATCCCAAATTTTCTTGGAGCAACCTGAATAATGCCCTGAATCCTCAAGAATAGAACACTAAAAATCAGGGGGCACCTAGACTTCAGACTCGGTAGCAACCGCAACAACAGCCGCAGCAGCCACCAGCAGCCACGACTAGTATATTTGTAACACCCCAATTTTGGGCTTAGAAGTTTAGGGTCTGAACCGGACCGGTCTGGTTTTTTGTTCGAATATAAAGAAGGTTTTAGGGAAAGCCTAGTTCGAGATGCTTTAAAAATATGAAAAAATATCTAAAAATCCTCTTTTAATATATATAAGAGAGTGGTGAAATCAATTTTATAAAATAAGGTTTGGAAATGCAACATTTTGAAATAGTGACTAAAATGCGATTTTTGAAAAGTTCAGTGGGGACTGTTTTGTAAGGATTGAAAATTTGAATCTTTAAGGAGCTAATTTACCCAAGAATGATTTCTCCAGATTTTTTTAAATTTAAGTGATTTAATTAATGTTTAATTAATTGAATGTAAAAGGAAACTACCTTTTGTTAAAATTATAACTACTTTTTCTCTCAAAATTATATCATCCAAACACTTTTCTCTAGCAAATTTTCTATTCATTTTCACTCCATTTGATGAGGATTCAATCAACAATTAATTCCTAATCCTTTCTACATCAAATCCTTTTGATTTGCTCATTGGATTTTCAAGAAAATTGGCTCAAATCAAGGAGAAATCAACATTTAGAGGTAAGGTTGTTCTTCTCCTCTAAATACTTAGTTCTTTACTGAAATTCCCAAGTTATCAATCCTTAATTTAAGTTTTATAAATGGTTTTGATGATATGAACTTGATTTTGGCTTAAAACTCAAGATTTGGAGGAAATCTTGAAGAATTTCGTTGTGATTGTTTGGGCTCTGTTTTGAGATGATTCTTAAATGTATTTTGGATGTCAAATGATGTGTAAATGATGTTTTATCAATGCAATCCCGAATAGGTTGTGTTTCCTAAGTTTTTGCTTATGAAAATGGTGGTTTTTGGGGAGATCTTGGTGTTCTGTTATAGCTGGAGGTATAAGGACGAGTTTAGGTTCATTTTGGATGTTAATTGATGTTTAGAAATGGTTAGAAGTGATGAATCTTGGCTGGGTTATGTTTTGGAAGAGTTTGGAGGTGATTTCAGTTGTGTTTGGTGGCCGAAATGTTAGAATTGGTTAGAGCAGCGAGTTTAGGTGTGATGGGTGAAGATTTTAATGCATGATGATGCATTAATCCTCTGCTTTGATGTGTTTAAACCAGAGGAGACATCTTCAAACACTTGTGGTGTTGATCCGGAGGCTTGATCGGCGTTTTGACAAGCTTGCAAAACGGAATTGGTGAGTGAAGTTGGATTTCCAGCTTTGTAACGAATGTTTGAAAGTTTTGGGAGCTTTGTTTAAGTCTAAGCAACTTAACTAAGCACAAGAGTAAGTTTTCGGGAAAACTCTCTTGTATGAGAAATGGAGTGGTTCGATGCATTTGTTGATAAATTGCGTGTTTAAATTCTAATTTTAAAGCATGTTTTAGCATGGTTAATGCTAGTTTTGAAAGCCATGTGTTGAAGGATGATCAAGGTAAGAGATCCTTGGTTTGATATGTTGTAAATATGGGTTTGATGCACAGTGATGCATGATGATAATTGGCTTTGATTATTGCTTTAAAATAGTGAATTGTTGACGATAAATGATGTATATTGGCAAGTGGTGTGTTGGTTTTAAACTACTTGAATCGGATATAGTTAGCCGGCTATAGGATTGGGTGCACCGTGAATTAAGTCACATTGGATGTTGAGGGGTTGTAATTGTACCGTAAACTCCATCCAAGTACACTAACGAGAAAGGTAATATCACAATGGTGGTTAAAAGTCCATATGTGGATCTTGTGTTGTGTGTCACGTGTTCTCGTTAGTGGTGTTATACAACTACCGATGAGTGATGTTGAGGGGTTGTGATTGTACCGTTAAACTCCATCACGGGTGTTGAGGGGTTGTGATTGTACCGGTAAACTCCACCTTGTGTGTTCGGTAGTGTGTATGAAGCGTATGGGACAACGCTTGTAATACGCGTATCCGATTGTGTTTTGTGTTGTAAATGGTTATGGATTATCACTTGAAAGCCAGTATGAGATGTTGATTTTAATGAAGCATGAGATGCTTGATATGTATGCAAGGTTGCATGAATAATGATGATTATGTGATGGAAAGCTTTGTGAAAAGTGTTTTATAAAATGCATTATTGTGTTGTTTCTTTAGAGCATGCCTCACTAAGTAGTTGTGCTTACGCTCTCTCTCTTGAACCAATAATGCAGATAATTGAAGTGTTTGAGGGCAACAAGGAGGCTAAGAATCCAAGGGTAAGCTAAGCTCATGTATGGTGATGTTTTCACAACACTATTAGTTTTTGATATTTGACAATGGGAACCTAGGTTGTGTTTTAGGAGATGTTTTGGACTCCCTAATTGTGGCATGATGCCTTTGATGATTTGGATTTGTAAATGGCCACTTTGATGCTCGATTTGGTGTTTAGTTGGTTGCTTTGTTTTGGATACTAGGATGCATGCCTATAGACTTGTGGAATTTCATGATTGATGCCATGAACATGTTTTGATGTTCCAAACATGTACCTTATATGTATGATGACTTGTTGGCATGATTAAGAAGTCATTAGGAGGTGTTTGAGTGGTTAAATGCATGTTAAACCAGCAAATTCTGCAGCTTCTGGGCAACCCGTATCGATACACTCATAGGCGTTTCAAAACGGGGGCTTGTAATGGCCTTGGTGTTTCAAAATGGCTGGTGATCGTATCAAAACGGTTTGGCCATTGGAAGGACCTGTTTCGGAACAAGTCTCGAAACGAACCTGTGTTTCAGAACGGTCAACCCCGTTTCGAAACAGATAACCGTTGGGCACTGATTTGAATTGTTTGAGGTTTGTAAGCTTTACGTTTTAGTCCTAAAAATTGTATTTGCAATTGCATGAATTCGAGATGTCCGATTAAAGTGAAATTTGACGGGGAAGCATGTAACATGATTAATTTAATATTGGTAACTTAAAAATCAGTTAAGACCTCTTAATTTCCAGAATTTATGTTTTGTTCCCTAACAATCGTATTTTGTGCAATTGAGTCTCTTATTGTAATTTGTTCGTTGTGCTTTTCACGTATGTGTTTCTCAAGAGTACTATTAGGGTTAATGTGCATCTAGACAAGATTAAAAAGAAAAAAGGGTCGTTAATCAAGGTTGACTTTTGGGTTGACTTTTGTATTCCCCGTGTAACCTCCGTAGTTCGGGTCAACCGTCTAGGCCAGGCTAAGGGGTTACATTTAGTGGTATAAGAGCTGAGTTCTCGTGTAAATGGGAATGGTTATGTGTGTGAAGTATGTGTGATTGCATGATATGCCTTTTAAATGAAAGCATGATGTATGAATTCTAAAGTATGTTGTAATTGTGATGTTACACTATGTTGAAGCATGTTAGAGGAACCCATTGCCATATCAAAACTAATGAAAGGAAATATTTTTGGAAAACGAGGAAAATGTTGAGAACGTTGTGGGTATACCTCCTCCTCCTGGTGGTAGACCGCTCGGTGGTGGTGGTGCTGGAGGTGATGGTGCTGGTGTTGGTGCTGGTGCTGGGGTCGCTGGACCTGAAGCTGTGCAGGGGCAAGCTGCTCCTCACATGACTGTATTGATACAAGCTATTGTTGGAGCCTTTCAGGCGGCAGTAGCTGGAGCTCACGGAGCTGTGCATCAGGTTGATGCTAATGTGAGATTACCTTTGGAACGTCTTCGCAGTCTGGGAGGGGCTGAGTTCAGAGGTTTATCTCCTGAAGGTTCTGAATCTTGGTTGGAAAGCACCAAGAGAATAATGTGACAAATGAACTGCAATGATGTGCAAAAGTTAGGTTGCGTGGTGTCGTAGTTACATGATGATGCGTATACATGGTGGACGACCACAGTCTCCGGAATAGAGGAAGTTGATGTGACTTGGATATTCTTTCTGAACGCGTTCAAGCGAAAGTATCTAGGTGCGCGATACCTGGATGAGAAGAAAAGAGAATTCATGTCCCTTGTGCAAGGAAGCATGACGGTGGCTGAGTACGAGATCCAATTTGTCCGCCTTAGCCAGTACGCACCTGAGTTAATCCCTGATGAGCGGGAGAGGTGTCCGCATTTTCGATATGGTTTGGTGACGGACGTGAAGACCTTTATGCTTGCAGCTGAGTACACAGATTTTGATGTGCTGGTGAGTAGGGCAAAGGACATTGAGCAAAACCTGGGTTTGTCTTCCAGAGGTGTTAGTTCTGGCTCGGGCAAAAGAGCTGCTGAGTATAGTTCCGGTGGTGGACGGAACAAGAGAGGACGAGATAAGAGGTATCAGTCTTCTGCTAGGCGTGGTAATGGAGGGCATGGTGCGCCTGTTCAGGGAGACAGGTTGAGAGCTGATCATAACACGTGCTGGACATGTGGATTGCGTGGCCATCTGAGGCGTGATTGTCCTCGAGCAGCGAGGGAGGTTTAGGCTCATGTGGCAGTGACCGGTATTTCGTGCTGGAATTGTGGTTCGGCAGACCACATGAGGAGGGAGTGTCCTTTGTTGGCCGGTGGTGGTCAGGGACGTGCTCCTGGAGTTGTTGCACCACAGAGAGGTCGTGGGCGAGGTCGTGGTAACTTCCAGCGCAGAGATGATGGTGGAAGGAATGTGGCACATGTGGTGGCTGTTCAACCTGAGGGTGGTGGCTAGGCTCGAGTGTATGCTCAGCGAGAGGGGAGAAATGACACGGATGTGATCGCAGGTACTTTTACTTTGCAGTCCTTGTCATTACTTTCCTTGATTGATTCTGGATCTACACACTCATACATATTGCGTGAACATGCTCAATTGCTTGGTTTACCTGTTGAGTCTTTGGATGTTGGTATGCGTGTAACTAGTTCCTTTGGTGAGACTGTTGTGACACGGAAATTGTATAGAAGATGTCCTTTGGTAGTGCAAAATCATGTTTTTCTTGTTGATCTTATGGAATTTCCATTCTATGGTTTTGATGTAATCCTTGGTATGGATTGGCTTCTTGGGAGAAGCATTTGCCTTTGGTGGAGTTTGCTTATAACAATAGCTACCAAGCAAGTATTCAAATGGCACCTTATGAAGTCTTGTATGGAAGGAAGTGCAGAACTTCTCTTTGTTGGGCTGAAACAGGTCAGAAGTTAGTTTCATTGCCAGCTTTGTTGAAAGGAACCACCGAGAAGGTGAAGCTCATTTGTGAGCTATTGAAGGCATCTTCTGATCGACAAAATTCTTACGCGGATTTGAAGCGTAAGGAGATTAAGTTTGTGGTTGGTGACCGTGTGTTCTTGAAGGTTTCGCCTTGGAAGAAGGTGATGAGGTTTGGACAGAAGGGTAAGTTGAGCCCTAGGTACATTGGACCATACAAGGTGATTGAACGTGTGGGTCCTGTTGCGTACAAGCTGAGGTTGCAGCAAGAGTTGGAAAAGATTCATGATGTGTTTCATGTCTCTATGCTTCAGAGATATAGATCGGATCCTTCGCATGTTATGCCTGTGGAGGAAGTGGAGTTGAATCCAAACTTGACCTATGATGAGGAGCCAGTGGAAATTCTGGATTCGGACAGTAAAGTTCTTCGAGGCAAGACCATTGAATTGGTTAAGGTGTTGTGGAAGCATCATGGTGCTGAGGAAGCCACGTGGGAAAGAAAGGATGACATGAAGAAGCGGTTTCCATATCTCTTTTCTCCAGGTAAATTTCGAGGACGAAATTTCTTAAGGGGGGGAGAGTTGTAACACCCCAATTTTGGGCTTTGAGTTTAGGGTCTGAATCGGACCGGTCTGATTTTCGGTTTGAATATAAAGGAGGTTTTAGGGAAAGCCTAGTTCGGGATGCTTTAAAATTATGGAAAATATCTAAAAATACTCTTTTAATATCTAAAAATAGTGACTAAAATGCGATTTTTGAAAAGTTCAGTGGTGACTGTTTTGTAAGGATTGAAACTTTGAATCTTTAAGGAGCTAATTTACCCAAGAATGATTTCTCCAGATTTTTCTTAAATTTAAGTGATTTAATTAATGTTTAATTAATTGAATGTAAAAGGAAACTACCTTTTGTTAAAATCATAACTACTTTTCTTAAATTTTTCTCATCTCTTTTTCTCTCAAAATTCCATCATCCAAACACTTTTCTCCAGCAACTTTTCTATTGATTTTCACTCCATTTGATGAAGATTCAATCAACAATTAATTCCTAATCCTTTCTACATCAAATCATTTTGATTTGCTCATTGGATTTTCAAGAAAATTGGCTCAAATCAAGAAGAAATCAACACTTAGAGGTAAGATTGTTCTTCTCCTCTAAATACTCAGTTCTTTACTGAAATTCCCAAGTTATCAATCCTTAATTTAAGTTTTATAAATGGTTTTGATGATATGAACTTGATTTTGGCTTAAAACTCAAGATTTGGAGGAAATCTTGAAGAATTTCGTTGTGATTGTTTGGGCTCTGTTTTGAGATGATTCTTAAATGTATTTTGGATGTCAAATGATGTGTAAATGAGGTTTTATCAATGCAATCCCGAATAGGTTGTGTTTCCTAAGTTTTTGCTTATGAAAATGGTGGTTTTTGGGGTGATCTTGGTGTTCTCTTATAGCTGGAGGTATAAGGACGAGTTTAGGTTCAATTTGGATGTTAATTCATGTTTAGAAATGGTTAGAAGTGATGGATCTTGGCTGGGTTATGTTTTGGAAGAGTTTGGAGATGATTTCGGTTGTGTTTGGTGGCCGAAATGTTAGAATTGGTTAGAGCATCGAGTTTAGATGTGATGGCTGAAGATTTTAATGCTTGATGATGCATTAATCCTCTGCTTTGATGTGTTTAAAACAGGGGAGACCTCTTCGGACACTTGTGGTGTTGATCCGGAGGATTGATTGGCGTTTCGGCAAGCTTGCGAAACGGAATTGGTGAGTGAAGTTGGATTTCCAGCTTACTAACGAATGTTTGAAGGTTTTGGGAGCTTAGTTTAAGTCTAAGCAACTTAACTAAGCTCAAGAGTAAGTTTTCGGGAAAACTCTCTTGTATGAGCCATGGAGTGGTTCGATGCATTTGTTAATAAATTGCATGTTTAAATTCTATTTTGAAAGCATGTTTTAGCATGGTTCATGCTGGTTTTGAAAGCCATGTGTTGAAGGATGCTCAAGGTAAGAGATCCTTGGTTTGATATGTTGTAAATATGGTTTTGATGCATAGTGATGCATGATGATAATTGGCTTTGAATAATGCTTTAAATCAGTGAATTGTTGACGATAAATGATGTATATTGGCAAGTGATGTGTTGGTTTTAAATTACTTCAATCGAATATAGTTAGCCGGCTATAGGATTGGGTGCACCGTGAATTATGTCGCCTTGGATGTTGAGGGGTTGTAATTGTACCGTAAACTCCATCCAAGTACACTAACGAGAAAGGTAATATCACAATGGTGGTTAAAATTCCATGTGTGGATCTTGTGTTGTGTGTCCCATGTTCTCGTTAATGGTGTTATACAACTACCGATGAGATATGCTGAGGGGTTGTGATTGTACCGTTAAACTCCATCACGGGTGTTGAGGGGTTGTGATTGTACCGGTAAACTCCACCTTGTGTGTTCGGTAGTGTGTATGAAGCGCATGGGACAACGCTTGTAATCCGTGTATCCGATTGTGTTTTGTGTTGTAAATGGTTATGGATTATCACTGGAAAGCCAATATGACATGTTGATTTTAATGAAGCATTAGATGCTTGATATGTATGCAAGGTTGCATGAATAATGATGATTATGTGATGGAAAGCTTTGTGAAAAGTGTTTTATAAAATGCATTATTATGTTGTTTCTTTAGAGCATCCCTCACTAAGAAATTGTGCTTATGCTCTCTCTCTCAAACCAATAATGCAGATAATTGAAGTGTTTGAGGGCAAAAAGGAGGCTAAGAATCCAAGGGAAATCTAAGCTCATGTATGGTGATGTTTTCACAACACTATTAGTTTTTGATATTTGGCAATGGTAACCTAGGTTGTGTTTTGGGAGATGTTTTGGACTCTCAAATTGTGGCATGATGCCTTTGATGATTTGGATTTGTAAATGGCCACTTTGATGCTTGATTTGGTGTTTAGTCGGTTGCTTGGTTTTGGGTACTAGGATGCATGCCTATAGACTTGTGGAATTTCATGATTGATGCCCTGAACATGTTTTGATGTTGCAAACATGTACCTTATATGTATGATGACTTGTTGGCATGATTAGGAAGTCACTAGGAGGTGTCTGAGTGGTTAAATGCATGTTAAACCAGCAAATTCTGCAGCTTCTAGGCAACCCGTATCGATACACTCATAGGCGTTTCGAAACGGGGGCCTGTAATGGCCTTGGTGTTTCGAAACGGCTGGTGATCGTATCAAAACGGTTTGGCCACTGGAAGGACCTGTTTCGGAACAAGTCTCGAAACGAACTCGTGTTTCAGAACGGTCAACCCCGTTTCGAAACAGGTGACCGTTGGGCACTGATTTGAATTGTTTGAGGTTTGTAAGTTTTACGTTTTAGTCCTGAAAATTGTATTTGCAATTGCATGAGTTCGAGATGTCCGATTAAAGTGAAATTTGACGGGGAAGCATGTAACATGATTAATTTAATATTGGTAACTTAAAAATCAGTTAAGATCTCCTAATTTCCAGAATTTACGTTTTGGTCCCTAACAATCGTATTATGTGCAATTGAGTCCCTTATTGTAATTTGTTCGTTGTGCTTTTCACGTATGTGTTTCTCAAGAGTACGCTTAGGGTTAATGTGCATCTAGACAAGATTAAAAAGAAAAAAAAGGGTCGTTAATCAAGGTTGACTTTCGGGTTGACTTTGGTTTCCCCCGTGTAACCTTCGTAGTTCGGGTCAACCGTCTAGGCCGGGCTAAGGGGGTTACAATATTGGAGCAGACATTGGCTACGTTTATGTCTCAAACAAGAACTTACATGGAGAACATAAATCACTTCGTCAAAAAGACTAAGTCATTCATGGATAAAACAAAGATGCGGATGACTAACCATGAAGCTACTCTAAAATCACTAGAGACACAGATGGGTCAGGTTTCCCAGCATATTAAACTGAGGTAGAATGAAGGATTCCCTAGCGATACTGAGGTCGCTAGACAACCCACACATGAGCAGTGCAAAGTTATCAAACTAGGAGTGGGAAGAAATTACCAGGGCCAGAGAAGGAAGCTGGACCAGTTAAGGAACCAGCTCTAGAATCGACTGCCGAGCATGCTGCCCCGATAGATGACAAACAGCCTGCTGCCGATGAACCTGTCACGACAGTAGAAGGGACAAAAAAGAAGGACGAAGAACCTAAGCCTCCTCAGATTCGAATTCAGTGGGAAGGACGCATTGCAGACTACCGTCCTCCACCTCCTTTTCCTTAGCGGTTACAAAAGTTGAAACAGGAATCCGAGCTTAAGAAGATATATGATATTTTTAAGCAGGTCCACATCAATATTCCGCTGTTAGATGCTATCAAGGAGATGCCTGGTTATGCCAAATTTCTCAAGGATGCTATGTCGAAGAAATCCAGACTTGGGGAATTTGAGACGGTTAAACTAACAGAAGGATGCATGACTATTCTGCACAAGCATCCACCCCAGAAAAAGAAGGATCCTGGGAGTTTCATAATACTGTGCATAATCGGAGATAAATTTTTGGGTAAGGCACACTGTGATCTAGGTGCTAGTATTAATTTAATGCCAAAATATGTATTTCAGAAACTAGGTATTGACGAGCACGACCCACAACAGTTATGTTGCAGCTGGCGGGCCGCTCTTACGTGCAACCATAAGGGAAGATTGAAGATATTCTGGTAAAAGTGGATAAATTTATTTTTCCTGCTGACTTTCTTGTTTTAGACTGTGAAGCATATGAGAATGCACCAATCATCCTAGGGCGACCCTTCTTAGCCACAGGAAGATCACTGATTGATGTAGAAAAGGGAGAACTCAGTATGAGAGTGAATGATCAAGAGATCAAGCTGAATGTTCTTCAAGCAATAAAGAACACTGATGCAGAAGAAGAATGCAAGGCTATCACTGAAGTTATCCTTGACCAACCCTGCATCAGGTCAGACTACCATGACATCAAATTTGGCCACTGCCCCAGCAGCCATTTAGAAGACTGTCACGGCAGCAACGACGACAGCAGCTCCTCAGACTCTGACATATCTGATACTGAAGATCATGAGGAGGTAAACTGTATAGGCAATCGTCCAGGTAAGTTATTCGAGCCCTTAAATTATACCTCGAATGAACATGTCATCCAAAAGCCATTAACTGTAGAGCCACCCGTTCTAGATCTTAAGCCCCTGCCAGGGCAGCTTAAATATGTTTTTCTTGGATTAAATGATACGTTGCCCGTAATCATCTCTTCCAAGTTGATGCATGAACAAGAACAACAGCTGATAGAGATGCGGTAGCAGCACAAAAGGGCTATTGGATGGACAATAGCTGATATCCAAGGCATCAGTCCGGCACTATGCATGCATAAAATCCTCTTAGAGGATGATCACAAGTCGACCATTGATGCTCAGAGATGTTTGAATGATGTTATGCGAGAAGTGGTTCGAAAAGAAATTATCAAATGGATAGATACTGGATAATTTATGCCATCTCGGATAGTAAGTGGTTGAGCCCGGTGCAGTGCGTTCCTAAGAAAGGAGGAATAATCGTGGTAACCAACGAAGAAAACGAGCTAATCCCAACCGGACTGTGACCATTTAGAGGGTTTGTATGGACTATCGGAAGCTTAATAAAGCTACCCGAAAGGACCACTTTCCCCTTCCTTTTATTGATCAAATGCTTGATAGATTAGCGGGAAAACCTTATTATTGTTTTCTTAATAGTTACTCAGGTTACAACCAAATAGCCATCGCACCGGAGGATCAAGAGAAGACGACCTTCACATGCCTATACGGTACTTACACTTTTCGGAGGATACCATTTGGACTATGCAACGCACCAACAACTTTTCAGAGGTGTATGTTGGCCATATTCTCCGACATGGTGGAGGATTTCCTGGAGATATTCATGGACGATTTCTTAGTCTTTGGAGACAATTTTGAAAGCTGCTTAGGCAACCTGCAGAAAGTGCTCGAGAGATGCGAGAAGGCGAACTTGGTATTAAACTAGGAGAAATGTCACTTCATGGTGGATGAAGGGATAGTCCTAGGCCACAAAGTAAGCTACCGCGACATAGAGGTCGACGGGGCAAAAATTAAGGTAATTGAAAAGTTGCTACCACCCACAACAGTCAAGGGAATTCGAAGGTTTATAGCCAATTTTTCGAAGATCACCAAGTCGTTATGCCACCTATTAGAGCAGAACCGTCCCTTCGACTTCAACACTGAATGTACTGAGGCATTCAGAATTCTAAAAGAAAAGCTAGTAACAGCCCCGATTGTACAGCCACCGGACTGGAAGTTGCCATTCGAGATTATGTGTGATGCCAGTGATTATGTTGTAGGGGCAGCACTTGGGCAGAGGAAGGACAAGTTATTCCATGTAATTTACTATGCTAGCAAAACACTCAATGATGCCCAAGTGAATTACACCACAACAGAGAAGGAATTGTTGGTTGTGGTGTTTTCAATTGACAAGTTTCGATCCTACATACTTGGGACGAAAATGGTGGTCCACACAGACCACTCTGCACTGAAATATCTATTTGCTAAGAAAGACGAAAGCCCAGATTGATTCGTTGGATTCTGCTGTTACAAGAGTTCGACAGAGATATCAAGGATAAAAAGGGGACAAAGAACCAAGTTGCAGATCACTTGTCAAGATTAGAGAAGAGAAAGAGTCTCCCAACAGACGAGACACTCATACTGGAGACCTTCCCTGACGAGCAGTTGTTCGCTGCCATTAGCACTGCCACGACAGCCATGGTGGCAGGTAAGTTTTCTTAACTCCCCTGGTATGCTGATTTCGTTAATTATTTAGTTAGCGAAATATTTCCTCCTGATCTTAACTATCAATCTAGGAAGATGTTCCAAAATGATTTTAAACATTATTATTGGGACGAACCTATTCTTTTCAAAATGTGTGCAGATCAGATCATCAGGAGATGTGTACCACAGGATGAGCAGGAAGCTGTGCTTTATCACTGCCATGCTTCACAATATGGAGGATACTTGGGTGGTAACAAAATTGTTGCCAAGGTTTTGCAGTCTGGTTTTTATTGGCCGTCACTGTTCAAGGATGCCCAAGTATTCTACAAAAGCTGTGATAAATGTCAACGAACTGGAAATATCTCAAGAAGACATGAGATGCCACTGCAAAACATTCTTGAAGTCGAAATCTTCGACGTTTGGGGGATTGATTTCATAGGACCTTTCCCAACATCATGTGTCTAAATGGGTAGAAGCAATTGCCACACAGAAAAGCGATGCCAAGACTGTTCAGAGGTTTTTGCACAAGAACATTTTTTCCAGATTTGGCATCCCTAAGGCGATCATCAGTGATGAAGGGACGCATTTTGACAATAGGGTAATAGCTGATGCCTTAAAGAAATATGGTGTCAAGCATTGAATCGCAACAGCTTACCACCCTCAGACCAATGGACGGGCTGAAATATCCAACAGAAAGGTAAAGAACATTCTTGAGAAGATGGTTAAGCCAACTCGAAAGGACTGGTCTCTACACCTCAATGATGCACTATGGGCCTACAAAACAGCGTTCAAACTCCATTGGGAATGTCACCCTACCGGCTGATTTATAGAAAAACATGCCATTTAACTGTTGAAATAGAGCACAGAGCATATTGGGCCATTTATAGAAAAGGAAGGACAGAAAAGGCTACTTGACTTGAACGAGATTGAAGAAATTCGAGCAATGGCCTATGACAACGAAAGAATTTACAAGGACAAGACAAAGAAGTGGCATGACAAGAAGTTGTTGCCACGACAGTTCTACCCAGGGCAGCTTGTGCTGTTGTTCAACTCTAGGTTCAAACTATTCCCATGAAAGTTGAAATCTAGATGTTCTGGCCCGTTCCAAGTGGTGCAAGTTTTCCCTCATGGTGCCATCATGATCAAATCTTTAAAGGACGGGCACCAAATTAAAGTCAACAGACAGAGATTAAAGCATTATTAGGGGACTGAAGCCCCAAGAATGCAGGAAGTGATTACTTTAGAAGATGCTCTTATTAGCATCCCTAATTTAACCTAATTTTATTTTTTATTTTTATTATTTATTTATATATATTTTTTAGGAAATTAGAATTATTTTATTTTTTTGAACTAAGTATTTGTTTTTATTATTTTTAGGAAATAAAGGAGACAAGGAGAAGAGGAGAAGTGAATTCAGCCGACCACCTCACCATCAGCCCAAAAAGCCCAAAATAGGAGCCTGTCGTTACAGCTGTCGTGACATACGCGGAAAATCTAGCATGTCAACACGTTTTCGCGGTAGACACACAAACGAATAATAGACGCGTAGCAGACATGAAAATGCATGACAGACGCGTCAGAAACCGCGTAACAGCTGGCCCCGTTATTCGCGCCTACCGTTATAGCTCCAACAGGCAGCAAACTCCTCATCTATATAAACCCCGTTTTACTATTCATTTTTCACTCACTTTTACTCTCTCTACTTGTTTTCTCTCTAGAATTTCATTTGCTTTCATTTTTTCTACAATCCATTGCAACCATGAGTACCAGAAACACCCGACGCAGTGCTACCTCAGGCTCTGCCCTAGCAACAGCCACTCCCAGCTCCTTCCAAGGCAGAGATATGTAGGAAGAAAAGGGTTTCATCTATAGCACAAGAACAAAGAATCTCGGGCTCAAACCATTCATAGCCCATAAGATCATAGCTCTACAATGGCAGATGTTTGTCGAGCAGCCGGAAGAGATGAACGTGACTTTAGTCAAAGAATTTTATGCTGCCATCGACAGCAGGGAGGCGACAGCAGTGACAGTTCGTGGGAAGGAAGTGCCCTTTGATCCAGAATACATCAACACCCTTTATGGGTTCTATGTTGGCAGAAGGGAAGACGGGCACCAAAGATTCGTGGAGAGCCTGGAGACAGCAGATTATGATGTTGTCATGGTAGAACTCACCGAGGAAGGCACCGAATGGAATACAGATCCCAGACATCCAAGGACAGTGAAACAAGTTCAACTCACCCCTGAAGCCAAGATGTGGAACGCATTTGTCAAAAAGAGGATTATGCCCTCCTCGCACAACAGCACGGTAGATCAACCAAGGTTAGCTCTCGTCCATTCAATTTTAAACAAGAGGCATATTAATGTTGGTAGATATGCTCAGGAAGGGATTTTGGATTGTGCATACCGACCATCAGGACCACTCGTATTCCCCTACCTCATAACAGCCCGCTGCCATGGCCACAACGTCCCTGAAGCTGCTGAGGATTTGAGAATCTAAGGAAAAGAATAGACGGAGAGGGACATCCTTAGCTTGATGGAGCTGAAGGCTGCAACGCTAATATCCAGCTTCAACCCTTCTGCCGCGGTAGGTGAGCCGACAGAGCCCACCCAGACTGAGCACGCCGCCACAGAACAAAGGCAGCCCACTGCAGCAGCTCCCCCAGTAGACTCCTCAACCCAAATCCTTGCTGCCCCGCAGAAAATGGAGGAACGACAGCTGGGCCTGATGAGCTTTATTCGGGACTTCACAACAGCAACAGTACATTTCATTAAAACCAATCTAAATTTTCCTGATGTATTGTTTCCTGCTTTCCCCGACCATTATTTTGCTGCCCCCACACCTGCCCATACCCCTACCCCTACTGCCACACCGTGAACACCATCTGCCGCGTCCACCCCAACCCTGGCCACGAAAGCTGCAGGCGGCACCCACACTACTACAGCATCTGCCAGGGGAGAGAAGAGAAAAGAGCCCATGTCCGACCTTGACAGATATATAGTTGATTTCTCCTCCTCCTCAATTTGGGGAGAATCCGATGACGAGCCCTCTGTCAAGAGGAACCAGTCCAAGGAATTCATCCAGATGAAACGACAGTAACCAAACACAGGAGTCGAACCATCCGACCAAGGGAAATCTGACGGCGGCAACAGCAGCAGCAGTGGTAGAGGCAGCGGCAGCAGCAGTAGCTCTTTCGAGGAGGTTCAGGTGCTAGAGAAACTACCCTCACCAACCCGCATCTAGCCTCCAAGGGAAGCTAAGAAAAATACCACCTCTGCCTCTCCCAACCATCTGCTGGCACCAACAAGGAAAGTCACTGCCCGCCGACAGATTAGGATCAGCAGCAGCAGTGACGACAGCGCTTAAAACTTAAGTTTCTTTTCTTATATTTGACGTCTGCTATTTTATTATAATTGTGATGTGTTTTTATTTTCTTTTTATCATTTTGTCATCATGCATTGAAGGCAATGCAACCCTTGAGTTTGGGGGTGGCATCCCTCCATTAATGAAATGTCTTTATGTTTAGATATTGTGTCTAATGTTTAGATTATTTTTTCCAAAAAAAATTAAAATGATGAAAATTTGGCTTAAGTCTTTGAACTTCACTTACCTGCCACGACATATGCTGTCGTGACAGTGCCTTTAGGAAATTTTAGGATCTGTTTAGAGCCTTGCTATGATTCTACCCTGTAAAACACTCTTTGTGACTCTTATGCTTTTTAGATTACTTTAGTATGCTTGAATAGGAATGTTTACCCACTTGAAACTGCCCCTAGAGGTGCCTATCACTGGCTCTAGGAAAACAAGAAAGAAAGAAAAAATATTCAGACTCAATAGCTTGTAAAACTACCTTGCACTTATTTTAGGAGATTTCATTTTGAGCTAAGTTAGAAAAAACTAAAGGAGCCTAAGAATTGCCTCCAGACAAAAATTGAAATGGAAAAACCTCAAGTTGTAGATACAACTATTCTGGTATACTAAGGTAATCTAGATGCATAAGTGTTTAGAAAACCCACACACATCACAAGAATTATAGCATGGTTCCGAATGAGTCCAGAAATGCCCGACAATGTACTACTGTTGATAGAATACAAGTGGTAGGTAATGTAGAGTTCACTGATTTAAACCAAAGAAAAAAATATTATTATTATTATTAAGTTAGGTAATATTTGCTTGAGGGCAAGCAAAAAACATGAGTTTGGGGTGTGTTGAGTGTGTAAAAGTTCTATATTTTACCCCATATTTAACCCATATTTCTATTGCATTCAAGCATAATCCATTGCATTTAGGATAGATTTCATTCATACATCACAATTAAATTAAATAGCACAGTTTCTACTGAAATTGGTTACTTTTGCAGGTAGCTGCTGTAGCAGATGAAGGGCACTTGAGAAGCAAAGCTGGAACACTGAACTGCAGCTGAGAAGAAGGATGTTGCCATGGCCGCTGCTGTGGCAGCCAATGACGACAACAAAAATAAAGGGAAGAAGTGAAGTGGAGCTCGACAGAAAGAGGAAATTAAGTCGGTCTGTCGTGAAGCACTCTAATAATTTTCTAAGCCCTAGATCAGAATGAAGGTCAAGCCCAAAGTTCAAGGAAGAAACTCCAAGCAAGAAGAGATGACGAGTTAAAGACATCTACTCTGAAGATTTAGTCTTTAATAGAGTTGTACTTTAATTTAAACTTGTATTCTTGCCATATTAGAAAACTTAAAACCCAAGGCCTATATAAAGGCATGTATTTTGACCTAGGGAAGGATATCTTATTCTCTAGCCGTCTTCCCCTAAATCCTAGTCGTTTTCCCCTACTCATCATGTTCTAAACTTCCCCTAGGGCTAAGGGTTGATTCCGTAAAGTAGTTGCAAGGATTGCATTGTTTTATGATTTTTTCTGTTCAATAAAATAGACTTCAAGTTTGCTTATTTTGGTTTTCAACATCTTGCAAGAGTATCGGGAGAGCATTGTGAGATTACTCATTTACTTAATATCGGGAGAGTTAAGTATACGAAAGGAATAAGTACGGATTCTCCAGTTTATGTTTGAACTATCTCGGACCTAGGGATAGGACGAGGTTAAGTGGCTAAGGAAGAATTCAACAACATTAGTGTTCATCCTTCGATTCACGATGGGAGGTATCATCAAAGATGTGTTCATCGACAGACTTGGACCTATGGATAGGCCAAGGCATAGCAGGGATTCTTGCCAAGCTTGAAGTGCTGAGTTGTGTGTTCGTTGTCGCGACAACAACATATCGTTGCCGCAGCAGGTGCTGCCGCGACAAGCGCTACGACAGAATAGAGAAGTCTTAGACATTGCAAACACTTGCACTACGGAGCAGATCAATACCATCCCATTCTTTACTCTGAATATTTTCATCCTTTATTTTCAGTCTTCTTTATTATCTCGTGACAAACAATTAAAATATTTTTTTCCTTCTTGTGTAGAAATCCAAGGTTAAAGCTATTAGCCCAATCCATGTGGAGACGATTTCCGATACTTACGTATCACTTTACTACTTGCGTCGTGTACACTTGCACTACATTGTGATATACACTTTTACACGCAACAATGGTCAACAATAATGAATTGTCCATGGATGGTCAAAACCCTATCTTAAGATTACACTTAATATCCCCATGGATTTTAACAATTGTTTGGGGAGGATAAGCTTACCCGGTCGATAGCTATTCAATGGAGCCAACAAATCAAATGAAACTTAAGCTTGGTAAGATTAAACAATGGAGGTGTGTGCTTGATGGATGAAGAGGATGAGATAGAGGTGCTTGCTTCTTTTGAATCGGGTAAGGCTTCATACTCTCAATTCTTTCTTTTAACCCAAGGTCAATCGATGGTTTTCCTTCAAATGAAGGAAACTCTTCAGACAATCCCACGTATGTGGTGATTATAATTGAGGAGGGGCAAATCGCAAGGTTAGTCCCTCAACTCTCAAGGCTTTATATTTTACTCCCAAACTTTCAATTCCTATAATTTACTCACTATAAGATTTCCAATATATTTAATAAGGTCTCTTATCGATAAATTAACTTAATTAGAGTCGAATATTAATGCAATTAACCTTGCGGTCAAGACCAATACAATGTTTGGACCTTTCTGATATAGGATTTTTGCTCGTTAGAACTCAATTCCAGCTAGACTAGTTTTTAGGGTGTTCAGGGTTATCGTGAGCAGTGGTGCGAATACCGAAGAAATTGTTGTGGCTTCTGATTGCTGAGGCATTTCAATTGTTGTGGCAACTAGGTCATGTTATATGTCGTGGAAACTGGGTTTGGATCAATGCCGTAGCGACTGGGTTTCCTCCTTTAATGTTTGGCGAAGTGTTCTTCAATGCCTTCATGTTATCCCTAACCGAATAATTGGTGTTTATGCATGCGTTGGTGATACATCCATGCGTTAACCTTGGGTGAAAAATAGTGATATTGCACTCCTTTTAGCCGCTAAAATCCAATTTTTATTCCTAAAGGGGATTAGTTTCCACCAACATTCGTTCAAATGGAAACTGTGTTCACTCATTTCATGAATCTAGCTCTCCATAGCCTAGATAAATGAATACACTCGAGTTCATTTCCCAATTCCCTCAAGGTAAAAATAAGATCCAAGAATGAACAAATAATGAACATTATTGAATCAAAAACTAACAACCATTAATTCTTCTTTTACACTAACAAAACCTGATAACCCAAGCCAAATTAAACTAGTTCATGGCTGGGTAAAAAGAAAATACAAAGGAAATAAACCCAGACATGGATCGCACAATAGAAAGATGAAGAGGAAGAAATTCGTGTGTGAATCCTTGCGATCTGATTCCCCCAAAATCGACTCCCCGATGTTGTTGATGTGATCCCTTTAAATAGATGAGGGAAAGAGTTTAAGTGTGTGTGAAATCCATGGGGATATGATCTCTATCTGATTGGAGATTTGAATTTTGAATCTGGGATAATTATCATTTGCGTTTTGGATAAATCTGCAGATAATGGAGTTTTTATCCTGACTTTCCACGGCAATTAGCTAGCATTTCCTTCATCCTTATCCTCTCTTGCGAAAACAATTTGTCATGCACAAAAAGAGGCAAATCATCATCGATTTCTCTATAAAAACAAACAAAATGTAATACCAAGCTCGATAGACAAGGAAACTATGAAACTATGCATGAATGCCTAACTATTCAACTAAAATGAGCCTAAGTCTAACAATAATATGAGTAAAAATGGTAGAAAATATAGTAATTTTACACGCTTAACACACCCCTAAACTCAAACTATTGCTTTTCCTCAAGCAATGCAAAACACTAACAATTACCTGCCAAGACATTTACCACCAAAAACATGCTTCTTACCTAACTTCAATCCTCATAATCTTGGCATGAAGAATTGATTACCTTTCGATCTTTGGACGTGACATAGACTTACTCAAAATTACACTATGATGCTAGTGAAAATGTGTGTGTGGAGTTGTGTACAAGTCAATCAACAAGATTCCATGCAAACAGTAAGATTTGTTATTTACTTGTCAGGGTAATTAAGTCCGCTAGATTCTGTTTTAGGCACCTCTAGCAAAGCAATTTATTTTTAAGTAAATAAACTAGAGCCGGATAAGCACCTCTAGTGATTCACAAAGTGTGATAACTAGAGCCAGATGGGCACCTCTAGTAAGAAATTATCTTAATTCAAATTTTATTGCATTCTTGGCTAGAGCCAGCTAGGCACCTCCAGCACATTTTACAAATTTTATTAAGGTAAAGTTTACTAGGTCTCCCTTAATCAACAAGTCACTAAAGTGTAAACATAAGCAGCATCACAAAAATTTAATAAAACTCCATGATAATCCTAAAATCTAAGGTTTTCTCATTTTAGCGCAGTGGCAAAACTCATCATAGGATATCATGGTAGGTTTCAACAGTTTTATCAGGTAATTGTCATGGCAAGTAACATATGCAAAATATCATGAGACAACAAAATGAATGCAACTAATCATGAGATAAACAAAAACAAGACCCCAAAAAAAACTCGAGAGAAGTATTTTCCTAAATGCATGCAATACATAACAAATGAAAATGAGTCAATCAGAAAGGTCGTTACTAAGAATCATTAGTTTCCTTCGAGCCATTTGCTTGGTCCGTTTTCTGGCTCGTGATGGTTGCTGACGTGACGCTTATGGTGCAGGGTCATGAAACGTAGTTTCCTCGACCTCTTCAATCGGCTCACCCTCTTTCTTGGCCTCCTCGAGTTTAGAAGCTTTACGCTTCGATGTCAACTTTGATGGCGCAACGGGAGGTGGGGACTTCAATGGTGTAGAAGTGGTGTCATCAAAATCTGAAAAACCATGTAAAGATTAAGTACATTTCGGTTTAGTAACAGGTTCCTTACCTTTGCGTGGGGCAGTGGTTGTCGCGGCAATGTCACTTGGAATAGGTGCAGCTTTAGTTGCTGGGGCAAGTAACTTGGCAGAGAATAAGAGGAAAGGTATGGTAATGTTGGGAAAATTCTCTAGGATAACTCTTGTAAGGGTGATATCTCGCCTAATCAACAGTTCTCATACCTCCATCTGATTCGATTGTTGGATCAATGGGTGAAGGATTTCGACCACCACAAGGATAATTATTGTGGCATGCACACTTGTTGTGGTATGTGCACTTGTCGAGGCATGTTTTATTGTCGGGGCAGTGTCTAGAACAGAAGATTTATGCGCAACTATTGGTGCTTTTGGAGGCTTGTCCTGCATCATTCACATATACTGACTTTGTGTCCGCCCACTTCTCTTGGGCAGCCTCTCGTCCGTAGCCTCGGCCGGCAAGTGCTCCTTCTCACATAAGATGGAAATCAAATCAAGAAAGTAGAGCGCCCCAACATCATTCTTTCTACAAGCATAAATCTCATCAACAATAATCTTTCCAATATTAATAGTACGCTTATGCAAAATAGAATGTAGCAACAATAAACGAGAGTAAGAAACAATAGTGTTATGGGTTGTAGTATCAAACGAGTTTTGAGGAAAATTTTCCCCAACTTGGCTGAGGGTTTTAACAAGACTCAGTTCATCATTCCTTTCAAAGATCCATCATTCTACTCAGCTTCCACGACGGTGAGATCTTTGAAGACTTGCTCCACGCCTTCTGTGGTGATATTTTCCACAAACTCGGTATGCTCATCTTTGGGAATGTACAACCCATAATATGCGTTGATAGAATAGGCATCAAGAAGAATAGCCCTACCATGCACAAAAACACAAGGATCATCTGGATTAGAAACATGCAAATAAAATTCCCTTACCCATTATATGTTCTCTGATTCCGGTTGTTTACAAAAAAAATCGGCCACTTATGGTCCTCGATAACGGTATAGACGAAATCTTCAAGACCATAGCTTTTCTTGGAGAGATAATAGGTGAACCCTTGCTCTTCGCAAACCTTTCGAGTGGAAAACTTCTTCTTGAATCGTTTCTCAATTGACAAAATGAGGGCCTTATTGCTTGTGCAGCACTTGCTCCGGGCATGGTTTTCAAATTTTTGGCCATGGTTTTGGGTTCTTGAATGGAAAACAAAAGAAAATATATCAAAAAAGCTAAAGAGTTTCAATAAATAGGGAGAAAAATTAAGAAGATGAAGTAGATTGGGTGATAATATGGGTTTAAAGGTGGAGTAAAAATGGTAGAGATGATGGAGTGATGTATCACCAATGGGGGAAAAGAAAGACAACGATGGATGAGGGGTGGAGTTTGTGTCTAGGCTTAGAAAATGAGGGGGGAATTTGGATGAAAAAATTCAAAGGAGTGATTAAATCCCCTAAGAAACCGTTGATTATCCATCTTCCAAGGGATAGATTTTCATTCAAATGAAATTCTATCCCATAGCCCAACTCCTTCTTTCTTGAAACTCTTATCCTAAAATTCAAAAACATAAACAAAAGGATAAACATTAATTAAAAATAAAGATAAAAACTAAATCAAATAAAAAGGGAAAAAGATAAAAGATAAAAGACGAATATTTAAAGAAAATTAAAACAAAATAAACAAAGACAAAAACAAAAATAAAAATAAAAATTTAAGAACTCAAAATTAAAAACACTTAGAAAAAGCATTTGCATGCATCTTAAAAGGATATTGCTTCCTTATCATGATCAATACGAGTACACACGTAGTGCTTCAATCTCTCTCCATTGACTTTAAACTCACATTCATTTGTAGTTGATTGAATCATGGCAGCGTCATGGGAATAGGGTTTGACTACCTCAAATGACCCGGACCATCTTGACTTCAGTTTTTCCAGAAAAAGTCTAAGACGAGAATTATAAAGAAGCACCAGTTGTCCTGGCAAGAATTGTCGCGACAATAGCTTCTTGTCATGCCATCATTTCATTTTCTCTTTATAGAGTGTGTCACTGTCGTAAGCTAATGCATGGAATTCTTCCATCTTGTTCAAGTTCAGTAAGCACTTTTGTCCTGCTTTCTCCCAGTCCATATTCATGGTCTTGATTGCCAAATAGGCCTTATGCTCGATCTCCACCGACAGGTAGCAAGTCCTTCCGTAGACAAGTCAATAAAGAGAAATACCATGTCCTCTTGAATGCTTTTCGGTAGGTCCAAAGTGCATCATCAATTTTCACAAACCAATCCTTTCGGGAAGGATTAACAACCTTCTTAAGGATAACCTTCAATTCACGGTTAGAAATTCCAGCCTGCCCGTTAGTCTGCGGGTGATATATCATGGCAACTTTGTGAGTCACTCCAAAGCGCTGTAACATCTTGGCAATGAATTTGTTGTCAAAAAGTATGCCTTCATCACTGATAATTGCCCTTGGCATTCCGAACCGTGTAAATATGTTTTTTCTGCAACAATCGTTGCACAAACTTGTAATCATTTCTAGGAACTATAGCTGCCTCAACCCATTTGGACACATAGTCCACGACAAGTAGGATGTAAAGATTGTCGAATGATGATGGGAAGATCCCCATAATCGATGCCCCACACATCAAACAATTCTACCTCGAGGATGTTCTGTAATGGCATCTCATGCTGCCTTGATATATTCCCCATTTGTTAGCATCAATCACACCTCTTTTAGAATTCATGGGCATCTTTATAAACAGTGGGCCAATTTAAGCATGATAGTAATACTTTGGTCGATGTGTGAGTACCTTCAAAATGGCCTCCAAAGGGTGATGAATGACATTATAGAAGCATATTTTGTTGTTCCTCCTCGGAAACACATCTTCGTATGACCTGCTATACTCATTGTTTAAATAAAATAGGCTTGTCCCAATAATAATGCTTAGCATCATGTAGGAACCGCTTCTTTCCCTGTTGAGTAATGTCATAAGGTATAATACCGCTTACAAGAAAAATTACTAAATCTGCATACCAGTGAGTTGTCATGGCAACCAGCAACTGCTCATCTGGGAATACGTCATGGATCTCCAAATGATAATCATTTGTAATGTCCCCTTCCAGCCTTAACAAGTGATCATCAATCTGGTTCTCCGATCCTTTCGTGTTCTTAATTTCGATGTCAAACTCTTGTAAAAGTTATATCCAATGAATTAAACAAGGTTTGACATCTTTCTTTTCAATTAAAGACTTAATTATCGAATGGTCAGTGTGAACAATTACCTTTGTACCAATCAAGTAAAGACGGAACTTGTCAAATGTGAATACTACCACTAGTAATTCCTTTTAAGTCGTGGTGTAGTTCAATTGAGCACCATCAAGTGTTTTCCTAGCATAGTAAATCACATGGAAGATTTTACATTTTCGCTAGCCTAAGATAGCTCCTACTGCAAAATCTCTCGCATCGAACATGAGCTCGAAAGGTAGGGACCAATTAGGGGGAGCAACAATTAGTGTCGTGGCAAGTTGCTTCTTTAGGGCTTCAAATGTTGTGGCATAGGGAATCATCAAAATTGAAGGCTTTATCATGTTCAAGAATAATACACAAGGGTTTAGAAATCTTAGAAAAATCATGAATAAACCTTCTGTAAGAACCTGTATGCCCCTGAAAACTTCATATCCATTTGACTGAATTGGGTGGCGCCAACTTCTCAATCATGTCCACCATAGTCTTGTCTACTTCGATTCCCTTGGATGAGATCTTGTGTCCTAGCACGATACCTTCGTCCACCATAAAGTGGCACTTCTCCCAGTTTAAAACTAGGTTAGATTCTTCACATCGTGCTAACACCTTCTCAAAACTGCTAAGGCAATTATCAAAGTTGTCTCTAAATACAGAGAAGTCGACCATGAAGATTTCAAGTAAATCTTCCACCATATTTGAAAAAAAAATCACCATCATACACCTCTAGAAGGTTGTTGGAGCATTACACAATCCGAACAACATCCTTCAAAACGCATATGTACCAAAAGCGCACATGAAGGTGGTCTTTTCTAGACTTCCGACGCTATTGCAATTTGGTTATAACCTGAGTATCCATCAAGAAAACAATAAAAGGATTTTCATGCAAGATGGTCAAGCATCTGGTCAATAAAGGGTAAAGCAAAATGATCTTTCTTAGTAGCCTTATTCAATTTACGGTAATCCATAAAAATTCTCGAACTGTTGACACTTGTAATTGGAATGAGTTCATTGTTTTCATTACTAACCACAGTCATACCTCCTATTTTCGGTATACATTGTACGGGACTTACCCGTGAACTGTCGAAAATAAGATATATGCTACCAGCGTCAAACCACTTTATGATCTCCTTTGTCACGACTTTCTTCATAGCAGGGTTAAGTCTCCTTTGAGCCTTAATGGAATTACTGTGGCCTTCCTCTAACATGATCTTGTGCATACAAACTGCAGGGATGATTCTCTTTAGATTTGCAATTGTCCAACTGATTGCCTTTTGTGTTGTGCCAACATATCAACCAGTCTCTTTTCATGTTCAGGATGAAACTTATAAGAAATGATTACGGCCAAGGTGTTATCCTTTCCCAAGTAAACATATTTCAATGCCCTGGGAATGGTTTTAATTCTAAAATAGGAGGTTGCTCAATGGAAGGTTTGTCGGGTTTATGTTCTTTACATGAGTAATCAAGAGATTTGAATTTTTTCTCGGACGACTTACAATCCATTTTGCTTTCTGTTGTGCCTCATAGTCCGACTCCTCAAGTTCTTCCGGCTCGGCAATGAAATTGTCGTGGCAATATTCCTCCACATCGAAGTTAAATTTTGTGGTGGCCTGAATAGTCTAGCATTCTTCTAGATCATCAGCATACTTTGGGGTTTTGAAAACATTGAGCGTAACTTGTTGATCATTAACCCGCATAGTGAGCTCGCCTCATAGTCTAGAATTCTCCTCGTTGCTAAGAATAGTCTCCCAAGAATAATGGGTGCAAACTCATCTACTTCACAATCTAAAACAATAAAGTCAGCCAGAAAAATAAATTTATCCACTCTTACCAAAATATCTTTGATCTTTCCCTCTAGATGCACATAAGATCTGTCTGCAAGATGTAGCATGACTGTAGTGGGTCTCGCCTTCCCTATGCCTAATCTTTGAAAAACAGATTTGGGCATAAGGTTTATGCTTGCTCCAAGGTCGCATAATGTCTTACCGACATAGTGATTGCAGATGGCATAAGGTATCATAAAACTGTCTGGATCTTTTAGTTTATGTGACAGTCGGTTGTGCAACATAGCCATACATACCTATGTCAAGGCAACTGTCACAAACTCGCTCAACCTAGTTCGCTTAAAGACAATATCTTTAAGGAACTTGGCGTAATTCCGCATCTACTCTATTGCCTCAACCAATGGTAAGTTGATGTGAACTTGCTTCAAGATGTCAAGAAACATTTTGAACTGGTATTCATGCTTCTGCCTCTTTAGCCTCTATGGGAATGGTGGTGGCAATTTGATATCCTTATTTTTACTCATTTTATCTGACTCGGCACTGTTGGATGAACTTGTCGTGGCAACTGTTGGATGAACTTGTTGCGGCAACTGCTGAAGGCTCATTGTTTATGATTGTCGTGGCATTATTGCTAGGTACGTGTTTCGAAACCATAAAACGGTAACTCCATCAAATCAATCGCAAACACATAATCCTGAACCATTAAATGGCATCTCCTATACAACCTTCATGCAACAATCCTCTCTCCGAAAGAACTAGTTACTTGCATACCCACATCTAACACTTCTACTGGTATATTAAGCAAATATGCATGTTCATGCAAGATATATGAATGCATAAAACTAGAATCAACTAAAAAAAACAACGGCATATATTGCAATGTAAAAGTACCTACAATCACATTGGTGTCGTTGCATCCCTCGCGATGTGCATACACCCTCGCAAGACCACAACCCTCTTGCTGGATAGCAATGGTATGAGCCACCGTCCTTGGACCCTCGTCCCTTCGCTAAAATTGTCCTCGACCACGACCATGTCTTTCTATAGTGTAACTGCAGGTGCTCTATCATGTCCACTCCCCGCCAAAAATGAACAATTACGCCTTGTAACACCTCAAAAATAGGGTTAGATGTTTACAGGTTCGACCAGGTTCGATTCGAATCGGATTAGCCGATTAGAGCTAGTTTCAGGATATTTTATATTTTAAAAAACTATGGATTTATGGAGATTAAATTGATTTATGTGATTTAAAATGTTTATAGATGTTATCAAGTATTTTGGAAATTAAATTGGAGGGTAATTAATTGGTTTTAAGTGACATTGGGTTTTAGTGACCAAATTGTAAAGATTGCAAAACTATTTTAATGACTAATTTGTAAATGGGCCAAGAATAAGAATCCTTAGAGAGTTATATTTTCCAGTTGTTTTAATCAGAAAATAACTCATCTTTATTGAGTAATAGTTTACGGTTAATTGATTTCTAAATCATTTTCCTATTGTTTTGATTTTCCCTCATTTTCTCTCCTTATTTTCCCTCACTTTCCATTTCAACTTCCAAACAAGATTCTCTAAAATTTCTTGCTAATTTTCAATGGAGAATCCATCATTTGATTTCACTTTCGTTTATAATAAAACCTCACAAGATTTTCTCAAGGATTTCATCAATTTCACAAGTTGGATTTCTAGAAAAATCTTACGTCAATTTTGGTGGGAGCTTCTTCAAAGGTGAATTTCTTTTCCTCTCTTAAAACTAATTTTTCTTTATTGATATTCCCTAGTAGTTTGTTGTTTTTAGATTGATTTAACATGGTTTTGCAATGGATTTCAAGATTTATGAAATAAATGGTGATTTTGATGTTTTGCTTAAAGATTTGTTTAAGTTGATGAAACCTGGAGATTTTAATTGGGTAATTTCATGTTTTGATAAGGTAATTATAGTGTGAAATGAGAGAATGGAAATAAATCCCAAAACTATTTGATTGGCTAATTTTTAGATGGGTTTTTAGTGGTTTGGGGGTTGTTCTATGTGTTTTTGAGTTCCTAGAGATGTAAGGATGTTTAGAAGGTGTTTGTGGATATGTTTTGATGTGGATTGAAAGTTAGAAAAGCGGGTTTGAATTTGGAAGTTGATAGATCAAGGATTGATGTTGTTTTTGGTAGTATCGGCTAGTTTTTATAAGGTTAATGTTAAGGATGCAGTGGATCATTGTTTAGCAATGAGTTGAATGCATAATGAGGCATTTTCCCTCTAGTTTTTTGTGGTTAAACTAGGGGACGATCAAGGAGAGGTGGCCTAGTTGTGTGGATTGCTTACTGGAGGCTCAATTCGAACCGGGGAGCTAAGGGAGGCGTATTGGTGAGTGAATAAACACGTAAGGCTCTTAAAAGGTTTGATCGATGGATCATGGGGGTTTAGTTATAGCCTAAAAAGCTTAACTAAGCTCAAGCATAAGTTTCACTATTTTTTCCTTGGTTATTGGCTTTGAATTGAGCTTGTGGATTTCATGTTTTGGTTTTAAGTATGGTTTTATTTACTTACTGTAACTGCATGGTTTTTGATTAATATGCAATGTTTATCAACGTTTTTGAATGCTTATGATCATTGAGAATTGTTCTTAAAAGGAATGTGGCGTTGTGGTTTTTGCATATGAAATGGTTTGGTGAAATGCATTGGAAAAGAGTAAGTAAATGTATTTGATAATGATATATTGGCTATGTGACATAATGAGAAAGTTTCAGATATAGTTAGCTAGACATAGGATTAAAGTGCACTATAAAAATGTAAAATCGATCGTGTGAAATTCTTTGGTTATACAATAGGGGTAGTTCTATTGTGAAGTGATAGGGGTAGTACTATCAAAACAAGATGTGGGCAATTCTATTCCCGGCCGGAATGAGATTTGGTGGAGGTAGTACCACCATGAGAAAAAGCTTGTTGTAGGTAGTGTCATCAAGTGGAATTCGTGTATACGAACATGTATGGATAGGGTTAGTTCTATCCGAGGATGGAGGTAAGTCTATCCGGATCACTATAATTGCCAATATATGAGAATATTATTAATAAATGAGATTTTAAATCGGTTTGATGCATATTCATGTTATGCATGATTTTTGTGGAAACAAATGTGAAAATGCTTGGGTAGTTAAGCATGTTTGAAAGCAAAATGGTTTACAGTTTTCAAATGGTTTACAAATGCATCAATGTTTTGTTTAAGAGCATCCTCACTAAGCAATTGTGTTTTGCTCTCCTTTTTTCCTATTGATGCAAAGAGAAAAGAGTTGAATGGCAGCGTTGCTTTGGCAAGGAAGGTCCAAGGTCAAGACATTTGCTTGAGTATGAAACTTGGTTTTAAATTCGGTTAATAAGGCAATGTGTTACCATGTTTTGGGGGATTTTGTAATCTAGATTTTTGGATGTTTTGTGGAGGTTTATATGTTGTGGTAGATGGTTTTCATGTTTTTGGTTTGAGGCATGATTGTCGATGACATGCTAGTATGAGTTCATGCTTTGTGAATCCCTTTGGATGCCTTTTGGTTGGATGTGCATATACTCATGTTTTTGGTAATTCTAGTATGTTTAAAATGATGCAAATAGGTTGCTGATACAATCCCTATGTTGTTATGTGCTCTGAATCTCTTTTTGAGTGTTAAGTTGATTGGTTTTAGGAAGCATTCCTCTAGTATCATGATTGGAGTAATTTAGTCTTGAATTGATCATGGTTCTTTGAGTATTTGGGATGGTTTGATCTCTGTAACTTTTGTATATGTGAATATAATATGTTAAAGCATGTTTGAGCTATCATTTAGGTGAAAAACTGCAAAATAGGATATTACAGGTCCAAGGGTACCAATACACGGGACCTTGTATCGGTACGGGCAAGCGTAATTTGGGCTTAGGGACCGATACATGAAGGGTTGTATCGATATGAGCTTTGGGAAAATAAAAGGGGTGCCGATACACGAGAAAGTATATCAATACGGTCTTCAGCTAGTAAACTTTGGATTTTGTCATCTCGAGCCTGCGTATCGATACGCTAAAAGCTATACATGTATGATCATCTTTGTATGAAACCTGGTATCAGTACGATTGCCCGAGTACCGATACCAGATAAGGTTAATTCTGTTAAGTTTGGTTGATTTTTTTGAGCTGAAATTTGACGAGCAAGCATGTAATCTGACTAATTAAGGATTGGTAATCTAAACTTTAACTAAATCCTTATAGTTTTCCAAATCTATATTTTAGTCCCTAGAATGTGTCAATATGCAATTAGGTGTCTTTTCGGTGTCCGTTTCTTTTGAGTTTTCATTCGCTGCCAGTATGCACACCTTAGGTTAATATGTTGCATCTAGAGAAGATAAAAGAAAAAAATGGACCCAATCTTGTGTATTCGTTCCGGGTTTGTTTCAGCAAACGCAATGTAGCTCACTCAGTTCGGTCGGACATCTAGGCCGAGTCAAGAAGGTTACATTCGGTGGTATCAGAGCCATGTTTGCGATTGTTGGGTGTTTTCGTTGATTGTTTCATTGCTATTATGATTGTTTGTTTACATGCTTATAGGTGATATTGAAATCATTGGTGAGTTGGGGGTATAATGGGAACACATTGCCTATTACAGTGGTTTCAAAATGTTTTAAGAGGTTGTCTTGGATCCTTCGTCGAATGCTAGCCTGACTTTATTGTGTTATGATGAATGGCTTAGGATTTTGTGAGTATGGTTACGCGACGTGAGACTCAAATTTCAACGATGAATGTCGGGAGTGGGCAGAACAATGAGTAACCTCCCCACCACCTAATCCTCCTGCTCGTGTTGGAGTTGGGGGTCCGCAAGGGCCATTTTTGGTGACATGACATCATTGATTTGAGCAATGACGGGAGCCTTTCAGGCAGTGATGGTTGGAGTGCACGTGCAAGCACCAGCGTATGATGTGGCTGTTAATCATGGATTGCCATTGGAGCACCTTCGTAGCTTGGGCGGTGTAGATTTTAGAGGATTGAACCCTGAGGCGGCCGAGGAGTGGCTAGATCGTATGATCTATATTCTAGGTAAGATAGGATGATATGATGCTCGTAAGTTGGGTTGTACCATATCCTTGTTGCTTGGTGATGTTTATCACTGGTGGGTAACCACAATTGCGGGAGTCTCGGGAGTTGATGTGAATCGAGAATTCTTTCAAAGCTTTCAAAAGGAAGTACCTCGGTCCACAATATCAAGATGCCAAGAAGCGGGAGTTTATGTCATTGGTGCAAGATGGTGTGACAGTGTATGAGTATAAGGTGAAGTTTGTTCGTCTGAGCTAGTATGCTCCTGAATTGGTGCCGGGCAATCGATAGAGATGTGACATGTTCCGATATGGTCTTGTCAAGGATATCAAGACATATTTGTTGGCCACGGATTACATAGATTTTGATGTGTTGGTTAACATGGCTAAGGATAATGAGCAATCCTTATGTGTTTCGGTGCAATCAGTGAATGTGAGTTCGGGTAAGAGAGTGGATGACTCTGGTTATTCTAAGAGGCAGAACAAGAGGTCGTGTGATAAGCGTTACAAGTCGGAACAAAAACGTGGTTGTAGTAGTGGTGGTCGTAACCAGGGGGTGTGTATTGCTACTGAGTGTGAGCGTTGTGGAAGACGCCATGTTGGTTAATGTTGGGGAAGTTGGAACTTGTGAAGAGTGTGGGGCATCTGGTCATCTGAAGCGTGATTTTCCTCGTATTGTGAGAGATGCACCAGTTCAGGCTGTTGGACCCACTAGAGGCCGAGGTCGTGGCAAGGGTACTTTTAAAGGCGTTATGATGGCCAGAGGACTATGGCTCATACATTTTCTTTGCGGTCGAAGAATGGTGGGTCGGCTCGAGATTATTCTTATCGTGAGGGTCGTAATAACACTGATGTGATCGTGTGTACCTTTACCTTGCAATCTTTGTCGTTATTTTCTTTAATTGATTTGGGGTCTACTCATCCATATATCTTGAGTGAGTATGCGCATTTGTTAGATTTTTCTGTTGAAGTCTTGAATGTTGGTATGCTAGTAACTAGTTCCTTTAGGGAGACGGTTATGGTTAGAAGGTTGTATAGGAGATGCTCTTTAATTCTTCAAGGACATGAGTTTGTCATAGGCTTGATGGAGTTGTCGTTTCATGGTTTTGATGTTATTTTGGGAATGGGTTGGCTAAGTGAGCATAAGGCCATTGTGGATTGTGTTTCAAAAAGGATTTCTTTAAGACTTGCCGATGATTATGAGGTTGTGGTGGTTGACAAGAATGTTAAGTTCTTGTTTAACGTTGTCTCGGCTACACAAGCGGAAAAGATGATGCGAGGTGGTTGTCAGGCATATCTAGCAATTGTGATGAACCTGGATGTCAAAGGTGTTCGAGTGCATGACATTCGAACCGTGTGTGATTGTAACTCCCTCGACCCAGCTTAGACGCCCGACTAAATCGAGTGAGCTACATTAAGTTTGCCGAAACAAACCAGAAATAATTAACTCGAAACACGTCCACTTTTTCTTTTATCTTGTCTAGATGCAAATTATTAACCTATAATATACATAATGGCAGCAGTTCAAATCTCACTCAAATTGGACATCAATAGAGCATTCAATGCAATCACGAACATTAAGGAACCAAATTGGAAATCTACCAAACTACAAGGACTTAACCCCTTTTATGTTACCAACCTTTAATTAATCAGGTTTCATGCCCAAATATCAATTTTCAACCCAAACTGATCACTCAAACACATAGAATTACATCCACTTGGACCAAACATAAGAAAACTGAACTATAGAACAACATAATAATTGAAATGATAGCTAGTCGTATCTATACACTAAGGGGTGTATCGGTACTCTTTGCTTTATTTAAAATTCCCAAATTTCAAGTAGCTCAAATCTGTATCGATACACCTACGCACACAGATACGCATTGCCTAAAACGCTATGCCTGAATTGGCTTGTCCATACTGATACGCTCAGCCACGTACCGATACACTAAGCCTAAAATGGCTCTCCCGTACCGATACAAGGACACGCGTACCGATACGTTTGGGCCTGAAATGATGACCAATTTTGTTGGTTTAACATGCATTTGAGGATACCAAAACACCCTAACATGCTTCTAACATATTTCCAACATATTTAAGGTTCGATCCACAACCAAACATACCAAATTTAACATCAGTTCATTGCATCATGCTTCAATTGGTAAACTATAGGCATGCTTCCTATAAATCAAACCAAGAAATTAGCTTAAAAACTAAAGCAAAGCAACTATCAACCATTATAGGCCATTTACAGGTCTAAAACATGTGGATCCCGATAATCACAACCGAATTTCTTGTCAAGTGGTGGAGAAGTGATTTCTTGGGTGGTGGTGGTGGAAGCAAAAAGATAGAAAAAAATTGACACAAGATTTAGAGTGGTTCAACTTTCGAACTAGGCCTACATCCACTACCTTAGCTTCTTACTAAGGATTTCAACAATTCACTAAGAATTCGTCCTCCTTTCAAGGCTTGGGAGGAAACCATTGCAACCTAGACTCAACTAACTAAGTCTAGCATCCAAAGCTCACAAACCGAGCTTTGGGAACACTCTTAAACAAGAGAATTAATAGAAAACTCTAATCCCTCTACAAAGGTATATGTTTGCACTCTAATGCACTCACCCAAACCTAAAACACTTGAGCAAATATTACAATGTAAACTCACAAGTGTTGTCTATACAAAGAATGTGACAAATTGAGTGCTAAGACATCTTTTGATCATATGATTATTGACTTGAGGTTTATCAGTTTCTTCAGATGCTTCTTGAGATCTTTTATACTCCCAATTGAGTTTCTAGCCGTTGGAGACCGTTGGGATTGAAATGGAGCCATTGGAGCCTTTATTTCCAGCAATAAATGTTGTTCTAGAGTTGTCCATGTTGGTATGTGGTACATCGTATCGGTACGGGTTCTTTGAGAACTAGCTATTATGCTTGCCTTTGTTTGTGCGTATTGATACGCTTTTGAGCGTATCAGTACAACCTGCAATTTAAAAGACTGTTGGGAAATAGCCGTTGGGGGTTATTGAAAATAGTCGTTATGATTAAAGCATAGGAATATCGGTACGCGTATAAGCGTATCGGTATGTTCCTCTTCGTATCGGTGTGGACAAGCTGTACAGGTATGAGTTTTGGCTACTAGAATTACACTGTAGCTGAAACCCTAAGGTGTATCGATACAGGGTATATCGTATCAGTACGGTTGAGCTGAAAAAAAAAAGAGTTTGGCTACTTAAAAAATGTTTTGAAACATTCCAAAGCCTTGTAAAAAACCCATCAAACATATTTTCAAGTTTTTTGGACTTAAAATTACTTTTGAAATCTTTTCAATTTAGCAAAATTATTTTTCAATTATTATATCAAAACAAAAATCCTAACAAAACATCAACTCAAACATGATCAAATATGGAGTTTACAAACATCTCCTAAAATAACAATGGATCCCTTATTGGCCTTATTACTTATAGTCTAATTGAAAATATAATTTCAAGTACCGAAGTCTTGTGATGTGATTAAATTGTGTTGGTTAGAAGTGTCTGTTTTGGATGAAAATTTATATGCTCCGTAATTAAACACTACACCAAACTTGGTATATAACGACACTTTTAGCGGCATTTTAGAGGCTAACACCACTAATTTTTAATATATCGCGGCGTTTACAAATAAAATGCCACAAATAACAAAATTCGCGCCATTTTTTAAAGAAATGACACAGTAGACTTCGTTTTAGTGGCGTTTTGGGAACAAACGCTGTAATAAATCTTATGTTAGTGGCGTTTGATTTTACAAACGCCACAATGAAAAATAAAATATTTATTTTTTAGACACTGTCACTCTCGTGCCCTCATCTGATCCCCAAATCAAAACCCACCCTTCATCTCAGTCGTCACTTTTCTTTTTTTCCCAATCTCTCATGCCGCAATGATTTTTCCATGCTTGAATCCTTCACAAGCGTGTTCTAGGGGTTTTTTCTTCCGTGTCAGTAAGCAATGGCGATGGTTGCTCTCAGACGTGAAGGGAGGCGTTTCACCCCTCTGATCTCTCCCCACCAAATCACCGTCGTACGTTCCTCTCCTATCGCTCCCTTCTTATCGGTTTTCTCCCAATTTATTTCTCGATCAAACGATGGATGCATTCTTGTCCTTCTTAAATTCTCAATCAAGAGGCAAACGGAGTTACGATACTCTCAAAAATTTCAGTCATATCTCCCCCGTCATTCAAACTCATCTCAAACAAGTAATCTTCACTCAAACTATGCTTGTTGAAGCTAAGTTACTTAATTTCTCAAATTAAGTTCTAATATTTTAGCTTAATTTTGAATTTGATACCAACTTGCTACTTGTGATTGGGTCACTTTGGAATACTTATTGCTGGAGTTCTAAATTTTTTGTTTTCATGATTATTTGAGCTTAGCGTTTCTAACTTGGAGGTTTACGTTGGATTATAAAGAGCATCGATATCAGAGGTTTCTAACCAGAGACGGTATCCTAAAGAAGGTTCCAAATCAACTGGACCAATCCCTCCATCTCAGCTCACTGAAATTGTCGAGATTGTTGCAAGACATGTCGCTAAGGTTGGTCTCCTTTTAAAAACACTCGTTTAAGCCTTTAAGTTTTTTTTTTTTTTTTTTGCTTCTCAAAATTCAATTATTTAATAAATATCTTCATTTTCTTTTGGGTGGTGATGGAAGCTATCAACAAACCAAGAAATGTCACATATAAAGGACTAACTAATTTGGTAACCGAGTAAGAATTTCAAAGATTTATTACTTATTGAGATTTTATCTTTATGCTTTCAAGTCCTATCTCAATTTATGTTGTTTCCTAAATGTTGGTATAGAAGGGTGAAGTAGATCCATCGATAAATTATGATCAGATAATTACAGATTGATTTGTCAAACAGCATTGGGATTGTGTTTGGTTGTAATAATCCTCTTCTTGAATGTTACAATTGCCATAATGTGAACTATGAAGTCAAAATTTTGGTAATGAAGTTTGCTTTCATATTGGGAGGAAAAATTAAATGCTTAAAACATTAAAAACTAAATAGATTGAATAGTTTATTGCAGGGAAAAAAGCTTTTAGGATTCTTTTTTGGTCATATTCTTGGAAGCAAAAATGATCCATACTATAATTATCTCTACAGACTACACCTCAAGCTTGCCTTTTGGTTTTCTCCATGGACTTGACCTGAAAGTGAATGGCATAGTTTACCTTAAACCTTTGTCACCATCATGTTGTTTCCCACGACAAATAGACATGGGTATCTTAACTTTAAAAGTTTGTTTATTACTACTTATTGTGGGTTTGTGATTACTCATATTAGCCTTGACATAAAATCTATGATAGTCCAAACTTTTCAGCTTGTCTAATGCATGTTCTCCAGATTTTTTATAAGACCTGAAGTGTATTATTTATTTTTATTAGACCTGGAGATTATTTTTTATTGTGCAAACTTCTGATTGAACTCTATGCATAAGTACTATTGATGTTTTGTGAAAGATATGAACCTTAATTCTATAATACAAGGCAGGGACAACAAAAGCAGTGGAGATATGCAATATAGGCATTATGAATATAATGACATTAACAGTAGAAACTTGAAAGTTTCTCCAAAATACATGATGTATTACACTTTAAGGTTGAAGAAAAAGTCTATTGAGCTACTCCTGGTGGTACATGATGTTAATATAGCTGGTAGTTGAAGGTATACTGAATCTATCTCATATCTAATTATTTTTCTACATGCAAACTCTAATTTAGCAGTCAGTTTGTTTGTTATCTATCACTAAATCAGTTCTAATGGCTTTTGGTCTATAATCAGAACCAAACACATAATTTAATCATCTGAAAAAAAAAACTTTGAATTGATTAAACCTTTTCTTTGTATTACGTTTTTCAGTATTTTATGCAGTGGAAGCAATTATACCGGGGTTTCTGCATTATCTACTCACTATTGGTATCACAGTTTTGATTACGAGCATACTCGTTCCTCAAATGGGCGATAGAAATGTGAGGATTTAATTGTTTAATCTTGTTTGACCCTTCCTTTTCCTTTCTTTATGATGTTAGTATGTAAGTCATTAAATCTAGCCAATTTTTTTTTCTTTGTGGTGTTCCTAATACAGTCTGAGAAGGCAACAATGATTTAGACCTTACTTTTTTGTTTCAGGATTAAGAACACTTTTTCAGTCATTTCTAGGAACTCGACTCCCCATAGTGGTAGTGGGTTCATATGCTTATTTGGTACCTGTAACTTCTATTATCCAAGCAACCGGATACAGTTCTTACGCATATCCTTATGAGGTTGGTTGCTTTTGTTATGCTTGTAAAATTTCTTTCATATATATCATATATTTTTTGGCTAAAAAAGTTCAAATACACTAATACTACAATGTCTTTGTCAAATTTTAATTTTCCTTGAAGTGAACATGTCGCATCGACTCTTGCACACGAGTTCGAGTAATCTAGCTTAAAAATGCAGCTAACTACCCTTTTACCTTACTTTGGGAGCCTTGAAAAATTATTGTCTATTTGGATCATTTTATAGAGGTTCGTACAGACAATGAGAGGGATTTAAGGTGCACTCATTGCTGCTACATGTTTCCATAGTACATTGGATTTATAGGATTATGGAGAAATGATGTGAGGTTAGTTCTTCAGAGTATTTAGACTATGTTTAGTTTCCTTTGGGTATACCACCCCAATGCTATTTGGTTAGTCCAAGTAACAGAGGCAGTTGTTACCTAGAATGCTATTTTGTAATTTAAAATTTGTTCTTTTAGTATTTTTTATGCATCAATTCTTTAAGCACTCTACAACACTGCCACAAGTTGCCTAATTTTAGGGTTAGTTTTATTATTGCAATCAGCCTGAGCTTTTAGTTAATCAAGAAGATTTTGTCATAAGCCTTTTAACTAATGATTTGGAAACTAATTTGTCGCAAAAGAAGGGTTCAGTTCCTCATATCAGTTTCACATATAGGAGGTTTGATTTTTCAAGTATTAGTTTGCAAGTTAATTATCATGCTCATCATAGTATTCACTATTCATGCAAAAATGATGCAAACTGCGACCGAACTCCGTGTCAAAATGTTGGAACTAAATACCATACATACAGAAAATATGCAACACGAACGAGCAAAGATGGTATATAGTTCCCTAAGAGATTACTTCACCTTTAATCTAAATCCAAAGAATGGTACAAAATTTTCCCATTTTAGTTTATGCACACTTACTAGATCCTTGTATTTCTTGCTTGTCTTGTAATTTAGTTTTTGGGGTTTTTTCTCATTTGAAATGCATGCCTTTCGAATGTAAAGTTAGATGATCTTCAAGAATTTCTAACGAAACTGAAGTAGACGTAGATGTTATATATATATATGATACGTGTGTATGTTTGTCTGGTAATTTGTCTTGTTGCCTACCTCTATTGCTTTTACGCTAAACTTTTAAAGTCCTCCCTTTGTGTTGGAAAAGATATGGGAAATTTTTAAAGGTGGCAGTGCTTTGAGACACAGAAATTACTGTAATTCAATTTTGGCGAATTAGATTTTGATTAGTTAGGATTATCTTAGATTTTAACTGTTGAATTGGTTTTTTTTTTTTTGAGATCTTGTAAGATCCAGTGGAATTAGAAAGTTGCAGCATTTCATTTTTAACAACTCATTTTAAAAAACCAAATTTGTGGCGTTTGTGGCAAAACGCCACTAAATACTTCAATATTCAATCACATTTAGCGACGTTTTGGTGAAAAGTGCCACTATTATTCAACATTAGCGGCGTTTCGAAATAAAAACGCCGCTAAATATATCGTATAGTATTTTTGCGACGTATTAAAATTCAAATGCCACTATGGATAGGGTATTTTTGCGGCATTTTGATATACAAACGCCACTATAGAACTCGACCTTTTGCGGCTTTTTTGTTCAAAAACGCCACTAACTATTGTGGCGCAAGATCTAGCGGCACTTCTTGCGGCAGTTTTTCTAGCACCGTGAGGGTTTTTAGCGGCGTTTAGAAACGCCGCTATAGAACAATAAAACGCCGCCAAAAACCTGTTTTGATATAGTGAAACCATATAGGTTTTAGCAATGCATCTAGACTCATTGTTTCACTTCTGTGCACGAAAAGTTTTGAAAATATATTTGTTTTTATTTCGTTCAATTTAGGATCACTTTAGTGATCAATGTGACATTCGTCACTCAAGTGTATTCCTTCTAGATTGGATGATGGGTGCTATAATATTGCCATGGTTCAAAATAATGAGAAAGTGCAACGATTCATGGGGATTGAGCGATTTCTTTGGCATGTTGGTGATGGTGCTCGAGTTTTATTTTTCTAGGATCGATGGTGCGATGAGCTACCGTTGAGTCATATTTTCCCTCGATTGTTTCGTTTGTCAACCAAAAAAGTTGCTTTAGTTAAGGAGTATGCCTTAAATGGCTCGTTCGACCATGATGTCTGGTGGTCCTTTTTTGGGCTAGAGTAACGGTCGTTTGAGAAGCAACAATTGAGGCAATTAAAATAGATTGTATTGGCATGTCATTTGAGTTCGATCAAAGACCAATTAGTTTGGTATCTAAACGTTGATGGCCAATATAGTGTGAAAAGTTTGATGTCGTTGATGGCATTGTTTGGCATTTAGGAGGTGGATTTGGATACTTTTATGGTTTGGAAGATGGATGTCCCACCCAATGTATAGTGCTTTTGTGGTCCATCATGATTGGCTATCTCCCGACTCTATGTTTTTTTTATTTGAGCTAGGGGTACAAGTGTGGGTGATGGGGAGTTAATTTGTGTTTGGTGCCGACAAGGACTAGATGATTTAGAACACATTATCTTCTCTTGTGAGGTAATTTGAGGGGTATGGAGCATGTTTTTTTCAATGGTGGCAGCACGAGTGGGTTATGCATCATTCGTTGTTTGAATTCCATCATCAATATTTTAATGACGTGTTTTCAGGTTTAACCTGATAATGGTGGTAAGCAGGGTGTTCAGCTCTGTTGTGGACGTTATGGTTGAAGCAAAATCATTGTATATTCAATCATAAATTGTTATCGGTGGAGGAGCTGATATTCTTAGTGACGATGTGATCCTTGTATTATGTTAAAGCTTCTAAGCACTCGATTGAAATTTTGGAATCGCAATGGTGGTTGTCTCCAAGGAGATGTGAGATTCAGTTGCTAGTCAATTGCCGTAGATTGGGGTGTCATGGTAACCCCTACCTCGAGGTATGCTAAAATTCAATGTTGGCGGCTCAGCTAAAGGTAAATTGAGACCGGTAGGGTGTGGAGGTATTTTGCGAGATGATGATAGCTGTATACTATCGATTTTCTTAGGGGCCTTTGGGATAATTTAGTCCAATGAAGCCGAGGTTCAAGCCATTGCTCAGGCTCTTTAATTATTGCATTACTCTAATTGGGGTACGGGCCACTAAATAGTGTTTGAATCATATTCGTTGGTGGCTATTTCGTGGATGCTACATTGGAACCGTCGTCCAGTGTGTTTGTGGAGACATTTCCATGCTATTGACGAGGCTTGTGTTGCAATTGGTTGTGTGTACTTTAATCACATTTATAGTGAAGCGAATAGTCTTTCGAATGCCTTAGTTAAAGGGGTTGATCGTACTTCATGGCTTCATGTGATTGCTGAGTAATATCTCTTGCGTTGGTGTTGGACGTCGATTTTGCTAGAGTTTTACTGTTTTTGAGGTGTTGTTTGTGAATGTGTTTCGTGTTTGCTGCCCTTTGTATTGGCTAGGTCGGTGTGTTCTTAAGTTGCGTTATTGGTAACAATTTCATTTGCAACCTAATTTTTTATGATTTTGGGTAACATTTCATGTTTAAGTTTTCAAGCTAAAATGTTATATGTATTGGTAATATTTTAGGTTGCAATCTAAATTGATAACATTTTAGATTGAAACCTAAATTGTTATGATTTTGTATAATCTTTTAGGTTGAAACTTAAAATTTTACTCACCTCAACCTAAATTGTTATATGATATATGAACATCACATAATGAAAATATTTCACGACAAGTATCAAAATTTTGCTCTAATTTTTACTAAAAATCAAGAATTCTAGCTTAAAAGCAAAACTACAATTTTCATCAATTATCAAATTTTGGGTTTCAATTGTTAAAATCAAGTTTAGATTACTCATATACTCTAAGAAATCTTCATTACCCAATACAAAATCTTAGGTTTAGGTCGGAATTAACAAAATCACCATTAAAGAGTTAAAGAACATGAACATAAGCTACTTCTTTCATCAATTGCCTAATTCTAAGTTTGATTTGTTAAAATCAAGTTTGGATTACTCATATACTCTAAGAATTCAACATTACCCAATATATAATCTTAGCTTTAGTTCGAAATTAACAAAATCGCCATTAAAAAGTTAAAGAACTTGAAAATAAGTTATTTCTTCAAATACCTAATTTTGAGTTTAATTTGTTAAAATCAAGTTTAGATTACTCATATACTCTAAGAAATCTTCATTACCCAATAAAAATTTTAGCTTTAATTCGGAATTAACAAAATCATCATTAAAGAGTTAAAGAACTTGAAACTCAGCTAAACTTCGACCTAAATATTAGGTAATATTTCAGTTGCAGCTAGACTTGAAACTTACAAAAAAAATTGTAATTCCAACGTAAAATGTTACACATATTGGTTACATTTTAGGTTTCACGACAAGTATCTAAACTTAGTCTGAAGTTTTGAAACTCACAAAAAAAGAGTGTCATCCCAACCTAAAATGTTATATATGGTAGTTACATTTTAGGTTTCACGACAAGTATCAAAACGTACTCGGCAGTTATGAAACTTACCAAAAAAAAATTGGCATTCCAACCTAAAATCTTATACATATTGGTTACATTTTAAGTTTCACGACAAGTATCGAAACTTTGTTGGAAGTTTTGAAGCTCGCAAAAAGAATTCGTTCAAACCTATAAAATGTTATACATACTAGTTACATTTTAGATTTCACGACAAGTGTTGAAACTTAGTCGGAAGTTTCAAAACTCACAAAAAATTTGTCATTCCAACCTAAAATGTTATACGTACTAGTTACATTTTAGGTTTCACGACAAGTATTGAAACTTAGTTGGAAGTTTTGAAAACTTACAAAGGATTGTATCATTTCAACCTAGAGTATTATCCATATTAGTTACATTTTAGGTTTCACAACAAGTATCGAAACCCTGTTCTGAGTTTCGAAACTTCCCAACCTAAAATGTTACATATCATGGTAAGTCTCGATACTTGTTAGTAAGTTTTGAAACTTACCATGTTAACTTAAAATGTTATATCTTTTGGTAACATTTAGGTTGGTGAGTAACATTTTAAGTTTCGTGTTTTTTAACTTACTGGCAACACACACTTCCGGTTACACACTTCTTTTCTTGATCTAACGGTCAAAATTAAAAATTTTAAAGAAGATACTCATCCAATGATTATAAGAACTAGTCGTTTATTAGATGTAACTTAACTTGTCATCCTTTAGACTCCCCCTAAATGCACAGGTAAAATAACTTTAAACTGGGGGTGAGTAAAAATATCTTATATGAATTAGGGGTGTTCATGGTCGGTTAACCGTACCGTTTAGCCTAAACGGTCGGTTAACTGTAATAGAGGTTATTGAATTTAGCTAACCGTAACCTAACCATTAAGAATTAGTTAACCGTTAAGATAAGGTTAACCGACAGTTCAGTTACAGGTTAACCTGTAACATATTACAATTTTTTCACATGTTCACTATTTCTTTTGAGAATAATGAAACTATATTTTCGAAAAATATTATATTAAAATATTCATAAAAATGCTTAAATAGAGATTCTAAACATTAAGTCCATACTTAATTAAAATAAGTACAAACATATTACAAAGTTTCAACACAAAATACATAAATTCCATACTTAGTTTAAAATCCAAGTTTTAACAGTGTTCAACACATAGCAATACACAATCAATGTTTTAAAGAAAAATCTTTAACTAACATAAAACAAACACAATGTAAATGAAACTTTCATGAGATAGTATCATAAGCCACAAAAGTTAACTCTATGACCAAATCACCCAAGGTTTTCGCCGGATTTCTCTAAAATGAAATATGACTCGTCAATCATAGTTGTTTTGTTGATTAAGTTTTAAATCCTTCAATCCTATATTTAAAAATATGAAACAAGTTAGTACAAGAAATATAATGTAATACTAGCAAATCAAAGATAAAAAAAATAATTATGAATTAGATTACATAATAGAGTTTAGAAATTAGAAAATGTGGTGTGCGGGCTGAACTTTTAGTTGAATGTATTTTACTTTTTAAGATATATATAAATATTTAATAACAAAACATTTGTCAAAATTCTTAATGTAACCCCCTATACTCGCCTATGCGTTACAACAGATCTTAGGAAGTCATGTTAGGGTCACAAGAGCGACCCACAGTAAAAAATACACATAGAAACATTTTTTTCAAACACTTATTAAATTGTAAAATTAACTTCTGTTTGAAATACTATTTTAGAAAGCCATTTAAACACATAACAAAAAATTCAGAAAGTGTTTTACAGACACTATCACAAAACAGTACATGACATACATGCCCACTAACTATACAACACCGTACTCCAAAAGCAACGCCGGGAGAACTCCGAACACTGATGTCAAACATTAAACCATGATATATATTCTTTTAACCTGCAATGGTAAAAACAACGTGAGCTTGAAAAAGCTCAGTAATACAGAACTACCAAAAGATGTTATAAGCTCATGCAGATATATGGTAGGCATAACATTTTCATGATGTTCCATGTAGTAACAGTCTCCATTTATGTTCTACTATTCGAGGTAGCATTATACTTTAGAGCGAGGATATTTGTTCTTTATTCAAAAATCGAGAATTAGACGGGAATTATATAGGCTGATAACATCCAGAAGTGGAATCAAAGAGTTTGGTGTCTAGTGTGTTCCAATAAGTGCAGATCAAATAGGCATAAATACATACCAAACATATCATAAGAACACATAAGAATTCAATGCAAATGTTCAAGTACATACAAGGGTTTACTAGTAGCTAGCCTCCAACCTTACTCCAAATATGCAGTCACCCAGAACTGCATCCATAAGGACTTACCCTAGGCCCGATGGGCATAGGTGCCACCTAAGGATTTACCCGTGCTAAAGCATCGAAATCTACCCAAGGGGTGACCTTGAGTCTATAAGGATTTACTAGCTGGATCAAGGTTGTACCGACAGAAACTTCATAATATAACCTAACAGTATACCCTAGATAACAATCGGTGTTTAGAATCCAAACATGAGTAACAAAATTCATATGTCAGACATATTCTATTCAGAGTATCAGAAACGGAAGATTCATGCTTTTGACACTTAAATGGGCATACCATTTAGCAGAGCAGACAATATCATCATTCATCATGCAAACAGAGTGTACCATCATAGATCAAACTAATAGATTACACTACCGATTATATCAAACAAACGGACAATATTATCAAAGATCAAGCAACCACATAGCACAATTACATATCATGTATGTAGATCGAGCGGACATACAACAAGTAGGCAGAGTATGATATCATCTATCTAGTTCATCATTTCATCAAGCATATCACCGTTCATAATTAAATCATTAGATTGTTTATTAATGTGTAATAACTATACAACGCATACAACTGAATGTAGCACACGTGGAACACACTAGATAGATAAATTTTATTTCTCGGGGATACTTGATATTTACGGAATGAGACACATTGAACTTTTGGCAATTTAAATGAATTTAAAAAATGAGGTCCCTATTAAATAGGATTTGTACCTTCTGCTTAAATCAAACATTTCAAGAGTTTATACATCAGATTCTTTGAATTTAGATATATCGTGAAAGATTTAATCATTTAATCCCACGAGGGCACTATGGTCATTTCGACGCTCATGGGCATTTTGGTAAATTATACTAGCAGTGAATTAGCAGTGATTCGCAGAACTCGGGAATTCTGTTTGGTCATCAGTTTTTCTAACAAGGCATTCGAGAATTTCTGTATCAAGATCTTTCAGGTTATCAGATATTTCCAGGGATGCTCCAACCATTTTGGCCAACGGGGCATTTTGGTCATCAGTTTTACTATAACACAATCATAACAGAATGACAAATGTAATGCTTACAGGCTCTAACGGTGTATCAGGCCTCTAAAATTCATTTAAAGCAGCATATCCCAACCTGGAAGTACTCACCAACATTTAAATGTGAGCAATTTGCATGTATCAGGACTTGACATCGATTGTATCGTATGTCTAATCGGTCGCCTTCAAACTTTACTATCAGGCTTAGCTTTGAGTAATCAAACATATAATCCATGCAAATCTTCCTACCTTATATTGACATCATGAGTGACGGACTTACATGAGCGTGCTTCCTAACACTAAGGGCACTTTAGCCCTTAAAGTCTTATTACTAATCCCAGAATTTCATCAAATGCATAACTGCCTATTTAACTCAAGAGGGCATTTTAGTCATTTTGGAAATTGGAATAAATCCATCATTTTTGTCAATTTTACTATTTACCACCTCCATCATTTACGTACTCAATAGAGATTAAGTCGTTCTAATCCTTTCGGCCCTTACAGACGATTCATTCATTTTAGAATTTGAGGGTATAATTGTCATTCTAATTTATTAAGAATTTCGGTGCTTAATGGCACTACAGTCTTTTTGGTCATTACGGTCATTCCAAATAATTCATTCGTTACTGTCGTAAAGATCGACTCAGGAGTACAACGACATTTCTAGTAAATTCGTCTTCATGTGTTATACAGAGCTCGAGGGAAAATCCAAGTTTCTTTTAGTATCACACGCATTTGAATAATGATGCCGAAGTCTTTTCCAATATAACATACATCTTAGGTAGGGTAATTGTTCAATCAGGTCGAATGCAGATTTCGGGTCATTTCCTATACTAGGGGTAGTTTAGTCATGCGTATACCTCAAGGGCACTTCTGTAATTTCATATCTAATATCCCTTACTCCATATGTTGGGCATTGATTCTTCGACACTATTGATCGAGTTGCGGATTTAACTATTTTATTTATTACTATTAGAACTTTCGATACTTCTGGTCTATTAATATTCTTATTCAAATATTTTGGTTTAATAATTTCCATACTTATTTCTCGTATCTGATTCAGCTTAAGCAGAGTTTACAATACACTTCATCATAAGCTTGCATGCGTTAACCAGATATCAACATGTTCATAAAGCATACAAGGGGTAGTATTGTATTACCTTAAATCCTTGCTATATCGATCGATCCTTGAAACTGACATTCGAACACAATTGAACCCAAATTTGATGTCCCTCAACATCTCGTATTCAAGGAACTGTGAGTATCTTCAATTACACAAATTCTCATTTTAGTCCTTATTCACAGTACTATTAACTACATAACTAAATACATATACAAGTTCGGGTTCAAGGTTAGATTTGGAGGCTTTCGGGTTCGAATTTGACAAAACATGCTTCAAAAACGGACTCAGAACGTCGAAAAACATAAAATGGGAGTTTTTGGAAAAGTTGACTTTTTCGTCAACGGTCAGAGTCAACGATGGCGTCATGCTGATGCCACTGGTCAACTGGGTTGACTCGGCTGAGTTAACTCGGGCGAATTGACTCACTAAGTTAACTCGGACGGGTTAACGCACTGAGTTAACTCGGTCAACAGATTAGGTACGGGTCGAGTTGGATCGATTCGGATCGGATACAGGTTCGGGTCGGGCAAACGGGTCTGGACTCGGTTTGGATTTGGGCTCAGACCGGGTTGACCGGTTCTGACCAGGTTGGGCCGGTTCAAATCGAGTTGGGCTGGTTCACTCACCCAAAAAAATTCTGGTTGTCGGACGGTCATCGGAACATCGCCAAAATGTTGATTTTGCCGAGAAAAACAAGGCCCGTTAAATCTACACTCCAAACCACACGATAACGGTACGAAACAAGCCGAAAACGAGCCAAAACTACCTAAATTGCCAAAATTGCACTGAAAAAATACGAAGCTCTGACGAGAGCCTTGCCGGAGTTAGAAGAACGATTGGCCAAGGGGGTTTTGGCCGCCTCCTCATGTTGGTCATGCTTGAACCATTAACGCTTTCCAACGACGACAGAAACGTCAGATAAATGGCAGAAACGGAGACGGCTAGGTTTGGTGTTTCGACGATTCTTCAATCGTTTCTCCCAGGTGAACGGCAGAGCTTATGGGCGAGTGAAGGGCTGGGTCACGATCGGGGTGACGTGACGATCAAGCCGATGCTGGCGGTGCACGCCACATCCGGATGGTGACGGATGTCGAGTCGGTGAACGATGAGGGGACTTGAAATTTCTAGACTCTCTCTCACTCTTTTGATTTTTTTCCATATTTGATTTTTATTCCCCAATGGTAGATGAGGAGTCTGACTTGAAATTATTATTGATTCAGATTGACAAAAGACAATTCAAATAGAAGTGGGTGTAGTATATAACCAAAAAGAGACCTTAGCCCAAATGGTTAAGGCTTGGATCCACCAAGCATAGGTCACGAGTTCACACCCTTGTAGCTGCACTATTTCTTTTTTTTTTTGCCTTATTAAATTAGGAGTGTTACAACTCTCCCCCCTAAAAGAAATTTCGTCCTCGAAATTTACCAGTCGAAGAAATACAAAACTGCTCTTTTATCCATTCTACTATTGAAACTTGTTCATCAAAATATCCTTGTTTTTCGAGGCTCTCAGACGGTCACATATCAATCTGGCAATGTTCTCAGACACTCGGATTGTCTTTTGGACCCAAAGTCATCCCATTATACAACTCAGACCAACCAATCAGAATACAAAATATGAATCCATACAGAAATTACGAAGTTAAACGAACACTAGTCTCATAATTGTTATTATAATGGTCTCAGCCATGGGTCAGAATCATCCCAGCTACCACAGAAGTCAATCTTACAACCCTGAAATATCTTCTCCATAATCTTAATTATTCTACTGGTTGAATATCAATTTACGGAAGAAAAACGGTACCTAAAATACAAACGAGTACTCAAGGCCTCCACTAGGGCCTTCCAGAATTAGGATGTAACACCAAATTTCAATCAAAAGTGATACATAAAGGTCTACCGTGCCTCAAATTTCAAAGAAAAGTCTTTCTTCAAGCCGGGCAAAAATAACCAAGATTCTAAATAAAGGTTACTTACTTCCAGAGAAATGTTCAGGCAATTGTTTCCTTCGTGTATAACGGAGTCACCACATAATCTAAACATTCACCAATCTTACGGACACCTTTCCGTTATAATTTTATCAAATTTTCATCAGAATAATCTCAAACACAATCATTATCATCGAGCTACTCTATATGTAATCTTATATCGATTATCTCATATGATCAAACATTTATTCTTAATCTGATTCAAATTTTCGATTTCACATGCATAAACCATCTCGTGTACTTTATCTAGATTTATATGAATTAAGTTAATCCAATTCACAGACGAATGTTATAGACATTCCTTATCAGTACGATTCGAGCTACAACGGACAGAAAACTTAGATTCAGTTATTTTAGAAAAAGGATTCAACATCAGAGTCTCAGCTTGGTGGACTACAGTCAGGATCTAATGGCATGCACAAACCAGACACTCTATGACAGATGATCGGCCGTTCTACCCAGGGAGACACAACTCTAAGCTCTGATACCACTAAATGTAACCTCCTTAGACCCACCTATGCGTTACAACAGATCCTAAGAAGACACATTAGGGTCACAAGAGCGACCCACAGTAAAAATATACATAAAAACATTTTTTCAAACACTTATTAAATTGTAAAATCAACTTCTGTTTGAAATACTATTTTAGAAAGCCATTTAAACACATAACAAAAATTTTAGAAAGTGTTTTACAGGCACTATCATAAAACAATACATGACATACATGCCCACTAACTATACAGCACCGTACTCCAAAAGCAACGCCGAGAGAACTCCGAACACTGTTGTCAAACATTAAGCCATGATATATATTCTTTTAACTTGCGATGGTAAAAATAACGTGAGCTTGAAAAAGCTCAGTAATACAGAACTACCAAAAGATGCTATAAGCTCATGCAGATATATGGTAGGCATAACATTTTCATGATGTTCCATGCAGTAACAGTCTCCATTTCCGTTCTACTATTCGAGGTAGCATTATACTTGAGAACAACGATATTTGTTCTTTATTCAAACATCGAGAATTAGACGGGAATTATATAGGCTGATAACATCCGGAGGTGGAATCAAAGAGTTTAGTGTCTAGTGTGTTCCAATAAGTGCATATCAAATAGGCATAAATACATACCAATCATATCATAAGAACACATAAGAATTCAATGCAAATGTTCAAGTACATACAAGGGTTTACTAGTAACTACCCTCTAACCTTACCCTAGGCTCGATGAGCATAGGTGCCACCTAAGGGGATACCTTAGGTCCATAAGGATTTACCCGTGCTAAACCATCGGAACCTATCCAATGGGAGGCCTTGAGTCCATAAGAATTTACCAGCTGGATCAGAGCTGTACCGACAGAAACTTCATAATATAACCCAACAGTATACCCCAGATAACAATCAGTGTTCAGATTCCGGACATGAATAACAGAATTCATAAGTCAGGCATATTCTATTCAGAGTATCAGAAACGGAAGATTCATGCTTTTGACAATTAAATGGGCACATCATTGAGCAGAGCAGACAATATCATCATTCATCATGCAAACAAAGTGTACCATCATAGATCAAGCTAATAAATTGCACTACCGATTATATCAAACAGACAGATAATATTATCAAAGATCAAGCAACCACATAGCACAATTACATATCATGTATGTAGATCGAGCGGACATACAACGAGTAGGCAGAGTATGATATCATCTATCTAGTTCATCATTTCATCAAGCATATCACCGTTCATAATTAAATCATTAGATTGTTTATTAATGTGTAATAATACAACGCAACAACTGAAAGTAGCACACATGGAACACACTAGATAGATAAATTTTATTTCTCGGGGATACTTGATATTTACGGAATGAGACACGTTAAACTTTTGGCAATTTAAACGAATTTGAAAAACAAGGTCCCTATTAAATAAGATTCGTAGCTTCGGCTCAAATCAAACATTTCAAGAGTTTATACATCAGATTCTTTGAATTCATGTCGTGAACGATTTAATCATTTAATCTCACAAGGGCACTATGGTCATTTCGATGCTCATATGGATTTTGGTAAATTATAACGGCAGTGAATAAGCAGTGATTCGCAGAACTCAGGAATTCTATTTTGTCATCAGTTTTTCTAACAAGGCATTCGAGAATTTCTGTATCCAGATCTTTCAGGTCATCGGATATTTCAAGGGATGCTCCAACCATTTTGGCCAACGGGGCATTTTAGTTATTTGACTAGCATGGCAATTTTATACTATATCACAATCATAACAGAATGACGATTGTAATGCTTATGGGCTACAACGGTTTACCAGACCTCTAAAATTTGTTTAAAGCATCATATCCCAAACTGGCAGTACTCACCAACATTCAAATGTGAGCAATTTGTATGTATCATGACTTTACATCGACTGTATCGTATGTCTGATTGGTCGCCTTCATACTTCACTATAAGGCTTAGCTTTGAGTAATCAAACATATAATCCATGCGAATCTTCCTAACTTACATTGACATCATGAGTGATGGACATACATGAGTGTGCTTCCTAACATTTATGGACATTTTATCCCTTAAAGTCTTATTAAAAATCCCTGTTCATCAAATGCGTAACTGCCTATTTAACTCAAGAGGGCATTTCGGTCATTTTGGAAATTGGGATAATTCCACCATTTTTGTCATTTTTACTATTTAACACCTCCATCATTTACGTATTCGGTAGATATTAAGTCGTTCAAATCCCTTCGGCCCTTACAGACGATTTATTCATTTTAGAACTTGAGGGTATAATTGTCATTCTGATTATTTACGAATTTCGGTGCTTGAGGGCACTACAGCCTTTTTGGTCATTACGATCATTCCAAATAATTCATTCGTTACTGTCGTAAAGATCGACTTAGGAGTACAATGATATTTCCAGTAAATTCACCTTCATGTGTTATACCTTCATGTGTTATACAGAGCTCGGGGGGAAATCCAAGTTTCTTTTAGTATCACACGCATTTGAATAATGATGTCGAAGTCTTTACCAATAGAACATACATCTTAGGTAGGGTAATTGTTCAATCAGTTCGAATGTAGATTCAGGGCCATTTCCTTTATTAGGGGCAGTTTAGTCATTATTATACCTCAAGGGCACTTCTGTAATTTCATATCCAATATTCCTTACTCCATATTCTGGGCATTGATTCTTAGACACTATTGATCGAGTTGCGGATTTAACTATTTTATTTATTACTATTAGAACTTTCGATACTTCTGGTCTATTAATATTCTTATTCGAATATTTTGGTTTAATAATTTCCATACTTATTTCTCGTATATGATTCAGCTTAGCAGAGTTTACAATACACTTCATCATAAGCTTGCATGTGTTAACCGGATATCAACATGTTCATAAAGCATACAAGGGGTAGTATTGTATTACCTTAAATCCTTGCTATATCGGTCGATCCTTGAAAGTGACATTCGAACACAATTGAACCCAAATTTGATGTCCCTCAACATCTTGTATTCAAGGAATTGTGAGTACCTTCAATTACACAAATTCTCATTTTAGTCCTTATTCACAGTACTTTTAACTGCATAACTAAATACATATACAAGTTCGGGTTCAAGGTTAGATTCATAGGCTTTCGGGTTTGAATTTGACAAAACATGCTTCAAAAATGGACTCATGACGTTGAAAAAAATAAAATGGGAGTTTTTGAAAAAGTTGAGTTTTTAGTCAACGGTCAAAGTCAACGCTGCTGTCAGGAGGTCAACGCTGACGTCAGCAGGTCAACAGGGTTAGAGTCAACACTGACGTCACTGGTCAACTGGGTTGACTCACTAAGTTAACTCGGTCAACGGGTCAGGTACAGGTCAATGGGTCGGGTTGGATCGATTCAGATCGAATACAGGTTCGGGTCGGGCAGACAACTCTGGGCTCGGTTTGGGTTTGGGCTCAGACCAGGTTAGGCCGGTTTAGACCGAGTTAGGACGCTTCACTCACCCAAAAAATTTCTAGTTGCCGAACAGTCGTCGGAAAGTCACCGAAACATCGAAGAAATGTCGATTCTGCCGAGAAAAACAAGGCTCATTAAATCCACACTCCAAACCACACGATAACGGTACGAAACAAGCCGGAAACGAGCCAAAAATTACCTGAAATGCCAAAATTGCGCCGAAAAAATATGAAGCTCTGATGAGAGCCTTGCCGGAGTCAAAAGGACGATCGGTCAAAGGGGTTTTGACGGCCTCCTCACGCTGGTCATGCCCGAACCATTAACGCTTTCCAACGACGACGAAAACAGTTGATAAACGGCAGAAACGGAAACGGCTAGTTTTGGTGTTTTGACGAGTCTTCAATCGTTTCTCCTAGGTGAACGACAGAGCTTATGCGCGAGTGAAGAGGTGGGTAACGATCGGGGCAACGCGACGATCGCGCCGATGCTGGCAATGCACGCCACAGCCGGACGGTGATGAAGGTTGAGCCGGTGAACGATGAGGGGACTTGAAAATTTTCAGACTCTCTCTCACTTTTACAATTTTTTCCAGATTCAATTGTTATTCCCTAATGGTAGATGAGGAGTCTAACTTGAAATTATTATTGAATCAGATTGACAAAACACAATTGAAATAGAAGTGGGCATAGTATATAACCAAAAGGGGACCTTAGCCCAAATGGTTAATGCTTGGATCCACTAAGCATAGGTCACGAGTTGAAAACCTTGTAGCTGCACTATTTTTATTTTTTTTGCCTTATTAAATTAGGGGTGTTACACGTAACCATAATCGTAACCATTAACCATCATTTTTAGTGGTTTGGTTAACCGAAATCGTTTAACCTTAACGATTCGGTTAATTAACCTGTAAAAAATACGGTTATATTGGTTAACGATTACGGTTCACTGTTACATTTAATTATGCACACCCCTAATGTGAATGACCCAATTTGATTATTTGTTAATTGTATTCGAAATTTTGGATATTCGATCTTATTTTTATTTTCATATCGGATATCTAATCTAATTTTTATATTTCGGATTGGATATGAATCACAATATTTCAAATTTGGATTATTCGAAATATCCGAAAATTTAAATTTTCATGGATATAAATCTTGTTATTTTTAGTAATTTGATGTTTGTTATATCCGAAAATTCGAAAAATTAAAATTTCCATCGATGCGATTCTTATTATATTTGACAATTTGTTACTTGTTATATTAAAAATTTTGAAATTTTCATAGATACAACCACCAAATTTGAAAAATACTTAAACCAAATTTTATATTCGAATAATCGGATATCCAAATATCAAATCCGAATATTCGGATAATCAATTGTTTCGGATCAAATACAAATCACTATTTTACCGATCTAAAATTTTAGATATCTAATTTTTAGAATCAAATCCAATTTGATATCCTAAAATACACATCCCAATTCTGAAGTACATTGATTTCAAAATTTTCATTAAAAAAAACAAAGTCGAGGCAACAATTAACACCGACTCATCAATCAAGTCAATGATAAAACCTTTTAAATAAGTTAATTTTAAATCCACGGTAAAGGAACTTTGAACTACATTGATTTCAAAAAATTCAAAACCAAAAAAAAAAAAAAAATCAAAGTCGAGGCAACAGTTAGCAGTTAGCCAGTTAGCCCCGCGATTGGAATTGTGGTCGGTAATCTGAACATAAACCCCAATATGGAAAAGTGGCGAAGAGCACGGACAGTAAACTAAGCATGCAGTTGTTTTCACCCAATTTTTGAACACCGACAGTTAAGCTAAGCATGCTAGCTGTTTTCACCCAATTTTTGCTCGACTTTGACTTTTAAACAGTTTCTTTCCCCTTAAATACCTCTTTCACTGTTATCCCAACGCCAGGTTAGATTTCAACTCAATTGTAATCTTAGAGTGAAAAAAAATCTAATTGCTGTTGATGAGAAGAATGGGGTTATGATATCTATTATGATTTAGACATAGAGTCGCAGACGATAGTTAGAATAATAAGTGGAGAGAAAAATGGAGAAATTCTATAAAAAAAACAGCGGATTAGAAAGAGACTAAAAAAGCAGGTATATAAATTCTTGCAAAAAAAAAATTATAAAAATTTGTATATCCACTTTCTTTTAAGAAAAATTAGTCCGTCTCTCCCTATATCTACCTTAAAAGAAAAAAGTTATGAGAGATAACGGTGACTACTGTCAGTCTTAAGTTTTATAAGTAATAATGAGGATAAAGGTGGAGTCGATTGTCAGATGATAAGGTTAGTTGATAGGCCTAGTTAACTATGGCATCGGTGGGCTCGTCTTTGAAAGTGAACGTGTCAAGAATAGTAAATAACTCGTATATATTTAATTACATTTAATATTATTATGCTACGTCAATAAAAATATTAACGTAAAGTATCTCCTGGTTGACCGGTTTTATATTAAACTAGTGAATAGATTTACTAATTACTAAAGGTGTTAATCGGGTAGAGAATAATTGAAAGTTGTGGGAATCTGAAGCAACGAGTATGGGAAATAATTAAAATATCTGTACATGTATAAATTACCGTGTGGATCTCTGAAAAATATCTGTAGTGATCCCTAATATTTTACAAGGTTAGATGTTCATAAGGGTAATTTACCCATTTTCAAAAAAAAATCTAATTTCTCATAACATGAGCATGGCCGGCTTGAGTGAGTTTGAAAATTCTCCGTAAAATTCATAAAAATAATTAGAAAATGGTTTATACATCGTTGTAAACTGGCAGCAAATTTCTTAGAAAATAGTTTTGGCTGTGACTTTGAAAATCACCAAAAAAAATCTACAAGACAAATCAGGAAGCGAGTCTTATATTTCTATAACCATATATAAGTCTAGATTCGTTTAAAACAAACAATTCTTAATTTCGAGTTATATAATATGAGTTATTAATTTTTGAGTGAGCAAATGTCAGAAGAAAAGACTGTAGACTGTTTCCAAAAACAACAATGGTAGTGACTTTAGAAATTCGTCATAAATCGTACGACTAAAATTTAATTTATCATCTACGTTTGTAATTTTAGAGATTTAATGTCGAAATTTATTTTAATATATTAAGTTTTGTTTATTTTCTTGGGTACGTAGATTAAACGAAAATCGCAGAGATCTGTAAGGGATAGGTACGTGGACAAAAAAATTCCTAAAATGTTTAATAAAAATTCTTCAAAATCGTACCTACAAGTGTTGAGAACATAATAAAAATTGCAAAACCGTACCCAACCCAACCAATTATTACTCCTACTAATTACAACGTTTTTCATTCACAATTAGCATGCCTCTAACTTTCTGTTCTTTTAATTTGATTTAATATTTTTAGACTCAATATTAACGGGCAAATGCATTCTTGTGCATTGTTAGGTAGGTCCTTTGACCTGCCATTAGAAAAAAGTTAAGTATTTTTTTTACTAAAATAAAAACTAGTGATGTAAAAACAGGTCAACAGTTGAGTTTCAGGTCGGGCTCTGTCAGGTCGGGTCAAATCGGTTACAGGTCATTTCGGGTCATTTTTTGTTTTGACTCGATTCAGTTCGGGTTCGGGTTCATTTCGGGTCGGGTTCATTTCAGGTCGGGTTCAATTCAGGTCGGGTTCATTTCGGGTCGGGTTCATTTCAGGTCGGGTTCATTTCAGGTCGGTTCATTTCAGGTCGGGTCAAAACGGTTAATTGACAGGCTGATTTCAGGTCGGTTTCGTTTCAGGTCGGGTTCATTTCAGGTCGGTTTCGTTTCAGGTCGGGTTCATTTCAGGTCGGTTTCGTTTCAGGTCGGGTTCGTTTCAGGTCGGTTTCGTTTCAGGTCGGGTTCTTTTCAGGTCGGTTTTGTTTCAGGTCGGGTTCATTTCAGGTCGGTTTCGTTTCAGGTCGGGTTCCTTCGGGTTTATGGTTTATTGTGTTATGTGTATTATATATATTGACGGATTATGATTTTTATTTTTACAGTTTAGGGTTTAGGGTTTAGGGTTTAGGGTTAGGGGATTACGTATATGTGATATATATATATATATAGTTGGTACTATTGGATTTATTTTTAGGGTTTAGGGTTTGGGGTTTGGGGTTTAGGGATCTTAAATTAATACAAACATACCTACATTAATTATATATATTGATGGATTATGGTTTTCAAGGTTTAGGGTTTACTGATCTTAAATTAATACAAACATGCCTACATTAATTATATATATATTGATGGATTATGGTTTTTAGGTTTAGGGTTTATGGTTTAGTGTTTAGGGTTTACTGATCTTAAATTAATACAAACATGCCTACATTAATTATATATATATATTGATGGATTATGGTTTGTAGGGTTTATGGTTTATGGTTTAGGGTTTAATGATCTTAAATTAATACAAACATGCCTACATTAATTATATATATATTGATGGATTATGATTTTTAGGGTTTAGGGTTTAGGGTTCTTATATTAGTTTAGTATACATATTTAGTTTAATAACTTCAAACTAATTTTAGTTAAGTATAAAAAAATTATTTCATACTGGTTATTCATTCAACTTATGTAATTAAGTAGTTTATCAGAATGCAACTTAAGTTAATTTAATAACTAACTTAACTTAAAATGAATGCAAGTTAATTAAGTTTATTTTTAATCTTAAGTTAAGTTAATTTAATAACTAACTTAACTTCAATTAAAATGAATGCAAGTTAATTATTTAGCATTAATTTATTCTTATAATAAAAAATTTAAGTCATCTTATTTTAATTAAGAATATAGATTTAATTTAATAATTTTTACTCATTTAACTTAATTTGATTAAGTATAAAATTTTAATTTAATAATGGTTATTCATTCCACTTAAGTTAATTAAGTATAATAGTTTATCTTTGAAGTTATTTTAAAATAATAGTCAAGTTAATTAGAAATAGAATTTATTAATACTTAGAATTATTATTAATTCACTTTATCTTTTAATTGAAGTTAAGTTAGTAATTTATTAATACTTGAAATTATTATTAATTTTATAATTTTTCAATACTTGACATTATTTTATATTCATTAAATATAACATATTTAAATGTCAGATAATTATCATTATTAGCAAATCAAATAATAGTATTAGTTCAGGTTAATATCAGTTCAGGTCAATATCAGTTCAGGTCAATAACAGTTCAGGTCAATAACAGTTCAGGTCAATATCAGTTCAGGTCAAGAACAGTTCAGGTCAAGAACAGTTCAGGTTCAAAACAGGTCGGGTCCAAACAGGTCGGGTTAAATCGGTTATCTGGCAGGTTAGTCTCGGGTTCGAGTTCGTTTCGGTCGGGTGCAGGTCGGGTTCGGTTACTACAGTAACAGGTCAATTTTGGGTTCGGGTTCACTTCGGTCGGGTGCAGTTCGGGTTCGGTTTCTACAGTTACAGGTCAAATTCGGGTTCGGGTTCGTTTCGGTCGGGTGCAGGTCGAGTTCGGTCTTTGAATTCTCGGGTTAAACCAGGTTCTGACTCGATCGGGTTTCAGGCAGGTTACCAGGTCGGGTCAGTTTTTCACACCCCTAATAAAAACCAGCCTCCAAATTATTTTATTTTTTTCGAGCTCTTAAACTCTTTTTAGATAAAAATAAATATTCAATTTTTGTTATGATTATTTATTTATGGTGAATATTTATGTATTAAACGCGACTTTAATGTACTTTATTATTAGGATTTAATGCCCATTGATATTAAGGTTTTTTTTTTGTGTCTATAAATATAGATATTAGAGAAAGTATTGTACACAACAAGAATAATACAAGTCTTCCTCTTTCTCTTATATCTATATTCTTATTTTTGCTTATTTTATTCGCAATACGTTATTAGAATGGGACTCTAACCAACTGAAGTTCTTGTCGTTCGAATCCTAAAGAAGTTACTGAAAAGAATTTGATTCTAGCATGAATCAAAGATATGTTCTACTCCTCAATTATATTTTAATCATCAATTATCTTTCTCTCTTGATCTTTAACTTGATTTTTAATTTTTCAAAAATCTTTGGTTGCTCAGTGTTAGTGTAGACATAGAGTGACATCAAGACCAAAGACAAGTATCTATTTTAGCCAAAGAGTAGCTCAACTATCGTGGTTCTTGTTGGTGATTCTTGAAAAAAATATCAATTTGGTATTAATGGCTACAATTATCGTACATTTAGCTTGAAATGTCCAGTATGTTCTGCTTATTTATATATCAATATAGTGGTTGGTTAATCTCTCTTATTAAGGTTAGTGTATTTTAATCTCTTGTTTGATTATTTTTTCGTTATAATATTTTGAATCTTTGTTACGTGTTAATATTTTTTTAAGTATCGTACCAAGAGAAAAATTGGGTTAAAGTTGCAAAGCCATTAAATTAGCAAAGGACAACATGATAAACAAGTTGCCATAGGAACAAGCATACATGCGTTTTTTTATGAAAAAGAAGAAATATTGCCTCTTGTTCTTCATAGTACAGTAGAAGACATGGCAATTTGATAAATCCACATATTACCTATTTAGTTCGGTAACTGCTTGGTATATTTTCTCACCATGTTATCTAATATATCAATGATAATTGATATTTTTAACAATATTTGAATTTTTACATAATATGTTTAAATTGATTAAAAAAGTCATGATTAACTGAAGATAAAATCTAAAAAGGGATATTCCTCTAATTATGTTTATTCGATTAGATTTGTTGTGTTTCTTAAATTGAATGGAAGCATGATTAATTTAAAAGTATAATCGTTATAAAGTCTATATTTGCGCAAAAACAATAATTCTTATGTGTCGAAAAACTCAATTATATACTACTCCCAAGTTCAAGTTACAAAAATTCGTCTTGATCCAAGAATTTTTATGGGATGCATTCCCTGAAGTGAATGCAAGCATGATGTTTATTCCATGTGATTATTGGATTTGTTTTATTCCCTAAAGTGAATGCAAACATGATGATTCACTATATGGTTAGTGAATAAAACTTAGCTATGTGAATGCTTCAAATTAAAATGAAAATTTGAGGTCATAGTATCACCGATGAAGATATGTTAGAAAAACATACTCCACTTTTCACACAAAAACTGTTGCCCTACAGACACAATATCGTAAAAAAGTTTTAAAGACCTTCTGGTTCCGCTTCATTCCTTAAAGTGAATGCAACATTTTATAGCGGAAAGAATAAATGGCACATTGACAATTGTGGTCGCAAGTGAGACCATAGACATAGACATGGACAAAATGATTATTTTAAGAATGCTTAGAACTACCAGAAGTGGGTTTATAAAGATGACAACAATATATTAAGAAAGTAAATTTTTTATGCAATGGTACAAACCATTGATCACGTACTTGTCATACGCCGAAACATTATGGACATTTATCCACAATCATGAATGATAAAAAGAAAGAAAATATAAACAAATTTTGTTTACGAAAATGGCGCAAATAATTATGGCGTTATTGGTCCGACTCAATTGAATATTGTTGATTTCATCATAACCCTTGAATGGAATAATTCTCCATTTATTTTATTTCCTTATAATATCTAAAAGGAATAATTTATATTTTAATTTATTTTGCTTATGTTTATTTATTTTACACATTATCTATTTATGTTTGTATATTATATATTTAAATATGTTAAAACAATTATTTATTTTGTTTTATGTTAATTTATTTTGCTTTATGTTAATTTGTTTTACATATTATCCTTTGAAGAATATGATTACTTCCGGAATACAACATCCATTAAATTGTGACGATTTATGCTTAACGGATAGTGCAAGTACTCATAATATGCTTAAGCATAAGAAATAATTTTCTCATTCAAATGCAAGGGAAAATATGAGTACTATATCTCAAAGTACTAAAAATATCAATGCTCCGAAAGAGCAATAAATTATTCAGACATTATCTTTGATAGATAATCGATTTGATGTGCTACATTCAATATTTTTCATTCCCCGAAGTGAATGGAACAACACACATATTGAAAGGTGCATAATTGTGCATATTTTTCCATTTAACAATGCGAGTACTATATTCGGAAGTACTAATATCATAGAAGGCTTAAGAAGAGCAAATATGCTATTGCCAAATGAAACTCAATTTCATATTCACATTCTGTTATACTCGTCGAAGTCGCAAAGAGACTTATTGAATTTTAAAGATATTCGTAGAAATGAATAACATATTGAGACTATTAACCAAGGGGATGTTGACTATCTCCATATTGCAAGTATAACCCAAGGAAATAAGGAAATCTTAACAAAACTACATGCACTATCATTCGAATTGTATTATACAAGAATTAGCACAAATTGAAGATCATGCTATTGTGAATCAGAAGTTTACTGATAACTTTATTATTTTCCATGACTGGTTATGCCATCTTGGTTCAATTATGATGTGAAAAATTATTGACACTTCATGTGGTCATTCATTGAAGAACTAGCAAATTCATCAAATTAATTTTTTTCATGTAATACTTGCTCTCAAAGCAGACTAATTATTCGACCATCACCAGCTAAGATAGATTATGAATCTATTAGTTTTTTGGAATGAATATATGGTGATATATATATATATATATATGGGCCCATACACCCTTTTTGTGGACCATTTAGATATTTTATGGTTTTAATTGATGCATCGACTAGATGGTCATATGTATCATCTTTATCAACCCACAACTTGGTGTTTGCGAGGTTACTTGCTCAATTGATGAAATTACGAGCACATTTTCTAGATTACCTTATAAAGACAATTTGTCTTGATAATTCTAGTGACATGCCATTTTATATATAGCATCATTAATTCCCATCAAGCCAATAAATTATCATAAGTTCTCCCCATTACAAATATTTTTTGGTCATGAACCAAATATTTCCCATCTTAGAATTTTTGGGTGTGAGATATATGTTCTAATTGCTCCACCACAACGCACAAAGATGGTTACTCAAAAGAGGTTGAGAATATATCTAGGATTCGAATCACCTTCGATAATTAAATATCTTGAGCTTTTGATGGGGAATTTATTTACAGTTTGATTTACTAATTATCATTTAATGAGTCGATTTTTCCAACATTAGGGGGAGAAAATAAATAGTTGGGAAAAGAAATAAGTTGAAATGAATTACCATTCTCTCATTTTGATCCACATACTCAACAAATGTGAACTAGAAGTTCAAAGAATAATTCATTTTCAAAACATAGCAAATCAATTGCCAGATTCTTTTACTGACCCTAAGAGAGTGACTAAGTCACATATACCAGCTATGAATGTTTCAATTAAAGTTGATGTCTTAAAAGGGCAAACTCTAGTTGCTAGTGAGTCTAACTCACGCCTAAAGCGTGGTAGACAAGTAGGTTCCAAAGATAAAAATCCTCGAAAAAGAAAATAAGCTATATTTTATGATGGTCTGATCGAGAAATCAACATATTATGATAATCTCTAGAAGAGATTAAAAGGTCTCCAACAAAGACATCGACATGACTCATGTACCTGATAATAAAGCAATCTCAATGGATTATATCATGTCTAGTAATAAATGGAACTGAAATCAAATCGACATCGATAATACATTTGTATGCAATATAGCACTAGAGATTTTAGTAGATGATGTGGATCTTGAACCATTGTCAATTGGACAATGTAAACAAAGAAATCATTGGCCAAAATGGGAAGAGGAAATTAAGGTGAAACTAAAATCTCTTTCGAAAAGAGAAGTTGTAAAGTGTCCACAAGTTTTATATTTCATGTACATTTCATCATATATTATTGTTGTTTTTTAGTGCATCTTAGGCATAATTAGGACCATGCATTGCATTTTACATTATTTCTCTACTTTGCCATGTTTTTAGTGATTATCTTTTATTTGGTGAAGAAAAGGTACTATTTTAGTGTAATTTTAGTTTCAGGTACTAAAGGCTGACAGAGGGAAAGAGGAGCTGAGGACGCGATGTTGAGGCAGCAGACCAATGAGCTTTACTGATGCAGTTCCAGACAAAGACAACATCTACCGAGTAGTTAACGCCGCCCACCTAGCCGCCCGAGACAGCAGATTATGGAGTTGGAGAACCGGGGTGCGATCTGTAGAGCAGAAAATTTTGTTTCTATTGATGTTGTCCATTCAATTTTTCGACGTCTATAGCAATGAACAAAGTCGCTGAAAGAGAATCTCGAGATTACTTGCGGAGCAAGGCAACGCGAAGAAGTCCACATTCAACTCAAAGAAGTCAGAATTAAAGGTTGCATTTGATTCAAAAGCTACTTTGAAGACTTCTACTCCAATGAGGAATTGACCTAGCTAATGCCTATATATACACAATGTATTTTGTACTTCAAGAATAGCTTAGGTTTTCCTTAGGCATAGTTTAGGTTTTCTTGCCGCCGACATGTTCTAAATTTCTCCTTGGGTTTGTGTTATGTTGTAATTAGTTGTGAGAATGGTTGTTTAGGATTTCAAGTTTGTTTTTGCAAATAAAATTACAATGTTTACTTATTCCATGTTCTTCATAGTTTTCAATTCAGGCGAAAGATTAGTTGAATTCTATCCATTTGTTCGGTATCAAGAGAGTCGAACTCACGAAAGGAGTAAGTATGATTTCCTCTATAGACAATGTGATCAATCTAGCCTAGACATAGGTTAAGGGTTTAAGGCGACTAAAAGAGGACGAATCAACATTGTTGTCTTTGCACGATTCACACCGTGACTGGTATTATTTGCAGTGGGCATCAACAGAACTCTGACTTAGACATAAGCGTAGTCCCTTTTGTAGCGTTCTGTCGAGCCTTGTAGTTCTACAGAATTTGCTGCCAAGATACAATTCCATTCCCCTGCCGAGGCAACGAGAGGGTCTCAGCAGTCTACCTGCCATCCACTACCGAGGCAGCAGAGTCTGGCAGTGCAAAATGACTTGTTCTATTCAACACAGTTTCACATTAAGTAGCAGCATAACCCTGCCCTCTTTATCAATCTGATCACTTCCTCTTCAATCACTTGTGTTTTTATTTTACTTTCTTCCTCAACATCCAATTTAATTGTGCATTTACTTTTCTTGTGCAGGTCTTACAACTCGAATCAAGCTGTCCAATACCTGTGGGAGACAATATCTTTTATACTATAACTTGACAGGAGTGTGCACTTGCGCTCATAAATAGAGAACTCCCAAACGCTCTACAAGTTTTTGGCGTCGTTGCAGGGGATTTATAAAAGCGAAATTCGTTTTTAATTTTTGCACTTTTATTTTATTTTTAGTAAAAAAAGAATTTTATGGTTTTCTTTGCAAGTGTATGTCCAGGACAAATCTAAAAGGAGAAGTCATTTATTACGACGATATCGAACGAAGAACAAGAGAGCTCAAGAAGGTAATCAGAGTAGCCCTAGGGAAAACTAAAGAAGAAAAAGAAAAAGCGGAGGTAAACATGGAGAACGACAACCCTGCCAACAATGCTGCGAACGGCAAGGATGGGCAACAAGACCAGCCGCCCAGAGAGCAGCAAGTGCCGCCTAGGCAGCCACAATATGTTCGAACCACCATGGACTACTTGGAACATGACTTTAGAGGGTTCGATCTGACAGTAACTGAACTTGAGATTGAGGCAGATCACTTCAAGCTGAAGCCTGTTATGTTTAACATTATCAAGACGTTAGGGCAATTTGGAGGGACTGCCACAGAAGATGCTCGACAACACCTAAAAGGATTCCTAGACATCTGTAGAGCATTCAAAACACATGGGGTCCATCAAGACGTATTGAGGCTGAGATTATTTCCCTATTCACTGAGGGATAGGGTAAAACAGTGGTTAAACAACCAGCCAACAGGATCGTTCTACACATGAACAGAGCTGTGCAAGGATTTTTTGGACCGTTTCAGCCCATCTAGTGTCACAAACAGACTACGAAATGAAATAACAGCCTCCCGACAAGGGGATGACGAGCTGATGTATGATGAATGGGAGCGGTTGTTGCGTGTAAAAGAGTCTATCGCAATAGAGTGCAAGTGTACACGACGCAAGTAGTAAAGTGATACACGAGGTATCAGATGTCAAATCTACAGGGACTGGAAATAGCTTTAACCTTGAATTGATGTACAAAGAAAAAGATAATTTTAATTGTTTGTGAGGGAATAATAAAAAGTACAGAAGATAAAAGATTAAAGAAATCAGGATAGAGAGAATGGATCGGTATTGATTTGCTTAGTAGTGTAGGTGTTGCAATGTCTAGGACTGTCTGTTCTATCGTTGCGCCTGTCGTGGCAGCACCTGCGGCGGAAGCGGTCTGTTGTTTTCGCGGCAACGATCACACAACTCTGTACTTCAAGCTTGGCTAGAATCCCTGTTGTGCCTTGGCCTATCCCTAGGTCCAAGTCTTTCAATGAACACGTCTTTGATGATACCTCCTGACGTGAATCGAAGGATGATCACCGATGTTGTTAAATTCTTCCTTAGCCACTTAACCTCGTCATATCCCTAGGTCCGAGATAGTTCAACCATAAACTGGAGAACCCATACTTATTCCTTTCGTATACTTAACTCTCCCGATATTAAGTAAATGTAAAGTCTCACAATGCTCTCCTGATACTCTTGCAAGATGTTGAAAACCATAATAAGCAAACTTGATGTCTATTTTATTGAACAAAAAAAATCCTAAAACAAATGCAATCCTTGCAACTACTTTACAGAATCAACCCTTAGCCCTAGGGGAAGTTTAGAACATGATGAGAAGGGGGAATACGACTAGGGTTTAGGGGAAGACGACTATAGAATAAGATGTCCTTCCCTAGGTCGAATTACTTGCCTTTATATAGGCTTTGGGTTCAAGTTTTCTAATATGGAAAGAATACAAGTTTAAATTAAAGTGCAACTCTTATTAAAGATTAAATCTCCATAGTAGAAGTCTTTAATTCGTCCTTTCTTCTTGCTTGGAGTTTCTTCCTTGAACCTTGGGCTTGACCTTCATTCTGATCTAGGGCTTGGAAAAATATATGAGTGCTCCACGACAAACCGGCTTAATTTCCTCTTTCTGTCGAGCTCCATTTTACTTTTTCCCTCCACCATTTGATGTCATCCTTAGCTGCCACGGCAGCGGCCTTGGCAGCATCATTCTTCTCGACTTCAGTCCTGTGTTCCAACTCTGCTTCTCCACTGCCCTGAGTATGCTACAACAGCTACCTGCAAAAGTAACCAAAATTTGTAGCAACTGTGCCATTTAATATAATTGTGATGTATAACTAAAATCTATCCTAAATGCAACGAATTATGCTTGAATGCAGTAGAAATATGGGTTAAATAGGGGATAAAATATAGAACTTTTACACACTCAACACACCCCCAAACTCACGTTTTTGCTTGCCTTCAAGCAATTAAATCCTAAAAAGAAATAATTTTTTTATTTTGGCTTAAAACAGTGAACTTTTCATTACCTATCATTCATTCCCTATTGTGAGCAACACCTTGTCAGATAATTCAGGATTCATTCGAAACCTTCCTATAATTTTCGTGTAGTGTGTGCATGTTTTATGAACAATTATATGCCTAGACTCCCTTAGTTTACTAGAATAGCTAAGCTTCTAACTTGAATTTTATGCCAACTTTCATCTTTTTGGAGGCAATTCTTAGGCTCCTTTAGTTTTTATTTAGACTCGATTCTCTTTTCTTAATTTAAGTTTGACTAGAGCCGGTTTCGGGCACCTCTAGCTAACTTCCTAGAGCCGGTTTTCGGGCACCTCTAGGTATATTGAGTCTACTTTTTCTTAACTTCTTTTCCTAGAGCCAGTGTTAGGCACCTCTAGGGGCAACTCAAGTTTTAAGCTTTTCCCTATTCTAATTTACCAGTAGAGTTATAGACAATATAAAAGTCACAAAGGGTGTTTAAGAATCAGAACTATAGTAAGGCTCTAAACTGCTCCTAAAACTATCCTAAAGGCACTGCCACGACAAAGGCTGTCATGGCAGGTAAGTTCAGTTCAAAGACTTAAGCCAAACTTTCATTTTTTTAAAGCAAAAATAAACTAACACTTAGACACAAATCTTGAACAAAATATACACTTCATTAACGGAGGGATGCCAACCCAAACTCAAGGGTTGCATTGCCCTCAATGCATGATGACATAATGAAAAAGAAGAAAATAAAAACATCACAATTATAACAAAATAGCAGACATCAAAGATAAGATAAAAACTTAAATTTTAAGTGTTGTCGTCGCTGCTACTGTTGATTTGTATCTCCCGGTGGGCAATGACTTTCATCGTCGGTGCCGGCAGATGGCTTGGAAAGGCAGATGCGGTCTTTTTCTTTTCTTCCCTCAGGGGCTGGATGCGAGTTGGTGAGATCTGGGGTGGTTTCTCCAGCACCTGAACCTCCTCCTCGGAGCTGCTGTTGCTGCTATTAGACTTCCCTTGGCCGGATAGTTCGTCTCCTGTGTTGGGTTTCTTCCGCTTCATCTGGGTGAATTCTTTTGATAGGTTCCACTTGACAGAGGGCTCTCCATCAGATTCCTCCCAAATTGAGGAAGAGGAGAAACCAGCAATAAACTCATCAAGGTCGGACATGGGCTCTTTGCTCTTTTCTCCCCTGGCAGAGGTTGTGGCAGTGTGGCTGCCACCTACAACTGTCGCGGCCGGGGTTGGAGTGAACGCAACAGAAGGTGTTCTCGGTGTGGCAGCAGGGGTAGGGGTGTGGGCAGGTGTGGGGGCAGTAAAATAATGATCGGGAAAAAAGGAAACTGTACATCTGGAAAATTTAAAGTACTTTTAATGAAATGTATTGTTGATGTTGTGAAATCCCGGATGAAGCTCATCAGGCCCAGCTGACGTTCCTCTATTTTTTGCAGGGTAGCTAGGATTTGGGTGGAGGAGTCTGCTGTGGGAGCTGTTGTTGTGGGTTGCCTCTGTTCTGTGGCGGCAGGCTCTGTCTGGGTGGGCTCTGTCGGCTCACCTGCCGCGGCATACGGTTGAAGCTGGAGATTGGTGTTGTGGCTTTCAGCTCCATCAAACTGAGGATATTTTTCTCCGTCCATCCTTTTCCTCGTATCTTCAGATCCTCAGCAATTTTAGGGACATTGTGTCCACGACAGAGTGTTGTTATGAGGTAAGGGAAGAAAAGGGGTCCCAATGGCCGGAATGCACAATCCAAGATCCCTTCTCGAATATATCGACCAACATTAATAGGCCTCTAATTTAGAATGGAATGGACGAGAGCTAACCTTGGTGGATCCACTGTGCTGTTGCGTGAGGAGAACATAATCCTCTTTTTCATGAATGCGTTCCACAGTTTGGCTTCGGGGGTGAGTTCAGTTCGTTTCACCGTCCTTGGGTGTTTGGGCTATGTATTCCATTGGGTGCCTTCCTCGGTGAGTTCTGCCATGATAGCATCATAATCTGCTGCCTCTAGGCTCTCCACGAACCTCTTATGCCCGTCTTCCTTTCTGCCGACGTAGAGTCCGTAGAGGGTGTTAATGTACTCTGGCTTAAGAGGGACTTCCTTACCATGAACCGTCACTGCTGTCGTGTCTCTACTGTCGATGGCAGCATAGAATTCTCTTACCAGTGTAACGTTCATCTCCTCAGGTTGCTCAGCAAACATCTGCCAATGTAGTGCTCTAATCTTACGGGCTATAAATGGTTTGAGCCTGAAATTCTCCATTCGTTTGTTGTAGACGGACCCTTTCTCCTCCCACATATCCCTTTTTTGAAAGGAGGTGTAGTATCGGTCATTGAACTCTTCGTTGGAAAATCAGTTTGGGATTCTGTCATGGCTGTTGCGGCAGCAGAACTTGAGACAACACTCCTTCTAGTGTTTCTGGTAGTTATAGGTGCAAGAGACTGTAAAAAATGAAAGCAAATGAAAATATAGAGAGAAAGCAAGTAATGAGAGTAAAAGTGAGGTGAAAAATGAATAGTAGAATGGGGTTTATATAGATGAAGAGTTTACTGCCCGTTGGAGCTGTAACGGAAGGCGCGAATAACAGGGCCAGCTGTTACGCGTTTCTGACGCGTCTGTCACGGGTTTCCGTGTCTACCGCGCGTCTGTTACGCATTTGCGTGTCTACCGCGATAGCGTGTTGACAGGCTATATTTTTCGTGTCTGCCGCGACAGTTGTGATGAAAGCCTCCTCCTTTGGGCTGATGGTGGGATGGTGGGCTGAGTTCACTTCTACTCTTCTCCTTGTCTCCTTTATTTCCTAAAAATAATTGAAATAAAAACTTAGTTCTTAAAATAAAATAATTCTAATTTCCTAAAAAATAAATAAATAAATAAATAAATAATAATAATAATAATAATAATAAAATTAAGTTAAATTAGGGATGCCAGGAAGGGCATCCTAAAGTAACCACTTCCTGCATTCTTGGGGCTTTAGTCCCCTAATAATGCTTCAATCCCTGTCCGTTGACTTTTAAATTGGTGCCCGTCTTTTAAGGATTTGATCGTGATGGCACTATGAGGAAAAACTTGCACCACTTGAAATGGGCCGGACCATCTAGATTTCAGCTTCCCCGGGAAGAGTTTCAACCTAAAGTTGAATAACAACACAAGCTGCCCTGGGCAGAACTGTCGTGGCAACAACTTCTTGTCATGCCACTTCTTTGTCTTGTCCTTGTAAATCCTTGCGTTGTCATAGGCCATTGCTCGAATTTCTTCAATCTCACTCAAGTCAAGTAAGCTTTTCTGCCCTGCCTTTTCCAAGTCCGTATTCACTGCCTTGATGGCCTAGTATGCTCTGTGCTCTATCTCAACAAGTAAATGACATGTTTTTCCATAGATCATCTGGTAGGGTGACATTCCTAATGGAGTTTTAAATGTTGTTCTGTAGGGCCAGAGTGCATCATTGAGGTGTAGAGACCAGTCCTTTCGAGTTGGTTTAACCATTTTCTCAAGAATGTTCTTTACCTCTCTTTCTTGGATATTTCGGCTTGTCCATTGGTCTGAGGGTGATAAGCTGTTGCAATCCGATGCTTAACGCCATATTTTCTTAAGGCAACAACTATTACCATATTATCAAAATGCCTCCCTTCATCACTGATCATCGTTTTTGGAATGCCAAATCTAGAGAAAATGTTCTTATGCAAAAATCGTTGATCGGTCTTGGCATCGTTTTTTTGTGTGGCGATCGCTTCAACCCATTTGGCACATAGTCCACTGCCAGGAGGATGTAAAGATTCCCACATGATGCTGGAATGGTCCCATGAAATCAATCCCCCAAACGTCGAAGATTTCAACTTCAAGGATGTTTTGCAGCGGCATCTCATGTCTCCTTGAGATGTTTCCAGTCCGTTGACATTTACCACAACTTTTGTAGAATGCTTGGGCATCCTTAAACAGTGAAGGTTAATAAAAACCAGACTGCAAAACCTTGGCAGCAGTTTTGTTACCACCTAAGTGTCCTCCATATTGTGAAGCATGGCAGTGATGAAGCACAACTTCCTGCTCATCCTGTGGTACGCACCTCCTGATAATCTGATCTGCACAATTTTTGAAAAGAAGAGGTTCATCCCAATAATAATGCTTAACATCATTTTGGAACCTCTTCCTAGCTTGATAGTTAAGATCAGGAGGAAATATTCCACTAACTAAATAATTAACGAAATCAACATACCAGGGGAGTTCAGAAAACTTACCTGCCGCCATGGTTGTCGCGGTAGTGCATGTGACATCGAACAACTGCTCATCAGGGAATGTCTCCAGTATGTGTGTCTCGTCTGTTGGGAGACTCTTTCCCTTCTCTAATCTTAACAAGTGATCTGCAACTTGGTTCTCTATCCCCTTTTTATCCTTGATTTCTATGTCAAACTCTTGCAACAGCAGAATCCAACGAATCAATCTGGGCTTTGCGTCTTTCTTAGCAAACAAATATTTCAGTGCAAAGTGATCTGTGTGGACCACCACTTTCATTCCGAGTATGTAGGACTGGAACTTGTCAATTGAAAACACCACTGCTAACAGTTCCTTCTCTGTATTGGTGTAATTCACTTGGGCATCGTTGAGTGTTTTGCTAGAGTAGTAAATTACATGGAATAGCTTGTCCTTCCTCTGCCCAAGTGCTGCCACTACAGCATAATCACTGGCATCACACATAATCTCGAATGGCAACTTCCAGTCCGGTGGCTGTACGATTGGGGCTGTTACTAGCTTCTCTTTCAGAATTTTGAATGCCTCAGTACATTCAGTGTTGAAGTCGAAGGGACGATTCTGCTCTAGTAGGTGGCACAACGACTCGGTGATCTTCGAAAAATTGGCTATAAACCTTCGATAGAATCTAGCTTGCCCTAAAACACTTCGAATTCCCTTGACTGTGGTGGGTGGTGGCAGTTTTTCAATGACCTCAATTTTGGCTCTGTCAACTTCTATGCCGCGGCAGCTTACCTTATGGCCTAAGACTATCCATTCATCCACCATGAAGTGACATTTCTCTCAGTTTAATACCATGTTCGCTTTCTCGCATCTCTCGAGCACTTTTTGTAGGTTGCCTAAGAATCTTTAGAAATTGTCTCCAAAGACAGAGAAATCGTCCATGAATATCTCCAGGAAATCCTCCACCATATCGGAGAATATAGCCATCATACACCTCTGGAAGGTTGTTGGTGCATTGCAAAGTCCAAATGGTGTTCTCCCGAAAGCGTAAGTACCGTATGGGCAAGTGAAAGTCGTTTTCTTTTGATCCTCTGGTGCGATGGCTATTTGGTTGTAACCTGAGTAACCATCAAGAAAACGGTAATAAGGCTTTCCCGCTAATTTATCAAGCTTTTGATTAATAAAAGGCAGGGGAAAGTGGTCCTTCCGGGTAGCTTTGTTAAGCTTTCGGTAGTCCATACAAACCTTCCAACCGGTCACAGTCCTTGTTGGGATTAACTCGTTTTCTTCGTTGGTCACCATGATTATTCCTCCTTTCTTAGGAACGCACTGCACCGGGCTCACCCACTTACTATCTGAGATGGTATAAATTATCCCAACGTCTAGCCATTTGATAATTTCTTTTCGGACCACTTCTCGCATAACATCATTCAAACATCTCTGGGCATCAATGGTCGGCTTATGATCATCCTCTAAGACAATTTTATGCATGCATAGTGCAGGACTGATGCCTTGGATATCAGCTATCGTCCATCCAATAGCCTTTTTGTGCTGCTGCAACATCCCTATTAATTGTTGTTCCTGTTCCTACATCAACTTGGAAGAGTTGATTATGGGCAACATATCATTTAATCCAAGAAAAACATATTTGAGCTGCCCTGGCAGAGGCTTAAGATCTAGAACAGGTGGTTTTACAGTTGATGGCTTTTGGATGATATGTTCATTCGAGGTATAGTTTAAGGGCTCGAATAACTTCCCTGGATGATTGCCTATCCAGTTTACCTTCTCATGATCTTCAGTGTCAGATATATTAGAATCTGAGGAGCTGTTGTCGTCACCGCTGCCGTGACAATCTTCTAAATGGTTGTTGTGGCAGTGGCCAAATTTGATGTCATGGCAGTCCGACCTGATGCAGGGTTGGTCAAGGATTACTTCAATGATAGCCTTGCATTCTTCTTCTGCATCAGCGTGTTTCCTTGCTTAGAGAACATTTAACTTGATCTCTTGATCATTCACGCTCATAGTGAGTTCTCCCTTTTCTACATCAATCAGTGATCTTCTTGTGGCTAAGAAGGGTCGCCCCAGGATGATTGGTGCATTCTCATTTGCTTCACAATATAAAACAAGAAAGCCAACAGGAAAAATAAATTTATCCACTTACCATAATATCTTCAATCTTCCCTTCTGGTTGCACGTAAAAGCGGTCTACCAGCTGCAGCATAACTGTCGTGGGTCGTGCTCGTCCAATACCTAATTTCTGGAATACATATTTTGGCATTAAATTAATACTAGAACCTAGATCACAAAGTGCCTTACCCACAAATTTATCTCCGATTATGCAAGGTATTATGAAGCTCCCAGGATCCTTCTTTTTCTAGGGTGGATGCTTGTGCAAAATAGTCATGCATCCTTCTGTCAGCTTAACCGTCTCAAGTTTCCCAAGTCTTGATTTCTTCGACATAGCATCCTTGAGAAATTTGGCATAACTGGGCATCTCCTTGATGGCATCTAACAGCGGAATATTAATGTGGACCTACTTAAACATATCATAGATCTTTTTAAGCTGGAACTCTTGTTTCTTCTTTTGTAGCCGCTGTAGAAAAGAGGGTGGAGGAAGATAATCTTCAATGCGTCCTTCCCACTTCATTCAGATCTGAGGAGGCTTAGATTATTCATCCTTCTCCCCTGTCTCTTCTGTTGTCGTGACAGGTGTGGCGGCAGCAGGCTGTTTGTCGTCTGTCGGGGCAGCGTTCTCGGCAGTCGATTCTAGGGCTGGTTCCTTAACTAGTCCAGCTTTCTTCTCTAGCCCTGGTAATTTCTTCCCACTCCTAGTTGTGATAGCTTTACACTGCTCACGTGTGGGTTGTCTAGCGACCTCAGTATCGCTAGGGAATCCTCCATTCTGCCTTGGCGTAATATGTTGGGAAACTTGACCCATCTGTGTCTCTAGAGATTTCAGAGTAGCTTCATGGTTAGTCATCTGCATCTCTGTTTTATCCATGAACGACTCAGTGTTCTTGACGAAGTGATTCATGTTTTCAAAGTAAGTTCTTGTCTGTAACATAAATGTTGCCAAGGTCTGCTCCAATATACTAGGTGTGACTGCTAGTGGCTGTTGCATCTGCTGTTGTGGTTTCTGCCGAGTCAGAGTTCTAGGTGCCCCTGATTTTAAGTGTTCTGTGCTTGAGGGTTCAAGGCATTATTTGGGTTGCTCCAAGAGAACTTAGAGTCTTTCCTCCAATTGAGATTGTAATTGTTGGAATTGTAGTTTTGCTTGTTATAGTTCCCAACATACATCCCTTCCTCTAGCTGTAGCGGGCAGTCTTCTGAACTATGATTCCCACTACAAGTTCTACGTACCTCTTCTGCAACATACACCGGTTGAGAATCCTTCTTCAGCAAGTTTTCTACTGCCTTTGTGAGATAAGCAACTTGTGTCTTAATAGAATTATCGGCTTCGTAATCCTTTATAGCTAGTACTCGTTTACTTCTCCTCGATGCGGGGAATTGCTCTTCATTCTTCGCCAAATTCTTTAACACTACCATGGCTTCATCCGGATATTTATCCAACAACAACCCATTGGCTGCTGAATCGATTCTCATGCGAGTCTGTAGGTTGGCAGCATTGTAGAATTTGATTATTTGATTCCAAACAGGGAATCCGTGTATCGGGCAATTCCTCAGAAGAGTAGTAAACATGTCCCATGCCTCGTGCATTGTCTCGTCCTCCTCCTATTGAAAAGCAGCCATTTCGTTACGTAATCGCTCAGATAAATGGGAAGGAATAAAACGAGACAAAAATTCACGAGTTAAATCTACCCAAGTTCGTATTGAACCCGACGTTAGTTTGTTCCACCAAGTTTTAGCTATGTCCCTCAATGAATGAGGAAATAACCAAAGTCTCAGTATCTCCAGATTTACTCCTGGTAGTCTAAACGAACCACAAATTTCTTAGAACATTTTCAGATGTTCCCTAGCATCCTCTGTAGCAGCACCACTAAATTGGTCAGCAGAATTAATCATGCTGAACATGATAGGTTTCAGCTCAAATTTTTCAGCTTCCACGTTTGGCAGGGTGGTGTCTAGTTCCACATGATCATTGATCATGTAATCTCAGCATGACTGGTGTGCGGCCTCAGCAGGAGGAGGATCGGCAGATCGTCCATTTCCTCCATCTCCGATAGGATCTTCAGGACCTTGGGGATTCCCTTGGTTATTCATGGCCTCTAACTGTTCTTCAAGGTATTCGTTTCTGGCTAACACGAGTCGGAGTCGGTTCCTAAGATTACACGAGCATTCGATTTTAGGATCTAGCTGATACTCAAGTTCCTTTCCTCGTCTCGATTTGCGCATAAGCAAACAAAAAACCTTGTGAAAAGCACATGGTGAACAATCCAAGTAAAAACAGAAAAATTAAAAAAGTGCAGTAAAAGTAGGGTAAAGATATGTTGCCAGTCCCCGGCAGCGGCGCCAAAAACTTGTTGCGTGTAAAAGAGTCTATCGCAATAGAATGCAAGTGTACACAACGCAAGTAGTAAAGTGATACACGAGGTATCTGACGTCGAATCCACATGGACTGGAAATAGCCTTAACCTTGAATTGCTGCACAAAGAAAAAGATAATTTTAATTGTTTGTGAGGGAATAATAAAAAGTACTGAAGATAAAAGATTAAAGAAATCAGGATAGAGAGAATGGGCCGGTATTGATTTGCTCAGTAGTGTAGGTGTTTCAATGTCTAGGACTGTATGTTCTGTCGTTGCGCCTATCGCGGCAGCACCTGCGGCGGCAGCAGTCTGTTGTTGTCGCGGCAACAATCACACAATTTTGTACTTCAAGCTTGGCAAGAATCCTTGTTGTGCCTTGGCCTATCCCTAGTTCCAAGTATGTCGATGAACACGTCCTTTATGATACCTCTCGGCGTGAATCGAAGGATGATCACCGATGTTGTTGAATTCTTCCTTAGCCACTTAACCTCATCCTATCCCTAGGTCCGAGATAGTTCAACCATAAACTGGAGAAATCGTACCTATTCCCTTCGTATACTTAACTCTCCCGATATTAAGTAAATGTATAGTCTCACAATGCTCTCCCGATACTCTTTCAAGATGTTGAAAACCAGAATAAGCAAACTTGAAGTCTATTTTATTTAACAGAAAAATTCCTAAAACAAATGCAATCCTTGCAACTACTTTACAGAATAAACCCTTAGCCCTAGGGGAAGTTTAGAACATGATGAGAAGGGGGAAACGACTTGGGTTTAGGGGAAGACAGCTAGAGGATAAGATGTCCTTCCCTAGGTCTAATTACATGCCTTTATATAGGCTTTGGGTTCAAGTTTTCTAATATGGCAAGAATACAAGTTTAAATTAAAGTGCAACTCTTACTAAAGATTAAATCTCCAAAGTAGAAGTCTTTAATTCATCCTCTCTTCTTGCTTAGAGTTTCTTCCTTGAACCTTGGGCTTGGCCTTCATTTTGATCTAGGGCTTGGAAAAATATATGAGTGCTCCATGAAAGACCGTCTTAATTTCCTCTTTCTGTTGAGCTCCATTTTACTTTTTCCATCCACCATTTGCTATCGTCCTTAGCTGCCACGGCAGCGGCCTTGGCAGCATCATCCTTCTCGACTTTAGTCCTGTGTTCCAGCTCTGCTTCTCCACTGCCCTGAGTCTGCTACAACAGCTACCTGCAAAAGTAACCAAAATCAGTAGCAACTGTGCCATTTAATATAATTGTGATGTATAACTAAAATCTATCCTAAATGCAATGAATAGTGCTTGAATGTAGCAGAAATATGGGTTAAATAGGGGGTAAAATATATAACTTTTACACACTCAACAGCGGTATCAACAGATGCTAAACAATTGCCTGCTACATGGTTTCTCAGCTTGGACACAAGTATCAATGTTCTACAACGGAGTGAACTACCTAACACAGATGATGATTGATGCCTCAGCCAACGTAATCATCCTCATCAGACCACCAGAGGAGGCACTACGGATCCTTAACCAAGCTGTTAAGAACGATTATAAGTACCCAACAGCCCGCCGAGGCAGCGTTAGGCGGCCAACCACTGTGAACGAGGTAGAAGCCTCAAAATCTGTCAATGCTCGTCTTGATAAGCTTACATAGATGGTTATGAGCATAATGAAACCCGCTGGGAAAGTCTATGTGTAGAACTAAGGTTTTGATATAATATTTGAAAAATGTTTTGGACTAAATTTAAAAGAATTTAAAATATGGTTTTAGTCAAAAACAACTTGAAAATATGTCTAAGGGTTTTTAAAGGCTTTGGAATGATTTTAAGGTACATTAAAGTAGTCAAAACCAGCCCTTTTAAGTGCATGTACCGATACGGTCTTGGACCGTACCAATACGCTTTAGGGTTTCAACTACCTGAACTTTCCAGTAGCCAAAACCCATACCGATACGCTTAGCCGTATCGATACGGTGTGCTTTGAAATAGCCCAACGGCTAGTCACGTACCGATACGGTTGTATCGCGTACCGATACGCCTAACTAACCCAACAGTTATTTTCCCAACGATCTTTTAAATTGCAGGACCGTACCGATACGCTAGGTAAGCGTATCGATACACATCAGCTAAAGAGCACAACAACTAATTCCTCTTCGAGACCATATCGATGCGTGTTGAGAGGGTATCGATACGCCAAGCTGCAGAACTGCATTTATGGTGGGAAATAAAGGCTCCAACGGCTCCAATTCAATCCCAATGGCTAGTAACGGCTACAAACTCAATTGGGAGTATAAAAGGGACCTCCAAGCATCTTGTAATGGTTAATGCTTCAATTGTTACAACATTATGATGTCAAAATTTGTCTAGAGCTTAAATTGTAAATTCCTTGCTTAGACAACACTTGTGAGCTTACATTGTTGTATTTGCTCAAGTGTTTAGGTTTTGGGTGAGTGCTTAGAATTGCAAACAAACACCTATTAGAGGGATTTCTAGTTTGCTAAGTCTTTCTTTGTATAAGAGAGTGTTTCCTCAAGCTTTGAGGGTTGTAAAGGTTGCCTCTTTAGCCTAGAAAAGAGGACGAAATTCTTAGTGAATGAAATCCTTAGTGGGGAGCTAAGGTAGTGGATGTAGACCTTGATTAGAAGGTTGAACCACTATAATTCCTTGTGTCAAATTGCCAAATTTCCACCTCCCACTAAAACACCTAATTACCCAACTTCTCCACTCTTGGCGAGCAAGAACGGTTGATCGAATCGAGCCCCTAAAATCTCAACACTATGAGGCCAAAGTTGTGGATCCATTCTATGATGAGTGTGGGGGCAACCATGATTCCTCTAAGTGTACCGAATCTGCCAACTTTATGGGAGGATACGAGAGGAACAACATACCTGCCCAGAACACCTACAACCTTGGATGGAAGAACCATCCCAACTTCTCCTGGAGAAATCCCAAGACTGCTTCCAATCCACAATAGCAACATAGAGGCTACTAGCAAAACTTGTCCATACAACAGGCTCAACAACCGCAAAACAATAATTCACTAGAAGAAACTCTTCATACTTTTATGTCTAGAACTAGTGATTTTATTGTTCGCACTAATAAATTTATTGATAAAACCGAGTCTTTCATGGACATGACAGAGATGAAGATGAACAACCAGGAGGCTGCTATAAAGAACTTGGAGACCCAATTTGGGTAGTTCACGGAGATCTTTAGCAGCAGAATATTTGGAGCAGCATCCAGCAGTACAGAGGCTGCATCCAAGCCCACTTATGAGTAGTGCAAAGCCATATCTACCAGAAGTGGGAAGCAGTTGGATGAACCCAGCAACCAGAAACACCTTTCCCCCCACAGATAAAGAACAACCTGTCGGAGCAGCATCAACACCAGCTGCCTCGGAAGCTGAACTTGACAGCGGTCCTAAAGCAGATGATCCTCCACAGATAAAGTTCCCATGTAAGGAACGTATGGAGGACATCCGCATGCCATCACCTTTCCCCCATAGGCTTAAGCAACAGAAACAAGAGCACTAGTTTAGGAGATTTCTGGACATTCTAAAGCATGTGCACATAAACATCCCTCTAACAGAAGTCATTCAAAATATGCCCAACTATGCCAAATACCTCAGATACATGGTTTCTAACAGAAAGAGGATTGAGGAGTTCAAAACAGCTGCTGTAACAGAGGAGTGCATGGCAATGCTGCACAACAAACTGTTGCCCAAGAAAACAGACTCAAGCAGCTTTGTTATCCCATGTAGGATAGGCAAAAAGCACGAAAAAAAAGCTTTGTGCGACTTGGGAGCTAGCATAAACTTAATGCCTAAGGTAGTTTTCAATAAATTAGGAATTGGGCCAGCCAAACCCACCTCCGTCATCCTGAAACTTGCCGATCATTCTTTTGTTCAACTGGAGGGAAAAATCGAAGACATCCTAGTGAAGGTGGGTAACCTTATTCTTCTAGCTGACCATGAGGGTAGACAACCAGAGCATAAAGTTGCTACAACCCTTAGGAAAAGAAAATGAAGGAAGCCCAGATGCTAAGACTGCCAAAATCAGCATAGAAATAGGCCAAGGCAGCAGTAGTCGCGATAGACCCAAAGGCAGGCTGAAGGACCCATGAGGGAAAGACAAGCCAAACTACCTCAGGAAGTGGTTATGTCTGGGAGATGCACCCAAATGCACTCCCAACATAACTTAATTTTTTTAGTTTCTTTATTTTTATTTTATGCATTAGGATTAGAGTTTAATTTATTGCATTTTATTTTTATTAGGATTAGATTAATTTCCACATTTTAATTTTTAGAATTTATTTTTAATATTTAATTATCTTTATTTAGTATTTTAGGATTAGGAATAAAAGAGCCAGATCAAGAAGAAGGCCTAACAAGGAGCCCGCCCACCATCCCACCGAGACAACCCAAGGAAGCCCAACGCAGAAAACGCGTAACGACTAGTTGCCCGCTAATGGCTAACTGGAAACGTCTACAAAAATAACGGGAAGAAATCTCGTAACGTGCGCGAGACAACTGGACTGTTAGACATTTAATGCCGCCACAGAACCTCTCGGCAACCTCTATTTAAACCCTTATCACCCATTCATTCACTTTACCTTCACCTTCTTGCTATCTTATTCTTGTATCCACTGCACTCAAATTATTTTCTTTCATGTTTCAGTAATCTTCAACCGTCTCACATGGTTTCAACATCGACACCCAAACCCATCTTCCAACGCTTATTCTCTCGCGAAAACAAAAGGAGATACTGAACACAGTTTGCCAAACAAGCCATATGGGAGGAGCAAGGCTTTCACTATACAAGGCAGACAAGAGATCTTGGCCTAGAACCAAATTTGTTCGAAACCATTCACAACAAGGGATGGGAAATATTCGCACGGGAGCCGGAGATGGCCAACATCACCATTGTCAGGGAGTTCTGTGCCCACTATCCTCGCCCTAAGATGTCGTTTGTGTTCGTCCAAGGGGAACCTGTCAAGCTCAACGCTGTCATAATCAACAATTTCTATGGCCTAGATATGAACGAAAACCCTCACGAGGAGTGGAGGCAGTCACTGGCGGCTGCCGATTATGAGAAACTCAAGACCAAGATGTGCAAGCCCAACACATCGTGGTTGGCAGGAAAGCATAGAGGATCTGTCCAACGTCCTCACTTGCTACCTGAGGCTATGCTGTGGAACACATTTATCAAGAGGCTTCTACTGCCCACCTCCCACAACTCTACTGTCAATCGGCCGCGCCTCGCCCTAATCAACAACATCATGATGAACCAACCAATCAATGTAGGGGAAATTATATGCAAGGAGATCCACACATGCTTCTAGAAGACGAAGGGTAGGTTGTACTTTCTGTCACTCATCACCAGCCTTTGCGCCAATTTCAATGTCCCGACTGACCCCAAAGATGAGATAACGACAACAAATGAGGGGTGGACCAGAAAAGTCCGCCTGCAGATGATGCAGGCCCAATAAACGGAGCCCATAATGCCCAGCCAGCCCTCTGTAGCCCAGCCTAACACTATAGCCGCCCCCGATAGTACTGAAGCTGCCCCGAGCAATGAAGTCCTCACGCTGTTGCGCACCTTTATCGACAACAACAAGCGGATCCAGCAGCAGCAACTGACGTTCATAAAATATATGGGGAAGGTCCAAGAAGCCTTTGTGGCTTATTTCCTTCAAAAGTTCCCTGATGACGGCCCCACCATTCCTCCCTATTCTGCAGACCTTGCCGCAGCAGCCCCAGCACAAGGAACACCATCTGTCACTGCTGCTCGCCATGCCACTTTCCGCCACCAGATGCCATCTCCGACGCACTACTCGTCATACTCAGCCACCTCCGCTTCCAACACGATGGTAGACTCCCCCGAGAGGCATCAACAACATCATTCACCTGTCTGCACAGTAACGACAGTGGCAAACAGTTCCTCATCAGAGGAGGTTGAGCAGTAGTCGCCAGCACCAGCACCACCAGCAGCAGTTGCAGCAGCCATCCCAATGGTAATAAATTTTGTTATATAACTTGTGCCTATGATAGTTAGCTGATTACATATTTTCACTCCAATAAATAAATTAAACTTAATATGGGAAAAGCATGCAAAATGACTTAGAATTTTTTTTTAATTTTCCAAAACTGTCAATCACTTCTGTTACTTGCTGAATTTTCTAGAATATCTAATAAACATTGTTTGTTTTTAGAATTCTTGGAAAAGTTCTAGCAATGGTTACAGGTAGCCGCCGAGGCAGAAAACAGAAACAAAAAATATATATAGCACTGCCACGACAGCCGAGAAAAAAAACATTGTTGCTTTACCCTAGAGGTGCCTTGTAGAGCAATTGGGTGTTCATTATTTATGAGCGCGAATGCACACTCATGTCAAGTTATAGTAAATAAGATATCAGCTCCCACAAGGATTGGACAGCATGATTCGAATTGTTGTTCCTGCACAAGAAAAGTAAATGCACAAGAAAGATGGTTGTTGAGAAGAAAAGTAAAATAAAAACACAAATAATTAAAAAGGAAGTGATCAGGTTAATAGAGAGGGCAGGGTTATGCTGCTTCTTAGTGTGAAACTGCATTGAATAGGTCAAGTTGTTTTGTGCTGCCATGATCTACTACCTTGGCGAGTAATGTCAAATTGACGTAGCGGCAACTTTCGTTGCCATGGCGGCACTCTGCTTTTGTAACTTTCGTTGTCCCGGTAGGTGAGATGGAGAGAAGTCTCGGGGGTAAGTATGGCATATACTCCAAGTTCAACGAAGCAATTCTTAAGTGATCCTACCTATGTCTAGGCTAGGATTCTATTGCTACCTTATGTAGGCAATCCTAGCAATCTCAGCATAAAACTAACACAGACAATCAACGTTTGGTTGCTCATTTTAGCCACTGAAATTCTAACTTATGTCTAAGCTGAATTAGTCAACATCTTTTCATGATGAGATCATGCTTAATTCTTTCGTGAATTTGACATTGTCGTGCCCGACAAATGGATTCTTTAACTGGACTTTTGGAACTAATTAAAGGAAGTGAAGCACATGAATTTAGCAAACTAAGAGTAATTTATTGCGAAAACAAACTTGAAAACCTAAAAAACCATTCTCAAAACTAATTACAACATAACCCAATCCCAAGAGAAATTTAGAACATGTTGGCGGCAAGAAAATCCTAAGCTATGCCTAAGAAAACCTCTGTTGTTTTGAATTAGAATTACAATGGCTATATATATGCATTAGCTAGGTATAGTTCTTCTTGAAGTAGAAATCTTCAAAGTAGCTTTCCACATTAAATGTGACTTTAAACTCTGACTTCTTTGAGTTGAATGTGGAATTTATCATGTTGCCTTGTTCCGCAAGCAATCTCGAGATTTCACTTCGGTGGCTCTGCCCGCTGCTATAGACATCAGAAAATTGAGTGGAGATCATCAATAGAATCAAGATTTTCTGCTCTACAAGTCGCACTCCGGTTCTCCAACTCCTCACTTTGCTGCCCTAGGCGACAGACTCACTTTGCTTTCCTTGGCAATAGACTCACTTTATTGTCCTAGGCGGAAGGTATGGCGGCAGTAGGTCCTCTGCAGCAGCTCTCTGTATGTAGAACTATTTTAGTACAGCTCTATGGTCTGCTACCTCAGCATCCTCTCCTCTGGTCTACTCTCTTTCTAACAACTTCTAGCCCTGGAAAACTAAATCTACACTAACCATGTACTTACCTCTTATTTGTCGAGGTTCGTCATAGGGGAAAGTTTCTTTTGCTGCCGAGGCAGCTACTGCAGCAACCAACTATTGTGGTAGTATTCTATCATAGTGATGTGCTGGTCAAGGGAAAACTCTTTAGACTCTTCGAAAATCTCCATCAGTAGAGATTTTGACGGCTGTAAATCTGCCTGCATCGTCTCCTCTAGATATATATAATCTATAGCTACCGAGGCGGGCGTCATTATGGAGGCTTCTGTCATGGCGGGCCTCTCTACTGAGGCATAGCTTTGCTTAGGTGCTATAAGTTTGTCTTCAGGGCAGGGTTCTAGGTAGTTGGCGGAACAGTTGTCAATCTTGCTCCCCGGGCAGTGTTCTGCATCCTCTTGGCTTGGAGTTTCTAATTGCTCCTCATACATCAGAGATCATTCCTCGCATTTCTCTTCGTCCTCTTGTCCTGGGACATAAGTATCCCTCAGACATAATTGTTCTGGTTCATCTATGGCATTGATGAGGACTGAATTTTTCAGTCATGCATCCATCTTAGCGATGTTGGCGTCCATAGCAGCTGTCACTTTATCCGTGAGCGCAAGGAAGGTTCAAAGTTTGTCCTCCAAAGATTTTAGTTGTTCTTGCGGATAGCTATATTCCCAGGGCATGTCACTTTATGCAGCAAAATTGTTATGGTAATTTTTTTTATATTTTTTATCATACTAGGAAAAATTTTGCTGTTACAGCGGCAGCGGTATCAGTTGTCCATGTTGCTGCTGCGACGACATCTGTTGTTCATATTTAGACATCCAATCCCAAGTGGTTTTTCTCGACATGCCTGCTGCAAAAAGATGAGGGCAAATGTCGAACGCATGATTGCATTCAAAAAATTTGCAAGAACTTTCCCAAATATTGTTGCCCTTAACTCGTGGGGCACCTGAATAAGCACTTTCCCACATAATTTTTTTTCGAATGAAAATAAGAATAATAAAAACAAAAATTAAATGTAAATAAAAATAAAAGTGCAGAAATATAAATATGAATTTCATTGTTACCAATCCCCGGCAACGGTGCCAAAAACTTGTAGAGTGATTGGGTGTTCTCTATTTATGAGTGCAAGTGCACACTCGTGTCAAGTTATAGTGTATAAGATATCGTCTCCCACAGGGATTGGACAACTTGATTCGAATTTTTGTTCATGCATAAGAAAAGTAAAAGCACAAGTAAGATGGTTGTTGATAAGAAAAGTAAAATAAAAACACAAATAATAAAAAAGAAAGTGATCAGGTTAATAGAGACGACAGGGTTATGCTGCTTCTTAGTGTGAAACTGCGTTGAATAGGTCAAGTTGTTTTGCGCTGCCAAGATCTACTACCTTGGCGAGTAATGGCGGATTGAGGTAGCGGCAACTTTCGTTGCCATGGCGGCACTCTACTTTTGTAACTTTCGTTGTCCCGGCAGGTGAGATGGAGAGAAGTATCGGCGACAAGTATGGCATATACTCCATGTTCGGCGAAGCAATTCTTAAGTGATCCTACCTATGTCTAGGCTAGGATTATGTTGCTACGTGATGTAGGCAATACCTAGCAATCTCAGCATAAACCTAACACAGACAATCAACGTTTGGTTGCTCCTTTTAGCCGCTGAAATTCTAACTTATGTCTAAGTTGAATTAGTCAACATCTCTTCATGATGAGATCATGCTTAATTCTTTCGTTATTTTGACACTGTCGTGCAGAAATATAAATATGAATTTCATTGTTACCAATCCTCGGCAACGGTGTCAAAAACTTGTAGAAGGATTGGGTGTTCTCTATTTATGAGTGCAAGTGCACACTCCTGTCAAGTTATAGTATATAAGATATCGTCTCCCACTGGGATTGGACAACTTTATTCGAATTGATGTTCCTGCATAAGAAAAGTAAATGCACAAGTAAGATGGTTGTTGAGAAGAAAAGTAAAATAAAAACATAAATAATAAAAAAGGAAGTTATCAGGTTAATAGAGACGGTAGGGTTATGCTGCTTCTTAGTGTGAAACTGCGTTGAATAGGTCAAGTTGTTTTTCGCTGCCATGATCTACTACCTTGGTGAGTAATGGCAGATTGAGGTAGTGGCAACTTTCGTTGCCATGCCAGTACTATGCTTTTGTAACTTTCGTTGTCTCGGCAGGTGAGATGGAGAGAAGTCTCGGCGGTAAGTATGGCATATACTCCAAGTTCGGCAAGCAATTCTTAAGTGATCCTACCTATGTCTAGGCTAGGATTTTTTTGCTACGTGATGTAGGCAATACCTAGCAATCTCAGCATAAACCTAACACAGACAATCAACGTTTGGTTGCTCCTTTTAGCCGCTGAAATTCTAACTTATGTCTAAGCTGAATTAGTCAACATCTCTTCATGATGAGATCGTGCTTAATTCTTTTGTGAGTTTGACATTGTCGTGCCCGACAAATGGATTCTTCAACTAGACTTTTGGAACTAATTAAAGGAAGTGAAGCACATGAATTAAGCAAACTAAGAGTATTTTATTGCGAAAACAAACTTGAAAACCTAAACAACCGTTCTCAAAACTAATTACAACATAACCCAAACCCAAGAGAAATTTAGAACATGTCGGCGGCAAGAAAATCCTAAGCTATGCCTAAGAAAACCTATCTTGTTTTGTATTAGAATTACAATGGCTATATATAGGCATTAGCTAGGTCTAGTCCTTCTTGAAGTAGAAGTCTTCAAAGTAGATTTCCGCATTAATTGTGACTTTAAACTCTAACTTCTTTGAGTTGAATGTGGACTTTATCACGTTGCCTTGTTCCGCAAGCAATCTCGAGATTTAACTTCGGCGGCTCTGCTTGCTACTACAGACATCAGAAAATTGAGTGGACAACATTGATAGAATTAGGATTTTGTGCTCTACAAATCACACTCCGGTTCTCCAACTCCTCACTTTGTTGTCCTGGGTGGCAAACTCACTTTGATGTTCTAGGCGGCAGACTCAATTTGTTGTTCTAGGCGGCATGCTCACTTTGATGCCCTAGACGACAGGTATGGTGGCAGCAGGTCCTCTGCAATGGCTCTCTCTGTGTGGAACTATTTTAGTACAGCTCCCTGGTTTGCTGCCTTAACATCCTCTCCTCTGGTCTACTCTCTTTCTAACAACTTCTAGCCCTGGAAAACTAAATCTACACTAAAACAACATCTTTACTCCAAATAACAAATATTCAATAAAAGCATGGCAAAACAAAAAATATTGTATTTGTGCAATGCATGGCCTGATTATGCCTAAAATGCACTTGAAAACAACAATAATATGAGATGGAATGTGCATGAAATATAGAACTTATGTGCACTTTACATGCCCGCAACATGCTTTAGGAATAATAATATGCCAGGACACTCTGCTGCTATCAAAGTCCATGAATCTTAAAATTTTGAAGTGACGGACAAATTAGCATGAGTGAATGAAAGTCTTCACGAGATGACTCTACTCCATGGGTTCGGGGGGTTTTAGTTTTTTCCTATCTTAATTTTAGACCTAGAAGAGCAGTTGTGATAAGCTGAAGCCCTCATTGCCATGATTAAATATTGTGCTTAATTGTGTTGTCTCAGCAGCAACCTTATATATCATAACATCATCTTTTTTATCTAGTTATTCTTCATATTCAGCTTGTACACAGTTATGCACACACTTAACTGGCATTAGAAATTAATTCAGAGTTATTTTCTTGCTAAGTTCCCTTCACTAATATACTATAGGTGCCACGGCCTTGAGGTACTAAATCAAGTTGAAAATAGTTTTTTCTTTCTAGTTAATATAAGGGCAAGTATGCTTAGGTTGCATTGCTTGAGGACAAGCAATAGTTCGAGTTTGGGGGTGTGTAGAGTGTCCACAAGTTTTATATTTCATGCACATTCCATCTTATATTATTGTTGTTTTTGAGTGCATTTTAGGCATAATTAGGACCATCCATTGCATTTTACATTATTTCTCTACTTCGCCATGTTTTTAGTGATTATCTTTTATTTGGTGAAGAAAAGGTATTGTTTGTGTAATTTTAGTTTTAGGTACTAAAGGCTGACAGAGGGAAAGAGAAGCTGAGGACGTGATGCTGAGGCAGAAGACCAAGAAGTTGTACTGGTGCAGTTCCAGACAGAGACAACAACTGTTGAGTAGCTGTCGCTGCCCACCTTGCCGCCCAAGACAGCAGACTATGGAGTTGGAGAATCGGAGTGCGATCTATAGAGTGGAAAATTTGTATTCTATTGATGTTGTCCACTCAATTTTCTGACGTCTGTAGCAGTGGGCAGAGCCGCCGAAAGAGAATCTCGAGATTACTTACGGAGCAAGGCAACGTGAAGAAGTCCACATTCAAGTCAAAGAAGTCAGAATTAAAGGTTGCATTTAATGCAAAAGCTACTTTGAAGACTCCTACTCCAAGGAGGACTTGACTTAGCTAATGCCTATATATACTAAATGTATTTTGTACTTCAAGAATAGCTTAGGTTTTCCTTAGGCATAGTTTAGGTTTTCTTGTCGCCGACATGTTATAAATTTCTCCTTGGGTTTGGGTTATGTTGTAACTAGTTGTGAGAACGGTTGTTTAGGATTTCAAATTTTTTTTGCAAATAAAATTATAAGGTTTACTTATTCCATGTTCTTCATAGTTTTCAATTAAGGCGAAAGATTAGTTGAATTCTATCCATTTGTTCGGTATCGAGAGAGTCAAACTCATGAAAGGAGTAAGTACGATTTCATCTATAGTCGATGCGATCAATCTGGCCTCCACATAGGTTAAGGGTTTAAGGCGGCTAAAAGAGGACGAATCAACATTGATGTCTTTGCACGATTCACGCCGCGACTGGTATTATCTACAGTGGGCATCAACAGAACTCTGACTTAGACATAAGCGGATTCACTTTCGAAGCGTTCTGCCGAGCCTTGTAGTTCTACCGAGTTTGCCGCTGAGACACAATTATGTTCCCTTGCCAAGGCATCAAGAAGTTCTCAGCAGTCTGCCTGCCATCCACCGCCGAGGTAGTAGAGTTTGGCAGCGCAAAACGAATTCTCCTATTCAACACAGTTTCACACTAAGCAGCAGCATAACCTTGCCCTCTTTATCAATCTGATCACTTCCTCTTCAATTACTTGTGTTTTTATTTTACTTTCTTCCTCAATGTCCAATTTAATTGTGCATTTACTTTTCTTGTGCAGGTCTTACAACTCGAATCAAGCTGTCCAATCCCTGTGGGAGACGATATCTTTTATACTATAACTCGACAGGAGTGTGCACTGGCGCTCATAAATAGAGAACAGCCAAATACTCTACATAAGTATTTGGGCTTATAGTCCATACATCAGAATGTGTAAAGCCCGTGGATATAAGCAAGTATTTGTGATAAATAGAAATAAAAAAAGGGGAAATGGCGAGATATAAAGCTCATTTGGTTGCACAAGGATTCTCACAAAGACCTAGAGTCTATTATGAGGAAACATACTCGTCGGTGGTGGATGCAACTATTTTTAGATTTTTTTAGTCTTGCAATAAAAGACTTAGTTTCTGCCTAATGGATGTTGTTAAATCATATTTCTATAAGCATCATGATAATAACATTTACATAAAACTTCTTGAAGGATTAAGATTGCCAGAAGCAGATAATTCAAGTTCTCGATAACATTATTCAATCAAATTTAACATATATATTTATGGATTAAAACAATTTGGGCACATGTTGTATAATCGCCTCGGTGAATACTTATTAGCGAAAGGTTATAATAATGATTCAATTTCTCGAGCATTTTTTATTAAGTGGTTTAGCTTCATATTTGTTATTGTCATTGTGTATGATGATGAATTGAATATCATTGGGACTCTTGAAGAGATCTTGTAACCCCCTCGTCCCGGTCTAGATGACTGACCAGTCCGAGTAGGCTACACGGGGAAAACCGAAGTGAAACCCGCTAAGGCTCCCCTTCGGTTAGCAACCCTATAAAATTTATTTTATTATTATCTTGTCTAAATGGTTTTATTAAATCCTATATAAAGGGTCAACAACGGAAGCAACAAACAAGGCAATCAACTCAACATCGTAACAAAACAGTCAAATTTTAGCCTATTAAGCAGGCCATTTCGAAACACTCAAGAAGTGTATCGAAACGCCTTGACTTGGTCAACGGGCCTAAGTTAACACGAGAGAACCATATCGAAACGGTGGTCAACCGTTCCGAAACACCCCCAACGGTCAACTTCTCATGGTCAACGACATATTGACCGTTTCGAAACACCATGACCCGTTTCGGTACCTCAATTTATCGGAAAATTCTCATATTTCCAGTGGCAAAATTGTACTGAAACGGCCCCTATGCGTATCGAAACGCCGGGCCTGAAACGAGAGGTCGTATCGCAACGGGACCAACCGTTTCGAAACGCCCCCTGTCTGCAGATTAGTTCTAGCTGGTTTAAGGCAGAAGGCTTTCCTTAAAAACAACTAAAACCTCACACAACACACCAGCATCAACCCTAGATACAAGACATCCTATACGAACATGCTTAACACGCATCGAACACATAAAGACTACACATCTAGAGATCAACACAACCACATAAGATTCGTACATAACATTTAAGATTCAAGCCTTAGACAAACATACATATAGCAATTCATAACAAGGATATAAGTTTCAACCACAAGACAAGCATGCAACAAGCAAATATGGTTTACAATCCATAGCATAAAGGCATACACATAGCCAACATAAACTCAACAAATCAACATGCTCAACATACGCATCATCAACTAAGGAGTTTGACACCAACTCCTACAAGTCTACACCCTCATCGTCTAGGCATTATTACAATACATAAATCATACTTGAGCTAAATTGAGAACTCCAAAAGCTCCTTCCTTGCCCGCTTGCCTCCCGAACACTAACAATCTGCATGTTGGAAACAAAGGAGAACGTAAGCTAACTAGCTTAGTGAGAGAAGCTCTACAATTCAACAAGCATACAGTTTTCAAAACACTTTTCACAATTCAAAAATAAATCAATGAATGCACGAATGATCATCACAACAAGACTACACATGGCTTGCACAAGCACAACCAACATACACACGGTGAGACCACACATCACCGTTCGACTAGTAGTTTTTGATGGGACAACTCATCACCTTACTCTACTACTAGTCACTACCGGTGGGACCACTCATCACCGTAGTTTGGACAACCATCACGTGAGGCTCAACTTCTACACGACTACACAACAACAACAATGTAAAAACTCAAGATGCACAAAAATACATCATACAACCATTCATCAACACATAACAAGATGTAGGAGGATTAACTTACACTTGGGTTTAGGTGAACCCTCAAGGTCCCACCCAAACCCCCAAGAGTTCCAATTCATAATCAAATCAAAGTTCGACATTTCTACTCACAGTTGCTACCCAAAAGAGAGCCGAAATCCAAGCTCAAGTCACTGAATTCTCCAGATTCATTTTCGAGGCTTCACCAACAAGATTTCTTACTTCTAATCATCCCAACACAAGTCAAAACAATCAAAATTCGATCCACGATTCAAAGGAGCAAACCCGAAATACTAATCAAGCATAAAACACAAGATTTTCAAGCTAAGAACAACACCAAAACCTTAATCCCGAGCAGCCACCATACACAGTCCAAAACTCTTGATTTCAACCTTTTTTAACACCCTTAAATACTCCTAAAACAACCCCTAACTATCACACTAACATCAGCCCTCAAATTCCAACACTTGGCAACCCCAAAACCAATCTTAGACCCCTTCAAAACCCCACTTAAACCCAAATCCGAGAATTACCATAAAACTCTTTAAAATTCACTTACGTTGGACCTTATTGGTTATAAACAACTTATCTATCATTAAATAATCAAAAGTTTTTGTTAAAGACAATAAAGTTCTCATTTTTAATATAAACTTTCAAAACACCAAAATCCAAAAACTAGGAGTTTTAAGAAAAATAAAGGTACTAGCTTGTAGAGGGAAAGGAGGACAAGTCAAAAACGAAATTACCTTTCGAAAAGCACCAATGATGAAGGAGTATGGTGATGGAATAGTGAAATGGAGGGGAGATGGCTTCAATGTCGTGAAAATGGAAATAGGAGAGTGAGGAAGAAGATGACAAAGGCTTCTTTTAATAAAAGAGGGTTTTAATTTAAAAGTTCACTTAATTACAATTTTTCCATTAATGAGATAATAATCGCATTAACTCTAAAGTCCATGGAACTTGAGTTTCAAAACAATTTAGTCCAATCATAAAATGTTTGTTTTGAAAAACACTAAGCCCAAATACTATTTTATTATTTTAAATTTTGAAACCGAAACCCGAAACATTATTTTAATATTATTTTCACCCGACCCCCAAACCCGGGTGTTACAACTCTCCCCCACTTAAGGAATTTCGTCCCCGAAATTACCTGATGGAAACAATTACGGAAACTGCTCAAGCATATCAGCTTTCCTCTCCCACGTGGCCTCCTTCACACCTCTCTGTCTCCACAACACCTTGACCAACTCTATGGTCTTGTCATGCAACACCTTGCTATCAGAAGCAAGTATCTCAACTGGTTCTTCATTGTAAGACAAATCCAGATTCAACTCTATCTCTTCAACGGGCATTACATTGGACGGATCCGATCTATACTTTCGGAGCATCGACACGTGAAACACATCATGGATCTTCTCTAGTTCAGCCGGGAGTCTCAATCTATACGCAATGGGACCAATCCTCTCAACTATCTCATAGGGTCCAATGAATCTTGGGCTTAGCTTGCCCTTCCTCCCAAACCTCATCACCTTCGTCCAAGGTAAGACTTTCAAAAACACTTTATCTCTCACAGAATACTCTACCTCTTTTCTCTTTAAGTCGGCATAGGACTTCTGTCGATCTGAAGCTGCCTTCAGACGATCACATATCAATTTTACCTTCTCGGTGGTGCCCTTAAGCAACTCAGGCATCGGTACAAGCTTTTGTCCGACTTCGGCCCAACAAATCGGGGTTTTTCACTTCCTACCATACAAGGCCTCATAAGGAGGCATCTGAATACTTGACTAAAAATTGTTGTTATATGCAAACTCCACTAACGGTAGATGTTTCTCCCATGACCCCTGAAAATCAATGATACAACATCTCAACATGTCTTCCAACACCTGAATCACTCTCTCAAACTGACCATCTAACTGCGAATGATGCGAAGTGCTGAAGTTCAATGATGTGAGCACGCTTATGCCACCCAACGAATACAACTTCAAACTTTCAGGGAAGTTAACTTTTTCATTTGTTACATACTGATGTGTAACATTTCTTATACTTATACTATTTATTAGTGTGTTCGAGTATGTATATAATATGCTATGTGTGTTTTAACTTAGTTCGATATTACTTATGGTGTGTTTACAACTTGTATTATTGTTTCCATTATGTTTATAATGTGTTACATGTTGATATCTGACATACATAGTGTTTACTTACTTATAAGTGTGTTTACTTATGTATATATATTGTTCAGTGTGTTTGCATTATGTTTTAAGTATGTTTATGTGGTTAAATAAGACTACAAGGCTTTTCATGTGTGTTTGCCTTCTTTTCATATAGGTACTTAGGAGGACAGCAAGTGGACGTGTGTGCATGTGCCATGCATGATCATTCATGTGCATGTGTGTGGCCGAATGATGCATGTGTGAAGTGCATGGTATGGTCGAATGGTGCAGCCCCCTTTTCAAGTATTTGTGCGCCATTTATTTTGCAAAACGGCTTAGAGCAGCGAGCAAATGGAATTTAAATTCATTACACAAGACACATGTGCAGCAGCAGCATTTTGTGGAGAAATGGGGTTTGAAAATTCTTTCCACACATATTTTCACATGTGCGGCATAAAACAAAGAGCAAAGCAGCAATTCAAAGATGACGCAGGTTACAAAAATGAAAATCACATGCATAATTCCTTACATGTGAGACAAAAGAATGAGATAAGACCAATTGGTTTTGCCATTTAAATTTTAAAAGCAGCACATTTAACATGTGCTAATTGAAGTTGGCGCACAAATTAAAATTACTTGGCTAAGATTGCTTTGTCGCCGCCTAGGGTGGTCTTTCATTCAAAATTCAATTTTGAATGTTTAATTATCAGCCATACATAGCTTCGGCCACCCCTTTCCCCTTGCTATATATTTGTAATTTTTTTAATGACAAAGTTACACACATTTTTGAAATAAATTTTTTGAGAGAGTTTCTCTTGTTCGGTTCTTTTTAGAACTATCTTTTGACATTTCAGACTTTGTTTTGATTTGTCAAATTTACTTGATACTTCGGGTTCCTAGATCGCTATCTAGTGGGTCCAAGTCCTCCGACGTAAAGCATATTCGATTCGGGTTTGCTCAGTAGATTGTGCAGGTTCTTTCGAGCTTTTCGTTTTTGACGTTAGACGGATTCGATTCGGGTTCGTTCAGCAGATTGTTCGAGTTCTTTCGAGTTTAACGTTGCCAAACTTTCGCTGATTTTTCCAGCAACGTTTCTGCCACAATTTGGACACCGAATCAGCCTTGAAAGCCCGTTCAAGTCTTCATCTTTGTTCGATTCCAAATTCATCCAGAAATTCCTACAACTTTATTTTGTCTTATTTTTGTTTTCTTTTTTTATCTTCTTTGTTATTTTAACTATATAAAAACGTCCATTCTTGTGTTTTATTGCAGAGAAATATTTGCTACGATCCTAGATCCGTTTACAAACAAGGAACGTTGTTTCTGAAGCAACATACCCCTTTTATCATTCAACCAAGTACCTAAAGCTCGATACAAACACTCCCAAAATCTAGCAGTAAATCTCGGATCTCGGTCTGACACAATCGACTTCGGTACCCCATGTAGTCTCACTATCTCACAGATATACAGATCGGCCAACTTATCTAAGGTATAGGTGGTATGACCTGGTATGAAGTGGGCACACTTAGTAAACCTATCCACTATCACCCACACCGAGTTCTTCCTCGAAGGAGTCAACGGTAGCCCTAACACAAAGTCCATGGTAATACGTTCCCACTTCCATTTCGGAATCTTCAACGGCTGTAACAAACCTGAGGGAAACTGATGCTCGGCCTTGACTCTCTGACAAACCATACATCTACTTACAAACTCGACCACGTCCTTTTTCAAACCAGCCCAATAATACTCTTCCTTTAACCCTCGATACATCTTCGTGCTACCCGGATGCATAGAAAAAGGACTATTATGAGCTTCATTCAAGATCGTACGCCTCAACTCAGCATCCTCCGGAACCACTATCTTATCCTTGTAACATAGGATCCCATTCTCACCAAAACAATACTTGGTAGGCCTATCTTCGGCTATGTCTTGCACGTGAGGTGCCAAAGACTCATCTCGCAACTGCTTATCACGAATTAACTGAACTAATGAAGGCTTAACCTGAAGCTCGGCTATCAATCCACCATCCTTAGACACACTCAACCTTGCAAACATTGCTCGTAACTCAACAGCCACTTTTCTACTCAAGGCATCGGCCACTACATTTGCCTTGGCCGGATGGTACTTTATGGTGAGGTCATAATCCTTAAGAAGCTCTAACCACCTACGTTGCCTGAGCTTCAACTCCCTCTCAGACATCAAATATTTCAAACTCTTGTGGTCGGTATACACGGTGCACTTCTCACCATAAAGATGGTGTCTCCAAATCTTTAATGCGAACACCACTACGGCTAGCTCTATGTCATGGGTGGGGTAGTTCTTCTCATGAACTTTCAACTATCGTGAAGCATATGCTACCACCTTACCTTCTTGCATAAGCACACAACCTAGCCCTACGTAGGATGCATCACTATAAATCACAAATTCTCTCCCCGACTCAGGCTGAATCAAGATAGGAGCTTCAATCAAGGCTTTCTTCAATTTATCAAACGCTTTTTATCTTGCATCTGACCACTCATACGAAACATTCTTCTGTAGCAACTTAGTCAGAGGAGCCGCTATTCTAGAAAACCCCTCAACAAACCTTTTATAGTATCTCGCCAAGCCTAGGAAACTACGGATTTCTGTCACTGACTTCGGTTGTTTCCAATTCATTATAGCTTCTACCTTCTTGGGATCCACACTAATCCCACTAGCCGAGATCACGTAACCTAGGAAGACTACATCCCTAATCCAAAACTCACATTTGATTAGCTTGGCATACAACTAATTCTCTAGTAGGGTCTGAAGTACTAACCGCAAGTGCTCAGCATGCTCCTCTTTGGTCCTAGAGTATACTAAGATGTCATCTATGAACACTACATCAAACATGTCCAAGAACTTATGAAACACACGGTTCATCATATCCATGAAGGGTTCTGGAGCGTTAGTCAACCCAAAAGGCATCACCAAAAACTCATAGTGCCCATAACGTGTACGAAAGGCCGTCTTCGGTATGTCCACATCCTTTACCTTCAACTGGTAGTATCCAGACCTCAAGTCAATCTTCGAAAACACAGAAGCACCTCTCAACTGGTCTAGCAAGTCATCTATCCTAGGAAATGGATATTTGTTCTTCATTGTCACCTTATTCAACTGCCTATAATCTATACACATCTGCATGCTGCCATCTTTCTTTTTCACAAACAAGACCGGAGCACCCCACGGAGAAATACTAGGCCTAATGAAGCCTCTATCAGTCAACTCCTGAAGATGTGTCTTCAAATCTTTCGGTGCCATTCTATACGGAGCAATCGACATTGGTGCTGAATCAGAATACGTCTCAATAGCAAACTCAACTGCTCTGTCTGGAGGCAAACCCGGTAACTCTTCCGGAAAAACACTAGGGAAATCACATATTGTCCTGATGTCTTGAGGTCTCACCTCACTCATATTAGGATTCATTACATAAGTCAAGTAAGCTTGACACCCCAAACTCAACAACCTATGAGCTTTCATAGCTGAAATCACATTAGACAAGAACTTAACGTTCTCACCAACTACCACAACCTCAAGGTCATCGGTAAGCCTCCAGGAGATTCTCTTGGTCTCGAAGTCAACCCTAGATCTATGATCTACAAGCCAATACATGCCCAAAATCACATCAATGCCGTAGAAAGGTAACTCCATCATATCGACAAGAAATATGTGGCCCTGAACCATCAAGATACACCTCCTATACACCTTCCTAACTACCACTGTATTACCAAAAGAGCTAGTAACATTTACACTCATCTCTAGCCAATCACATGGTAACCCTAAAGACCTTGCATGCTCACCCAAAATATACGAATGTGTCGACCCCGAATCTATCAAAGAAAGCAAACTCAAAGACTGTAATGAGAAATTACCTGCAATGACATCAGTGTCATTCCCAGCCTATCGCTGAGCATACACCCTAGTCGGTCCTCCTCCCTCGGGTTGGACTGCTACAACATGAGCCAAGTTCCTCTGACCCTCATTCCTTGGCTGAAAGTTCCCGCGACCGTGCCCACGGCTTCTCTGGTGCTCAAAGCCCCTAGCTGGAGTCGGTCCGCCCCTAGCTGGGTGTGGACAGTTACGCCTCATGTGGTCTCGAGATCCACAGTTCCAACAAGGCCCAAAGTTACCCGCACACTCGCCCTGATGGCGTCTCCCACACCTATTGCACTCTGGTATGTGCATAACAGCTCCTTGGCCCTGATGGCCCTGACCATAGTTACCATCCATGTACCTCGTATCTGGTTGGTACCTCCTATCCTTGTGCCTCTTGGCCTGGTCTCTATCCCAATTTGTATGTCTCTTTCCGGAATCGGACCCACTAGCACGTGCTCTAGAACCTAGGTTCTGCTCTATATCCTTGGCCCTAGAGACCAAGACATCGAACTCAGTGTAGTCGGAGGCAAGCATTTAGGTCTTCACATCTGTAGTCAGCCCATACCTGAAGCGGTCACGCCATTCCTTCTCACTAGGAACCAACTCAGGTGCATACTGGCTCAATCTCAAAAACTGAACCTTGTATTCAGACACGGTCCTATTACCTTAAACCAAAGCCATAAACTCTCTCTTCTTCTCATCTAAGTACCAGACTCCAAGATATTTCCTCTTGAAAGCATTTCTGAAGAACTCCCATGTGATATCCCCCTTGGCCATACCAAAGGTAACAGTGGTCCACCAAGTATAAGCATCCCCCTGAAGCAAGGAGACAATGAAACCCAACTTACGGGCGTCTGAACACTCCTTTTGACCTAGGATGCGAGTAGTACTCTCAAGCCACCCCTCTAAACCCTCGGGAGTCAATCCACGAAACTCAACTGCTCCCAAGTTACGAAGCCTCTATAGGGGTAATCATGTCCCCGCACCCTGTGGTGGTGCTGCAGCTTGCATACCGGCCAAAGCTGTCTGAAATGCTCTGGCTATGGTCTGAATCAAATGGGCCACATCTGCACCTGTCTGACCCTGGCCCGCTGGAGCCCCGTTACCTCCCACATTAGCATTAACCAGAGGCCCATTACCATCACCTCCAGCATTTACCCATTCCCATCGGGAGCATGAGAAGCAGGAGGCACATCCTCGGGTGCTTGGTCACCCGCTCTAGGTCGTCCCCTCGGTCTCACCATAGCAAAACAAGATCAAAAACAATAAACACACAACAACCAAGGAAAACGTTAGGTTAGCAAAAGGGAAAGGACTTTGGTTCTCAAGCTCGTTAAACCAAAACAATTTTCCTTTTTGACAACAACACCTAACAATGGGGATACTCGACTAGCCCTTAACCCAACCAGAAAAGCCACTAGAACATGCTTACAAACAACGTGCTAGCAAGCAAACATTTGAGCATACATGATAAAAAAACTCATCACTACAAGGCAACATCATAACACAACAACTTACCTCACTTACCTACCCGAGGTCTCGGAAACCTCAGGCTCTGATACCACCAAATGTAACCCCCTCGTCCCGGTTTGGATGACTGACCGGTCTGAGTAGGCTACACAAGGAAAACCGAAGTGAAACCTGCTAAGGCTCCCCCTCGATTAGCAACCGTATAAAATTTCTTTTATTATTATATTGTCTAAATGGTTTTATTAAATCTTATATGAAGGGTCAACAAGGGAAGCGACAAAGAAGGCAATTAACTCAACATCATAACAAAACAGTCAAATTTTAGCCTATTAAGCTGACCGTTTCGAAACACTCAAGAAGTGTATCGAAACGCCTTGACTTGGTCAACGAGCCTAAGTCAACATGAGAGAACCGTATCGAAACGGTGGTCAACCATTCGAAAACACCCCCAACGGTCAACTTCTCGTGGTCAACGACATATTGACCGTTTCGAAACACCAATACTCGTTTCGGTACCTCAATTTATCGGCAAATTCTCAAATTTCCAGTGGCAAAATTGTACCGAAAAGAACCTTATGCGTATCGAAACGCCAGGCCTGAAACGAGAGGTCGTATCGCAACGGGACCAACCGTTTCGAAACGCCCCCTGTCTGCAGATTGGTTCTAGCTGGTTAAGGCACAAGGCTTTCCTTAAATACAACTAAAACCTCACACAACACACCAAAATCAACCCTAGATACAAGACATCCTATACGAACATGCTTAACACGCATTAAACACATAAAGACTACACATCTAGAGATCAACACAACCACATAAGATTCGTACATAACATTCAAGATTCAAGCCTTAGACAAACATGCATATAGCAATTCATAACAAGGATATAAGTTTCAACCACAAGACAAGCATGCATTAAGCAAATATGGTTTACAATCCATAACATAAAGGCATACACATAGCCAACATAAACTCAACAAATCAACATGCTCAACATACGCATCGTCAACTAAGGAGTTTGACACCAACTTCTACAAGTGTACACCCTCATCGTCTAGGCATTATTACAATACATAAATCATACTTGAGCTAAATTGAGAACTCCAAAAGCTCCTTCCTTGCCCGCTTACCTCCCGAACACTAACGATATGCATGTTGGAAACAAAGGAGAGCGTAAGCTAACTAGCTTAGTGAGAGAAGCTCTACAATTCAACAAGCATGCAGTTTTCAAAACACTTTTCACAATTCACAAAGAAATCAATGAATGCACGAATGATGATCACAACAAGACTACACATGGCTTGCACAAGCACAACCAACATACACACGATGGGACCACACATCACCGTTCAACTAGTAGTTTTTCGATGGGACCACTTATCACCTTACTCTACTACTAGTCACTACTGGTGGGACCCCTCATCACCGTAGTTTAGACAACCATCACGTGAGGCTCAACTTCTACACGACTACACAACAACAATAATGTAACAACTCAAGATGCACAAGACCACATCATACAACCATTCATCAACACATAACAAGATGTAGGAGGATTAACTTACACTTGGGTTTAGGTAAACCCTCAAGGTCCCACCCAAACCCCCAAGAGTTCTAATTCGTAAACAAATCAAACTTTGACATTTCTACTCACCGTTGCTACCCAAAAGAGAGCCGAAATCCAAGCTCAAGTCACTGAATTCTCCGGATTCGTTTTCGAGGCTTCACCAACAAGATTTCTTGCTTCTAATCATCCCAACACAAGTCAAAACAATCAAAATTCAGTCCACGATTCAAAAGTCCAAACCGGAAATACTAATCAAGCATAAAACACAAGATTTTCAAGCTAAAAACAACCCCAAAACCTCAATCCCGAGCAGCCACCATACACAGTCCAAAACTCTTGATTTCAACCTTTTTAACACCCTTAAATACTCCCAAAACAACCCCTAACTATCACACTAACATCAGCCCTCAAACTCCAACACTTGGCAACCCCAAAACCAATCTTAGACCCCTTCAAAACCCCACTTAAACCCAAATCCGAGAATTACCATAAAACTCTTTAAAATTCACTTACGTTGGACCTTATTGGTTATAAACAACTTATCTATCATTAAATAATCAAAAGTTTTTGTTAAAGACAATAAAGTTCTCATTTTTAATATAAACTTTCAAAACACCAAAATCCAAAAACTAGGAGTTTTAAGAAAAATAAAGGTACTAGCTTGTAGAGGGAAAGGAGGACAAGTCAAAAACGAAATTACCTTTCAAAAAGCACCAAAGATGAAGGTGTATGGTGATGGAATAATGAAATGGAGGGGAGAGGGCTTCAATGTCGTGAAAATGGAAATAGGAGAGTGAGGAAGAAGATGACAAAGGCTTCTTTTAATAAAAGGGGGTTTTAATTTAAAAGTTCACTTAATTATAGTTTTGCCATTAATGAGATGACAATCTCATTAACTCTAAAGTCCATAGAATTTGAGTTTCAAAACAATTTAGTCCAATCATAAAATGTTTGTTTTGAAAAACACTAAGCCCAAATAATATTTTATTATTTTAAATTCTAAAACTGAAACCCGAAACATTATTTTAATATTATTTTCACCCAACCCCCAAACACGGGTGTTACAGATCTCCCTGACAATAAAATCCTTGTGCACCAATCGACATATATAAAAATGTTTAAAGAGACTTTACATCCATAACTAATATCCGTTGAGCGTAAAACAAAGTTGAAAAATAATTACTATGCATCAGATCTTAATTGGTGTAGAAGTCTTATCTAAGTGTTAAGAGACCATTACCTTTAGATCTTTCAAAACTCGATGCCTCTTCAAATCATGTAAATAATTGTTATGCAAGAGGCAAAGCTAAAATATGTGTTTGGCTAAACATATTCAGAAGATATGTGAATTGCTTTCGTAATCCCTAAACCCGGCCCAGAAGAAATGGGCCGAATCCAGGAAGTCTCGTTTGAAAACTTGTCCCTCAAGTTATAAGTCTTAAATTTAAATACTTTAAAATAAAAAATTGAATTAATTAATAATAATAAACATAAATTTCTCAAATATTTTTGAAACATGAACATTAAAACATGTACTGAATACTTATAAAACATGAATTAAATTCGAAATACATGCTAAAACATAATCCCAAGTTATAAGTTCCAATGTCCGGAATAACAAAAATACTTCAAATAATATTAAAACAATAGACCAAAATAATTGAAAAGAGTTCATACTGAATAATAAGATATCTGAATAAATATGAGATGCTCCAAGTACCGAGTCACCTAAAGAGTCTGAGTATCTTAAAGAGAAACTAACGGGTGTAAGCTAAAAAGCTTAGTGTGTCTCTAAAGTGCAAAAAAACACAAAACAAAACTGTATTTTGGTTTTCGATAAAGTTTCTCAAAAACACATTGAATACGATAAGTCAAAATCATAATGATGTGATGTCCAATGCATGACTCAATACCCGAAAATCTGATATCATATAGAGTGGAGGTTTCCCTCGCCAGAGTGGAGGTTGCCCTCACTTTTTCATAACATATTTATTATCCCATGACTCATGATATGATTTGTAAAATCATAAATCTGAAAGTGTCATATTTTCCGAAAATCGAATGCTTGATTTAAAAACACATTTCATTATGTTATGCATGATGTTTGAAAATATTGTCAAACTACAATCAGATAATAAATCAAGCAAATATGTAAAACAACATTTATTTATAGCACAGGAAGAAACACATATAAAATTCATTTATTTAAAACACCCCAAGAAATTCACCTTTAGTAGACAGTAACTCTAATCTTGAGAATGGCGAGTCTCACGCTCTGATCTATCTAAATCAAAACCTACGAAGTATGAATTCTATATTAGCAGTTATTATTAACTCAAAGCCATTGACTAAAACACTAAAAACTAAAATGAAGATATAATCACGTGAAGATCTCGAAGAACGTGCCCGATCGGTCAGAACAACTAGAGGTAACTCAACGGCTTGAGAGGCGACACCTGAACATGAGAATATTCCGAATCAGATTCCATAAAACTTAACTCTTTTGATATTAAGTACAAGATAAAATTAGCAAAACAAAGCTTTCGGGGTCGAATTTGACAGAGCGGGCAGCGGATTCGGACTTAAAACGTCGAAAATAGGTCAAGGTGCATGTTTTCTAAAAAAATTCAACTCTGGTCAAAGTCAACCTTGGTCAAAGTAAAAGTCAACTAGTCAAAGTCAACAGTAACGATCAAAGTCGATTGTCAAAGGTCAACGGTCAACTCAATTTAGTCAAAATTGGTCAAAGGTCCAGTCAATGGGTCCAATTCGGTCAAACAGGCAAGGTCCAATTCGGTCAACTAGTCAATTGGATCAAAGTTAAAAACCAATTCGGTCAACAAGTTCATGGTCAAAACCGGTTCGGTTTATAAGAGTGGATCAATTCGAGCGAGTCTGTCGGTCCGATTAAAATAGGTCCAAGAGTAAAAAATTGTAACACCTCAATTTTGGGCTTAGAAGTTTAGGGTCTGAACCGGACCGGTCTGATAAACGGTTCGAATATAAAAGGAGGTTTTAGGGAAAGCCTAGTTCATGAGGCCTTAAAAATATAGAAAAATGTCTAAAAATACTCATTTAATATATATAAGAGAGTGGTGAAATCAATTTTACAAAATAAGGTTTGGAAATACTACATTTTGGTGTAGTAACCAAAATGCGATTTTTGCAAAGTTTAGTAGTGACTGTTTTGTAAAGGATTGAAACTCTGAATCTTTAAGGAGCTAATTTTCCCAAAATGTTTTTCTCCAGATTTTCCTTAATTTTGGTGATTTAATTAATGTTTTAATTAAATAAAAGAAAGGTGAAAACTAAATTTTGACTTTCTTAACTACTTTTTCCTAATTTTCTCTCATTCCTTTTTCTCTCAAAATCCCATCATCCAAACACATTTTCTCCAGAAAAATTCACATTGCTCTTCACTTGAATTGATGAGATTACCATCAACTATTGGTTTCTAATCTTGCAACAAATCCTTTTGATTTCCACATTGCATTTTCATGGAATTTTGCCCAAATCAAGGAGAAATCATCATTTAGAGGTAAGAATGTTCTTCTCCTCTAAATACTCAGTTCTTTACTGAAATTTCCAAGTTGTCAATCCTTTATTAAAGTTTTATAAATGGTTTTAATGTTAGAAACATGTTTTTGGCTTAAAACTCAATATTTTGGAAGAGATCTTGAAGAATTTCGTTGTGATTGATTGGGCTCTATTTTGAGAAGGTTCTTTAATGTATTTTGAATGTTAAATGATGTTAGAAATGAGGTTTTACCAATCTAATCTCGAATAAGTTGTGTTTCCTAAGTTTTTGCTTAAGAAAATGGTGGTTTTTGAAGTGTTCTTGGTGTTCTGTTATAGCTGGAGGTATAAGGTTGAGTTTAGGATTGTTTTTTATGGTGAATGATGTTTAGAAATGATTAGAAGTGATGGAACTTGGCTGGGTAAAGTTTTGGAAGAGTTTGGAGGTGTTTTCGATTGTGTTTGGTAGCCGAAATGTTGGTTTTAGGTAGAGCATGGAGTTTAGGAGTGTTGGCTGAAGATTTCAATGCATGATGAGCATTAATCCTCTACTTTTATGTATCTAAAACAGGGGAGACATCTTCGGACACTTTCAGAGTCGATCCGGAAGCTTAATTGGCGTTTCGGCCAGCAAGTGAAACGAAATTGGTGAGTGCGTTTTGTTTTGAAGTCCATGAGGACAAAAATACAAGGTTTGGGGATTTAGGAGAGGTTTGAAACATCTTCCTAAATACGGAAGTAAGTATGGCTTGATTTGATCTCTCTAAAGTGATGTTTGCCCCTAAAATGCTTTTACATGCTCACGGTTTGTGATTGTTAAATTCCTATTGTTTTTATGCATGATTTGGAGCATGAGATTATGCTTGTAGAGATGTCATGAGATGGCATGTTGCATATAATATATTTGAGCTTTTGGTTTAAAGCAAAGTATGATTTATGTTTTGAAATGAGGTGAGAAAACCTTTGAGTTTTTATTGCATGAAAAACAGTAGGTGAGATGATATTATAACACATTATATTGGCATAGAGGTTGAGAAACTTACCGGATATAATTGATCGATCAATAGGATGAGAGTGCACTATAAACTAAAAATTCGTACGTGCTCTTTGGTAAGCCAAAGGGAGATTTTCCGATGATGGGCATTCCATTAGGTAGGACTTGGGGAAATACCCAAGCTTTGTGGCGATGAGAGATTCTGCCATGTGAGTACGGTGATCAGAGATTCCACCAGAAGTTGTTGCTAGACAAGTGAGTACGGTGATGTGAGATTCCACCAGAGGCATCTAGTGTAGAAATGTGTCCACATATCCGAGTATTGATGAGATGCTAAATGCCAATATAAATGATGAAATGGTTTTGTTGTACATGTACCTTTGATGAAATGATTTATGCTATGAGATATGCATATGTGTTTTGTTTAGAAATGCTTTGACAATACAAGCAAGTGAATGGTCTTACCATGAGATTTGCATTGGTTTTAATGCATGAGATAGATTGAAGGTACATGTGATTTCAATGTGTTTGCCTTGAGGTTTTCCAAGCATGAGAAAGAGATGAGCATGTGGTTTTAAAAGCGTTGATGAAAGTGTTTTCTAAAAATGCATTATTGTGTTGGTTTTCTCTAGAGTATGCCTCACTAAGCATTTGTGCTTACGCTCTCTTTTACCAATAATGCAGATAATTGAGGTGTCTAAGGGCATCAAGGAAGCTAAGTCCATCCAAGGAAATCCAAGCTCTTGTATGGTGAAGTTTACATACACTATTAGTTTTGATAATTTGGCAATGGGAACCTAAGTTTTGTTTTGGGAGATGTGTTAAACTCCTTAAGGTTGTGGCATGTTTCCCTTGGTTGGTTTGAATTGTAAATGGCCTTTAAATGCTTGATTTGAAGTTTTTTTGCCTATTTGGTTTTGATAATAGGAAGCATGCCTCTAGACTTGTGGGATTTCATGTTTGATGATATGAATGTGTTAGGGTGTCCTAAATGTGTACCATATATGTATGTGGACTTGTTGACGTGATTAGAGAGTCATCAAGATGTTTTTGAATGGGTTTATGCATGAAAAACCAGCATTAAATGCAGTTTCCGGGCAAACCGTATCGAAACACCCTCTAGTGTTTCGAAACGGGGGCTTGAAATGGCCTTCGTGTTTCGAAACGTAAGGGATGTTTCAGAACGTTTTGGCTACTAGAACGCCATGTTTCGGAACTGGTCTCCGAACCAACACGCGTATCGAAACGTTCAACGCCATTCCGATCCTGCGTTTCGATACGGCAGTTGGATGTTTCGAAACAGGTGACCGTTGGGTACTGATTTGAATGGTGTTGTAGTTTGCAAGCTTTACATTTTAGCCCCAAATGTTGAAGTTGCAATTGCTTGAGTTTGAGATGTCCAATTAAGATGAAATTTGGCAGAGAAGCATGTAATAAGACTAATTTCATATTGATAACCTTAAAATCATAAAGACCTTCTAAATTTCAGAAATTACAATTTGGTCCTTAAATTTGTAATAAGTGCAATTGAGTCCCTTTTTGTTATCCGATCGATGTGCCTTTCTCAAATAAGTTTTATGAGTACTCACTTAGGGTTGACGTTTATCTAGACAAGATTAAAAGAAAAAAAGGTCGTTAATCAAGGTTGACTTTCGGGTTGACTTTGGTTTTCCCCGTGTAATATTTGTAGTTTGGGTCATCCGTCTAGGCCGGGCTAAGGGGGTTATATTTGGTAGTATCAGAGCTTAGTTCTCGTCTCTTTGGGATTTGTTATGTGGATGATGTAAGTGTAATTGCATGATGTGTGCATTTTGGGTGAAAGAGTGTTGTGTGAAAAGTGATGCATGGTTTCAATTATGATGTGCTTGTGATGTTATGCTATGTTGGAATGTGTTAGAGGATCCCATTGCCATATCAAAACTAATGAAAGGAATTTGTTTTAAAAAATGAGCTTGAGTATTTGGATTACTTACTTTATTGTGCCTAATTGTGTTTATTGCATTTTTGTCATTGCATTGCTTTCTTTTTAAATGGGGCCACGTAGAGAGATGAGAGTAAATACAAGAGCCATTGCTCATAATCAGAATGAGAACGATGAGAATGTTGAGAATGTTGTGGATCTACCTCCTCCTCTTGGTGGTGGGCCACCTGGTGGCGATGGTGGTGCTGGGATTGGAAACGATGGTGCTGGTGCTGGGGTCGCTAGACCTGAAGGTGGCAGGGGTAAGCTGCTCCTGATATGATTGTGTTGATTCAGGCTATTGCCGGAGCCTTTTAGGCAGCAGTAGCTGGAGCTCATGGAGTTGCGCATTGGAATGATGCTAATGTGAGATTGCCTTTGGAACGTCTTTGCAGTCTAGGAGGGACTGAGTTCAGAGGTTTATCTCCGGAGGGATCTGAGTCTTGGTTGGAGAGCACCAAGTGGATTTTGGGGCAAATGAACTGCAATAATGTGCAGAAGCTGGGTTGTGTGATGTCACTGTTGCATGATGATGCTTATACGTGGTGGACGACCGCTATCTCGGGGATGGAAGATGTTGATGTGACTTGGACGTTCTTCCTGAATCTGTTCAAGCGGAAGTATCTGGGTGTGCGATACCTAGATGAGAAGAAAAGAGAATTTATGTCTCTTGTGCAAGGAAGCATGACAGTAGCTGAGTATGAGATCCAGTTTGTCCGCCTTAGTCAGTATGCACCTGAGTTGATCCCTAATGAGAGGGAGAGGTGCGAACGATTCCGTTATGGGTTGGTAACGGATGTGAAGATGTTTATGCTTGCGGCTGACTATACAGATTTCGATGTCTTGGTCACTAGATCCAAGGACATTGAGTCGAATCTTGGTTTGTCTGGTCGAGCGGGTGGATCTAGCTCTGCGGAGAGAGTGGCTGAGCGCGATTATGGTAGAGATCGCAACAAGAGGCATAAGGATCGGAGGCCGCATTATGATGCTAGGCGTGGAGGTGGTAACCCTGGTAGGGGTCAGCAAGGACCTAATGCTGTTTTTAAGACTCTTGAGTGTAACCGTTGTGGTAGACGGCATGGTGGCGAGTGTTGGGGTAACCTTGGCACATGCTGGAACTGTGGGAACCGTGGACATTTGAAGAAGGATTGTCCTCGGCCTTTGAAGGAGGGAAAAGCTTCGATGAGAGCAGCTGAGCCACAGAGAGGTCGTGGGTGCGGATGTGGTAATTTTCAGCGCAGAGATGATAATGGCGGGAATGTAGCCCATGTTGTGGCTGTTCAACCCGAGGGTGGTGGTCAGGCTCGAGTGTTTGCTCAGCGTGAGGGAAGGAATGATACAGATGTGATCGCAGGTACCTTTACTTTGCAATCCTTATTATTACTTTCTTTGATTGATTCTGGATCTACACACTCGTACATATTGCGTGAACATGCTCAAATGCTTGGTTTACCTGTTGAGTCTTTGGATGTTGGTATGCGTGTGACTAGTTCCTTTGGTGAGATTGTTGTAACAAGAAAGTTGTATAGAAGATGTCCCTTGAAAGTGCAAAACCATGTTTTTCTTGTTGATCTCATGGAATTGCCATTCTATGGTTTTGATGTAATCCTTGGGATGGATTGGCTTGTTGAGCATCGAGTTGTAGTGGATTTTGAGAGCAAGCGAGTTTCGTTGAAACTTGCGGATGATTACGAAGTGGTAGTGGTTGGTGAGAATGTAAAGTTTCTTGCCAATGTGGTGTCTACATTGGAAGCGAGTCGCATGCTGAGGCAAGGTTGTGAGGCTTACCTGGATTTTGTGATGAATCCTAGCTCAAAGGAGTTGCGCGTTCAGGATATCAGAACTGTATGTGAGTTCCCTGGAGTGTTTCCGGAGGAGTTACCTGGATTGCCGCCTAGTCGAGAGGTGGAGTTTGGATTTGAGCTGTATGAAAACACAACTCCAGTGTCCATTGCTCCCTACTGCATAGAACCTAAGGAGTTGAAGGAGTTGAAGACGCAGCTTCAGGAGTTGCTTGACCGTGGTTTCATTCGGCCTAGTGTGTCACCGTGGGGTGCACCTGTCTTGTTCGTGAAGAAGAAGGATGGCACTATGAGAATGTGCATTGATTATCGTCAGCTGAACAAGTTGATTATCAAGAATCGGTATCCTTTGCCGAGGATTGATGATCTTTTTTATCAATTTCGGGGAGCGGCTATGTTCTCCAAGATTGACTTAAGGTCAGGATACTACCAGCTTAAGGTGAAAGATATGGATGTGCCAAAAACAGCTTTTAGAACGAGGTATGGGCATTATGAATTCCTTGTAATGTCGTTTGGCTTGACAAATGGTCCTGCAGCTTTCATGGATATGATGAATAGAGTGTTTCATGAATACTTGGACAAGTTTGTTGTGGTGTTCATTGACGATATCCTAGCGTACTCTCGTACTGAGGAGGAGCATGAAGGTCATTTGAGGGTTGTCTTGCAAGCGCTCCTGGAAAATCAGCTTTATGCTAAGCTGAGCAAGTGTAAATTTTGGCTAAAGGAAGTTGTGTTCCTTGGTCATGTGGTTTCGGCTGAGGGGATTCGTGTTGATCCTCAGAAGATTGAGGCAGTGATGAATTGGAAGCCTCCTAAGTCCGTTCATGAAGTTCGTAGTTTCCTTGGTTTGGCAGGGTATTATCGGAGGTTTGTGGATGGATTTTTGAAGATTGTTGCACCTTTGACGAAGTTGTTGCAAAAAGATGTCAAGTATGAGTGGACAGAAGCAAGACAACAAGCTTTTGAGAAGCTTAAGACAGCTTTGACGCAAGCTCCTATCTTGGTTCAGCCTGAATCAGGAAAAGAATTTGTGGTGTACAGTGACGCATCCTATGTTGGTTTGGGGTGTGTGTTAATGCAAGAGGGTAAGGTGATGGCTTATGCATCGCGCCAGTTGAAGGTGCATGAGCGCAATTATCCTACACATGATATTGAGTTAGCTGCGGTGGTTTTTGCTTTGAAGATTTGGAGACATTACCTGTATGGTGAGAAGTGTACTGTGTACACAGATCACAAGAGTTTGAAGTATCTGATGTCTCAGAAGGAGTTGAATCTTAGGCAACAACGTTGGGTGGAGTTGCTTAAAGATTACGATCTGACAATCGAGTATAGTCCGGGTAAAGCTAATGTTGTGGCGGATGCCTTGAGCAGGAAGGTGGCAGTGGAGTTAAGTGCTATGTTTGTCAGCTTGAGTATTTCACAAGATTGAGGTCTTGTGGCTGAATTGCAACTGAAACCATCTCTGGTTCAGTTGATAAAAGATAATCAGTTGTTGGATGATTCGCTGGTGCCACATGTTCAGGATGTCGCTGAGGATAGACCATCGGTTTTTTGTTTTAATGATGATTGAGTTCTATGTTTTGGGAGTCGGATAGTAGTGACAAATGATGCGGAGTTGAGGCGTACTATTCTGACTGAAGCTCACGGTAGTCCTTTTGCTATGCACCCTGGTAGTACAAAGATGTATTGTGATCTGAAGGATGAGTACTATTGGGTGGGTTTGAAGAAAGATGTTGCGGAGTATGTGAGTAAGTGTATGGTTTGTCAGCGGGTTAAAGTTGAGCATCAGTTTCCTTCAAGGTTGTTACAACCGTTGAGGATTCCTGAATAGAAGTGGGAGAGAATTACCATGGACTTTGTGTCCGGTTTGCCTTTGTCGCCATCGAAGAAGAATTATGTGTGGGTGATTGTGGATTGCCTTACGAAGTGTGCACATTTCTTACCTGTGCATACCATGTATACTTTGGATAAGCTTGCAGAGCTGTACATAGTTGAGATTGTGCGTCTGCATGGTGTGCCAAAGTCAAATCGAGGTTTACATCGCGTTTTTGGGAATGTTTGCATCAAGCTTTGGGTACGCGGCTGAATTTCAGTACTTCTTATCATCCACAGTCGTATGGTCAGTCTGAGCGTGTTATCCAAGTGTTGGAGGATATGTTGAGGTGCTGTGTGACTGAGTTTCAAGGCTCTTGGGAGAAGCATTTGCCTTTGGTGGAGTTTGCTTATAACAATAGCTACCAGGCAAGTATTCAAATGGCACCTTATGAAGCCTTGTATGGGAGGAAGTGCAGAACTCCTCTTTGCTGGGCCGAAACAGGGAAGAAGTTGGTCTCAATGCCGGATTTGTTGAAAGGAACCACCGAGAAGGTGAAGCTCATATGTGAGCGGTTGAGGGCAGCTTCTGATCGACAGAAGTCTTACACGGATTTGAAGCGTAAGAAGATCGAGTTTGCGGTGGGTGACCGTGTGTTTTTGAAGGTTTCACCTTGGAAGAAGGTGATGAGGTTTGGCCGGAAGGGTAAGTTGAGCCCTAGGTATATTGGACCATACGAAGTGATTGAACGTGTGGGTCCTGTTCCGTACAAGCTGAGATTACCACAAGAGTTGGAAAAGATACATGGTGTGTTTCATGTCTCTATGCTTCAGAGGTATAGATCAGATCCTTCGCATGTTATGCCTGTGAAGGAAGTGGAGTTAAATCCAGATTTGACCTATGATGAGGAACCGGTTGAGATTCTGTATTCGGACAGTAAAGTTCTTCGAGGTAAGATCATTGAGTTGGTTAAGGTGTTATGGAGGCATCGTGGTGTTGAGGAAGCCACTTGGGAAAGGAAATATAACATGAAGAAGATGTTTCCTCACCTTTTTCCTCCAGGTAAATTCCAAGGAAGAAATTTCTTAAGAGGGGGAGAGTGTAACACCCCAATTTTGGGCTTAGAAGTTTAAGGTCTGAACCGGACCGGTCTGATAAACGGTTCGAATATAAAAGGAGGTTTTAGGGAAAGCCTAGTTCGGGATGCGTTAAAAATATAGAAAAATGTCTAAAAAACCTCGTTTAATATATATAAGAGAGTGGTGAAATCAATTTTACAAAATAAGGTTTGGAAATACTATATTTCGGTGTAGTGACCAAAATGCGATTTTTGCAAAGTTTAGTAGTGATTGTTTTGTAAAGGATTGAAACTTTGAATCTTTAAGGAGCTAATTTACCCAAAATGTTTTTCTCCATATTTTTCCTTAATTGGGTGATTTAATTAATGTTTTAATTAAATAAAAGAAAGGTGAAAACTAAATTTTGAATTTCATAACTACATTTTCCTAATTTTCTCTCATTCCTTTTTCTCTCAAAATCCCATCATCCAAACACATTTTCTCCAGCAAAATTCACATTGATCTTCACTTCAATTGATGAGATTTCCATCATCTATTGGTTTCTAATCAATCTTGCAACAAATCCTTTTGATTTCCACATTGCATTTTCATGGAATTTTGCCCAAATCAAGGAGAAATCATCATTTAGAGGTAAGAATGTTCTTTTCCTCTAAATACTCAGTTCTTTACTGAAATTCCCAAGTTGTCAATCCTTTATTAAAGTTTTATAAATGGTTTTAATGTTAGAAACATGATTTTGGCTTAAAACTCAAGATTTTGGAAGAGATCTTGAAGAATTTCGTTGTGATTGATTGGGCTCTGTTTTGAGAAGGTTCTTTAATGTATTTTGAATGTTAAATGATGTTATAAATGAGGTTTTACCAATCTAATCCCGAATAGGTTGTGTTTCCTAAGTTTTTGCTTAAGAAAATGGTGGTTTTTTAGGTGTTCTTGGTGTTCTGTTATAGCTGGAGGTATAAGGTCGAGTTTAGGATTGTTTTTTATGGTGATTGATGTTTAGAAATGATTAGAAGTGCTGAATCTTGGCTGGGTAAAGTTTTGGAAGAGTTTGGAGGTGTTTTCGGTTGTGTTTGGTAGCCGAAATGTTGGTTTTAGTAGAGCAGCGAGTTTAGGAGTGTTGGCTGAAGATTTCAATTCATGATGATGCATTAATCCTCTGCTTTTATGTGTCTAAGACAGGGGAGACATCTTCAGACACTTTCAGAGTCGATCCGGAAGCTTAATTGGCGTTTCGGCAAGCAACCGAAACGAAATCGGTGAGTGTGTTTCGTTTTCATGTCCATGCAGACAAAAATACAAGGTTTGGGGATTTAGGAGAGGTTTGAAACACCTTCATAATTCCGGAAGTAAGTATGGCTTGATTTGATCTCTCTAAAGTGATGTTTTCCCCTAAAATGCTTTTACATGCTCATGGTTTGTGATTGTTAAATTCCTATTGTTTTTATGCATGATTTGAAGCATGAGATTATGCTTGTAGAGATGTCATGAGATGGCATGTTGTATATAATATATTTGTGCTTTTGGTTTAAAGCAATGTATGATTTATGTTTTGAAATGAGGTGAGAAAAACTTTGAGTTTTATTTGCATGAAAAACAGTAGGTGAGATGATATTATAACACATTATATTGGCATAGAGGTTGAGAAACTTACCGGATATAATTGATCGATCAATAGGATGAGAGTGCACTACAAACTAAAAATTCGTATATGCTCTTTGGTAAGCCAAAGGGAGATTTTCCAATGATGGGCATTCCATCGGGTAGGACTTGGTGAAATAGCCAAGCTTTGTGGCGATGAGAGATTCCGCCATATGAGTACGGTGATGAGAGATTCCACCGGAAGTTGTTGCTAGACAAGTGAGTACAGTGATGTGAGATTCCACCGAAAGCGTCTAGTGTAGAAATGTGTCTGCATATCCGAGTATTGATGAGATGCTAAATGCCAATATAAATGATGAAACGGTTTTGTTGTACATGTACCTTTGATGAAATGATGTATGCTATGAGATATGCATATGTGTTTTGTTTAGAAATGCTTTGACAATACAAGCATGTGAATGGTCTTACCATGAGATTTGCATTGGTTTTAATGCATGAGATAGATTGAAGGTACATGTGATTTCAATGTGTTTGCCTTGAGGTTTTCCAAGCATGAGAAAGAGATGAGCATGTGGTTTAAAAGCGTTGATGAAAGTGTTTTCTAAAAATGCATTATTGTGTTGGTTTTCTCTAGAGCATGCCTCACTAAGCATTTGTGCTTACGCTCTCTTTACCAATAATGTAGATAATTGTGGTGTCTAAGGGCATCAAGGAAGCTAAGTCCATCCAAGGAAATCTAAGCTCATGTATGGTGAAGTTTACATACACTATTAGCTTTGATAATTTGGCAATGGGAACCTAAGTTTTGTTTTGGGAGATGTGTTAAACTCCTTAAGGTTGTGGCATGTTTGCCTTGGTTGGTTTGAATTGTAAATGGCCTTTAAATGCTTGATTTGAAGTTTGTTTGCCTATTTGGTTTTGATAATAGGAAGCATGCCTCTAGACTTGTGGGATTTCATGTTTGATGATATGAATGTGTTAGGGTGTCCTAAATGTGTACCATATATGTATGTGGACTTGTTAACATGATTAGAGAGTCATCAGGATGTTTTTGAATGGGTTTATGCATGAAAAACCAGCATTAAATGCGGTTTCTGGGCAAACCGTATCGGAACACCCTCTAGTGTTTCGAAATGGGGGCCTGAAATGGCCTTCGTGTTTCGAAACGCTAAGGGTTGTTTCGGAACGTTTTGGCTACTGGAATGCCATGTTTCGGAACTGGTCTCGAAACCAACTCACGTATCGAAACGGTCAACGTCGTTCTGATCCTACGTTTCAATACGGCAGGTGGGTGTTTCGGAACAGGTGACCGTTGTGTACTGATTTGAATGGTGTTGTAGTTTGCAAGCTTTACATTTTATCCCCAAATGTTGAAGTTGCAAATGCTTGAGTTTGAGATGTCCAATTAAGATAAAATTTGGCAGAGAAGCATGTAATAAGACTAATTTCATATTGGTAACCTTAAAATCAGTAAAGACCTTCTAAATTTTAGAAATTACAATTTGGTCCTTAAATTTGTAATAAGTGCAATTGAGTCCCTTTTTGTTATCCGATCGTTGTGCCTTTCTCAAATAAGTTTTATGAGTACTCACTTAGGGTTAACGTGTATCTAGACAAGATTAAAAGAAAAAAAGGGTCGTTAATCAAGGTTGACTTTTGGGTTGACTTTAGTTTTCCCCGTGTAATCTTCGTAGTTCGGGTCATCTGTCTAGGCCGGGCTAAGGGAGTTACAAAAATAGTTCAAGTCAATTAATAGGTCTGGTTCACTCGGTCAATTCAAAAGATCAGTTAAGTCAATCAGGTTAAGGCACACTGATCCGGTTCGATTCACATATTCATATTGGGTCCTAGCTCACATGTTTGGGCTCAAACCATAACATACTCACACATCCCATTTGGGCCAAATACAAAGATCTGGACAAGAGTTTCTATTTGGGCTCAATCCAATCACAACACAACGAGACCGGCCCTCATGTATTCCTTTCATGATATGAACTAGGGTTACTAGAACCCTTGAATGCGCAGATGATGCACGAACGACGGTGGTGGCAGAATCGAAGAGGACGACGGCGACAAAAGAACCAAAATCAGAGAGAAACTCAGCCACAAGATGAACATGTTGGTAATCAGAGATCACAAACACAAAACGAATGAAGCATACTCGAAAAATTAAAAGAGACAAACGGAGGCTTGCCCAACACTTACCCAATCACAATCGGAGAACAAAGGTGAGATGAAAATCGAAACGTTTTCCTCATATTTCGTTGACATCGTGAGGCGCAAGAGTGATCCGATAGAAGGGTTCGGCTCGAAAAAAAGGAGACGGTCATGATGGTGGTGACCGATTTTGAAACGGAAGGTGACGAAAAAAAGGAAAAGGTCGTACGGTTTTGTACCATTTTCGAGTAAACGAAAGGTGATGGTTGGGTGGGTTTGGATCGTGAAGGGAAGACGAGCACACCGGTGGTCTCAGATCGGTGAATGGACAATAAGAGGGGCTTGGTCGGAGCCTCGTCAGAAACACAAGAGAGAGAGAGAGAGAGATGGGGGCTATCGAGAGAGAGATAAGATGAGCAGCGACTGAATAAGAATTGAATCTAAAAGAGTGATTGGGGCTAAATATTGAATAAATACCCTAAACGAAAGGGTAAATCATGTATTAGGTCATCGAGCATTTTAGGGTTTATGAAATGACACCAGAACTTTACTAACATTGCAAAACGGCCCCACAAATACTTGAATTAAGCCACAAAATTTGAATCTATTTGATTTAATCCATTAATCAAATTGGGGTTTTTACTTTATAAATTCCCAAATTTTAGGGTTACCGACTTAGGGATTTTAGAATTTAGGTTTTTAATTTGGAGCAAAATTTTTGGGTGTTACAGCTTTCACAAGATAAGATGCAAGCTATCTTGTGTAGAGATAATGAAAATTTTATATCTCAATCAAAAGGTGGATACATCAAATGTGAAAAAATGAAACATATTTCTTCAAAGTTCCGTCCCTCATGATCTTCATAAGAATAGTATTCGATGAATCCTTTCAAGTAGTAATTTGAAAGACCTATTCACTAGTGCATAGTCTACTTCAACATTTGAAGATTATATTCAAGATTGAATTATGAAGATTCAAATATCTTATGTGATGTTTTCATTAGGGGGAGTAAATACGTGTTGCACTCTTTTTCCCTTAATTGAGGTTTTGTCCCAATGGGTTTTCCTGGTAAGTTTTTTTAATGAGACAACATGTTATGCGTGTCAAAGATGTGTGTACTCTTTTTCCTTCACTAAGAATTTTTTCCCGGAGGGTTTTTATCTTAGTAAGGTTTTAACGAGGCATGCTATCTTCATGGATATCTAATGGGGAGTGTTATGAATATTTATTTGTGGTGGATATCTATGTATTAAATGTGACTTAAATGTACTTTATTATTAGAGTTTAATGCTCATTGATATTAGGGTTTTCCCCTTGTGCCTATAAATATAGATATTAGAGAAAGCATTGTACACAAACACTACATTGAGAATAATACAAGTCTCTCTTTTTCTCTTATCTATGTGTTCTTATTCTTGTTCTGGTTTATTTTATTCACAATAATTTCATTTTATAACTATTTTAAGTATATTTCTTAGTTCTGTTAAAAATCTTTGTTAAATACATTGACACTCATGTCAAATAAGTTAACTAAATTTTTTATTTAAATTTTAAAAATAATTTTAATTTAATTTAGGCATAATGCCAAAAAAATTCTCTAACGTTTGATCAGATAGTCAGTTTGGCCCCTATCCTTTTTGAAGCACTTTAACCCTCAACTTTTTTTTTTATTTTGGGTCCCTCAATAGATGAAAATTGTCAATCAACTAACAATAAACAACTTGAAATGACTTGACAGATTGACACGTCAAAAAAATTTAATTTTATATTTTACATCATTTTATAAAATTATTTGTAATCAGTATGTCATTCTTTCAAGTCATCATCTTTTGTGTCTGATATTGCAATGTCAGCGTGCATTACCATATAGGTTTACCACGTCATTTCAAACCATTTGCCATTAGTTGACTAATAGATTTTATTCACTGATGAGTCATTTTGGCCTAAAATGAATCGCTGAGGGTTAAAGTGCTTAAAAAAGAATATGGCCAAAGTGTATCCAGTTAAACGTTTTTCCTAATCATGCAACTCTCTTCATTTGGAAAGGTTGTTTTGCTCAAAACCATTTTGAAACTTAAATTCATTCTCATTTCTTGTTTTCAATAAGTTGTAATCGATTTCAGTACTTGAAACCTAAAACAATTCTGATTTCGACGTAGTATGTTTGCTTGCTTGCTTGCACAACAACTATCACTTATCAATACCTAATTTCAACGTAGTATGTTTTTATACTCTTCAGAACACAATTACATACTTATAATATAGTTATAATCTCTCAAACATACTTACACGATATATGTTGGTTCTTCAATGTCAATATGTCTCTAACTATAATTAATTTATCCTATCTTTGAAAAACGTATTCGATTAGGCCCTTGAACTCCCAGATTGCATCAATTTATCCCTTTGATCAACAAAACCATCGTTGATTGTTATGGTGCCGATATGATAGTCCACAATATTGACGTGGTAGTCTACAATTCCGACATACCAATCCACATGCGATAGTTACATCACATAGGGAGTTAATTTAATTTGTTTTAAAAAGTTCGATGGCTTAATTATTTTTCTAAAAAGTTTGAGGGCTTATTGAATTAGAAAAATTTTCAATTTTCTCTTGGTAACTTGGGTCTACTTTATTCTTTGAACATATATTCGGTAGAATCGACTTTGCATTAGAATAATATTGATTTTTTTAGGTTTCTCCCTGTAGTTTAAAAATGATTTTATTAACTTTGCACCAAAGTAGTACGCATGAATCTGATTTTTTTTCTCAAATTTTTATTTCTCATATGTAATTAATAGAACAAAATGATACCAGTTTGAGTTTCTTCGCAATAAAACCCAAATTCTTACTATATTTATATAAAATAGGATGAGTCAACCATGCTCGACGAGTACCATTGGGCACCATTAAAATAATTTATAAACATTAAAAATTTAAAAGACTCATCATATAATTATAAATTATTTAAATATATAATTATAAATTATTTAAAATAAAATATTAATTAAATTATTTTCATATATAATTTTTTAATCTTTTTTAAAAATAATTGGATCAAATACCAACCTTAGTCAATTTAAAAAGTAAAAACTCAAACTCCAAAACAATAAACCATAAATCATAAATCATAAATTGTAAACCTTAAACCCTAAACCATAAATTTGAATATTGGGTTTAGGCTCTAGGATTTAGGTTTATGGGTTAGGATTTATTGTTTATTGTTTAAAGTTTAAGGTTTATGGTTTAGTGTTTTGAGTTTTGGGTTTCAAGTTTAGAATTTTGAGTTTATGGTTTATAGTTTAGTGTTTTGGGTTTAGGGTTTAGAGTTTCGATCTTTAGGTTTTGAGTTTACGGTTTCATGTTTTGGGTTTTATGTTTGTGATTTCATGTTTTGGGTTTTATGTTTATGATTTAGGGTTTTGAGCTTAGGGTTCATGGTTTAGGGCAATGGTGGATGCACTCACCTCTTGTGGGATGCATCTTCATCCCATTTTTGAATTTTTAAAAAAATATGTTTAATTTAGTGTTATTTTTCTGGAAAAAAAATAGTTTTGTTTAGTATGGAGAAGAAAATTATATTTTTGCCTACCCATTGGAGGGAAATATATTTTGGACCCTCATTTTTAAATTTCTAGATCCACCACTAGTTTAGGGTTTATAGTTTAAGATTTAGGGTTTTTAGTTTAGAGTTTTTATTTTTTAAATTGACTAAGGTTGGTATTTGATCTAATTATTTTAAAAAATATATATATTATATATATGGAAAATAATTCAATTAATATTTTATTTTAAATAATTTATAATTATATGTCGATTTATTTAAATTTTTAATTTTTATAAATTAATTTAATAGTACTCAACAATGCTTATCGTTAGTAGTGCTTAGCGGTACTCGTCGAGTGTTGTAAATTTTCTTATAAAATAAATAAAAAAATCATAATTGACTAAACAATCATGCAAAAACTCAAATTGGTGTGTTTTACTGTATCGATTGCTTCTAAATTTCAATATTGTGGTCTAAAATAATAATATTGATCCCCAATTTGGTGCTGATAAACTTTTGTCAGTTTTAAATCGTCACAGACTAGTGTTGTTCTCATACAATGCTAATTGATAATATGTTTGAGAAAAAATGGTAATCTTAAGATGTCGAAAAATAGTTGAAGATATGTCCATTGAAGATATTAAAAACTTTTAATATGTTTTTGAACATTTCTATTTTTTATAATGGCAAATATTTTTCAAATAATAAAATTTTAATAATTTAAACACTTTTCAATTGTTTCAAAATTTTCTTCAAAGTTTTACATTTCATATTTTTTTCTTAATTAAAAAAACCCTCAAACTCTCTGAAAAATCAATTAAACTCTCAACTTTTTTAGACAATTTTGTAGACAATCTTATCATCACCATAATTGTCAATGAAAGTTTATGTCGGTTAAAGAGATAAATTGAAGTAATTAATGAGTTTGAAGTCCTAATATGATGTGTTTTTCGTGTAGTGACTAAATTGATCATTTGATGCAAATTTAAGTTTCCTCAAACTATAAAAAAATATGATAAAAATATAACACAATACAAGAATTTTATGACTAACTAAACGTGTGAGAAATTTAACAAAAAATATTAATTAATTATAATTACTAATAATAGCATTTATACAAATAAATATTATTGTGTAATAATAATAATAATAATAATAATAATAATAATAATAATAATAATAATAATAATAATAATAATAATATGTTATGAATATTTATATATATGGATGTCTATCATGATAAGGACTTTATCAAAGGAGATTTGAATTATTTTATCATTAGGAATATTATCTACATTAATTAGAGTTTAATGTATTATGTACTTCTTATGCCTATAAATAAATGATTTATTGAAGGCATTGTACACAAGTCAATATTCAGAATAATACAAATATCTTTCTTTTCTCTCATCTTATTTTGTTCCTATTTCTTCTTGTTCTTGTTTTTCACATTATTCACAACACGTTATCAGCACGAGTTTGCTCAGAAGATTTTAGTTACAAATCAAACTTTTCCAAAGATTTATCTGGTATATTCTTTTTCCATCTTATATATTTCAAATTATAAAATAATATATATACAATAATAAATTAAAACAATATATAATTAATTCAATGCTTATGTTATCATCCATGTGTTGTTATTTATTTTGTTTAATATTTTATTAATCAATTTAATTAATATAAGCTAACAAAGTCATACCTATAATGATAAAATTGTTGTTCGCTGGTATTAAAGGAGATTAATCAGTTTTGTTTAATATTTACTTAATTATCCGTCTGTTATCATCCGTATGTTATCTGTCTGTTGGTATTTATGACTTATATTATATAACAAATAATAATATTTACTTAATTAATCCAACTTGTTGTTATTTATTTTGTTTAATATTTTGTTTTAATTTGCCATGTTTAGTTATTATAAATTATATGTTGGTTTGTCTTAATTCATACCATGCGTATATACAAGGAATTTATATGTTATTTGTTTTAATGGTTTAATCCGAGTATATTGGCTGGACATCTCATTCTGCGAGGCTACTGGTCTCAAAGGAGGTTTTTAAATGACCTTGTGGACAGGTTTAACAATGTCGCGTATGAGGATTAAATCTTCTTTTCTGTTGTTTTTCGATTATATATATTAATTTATAATTAATCTAATTTGATTGTTTGTCTTTTATAGTACATCAATGGCAAATCTTGCAAAGATTGAGTTTGTGGCTCTTGATATTTCCGGAAAGAATTATTTATCTTGGATCTTAGATGCCGAAATACACCTAGATGCTAATGGTCTGGGAAATACCATTAAAGAGGGGAATGCAGAATATGCCCAAAATAAGGCAAAAGCCATGATACTTCTTCGTCGTCACCTCCATGAGGGGTTGAAATCAAAATATTTAACGGTGAAAGATCCTCTTATTCTTTGGAATAATCTAAAGGAACGATATGACCACCATAAAACTGTTATTCTGTCTAAAGCTCGATATGACTGGTTGCATCTAAGATTGCAATATTTTAAATCAGTAAGCGAGTATAACTCTGCTATGTTTCGTATTACTTCACAATTGAAGTTATGTGGTCAAATTATTACTGATGAGGATATGTTAGAGAAAACATACTCCACTTTTCATGCAAACAATGTTGTCCTTCAGACACAATATCGAGAAAAAGGCTTTAAGAAATATTTAAGTTAATTTCTTGCCTTCTTGTGGCTGAGCAAAACAATGAGCTACTGATGAAGAATCATGAATATCGCCCAACTAGCTCCGCTCCATTCCCTAAAGCGAATGCGACATTTTATAGCGGAAGAAATAAAGGTTAAACCAACAATCGTGGTCATAACTATGGGTGTGGTCATGGTCGTAGTCACGGTCGAGGACATAGGCGAGGTGGTCGTTTTAAAAATAACTATATCCACCGTAAATGGAACAATAAAGATGACAATAGTGCAAAAGATCAATCCAAGAAAGAGGAATCAATGTGTCATCGATGTGGCAGCTTAAATCATTGGGCCCATGTTTGCCGTGTGCCAAAGCATCTTGTGGATCTTTACCAACAGTCAATCAATGGCAAATGAAAGAAAGTTGAAACAAATTTTACTTATATCAATGAAAATGATGATTATGGCATTGGCAAAGATGATTATGGCATTACTGGCACTAGCAATGGTGATTATGGCTTTACAGATATAGATGTTAATGATTTCCTTATTTCCCCTGAGAAGAATACTTGATTTTTATTTATTTATTTTTTTTGTTTTGTTTATGTTTATTATTATTTTAGGAAAAGTTTGTTAGAAAGATATAATGTTTTAGGAATTATATATATAAGAATAAAATTCATGGATGTTATTTATTTAATTTATATTTTGAATATTTTTGTAATATTTATTTTATTTTTCTTTGAAGAAAATGGTTATGTCTCAAATACAATCCGCCAAAAATGGTGACGATTTATGCTTAGCAGACAGTGCAAGTACTCATACTATACTTAAGCACAAGAATTTTTTTCTCATTTAACAATGCAAGGGAATAATGTGAGTACTATATCCGGAAGTGCTAATATTATAGAAGGCTCCGGAAGAGCAAATATGTTATTTCCAAATGGAACTCTATTCCATATTCATAATGCACTATACTCTCCAAAGTCACAAAGAAACTTATTAAGTTTTAAAGATATTCGCAATAATGGATATCATATTGAGAGTAGTTGTCAAGGAGATACTGAATATCTTTATATTACAAGTATAACTCAAGGCAATAAGAAAGTTTTAGAAAAATTACATGCACTGTCATCCGGATTGTACTACATAAGAATTAGTGCAATTGAAGAACATGCTATTGTAAACTATAAGTTTACTGATAACTTTATTATTTGGCATGACCGGTTAGGCCATCCCGGTTCGATTATGATGCGAAAAATTATCGACAATTCATGTGGTCACTCATTGAAGAACCAACAGATTCTTCAAAGTAATGCCTTTTCATGTGATGCTTGTTCTCAAGGCAAACTAATTATTCGACCATCACCAGCTAAAGTAAATTATGAGTCCATCAATTTTCTGGAACGGATACATGGTGATATATGTGGACCCATACACCCTTCTTGTTGACCATTTAGATATTTTCTAGTTTTAATCGATGCGTCGACTAGATGGTCACATGTATCCTTGCTATCAACCCGCAACTTGGCATTTGCGAGGTTACTTGCTCAGTTGATAAAATTACGAGCACATTTTCCAGATTCCCCTATAAAGACAATTCGTCTTGATAATGCTGGTGAATTTACTTCTCAGAGTTTTGATGAGTTTTGCATGTCGATTGGAATAAGTGTTGAACACCCTGTAGCGCATGTTCATACACAAAATGGTCTTGCAGAGTCCATCAAATTACATGCAGCATCATTGATTCGCATCAGGCCTGTAAGTTATCATAATATCTCCCCATTACAAATGGTTTTTGGTCAGGAACCAAATATTTCTCATCTTAAAATTTTTGGATGTGCGGTATATGTTCCGATTGCTCCACCACAACGCACAAAGATGGGTCCTCAAAGGAGGTTGGGAATATATGTCGTTTTGAATCCCCTTCGATAGTTAAATATCTTGATCCTTTGACGGGGAATTTATTTACAGCTCGATTTTCCGATTGTCATTTTAATGAGTCGGTTTTCCCAACATTAGGGGGAGAAAATAAACAGCTGGGAAAAGAAATAAGTTGGAATGAATTATCGTTATCTCATTTTGATCCACGTACCCAACAATGTGAACTAGAAGTTCAAAGGATAATTCATTTACAAAACTTAGCAAATCAATTGCCAGATGCTTTTGCTGACCCTTAAAAAGTGACTAAGTCACATATACCAGCTGTGAATGCTCCGATTAAGATTGATGTCCCAGAAGGACAAACTTTAGTTGCTAATGAGTCAAACGTACGCCTGAAGCGTGGTAGACCAGTAGGTTCCAAAGATAAAAATCCTCGAAAAAAAGGAGCTATATCATGTGATGGTCTAATCGAGGAATCAATGGATTATGAAAAATCTCGAGAAGAGATTAAAAGGTCTCCAAAAGAGACATTAGACATGAATCAGGTACCTGATAATGATGAGATCTCAATAAATTATGTCATGTCTGGTAACAAGTGGAACCGAAACAAAATCGACGTCGATAATACTTTTGCATGCAATATAGCACTAGAGATTTTGAATGATAATGTGGATCATGAACCATTGTCAATTGAACAATGTAAGCAAAGAGATGATTGGCCAAAATGGAAAGAGGCAATTGAAGCGGAACTAAAATCTCTTTCAAAAAGAGAAGTATTCGGGCTTGTAGTCCGTACACCGGAAGGTGTAAAACATGTAGGGTATAAATGCGTTTTTTTTAGAAAGAGGAATGAAAAAAGGAAATTGCAAGATATAAAGCTCGTTTGGTTGCACAAGGATTCTCACAAAGACCGGGAATTGATTATGAAGAAACATACTCCCCAGTGGTGAATGCAACCACTTTTAGATTTTTGATTAGTCTGGCAATAAAAGAAAGACTTAATTTCCACTTAATGGATGTTGTTACAGCATATTTGTATGGGCCTCTTGATAATAATATTTATATGAAACTTCCGAAAGGTTTCAAACTGCCTGAAGCAGTTAATTCAAGTTCTCGAGAATATTATTCAATCAAATTGAACAGATCCCTTTATGAATTAAAATAATATGGGCGTATGTGGTATAATCGCCTCAGTGAATACTTATTAGCAGAAGGCTATAAGAATGATCCAATTTTTTCATGCATTTTTATTAAGAGATTTAGCTTTGGATTTGTTATTATTGTTGTGTATGTTGATGATTTGAATATTATTGGGACTCCTGAAGAGATCTCATTGACAGTAGAATGTTTAAAGAAAGAATTTGAAATGAAAGATCTTTGGAAAACAAGGTTCTATCTTGGATTACATATTGAGCACTTAAAGGATGGAATCCTTGTGCATCAATCAACATACCTAGAAAAAATGCTAAAGAAATTTTACATGTATAATGCACATCCATTGAGCACTCCTATGGTTGTTAGGTCACTTGATGTTAACAAAGATCCATTCCGTCCTCGAGAGATGGATGAAGATATTTTTGGTCTAGAAGTGCCATACTTAAATGCTATTGGTGCATTAATGTATCTTTCTAGTCACACACGACCTGACATATCGTTTGCTGTCAATTTGTTGGCAAGATTTAGTTCATGCCCAACCCGAAGACATTGGAATGGGGTCCAACACATATTTCGTTATCTTCAAGGTACGAAAGACATGGGATTATTTTTCTCTAATCTATCCAAAACAGAATTGGTTGGTTTTGCGGATGTAGGATACTTATCTGATCCTCATAATGCTCGATCACAGACTGGTTATGTATTTACATACGGTGGTACAACAATTTCTTGGCGCTCAATGAAACAAACAATTACTGCTACTTCCTCTAATCATGCTGAGATTTTGGCTATACATGAGGCTAGTCGTGAATGTGTGTGGCTAAGGTCTGTAACCAATCATATTCGCGAAAATTGTGGTTTACACTCTGGAAAAGTAGCTCTGACGGTCTTATATGAGGATAATACGGCATGTATTGCCCAACTTAAGGAAGGATACATAAAGGGTGATAGAACAAAACATATCTCCCCAAAATTCTTCTTCACTCACGATCTACAAAAGAATGGAGACATTGATGTCCAACAGATTCGTTCATGTGATAACTTGGCAGATTTATTTACCAAGGCACTCCCTACTGCTCCATTTGAGAAGTTAATTTATAATATCAGATTGCGTCGTGTCAAAGATCTTATATGATGTATTTATGAGGGGAGCAAAATACGCGTTGTACTCTTTTCCTTATCCATGGTTTTGTCCCATTGGGTTTTCCTGGAAAGGTTTTTAATGAGGCAACATGTTATGCGTATTAAAGATGTGTGTGCTCCTTTCCTTTACTAAAAATTTTTTATGGGGTTTTTTTATCTTGGTAAAGTTTTAACGAGGCACATTGTCTTCATAGACATCCAAGGGGGAGTGTTATGAATATTTATCTGTGGATGTCTATCATGATAAGAACTTTATCAAAGGAGATTTGAATTATTTTATTATTAGGAATATTATCTACATTAATTAGAGTTTAATGTATTATGTACTTCTTATGCCTATAAATAGATGATTTACTGAAGTCATTGTACACAAGTCAATATTCAGAATAATACAAATCTCTTTCTTTTCTCTATCTTATTTTGTTCCTATTTCTTCTTGTTCTTGTTTTTCACATTATTCACAACATAATAATAATAATAATAATAATAATAATAATAATAATAATAGTAGTAGTAGGTAGGAGTTAGCTTGCTATTTGGTAATAAGAGGTGGCTTAGCCACATTCAACCACCAAAAGTTTACAAAGTTAAATATATAATATAAGTTAGAAAATAATATAATTTTTTATTTATTTTGCACAGTTTGTTGGTTAACCGTTTCTTTTCACTCTTCCCTTTTGAGTTCAATATGAATCTGCTTTAGAATCAGTGATTGTTTCTATATTCACTATTATCTTCAAGATTTTAAATCAACGAGTCCTCTTTTTATACAATGCGGCAAACTCTTAAATAATATATATATATATATGTATATTTAAACGACCAAATTTGATCACATCCTTCTTAATGTTACGACAATATTCATATTAATTAAGCTAAAACTTTGTTCTAAATTAACGAGTTTAAATTCTCAGAAAGCATAAATAATACTTAAAACTTCTGAAGAACTTTATTCACTTCGAAACCCATAACTAAAATTTTATTTATCTTTATAGTTTGGATTGCAATATGGACTCCAAAACAAGAAAAAGACATTAATCATATGAATACTAGTTAAAAATCATTTTTATTTTTTTAATAATAATCCGAGATTTTCAGATATGTTGGTTCTTATGCTAATCAAATCTGCCTGTCTAACTCTACTCATAAATAAATTTATTTTAAGACATTCTCTAAAAAAAAACCTCATAAAAATTTTAAATAATTTCCGTTTTAGATTTCTTGTAGGTAAAGATTTAAAAGTGCCGCATCGTGCGTAACCTTAAATATGTTAGTTGGCTTTTAAATAGTTAATGCTTTGTTATAAGTAAGGACTTTGCTAAGCCTTGTACACTTGCAAAGTCTTTGAAACTTTGTTTCTCACCAATATTTCGACTTTTATATCTGTTTTTGGAAAAATGAATCTGCCCAAGTAAAGAATACTATTATATTATCTACAATATGTTGCTACTTTTTGCTTAACACTTTTTCTATGCTACAATTACTTAAGCTAAAGTTGTATTTGGATTGTTAATCCTAAATATGAATTGACATTTTTCAAAAGAGAGAATAAAAAAATAAAAACAAGAAATCAACCACCTAATTGATAAATTTAATGCTTACTATTTGTAACAAAAAAAAATTAAAAGGCATAATTCAACAAGTAGTTTTAGTGAAAAAGCGGATGATTCATCCTAAAAGTTTTGAGTTCAAATCACTTTATCTGTAAGGTATATGTACATCATCAAAAAGTTAAAGAATATATATGAAAATATACTACATTGTAACCACCTTTAAACTATCAAAAGAATTAAAAATGCATATTTTATACTTATCGATAATACTCATTTTGGAATTAAGAGAAATATCTTTTTAGACTTTGTAATTGATGACACAACTAAAAGGATAATTATTTGATACACCGGTGGTGGAAATTAAAAGTTTTCACAAGCGTCTTAGTTTTAGGGTTTATGGACTTAGTTTAGAGTATAAAATTTAGGGGTTTAGGTTTAGTAGTTTGAAATTTGGGGATTGTGAATATAATTTAGGGTTCAGGGTTTATAGGTTCAAAACCTAAATCCTCAACATATTACCCTAAAACCTAAATCTAACCTCTAAACCCTAAATCCTAACCATAACCCCAATATTCTAGCCATTATCTCTAAATTTAAACCCCTACACCTAAACCCCTAAACCGTATACCCTAAACTAAGTTCCTAAACCCTAAAACAAAGGTGTTTATGGAAACTAAATGTTTCCACCGCTAGTGTATTGGATACAAATCCCTACTAAAAACACTCCTAACGTTTCACATAATAGTCATTTTGGTTTTTATCTTCTTTTGGACGTTTTATTTTGGATCAAAATGCTCCCGTGGATGAAAACTGTTAGTTGACTAACGGTAAAGCGGAACGCTCATGTGGCATGTTGACTTGGCTTGGAATGCTGACGTGGCTCTTTCATATGTCAGCAATCTTTTAAAAAACTTATTTTTTATTTTTCTATAAATAATTAATAATTTATTTAATTTATTATTTTTTAAATAATATGTAATTCTTAATTTAAGTTATTATTTTTAATTTTTTAAAATAATAAATTATCATTTATTATTAAAAAAACCCATGCCGTTGGACAAAGGGAAAACCCCTTTTGATTTTTTTCGTTCTTTAAGTTGAATGTATAGAGCTTTCGCAATTTGTGCCCGTAGGGTTTTTATGGTCTGACTGTGTTTGTATCTTCAATTCATTTTTTTACTTGACACCCGGGCTGGGGCAAAGTCTCTAATTCCACCTTCCAATACTAGCCTTTTGAATTTGTCTAGAAAATAATAAATAATATTTTTTTTAATTTATAATTTTTTTTAAAAAATAAAAATAATAAAGTTTTATTAATTAATTTTTAAAATAATAATAAATTAAATAAATTATTATTTAATATTTTTAAAATAAAACTATTTTAAAAAAATGTTGACGTGGGTTTTATTTTTTTTTAAATATTGTTGACATGGCAAAATGTTACGTCAATGTCCCAAGTCAAGTCATCATCTTACGTTGACCATTAGCCAACAAACTGTTTTTATCTATAAAGATATTTTGACTCAAAATAAAACGTTAGAAAATAAAAATGAATAAAAAAATAAAAATAACTATTCAGTAAAACATTAAAGATTTTTTTTGATATTATACCTATTTTTATTATAGGTACCAAATGTGATATCATCCCATTGTTATTTTATATAGGTTTGAAGACTTATGTAACTAAAAGATAATGAATACCTAACTGTGAAGATAAGAGTATAAAGAATTTTGTTAGCACTTATTTTTAGAAATAGTTAATTTTGTTTAGTTAAACTAATTTTAATATTAAACGCATATCTTTACACTCAGGAGTTGTTCGATAAACTAAAAATGAAGTGTTAATTTTTTAAAACACAAAAAAAAAACAAATGTTGATTATAAATATTTTTGATGTTTTGCTTAAAATTTAATCAAATTGTTTTATATACGTATCTTTTAAAAGATAATATGGTTAAAATAAAATAAAAAAATATTAAAAATATTTTCCATTAAGTGATAAATACGTCTTTATCTACTCAACATTTTCTACACTTTTTTTCGTTGAAAAAATTAAATGGGTAATTTTAATTTTTGGAGTATCAAATATGCTTAAAATATTAAATGACTGAAATTATTTAATTTTAATAAATTAAAATTTACAATGGATTATTAAATAAGCCATAAATTTACGATTTTTGATAGATTCCTAACGCCCCGATTCATTTCCTTCATCCCAAAGCTAAGAAGATAAAGTCCTTCTCCGCCTAGCTCGTTCTAAACAACTAAAAAATATGAATGCATGTATAAATAATAATCTATTTAAAATTATTCCAAAAACATTTGTGAATAAATTGTTATTATAATTTCTATAACAACTAACTGATATTAAATTCCAATCTTTAGTATGCATTAAAGCTATCTTTAGAAGTTTGATTCCCTTACTCAACTTTCATTAATAATTGGTCATAAATTAGTTTATTTATCAATCCCAACAAATTCTAACCATCTAGACACGTATATTTAACTCAATTAAATTTCTAATCAATTTAACGTTCCTATTCTTCTTCGCTACCATCCTACAAGTTTAATGCCTACTATTTGTTGTTTTTATTTATTTTTCTCAAAATCTTTATATTTAATATTAATTATTATTGATTATTCACCTTCACTTTTATGTCAAACTTGTTATTTTAAGTAGATTTTTCTCAATTTATTATTTAAAAATATATAAAATCACGAATATGAAACTATGATTATAAAGTATTATTTTAATAAGATTAATCCAATTAATATGTAAAAATCTTAGTTTTATTATTCAAAAATAAAATTATTTGATAATAAATAAAAAAAATCAAGATTCAGATGTGTTATTTTCATTAATATTAAAATTCAAGTAGCCTTATTTATATTATACAACGAGAAAAAGAGTTAGAACTTATATAAATTTAATATAATTTTCATATGAAATAAATTGTACAAGTTGACACAAATTTGGTTAATTTAATTAAATATATTAATTTGTAAAATATACAACTATATAATTAAAAATTAATAAAATAATAAGAATTTGCTTGTGACCCATATGAAAACAAATAATAATTGAAACGAAATGCTATAAGTTTCAACCGTAAATTAAGTCATTAAACATGAGATTAATTAGCCTAATTAGATCATTAAAATCCCAATTAAACATTAGGCATCCTTTCGGACTATACAAAGCTTACGCCACAGTAGATAACCTAATTCCCCTACAACTGAAAAAAGCAAAAAGCAAAAGCCACGTGTCTGTCAGCATCAATCAAATCAATCATAACCGTACACGTGCAACGTTTCCTTCTTCTAAGGAAAACAAAGACGTATAGATTTCATATTAGATGATTTAGGTAACCTTTCACTTACCTTCCCCATACAAACTGTATGAATTCTGAAGAAAAAAGAAATATAGGAGTAGTAGTAATATTTAAAAACAGAAATAAAAAAATGAAATTCTTTCACTTATTCACAAACTCCTATATATAGAATTCTATCTAAACCCTAATGTGTGCAAAACCAAAACACCTATTTTCCTGTACTCTTCTTCTTCTTCTTCTAAACGCCCGCCTATTTTTCTAACATTTTCCGACGAAAGGGTTTAAGCTAAACCCATAATGTCTCGTGTTCTCGCTGAAAATATATCTGCGGATAATAATAATAATTCTTCCCAGTTTTTTCATCACTCTTTGGAGCTTATCGCCGGTGAATTCTCAACTGCCACAGGAGCCTCCCGGACTCTTGGACAGTTGCTTCAACACGTCGGTGATGCACGTAAAGAAGCCACCGGTGACGAAACTCCGGTCCATGAAGCCCTGGTCGATGTCACTGATCCCAGGCCGATACCGTTCGTTCTTTCCTTTAACAACCTCACTTATAGTGTAAAGGTTCCTCGGAAGATGGCGTTGTCTGGTTTCTTGCGACGGAGGGGTGGTAGCGCTGCCACAGCTGCCGCTGTCGTTGGAGATTCACTTGCCGGAGATGGTTATTTTACGAGGACCAAGACGTTGCTTAATGATATCTCCGGGGAGGCTCGAGATGGCGAGATTATGGCCGTGCTCGGAGCTAGCGGGTCGGGTAAATCGACGCTAATTGATGCTTTGGCCAATAGAATAGCTAAAGGGAGTTTGAAAGGGAGTGTCACCTTAAATGGCGAAGCCTTGGAATCACGAATGTTGAAAGTGATTTCAGCTTACGTTATGCAAGATGATTTGCTTTACCCGATGCTTACCGTCGAGGAAACCTTGATGTTCGCTGCCGAGTTCCGGCTTCCTCGGACTCTGTCGAAATCAAAGAAGAAAATGCGAGTCCAGGCTTTGATTGATCAATTAGGCTTAAGAAACGCCGCCAAAACTGTTATCGGAGATGAAGGTCATCGCGGTGTTTCCGGCGGTGAGCGTCGTCGTGTATCAATCGGCATTGATATAATTCATGACCCCATTATCCTATTCTTGGATGAGCCTACGTCAGGGCTGGATTCGACCAGTGCTTTCATGGTGATCAAGGTTTTACAAAGGATAGCTCAGACTGGAAGCATCGTCATAATGTCAGTTCATCAGCCAAGTTATCGAATTCTTGGTTTGCTTGACCGATTGATATTTTTGTCCCGTGGACAAACTGTTTACAGTGGTTCACCCATGAATCTGCCGTTGTATTTCTCTGAATTCGGGTATCCCATACCGGAGAATGAGAACAAAACAGAATTTGCTCTCGACTTAATTCGTGAACTCGAAGGATCTCCAGGTGGAACAAAAAGTTTGGTCGAATTTAACAAGTCATGGCAAAGCATGAAGCATACGAGAGGCTCGGAGCCGGAGCAGCTGGGTTTATCGCTAAAGGAAGCAATTAGTGCCAGCATTTCTCGAGGTAAACTTGTTCCGGGTGCTACAAATGATGTGAATTCAACATCAATGGTTCCAAGATTTGCAAATCCATTCTGGAAAGAAATGGTGGTGTTGTCAAACCGATCCATCCTAAATTCAAGACGGATGCCGGAGTTGTTCGGCATTCGTTTGGGAGCAGTTTTGGTGACAGGGTTTATTTTGGCCACGGTGTTTTGGCAGCTTGATAATTCGCCCAAAGGGGTACAAGAAAGACTAGGATTTTTCGCATTCGCCATGTCCACCACGTTCTACACATGTGCGGACGCTCTCCCTGTTTTCCTCCAAGAGAGGTACATTTTCATGAGAGAAACTGCTTACAACGCATACAGGAGATTATCATACGTTATAGCAAATGCTTTAGTGACATTGCCGGGCTTGATTTTCCTCTCCCTCGCATTCGCCGTGACAACGTTTTGGGCAGTAGGGCTTGACGGCGGCTTTTCTGGATTCTTATTCTATTTCTTAATCATGTTTGCCTCATTTTGGGCCGGAAGTTCGTTTGTGACATTCCTCTCCGGCGTCGTCCCACATGTGATGTTAGGCTACACAATCGTGGTTGCAATCTTAGCATATTTCTTACTCTTCAGCGGCTTCTTCATCAACCGCGACCGAATCCCGGCTTACTGGATATGGTTCCATTACATGTCCCTCGTCAAATACCCATACGAAGCAGTTTTGCAGAATGAATTTGAAAACCCTACAAAGTGCTTTGTTAGAGGGATTCAAATATTTGACAATTCACCGCTGGGAGCAGTCCCTGAAGCCATGAAACTGAGATTGTTGCAGTCATTAAGCAGGACTTTGGGAGTCAGAATTACAAGCTCAACATGTTTGACAACAGGTTTGGATATTCTCAAACAACAAGGGATTACAGATTTAAGCAAATGGAACTGCCTCTTCATTACTGTGGCTTGGGGTTTCTTGTTTCGGATTTTATTTTATTTTTCCTTGTTGTTGGGAAGCAAAAATAAGAGAACATAATATAAATTAGTCCTACTTTAGGGGTGCCTTTCAGTAAATTTCAAATATGTAACACAGAAATATTGCTTTCATTTGTGTGTATCTTCATTGTTTTGTTTATTGGGGTTTAAAAATATCTTCAATTGGATCTGTAAATTAATTCGTGCTAAAGTTTACTTGATCAAATCCTAGTGCTAAACTTTTGATTAATTACAGCAACATTTCTTGGTTATATATATATATATATATATATATATATATATATAATTACAAGTTACAACTTGAAATTTTTAATTAATTTATATTTTCTTGAAAAATAATGAGATTTTTTTTTGGCAAATCTTAATTCTACTTAGAGAAGAGAGGAATGAGAGACTTTAAGAAAAAGGAGGGGGAACACTCTTAGTAGGTCTAGAGTCCATGACCTAAAAAAATACGAGTGGACTAAAAATGAGCAGCTTAACCAACCGGCCAAATATGATTTCGTTACTAATTTAAGATTGAGTTTTGATATGTCATTCATGGTCTTTTTTCTCTATGTTATTGAGTAATTTGCGTTAGACATATGAGTAGGTAACCAACTTCTAACATAATTTTGTTTGTTTCACTTTGACTGACCCATGAAATTGTAGACCAATTAGATTGTAATTGGTCAAAAAAAGATTGTAATTGAGTTGACTTGTGCTCATGCTCTAGAAAAAATTAAAACTCCACAGCTTGTTATCGGAATATTTTGCAACACGCAAATATATTGTACGACCCTATAACAAATGATACTAAAGTGACCTTTTAGGCGCCCGATTTCACCCGAAGCAACTCACAGTTAGGGAACTTAGGGTAGGCGGGTGGACGAAACCATATTATATTTTGAATTTTTCCATCCAATATTTTGAGTTTCATTTTTGCATACTAATTTCAGGCTTAAATAAGGATGTCATTTCATTCAACTCTCAAACTACAAATATTTTCCTGTAAAAAAACTATAAATATTCCCTAGCTTCGCCGGGAGGTAAAATTTTTAAACAATTTACATTTATGTCATACATAAAATACAAATTACCACCAAAACGTATGTGAAATTATACCAGTTTTACAATTGAAAGAATGAAATAGATTTTGATTTGAGGATAAAAAAATGACAATATCAATTTACCACTAAAAAGTAAAAATACTGTGAAAAAGTAATTCATCATATTACCTACTTTAAGTACAATAATTTTTTTGAACAAACTTTAAGTACAATAATTAACCATAAAGTAAAAATAATTAACATAGGGTCTATTATGGGTCATAGAAAAATCAATGAAATACTTGTTATAATTTTTTTTGCCATAATAAGGATTTCAATAGACTCGTGAATAAATATGCATATTAATAAATTGTTTTGAAAATTAACATTATATCAACCCTTAAATTATCATTCACAATAATCCTTTTAAACAATTCCTTTAGAAAATAATATTAATACAGATAATAGTTTTGAGCAAATCAAATATTACTAAATAAATAATTTTGATAAAAAAATTACTAAATAAAACTTCCCAATATGCCAAAGAAGAGCCATCATTGTTTTTCCATAAGGATTTCGATAGACTCAAGAACATTTAATAATGCATATACACAAATAATTAAAAAATAATGTGTATGAATTCATAATTATCATTTACATCATTCCTTTAAATAAATTATTTTAAAAATAATATTAATATAAATAATAAATTTGGATCGGATTAAATATAGTTACTAAACCAATTTATAAGTCTATTCCAAATACCATTTTAAAAAAATAAAACAGTCCAAGTGTTCTTTTAACAAATATCTACCATGCAGATCAGTAAATCATTTTGGAAAATAAAGTTATATTTGATTCTTAAATTATCATTTGTAATATTTTTAAATAAATTATTTAAAATAATAATAATAATAATATAAATGTCATCTAAATTTTGGGTCAACGGTTTAACGTTTATTTGAACCGTGGGCTTTAAGGTCGAGTCATGTTATTTGACCCATTTGGTTAAGAAAGAACCTTAGTAGACTTTGATTTTGGGCTTGGGCTTGGGAGGAGATTAATTTGGGTCAAGGGAAACTTAGGAGGGATTGATTGCAAATAACCCCTTTTCAATTGAAAGGTTGCGCACTAAATAATTCCCTCTTGTTTCTTTGTGTAAAGGGTGTAAGAACTAAGCTCATCCCATTACACCACCTTTTCATTTCAAAACCCATACTGTTAGGCTTGATAGGCTTGATTTCCTTCAACCATTATGGATTACCAAGTGGTGGAGAAGATTGATTTTTGAGTGGAAGTGATGGAAGCAAAAATCAAAAGATATGCACAAGGATTTATAGTGGTTCGACCTTCTAAATAAGAACCTACATCCACTACCTTAGCTTCCCACTAAGGATTTCACCAAAGCTTTACACACTCAAAGCTTTCTAACCCAGAGCTTGAGTAAACCTTCTTTACAAGAGAAATTTGATCAAACTTGAAATTCCTAACTAGGTAGATAGTTTGCACTCTTAAGCTCACTCACCCAATCCTAAACACGTGAGAAAATTTGACAATTTTGGCTCACAAGTGTTGTCTATACTAGAAATGTACAATTAAGCTCTAAGACAATTTCTTCATCATAATGTTGTTGACAATTGAAGCATTAGCCTTTTCTTGATGCTTGGAGGTCCCTTTTATACTCTTAATTAAGTTAATAGCCGTTATAGACCGTTGGGGTCGAATTGGAACCATTAGAGTCTTTATTTCCCACCATAAATGCAGTTCTGCAGCTTAGCGTATCGATAAGGTCCCGATTAGGAATTAGTCGTTGAGCTTTTCAGCTGATGCGTATCGATACGCGTGGTAAGCGTATTGGTACAGTCTTGCAATTTAAAAGACCGTTGGGAAAATGACCGTTAGGGGTAGTTGGGCGTATCGGTACGCGACGCGAACTAGCCGTTGGGGTTTTAAGACACACCGTATCGATACTGACTAAGCGTATCGGTACGGTTTTTGGCTATTAGAATTTCACTGTAGTTAAAACCCTAAAGGGTATCGATACAGCCATCTACCGTATCGGTACGGTTACATTAAAAACTTGGTTTTGACTACTTTAAATACACTTTAAATTATTCCAAAGCCTTGTAAAAACCCTTCAACATATTTTCAAGTTGTTTTGACTAAAAGCATGTTTTGAATTCTTTTCAATTTAGTTCAAAACATTTTTCAATTATTATATCAAAATATTTAGTTCTACAATCTCTCCCTTTTTGATATAATAAAACTAACTTGAAAAATTGTTTGGATTCTCCCCCTTAGTATTTTAAAAATTTGAATAAGAGAATTTGAAAAATTAAACCATGTAAAGCTCCCCATTATTCTCTTGAAAAATCATTTTTTCAAACCATTTCTCCCCTTTTTGTTATATCAAAAAAAATTTAAATGACTTTAGGCTCTAAATAACATAGAAGGTAAATTTTTTTTGACACAATTAAAATTTTAGTTTTAAAAATGGCCTCCCTTACTCAAAGCATCAAATATTGTTAGTAAAACAATATGATAATCTTGTTGAATTAAAAATAAATAAATCAAATGAAAAACAAATGAATTCAACTAAATTTTACCACACTTGAATCCAAGTGAGGATGTGAAGCCTTCATTCTTCAAGTGTTCTTCCTTTGTGTGCATGTAGCTCCCCCTCAATGTTTGACTTGTTGATCATCCTCCATCACACCTAACATAAGATAGTCAAGTAATTTTTGGTATCCAAATTGCTTTGGATCCATAGATGTTAGTTGCACAAAGTTTAGTCCCCTTAGGAATCCATTTTTCAATTCCATTCTTTTTGTTTGAAGTGATTAGTTCTTTTGGAACCCAAACACATCTAAAACATTTACCATTTAAAAATCTAGGGGCACTAGATTGTCTTTGATAAAAAATTGATTTTCCACAATTTGTTTTCTTTTCAAACTCTTTGGAAATCAAATCTTTTTCTTCTTGAACTTTATGAAGCAAATTTTGTAAATCAAGACACTTTTGCTTAAACTCATTGAGTTTTGCTTCAAGTTCATCTTTGGTTTTAGAAATCAAATCATTTTGAATTTTCAAGTTTGAAATCACTTTCTTGTTTTTCAAAATGTGATTTTTAAATTCTAAAACCAAATCATCACAAGCATCTTGTAATTCATCAAAAGAATAAGAAGTAGAAGTAAATGAATTAGAAGTTACCCTTGAATCTTCTTGGATGGCCATAAGGAAAATGTTGACTTGTTCATTGTCAGTGGAGTCTTCATCACTCCAAGTAACCACACATGCCTTCTTCTTATGGCTTGAAGTGCTTGCCCTCTTCTTCTTCATTGATTCATGTTCGAATTCTTTCATTACTTTCTTCATGAATGAGGCACACTTCTTGAAAAGATGGACTATCTCTTCTTCTTCATCCTCCTACTCGCTTGTATCAACATGGTTTCACTTGGAGGATTTGAGAGCAATGGCATTGACATCAATGCCTTGCTTCTTGATCTTATTCTCATTCTTCTTCTTCAAAGGTAGAGACATCATCTCATGAGTAAGAAGAGATCCGATTAGCTCATCAAGCTTGAGTTTTTTCAAGTCTTTAGCTTCAATGATGATCGTCTTCTTTGAATCTCATGACTCGGGAAGTGAATAAAGCACCTTTTGAACAAGTTTGTCTTCCGAAATCTCCTCTCCAAAACCTTTGAATTGATTGATGATTATGGAGAATCGGTTGAACATCCTCTTGATGTCTTCATTCGGGTCTATCTTGAAGTTATCATACTCTAAGTTGAGTAGACCGATCTTGGTCTCCTTTACTTTGTTGGTTCCTTCGTATGTGACTTTAAGCTTGTCCCATACTTCCTTGGCATCTTCAAAAGAAGGCATCTTCTCATAGATGTTGGGGCTAAATGCACAAAAAAGAATATGCAAAGCCTTACAATTAAGCTCCATCTTCATGCGATCTTCCGCATTCCATTGCGCATTGTTTCATTGTGGCACAAACAGACCATTCAAACTATGTTCCAAAGCTTGTAATCTTTGTCTTTTATGAAAAACATCATTCTAGTCTTCCAATAAGCATAGTTGGTCTCGTCGAAGAATGATGGCTTATCGATGGATTATGCCATTTGACCAGTTGATTGAATACTTATATCGAGCTTCCCAAATCACCTCAATAGGATGTTAATCCTCTTCGATTGAGCCTTGCTCTGATACCAATTGTTAGGCTTGAATTCCTTCAACCGTTATGGATTGCTAAGTGGCGGAGAAGGTTAATTTTTGGGTAGAAGTGATGGAAGCAAAAATCAAATGATATGCACAAGGATTTATAGTGGTTCGACCTTCTAAACAAGGACCTACATCCACTACCTTAGCTTCCTACTAAGGATTTCACCAAATTCACTCTTGAATTTCTTCCCCTTTTCTAGGCTAAGGAGGCAACCTTTACACACCCAAAACTTTCTAACCCAAAGCTTGAGTAAACCCTCTTTACTAGAGAAATTTGGGCAAACTTGAAATCCCTTACTAGGTAGATAGTTTGCACTCTTAAGATCACTCACCCAATCCTAAACACTTGAGCAAATTTGACAATTTTAGCTCACAAGTGTTGTCCATACTAGAAATGTTCAATTAAGCTCTAAGATAATTTCTTCATCATAATGTTGTTGACAATTGAAGCATTAGCCTTTTATTGATGCTTGGAGGTCCCTTTTATACTCCCAATTGAGTTCATAGCCGTTGTAGACCGTTGGGGTTGAATTGGAGCTGTTGGAGTCTTTATTTCCCGTTATAAATGTAGTTCTACAACTTAGCGTTTCGATACTCTTAATATCGTATCGATACGGTCCTGATTAAGAATTAGCCGTTGAGCTTTTTAGCTGATGCGTATCGACACGCGTGGTAAGTGTATCAGTACGGTCCTACAATTTAAAAAACCGTTGAGAAAATTACTGTTGGGGGTAGTTGGGCGTATCGGTACTCGATACAACAGTATCGATACGCAAACTAGCCGTTGGGGTTTTAAGACACACCGTATCGATACTGATTAAGCATATCAATATGGGTTTTGGCTACTGGAATTTCAATGTAGTTAAAACCCTAAAGGGTATCGATATGGTTATCTATCGTATCGATAGAATTACATTAAAAACTTGGTTTTGACTACTTTAAATACACTTTAAATTATTCCAAAGCCTTGTAAAAATCCTTCAACATATTTTCAAGTTTTTTTCTTTCTAAAAGCATGTTTTAAATTCTTTTCAATTTAGTCCAAAACATTTTCAATTATTTTATCAAAACATTTAGTTCTACACATACCTCTCACTCTTTTATTTCCTTCATCTCCAAGAAGTCCCAAGTTCCAAACTTTATGCGTCCAAAATTCATTCCAAGATTTAAGATTTAAGGATTAGTAATCTACTCTTCAAGAGTTTTAAGAAAAAGTAAGAATCTTTAAGAATGGAGACTAAGTGAGTTTATGTGTTTTATTGGGGGTTTTGAGGAGATAAGTTAGAAGGAGGTTTTTTAAACTTGTTTTAGTTGTTAAATTCATCTTTCAACCTTCAATTTACTACATGCAAAATTGTAATTAGTTGGGTAGTGAAGGAAGTTGGAGAATCCCCCCAAGCCATGAACAAAGAGAAGACTTGAGGATTTGGGGCAAGGAGCTTTATTTCGAGCATAGGAGTAAGGTTAACACTCCTCCAACTCTCTTTGATTCCTGAACATCATAAGTATGATGCTTTGTATACTTGTTTGAGTTTTTTGGTGCTTTAGAGTGAAAACCTTATTTGATGCTGTTAATGAACATCATAGGTGTGCTTACCATGGATGTGAAATAACCAATCAATTTGTTTGGAAGCAATCCTATGCGCTAGACTCAATTAAGAAATGTTGATGATTGTTCTTGAGTTTTAAGAACAATAGGTTGGGTGTTTCTTGAAATTATGAAAATTAGAAATCAAAAGTTAAAGAAAAAAATGAAAATATGATGGATTAGATGAAAAAAAAGAATTAAACAAAAAATATTAATAAAGATTAAAGGAATGATAGATAAAACAAATTTGAAATTTAAACTTTTTTTATGGAGTATGGCGTCAATGGAGATTGATGTAGAAGATGAAGATAACATGCGAATTTAGTTGATGTCCCATAAAACCCTCCTACTCGCAATTGAATATGAAACCTCTACTATAAGGCTCTAATCGATCTTTCTAATCGCAATAGACTAGGTAACCCAAAGTGTGAAGATGATCTCTACCGCAAGAACTAGAAGCACCACGTTGAAGAAAGCTTTGAAGGCACAAATTTAATGACTCTTGCAAACATGCACTCAAAGAATAATCTTATTAATCAACAAAAATTGGAATTACAATATGGGCGAAGCCTCCTTTAAATAGGCTAAAGACTTGGTTAGCTAGTAGAGTTCATCTCCTACAAAAGGCTAAAATCAAGGCTTAAAATAAGGAATGAAACTCTATCCTAAATAAACTCTAATATTCTAATATTTTCTTAAATACTAAACAATTAAAATAGAATAAATAAATAAATAAGAAGATTCTTGGGTTGAATTGAATTATAAATAATCAATAAAATAATGGAAAATTCGTAATAATTCAAAAATTTTGCATTAAACACGTACCTAGTACATGCGCAGTCTTTGCTAAAGCAGACGTATCTTGAGTTTCCAACATCGGATTGATGCATTTCAAGATGCGCTGGAAAGGTAGCGGAATGACAATCATTCCATAAGAAGACAAATCGGCCCATAAATCCCCATATCCCATCCGAAAAGTTTTCACAAGTGAGCTGATATTCCAAACTTAGATAAAAACTTCATCTTCTTGTCCATGATGATTAGTTTCACATCTCTCATGCATGTATCAGTTTGTCAATGGGTTCTCCATAATAACAACTCATATGAATTTTTTTTTTGCAAAAAGGATTAGGTTGTCTCTTATCCCTTGAGACAACTCGAGCCTCATAAGTGTAATTATCTTACACATAACTTAGAGTTGGCATCAATTATCTTTGCCTTAAAGATTTGGAGGTACTACTTGTATGGAGAAAAGTGATACATCTACACTGATCATAAAAGTCGAAAGTATTTACTTACTTAGAAGGGATTGAGCCTAAGACAATGAAGGTGAATTGAACTGCTCAAGGATTACGATTGTTTAATAGAGTATCATTCTCATAAAGCAAATGTTTGTGGCTGACACTTTGCGTCGAATGTTGATGTTAGATCTGAGAGTGATTTTTTCATGCTTGAGGGTGACTGGTGATGGTATCTTGTAAGCTGAGCTTTGATTGGAAACTGATTTGGTGTAAGAAATAAAAAGGGCTCAGATTTTAAATGAAGAATTGGTATCCAAGATAAAGACGGTACAACGGGGGGGGGGGGGGGGAGACGGTTGGATTTGAGGTGCGAGATGGTGGAATCTTCTACTTCAAGAATCGTTTTGTGTGTTCTAGTGGTAGATGAATTACGAGACATAATTCTTCTTAAGGCTAATAGTAGTCAGTTCTCCATGCATCCCATTAGTAATAAGATGTACCAATGTTTACGTCCTTTCTATTGATGTCCTAGGTTGAAGAGTGATGTATCAGAATTTTTGACAGTGCTTAGCTTATCAACAAGTGAAGGTCGAGCATCAAGTTCTTTCGGGGTACTTTAGCCCATTCAAATTCCACAAAGGAAGTACGATCAAATGATCATGTATTTTGTGACGGCTTTACCAATGACTCAAAAGGGACACAAAACGATTTGGGTGTGTAATACCCCAAAAGTTAGTTAGTGACCAAATGGTAAAAAATGAAAACTTGAAGCATAGAGTTTAATGACCAAAACGACAAGTTTGCAAAACTTGGTGTCTAAACTGACAAGTTGGGAAAAGTTTAGATCCCTTAAATGTTAATTTTCCAACAATTTTTTATCCTGTAAATAGATATAGCACATTAAAATGAGTTTGGTGTTACCCGAATTTTTCGGTACGAGATTGTACTAAAAGTTATTAGTTGACAAAGTTCTTAGTAATTTTTCGGTAAATTAGATCGAATAGAAATTCATGGAACTAATAAATATTAGGGTAAAAAGGTCATTTCACATGTTTATGATAATTTTAATGTGTTGGATGATTTAGAACCCTTGGATTTAGCTTGATTTTCTTGTTTAATCTCAACCATTGGATCGAAAAGGATATGATTGGAATTATGGATTTTGTCAAGGGAAAAGTTGGTAAATACTAACTCATGAGATTAAGCTTGGCCCTTGGATGAAGATTTTGATAAGTGGCAACCTTTGGAGCCTTAGATTAAAAGGGTAAAAAAAAGCTTTGAATTGAGTTCAATTTTATGTTTAAAACTTTAAACCCTAAACAAAAATAAGGTTTCATTTAAGGTTTTGAAATTAAGGTTCAATTTGAAGGATTAATGGTTCCAATTGCTTGAATATAATGTTGGAATTGAAATTTCAAGTTTGGATCATTGAGTTTAGTTTGGTGACCAAATTGTCATGTATAGGAATTATCGGAGCTTGATGTTTGAACTTAAATTGATGGTGGATTGGTGTTTTACATGTTCTAAATTGTTGATTAGAGCAAAAAGATGAAGTAAATGGTGTAAGGATCATTTTGGCATGCTTGTAAAGTTAGAGGATCCATTCGACTATTAAGGGAAAATAGGGGACTAAAGTGTCAAATCTGAAATTTAAGTGTAGATATTGTTTGATATGTTCTATGTTACGAAATGATGGTTCAAATATTAAAAATGAACATAGATTGTGAAACCTTCCATTCTAGTCCCTAAAATGCTAAAAGAGAGAAAATGTGAAATTTTAAGGCTTGAATGAGTTGTTTGAAGTATTATTATTTCAATCGAGTATTGAAATAATTTTATGAACTTTACAGAGCGAAATGTGCATGGTATAGGGTACTAACATATACTTTGAAATGATATGTGTCATGTAAATGGTATATTTACAGATTCGAATCAAGATCGAGAGAAAAATAAGGTTAAGGGCAAATAAAAATTAAGAGCAAAGTGAATATTGCTGCTTACAGTTAGTGGGTAAGAAAATTAAGGTGAGTGCATTGCAATTATTTTATACATATCAAATATGTTTTGAATATTAGACTTTAAAGTATAATTACATTATTTTCCTAAATTGATAAAAAAGTATAATTTTATATTAAATAGTCTTTATAGTTAAAAGAAATATTTTTATGCATAATGGGGTATGAACTGCCCTATTATGACAGATGATGATATATGTCAATATATATTATATAATCTTTCACATGTATTAAACTATACGATAAAATTTCCTAAGTACATTCTATAAGAGATTAGGTATAAGATGATATACCATGAGTTTTACAGTTGTTATGTTCGATACTTCGATACTAAAACCGTACTTTGGCACGATGACAACACTTTGGTGTTGTGGGTATTGTATTTATCTGTACTTCGGTATGATGACATCATTTGATGATGTGGACAGTGTAGAATACAGGAACGTGCAGAGAAAAGAGAGTTATGCTCTGTTGATTTTTAATTTTCATCAAAACAAATATACACTGAAAGAGTCTTTAATAGACTAAGTACAAAGAGTTTGAGTCCTAGTAGTCTTCTATAATAATTGTTTTTATTTTCAAGTTAATCCACGAGAGTATCTGCTGGTTTGCAACCAAGCATCCTAATTTCTGAGAGCAAATCCATAATATACTTTCTCTGGTTAATCACATTCCCATCAGTTGACCTGGTTGTAACACCCCAAAAATCGGTTTAGTAAAATTTTAACTTCTAATAATTCAAAATTCATTTACGATAAGTTAAACGAAAGCTTAAAAAAGATTAATTTGATTGAATAGTAAGAACATAAAATATGCTTAATGTCTAAATTGTAAGAAAGTAAAATTAAGTGAATAGAGTATAATCAAGGCAAAAGACTAATGGCGCATTGCTAATTAACCCATGAGGTTTTTATGACAAGGAAAAGTAATTGAGGGATTAAAGTAGTGATTTACCCTTTTTTCTAAAGTGATGAATATATGGATTAGGTGTCATTACTTGGATTAATTTGTAAAAAAAGAAAGAAAGAATGGGGTATTTCTGCTGTGAGGCGGTTAATATACAACTAATATACGACGTGACCAGTTAAATAGGTGACCGGTTAAAAGCGTAAAATAGGTAAATTATTTATTTTGTTGATAATATTATCAACATATTAGGTAGCGCTTATTATGTTATTAAAGTTTAACTGATAGGGCCTTGGAAATCTAATGATAACAAAATAGGTAAATTACTTATTTTGTTGACACTTTTGAGTAAATAACTTATTTTGTTAATACTTTCGAAAGTATCTATACTTTTTTAAAAGTATTGATACTTTTTAAAAAAAATAATGTAACCGATTGCATAAAAGTATAGATACTTTCGAGCCACATTGCAACCGGTTACATTGTTTTTTTAAAAAATATCGATACTTTTAAAAAAGTATAGATACTTTTGAAAGTATCAATAAATTACTTATTTTGTTGATACTTTTGAGTAAATTACTTATTTTGTTGATACTTTCGAAAGTATCTATATATTTTTTTAAAAGTATCGATACTTTTTTAAAAATCAATGTAACCGGTTGCAATGTGGCTCGAAAGTATCTATACTTTTTTAAAAACATTGTTACCTGTTGCATAAAAGTATAGATACTTTCGAGCCACATTGCAACCGGTTACATTGCTTTTTAAAAAAGTATGGATACTTTTAAAAAAGTATAGATACTTTCGAAAGTATAAACAAAAATAAGTAATTTACTCAAAAGTATCAACAAAATAAGTAATTTACCTATTTTGTTATCGTCGGATTTCCAAGGCCCCATCAGCTTAAATTTTAATAACATAATAGGCGCTACCTAATATGTTGATACTCTTATCAACAAAATAAGTAATTTGACCTATTTTGTTATCGTCGGATTTCCAAGGCTCCATCAGCTTAAACTTTAATAACATAATAGGCGCTACCTAATATGTTGATACTCTTATCAACAAAATAAGTAATTTTACCTACTTTGTTATGTTTGTATCGATACCTACCGATAACTTAAGTTTGTCGGTTACCAAATTTTTTTAATATTTTTTCATGTTTTCTACCGGATACATTATATTATGTCAACATATCCGGTAGCGCTTTACCGACTTTGTTATTTATCTTATAATATTTCCGATAACGCCGTTTCTTAGCCGTATATTAGTCTGCCTTTTCTTAAAATTTTCCGAAAGAATGGGTAAACCCACGACAAAAAGGAAAAGACGAGAATAAAAAAAATGAATGATGAGTGAAGGAATAGGTGTCTTGAAATTAAGCCTCCAGGTGTTTTGAGGAGAAGAAAGAAAGAAAATCAGTGTAGATGGATTAGAAACGAAAAGGGAATCATCTTCTGAAAATGGCTTCCACGCCTTTGTTAAATGCTCTTGGAGCTTTAGACTTCAGGTTAAAAATTTCTTATTGTAAAGCTATCTCTTCCATTGGTCACAAATTCGGTAAGCTTATATCCTTAATTTACTTTTGGTACCAAAGTCTAAAGATTTTAAGATTAGGGAATTATTATGTTAAGTCAGCTTAGATTTTCATGTGCCGTGAATATATATATGGATTGATAAATTCATATTAGAACAAGATCGAAATGAGGAATCAGCAATTAAAAAGGAAGGACTTGCGGAAGTTGAGCTGGAATAACAATTCGTGACTAATCTTAGCTCTGGAAGTACTGGTGAGTACAATATATTTATAGATGCAAAACAGTTTAGAAATGCATGTAATGCAGTCTTGGTATAAAAATGCAGTCTTGCAATGTATGCTGGAAATTGATAATATCTTCATGTAAAAATGCAGAATATTACTGTAGTGTGTTTAAACAAGCTCTCTAGTGTTTTAAAATGCAGAACACTGCTGTAAATGGTCTAGACAAGCTGTCTAGTGGTGTAAAATGCAGAATGTAACACCCTAAAAAATACAGGAAAGAAATATAGTTGTGGGGTTTTGAACCTGTGCCCTTTGGTAAAGTGGATGGGTGTCTTAGCCATCAAGGCTAAGACTATTCTTCATATCAAGGCTATCACGGGTTAATTTTAAACTAATATGTTGAGTATTTGCATAATAATAATAATAATAACAAGAAAGCACTTCGACTCTTCCACCTACCCCTCCCCATTAATGAGAGAACCCCCTTTTGAGATCTGGAAAATTTCCCTCACCGAACCCGCACCGTTCACCGCCTGGCCTCGCCCACCGCGCCGCCGTGAGAGTCACCGCCGGCATCATCAGAACGCCACGACGTCGCAACCTTGCCCCTGGCTTCCACGCGCGTCGTTGAGCCGCTTTCTGCCGGCAAACCCCGTTTGAAGCGGCTGTGAGAAACCCCAATCGTCGCCGCTGTTTCTTTCTTTTTCCGGCCTCGGTTGCCGGCCGTTTATGAAACGGACACCAGATCCGGGCTCTTGACGTGACGGCAAGCAAAACCCCTATGGTTCCTTGTTCGATCGACGCCGGCGAAGCCCTCATCGGAGCTACGCTATTTTCCTACCGTCCTATTTCGTTTTGGTGAGTTCCGGTTAAATTTCGAATTTATTTTGGTATGTATAGGTTTGGTTGAATTGTGGTGTTAATGGCTTTTTGAAATTCGACAGAATCGATGCCAAAGGCGTTTTTCCGGCAGCTTCCGACGACCATTTCCGGCGACCATTTCCGGCGACCAGAGATTTGGGTGAGTGAACCGAGTCCAAACCGGTCTAACCCGATCTGAACCGACTGGACCGGTTGAACCGGTCAACTCGGTCAGACCCGTCCGACCCGTCAACCCGAGTCAACTCGTCTGAGTCAGCCGAGTCAACTCGTCCGAGTCAGCTCGTCCGAGTCAGCCCGAGTCAACTCAATTGACCCCTGTTGACTGCTGACGTCATGCTGACGTCAGCATTGACTTTGCCCCCATTGACCGTTGACCGACTGACGTCATCGTTGACCTGCTGACGTCAGCGTTGACTTTGACCGTTACCAAAAAGTCAAATTTTTCGAAAACTCCTATTTTATGTTTTTCGACGTCCTGAGTCCGTTTTTGAAGCCCGTTTTGCAAAATTCTGATCTGAAAGCCCCCGAATCTGACCTTGAGCCCGAACTTGGTTTTGTACTTAATTATTGGTTAAGAGCTTGTGAGTAAGGTCTGATCTTGGAATTTGTGTAATTGAAGGTATTCTCGATTCCTTGGATGCTCGATGCTGAGGAACGTTAAATTCGGGTTCGAGGGTATTCGAATGTCGTATCATGAATCGACTGATGTAGCTCGGAGTTAAGGTAATACACTACTACCCCTTGTATGCTTTATGAACATGTTGATATTCGGTTAACGCATGCATGCTTATGATGACGTATACTGTAAATTCTGCTTAAATTGAATCAGATTCGAGCAATAAGTATGGATATTATTAAGACCAAATTATCTGAATAAAATTACTAATGGGCTAGCAATATCAGAAGTTCTAATAGTTAAATTCAGCTAATCCGCAACTCAATCAACAGTGTGTAAGAATCGAGGCCCATGATACGGAGTGAGAGATATTAATTATGAAATTACGAAAATGCCCTTGGAGCATAAGTATGACTAAACTACCCCTCTAATAAAGGAAATGACCTAAAATATGCATTCGACCTGATTATGCAATTTAAACTACCCAAGATGTATGTTTTAATGGAAAGACTTCGGCATCATTTTGCAATACGTGTGATACAAACTTAGATAATCCCTCAAACTCTGTATAACACATGAATGAGAATTCCCTGGAAATATTGTTGAAATCCTAAGTCGATCCTTATGATAGAAATGCGTGAATTAAATAAGAATGATCGTAATGACCAAAAAGACAGTAATGCCCTCGAGCACCGAAATGTCTGATTAATTTGAATGACGTTATACCCTCAAGTTTTGTATCGAATGAATCGTCTGTAAAGGGGCGGAGAGTTATGACGACTTAATTTCGTTTGAATACGTGAATGATGGAGGTACCAAATGGTAATTCAGAAAGAAATGGTGGATTTATCCCAATTTCCAAAATGACTGAAAAGCCCTCTCGAGCCAAATATGCAGTTATGCATTTAACGAAATTCTGGATTTGTTAATAAGACTTAAATAGCTAAGGTTCCCTTAAGTGTCGAGAAATACGACACGTGTATACCCATCGCTCACCATATCGATGTCAGGTAGGAAGATCCGCTTAGATTGTATGTTCGATTACTCAAAGTTAAACCATATATTAAAGTATGAGGGCGACTGTTCAAACATACAATACAGTCAGTGTTAAATTTTGATGCACGCTGATTACTCACATCTGAACGTTGGTAAGTATTGTCAAGTTGTGTTATGTCGCATTAAACAAATTCTGAAGGTATGACAAATTGTTAGAGCCCCTGAGAATCATAATTTTCGTTCTGATACGATTGTGCCATAGTATAAAATTTGTCATGACAGTCAAATAACTAAAAGGCCATGATAGCCTAAATAATCGAAACATCACTGAAAATATCCGATAACTTAAAAGACTTCAATTTAGAAATTCTTGAATGTCCGGTTAGAAAACTAATGAGCAAATAGGGTACCCAAGTTCTGTGAACCATTGCTTATTCAATGTTAGTATAATTACCAGACTGTCTATGAATGTCGAAATGACCATAATGCCCTTGTATGCTTAAATGACTAAAGTACTCATAATATATCTAAACCTTCTAGATCTTGATGTATCAATTCTTCATACATGATATGAATCGTTTTACGAACCCTTTTCTAATAGGGACCTCGTTTTAGAAATCCGTTTAAATTATCAAAAGTTTAATGTGTCCCCTTCCGTAAATGCCAAGTATCCTTAAGAAATGATCTGTCTCACCTAGTGTGTTCCATGTGCGATGTATTCTGTTGAATGGATTGCGTAATGATTTAATATGAATAATATTATGTTTGATGAACTTGATATATGATGACATGCTCTGCCTACCTGATATATGTCTGCTCAATCTGTATACTTGGTATGTGATCGTTTGATCTGTGATGGTATTGTCTAACTGTTTGATGAATTTGTTAGCATGATCTGTTAGTTTGACATATGATGGTACAATTTGTTTGCATGATGAATGCTGAAAATGTCTGCTCTGCTCGATAGTATGCTCATTTATCTGTCAAAAGCATGAACTTCTGTTTCTGATACTCTGAATAAAATATGTCTGTTACATGTATTATGTTACTCATGTCTGGAATCTGAACACCGATTACTATCTGGGGTATACTGTTGGGTTATGTTATGAAGTCTCTGTTGGTACAGCCCTGATCAAGCTGGTAAATCCTTATGGACTCAAGGTCTCCCCTTGAGTGGCACCTACGCCCATCGGGCCTAGGGTAAGTTCTTATGGACTCAAGGTCTCCCCTTGAGTGGATCCTATGCCCATCGGGCCTAGGGTAAGTCCTTATGGACCTAAGGCAGCCCCTTAGGTGGCACCTATGCTCATCGGGCCTAGGGTAAGTCCTTATGGATGCAGTTCTGGGGGACTGCATATTGGTGTAAGGTTGGAGGGTAGTTCTTGTAAACTTTTGTATGATCATTGAACATTTGCATTTAATTTGTTATGTGCTCGTATGATAGGATGTTAAGTACTTATGTATGTTTATCTGCACTTATTGGAACACACTAGACGCCAAACTCTCTGATTCCTACCTCGTATGTTACCAGCCTATATAATTTCCGTCCAATTCTCAAGGTCTGATTAAAGAACAAATATCATTATTCTTGAGTATGATGTAACCTCGAAATAGTAGAACAGAAATAGAGGACTATCACTGCTTGAAACATCATGAAAATGTTATGCCTACCATATGTCTGCATGAGCTTATAGCATCTTTTGGTAGTTCTGTATTACTGAGCTTTCCCAAGCTCATGTTGTTTTTACCATCTCAGGATAAAAGATCGGACAGGTTGCACCTATCAACGTCGGTATGGGAGTTTCTCCGGCTCGTCAAGGGGTATGGTATCTGTGTAACTAGGGGGCATGTGTGTCATGTTTGTATTATACAAATGAGTCTGAAACTTATTTCCGCAACTTGTATCATAATTGTTTTATCGTTTTGAACGATTTCTGAAATTGTATTTTAAATTATATATTTGATTTATGATTTTAAAGGTTTAACCATATGTTTATTTGAAATCTTATCGTGGGCCGCTCTAGTGACCCTAATGTGACTTCCTAGGATCCGTTGTAACACATAGGCGGGTCTAGGGGGTTACACAGAATATTACTGTAAAATGTTTAGACAAGCTGTCTAGTGTTTTAAAATACAGAACACTGCTGTAAATTGTCTAGACAAGCTGTCTAGTGGTGTAAAATTGCAGAATATTACTGTAAAGTGTTTAAACAAGCTGCATAGTGTTTTAAAATGCAGAACACTGTTGTAAATTATTTAGAAAAGTCGTCTAGTAGTTTAAAAATGTATAACACAGTCGTGAAGTGTTTAAATATTTTGTCATATATTTCGGATGCATAGAAATGCTATAAAATGTTTATATACAATCTGTTTGTGTTTGTTAAATGCAGAAACTGTTTTGTAGTATTTAAATTGAGGTTTTGGTAATTAGTGTAATGTAGAGATTTACCATGGATAAATGATATGGTTTTGATTGTGTATACATTTTTATTAGATTTCTATGCATCGGAGGAATTATGGACACGAAATGAAAAAGCTAAGGGATTGGGAAAATAATATGCCAATCGTACAATAATTCGGATCAGGTGAGTGTAGTTTGTATGTCTCGAGTGACATGATGTCACTCCGATCTTTGTTTTCTAAGTATCTAATGTTTTGTACTTGATCACATCATTGCATACAGCTCACATAGAGCATAATGTGCGGATACTTGCATGGTATGACATCTTTGATAAGTTCTTTGGTTATGTAGCATTGCATATGCATCATAAATCCATTGAATGCATCTTATGTTATGTTATGATAATTGTGGAAGATAAAACTTAATTATGTAAGCTTTGTTTAGAACTTGAATTGAATTCTAAACTTCTTCATAAGACACAAGAAACAATCTCAAGCTTTAATGTTAGGAGATTAAGAAATCTTAAGTCCTCCGGAGCTAATAGGTCATCTATGCTGTAAGATACTAAGAAAGAAAACAAGCTTACCTTATGTCATAAGATACCTATCCTAACAACAAAGCATAGAATGTATAAGTTGCCTGAACAATAGAAACCCTTGGACACTTTGGCACGATACAACGATTTATTTTGGACTACGGTCCACGGGTTACGACTCAGGGGTGACGACCACATATATGTTATATATTGGCGACAGTAGGAGGTAAAAGGAGATGGTAAGGAGATTGACGACATTTGGCTAGATATATGGATTGGACGAGAAGAGAAGATAGGTTTATTATGCTTTGAGACTAGCCATTGCTTTGTGCTATGTGTAACATGAACCAATGCTACCTATGCCCAAATGTGATCCAAAGCGAATAATGTTAAAATACACGAACTCCGAAAGAACTTTGATAAGAACTTCGTATGATCTCCGATAAGAGTAAGTATGTGTAAGACAAGAATGTATGCTCGCTGTAAGCTATAAAAATTCTGGAACTCTGATAAAGCTTTCATAAAATAAAGCTAACTTAAGTTATGTCTTTGAAATACAATTGTGACCTATATAAGTGAACTCAACTAAATATTTTGCATAAACTTTATTAAATGTGTTTGTAATGCTATTACTTGGACTTAATTCATTTGATTACATCAATGACTGTGAGAAAGGGGCCATGGTGGCCGAAGATGCAATGGATAATGGTGGTTTGTGTGTGATCGGAGGTTAGGGATTTATTGTTTGAAGAGGATGAACAAGATATTTTCCAGAGAGAACAATGTGTTTCTCTGTATTTTCTTATTATTCTTAATACTTCAAATGTGTGTAAGGTGAGCCTTTAAATAGGCAATTACAGAGTTTCAGTATAGTTAAAACTATACTTTTATCTCTAATTTAAATAATATTTGTCCCTAATTTAAATAAGACTTCTAGTAAACCTAAACTACTGACTTGGGAATAAACTCTAATTATAGATTAAATAAAACTCTACCACTTATCGGATAACTTACACTCTCCCTCAAACTCTAACACTTCTTGGATAACTTACACTCCCCCTCAAGCTGGTGAGCAAACATAGTAGAGCACCAGCTTGGATCTTGGATGTGATGCCTACTCATATTTCTTCTGTTGTTTCTTAGAGAAAAAGAAAATCTCCCTTTTCCGGGAGCCATTGAGTTGAACAACTAGGATATAATCATGTTGTTCTTTGCACGGTCATTGTCGAAAATTTGCAGCTGATGTTGTTGGTTTCAGCATCCTTCTTGAGATGACTACCAACTTTGTTGTAGTTGTTGGTTCTGCACCTTCCTTAGATGTCTGTCAGTGATGATCTTTTTCTGGTTTTTGCATCTTCTTCTGAGATGTCTTCCAGCTTTTTCTGCCATTCACAGACTAAGTAGCTGCTTCCATTCAATTATGATCACAGGAATCTACACTCCCCCTCAAGCTGGTAGTTACACAGACTAGAGCTCCAGCTTGGATCTTTGATGTAAATCCCTTAAAAAATATTATCTAGTTTTTAAAGTTAAACTAGAACCTCTTCTACTATCTTTTAGGATGGATGGCTAAGATAGAACCAAATAGTGTTTAAGGCTAAACTATAACCTTTTCATCTATCTTTTTGATTGGCTAAGATAAAACCATTAAATAAAGAAGAAAACAACAGAATTAAACGAGTAGAAATTTCACCAGAGATGTAAGATTCCAATGAGGGAGAAGCCAAGGAACGAATGTCTAATGACAGCAACGGAAAAGAAAAACGATGTGCATCTGAAAAATCAGATCGTCGTTGATTTGTTTCAGATTAGAGATGGCAGCAGTGGTGACAGCATCAAGATCGTTGTTGGCTCATGATACCATGTGAGAAAGGGGCCACGGTGGCCGGAGATGCAATGGATAATGGTGGTTTGTGTGTGATCGGAGGTTAGGGATTTGTTGTTCGAAGAGGATGAACATGATATTTTCCAGAGAGAACAATGTGTTTCTCTGTATTTTCTTATTATTCTTAATACTTCAAATGTGTGTAAGGTGAGCCTTTAAATAGGCAATTACAGAGTTTCAGTATAGTTAAAACTATAATTTTATCTCTAATTTAAATAATATTTGTCCCTAATTTAAATAAGACTTCTAGTAAACCTAAACTACTGACTTGGGAATAAACTCTAATTATAGATTAAATAAAACTCTACCACTTATCGGATAACTTACACTCTCCCTCAAACTCTAACACTTCTTGGATAACTTACATGACATTATAACATGTTATCATATGGTCACTACCTTGCTATGCTACGTAAGCTTACCATATTTCTATGCATGCGTTTCAGGTATTTAAGTCTCTGTAATCGCTCAAGATCGTATTTAGAAATTGCAAGTCAATCTTTAAGCATTGAGTAAGTTCTCCTTTGCCAAACTCCTAATTGGTGGCATATGAACTAAGCATGATTGTTTCCATTGAGCTATGGTGCTATTAGATTGATGCTATGAAGTGATTAATTAACATGTGATGAGTTTGATATGATAGTTATGATAAAGTAATTTTATACTATGTTTATATGTTTGATAATATGACTTAAACAAGTAAGTTATGTACTTGAATCATAAGCAATGTATAAAAGAAGCTTATAGTACCTTGTACATAGTAGCTAATGCTATCGTATTCTTTGATGGATTGTGAATAAATATAAGTTAAGGTGCAATGGTTAGTTTTTAATTATGAGTAAGCATGGATGGATAAGCTTTGTTATGAATATTTTTAATCATTAAGGTAAGAATTAACATATAATAAATATTCGATGAATTGGAATGTAATTACACATGTAGTGTACTTGTTAGTTAATGCATGTTTGGTGCTTATTTTGGTGATGAATTGCGTGTAAGGTAGTGTATTTGATGGTTAGGAATAATTTGGTTAATTTTAATGCATAATGCTTTGTTTCAAGTTTTTAGGCATAAATGATCGATCCCTTAGGAAACATGATAGATCTCATGGATTACGGTAGCTAATTAAAATGTTATTTCAGGCATATAGTGTAAAAGGATCGATCCCCTAATAAATAGGACCGATTCCTTGAAGTTTGAAAAGTTGCAATTTAGTCTTGAAATCGTATCTTGTTCAATTGATGTCAAGATTGACCTCTGATTCTTTTGAAATTATTAATTATGAAAGAATGTATGTTTAGGAGTATATTTATACAACGAAGTGAATATTTTTGAAAATCCTTAAACTTTTTAAAAAAAATTACAAATAGGTCCCTAAACTTTTGAAACTTTATAATTTAGTCCATATTGGCTAAAATCTGTATTGATTGGTTTAAGATATCTGATAATTCATGATTAATGTTTACTTTGATGTTAAGCATCTTTTGTGTCCGTTTGATTTTAATTTAAATGTCTGATTCACTAATTTACATTCCGACGACATTTTCGATCCCGAATTCTTCCAGACCGGGTAGGAGTGTTACACTAGCAACCTCCATTCATAGAAAATATGTTAGACTTCCAAGATCCTTAGTCTCAAATTCCCTCGCTAGGAATTTCTTCAGTGTTATCACTAGTGATTATCAAGTCATCGACCTATACACTTAAAAAGGTTTTCTTCTTGTCTGATGTGGCTTTTGTAAATAGTGTATGGTCTTCTTGGCATTGCTTGTATCCATTCCTCACAATTGCTTTATCAAACCTATCAAACTAGGCTCTTGAAGATTATTTTAGCCCATATAAAGATTTGTTTAGCTTGCATACCTTCTGTTTGGTCGAGTAATCTTCCAAACTTGATGGAATTTGCATATACACTTCCACTTTAAGGGTTCTATTCGAGAATGCATTTTTAATGTCTAACTGATGCAACTTCTAATTTTCATTTGCAGCTAAAGATAGTAATACCCTAATAATATTTAACTTAGCAATATGTGCAAAAGTCTTATGGTAGTCTACCCTATATGTAACCCCCTCGTCCCGGTCTGGCCGGATGACCGGTCCGAGTGGGCCACACGGGGAAAACCGAAGCAAAACCCGTTAAGGTTCCCCCTCGGTTAGCAACCCTATTTTTTTTCTTCTTTTACTTAATCTTTTCTAAAAGATCATTTAAGTCCTATGTGATCAAACAACGGAATAAAATACATGAGATAAACATTCGAACCCAAAACATCATTTAAACAACCCAATTTTAATCTTTTAAACAGGCCGTTTCGAAACACCCTTGAGGCGTATCGAAACGCCTTGACCAGGTCAACTGCCCCAGAGCCTATACAAGGGGCCGTATCGAAACGGAGGTCAACCGTTCCTAAACGCCCACGACGGTCAACTTCTCGTGGTCAACGAGATTTTGACCGTTTCGAAACCCTTATACCCGTTTCGATACACCTTCATCTCGTGAATTTCTCAGAATTCCAGTAGCCAAAATGTTCCGAAATGCATATCGGAACAGGAGTTTCAAAGACCATACCGTATCGAAACGCGTTCCGATACGGGGTCCCTGAAGCCTTACCCGTTTCGAAACGCGGTCTGTCTGCAACCTTTGAAATTCAGACTTAGGCGAAATTTAACAAGTCTAAGGGTCCTAATCGACCCACAAAGGCACACAACTCAAACAAGCAAGGTCTAGGGGCATACATCCTATGTTTAACATGCTCAAACACATACAAGGCATGGATTTAGACAATCACTCATACATGGCAAATACACATTAACCAACATTTCACAAGGCATGCTTAAAGACATTAAAAAGAACCAATAGGCATCATACATCTCAAATAAGTTTACATGCCATTCAAAGCAACTTAAGCATTCATAAGACACCCATCATACTAGCATTTGGCAAGATATATCATGCTTACAAACCAAGTCAACCATAGACATACATCAAAACTCAAATCAACAATACCTATCCCATTGCTTAACTACTACATTCTATCATTTAAAATTCGTACATTGAGCTAACCAATAGCAACACTTGGAGACCTTTCCTTGCCCTTGCCACCCTCAAGCTATTGATCTGCATTGTAGAACAAAAGAGAGCATAAGCATAAAAGCCTAGTGAGGGTAAGCTCATAAAACAAACCTTCGACAATGCAGGGTTCAAGCACGAGCAATTTCCATAATGAAATGCATGATCTTACCTCCGATCCACAAAAGCCAAAATGAACATGATGCATGAACATTAGCAACCTCTAAAAGGTCTACTAGCAACCTCTAAAAGGTTTACTAGCAACCTCTAAAAGCCAAAATGAACATGATGCATGAACATGATGCATGAACATCGACAATGCATGACCTTTAATGGTTTACTAGGCATCCTATTAATTAAATAGGTGGCAGTAAGAAGCGTTTCCCCCAAAAGTGTTTAGGTACATTAGCAAAAAAAAGAAGGTACCTAGCAACCTCTAAAAGGTGCCTGTTTTTTCGTTCAGTCACCCCATTCTATTGAGGGGGATGATGTAAAATACCTTTTTCTTTGAAGTAGTAACCTAAAGTTTTAGTAAAATATTCACTTTTGAGAATTTTAATAGTACTCTGGAATTGGTTTTCTATCATCTTATGGAAGGTTCTAAAAATATTCTTTGCCTCAGATTTTTCTCTCATTAAATATGTCCATGTTGTTCTAGATTGGTCATCAATAAAGGAAATAAACAATCTTAAGCTATTAAAATTTTTGATCTTAGAAGGGCCACAAATGCCACTATGTATGACTGAAAAAGGTGCGGAAGGTTTAAATTTGGATGGGGCATAAGTGTGTCTAGTGTGTTTAGCAAGTTGACATATATCACAAACAAAAGAAGTTGGACTTTTATTCAGAAATAATTTACGGAATAATTTTGCTAGATAATAAAAATTTGGGTGTCTTAACCGAAAATGTCATAACATAACATCACTAAAAAACAAAGAATTTTAAAACAAGGTAGATTGAAAACAACTTGAACGGGCTTGTTTGTTTGGAGAGGACTTATCAAAGATGTAGAGTCCATTACGCATCCTAGCCTTGCCAATTACTTTTCCCGAATTTTGTGCCTGAAATTCACAAACATGCAAGCCAAACTTAATATTGCAACTTAAATAAATGGTGAGCCTTCTCACAGATAATAGATTGCATGCAACTTTTGGAACATAAAGAATAGTAGATAACTTAATATGTTCATTAAGTCAAATTGAACCACTCCCTTCAATAACCGAGAGTGAACCATGACTGCACTATTTTGAATGTGTGAAAGAGACTGAAATTTCTTGTCATATGATCAGATGCCTCCGATTCGACTACCCAACCGAAATAATTACATGTAGCGAAGAATGAAATACTACCTTAAATAGTAGTAAAGGTAGAAGCATCTGAAATACTAGGATCAGATGCACAATAGTTATAAAAAGAACTGACTTCTAAACTTTCTAAACTTTTTGGTTGTAACATGGTGGTTAGGGTTTGTAGGTAGGATCAATTAACCTAGTATGATACCATGTAGAATATAAGAACGTGTAGAGTAAAGGGAGTAATTCTCTGTTGATTTTTAATTTTCATCAAAATAAATGTACACTAGAATAGTCTTTAATAGACTAAGTACAAAGATTTTGAGTCCTAGTAGTCTTCTATAAGAATTAATCTTTATGTACAGTAAAGATAGTCACTATACATTTAAAACTATAATATTTACAGTAGCAAAATTAAATCTGCTACACGTCTCTAACCTACAAACATACCTTAATACATCTAAGTGTACTTTGGACTAAATGATTAAAGATGACAATGATGACTCAGGTATTTAATTTCCTACATGTTTATTTATAGTATTTTATGATATATTTATCGATGTGGTTTAATGTTATTTTATTAAATGTTTTAAATGCCTTACTAAGTTATACATAGCGTGTGCTAATTTGTACGCGTATGTTGAGCAGCAATAAAAGGGAGTGAGTAGGTTCAACATCATTACTCGAGGAGTATATCACATGTTATTATAAGTAATTACTATGACATCCTATCGTTGCTTTTGTTTATTGGTAGCATGTAATATGTTGAACCTATTCTATTTTGTAAACTTGAATATTACTAGTTTAATATGATTTGTAATAGTAAATAGTCTAAATAGATTAAATTAAGTATATTAATGATTGTTTTAAACTATATTAATGTGCTATATTTTAGCAGTTTTAAATTAAAGGTTGTTGTAAAGGAATTTTTTTATTAAAATGGTAAAATAAATAAATTTTATAGAAAATTGAATTGAATAGTAAATATTTTAACAGTTTTATACCATTTTGACTTGTGTTCGTTGCACGGATACGATAAGAGAATGTTACATTTATTGGTATCCGAGCTACAAATTTAACCGATTCGGGAGGTAAACTGAGTCTGATAGTAGTTTAAAGAGTATGCATGGCACTAGGATGTGATAATATGGGAAATTCGTCCGAATATTTCCTTTTGGAGAATTGTCTGGAAAAATATCCCCTAAGGGGAATATTTGAAAAAAATATCCCCTATTTGGCCCACGTCAGGCCAAATCGCGTCCTACTAAGCGCAAGATCTAAAATCTCGTTGTACACGGAGCGACTTCTGTCCGATGTGGATTATATTATCCGATATATTTTTTTTAAAATAATAAATTAAAATCGTGTTCAGTAGGATGCGACTTCCATGAGAATTTCAAACGACTCGTCGTGAATTTATCGAGTATTATGCAGAAGTCGCGTTTTGCAGAACGCGACTTTTGCGTAAATCTACTGTTTATACAATTCTGGATAGGGTTTGTTTAGGGTAAATTTATATGGTCTTGGGATAATTTTTCATGATTTTAATGTTTTACCTCATAGTAGTGATGTTGCTCTTTAAAACGGTGTAAAAATCAGCGTATATAAAGTATCAAAAATTCTGTTTAAATCGCGTTGAAAACGCTGCCTTGCCATGTTTCTTTGATTGAAGAAAATGGGAACATAGGTTGGTAGGATTGTTTAGGGTTTATTTGCATGGGAATTTCATGTTTTTTTGTTATTTAACTTTGGCGTCGTAGTACGGAAACACATGTTTATAATGGTGCAAAAATTGACGCGTAAAAAAGGCATCCTAAAGAGTGTAGAAATTGTGTTAAAATGCTATTTTGGTATATTCTTTTGCATTAATAAAATGGAAACATGGGTCAACATT